>CM073327.1:6451342-8951342 GCA_037043015.1 Bryum argenteum
TCTTAATTTATGATATTTTTAAATTGATCGTTCTAATATTTATTTATTTTTAAATGCTTTAAGAGTATTCACTTACTGCCTTTGTACATTGGACATTCCAATCTTTTTTTAGATGAAAGTGAATGCTTAAGACTTTGAAAGCATCCTATTGTTACTTTTGCTTGATTGTTTATTGTAGAACTAGTGGGACCCGTGCCGTTGAGCACGTTTAACTTGGTTTAGAAGGATGTATGGCAAATAATATTTGGAGGATGGACCAAAGGACAATTTGTGGCATTGTGATTGAGCGGTTGGTTGAGCGGTTGAGCGGGAAGTGTGGATACAGGAGGCAAGTCTCCACGACGGATTCCAGCACGGAACCGTCGTGTGAGACAAAGCCTCCTGTATTGTAATATAGATAGATCTATTTTTAAAGGATTAATTCGTTTGTATGTTTTTGAGGTTCAACTATGCTAGCGACAATATTTGCTAATAAGACACGAAAATGAAACTTGGAGTTCAATCACCTCATATACAATCTCTTCAAAATTAGATTGTGGTTGTTATATTAATACATAAATCCATGTGACCCACTAACTAGTTGAGAGGAAGAAATAGAAGAACACCGAATTCCTCTTGGGTTTGGCATGAATAAATTGCTTCAAACTTATTATTTACGAGATATTCACTTCCAAAGTTTGAAAACATTATTAGGGCATACTCAAATATGCAGTACATGCTCATTAATTCTCAAAATTAATTGAATTATGATAACTTCAAAATTTATCAAAATTTGAGATTCTATTTTTTTTCAAGGTTTGATAAGTGAAACATAATCTCACCAATTGGTTTCCCAATTCAGAATTATTGTTCATAACTCTTTTATTGTGGAAAACCAACCTTTGTTTTTGTGTTACAATATTATATTGTACCTCCATGTGAATTATCAAGCATTTCTTTAGGTTTTATGAGTCCTCTGAGGATGAAAATGGTGTAACCTTGTTCTTATCTCATATAGGATCAAGATTTTGAAGAGCCCCACGTCATACTAACTCCTAGAATAGTCTTTTTTCTTGCCAGCAAAAAAACAACTTTCACTTTCTACAATTAAAAAAAAACAACCTATTTTTTTTCAACTTTGAACATTATGATCCCACAAATGATATTAAGGAAATCTATCATGTAAGGCATATAGTTCGTTTTGTGAGTTTGTGACAATAGGATCTCAGGCACCGCTGGTCGAATCAGCGTGCGCAACTTTAAGATTCTACAATAGGACATACTAAATAATGTTTATATTGAGTTTGTTTAGGCTCCAATTAGATGAAGGTCATCAATTATTTAACCCCTAAATTTCCTTGTTGCAAATCAGTCTAAGTCACAAAAATTGACCTTCCTTTAGATTAAGCTCAAAAAAACTCAATCTAAGCATTGCTTAAAAGATTCAACCGTAAGTTCTCAAAGTTCACTTGACATACTAAATTTGGACCGTTCATTCTTCCTCATTTGTGAGATTATAGTGGTCAAAGTTGCCTGATTTTTTCTCCTCCGGGAACCTCCAAAACCCGTTTTGGGTTTTGAGGAAAGTTAGGGGTTTAGCAATTTTGTATCTCTAGGAAATAAATACCCATGCGATTTTTTAACCAAGTTGACTTTGTTTGGCGCGATAACCAAAGTGTTGATGTACATCAAAAGACGGTTTAGCGACCGAACAAACAAAGAGAGAAGGTAGTTTCATGCATGTCCCATCATCATGTTGTAAATCCAATGAAGATTGATTGAAACGGTTTCCATAGCGCGTCCCACGCAACTTCCAAGGACATGAAATTTTGGAGATATTCCACCCCTGCAACCGTTTTCTAATCGGTTGCAAAATAGATCCGGCTCCACACACAAGTCTGACTTTTTTTTAGGTTTTCGTACAATTGGCCACCCAAAACCACCGCGTTGAAAAACAACCAGCTTCTAATTATTTGTACCCAAAAAAATAAAAACCAGCTTTTTAAATATTTGTACCCCCCAAACGAGGATCAAGAACCTGGGAATTTGTCGCGGGGTACCTTGAAATTTGCGCTCGCTTAATTTGTTGATGGGATGAGACCCAGAGTACATGAGGTTATGGATTGGTGACGATGTGGGATTGCGCGGGAGTACTGGAAGGTCGCCCATAAAACAAATTCTATGACAGCAATCTATCATTTTGGAGAGGTGGACCCCCTTTGACTTCGGGACGATGGTATGTGCACATATAACCATAACAATCTTTCTTTTTTCTTTTTCTTTTTTTTTCAACGGAAATATATTGTCGCAACAAAACTCATTCACTTACAAAAAGTACTTCTTTCTTGAAACAAAGAGTACTATTTCAATTAAATTGGATAATTACACTTAATTGGCTTTGGAATATTTTAACATGTTTGAAAACCGCGAAAAAAGAGGTAACCTCTATTCCGTTAGAATGGCATTATGCCATGTGTCATTTTGTCACACCAAATCTTACATATGTGCTCACATGGAATGATGTATTCTGTAATATCACAAGTTTTAAAATGATATCACTTCTTTATATACATTGTCACTCATCTTCCATAATATCACCTTCAAATTTTGTTATATCTCATGGTTTTGGAATTGTAGTTCAGAAAGTTGAGGTGTGCCATTTTAACGGCATAACGCCATTTTAACGGAATTGAGGATAGGTGCTTTTACGAAAATGTATGTCAATGATTTCATTCTTCATTGTATGAGTTTATATATTGATTTAGCACCCTTCAACGTAAATGATTTTGTCCAAATTGGATTTCGGATGAAGAAGTTATGGCTCTGCAAAGTTTCATCGACTAGACTTCATAAACATAATACTACAAATACCATGTGTACATAAGATTTTCTGCAAATGTTTGAAGATATGAATAAGTTCAAAAGTTGGCACCACATGTTACCTTTCTACACAAAATTTGAGAAGATCCAATAGAAAAATCTTAAATCCCAAAGAAAAAAATAATAATAATCAAAAACCATACATTCTATAGCTTGGCTCCAAACACCTTTTTGCATGCAAACCCATAAAAAAACTCCCACCTAAAAGACTTGTCTAAGCAAGCACTTTTCTAAGAGCCATATTGGTTTTTAAGAGCAACAAGCTCTAATAACGGCCAAAGTAGTACAAGTGTCAAGTTGAACTTCAAACATGTCATCATCTTTTGCAGTAAAGGAATCCCTTTATTTGTGTCCAAAACAAAAACAACACATGTTGTCGACGCCCCACTCGAGGTGGGGATAATAAGGGTTGTATATAAAAAAATCAATTTTATATACAACCAAAGGGAGATTCCAAGCAAGTTGCACGCTTTGGCAATTTTTTAAAATTATTTTTAAATTTGGTTTTATGTTTTGTTTGGTAGTGAAAAGGGCATTTGTTTGTTATGGCAGAAATAGGAGCAGAACATCCCTTGGATTTTATTATTTTATTGTTTAATTTTTGCATAATTGGGGTTAAATTTGTTGCTTTGCATTTAATGAGAGTAGAAATTTAGGGGTAGAGTATATTCAGCAAATAATGGAAAGCATCATCCCCTTTTAGGAATCTAATCACGATCTCGGTCAAACCAACATGGAAACCCGGTCTTCACTTGGATTTTTTCATTTTTTTATTACTAATTTAGTATTACTAATTGATTAATTAAATTAATTAAATTTTTAAACTAACTCATGTATTAATCACATTTTTTATTCTTTTTTTATTGCCTAGAAATATGGCTTAATTTTGTGGAATAGAAAGGAATTATGTACTTGGGGGTGCTACATTCCTTTTTGTGTATGTGGGGATTTTTGGTACAAGGATTAGGCTTATTTATTTAGGGTAAAGAAAATTCTATGAGGGTTAGCTTCTATTGTAAGAAGGAAATGTATCACTAGGAGCTTTGAATTCAAGTGATGTGTGTATATTACATTTTGAAGTATTTGCATTTTTTCTAAATTAAAGTTTTGTGCAAATTTGAGTTTTAATTGATCGTATGTAGATTAATTTTTTAATTTAAGAATTTGGGAATTTGCGTAGAAGTTGGGGCGGAAATGAAGAACTAATTCTCGATATTAAGTGTGTAATTGTAGGATCTAGTATCTAACTTTTACATGTATGTTTAAACTAATACGCCCTCTTGGAATTGTCACGCTCATACCAAAAAGTTATACTATTTATGGGGCTATAAATACTTTGAAATCTAATATCTTGGGATCTGTTGACCTGCACCTCTATGCCTGCTTCGCTATCAACCCTTAGTGTTAGCATTATCATAAAGTGTTTCCATGTAGTACTTGCCTTTTTAATACTTTGTACATGGTGTGCCATATGACAACTCTTTAGATCATGATACACTTTACTACATGACTATATGGTTGAAATTCCATTGTTGTTCATACTAAGGAGAGAGCGGTACCAATATCGTAGCACTAAGCTTCTTGACCCACAGATACATAATAGTTTCTTCACTCAACAGTAGCATGACTGTACTCACGGCAAACATTATAGGGTGCAAAATTTTAGAAACACCTATGAGACCGCCTTCAAAAATTCACACCAAAGAGTCCCAAAATCATGAGTCCACTACGATTATCATTCCACTTACATTTCCCCGTGCATGAAAATCACTTCCATTATTATCTTGAAATTCGAGCCATTTTAGAGCACTCTCTCTTAACCCCTAAAGATCCTTAAAACAAAATTATCAAAAAGAACCTTCTTCTACTTTAGGTCCAAAGAAACTCAATCTAAGCATTAATGAGAAGCTCAAACTGTAGAATCTTGAAGTTAAGTTAACTCAACCCTTTACTCAAACATCAAATTTGAACAGCTAATTTTTGAGATTATAATGGTCAAAATTGGCTGAATTTTTTTCCTTGCGAAAATCCCAAAAAGCCATTTCGGCTTTCTTGGATCTTTAGGGGTTAAAGAGAGCGAATGTACAAAGCGGCTACTAACCGGCCTAGAGAGGGACGACATGTTGAAAGTATGGGAGGGGGCTTGTGTAATAACTCGAGGGGCAAAAGCGGAACTATGACAAACACATGAGCTCCATGAAGTAAGGATCATGGGGGTCAAACAAGCCGAACTTATATTGTCTGCCACCATACAGCCGCCATTTGCATGATGATGGGCGTATACATCATTTTTATCTGAAAAAGAGCATGTGTGTGTTTTTTGGGTAATCATTCCCCCCTTGCAGAATTTTTTGTGGTCATGGACCTCGTAAGTCAAACTCAGATTCAGGAAATTCCAAATCGCAAATCAAGTGGGAATTGACTTTTTATCATGCTCGCTAGCCAACTTACATGGAATATCGCGACGACCCAAAGAACAAGGAAATAGAAAGCTACAAAAGCGTAACATCCGCGTATATATGGTTCTTTTTCTGGAATGTCCATTGACCCCATACGGATTCATAATATACTAGTAAGGTGACTAAGGTCCCCGTCGTCTCGATGGAGAAGCTAAAAAAGTATCACGTGTCTACCATTCTCTCGAACGGTATTTTGTTCATCATTTTTATGTGTGCCCGTTTTTTTTTTTTTTTTTTTTTTTTTTTTTTTTTTTTTTTTTTTTTTGGGTAGGTTTGTACGTAGGTAGGTTGGTACGTAGGTGGGTAGGAGGAATCGCCGTCCGATCCATAACCCAATTTTGTTTTATATATATGTGACCTTAAACCCTAAGTAACACGCTCACGATGAGATTTTTCTCTCTTTCTAGAAGTCAATTTCAACAAGAGTTTGGAGGATGTAATGAACTTTAAGTACTTTATTAATAAATAGGAAGAAATGTGAAATCTTCATTTTATATATGACTTGTTTCTCTTGGAGAAAAAATTTGGATCTTAGTACATGTTCAATAAATTTGTGTGTGTGTGTGTGTGTGTAAGATTGGATAGTTGTAACCTAGTCTAAGTGGCCAAGGCATGATGTCTTGGGTCTCAAAACCTCAAAGTCAGCGATTCTTGACCACCTTCTTATAATTGAGATATGGTCAAAAACTTAACATCTTTTTCCTACTTTTAGATAATCGTAAGATCTTAAAGCTGACTACCATCAGTACTACCATAAACAAAATGCAACTGTCGGATCTTTACCATTTAGAAGATTCTAACGGTCAAAGTCAATGCAATTTTATTTCCAAGATTTGAAGTTTAATGTTGTAAATTTTGAAGGTTGCCCTTGTAAAATTGGTAAAAGTTTGAAGTTGGAATTTTGAGTAGTAGTATTTTTACAAACAATATTAAAAAAATTAGAAATCAAAAGAAGTCTAAACTTTAATTGTTCTAGACTTTAAACCTAAAATTTTAAAATGAAGGTTCTAAAACTGGAATTTTGCTTTGCAAATTTTACCACATACATTTTACTGTATAGGGAGCACCCAACAAAAATGTTACTTTTAACCCCTTCATCCAAACTGCCCGAAACAAAAAAACCCATTTCGGCTCCCTTGGGCCCCACTTAGAGGTTAAAATTCAAATTTCTGTTTTTTTTTTTTTTTTTTTTTTAAATTCACATGTACGAATTATTTTATCAACACATAAAAATTGCACGTCACTTGGCCATACGGAAGCCTTTATGCGTGCCACGTAAGAATATGCATACATTTAGATTTGTTTATAGGGGGGGGGGGGTCCAGCATGAGCATGTGGGCATGGCCATAGCCTCCTAGTATTATAGTTGACCAATTATTTTTGCTTTTTTTCGACAAAAATAACGGAGTTTGTTGACCAATTTTCTTAGTGACTGGAGCTATGGCTTCGCGCAAATATGACAAATATTAAGAGCTATGCCTTATCCGTCTAACCGCCGCAAATACTTTGCGTCGCATTATTGACGGGCGTACGAGAATTTTTTACCTGAAAAGCGGAATGTGCCATGCGTATAATTCGAGGCGGCAATCATTTCCTCTCAGATTCGGGATTCAGGGAGTTCCAAAGAATTGACTTATTTTCATTCTTTCATGATCGGTTTTCGTTTATCCTACATACGCGATGCTCCAAAAACCAAGGAATGTTGACTCCAATACTTTACACCTTCTACGTACGGTCTCAATCCGTCCTTGTGTGAAAAATGTCCAAATAGACCCGGCCTTTTGTTTAACATGATTTTTTACGTATGTCATGGGTGGAATTGCTACGAGAAAAACAACCATCCGTGAATTGTTTGTTAGATGAATTGCATTACCTACGCATTCTTTTCCATTTCTTAGCAAGGAAACTTTGGATGTGTATGTGGAAATGAATATGAAGGAAATTGTATTAATGTAGAGGAAGCATGAATTTGTGCATGGATCAATCGCAAGAAAGTAGGTTTTGAGCGTGCATAAGAGTAGAATAGGGTTGCGGGGGTGACGAGTGGCCCTACCAATGTTGGCTTATCAGACAAAATCCCTATTCATTTGTCAAATACAATGGGATGGACATTTGATACATTGACGACGTCTTAGATGTACATCTCATATAAATTGTCTCTGACAAATGAATAAGAATTTTGAGTAATTATAGGTTGTGTTGTGAGAACATATTTATTATCCAATGTTGCATTATTAGTAGAGTATATGATATTATTGGGCGAGTTTGAAATAAGGCTATCTTCAACCCCTAAGGTTTTGATACAAGGAGCCTAAAACGGGTCGCTTTGCCTTTGGTTAATTTTTGGGGCTATGAAAGTAAAAGCTTTTTGCACATCCTGATATTTTTCTCATAACTTTCTAACAAGATCATTCATGCTTCAAATTTTCTTACATATAAGATATCTACAGTAATTTAAATATAGTCAGGGTAAGTTGAAATTATCTATCCGAAATTGGAGTATATTATCATTGAATCCTCAACAATCCCCCAAGAATAAGCAAATTTGCATAAACTTCAAAAAAAACAAATTCAAGAACTGAGATTTTACTTTTTCCACTTTTGGGTTTTTTTTATATGCGAATTTGGTACTAAGGCAAGGTTGGATTTTAGATGCAGCAACTTTTCAATTGCTCATTTTTTAGGGTCGAAACCGGCCTTTATATTTGACTTTTAGTAAACCCCCCAGCAAAAAAAGCCAAGCTTTTCTCGAGGCATTATGGGTCCTATGGGGTATATCATGTAAACATGCTCCAAACCAACATAGGAAAGCATGGCTCCCAAAACACTTATTATCCATCCTACAATTACACTAATAGAAACATCATGCAAATGGTGAGAATGTGAATTTAAGAATTGGTATACTAGTACATGTACTAGATCTTTCAATTATATACTTATTAAACTTAGGGTCTCCCTTAGAGACGCGACACATGCTCTTGGTAACGGTACCACCCAACACTTCAAGGCCAAAGTGGTTCGCGTTTGTCTTCGTGTGCAGCTTGCCCTCCTACTACACAAGGTCCGGTGAGTCTCGGCAAAGAGGCGCGCCTTCTTTCACGGGAGCAACGTTGCTCACGTTAACAGCACGAGGACAAGCTCAAGAGAGAAGCAAGGGAAATTTTGAGAAGGAAAAGTGAGGGAGGCTTTTCACAAACGGTGGCATTGCACTATTCACCTATCTGCATTGAGAGCTCAAGAGTGAATTTTGGCATTGCAAACACCGTGGCTTGTCAAAGCCCCCTCTCCTACAGATTGCATAGAGGACTTGCTGGAAACAATAAGAAATGTCATTAAAATCACACCACAAGTTTAAATTATCACCGTTAAAGAAATATATAAAAGAAAAAAGAAAAAAGAAAAAAGAAAAAAGAAAAAAGAAAAAAGAAAAAAGAAAAAAGAAAAAAGAAAAAAGAAAAAAGAAAAAAGAAATCAAATTGGGATGGAACATAGAATTTAGGCCATGAAACTTTAGGGGTTAAAAGAGGAAGTTAGAGATGTTTATACTCAATTGCTGCACTCAAATTAACCCTTAACCCTTAAGCGCCCACGATGTCGAAAAACGACATTTTGGATGTACATCAAAAAACTTTGAAGAGCCATATCTTCTTCATCCGAGGTCCGTTTTGGATGAAATCACTTGGATTAGGTTCCAAATCAAGTCTAGTTTGTGTTGTAATATTTTCAAGCCCATACAGTAAAGTTTGAATTAATGGAATGCACTTTAGTGAAGACAACTCTTGTTTTTGGGTTTCCAAGCATGGGGCATGTATTACCATTGCAAGCCAATTATGTGAAATTAAAAATAGTTTTTCATGATTTTTTTTTTCATGGTCATGATCTTAAGGTGATTCTTAACAACTTTGTAGTGAGAATTTTTTTGATCCAAATGATTTTGCTATTCGATTTGCAATGATGTTTCGTCAACATAAAAAGTGAGAAAATGGATGATATTTGAGGAGCTATATCTCCCTCATCCACTGTTGGATTTCAACTTAATTTTTTGGGATGGCCTCCAATTAGAGTCTAGTCTAAGTGGCAGAAACCTTAACAAGATCGAAGATGTTTTGAAGATAAGGCATGAAATTGAATGCGAAGGGTCTAGTTTTGGACTATTTTTCCTTTGTAAAATGTTCAGTAGTTTTTACCATTGCATGGCTTTTATTTGAGCCAAGAAATTTTTTTTGATGAATTTTTGTTGGGTAAAGGACTTAATAAGATGAAGGTGAACATCTTTCTAGTTGGTGATTTTTTCATTGCAATAGGTATATTGGTAGCATTTCCACCTCAAAGTGAAAATGATGAAATTTTGCAGTTTGTTTTTGATATTAATATGTTATAATCTCCCGATCTATAAGGCCTCATGACTCAAATTTGGGTCCACATGATCTTCGATAAGTCTATTACAAGTTTGTACGGTTGAGATCTTGATAGCTTCTCTTGATTTTCATTTATGACGATTTCTATGGAAATGTGCTTTTCTGCTAAAAATAGGCTCGGGCATTTAGGAGTTAAAGATCCAACAAACCCAAACTGACTTATTGGGATTTCCGCAGGTAAAGAATTCCACCAACTTTGACCATTATAATCTCACACTCGGAGAAAAATTGATAGTTCAAATTTTACATTTGAGTAAAGGGTCAAGTTAACCCTTAAGAGCATGGCCACCCATCCTGAATAATGGATGAACTCAACTTATATTGTGAGTGGTGGCCCTCAAAAGTGTCCCACCCATCCTGCAAAACGGATGAACTCAACTTGTTTTAGGGTTAGAAGTTGAGGTTGACCTGCAAATTGGGGTCATTTTGAGGGGCAAGTCATGGGTGGGGCACCCGGCTTGCAAACCAACTCAACTCAAGTTATTGTGAGGATGATCCACCCTCCCTTCTTAAACGCCCATGGGGTCTGAAACGGGCAGCCCAAAATTGGATCAGAGCATCTTTTGGACTTGGGCATCATGAATAGTGCACTTTTTGAACTTGGGCATCATGAATAAACCAATCAATGATGAGCTTGCAACCTCCTACAAGGTTATGTACAACCCCAACCTACCTACCACAATCCTTTCAAAGCACAAAATCATGCATATAAATTGTGATTTGAATTGTGAAATATCACTTTTTGATTGCATTAGAAGAAGGTGACGAGTTTGACATCAAAATATAAGTGAAAAGTTTAATACAGTGAGAGCTACTGGGAAGATTATTTTGGAATCAAGCCCCTCGGGCTTGCTTAAGCCTTTAAGGGTTAACTTCAAGATCCTACGGTTGGAACTTCTATTGAGTTGGGTCTAAAGTAGAAGAAGGTTCTTTTTGAAAATTTTGACAAATTTGTATCAAGGATCTTCAGGGTTAACATAACAAAATCACTGCTGAGAAATAGTGTGGGTCGCAGAATGATAAACTAGAATCGACCCAGTAAGCTACTCTTAGTAGCCCGTAGAATGAGCTTATCGGGGAACATCGAGCGAGGAATCGGGAGATTCGACCAGCAACCATCGGAGCAACGATGTTCACACGGTTCACCCATCGACCGCATCGGGATCATCGCGGCAGTTGGCCGTGTGCATGTACCGGGAGCTTCGCATTCCCCGGACCATCCAGCTGATCGACCGAACATTCGAACTTACACCCTACTCTACTCTACTACAGTTCCATATCTAGCTAGATCCCTGCCTGCCTGCACTAGGCTAGGCTAGGCTTACCGCAAACCCCCATGCAACTCCATTCGCTCCATTTTGCGTCACTTCTAACTGTCACAGTATCGCACCAATCGATCGATCGATCGATCGGATATTCGGATCCAAGCCGTCGATCGGATCGGTCTAGTTACGTAGCATGATGATCGATCGACCCAATTAGCAGAATAATCGAACCAATGGCACGCAAGCACATCGATCACCCCCCGGGTTCATCGATCAGTTCGATCAAATTAGCACCCGAGGCAAGAATCGCACGCGAAAGAAGGCCAAAAGACGAGGGAGGGCAAAAGATGCGGGAGGGGGGTTTGACTGGCATCGAAGCGGAGACCGGGGGTTTGTCGATGCACGGGGGAGGTCCAGAAACTGTGAGGAAGCTGTCATGGGGCTCGAATTAGCAATCGATCGAAGTCAACTAGGGGGGGTAGAGACGATTACGCGATTGAATGTTACTGTATTCGTACGATTGATCGATTGATGCAGATGAATTGAGGGACTGGATTGCTAGTGTCCGCTTTCGGCAGTTTATTACGCCCTTCCGGTTTCCTTGGTGTCCATTTCCAGATAGTTTTGTTCAACAACTTGAGCCAGGGCGAGTAATGCGATGGCGAATGGAAGTGTAACTTGAGCGGAGCGATTGACGCTCCCCGTGCGCCATAGCACCGACGAGGTGATTCATTCGGAGGGAGAGCCTTGTTTCGGTCTGATTGGTGACTGTGTTTCGATCCCTCTCGAAGAATCATGACACTGCGGCACATCATCACTTGCTATTACCGGTTGTAGAAAGTGTATATCCGGTGTGAGTTTGTGAGAAAATCTTTCCCTGGTCAGGAACTTACCACCACTTTTCTTAAGAAATTGACAGTTGGGAGAAACTTAGGGCCCATTCCCATGTGACACTCGTCTCCGTCATTAGTCCTTGAAAAATCATGGGCCACTATGAGAGCATACCCAGCCCTGGGCCGGGATGCAGGGGCCGGTCTGTAGGGGTTGGGAACCCCTGCTGAAACTGGAGCTCTTGGCTGCCGCTGTAACTATAGTGTTATCGCAATCTTTGGGTCCCCACGTGTCACTCTTCTGTTTGTAAAAGGGGACAGAAGCCATGGTAAAAGTTGGAAATATGATGAGCGAAAATTTAGGGGACGTTCCACCCGACTGTCTAGGTTGCGAGGTTGGTATATAGGCTATAGAACCTCGCTCGGTAGAATTGACTCCAACTCTTAGCCTCTAGAGGATGGGTTGGGCATGCTCTCAAAGGAAGATTATGAAGGGTCACTTCATTTGAGAAAGCACTATTCATCCTAGAAAAGACAAAGTCAAGAGGACAAAGCCTCCAAATTTGCATTAGGGGTTCTATTTTTATTTCAAGGGCTTGCTACCTCCTCTTGAAATATCATGGGTTCCCGTAAAAGTAATTATGAGTTGGGTTGCATGGGGATGGCCTGCTTTTTTGACCCCTCTCAATTTTACGACGAAGGACGGGTCTTCCATAGAAATAGGCCCTTATTCAACAATAAAACCCAAAACCATAATTTTCCACTGCTAGGCACAAATGAGGGTTTCGATCATATTTTGTAGAACTTTTTCAACTATAGGATCTTAAAGTTAACCAAACATCAAAAAAATCGTTTTGTACTTTTTTTTTTTTTTTTTTTTTTTTGAGTCAAATGGTGGATTTCCATTGCAAGAAAGAAAATTAACACCGATGCAAAACCTAGCCCGGATTCTCCAGACTTGTGAGTGACAAATTTAGGGATTTTTAAATAGTACCTAACCTGGAGCTTGTACCTAACGTGGAGCTTGTACCTAACCTGAAACTTGAATCTAAAACGTGAGCGAGCTACTGATGAGAGATCGGGGCAGAGAGGTCCGGGTGATGGCCAGGTCGAGTGTTTGCGATGGAACTTGAAGTCCAATTCCTGGGGAGCTAGAGAAAGCTGCATGTGAGGGGGGGGGGTGTGTATATTGCCAGTGAGGAATGTCATGCCGTATTGTACAGAAAGTGTCGTTACGGCACCACCTGCGTTGGAATGCCCTCATTCGATGTCGCCGTTGCCTCCGGTAAACTCCGTAATTGTTTACATTTCAACAATGAATATGTAAAATCATAACATTCAAAGTTGGCGTTGTTCAAGTGGCATAGAGGGACTCCATGATTGTTTTTTTCCAAACATTGAAAATAAAAAGTAAAACAAACCCTAATTATCTAATGTGACAACACTAAATATACACATTAGTGTAGTGGCTCATTCTTTTCGCCTTTTTTTAGCTTGATCTTGTTTTCTCTTTTTTTTTGTGGCTCTCACTACTAAACGAGATGGAGGGTGGAGTTGGCAAAAGTAACCTTGTGGTGTGCAATTGGTGAACTAAATTAAAATTAGCCCAAACTACAGTACTGTGCAAGTACAGTACATCTGTTCACCACTTGTCTCCTTAGGTGACAGCAATATCTTTTAAATTAGAGTGAGGATCATATTAGTGTTACCTACTCTAATCCTTTTAACAGTATTGACTTTGAGGTCAGATTTTTTATCTGCCTGATTTTTTACCCACCACTGTAATTGTGAAGAGTTAACAAGAACTCAAAGCTCTCTTCTTTACCTTTGAGGTGGGCTCTCTAAAATGTCAAGCATTTTCTAGTGGAATTTTTTTGTTGTTTTTTATTTTTTGGGATTTTGTGTTCAAGATGATATGATTGATTTATGTGTGAAATGACATGAACATGTCTTATCTCTGAAGACTATAATGGAATTGGGAACAAACGATGATAACCATGAACGAGAGTTTGGAGGTAGAGAACAAGTAAAAAAAAAAAAATGGAAATGGGGAAATAATAGACGACACGGAACGGGGAACAATGGAACGAGGGAACGAAGAACATGCTACAAATCTTAAAAAAACACGAGGAATCAAAAAGATGGAAATGGAGGACATGCTATTAATATTAAACAACATGGAGAACTGAGAAGCATGAAACTTGAATATTGATTGCATATCCCATAATTTCAACATCACCAAAAACCTCCAACTGAAGTCGTGTTTCTTTATATACATAGGTCTGAATTTTTTATACAATTTATAAATTTCAATATGACCTTTTTGATGTTCGTGTGTGGAGGACACGAGTAAGGACTTGTCATACATGTAAGGAAGGCTTATACATTTTTGATTGATATTGATTAGATCAATACTGTTTCTTTTCAAATGTTGAAAAATGTGAAGATTCTCTGACTTTAGTATTAACATCATTTATTTGCTCTTGTATATCATCCATGGATCGGCCCATATTTCTACTCAATCAAACTTCAAATAGATACTAATTACTCTAAAACAAGCTTAAGACTATCTCCCAAAATCTCATTAACTCCTCAAACTTGAAAGTTAGTTGCATGATTGAGGCATACAAACAGAAATGTTGTCATCTTATTATATTATTTTTGACCCAAATAAAGGGTTTCCTTTACTAGAATAAATTCAACATTTTTGAAACACAAGTGATAAATTCACTTTACTCGCTTGATTGCCAACTTTTTGTTTTCTCAAGTCAACGAGAAGTTTCTAGGGTACTCATATTAATTCCTCTTTTCTACACTTTTTTTAATTTTGCCTCCCAATTTACAAATAATGCCATCATTATGTTAATTTGTCTTCAATTAAAACGTTAAATATATTTTGGCATTTTTCAGGTATCATGCCATTGATCGTGCCAGCTCATCTTCCAAGATGATGGCTAAATAAAAAAGAATAAAAAAAAGATAATGATGTCTTAAAATAAAAGGAAATGAAAAAATACAAATTGAAATAAAAAGTGGGAAAAGACTGTTGACATTGCCAAAGATGCCCAATTTTTCCACTCATTGCTTTTAGCATTTCAAGGATGTTCTAAAAAATGGAGAATAAATTGTCCAATAAAAAAGAAAAAAGAAAAAAAGGGAAAAGGAAGACATGTTTAGAACCATCCCAAGTTCTAATAATATCTGTTTTTGTCTTAGAAGTTGATGGTTGAATGTTTTGAATCTACAAAATCATTCTCCTCTAACTTCCAAGTTTATCACCACTACAATATGTTCATCACTATAATGATTGTGGTTTTACACCTTAACCCCTAAAGCTTCTTGTGTGTTTTCAAGAGTTTGAAACTTCAAAACTGCGATATGGTACCTCTATGCACTCCCACGGTGAGAACCTCTTTTTTTTCTTTTTCTTCCAATTATAAGGTAGTGTATTAAGGACTATTTTAAGCTATTTTCCAACAAATTGATGGTTTGAAGTTTACCATTTGGGAGATCTATCATAACAAACAAAGTTTATCTCCCAAGTTTTTTTTTGGAGAACTATGAAGATTTTTGACCACTGTAATTGTGAAGAGTTAACAAGAACTCAAAGCTCTCGTCTTTACCTTTGAGGTGGGCTCTCTAAAATGTGAAGTCCATGAGCATTCTCTAGTAGATTTTTTTTTTTTTTTGTTTTTTGGAATATTGTGTTCAAGATAATATGATAGATTTATGTGTGAAATGACACGAACATGTCTTATCTCTCAACACTATAATAGAATACCAAAGAAAATTATCGATTCTTGTAATATAGAATATTATATATTACTACTAGAATTTACCCCCATTTGCTAAGTTTGTGTCTTGAAAGCCACGATTTATGTGTGAAATGACATGAACATGTCTTATCTCTCAATACTATAATAGAATACCAAAGAAAATGAATGATTCCTGTAATATAGAATGTTATATATTACTACGAGAATCTACCCCCATTTGCTACGTTTGTGTTTTCATAGAAGCCATATCTCCAGAGTAACTTAAACTACATTGTAACATATTTTTGCTGAAATGTAGCTTTTGAAACTACGTTATAAGTAATTTTTCTCCTAGAGACATTCTTTTTTGCTTGTACTTCCAAATGGTGTTACCAAATGGATTGATTCTTTTTAAGTAAGTGAAAGGGGAGAGTATTGGTACCACCTCAAACCTTTTAAATTGATTGCCACAACTTGAAGAGTCAAAATGGGCATCACAATGATTCAGCATGGTGAAGAAGATTTTCGGGTGAGGATGGGATGGGATGGGGGCTCCATGATATGGGTCAAAGAAGCGGCTGCTATTATAGCACCTTGTTTTGTTCCTTGGCTTTTCAAGAGTTGCCAATAACTACTGGGGGCCATGCTCCAAGAATGGTGGTTGAAAATGCTTCTTCAACTTCATTTTTAAAAAATAAATAAATTGTGGGCTGTCACTCTTCTTTAAAAAAAAAATAAAAATAATAATCATCTTTCTCATTCCTTTATGAGAGCCAGCAATCTTCTATCCAGACAAAGTGATTTAATGGCAACAATGAATTTAAAGAGATGGAATCACATTCTCTTTCTAGAATTGTGTTTTTTTTTTTTTAAACATTTATAACCCTTGCAGAAGAAGAAGGTTCTAAAGAAGAATCATTCTCTTTGAAGCATAATTCCCTCAAGCATTGTGATTGCAGGAAAGCATGTCTTTCCACAACGAAATAACATTACTTTATTTGACGATTTGGAAAATTTTCATGATAATGTGTCTCTTAGCAAGTAGAATTTCAAATGAGTATAGCAAGTTTCTATAACGTGGATTTATCAATGTATGCAAGATCACAATCAGGAGTGTATGAAAAAGATTACATCGTTGGAAATCGGCGACTTGGATATTTTTCAGTTAGAAAGAAGGGGTTTACGCAGATTTTAAAAACACCATAGACCCGAGATAAAACTTAACCTATAAAGATCCTAAACATGCATCATCGTATATATATATAAGAAAGATTCCACTTATACATCTCTAAACGATACCTTCTTTAATTAAGTAATAATTTGAGGTGATAACTTATCTCAAAACATCCAAAATTGTCACAACATGCACCAAGCTATAGCCCTCAATTGTTGATGACATTGATTGTTCCAAAACCAAAAATGAACATGGTGCTTTTCCAGATATTTTCCCTACTCCCCGTAAAATTTTGGAAGCTCCCGAAGATCAAGAGCTCTCTCTCTCTCTCACATTCATACCCGGGGACAGAAAAAGGTAAAAAGACAAATCACTGTGCCGCAAACAAACACAAAACCACTGTAGTCAATGCCTAGCTAGCTAGCTACAATACTGTTACTACTGTAAGTTCCATTTCCGGATAACTGTAGCTACAATGCTGGTAAGTTTCCGCTTTTCAGAACTAGCTAGTACAGTACGAGAGACCAGGAAAGCGGCAATGGGAAAAAGGAGGAATCGTTTGTTTGTGTTTGTTCGGGTGTGGGCAAGCTTGATTGATGAAAGGAGCGAGATAGAGAGAGAGGAGTATCGTAGGACTGGTGGGGGTGGCAGAGTAGCGGCAAGAATGTCAGCGGCCGGCACTGTTGTGGAGTTATGAGCCCGGCAGCAACGAGCGGCACAGAGGCCTTGTCAGAGAGAGGCTCAGTAGCCTCGCCACTGCTGCACTCCCGAGGCTCTTCTTCACGCATGCTTTGGCTTTGTTTTGTTTTGGATCATCGCCTTTTCGTGATGAGATGAGCAATGATGCGCATGTCTAGAAGCGAAGGACTTCGAAGCTTTCCCTCATCAAAGCTTGACACCGAATCTTGTTACTGTTGCAGACTTTCTGCTACTTCCTTCCAAAGCGCATAAGTCCAAACAGTTTCTGTTGTAAGAAACAAGCGGTCGTTCGACTCTCACCGTTAACGTTACATGTGAACTGCGAACGAACAGAGGTTCGAAGGGATGCTTGATCGAGCTTGCTCGGATCCTGTTACAGACTTCCTGCAACTTCAAAAGGAATGAATGGGGCCAAACCAAGTACGGGCAGGCCTCTATTTTTTAATGAGAGCAATTGGATAACAAAACGCGAAGTTGATCGCTACGGAAAGACAGAGGGTGCTTCGAGTAATGAGTAACTATCTCTAGATAGCTGGGATCCTGTTTACAGACTTTCTGCAACTTAGTACAAACCTAGTGAGCACAATTAACGGGAAATTGGTAGTTTCAGAAAGCAGAGGGATCCTGGTATGTACAGACATCTCGCAACTTCATAAGGAATGACTCAGAAGCATGTAGAGTGAGAACAATTCCATCAACAGAACGCGAACTTGACACAATTTTGAAACAGAGGAATGTCGAAGGAGTTTATTAATCAAGAGAAGATGCGTAGGCATAAAAGAAGAGTATCATAGTCTCAGTTTCCCAATGAAGGCTTCAGTTCCGAAACAGAGGATGCTCAAAGGAGTATCTTATGGTAGCTAGGATTCTGTGGAACTTCAGGAGGGTCTGGCAGCACGACTCAGGAGAATGCAAGGTCTGGACCACGTCTCCGGTGAAACCGTTGTAAAACAGAGGATGGTCGGAAGAGTATGTGGACACCGACATGAAGCATCAAAAAAGGGACATCCATGGTTTGGAATCTCGTCGATCGATCCGCATTGGCCGAATGATCAATGCTAGCTAGAGCAATATGGACAGCATTTGCACATGACACGGAGAGGTTGTAATCAAATTACAGAATGTACTTATATGATATTATAAGTAAACGCGATGTACAAGTGTTTAGGACGATGTTCGAAGCCCTAAAAGAATTGGATCCCCAGAACAAACATCCGAAAAAGCTCACATCACCACTCCCGGTGACGGCCAACTCGCAATGTTGATACTGTGAAAACCAACCGGGCTCCTGAAGCAAATCGCTAAACACTAGCAATCGCATGATACAATCCGGGAAGAGCCAGAGCCAGGAAAATGTCCAGACAGAAGAATGTGGACTGGTGGTGGCTCTGTCTGTAAACGATATGTAAAAACACATATGTATGGTATCAGGGGAAGGTCTTGGATGGGCGCCATGGATGGTGATTCAGATAATCACCTGGCCTGTGGCGGTGTCCACAAACTCCTTCCACTTCTCGCACTTGGCTTCGGAGACGGAGTCGCTGCCGTGGCAAAGGTCCCACACCTTGTGCTGCAGGAAGCGGACGTACTCGAACGTCTGGCTCAGCATGTGGACGGTGTCCAGACGCTCGCCGTTCGGCACCAGGCTCTGCAGCACGCGGATGCGGTCCGTGAACTTCTCACGCCGCGTACGCGCCGCGATGCTCTGGGGATCGGTCGCAGTACCATGACGGCGCCGCTGCTTCGGCGCCGGCGGCGTGCTGCTGGAGTCCTTGTTGAACGAACTGTACGAACCGTTGCTCTGCGTGTTGCTGTACAGCAGCGCGCTCAGAGCCGCGGCGTCGAACTTGTCTGCGTTCACTGGCTCCACTTTCTCGCCACTCATCATCTCGAATGAGCGCTTGTTAGAGTTGTTCCCCGCCGCCAGCTTGAACAAGTGCGGGTCCAAGGGAGTCGTGGGCGAGCTCGGTGACGACTTCGACTCGGATGGCGGATTCGAGGACACCTGAGCCCAGGGCTCGTCGCTCCATCGGAGCCGCTGGTGATCCACCGATGGGCCCTTAGCCGGGATTGCCAGGTGCGTGGGCTTGGCGGGCTTCTGCTCAGGCTCGCCAGCGAAGAACGACTGGCAGAAACTGGGTCCATGATTAGAGGAAACCAGAGAGTCCAATTCGCCTGCCGAGAATGAGAGCCCCGTATCAGCCGTGTCGTCCAGCATTGGCTCGAATCGGAACTCGGGTGGCAGCTGAAGCGGTTCGCCGCCCGCTGCCCAGAAGTCGTCAACGCAATTCATGCTGCCGTAGCTCAGACTATCATTGCTGAGGTAGTGGTCGGACAGCTGCTGCTGCTGCTGCGATTGAGCCTGAGTGACCACCCTCGTCTCGGAGAACGCCGCAATGGCGGTTCCCAACTCGGACGAGGGGCGCGAAGGAAAGACCGTCACCGGTGATCCAACGCATAAACTTGGAGTACTGCATGAGCCAGTAGTGGTAGTAATAGTGTTGTTGATAGACTCAAACGAGGGGTTGCGCGCCAGCGGCTGCGCTCCTGCACTTGGGGCCAAGGGGGTGTTGGCGCGCCCAAGTGCGGCACTAGCCGCTTGCTGCATGAGGTAACTGCTCACGAATGAGTTCAAAATGCCCGTGTCGCCACCATCGCTCGAACTACCAGCACCTTTGCCAGTGCAAGTGGTAGTCCACGTCGGGAGCGCCCCACTCCTTGAAACATCGAAGTATGAGCTCGAAGCATCGCCCTGAGCCACGCCTTGATTCCACCTCCATCGCTGCAACCCTGCTGCTGGCTCCTTTCCCAGAAAACAATCCTCAACTCTTGCCACCATCTCTGCTACAAACCTCAACGCCAATCCTCTCACTCAAAGCTCACCATCCATCTATCTACTACCCAGTGGTCATACAGCCTCCGAACGCACCAGGAACTTCTAGCATTTGCACTGATCGTCGAGCAGCAGTAGTAGAAGTGGTAGCACTTGCAGCAATGTATGTATCGGCAGGCAGTGGAAAGAAGAATAGGGGATGGTTATATAATATGTAAAGGCCGGGGAGAAGGGGGAGTAGCTAGTGGAGGGGGATGGAGCCGGATTTTATACTGGGCTTGCAGGGAGAGGGAGGGAGGGTCTGGGCGCCGAGGGCCCGGTATTGCGCCTCGGGTTCTAGACCCGGGCTCGCGATCGATGGGTTCGTGGCAGCTTCTGGGAGCTGACCTTGCTGCGGAGGGCGGATTCCTGCCGCGGGCTGCCGCGCGTGGACGCCGGGGGGAGCGCGGGAGGCGCATTAATGAGGATTCCCTGTGCCGCTGACTGATTTCGGGCCTGTCGAGGCAAAGAATAGAATGCCTCTCATGATCTCTCAGATTCCAAGAATCATGCGCGCTCTTCATGCCCCTTCCCTTCCTTCCTAGCTTCCCCTCCTCCTTCCCTTCCCCTACCTTACAATTCACTGTTTCCTCTCATCAATCAAACTCTGCTTTTTTTTATAGGAAATTGGTTTGGTGGGATTTTGTTTTGTTTAGTGCACGTTAGTGTGCACGGGTGCTCACCCTCAACAAGCATCGCAACAAACAAAACTTCTCTCACATTTTTATAATACAAAAACAAACTCTGCTTCTTTCTAATTCTCTTTTTTTTTCTTTTTCGAAAGCTAATGATTTCACTCCTCGTGGGGATCTTTATCTAGAGCAATGCCCTGTCCTCAACCTCGGAAGAAGGGCCCCATGTGCCCCATAACACAAAATTCACCTTTCGTGCTTGCTCAATATCATCAACTCTCCCATGTAATCTTGTCGTGCTACCCTAAGTTTCATGTCGTTCACAAATCGAGTCTGCTACCATCGTGAAGCCGCTGCGGCGGTTGTCACAATGATCCCAAGGAACGGACACGCTAAAAAAATAATTAAGATGACCTTGCTTGAGAGGCGATTGCCAAGGTGAGCTTAACGACGAGCAGCATTGAAGATTATGAGCAGCATTGACAATTACAACTGCGATAGAGATTAACGCGCAACTCTGACTCCATCACTCTCCTACACTTAACCAAGCAGGATTGAAATAGCATATCAGCATCAACTCAATTGTTGAAACCGATCGTGTGAGTCGAATCCTTGTTACCCTCCGACCAATTTAACCATGCCCTTGTTGTATTCCCACCCGTCAATGACAAAGCTACATTAGACCAAACTTTCAGAACGAGCGTCCAAGGGCTTGCTTGGGCGTTTTAAGAGTTAAGCTATTTAGCATACCATACGTCTTCTAAGGTTTCTTATGTCATCGTCACCCTTCCATGTGCTTGGTTGTGGGTACCAACAACACACAATCGTAACTAAATAGCATACCACATCGGTTATCTCAAGCCTCCAATTACGCCCATGGGTGAAGATTCTCGGGCCTCCAATTACGCCCATGGGGGGTGACGATACTCGTAGAACATGTATGTGGTCTTGGGATGCTCACTCTAAACCATCAAAACAAGCAAAATTCCAATCTCCCAAATCCTATAACATAAAACAACCTCTGCTTTTTTTTCTTTTTTTTTTTTTTTAAGGAAAATAAATTTCACTAGCCATGGAAATTCGAGCACTTGTGTGCACGAGTGCAAACAAAAGCTCCTGAAGTCTTGTCAAGCATTTTATAATAGCAATAAATTGCAGTGGCACACAATATATGGTCGAATGTTCTGGAATGTCCTCCCTCCACCCCCCCTTTTTCCATTGCCCACTCATTCCAGGGGTATGCAAAGTCACTAACACTTGATTAGACCATCTTATATTTGTCACCTTTGATGTCAAATTTGGCACTTGGGGGCTCACGGAAGAGCCACTTCTGGAATTCATAACTATGGGCCAAGTGTTGTTTTACCATTCCAAGGTTAAGGTGAAAAAGTAAATAAAATTCTAGTGTAGATGCCACATTTAACTAAATCCGGACTCATTCACAAAGTATGGACTGGAGCAAATTTTGGAAATTACAATTTTCTGGGATGATCACTACACCAATTGAAAAATTACATCGGGGTTGTGAGTATCTTTATATTCTCCAAAGATCCCCCAATTTACATTTTCGTGTTCACACTTTATCTTACTCATATGAGTATGATGGATCCCCCGTTGCCCTACTTCTGGACTGTTGCAGTCCAGAAGAAGTTAAATGTGTCATGTGGAAACTATTAAACCACATTCTTGCTTATTTAAGATAGATAGATAGATAGGTACCCTCGTCCTTTTCTAAGGAGCCGGTGTGAATGAAGTGTTCATTCGTAATGGTGATAACCCAATGTCCAGTAAATTAGGGGAATTGAAACAATACTACTTCAATCCCCCGTTTTGAGGGTAAACACTATAACTCGGTTGGTTTCTAGTGCCTTGAAGATACTTGACATAGGGCTTTGAGGTACCCATACAACAAGATCCAAGGACCCCCTCACCATAGTTGGGTGGACTACAGTGGTGAGCACCACGCTGACATGGGGAATAGAACCCATGACCTCCTCATTGGGGTCATGAGCCCCAACCACCAAGCTAAGGCATCATGTGCCCTTTGCTTATTACATAGAAGAGAATGAACCTCATGTGCACACGAGTGGAGTTAAGTTATTTTTCATTTGGCACTTCTAGAACTCATATAATTGTTTCAAAGTATTACAAGACATTTGTTTAAAAAACAGGAGAAATTTCATGTAAGGAAACACTTTTGTAAAATAATTTCAAGTTGGGGAACAATCACAAAATGTTTGCAAAGAGGGGAAGGAAAAATGTTTCATTGTCGCGGCTTCATGAGCAAGTAGAAGAAGCTATACAGTAACTTTAATTTGCTAAGATGCCACTTTCTTCATATTAATTTCAATTTGTTTACAAGTGTTAAGAAAATGAAACAAAACCAAAATAAATAAATTAAAAATGTTCCTCTCCTTGCTAATATTTTACATTTGTTCCTTTATTTGGAAATAATTTACAAAAGTGTTTTCTTAAATTTAATAATAAAAAAATAAAAATAAAAAACAACCCAACTTCTTCTGGGAGAAAGGAGCCCATATACACTTCAAAAACCTAACATAATTGTACAAGGAGTGTTTAAATTTTGCAGGCAAATCATATAAATCTCGTTTATTGCATAATCTCAAAAACAAATAAATAAATAAAATCCCCCATTTTCAGTTATATAATCTGCAAATAAATTAGTGTGACCCTCTGGTCTGTTTTTAATTAATGAGGATTAATTAATATTACTGTATGTCATACTGTATAGAGAATCGTGGACTTTGGTAACAGGATCTCAAACTAACATTGTTCTTAATTTATGCCAGTCTTAAAACAAGGGACTTGATTCTTTCTCCTCAAATTCATTGTTGACTTGAGTTTTATTTGAAAATTTTATTCTACAATTTAAAAATAATAAGAAGTCTCGCATGTCTTTAAGGGAAAGTTGGAATAATTAAATCCCTAAACATACTTATGTCTATTTTTAAGTCTAAAAACCACATTCTTTTGTAAAAATAAGTGAAAATAAGCTAATCATAATAAACTTCTTGTAAGTAAGATGAATTGATTTTGGAGCCTAGCAGGCCTCCATTGGTTGCAAGATTATAATGCATCAATGAATAAAAATAAAAAAGAAATATCATTGATTTTACTTTATACTATAAAATTCATTTAACCCTTAAAAGTCCCTTGGGGATAGTATGTACGCTGTCGTATAATTAGGATTTGCTACCAACAAGAAACTCTAAACTGGAATTGTAATAGCTCACTAGAACCGCATTAATTCAAATGTCAACTTCTTCTTTGAACTCAAACCATTAAAGGTGTGCATTCACTATAAATACAACCAAAATACACCGTATTCTACTGGTCGCCACGGCACGCTCAGACCTTTAGGGGTTAACTAAAAAGATGTTCATCTTCATCTCAATAGTAGTATACACCAAAAAGTATAATCAATGAGAATTTTAGTCTTACAATGGTGAAAATTGCCCTCAAATTTTTTAAGATATAAAACTAAATCAAATTGGAATTGTTACACTAATTGACTTATTGAAAATTAATAAATCACATTCTCATAGAGAAATTTAATCATAAGTTCATACTTATGAAAATATTTTTATGACTTATTCAAATTCTTGATTAAATATCACAATATGATCTTTGTATACACCAGAAGTATATCCATGGTGGCACAATTTATCCAAGCTTAGGTGTAGAATGCCACTACTAGTATACTCATGATGACTACCTTTCCATTAGTGTTAACACCTAACCCCTCTGAAAATACACTAAAAAGCATGCCCGAGGGGTATGCTTGGGCGTTTAAGGGTTAACTGACCTCAATTTTGTAATAACTTACTAGTACCATCATATGAACCTATGAAGGGAATTATTGGGAACAAGTGGATTAGCTCTAATTTAATTCCATCATTGGCACACAAACTCTTTGATAATTTACAAAACCCATTAGGCCTTTCCAACTCATGTCACCTAAAATCTTTATCTTTTTAATTACTACATCAATTAATTACTCTTACTTTTCTTAATGGTTATCAAGAAGGGCCTACTTATTCTCCCAATGCTAGCCATCATAGCTATAGCACCGTTATTTTCTCTCCTCTCATCATTTTCTTTTTAGAAAGGTGAAGGAATGAATATGTCTCTTTTTGGATGTCAACCCCTTCCATTTTGGACTCACCCTTTCCATTTTGAGGTGAGTAATTATGATAATTTTGGGGCTGACTTTTTCTAAGAGGCTTAGATTTCATATCATTCAAAATGAGCTCAAGTGTTTCTACTCAAGTGTTTTTCATGAAGGAATTTTATAAAGAAAAAAGGTGATTTATTGTATAGGAATAAACATTCATTCATGCCAAAGTGAGTTTTTTGCTTTATTGGAGCAAAAGTCCAAAATTCTTGCAAGGAGCATTTCGAAATGATAAAGGGTGTAGTAACCTCGTAAAATCCACTTAGTGTACTTTTCTTACAATAGTTTTATTTTGGTAATTTAGTGAATTTGGGGTGAAGGACCTATGTGAGAATTAAAGAAATTAAAAACAAATTGTACGGGGTTAAATATAGAGGAATGGGTAAGGGCATGATATGGGTACCACTAAGACGCCTCTCATTATGTGTAATTCATTATATATGTGCCAGAATTCCTTTTTTAACCCCTGTATACAAATATAGCCATGTCACCTATAATACCATCTGGTGAGAATATTTTTTTAGTATTGTTTTTTTTTACCAAAAAAGTAATTCTTAAAAATCACACTATTTTTGGAGGGGGTACCCATATCACGCCCTTACCCAAATAGATTTTTTTTTTTTTTTTTTTGTTTTTTTTTTTTTTTTGGTATGAAATGTTCATACGAACCTCCATATCTTTTTGAATATTCTTACATGAAATTACATGATACTTGAGATACTAAACAATGTACTTGTACCAACTAAGAAAATGATCAAATAATCGTAATCTTATGAGCGTTTACATACCAGCCATCGGCGGACGGACGGGTTCCTACTGCCAAAAAGTTGTCCGGGTACAATTTTGCAGTTTTGTGTAGAAATGACGAGCTCGTATTAGTGGGTCTGTAAAAGTGACCGGTTCACATACCATGATCATGAATTTGGTACTTCTCCCGTCGTAATGTACATCCCAAGGGACAACCGAATTTAATGGTAACATGAAAAAAGAGACAACATCTTACAAAAGATTGGAATCATGAAAATAGGATTTGGCATCATCTATCTATGCCTTTCTAGGAGCCTCGTACATTTTGGATAGGAATTACTCGTACAATGTTGTAGCAAATACACTATTACTTGCTTGGGGAAAAACCCTAGAGGATGTATGGTATATAAAATTGTATGGGGTTAAATAGAGAGGAATTTTATTTTATTTTATTTAAATTTTAAATTTTATTTTTTTAAAAATTAAGATTGTATATAATGTTTGTACGAGCATCCATATCTTGTTGAATATTCTTACATGGAATTACATACTACTAACCTCAATTCCGTTAAAACGGCACTATGCCACGCGCCATTTTGTCACACCAAATCTTACACATGTGTTCACATGGAATGTTATATTCTGTAATATCACAATTTTTTAGATTATATCACTCCTTTATGTACTGAGTCACTCATTTTCCATAATATCACCTTCAGATTCTGTTATATCACATGGTTTTCGAACTGTAGTTCAGAAAGTTGAGGTGTGCCATTTTAGCGGTATAACGCCATTTTAACGGAATTGGGGATTACTTGAGATTCTAAACAATGTACTTGTAGTATGAACCTAATCGTATGAGCATTTTCATACTGGTTTGCACTGGCAAAAAGTTGTTCGCAGAAAGTTGTCCGGGTACAATTTTGCAGTTTTGTTTAGAAATGACAAGCTCGTATTAGTGGGTCCGTAAAAGTGACCGGTTCACATACCGTCATGAAAATTTGGTACTTCTCCCGTCGCAATGTACAACCAAAGTTAATGGTACCATGAAAAAACAAAATGACATCTTACAAAAGATTGGAATCAAACAAATTTTAACATGAAAATAGGATTTGGCATCATCTATACCTTTCTAGGAGACTCATTTTGGGTAGGAATACAATATGGAGATTACTTGCTTGGAAAAAAAACCCTAGAGGATGTATGGTATTTTCAATCTCAAAATTGCATAAATATGTATAAATTAAATATTCAAAAGAACCCAACACACACAATCAATCTTTTTTTACAACACAAGTGGAGGAAGAAGTCATAATTGAGACATAATTTTAAGGGATTCATATCCTAATTACCGGGTCTTGGCTACTCAACACCATTGATTTTATGCATCTCTAAATTAAATCACCATGATTATTCTTCTAAAAAATAAATTCAATGGCTAATTTATGGCCATCTTTTGGGGAAACATATACCCCCCCCCCCAACATAGATAAAATAACAAACAACTTTTCAAATTACCGTGAAATGGGTACACTTGTCAACGAATGATCCCTTAAATGAAAAATTTTAATATTTAAAATTTGATTTAAATTTGTTGAATTTACGGGTTTTAAGCCCAATTACTTGGCCCCTCAATCATTTTTGAGTCCACTGTGCCAAGGATATCCTATGCACTTGTCAGCTCTGACTTTTTTAAATTTAATACCAAATTGGGCCTTTGGAAAATCAATTGGATCATTCTATTAGCACAATCCCAACAATTCCTTTACTATAGAAAAAAGATGGTGTATATACCTTAATTTTTCATTAACACTAAATAGTGTTAGATACACTAATTTACAAACACATGTTGTAAGTTTTTCTTTGTTGATCAATATTTCTACCCTCTATATCAGCCAAGATGGGTATCCTTTCGTAGTATTGGAATCAATGCTTTTAGTAAAGTTTTTATCAAGAGTATCATTTTTAAATCTTATAGTAATATAACACTAATCTACCTATTTAGTGTAGTTCCATATGATGGTACTAGTAAGTTATTACATACTTGTGATCAGTTAACACTAATGGAAAGGTAGTCACCAATAGTGGCATTCTACACCTAAGTTTGGATAAAATTGTGCCACCATGGGTATATTTGTGATGTATACAAAGACCATATTGTGATATTTAAACAAGATTTGAATAAGTCATAAAAATATTTTCATTTGTATGAACTTACAATGAGAATGCGATTTATTAGTTTTTAGTAAGTCAATTAGTGTAACAATTTCAGTTTGATTTCGTTTTACATCTTAAAAACTTAAGGGCAATTTTCACCATTGCAAGACTCTCATTTTTAGAGCTGAAATTCTCATTGATAACACTTTCACATGAGGGAATTGACCCCCACTTTACTGTGTTCTTCAAGTGGCCCATGGAGCTGAAAATGTGAGTGAATTCGCTTAGCCTTGACTCCCCATGTAAAGCATCCCTATGGTAGTACAACATAAAAGTAGAAAGAAAAATGACGGCAATTGCATTAATTGGAAAAAAAAAAAAAAAAAAAAAAAAAAAAAAAAAAAAGGGGGTGGGATGGAGGGGCACATATTTGAGGAAAGTGAAGGGAAAGTGGTATTCACGTGGGGTTTTTTTCCCTTCCTCTTGCATTGTCCTTATTTAAAAATTTAAACATTAATTACAATAATACTTTGGGGCTAAAACAAGGCCATTCTTTTTTCCTTTGAGCCTTATTTCGTGCAATTTACGGTACTCCACTGATTGCTCTTACCTAAACTTAGTCACCACGGAATGAGAAAGAAAATCCACTTGCCCCTTTTTTTTAATTTCCCTTTTTAAATTAAACAATTAGGAATTAAAATAAACTTAAATTTGGCCACTTCATGCAAATTAAGGTGCTCACTTATTTCCATTTATAAATCCCCCACCCCCCCCCCTTTTCTTTTTTCAGTCTCTTGTACGTTGGGGTGTCAGTAATTGCTCAAAGTCGGTTTAAATTTTAATTGAAGGGGATATTTGAAGGGGCCCCCACATGGCATTTTCTCATTCAAGGGGCTTGTTTTTTTCCTATGAAAAAGTTTTAGTAGGCTTATGCCTTGCAAGTTAAATCTTGCTCTTTAATTCTCCCTTTGTACTTTGACGGTTGCTTCCAACAATCCAAATCTTTGGTTTGTGTCAAGAATGTTTCATGCCGTGTACCTTTATTCTTTTATCTTTTTGGTTCTAAAATATAAAATGGATTTTATTCTATCTCTTGCAACACCCACCAAAAAAATGATATGTAAGGTAGAATGACCTTAAACCGCTCAAATAAGAGATTCAACATGGTTGTGGACCTCGTGTGTACTGTTTGTAATTTTTCTTGGATGGGAAAACAGGAGGGAGAGTGAATGCAAAAATTTTGAAAATAAAATAGCAAAAATTGGATTTACTACAAATTTTTGAAGTCAAAAGTGTACATGACCTTAACCCTTAAACGCCTAGCTATACGGTTTTGGGCAGCCCAGTATTGGATCAGAGCATCTTTTGCACGTGGGCATGATGAATAGTGCACTTTTTGAACTTGGGCATCATGAATGATCCAATCAATGATGAGCTTGCAACCTCCTACAAGTATTGTACAACCCCAACCTACCTACCACAATCCTTTCAAAGCACAAAATCACTCATACAAATTGTGATTTGAATTCTAAAATTTCACTTTTTGAATGCATTAGAAGAAGGTGACCAGTTTGACATCAAAATATAAGTGAAAAGTTGAGTACATTGAGAGCTACAGAGGAGATTCTCTTGGAACATGACCCCTCGGGTCACCTTCGGCGTTTAAGGGTTAAAGTGATCAGTAGACTCTCCTTTTTATCCGGCAGACGAGTACTTTGTGGCGCTCACGCATGTAGCTAAAACCGTGCAAAATAGAGTTAATGAATCATGAACCATGAACCAACCACCTCCCTACACATGTCCATATCGAGTCACTATTTATGGAATTGCTATGCACGCAATAAGGTCACGCCATGGGCGGCTCCAGGAGCGGTCTACCCTGCGCTTCTGGGGGGCCGCGCGGTTTAAGGTCATTCTACCTTAGTGTTGCCTCCACTAATTGACATGCAATCGTCATAACTTTTTACTTTTGATCAAAGAATTTTCTACTAGTGTTTGCGAGTTTGCTCCCCACCATAGGTGATTGTTTGATGATTGAAAGTTAAAAAAATAAGTTATGGCAAACCCTCATCATTTAATTTGGCTTCATTTAATGTAGTTTTTAGTGTGGATGACCTCCTCCCAAATGCATTCATAGGATAATTGTATTTCTTACATCAATTTTTTCTGTGTACATGATTGTTTGTCTTCAATTAAATTCTACTCCCTTTGAAATTGTGGTACCTTATTGTAATCACACAAGTTGTTTCGTTCATTAGTTATGTCTTTTAATTTACCATGGCACCTCATTAATTTAATGAATTCTCTTGTAATAATGCGTACAAAAGATACTTTTTGTTTACACCCATGAGCAATCATTTACTCACTAGTATATTTAAATATACTAATTTGTTGCCTAAACTCTCTTATACTACTAAATCATCAACAGAATTCTTCATTCAATCGATACCAAAAACTGCCCCAATTTTTTATTTTTTAAAAATATTGCAGATGTACGCCTCTTTTCCTTTCTTCTACGCACGAAGAATACACATTCTAAGTCAACCATGTTTCTCATTTAGAAACAAATCAAAAGACACACTAGATGATACACTAAATAAATAGGTAGATTACACCAATATGAACATGTTGGTTCTTGATCAATATTTTTACCTCCTACACACTCAGTCAAGATGGGGATCCTTACATATTATTAAAATCAACACTATTAGTTATATTGATTTTTTGGTCAAAAGTAGCATCCTCAAAACCAACCACATATACTCTAATCCATATGGAATTACCTCCCAATCAAGTTATGACTCATTTACCTACTTCTGAACTGGAAGGAGTCCAGAAGTAACGCAACGGGGATACCCCCATAATCATGTGAGTAAGATACAGTGTGAACACAAAAATATAAATTGGGGGATCTTCGTAGAAAATAGAGATACTCACATCCCTGATGTAAATTTTCAATTAGTGCAACATTTGATCATTCCACAAAATTGTAATTTCCAAAATCTGCTCTAGTCCAGAATTCGTGAATGAGTCCGGATTAAGTTAAAAGTAGCACAAGATAATTTTCCAAAATAAAAAGACCCAATCTAATCTCAATCTCAAAACCGTGTCTACTAAGGAAGAAGAAAAAAAGATCACAACCCAAAAATCCACACGTCGAAACCTCAAAGTGACCGGCAAGCGTGTGCATCATTCACTAGGAAGAAACCCTCGCCTCCCCTCCCGAATTTAGACCATAAAATCCCATCCCAAAAATATACTCTTTCCGAGTACTAGTACAATATGATTCTACTACTGTACTGTAGTACTGATCATCTGACTCCTGGCTTGAGTGGCTTGATAAAGGTCAGTGAGATTAAAGAATCAAGAGTCCTGATGAATAATTTTGGGGTGGAAACGAAACGATTGATTCCCTTGCAGTAATCGAGACTTGGTTAAATTTGGAACTTACACCCGGGAAATGAATGAAAGATCCGGGAAGGAAGAAGACGGAGCTAGAGAGAGAGAATCAGTTGTCGGTCGCTTGCTTGCTTGCCTGCAGGCGTGCGGAAGGTTGGCAGGAGTTTTGCTAGAGCGCGCCGAAGGCTGGCTGGCTGGCTCCGAAGGGATCGTCCGTTTGTTTGTTTGTTTCCCCCGTTTCTTGGATGGTTGCGATGATTCAAGTTCAAACTGCTGCATGTAAGTTAACCCTTAACCCTTAAACGCCCTTGGGGTCTAAAACGGGCAGCCCGAAATTGGATCACAGCATCCTTTGGACTTGGGCATCATGAATAGTGCACTTTTTGAACTTGGGCATCATGAATGGACCAATCAATGATGAGCTTGCAACCTCCTACAAGGTTATGTACCACCCCAACCTACCTACCACAATCCTTTCAAACCACAAAATCATTCATACAAATTGTGATTTGAATTGTGAAAATTCACTTTTTGAATGCATCACAAGAAGGTGACCAGTTTGACATCAAAATATAAGTGAAACGTTGAGTACAATGAGAGCTACAAGGAAGATTCTGTTGGAATCAAGCCCCTCGGGCTTGCTCGGGCGTTTAAGGGTTAAACATCAGGCTATACGGATTTGGGCAGCCCAGTATTGGATCACAGCATCCTTTGGACTGCGATTTGAATTCTAAAATTTCACTTTTTGAATGCATCAGAAGAAGGTGACCAATTTGACATCAAAATATAAGTGAAAAGTTGAGTACATTGAGAGCGACAGAGAAGATTCTATTGGAAAAGGACCCCTCCGGCCACCTTAGACGTTTAAGGGTTAAGTTAACACTCCGCTGAATGACAGTGAATTGGTTCCACCATGATTCAGTTGATTCTTCTTTCATGCCACATTTAACTAGATCCGGACTCATTCACGAATTATGGACTAAAGAAAATTTTGGAAATTACAATTTTGTGGAATGATCATTACACCAATTGAAAATTTACATCGGGGATGTGAGTATCTTCATATTCCCCAAAGATCCCCTGATTTACATTCTCATGTTCACACTGTATAATCTTACTCAGATGAGTATGGTGATCCCCCATTGCCTTACTTCTGAACTGCTTCGCGTCCAGATGTAGTTAAATGTGTCATGAAAGCTCTTTTTGAGGGGCAATGGTTTGTGGTAGCTATGAAGGAGGCACTATGGAAAGCCATTTTGAATCCGGAAATGGGCTCTGCGGTCTCAAATTACTCTAGGGAGTCGTTCATGGTGGTTTGAACCTATACATTGAAAATTAGAGGGGCTTCTGTACCCCTCTGGCATTCTTCTTGGTAGCTGCCTTTTTTCGGGGAGATTAACTTAAACGTCGAAGGAGATGCGAAGTGTGTCCGATCAATGAATGAATATGAGATATGATAGGCAATGTTGTGTTTTTTTTTTTTTTTTTTTTTTTTTTTTTTTTTTTTGTTTTTGTTTTTGTTTGTTTCTTTCCATCCAAAAGTTATCTTTGTGAATCCCAACTTCCTCACGACGGGCTTCCTCCGACGTTCTGTTAGAGATTAGGTTGCTCGTAGTTTATAAGAGCAACTAATAGGTTTTAGAGTATGTTAGAGTAAGTAATAGAGGCTAGGTCTTAGTCCTCTAGGGTGTTTGAAGAGGGCTGGTCCTAAAAGCCTTAGAGAGACAAGAGAGGACTTAGCCTCTCGGTTATCCCATATTGTTTGTAGCACCATGTGCCTACCTATGGATACATAAGCAAGGGCTTGGAATGAGTATGTATCTCATTCAAGCATTCATTGCTCTACCTTGTGTGTAAGCTTTGATGTTTGTATTCTCTCTCACCCTCTATTGAGCTTCAATAGGTTATGGGCCCACTACTCTTGTGGTGAGGTTGAGTTTGAATACATTTGGAGGCTTGGAGAGGTCAAGGAGGTGTTGCACACACTTAGAGGGCTGATTTGCACTCCTTGGAGCTTTGGAGGAGCATTTGGAGCCATTTGGAGGTGTTTGCAACCATTTGGAGGTGATTTGAGGCATTTGGAGGCAATTGGAGCATTTTGGAGGTGTTTGGAGGTCTCTTGAAGGCATTGGAGGATTGTGAGCTTCCCTTGTCTTGGTTGAAGTGTTTCTAACACAAGAAGGTGCTGATTTGCATTGATGGCTATCAAATCCTTTTGTTGAGAGTGGTTTTGAGCTTAGGAGTGTTCTTTGTGATCTACTTGAGTGCACTTGCGGAATTGAGGGCTGAATCTAGCTTTTAGGGTGCATGTGTGCACACAAGGGGCTGATTTGAGCATTTGTGGTGCATGTGTGCACACAAGGGGCTGATTTGAGCATTTGTGGTGCAAAAGAGGTGTCTTGAGGCTCCTAAGTTGAGATTTGAGTGATTTGAGATTCATAAAGCTTATTTGACATTGATTGAGGGCTAATCTAGTGTAGGGATTGCACAAGTGCTCATTTGGAAGCATTGTGGGCTGATTTGAGTGCTTAGAGGTGCAAATTGACCTTGTGTGTGTAGTAGACATCTATATCTAGTATTTGGAGGTCAAATAGCTTGAGTTTGATCCAATTTGAGAGGGAGCAAGTGGATCTTGCTTGTTTTAGTGTAAGAGCAAGTGGATCTTGCTTGTTTGAGTAATTTGTTGATCTAGAAGCTTCTTTGACATAGATTGAGGGCTGATCTAGTGTAGGGAGTGCACAAGTGCTCATTTGGAGGCATTGAGGGCTGATTTGAGTGCTTTGGTGCATATACACCTTGTGGGTGTGGGGAAGCCTAGATCTAGCATTTGGAGGTCAAAGAGCTTGAGTGTGATCCGATCCGAGTGGGAGCAAGTGGATCTTGTTTTTTTGAGTGTTGGAGTGGCTTATTGTGCATTGTTGTGTGCACAAGTGTGTTTGCACACTCCTAAGGGGCTGATTTGAGTGTTTAGGTGGTAGATTTGGGTTGTTGGTGTTGTAAGGGTGCGCTTGTGTTTAGCCATGGCTTCTTTTGAGGTTGAGAGTGTAAGGGTCTTGAAAAGTTCAATGGCAACAACTTCCACCTTTGGAAGTTTAAGATGAACTTGGCGCTCTCCGGGATGGACTTGTGGGAGATTGTTGAAGGCGCGGAGGAGGCACCACCTTCTCATGCAGTGACAAGGACAAGAAGGACTATCAAAGGAGGGTGAGGAAGGCCATGTCCATGATTGGGCTCAATTTGGTGGATGCCCAACTTCCTTACATCAAGAGTTGCAAAAGACCAGTGAAGCATGGAGGGTACTTTGCAACTTGCATGAGACAAAGAAGCTTGGCCAACATCCTCTTCTTGAGGCGCAAGTTCTTCACAATCAAGATGGAGGAAGGGGTGACTTGTTGGAGCACATCAACAACATCAAAGCACTTGCGGATCAACTTGCCTCGCTGGATGTGCCCATGAAGGAGGAGGATATTGTTATGACCTTGCTTGATAGTCTCCCATCTTCATTTGAGCACTTGATAACGGCTTTAGAGACCATGACCCTTGTTGACCTTAAGATGGAGTTTGTGGTGTCAAGGTTGATGCGTGAAGTGTCCAAGAGGAAGGAGAGGGTCTCAAAAGTGGTGAAGAAGCGTTGGTGGCGACTCAAAACAAAGGGAGGATGCAAAATGGGCCAAGGTTGTGCTTCAATTGTGGCAAACCGGGCCACATTGCAAGGTATTGCTTCCAAGACAAGAAGGAGAAAGAGAGTGCCAATGTTGCAAAAAACAAAGACAATGAGGAGGAGTATGCGTTTGTAAGCGCCGTTGTTGCAAGCAAAGAGGAGATGTGGGAAGAGCATGCCTTTGCAAATGGAGATGGAGATGACAACACCATTGACAAGTGGATCATGGATTCGGGAGCCACCAAGCACATGTCACCTCATAGGGCAACATTTCAAACATATGAGGTAATATCACCACCACGAAATGTGCACTTGGGAGATGGTAGTATTGTGCATGCGGTCGGAGTTGGCACTATTGTTGAGGAGGTGAAGGTGATGGGAGTAAAGCACAAAATCAACATAAAGGAGGTTCTCCACATCCCAAAGTTAAAGAGAGATTTGTTATCCATAGCAAAGCTTGCTCTTAATGGCTTAAAGGTGGAGTTTGATGATGATGCATGCATTGTGAGGGCTGCAAATAGGAAGGTGATTGCTAGATTGCCAAGAGAAGGGAGTTTATATCAAATGCCGTTCTCTATGTATGATATGGCCAATGTGACACACACCAAATGCCACAATCGGCGCTTTTGGAGCTACGCCATAGGCGCCTTGGGCATTTGAATGTGAAGAATTTGAAGGTCCTTGAAAGGATGGTAAATGGCATGCAAATCAAGAATAGTACATCAAATTCAGCGGCTCGTGATGTGGTGATTGCGGAGGAGGCCACTTGTCGAGATGCGAATGTGGAGATGCATCCAAGTGGGAGTTTGGAGCCACTATGGTGATTGGGGTGGATGCAACTCCAATTTCAGCGTGCGTTGTCTGAGAGGCTCAAGTTGGAGAAAAGCCTAAAGGAGTGCAAGAGCCGAAAGAGACACAAGAGGAGGATGTGGAGGTTGAATCACATGAAGAAGATTGAAGAGGGGCGTCACAGACAAGGCCCATGGTATCCAATAAGGGAGAGGTGGTCACTTGGTGAGTGGTGGTTAAACCATATTCTTCCACCATCTATTGAGGTTGAACGTGCAAATCTTATTTGTTTTTTGATGATACTTTGAGTTTGGGTGATGCTTTCTGCAAAGTGTGCATGCAAAGTGGGGAGTTGACCAAACAAGACAAGTAGACATCTAGTATGGCCAATGGCACATGGGAATTGGCTTTGTTGCCAAATCAAGCGGGAAAGTTAGAAGATGGAGAGGAGAGCTTGAGGTATTAGCAAATGGAGGACATGGTGGGAAATATGTGGACCAAGGCGTTTGCCAAGGTGAGGCACAAGGAGATGGGATTGCGAGAGAAAACTACTCGAAAGTGGGAGTGTTAGAGATTAGGTTGCTCGTAGTTTATAAGAGCAACTAATAGGTTTTAGAGTATGTTAGAGTAAGTAATAGAGGCTAGGTCTTAGTCCTCTAGGGTGTTTGAAGAGGGCTGGTCCTAAAAGCCTTAGAGAGACAAGAGAGGACTTAGCCTCTCGGTTATCCCATATTGTTTGTAGCACCATGTGCCTACCTATGGATACATAAGCAAGGGCTTGGAATGAGTATGTATCTCATTCAAGCATTCATTTCTCTACCTTGTGTGTAAGCTTTGATGTTTGTATTCTCTCTCACCCTCTATTGAGCTTCAATATCCTTCGACGTTCTAGGGTTAAAAAATGAAGTAGCAAATTACATGGAGAGAGAAAGAGAGGGAAACTCTCTAACTTGTATCTAGCTACTTGCGTGGTGAGATTTGATGTGGTCTGGAGGGGTCGAGGCCTCTCTATCCTTGGGTATTGTCACTATTTGGCTTAAGATGTGAGAAGTTATATCTCATTGCGTTGTCATGGGTGACTCTCACCAAGATGGCCCAAGCTCATGGAGTTGTTGATTCATGAGCTATAGCACCTTTTGATTGGCTTGCTTCGGCACAGATTCCCTCTATTATCAGTCTCTCTTACTCTTTCTTTCTCAAAATAAATAAATAAATAATATATTTTATTATTTTGTTTTCCCGAACCGATCAATGTATTATCATTTGAACAACACATCAGATACATAGCAGAGTGTTGTCAACTGAAAGGGATTTCGCATGCAGTATGGTAAGGTGTCCTATAATGGCGCAATTTTCAGCACAGAAAATCTAGAGGAATGTTGCCAGTGCAAGCAATTTTTGTGCATGTGGAAAATTAGTAGAAAACTAGAGCAAGTGAAATCATCATTTTTCGACTCTTCTACAGTAAGTAATGAATTTCTAAAGATGGAAATATAGGTGTTCCTAAAATGGTGCCCTAAAGTGACGCCCTATAATCTTTGCAGTGTGTACATGGTACTGTTGTATGGAGAAGCTATTATGTACGTGACAGTGAAGATTACTAGGGCTCCATTTTCGGCACTGCGCCATTTTGGGCTGCTCAACCATAAGGAATTTAATGATCTTGCATATTCTTTCACTTTTTGACAAACCAATCAATGAATCATCAATCGTACATTAATCACATTCAGAATCCTGTGCTCTAGAAGTAGGATTTCACACGAGTAGTTCCAATTAATGTCATTCGCATTATTTTATACAAAATCAAATTAAAGCAATGATTGTATGATTATCGACTCACACGTACATAAATGTGTTTCCAAATCATTCAGAGTCAATTGTGATTAAAAACACAGTGGGATTTTCACATGCGTTGGGTAATTAATTGAGCACCTGCAGTAAGTTAATTAATGGAAGCGGAAAGGGATCTTACCAGAGTCGGTTGGAATAATCCACTGGAGGTGGTGATAGCAAATATAGGAGTGCTTGATTGATTGATTGTTTGTTTATAGGGAAGGAAGGGGGGGGGGGGGTGATTAATTTGGTGCGTAGAATACCATGCGGGTGTGTCAGGTGGGGAGTTTGGCTCATTCCTTGGCTCATTCTGCCACTAGTGACGAAATTTCTCTAGTAAACGACGACTCCCTCTTAGTTTATACTCACCATTGTTTTGTTTTTTTTAGTTTAGTATAATTTGTTATGTAGTAGGGTAGGTTGGCCTCTAATTTGCTTCTTTGAAGTGTTGTCACGTCTAAATCATAAGGAATTTAGAAAAAATAAAAATTTGCGGTGTTGCCACGTTCATACAAGTAAATTTCTGGTGCTTGTGGGGACATGGAATTCAGTATATTGGGATTCAGAAGTGTGATTTGTAATTTGATTGTTGCTCGCAATAATACATGAAGACCATATTCCAACAACACCTCGTGCAACCCGGTGTGCGAGTTTGTAATGTGACTCACAAAACAGTCTTCCTGCCTTAACTTAAAACCCGAAATGGGTTTTTGAGGTTTTGGTCAGGGTTGTAAATGGGGCAAAATTAAATATGTTTCGACACTTTTTTTTAACATAGGAAGTGGGTAATTTTATAAAGAAGGTGTGGTAAAAACTTTGAAAAAAAAAATCTTCTTTTCCTGCTTATTTGGGCAGCGTTTTTTTTTTTTTTTTTTTTTTCTTAGTGGGGCAGTTTGGGCAATGCTCTAAGCCAACCATAGGGTTGTTAGCGAATAGAGGGCAATATGGTTTAGAGATGCTTTATATGGAGAGTCAAGGCCAACAAATCATTCTCCAAGTCAATTCACTCACATTTTGAGCCCAATTGGCTCCATGGGCTACTTGGATAACAGGGCGCATTTCAGGTTGGGGTATCCCCAAAAGGACAAAAAATAGTCCCGGAAAGGAGTGGAAAGGAGCACTAAAAGGAGTGGAATGGAGTACTAAAAACAATTAATAAAGTGGGGTCATGTGTAAAGCCCTTGGGGCCGATTTCTAAAAGGAAAAACAAGGCCATGGGGTCAATTTGTATTATTAGCTACATTCCATGCTTTTGATTTGTTCACATTAAAATATTTTAGTGAAATAATGATTTTGTATTGAAATCAAGCAACGGCCTCTAGGGCATGAATTGGCCTTCCATTCTTGTATCTCCCAACTTTTGGAGCGGGGGCCATGTCATAACTTATCCCACACCTATTATAATATAATTTCAGAAAATTGGCCTTAACTCCCCATGTGAATGCCCTTCGGGCCAGTTTCAAGAATTGGACCATTCACAAGAGAGGATTTGACCGTGAATTGGCCTCATCAATGGCTTTGCCCCTTGTGTAAAGCGGCCCTTAGTGTCCCATGATTTGGGAGGGCCACGGGTTTAGTTTGGGATTAGGGAGAGACCCATTATACAAGAATACCATTGATACTCACCCCAATTGCACAAACCCTTTGGCCCATAATCCCACACTAACTGCAAAGACAAAATAAACAATCTCATGATCACTCTTGGCGGCTGCTTCTTGTAAATTCAAAAATCACAACAAAACAAAATTTGTAGCTTCGAACTTGAGATCCACCGAGGTCAGCAGGGCATTCTACTTCTCAATGCAACATCATTTAGATTCAGCTCGAGGGGAGAGATCTTGCAGCAACCACGCATGAATTGATGCATGATTCTAGTACGAGCTGCGTCTACTTGATACTCACCCCAATTGATTTGACCTTGATACTTACAGTTGGTATGATGTGAATCTTCACAGAAACGGTGGCACAGGAATCCCATTTGAATGTGCAATCCGAAGTTGACTTACAAGTGGCCTGCATCTACCGAACCCAAGCTTAGGCGTTCGAACCTGCTGTCGAGGGTGAGTCCGATTGAGCTGCCGATCTCAGCAATCCAAGGTTGCTGGAAACTTCTGAAGTCTGTTCAGTAGATCGGGCGGGGTGTACTTGAACGGATCGGAAGCTGTGTCGAAAGCTCGATCGGAGCTGAGGCGACGGGACTCGCCGAGTTCGAGAGTGTACGTTGTCGGTGCAGGGGAGTTCGAACGTGCTGCAGGCATCACGATGGTAATGGTGGGAGCTGCGAGTTCCATCGACCAGTTAGAAGGCCACCTCGCATGCAGCTGCGGCACATCGGGCGGAGGGCCGAAACCGCCTGTCGAGCTTCGATCATTGGCATAGTAGAGTCAGCCAGGTGCTCGACGCCAGGCCAGAAGGTCTGCGTGAGGAGGTTGGCCTAGCTCGACATCCAGCTACAGAGAGCCCCACCAGCCAGCCCCGTCGGCGACAGCCAGCTTGGCTTGCTGGAGCGTTGTGGAGGCTCGTTCGTCGTTCAATCCACCGCAAAGGGCCTCACGGAGGGCGGCAGGAGACATTCGAGGGCTTAGTCGCAAGAGCAGGTCTCTAAGCTTGGGCAGAAGAAAAGAATTTGCATAGGGACTCTATTCAAACACTCTTACAATTGCTAGATCCAACTCACTTTCGTAGTTCACCAATTCCTAGGAAGACTAGGAAGTGGCCTCAAGAGCCAGATTTGAAAACTTACAAGCTTCAATTCTATCTTGCACGTGCCATACTAGGACTTCATCCACACCGTGAATACCTTGCTGAAAAACCTTACAAGGTTCCGTTTAGTAAGTGTAATTTGTTATTGTAAGTTTATGAAAGGTTCTAGAATCTTCCACTAGTTTCTAAAAATTTGTATTAAATTCTTGGAGCTTCCAAGCTTCCATAAAGGTTCTTTAGTTTTGAGAAGCTTTTACTTTTTAGACTAGGGAAGCTTTTTCCGTTTCACCTAAGTTGATTCACAGAAGCCTCTCAAGCTTCTATCGGTTCTCCCGAAATCTTACTTCGGAAGCTTTCACTTCTTAAGCTTTTGCTTCTCCTTCCTAGATTTCCAAAAGCCTTTCAAACTTTCGGGAGGTCTCATGGTTGCTTCCGATATCTTATTCTGGAAGCTTCCTCTTCCTACATTCAGGAAGTTTCCGCTTCACATTCTTCGATTCTGGAAGCCCCTAATGTTTTCGGAAGGTACTGTGGCTGCTTTCAGAAAGTACTATGGCTGCTTCTCACATCTCACTTGAAAAGCTTCGTCTATCTTACTATATATAGTAAATACGTATTTTGTTATAAGGAAAATATTCATATTATCAATTCTATGGTACTTGAGCTTGAGTCGAGCTAAATGTACCCACATATTGAGATTTTCAACTGAAACTCGACAAAACAATCAACCGTCCGTATTTTCAAATGACCATATCTTACTCAAATTTTGTCTCAATTGAGCATATGAGGTGTTTTTTGACATCTACAGAAAGAGTAGTCAGGGCCTACGTAGTAGAAGTAAACGGGCCAAAGTACCAATTTATCAAAGCTTCATAGTAGGTCAAGCTCGCCAAACTGACCTCGAGCCCCAACCAACTAGCCAAGCGGGTGCCCAAGGCGCACATCGGCAATTCCCTCGCAATTTGTGACCCAACTGCACCTAGCTATGGTCCACAACGGCTCCCAACCTTAAGTTTGTATTTGCATTAGAATTGGACACGCGTCAACAATCAGATATAGTCCGTCATTTATTGCGATTATCTTTTCTAGTTATTATTGAGGTTAGTGGCATTGCGCACTATCAATTTCAGTTAAACATGAATCCTATCTTTTCCTACGTAGCAAGGCCATGGCTTTAAAGCCCCATATCTACTAGATTTTGATTGGTGTAGTTATCACTATCATAAATGCGACCACACCATTTTGATTGTGCTTCATTAGTTGCAAAATGGGAACATGAGGATAAGAAAGGGAGTCAGCATTTGATAGCTGCCCTTCTCTCTCACATCTAACTAATTTGAGTTTTACTCTTCAAAATTCATAACTTTTCCAGAGTTTTGAGATTTTTTGATAAAGTTTGTGTCCAAATTTTATAAATATTAAGATGCACACCCTTTCCGTCAGGATCTTGCAAATTCCAAGTTGTCTTCATGCTATTCCTATTTGTCCTAAAACTAGCATCTAGGTCCATTCTAGATCTTTGATTTCCCTAAAAAATTAGATGGAGGTTCAAATCATCAAGTCGGTTCTTGAAATTTTGCATGCACATAGCCATTCTTAGTTTCCTACTTGAAAAAAAATATGCCCAAAATGTTTGGGGGTAACAAACTTCAACTTGCCCTTGGCACCATTTGCAATATGTGTCTTGGGCAATGACCAAAAAAACTTTTGCAATGAGTTTGAACGTTACAATCTCACAAATGGAGAAGATCCAATGGATGAAATTTCAGAAGTTGCTCGTAAGCAAGTAAGGTACATGATCCGACGGTTGGAAGCCTAAAATAGCAAAAAATTTGATCCTCGTGGTGGGGAGTGTATGAGGAAAAAGGCCGTTTTGAGGTTTCTTGCTCTCAAAACAATAAGGAAAATTTTAGGGGTTAAATAATAGATCACATAGAGTAATATTCTGGTGAGCCTTCTCGGGCCACGCTATTTGCAAGCGATCCCAAGCGTCGATGTCTCGTGTGCCTCCACCTCGATTTGGCAGTTTCTGTCTTCCTTGCTTTCCATATCTCAAAAGTACCCATGATTCCCTCTTAAACTTGACATTATGATGTCAACGTGAGTAAAACTGCTCACTGGAAAAGAAATCTCTATGCCAAGACACGGCCTAAAGTAGCTCCACTCTCCAGAGGTAGGAAAGCGAGAACCAGTGTGGCCCTTGCCGTCTCTTGTGACTCCTTGGACTAGATGTCACTCCTATAAGCCTTGCCCTAAAAAAGGTATTTCTATCTCTACCTATGTTCGCATGTTGCAAACAATTCATATTATATTTTAAATTTTTAAAATTTGAAACTCCTTCTTCCACCCACAATATCAACTCTATATGTTGGGTTGATTACCAATTTAAATCCACATTATGTGCTAGTACTAGAACATTCCTATTCAACAACACATTGGCAGCTATAATTCTTTAGTACTCAAAGGAAGATCTCAGTGTACAGGAATGTCTTTTGTAATTCTTTTCCTTTGTGCACGTGTATTATTGGTTCAATTATTAATATATGAATTAATTAAATCTTTGTGGCACGATTGTCAAATTCTTTTGCAACACACATGCAATGAAAGCAACAATTGGAACTTCTAAAAGGGAGCTTAGATTCTATTTTTTTTATTCAATGATGCCGAGGGCTCAAGTTTCTAGACAAGTTCCCCTATTCACAATTTTAAACTAGTTTATTCTTGTAGAGATTCATACTAATTAAAGTAAAATTGTTTGGTACGTGCAAAAAGTCAGGTTTAGATTGTACCATACGAAACATGCTCAACAAACTACTACTTGTTTGTCTAGGGAGTAGTTTGTCTAAACTAAGAAGATTGTGCATCTGGGGAAGTACAACACAAACTAGTCTAGTACCATAAGAAATAATGTATCCACACGTATTGTGTGGTTTCTATCAATTTAACCCAAAAAAAAATCTATACAAAATATTCACAAGTCACTTTTAAATTGTGGGTAATAGTATGGCCTATGTACGAGTATACATCTTTTGTGATCTTTTATTCCCATGTGATGGGGCAAAGTTAGTCTCTTGTACTCAAGAAGTTAGTAAGAGAATCTTTCTTACAAATTGAAACTTTCATCGAAAGTAGGAAATTTTGAAGTAAAACTAAGGAGTTTAGGTCAGTTTAGTATAAAGAGCTAATAGAAAGATAAGAAGTGTGTCAATTGTTTTAGAGATTGGGCTATTTGAGGGTTGTTATGCACTATGGATTGTGAAGATTGACTGTGGCCTTCTGAAACTTGTGATTGGAGAGTAAAGTGCTCTTGGTCCTATATGGCTTTACACTACCTTGAAAAGGAGAATGATGACTAACTTTGAGGTCCCCAACGTATGCTGAATTTTCCATAATGAATAAATTTATGCATCATTTAACTAAATATGGACTTTGGGCTTATTTATGGACTTTAAAAGATGGGGAGATCCCTCCATCCATAACCTTAAAATCTACATATTTGAAGAGTATCTTCATAGAACCTAGATTCTAGAAATCATTTTGCAACTATTGTTTTTAATTGTAGACCGTGGACTGTCCATATTTAGTTAAATATGTCATTAATGTTTTCATGGAGATTTGATGGCCTTGACTCCCATGTAAAGCGTCCCCAAGAACATGGTTGAATGCAGAACGGTTTTCAAATTTATTTCACGCCCCATGATATTGGCCCAAATACGCAATAAAGACCTGTCCAAGCTTAGTTAGTGCTTCTTTGTCACATATATAATAAGGTGCTCAATAATGGTTCAATTTTCAGCGTAGGAAATCCATATGGAAAGTTACAAGTGCAAGTAATTCTCATGCATGGGGGAAATTGGTAGAAAGATGGGTTATGAATTTTTGGACTCTTTTAGAGTGAGTTACAATTTTTTTTTGTAGCTGGATATATGGCTGTTCGTAAAATGATGCCTTAAAGTGATATCCTTCAATATTTACAGTGTAAACATGGTATGGAGAAGCTATTATGTGCCTATGAGTAAAGATTACTCGAGCTCCATCATAGGACGTGCTCCATTTCAGATCACTCTACTATATATCGAAGAAGCTTAGAGGTCTAAGCATACCAACTTCACGTAACCATAGCATCTACATTCTTTTTAACTCCATACAATATGACCACCTACCAAAAGCAAGAACATAGGAATTCAAAAGCTATTACCTTCTTTCACCCCCTCGTCTACTCAATTAGTAAAGGAATCCTTTGCCATATAGTACCCTTGTTACTTCATCATACATTACAATGATGAGAGATTTCATTCATCAATATTGAACTTATTGCATTGAAGAGAAACTCCAACCTACTTAGAGGCCCACGTGAATAGAGTGTTCGTTCGACCTATCCTTGGATGTACGCCTACACTGATGGCGCGCGACTACTAAACCCATGACCTCCTCACTGGGGGCCATGAGCCCTAACTACTACGCGAAGGCTTGTGGTGCCTTCATCGTTTAGTAGATACCGTAGCTTTGTAGCAGATTCGGCAGATAATAATTATAGAAATAAATGCCTAAAATTTCGGGAAATTATTGGCATCTTTTGCCGAATATAATATAAATTATAATTCAAAATTGCCGAAAAGTGAGAATTCCTTACTTTTCTAGTTTTTAAACTTTGTTGGAAGGTTAATGTGAATTTCAGTGAGAGAAGATGTTTTTTTTGTAATCAAGCCCACTTACATTAGTCCACAAACAATACGGGTTAGAAGTAGCAAGAATTTAGGTGAGGCTTTTGAAATGTGTTGGACACAGATTTTTGGAGTCCAATTGCGCATAGAAGATGAAGTTTTATGGAATTGTGTCAAACTAACAAAAGTTGAGAAATCAAACCTTCTTCCACCTCTAACAAGTTTTGTGTCAAAAAAAGTTTTTATGCAAAAGATATGGACAAAACAACACAGCGGTGTAAAGGTCCATGTATCAAAATGCATTCCGAAACCTTTTTTTGAAGCTCATTTGTGCATAGAAGATCAATTTTTTTGGAAATATTTTGGTCTAAAAAAAGCTTAGAAATCAAGTAATCTTTCACCTCCAACAAATTTTATGTCGTTTGAAGACTTTGTCCAAAAACTATGGGTGTTAAAAAATTGAAGACTAACTAGGTGCTTCACCTCAAAGTTCAAATATCCCACATGCATCGTTGGATACAACTTTACTCCTCTTCTATAAACTAGAGAGCATTGTAAACCTTTGAAGACATAAATCTAACATGTCAATCAATGAAAGAGAAGTGGGCTTTCATGGCAAGCTAAATTTTATAAAATTAAAGAAGAAAACTGCCGAAATTATCAAAATACTATTTTAAGGTGCCGAACCTAGTTTTTGAACTTTAATTATTTATTAGGCAGCAAGGTGCCGAACCTGCTATGAAGCTACGGTAAACAAGTTGGAATGCAATGAATTTGAGCATTGAAGAAGAATAGTACTCCCTCTATCCCATTCTAATTGTTCAATAGGTTCTCTCAAATATACCTCACAGATAGATTTCAGAAAACATATTAGACAATTATAATGGGACAAAGGGAGTAAGTAAACATTTTATGACTTCAAAAAATGAAAAGAATGGAATCTAAATATTAATTACAAAGATGTTATTCTAAAACAAAGCCTCTCATGACTACGTCATCTTTCTCTTACTAGTATTATTAAACCCATATTTATGTTGTTAATTAAGTTGTGAACAAGGGAAAAGGGGGAGTAGTTTGATGCGTACACAATCGCAAAGAGAACAGGAACAGCTTTTTAGGCAACTAATCAAATCAGGGGGGGACCTTTTTCATGGTCAACTTGGGCCTAATGTAGCTTGGTCGGCATAGGAGACAAAAATTTAGCAAAAACCAAAAGAGTTTATTGAATTCAAGTATATATTGCAAAGTAGTACAGTATTTGCTTTGTTTGCATGCCTCACCATGTCCTTAGAAAAAGTTAAAAAAATTAAAGTGCTTTAATACTAAGTAAGCCCCTTTGAATGTAAATTGTTGCTTTTTTGTTAATAAAAAGTGTGATTTTTGGGTTCATGTCGGTGATGATGGCATGCGTCATGTACCCTCCCCTCCCCCATGATCAAAACAAAGGTATGACACCATGCAACCCTATGGTACCATAGCTTGCATGGTTTAGCACTATATATGTCTTCCCATGGTCTTGCACCATGCATGTTAGTATCTTGGCCTTTTAGTCGTCATCATCGATTACTCATGTGGATGTGTACCAATAAGTGTCGGAACGAGGATCACACACACGATTGTTGTGATTGCAAAGACGAATTAAGATATTAAGTCGGTGATGTAGAGATGTGAGGAACAAAAACTCGTGTACTCAATGATCCTTGAGGTGTAGACGCAAAGACGATAGACACTATGTCAAAACTATAGCACTATAACTTGCATGGTACACTATATGGTATATATTTCCTCCAACCTTAACCCCTAAATTGGGTTGATTGGACTTTGGTTGGTCTTTGGCCTATTATTTTTAGATTGCATGAAGTTGGAACCTTTTGAATGTTGTAGAGTTTTTCCATAACTTTCCGGAAAAGTAATCTCATGCTCTAAAATTCCTAATACTTTAGGAGCTGTTTACGCTCACATTGTGACAACACAGTTTGAAATATGCAAAAACTGCATGAACTTGAGTACATACTCATTTATTCTCAAAATATATCCGAGATTGATTGAAACATGAAAACTTCAAAAACTCACCAAAAATTACGTTTTTATAAGTTTTGTTCCTTTCAAATGTAGAAAAGGTAGTAAGGCATGATCTCACTTTTGGATTCTCAATGAAATAATTTGTTACATGCCTTTTTTTTAAACTCTTGGAATAGGGCCCTTGTATCTCAATTTCAGCATACCTCCATGTGAAAGATAAAGCATTTCTTGAAGTTTTATAGGTCGTGTAAGGGTAAATATTACATAGATATATTCCTTACTCACGCATGAATAACAATTTGAGGAGCCTCATGTCAAATTTTCTTTCGTAACGATTCTTTTGGCCCCCAAAACTCTACTTTGCCATCCTAAAACATGAAAGAAAAACTTCCATTTCAGTTTTGAGATTTACGATCTCGCAAATGGTGAGGAATTTGAACCTTAGATTAATTGTACATATTCATGTAGAAGTTAGGTACTAGATCCTACGGTTACATACTTCAAAGCTTGTGGAAAATTCAAAAACTTGCATCTTGTATCAAAAGAGGGCAATTTTGAGGGTTTTTCTTTGTTTTGAGGCTGCTCACCTTTAGGGGTTAACCCCTGAAAAAGAACCTCTACATTGACGGCCATATCTTAAATAAGTAATTTTTTATTTTTTTAAAATTTGATATTGTGAAATTCAACCGTAGGATCTTGTTTATAACTCTCTAATTTGACTACTCACCAATTCACCGCCAGGATCTTGAGATAAATTGCGTCAAAGTTTCACTTTTGAAAACAAAATGACCTAATCTGGGCTTCCCTCCTTTAGGGGTTAACCCTTAAACGCCCAAGAGGGGCTCTTTTCCCAACAAAATCAGCTCTGCAACTCTCAGTGCACTCAACTTTTCACTTATGTTTTGATGTCAAACTGGCCACCTTCTTATGATGCATTCATTTTACAATTCAGATCACAATTCACATCACAATTTGTGTGCTTTGAAAGGATTGTGGTAGGTAGGTTGAGGTTGTACATAACCTTGTAGGAGGTTGCAAGCTCATCATTGATTGGTTCTTTCATTCAAAAAGTGCACTGTTCATGATGCACAAGTCCAAAAATGCTGTGATCCAATTTTGGGCTGCCCGTTTGCGCGTTTACACCAACAACTACTCCGTCACCAATAATTTCATTCCACGGGCAGGATCCTTATAAGAGAGAGAGAGACCGCACTCAATTAAAATGGACGAAGCTCAGAACTCAATTATTCATATCCACTTGGTTCCCAACAGAAGCTGGCCTGGCAGTGGCAAAGGCTGCTCGTGTGATCAAGACATGCTTATCATCCCATATAGCCACTCTGGATTATATGGGGTTATTTTTATAGCCTTTCACATGCAACAAAAAACAATAGTATAACTATCTCTCATACAAGTTTTATTCGTCTTGGGATTTGAGGTGCCTCTGGTTTTGTGCGTGCAATTTAAAAGGCTCCGAAACATAAAGACAGCAGACTGAGGATGATGAGCGTGTTTTTGGCGAGACCGTGCGTATGGAGAGAGAGAGAGAGAGAGAGAGAGACAAAGAGCCCCCCCCCCCCTGGAGGACATACCATCTCGCGCGGACAATCATGTGAAAGTGGCATGCGCGTCTCGAAGGTGCGATTTTATTGTATCCCGACAACTTCCATACCCGTACCAATACTTTACTATTTTCTTTTTGATGAATCCCATCTTTTGTCCTCCACATATTCCTCTTTTGTCGAGATGAACAATTGTAGCTCATAAAGGATGTCATATGATATAAGTATTGCCAAGGTGAAATTGTAGTCGTTCGAGGGATTTTGATATCGCACTAGATTTTTAGCAATGTGATATTTGGAGTTGGTGGTGAACATCGTGAGAAAAGCACTTGAGAAATATATTATATAAAAAATTTCATCCATTTTCCTTTGAGTTATTTGTAACCCTAGAAAATTTATACTCAAAGTACCAAAGAATTTTGGCCTCTCAAACCCCGTTGACTTTTAGTACTTTTTTAGTACAATGGGTTGTCCGAAAGTACACCCACCTTAGTGTGGTTTCACCTGTTGGAAGTTCTCACTTGAGGGTTTTTTTTTTTTTTTTTTTTTTTTTTAACAGTCAATGTATTATTGAATGAAAACAGTACATCTTGTCCATGGCTAACCATGCCTAGAGAATTTATAGCTATTTTTGAGATTTTAAAAATAGATGTGGAGATGTATAAGAGCTCGGAGAAGAGGTCTCAGCCTAGCTCAAGAAAACTTGCCAAGTAAGGGTGGAGTATTGAGCGACTCAATGGTAAGCTTGATCCCTCTACACAAGGTTGTTAGTGGAAGGTAATCACTTAGAGTCAAATCTATCTAGATAAATGAGTGAGTGCTGAGGTTGGAGATGGATGAGAGTAGTGGTATGAAGCTAGGCTGTTTTGATGCTGTCTATGAAGGCTTCTGTATCTTTAGCTCTCTAACGTGTGATGTCCAATGGTCATCTGAGAAGCAAATTGCATTCTTCTCTATTCAAATGAGCCACAACATCGAGCCTCGGAAGACTATCCAAAGCTTGGAAGTGAGGGAGTGGAGTGCCGAACAAATATTCTGCCAAAGGAGTAAATCCAAGGATTACGTGACACTTTGTATCTGATATAGTTTTTGTTGAAGCTCTCAACAAATGTATGAAAGACTAGTAAAGACTTGAATAAATACCGGTGTATAAGGCATGCTATATTTTCCAAGTTGTTGCAATATTAACAACTCCATTTGCTAAACAAAATCTTGTGCACACACAAGTGTCAATGAGTGTGCTTATTGCAACATGTACCTTACTACGACATGCCAAGATTCTTTATTACCAATGATTCGTTTGGACACTCTAGCACCATAATTGAAGTTCTATGTTACTTTTCAAGTATTCAAAGTCACTTTGTATTTAATTACATAATGAAGAATCACAATAAAACAATTCAATGTAAAATTAAAATAGAAAAGAAGGAATTTTGCAAGTTTGTGTACAAAAGATTCATCATGTTGAGTAGGAACTATAAAAAAATGTAAAAAAATTCCCAAATGATAAATAATGTAACATCAACGTTTCATTCAAAACATCTCTAAAAAGTTCATAACAAATAAAACTAAATATTGATTTTGATTTCAATCTCAAGTCTTTGAAATTGGAAATATTGTATACCGTGCTATGTTCAAAGTTATGTTTCAAGTGAAAAGTCTTGAATTTTTTAAACTTTGTAAGTTTGACGGTAATTCATTTGCAATCTTGTCATTCTAAACTTCTCCTCCTTGTGAGAGGGTAGTTGTTTCTTTTGATATTTCCTTAATTTAGAGGGGAAGCTCAACCGTACACTCATGTAGTGAACTCTATCATTAAGGTCATATTTGCTATTTTGAGACAAATGGATCATTTTGAGACTTTTTTTTCTAACGTTTTAGCCACTCTGCACTTCCTTTAGACTTTCTAATTTTGGATTATCGTTGGGTCGACGATAACCTTCCAATGTATAATAAAAAAATCAACTACAAAAAACATGAAATCAATGAAAAAACATAAAACTAAGCAATGTAAAAATTCTCAATTCAACAAATATGGCCTTGGTCATGAACTCTACATGAACTATTACAAAACAAGTTATTTTACCCATCATACAATATATACACAAATAAATATACACTAAGTTATGATGCTTGAGAAGTTTGGGTTCTTAACCCAAAACACCAATCCTTATCCTTCATGTGAGAGACCACTTGCTAATCTTTGAGTTTTCTATGTTGACAAAAACAAGTATGGGAAATCCAACTATAGAAGAAGAGAAACTCCAACCTATTCAGAGGCCAACGTGAATAGAGTGTTTGTTCGACCTATCCTTGAATGTCTACCCAAAGATCATCGCACCAATGGCGGGACTATAGTAGTTCCTACCTAGCCACTAGTGCCTTAGAGATACCCGACATGCAGGGTATCCAAGTGTACATTCTTACACTACCCATCAAGAAGGCATGTAACTCAACGAAGCTTATGATCACTTTCTATCCGTTTGGGGTTTGGGGGCAATACACATATGGTATATGTACTATCTCAATGTTTTTTCTGTTCTTGAATTTGCTGTTTTTTCCGTGCTATCTGCATTGGTGGTAGCGGCAGTCGGATTGTCTGATGAAAATAATACAACACCTGCACACATGATCATGAGAACAGAGGTTGTGTTGCACCAGAAAGAAACCGGGATCTCATCTCGGCTCCCCTACCCTACCGTACCGCCGCCTCCGCCGCCATTTTCATCATGATGTTTTCCCACATACATGAAAATTGAGTAGATTTTGTGTGCAAACAAATTTGTAACTCACGTGAAAATCGATCATGAATTCTGCATGTTAAAGGTATGAATACCTATTTTTGTGCATTTAAAGGAATTCACTATGCTTCGAGTGGTGGAATGAGTGGCTTACTATTTTTTAGTGATTAGCAAATAGGGAAAAATTCGAGTTTACGATATTTTTGAGCAGTGACGATAATAACTACAAGTTTTAGAAGTGATCAGTATAGGTTGACCTATAATCGGACACCCTATTGTATGTAGAGATGGGGTAAGTTGAGGGTGATTGTAGGGTGATCAAATCTTCATTTACCTCTAAATGTTTTTACTCTTGAAAAGCGACATTTTGGACAAGGGGCAGAAACTTTGAAGAGCTGTAAGTTCTTCATCTAGACTGCGTTTTAGACAAAAGCACTTGGGTTGGGTCACAAATCAAGTCTAGTTTGTGTGGTATAAATTGCAGACCCGTATAGTAAAGTATGAATAAATGGCATGCACATCGACCTTCATTGTTACAAGATGGCCATCTTAAGACATTGTGGCACCCAATTCAAAAAGGTCCATTTTGCAAAGTTTTGATCACTTTCCAAGTACCCCAAGAATGTTCTTTTGCATAATATAACCATTTTAACAAAATTGACATTCTAGCTATAACCTTCTCTACTTTACATGCAAAGCCTTGCTTTCATTTGCTTAAGAAAAAGTGATGACCCTTATTATGGATTTAGGGACATATATGACAATGATGAAATAAAGACTTCTATATGTCAACAAACGTGTCAATCCAAACAAACTTCTTAGACAATAGAATTACCAATGTTAGTTTGTGGTTTAATCTGTATAAAATATATGTATTATTGACTTGTATCTAGGGTCTAGTCACTTTACTTTTGGAGTAGAAAGAATAATTACAATATAAAGAAAGATGGTTTAGAACATTACATCTTTGTATTGTCCTTTCATACTATTGGAAATGCAGTAAATTTGTGCCAAGAAGCATACAACTATACAAGGGATTCTACCAAGCTTGGTGGATGTAAACACTTGTTGGAGACGTTTCCAACAAACTTCTTGGTAAAAATGTACCACTTGTCTTGTAACGCCAGATATCAGCTTCGTACAAAGTACTAAGGTAAATGATAAAAGTTAATGATTGTATTTGACAAACTTATACTTTTGTGCCAAAGGCATAAAACCATTGCAATGACTTGAACTACTCTTGTGCATCTTCTCATTGCTGCGATTGGCAAACTGCTTATACAATTCATGGCATATAATTCATTATATATGGTATACAATACACAATTCTAATACATGGTGTACAATATATGGATTGCAACAATATATGATCTACAATTATGTGAACAACAAATACATCGTAATATAATCATGTGATTTGAACAATATGCCATATAACATAATTCCATATATAATGCATGGAATCACTAAAAAAACAGGTACTTGCAACCAACTTCACTAGTAATGTCCCTCTTCATATCTTACAAAGAATAATTTCAAACTTAGTTTCTATGTTGAGATACCAAGAACATCGAGAAAGTGTAAATTTTTAGTTAGATTAGGATCTTCTCATAAGTTGTACCTGAACTCAACATCTAGAAAAGTGTTATTTAATGGCCATTGTCCTTGGTAGATAACTCCTAGTGTAACAATTTGCTAACCTTCATATCACTATTAGTGGAATTTTGGGTATTGTACAAAAGTAATTCTGAGAGGGTTTCAGTACTCCTAGGCTTTATCATACTTCAATCCACAAGGAGCATTTTTGGGTTTCTCTATGTCGATTTTGGGAATTTCTTAAGATTTCTCTTTCAGTTTTATTAATTTATTAATTATTTTTTTTAGTTTAATTTTATTGTGAGATTTCGCTCCTTAAAAAGTCTCAAAGGAGATAATTATGATAGGGGATTGAAGTAATCTTTTTCTATACACCAAGAATTTTTTAAAAGCTTTCCCTCAGACAATGTTATTTCCTTGTGTCTTTATAAATGCATATGGTTGACAATTTATATGTAAGCGTTATGTGCACAATTTTGCATTGTAGATAATTTTTTCATGGTCTCCTTGATTAAAGTTGAGTTGAAGCAAATACCTCGACTCAACTGTCATCAAGGAGACCATGAGACTCAAAAGTTATTGGTTGGCTAATGTTCAATTATTCAAAAAAAAAAAAAGGAGGAAAAAGGAGAGAATAATGAGGATTCATATTAGCTTAACCCCTAAATCTCCTTGTTCCAAATTGGTCTAAGTCACAAAATTTGACCTTCCTTCAGATTAAGCTCAAAAAATCTTAATCTAAGATTTATTTTAAATATTCAACCGTAAGATCTCAAAGTTCACTTGACATTCTTCTCACAGACCAAATTTGAACCGTTCATTCTTTTTCATTTGTGAGATTATAATGAACAAAGTTGGCTGAGTTTTACTCCTGCGGGAAACTCCAGAACCCCTTTCGGGTTTTAAGGAGAGTTAGGGGGTTAAAGCCTTAATAAAACTTCTCCCAGTCCAAGTCCACTTTACACTACAAGAGTAGACCGAGCCACTCAAAAATCCATTTTTGTTTTATCATGGCCAATAGCCATGACTTTAATTTTCTTGGTCATGACTCTAACTTGGTCCATAGTTTAAAGGGACCCTCATATTTATTTCGCCTCGTATATCATATGACGATATAAAGAATATGGCGTCTTCTTGCAGCAAGCAATGATGGACTTTATATCTGATTAATTCGATTGTTAAGGTACAAATTCCCGTATAACCAAAGTATATATTGATTTGTCAGATACCACCAGAATGTAATCAAAAACTTCGTAACTACATAGCCATGTAATAAAACCGCTTATTTAATCACAACCCAAAGAACGTGAAGAATCAATACGTACGTTGAACGAATTGAAAATTCATTAAAAAACAACCAGAACTGGCCATGCAGTCGTCGACAGACAGATTGATGCCGATCACCGCATCGATTCGAGCTCATTCCCCAGAATGATTCAATCGTCACCTTGACGTCGATCGAGCTCTCAGACTCTCCAGCCAGCGCTTGCATTAATCTAGACTGCAACAAACCGTTAATTAAAGAACAATTGAGCTTTATCGATCAGGATCGACGCTTCCGGAAGTTGAATCCGTGTGAACTTACAGATGAGCGATAATCGATACTAGTACAGTTAGAAACAAGACTGCCAGGACCAGCAGCAATATAAAAGCCATTCATGCCCCATCCCTGTCTGTCTGTGATAAATAAGTTGGAATTAAAGTAGAGTAAGTTTCAGGTCTGAGACGTGGAAAGTCAGGCATCAGGTCTCATCAATGAAGATGCATGGAGATGCAAACGGCGTTCTAATTATTATTGATTGATGCACATGGTTGTAATAAAATGTGGTGTGTATTATTATGGAGAACGATTTCTTGGACGCTTCTGCTTGGGAATACTCTGTCCATGGCTGCCGAAAAGCGCTGGATCATTTCCTGCAACTCATTTGCCCTAGCTACTGAGTGGGCTGTCTGAGCCAGTAAGAGCTTGTATTCATTAAACATAATCTGTAAGTTCTTTGCAGTGAAATATCCTTTCGGCGATCACTTTAATACATACATTCTTTCACCCGTAATGTTACGGTTCATACATTCTTATTGGTTCACCCGTTTACATACATTCTTATTGGTTCACCCATAATTCACCCATAATTCTTATTGGTTCACCCATAATTCACCCATCGTCGCATAGAGAGTGTGAACGTCGCCGCAGGACCGGTGACCACGGAATGAAGGCACCGCACGATGAGCACCGTACGAGCGACTTTGATGTGTTGAAAGGAGCAGGAAGTTGCCGAGCTTGTGCTCTGATTCCGATGTATATTGATCGATCAACAACTGTAAGAGGTCGCCAGGCAGGAGAAGGGAGGTACTACCACCAAGTTGGTAACTCCCTGCAGAGAGAGAGAGAGACGATCCCGACAACTGTTTCGATCTCTACGGCCTGCAGATACTTGGTTGCTGCAGGTTTCTAGAAATTTTGCAGTATCACTACGCACATGTATATATCTCTATACAGACTCGATCAGACTCTGGGTCTGTTTGCATGGTTTCTGACTGAGTCTCTGAGTGTCTTACTAGCTTCTGCCGCCCGGTTCGTATTTCGAAAAGTAGTGATGACTCGAATGTGACGTCGTTTGTATGCGTGGGAAGGCCGGTAAGTTAAATGTGCTCGGTCCCTGGCAAAGACACAAGCGTGCCGAAGTGGCCAAAAAAGCTTCCGATCGAGACCATTGGTGGTAATAAATTGACAGGGATAAAGCTAGCGGCAGAATGTAAAAGTTTTGTTTCTTTCATTTGTCCACCCCCTGAAATGGGATTTAACTAACAGAAGGTGAATCTACTGTTCCGACAACATGAAGCTCTTCACCATGTTCCAAAAAAACTTTTTGACTAACATGTAGTCAAAGATTCCCAAACATATCCTTTTGCTATGTAGTTTCGTTCATTTCCTTATTAAAAATTAAAGATAGCTACGATGAATCTTTTTATATATGTCCTATTTCACTTTTGGGACTTAATTTGAGGACGAAGGTCTTAGTGAGAATCTCTTATAGGCCAATGTTCATGTGAGATATATTGTAGACTGAGGGCATGCCAACAATAAGGGGGGGCATTAAGTCAGTCGTATGAGGAGGGCTCCCATTCATTTCGAGGGAGATTTGTATTCCATAACCTCTTCTGAGTGCATTACGGAACATAAAGCACTCTCACAGGCCTTTGTGCCGGGCAGAGTGTATTTATGCATTCTTACAAAAGAAATAAAAATAAAAATAAAAACTTTGAAGCCTTGAAAATATGAAAATTGACAAGGAGAATCCCATCGAAGAAGAATATTATTATATGTATATGCTTGATAAATTGTCGTCATATTAGACAAATCACTGTCCTATAGGACCATTCCTATACTTGAAAGGTACATTTGATAAATAACAATTGAAATGAATAGTGATTTGTCTAATATGACAACCATATTACAAAGATTTTAGTTAGTTTCCACAATTGTGAACACTTAATACTAGAAAAACTCACGAGTTATTGGATAAATGTAATAAATGCAAATTTGATGAAATTCAGTTTTTCAGTAACGGACGTGTATAGACTTCATTTTTCCTGCAGCAGCAGCAGCACTTCCAAATCATGATGACCATTGGAATTCCCTGTAAGTAAGTACTACCATGCAGGTGATGAAAGAATGTAGTAAGAGCCTGGCAGGCGAAGAATTAGCTCAACAAACCGGCGATTGATCAGACACTTCATTCCTTCAAATAGCAAATTTGCAATCGTGTAGCCCGGCCAGGAGCTAGTACGCGTTCGATCGGAGCAGAAAGCGTGTTCATACTGCTATCAAAGTACGTACGTACGGGAGGATCGAGAAAGCAAGCGACAAAGATTTTGTGAAACCTAGAATTCTCATCACATTCAACAGCCTGAAGATTTGAAGAAGAAGGCTACCACACTACTTTCAATTGTCTCTTCGGCAACGTCATCCATGATTGTATCATGAGATTACTGATAACCGGGGCTGCTGACAGAGTCCGCTCATCCGCCATTTCTTCCTTTGATCAGTTGCTTGCGTAAGGACACCCTCAGCATCGCCCAGTCTATTAACTCCAGTCTTCATGCACTCTCTACTAGCTAATACTAGTTAGTAGCTTCATGCACATTCATGATCATAGCCCTACACTAGTCTAGTCTAGGATCATCGTAGTTACGAGTCAACATGTGTTTTGTTATAATGGGAATATTCAAATTATAGTTGAGCTTGAGTTGAGCTAAATGTACCCACAAATTGGGTACTTCACTGAAACTAGACGAAACAACCAATTTTTGGCATTTTCAAATGACCATATCTTGCGTTTTGACATCTACTCTTTTTGTAGATGTCCAAAAACACCTCAAATGCTGAATTCAGACAAGATTACAAGATATGGTCATTTAAAAATGCCGACAACTGGTATTTTTGTCAAGTTTTAGTGAAGTACTCAATCGGTGAGTACATTTAGCTCGACTTGTATTTTCCCAAAATCGTTGAATATTCTCATTGTAACAAAATGCGTGTTAGTCGCTTAACCCGGCCAAATGGTGTACAAAAATGGATTTTGAGAATTTTGTCTGTTGATTCTTCATCAACTAGTCTACTTCATCAAGTTGTGATTAGATTCGGCAGTATGAATCTTGAGAAAAAATTTAGTCAAAAACTTCAATTTTTGTGAATAAAGCCAAGCTCTTTTCTGAGGTCAATTACATTATACGAGACACTGCGATCCAGTATAATACGGGACTTTGTGAATTTGATTGTAGTACGAGATACTAGTAAAACGGTTAATTTCCAGACTCCAGAGCTTGATAACATGAGCATGCAGGCGGTAACTTACGAAATACCGCCAGCTATTTTACATTGCATGATTCTGGTATAGTATAAGACGCTAGCTCAATCACACTATTCTAGTGAAGAATGAGATACAGCAGGTGCTTAATTACATGAGTCCAGTAAAACACTAGATACTGCTTGCGCTCAATTACATGATTCCCGTACAGTATAAGATGCTACATACATGTGTTAATATTAAGCTGCATATCGAGATTCCAGTATAATAAGAGCTGTTTGATTACATGATTCCAGTACTGCAGGCGCTTAATTACACTATTCTAGAATAATAACGAAGCTTGATTACATGATTCTAGTCTAATAGCGCCTCAATCTACCCCACTGGGACGGTTTTTACCAGGCGCTTGATTACATGATTCTCATCTACTGAAGACGCTTGATTAGATCGATGATTCCAGTGTTACGGTAGTAGAAAGGGAGCTAGACCGCGTGTGCTTGATTACATGATTCTAACCCTGATTATATGATTCTAGTTACTGCAGGTGCTGTTTAAGTTCGATAACTAATTAAAGCTGGTGTCTGTCGGAGGTTACAGTATGAGATCGAGTTATACGGTAATAAAAGCGTAGAGGTTGTGCAAATCATAAGCAGAATCTGGATTCGCAGATGGTACACAAGTCCACTGCTACTGGAACAGGGTCGTCGATCGATCCATCCATAGACAGCCCGCCAGCCCGCCAGCCCGCAATGCATGCCTTGGGCGCCGCAATACCCCAAGTGTGGGAATTGTTTTGTGGCTGGAGCCATTGGAGGATTGGCAGTTGCTGCTGAAGCCAAGTGTGCGAACAAGGTCGGAATGCACACACTTATACGTTTAACTGTACGGAATGACATATGCATTTTGGGCCTTTCTTCCTGATTTGTTCGATCACTTGCTTTGATCTTACCATTTTCAGGGAGCATGATTGAAGATTTGTTAATATCTAGTCAATCTATCTGCACTTCTTGTGATGTCAGCTTATGAACTAAAAAAGTCAATATTTGAACTCCTCTTACACAGTTTTCATGATGTTACAACGTGGGCAAAAAACTCATTTTTTTGGGTCAAATTTGCGGTTTGATACGGGAATTGATCGTCGGTGTAGTAAAGAAGGAATAAAAGACGTTTGATTGTAAAGTCAAAACTCTAGTTTTTAACCCCTAAATTTCCTTGTTGCAAAACAGTCTAAGCCACAAAATGAAGCTCAAAAATTGAGCTTCCTTTAGATTAAGCTCAAAAAATCTCAATTTAAGTATTATTTCAAAGATTCAACTGTCAGATGTCAAAGTTCACTTGACATTCTTCTCACATACCAAATTTGAACCGTTCATTCTTCTTTATTTGTGAGATTATAATGATCAAAGTTGGCTGAGTTTTTTTCCTGAACAAACCTTTAAAACCCATTTTGGGTTTTAAAGGAAAGTTAAGGGTTAGATATAAAAGAATTTTCACTCTAATTGTGGATCTATTGCTGCTTGTGGCTTCTCTGATTCAGTCTCATGGGCTTCAACTTTGGCAGAATGGAGCTTAGAGCCTCGTTGTCTCATACATTATTGTACGGAGGGGAGTTGATTTCTTACGGTTTACCCTGGTTCCTTAGAGGACTGGGAGAGTAGCACTCTCCCTCTGCTTGGTTTAATTTTTGTTGCCCATGGCATATTTTATATGGTTCACTTTTCTCTTGGGTCGTAAATTAAGGACCATGCGTTTCTTCAACCTCCAATACCAAAAACTGCGATTTTTTTACCACCTTGTACAAGTTGAGGTATGATTCATTTTAATTTTACTTTTTTTTAAGATCTTGAACCTTACTACTTGCACTAATACCCAAGTAAATTCCTAACCATTGGATCATTACGAGATGTAAGATCGTAACGTTCAAAGGTTGACTAAAAAGGTTTTTTGGACTTCGCCTGAAAGACATTGTCTAAATGGTGCCAAGGGAGACGTGGTGGTTGTTACTTTGAACAATTTGCTTATGTTTTTTTCCATGTAAGTTATCAAGTTGGATATGCTCATGCAAAATTCTAAAGACTCAATTCACTTTTTTGACCTTCATGAAAATTATTTTCTAAAAGAAGGTCTAAAAAAAATAATATAGTAAAACATGCATTCATCATGTATATTTGGTTTCAGAAAAATAAACAGCGAGTAGGTGTCTTTATGAGTTTATGAATTTTGAGATTTAAAAAAAAAAAAAAAAAAAAAATCCAAAACCTCAAATTTTTATGTAATTATGTAAATTTTTATGTAAGAATTTTGAATTTGTTTATGAATTTTGTAACTAAGAAATGATTTGGAAAGTACTAGAAATTGTGAAGATTGTTTTTGGAGGCTGCCCTTGTGAAATTGACAAACGTTTTGACTTAGGTCGCTTTAGAACTTGAATAATGATTTAATAAAAATAAAAAAAAAGAATTAAAAAAAGTCTAAAAAGTCTAAAAGTCTAAACTGCCCCGGCTATTTGGACTTGAAACCTGAATGAAGGTTTTAGATTTGAAATTTGGCTTTACAGGTTTTACACATACATTTTGCACTGTAAGGACCATCTGGTAAAATATTAGGCAAAAATATTCCTATAATTCCCTTCCTCTAGGCTGCCCGAAATCGCAAATAGCCAATTTTGCTTGCTTGGGCCTTTAGGGGTTAACCTCACAGGGATTTACCAGGATTGTAAAGTGTAGAAGCGGTGTACCAAACAAAAATATTTTTTATATTTTATTACAAACACAATTAAGGGGGAAGGGGCGTTGGAACAATTTTGAACTTAGAACCTTCAAAACATTCCAAACTTCCTTAACCTTTAACACAAAGTGAGCATGTCACCAACCGAAAGATTTGAACATTAAAATCCTTTTTGTCTACATGTTGTCATGGTATCCAAGAGTAAGGAGTTGAAATGAGAAAATGTGAGACTTGGCTCGACAAATCTTAACCCCTAAAAATCGGAGCATTTTTCGAACCTCCAAAACCAAAAAATGTCATTATCTCTTGATATTGAGGTATGGTAAGATTTTTTACTCTTTCTTTTGTACCTTCAACCGTAGGATATCACTTCTTATTATGATCGGTACTACCATATGAATTTCAGCTATTGTATCTTCACCATATGTGGGATCATAACGTTCAAAGTTGATACAAATCTTTTTATGAGCACGTAGTTTACTTTGTGCAAAGGAAGACTTGAAAAACACACTCAGAAAGGTTGACGATTTAATTTTCCATTATGGACTCGGAGGCAAATTAAAATCTCCATCTAAAAGCTCAAAAATTGGAATTTCAGTTTGCAGATTTTCCCCACATGCACCTTGTAGTATAGGGAACACACAATAGAAATCTCCGGCATTAATTTTAACCCCTTCATCTAAAACGTCCAAATTTTTTCTTTTTTAAAACCATTTGGGCTTCTTTGAAGTTTTAGGGGGTGAACACCCAACTACATGACTTATGTGGATACAATTAACGAACATGAGAAAAATCATTGGGAGTCTTCAATCTCATTAATAACATTAATGCAATAATGCTATGCTGCAAGTACAGAAGAATTCATGCAAATCATTCAACTATTGAAAATAAATCAATAAACACTTGTTCATATTTATTAATATTTGACTTGTTTTTTAAAATAAAAAACAATGTTAAATGGACCCAGATCCCTAAATGTCACTTCCTTAGTGTAGGTGACCTATTGGCATTTAGAGTCCCTAAAAGTCAACATGATTTTTAGATTGATATCTCTTGTACCATGCGTTTCATGCCTTTTGGAAGGTTAACCTTTTTTTTTATATGGTAGACATGATATGGGTAAGGGCATGATATGGGTAAGGGCATGATATGGGTACCCCGTGAGTTTTTAATATTATTTTTTAAAATATTGAAAATATATTCTAACCACATGGCATCATAGGTGACATGGCTATAGTTGTACACATGGAATTAAAAAAAGGAATTTCAGACAAGTATATAACGAATTACACATAATGAGCCGCGTCTTAGTGGCACCCATATCATGACCTTACACAACGATGGATTCAAAATAAGAAAGAATTAGAAAATATTGACCCCTTAATGCAAGATTGTCTAGATTACAAAAATATCCTACAATATGACCTACACTATATCTTTTTATTTTTAAGGATTGAGATCTACATAGCTTGAATTCATCTTCATTCATGACATAATGTATTTACGTTAAAATTAGTTAGTAGGGTTAACCTCAAAAACTAGTAACCAAATTTATAAGATTTCAATACTTATCCCACAACATATCAAAATCCATGAGACGGAAAATCCAAGAAGAAATTAATGTCTATTTAAAGAATCAAATAATTCCAAGTACATACATGCAAAGTATTTATATAGGGATGCTTGGATAATTATATTCCTATGAGCCATTAATGTGGTAATCACATGATCATCCCTTTTCAGAAAATGTTGTACAATTAGTGTACAACTAATCAGAGAAATTAATTAGGATGACGGTCTTGTTGGGCGGAGTTCAAATTAAAGCCTTGTTTTTAAGTTGTTATATTTGTTTTGTCCCCTATAACATTGGTACCGTACTCGTTTGCAAGGCACGAGAGGGATCTTTTTGCATGGTTTTTTGAAAAAAACGGCACAACAAACTTAGTCCCGCATTTCACCTTATGAGGATGTCGAACTTGGCATTACATTGCATAGTATGCTTAGTATTTTTCACGTTCGTCACATGCCAATATTGTTCGTGTCCTTTATACACAAGGGAAGATTTTGTCTTTTTGACACACAATATATGTATGGACATCTCATATGGAGTTTTTCTTTTTTCTTTTTTCTTTTTTAATTTTTTCTTTTAAATTTTAAATGGATTTTTTCCAATTAATCCCTTGAGAACCTAAATTAATATGTGTAGTTGGACTTTCATTTATCCTGCTAAACTTGAATGTACGCTTGGTTTTCGATCACTGATCTAAGCCTCATGTGGGACGTTCAAAATTAAACCCCTAAATGTCTCAAAGTGCCTTCACTTGCGACCAGTAGAATACTATGTATTTTTCTTGTATTTGAAATGAATCCACACTTTTATTGGGTTTGATTTTAACAAGAGAAGTTGAAATATAAATTTACGCACTTCGAGAGAGCTATTGAAATTCCGAATTATGCATATGGGGTCTTAAACAGGCAATCCAAAAATAAATCACAACATCTATTGGACTTGGGCATCATGAATGAACCAATCAACCCTAAACTTGCAACTTCCTACAAGGTTATGTACAACCCCAACCCGCCTACCACAACCCTCTCAAAGCACAAAATCACTCAAAAAAATTGTAATTTGAATCACTTCTTTATATGTAACAGAAATTCCTTTTTAACCCCACGTATACAACTACAGCCATGTCACCTATAATACCATCACATTAGAATATTTTTTTCATTATTAATAATAATAATAATATAAAAAAATTACACTATTTCTGGAGAGGGGGTACCCATATCATGCCCTTACCCCCTTCATTACCAACTAATCCAAGTAGCTACCGACAGTAATTAAGGCTCCTGTACTCACTAATCAACTCACTAATCAGGTCAATTAGGAGTCATGTCGACAGTAATAAAGGCTCCTGTACTCACTAATCAACTCACTAATCAGGTCAATTAGGAGTCATGTCGACAGTAATTAAGGCTCCTGTACTCACTAATCAACTCACTAATCAGGTCAATTAGGCTCATGTCGTCATGTAGGGGGATCAGGAATCAGTGAGATTTGGGTACTTGCAAAAGGTGGTTAAGGTGGAACAGACCTATTGAATGAATGAATGAAGGGGAACCTACTAGTCTACTACTGTTGATAGATCTTATTGAAGGGTAGTAAACTGCTCATCAATCAAGTCAATCAATGGACATGAACTCAAGCGTGTTAGTAGTTTTTCATTAAAACAATCAATTGACCTCCCTTCCCTCTTTTATTGCCCTAATTAACTACACCCATTAATTGAATGAATTGTAATGAATGGGGCTGTTGGGCAGCCTCACTTTAAAGGGACATAAAAGAAGGTACCATTTTCTTATTATTGCTGGGGATTTATGTTTTTGGGGCCATTTTGAATTTTCCATGTGCACAAGAAGAAGATGAAGGTACTACGGTAAGTACATTGATTGTTTATTGGTCCTTCAACAACAAGAGGTATAAAGAAGTTATTTTTTTATTTGTTTTTTGAAACAATTAATGTATTAATCAATTGCAAGTTGATACTTTTGAAAAATTTCTACTATCATAAAGGAGTTTTTTCTTTTTTTTCTTTTTTTTCTTTTTTTTTTTCCAAAATTCATTTTGTTAACTTGGACACCATATGGTTTGTGCCAAGTTTTTAACACAATCCAGCTAATATCCTCTTCTTCATAAAATTATTCGATAATTCTATTTGATACCTGCAAGATACTTGGGTAATACCCGTGTGATACTTTGGTGATATTTAGAATGTGAGTCGGAAAAAAGCCTAACTCTTTCAAATTGAATCGATAATTTGACAACTTCGTTCGGCTAATTTACAACTGAGTGACGATTCTTCCCGAACACTGCTTTGTGCTTTTGATGAATGTGCTTGAGATGTATAGCAAAGTCTTTGTGTGGAGTTATATTGGGCAATTTTGTGACCAATTCCAAGGAAATGTACCACATGCGTATATGGTGTCGTGATATTTACATGATGGGATGTACCTACAAAGGCTTGGTTGCAAGCAATATTGTTTTTCATTTTTGGTAAGATCTTGAAAATGAGTACTTGCACTAACACCGTGTTAAATTTCCATTGTTGGGTCTTAACTTTTTGTGAGATCGTAACATTGAAATTTGATGTGTCAAGTTTTTGAAGCTTGCTCTTGTAAAGCTTTTGAAGTCCGTCCTTCTAATGTTGGTAAGAGCCTGAACTTGGATTTTCTTAAATTGTAAGGATTAGTATTATTGTAAACACAATTCCAAAACACACTAATTTATTTCATTTTTAAAATTTTCTTTTGATGCCCTAAATAGGCTTGAAAACTAAAATGTGCTTTAAAAAAATTCTTAGTTTAGAATTTGACTTTGCAGCGCCTTGCACACACACTTTCTAGTATAAGAAACATCCAATAAAAATCTTAGGCAAAATTATTGACTTAAACACCTCATCTAGAGTGCCTGAAACAACAAAAACCAATTCTTGACATCCTTGGCCCTTTAGGGGTTAAAGCATTCTTTAGTGTCTTTTGTCATAGAAAATGAGACGATTCATCGCAATTGAAATAGCCTCCATTCTATATTTTGTCCTTTTTTTATGTGCGGTGAAAAAAAATATATATTCGAAAGAATTTTAACCCCTAAAGGTCCAAGAAAGCGGAAATTGCTTTTTGAAATTTCCGCAGGGAGAAAATTCAGCCAACTTTGACCATTATAATCTCAAAATTGGAGAAAAATTAACGGTTCAAATTTGACATTCGAGAAAAGGGTCAAGTTAACTTCAAGATCCTACGGTTGGATCTTCTAATCAATGCTTAGATTGAGTTTCTTTGCACATGAAGTAGAAGAAGGTTCTTTTTGATAATTTAAACAATTTTGTATCAAGGACCTTTAGGGGTTAATCATTGAGTGAAATTTTAGTATAAGTAGATGTAAGTTACTAGTTCACAGACACAACCTTACAAATATGTACTAGATTTATTGTTATTTATGTGATTTAAATGGGTTGTAAGATTATGAAGTAATTTTGGTAGCACTCAACATAGATTCTTGAAATTAAACCAATATCACTTTGGAGTTTGGAGTGAATATGCTTTTAACAAACCTATTGCAATCAAAACACCTATAAGTAAAAAAATGGACTACCTTAGTTTCAATAACATCATCGCCCTCTACATTGTTGCCCTTTGATTTTTCTATATTTTAGAAAGATGCAAAAATATTTTGAAGTAATCATGACAGATCATTTTAATTTTGTTGATGATAATGAATGCCAATGAAATTTCTATGACTATATTACAAAAATTGGTAAGTTATCCCATTCAGTGAATGACTCTAGTACCTATAAAATCATGAAAAGAATTCTTGGCTCAAACAATGGCCTTGCAAGCATGAAAAATACACTAGATCTTGCAAAGAATAAAACGTCCAAAATAAACACCTCGCAGTAGAATACAAGGTTTTCCATTCTATAATAGTAAATTATATACCACAATTATTTCAACCAAAAACTTCTAACTAGATAGTTGTTGAATTTTATTCTAAAATAATAACAATATAAAAGTTCTATTAAATCATTAGATTCCTTCAAAAAGTAAGAGTGGAATAGTAAACATGCTCCAAATGGTAGAACGCTTTTTGAACAATAATGCTCGTCGCTAGTTTAAATCATCTTGGATGAATTTAACATGTATATCACCAAAAATAACATGATTGTATTTGGACTGCACAAAATTTGTCAAAAACGAAGAATAGATGAAAAAAATGTAGCTTCTTAGATTTTTAATTTATCATTCAAGTATTACTTTTCAAGAGCCGACAATTTAGAGGTTAGAACCAAGTATCACAATGGAACTTTTTTGAAGGGCGTCTAGGAAGTTAAACCCTAAATAATGCTTTTGGATTAGAGATTATTGTACATATAAACCTCTCACCTACTCCTTCCTCTCTTATTGTCTGCAATGAGCCTATGCAAGTGAGTCTTTTGAGTTGTTTTGATTTCCCTCTTCATCTCTAGTTTGTCTCTATTTCAAGTGTAGAAGTAAGTCTTTATATTGTATACTTTGCAGTGTAAAGTAATACGTCAAACCCACAAAACACTAGTAGGTGTTTAACCTTCACCATGCTTTTGAAGTCTACCTCATAATAGCTTCCACTTTGTGCCTATAATCAAGCTGTAGTAGCAATTAGAAATATAACGAATTTAGCAAGTGTTTCTTTTGAAGGTAAGAACATAATGACGGTGATGTCGGATGAGAGGAGGAATACCTTAAGGATTGCGTACAAGAAGTTGACAAAGTTGTAATAAACTATTAAGAAAAAAGACAAAACTCTTCGTGAAACATCTCAAGGATTTCAAGCATGTTGCTTCCGAAAGGCGAAAAGATCATATGGAAGGTGGAAGATATGTCAATCAAGGAGCAAGTAGCCGTGTTTGAGAGCAAAGTGAAAGATCTTGGCGATTATAGTTATGATAAATTCCGTACAGCTTTAGATATGTTTTATACTAAAAGCAAGACCCCGGAAGAAGTATACCAGATTGTGGCCGAGTTCTTTAAAGAGCGTATTGACCTTTTTGAAGATTTTGAAGTATTCTTAGATTTATCTTTGATTGATGAGTTGACATCCGGTACAGAAGCTACTAGATCAAAGGTGGGAGATGCGTTGAACAAAAAGAAGGACCAAATGGTCGTGTTGAAGAGCAAAATCGAAGATCTTGGCGCTAGCAGTTATACTAAGTTTTGTACAACTTTAGAGATGCTTTATAAGAAAAGCAAGACCCCGGAAGAAGTATACAAGATAGTGACAGAGATCTTTAAAGAGCATATTGACCTTCTTGAAGATTTTGATATGATTTTACAACTTTTACGTGTGCCTTTGGTTGATTCTGAAACGCCCAATGCAAAAGCCGCTAGGTGAGTTTCATAACCTCATTGTCATTTAATTCAAAATTTGTATTACATAGAAGCTTACAAATGTACAACATTCAGCGTCAACGTAGATGGAATCATAATATATTAATTTTTTTATATGTGAATAGGTTAGATTCTATCAAGTATGACAATGACTTACTTGTGATTCTAAACTTATATGGATTCCAAATGTTTGAATGAATACAGGTTGCCAATGAGGACAAGAAAGTTGGATAATGGACATAATCAAGGTAATTGCTCCTCATCCAAGAAGGGCAACGTGGAAAAACTTTCAAAGCCCACAAGCTACGTTTTATCAACACTACCTTCCAAAAGCGATGATTTTGAAAGTCTACATTCCCAAAGGGTTGTAAGGAAAAGAAGGAAAACAGATAGGCCAACAAGTGAGGAATTTGAGAAGCAATGTAAAAAGTTGGTGCGGAAGTGTAGGGTATGAGTTTTTCATTGAAGAACTATTTGGTTTTATGGTTTTAGATATCAAAACGATGATCAAAGGCCACCAAAGTCAAGGCGTGAGTGATTTTTTGTCATGAAGTTGTGATTTGATCATGATATTAGTACATCCACTATGTATTTCTATAATAAATTCTATTAGAGCATGTTTAGACCCGAGCGTCAGGCCAGTTCAGCTTCAAGAAAACCTGTAGGCACCACTCGACCGGGCGTAGGAGCCCTACTCCAGGCCAAGAGACAGGCCAGATGAAAAGGCCTCTCACCAATTACATTTGAGGACAAGTAGATTATAATAGAAATTATTTTTGCCGATAGAATCTCTGCCATGAGTCACTCTTCCATTGGTTAATAGGAAAGCTATAATGTGAATGAAGGCATGGGATAACTTGGAATTATGGTGTTCTAGAAATTTAGGAGACCTCAACCCTCTTAACCGGGTTAGAAGGATAGTGTGTCGGTTGGGGCTCCTCACACACTATATATGACTCTACTCTTCAACCAATACTGCGGGTTGGGCATGCTCTTAATATATAAACACACTCTCCCCTTATATGCAATTATGGTAAATCTCAGTGATACAATTTTATGAGTGATATGAAGTCTAAGGCTTTATTTGGACTAATATATATTTTCAAATAAATTAATAATAAATAAAATAAAATCAAATCAAAAAAAATAAATTGTGAATAGCTATTACAAGATTCTTGATTATTGATATAAATTGTATTTTTTCCTTTTTCCTATTCACAAGTAGTGGAAAAATATATTAAATTGCTACTATTTGGTTATAATGAAGCTTTTTCTAAATAATCAGGCCCAAAAATATTTCATCAGTATTAAGTCTTTACACCAAATGTCAAGTAGTAATTGGCTAAGTTTGAGAGTAATTTGAGGGATGGTAGCTCTTCATGCATAATTTCATACTCATAGATTAATTTCATAATCTCATACTCTTATGAGAAAGAAATTTCTTTTAGTTTTTTTAAGTATACACTAGTATAAAATAGCACCAAAAGTGACTTACATGATGACTTATCCTAATGGTGCATAGTGTTGTTTAAGAGTTATTGGCTTCTAATGGCATAAAAATTTCAAAAGTTATATTTGTCGAATTTCCTTAAATTTTTTCCTTGATATATTGGTACTACTACTTGACAAAGACATAAAGATCTCCATGTCACTATCAGAAGAGTCGTCTATAGTACTAAGAGTACAGTAGAGTACTATGGACGACATAAACACGCTGCTTCACACTCCTGGCCCTTTCCAACTTCCTGGCCCTTTCAGCTAGAGGATTTATTTTATAACCTACCTCTATGACTAGTTCAGAATTCCATGACCAATTCTCCCGTCTCTCTCCATTTCATAGACCATGTGGGATGCCTCAAGGTGACTAGCCAAGATCCTCTTCAATGCAGGTTGACCAGATTCGTGGAAGGGCTTACAAAGCAATTGGAGGCCAAAATTGGGGGGGGGTGCTAACAAGATAATTGCAGGTTGACCAGACTGATTGGAGGGTTGTCAAGTCAATTTAAGGTAGACATCAAACTTGGAGGACGGGACATGACTAGGCAATTGCAAGCTGATTAAATTAGGGGGGAGGTGGGCTGATGAAACATGAGCCATTTCAAGGCATGACCAGCAAAGATTGATGGCAGTGGTGAACCAAGCAGGGCTTTGAGGCCCTCTTTACATTAAAAAACAAGTACCTTTTGACCAACCTTCTCTTGGACCAAGGCACATCACCAAATTCTCAAGCCATGAAATGGCTTTCAGAAAAGATTATTGTATTAATTTATTTCAAGTAAAGCATAAAGAAATGTTATTTTCATATGCATAGATTTGTTATTGCAGTATCGATCGACAAGTAACAAGTAAAGGCGACGAGCCCTGACAACACCGATGAGCGTCAGGTAAGAGTGACGAGTACTTGGTAAGTGCAAGTAAAAGCGACAAGTTTACAAGCCGGGTTGAAGTGAATGGCGCCTTCCAAAAGTCTCATCGTCGGCCAAATTCACTTGGTCGAAATTGATCCTCATGTTTTGTTAATGAGTAGAATTCAAAAACCGATTCATATTCGTGCATCTCTTTTTGCACCAACTTTAAAGGGATACCAAACGATACGGAATCCGGCATGTTGCCAATTGATTCTTTTCACTAAGGCACTTAACAATCCCATAGCAGAGAGCCGATTTAATATCATGATTTCGGCATCTCATATATCAAGTAAAAAGGATAACTTCCCACAATGTGGCTACACAATAACGGAATGTTCGATATATATTATGCAAAGAAGTAACTCTAATCTACTGTGACCTCCACTTCTCGTGCAGAGACCCACTTTTCTGTTGGAGAGATCTCCATGTTTTGTTCAACTTGAGCAACAAGAGCTCTATGCAGATTTCGTTTGACCAGGTGCGGGAGAAAGGTTCACACTTGGAAGTCTTCTACAAAAACAAGCGGCACTAATTAGCCCCCTCCAAAAATTCCATCTAACCGAGGCACTTTCTAACTAAATATATTGACTTCCAAAATCATAGAGAAGAGTAAAGTTATACATCTGGCTTTGTGTCGCTCTCAGATGCCAGTCTTTGCTTGATATCCCTTGCGACGGTGAAAAAGAAATCTTCCACATTCATGTTTGTTTTGGCACTCTAGTCATCATATTCAAGGAAATTAATCACATTCCAAATTTTGAAACTTCCACCACCACTCCAATTATGTTGACAGCTTCAAGTAGTTATACTGATTTGCACAAGAATTATATATGAGGTCATGTATAAATGTGTTCTGCCGCTGCTGCACTCAACATCATCGAAAGTAGCATACAAATACCATAAACCGGGATCTCCCTCTAACAAGAAGCTAAGAAGCTAACCTAAGGTGTGCAATGTATGGAGAATTTATTGGGCTTAACGTGTCATTGCCGGCCAAATCTTGTATACCTTACTATGCGGAATAGATTTTAAAAGCAATGGATGTTGTCCTTGCCAGCAACCCTACCAATGGATGTGAAATTCTTTATTTTTCCGGCAAAAAAAGAAAGCAACAAGTCTATAGTCTATTCCTCCAATACCCACAGACGCTGCAGTTTCTACACTTTAAGCTTTCTACTATGCTCGGTTTATGGTATTTTTATGCTAAGTAATCTGCAGACGCGATTCCGGAAAGATCGTTTTGGGCTCAAGAGTAATCTACAGTTTCAGAAAACTTAATGCCAAACTCATCAGCAAGCGCTTGATCTTTGGCGATTGAAACAGCCTACAAAAACAAATCAAACTGTCAAACAACAAATATATTGGCGACAAAATCGACAGAATCTTATGGAAACATATAATGTCCGAATTTAAATCCAACATACTTAAAAAGAAATCACTTTTTACACCAAAAAGCCCCGCTCAGAAGTTATAACCACAACCTAGGTTTCACAATACACATATTTATAGCATGCAGATCACGTAATTTGAACACCCTGCAAGGATCATCAACAAAAAAAAATGCTTAAATAGGTAGAAAAGACCCGTGATTCAAAAATACTTACAAATTATGGCACCGTAGGAGTTTCAATTTACTAAATTCGCGATGGAAAAAAGCGACGATGAAAGCAAAAGAAGTTTATCTTGTAGTAGTATTGGAGCTTCGGATATTTGAGCCGCGATCGAAGGGATCCGAGTCCGGAAGACGAATGACGGGGTGAAACAACTCCGAGCTCGAGAAGAAGCGAAAGACAAAGGTAAGGCAGGGAAGTCGTCTTTTATACAAAGACCAGCCTTACTGTTTTCATGCATAATTTGATGGCTTTCAACTGTTAGTCGCGATTTCATCCCGATCGTATAGCGGTTCCCTCATGATGGACCACAGTGCTTCGTGGTAGTCGCAGGTGGATGAATGTCGACGGCGCATTTATTTGGATGAATGAAAAGTGGAGAAATTTCCAATTTTTTCATTTACAATTATGTTTAATAAATTATTAATTTTACATAATAAATCTTGTACCTGCACAATTTGTATGGACTACCAACGGTATGTGCATGAGGTTCTATATACAAAGCATGTGACGAAGTAGTGTTTCAAATTACATTATGTAATTTTTTTTCCTTACAGGTTTTTTAATTTAACAAATTTTTTTGATCTTGTATTTTTTGTGCATAGAAGAAATGTAATGTGTTAGTATCAGTGTGAGAAACAAATACGCAGAGTGCACGTAATCTTGTGACTACTTTGAATTATGCTCATTAAAATTATGATCCAATTAAAGGTTGGAAATCATCCAAAGACAATATTTTCCAAAACTCATAGACTGGGGGTTCTAAAAATCATTCCAATTGAAAATCTTAAAGAAGCAATGTAAATAAAGTACAAGTCCCTTCCTTGAAAGAGCATAAGATGTATCATTGAGTATTTTGTTTAGTCTTTTTTTATAAAAAAATAAATCAATATAGAAGGGAAGAGATTGAGTATCTTCAATTTATGATTCAAAATGTTTTAAATCAATATGCACTAACACTTTCCAAAAATAATTAACATAGACAATTCACGACAATAGGTGAGTTCTTGACAGTATGACAATTAATTACCAGTTATAGCATAATACATGCATGCAGGAGTTATGACTTTGTCTACATGTTCTCCGCGTAATAAAAAGATTTTTATACCGCTACGAAACTTGTGTGTTTATATACTCCCTTTACAAAGAACAAGCGATCAGATATGGTTCAGGAGAGTATTGCACTAGCTCAATATCGATGATTATTGACACAAGATTAATTTTGTATATTTAATATAACAATATGTTTCAAGTCATTTAATAAAATTGCAAACATTGTTAAAAAATCTTCTTCTCATGTTGTAAAGTACATTATGAAGGAATATTCTTTAATAAATCACTGTTATAATAACAAGAGTCACCTCACTTCAGATGAAGTATTGAATATCCAACGAGTATCATTATATATTTTTATCATACATATAAAAATGAATTAATTCAATCTTACATATAAATATTATTTGATAATATATAATAAAACATATTATATAACTATGATCAACATGTATTTTAATTGAATAATATTTAAATTAGTATTTAAGATAAATTTTAATAATGTTATGTTGTTAAGATGTGAATGTGGTACATATTGAGAGAATCGATCTCGACACATGCTTAAATTCAGAGTATTATTAGAAGAGTTTTCTTCAAAAACACGATGTAAAAACCGAAAATCAGCTCCATACTCAATATTTGTTACACGTCAACCACGCTTATTTAGTAAAATCACGATGGTTTCCACGGTACGGTTTGGAACAAAGAGTGTGATTGAGAAGAAGTAGTTATATTTATTGGTTTATGTAGTTGAGTCTACATACAAGATGGAGAAAACTACATCAAAGTGTTATAGGTTGAGAATGAGTAGTCATCTTACTTATCAATTACCATTGACGAATCATCTTTTTGATGAGTGTAGATCGAAAATAAGCGGTGAAAGCGTCTGTGGAATACTGCAAGTGGAAACTTGGAGTTGAAATCATAAGTCGGTTTTGCTCCTACTTTCTAAAAAGAATAGAGACATTCAAGCAAGAACGTTTCCAGCAAACGAAATAGACGCGTATAAAAGTTTAGAGGTAATTTTTAAACTTCTGACAAATTGAGCCAATGCAATCACATTTAAATTGTTGATGAAGACAATTCGTCAATTAAAGCAGCGAATATCGACAATAATAACGTCGTTATTGTGAAGTGCCATGTGAGATGCTGGAGAAATTTTAACAAAAGTATACACGAGATCAACAAACACTTTCTATGTGTGAAATTATTGAAGAAGCTCAAAATCTAAGTATCAAAGTTGAGCTTTTGGCAGAAGGATATCTTTAAAAGTAGGTTCGTAGCACAATCTGCCGTATATGTTACAGTAAAGTTTACAGTACATAGTATAATATATAGTATAATATTTTAGAATATATGTTATAGACTATACAGTATTGTATGGTATAGTGTTATGTTATAGTTTAGAGTTTATTATATATTTTTATGAATAATATATTTACAGTATGCTTTACATTACCACAATTCTTTGCCTATTTTGAAATTTACTTCTGTGTATCAAATTCTCAATTAATATTATGCCATTCATTTCCTGAAGAAGAAATCAACTATATTGTGACTTATTAAATCACACACTGCTTAAATATGAGATTTTTAGAAAGAAATACAAAAAAAATAATTCATATATATTCTTTTATTTCACTACATCATATTAATATTCTAAAGGATTGATATACTTTTACTATCTTATTTTTATTTTTATTCTTATTTTTAATACGAACAAATATTGTGAAAATGACATACTTATTCAAAAATAACAAAAATAAGAAAAGTACTGTAGTTGAATATACATTAATAGAGACTTACTTTTAAAAAAAAAAAACAAAAAACTCGAAACGCTATAAAACGCAAAGAGTATACGGAAAGTAAAAAAAAGATGTGAGATGAAGATAAAATGCTATCAAACGGTGGGATACTTAAAGAGGACTTGCGGAACAAAAAAAGATGATACAAATATGCTTAACAAAAAGTTATGAAATCATTACAACCATCAACTATGAATAAAAAAATTATTCATAAATCTAAGCAAGATTCGGTATCAATCATGAATTTAAACAAGAAAAAGATAATCAATAAAAAACGTAGAGAAAAATCTGCAAATCTAAGAAGATTGAGAATTTTGAATACATCAAAATCTATAGTAAATGCAAATTGCCTCAAATCAACCTATCATTCTTTTACAGAATGTCAAGTTGTACACATTGCAAAGAAACAAAAAACACATCATATTAAATTTTATGTTGAATCAAAAATTATAGAATGAATGTTGACAAAAAACAAAAAACCATTTGTGCAATATATAATTTCATAAAAAAAAACGAATAAAAAGATTTTAAACCAACTATTGAACAAGTAAATATGAGTTACATACAATAAAAAAAAACCGTAAAGCGAAATATGCATCACATAAACACCTCCTAATTATTACTTTGAAGCGAAGATACTGAAATACATGAAAGACTTGCAAATGATTAATGATAAATGAAGAAAGTGCAATAAATATCAAAATATGTTGAAAAAAATTACAAATCAATGAAAATCGGAGGCGATTACATTTATTACAAAAAAATAACAATAATTTATAACCATCAATTTCTTCCAAAAATCACCTTTCAAAATAGTATACATTGCTTACAAAAATATGATGACTACATGACAAATAAATCATTTGTTTTTTTGAATTGTTTAGTATATAATCAAGTGGCAAATGCAACATTGCTTAAAAAATATAACATTAATGATCTTCACATAATAACATTATTATCATTCAATCAAAACTACCATATCAACAACAGGTCAATCATACCTAATAACTTTTGAATGATATTCAACACCTGCACGCAAACCTGATTGAATTGTAACTTTCTCGAAAATGATTCTTTTGAGGAGACAATAATCTATTTATATATAAAGGATGTCAATCTGCATTACATGTTAAACGAATGCCTAAATTTGCTCTTGCAAACAACTTATAGATAGGAGAAGTCGATAAATTGTTGCCCAAAAATATAGCAGTTAAACAATCACTCATTTCTAAACAACAATGTCGTGATTTGTTATATGTTCGTATAGCTGTAGTTTCAGCTTGGTTTACATGGCTTCAAATTCATCATATTTAATATAAACATATAATAATAGATACTCAAATATTAAATATACTACCACAAAATGATCTATCTAGTACAATTTTAAGATCAATATTTCAATCTACAAACACTTGTACCCTGAAAATTCCACGTAAAATTGCGATAAATTTTACTAATGCCTTAAATCTTTGCACGTAGTAATGCTTCAACTTTGCTTTAAGGAAGAACAAAGCTCCTAGCTATAAGCTCATCGAAGAAAAACATTGTTCATCATCCAATTTCAATGATTACCATCCAAAATCTCATTCTCTCATATAATAAGGAGCAATATGCAGCTCCGTGCAGGTCTGAAATTATATCAAGGCAATATAACTACTAGTAGAAGCTATTGAATCTCAAATCCATCGACAACTGATCTCAGCCAGGCCATGTCATCACTCATCAACCTTATCGGAAGCTAAGAATCGGAAAATATGTGTAACTCAGAAACTGCTATTTGATAGATTTAACTGGACTATAACGTTCATGTTCTCTATGATTGTGCCTTGAATTGCTGCAAAGTATTTCTGATCCGATGTCCAAACGTTCCTCAACCCCGGATCGGCATGAGCAAAGAGAATCACTGGCATCTGCAGCACTTACTCCTCTTCCTAAATCTGCAGGTCTGAGAACATATAGTAGACCATCCATGGATTGATCGGAACTTGCGCCGCTCCTACATTTGAAATAGTGTCTGGTACCGCGTCGACAAACTCTTCTCGCACGGATTCGTACTCGTACCATAAATCACCGCACTTCACTCTAGCCTCTACTAAGAAGAGGAGAGTCGGCCTAAGACGAGTGTAAGGACTTAGAAGAATGCGAAATACATGCAATGTCGACATTTAAGATATCTACCATCAAGCAGCACTGTCGTGTTGGAATTGCTTCCAACGTGTACATCTTTAGTATATAGTAGGTTTTATCGTAATTTTAGTTAATAAAACAAAACCACTTATATTGTGATTAGAATCACGGTGGTTTGAGTTTAACACTTTTGGTGCTAAACTCTTGTCGCATGTACAGCTCATGGATAGGTAGGCTGATGGTTGGGTTTCCTGCTTCACTAGCGTGCCAAGCCGCGGCCGCCGGATGCGCTCAACGGGATTCGAACCCCGGACCGTCGGGATAGCAATTGACCACTGATTCCAATCCACCAAGTCCACGGCTTGGCGACTGGGATCCGCAATCAATAGTCCTTATACCTCTTACATTTCTTCATGTGAATTCTATTTTCTATTTAGTACATTAGAATTTCTTTGTTTACCAAGACTTTGATAATTGCTTTGTAGTAAATAAAGGCAATTAGAACTAAAACTGCCAGCATTTGGATAATATAGTTGCCTTTTATGGTATTATTAGACTCCTATAGGGAACCTAAACTAGGGGTATGGGCTGATGTATGGTCACTCTTATCCCTTAGGTGGAGAGGAAAAAAAGGAGGAAGAAAGGAAAAAGTAGATTCCGTTTGGAGTTCGTGTCAAGGAGGAGTTTTTGGTGTGTAGGAAGAGATATATTTTTGAGTGTGCTGATGTTGAGTTGGGGTTCACTTATGAAAAATAAAGTTTGTGATATTGTTCTCTGTGCAATTATCTTTCTATAGACACCTTTCATAAATGATTTGGGCTTGTGAGCAAAAAGTTATGAGAGTTTGAAGTTTTGGAAAATTCAAGGAATTTGTGACCACCCGATTGAGGAGTCAACTTTTCGGGGTTCTTAATTCTCAACCAATAACTTGTTTTTGCTCAAATCTTTCAAGTTCTTATAGTTCTTGAAGTCTTCTATCCATACAGACCTTGCATTCACGATTTGAAGCATTTTAAAGAGTTCTATAGTGATTTGAAGAAATAAAGGTTTGCTGGAGACTTATTCTTGGCCTACATCTTTAGTGGCCCATAGTTTGTGGACAGTAGCTTAGATTGTATTGAGATTTTGAGGAAAGTCAGAAGGTGTTGTTAACTTTCCAAAAAGTTATCACACTTATTCATTGGACTCGTGAGCTGTTCGTGAGAGCCATTTGAAGTTGAGAAGCGTTTCCTTGGAGTTTCGAGCTTGCTCCTTCAAAGGTTTCCTTTGAGGTGGGAGTGAAGGTTGAAAGTTGGAGAAACAAAACACACCGAGACTTGAAGATCTGAAGAGCCTTCAGGCTCTTCTTTGTGTTGTGACTTGTGATCCGATTTCCTTCTTGTTATTCCTAGCCAGCTTTGGAGGCTAGTTGCATTTCATTTCTTGCATTGTAAACCCGTTGCAAGTTTTCTGTTTACACTTAGCTTCATTTTGTGTTGTGGCAACAAAATGGGGTTAACGGCCCACATGGTTGATCTTATATGTTGTTACCGCTGGTGAGGGCGCTCCCTGGTCACCGTAGATTTGAAGTTTAGAGTCCATCTTACGGACGGCAGCTCGTGTCTGCTGTCCCGTTCTACCCGTCTGAGGACATGTGGTTTCTTATTACTTACCCGACCGAAACCTTTACCTTATAGAGCCAGCGACATGGTACGCCAACGGACCCGTGTTCGAAGATTCAAGACTCAAGACAGAAGATTGAAGAACGAAGACTGAAGATTGAGGACTGTTTATCTCACATCCTCTCACTGAGTCATTACTAGTTGCAGCGACACACCCCGTGTGTCCCCAAAGCGTGCTCCTCTCATACCCGACATCACTTATGTGGTTCCGCATGATAGTCATGTACGCAGTTCGAGTGTTTCATAGATTTGTGGAAAAAGATGCCGAAACTTGTGCTGGTACGAGATAATTAGCGTTCTCAACGCATGTGTGGGGTCTAGCTGATGCTTATGAACATGAGAGGTTGTTTTGACAGTGTTTTGTTGTAGCCGTAATTGTGCATAGGATGCTATAAGGTTTAGAATTTAGGTTGTAATATAGATATTACTGATAAAATTAATTCATTGGATTTTATTAAACTGGAATTAATAGACAAATCAAACTTAAGTTCAGAAATTTTATGTTCACAATTGATATTGTTGAATTAATCGAGACTACTGAATATGAAACATGAGAGTTCATGGGAAATGGATCATAATTATGAAGACTCTGAGTCTATTAATTGGGAATCATTTGAAGATAAAGTCGGTGAATGTGAACGAGATGATCTTGATCCTGTTGATGAGGATGGACCACGTGGCCTTAGTGATGACGGACAAGATGTATCAGAGGAAAAATCATCGACAGTAATTGGTCTTGATTGTACATAGTCCCTCTAATTTCTTCCAAACTGTCATGTGAAATATCTTGCCGCCTAGACTCGGGTTAAGTAAACTTCACTTTTTTTCTATAATCCATTACCGTTGGTTTTTTTTAGAATTGTTTGTTAAACAACCTTGTCTTCTCGACAATGGTGGAACCACGAAGCATTTAACAAGAAGTCGTGTATCAAACGTTGATTTTGTCTTGTATCAACCTCTTGAGCTATATATCTAAAACCCGTTGCTTCTGCTGCCTGCTCTTGATCCACTGCACGGCCTTTCTTTTATTTCTCATATTCGAGCCTTTTCAAGATCTTGCATTGTATATATTCCACACCATTCAATAAAAATTCTTAAAACTGTCAACTTCTTTAACATTTTCGGAGTAGTGTTGGCTTCATTTTGACCAGTTACTTGACTTACTACTTGTACAAATCGCTGATAGTATTCAATAATTAAATTGAGAAAATTGTTCATCTTAACATGTTGAGTATCAAATGGCCTACATAGTATTTCTTCTATACCCCGTAAAGTGAAGAAATTTGATTTGATACATATATCTCTACATTCAGCTATAGAGTTTGTTTGCAGTGTAACCTCAAACCTAGTGCCACACACTTTATTCTTGATGGTGGTTGCATCCATCGATCTCCATATACTTAAAGAGAGCTCGAAATTGTTTTCGGCGAGTTCATATGGTTCTTACCATTTAAGGCCTGCTATCCAACACTTGTTGTTTGGGTTTAGAGTTTAGTATTTTAATAATGATAAACAGAATTTTAGGGTACTTTAAAAAATATATAAAGTTTGAACTCACTATCTAAATATAATCAAATTTAATATTTTCAATGCTGCAAAATAAAATTCAATTAACCAAAATTCAATAAAAAAAAATAGGCAAAGATTTTGTTCAAAAATGATACGAAATTATAACTTACACGTTTTGATGAAATTGACAAGATATCGTGGACAAGCTCTTGATAAACTTTGTATTGTTGAACCCGCCGATTGGCCTTTGGTATAAAATCCAATTATTCATATTCTTTGTTTAGGCACATCTTGTACACATGACTTTTCATACGACTCACACTACGATTTATCACTTGCATGTTGCTGAATTTGTACAAAACAATATTATTCGTTGGTATAAAAGTCATGTAATCAAATAAATTTAAGCCACAACGCTCTGTTTCCTGCGTTACATTGCGATATCTGTCCATAATCGGATCAATAATTGGTTGAATGATTGCTAAAGACATTTTCATACCATATAATGCTACTCGGCAATATTGGGCTCCCAACTGATCAAGTCGATGATATTGTCCAATGCTAAATATTTACATGGTTAATAGATAGTATGAGAGAATTTGTGTTTGATGTAAGCGTCAAATTATATGTAGATCTAAGTTTATTGACAACCTTTGATTTGAATTCTTCTCGTGCTTCTATTTCTTCTCCAGCGTATACTTTTACGATGATAGAATCACTTACAATATGTAGCCAATCTTTAAATATTGGTAAAACCTTGTTTTTGGGCTTTCGATTTGCCGGTTGACCAATGATACCGAAAAGTTGTGGCAAATCGTGCGTCAACATCATAAACTTAGTTCTGTCAAGGTCAACAATACTTAAATTGTCATCAAAGTCTCTTTCAGATAGCATTCGACTTAGAGTTCTATGACTTCTATCATCGGATTGTTGAATGTTTGGGTCCCCTGAAAATCTTGACTCGGATGATTTAGAGGACTGAGAAGATTGTTGTAACAATCTGGGAGACCTTGCAATAGATATGTTATCCTGAATCCGATGGATTGGTACCTTAGACTGATATTCTTCAAATTCATGTACCAAAATAGTATGTTTCATCATCATAAAAAATTTGAGAGTCATAGCTATGTTGCACAAATCTGCTAGTATGAGTATTTTGTTGGATATCGTATGTTACAATTCTCTAGCGAAGTGTTTGGGAAATGCAAAAAAGTATTGTATGATCCGCTTTTAGTCCTCCCTCTTCATATGTTTTCATCATACGCGTCAAGTAATCGCCAATTGATCCCCATGGTTTCAAACTTGGATGCAAATTTCTATTCTACATAATTTGCCTCCTAAGGTGAGTTGATAGTATTTGATCTTTGACATGAATAATCTCTGCACACTTGTAGTTGGAAGCTTCCTTTAATCTTCGAGACTGCAAGTATTGAAGATAAACGGTATTGGAGTTGACTCCTACTTGCATATTTTGTAAAAATAGTATAAAATCGAATAATGAATCTTCCTCTTGATAGTGGAAATCTTCTACTACATGTAGATGTAGAGTTGTTCGAGCCCGTTCTATAAAGGAATGGCGGTCAACATCAGACAAACGTCTTGCAGCACCGTCCATTGTTGTGACGTAAGTAGTTAGAAATATATGTAGATAGATAAAAAGATTAATATATATTTTTATATATAGACACTCAAATGTAATGATGGTTTAAATGTTGTTATGTGGAGTGTAATACGGACATTAAAAGTAAAGTCTATAAAGTAATATCTACAATAAACTTGTGGTAACTGTCATTCATTTCTTCATAATTAGATCCTGATAGTGAATTTTACATGGAACATAGAATATTTACCCTGAAGTGAGACTGAAAGTAAAATTGAGTTGGTAATTGTCAGTCATATATTAAGAATTGTTAACATGAATGAATTGTTACTTTCTCAAAAAGGATTCTTTTGAGGAGACAATAATCTATTTATATGTAAAGGATGTCAATCAGTCAATCTGCATTATATGTTAAACGAATGCCTAAATTTGCTCTTGCAAACGACTTATAGATAGGAGAAGTCGATAAATTGCTGCCCAAACTGACAGCAGTAGAACAATCACTCATTTCTAAACAACAATGCCGTGCATTACTTATAAAATTACTTTATATTAAAGGTAGAATTAGACAATATGCTTCAAAAAGAAACTTGGTGAGTTTTGCTGAAGATCCAATAAATGCATACATATTAATCAATTCTATACAACCATCGTTGGATTCATTATGTAATTCAATTTCAATGCATTTTGTAAAAACACACCATCCTCCAACAAACATCATTAATGCATGTGATTTGTTATATGTTCGTAGGCCTGTAGTTTTAGCTTGGATTACGGTTGAAGAACCTATTTTCTAGGGTCTTCCTAAAACCAAACTTTACAAGCCCATATTAAACCGAGCATCTCACCATCCGAAGTGGAGCTCATTAATAACTTGTCTCTTACACAAATGCTAGGTGCTTTCCTCGCACATGGTGGTTCGTGTCTACATGTGGGTTGGTGTGTGATGGACATTAAAGAATGAAACGCACGGTTAATGCCTCACCTATGCCCCATTATAGCGGTCTACTTGTCTCCCACTTTTGGAAATTTATAGTAAATGGAGAATTATTGAGAAAATTATGATTCAACTTGGACTAATTTTCTGCTGTATTTGCTAATATGAGGGAAAAAGTTCATGTTCTGATTTTATGAGGAATTCCAAGAACCCCTTAAATGCTCGGGAATAGGCAGGTTGACCTTACATGGCTTCAAATTCATCATATTCGATACAAAAATATAACAGTGGACACTCATGAAGAAGAAGAAGAAGAAGAAGAAGAAAAAGTACAAGAACAACACTAGACCCGTAAGGGTTGGCGTGAATAAAATGTCGATTCGACCTACCCTTGATGATATGCCGACAGGACCTAACAACAGTGGTATAGGATTACTAATCCCTCTCAGGGTGAACACTACATGAAAAAAGACCCAGAACTGGTGAGCTATTATGTTAACTTGTATAAAAGTAAAGGTTTGGTTTTGTTGGTTGTCACATTGTTGACATACCACGTTGTTTGGAAGAGACATGGATGTGTAGTAGCGGTGGTCTGGGTTCGATTCTCGTTTAACTCGCTTGAGCATCGTTTACAATCATCTGGCGCTATAGAGCTAGTGGGCAGGAAATTCCAACGGCTTGGGCCCCCTGTATTGTGACAAGGTTGTTGTTCTAATATATCACTTTTGCCCGTTTTTTTTTTTTTTTTTTTTTTTTTTTTTTTTTCTATGTTGGTTGTATGTCTGCTGGTAATGTTTCTCCATTTTCTATTTTTCTCTTGTGTAGTATTATAAACATGGCATGGTGTATAGCAATTGTGTTTATTTCTCTAAATGTATTTTTTATGAGTGTCTTTGGTATTTTGAGTTTGGTTTTGAGGGTTTTCATAGATGGGATGTATGTGGATGCTCTGGCACCTGCTGTTATTACTATTAGTGGTTCAACTATCCATCATTTGTTAATAATATCGTTGATGAGAGGTTGGTATAGACACTCAAGCATTAAATACACTACCACAAAATGATATATCAAGCACAATTTTAAGATCAATATTCCAATCTACAAACATTGGGTTTGCCAATACTGAACATCATAAAAATATAATTGATGTCCATAACTTATCAAAAGATGATTTCACTAGCATATGTAATCCAATAATGGAACGTCTGGACTTATTGACTTTGACAATACAAATATTGATGCGAATGGAATGATGCGAATTGCTATACAAAATATAAAAATGAAACTTATACATGCCTTATACTCATGAATCAAGAATGGCTAATGAATATGACAACAATGTCCTTATTGTTGGAATGTCCTTATTGTTGGAATGTCCTTATTGTTGTTTCCGACTATTTTTCTATGTGGCATAGAAATATCTGAAATAAGTAATTGTCCCATGAAAATTACTCTATAAACACACGTACGTTATTTACTAAATTTTAATGATAAAGTACACTGGTTCGGAAAACAACATTTATTTCTTTTTTTCATGTTCAATATAATACAACGACGACAAATATGTCTTGCTTCTAAATTGAGTGTATCAAAACTCTCGTTTATTTGAAAGGCCACACTATTGAATAATGTAAAATCAATAGACATTAACAAGTTAATTGAGAACCCCTCGACATATACTAAAACAAGAAAAATACAAATTTTGTTACGACATATCAAAGCATCTAGTGTCACGGACATACACAAGAAGTTTCTAGAAGGTTCTTCTAAAATATTCTCTGAAGATTTCCTAAAAGATTCCTCGAAGATTCCTTGAAGATTCCCTGTGTCACGGCCACGTACTAGGTAGACAACTTAGGAAAGTTCTAGAAGGTTAGAAAGCTTCCGGAAACTTCCGGAAGTTCCCGGAAGTCTCTGGAAGTTTTGGAAGGTCCTTGAAGTTTCCGGAAGGCCCCGGAAGCTTCGGAAGGTCTTGGAAGTTTTGGAAGGTCCTAGAAGGTCCTAGGTTGAGGAAGGTTACGGAGAACCTTCTTCTTAGCTAGTATATATAAGAGTCGAGGCCGAGGCAACCTCGGTCTCGACAACGCATCTCTTGGAGCTCTAGCTCATCTCTCTTGTTGTTGTTCGTGTCTTTTTCTTGTTAATTCAAGCTCCCGTCGATTCTTGTTAGTTTCCGCATATTCTTATCATCTACATTTCCGTGTCGCGATGGTTTGTCGAGACTACCTTCTCACAAATATCGAGTTAGTTAGTCCCTTCTTGTTAGAGAGTGGATTACCCTCTTCTCGAAGGTGTCTTTAGTGTTTTAGAGGTTGCGGATTACCCTCCTCTAAACCAATATTGTTCTCTTGTCAAATTTTTCTTTTCTTTCGTAGATTTAGTCAAAGATCAAGACGTTAGTATGGCTGAAAATTTGGAATCCAAATTGGACGCCATCACGAGTCTTTCTTGCTGCATTATCACATGTACAAGCGGAGATAGAAGGAGCCATGGCAAGATTTCAAATGACGGAAAGATCCGGGATAACATCATCCGCGATTCACCAGTCTCAAGCAACTACACCGGAGGAGGCGACTACACCTTTGGTTCAACAAAACCCAATGATTCAACAACGGAAGGAGCCTAGAGTTAGTCTTCCCGACAAGTTCGACGGAACGCGTTCCAAGTTTCGAGTTTTGTCAACCAAATCAAGTTGATAACGATTTCAAATAACGATATCCGACGGAGGAGGCGCGTGTTGGACTTGTTGGAACTCGCTACTACGCAAGCTTTGTCGTGGTTTGCCCCCTTGTTCGGTAAACGATCGCCAATTCTGAGCAACTTTGAGACGTTCTTGGAGGCATTTGCGAAAGCGTTTGGCGAATATGACAAGGTCCGATGGGCTACAACAAAGATCCGATCGCTACGACAAGGAATGCGCTCTGCGTCGCTCACGATCGGATTTTAGACAATCAAGCAGCTAGTGGCATCAATCAAGGCGAAGAAGCGTTGGTGAGTCGGTTTATTGGAGTTTGAGGATGATGTGAAGGACCTACTTTTATCTCTTCCGATCCGCAAACGCTCAACGAAGCTATTAGCCAAGCTATAAAGTGCGACAACCGTTTATTCCAAATCGTCAAGACCAGGTCTTAAAATACCAAACGAGTCGCTACACCACGAGTATGTTGGCAAACAATTTGAGTTCTCATTCGGGGCGGAGGCCATGCAAATCGACGCGCGCGTGTCGGAGAGCTTCTTACTCCGAAAAAAAAACGGCGTATGGAAGAAGGACTGTTTGTCTTTGCGAGAAAAGAAGGCCACAAGGTTGGAAATTGCCCCAAGCGCGGAACCGGCGCATTGTTAAGACTAGAGTGCGGATCCCGAAAAACGACGATGGCCATTCTGATAGGGAACCATGCCACGGACGATTGAATGCCACAACAACAATCGTGTTCCTCTTTCTCTCCGTCCAACCCGCCCGTTGTTTTACAATTCCCTTGTCTCTTGGTCCTCAAAAACACAAAACTTTAGCTCTATTAGATTCGGGAGCATCTACTTGTTTTTTAGATGAAGAATTTCTTAAGCGCCAAAAGATTCGTCTAGCAATGTGTCCAAACTGTTTATGTAGAGGTGATAGATGGACGACCTTTATTGTTTGGCGATGTCACCCACCTGAATCGATGACCTATAGAAGTGGCGTTTAAGGACCATAGTAGTTACGTCGTTTTTAATGTCATTAACGCCACAAACCCTGTCATCCTAGGTCTCTCTTGGTTAGAACAACATAACCCTACCATAGATTGGAAGTTGCGGAAAATGACTTTTTCCAAAGAACATTCCAAGAGCCAACCTAGTAGACATCCCAAGATAGGGAAACCATTGTTTATTGGAGCAAGGGCGTTCGCGACGATCATCCAAAGAAGCAAAGACTTATGTCATCTATGCAAATTTTCAACTAAAGACGAAGAAGAGTTCGACGGCAAGCATACCAGAAAGAATACAAGGATTTTGAGGACGTGTTTCGAGAAGAACGCGACATACTACCGGAAAGATCGGCCATACGATCGCGCGCCATAGACCGCAAAAGAAGGAAAGACAACCGCTTTTTGGCCCAATCTACAATCTCTCAAACGGAGTTAGCGGAGTCTGAAAGATATCGACGAGAATCTAGCGAAGAACTTCATTCGTCATTCAAAGTCGCCACCATGGGCACCGATCTTGTTTGTAAAGAAGAAGGATGGCTCTCATTACGAATGTGCGTGGACTATCGAGGCCTCAACAAGGAAACTAAGAAAATCGTTACCCGCTACCTTGATTTCTGGTCTCTTGGAGCGGCTCGGGCGTGCAAAGATCTTTACAAAATTGATCGGGGGGGAGCTTACAACCTCGTGACGGATCGAGGAAGGAGACGAGTGGAAGACAGCGTTCCATCTGGTATGGTCATTTTGAATATAATGCCATGCCTTTTTGGCCTTACCAACGCTCCTATTGTTTTTCAACACACATGATGAATGACATCTTTCGGGAGCACTTGACGACTTTGTTGTCATCTATCCTGGATGACATCCTCGATATTTTCCAAAAACGAAGAAGAAGACGAGAAGCGCATTCGTTTGGTCCTCGGAAACTACGAACGGCGACTCTACGCCAAGTTGGAGAAGTGCCTATTCCACCAAACCGAGATGGAGTTTTAGGGTTCATTGCAACTACTGCTGACGGCTTGAGATGGACCCTAAGAAGGTGGAAGCAATTGTATCAGTGGGAGGTTCCGAAGACGGTTAGAGACGTCTGATGTTTTCTTGGATTTCTTAACTTCTATCGAATCTTCATCAAAATTATTCTCGAGTCGCCACCCACTCACTCGGTTGACTTGAAGGACAAGCTCGAATGAGGACCTCAAGCGAAAAAGGCATTCCAAGACCTCAAGATGGCATTTATCACAGCTCCAATCTTGGTACATCCCGACTTTACAAAGGCCTTCTATTTGGAGACCGATGCTTGATTTTGCTTTGGGAGCCGTCTTTTCACGAGATGGACGTGGACGGGGAAGCTTCATCCAGTGGCGTTCTATTCTCGAAAGTTTTCTCACTGCTGAATCAATTATGAAATCCACGATAAGGAACTTCTTGCCATAGTAGATTCCTTCCAAGAGTGGCGACACTTTCTCGAAGGCGCTGCACATCCAGTGACCGTATACACGGATCACAAGAATTTGGAGTACTTTATGTCGGCTCGAGTCTTGAATCGACGCTGCTCGGTGGAATATGTCGTTGTCGCGATTTGACTTTGTTATTACCTATCGGCCTGGGAAGCAACAGAGACTATCCGATGCCTTATCGAGAGATCGTATCTGCGCCTAAAGTGGAGAAGCGGCGTTTGATCAACAATGCACCACATTGCTGAAACCAGAGCATTTTAGAATTTGCGCTCACATCGTAGCGGTCGATACGGACTTCCTTAACCAGATACGTCTGCGACAATTGAAGATTCTGTAGCTCTCGAGATCGAAGCGTCTTGATAATGACAAGTTGAGTGGAGGAGATCTCTTTTGTACTTTGAAGAAGCGACTGTATATTCCTAAGGGACGAACACGACTTCGAGTCCTCCAATCACGCCATGACTTTCCAAATGCAGGACATTTTGGATACAACAAGACATTGAAACTTATTTCGCGAGACTTCAAAGGCCCTAAATGTGGAAGGATGTGAAGGAGTTTGTTCTCTCTTGTGATATTTGTTCAAGTCGAAGAACCCTCGGCATCGCCCCTATGGACTTTTGCGGCCATTCTTATCCCGCATCGACCATGGTGCTTGATTTCCATGGATTTCATTCGGACTCGCCGCCTTCAAACTCGTTTGGACAAAGATCTTTGTTGTGGTAGATCGGTGACGAAGATGGCGCATTTTGTTCGCTTGCAAGAAGACATCGTCGGCGAAGATACTGACAAGACTCTTTCTGATAATGTATATCGTTATCACGGCTTGCCAGATGATATTGTGTCGGATCGCGGAATCCGATTCGTCTCCAAGTTTAAAATCTCTATTTGAGATATTGAAGGTGGATATCGAAGCTTTCTTCGGCATTTCATCCTCAAACCGATGGATGACCAGAACGGAGCGGGTGAATCAAGTATTGGAAGCGATATCTACGTTGCACCATCAACTATCGCCAGACGATTGGATCGAGTATCTACCGCTTGCGAGTTCGCCTACAACAACACTATTCAATGCGTCGACCCAACAAACACCATTCTTTGCCAACTACGGATACCACCTGAAGCTTGATTTATGGAATTCATGGCCAATAACAACCCAACAAAGAAGATTTTGCGAAGCAGCCTATCGGAACTTCAAGAACGCTGAGACTTCAATCGCAAACCGCCCAAGAGTTGTACAAGGCGTCCATGAGATAAATTTCGAATGAGGCACCTACTTTCAAGATCGGAGATAAAGTATGGCCGCTTCGACGGAATATCAAGCCACTGCGGCCGTGTGATAAGTTGGACTATCGAAGATTGGGACCATTTGCCATCCGAAACAAATCAATCCAGCCGCGTATCGGTTGGAATTACCAAACTACTATGAAAGACATCCAGTCTTCCACGTGTCTTTATTGGAACCTTATCGGTAGTCGACTTTTCCTAAGAGTGCGAGGGCCACCACCTAGTATCGAAATTGAGAACCACGAGGGAATATGAGGTGGATAAGGTCTTGGATTCTCGGCGCGAAGGGAAACTTTGGAGTATTTTGTGCATTGGAGCGGATCGACATCAATGAAAGAACGTGGGAACACGCCGAAAATCTTTGTAAATGCGCTTAAAAAGATGCAGAATTTCATCAACGATATCCTCATAAACCTAAGCCTTTTCCGACGATAACTTTCTCTCTTGCGCTTGCCCACTCGGGAGAGAATAAAAGGGGAGAGTGAACACAACCTTGATTCATATTTGATTTACATATTTTGTTCTAGATAGAATTTCTCTATAGTCATAGTTTGGTTTTTAGTAGTCATGGATAGTCGAGAGATAGATAGCATACCAGGTTATGCCATCTCAACCAACCAACTCGAAGGCGACCCAAAGATGAAGAACCGCCTCTGCCACGACGCCGACGGAGGATTCCGAGCAATCGATCGCCGGTGATTGTATTTGAGTCGAGCCCGCTTTCAATGGTTCGCTGGAAGGTGTCTTTGCGGGACAATTCCATAACGAAGACACATGAGAAGTTAAATGCGGTCGAGAAGTGGAAGGCGTCGGCCACTATCGTTGGCTTCAAGGACCGATGAACCACTTGCCCGTGAACAACAATTGGAGTTTATTGCGGATGTCAAATGCGGCAGATTTTCATTTTCTTGCGTTGGTATTGACTAACAACAACGTTAACTTCCCGAGACCTCGAAGCTAGAAGGGGAGGTGATGTCGGGACATACACAAGAAGTTTCTAGAAGGTTCTTCTAAAATATTCTCTGAAGATTTCCTAAAAGATTCCTCGAAGATTCCTTGAAGATTCCCTGTGTCACGGCCACGTACTAGGTAGACAACTTAGGAAAGTTCTAGAAGGTTCTAGAAGCTTCCGGAAACTTCTGGAAGTTCCCAAGTCTCGGAAAGTTTTGGAAGGTCCTTGAAGTTTCCGGAAGGCCCCGGAAGCTTCTGGAAGGTCTTGGAAGTTTTTGGAAGGTCCTAGAAGGTCCTAGGTTGAGGAAGGTTCTGGAGAACCTTCTTCTTAGCTAGTATATATAAGAGTCGAGGCTGAGGGCAACCTCAGTCTCGACAACGCATCTCTTGGAGCTCTAGCTCATCTCTCTTGTTGTTGTTCGTGTACTCTTCTTGTTAATTCAAGCTCCTGTCAGTTCTTGTTAGTTTCCGCATATTCTTATCATCTCTGTTTCCGTGTCACGATGCGGTTTGTCGAGACTACCTTCTCACAAATATCAGAGTTAGTCCCTTCTTGTTAGAGAGTGGATTACCCCTCTTCTCGAAGGTGTGCTAGTGTTTTAGAGGTTGCGGATTACCCTCCTCTAAACCAATATTGTTCTCTTGTCAAATTTTCTCTTGTTAGTTTCCGCATATTCTTATCATCTGTTTCCGTGTCCCTGACATCTAGCAATCACGTCCTTGGATCAGTTCTCGCAAAACTCAACGTGATCAAATCATAAATATGATGCATCGATTAGCTGTCCCAAGTATATTTTTTACAATTAATCCAAGTGCCCTTCATCATCCATTAATATGTTTATATAGTGGAGAAAATATAAACCTAGATGTTCATTTCGATTCCTATATACGTAACAAAAATAAAAGACACTACATTGCAACAACAAATCAAAAAGCTCATGCCACTTTTGTGCAAACCATTGTAAATGCCACGTTTCAATACCTATTTTGTACAAAAGAAAAAAAATGAAAAAAAAAACAAACAAAGACAAATCTGGAGTACTTGGAAACGTGATTGCACATTATGCTTGTTATGAATCGACAAGTGGCTAAATAATGCAAATCCATGGATACTGAGTGCATGTAGATGCAACCACGGCATTAAATTCATAGGCGCCTTCGGAAAGGTCGCCTAGTTCATTTTTTTTTATATTACCGATTACATCACAAAATCCTCATATATACATTACACATGTACTCTCTCCTACAAATTGTACAAAAGATTGAAACTACATTTGATAAACAATCATGTAAAGACTCCATTCATCGCACTCGTCAACTACTTATAAAATGTTTAAATACCATTGGTTCTCAACAAGAGATTTCTGCAACTAAGGCCATCAGCTATCTTATGAATTATCCGAATCATATGACAAACTATAATTTTTCTTTTATTCCATGGTACAGTTTATCATACTCGTTTAAGAGCAAGAGCAATTTCTAAATGATGCCATTGATATCCAACATGAGCGAGGAAGTTATGAAACATTTAAATTGTACAAGCAAAAAAACAACAATCAAATTATATTGCAGAACTTTCGCATAAACTACCAATACCGTCCACTTTCTTGTGCCACAATGTCACCATATGAATTTGCTAACACAACATCCAAATCAAACCATTCACGTGGATTCAAGTATCTTGTAGAACATCCCCAATTTCAATCTCATGGTCTTCACAAATTTCAAAAATGCCGAAATACCAGTCATACAAGGTTATAACATTCCTACCAAAAACAATGTCGTGCCATGTGCATATTGTTTATTTCATGGCGTACAATCCACGATTTAAAACCAACACAATATAATATATGGGAAGAATCATATGCAATACATCAACAACCTATATGATCGTAGAATAATCAAATCATTTTGAACATATTAACCCCTAAAGGCCCATGATGTTTTGGGAGCTTGAAATCCCAACACTGACCACTATGTACTAATGCGGGTACGTCCAATATTTTTGGAAATTTTTGATAACTTCAACCGTAGGATCTTGAAGTAGACTACCATAGGTAGTAGTGTGAAAATTTTCAACCGTTGGATCATCACTGGATGTGAGATCATAACATTTGAAGTTGACTGTAAATTTTTTTTGGCCTTGACCGTAAAAGCCGAATCGGCGGCCGTGGGCCTTTAGGGGTTAATCATCCAAGAATGCAAAGAATGTAGAGATGCAGACAAATTCATGATTGACAACAAGAAATCAAATTCACCCCTCGCAAATAACTACAACAAAGAAGAAGAAAAAATGCACCCTATATTTAACCAATCCTTTGAAAACGAACTGAATGACGACGAGAACATATGTATACCCGTTATACAAGATGAGAACGATCCAATTCCAACAAAAGATAATACACTAGAATTACAATATCTACAGTGTGATAGAAGTATGAAAAAATATGTAACCAATGTAATAGACACACTCCAACGTATGACTACAAACATAAACTCTCCAACTCAACACACATTGGATGAAATGTTTTGTATATCCAAAAATTTATATATTTCTCCCATTGAGAATTGGTTAAAACAAGTACGCACTCAAGAAAAATCTATTGAAACAAACTCACAACAAAACACACATCAACACACAAAATTAAATATCACAACGCATTGTGCACCATTATTAAGAACTTTCACTAATTAAGACACCATTAATCTAATTATGAATAATAATGATATTCACTCCAATGACACTTCATTACAAATGAAAATTCAAAGGACATTCAATCCTTCAACTGAAAAATATCAAATATTAAGATAATTCATCCAAAATCTACGAACATCTACATCTATTAATCAAATATTGATGTATGCAGGAAGTGCACCTAGTACTGGAAAAACACAAATTATACGAGCTATCAAATTTACTTTCAAGAATCTCATATGGAACAAAGACTAAAAGTAGGCACTTACAGAGCAAGTGCAACTATTTTGATAGGTGGATCTACTATTCATTCTTTAGCAGAAATAACTATATATAAATCAATAAACACTCTCAATGTTAAATCAAGCACAAACAACTCGGCAGAAATAGATCACGTAATCATTGATGAAGTATCTATGATAGGTTGCAATCTGTCTTGAACCCTCTCTCTGAAATTACAAAAACTTGAAGCAAACATGTTGTCATTTGGAGGCACAAACATTCATTTCATGGGCGATTTCATGCAATTTCTTCCTGTAAATGATGCACCCCTATATACTTCAAAAATTGAGCCTATATTTGCATTCACGAAACGAATGTAGAGTTTTTCTATTGGAAAGTGCCTATGGGAAAATTACATTCGTCCAAATACGACTATCCTTACAAAACAAATGAGGCAAGCTGAAGATCTACAATACAGTAACCTATTAAAAAATATATGGGATTTTTTTTTTTTTTTTTGAAAACGAGATTTTGATTTATTGAGCTCTCAATTTTCAACAAATCTAAAAGTTAACCTGCTCGAATCTCTATGGAAATATGCATCTTGCATTGTTCCATGTAATGACTTAAGAAATGCAATCAATCACTACATGATTGAACACAACCTAATAAAACATAATCATCTATCTTACACCATTGTACCTACAAACACATATAAAAAACAACCCCTCCGACAAGACATTCAATTATTGGTTCGACAAACCATTCCTCCTAATAAGAGTTGCGATCTCCTTCCATTCCTCAAACTATATAAAGGAATGAAAGTTATTTTATCCGAAAACATTCATATAAGACTGAGCCTTGTAAATGGCGCAATAGGAGAAATTACCCGAGTTCTCTTTGACCAAATTAATTCAAGCAAAAAAAATTCTATGCACGCACCAACCCATTACCTCATTACCTCACAGACAGCCCCAAGCCATGCGAACTGCTCAAACGAGCCCGACAAGGTTCGAACTCGGACCAACACGATTACAAACGTCCTACACCTCAACCACCCTAGGACAACACGGCTTGGTGACCTTGAACCCATCCAAATTCCAATTAAAACATCCATTTGCGAAACACTCGCACCCTAAATAGTTCTATTTTGGTTACTTTATTTTAGTTTGGTCTCGGTTACTTTGTGTAGTCAGTTTCGTATGTGTAGTTTAGTGTCTATTCCCGTAAGGGGTGAGTAGTTTTGTTCTTTTACCACTTTGTCCTGTGGCCATTGAGGTAAAGACATTACAAACAGACGCTCTATTCACGCCAATCTCTTATTGGAGATTGGAGTTCTTATATATCCCACTCGTGAATATAAACACAAAAAATACCAACTACCTCTTACACCTGCATTTGTCTCACTGATAAGAAAGCTCAAGGCCAAACACACACCCATCTTATGATAAATCTAGAAAACCCTCTAGATGGAAAACCTCTTAGCATGCACAACATCTATGTAACATTGTCACGACTTTGTTCTTTACATGGCCTCGTAATACTTCGCAACATTGCTTTTGACAAAATGAAGAAATTAAAATTCAACCAAGTTAGTGTTTAATACATGCTACAAAACCATCAAACATCTTTAAATAATCAACTAAATGGTAAAGAACTTCAATATCCTCCAGAAACAAAAACATCAAACACCAAAAAACTACAAAACACACCCCACAACTAAATGACCAATATTCAAAGATATAGATAAACTCATATTTATAAAAAATGAATCACAAAAATCTTCAAATATTGAGCCATCAATATCTACAAATATTGAATCACAAATATTGGATCATAATACACTTGCCAACAACTATTGGATTAGTAAATTTGAGCTAACACGACATCACGGGGCCACACTACTCAATTCATCAGGATGGTTAAGTGATGAACACATGGGAGCAGGAATGCAAATATTTTATAAAAACCAACTAAAGCATCAAGATTATGAAGAACATTCTTATGCCACATTACATCAAAGATCATAATATACAACAAAGTTTCTCCAACATTTGTGCACAAATGGAAATCATTGGATTCTTACTCTCACACAACCAAATAATATACATCATTGAGCCATAATATATGATTCCCAAAAACCTCAAAACTCATCATTACCACATGACACAACTCAAAAACTTCAGCAACTCCTGCCTTCTATACCATTCCATTATACATATGCAAATGTTTTACAACAACCAAACATGTCATCATGTGGAGTGTTTGCATTAGCATATGCAACTGAAATTACATATGAAATAAATCCGGAAACATCAATATACAATATTCTTGATATAAGACATCATCAAAGAGATTGCATTACACAATCAAAACTGATTCCATTTCCTAGAAGAATATAATAATAATAACATATAAAATATATATGAACAAATATATCATATGATATTGGGGAGAGTAGCGAAGCCCTAGTTTTAAATTATGCATTTTATTGAGTAAACATTAAAACTAACTACTGCATACATTGACGGAGTCAACATCGTTGTGCTGTAATCGTTCGTTCACCTCGACGAATCCGTCGCAGCGGACGAGAGTGTTCGTCGTTTGACGACGGAAGCTAGAAGAGCCTCTCTCACTTCGGCCCGGAATCTGGTTGCTGAAGGGCAGAGGAGGAGCAGGAGCCGCTCGACCTAATTCGAATCGCAGGAAGCTCCAAAGTTTCCAGTATTGTCGGTGAGAAAATGCTCATACACGGCCCCGTAAACTCAGAAGATGCAGTCGTTGATTTCTGGAGGATTATCCATACCTTGCAGGCACAACGAATGTTAAATTGGATTGAAACACACTAGATTGCTATCTGGTAGGTTCCACATGTATCTAAAGTCACTCAAATCGCATCCCACTCAAGAGCGCGATTGCTGTTCTTGTTGATTCTCGAAACAACTCTTGCAAAATCGCAGGTCGAAGCGCTAGTCGTTCAAAATCACATAATCGGTTTCTGGTGTTAGGGTTAGGGCTTTGTATAACACGGTTTACTGCTTAGTATTAAAGAAATTTCGCAAAAGCGCATTCATACATGGTCCGCTCTTCGATCTCTGACGTAGGACAAGCCTATGAATGTACATACTTTCCTCTTAAGGCTATGAAAAATTGCGAATTACCCATAGCAACAATTTCTTGTTGTGTTGTGATCAACGCAGAAGTTCTAGGATTCAACTCTGCAAACAAGAGTTTATGCCATCGATCACTGAATTATACTGTCATGTACGAAATGTACTCAGGGTTTTGAATAGAACGGATTGCTGCTTTGTTTCGAAGAAATTTCGCTTAGGGGCGTGTATGTTACGTCTGTGAAGGACTCAATGAAGCTAACTTCGCTCTTCAATTTTTGACTTTTTTCAAGCCATTTAAGTCTACTATAGGACAGAGCCTACGAGCGTACAGTCTTTTTTCTTAAGCTTTGAAAATTCGATCAAAGTAATTATTGCAGGAGCACTTTGCTGTGTTTTGATCAATCGCCGGTGTTACGGGGATATCAGGATTTAGCTTCATGAAGAGTTAATGCCGTTTAGTCACTTGCTTGTAATGTGATATTTTAGTACAGACAGAGCAATTCTGAGTGCGAGAATGTTGTGTATGTGACTCAGGTAATATTGTAATGAAGATCACATGAGGCTTTCTACCGGAGGAACCATGCAGTCTCGACGAGCGGCAAAGGGATTGAGCAACTCAAGGGAGAGGGAGGAGTTTTTCAGATTCTTATGGAAAGCAACGACGCCATGCGTGAGGGATCTGGTTTCGAAGGCAGGTTCAGAGCCTGCTGCAACCGGGTCCAAAGTGGAAACAGAAGCTGCTACAGGGAAGAAGCAACTTCTATCTCAAACTCAAGAGTATCGGTCAAGCATACCGGCTCCGCAATTGAGAAAGGAGGTTATTGGACTCTATGGTTATGAGATTTTGAAAACTGCTAAGGGGTTCCGCATCTTTGCTCAGGATGCAATTGATAAGTAAGTATCAATGGTTTGTCTTGAAAAGGTGTACTTTAAACTGGTACGTTCGTGGATACATTTTTCGAAGGAATTTGAAAGTGGAAGTGTTGGGTCTCGTGTATAATTAGAGCTCATCTCATCTCTAGTTTGTGACTCGATGTGCAGATCTGAAACCATAATCAGTAGAATAAGAGAGATGCCACCATCAATGGATGTTATACGTGCGATGGATGACATATCGGATACGGTAAGGAAGATTGATTTACGAGTCCAGTTTCATTTTCTCAAGAGTCCAATAATTGTTACGTAAGTATTCTATTTGATCACTGTGTTTCAATTTACTTTCCATCGTCTGATAAAGTATGGTTAGCTGCTTTGGGGGTCAGGTTTGCACAGTGGTGGACGCTGCTGAACTGTGTCGGAACACGCACCCTGACAAGTAAGGTGTATTTCTTGCACCCCTCTTTTCATTTGCTTTGCACTCTATGTTTTTGACTTCTATTTGAGTGAAATTAAGTACAGTAATAGGTTGGTTAACAATGACAGTTCTCTTTCTTGGAATATTCATAATTTGATGATATCTGTTGTAGGGAGTATGTGGAAGAATCCAACCATGCCTCGATGAAGGTTTATGAATACCTACAGGTTTGTAATCGAGCAATTACCTTGGGTTGACATTGCCGTTTTGCGACCATGGTGTGTCGTGTTTAAAATTGAGATGGAATTAAATGCACTTTTCTCTTTTTTTACTCAAATTACTAAGCTTGAACGTGGTTTTTGGTGTGGTTACATGCAGTATCTGAACTCTCATCCGGGTCTGTACAAGGCAGTTGTTGGCGTTGAGGAGTCCCCTGAAATACTCACAACCGAGGAGGCCAGGAGGGCTGCCAAAACCCTCCGGATGGATTTTGAGAGGGGTGGCATCCATCTCCCTTCTGGTAAGCTGTTTAGTATCTAAATTTAGCAGCTTGAATAGTTGCCTTTTTTTGGGCGTATGAACCTAACTTTCTTCACCAATATGGTAGGAACAGGTGTGACGTTTACGTTACGTTACGTTACGAGTGTATCGTAGCCCAGTTGCGAGGATAGAGCCTCAAAAGCGTGGAGGCATATGTCACCTGTTTTCCATGATCGATGTGATGACGTTCAGTCCTAACCATGGTATTTGTCGGACTTGCAGAGAAGTTGAAACGTGCGAATGATTTGAACCTTGAAATTACGAGACTTGGCAGAGAGTAAGTTCAGTAAGTGCATGCTGATGCTAAGCTTATCGAATTGTTGAGATCATGTCATTATCTTGTATTTTTTCACTCGTCTGCATCAGTTAATCCTTATTTACGTGGTGTTTTCTTCACCAGGTTTGGAGAGCATATGATGAGGGATCAAGGCCAGCTTGACATTTTCCCAGCGTCAGTGATACCAAAGACCATTCAACATATGATGAAGCCTATATGGGTTGAGAAAGATGGTCGGGTAGGCTGGTCTCGGCGTTCTAAGATTGTAGCAGCAGATGACAGTAATATGGGATTGCGCGTCATCACTGAGCCGGCTACCCTATCCTCTGTGCTCAAATATGTGCAAGATTCTGAGGTAGGTCTCGAATTTGGAATCACGTCCTTCCTTTCAGTCACACAGGAGGAGGAAAAAACACAATGGCCTTTTCGAGAGAGCTCTAGTTGCTTAGGAAATTGTCAAAGATTTTTTATTATACAGAAGTTGCGTATATTAATTTCTGAAATCATGGTCGCCGTCTGTAGGTGAGACGTCGAGTCTACATGGTCGGCCACAGTGTACCTAAAGCTAACCTACGAGTGCTGGATCATCTGATTGGAGCTCGCCACGAGCTTGCTGAGGTTAGGCCTATCATCACTTGATCGTTTCTTAGTCCTTTTCATTTTGTGGGAGCAGTAACTTTTTTCGGATCCCTATTGAGATTTCTGACATTTTTTCATGCTCAATGGATGGTGATCTAGCTCCTTGGATACAACTCTTATGCGGAGTTTGCAACTGCCCCTACTATGGCAGCAACACCAGAAGCTGTAGTTTCTTTCTTAGAAGACCTCAGCATTCGTATTCGAGGCAAGGCAGACGAGGTAAAGATCAATTCAGTACTTCCACAAGTCGTGTCCCCTTCATAGTTAATGTTTCTAGGTGAAAGACATGCTAACACAATGTTACGCAACACAGACGAAGTTCTATTTATACTGGTGCCTCTGATTTTTCCTGCAGCAACTAAATACATTGGGTCATGTTAGTTCTACCATAATAGTATGTCCGACGAATTTTTGGTATATCTGCTAGGGCCTCAGACACGTGGGCGATTCTTATTGCATTGCAGGAAACGAAAATGTTGGCGGAGTTTCAGAAGCAGATGGATACATCCCGCAGCTGTACTACAATAAACCCTTGGGATGAATCCTACTATGCTGGCCTTTATAAAGCTCGGACCTTTGACTTGAATGCAGGGGTAAGTTTGAAAGCTCGGACTTCATGATCTACTCCTCTTTTTTCGAAGGATATCTTTACTGACTTCCTTGTGTCTTAACGCAATTTTCGGTCGAACTCGAACACAAATACCCCTGCTTCTTGTTTGATTGAGTGTATCTTAGAAGTTCGGACTTCACTGGGTTCCAGAACATGGTGATTGAGACGGGCATTTACTTGGACGTTGAACTTTGGAAACTTCCGTGTGGTTGGAGCAGGTTGTGGCGTCTTACTTTCCTGTAGGACAATGTATTGAAGCATTGAGGATAATGTGCCATTCTTTGTTTGGAGCTACGTTCGAGCAAGTACCTTTATCTCCTGGAGAAGCATGGCATCCGGCCGTTCAAAAAATGTCTCTGCGACACCCTTCTGAGGTATTTAAGTACATGACTCCATCACCTGGGCTAGACGTATAGGGTGCAGCCATCACATTATCACATGAAAGTTGACTGATCTGCTGCTGCATTGAAGTTCAATTATATGTAAGGCTACAGATGAGGGAATCTGCAAGAATCACACTTCTGCTTGGAGTCACATCCTTCAGTGCTCTCGAAGGGCTATTCTGAGCCTTGCCATTACTTCTGCAGGGTGATCTTGGACATTTATACTTGGATCTATATGCACGTCCTGGAAAATTCCCTGGTTGTGCCCATTTCACATTGAAAGGCTGTCGGAGGATATCTGACTCTGAGTACCAACTCCCAGTACGTTCACTGTACTCTTTGTTTTCAAATTGTCTCGTAATGTTTTGCCAGTAGCTTCCATCCGACATTGCTGTGTGCCACTCTGTGTGTAAGCTCCTATTATCTCTTTGGAGGTCCTGTGTGCTATTGAGGCACTTGCTCCACTTCAAGTTTTGATCAAAGAGACACCGATGGACTTATGGCCGTCGTCTGCGCAGGTTGTAGCTTTAGCATGCAATTTTGCCGCTCCCGACGGAAACACACCTCCAATTCTGAATCATTGGGAAGTAGAAACTTTGTTTCATGAATTTGGCCACGCACTACACTCCTTACTTTCTCGTACAGTACGTTGCCTCTCCTGACCATTGGATTCTTAGAAACATGTGGAGCTAGTATGTCTTTGAGTTGGATCCAAGTTCTTATCGTCCGCTTTTGAGTACTACCTTGTTTTCTGCTAGACGTTCCAAGTTCTCATATGCAGTACATTCCTAGTTCTGTCTATAACTTAGATCTTATGCTATCCACTCCGTTGGTTACAGGAATTCCAGCACTTTTCTGGTACACGTACTGTGCTCGATTTCTCAGAGACTCCTTCGCAGTTGTTTGAGTAAGTACTGTTGATTTAGATCAGACTGCTGCACTGTCAATATCAAGTGGAAGTGTTGTCTGTGAGATCTCTGCCTGGAGTATTGCTCTTTTCTTGAGGTATACGACTCCTAATTCTATGTGACATAAATATACAGGTACTATGCTTGGGACTACCGGTTACTCAGTCAATTTGGAAGACACTATCTTACGGGGGAAATAATTCCCGAGAAGATGGTCGCATCCATGAATGAAGCCAAGCGGATGCTAGCTGCTACTGAAATTCAACGCCAGGTTAAGACTCGCTACTAAGACGTTCGACATGTTAATTGACCATCTCCAGTCACAAGTATCCTTTGTAGCAGGACTGAATGTAAAATGTGACCAGTTTTTGAGATAAGACTGAAAGGCTATGCTGCAGGTGTTGTATGCTCTTATCGATATGACTTTGTTCGGTAAGCAACCACTGCCAGCCAAGGATACCACGGCAGTAATAGCAGAATTGAAGCTAAAGCACACGGGAGTGAGACATGTTGAAGGCACTCATTGGCATACTCGGTTTAACCATCTCGTTAGCTACGGTGCCGGTATGCCTCTATCCGTTATCTTTATGTGCTGTAGGTAGACATATCACATGTAACAAGTACTCAAACAACTGCTATGGGTAGACATCTTAGATACGAAACAACTTATGCTCGATGCTGTTTAAATCGAAAAGATGTGTTTGGGTGTCTGAATGCAGGTTATTATGGCTACTTGTACGCAAGATGCTTTGCAGCCAGCATATGGCACAGGCACTGTAAAGAGAACCCGTTAGAGGTATCAACAGGAGACAATCTGCGCAAAGGTTTTCTGATGCATGGAGGAGCCAAAGATCCGTCAAGAATGATGAAAGACCTTCTCGGCGATGATGCTTTGGTGTACTTAACTGCTGGTGTTCGTCCCTGCACTGAGCAACTCCTCGCAGACATCGGACTCGTGGCCCAGTGAGGAATTCCAGCTGCTGCTAGTTTGACTTACCGGAGGTGTTTGTTTTCAGATAAGTTGGGTTGAATCTGCGAAGCTTTTGAGGGTGGTAGAGTCTTCGGCATAACAGCCACTTGTATGGCAGTCTATTTTGTCATGGCCTACAAGTAGATTTGAGGCAGTCTTGTATGATTCATATGGCGCTCAGTATCCAATCTAGTTTTCGAAAACCGAATTTTGAGATCTTGACTACTTTGTGCATAAGCGCTTTGGTAATATGTTCTGATAAATTTCGTCTGTCTAGTTCGATTGATGAATGCTCGCAACAGTAACTGCTTTTCAACTGAGTGACCTCGCTGCTGGAAATAAATGATAGCTCACAACAGTGGATGTAGCTGGACCGAAATTCTGTAAAGTATTTTCTTCTTAGTGAAATGATAGAATCTATCTCACAATGAATTTCTCAAGTAGTCGATTATGTGATTGATATACAAAACCTAGATTGATTCCCATTATGTTGTATATGATTGTACACTGGAAGTTGTTGTAGAATACTAGGTAAGAGAAAATATAGCATTTGTAAAATAGTCATTTCCTTAATGCAACCGAATCAAAATAATCCTCATACTTAAGAGTGTTTGAGGTACAAAGAGGCCACTAGGAGTATGCTGAAAACAGATGGGAAATTGTCTTGTGGAATATGGTCAATACAATGGAAGCCTTCAAGTATGACCAATGGTTGATCTCTAAACCCTTGAGAGCATCCTCAGTCGGCCTGTCTTGGCCCATGCCAATGGTATCTGGCGGGGGCAGCATCTCACGGCGCGGGCGAGTGGGCACGCTTTCCCGCCCGTTACCAAGCGGCTCCCTCCAAACCAGCTCCCGCTCTCGTCACATTTTTCCTCTTTGCCCCAAAACTACTTGTACTTGTCATGTTTTTTTGTCATGTTTTCCATAGTTTGTACCTTGAAATCACTCAACATACTTAACGTTGAACATACTTAACGTTGGGGAATGTCCTGTTCGCGCCCTTCCCGCTTTGTCTCGCAATCTGGGTTTCCCGAGGGATCAAAGACTCGAGCTCTGCCATACTCAACAAGTCCGAGCTACTTCTCTTGGAAAACAACAAGTGACTCAAAGAAAGTATATGCAGTGAACAGTGCTTACTCAAACACACTCACAGAAACAGTGGTACACATATATAACAAAAATAACATTCTTTGAATTATGTTTCAACAATCGTTGAAACCCGATAAACAATCTGATGAAGACTCCCTCCAGTGGTGGTTGATTCAACGATCACCTTGAATCTGTCTACATGAGGGAGCTTAACAAAATCCAAACATCCATCTCCCTTCCGCCACAAATTTGACAGTTATATGATGTGTCCAACGATAGTTAGACACAGTCTCACGTTCTATGCACAGTCACATGCAGTAATTGAGCATCTATCCAATGAATCCTGACGATTAAGAATGCAATGATAGTGGTGATAAGAGTTGACAGAAGTTCAAGAGTCAACTAGTTTGGTGAGGTGAGCAATCATGTTGTCGAAATCTGAGTCCCGTTTCAGCAACGACAAGCGGACGTAACTAGCACTAGAGCCAGATTCGTCTCCTGGTCGTCCTGTTACACCGGCTGCCTCAAAAACTGCAGTACAGTTCGCATCTTGCTTGTAATTGCAATGAATCCATGCGTAGCCTGCACACTCAATATTCAATGTCAAGTCTCGGCACCTCAAGCTTGTGAGCGTCCATGTGAGCATTATTCCTTTCACCGGTATTGCCATTTTAATATGGAATATAGGGTTACACATTTCTATGTAAGTTCGACCATCTTTGTTGTAAGGTTCACAGAATCACAGTCTAGAGTAGTTTTTCTTCCTCTTCCTCCCTTTACTTCCACCTTCTTTCAGCCATTTTTGTTTTGATGAATTGCATTGAGTTTATAAGGAGTGAGAACCTGGAGAAGGGTCGGAGACGTGCTTGAAGAAACTGCAGTAGCCAGACTTGATGACCTGGAGCGAGAATCGATCCGACTTTTGAAAGACAGCATTCAATCGGACCCAGCGCGACCTCAAAATCTCGTAACCGAAGTGGAAGAGTCCTTTGTTGCCCGGATTCTTTCCCTCCGAGTAGCTCGCCAACACGGCGCGCATGAGCTGTGTGGCTCGAAGTTGCGTGTCATGCGATACCCCGATCGTGTTCTTGAACACGTACTGTACCACATTTGTATACAATTCATAGTCCTTCAAGATCACCCACCTGCGCAATTGCCAGACACAAAGCTTACAAAAAATGAACACTCAGAAGAAACGGAAACCTCACATTGATAGAGCACTCATTGATCTATCCTTATATGTACACAAGCACCAATGGTGGAACACTACTAACTCCTGTTTGAATGAACATTGCCTGATCACTAGTGCCAAAAAGACAACAAACATGTCATCCCCTTTGAGGATACTCACACAACAAGGATCTTGAACCTTATAACAGTTGAAGTGGGACTAGTTTATAGACATATTGATCCAAAACAAACATGACAGAATGAAATCATGTGGAGTGAGGCTTATTGTGGTTTTTTGATGCTGCTCAATTTTGCTCTGAATTTCGAGAATCTGCTTCTCAAAATCCTCCATCTTTATGAAGCCATTTTCCAACATAGACGACCATTGAGATTCAGAGTGTAAATTCGATAATGAATATCAAAAGGGAAGATTGGATCATACCCCAGGCGGCTCCCAGCATGGCCGGTAATTTTGGACAAAGTGAACAACATGATGTCGTGGTCGGAGGGGTTCGTCATCGGTGTGAGGTGAGGCCAATAATAAGCATGGTCGTATACAACAGGGCCACTCACATTCTTTGGCACTTCCTGAATCTGACCAGTTGGATTGTTCGGCGAGGCTATGATTTCAATCTCAAGCCCTCTATCGTTACCAGTGATGCGAGCAGGCTCGCCTGCAAACGTGTAGAGAGGTGAAGAGAATAACTCCGTTTGGCTCTTGTATGACTGCAAACACAATTGAGAATCGCATCATGTTTTGTTCATGCAAGTCTCTCTCTATTCAAGTCTCTCTCTAAACTTATGGTGCAGGAACGGGTTTGCGTACGTTGTAATATGGTGCTTTGGCTACGACAGGAGTCACTCTCCCGGCGTCCTGGACAGCGAGCGAGTGAATTACGGCGTTGATGAGTTGCATCGACCCTGTCCCGATTGCAATGTACCGGCCCTCCGTGACCGCGTTCCCTGCCAGGGCGTGCATGCCCCTGATGGCTGCCTCGAGCGCCTCTGTGCAGAAATCTGTGAAATCACCGTCCCTTGGTAGATAGCCTATTCGGTACCACCCTGGAATTACTGTCGTTCCCATCTCTGGATTCGCCCTCCAGTACGGCTCAAACAACAGGGGATTGCCACTGTGTCAACATGGAACCCCATATAGTTAGCCATCTCGGTGAGTGTGTGTGACGGGAACGAAAACCATCTCTGTAACATGCAAGGCTCTCTCTATGAAATTTCTCTCTAGACATAAATTTCACTTCTCAGCCGTCTCAGTAGGCCGTGTGTGACACGAAAGATGCAGGAGCACATGACACCTCTGCAGAATGCAAGTCTTTCTCCATGCAAGTCTCTCTCTAAACTGATTTTCCACTTCTCTTTCCGTTCCTCCGTGATAGACGAGTGCTGCACCCCGTGAATTGTACACCTCTCCTACATTTTCTCCATAAATCGTACACTGATATAAGCACTCTACCCAGTTGTCAGCTAAAAGAGGGTGCCCTATTCGAATTTGCAAGAAAGCAAGATGTGCAAGTCTCTCTCTAAACTTCTACTTCGCCATTCTTCGTCATTGATTATGAAACACAGCGACGGTGCCAAATTTGTGACCACAAATTGCTACATTTTCTCATTCATCATACACTGGGTTAAGCACTCCACCCACTTGCGAGCTAAAAGAGGGTACCCTCCTCGAATCTGCTGGAAATACCAAAAGAAGCACGAGCAAGATAAGCAAGTGTCTCTCTTCGCCATGAACTCCGAAACAAAACGAGGGTACAAGAAAGATGTTCACTTCAGGTACACAAGATGCTTTTCCTCGAGTAAGAAGGGAAAGAGAGTGGGCAACCTGTCGGCATTTGAAGCGCAATTCGGCACAACGACAGAGCAATCTGGACCCGTGAAGCAGTCGTTGCATTCGCAAGCAAGCGAGCCATCAGCGTTCACACGCATGGTGTCCACGAACACATCGCCATGACCGGAACAGAGGTTCGCGGCAGCTTTTTCCGCAGCCTGAATTGCATCCGCCCACTGAGGCTTCTTATCGAAGTAGCCATAGCTAACAGAAAATGTTACAATCAGAAAAATCGCGTTCAACAGCAGCGACAGAAGCAGGATCAGCGAGGGTTTTCTGCTCTTCCTACTCTCGTTAAATCCCAGCAACAGCCGCGCCTCCAAGGCATCCTCCATGGCTGCTACTCTTCACCTCCACCCAAAGAACAAAGACTGACTAAAGGTTTCATGAAACAATAGCTTTACTCAGGTGTTCTTGATCGTAACGATACCCACCAAGAATGTACGTAATTGTGATTGAAGAGTGATGGTCCCAGAAGCTATCACTGTCTCACACTTTTGTAAAGAGAATCCGCACGACTCTTTTGGTTCCGATGATTCTGTGTTTAGAATCAAGCAACCTTCTTGAGAAAGATCGCACGGTATTCTGTTTGCATGCAGATTTTTCAATGAGTTTGTTTTCCCCCCAGTTTGTTTGGAATACATGTCTCATGTCTCTCATAAAGGTATGATTGTTAAGTTATGATTGTTAACCCTTAAACGCTCAAGGGGGGTATAGAGTCCAGAAACATAATTTTTTGTACAGTGTCATGGATGAGAATGAAGGTAAGCTATGTAGATCTCAACCGTACAATCTTGTAGTATACTTGTTGTAGGTCATGTGGATCAAATTTGGAGAGATAAAGCCTCATAGATTGCAAGATCATAGCATATTGGTACTCAAAAAAACATCATAGAATTTCAGCATTTTCACTGAAGTGAAATGCTAGCAACAAATATATTGCAATGAAAAATGCTCAATGTTTGAAAACCCAAAAACTAAAGTTGCCTTCACTAAAATGCATGTTATTAATTCATACTTCATTGTATAAAACTGCAATTTTTTCCAAACAAACCAACCTTGCTTTGGGACCCAATCCAAGTGATACAGTCCAAAACGGATTCCCGATGACGAAATTATGGCTCTTTCAAACTTTTTGCCCTTCATCCAAAATGTCGTTTTTCAACATCTTGGACGTTTAAAGGTTAAGATAGCGGACGTAAAAGGATGATTTTTGGTCTGAAATGTGGATGCACAAATGTACAATAATTGAATAATGGATTCTTATCAAAGGAAAATGTGCAAAGATAGCCTTACAAGTGAAAGTGCATTTAATGCAGCAACTTTAAAATTGCCGGATTTTGCCATGCAGGGCTGGAAAGTGGCTCGGAAGCAACCCAATAAGGATCTAGAAGCTCCGAAGATTCTGCTCTAACTGCCGTATATTCACCTATGGTATCTACACACAGTTGCGGCTACCGATCCCGGGAACGCGCGTCCGCGGCCGTCCCCCAACGAACGAAACCTAAACGATCGACGAACGGAAGCTTAACCGACGAGCTTAGTGCGCCTCCTTTTCGTCGGCAGCCACAAAGGAGCTCCGCTCACCAGCAAGAAAGAACGTGGAGGAGATCCTGCTGCGCCACGAGAGGTCACAGATCCCGCTCCAGCCTTTGAATGCAATCCCATGCAATGGCGATGGAACTGTACATTCAATAAATCGCCCTTCTTGACCACCCCTCGAAATTTTCCCCCCTGCCATCCAATTCTTCTCGCGCTTTCTAATACGATTGCTGTGAGTTGAGTGGCGATTGTGATCGAAGGTTAATATGGCAGAGGCGTTGTTGGTGCGAAGCAGCGCAGCAGCAGGTTGTAGTGCGATAGCGAGGACGATGAAGCGGGGAGAATTGGTGGCGCCAGGCTCGTCAGCTATGGGATTGAGCTCCGATTTCTTCTGCAAGAAGCTGGCGTCTCTTGTGCCGAAGCAAAGTAACACGACTGGAGCTAAGATTAGGGTTGGTCGTGGTGGTCCCATTCGCAGCAAAATGTTTGTGCCAGGTACCCATTTCCCTACAGAGTTCAAGCACCCAGTTCTTCCTCTGCAAGGAGGCTGGTCATTGTCATAACATTCTTTCTCTTGTCACTGTTGATAGAAAATCTCTGATACATATCAAATGGTTCTGGGTTTCATCAATCGTTTATGCTCAATATTGGTATCAATAGTCATGAATTCGCTGATGCTTGTCAGTCTTCATGAATTGCCGATGCTCAACATTGCTGTTAGTTTTCATGGGTTTTAGTAATCACGTGAGGTCATAAGAACTAGCACCACTCAATCGACTGAGTACTGTTATCGATACATGTTTCCGTGAACCATGGTATTGGTATCAACTGTATCTTGTCTCTGCCTCAGCTTTTTGATGTTTATTTAAGTTTTTCGGTACCGAATCAAACGTTTGTGGGTCTTAATAAACGCTGATCCTCAGTGTTGGTATAATTTATATTCATGAAATCACTGATGCTATCAATATTCATGAGTTTCAGTAATCACATGAGCTCTTGATAACTATCAATTGGTAGATTACATGTTTTCGTTAACCATGGTATTGGCATTTAAATTTTGCCTCCGCTTCTGGTTTCAACGTTTGTATTCAATTTGAAGGGAACCAGACCCAGCGTTTTGATGTTGTGAGTTTGTTCTTCAACCGTGTGTCCTAAAGGACTGGGTCTCATTAATCATGCAATTATCAAGTACTTGTATTTTGGATTGTGCCTATGTTCAAAGAGGAACTTAGTCCAGCGTTTCGATGCCATGGCTGTAACTCTCAACCATGATCAATGAATAGGTTACTTCAAGGTATAGATCAATTTTGCTCTTGCATTGAAAAGTACTCACTCACAATGGGTTGTTGCTTTGTGAGATTGATTTCACTTTTGCAATGAAATTGATAGGATTTGGGGAGGCGTCACCTGAAGGGCAAGCAGCTGCAGCGATGCACAACTTCTTCACGTACGTTGCAGTTAAAATAGTGTGCTCTCAGCTTGAGGTTTGTGCCTTTCCCTGGATTATGTGTAACAAAACATGAATAGTATGTAGGGCCCCGTCTTCATATCACTTATAACCTTGCAGTATACCGTAGAAGCAGTTGGTCCTCGTACTCCTCTTTGTAAAGCTCAAAACAGTATGATCTTCTTCCGAGGACCTATTTGTGGGATTCTGTATGCTTCTGAATGGTTGTGCAGGATTATAACAAGGAAGCATATGCCGACTTGATGGACTTTGTAGAGAGAACACCATTGAAGGATGGTGATAAGTTCATTGCAACACTGATGCGAGAATCGTATAATCATAAAAATCTGGGTACGGCTCACACTTTTCCTGTCTTTCATGGTACCAATTGGTGAAGTCTAGCAGTATTAACATCTTTTAACGGTGTGCTTGTTCGGCATGATACGTGCTCGGCCGTCTTCCAGCTCTACGCATTATGGAAGTAAGTCGACTCCTCTACTTTACTTTCAGTTTCATGGTTGTTCTACTATAGAAGTGAGTGGTTTTCTATACAAGTATCTTGAAGTGGGTGGCTTTCTGTGACCACAGGTTAGATCAGCATATGCGAACCAAGACTTTGAATGGGAAGCTCTTCAAGCGTTAACAGCTAAGGTTTGCTCTCGAGACCCTTCTACTCTTTCGATCGCAAGTGCGTTTTGTTTCGGCAATATGGATACTTACTTCGGTTGTTGTGCTTGCTGGCAGCAAGTGGAGACGGCTAATACATCGCTCATGCGAAATTTTCTCACTGAGACTAGCAACATGGAATAATCATGCGTGGAGGGTGTAGTAGGTATCATGATGTGAATATGAGCTTCTTTCAATGTTTACTTGCCCTGGTTCATTGACAAAGTGGTGCACATTCGTTGAGTGAAGCTGAGTGAGAAAATTAGTCGACGAGGACGAAGATGATTGATCATTCTGTAGATATTTGTTCCACGCAGAAAGTATTTGTTCCCCGCAGAAGTATGTTCTGTGCACACAGTAAAAGTAAAGGAGGCTATGCAAATGCTAGCCAGATATTGCACATAATTCTTATTTTCATACTAAACAAATGATGGAAAATGCAACACTGTTTGCATGAATAGATCACGACCCTGTTGTTGTTGCAAAGTCTCTCTACTGTCCGAAGCACTTCCCAAGGAGATTAAGTGCTATGCACATTTGTATTACCCGTTTGTGGTAGCACTTGGTACCATTCTTGTGATTCCGATGCTTTGTGCACGCTCTAGATTGTTTCTCACTTGGTAAATGTGGGATAGCAATTGTTGTTGAGGATTTCCCTCTTGTCATAGCCAAATGGGTATTATGAAACATTTTGAGGGATTAGGGGTTGTCTAATAGCCTATATCATATTAATTGTTAACCAGGTTGCACAATAAGATGCACAATAAAATGTACAATGGGAGACACAACCCCTTGAGTGCCTTTAAGGTAGACAGACCCAAAACCGACAGGCGACCAATAACCGATCTAGTCCAATTCCTAGATTTTGAAAGGACTGATGTACCTCATTTGTATATTTGAGCATGAGGTCGGTTTTAGGTCGCAAGCAACTTTTCACTTCAAACAATTATAACTATTTGAATAATGCAAATAAAATCACGAAACTTTTTGCATTCAGCAAGAACCTTATGTTTGCACACATGAAAAATTCTAAAAAATATATATACCTTAATATCATGTGCTAAAATCCTTAAGTTGTCGGTTATAGGTCTGTCTACCTTATATAGGCCGATGGACAAGGACAGTTGACAGTTAGTCATTTGTCAAGCCAAGGGTCCTGCCTCCACCATGACAATGTTATTCATTGTTAGCTCTCAATGAATAACTTTTTGGGGAGAGGTTCGAACCCTGGAGACGCAAGTAGAACGAATTGAACAGAGATAGTATGACACATATATAATTTCTAAGAGAGGTGGATATCGCTACTTGAAAATCCCCTGCTTAATGGCAATTTCGTTCCAATGGTAACTAAACGGTCGGAGGTTCGACCCTCAGCACATGTGAAGTTGACATTAACCCTTAAACGCCCATGGGGTGTGAAACGGGCAGCCCGAAAATGGATCACAGCATCTTTTGGACTTGGGCATCATGAATAGTGCACTTTTTGAACAAGGGCATCATGAATGCACCAATCAATGATGAGCTTGCAACCTCCTACAAGGTTATGTACCACCCCAACCTCGCTACCACAATCCTTTCAAAGCACAAAAACACTCATACAAATTGTGATTTGAATTGTAAAATTTCACTTTTTGAATGCATCACAAGAAGGTGACCAGTTTGACATAAAAATATAAGAGAAAAGTTGAGTACAGTGAGAGCTACAGAGAAGATTCTGTTGGAAGGTGACCCCTCGGGTCACCTTGGGCGTTTAAGGGTTAAGCAGGGGCCGTTCCAGTTTTTTCATACCCTTTTTGTGATGTCTTTTCATATTTTAGATATTGTTGGTACTAGTGTCTCTAGAGGGTTATACGACCCCTTGCTGCATTTTTTGAATAAAGGGCAACAGCTGAAATTTTAAAAGATGAACACTTGAAGTGAGGAGCGATAGGAAAAAGTGCTCTAACATATTATTAAAATGGTGATATCTATTTGCACCAAAGAACAAATAAAGTTCTCACTAATTTCCACTTAAAAACAATGTTTTGAGATTAGATTCCACTAGAAAGAATAAGTTTTCTTGCATAGTAAGTTTCTTTGACATACTCTGTGAAAAGGTTTCGTCATTTATGTAGAGCATCGAAAAAATTTCTCAGATTCTATTTGGAAACCTCTCTTGTGTCATCTACTCTCAATGGCGACAAAACTTGCAACTTGGCCCGTGGACCCTTTCTTCGCCCTTATTTGCCCCTTTTTTTTTCACTCATGTAAATGGGGGATGGAGGTACGCCCAATCGAATGCTCTCAAAATAATTAATTCATTTTCCCTTTTGACAAGTGAATATGCACTTGAAACTCTGTTTGATTCAACACACTTCACAAATTTATAAAACGTAGCCCCTCGTTGATGTGAACATGCACTTACACTATTTTTGAATACAACACTCCACAAGATTATGAAAATTCTACAAAACTCTTTATGTAAACTTACCTTTTTTTGGTATTCTTATTTTGATTTAAATAAAAGAATGATTCTTTGATGCACTTACTAGCGAGAAATTACATATAGATGATACATGGATTAAAGAAAAAAAGTGATCAAATAACCTTAAGATAGTACTGATGAAATTACTAACAGAGGTAAAAAAGTACAAAGGTTTTTGTTCAATTACAAGGAATTCTATCCTTTGCATTCTCGATCATTACGCCGAATAGAATGCCTCGAGTTTTCTTTTCGTAAGAATTGTTGCTCTTTGGAGCCATTGGCCTAATGGGTTATGTTCAAGAGCCTCGCCAAATACCCCAGAAGTAATCGGAAGGTCAAGAAGAGGTCAAGAAAATTTTTAAAAATTTGAAAAGAGATTGTACCAAAAGTCATTAGCAAAAGAGAACCAAGACAAATTTGATTCACTAAATTATCCAATGAAGACTTTTAATACCATTGTATGGAACAAAATCTGCGAGAAGATAATAAACCAATATTATCCAAAACACGAAGAGAAAAACCAATATTATCCAAAACATGAAGAGAAAACCAATATTATCCAAAACATGAAGAGATAAACCAATATTATCCAAAACATAAAGAGAAAATCCAATATTATCCAAAACATGAAAAAAAACACAAAAAAGTCTCGCTAAAACTTGAAAAGCCCCTACAACTTTACATGAGGTGAGGATCGATCCTCCGATGGTTGACCGCATGGTTGACCCTTACGTATCTTGAAACACCCATCCTCTAAAAGTTATCTTGAACCATATCCATATCTAAGAGCATAAATACATCTCTATATTGTATTTCTTCAACCTACTCTCTTGCTCTGACGACATAAAATACATCTTCATATTGTTTTTCTTCAATTTTCTCCCTTGCTTCTACACAGGGTCGAACCTCCGACAGCGAAGGCAAGTTTTGAAAGACATGCCATCTTTTTCTTGCCTACTGTCTTAGATCATAATGTTCATGTATTCTTCATATATTATATATATATCTCCATTGATACTTCTTTCTTTGCTTGTTTCACTTGCAATAGTTGTTTTTTACATTTCCGCTTAGCAATAGGCTTAATAAGTTGTTGTTTTACATAGATGGATGACAACAAAGATGTCCCGAAACCGAAGGTGGAGATCGGGTGGTTTCATATCCACGTTTGGTGGAACATCTTCATTTGAAATTGTCATCCGACAATCACCTCTTAGGATTGCACATGATCTCCATGGAAGTTACTTCGGACACAATAAGACACTAGAGACCCTTAGCAACACCAGGGTCTAATCTTTTCATACAATGTGTATTGTGCTTTCCATCCATATGTTTGGTGAAACATGAAATGAAGATGTGAAGATTGTGTGCACTCTTTTGCGTGTAATGAATATTTGCAGATCAATAATCTCTGTTCTTGTCTTCAAACTTCAAATATTATGATATTTTCTCCTTCAATTTATGATCATCCAATCACGATACCAGTTATTTGTCTATGCAAGTGACTGTCATGTGGAATTCTGTGACCAGCTTGCCCAATTCCAGTTCAATTACAACACAATAGAGAAAGCGGTGCACATTCGTTGACCGAAGTTGAATGTGATGAAAATTAGATGAGGACAAAGATGGTTGATCACTAGATATTCATTACACGCACTGTGGAGGATCGAGGCACACATTCCTCTCATCTAGTACTCTTTTGATTAAGAGCCAATGTTGCAACAAACGTATGAATAAAAACACTGAAAGTTTGTATAAACAGATTACGCGCAGAAAGATCTCATAAACATCTGAAAGTAGCCCTTTCTCTCGCATTATATGTAGAAACTCATGCAGCAACCTATCAAACAAGCTCTTCAATCGATGTAGTATACTATTACATCAAATGCTCATTGATTTTCATAAACGCCCTGAAAAAGCAAAAAGCAATTGCTCCGTTGCCGAAAAGCAAGGGTATCCGCCCAATTGATGTGCACGATGGAAACAACCCGCTCGTCGATTCCTGATCATGATCCTTGCGGGGGTCTCCATTGTGAGCCAACGGGATTGTAAGTCCCTTGCTGCGGCTGCCTGGCTTCTGAAACGGGATCCTGAACTTCTTGCGGGAGTCTCTGGACTCCGGAAACGGAAGCAGAAGCTCCTTGCGGAGGTCCCTGGACTCTGTGACTGGGATTAACAGATCCTTGTGAAGCTCCCATGGCGCTGTACCCGGATTTGGCAGATCCTTGCGGAGCTCCCGCGGCCCTGTAACCAGAGTTCGCATAGAATTGCTGAGCTCTCATGCCTCCGTTACCGGAATATGATCCTTGCGAAGCACCCGCAGCTCTGTAACCGGCATTAACAGATCCTTGATGAGCTCCCATGCCTCCACTACCGGAACAAACAGATCCTTGCGGAGCTCCCATGCCTCCGTTACCAGAATAAACAGGTCCTTGCGGAGCTCCCACGGTTTCGTAACCGGAGTTGGCAGATCTTTGCGGAGCTCCCACAGCTGTATAACCAGAATTTACAGATCCTTGCTGAGGTCCCTGGACTCCGTAGGCGGTATTATGAGCGCCTTGAAACGCTCCCATGACTTTGTAATCCGTATTGACAGATCCTTGAGGAGCACCCCCGTTTCTGTACCCGGAATTGAAAGATCCTTGAGGAGCTCCCATGCCTCCGACATCAGAATAAACGGACCCGTGCTGAAGTCCCTCGACTCTGTAACCGGAATTGACAGATCCTTGCTGAGTTCCCACGCCTCCGTATCCGGAAGCTCCTTGCGGCGCTCCCATGACTGCGTATCCGGAATTAACAGCTCCATGCGGAGTTCCCATGGATCGGTTAATGGGATTGACTGATCCTTGCTGGCGTTCCATGCCATCGTAAACGGAACTATGAGCTCCTTGCGGGTGTCCCATAACGTTTGAAAAGGATTTGCGATCTAATTCCGGCAATGTCATGTAACTGGCAACGGGATACATTGCTCCTCGCGGCGGAGGTTCCACGAATCTGGGCTTAAGAGCTTCTTGCGGCGAGGGTTCCATGACATTGGGAACGGCTTTCGAAGCTACTTTCTGCGATGATTTACCTTTCCTCGTTTCCAAACCAATTATGGGCCCAACGGGTTTCCTAACCAGCGTCAACACAGGATAAATATTCTCGAAGGCTTGATAAAGATCCTCTCGAGTTTTGCCACCAGTGAGCACAACTTTTCCCGAAACGAAGATAAGCAAGCAACACTGCGGTGCTTTCATGCGGTAAATCAATCCCGGAAACAACTCCGGTTCGTAGGTCGTGAAGTGACCGTGCATGTAGGCCAATCCTTCCAGCTTGATAGGGAACTGAACGTCGGTAGAAGCAACCATGTTCTGGACCTTGAAGTCCTTAAATTCAGCCGGAAACCCTAGCTTCTGAATGATGCGCGCGAATTTCCGAGCAGAAAGCTTCGCGAGTTCCTCGCTTTTCGCGCCGGTGCACACCATCTTCCCTGAGGCAAAGATAAGCGCCGTCGTCTTTGGATCCCGGATGCGCATAATCACAGCGGTGAATCGGCGGGGATTGTACTCCGCGTTCCTTGCCTGCAGCGCGATCAACTTCAAGTCCAACTGACAATTCAAGCTCACGGTCGAAACCACGTTTTGTATGACGGGAACTATTCCGGACGGGTGCCGAATATCCACACACTGCTCCATCGCTTCAGATTCCGAGCTTTTAAGCGTTGCGCCAAAAGCAAAGCTACTTATATCCATGATGGAGCTTTTCCTGTCAAAGTGTCAAGTGCTTCTTATACTCGATGCGGAGGAAGCTTTTACTGTCAACTGTGGATCTTTTACTATAGGAGTGCCTGTTCCTGCTATTTATACTTGCCTAGCTATCGAAGCATCGGGAAGACCTCGGAAGTCCACTTTTGGTTTTATTGGGTCCCTCGGGGGAAGGGGAGGGCTGCGCAGGCCAAGGAGGTAGTGCAATACCGAGGCGACGCTCGCGGGTCCGGAGAACAAATGAAAAATACATGAAACAGTTTCTCTTATAGAAAGTGAATACTCTTCTCCGATTTCACGACTTTCTTAATTTCGAATGTCATAATTCAACATGTTATGTATATATATTCTCTATGTGGACTTTTACTTTTACTTTTACCTTTTGACATTTCCTTTTACTTTTTACTATATCCATGGTCCCTATTACTGGTTCAAACCTGAAACACAATGATATTAATTACAGGTTCAAACCTGAAACACAATGATATTTTGTCCCTCAATTTATGATCATCCAATCACCATACCAGATAGTTGTCTATACAAGTGAACCAGATATTTGTCTATGCAAGTGACTGTCATGTGGAATTCTGTGACCAGCTTGCCCAATTCCAGTTCAATTACAACACAATAGAGAAAGCGGTGCACATTCGTTGACTGAAGTTGTGATGAAAATTAGATGAGGACAAAGATGGTTGATCACTAGATACTCATTACAGGCACTGACACAGTACAAGGCACACATTCCTTGAACATCTACTCTTTTAAGAGCCAAATGAATGTTACAACAAACGTATGACTAAAAACCCTGTTCAAATGTATGAACAGATCACGCAGAATGATCTCATAAACATCGACTCTTTCTCTCGCATTACATGTAGAAACTCAACAAACTATCAAACAGAATTAAGTGAGCTTGTTCATACCCAGCCCGGCCACGAAAAAAACCATAACTACATTTCAGTATCAGCCTTTACTACATCGATCACTCATCCTTTGCTACAGAACAGTTACCAAGCTCTTCAATCTATGTAGTACACTATTTCATCGAATGCTCATCTCATTCTCTAAATCCTCTTCCTCATCATCCTCGATCGATCGATTTTCCAGCGGGTCCTTCACCTTCCTCTGTTGATCAGGAGCAGGAGCGTCCAGTGCCACAGTCAAGGGCACGAGATTGTTCCGATCTCCGACGTTACGAACTCGCCCATGATTCCCGAGAGCCGGATTCATCTTCGTTGCAACACTTGCGACAACGCCTGGCACCATGTTTGTGAATGAGATTCCTATACATGTTACCAGACTCTCCATCTCCAGCGTGCACTCTGGAGTCCAATTGAAAGTAGTCGGGCCTAGCAATGCCAGGATGCTGTTGTGGGCTGGAAGTTGCTTGGTAGGGCTGGCGTCTTGCCATAACCAGACGTGCATCAGGAACCATCCCAGCTCCACCTTCGTTCTCCGTCGGGACTTCTTCCATTTCCTGCACTAAACGCAACATAGTGGAATCGTTGGTGTAACTTCACCAACAACGGAAGCGAAGGAAAGCAAACAAACAAATGCAATATGGAGATATATATGGAAAATAGTAAACAAATTTCTCTTTTCAATTATAAAGATTGAAGAAATTCTTGAACTAGTGAAGAGGTCTCACTTCTACTCCCGAGCTTTAACACATTAATTAAGCTTCATAAAAGAAAGTTTGGAGCAATCATCTTCAATAGGACCTTTCAATTGAGTCTCTAGAAGGCCAATTTTTTTAAATTTTTTTTTTAAATTTTAAAACTCCAAGTTTTGTTCTTTATGTGAACAAGTGCGGCGAGACCAACCGGGTTGGCTGTAACTTGTAAGTGCACGTCTTTTGTACTTGTAGTGGGTGAATAGCCTCATGTTTATACAAGTAAAAGAAAGAGATATCATTTATTGAAGCAAAGATTTTGATCAATCACAACCCTTTAAGGTCGACCAATCACAAATCTTGAAAAGTCGACCAATTACAACCCCTAACAAGTTGATCAAGCACAATTCTTAAAAGGTTGGCCAATCAAAAGCCGTCAAAGGTCAACCAATCATGTTTTCGGAAAGAAGGTCATGGACATCATGATTGTTATATTCTTTTGTTGCTTTGACACAAAAGACTTAAGTTGTAGTGAGGAGTTGCGAGGTATTTGTCGAGGGCTTTGTCAACTTTTCAACACGCTCTATTTGCGCATTCTTAACTTCCTAGTATTGAATGTTTGTAAGCTATTCAGTTCTTTACTTTCAAGTGTTAAAGGTTCATCTTGTTATTGAATTTTGGGGTCTTTATTTGATTATCTCTTTAGGAATCACTTAACTAGTTTTGGTCTATTAATCATTCACTTCTCGGTCGTTGAGCAAGGCAATTCAGCGTGACTAATTGAGACTAAGTTTCTTCTCAATGTTTGATTGATTCAATCTCAAGTTCTTTTTTTCTTTTTTTCTTTTTTTTTTTTTTTTTTTTTTTTTCTTTTTCTTTTTCTTCAAAAAATAAAGAAAACGGGAAGCACACTAAAGCTTGCAATGCTCTTGTAACATCAATTAACTCCTAAATGTAGATGATACATTAAATTTGTTAAATTTGTCAAATTTGGAAATGATTGGTGGAATGATGTTACCTCAAGAAACTACACGAAGTCAATCTCACGAAGTCAAATTGACCCTTCGGTGCCATTAGATCACCTTCCATTTGTAGTTTAACTCCTAAATGTCCAAGAGATAAGAAGTTTAAACATTTTCTAAAATGAGCAAAGTGATAAGTAAATTTTAGATCATCTACAAAGTGATTTAAGAATTTGTAATTGTAGGATCTTGTGGTATGAGAAGTTCCACTAAAGATTCAACTTTGTTCACAACAACGATTGTAATTCATGCATATAATGAAAAATGGGCATTCTTGAAAAGAATTGGGTAGTTGACTTTGACTAAGCATTAAAACTTATTATAGTTTCCAAAATGAAGCCTCTTTTAAGAGTTTATTGCACAAGAGGATTACCTAAAAATCTCTATCCATCTTGAAATTATTAGAGATTTACAAAATACCATTTATAAAGTTTGCAATAGATGAAATCTTGAGGCCTTTTTGCAGGACCCCATGGCCAGGTCACATAGGAATTTTGTAATTTGAAGAATGTCATCCCTTCATCAATACCTAAAGGGACTAGAAATTGATTTTCTATTCCCTTCGTTGAGATAGATTCAAAACTATATATGTTTTTTCTCTTTGAATTTTTGAACAAGTGATAATACTAATTTTTTATGCTTGTATATAAATAAAGAAATAAAATGGTTGTCGAAGAAAGTAATTAGTGAAGATACGTATTAAAATAAGACACGATGGGAAAAGAAAATCACTCACCTTTGATTCAAAACTACCCTAACTCGTAAGCTCCCAATTATCATGCTACTTTCTGTGCCACCTATTGGAAACCGTAGAGCTTTTGTACTATAATTTTATTGGAGAATTTATGTCATAGTGCCGTAAAAGAATATAGAAAGGTCCTCTAATCATTCCATTGTAAAATGGTGTAAAATCAAAAAGGTGCTATATTCCGTTGAGAATGCATTTCAATGGAGTGGCTAAAGAAAGATTGCTAAATATAGGACCTCTTTGAATTTACACCCTTCCACAATGAACTTGTTAGAAGACCTTGCTATGATCTACCTTCTCCCACACCAAGACAAAATTCCAAAGTACTTGAAGTCCAAAAGAAAAGTTTTGAGGTAGTTCCAAAAGGGGGGTTGAAATCTTCCCAAAAGTTTAAGTTTACTTTGAGTAAAGGATGTATTTGGATGGAAGTTGGATGGGTAGGAGGGATGTGCTAGCCGCAACCTTTGGCACGTCTTGTTTGGGAGCCGCCAAAAGGTAGTCCACCGAGAAAGAAAAAAGACCTTTGCTGAACTATATTTAATGAGCCTTGTCTTTTTAGCGAGTTAATCTGTTGGAAATGTTCTCCACTGTTAGGAACTGGAAGAAAGTCTTTTGATATAGATTTTGAATTTCATCTTCCGATCATGCTCAATGATAAAAGAGAAATTTAATCACCACTTAAAAACCTCTTATAGAAACTAATTTTTATATCTTAAGATTTTTTTTTTTTGAAAACCTATTGTTAGAAGTTAGAACGTCCTCCCACGCAATTTTAGTTCAATAAACAACTATGACATCTTGTAAAGTTAAGGATGAAGGGGTATTTAATCAAATGCATTAAAAATGAAGAAGTTACCTACTTTTCCTTCTTAGAAGCTCTCCGTAACCTTCATCCAAAGTTGTAAGCTCACCAACTTTGGCAAAAAGTCTCCAATGAAATTATAGTACAACATGGAGGATCGGATATGGAGGTTTTGGCCACCTATTATGTTATTGGAAGAGTCCCCTACATAGATACTATTGCTCATGTTATATATACAAGATTATTCAATCGAAGTTCAAATTTTTGAAACTAGTAATTACTCCCTCATATCTATTAGGTAAATGTCGTTTTTTGACATTCAGCTCGGTCAAGGGTTAATGTGTGGTTACAATACTGCCTTTTATATTCAGATCAAGATAAGTCTGAATAAACATTATCCTCACACCATTCCTCTTAAGACAACCAATTAATTTTAACTTTAACCTCTTGACATTAAAATTCCCCATCTTTCCGAAGTACAAGAAGAGTGAAAAAATTTAAAAATTGAAAAATCTAAGTAATAGTATTTTATATATATGGTAAGTACTAAAGAAGATCATAAGGAAATGTCTCAAACCCTCAATTTTAAATGATTACAAGCCCAAACAACCCTATTTCATGAGCCCATGCAACAACCAATATTGTATCGCTCAGTGAAAGGAAAACCATTATAGTCTACATTGAAACATCATGCACAACTCCTCCGCCGCCATAACTTTCCTAATTCCACCTATGTTGTGTCCTCTAAGAACCCATCTATGAGCTTTGCTATTTTATTTCTCGTTTTCACAAGAGCTACCCTTGGCAAATTTCTTAGTCCAAGAGCGTGCGGTTTCTTCAAAGCTTGCATAGTCTCGTATATACTCGTCTGCAACCATTGCATCTTGAGGATTGTTTGGTTCCGGAGTGGCCAAAAGTAATTGAAGTGAGACTAGAGTAGTCTTGAGCGTTAAAGCCGGACTCCATTTGTTCTTCAAAAGGTCCAAACAAATAGCACCGGTTTGGCTGCTGACATTTGGATGCCACACTCTCGTAACAAAATGCATTTTCGGTGGCTCAAATGGATAGTCAGAGGGCAAGTGAATGTCAACAACAAACACACCACCCTCGTATGGGGTATCCACAAGTCCCTTGATAGTGCCACGCAAATGCATTAAGTCTTCATCTGAAAATTCGATGCTCACTCCAAACAATGTATTGTCACATCTAATCTCTGCAATCTCCTTCTGGAATCTCCTTGTATTCAACATGATGAACAATCCAATGATAATGGTCTCAAAAATAAACTTAAAGGCAAGAAGTGCTCGGAAGAGGCACCTTGGAAGTAACAAGGTGTGCAAATAGGAAGAACAGATGAAGTATACATGAAACAAGTTTCTCTTATAGGAAGTGAATACCCTCCTTCCGAGTCACAACTTTCTTAATTTCTACACATGCTGATTGTTATAATTCAACATGTTATGTATATATATTCTCTACATGGACTTTTACTTTTGACTTTTGACATTTGCTTTTACCTTTTGACATTTGCTTTTGCTTTTTGTTATATCCATGGTCCCTACTTGTATTACTTTTCTACATGTTCACGTATCGTTTCTTACACTTTTACATTCTAACTCTTTGAATTCTCTTATCTACTTAGATCCATGTTGTGTTCTTGTCTACTTCCTTCGTTCAAGAATATATTTCCGAATGAAAGAAGTGACTGCCTGCTTTGATCTAGTGCTAGCAAGTTTCCATTCTGAAAAAGAAAAAAATTGTGTGCACACATTTCAAGTAGAGGAAGGTGAGAAATGGTATCCGAATATTCCACGCAGTCCTCAAAATCTACTCTATTGGAACATGATGTTACACCAAAAATATGGATGGAAATAGCAACACTCATTCTATGAACAGATTACAGAGTGTCTCCCACCCAGTGCGTCCCACGGAGTTCAGATTACGAGTTGTCTCCAGTGTCCTGCAGTAGGATTTCATAGACATCAGTGCGGAGGCGCAACTCTTTCTCTCGCATTATCTCTTGAAACTCAGCAAGCTGTTTTGCTGTCAACACAGAATTGAGCATTGTGAACCCGTCCAGCCATAGCTTCTTCGACCTGCATCAAATACGATGTTTACAGATGAGATTCCACTTTTGAGAGAAAATAGGATGATTGTGTTTGTAAGTCTGAGATGGGAAGATCAGCTCTATATTGAGGAAGAAAGCGTATACCAGGGACAGGCATGTATAGCTCGGAAATAAATGCGGCGAGCACTTTCAAAATTTCGATGTATTTTACATTCGTAGGCAAGATATGTTCGCCATAGTAAAACAGAATGTTGCGTAGCCTTCGCTTCCAGTGCTCGCTCGAATAAGCATTGTATGCGAGATGGGTTTCCTTTATCGGTACCAAGCTCTGTAGCGAGGGCGAACATCCACAGCAATGTTGATGGATTCCTGGAGACACAACACGGAACTCGTAAGAAAAATTGTGAAACATGTAAGAATGAAAGAGGAGAACGATTACTCAACTTGAGAAGGAAAGTAACATTCTGTGTTCACCTTTTCACAGACTCGTCAAAATAACGGCGCAGATTATACGTCGTTGATGAAGACGATTGAACAAGCGTCTCCAGCAGCACAGAATTATGTGGGTAGTTTTGTAATCCCCTCATTGCAATTCCTCGAATCTGTGCAGGCTTCGCGGCAGGCGTGCTCCTTTTTAGCAAACCAACGTACCGTTCCATAAGCGCTTCACACTCTTTACTCTCTTTCCACTTACCTGCATTGATATCATGTAATGAGCAATGATGCAGATTCTATCACAGAGGGATTCACACTTCCGTATTATAATCACTGCACAAGTAGAATCCGTAACATAATCAAGCCATTAAGAAACGCTCCTGTATATAGTACTGCTTTCCTGAGGATGCGGTCCTCACACCAGAAGCAGAACTGATGTACTGAAATAGGGTCCAGAAAAGTACCTGGAAGAGTGAAAGCAAAGCCCTCCTCGAAGGTAGAAGCTGCAGCTTTCCAACCAGAGCTTAGTTCCTCAAACAAACCAACGCAGGCAATCACGGCCACGCCTCTTTCGTCAAGGTCTCGCCCAGAACTCGGCTTTGTATTTAATGAAGCCGCGTCCCGAACGTACGTCCGTCCTCTGCGCACATTTTGTAGATGCTGTTGGTACCCAACTTTGGCCTTCAAAAGGATGGTAGGTGGGATAGGATCCTCCACGTTAGATGATGCGGTGTATGGTATTCCACCTCCGAAGTGGCATAAGATGTAGAGAGCACGGTTCCTAGATCCGTGTGACATTTCCATGTCTGCGCACGCCAAGTAGAGAAGCGGAGCATCATCTTGCGATTCCTGTATGATTTGCATATGTCAGATAATATCCTTCCCTCTCATTCACAGCCACAGACCCCCAACCTTCCTCAAAAAGCTAAACTTCACTACTACTAATAATACTACATCTCGCTCATAATTACAGCATAAAAAAACAGAGTACGACCGTTCCTTGACTTTCACCCATTCCTGGTGAATCAGAACCTCGCATCTCAGTAACTGAACGCGCAAAAAGAACCATCATAAGAGGGTTAAGCATGGCATGCTACCGTACATTTGGCAGAGCCAGAATAGAGGCAAGTGCTGTGTCGAAGACTTTCCTCGCGGTATCCATATGTCCTGCTGCCCCCTCTACCAGTGCATAAGCAGTCCATAACGCAATATCCTGTACGAAGAACAGATGTATATCAGTTTCATTACATGAAAGTTTCGAAAACACTGAACCTTCCTTCATCAAACCAAGGACCCTTTATTGCAGGCTTTCCAGACTGATGCAAAACCTATCTCATTCATGCCTCTCAGGTTATGGAAGGTTCAGTAGCCTAAGATATGCGTTCTGTCTCTGACTTGTCATAACTGAAGCTTGTTCACTTCTGGATGATTAGAAGGAGAAAATACCTGAGAATGTGTCTTCAGAAGTTTCTTTGCTAGATTACGTGACGCTTTCACTCCAGTGTCCGATGCTAGAGATTGGACGAGTATAAGCGTTTCAGTGAGGTCCCAGTGCCTGCCGGGTAGAGAATTGAGAGAACTTGTTGAATGAAGCAGCAGTAAGGCGTTGCCAGCGAACTGAGCTCGATCATGGCTGTCTAGAAACCATTCTGACTCTCCTACAAGCTCACTCAACGCAGTCTCTCCAGGTCTCAGTTGCTGGATTTCTCTGTTGCTACCAACGTAATGTGAAATATTACTCCCTGTCGATCTGATTCCTCGAAGTCTGCTTAAGGTATCAGTTAGAGAATCTAATCCCTCAATGCTTTGTTGTGACTTAATATCATTTGATGAACACCTGCAGGGAAGCAAACGATACTTCTCTCCATCAGAATTTCATCACACTTGGTTTACTCAGAACGGAGTGTGTCCTTCGATAAAAATGACATCGCATCAAACGTCACTGAAGCAAACTATTCCATCGTAGAAAAAAATCGGCTCCAAGCGTGTAGAGGATATTTTAAAACCATTTTTCTTTTGTAGATGTACAAAAGAAGCAAATAGAAAGAGTACAGCACTCAAAATTAGAAGTAGCAAGCCTTACCAGTTAGAAAGTGGAATATTACAAACGTTAAAGAAGTGCCCTATCAACCAACACAGTGCCTCCTCGGAATAGATAGAAACAAGGGCGTTCCTGATATCTTCGAACATCACCACTCTGTCCAGTTGGTCATCTTGCTCCTCATCAACCTCGGGTTGTGCTGCAAGAATCACGGCCTTCTCAAAGCTTTAGGGACTTTGTCGGCTTCTCAAGCAAGAAAGATCAATTTTACCAGTAAAGCAACACAATCCCCGAAGCAGCGAAAAAGTGAACTGGACTTGCTTAACAAGATACATTACCTCGAGTAGGTAACCATTGCTCCCAGCTTCGCTTCCTCTCCTCTGCTGCCCATCGTAACCAGACTCCCGGATCTGTGGCTTCCAGCTCTTTACCGGCATCCACGGAAGACAACCCGAGCTTGGAAAGCAACGTAGCTTCATCTTCGTCACTTTCTGCTCCCACTTCCTCGTCCTCATCCCCTTCATCGCTAGATTCGTTTCCAGCATTGGCCTCATCGTTCGTTTTATTGGCTTCACTTTTCTTAACTGGCTCGATCCACCCTGACCAACCGCCTGCGAAGAAATGCCACCTATTAACGATCCCGAAAAATCTGATTTCTCGTTCCAGAGAATCTCAATGAAATCACTTGCGAAGTGAAATGAAACTGACGTATTTCAATCAAACCGCACAATCCTGATGTTGGAAGGACTGGATTGTTTCATTATATCAAGATTATCAGAATGTCTTCGAACATGCTAATAATAAACCTCAAGAGTTCACTCTTCAATCAACCGAGGAATGTGAGTGGAAACTCATTGGTACCTGGTGCTTGCTCTTCTTGCGCAGCCTCATCTGCTTGAGCTCTTTGAAATTTATATTCTTCATTTTCTAGCCACAAAGCCCAACCTAATGCTCCCTTCTCTCCTATTCTAGAGGCTTCACTATCCCAAAATGCCTCAAAAAGCCTCCGTTTATTGTTCTCACTCGTCTGAATCAGGGGCGGAAACAATGAATACTCTATAGCTGCCTGAAAGATTCCCAATCCCAGCTCGGCATGACCTGTCTGCAACTCAAATCGACACCTGTCTACCAAGATGGACACCATGGCAAGCTCTGCACTTTTAAGGCTTGCCGAATCCCCGCCTTCATTTTTCTGCAAGTCACCAATCAGACCAAAGATAAGGATGTGCACCCTCGTCTTCCTAGGGCGACCTCAACAGCAAAATATAAATTCCACCTTCTGACTCCTGACTCTTATCTCCAGATCCTACTCAAAGCAGATGATGTGCCATGGCAATGCGTGAGAAATTTCACTCTTTGAAACACATTCTATCCCAATTTGCTTGTAAGGAACGATAACAATCAGGGGATTATGTACGAAGGTTAAAATCACTGAAGATTTTCAACAAGGACGAGGAATAAACGCCATGATCCCACTCACCAGTCGATCGCGTACTGTAGTAAGAGCCCCCAGAGCTCGAATATACATGGCACGGACAGTTGCAACAGTGAATAGCGAGAATTGTGAACAAACGTACTGCAGAAACTCCTTCCAGAAGTGGTAGTTTCCCCCAAGTACAAGCGCTGCCTTCTCCCACTCAGCGAGCATTTTCGGAACCGTGTCACGAAGACTACAAGCCTCTAAATATGTCAACGTTAAGGGCACACTGTCTGGATGATGTTCTAGTGCTTTCTCTAACACTGCGATCTTTTTCTCCACTGCTTGCTGTTTCACACCCTTCCTTTGCGCTATATGAATCAGTTCATCCTGCCAAGTCAAAAACCAATGGTTATTTTACTGAGAGCGATCGAGTAAGGCATCACAATCAAGGAACGCAATGTGAGGGAACAACGTAGCAACCTGAAACTTGGCGAACTCAAGCCACGAATTTTCATCGTCGGGCCGTTCCCGAGTTAAGGTGTTGAATTCTCTTGTTCTTCGAATGATATAATCATTCCCGTTTTCACCCTCTTCTTGCGCATCCCCTTCTCCTTTCTGAAATTTGTAAGCCACCAGTGAACAAATAAAATTAGAGCCGTAGGTAAAGATGGAGTGAATAATATATCAAATGAAGACATAAGGTGCAGCATTGATCAAGACCTTCAGGCTAGCAGAGGCAACGAAAGATCACCATAACCAATACAAAGTTATATACTGACAAGATGCAAACTGTTCAAAACACTTAAATAGAAGTTCATTCTTCAAATGGGGCAGGTTGCAGCTTACCTTGTTGGTCTCCTTGGACGCAAGTGGAATGTAATCGTCGAGTTTCTGATCTACCATTTTATTGGCAGAAGGATTTGGGGGTCGTATACGAAGCCGCCGGATATCTCGCCTCAACTCAAGCGCCATAGCATCTCCAGACCAATAACGATATGCTTTGGTTTCTGGCACATAACCATCTGGTTCTGTATCCAAATGTGCTGCGGTTCTTTTCCTTGAACCCTCCCTCACACCTTCACATTCCTGCCGGAAATACCTCGCAACATCCAGCCTAATCTCCACCAAACAGAATAAGGATAAATATCATTCATTCGATGCTCCAGCTTGACAACTACTTGATTTTCGTACAAACACAGAAGACGCCAAAACGACGGGGTCGATTGCTGAGCGGACCTGTAGAGCGAGCCAAAGGCTAAGTTGTCACGGTCTCCCCGAGTATCCACATAATACTCTTTCGCCACATTCTCTTTCGCATCAGCCCAGGCTTTCACACCAGCCTTTCTATCACCTGATTGAGCTTCCAGGGAACCAATCTGTAAGTCATCCCCTGTTTGCTTCCGTTTCTTCCGCCTCTTCCGCTCCTCCTCTTTCTCCTTTTCCTTGCGCTTCCTGTGTCGCTTTTTCTTATGACGAGGTCTCTCTCCGTCACTGGATTCTGGATCGGAGGCGGAGCTGGTCGCCTCAGGCCTAACTCTGCCCCCCTTGACCTCCCTTTTCTCAACCTCGTGCACAACATCCTTAGCAGGCAGCTGCTCATTTGCTTTGCTACCTAAGAAACTTGAGGGAGGAGGTAGAAGACTCTCAGAGAAGCTTGAGGGAGGAGGTAGAGGATTCTGAGAGAAACTCGAATTGGATAACCATGAGTGTGTCGCATATGGTACCTGCTTGGACAAAGACTAAAATTTAGGACCAGATCACTTCTGTAGCTAGACAACTGATCCGATCGAGTATTGATTTTCAACTCGCGTTAACAGAAACTTGAAAAGTTCGTTTTCCTGCGTAGCTCTAAAGCCAAGTAACGACTACGTAGAACTGCCAATCATGTAACCTCGTCCACCAATTTCCGAACATCTCCTCAGTAAGATGCTACCCTACGTTTCTCTATGAGGCTTTTCGCACTTAAACGGAGATAAACCTTTCAACAGGGCTTCCAGATTACTAAACTAAACAGTGCAACTTAATCACCAGGATCGCAAAACGAAGTCGGCTGCTAATTCAAGAACAGAAAGACTGGTAACATTTTCCGATCAACGGTAAAGCTCTGAAGCAATAGCGGTAAAGGATGCATTCGAAGACAAAAAATACCTAGAACAAGACAAAAATTGCGAATCGTCCAAGGACTGGATTCCGATCAATTTCTTAAAAGTGCACGTCCACAGGCACTCCTCTATATTTTCGAATTCAATCCGTTAATCGAATTACTTAAATCTACAAATAGTAGAGCTTCAATTTATATCGAAATGGAAAGGATCAGTGCTGAGGCGGAGGTAGAGGCGATTTCTGTGCTCAAGTACAAGCAAATTAAACTGCTGATCGCTCTTGCATCCAATTTCCGATTATCGCTCAATGCATATGGCTCCCTTCCATATTTCCGCGTCCAGAAGGTTCATAAAATTACTGGTAATTTCTAGAGAAGTGACCTAAATTTCGGAAACTGAATATAAATTTCAATGAGATTACTTACATTTCCGGAGATAGGAAATAGGGATGGCACAGACGCTGCGGTGATTCTTGAGGCGTCGAATGAGCTGCTCTGCCCCGCTTTCAATGAGCTCCGAGGTTGCTCCTGCTCGACTTCCTTGGGCGCTAGCTCACTCTTAATTTCAGCTTCACCATCGTCGGAGGCTGCTCCTTCTTCTCGAGCGAGGTCCGCCATAGCCCGAGCCTCGATCACCTGCTCTGCATACTGCGGGAATCAATCCCAAAGGATCCTGAATGCAAGTATGATTTCTAGATACACCTTTTGATAGTTTTTGGCAAGCAAAATTGAGAAGAGCGTCTCCCGCAATGCCCCTTTGATCATATGAATTCCGTTCACGACGAACGGATGATATCAGGAGTTTATCATCCAGATACATCCATCACCGATCATCCATTGGATTGCTGGGAAGAGTGAAGGTTTAGGGTTTAAGGACCGTCCGAATGGGTTGAAGCCCATCCACGGCGAGGCAGATTCACTGCTTTATGAATCTGTTGCAGGATCACCTTCACTTGTCGGTGGTCGCGTACTCACCCAATCACTCGGACGATGCATTAGACCGCGCGGCATCTTCACACGAGGTGAGATTGACGTTCAAATTCTGAACTTCGCTCATCTATTCCCTTCCCTCGCTATAGATTGAACTCCTGCAATATAACCCCTCATTTCCAGGACACAGTGGTAGTCTCTGCTTGAAGCGATTGCAACTTCACAAATAGGTCATCTATTCGTTCCCCACTGAGGATTTTGGACTTCTACTATTTCTCCAAGGCACAATGCTGGATTCTCTAGTTTCGACGAACCCAACATCTTCGAGTGGAGAATTGATATTAGCTTGATAGGCAATCTAATTCAAGTTGTGAAAGGATTCCGGAAACTTACAACGTTTTATGAGGCACATTTGTAGATACCCAGACAGTGCTCATCGGAAGCCTTCTTAGATATGGAATTAGGTCAGAACTTGAGGCTATTTCTTTGAATACAGTGGTAGTCTCTGCTTAGAGCTTCCTCGAGAACGATTGCAACTTCGCAAATCGGTCGTCCATTGTTCTCTACTGAGAATTTTGGTCTATTACTATTTCTCTAAAGGCATAATGCTGGATTCTCTAGTATCGGTGAATCCAACATCTTCGAGTGGCGTATTGATATTAGCTTGATAGGCAATCTTTTGTCAAGTATTGAAAGCATTCAGGAATCTTACTACGTTTTTGGGGCACATTTGTAGATACCCGGCGACGAATCCAGATATGCAATCAGGTCAGATTTTGAGGCTCTTGCGAAGTGGAGCACATGACATGCAGGGGCGCACATGAGGCGTGTGTGGGGGTGTGATGGCGAGGCGGGATGCCGTGCTTAAAATTCTAAAGTCTCAGCCACTTTTGTTACTCTTCAAAAGGCTCAAACCAGGGGAACCTTTTACCGACCTTTTGAAGGTTAGATCCAACAACGACAATAGGATTTCCTGTTCGGGCATAAGACTAGCAAGCAGTGTAGTCGAAGTAGTAAGCGAACGGGATTCCGAGGAGCAGCAAGGTGCAGCGCGTCCAGTTCGAATAATACGCCATCAACAACCTTCCACTCCGAAGCTTCTGATAGGCAAAGTATGTCAAGTGCTTCGAGATACCAAATGGGGTCAAGGAACAGCCGAGGCATTACAAGACCTCGGCATCTACTTCACTCCGAGTTTAGTGAACGAGGTGCTGCGCTGCCAGCAAGATGTAGACACAGCCTTGGGTTTCTTCGAACACGTGAGGAAGCAACCGTACTACAAGCACAACTCCCGGACTCTAGCCAAGATGCTCACCCTTCTTGGAGGTGCGAGGAGATATGATGAAGTCCATAAGCTTGTTGAGTCAATGCAGAAGGATCGAATTCAATTGGACACGCAGTTGTTCAATACCCTTATACACATATATGGTGATGCTTATATGGTAGAGAAAGCGCTCGCCACTCTTGCTGTGTTTCGAAAAGGAGGAGGCAAGCCCACTGCTTACACTTACGGCTCCATGATTCAAATGTTTATGAAGCTGGGCGATGTGCAGAATGGTATGGCCATGTACCAACAAATGTTGGAAGCTAGATTTTTGCCTGATCATACCACTTTCAACATCGTCATCGATAGCCTCGCTAAGGCTGATCAGGTTCGCTTTTGCACCACAACTTCATCTGTTCCTGTTTAGATAACCAAATGCAATCAAGGGTTTCTTACTGAATTGCAAAACAGTGTTTGGTTGGGACACCTGGATTGGTGGCGAACCACGTTCAATTTTAGTTTTGTCAATTCCAATGGTATAAAGTAGGCGCAGTAGATGCGCGTCTTGCTTGATGCCGGTTACTGAGTTGTGCTCAGGTTGATGAGGCGTGCAGAATTTTCGGTGATATGTTCAAGTTGAAAGTGTCACCCGACGTATACACATACACGATTCTGATTCGGAGCGTGGGGAACGTTGGGAGGTTGGACGCAGTTATGAAGCTTTACGAGAGCATGATTTCAAACGGAATCCAACCGAACTTATTTACATACCATAGCGTGATGCATGCACTCGGGAGTGGAGGAAAAGTCGCTGAGGCCATCGAGATTTTCAACCAGATGCTACGAAGAGGACTTGAACCCGACACAGTAACCTACAACATCCTGATCGACGCCTTTGGAAAAACAGGGCAGCTCGAGAAAGCATTTGAGCTTGTCGGCAAATCTCAAGGCTTCACAAACGAGGTCACGTACAATAGTTTGCTCAGCAGCTTGGGTCGAAAAGGAGACATCGAAGGGTTGATGGAGCTTTTCAGCCAAATGAAAGCGAAAGGGCTGGTATCAAATGAGCTCACATACGCAATTTTGATAGAGCGTCTTGGCTGGGCTGGTCGAGTGGAAGATGTGTGGCAGTTGTATCAAGAAATGGCAGAGAATAATGTTAACTACGACATTGTTACCATCAACAACGTACTGGATTGTTTGAGCAAAGCAGGTCGGATCGAAGCTGCTTTCGAGCTTTTCGAGGACATGAAGTTCAAGGGACTCGTTGCAGATACCGTGACTTACAACATACTTATCAACGGACTCGGTAGAGCTGGGAAGCTGGATGCAGCCGGAGCTCTGCTAATGGAGATGGAAGAGAATGGCTGCTCTCCCAACATCATTACTTACAACATTTTGATCAGCAGTTATGGGAAATGGAGCAATCTGCTTGCAGCAACGAGGCTGTTCCATGAGATGAAAGAACGAGGATTTGTCCCGAATGTCGTCTCGTATTCGTCCCTGATTGAAGGCTATGGGAAAGCAGGAAGAACTGATGCTGCTATCAACTTGTTTCAAGAAATGAAAACGCAAGGTTGTGCTCCGAATCATGTTACTTACAACATGCTCATTGATTGCCTTATTCGGGCTGGTAGATATGGTGTTGCGGTTGATTATCTTCGTGAGATGCGAAACTCTGGCTGTCAAATGGGCGCCGTGACCAAAAGCTTGCTTGTGAGATTACCTTCTCAGTACATGGAAGAAGCTCTCAGTTTTTTTGCATTATCATAATTTGAACACCATTCTTTCATCTGGAGAGCCTTCGTAATCGTTCTTTGGGAGCTTTGAAATTGCTTTCTGTTCATAAGGATCTCGTCATTGTTTGTAGCCGTCTCAATCATCGCCCCTCCCGATCTACTACAGCGACAAACCAGAGATTCTCACGAGTGAAGCCTTGTTTTGCTCCAGTTCCAATAATGCCCGGTACTTTCACCGTTATTTCAGGACATCTTTCACGAAAGCATTCTCAATGAAATCTATGTTACCTTACCATAAGAAACACCATATCAATCACTTCATTTTAGTTAACTTGTGGTTGCCTCTTGTATTCATACAATATATACATGGTGGAAAAGCTCTTTGCTTATTTAATTCTATCCTGCTCATTTGCTTGTTGTGTCCTCTCTTCCTTCTCCTTCTCAACACGTTATCAGCACCATGAGCTCTTTCTTATTCTTGCTATGGCTCTATTCTTGCTATGGCTCCTCCGCCACAGCTTTTCATAGCTTGTTGCTGACTTCGCATGTGTTATTTATACACTCTTTTTGTTCTTTTCACCTTCTTTTAGATCATTTTTCTGCTAATCATTTGTTTTCACGCTTGTTGCGAAGTGTTTTTTGCAATTTTTGGAAAGAGCTTGCATAGGGTTAGATACATAGCTTTTTGTAAAGAGCTTGCTTAGAGTTTGCATAAGACCAGAGCGGGCACCACTGCACAACACCTACACCAATTCAATACAACAAAGCTTCAATCAGGCTCGAATTTCTCACCCCCATTTTTATGTTATTTTTTATTATGCAATATACTATACTTTCTAGTATAAATCTTATGTGTAAATTGATTTTTTTCCCTTACTCTACACAAGTAGCTGGATTCTCTCTATGAGTGTTATGGCAAGAAAATGATATGAACTAGTTGTCAAAAGATTTTGAAGATTTTGACTCTTCTCTCCTCTGAATCTCCAAAATCTTTTGTCAACTAGTTCATATCATTTTCTTGCCCCACCACTCGTAGAGAGAACCCAACAACTTGTGTACACTTAGAGGATTAAAAGCATTTTATTGATAAGGTTTTTACTGGAAAATATAGTATATTGCATCATAAAGCAAATCAAGGAACTAAAATAATATAAAAATAGGGGTGAGAAATTCGAGCATGATTGAAGCTCTGTTGTAGTGAAGTAGAGTAGGTGTTATGCGGTGATGCGCTTTGATGCGCTTTAGTCTTAGGCAAGCTCTCTACAGAAAGTTATGTACGAAACCTTATGCAAGCTTTCTCCAAAAAAAATTATGATGACGAACAAAATCAAAAGTATCTCAGCTCTTACATCTTTGGCCACACTTCGGACCTTCACTAATCCATTCACTTTCTAGAACTTACTAGTATCTTGATAACATAGTTTCTTCACTTTACTTACGTCGTGATTAAGTGGTTGTATTCATATATTGTATTCATATATGTGGTTTTAGAAAGCTTTACCTTACGTTGAGTTCAATGTGATTTTAGAAAGATTTACCTTCTCTAGAATACCCTACACAGAATAAAACCCTATCTAAATTATAACCAAACAAATAATCAAAACTGTAAGGTAGAGTATTGTCAACCACCTACTCCATATAAAAAATAATCAAGATTTTGAGATGAGATACTTCTCTTTGAGTAAAAGATTTCTCCACCTCTATCATCATCGTTGCTACCATCACCACTAATACTATTTGCGGTATCCGTTCCAAACCAATCTATGTGTGAATCTTTTATTAGCCTAAAGTTTTGAAGAGTTGGATGAACTCTTTCTCTAATAGCTTCCCAATTAGGTATAAAACAATCTTATAGTCACTGATGAGAATTTAAGAATTGTTTCTTTGACAAAATCTTATATCTCAAATTTTGTTGCTAATTAATACTTCCTTCATTATATAGGAAAAGAAAAATAGAAAGTCAAAGTGATTGTTATCAAAAGACAAAGTGGTTGCGATGATTGCTTTGTCTACAATAAATGCTTGAATCAATACTTGCTCTTTTTACACAATAATAAGACTAAATAGTGTATTTCTAATATGCCCTTTATAAAACTTGTCAAGAGTGCATTGTCCGCGGCCTCTACAACTTTTCTCGCACCTGTATTATGATTTTTATTTTACTTATAAATATTCTTAGTTTGACTTCTTATTGCAAAATTTTTTCAAAGTGATTTTTGATAGTTTATTATTTATTGATTTAAAAATCTTGTTGACATTCTCTGACCTACATATGTATTGAGGTATTTGACAAGACACTTGTACATAGCCCATTTGATTACCGCAACAACTATTACAATAGTGCAAGGAAGTGCGTGAATTATTGTAGAACAATACAAGTGTCATGGCTTCAAGATGATATCCAATTCCTACTAGTTTCTTTAATTCCTAAAAGTCCAAGGGCTTTGGAAAGAAACTTAGATGTGTTATAAAATGTGTGATTCCGTGATTCTTATGACAACTTTCTTAAATGACAATTTGAAGATCTCAATGCTTGATTTAGATAATACAATTAGATTTTTAAAGATATAACTTATTTATTTTATGATGTACTTTAGACACTAAGTAATTGACAATCAATTAAACAAAATATATTTTTAGTAATTCAAATCTGATATACTTAGCTAACATTATCTATTATACAATAACATTGAGAAAAGCCACTAATAACCTAAGAGAAACACCACCTATTTCCCAAAATAATAAGTTTTTTAATACTAAGTAAACCTTGTCGTGTTTGTGTTTGGAGGTTTTTAGTGAACAATCTATGAATCCAAACAAGGTTTTCAAATTGGATGTGGTACCTAACTCACCAAAAAACTTGAAAACAAAAATACATTCCAAAAAAATTATTTTTTTAGTCTGGTACAACTTCTTAAAACTCAAAATTGACCATAAAATAATTGATTGGGCTCTCACAGATTAATATTGATGCAAGCCCAACTATGGTAATGATATCTTAATTGTTGTGATAAATTTGGCTAAATAGAAATATGTTGCTTGCGCATGTTAAATAAGGTGTGTGAAGATTCTTGTTAAATGACATTCAATTCTTTGTTATTTAATAAATTGTTTAGAAAAATGACCTCCTTTTATCTTAAGGCATAGTGTCTTGATTTTCCTGAGACCATATACATATAAGCCATACAAGAATCACATAGACTTGTAAATAATTTCTTCAATTTATGAAGACATTCATACATAAGAACATCCTTTGAGATATTTTAGCAACAAATACGGTTTCCCCATTGTTTGTTGTTTCACTTGCTTGCTACGAGCAAGTTTGAGGCCATTGTTTAACCCTTTCATGACCACTCCTGTTTTGGAAGTCGAGGTTTTTTTGAGGTGTCTGGATGTATTTTGGAGTGCATCGAACAAATGAAGGGTCAAAATTAAGATTGACCGTATAAATGTGTAGTGAACTTCATATACATGCTAGTGGCCAAACATGGGTCAGATCTACCTTATGAACTAGAGTATTATGATGTTCCGAGTCAAGTGTAGCACATAGCGTATACATGACCTCGAAGCTTTTTACTAGAATTAGAGACCAGAATATCCATATTTGGGCAAAAGACATGTGGTCAATATTGTAGAGAGTTTGAAGATCTATCCAACAACACCATGAGCGTTTCAGCGTTGCATTTCGAGCATTTATGGAACTTAAATTGTGAAAAGAGACCAAGAACCCAGTTCCTTGTATACGGTAGCGTACGAGAAATACATAGGATATCGTAGCAAATATGGTTTGATTGAAAAATCAGACATGGTCACATTCATCAAACGTCGAGCCTTGACGTAGAATTAGTGTGCAAACAACATGTGGTTGATTCTTTTTGGGGAAGATTTCAGGTTGTACAAAAGTATACACTTCGGTAGACGGTGTTGGGTTGCCAAAAGAAATCAACGGAGCCAATTGAGTAGTACCCCCCATGTTCCCATGTTCCCAAGGGACCCTTAGAATTGGTGTCAGGTGTCCTTGACAGTTGTATTTCATGAATCTTTCTCACTTCTTAATTTCCAGACCAGCTACCGTATCTCATACTCATCACCATGTATAAACAGCTCTACCAGGCGGAGTACGAGTCCAAATGCATCGTTGTTTTGTGTAGTAGATCCAACACACACTCCTAACGGCGTTGTTCTCTAACATTTTGTTGTTTCTACATAGATTCTACTCATCATGGAATAACCACACTTCATCGACCATATTTGGTTGATTGGTCATGAAAGGGTTAACTTGAACAAGTTATTTTAAAAATTTGCAAAAAAAATAAAAAATGTTGCAAATCTTCGCTCCTTTGTAAAAGTGTTTTATCACCGCTATGTGCACATGCTATCAATTTCTACATACTTCGTATAGTAAGAAGCAAATGATTGTTTAAAGCACTACAAATGATTTTTTGGATTTATTCCTTCAAAACATTGTTCATAAATATGAAGAAGTATCATTACAACACACAAATTGTAAAATAACCACCCTACCTTTTGCTATGGTGTTACAAAGCTTTTGGGTGTCCTTAGCAACCTAGAATTTAGAATCAATTTCAACAAGGTTACCTTCTCGTTTTGTTCCCCGAGACGAGAACTAAAACCCATAAAAATTTGGCAAGATTGTTATATGAAATTGAAATCTGAAAGTGATTTTGCCAGAAGTGCACCTTGGGTTCTTTGCCTACTTTATGAAAGTACTCATCAATTAAAAATTTAATGAATTATTCTAAGTCCTCCAAATACTTCTAACTCGAATGTTCAAGTCTTACCCTTTGTGTCAATAAATTTATATCCTCCGCGACTCTTATTGAATTCGTAATTTGACTCTGTGTATTAGTTGACCACGTTGACAATTGTGTAAATCCTCAAATAAATGTAGGGCATACATGTATTGTTATTCTGATATATAAATATAGGGTATTAAACTTTTTGCAACCTTGCAATGTTCCACAACAAATAATGAAGGATAATGTTTTAGGCGGACTAGGCAAAACAATGTTTTAGGCGGACTAGGCAAACCGATCTACAATGATCAATCCTTGACGTTTGAACGGCAAACCCATGACATACAATGATCAATCCTTGACGTTTGAATGGCATACCAATCAGATACAATGATCAATCCTTGACATTTGAACGACAAACCAATCTACAATGATCAATCCTTGACGTTTGAACGACGAACCAATCTACAATATATTTGATTCTATCCTCTCGACCCTTTCATGGCTAATCGACCCAAGTTGAGCTTCTTCGGCGTTAGAGAGATAATAAACTTGGTTTTAGTTTCCTTCTCGCGTAAAAGTGCACAATAAAGAGTAGCGTAATTTGCATTGACTATTGGAACCGCAACAAGTCATTGTCAAATTGTCGTGGCTTCATGCGAAAGCCGGAAGCCTCTTGATCACCGGGACTTGGAAATGCAAAATGGCGGATCTTTACCGCCATGCCCCGCCGAACGTTCTTCCTCTCCGCCGCTGACGAGCTTTGTCACAGATTGCATTGCTACCAAACATTGTTCCACTCCGCCGAGGAGCTCCGTTGATTGAAATTGTAGCTCGCAATGAGCCATTGAGTAATTTTTCTACTTGTGCTTGTTTCTGCAATGGCGATGGATGGTCAAACTACTTTGTTTTCTAACTATGAGGCGTGCTCAACATAATGTCGTAAAAGATTCAGAGCACCGTTTACTTAAGGATGCGATGACAAAGCTTGGGAAGGTAAAGTTCCAACTCCTTTCTTTTTTTTCAAATGACATTGTCCTTATTCTATGAGAATCAACTTATCTTGTGATTCCTTAAATATTATTCTCCTTTTTGACTTCCTAGTTGACCACATTGTCAACTTTGTAATTTAGTATAGAAGTATGGCATGGATATATTGTAGTTCTCGTGATATAGAGATGAGTTATAGACCTTTTCGCAACCTTACAATGTTTCACCACAAATAATAAAGATAATGGTTCAAAACGCCCAGCTAGAACATTGAACTTCAATGTCTATGAATGGCCGTTCCTGAACATAACGAGATTGAAAACGATACCAAACAAAATGATTTTATGCAACAAGTTTAATAAAGGATGGTGTCTCAGATTGCTTAGCTAGAACATTAAACGTCAATGTCTATAAATGGCCGTTCCCGAACATGACGAGGCTGGAAAACAATTCATAATGAAATTCAATGTCAATGAACAGTTGTTCCCGAATATCACGAAGCTGAAAACGATTCAAAAGAAGATGATTTCAAGCAACAAGTTAAATAAGCTAAGATAGATAAAATGGTAGATGTATTTTACACTCAAGGTTATGATTACATTGGAACTGTTATTGTTATTATTGTTATTGTTATCTATCACACTTCGCACCCTTTAACGTCGGAACTATTGTCACCTCATCACACACCGCACCCTTTAACGTCGGTCACCTCATCACACTTTGCAAGCTTTAACGTCCTATAAAGTTTGAAGGTTGCTGCTGTAGAATTGGTAGACTTTTTGACATAAGGCTCTTTGGACCTGAAATACTTATTTGGTTATGAACATTTTCGAAAAAAGAAAAGAAAAAATACCAAAATTATAAAGTTTATTCTTGTCTGATTAGGGTGTGAAAATTAAAATTTGCATTAAAGAACACTAGAATTAACATTTGAATTTTCAATCTGCTGCACACCTACCTTGTAATATAAGGAACACTTAGTGAAGATCTTAGAAAAAAATAGTGATTTTAGCATCTTCATCTATCCTGCCCAAAATGAATAAACGCCTATTTGGCTTATAAGGATACTAAGGGGTTAAGTCAAAGCGACAAACATTTATTCAACCTATTCTTGAATGTACACCTTCCTATCATTATACAAATGAGTAGACTTCTAACTTCTCTCAAAGAGAAGACTATGCTATTTTCCTACCTAGCTACTAGTGCATTGAAGATATGAGACATGGTATTTACCAAGCGGACTTTTTAGTACCCATAAAAGAGGGTATAGAACACCCCACCTTAGCAAGGTCACTATAATAATGAACACTACTCGGACATGGAGAATGGAGCCAACAACCTCCTTATAGAAAACCATGAGGTTCAATTACCAAGCCAAAGCTTATGGTGCCTTATTTAACCCACAACATATTAAACTCAAATTAAGAGGAGAACTTCGGGCACATTAAATAAATGAAGAGGCCTTCAACACTTTGAGAGGGTGATTTGAAGGGTGTGTTGGAGATGCTTCATGCAATCATAAGCTTGAGTATAAAATACATCTAACCATATTTATCTATCTTAGCTTTTCAAACTTGTTCTTTGAAATCATCTTGTTTTTAATCGTTTTCAGCCTTGTTAAGTTCGGGAACGGGTTCTTAGACAATGAAGTGCAATGTTTGAGCTCGCCGTTTGAAACATTATCATTTATTATTTGTCGTGAAGAATTGTAAGTTATGAAATATTGATGGTTGGATGTTTATCATTGCAAGATCACAACATTCAAAGTTTGTGCAAAAGATTTTATTGAAATTTCTAAAGACTTTGAAGCTTGCTCCTGTAAAGTTTAAAGGCTGCCCTTGCAAACTTCGTAGACTTTTTGACTTAGGGCCCCTTTGGAACTCAAATAGCTATTTGGTTTATGAACATTTTTTGAAAAAATAATAATCTAAAATCTCAAAAAATTTAAATTTTATATTTGCCTCTCTAGGGTGTGAAAACTAATATTTGCATTAAAATACATCAAAACCAACACTAATCAATGATATATTGGGGGCTATATTGAATATAACAAGATTGAAGATAGCTTCATAGCAACTCATTCCTCAAAATAAAGAAAGGAGTTGGAACTTTACCTTCCCAAGCTTTGTCATCGCATCCTTAAGTGAACCGTGCTCCCAATCTTTTACGACAGTACGTTGAACATGCCTTGTAGTTAGAAATACAGTAGTTTGATGAAAACAAGCACTATTAGAAAAATATTCAATGACTTTTGTGAGTTCTCTGTCACCCTTTGTATCCTCATTGCAACAGAGTAAGCAACAATTAGTGAGGAAGTCCAAACAAAATTATTCCTCACTCGATACTCAACACCAATCAACGTTATGCTTGCTGCAAGTGGGGGTACTACCCTGAATTGAAATAAACAAGAAAGGAGTTGGAAATTTGTCTTCCCGAGCTTTGTCGATCGCATCTTTGAGTGAACGGTGCTCTAAATCTTTAGCGACACCTCGTAGTTAGAAACATAGTAGTTTGACCATCGATCGCCATTGCAGAAACAAGCATCAGAAGAAAAATTACTCAATTGCTCATTGCAAGCGAAAATGTGAATCAACTAGGCTCCTCGGCCGAGTGGAACAATGTTCGGGCCATGGCGGTAATGAGCCGTCATTTTGCATTTCCAACTTTCCCGGTCACCAAGAGGCTTCCGGCTTTGCATGAAGCCACGACAATTTGACAATAACTTGTTGCGGTTCTAACAATCATTGCAAATTGCGTTATTCTTTAGTGTGCACTTTTACGCGAGAAGGAAACTAAAATTAAGTTTATTATCCTTCTAACTCGGTCGATTTGCCATGAGAAGGTCAAAGGAGACTATCAAATGAATCGTACATTGGTTTGCCCTTAAAAGATCAAGGATTTGATTAGATAAACAATTCAACGTTAAACGGTGGGAAGTGTGATCGGGTGACAGTTCCGACGTTTAAACGTGCGAAGTGTGATCGGGGTGACATTTTGGACGTTAAAGCGTGCGAAGTGTGATCGGGTGATAAGGGCATGCTTGAAGGTTTTTATAAATTTCAGCAAATACATTTGCACAAATATTAGATGTACAATTTTGCAAATGGTTAGGATCCAGGAGTCGATCTTTGGACAAGTGACTCAAAATAGGCTTATCTATAAGATCTTACGGTTTAAATTCTAAAAATAGCTAAAAATTTGGTTCACACTCCCAAGAGTGCATAGAAGAAAAAAAACTAGAGTTTTGAGGTTTCAAGCTCTAAAAACACCCAAAAAATGTAAGGATTAATATGAAAAATGCCGTAAAGTGAGTTTTGATAACCTTTAGTTTATGATGTAAGAATCTTGTTGACTGTATTTTGTTTAGATATAATTTAGTCCATACAACAAGGCACTTGAGTGTTTTCGACTACGCCTAAAATAACAACAATTTTACAAACACAACATGTCAAATAGACTTTGGCGTGCCTATTTAGCGTTGGTTTACACTAGGGAGGAGAAGGCCACTGTTCGTTGAAGAGGTTCATCTTTAACCAATCACATTTGAGATAATTCTTGATTTTTTGACCAATGGACATCTTTATTGTAGTGTGAACGGGCCCGTAGAGTAGAAATGGTAAAAAATCTTGATATCTTGACCAATGGACATCTTTATTGTAGTGTAAATGGGCCCATAGAGTAGAAATGGTAAAAAGTGATTTTGATATAGAATCGTGTATAATCACTAATTTCTATAACCTACTAATTATTTTATGTTAAACCGTATTTATGATTCAATGCCTTGATTGTTTACACTGATTGGTTAAACAAACCCATATTGCTTGTGTGTGTGAAAATATTGTGGGTAAAAAATTTAGTAAATATCATATCTTTGTTATTTTGTGGTAATGGTTGTGGTGACTAGTATGTGCAGTTTGTCCGAGAAGAGCTTGTTCTATTTATCATCAAAATAGGGAAGCTTGAGGCCCTAGCTTCCTTCGAAATGGCCGGAAGGACCTAAACCATCGATTCATTCGCTTGTATCGACAACATTGCTCCCACCTTAGAGGTAGACTTTTTTGCAAATGCTTGATACTCTACACGTAGGAGTTGTTGCATGGTCGTAAGTATTGCCAACCGCTCTACAACAAACTCTCCTCTCAGCTTTGAAGGTCTTGATCCATTGCCTTCTTTTTCTCCTTGTCTTTGGTTTTGATAATCACCATCCTTACAAGATGGCTATAGATCTCTCACTAGTACGTAGAGAAGGGGGTTGATTCCTCCCTTATCACCTTCAATTATCCTTTTCCTTTATCCACTACATTGTTAATAAAATAAGTGCCTAAGTCGTAATGGAGTATCATACTCATACACGTTATGTGATACACTTAAGACTTAGAAGATTACCCTTATCAAGAAGAGCCTTCAGAACTTCTATTTGTACATCTTTTGAGTTTTGGTCATGCTTTTCCTATCTCTCAACTTGATTTGTAGCTGCCTCAAAGACATTCATGGTTTTTTTTATGGTTCAAGTAGGGAAAGAAAATGTTATTGGAAGTATCGATTTGAGTTGCATATGTAGATGCAACTCCAAAATATCTTGAATAATGAACATGTAAAATTGATTCCATGTTTTGAACATTGATTGCTTGTTGCCATTGGGATATGGAGTTGTCAAAAAGCAACACTCCTCTCAAGTCAAGGAGTACATATAAGGCCAGGTCTCACATGCGGTGTCAGGGTAATTTGAAATTGAAGTATGAACATGTTGTGTAAAATTGATTTCATGTTTTGAGCATTGATTGCATGTTGTTATTGGAATATGAAGTTGTTGAGTACATATAGGGCAAGGTCAGACATGTGGTGTCAGAGTGACTTGAATTTTGAGGGAGATTGTTGAGAAACGGGTTGATTGAGATTTGAACTTTGAACTAGATTGTTGAGATTTTGGTAGCTTGAGATTTGAATTTCAAACTACTTTGTATGAGAATATTGAGTTATTTGGGGTATTGATGTGTTAGATTTCAGAAGTGCATGAAGTAGGAAAATTGGTCGTGACAAGTTGTGTGAATGTCTTTTATGGCTATCATGGGTGTCCTTTCCATATCTAAATTCAGAATAGGGGTAGCCCAACTACCATTGCAAAAGCCCCAAATTCTTTCCACTATTTTCTTTGAAAATTTTGCTCTTTCCAATCCTAAACCATCTTGATAGTCACCTCTCTATTCCTAAATTTTTTTCCCACCATTCTAGCCACTACTTGCGCACTCCTAACTCATCTATACATCCTCTAAACCAAAAGCTCCATGACTGCGAATAAGTGATATCACTCTCAAAAAGACCCAAAAAAATAAAATAATAAAATAATAAATCATAGAAAATATTTTAAAAATAAATAAATTAGTAACAACATTTATAGTAAACTACAACTAAGGTAAGAGACTATAAAAATTAATGAATAGAAAAATCTGTGAATGAAGAAATGACAACCATCCTCTTGATGCTCAGTATCGGTTTTGCTTCGTCTTCTACAAAGAATAAACCTTCTTATTTTATTTGTTTATTTAGTAAATTCTCTTCACTATTGCTTTTGACATCAACCCATGAACCAATAGCCTTGAAGACTTTGATCTTTGTTCGCATTTTGATATTTCGTGTTTACACATGCTCACTCCTCTTCGGACGATGCGTTCTTGTGTGTCGTTGGAATAAATTATTGCAAAGAGGTCACAAAACTACATATTGTAGACTAACTAAAGTAGACATACAAATGCGAATGCAGAAATATTCATATGCAAATAAAAATCATGTTGATAAGGTGATTTTGAGTGGGTGCAAAACATAGCGCCGGTGAAGTTGGCTTCCGCATGCAACTCGACATAACTCTCTTACTTCTGGCTTGACTCTTCTAACTTCATTCCTCCAATTGTTTGATAAATGACCCTCTTCTTAAAATAGGCTAGGTTTTTTGTTGGATCATATACTTAGTCCTCAACCCTTTAACGCCGAACTGTTGATTTGATCAAACCTTAACCGTCAAACAATGTCGCATTGCTCTTAATCTATTTTAAACCTTCTACGTCAATACTTGATATATGCTCAATCCTTTTACTCCAAATTCTTAATTTGATCATATTGCACTTGATCTGTCATGAACCCTTTAACAATCTGTTCCTCAGATGAGTATTGAATCTTTTAACCTCCATCTTTTAACCTTTTAACTGCACTTGATCTACTGTATCTTAAATCTTTTATCATTCAATCCTTCATTTGAATAGACTACACTTCATCTATTGTTGACCTTTTAATGTTAAACCTACCACTTAATCAATCCCTCAACCCCTACGTCCGACGAAGAGTTAATTCAATCTATATTTAACGCTCTTTTACATCGGACAGCCTCGTTATCATTTTATCTAGCTTCAACCCCTTAACGTCGAACACGCTAATCTGTTGATTTGATCGATTTATAACTTTTTAACAACAAACTCTACTTAGTCTATCTTTAACACTTTAACGTTGGACTATACTTGATCTATTCTTAACCTTTTAACCCCTAAACGACCACGGCCACCGATTTGGCTTTTACAGTCAAGGCCAAAAAAAGTTTACAGTCAACTTCAAATGTTATGATCTCACATCCAGTGATGATCCAACGGTTGAAAATTTTCACACTACTACCTATGGTAGTCTACTTCAAGATCCTACACTTGAAGTTATCAAGAATTTCCAAAAATATTGGACGTACCCCCATTAGTACATAGTGGTCAGTGTTGGGATTTCAAGCTCCCAAAACATCGTGGATCTTTAGGGGTTAGCGTTGAATTTTTCATCTATTCGTCCTTAACCCCTCTTATTGTTATGTGATTACACTTCGTACCCTTTAACGTCGGAAATGTTGTCACCTGATCACACTTCTCACCCTTTAAAGTCGGTCACCCGTTCACACTTTGCATGCTTTAACGTCCGAACTGTTACTCGATCACACTTCGCACGTTTTAACGTCCGAAATGTGACTCGATGTCACCCGATTACACTTCGCACGCTTTAACGTCGGAACCGTCACCCGATCACACTTCACACGCTTTCCACCCTTCAACGTTGAATTGTTTATATAATCAAATCCTACACAATAAAAAAAATAGAAATAAAGAGTAACGTGATTTGTAATATTGTTGGAAGCAACAAGTCATTGTCAAATGGTTGTGGCTTCTTGCGAAAGCCGGAAGCCTCTTGATGACCGGGAAAGTTGGAAATGCAAAATGGCGGCTCATTACCGCCATGGCCCGAACCTTGTTCGACTCCGCCAAGGAGCCTCGTTGATTCACATTGTCGCTCGCATTGACCCATTGAATCATTTTTCTTCTGGTGCTTGTTGCAATGGCGATGGATGGTCAAGCTACTGTGTTTCTAACTACGAGGCGTGCTCACCGTTCAGATGCGATGCCAAAGCTCGGGAAGGTAAATTTTAATTCCAACTCCTTTCTTGTTTATTTCAATTCAATGTAGTACCGCCACTTGCAACAAGATAGCTTTGATTGGTATTGAGTACCGAGTGCGGAATAATTTTGTTTGCACTCCCTCACTAATTGTTGCTTACTCTGTTGCACAACGAGGAGTGGCAAATCGTGATGATACAAATGACGACAGAGAACTTCCAAAACGACGGATGCTCGAAGCTCTCCAGGAGGTGGTGAGAGGTGTTGAGGACTGGGACGTACTTTCACGCACGAGGGAGAAGAAGTTTCTCAAGGAACTTGACGCTCTGAAGAAGAATGAGGCACTTCTTCGTGTAAGACTTGAGGCTGTACACGAAGAATGTGAAGCTCGGGAGAAGCTAGAGTCACAACTTAGGGAAGAGATTAACACACTAAAGAAGAAGCTTGCAATGAAAGAGGAGGAAAAAGACCAAGAGCGCAAGAAATTCGAGTACGATATTGAGCACAGAAAGAAGATGAAAACTCTTCTTATTGGTAGTAGCTCGCATTATCAAAACAATTTGGAACACTTTCAAAATGCTTCAAAATATTCTGTTACATTCTAAACAACTTTGAGTAATGTGCAATCATGTGGTATTTATTATAAGAAGCTTATGTCCTTGGTCTTATCCAAATTACATCGCATATATTTAAATATAAGGTTACTTTTTTGAAGTCACACATATCTTAAAGCGCCACCGTTGATGCTCTTAATCAATTTTGTTTGGTCTTCTCTAGAAAAAAGCAAGAAGATGTGATTGCATATGGAAAAATAGAAATTCATATTTGTATTTGTATTCAATACAAATATCGTGAAGGTAGTTGTTGTTGACTAAATTATTTTAAAAATTGTTTCAAACATATCCATCTCAAAAGCAAGAGGTGCGTCATCATTGTAGTATAACCTTTGATAACTTAAGACATATTATTTGATTACGTTGTAATGGATTTTTGTTATTTCACTCAAGTAGATTTCAATTTTTTCTTTAAGACTTCAGATGTAGATTCCTTCTCATTAACAATGTTATTATAGCGTGATTAGTAATGCCCTCATAGCCCTTATAGCATGCGACATATTTGCCTCCTATCAGTTGTTGACTAAACGGCTAGAAATGCATGGCAAACGTCGCCATCGCTGGGTCTAGCAACACCCTCCCTTTTAACAAAACGTGCCCACACACCCAACTAAGCAAACCACATATACAAGGAAAATAGATTATTAAGAAGCATAAGTGTAGAACAACCTTAAAATTGACTATGGGAGCAGAAAAACTAGAAGCAACTACATCTATATTTTTGGCAAGTAGACCTTTTCGCGTGCTAAGAGTCCCTTCTGTGTGCCCATGCTAAATTGACTTGGTCTTGACGTGTGAAGCCACTTCATCCTACTTTTTTCCACACAAATTGGTCCCTTATGTGCACAATTACTTTTTATCACATTAATTACCAACTTGACTTGGTCTCCAACAAGTACAATGACTTTGTACTAGACATACACAATCTATTCATGTCAACCATGCAAAAAGAGAGATGAACTACGCTAAATCTAATGCATCATTGAGGAAGATCTAGATACTCGCTCTCTTGTGAAACCACCCCAAATATATCTACTTATTTTATTTGTTTACTTAGTGAATTCTCTCTACTGCCACCCGTATCATCAACCCATGAACTAATAGCCTTAAAGACTTTGATACTTGTTTGCATTTTGATATTTCATGTTTTCAAATGTTTACCACTCTCCGATTAATGCGTTCTAGTGTATTGTTGGAAAATAAATCATTGCAAAGAGGTTACAAAACTATATATTGTAAGAAAACTAAATCTGCTACAGTAGGATCTTCATCCGAGGCCGAAGCAGCAGTCCGATCTTCGGGATAATAGCATTACGAACGGACACTTCATTCACGCCCGCCCCTTAGAAAGGGACCGGAGTTTCTATCTATCTAAAGAAACTAAAATATGCATACCAAGGCAAATACAGAGATATACAAACGTGCACATAAAAATCACATAGGCAAAGTGGTTATGAGTAGGTGCAAAATATAGGGCCCGTGAAGTTGCCTTTCGCATGCAACTAGAACGTGGCTCTCTTATTTCTCACTCGACTCTTCTTACTTCATGAAATCATTAAGCGATTTGAAATAATATCAAAAATGAAAAAAAAATGAAAAAAAGAAGAAGAAAAAGAAAAAGAACAAAAAACTAGCCTATTTCAAGAAGAATGTTTGTGTTTGATTTTATTATTTTTATTTTTTAATTCTTGTAAATGTTGCAACAATGTCTATTAAGACTTGTTGGTGGTGAATATATATGATTCTTGAAACAAATTGCAGATAAAAGTTCTCTTCTTTCAAGTTCATATGTATCGAGTTTATGTAGTCATTATGAATTTTGGATTTGGCTTTCTTTATCTGTAAGAGCACAATAACTTTTCATATTCTCAACAAACTTGGCTTAGGCTTTTTTCTTTTGTAAGAGCACAAATAACTATACAAAAATTAGTTTGTTAATTAGCAAATGAGTGTTGGAATCCCTCTCTAATATATTTATTGCAAAGTGACGCCATGGCAAACACCTTCTTCGAGCTTCAAGCAAAGCTCCATTATTCATACACCGAAATGAAACTTGTTTTTAAAATTATTCTTTCTTCAAATCCGTTGCTCCAGTACCATTTGTCTTTCTTTGTTTCGGAACAAGTTTTTTTCTCAAATTGTAGCTTGGGATCAAGAGTCTTTAACTCTTTAACGTTGAATTGTTAATCTGTTTTAAACGTATTACGTCGATCGTTGATATATGCTCAATCCTTTAACGCCAAATTCTTCATTTGATCATATTGCACTTGATCACCATGAACTTTTAATATTATGTTCGTGAATCAATATTCAATCCTTTAACCTCGAACAACACTTGATCTATCCAGAATCTTTTAACGTTAAATCCTTCATTTGAATAGACTACACTTAATCTATCTTTGAGCCTTTAATGTCAAACCTATCATTTGATCAATCCTCAACCCTTTAGCGTCGGATGAAGCTTACGCTCTCTAACATCAGACTACCTCCTTATCATTATATCTATCTTTTATTCTTAACGTCAAACACATTGATCTGTTGATTTGATCGGTTCTTAACCTTTTAACAACAAACTCCATTGAGTCTATCTTTAACACTTTAACGTCGGACTACACTTTATCTATTCTCAACCGTTTAACGTTGAACTTTCCATTTGATTAGTACTTAATCCTTTTATGTTATTGTTATTTCATCACACTTCGCACCCTTCAACGTGGGAATGATCACACTTCGCACCCTTTAACGTCGGTCTCCCAATCACACTTTGCACCCTCTAACGTCGGTCTCCCAATCACACTTTGCACCCTTCAAGGTCGGAACTGCTCATCCGATTACACTTTCGCATCCTTTAATGTCGGAATTGTCACGCGATCACACTTCCTACCCTTTAACGTCGAGCTGTTTATATGATGAAATCGTTGACCATTTAAGGGCGAACCAATGTACAGTTCATTTGAGTCTATCCTTCGACCCTCTCATGGTTAATAGAACGAGTTTGAGGGATAATCAATTTAATTTAGTTTCGCATAAAAGTGCACAATAAAGAGCAACTTAATTTGCAATGATTCTTGGAACTGCAACAAGTCATTGTCAACTTGTCATGCGAAGCCGGAAGCGTCTTGATGGCCGGGAGTCGGAAATGCAAAATGGCGGCTCATTACCGCCATGCCCCGCCGAACATTCTTCCACTCCTCCGCTGACGAGTTGCTTGATTGCATTGCTACCGAGCAGTGTTCCACTCTGCCGAGGAGCCCCGCTGGTTCACATTGTCGCTCGGTCGAGGAGCCCAGCTGATTCACATTGTCGCTCGCAATGAGCCATTGAATCATTTTTCTTCTGGCGATTGTTTCCACAATGACCATGGATGGTCCTACTACTGTGTTTCTAACTACGAGGCGTGCTCAACGTACTGCCGCTAAAGATTTAGAGCACCGTTCAGTCAAAGATGCGACGACAAAGCTCGGGAAGGTAGTGTTCCAACTCCGTTCTTGTTTATTTCAATTCAGAGTAGTACCCCCACTTGCAGCAAGGATAACGTTGCTTGGTGTTGAGGATCGAGTGCGGAATAACTTCCTCACCAATTGTTGCTTACTCTGTTGCAGCGAGGAGCGACAGATCGTGATGATACAAAGGATGACAGAGTATTCCCAGTATTCCCAAAACGACGGATGCTCGAAGGTCTCCAGGAGGTGTTGAGAGGTGTTGAGGAATGTGACGTACTTTCACGCACGAGGGAGAAGAAGTTACTCGAGGAACTTGACGGTGTGAAGAAGAGTGAGGCACTTTTTCGTGAAAGACTTGAGGCTGTACATGAAGAATGTGAAGCTCTGGAGAAGCGAGAGTCACAACTTAGGGAAGAGATTAGCGCACTGAGGAAGAAGCTTGCAACTAAAGAGGAGGAAAAAGACCAAGAGCGCAAGAAATACGAGTACGAAATTGAGCACAGGAAGAAGGTAAAAACTCTCCTTATTGGTGAGCGCAAGGAGTTATTGAACAAGATATCTACATTGAAGGAGAAAGAGTCAGTTTCTCAAATGCAAATGAGCAATGCGCTAAGGAAGGCAGAGGCATTGCATCTTCGAGTCCAGAAAAGGTTACTCTGTAACATTGACAGGCGGAAGAAAACTGAGACGGTTCTTCTCCAAGACCGTGGAGAAATCATCAAAGTTATGTCGAAGAGAATTCATGCATTGAAGAGGAGAGAAAAACAACTCCTCAGAGAGGGTAAGAAAAGTGAGGTAATTGTAGACCTATTCCCAATTTCTGTTTGCCCGAAGTGAGACATATCATTGCATTCAAAATATCAGTAGTAGTAGCAGCTCGCATTATTAAAACTTTCATATATTTCTCTTATGGCTTGTTTTTGTCTCAGGTTAAGCTGCGCAAAGCCATGGATAGGACCATCAAAATATTATGTGATGTGACTCAGAAGGTCCGTTCCCTTGCCGTGACTGTTGAGGAGGCCCATCAGGTTGTATTCCAAACCCATATTACTTACTTTACATTGTCTAGGTTTTACCACCTTCGCTGTGGAAGTGAATTTCAAAAGGAGAGGTGAGAAAGCCTTCCAAGCTAACGAAGAAATATGAATAGCTTTTTGGAAGTCAGAGGACCGAGTTGCCTATGGGAGTACCAAGTACTTTGACAAAATCTTGGAAGGAAGCGAAGAATGCCATCAAGTGTGCAGAAGTTGCCTTTACTGAAGCTGCCATAAGTTCGAAAAAATCTCTCGACACCGTCGAGATCATGAAATCCTCTTGTCGAGAAGGCATACTGGATAGAATCATGGGACGCAAGGAGTATGTTCGGGAGCACGCTTCTGAAGTAAATGCTACCCTTGCTCAGGTATATCATATTTTCCTTCTCGCATCACGAATGGTTGAGACTATGTGAACACACCATTGCTACTTCCGTTGCATTGTGTATATCGAGCTTGGGTTCTTTTGCAGGAATGTCTGCACCCATGTGACCAGCCAGAGGTGACACTACACCCGGAGGCTACATTGCGGCCATGTGACGAGCCAGAGGTGACACTACACCCGGAGACTACATTGCGGCCATGTGCCGAGCCAGAGGTGACACTACACCCGGAGGCTACATTGCGGCCATGTGACCAGCCAGAGGTGGCGCTTACTGAGCCGAATGAATTGGACACAGTCAAAGTTGCTTACCACAATGCCAAAACAGAGGAGGTATGCAGTTTGTTTCTTGATCCTAGCTATTCACGATGCATACTACCTGTCTAGTATGTAAATTTTGACATGTGACCTTCATATTGCAGGTATCAACTCACAAATTTAGCTTTCCGAAGAACAGTTGTGTAGATGACCTTATCAAGGAGTTAAGAGCGAAGGTAAAATGACTTTTCAATTTTAGGATTTTCGTCTCAGTATTTCTCTTTTTCATATTTTGGAGGATATTGATTCATACCCTTGTGCGACCTACTGTTTGAGTGGTGACAGCAAGGATAATCGTGTTGGTTTTGGTTAGGTGGAACTCTCAAGCCCAAACGCAGAATTGAGAATTCTTGCCGTTTTTTATCACAAAATTTTTAAGGTAAGCGCGTCTTAAGTTCTTGTGAATCTTACAACCAATGTATAAGAATTTTGATATCAGAAGTGTGAAAGGCCCTCAATCAATCGAATTAGAACAGGGAACGTAGCATGCAATTTTGTGACTGACATCATCCGTCACATGGTTCTGGTTCTTAGCTTGGTTGAGAATTGCAGATTCTCTCCGTAGATGAGAAGATTAAGAGCATCACCGACGACTTATGGACCCTGCGAGCTGAAGAGGTTTTTCAAGACCTTCCTTTTTTCCTTGTTCTTACATTGTGCTATAAAATGTCTTAAAATGTCATTCCTTAGTTTTGTTCTCGCTAGTTGTTAATTTGTTACGAAGAGATGCAGGTTCCAGTCGAGGAGAAAGAAATGGGTGTCAACGATCGTTTGATTCATTGTTATCATTTCCTCACAAATGCCGGACAAAAGCACAAGGTACATGGACCTTAACTGCAATTAAATTCTTCTTTTTCTGTACACTTGGTTTTTCTGAATATCTGGTTGTGAAATGTTGATCCGACCTCTCCATTCTCAACTCTTCCCACTTATTATTGAACCGATAATTTTCACCCTAATATGAAACGATCACTGTGACACGTTTATATCATTATCCTTTCGGTCAAGATGCTTGCTATATGTTTCATTTTTTGCAGATACAGAATTTTGGTGAACCGTTCTTTCTGGTCGTGAGGGAAAACGAGACGCTGGCGGAGGTTAAACTCCGAGTCCACCAGAAACTACAAACACCGAATGAGAAGTTTCTGAAGGTTTGCTTTTAATCATCTCCATTATCAATGCATTGTCCTGGTACTGAATCATAGTAATGAAGTTCTTGTCTCCGAGCACTACTTTATTGCAAAGTGTGTTATCTTGTATTAGATGTTGTGACTTCCCCATTTTACTGATTAAATATGTGAACTGACAACTCTTTTTCTTGTGCAGTTCAAATTTGCATATGTGTCATTAGGTCGCCCAGAATATTTAGTAGACGATGTTGTTGTGGCAAGCCTTTTTGAGGTACGTTTGATTTGGGTGACATTTGTAAGATTCTCGGTTCGCAGAATTAGAGCTCTGGACATGAAGTATTGATGTGGCTTTGGTTTTCCAGAAAGAGAACACCTGCAGTGCATGGGAATTTTACCTGGGTTTGGAGCACAGCGACAATTCGCCCAATCGAGCCCATCAAACCACCAGGTACTATTGTTGACATGACTGAACAAAACTCCAATACCCTAAAACCATGATGCTGAGCTCTAAGTAACCCCAAGACAGAAAAGTTAGAAATAGCCGTGAAATGGAGGCTCCGCAACTGGAAGTCGAAGAGTTCGTTGTAAGTGGCGATTGAGGATAACTACATTGTCAATACCACGTTCTCCATGATTTTAACTCAAGAATAACAAGGAAATTGTGTTAGTTTAAAAACAACCTGCAATATGCTTCTTTTGCACTAGTGGAAAATTGTGGTATGTCCACCAAGCTCTCCACCGATGGAAATTTTGGTGGAGAGACTGGTGGGTATGCCACACTTCTCCACTACTGTACACTCTATGTAAAATAGTCACTCAAATAGTAACATCCACAGCATCCGAGGTTACACTCCAGAACCTGTGTCATTTTGACATAAAGAATCGTGAAGAGTGTGATTTATTGTGCTTTTCTTTGCCAAATCTCAATCTGCGTTCTCTTGCAATAAGCTACGTTATTTGCAATTCACTTTCCGTAGGCTTACTTCACTCAGGAATCCACCGTCTTTTCTTCCTTGTTATTGTGCCACATCTCATGTTTTATGAGGTGGATTTTAAGAAAACGGGGGTTGATGATTTTGTTCATGCCATAACTGTAAGTAATCAGATTAGTTTATCTTCTCCTTTTGTTTCAGACGGTCCTCTTGTCCGAACGAGCAGACGAAGAAGCAGAAAAACTCTCCTCCGAATGAGCAAGAGAAAACTAGAAAACCACGAAAACAGAAAATGCCTAGAAGATTTGGGATTAGCGAGGAAATTCCTCGTTCGAATGAGCAAGAAAAAACGAGATCGCCACGAAAGCAGTTGAAACCTCGACGACTTCAGATTAACGAGGAAGTATCTCCTCAAGATCTGAAAAAGTCACGGACATGTGCATCAAGCCCTCAGAGGGAGGATGGGAATGCAAGCTGTCCACCATCAATAAGAGAGGAGATGCCAGTGGGATCCCGCATCCGAAAACCAACGAAAAGGTACGGGTTTTCACCCTAAACAGGAACTACTACTCTACTCATGAGGAGGAAGAAACATGAGTCTTTAATTTCTCCTCTCAATTCTCCAAACTGCTACTCTTTGTACACAAGATGATTCTGTACTGTTGTGTTGTTTTTCATTGAGAGATTCCATGGATTTTGTCATTCTTGTGAATTCAACACTTCTGAATATTTTTCAACTTCTTTTTCTTACCTTTCTGAGGACAAAGTTATGGAGGATTTATTTATAGAGGATTGATTTCGGTTTGAGGTAATCTGTTAAACTTGTGGTGGGTTGTTTGGGCTTCTGAACGATATAGTTAGAGTGGAAGTGGAGTCGGTTTTAATTTCAGTGCAGGATGTTCTGGTAAATCTCTGAGTCTTCAAGCTGCTTGTGATTCAGAAGTCAACCTTCGAGATGTGAAAATGACGCTGTTGAGTGTGGGCACAATGATTTTGGAACTAGTCCATTGCTAGGACAATGAGAATTGTGAGTGGCAATTCTTCCACTAATTTTGTATGCAGATTGTGTGGACACCCACACACAAACGAGAGAATATGAAACATTCCAAAAGCAGTAAAAACAAACAATCCATAAAAACAACGTAAAAACTTTATACGTCTTTCAGCCTGCGGAGATGAATCTCCTCTCCGTGAGAGCCTGGTACAAGTGAGCAATAGCCCGTAATCACGAGCTCCGATCGCTACGACACGAACCAGAACAGACAATCCTGTTTTTAACTATCCTCGATCGAAAAAATGGTACAAGTATACAAGCCGGAATCACAAGCAATCTTGTAATACAGCCAGAAATTTGGACTGGCAATCATTCGCCGCACTAGAGAATCACAATGCAATCTTGGTACACTTGTGAAGTAGCAGCAGCAGGATTCGAGCGGCAAATATCATCGTGCAGGGTGGCAGCGACTTGGAGTCCCCGCTCCGAATCATCAAGTCCCTGGATGATGGCATACCCACTCTTGTTCTTCCGTTTCCAGAACGCATGAGGCTGCTTCGACCCATCCAACGAGTGCACAACCGAGTCTTTGTTCTGCGCAATCTTCACGTGCTCAAGCACCCGCTTCCCGAGCACCGAGCTTTGGTGCACAAGGTAATTCAACACAGCTTTGTCATGGAAGCAACGGCGACTCTTCTTCTCCAAAGCTATCCGGACGATCTCAGTCGCCATCTTGTTGCTCAGTTTCCGCACCCAGTCGAGCCTCCCCATCGCAAAGCTGGAGCTCACCACCACTTTCTCCCGAAGCTTCCGCCATAGCTCGTCGTTGTAGAAGAGGCTGGGAGAGTCTGGCCAGGATTGATCCTCGCCTGAGAGGTAGAGGTGGTGGCGGCGCCGGACTGGGGAGAAAGGATCCCCGACTATGAGCACTCCGTTTACTGGGGTAAGGATTACGTTTTTGTACTTGGTGCGAACCATTCCGAGTATCATGTCGTAGCAGACCCAGCGGCGAAGCTGTGCGTCGGGGTCGTCGAAGAATCCGCTCATTTCGTTGTGTGCGTCGAGTTCTTGCATTGCGAATCCGACTATGCTACCGTAACGGGAGCGGGTGCGCTTTGGGGGCTTCGAGTGATTGCCCCACATCACTTGCTCCGCTCGTGACTGATCATCTTTGAATGACATTGGATTGAACGGCGACAACGTTGAATTCGAGGTAGAATCTGAAACAAAAACACCCACTACTTCGTTAATATTGGTTACGATGGTAGAATGAGCACTACACTACTTTCTGATCCTTGTCATAAGAGTGATTACTAGGCCCTATACTAGTTTCAACATATCCTTGATAATCTCGAAGCAACAATGGTGAGACTACGAACCTTCAACACTACACTCTCACAAGATTTCTCGACAAGGCCTGTTTCGAAGCTAAAATAGATGAATTTGATAATGTGGTAACAACAATGATGGGAGTACTATTCCTTACGAGGGTGAAATATTGCTAGTTCCTAGTGAGGAGTGCGAACCTGATGCAATTGACGAAGCCAACAAGCGTTGGAAACTAGCTTCTTCTTCCACGATAACATCCACAAGCTCTGGAGGAGCGAGGGAAGCAGTTCCGGGGAAAAGCACCACCACATCCGCGCGCGCAGTGGCGCCGCTTCGATGAAGCGTCCGCAGAAACAAACGAAGATCAGCACTGGTCGTATTCTCGGACAGATGCGCCACTAGCAACTCTCGCATCACTCGCGTCCCTCGCCGAAACAACGTCCCCATGCCTTGTAACGCCCGCTCTGTCGGCGCCAATGGTTTCATCACCGGGTGGCTCATCATCACTACCACCTTGCTGCTGCTTTTCAATCCCCTCCATCTCCTCGAACTGTTCCAACCAATCCCAAAACCCCGACGTTAAAACCAATCCCACAATCCCGAAACCAATCCCACAATCCCGAAACCAATCCCACAATCCCGAAACCAATCCCACAATCCCGAAACCAATCCTACAGACAACTCCAACAGTTCTAATCTTATACCTCAATCATATCAAGCTCCATCAGTACTAATCCTAAACCTCGATCATAACTAGTACGCCAGCAGTTACCCTAGACAATCGGAGCAAGGCAGCTACCTGGCGGGGCTTTGCAGGGTCGGCCATGGCGGGGGCTGGTTGTGGGGATTCTCGACGTCGAGGACGTTGATGGAGAACGCAGTGAAGGAGCAGTAAACGAGGAGGCTGATTCCGAGGAAGAACGTGAACAAGTAAGGCGCTCGGAATGGAGAATCGCCCATTGAGAATCCCGCTCGCTCGCTCACATACTCAATCAGGTTCTACCTCTCCCAGCAGCAGGCAGGCTGCTAGCTAATTATGTGCAGATGATCAAGACGACATCGTCAAATTCTGAGGAACCAAAAGCAAACCAGGACATGGTCAAGTTCTATCACAGGAATCACGGTGTTTGAAAGAGGGGGAATGGGGAGTGTGAGTGAGGGGAAGCACAGAAGTCACGGAGGCGGCGACGAGGGAGGGAAAGGGAAATTGCAGACCACCGACTGTGAGGAGGAGCTGGAGGGCGCGTTTTGCTAAATCCGGCGAAGTGACGGCGAAAGTGATTGTTTGTTACGTCCCCACCAGCCTTGACTGCATCGGACGGGGGGAAGAGGAAAAGAGGAGCTTTTGACTCGTGCCGGAGATTCAAAGCGACAATTGTGCCCCCATGCTTTTGGGAATAAAAATATGATGGTAGAAGTTGGTGGTTCTAGGTTTTTGTTTGTGATATTGGTATTTAATTTATAGGTGTGGGGTATTTTTTCTTTTTTATTTTGGAGGTTGGTGAATCTCGGGAGTAGGAGAAATTCTATATGTGTATGATTTTTATTGTTTTATTTGTGGTCATAAAATGAACAAGTATGTCTATGTGGCGTTGCCACGCTTATGGAAATATGGGGCCAATATTCTGAAGTTTGGTATTTTGGTTACCTTTGACCCAATTTGCAATCCAATTGTTTCCTGCAACTCTACGTAAAATCTCGTTCCATGAGCACTGACTGACGGTGCTTGATGTTGTAATGTGACTGCCAACACGAACTACATGCCTTGAATATTAGATTGTCAGTAGTCGTAATATGGGAGGCCCCAGGCTCTTAAAGATTCCTAAGAGCAACTTCAAAATTATATTATACCTCTTTGTGACCTCTATGAGAAAAAATAATTGGGTTAATATTTGAATGCATTTCAACGAGGAGATTCTATTTAGCAATAATTATTTATTTTTTCTTTCCAGACCCTTCAAATGGTGATGAAGAGATGGCATTTACCAAATTAGAATATTCCTGTTGGAACCGGGTCCCACCAAGAGGTTTATGTTATGAATACACTTATATAAGGCTAGTTTACTTTCTCGAGAATTGTATTTGTGGATAAAGAGTTTTTGCCCAAGACATGGTTATTTCAGGTAAGGGATATCGTCTTAGAGAATATGTACAACCAATTTAATTTTATTCATGATTGCAAGCCATTGGTTGTGATGGATACAAAGCTATCGTTCTTTTCAAAAAGTAATTGGTGATAAATTTAGTGAGTCTACTTTTATATCAACAAACAAGGTTCAATCCAATGTTTATTTTTAATCCAAAGTCCGATTTCCACTATTTTGGAGGGTGCAATTTGGACACGTAAGAATTAAGTACATCATTTCAATGCATTTGATGATGTACCTCCATACCCCTCTTCACATGGGTGGCAAGGAAAAAATTGTCCACATATGTGATAGCATTGAATCTCTATGGCATGTTTTCAAGCAAAAGTCGAGAATTTTTGTTATTACTTAGCGTGATGGACAAAACTATTAACCTCAATTCTATTAATTAAAATGGCCGGTATTCTTTGTGCCATTTTGCTAAAGCCTTGATGTGTCATTTTGTCTTTGTTCTAAAACGTGCCATTCCTGAACTGCAGTTCTCAAATATTTATCCCTATAGAATGGCACATTCTTTAATATCGCGTACACCCTCTGTAGAATCAACTTATTCCTATATTATCACCAAACATTCCATGATATCAGACATTGTTCATGGTTTTTGATCTTTGAACGCACTCAAGGGGCAATATTTCTGAACGGCCGTTAAAAGAAATTTACCATTTTATGTCAAAGATCAACAAAAATCAATGTTATTTTTTCATTTTAAGCACCTCAAACTCTACCATTTAATAAGATTTAACAGAGTCGAGGTTTCTTCCAAAAAGAAAAGACCATGGGTTGATTGCGGAATTTGAAATATTGCCATGCCTAAAATTAGTTTTTTAGAAGGTTTCGCTATAAAGTACAAATCTCTGAACAATTTAGTTAGTGTGGAGTGGAGTCGGTTTTAATTTTAGTGCAAAATGTTCTGGTATATCTCTTAGTCTTCAAGCTGCTTGTCATTGAGAAATCAACCTTCGAGATGTGATAATGACGCTGTTGTGTGTGGGCATAATGGTTTCGAAACTAGTCCATTGCTAGGACAATGAGAATTGTGTGCGACAATTCTTCCACTAATTGTGTATGCAGATTGTGTGCTTAAAGTCTAAGTTGGAGCTTATTGGTGAGAGAGGAATGTTAATTTAAAGAATTAATAAGTGACTTTGAAAATATGATTAACTCAAATGAATCTTAACTTGTTTTTTTTTTTTTTTAAAATGGCTAAGTGGAATGAAAGTTGACGTAGGTAGTATTGATTGTCATTCAACTTTAGGCTAGAAAGAGCATCTCCACCCATATGCTCTCAAGTAACATATACGATTAACCCTTTCATGACCAATCAACCAAATATGGTCGCTGAAGTGTGGTTATTCCACGATTGAGTAGAATCTGTGTAGAAACAGCAAAATGTTAGAGAACAACGCAAGAAGAGGAGTGTGTGCTGGATCTACTACACAAAACAACGATGCATTTGGACTTGTACTCGGCCTGGTAGAGCTCTCTATACATGGTGATGAGTATGAGATACGGTAGCTGGTCTGGAAAGAAGTGAGAAAGATTCACGAAATACGACTGTCGAGTACACATGACACCAGTTCTTAGGGTCCCTTGGGAACATGGGAACATGGGGGTACTACTCAATTGGCTCCGTCGACAAAAGAAGAGTTGATTTCTTTTGGCAACCCAACACCATCTATCAAAGCGTATACGTTTGTACAACCTGAAATCCTCCCCAAAAAGAATAAACCACATGTTGTTTGCACACTGATTCTACGTCAAGGCTCGGTGTCTTATGAATGTGATCATGTCTGATTTTTCAATCTAACCATATTTGCTACGATAATCCATGTATTTCTCGTACGCTACCGTATACAAGGAAATGGGTTCTTGGTCTCTTCTCACAATTTCACTTTCATAAATGCTCGAAATGCAACGCTCATGGTGTTGTTGGATAGATCTTTAAACTCTCTACAATATTGACCACATGTGTTTTGCCCAAATCTGGATATTCTGGTCTCTAATTCTAGTAAAAAGCTTCGAGGTCATGTATACGCTATGTACTACACTTGGCTCGGAACATCATAATACTCTAGTTCATACGGTAGATCTGACCCATGTTTGGCCACTAGCATGTATATGAAGTTCACTACACATTTATACGGTCGGATCTTAATTTTGACCCTTCATTTGTTCAATGCACTCCAAAATTCATCCAGACACCTCAAAAAAACCTCGACTTCCAAAACAGGAGTGGTCATGAAAGGGTTAAACTTGCAAGCGAGGTACACCGACTGCACACCCACACACAAAGTAGAGAATACGAAACATTCCAAAAGCAGTAAAAACAAAAAGTCCACAAAAACAACATAAAAATTTATAACTTTTCAGCCTGCGGAGATCAACCTCCTCTCCATGAGAGCATGGTACAAGTGAGCAATAGCCCGTAATCACAAGCTCCAATCGCTACAACACGAACCATAACAAACAATCTTGGTTTAACTATCGCAAAAATGGTACAAGTATACAAGCTGGAATCACAAGCATTCAAAATGGGCGGTATTCTTTGTGCCATTTTGCCAAAGCCCTTGTTGTGTCATTTTGACCGTATCCTAAAACGTGTCATTTCTCAACTGCAGTTTTCAAATATTTATGCGTATAGAATGACACATTTTTTAATATCGCGTACATCCTTTGTAGAATCAAATGATTTCTGTAATATCACAAAAGATTCCATAATATCACATTTTTATGGTCTTTGATCTTTGTATGCGGTCAAAGGGCAATATTTCTAAACGGCCATTGACAAACATTGTTGTTTCGATTTAATGTCAAAAATCAACGAAAACAATGTTATTTTTTTCTTTATAAGCACCCCAAAATGCACCATGTTAGCAAAACAACGTCATTTTAACGGAACTGAGCTTTCTTCCAAAAAGTAAACAATCATGGGTTGATTCTAAAATTTAAAATGTTGCTATGCCTAAAATTAGTTTTTAAAAAAGGTTTTCGTATAGAGCACAAATATGCTAGGTTAGTTACTTATAAAACTTGGGAAACTTCATTTAAATTTGTCGTAGTGTTTGACATTTGCCTTCAAACTCAAACATGACAAGATAAGTAGTTTGGAGGCCAAATTGTGAACCCCTCAAATTTGAATAATGGTACAAGATGAACGCCAACTCCAAAACTCAACCTAAAATTAAAATTAAAATCCAAGGAAAAAATATTTACACATATTCTATTTGTGATTTTACCTTTATTTTTTTCATTGGAATTGCAAGACTTTGACATTCTTATTTACTTGTCATGAACCCACTCCTTTGTGTCAAACTACAACAAGTGGTTTACAACCTCCTGCTATACGAAACTATAGCCCCATGATAAGAGTTACTCAAATTTGACCACATGTAACCAAAAGAAAAAGAGCTGTAGCTTGTTCTTCCCTTGAATACCAATATAACCTCATTCTTAACCCGTAAAGAAGAAGCTCTATAGTGCACCTCCATATCTGAAATCGGTGAGCAATTAAGTTGATTTTGAGAAATTCAATAGTAGGATTTTTTTTCTAAACTATCTATGGTAGAGCAGCCAAAAATGGCGCAGTGCCGAAAATGGAGCCCTAGTAATTTTCACTGTCACGTACATAATAGCTTCTCCTTACAATAGTACCATGTACACTCTGCAAAGATTATAGGGCGTCACTTTAGGGCACCATTTTAGGAACACCTATATTTCCATCTTTAAAAATTCATTACTCACTGTAGAAGAGTCGAAAAATGATGATTCCACTTGCTCTAGTTTTCTACTAATTTTCCCCATGCACCAAAATTGCGTGCACTGGCAACATTCCAGTAGATTTTCTGTGCTGAAAATTGCGCCATTATAGGACACCTTACCATAAATGGTTTACCTACTAATTTTTATCAAGTATGACCACTCGGATCTTGAGATATGTTGAGTCAAAGTTTAAGTTTTTGTAAAAACAACATACCTTTTTCAAACAAATTGACCTAATTTGGGCTTCTCTCTCCTTTAGGGGTTAAAGATAATGTGAGTTTTGTTTACAATCCACCATGTGGTATCAAAGTCAAGATGGTCATGTGGACAATGCAAATTTCCCGCAAGTTCCAACTCTTTTCTTACAAAGAAGTCAAGGCATATGCAAGGATTATCAATGCATGCTAGTAACCTATTTCTACCACTTATAGATTCCCTTTACCCCCTTAACCCCTAAAGATCCTTGGTGCAAAATCGCCTAAATTACAGAAAATGACCTTTGTCTACTTCAGGCCAAAAAGAAAGCTTGATCTAAGTATCAATTTGAAGATCCAATGCTAGGATCTTAAATTTAACTTGCCATCTTACTTGCTTCCGGAATTTGAACCGTTGATTCTTCTTCATTTGTGAGATCATAATGGTCGAAATTGGGTGATCTATTTTCCTACAGAATCTCCAAGAAGCCATTCCGGCTTTCTTGGATCTGTAAGGGTTAAGAACCAAAGGCCCATCTCAAGTTATTTTGAAGCTTTGGTATTTTGGGTATTAAAATGTTGGAATTTGTATATAAATTTCCCATTTTTTTTTCCCCCTTTAAGCATTACTATTCAATGATTTTTACAATTCATGCTTTGTTAATTTTGGATACCTTCAACATTCCAAATAGTTACTAATCACTTATACTTCAAAAATTCTCTAGACTCCAAAAAATTTATGAACAAGATTTTCTCACATTTGTAACTTGGTGCAAAACCCACATTCTAACCTAAAATTCTATAAACAAGGAAGTGATTACAAAATTGTCAAAGTGCCCATGATGTGAGAAATGCCAACAATTTCAAGAAGCATGTTTTCATGGCTTGAAACAAATCCTCAATCATGGCATTCCTTTTCTAAATTAGGCTTTTTGCTGATTCACTCTTGTCACGCTTGTCAACTCAAATGATAAGAGTATCCATGTCAACTTAAGGTACACAAATTTCCCTAAAAGTCCGGGTAAGCGTTCGTAGCAGCTACCAAGGAGGATGGAGGAGGGGTAATGGGCCCCCTAATTTTCTGATGTATAGACATTAAATGCCAAGGAGTAGGCTTCCAAGGGTAATTTGGGGTTGCAGACCTCAAATTTGAATTCAAAATTATCAAAAACAGCCTTGGGTGGTCCCCATGGATTCTAGGGTGCCTCCTTGGTAGCTGCTACGAACCATTGCCCTAAAAGTCCACCCAAAGATGACACTTATCCTAAAAGTAAAAGAGTAGCCGAGGGAATCAAATCCAAAAATTGCTAAATGTGTGCATAGATAGAATCAATTGGAATCATAAATTTTGGATTTATCTTGACTTAGTTATAGATTTTGGGAATGTATGTACCAAAAATTGCTCACTCTAAAACGTTTGTCAACTCAAATTAATAGAGAATTTACGGTACACGAGTTTCCATTATAGTCCACCCAAAGAAAATGCACCTACAATTCGTTCTAGCGGTGGGAATCAAACTCAAAAAATGCTAATTGTGTGCATCGATTGGAATCATAAATTTTGAAATTATCTTATGAATTTTGGAAATAAGAGTCGTATGTATACCAAAAAATGTTCACTCTAAAATACATATAAATCTAAAATTTGAGGGTATAATTTACATCTTGGTAAGATGTGATTTCTAAAACCATGTGATTTTTGAGCCTCTTACCTTTTTACCCATACCCACTAGAGCCCATATTTATTAAAAAACTAAAGGCATTAGAAACTCATATGTATTGGAGAATGAAGCTTCTTAATGAGATCCTTTACCTAATATCTAAACCTCATAATAATTAGAGAAACCTAATCATCTGTTTGATGTTAATTATGCTCTTTAAGTGAACATGTTACATTTGGTGAAGACATGAATAATAGGTAGTTAGTTGAAACATTTAATTTGAGCTTCCAACCTTAACCAGTCCGAATTAATTTTATAGCCAAATCCTCAAAATATAGTCACTAGTTACCAAATCCAATTAATTTGCTTACACGGATATCCTCGATCTTAAAGGGGAATAAAATCTAGGCTCGAAAACTAGCTAATGTGGAATTAAATGGCGTTTGTACAATTGTATACATTCATATGATGTATACATCAAAGTTTGAGATTCTAATGTACTTCATGAGGGACAAAAAATGGGTATGGTTTCTCATGATAAGTCTACGTATTTCCCATATGAGCATAGAATAGTACTTATGGGAGATAAGAGTGTAGTCAAGGACGAGATGGAGAACGAGAAAGGTAAACATCCGCTTAACAATCGTGTTGTGAAAATACGGGCTAATTGGGTGCGCAAGAGAAGTTTGGCGTTTTATGTTTTATGTTATGAGAAAATTTAGAAAAAGTGAAAGCACCAAAAAAGAAATTGCAAGAAAAATTAGATTGGCAAGCTCATTTGGAAGTAGAGAAGGAAAATGAATTCTTTGAGAATTTTTTAAATATGTAGGGGATTATATCAACTATGGAATTATAAATTTTGAATCTAATTTAGATTAGTTATGCATTCTGAAAGCAAGAGCAATATGTTTCTAAAACCGCGCACTACGGATTGTACAATAATGGTGCATTGAAGTTGGACGCTACAAAGTACCTCTTACTTAGATGCCCTTAGTATGCGGTTTTGATCCTTTGTTCCTGTAAATTGTTCCTATAAAATGATCCTAGTTCCCATCCTCCGTTGCTAGTTCCCATCCTTTGTTCTTGGTTCCTAGTTCCCCTCCTCTATTCCATGTTATTCACCCTCAAAGTCATGTACATTTGCCCAAACCTCAAATATGATCACCTCTTACATAGTACATACTTGTACCACACACCTCCAAGGTGTTAGAATCCTCTTAAGTACCGAGTCAAGGGTCAAAAAAGTCCATCACCTATCATAAATACAAAACCATAGCTCCACTAAAGGGAAGTACTTCCTCTCTCCGACGATGTTGACATGGCTTGAGTGGGTGGCCGGGGCGCTCCGACGACGGAGGAGAGTTACATGATGGCGGACCATTAGTGCGATGCAGCCAATGTAATGTATGTACGAGTGAATGGGTATATGGCGGGTAGTACTGGGCAGCTTTCAACAAGGAAAAAATTATCACCAGAATGGCAGCAGCTGTGTGTGAAGCAGAGGGTCACATGGGGTCATGAGTGAAGCTCCAGTAGAATTCAAACCCACGCTTGTACTGTCCTTCTTGTCATCATACATCCGTTGCGAACTGGACATCCCCTAACCATTGGCAAAACATGATGGGGGCTCCTTACTACTTGGAGATTGTTTTTCATTTTTAGATGAACGAAAAATAAAGCATCCTAAAGGGCATCGTCCATCTTGAAACGGCAAAGTACCCCATCACCTTGCATTTGGAGGGGGAATAAAATTGTCCTGTAAATATGGCGGGTCATTACCATAGGGTAAGGGCATGATATGGGTATCCCCGCTAAACATGGTAATATTGTAAAAATATTTTAACGAGATGGTATTATAGGTGACATGACTATAGTTGTATACATGGGGTTAACAAAGGTATTTCTAAGCTTTTAGCACATGTATAATGAATTACACATAGGTTTCACATAATGAGACGCATCTTAGTGGTACCCGTATCATGCCCTTGCCCCGTAGAACCTACCCCAACCTAGCACGCACAAATGAGAGATTCACGATGATGTGGATGGAGCATTCTCCATAGAACTTGACATAACCATTAGACTTGCGGTAGATGCAGGAGTCTTGGCAAAACGGCAAAACCAACAGACTCTGTAGCTCTGTAGTTGAACTTTAGTACCGTTGAGCTTCCACAAAAAAGTCAAATACACCGGTCATAGGAGTTGACTTTTTGTACAGTTGAGCTTCAAGAAAGAAGACAAATACACCGGCGAGAGGAGGGGATGTGGCGTGGCGGGAAGAGTGCAGTTGCTTTTGTATCGCGGGATCGGGACGAAGAGTTGTTGTTGCCATTCGGCAAAAGTGTCGTTCGCGAGGTGATGTGACGTATAGATTGAGGATTGCCGTGAAGTCGTCACTTACCAATGAGTGCTTTTTATGAAAAAGAGTAAACGCACAAATGAAGTATCTAGTACATACTAAGCTTGTACTAGAGAGTGTGATTAGTGAAAATTCGATGAGCATTTATGGAGAGTTTGACACAAGTTTTTGGTGGTGTCCATGTACTCAAGTTGATACATCCAAGCTCATAGTGACTTGAAAAATGACAAGTGGTACAATTCTTGATGAAAAAAAATCAGTTCTTTACATGATTTTCCAAAGAATTGATCATGAAAGGGAAGTGATTCATATTTTGGTACACATACGATGTTGAATTGAAGTGTGTTAGAGAGGTTCAAAACTTAGAATGTTGTTCATTTGAAAGATGTTTATTGTCACATTAACATTCAAGTCAATCCAAGTTATATATTACTTTGTTCATGTCTTTTGTATTTGTGAGCTTCAAATCCTCTGATGTGCATGATTAAACATGTTTTCATTATAAAGCATTGAAGTTTTAGAATCATGCTCGCCATATTTGAGGTTGTCATCACTCAATATCTTCAAGTTGTTGAAGTCATGCTTCTAAATTTCATCCTAAAAAAAATCCTTCTATTAAGATGATTTACCATTGAATTTGAATGAGGTGGCTTTCAATTTGCAAGAAAGTAGCATCTAGAAGCACACCAAAGAAAGAATTTGTGTGTGTATCAGTTCTCTTCAACCTAGATTCCAATAAATCCCCACTAACCCATGTGCCATTTTAACATATCTTTTTCTATAATGCCATGTCAAATACAACTAAGACAACATATCTTTCCTGAACCAAACTTGATTTATTTAGTACAATTCTCTCCTCATTCAGTATATAATTTACAAAGTAATTTGTCTTTCCTTTCCTAGAATCAATCCACTATCCAATTGTGCAACCTTTAACGCCATTGTGCAACACAAGCCGCCAATACAACAGAATTGTGGTTCAATCAATCAACTCCTCTTACGTCTCATTCATACTAAATGACGATCTTTTTTCAGTTCACGAGAGTTTTGCAGGTTCACATGCAGTAAGTCCAGTAACGTATTGACAGATTGTGATCTCGGCAAAACCAATTTTCTTGATCTCCAATTCAGCAGTTGATATAATCCATCTCTTCAAACCCTAGATTGATTACAATTCACGAATGATCCTACACCACACTCATAAAAACCAACACAGATTAAGCCTGGAAAAACTAAACTTGCGGAATCTGAGCTTGTACAATATCGAGTGAGTAGGAAGCAACTTGGTCTGAAACTCTGAATCGGCAGACAAGATTGGCGAAGTGTTCTCGAAGATAGGAAGTTAGAGATTCATGCCACTGATTGCATAACTTTCACTTCGTGCTCAGACTGCAAGTGAATGAAGATCTAGTGCGAGATTCTGCATGAATGTCTGTCAGCCATTGTGTTGCAGAGAGTGAAAATACAGCAACTTTCAGAAGGATCAGACTTGCAATATAGTTTCAGCCTACACGACGAATCAGAAACGAGCATGAAAGTCTCCTCCAGGGAGCTTTTGAATGTCTTGCATACTTTCATATCCTGTACTTCCACCAAAAAACATGGGTATCTAGATTGCAGAGCTGCTTTCTTAGTACCTAGCAGAGTGAATGTATCTTGAGGATAGTCGCATGTATAGTAAACTAGGCAGTTACAAATATTGGATCAATGAAGAAATCAATGAAAACATAAAATCAAGCATTAATTTGTGACTGAAAAGTCTCAATTTAACGAATATGGCCATTTTTGTGCATCTGGTACCTCAACTAAAATAAAATTCTTGACAAATTTCTCAAACTTTACACTAGATAAATCCTGTTTTAGATATTTGGAAATATTAGACTTATGGCTGCATCTTCACCTCAATTTAAGAGGAATGTTCGTGAGTAAAACTTCCCGTGATATGCACAATCCTCCACATCGTACTACTGAAAAGTGATAATAAACCATACACTCAAATGCTTTGATTCCGAGTTGAAATTGCATCCTAGTCTAAACAAAGGAAACGGTGAAATAACATGTCATGAGTACTTTAGAGAGACCAACTTGCATGTTTGTCTGGGTACATGCAATTCTCCACCACAATGCATGTGAAAAATTTGCAACATGTACTCCAATATTGTAGTGGTCACATTCCTTAGTCCTATGCTGCCACATTCCTGGTCACAAGACGGGCACTTCAAGACGGAACTCGCTTGATGCGTTCACAACTGCACAGTCCTACCTCTTGCCACTACTAGAAAAGAAGATGGGGGTTTGCAACGTTACAAAAGTTTTTTTTGTGTAAATGTTGCTCAAGTCTAGCAACGTTTTGAAACTTGCTAGAGCAACGTTTTCAAGAAAATAAGTAAGGTTTTCAACTAAATTATGAATAACGCAATTTAGTGATCCGATAATGTTGCTTATTTTCTTGAGAACGTTTCTCAAGCATGATTCAAAATGTTGCTAAACTTGAGTAATGTTTAAGAAGAAAACGTTGCAAACCCCTCAAATTGTAGTAGTGTAGCCAACCACTTTGTGCTTATGTAAAGTGCACCCTAAAAAGTTTTTGTTCAAAGAGCCTCCGGGAAGTATCAATCTTCAAGAAGCATAACTTTGAAAAATTATTTCTTCTAGAATAGATGATCGAATTTTGTGAGACCACCATCAAAATAAATTAAACTCCAGTACCATTTCAATGCACTTTGTAAATTGCGATCCGGATAAAGTTTGAAAACATGGTAATCATTTGAAGTTGAGAGTATGTCATGGATTCATGTGATTTTATTGGTCTAAACGTACAAATGAATAGTCAGAAACTTTGGTCCCTTTCGAAGGGGCCGGTGTGAATGAAATGTCCGTACGTAATGCTAATATCCCGATGCACATCACAAGGGGAAATAGGGACAATACTACTTCCTCCTTTCAAGGGAGGATGCTATAACTTCGCTAGTGCCTTGAAGATACTTGACCATCACCATCCAGATTCCTGTTCATTGAGAACATTTATTATTTCTTGGAAGAGGAAAAAAAATAAAAAAATAAAAATCGGCACGACCAGGAATTACAGTGACCTTCAAAAGTGTCCCAATGTTTATAATTTGAAAGTTTGGTGAGTCACCACATAGTGATTGCATGCTAGACTGACATGGCATCAATTTAGTTACATACTATCATTAGTAAGGTAATCAAGGAGCAAGGCTTACCACTTGTCTCTACATGTATGTGCATGAATTGAAGCTCTAGATATTTTCTCTTCATTGGGACAGTTTTGAAAGTACATATGAGTGAATCTTGTATGCATAGCAAGTGAAGTGTACATGCATTGTGAATTGCTTGGTTTGTGTTCTGTTGTGTGTATTTGTTCTTCTTGCGTCATATATTTGTTTCTTTCGTGTTTAGCTTCACAAGTGAAAATGGTGAGACCATTGTCCCAGGAGAAGCAACAAGGTATACTCTCTTTGCTTCAAAAAGGTTGTAGTGTGAGAGAGATAGCAAATTCTTTGCATGTTGGTAAATCAAGTGTACAGAGGTCTCGTAAGAAGCATTTTCCGGATGCAAAGCTTTTAGTTGGAGGTAGACCACGCAAGTTGACAAGTGCAATGGAGCGGTCTTGTGTAACTAGTATAACAAGAAGGAAGGTGTCTCTGCAAGAGAAGCTACTAAACATGTGCAAGAAGTTTTTGGAGTACAAGTCGGTGAAGTTCTTCAGTCGCCGTGGACTTTGTAGAGCGGGTTTGCAATCGCATGTGAAAGAAAAGAAACCACATTTGTCACGCAAAGAATATTAGGGCTCGCTTAGAATTTGCCGAAAGTATCAACACTATACTATTGATGACTGAGTCACGTGATATTCTCGGATGAGACTAAAATTAATGATTTTCTTCGGATGGGAGAGTTTGGTGTTGGGTTCGTGATCCACAGAACTTTCGGAGCGGACCGTTATTCCGACTACTAAGCATGGTGGTGGTTCGTGATGATATGGGGATGTATGTGTATACATGGACCTGGCATGATGTGTAGAATTGAAGGTCGCCTCAATCAAAGATGGTTATCAAAAAATCTTGGAGGAGCATCTCCATGGTACAATTCAAAAATATAATTAGATCCATCGGGAGTCATATTTCAACAGGATAATGCACCTATACATACCAAGAATAGTATGAAACAATGGTTTTCTAGGCAACCTTTTGGTGTCTTATCTTGGCCTGCTCAGTCTCCAGATTTGAATCCTATAGAAAATCTATGGGCAATTTTGAAAAGGAGATTGAATCGATATGACACACCACCAAAAGGGATACTTGAATTATGGTCTCGTGTGGAAGAAACCTTCCTTTCTATCACTGTTGATGATTGCAAGAGACTTATAGAATCAATGCCCAGACGAATAGCAGCTGTATTAAAATCCAGAGGAAAATGGACAAAGTGGTGAGGAATTTCCATGTTGGACATTCAAAAGTGTACCAATGTACAGAGTAGCTTTAGGTTTTTTTCCTTCGTCATTGAGCGCTTCAATTTTGTTGGAATTTTTGTAATCAATTAGTACATTGTATGTACTATTTCAATAAATTTACTACATTCCATTCCATGAGTTCCTCTTACCTACATTATTTTTTGAATGTAACATGTACAAACATTGGGACAGTTTTGAAGGTCACTGTATGAATTTCTCTTTCACTCATTGATGATCGTTGATCGCATCATGAGTGCTCCTACAAAATATCCGTCAATTCAAATTAGTAGCCGTACAGGAATAATTCTCTCAACCTAATAAAACTTCTGAGTGTTCGATACTTCGATCATTACTGCTTTCTATGTTCGATACCACCACTAAGAAATTTAAACGCAACAACTCACTCTATTAACTCAATGAAAAGCCATCATCATCAACCCACAAAATGAAGAAATCAACAACGATGCGTAATTATTCACCACCACGCACGTTTTCTGTACGCTGAGTAATAAAAATTGGTGGCTGGCGTCGGTTCAGAAACGCCGGCCTTGCATGCTCTCCCTTCAAAGGCTCTGTACACTCAGCTACAACCACAGCAAGTACTTTCACCTCAGACTAGGCATGAACAAAGAATCATGTGTCTTTCTGTATAATGTAAACTACGCTCTCCCTTTCTAAATGCTTTATATTCCTATTTTACAATGATCGAATTGTCACAGCTGCTGTTGTTGTAGCAATAGTTGCTGTTTTTGCTGTTGTTGCAACACTCGTTTCTTCTCTGCGATCCTCTCCAACACCCCCTGTGTCCGAAACAGCAAACACCCATACTCAGAATCCTTGAAAAAAAAGGATATCAATGGAAATACCGACAGGGAATGTTTGGTGGAGTGGGTGTTTTTACCTTCATGGCGATGCCGAAGGCGTCGGTGGAGTCTTCAAGCGGAGGTGGGCTACGAGGATCGGAGTAGACAAGATTCGGAATAAGCTCCACGATCGTCTCCCTCATTTGTTGTATCCTTTTCGTCGAGATTTTTCGAAGCACGCTCTCGACACTCAGAGTACCGGACCGGATGTGGTCCTCGTTGATAAACACCGAGTAGTCGCTCTGATTCTTCGGCAAGTGCCAAGCGTATCCAGAATACGAGTGAGGGTGAAAAAACACCGGAATGCACCCAGCCAACATGGAATCGAAGATAGATTTCCTCGTTGGAGAGTCTCCCTGCGGTTGCAAACAAAACTGCGACTCCTCGAAGAGCGTCATCAACGGCTGAGGCGACTCACACGCGCCACCATCACAGCTCAAAAGCTTGCAATATGGACTCCTCCGGCACTGATCAATGAGTTGCCCGCGTATCAATTTCGGCATATCACGACGAGTACCACCTGCGAAGCTGAAAAGGACGGGTCGCTCGGCAGTCCGAACTCGCTCCTGCCACTCCCGAAGCTCGGAGTCACTGGAAGGGTGAAAGTTCGTCGGATACGGAATGCCTTGATCGTTGGTTCCCCAGGGGCTCGACTCAATCACGAGTGTGGTCATGTTTTGAATCGCGGGAAGATGGAGGAGAACGTTGCCCCAGGAAGAATGCTCCATGCGGCGAAAGTCCCAGGTGATGCGTCCGCCTACCATGAAGTGATCGAGTCCGCCATGAGCGCTCCACTCCGGTTGTGTTTTCAGCCATGACTGAAACTTCAATGGAATCGCGTCACGAAACGCGAGGTTGGGTTCCCACAGCGTGCGCTGCGCTTCTAACCCTGCGTAGAATGGGACGTAGATTGCTGTGGCTTGGCTTGAATCGGTCGTGAGACAGTCGTACTGGGCCATTCGGTTGTGGAAGATGACTTCGAGTGCGAACTGGTGGGTTTCGTACCAAGCGGGTGATGGCGCATTCCGCATGGCGGGTCCGAGACCCGCGTTGGAAAGCGCCACGCACATGTCTGTCCACTCTCTGAGCGATTTGCAATCTTCGAGGATGTCTGCGTTCCATTCCCGAGGGACACGGTGGATGTAGACGTAGCGGTCCTTGCAGGAAAGTGGGGATGCTCGAAGGAGACGACCCAGAGTTTTTCGAGTTCGCAACGCGGTGCTGGTGAAGGAGGGATCGTCGGGGACTCCTGGGGTGTGATGCGTGTAACGACTGTATTGAAATAGGGAGAAGAGTGCTAAACATGCTATTGCTATTACTAACCGGTCCCGATTCTCCCCCGGAGACATGCTGACTTTTCGAAACCGAAACCGCTTCTTCATTGTCCCCGCTCCTCCTCCCTCCATCGCTAGCTGACTCGCTAGCTATCTACTAACATGCCACCCCCCTGCACGCCATAAAAACACCGCATAACACCTCAGCCATAGCCAAAATCGAAACACAACAGCTCGAGATTCGAGCCTCATTCTAACCTTGCTACCACAACATTGGATTCCATTCTAATCTTTCAACCACAGCGTTGTATCGTTCCTCACCCTCAGAACGAGATTTAGAAGGTTCTAATACCGCAACCTCTCGCCTTGGAACCTTCGCCTGGCAGCATACAGCGAGCTATTGCGGCTCACTAATACCAGAGACTCAGGGAGTGGCGCTCTGGCGATGATTACGAGAGATCAATCAGAGGGGAGGGAGTAGGTGAGGGGACGCTGACATCGCGCCGGCGAGTTCATGTGACTAGAGATTCAGGAACTTGCCTGCTGCAGGAGCCATGATCGATTCCATTCATGCGCCGAGCATTCATATACTCTGCAGCTACCACGAGCAACAGTTGGTCGAACTGCAGGGGAAAGAATGCGAGTAGTTGGGTTACCGATGCGGCTTCTGACACAAGGAAGTACCGACGAATGCTAGCCGCTACGGCACCTGAGAATGCAAAAAGGGCGAACTATCTTAGTTTCTAAAGAGAGATAAAAAAGACTCCGCCGTGATTCGATGGTGTTCCCTGCAACAGCGGAATGGAAGGCTACAGCGGGGCTCGCCTTAGGAGAGGGGGTTCTGCGTGGTCGGGCGGGTGACGCGGACGCGCGGCGGACGGGGGGGGGTGGGGGTACTGCGTGGTCGGGCGAGTGACGCGGTCGCGAGTTGCGGGACGGCAGGTAGCGGCGACGACGGAGGAGCGTGGAGGTTTTGCTATAGAAAGCCACGGAATCACATTCTCAACTACTACTACGCCTACCGCTCCTTTCTAATATTTTTTTTTGAACTTTCTATTCTATTTTTTGAACTATCTAAATTTATTGTTTGAACTTTCTTATTTCTTCTTTTGAACTCGGAGTTAACTTTCAGATAGATAGATAGATAGAAACTCCGGTCCCTTTCTAAGGGGCCGGCATGAATGACGTGTCCGTTTGTAATGCTAATATCCCGATGGCCACCGGACAAGGGGAAATTGGAACAATACTACTTCCCCCTCTCGAGGGTGGACACTATAACTACGCTAGTTTCTAGCCTAATTACTAATGCCTTGAAGATACTTGACATAGTATCCCCCAAAGGGCTTTGATGTACCCATACAACAAGGCCCAAAGACCCCCCACAATAGTTGGGTGGACTATAGTGGTGAGCACCACGCCGGCATGGGGAATAGAACCAACGACCTCCTCAATGGGGGCCATGAGCCCCAACCACCAAGCCAAGGCTTGTGGTGCCTGTTAACTTTCAGAAATGTGGTCCATTGCTTGAGCTTGAAGATTATGAGGGACGCTTTCGCATGGAAAGTCGAGGCCAACAAATCTCTAGGCAAATTCACTCACATTTTGAGCATAATTAGATCAATCGAGTGCTTGGAGAACACATTAAACAAATAGTAAGGTGGGGGCCACTTGCTCCATGTGTAAAGTCCTCGCGGCCAATTTGTAAAAAGGGGAAAAAAAAAAAAAAAAAAAAAAGGTCACTCAGTAGGTCGATTCGTATTATTAGCTACATTCCATGCTTTTCTTTTGTTCACACTAAAATTTTCTAGTGAAATAATATTTTGTAATAAAATCAAGCAACGGCCTCTAGAGCATGAATAAGCCATCCATTTTGTATCTCTCAACTTTAGGAGCGTAGGCTATGTCATAACTTATCCCCACCCATCGGTCTCATGTACAACTCGACTCCTCATGTAAAGAGCACAAACCAAATATTTTTCTAAGTAAAAAATCATACAAACTATACTAACTCTAGACTACAAGCAAAAGCAATTATAAGTACATGCATCATTACCCTTGAATTGACAATTCATTTTTTTAATTTTTTTTAAAAAACCAATCAAACATAATTCATATAGTGCACTTTTTGGACCAATAATTTTTATGGGTGACCGAGACCCCAAAACAGTTAAGGCTCCCAGGTGTCAGGTCAACTAAATGTAAAAGCAACACTTTCTCCAGAAGGACTGAGTGATTTAATCAATCACTCACATGCGAACGTACACTCACTTGGACTCTGCTTATCAACCATTGCCATTCACGTTGCTTTTAGTACTTTTTGCATTTTGCTTGGACTTTTTTTTGGGTAAGTAATAGCCACCACTTAGACTTTGGTTGATCTGTCTTTGAAAATCAACCATGCATGAGTACCCTTGTTTCTAAATATCAGTACTACAAGCTTTCAATCATACACGTAGTTCCTTGCAAAGACCCCACTACTCTAGAGTTTACATTGTATGATTAGGGTTTGCTATAACTTCTTTACTTTACGATAATTTTTTTTTACTAAGCAAATTACTACTTATAGTATGTAAAGGGGGGCAAACTTGTGAACGCAAGTAGTAAATTCCTTGATAGGAAGTAAAAAGTTATAGCGGTGCGGACAACACTAAATTTCATTTTTGGTGAATTTAACGAGTGTATGCAAGCCATGTTTTCACTAGTGGCCTTCACACACAATTCTCATCGTTTTGTCCTGAAAGTGTCTTCTGATGACACTATGTATGAGATAAGTGATATGAAAGTGTCTTCCAATGACATGTATGTACGAGACAAGTGCTTGGTCGATGCACTCATCGTCAACCAAGGCATCTAAATAGCCACCTACATTTGTAAATTGTTTCAACTAAAGACATGTTCGCATACTGTCTTCACTAAATACTATTTCGTGTATCGAGAAGTGCTCCTGTAAAGTTGACATTTACACGGCATACCATGTATAGAGCTGACCTTTCTCTTTACATTAAACTCAAATTCCACCAAGTACAGACTAGGACCCAACAGGTCGAGTATATCTGATCTTTCTTGATTGCTTGCTTATCTAGAAGTAATCTAGAGTACAACTACCACTGCTTTCCGCCGCGCAAGGAATTACTCAGATCATGATGCACGTAAAAACAGTCTAATGAATTGTTTGGTTGAAGAATAACAATAAAAATTCCAATCTCCCCACAGATCAAAATCGATCCTCCCCAACGCACATGCTAGAACTCTTAATGGTAAGTTATAAAGTGCCGCTACCTTAATGAGCTCTCAGGGTTAATGGTGCCATGACTGCTTTGCTCCACTTCCAGAAGTCAGTGCAACCACCACGAAAGGATTCCTACAGTAAAACCAACTACCCGAATGTATCCCCAACAGTGAATGCTATCTGAGAGGGTATTATTGGGTGTAACCCTGCTCATAAATCAGGCATTTAAAAATGATTTACAGGTGACTTTGCCAATCCATGAATTCATCTGACACTCACGATATTGTACCGCCCCCATTGCTGTGCCCTGGAGCTTCTTCTCGAGTACAAAGCACACAATGTTGTGTAACTTACTAACCACCTCCCCTTTTGCTGAGGACTACATCTCATGGTGATATTGCAAATCGGAATACCAGGGTTCCTCCGTGACCCTGCCAAAAGCTACCGTGCAAAAGTTCTTCGCTAGCAACAGATCAAGACAATCATGTGTTGAATGATTAATGTGATGCTACGGGTTTCGATATCAGGCACATGTAACAACGACATGTCTAAGTGCCAAAAAGCAACAAGAGTCAAAAGCTTACGGTCAAGAGTCACATCGAAGTCGGACAATACCGTATACTGTATTGCTGACATAATACAAGAGCCCTACATCAGAAATGACACTGACGTTGAAAAGCAGATACGGAGTTCCAGCTTGACTGGCTAGTAAAAAATGGGTTCGAGGGTCGATACTTAGAATACGTAGGAAGTGTCCTACGCCTCGAATAATCTTCAGTGATATACCTGCGATAGACGACTCCGCATCGTATTTGAACTATGAGCCGGAGAGGGAATCTGTAAACTCTTCCAAATTCTCTTGTTGAAGCTATAGAGTACATGTGAGATCAGCCTCTGATCTTACACCTGGTCCACAGCAAGCTACTCTATCAAAATCGATCCAGAAGCAAAAAGTCATCATCTTCCAGAGTTTGTACTTCTTTGTCACCGACAAAATGCTGTCGACCAATATCATTGACCATCTGAACAAACTCTCGCCGCTTCTCGATATCAAGAGGAACGTATGGAAGTCGAAAAACGGGACGAATCAAGCCAAGCTGTGCGAGAGCTGTGTTGAGTCCTATGGGATTAGGTTCCACAAACAACCAGTTAATCAATGGTTGAAGCTTCGCATTAAGATCCGCATCTTTCCCGTCGAAGAGTAATTTGTGCGTAAGCTTCGGTATCAAGTTGCTCACCACTGATATAACTCCCCTTGCTCCATGATCCCACCTGTAAAGCATCAATTTCAGTACTAGAGCTCTCGAGTAAAAAAATGTCATGAACTCAATAGTTGCCTCCCTTTTCGGAGTATGCATACAAGATTGAGAAACTGGGCATGGGCTTACCGGGCATCATGGAACTGGTCATCGTTTCCACTCCATATGGTGAGTCCCTGCTCAGCGTAAGCACCCACGCGCTCGTTACCCATGCACTCCTTCACCCCTAAAAAGTTAGGCTTTCCTGAGATTCTCTCGATTATAGAAGGAGTGATATCCTGGCCTGTTCGTCCCGGCACGTTATAGATAATAGTTGGACCCATCCCAAGCACACTTTCGAAGTGCTTAATAAGTCCTTCATTCGAAGTTTTGCCATAATACGGATTGATATGAAGAGCTCCATGCATACCTACTGCAAACCCCTGCTCCGTGGCATGAATAGCTTCCCTTGTCGAGTTACTACCCGTGTTACCTGAAAGACAACATGCAACAGAAGTAAGAAAATCGAAGAAAAGCTCACAAACAACGCCATTTGGCCTGACCGAGTACATAAAATCAGTATTAATGAGAGCTCGAACTTACCGATTACTTTAATTCTATCGCCGAAAATATTGACTGTATGAGCTATAAGCATGATATGTTCATCCCAAGTCATAAGCTGGCCTTCTCCGGTAGTTCCTCCGACTATAAGCCCCTCCGCACCATTCGCAATTTGTAGATCAACGAGAGTGTCGTAAGCTTCTAAATCAAATCGTCCATCCGGCAAGTAAGGAGTCTTGATGGCAGTTATCAACCTCAACTTCTTCATTTCCTCCACCGAATTGCTGCACGTTGCGGACAAAATTAGACTCGATCCACTACCAACCAAATCTTAATGTGGTCAAATCCTAGCTAACCTATTCACTACTTACGGGACATACTTTGCCGATGCACAAAACTCCTACTTCAATATCACTGCCATTTGCCAACAGTACAAACCTGATAAGAAAATTTCATTGCATGCACACAAACCAGCATACACTCAAATGTCAAACCCTAGCTAGCGACTTTTACATACACATGTTCATACTTTGTAGACTCACAAAATCCATATGAGTGATCCACTTATTCGATTTATGAACTTCACTAGCCAACAAATCCAGATTCAACTTCGATATAAACGGAAGTCTAACCGACACAGCCAAATAACGCCCGACGATTTTCCTTTATTAAACTCTGATAACCTTCTTGAATGATGGAGCTGATCAAACTCATCAAAAACATTTATGAACAGAGAAAGACGCTGATTGAGAGCGCGTACCTTCGTCTGGTTTCATGGCTACGCATTGGGAGCGGCGCAGCTTGCATAAGCGCTGATCGAACTGTAGCATCACCGACCTTACGGGACACCAGCTTCGCCACGCCATGACTGCCGATCTCTCGGCCACGAAAAGCCACTGAGCTTTGCAGCTGATGCACCTGGGTCTTGCCATTGTTGCAAATTGTTCGCCCGTCGAGGGCCCCGACCGCATGGCACTGCATTCGCGACGACGATGATGCCATTCCTTCAACAATTTGCTACTAAACCCTCGATTCTGCTACGAAAAGGTCGATCGCGGGAGGTGAGAATGTGAGCAAGAGCAAAAACCCTAACACAAACCCCGTCATTGCCAGCCAGGGGTCATCATGGGTCGAGTGATAATGGGGCCAATGAGAAATGTGCTGAGGTGGACCCGGATAGGGTAGACGTGGCGGGCAGAGAGAGTAGTTCTGGGTGCCAACTCATCTGTACACTTTGCTCATGAGTGACACTTCACGGGCACAGGAATCGGAGAGCATGCTCTTGGGATCACGAGGATGTCATGGGAATAGATAGATAGAAACTCCGATCCCATTCTAAGTGGTCGGCGTGAATGAAGTGTTCGTTCGTAATGCTAATAACCCGATGGCCATCGGGCAAGGGGAAACTGGAGCAATACAATTTCCCCTTCCGAGGGTGGACACTATAACTTACGCCAGTATTTAGCTAGTTTCCAGTGCCTTGAAGATACTTGATATAGTATTCTTGAAAGGGCTTTGAGGTACCCATACAACAAGGTCCAAGGACCCCTCTACAGTTGGGTGGACTATGGTGGTGAGCACCACGCTAGAATGGGAAATAGAACCCACAATCAATTGTGAATCAATCAATCGATTTGCGTAGTAGAAATTTGATTAGTCTCTACTTTCATATGCAATTTACGGATAATTCTTTAATTTCATTTCAGGATTTTTGGTGCGATAATCCTTTGTTGCCGTCACAACCTTTTGTTTATCAATTTCAACATACTTCCATGTGAAAATTTAGACATTTTCTCTACATTTATACATGTCTTACAAGGATAAAAGTTGTGTATACATTTTCATAACCCACCCGAAGATTAGAATTTGAATAGCCTCAAGTCATGAATACTTTTCAAGTGCTTGTTTGAGCCCTCAAAATACTCCTTTCCCTCATACAATAAGGAAAAAGAACTTGTGTTTCAACTTTGAGCATTCTAATCTCACGAGAAAGAGGGCAGTTTGAGGGTCAAGCTTGGAACTTCAGAAGGCCTAAGTTAAGTATGTTAAATATCAACGAAGCATGAAGGATGATAGTATCATACTCCAAAAAGTATCTATCAAGTGTATCACAGACTTTGAATATACCCTACTTGAGGCGGTTACTTACAGGAACGTTCTTCGCACCTTGTAATCACCGTTCGCACCTTGTAATCACCGTTCGCACCTTGTAATCACCGTTGAAGATTTTGACTCTCGACGTTTCTTCCATGAACTTGCGTCTTTAACATAACCACTCTTGGAAAAATTTCAACAATCGAAGCACACCCAGACAAGGAGCAACATACGCACATCCCTCCGTTACTAATAAAATTTGAGTAAGGCTCATGTTTCATTTGAATATCTGATTATTCGTTGTTAACCCCTAAAAATCCAGGGGTTTCCTCGACCTCCAGAACCAAAAACTGCCATTTTTCACCTTCGTTGGGAGATGGGGAAATGGAGAAACTTTTTTTTCTGGTTTTAGACTTTGAACCGTAAGATCTTGTACCTAACTTGTATACAAAGGACTGGTCAAAATTTCAACCGTTGGATGTTTTTCATTTGTGAGATCATAACAATCAAAGTTTGACCAACACTTTTTTTTTGCCACTGCGTGAGAGGCATTGTCTAAATGGTGCCAAGGGCAACTTGATGATTGTTATTCCAAATATTTTTCCCTCATTTTTTTTCATGTAGGTATTCAAGTTGGTTATGCTCATGCAAAATTTTAGAGACCAATTCCACTTTTTGACCTTAATGTAAAATATTTTATGAAAGAAGGTCTAAAAACAACCATATAGTAAAACAAGCACCACGTATGATATATTTAGTTTGAGAAAAATCTCGACGGTGAGAAGGTGCATTTATGATAATGTGAATTTTGAAAAAAATCTTGGAAAAAATCCAAAATCTCGAATTTTGGCAATTTTTGAAAGAAAAAATTGTAAAATTACTAGAAATTGTGAAGATTGTTTTTGAAAGTTTTGGAGGCTGCCCTTGTAAAATTGGTAAACTTTTTGACTTCGGACACATTGGAATTTGAATAGTAATTTGGTAATGAACATATTTCTAAAAAAAAAAAATTAAAAAAAATTATTTTAAACTGCCCGATTTGGACTTGAAACCTAAAATTTCTAGATGAAGGTTATAAAATTATAATTTGAGTTTGAAAATTTTACCACATACACATTACTGCATGTGGAGCACCCAATAAAAATCTTAGGCAAAAATATCAGTTTAAATGCTTAAAATGAGCTGCCCGAAATCTCAGAAAACCGAATCGGCTTTCCTGGATTTTTAGGGGTTAAGACAAATTTGCTCACAGTTAGCTTCAGATAGTCGGTAGCTGACGAGGGAGAAGCCTGGATCCCAGTGTCTGCTAATGACATTGCAGTCAACTCAGCAAGGGTCCTCGATCATGTTTTAACTTACTTCTTTTCTTTTCTTTTCTTTCTTTCTTCTTTTTTCTTTTTTATTTTCTTTTATTTTTCTTTAAAAAAAATATAAATAAAAATTTCTTTTCGGATTGATCACAATATGAAAAGTCACCATTACATCAACATTGGAAGATTTCGATACTTTAGGCCCCGAGGCTAAAAGTTGGGGTGGGGCTAAAGTACCCCATTTTAACCCCCAAAGCTTAGCTGGGGCTAAAGTCTAAGCCATTCAGAAGTCGACCTCAGTCACCATCAATACTTTTCCACAAAATACTATAACTTGCAATTCATGACAAAGTTGTTTCATGTTCCTAGTAGTGGGAACATTGGAAGCTAAGCCCTAACGAGCTTCTTCGCGATTGTATATGCGACACATTGCGCGAGCGATTTGGAGCAAGACAGTATTGGAGTAAGTGAGGAGCGATGGATTTCAGATGGAGTTTGTGTAGCTCTAAATCCGTCGCTCTATGGAAGACCGCGACGAGCGACGCGAAGTTTCGGTAGCATGTGCACTACACCTCGAAGCTCAAGGCAGCCTCGGCGCAACCCATGAAGCCTTACAGTAGCTCGAATACCAAGAAAAACAACGATAAGTTTTTAGAGGATCTCAAGCTCAGCCGCATGCCGGACCGTAGCGACCGTTACGAGGAGCTCGTCTCCTCATCCACATGCTAATTCCCATCCCCGCATGCATTAGGTCAGTTCCCTTATTCTCGTTCTTGTGTTCAGATTCTTAGCTCTCTACTCGATTGTACTAGCACCATTCATCGTACACTGGGACGGACCCATACTAGTGAAAGATCTATTACAATTTCGAAAGGCACGAGCTATAGAAATCTAGCTCACTATGAGCTTAAAAGGCCTTATTTGTTAGATTGACACAAAGTGCTAATTTTGAGACTTTCGAAAACGAATACAAATTTTTGTGAATAAATAGGTAGAACACGAATATTGTAAAAGCTGGAATCATATATACAAGTCGCTTAATCCGTCATCAAACTTGGCTCCTCTCTAGCATTCAAGGTGTAAAAGGAGGTGAGAAATGATATGCACCAACGACATGGGATAAAAGAGTTCTTCATACAAGAAAAGTGAGTGCTTTTGGAAAGGGTAAGTATATTAAATAATGTCTTTTGTATACAAATATATGGTGTTGGAGGTTGAAGAAGAGAGTGGACCTCTAAAGATCATTTGTGTTGTAAATAGAATAAAGCTACTCCTACTATAAGTTACCATACCTTTAGTTTGTTGTAAATAGAATAAAGCTACTCCTACTATAAGTTAGTTAGTGCATGTAATAAACACCAACCACTCACTGTGAGTTGGTGCATGAGCTCCATCCTTTAACAAGGAGTTACAATAGCAAGTTAAACTATAGTTTCCTTCTATATAAAGCTACAGGAGAGCTAGCCTCTCCTCACTTCTTTCCTGACAATGTCTCTTGCACACAACACGTTATCAGCACGACTACACTAGAAGAGGAGCTCTTCTATCTAGTCCGTACACAACTATGCTTGAAGAGGATCTCTTCTATAGTGTGTACATCTGATCTGTGTATTCATGCAACATGAGGCTCATCTCATGTTTTGAAGCTATTTTCTCTTTTATCCTTTTGTTTTCTCTTAGCCGGGAGGCTGTCCACAAAGACGAGCCCCATCCGGTCGTATGCGCAGCACTTATAGCAAGCCACGGCCTCGGCCAAGGCCGCAGCACACCTTTGCTGCAGCCCCAAGAAATTTCAACACGCTGCTTCATGCTACCATTCCTCTTGCATTTTCACTAGCTTCCTCATTTTTTTGTTTTTCATTTTTACTTTCACTTACTTTTAGTTACTTGATAAGATATTATCTTGTCCTTCAAGTTTTGCTAGCATGGCTGCTTCTAAGCCTATAGTAGAAAATAAAATAGCTAAGAGTATCCAGCCCCTTATATTTCCTGAGTTAGAAGCTGATGGTAGAAATTATTTGCGATGGTGCGTTGATTCCAAAGGATACCTTTTATCTAACGAGTTACAAGATATTCTAACTTACCCGGTACCCGCAAATTTCACGGCCGCACAGAAGAGCCGGGCCATCGTTTTTATGCGAAAGCATATTGACGTTTCTCTTCAACAGCAATACTTACAAGTTGATGACCCAGCAGATCTATGGAGGCAACTGGAGGCGAGGTTTCGACACGAGAAGACCATCTTTTTGCCTAAGGCCCGCAGCCGATGACCAAAATCTAAGGGTGTATGATTTTGCAGACTTCTCATCATACAACACTCAACTCTTCACAATTACGTCTCAACTACATATGTGTGGAGAACCCAAGAGCGACGAGATGATTGACAAGACTTTGTCAACCTTCCCAACTGCGTCTGCATTGTTGGCCCAAATGTACCGGACAATGAAGTTCAAGACTTATAGTGAACTGACTCAATTCCTGCTTCTCTCTTAACAACAACAACAGTTGTTGCTGAAGAACAACGAAGCCAAACTGCCACGTGAGACCAACGCAGTGGAGACACTACGGCAGAATACTACACTTCATGACTAGCGTTTATGACTGTGCAGAGTCATAAAATCCAAAAATATGACTACAATGGGTCTATCATCACATGACGCGCGCGGTGACAGTGTCTAGTAGTTACCGACGAGTCGCTTCAGACAGCCTGTCATATAAATAAATATGCCTTGAAACGTATACTTAGGGCCAATGTACGTGCCACGTCAGCGTTTTCGCCCCCATTTTGACCCACCTGTTGACTACGACTTTTCTTGACCTGCCCGGGCAGCTGAGCCTAAAATCCAACGTGGCATGTGACTATGGCGAGTCACAATTTTTGCGACGTGGATTATGACTCTATTGAGTCGTATTTTTTGCTTACGTGGCGGCGCACGTGGAATATATTTGCTCGTCGTCATTATAGGTCGACGTGGAATGTGACTCTTGCAGTCATGTATTTTGTCATAATGTGGAGTAAGTGAAATGTGGGTGCTGTCACATTTTGAGACTATGGTGGAATATGACTCTATGGAGTCATATTGTGTGTGTGTGATAATGTTGGTCATGATATTTAGGCCGACGTCGAATATGACTTTGTTTAGTCGTATTTGGGCCGATGAAAAAAGCCTTGATTCGGGATTGTTGTAACTTTCTGTAGTCAATTAGTCATGTTTCTAAACGCGTCATCGTAATTCAATTTTTGAGCAAGAGAGAGATGACTAGTTTTAGTCACAATGTCGGTTTTGGTAAGAACATATTACCACTCGTGAGCATTTTGTGACACTCATATGACTCTAGCCGCATAACATCATAGAGTCAAATGGTGAGGCACACGGAGCCACATCACTAGGATTGTATACACGCAAATGACGGCTTTGTGTTATATTCACATGACAACGTTGTGTGATATTCTTATCACTCACGATTGTAGACTACAATCATGTCGTCTTTTTCATTACAGAAATCATGGGCACAATATAGTCATATGCAATGGGATGCATCACGTACAAAAAATATTGGAGAATGTTGGATAAATGCGACAAAAGGCTAAATTTTGTATTTAGTCCTGAAATTCTACATACAATACCAATCACGTGAGACAATCGCAACACACTTAGTATCTAGCATAAGTCAAAGACCAACACTTTGAAGTTATTGAAAGTGTATTACATAATATAGATTAGGTCGCCTTCAAATAGCAGATATCACGGGCCACTTCGTAATGGAGTTTAGTACATCTCCCAAGCGTTGCATTGGTGGATCATCGTCATTGTTAGGCTCGAACAAATACAAATAAGTTTCCGATCCTGGTACAAGCGATGAAATCAACACTGAAGCATTGCCCTCCTCAATCATCCTGCCATGCATCGTGCCTCCTGCAAGGCTCACAATTGAGCCATGAGCAACCACTTTGTCAGTGGACTCGTAACTATCGTCAAAATCCATGACGGCCACCTTTGAATGTGGTGCCAACGTAGTTGGTGCCACCTCCACCAACATCTCCTCGGCGCTAGAGTCCTGTATCAAGAATTGAAAGGTCCACCATATTAATGACTACATATCGCAACTAACCGTTTTGAAGCATAAAAACCAATGAATAGGATGGAAAAGAAATGATGAGAGAGCTTGCATGGTTTCCAATTATGGGGTATGAAGCGGTCATGGACCTACCGGCTTCCGTAGTATCGCAGCGAGGCGGATTTTCTCGCCCAAGTATTCCACGCAATATTCCATGTCCGATGGGTTACGCTAAGGCTTCAAATGGCTCTATCGGGACGGGTGAGATAGTCGTCATTTGGCTCTAATGGGTTCCATCGTGGACAAATGAGGAGATTGGATGGAGGGGACTCATTCGTTGCGGTTGCATCGCAATCGAATTGAAGGCATCGAGACGCAATGGCTGAAGATAATGGGACCGCGCTAAAGAAATCATTGAGATTTCTTTTCGTACCGCTAAATTCCTTTCCCCACAAAAAACTCCACTTTATCCTTGTGGAGTTCCCCAAGAACTTAGCTACAACCTCTAGTAGATCATGTGCTCAATAGGGGACCATATCCCCACATCAAAACGAGTACACAACATGGACAAGAAAGGGCCACAATCAACCCTTTTCTTGATTTTCACCGGTGGTCTTTATCGAAGTGGACCACTAGATCTGCACCCCACTCTTGCCTATCGTGTAGTGGCTTGATGTCACATAAAAGCCCTACAACGTTCAAAACGATCACCTTTCTACGCAAATTATCAGAAAGGCTTACCGGTGGACATTTCCCTCCGCCTCTAGCCTTCTTCTTCTTTGCGGGACTACTTCCTTTGTCTCTGCTCGCTTCTTCTTTAGTGCGGGCTCCTCCCGCCTCTCTTCGTCATCCTTTGAGCACCACATCAATAACATATGGTCAAATGGTGATTTTCCACAAACAAATATTTTCCACACTGTTTGTATAAGAAAACTATGTGATACGATGTTCCACTACGTTTATGACTAATATGTGTTATGTTTTGTGCAATAGTGACTACTTCATGTCACATTAATGATGTACATTATCGATGCCTGACATTCATATAATATTACCGATTTGTGTGACATTCCCTGGTGTGCGTTCGATTTGTGTCACATTCTCTAGGCATATCACTAACTTGTGTCACATTCCCTTGATACGTTACTCATTTTGTGTCACACTTTGTCTAGGCATATCACCGACTTGTGTCACATTCCCTAAATATATGATCGATCCCCGCACATACGTTGGGAATCGTATGATCGATCCCCTCGTCACAATCGTTGATTACATAGCTTTTCTCTGTTGCGAAAAATCAACACTTATTCTACAAGCGAGTGCAAGGGTACCTTGTCCTTTGCAGTTGCGCGGCGCGTGGTACGACCTTTGGAGTCCTCCTTGAGCTTCTCAACCTCGCCCTTCCTCTTCTTCGGTGATTTTTTATCCTTCTTCATGTATACTTGGGTTGCAACGGGTTCTGAGAGGCGGTCTGAATTTGCATTTTCCTCAAAGTTGATGGCAGTGTTTGCAGCAAGTTTTACCGATTTCACACATTCACCACCCCCACAGTCACTGGACTTCATGGTAGCCTCATCCTCCTGATACAGTAGAGAAAAGTGAGGAAAACATGCACTATGAATGATTCACCAACCATTTATTACCTTGATTGACTCATTGAAGTAGATTTGGTATGTGTTGAAGGCATACCGAACCTCCTTTAGCTACCTTGTGGCGATTCGTGGACTTCCGTATTCTTGGCGCTTTCATCGCATCATCCCACACCGGGTCTATGATTTCCGTAGATACAACCGGCGATTCTGCGGCTTTTAGGTGGGCCTCCTCCAATCCCGTGTGGTACACTTTTGAGGTGAGGTCAGAATCGATGGCAACCGTTGCTTCCGAATTCGAGTAGCGACTCTTTGAGGCTATTTTTCACGCCCTCTAACTCGCCTTTGACGTCTTGTATATGTGCCTCCACTTCGCTCCTTAAAGCTTGCACACACTCGTAAAGAGGACCCGACGCCTTTTGAAGTAGATGATCGGGGCGACGGATTTTCCGGTGTTATAAGCTCCGCTTCAACTTCTAATTGTGTTGGAGGCCGATCCAACCTACATGACTGTATAATAAACACAAAATATAACTAACATCGCTTATTATTTCTAGAAAATATGACTAACATCGCTTAATATTTCTAGAAAATATGACTAACATCGATTATTATTTCTAGAAAATATGACTAACATCGATTATTATTTCTAGAAAATATGACTAACATCGATTATTATTTCTAGAAAATATGACTAACATCGATTATTATTTCTAGAAAATATGACTAACATCGATTATTATTTCTAGAAAATATGACTAACATCGCTTATTATTTCTAGAATATCTCACCTGTCTCGTAGTCGAAACCAAGAATTAAAACAAAATGATCGAGAATTTGGGAGTGTGGCTTACAAGTCGAGATCTCACTTCCCCTTCGACTGCTGCGGAGTGTGACACATTCCGCAAATTCCTCCGACACACCTCATACGTTTTGCCTCCGCTATCTTGTCCTCCCTTGCTTTGAGCTTCTTGAAGTTCTCCTCGTGTTCTTTTTTCACGTAGCCTGGGTAGAGGTGGCCCTTATCAAGCGACTTCTTCATGTTTGACCTCCTCGTCGCGCGATTGTTGTTGACGCAGCTTCTTGGAAGAACACGTGCTCTGGACATCGCCCAACCCACCCCGATATTCAAATCTGCGAGGCCAAATTGTCCTTGATTTGCGGGAGCAAAGACTCGTGAATGCACTTTGAAGTTGTCCTCGCTCCAGTCCAAGTCTCGAGAATGGCCCCGAAGTTTCGTTAGCCAATCGGTCCTACGTGATCCTGTAGGGTACCCAGCATCATCAACTTCAACCCATAATGCCGGCTCCGTCTCTGCTGATCTCTTCATGTTACGCCTCAAACCCTTCAATTTCGACTGACGGTGTGGCGATGATGCAATATTCCTAACCTTTTTTCGTAACTCAAGAGGGATCGCACCCTTCGCGCCATCCGCTTGAAACCCCAAGTTCACGTAATTCGATCTCGTCCATGACTTCTGTGCATCGCTCGGGTGGTGCCTCCTCCTCTTCATCTTCACTGTAGTTGTCTTGCTCAACCTCCTCTTGTGCTTCAGACCGAGGGATGGTCTCATCGTCACCGTCAGTCATGCTCTCCAACAGTGTCGAAGAAGCCATTTTGCTCTTCTTTCGACGAAATCGCGCAGTCCAGGGCCTGGGCTTATCAATAGAATGACGTATGACCTACAAGAAGAACATTAGATAGAATTAAGAGATCGCCTACAGTTAATGATTGATTACCTAGTCAATATGACTAAAACCAGTTATTTTTATTCATTTATGATTCTTTGGTAGTCATATTTACAAAGAACATCACTACAACTACCGTATTTTATAGTCAACAACATCACTACAAGTAGTCATTATCATTATTCATTTATGATTCTTTGGTAGTCATATTTACAACAACATCACTACAACTAACCATATTTTTTTATAGTCAACAACATCACTACAAGTAGTCATTATCAAATTTTTTTCATAATGAAATTGTTTCCTAGTTATAGAACAATTAGTATTAGGACTTTGATTATGTTAAGGGTGCTTTACAATACGGACTATGAAGATTGGTCATTTGCTCTAAAATTTGATATAGAAAGCGTTGTAAGTTTGACTTTACACTATCTCAAAGAAGAAGGAATGATTACTAAGTTTGAGGTCCCTAAATTATACATATTTTTCTAAATCAGAAAATGTTCCTCGATGGCTCGGTCTAAGTTGAGTCTTTTAATTTTATTATCACGACATATACATGGACATTAACAGAATTCTAAGGCACCAGAGAGACCAGAAAAACTAAGAAGCATTAGTCATATTGTTGTACAAGTATATCTGAATAAAGTAGAAGAGTTACAATTTGACGGTTTGACATTCTAAGTTTCATTTAGGCAAATCACATGAAACAACAAGGTACAGTGTTTGGCAACTTGCCTTTTGTTGCTTTGTTTGTAACTGCTCTTCAATAAGTTCCTCCTCACTGTTGTCATCTTCGCTGCTCTCTCCCTCTGAAAGCCGCCTCCTTTGCGTTGATCGAGTGCGCAACGGCTTCAAAGTCGAAGGTCCTTCCATTGGCAAGGTATGGCTGCTCTCAACAACATGCGCAATCTCAACCGAAGTCATTTCTAAGATCGGCAAAGTAATGGCAGGGAAAGAAGCAATGGTTCGAAAAACTTCAATTTGTTTATTATCGGATAGGTTAGCAATGTCTCTTATCACTTTTCCAACAAGATTAGCCATATCCACGTAATTTATGACTACTCCAAGTCATCTGCTGCAGACTTAATGTGACTACGAAGTCACAATCTCTCGCACATACAACGCCACGGTCTCACAATACTCATTACAACTTCAAGTACTTTCATCTCTAAGCCTCTCTACAACTATAGCCAACACAAACTGAAAAAATCAGAGTTCTAATCAACTACACAAATGTAATACACAATAGTCTCAAACGATCAAGGAATACAACGAACAAAAATGACCGATATCTCGCCATATGTGCTCATCAAGGACCAGGAATCGTGCGAATCTCCGTCAACAGAGAATGGTTCGACACGATCAAAGAATGCGGCACAATCTCAAACAAAGAAGGCCTTCGACTCGGTTCCTCACTCACAATTGCAGCTTGGCGCTTGACATGTGCAAAAAATTCGATGAGCTCATATCATATGCAGAAAATTCGATGAGCTAATATCACGGAAAATCCTAGCAAAATGGTAGTTTTGGTATGAAGCTCAAAATATTATCATCTTGATGGGGTTGCTCATCTTTATTCTTGACAGATCCAAAGAAGAATCAAATTTTGCAAAATTCTTCAACAAACCGCAACAACATCGGTATCAACAAGGGACCCTCCTGCGCTCCACCCAAACAGACGTCGAACAAACAATCCCTGTTACCAAGACCTCATGAATATCTCTCTCGATGTTGCCAAACAAATTCTTAAAAGGTTCAGATTATACTAGACGCAATATCGAAAGTCTAGCTTTCGATGTGTGGTGAGGCTATGGTCAATTCTATGAATGATGGTACGAGTCGGTAATTGCAAGTTCGTTTGATGAATTTATAAACATGCAACATTTAAGCATCGAGCACCAAGGTCATGACTTACTAGCACTTCACTCACAAGAACATTTAGAAACTCATAAAGATCGGAGAAAAGCCTCATCTCCTCATGACACCTTAAGATCTTGATACCAAATACCTCGGAATGTCTCAGTCTAGATCCTCTAACAATTTAGTCACACTAAACGCAATCTTGAAAGCAAAAATATAACATGAGTGTTGAGGCTAAAAGGGCTCAAACAAAGGATCAAATTTCCGGTACTTAACCTTCTTGGTACCAAAGAGCTTCTCATGAATGTCTCGTGACTCAATAATGTCACAAACAGGATCCTTGAAAGATTTCATTATTAATATGAAAAGTCTAGTTTTCGGTATCAACAAATATAATGACGACGTCACGAGAGACTTGATCTTTGAGGAGCACGATCACCGCATCGAGGATCACCGTTACGTTGCTCGGGATCACCGATCGAGCCGAGGATCACACTTAGCTAATCGACGAGCATGATCACCAAATCGACGATTATGCTCGGCACCGCCCGACCCTTTGCTCGGGTAACGCCCCACGCCTATGTCGCCCTGGTCAACCGAAGAGATGCTTGCGTCCCTTCTCGTAACAACTTACAATTGATACTATTCTAGGGGAGGGGACTCACCAGGCGAATCTCGATGGCGACTTCAAACACCCAACAACGACTCCAAAGACACGCACAATCCTAAACGAATGCTCACGTATCGCGTCTCGGCCCTCCGGACAATGAGCCAAGCTCTTGGACTTTGCAGACAAAGAATACGAACTCGCTATCTATCTAGCTTACTCCACCGCAACAATCACCGATCACCAAAACTCCTAGTACCATGCGGTCACTCTCTCCACGAAGCTTGACCATACTCATGAAACCTTACTCATCCCCTACCAACACCATCAATCCCGAAACGCGACAAAATGAGAATCAAAAATGCAAAATGAACACGAACAACTCGCACTACGTGAAGAAGAAGTCGACCAAAGTCACCCACAAAATCAATCGGACCTACTCCACTCCAACAATCACCGATCATTCAAAACCCATTCCTCTCTACCATCCCGCACTCTTACTCTTCAACAAAAGCTCGCCCATACTCACGAAACCGCACTAATCCCATACCAACACCATCACTCCAAAACACAGAGCTACGAGGTCAACCAAAAAGTGCAAGATGAACACGAGCACCGCCGCACGTATGAGTTGCGAGCAATGGACATGGCCGGAGATCGATTGCATGAGTTCGTGATCATTACCAGGATCACCGTGAAGATCAAGCGGTGACTTCTTCCCGAACAGTGACTCTTTGTCCCCACACTATATTCCGTAAGAATCCCGAGAGATACCAATCGATCGAGCACCGAATCTAGTTGCTACTTCGTCCTTCGAGAGCGTTTGAAGCTCCCGCTTAAATGCGTCGAAGAGGAGGAGGACGCCCAAGGCATCTGCGACTATCGGTGGACAAAACCCTAAATGGTAATCAATGCTTGAAACCCTAATTGATGCATGAAGGGCAACCTAAATAATGAATCGCGAGGAGGGCACTACCGTCGGTGAGAGAGCACTTGAATGCGTCGGTGAGGAGCACGAGACGAGGAGATCACCTCTTCCCGGCGGCGGCAAAAAGTTCCGGTGCAGGGCGACAGGCCGGCCAGGAGGAGCTGAGGAGCTGAATGCAGCCTCGAAGAGGAGGGCGCCCGAGTTCCCGCGGAGTGGCTCAGTAGCAGTGCTCACGCAAAGCAGCACTTTGCCCTTACATTCGAAGCTCTACTTCGGAGTGGAATCAAGAGGCAGGCAAGAGGCGCAGAAATTTCACTCACCTCTTTTCTTGGGGTTTCTTGAAGCCCGTCGTTGCACGTGGAGACACAGGTAAGCCTAAACCACGCATCACCTCCTTGTTTTTGGCAATCCTGTCGTTTCTAAGCTTCTCGTAATTAGATTCATCAGACGCCATCAAGCCTGGTCACAATCATCGCCCGTGAGAAACGCACGATTGCACTCGAGAAAGGTTGTTCCTGTGAGCTAGGGTTCCTGTGTGTGCCACGTCGCCCTTGTCAACCGAAGTTGACCGGACTCTGCCGACTAGCACATGGGTTACTGCTCTAGTTAGGCATGTTCTTCGCTTGATCATTTGCTTGTATTTTGTTACAGGCTCTTGTCATTCACATTTATTTGGTTACAAACTTGAGTTATCACCCATGTTACTGCCTCCCATGTACCAGTACCTTGTCTGTTGTAGTAACTTACCACTTGCTCAGCCTAATGTATTTTTCATGTCATGTATCCCTTCCCAATTCTCTCATCCTCATGTGAAATAAAGGTTAAAAATTGCTTTTTGTTGTCAAAACTACTTTCCACTATGTACTTGTACTATTTGATTGCAACCTACGATGAGAAGTGCAACATGCGAGGTCATACTTACTGAAAGCAAATGTCATAGGGGATTTTAGAGTTTATTGTGATCCGTGAGTTTGAAACATAGTAAGTGAGTTTGAAACATAGTAAGGTGTGGAGAGCCTTGTCCGAAACGGGTGTTTTCAACTTAGATAGACCACCTCTCTCATATAGGTCAAAATTTCAATGAAAGTACTAGCACGTGACAATAGTTAATAAAAAAATTCAAGGGTTGGAATTTGGTAACAGAGATCGAAGTTCTCCATTCTTGTATGGGATTTGTATTAATTTTGTTGTTAAGGCTAGAGTCAATTTGTAGAAGTAACAAGGGTGCCTTATATAGAAAAATAAGAAGCATTAGTCATATTGTTGTACAAGTATATCTAATAAAGTAGAGGATTTACAATATAGTTCAAAAAAGCTAATTACATGGTCAAAGATGGTTCGAATTTTGGTTATAGATTCTCTAAGTTTTATGACAACTACCAGTCACGTATGTGGTATTTGGAAGTCATATAACACCCTCATGTCATTTGCATCACTATCGCTTGTAATAAATATGGTCGTTTTCTCTTACATGACTTTCTAAGTCCAAAGTGATATTTTTGTTGCACAAAGGTATGCGAGATCTCGAAGATCTCATGTGGCATGCAATGTGGTGCGGTTGTATTGTCATAGCCTCAAAGAGCTCCTTGTCCCTCTGAACATGTGTTTTGGTTCCTTGCAGACAATGAAAGAAGGGGAGCTCCAACACTTAAAGCATCTACAATTATGGCAAGAGGAAGAGATTCAAGCGGATACCCTGCGATTAACGAAATACCCATGTCCATGCACTGAATGTGCAGGAGGGAAAGTTCTTGATCGAGCCACAATTCGGAAGCATCTTCGTAGTCGAAAAAGGGACCCCGTTTTTACAGCATCGATCTTGGTAAGTGATTGCAACCAACGAGTCATTCTAAATTAAAGCGATGTGGTTCTATGTACGATTGTAGACTTTAAACGTTTGTGTACCCAAATTATGTAGGTCAGGGTGGCGACCCATTGTCAGATCAGCATGTTTGAAATCACTGAGAATATTCTTAAGTCAAAAAGAGTCCTCCGATCGCGCCATATCCACGTCTACATCCGCAAGATCCAGTCGTTTGCAGAATTGGCGTTCAAATGTGTACGACGGACAATGGTGCGACGGACCCATTCCAAAGCTAACACGATTCTCATATTGGAAAAGAGATTGGGAAGTGAAGGTGTCCAAATTTGGCTTCATGGGTTGGGAATCTGCTTGCAATGCAACCCGCCAAAGAGGGTGAGGAACTGCTTCCTTTCGTCGGACCACAATACACCTCCGCGGAATACAAAACATTGAGCAAGGCACATCCTCGGATGAAGTCGTACGTGATGCGTGCGGAGTCCGACTTGTACATTGACGGAGATGTACTGAAAGGGAATGTAGCTGGATTCATTAATAGTTCCATCGGGCGCAGTGAGATAGGGAATGTTGTGTGGGAGTATCGCATGTTTCCTAAACCGTGGAACACTTTGGAATGGGGATATGTGATTACCATAGCAACAAGGGACATCAAGGCAGGAGAAGAACTCTACGCACATTACTCCCTGCAGCAAGGCAACATTGGCAAACGAGTAAATGTAATGAAAGACTAGTTGAGGCTTGAACGGCAGAATTATAATCGTTGTATGTCCATGACTAGTATATTACTTATAGTATGACCAGTATATTAGTCAAATTTTTTTTGAAGATGACTATAGACAGTCACTATTCCCTATTGTAATGTGATTAACTGATTACTGTTAGTCATATTTTGCACACCACGCATTCAATGAGTACTTTCCTTGCGTGAACAACACTTAACAACATGGATACACTTGTCATGCACGTGGATGGGTTTGCAGGATCAGTGCAGCCCCTTGAATTTGGTCCAAAATATAGAGCGGAATACTGAAGACAACGACTCTGTGTCTAATCATACATTGGATAGCAACGAAGTTGGAGAAGTAGATGTTTTGCGCATGGTGGCCGATTGCTTCAACAAGTATGACAATATCAACTTAATGGAGAGCAACACCAACCCTTCTCATCACGACGGAGTTGATGTTGCGTTCGTTGAAGCTTCGCATTGTCCTAGCGATGGCTTCCCAAAGAAGTGACAACGAAGGTAGCGATGACGATGCACACAGAAAAACAACGACCCTATGGAATTAAGAGGGACAACCACGAACATCAACGACGCTAGCGAAGATTATTCTTTGTGGAGGCCCTACTACGCGAAGCAAAGACTCCACTTTATGTAGGGAGCTCTTCCAACCGTCGACCTCCACGCTCATGCTACTTGTTTGTTGCAAAGACATTCGGTGTACCAAACAACTTTGTGGACGAGTTGTTGAAGTTATTGCGAGGAGACAATATTGCCCAAAGGCGGACTCTCCCAAATACATTTTACGCGGCAAAGTGTTTGTTGATGAAGTTGGGATTGTCCTACGACTCTATACATGCTTGTAGAGACGGGTGTTGTTTATTTCGGAAAGATTTGGAGGATGCAACAGAGTGCCCGATTTGCCACAAATCCCGGTATGCGACAACTCCAAAACAATACCACAAAGTATTGAGACACTTTCCATTGATTCCTCGTTTGCGAAGAATGTCTGATTCTTGCCCGCGGTTGGCGAGCTCATGAAGTGGCACACAAAGGAAAAAGCAAGGACAAGGTGATGAGATCCGTGGTTGACTCAAAGGCATGGAACCACGTGAATAATAGATGGCCGGAGTTTGCAAACGAAGAACGGAATGTTAGGCTAGGCTTGGCACTAGATGGTGTGAACCCGTTTGAAACCAAAGCCTTAGCCACTCAACATGGCCTTGTCGTCATGCTAAACTACAATCTTCCCCCTTGGCTAGTGACCAAAAACTTCTTTCGATGCTTACGTTACTTATACCCGGAAAGAAAGTGTGACGAGATAAAAACGTGGATGTATATCTAGCACCATTAATTGAGGAGCTACAGGAGCTATGGGAAGGGACCGATTGCGTAGATGGATCACAACAAAAAACTGGTGACAATACATTCAAGCTTCGAGGTATGTTGTTGTGGACGGTGAACGACTTTCCGGCATATGGACTGATTTACTGCCAAGTCACAAAAGGACATAAGGCATGTCCTGTCTGTGGACCCAACATAGTAACGCGGCGCTCAAAAGCGCTCAAGAAGAATGTCTACCTTGGCCATAGACGATATTTGCCAATGGAGCACCAATGGAGGCGACAAAGGGTCAATTTTGATGGCCAACCAAACATGAGACCTCCTCCACGAAGGATGAGTGGTGGAGAGCACTTGCAATTTGCAAATGAGCGACAACAATGGACGGCAAACAATCATGCAAAAATGAAAGAGGACGGACGCTGCACCCAATACATGAGCACGGAGTGAAGAGAAGGACATGTCTCTTTCACCTTCCGTACTGGAAAGTACGTGTATCTAACGCAGTGTTGTAGTGTGACTTGACTGTACGTAGTGATTTTATGGGTAGCATGTCCATATGCAGTCATATGATGAGGAATGTGACTATACATAGTGATAATGTACTATATGGAATCTAATTTGTGACTGGCCGGAGTCACTGTACAGGATCTGCTAATTCGACACACGTTGGATGTCATGCACTGTGAAAAAAACATTGCGGAGAATATCATGAAGACCATATTTGGAGAGAAAGATACCCTTGCAGCCCGCCTCGATATGAAGGAAGCGGGGATACGCAAACATCTTTGGCCCGTACGCGGTAAAAAACATGGTAGGGTTATGTTACCTCGTTCATCATACGTTCTTACGAAAGAAGAGCGACAAGTCTTTGTAGACCAAGTTCGCTCCTTGCGAACCCCTACTCAATACGTCGGGCAGCTAAAGAAGCGGGTCAGCATAGACGGACAAATCAAAGGCCTTAAATCACATGACTACCATGTTCTTCTTCAGCAAGTGTTGCCACTATGTGTGCGCACTACAATGACTAAGGAAGTCCGTACGACAATAATAATGCTGAGCCGGGTATTTCGGCGGATATGTGCAAAGTCCATTGATCCCTCGGCAATAGAAGATATGAGATGCGAAGCGGCCATCGCATTATGCATGTTGGAGAAGGAGTTCCCGCCGTCATTCTTTGACATTATGAGCCACTTGGTTATCCACCTTGTAGAGGAAGTTGAAATATGTGGACCCGTGCATACTCGATGGATGTACCCTATAGAGAGGTACTTGAAGACTCTCAAAGGCTACGTTCGAAATCGATGTCAACCAGAAGGCAGCATGGCTGAAGGCTACGCTGTAGTACAGGCACTCGGATTTTGCACCGAGTATATGCAAGAGTATACGACTACTACACGAAGAGTGTGGGATGATAAAGAAGACCCGTCTATGTACGACGAGATCCTTGAAGGCAACGAGCGTCCACGCTCTCTCACGTGACCTTCGAGGATGGATTCACGAGTTTGTGGTGACTAATGCAGCACCATTGGAAGATTGGCGCAGGTGAGTCTACACGCAAAAAAGGCTCACGTGGATTATGACTCCGACTACACTCGCTGTAATTGTATCCACTAATATTGATGATTATCATGACTACCTTCAGTGATGTTAGCGACTGCCCCTTGTGATGTCAGTGGCAACCCCATATATGTTGGCGTTTGCTTCTGGTGACATAAGTGATTGCCGAGAGTGATGGAAGCGACTATACTCAGTGATGTAGTTGTTGCAACAAGCCTCCACAGGTGGCTATAAATTACATTCTACTCTAACGAAATTTTCTAGAAGGTGCCATTGACCATATAGAACTCTTCTATTTTTCAAAGTGGCACGAAGATGACATGGCACGCCGTGAGGCGAGCGTCACAAGTATAGGCGCAAAAGCGAAAGGCTAGGGTAGCCTACCCTTCGTAGATGTGTGATGAAGAGTTCCATGTCCGGTTTCCAACGGCCGTGATACGAGTAGTAGAAGATGGAGACGAGGAGGTCCCTACCGATGTGTCGGCCTTGATGCTACCTCCATCGTAGTATGCGAAGTCGTATCGATCCATGTATGCATTTGGGAACCACATACGTGTAAGGAGTGCAGAGGCGCATTTGACAACCGCGGACTCGGGAGTAGCCGCAACCTTTCGTCAACTTTGTCGCGCGGGTAGAAAGGATACAAATCTTGAGCGTGAGTTGGAGTATGTGGGGTGGGTGGAGGAAATTCTATTAGTGAACTATGGACGATTTGAGGTCGTGGTCCTATATTGCAATTGGGTGATTGCAAATATGAGAGAGATGGCGCTACAATGAAGCGCGATGATTACGGTTTCACCACCGTAAACTTTGAGAGGTCGATCCCATACTCTGCACAATCATTTGCCTTCCCACTCCACATCGAACAAGTTTTTTTGCATCCGACATGGCTAAGCGTGGATGGGAAGTTGTGTTGCGGAGAGAGAACCGAGAGGAGCTCGGTCCTTCTCCAAGCATCACATCTCCGATGAAGTTCAATGCATATCATTGGGTAGAGCATGTGATTTTCCCGGACTCGAATCTACGAGCCTAGATTCGGATGTCTTACCACGAACACCTATTCTCGTTGGTGCGGAGAAGTAGCCCTGAGGTGGTTGCCATCGCATTAGATCGCATTAGCCAAGATGACACATCCGTAGATGATTTAGAATATTGCGACTCAGAGCACGATTGAGACTCTATTCAATCATTGACAGTTTTATACATTCCAATCGTTCACCATATATATATATACACATATATTCACATGTGCAAACAGAATGACCAAACACTTATTGGATCTATATGCATGCCAATGTATCCATTCATGCATGTTTGGCCATGTCTAGTACAAATGAAAATGCAATTTAATGTAAATGAAAACGCATATAATCACAAAAACTAGGTATATGATCAATCTTTTAAAGTTTACAATAGTTTAGAGTCACGTCGTAGATTAAAGTACTATAATACAACCCTTATATAAACTAGAGGTCCTGCGTGACCACTAAACCTAGTCACACCACTATGCTCTAGAAGTATTACAAAAAAGTCTATTGAGTCTTTGAGCTATTTATGTTTTCATCAAGTGAATTATAAAACCTAAACCACAATCAACCCTTAATTCCATTGTGCCAAATTTGATATTACTAAATATTCGACACAAATCATCCTTATTAAATGAATACACTAAATCCCCATACTATACAAAGAAAGGGGAGGGCCAAAATATATGTAAATTTTCTAAGGCAAGTCTATATAATCTTAGGCGATCTGGTCAACCAAAAAATTAAAGAAAAAAAAAAAAAAAAAAAAAGAGAATGTGATCGGTGCCAAAATATGATCACGCAAAAAGTCGACGTGGAATACGATCAAAAGCTAAAATATGGCTTGTGCCAAGTCTCGATTGCAAAATATAATCGCTCCCAATATATGATCGCCAAATATAATCGACGTTCGCGATCGTTCCCGTTTGTTCCTCAGGTGTACGACCCTCCCATGCACTTTATACGCACTTTAAACGGTACAGCTGGCAAATATGACTATAGAATATGACTACAAGTCATATTCTCAACTTCGCAATCCACCAACGGTTTTGCCCCAAAAAAATATGACTGCTTCTAGTCGCTTGTCATCCTCAGTCATATCCTCCCAGTCATAAAGTGTAGCATTCTGCCGTAGTGAGATACCAACACGGAAGGCCAAGGGAGGCGGGAAGTCCAATCAACAGAAGGAGAAACAAACTCCGTATACCAGACCTCAAAATAAGTCCTCTAACTCAGACTCTCGCCCTTCTAGTAAGTCTGTTTCCCGCAAATGTTTCAAGTGTGGTAGAGACGGTCACTTACAAAAGGATTGCCGAACGGGCGAGTGTAAACAATGTGGTGGCCCGGGACATCTAACTCGGGATTGTAAGTCCAATATGTGTCAAAGATGTGGCGAGTTGGACATAAGACTTGATTGCCGGGCGGAGCGCGTACACGGAGAAGTTGTACAAAGAACTCCAAGAGCTCCGGAAGAGTCGAGAGAGTCACACTCTCTAGATGCCCCATCTCTTGATGGCACCGACCTCAAAACTACACCGCCATCGCCGAGTCTTTGAGACTCACCTCCACTCGGAGACGTCCGATGGAGACATGGCTTTGCCGGGACAAAGGTTCCACGCATACAATCTTACGTGAGCGCACGCTACTTTGATTTCTTGAGACATGATTCCGAGACGTGGAGGCTCGACCCCACCGCTTGAGACATGATTCCGAAGCATGGCGCACTTGTGAGCTCAGCACAGTCGCCGGAAAACGGAAGATGATCTTCTCGAGGAGGGCCGGGCAAGAGCGAAGCTCTCCGGGCGGCGCCACCCTCATCTCGCTCCAATGCCATGTTCCCGCAGGCAACCCGAAGTCTCGATCGCCTTTCGCGACCTCCGGGCACATGGAATTCACGTCCGACTTGATCGAGAACGGTGAGGAGATTCTAAACTCCGATGCAAGGAGACAAGTGCCTAGCTATCGCACATCATGGAGCTAACGGCCTCTATGAGATTCCGATCTCTTGTCTCAATACTAGTCAACACGACCATTCAACATACTCAGTTGCCATACCTGACAAGGTTGCACTTTGGCACTCGAGGATGGGCCACCCAGGAGTGACCATGCTTAGACGGATGATACCTGTTTTAACGGGTCATGAGGTCTGTCTAAGTGATGCCCACAAGCTTAGAGTGTGCGAGGCGTGTGCTCAAGGAAAGCTTATCCTTAAGCTCTCCTGAGTGGAAACTTCCGCAAGAAGAGCTCCCTCCACCACTTCATAGACTTCTTGGGACGTCGCGGCCCCATCAATCCTCCATCCGGACCTTTCGGTACTTCCTCGTTCTTGTTGATGCCTTTGGGGTCCATTTTGAAGTCTCTTTACTAAGACCAAACATTGTATTTTCTAAGATCCTAGCATCCTCGATAAGGTTCAAAACCCATTTCCCGAGTATTCAAAGAAATTCTTGCGCATGGATAATGCACAAGAATTTAAGTCCCATGTTTTTGAAGATTACCAGTAAAGCCACCGGGATTACTCTAACTTACAATGTCCCATATGAGCATTCTCAAAATGGGTCCGAGGCTTTTATAAAGAAAATGCAATTCATAAGCCGGCCTCTTTTGATCCATGCTCATCTACCTTCATCGTTTTGGTCACATCTTTGTATTGCATGCTCATCGCTTTCTTCTTCGTATAGACCTACCCTACTTCTTCAACATTCTCCCTTGAGAGTTTAACTCACAACCTCCTAGCGTTGCCCACTTCGTAGTCTTCGGATGTCGTGTTTGGGTCCCCTGTTCCGAGCCTCAACGTAAGACTATAGGGTCCCATCGCCAAGAGGCATCTATGTAGGATTTGACTCCCAAGTATAATCCGTTATGTGTCCCCTCGCACAAAGCGTCCTACATAAGGCTCGATTCCAAATCACAATTTGAAGAAAAGGTCTTTCCTTCTCTTATCTCTCCGGGTTCTTCTCAACCCCTTGTTTTCTCTCGCTCCTCAAACCTTCACAATGAATCCGGATCCTATTACTAACCTCACAAACTCGTGTCGAGAAACTACTAGATCTCCAAGCCTTAGTTGAAAAGCTTCCGATGGTTTCAATGATTCTTCTTGAATCACTCAAACCCTCTTCCAGGCACTCGGTCTATCTTCTATCAAACTCTTACCTAACCAAGATATTGCTCGGTCTTTTACCGTCCAAAGCCAAAAACCTAGGTTGACAAGTCACCCCTAGTCTCTTCTTCTTTTTTGTATCTAGCGTGAAGAAGCTACGGCACTTTACACTAGAAGAAGCAAAGGCCGACTGACCGCCCCCCGTTGGCTTGAAGCCTCTGAGCATGAGTATGCTTCTTTGCGAAAACATCAGGTCTTTGGACCGCTTGTGACCAACTTGGACACCAAGCCAGTTGGCCACAAATTGATTTTCACAAAGAAAAGAAATGCTCAAGGTCAAATTCTCCGCTACAAAGTCCGATTAGTAGCCCAAGGTTTTGCTCAACGCCTAGGTATCGATTATACCTCTACTTACTCTCCTGTCATGGATTCTTCTACGTTTCGATATCTCATTAGGAATGGTCATCCAATACACTTTGGAAACCCAACTACTAGATGTAGTAATGACCTATCTATATGGTCCTTTGGACACCGAGCTCTATATCAAGCCACCTCCCCGATTTTCTCTCTCAATCTATCCCGACCGACACAACTAAGTCCTACTCCGGTCTCGTACTTCAGCGTGCCTTGACGGCTTGAAGCAAGTCATTGAATGTGGTACTCTCATCTACATTCTTTCTTGACAAAAGATAAATTCCAGCATGACCGAGTTTGCCTTGTATCTTTATCCTTAGAGAGTCATCTGACTTTGCCATACCGGCCATTTATGTTGATGACATAAACCTAGTGGGTACCCGGCAGCATGCAAGAAAGTTGTAAGTCTACTAACATCCCGCTTCGAAATGAAGATGTTAGGAAAACCTCCTATTGCCTTGGCTTACGATTGTCCATCTTCCCCGATGGCGATCTCTTTCTCCATCAAACGAGTTATACTCAGAAGATGTTGAAGAAATTCAACATGGACAAGGCCAGCCCTTTGTCAGCTCCGATGATTGGCAGAAGTAGCACCAAGGATGATCCCTATCATCCATACCAAGACAAGGAGAAGGAGTTCACAGATAGGACACACTATTTTTCAGCTATCGGCGCCCTATTGTATCTAGCTACATTTACAAGACCTGACATCTCTTTCACTGTGAGTGTATTGGCACGACATAGTCAAAATCCCTCCATTAGGCATTGGCGCGCTGTCAAGCATATTTTCAGATATTTGCGTGGCACTGAAGACTTGGGACTTCACTATACCAAGAGTGAATCATCCGACATCATTGGCTACGCAGATGCTTGTTCTAAACTGATGTCACCACAAAAGTCCCAAACCGGCTATATTTTTCTATATAGTAACGCACCTATCTCTTGGAAAAGTGTAAAGCAGACGCGACAACCACCTCCACCAACCACTCGGAAATGATTGCTTTTCATGAAGCAACCTGAAAAAGGTCTGGCTTCGCAATCTCCACAGATTGTTGATAACCAACTCGGGCTCAAGACTCCTATCACCCCAACTATCCTATATGGCGATAATGCACCTGTAAGAAGACAAGTCGGTCGGTCTTTGATTTATCAAGAGCGATCGTGTGAAGACATTGACCAAGAAATCTTCAAACTACACTCAAGATTTGGTGACGAGCGGACAAATCCAAGTGCAGAAGATCGAATCCACTCACAATGTTGCTGATCTTCTTACCAAGGCCCTTCCAACCTACACTCATCGTCGACTTGTACAAGCCGTTGGGATGCGGCTCCTACATGAGTTAAGCTAGATACACTCTTTTCTACACTTTGAGCTTTTCCTATGAGATAGGTTTTTACTCAAAGGTAGTTTTTAAGGAGGTATCTAGTGTTTGAGGAGGAGTATATAGGCACAAACACTAGTATAGTAACTTCAGTATTCGAGGAGGAGTGTTGTAAATAGAATAAAGCTACTCCTACTATAAGTTACCATATCTTTAGTTTGTTGTAAATAGAATAAAGCTACTCCTACTATAAGTTAGTTAGTGCATGTAATAAGCACCAACCACTCACTGTGAGTTGGTGCATGAGCTCCATCCTTTAACAAGGAGTTACAATAGCAAGTTAAACTATAGTTTCCTTCTATATAAAGCTACAGGAGAGCTAGCCTCTCCTCACTTCTTTCCTGACAATGCCTCTTGCACACAACAATTTGAATGACTATATACAATTCACATGAAAAATATTCTGCTACATGAATTCTTTTGTTGTGATAGTTAAAATAAGACTTGTCCAGATTTGTGTGACTAAAGTGGGAATCATTCGTCTCTCAACCGTTTCAACGGACATCGGTTCGCCTTCAACGGACACGTAACTGCCAGAGACCTTCTCCTTAACCCATTCTCTGGAATCGATCGCTACTCGGCCGGCCGCGATGCCGCCGCTTGCGAGCGGCAAATCCAAACCCAAATGTGGCGGTGAGGAAGAATCGCCGGGGAGCAGCAGTAGCTACGAAAAATCGAATTGTCCCGACCCCAGACCCAAGTACAAGCCTTTGGATCGTGCTGACGACACTAAAAAATTCCCTGTAGACTGTCATCCAACCTCAATTCTGCACGATTGTATTTCATAGCTCAGAAATTTCCCATGCACGATAACTCTTTCATAGCTCAGAAATTTCCCATGCACGATTCTCTTTAATCTTCTCTCATTGCTCCGAAATGAGTCTGGTCTCGCAATTTCCACCCTTTTTGAGTCGGCGATCATGTCTCCATTTCCCGGATTCCAGTGTCGAAATACATGCATACTTGAGCATCATATGAAAGACTCATTCTCCCTTGCACATTCCTTTTTAGGTCTGCTCTCGGACTTTAGCACTTGTTTGAGTGAATGGAGCTTCCCCTTCAACATGGGTCCTTTCTTGATCTTTTGCAAAAGGTTCCAGTTAGTAATTATTGATCACATGAGGGTGATATGAGGAGTGCATGAGGATGTCGGGATGGGGCATGAGAGGGTTAGGATTTGAGAGGGGTTTCAGGGTTTAAGTGCAGTGTGTGGAGGTTTATGGTCCGGATGGAACTTCCAAGCGCTTCGCCTTAGGCACACGAGCCAGTTTCGTAGTAGACCGCTTCAACAAGAAGCTCGTGGACGCCATAAAACCAGTAGTCTGCGTGGAAGCTTTCAAGTATGGCGAGGAGCCTGTTGAGTTCGGCCCTGACGCCCCGCTCATGTCCATTTGCGACTGGGACCTCCGCGTCGTGCAAGAAGGTACCAACAATCAATCAAACTTGCACACACTCATTCAATGATTCCCTGGAACCCTAACCCTTTGTTCTTGCAGCTCCTTTTGAGCCAATTCGAGCTGGTGACAAGATCCCGAACGGCGAGCTCTCGTACCTGGATCAGGAGGGTAAGCTCCAATCTTGCTGTCTCCACGAGCTTGTAAGAGAGAAGCGGGTGGTGATTTTCGGCGTTCCTGGAGCATTCACGCCCACCTGCAGGTGCGAGACTATCCTCTTATCTGTGTACGAGTTTCATAACTGTCAGAGGAATGTACTCTTAGGATGAAAATCTTTGGCCATTTAGACAGCAATGCAATGTGTTTGTTTGTGGTACTTTTTTAAGTGGAGGAGGATTCACTTGTGCAGTATAAAGCATGTCCCTGGATTTATTGAACGAGCTGCGGAGATTATGGAAAGAGGAGTCAATGAAATTCTCTGTGTCACAGGTTTTCCTCTTCGCCCTTGTGCAATCTTATTGTTAACGTTTCTGCTTAGTGAAGATTCGGCACTTGCCCAAAGAGTCTTCCATATACAAATAAGCTTAGTCCTGAATATGTTCAGTGCAAAGGCTTTTCAGTAGTCAAATGGGATTAGACATTCTATTCTTGTGTTAATAGTATCAGTTGCTTGCTTGTCGAAAACATCGGGATACCATGTTTGATACGCATGATGCTGCACTCATTTGTTTGGAATGATGGAACTGCTGACGATTGCTTTGCCTGTGCATCTTTCATAAACACATGAGCGAGTTCTGAATGTAAACAGTGAAAGGTCTTCAAATTTAAAAAGAGATTGAAAACTGGAGCACAGAGAATAGCCTTACACTTCTAAAACTTTCTTCTCAATGGCCATGTTTGAAATAAATACGACGTTGCACTAATTGTTTGATGAAACTCCTTCGTTGGCGCATCTTTCATAAACACATGAGCATTTTGCTTCATAGCTTCAAAAGTATACAGTGCAAGGTTTTCAGAATTCAAAAGAGATTGAAATCGGAGCACAGAAAATTACAGGCTTACACTTTTAAAACTTTTCCGTCCTTTTCTTTTCAATGCCATGCTTAATGTAGCACGATGCTGCACTCATTGTTTTGGAATGATGGAACTGCTGTCAATTCCTTTGCTGGTGGTTTCGTACTTCGAAAGAAATTCAAAGATTTTCTCTTCTTTTCAGTGCCATGTTTGCCATATGGCACGATGTTGCACTCATTGTTTGAAATGATGGAACTGCTGATGATTCCTTTCAGTGCACAGACTTTAATTCTATGATTGTGTTTCCAGTGAATGATCCGTGGGTAGTGAAGGAATGGGAAACGACCTACCCTGACAACAAGCACATAAAATTCCTGTGCGATGGGTCGGCGACGTGGACGAAAAGCTTGGGCTTGGAGCTGGACTTGACGGAGAAGGGAATGGGAGTTCGTTCTCGACGCTACTGTTTGCTTGTGGATGACACTGTTGTCAAGATTGCCAATGTTGAGGAAGCTGGTGGGTTGGAGATTTCCACTGCTGACAGGATGGTGGCCGACTTGGAGGGCAAGTAGCTTGAGTTACATCTTCAATCTACAAGTTCGCTGAGTGTAGATAGAAAGCTGTGGACAAACTTCTCTGTTGACTTTGTTTGCCATGTTGTGTTTTGGAAGAACTTTGTTTGGTGGAAGTTATCTTCTTATTAGAATAGAAGGGGTGATGGTTGAAGTTAACACCCATGGGGTCTGAAATGGGCGGCCCAAAATTATGTACATGTACAGCCTAACCTACCTATCACAATCCTTTCAAAGCACGAAATCACTCATTCACAGTGTGATTTGAATTGTAAAATCTAACCTTTTGAATGCATCATAAGAAGATGACGAGTTTGACATCAAAATGTAAGTGGAAAGTTGAGTACAGTGAGAGCTAGAGAGCAAATTCTGTTGGAAACAAGCCCCTCGAGCTTGCTTGGGTGTAGATTCTATTGGAAAGAAGCCCCTCAGACTTCCTTGGGCGTTTAAGAGTTAACCTCTTATTTTCGCAAGAGTTTCTAATGTGCTTCAAGTAAGTGGTTTGAAATAGAATTAGCATCTAGGAAGTGGGTTCATGTGTAGAAAATGAAGGCCTCGTACGAGTATCTGGACTCATCCCCTACAAAAGTGCATTTCTTCACCTCATAATAAGTTTGGAGTTCTTCTTATCGAAGTCTCTCACTCTCTCACCAACTCCATGATGGCACACACCATATTGAAAATTCACCATAAATGAAGAAACTTGCATTCCTTTCTTTTTTTCTTTTTCTTCAAAGCAAGATTACTTCTCAACCGTGCACCAAATCAAATGCGAAAACTGCAACAAATTACATTTGCACATCATGTTCAAGAAAATCAACACCACGAATGAAACCATTCCTGGCCCTACAGAATCTTTCTACTGATATCGTAACAACACAAGAATCAAACATCATAATTCGAACACCACCATATCACTCATATCCCAAAGTATCATATCATGTACTCCTGTATCACCAGAAAAATACTACTCCCTGTGTCCCATTATAATTGTCCGGTAGATTCTCTCAAATCTACATCGAGAGATAGAGTTGAGAGAACCTACTGGACAGTTGTAATGGGACAAGAGGGAGTAGTTTCTAAAGAATGGAAATGGTAAAGATGGAGTCAAGTAAAAGTGAGGATACTGCCGAGAGGTAAAAAAGTGTACAGTAAGTTGGTTGGACTTTGGTGGGCAATTCTCATCATTGTGGGGGTAAGCGTTCGTAGCAGCTACCAAGGAGGATGGAGGAGGGGTAATGAGCCCCCTAATTTTTTGATGTGTACACATTAAATGCCAAGGAGAAGGCTTCTAAAGGTAACTTGGGGTCGCAGACCACAAATTTGAATTCAAAATTATCAAAAACGGCCATGGGAGGTCCCCACGGATTCTAGGGTGCCTCCTTGGTAGCTGCCACGAACCATTGCCCTCATTGTGGTGGGTGGGGGGTTCGAGGAATCTTCTGGGGTTGCTTGGCTTTGCTCTTCCTTGTGCATGCATGTCGACAGAGTGTTGGTGAACAATTTGCACATTTGCAAGTGACTCATCATGGAGGAAGATTCTTCTGCAATGGACGCATTTTGTCAAATTAAGTAATGGAATCCGCCAACGTGGCTGATCCTTATCAGCTAATTCGGAGCATTTCAATTTTGGTACACGGGTTTAGGGGACAGTTTTCACCATTGGAAGGAGGTAATACGAGGGTCCCTTTACACTATGAACCAAGAGGCATGATCAAATCATTTTCTTGGTCAAGAGCCCTGACCATGATAAATCAAAAATGAATTTTTGAATGACTTGGTGACTCTTGTAGTGTAAAGCGGATTTGGACCGAGGACAAATTTAAGCTCAATTCTCTTATATAGATCCTCATCATTCTCTCTTTTGCCCTCCCCTTTTTTCCTCCTTCCTCATCAACCCCTAAACGACCAAGGCCTCCGATTTGATTGTTTGACTATTTCGGGCAGCTGTGATGAAGAGGTTAGAATCAATATTTTTGCCTAAGATTTTTATTGGATGTTCCCTATACTACGAGGTATATGTGGGAAAAATTGTGGATTGTATACCTCCCAAATACGACAAATGTGGTGCATGTTTTACCGATTCCTTGATTTCTACCTTCTTCTAGTAAATAAATTGCATGAAGGTTCAAAAAGCCAAATGAGTGTCTAAACTTTTGCATGGTAATGCTTAACCTAGTTATCTACACGGAAACAAATATAAGCAAGATTTTTGAGGTATTAAGCATCGGTTATCCTTTGCACAAAGTAGACTATGTCTACTGAAAAAAAGTTTCCATCAACTTTGAATGTTGCGATCTTACAAACGACAAAGATCCAACGGTTGAAATTTTGAACACTATCTCTGATGATAGTTATCTTTAAGATCCTACGGTTAAAAGTTTCAAAAAATTGTGAAAAAAATTCTCATACACCAAAGTTTACAAGGTGGTATGGAATCGCAGTTTTGGAGTTTGGAGCTTTCAAAACACCATGGTCGTTTAGGGGTTAAATAATTGAACACTAGCCAATTCATGAATTTCGAGCCTCATGGTCTTCTTGATTATAGTTGAGTGAAGGCATTTGCTTTGACTCAACTAAAATCAAGGGGACCATGAAGACATTATCCGGTATAGAAAAGTTAGCATACTTTGGGGACCTCAAAGTTTTTGGTCATTCGTCTCTTTTTGAGGTAGTGTAAAGCCCAATGGGACCAAGAGAACTTCACTCTCCAATTACAACTTTTAGAAGGTTGTGGTCAATCTTCACGGTCTGAAGTGTATTTCTTTACAACAAATGAATTTTTTTCTCACCTTTCGTCTTTATATAAAAAGGGTAATTTAAATATAGATGATCATGCAAATGATAGATTACTATTCCCATTTGGGTTGTTAAAGGGAATATATATATATATATATATATATATATATATATATATATATATATATATATATATATATATATATACAATAAAATCGGCACTCTTGTACACTCTCTCAATATCCTTAGAGATTGAAGTAATTTTTGGTAGATCATATTTTTAAAAGAAAACATTGTGCATGCGTATTCTCAAAGTCTTATATGTGGTTACCCAACTCTCCACCATGTATTTTAGTTTTAAGTAAGATGTTACAAGAATTATAAATTATGAACATTGAGAAAATAAGTTGAAAAGTTTTAATGTAAAATGTACAAGAAATTATCTATTTACTTATTTGTTTTAAAGAAAGAATCTATGTATCAATCAATGGAGAAAAATACAAGTATGGAAAGGTTTTATGGTACAATGTTCAATAAGCATTAATGGAGAAGTTGTATTACACAAAGTGCAAAATTCACAAAATGTACAAAGTTCCGCAATTGATCAATTCATTGATCGGTTGAAAAAACAATTTCAAAAAATTACAAGACCCTATTGAACTTCGAATGCAATGATACAAATTCTATAAAAAAAGAACACTTATTGATTGAAATCACACCTAATTGCTTAAAAACAGAAGGAACATACCAAACTTTAAATAAAGGACACTTGGTATCTTAAAAGGAATTATCAGCCGCCCAAGTCACGGTAACCTCCTCGAGGAAGTCTACCCAGAAGGGGCGGACTCCTCGGTCAAGTCCCGGCACGTGTCGCACTCATATCCTTTTATTAGCCTTTCTTTTCCAAGACGTTTCGGTGTTCTCCACGCAAGCCTGCCACCACCCACCCAGTCGTCCTCATTCATCCACATTTTATCATCCACTATACTCCAACCTCCCTCCTCACGAGACAAACATTCATCCAGTCGTTCGTTCGATGGCCTCGTCAGTGACCGCCTTCGTCGAGTATAAGAACCCTAGAGCCTCTCCTCTCTTCCTCAATTGTTACATTTTCACTTCGAGCTTTGGATCGAAGCTTTTGGGGAGTAATTGCTTTTGGGAGAGCTTCGGAATTTGTTGAGGTGATTGTGAGTAGAGCAAGATGCAGATCTTTGTGAAGACCCTGACCGGCAAGACCATCACCCTCGAGGTGGAGAGCTCCGACACCATCGATAATGTCAAGACGAAGATCCAAGACAAGGAGGGCATCCCTCCTGACCAGCAGCGGTTGATTTTTGCCGGCAAGCAGTTGGAGGACGGCAGGACTTTGGCTGACTACAACATCCAGAAGGAGTCGACGTTGCACTTGGTGTTGCGTCTCAGGGGAGGCATGCAAATTTTCGTCAAGACCCTGACCGGGAAGACGATCACCCTTGAGGTCGAGAGCTCCGACACGATTGATAATGTTAAGACGAAGATTCAGGACAAGGAGGGTATCCCTCCTGACCAGCAGCGGTTGATCTTCGCTGGTAAGCAGTTGGAGGACGGCCGGACGTTGGCCGACTATAACATTCAGAAGGAGTCGACGTTGCACTTGGTGTTGCGTTTGAGGGGTGGAATGCAAATTTTTGTTAAGACCCTGACCGGAAAGACAATCACGTTGGAGGTGGAAAGCTCCGACACCATCGATAACGTGAAGACGAAGATCCAGGACAAGGAGGGCATCCCTCCCGACCAGCAGCGTTTGATCTTCGCTGGAAAGCAATTGGAGGATGGGCGAACGCTCGCTGACTACAACATCCAGAAGGAGTCCACCCTCCATTTGGTCCTTCGATTGAGGGGAGGTATGCAGATTTTCGTCAAAACGTTGACGGGCAAGACAATCACTCTGGAGGTAGAGAGCTCAGACACAATTGACAATGTGAAGACGAAGATCCAGGATAAGGAGGGCATTCCTCCCGACCAGCAGCGGTTGATATTTGCCGGTAAGCAATTGGAGGATGGTCGCACTTTGGCCGACTACAACATCCAGAAGGAGTCCACCCTTCATTTGGTCCTTCGTCTTCGTGGAGGTATGCAGATTTTCGTCAAGACCCTGACGGGCAAGACCATCACCCTGGAGGTAGAAAGCTCCGACACAATTGACAATGTGAAGACGAAGATTCAGGATAAGGAGGGCATTCCTCCCGACCAGCAGAGGTTGATCTTCGCCGGGAAGCAGTTGGAAGATGGACGCACCCTCGCTGATTACAACATTCAGAAGGAGTCTACTCTTCACCTGGTTCTGCGTCTGCGTGGAGGCATGTAAATTGTCTTCAGGATACTTAATTACGGCCTTGTATAGAGAATTGCAGCCTTTGTTCTTTGTATTGTGATAAACACTGAATACAAATTAACACTGCCTACGTTTGGCCTTTAATCTCGATTGTCGTATCTGAATGTACGCGCATCTCATTGTCTGCAGTTTGTCCTTCGAGCCTTTGCATGTTATCTGTGCAGCAACACCGTTCTTATCATGATGATTGTACACACTTTAGATAGTATGAAGGATGTCTTCGAGTTTGGTAATGTGATACAATGGGTATCAGAAGTATCTTGGAGTGGACATTATTGGCTCAAATTCAAAGTGCAATATCGTCCGGTGATATGCAAGATTTCTGTTATACGCATACAATCCCGATAGGGAACATGATTGGTCTAAGTTCGAGAGTAAAGTGATTCTTTCCAAGACAAGTTGGGTAACAAATTGCACAAGGCATCTTGACGTGTCAAAGATTTGCTTTGGCTGCAGTAGAAATTTTTGTCTTATTCACCGAAAGGCAGGCACGAAGATGCACTGTACGATGATGCGTGATAATTAGAGAATATTGAGAGGTCGGAGACGTGAACGAATAAGAACCTCTCAGAAGATCCATGACCAGAGGTCCTTGACCCTTGAAGAAAAAACTTCAATTCCAAGAAAACTTGTAAAGCTGCGAAAATTGCAGGAATTTGTTGCGCCTTCTGTTCACTCGATTACAATAAAAGCAACGCATGTTGTTTGGAAATGGACATTGCATCCAAGAGCCTGTGAACACACACTGCTTTCATCACGTATTTTGTTGTTGTAACATGAACTTTCCGAACCTAATTGTTTGACATAACATGACTTTTTAACTTTCTGCACCCCCATTCCACTTCTTTAGGAATTTGATTGGTAAGTATATTGATTATTCTTTAATCGTGACTATTCACATTCTTACTTATAAATCTTGGGGAATTTCTTTTTTGTTATCATGTTTAAGTGAAAAGGTTTGGTTGAATTTAGTTAAAGAGATGTTTTACATGAGGAGTCAAGTTGTAGGATGGAGGGTAATAAGTCCTCTCAATGTGATTGGTTCATCTTTCATTCAACAAGAAATTAATCAAAAACATGACAATGATAATTAGATAGAGATTTACAAAAGCAACATTGAACAAACTAACGTCCTAATTAAGCCCTAAAGATCCAAGAAAGCATGTTATGCTTTTCGCGATTTTGGATAGCGTAGATGAGGGGGTTGAAACTTATATTTTTGCTTAAGATTTTAACTTGGTAATCCTTATACTACAAAGTGCATGTAGTGAAATTTTCAATGTTAGAATTCAATTTTTGAGTCTTCTAAGACAATCCTTGGGTTGCGAGTTGAAATGTGGCACCTTAAAAAATTACTTCTTTTGATTTTATTTATTTATTTCTTTTTTGTCTAGATTTAAGAAAAATATGATACTACTACTTGAAACAAAGCAAAATTCAAGTTCAAGCTCTTACCAATTTTACAAGGGCAACCTTTAAAATTCAAAAGAGCAAGCTTCAACATTTGCAAAAAAAGTTGTCACATTGACTTTGAACGTTACGATCTCACGAATGGTAAAGATCCAAAGGTTGAAATTTGACAAGGTGTTAGTGCAAATAATTGTCTTGAAGATCTTACGGTTGGAAATACCCAAAAGTAGGAAATACCCAATTGTACCTTAACCCTTAAACATCCAATCATGCCCCTCGGGCTTGGTTTCCAGTGTATTTTTAGAGGGGCTTGACGTTTACGGGTTAACCCCTAACTCTCCTTAAAACCTGAAACGGGTTTCGAAGGTTCCCGGAGGAGAAAAACTTAGCCAACTTTGACCATTATAATCTCACAAATGAGGAAGAATGAACGGTTCAAATTTGGTATGTTAGAAGAATGTTAAGTGAACTTTGAGATCTTATGGTTGAATCCTTCAAATAATTCTTAGATTGAGATTTTTTGAGCTTAATCCAAGGGAAGGTCAAATTTTGTGTCTTAGACCGTTTTGCAACAAGGAGATTTAGGGGTTAAATTGCACAAAGTGGTCAAAAATTGAAGTTTTTGATTTTTAAGGCTTAAAAACACACTTGGACTTTTAGGGGTTTCAAATTATCAGGTCAGGATTGCTGGAGGTCACCTCGTAACAAGATTTTTATGAGTATGAAAAAAGAAAAGAAAAAGGTACTCATGTAGAGATTGCCAAAAGTCATTTTGTGACTTGTTTTTATAAGATCTCAAAGAAACAAGTCTTCAATTAAAATAAAAACCAAATTTGGGATGTATACAATCAAGTTTTTAACATTTTGAGAGAGGGTATTTGAGGACCTCACAACTACATTTTTGCATAAAGGGCAACCTTTGATGCATAAAAATACAAAAGGCTCATGAAAGAGAGACGCTTTACATGGAGAGTCAAGCGTACATTGGGTCGATGAAGAGCAAAAATTCTCTCAACGTGATTGGTCCATCTTTTGAACTACAAGTAATGAAATAATCACATTGACAGAATTTCTGCCCTCCATCCACTCCATGCTCAGCTTGACTCCCCATGTAAAGCGTCCACAAAACCCTTCCAAAGGCGCCCTTGAATGGTCCTATTGAAGATACTCTAAGAAATTCCAGCAGCCAAAAATAACGTTACCGTGTCATCCTTGGCGAAGCTACACCCGAAATTCCGGCCAATCATTGCCGATAACGTCATCGGAAAGCCACGTCATCGGCACTTGTTTCCAGCACCTTCTTCTCTTTTCTATTCTCGCTGCATTTCTTTAATTTGCAAGCAACACGGTCCGGCCGTCTTCAATCATCCACAAACTCTCATCCAAATCACTGTCGGTTCGTTCCTCGAGAGCAAATTATCATCCAGTTCATTCGTTGTATCGACTTCCTCGAACGTCCCGAATGACCGGCCTCCTGGTGTATAAGAACCCTATAGCTCCGGTTCACCCCCCAGATTGTTTTCTGTTCAGTGTCGTGAGTGCAGCAATTGGGGGATCAGCGGCAGTTGGTGTATCGGAAATTTGTGAGGGAGTGAGTAGAGCAAGATGCAGATCTTTGTGAAGACACTGACGGGGAAGACGATCACCCTTGAGGTGGAGAGCTCTGACACGATTGATAATGTGAAGACGAAGATTCAGGACAAGGAAGGTATCCCGCCTGACCAGCAGCGGTTGATCTTCGCTGGAAAGCAGTTGGAGGACGGGAGGACGTTGGCCGACTATAACATCCAGAAGGAGTCGACGCTTCATCTTGTGTTGCGATTAAGAGGAGGTATGCAGATATTTGTGAAGACGTTGACGGGGAAGACAATTACGTTGGAGGTGGAGAGCTCCGACACCATCGATAACGTGAAGACGAAGATCCAGGACAAGGAGGGCATTCCTCCCGACCAGCAGCGTTTGATCTTCGCAGGGAAGCAATTGGAGGATGGGCGAACCCTAGCGGACTATAACATTCAGAAGGAGTCTACCCTTCATTTGGTTCTGCGATTGAGGGGAGGCATGCAAATTTTCGTAAAGACGTTGACGGGCAAGACCATCACACTTGAGGTGGAAAGCTCGGACACAATTGACAACGTGAAGACGAAGATCCAGGATAAGGAGGGCATTCCTCCCGACCAGCAGCGGTTAATCTTCGCTGGGAAGCAGTTGGAGGACGGTCGTACTCTTGCTGATTACAACATCCAGAAGGAGTCGACTCTGCATCTGGTTCTTCGGTTGAGGGGAGGTATGCAGATTTTTGTCAAGACTCTGACGGGGAAGACCATTACCCTGGAGGTGGAGAGCTCGGACACAATTGATAATGTGAAGACCAAGATCCAGGATAAGGAGGGCATCCCGCCCGATCAGCAACGGTTGATCTTCGCAGGAAAGCAGTTGGAGGATGGCCGTACTTTAGCCGATTATAACATTCAAAAGGAGTCGACTCTGCACTTGGTGTTGCGTTTGAGGGGAGGTATGCAAATCTTTGTGAAGACGCTTACCGGCAAGACGATCACTCTCGAGGTAGAGAGCTCGGACACCATCGACAACGTGAAGACGAAGATTCAGGATAAGGAGGGCATCCCCCCTGACCAGCAGAGGCTTATTTTTGCGGGGAAGCAGCTGGAGGATGGACGAACCCTAGCTGACTACAACATCCAGAAGGAGTCCACCCTTCATCTGGTCCTGCGTCTGCGTGGGGGTATGCAGATTTTCGTCAAGACTCTCACTGGTAAGACGATTACCCTGGAGGTCGAGAGCTCTGACACGATCGACAACGTAAAGACGAAGATTCAGGATAAGGAGGGCATTCCTCCCGATCAGCAGAGGTTGATCTTTGCAGGAAAGCAGTTGGAGGATGGACGTACCCTTGCTGATTACAACATTCAGAAGGAGTCTACTCTTCATCTGGTTCTGCGTCTGCGTGGAGGCATGTGACTGGCGTCGAAGTTTTCAACGAAGTATGGCATTGTATAGAATTAGTGGCATGTAAAGTGTTTGGAAAACTTGAATAGAAATCAGCTTTGCCGCTTTGGCCTTCACTTCAATTGATTATCTGTATGGCGCCCATGATTGTCCACCTTACTTTTTATAATATATCTCACTGCAGAATAAAATTGAATGAAAAAACTTGTACTCGACGATCATGTTCGATGTTCAGTCACAGTTTGGTGTTTGATTCTGAATCTTTCCCAACTGCTATTGTAGAGAGGCAAGTGTCATACAATGTGGTCATGTGATGAGGGATGAAATGAAAAGTGAGCGAATGAAGTTTACCATTCCGAACTGTTGGCCGTTGCTTTATAAAGGATGATTGAATGTAGGTGGATACTTGTGAATGATTGGTAAGAGTGGGCAGAAGGTGAAGATGCGGGAATCATGTCAGAGAATTAAGCAGGTGATTATTCGTCGACGAAGTGCGGCTGCCACTAGATTGGATACGACTCTTCCACGTCAAGTGGATGTGTGTGGCATCTTCGCACATGAGGGGTGCAGAAATCACGCATTTCCTCGAGTTGTGAGATTCTTTTGGAGAATCTTATCATTGGAGATTGTTACGATTCTTCCATGTCAAGTTCATGTGTGTAGCATCTTTGCACATGAGAGGTGCAGAAATTACGTATTCCAATGTGTTGTGAGATTCTTTTGGAGAATCATATCATTGGAGATTGTGATTGGAGATTGTTGATTGGAGATTGTCTTCATTTTCCTTCCTCCTCTCAACAGAGATCATTTCAATGCTACAGTGTGAGAATCTTTTCACATGCACATTTGATTCCGTTGACGCCCAAGATTGTAAGGTTATTGAAGGAATCATGGCTTCTTAGAATTTTTAGTTCAAGACCGAACGTTACCATGTCACCAAGGCATATAAAAACAAGAGAGTGAGTTCATTGAAACAAAGGTAGAAACCATGGAACATAACAATACTTCAAACTTTTTCTCTACCCAACACATTAAAATTTGTGACTCAAATTTGTGACTCGCAAGAAAGACTACAACTGTTGCATTGGACTAAAAAGACTACAACTCTAAACATTAAAATAGTTGCATCCTCAGTGAATGAACAAAGCTTGTTTCTCAGCAACCCTCACAAGTCAGAAACAGAAACTCCCTCCTTTACTTAGGGTTCAAGGCCTCTGAAACAAAAACCGTAATTCTCAATCATTAAGTACCCAATCTCATTGCTAGACTTAATTGCCACCCCTTGTCCCCTTGTCCAACTCTCAGTTTTTTTTCCCCCTCTCTTTAAAGTTGTTTCTTCTACTTGTCTCTATTTGATTTTCGTATCGTTTGGTAGGATTTGTTTTGAATGTGACATCCAATATTTAAGGCAAGTAGTTTGTAGGTTTTATTTTGTATTGCGAGTGACATGCTGATTGAGAATTGGTTGAACGAATGCGAACATATAGAATTTTGAAGTGATGGCCTCATTAATATTGGAAATTATTTCTATGAGGTGGGCGTAGTACTGTATTTTTAAGGCCTTACTTGAACTATTACATTTTTAGATTTTTGTTTTTACACTATGATCTAGGATACGGTTGGTAGAATTAAGCCTCATGAGGTGTTGTTGGAAGTGGGTATTTTGTGAAAAACAATCGGATCGCAAAGTGGGTGAACGGATCTTGAGATTTTGAATTTTCAAGTATTTATGACCCCCAACTCACCACAAATTTAAAAAATGACCTAATTTTAAATAGAGGAGAAAAAGCACAGGGCATCGTCAAAGTATTCAAGCATGACAGCGTCGTAAAGGCATACTAGTCCCCTCATTGAAGTGTTTTCAAAACCATTGTTATTTTTTCCCATAGAGTTTATAAACATGTGCAATAAAGTTTCAAAGTGGCTCTTGGAAATCTTTTGGATCCCAGGCCTCTTTTAAGTGTACAATTCCATATTAGAGCTATAAGAAAGACATATTACCAAAGTGACAAATGCTAGTAAATTTGTAAATTAAAATTATTTGAAACCACAAAGCATGATGGACAGTTGGGCAACCTGTCAAAATCAACGGAAAAATCAACAACATCCACAACATCAAGGAGACGGGACCGACGGTGATTCGAGGCAACCTCGACCATTTCGAAGGGCCAAATTGATGTTTTTGAGGGCCTTTGAAAAAGTACCTGAGAGTTTCCCACCCATTCACAAAACATAATTTATTTTGTTTTGCATTCAAGAAGTGAACTTGCAAACAATAGCCTAACTAATGTAGAGGGTATGAGATGTTGCTGCATAGTGACCTATGCAGCAACCCATAAATTAATTAGTCTCAAGCCTTTTTTTATGCCACATGGATCCCCTTGAGGGGATGCCACATGGACCCATGAGTGATATTACATATTATTTATATTTAATTCCATGAATGAGCCCTCAGCCCCAGCCCTCTTGTACTTTCGATGGAAGGAAGTAGTTACAAACAATAGGGGATAAATCTCCTCCCCCAAGACTCCCCACCCAAGACTCCGCCCCTAGACCCTGCTCCCAAGACCCCACACCAAGACCCCTGCCCAAGACCTCGCACCAAGACCCCTGCCCAAGACCCCTAACCAAGACCCCCCGCCCCAAGACCCCCTGTTGGACCCTCTTCTCCGAATTTGCCGGCGTGAAATGCGGACCGCATTTCTGGAGCATGAGTGAGATTTTGGGAGATAGCCTAACTAATGTAGAGGGTATTTAAAAAACTATATTAGGGTGCGGTTCTGATATGGGTACCCCCTCCTAAATAGTGTAATTTTTTTGAAACTACTTTTTTGATAAACAATCAATATTGAAAAATTATTCTAACTAGATGGTATTATAGGTGACATGGCTATAGTTGTATACATGTAGTTAAAAAAGGATTTTTTGGCACATATTTGATGAATTAAACATAGGTCACACATAATGAGACGCGTCTTAGTGGTACCCATATAAGAACCGTACCCATTATGTGCCTTTTTTGGAGACAAAAAATGGATGGAGGAGAAAAAAACAAGTGTCTACACTGTACATTGTTCAAAATATAAATATGTTAGCGTTGAAGGGTCAAGCATTGGGAACCGTACCTTGTCCAAATAACGAATTTTTGGGCGCCTAGGGGTTAATAATCTTATGAAATTCCTTATCTGCATCAACCCTAAAAAGTGAACCTCTCATCAAGAGACGCAATAATATTTGACTTGGATACCTGAAGCAAGCTGATATAAAGGTTCGCGAGCGCTCTTGACGGACAAGCCTCTTGGGTCTTACAGCGAGAGCTTTTAATCTTGAGACTTAGATTTCTATTCATTGTCTTGTGCTTTTACGTTGATAGCTATGGGAAACGCCGCAGCAAAACCTATCGGTGCTAGCTCGTTGCGAGCACCTCCTCCACCTCCGTGTTTTGATAATGGTGACTCTCGTCTTTTTGCGGCTCAAGGTTTTCCGGACATTGAAACTAATGCATTCGCAACACTTCCTCCATCTCGTGCACCACGTAGTGGCAATGTTCATGTTGCGACTAGTGAAGTTTTCCAGGTCTTTATTGGGGATTACATATGGTGTGGTGTTGAGCGATTGGACATGTTGCTTTCCAACTTTTGCGCTATCGTCGAGGTAAATAATTCCACAACCTTTTTTCATTGTGTAGAAACCCTAGGAAGGATTTTTTCGTCACTATATGCACTCAATTAAACCACATGCTTCTTGAAAAACGCTCATGATGTAGCATTCGATGCTGCTTTTTAACTTTTTCTGTCATCCTGTATTCACAGATCCAAGCGTTTACTGAATGAAATAAGCAATCAATGTAGTCTTATTTTTTTGTTAGAAGATGCATCTGAAAACGGTGTAGATAAACTATTGCTAATTGTTGTACACGTTCTCTCGCAGAAAAATGCTCGTGGGCTTGGGTATATCACGGCGGGTTATAAGATCTGGTGCTTGGGACTAGCAAGCAGCGACCGCAGGCATCGGATCGGTCTGAGCATGAGCAGCACACTCGGAGACGTGCTGCGATGTATCAACGCCAAGCCCGACATGAACCTTCAGTTGGAGGCAATCGTACGACCCATCAAGGAGGCCACGATCCCCATGGCTGAGTGGATTCGGAAGGGAACATTCGTCAGCTCACTCAATTATGATGACTTCAACCTCGACCTCATGAGTGACAGTGACAACCACGATGATGTCCAGGACGATGCCTTGCCAGCCACTGTCGCCTCTGACGATAACATTCAGAAGTTGGTGGCCAAGTCTCTCGTTTCTGCGAAGCAGTCTCCCGATCCGAAGGTTGTGGTGGGAAAGAGGAGTAACGGCACCGTCACCGAAAAGAAGAAGGAACCTGTCAACACCTATCTAAGACGGAAGCGTACCAAGATTGGACAAACACTACCTGATCCTGATCCTGGACTCCAGAACAATCTGCTGAGCCGGGGCCCTGGACTCCAGCATTCGGGACCCTATGGCACTCAGCCATGGGACTTCGATGAGGGATTCGAGTTTATGCAGAAGGGGGCATCCTTGGACACTTCGTCGCGCCCCTGGGTCACACACACTGGGCCACTTCGCAGCAGCACCGGTACTCGGTACCCTGGGACACCGATACGTGCTCTGACTCGGGATCCCGGGACAGTTTATCCCGGAATAGTTCGTGCAGCCGGAGCACTCTGCTCGGGCACTTCGAGCTCGGAATCCTAGGAACCCGTGACTCTCAGACGGGGACTCCTGCACAATTTGCGGAGTTAGAGCTTGTGGCTTTGGGACAGTGGGGAGGGGGAGGGGGGACTCACGGCACTTTGCCACAAGGGAAATTGGGTTCCTACTTGCAAATGTAATTGTTGCGAGCTTTTAAGAAAGTTAAGAAGTTGAAGTTGATATGCTTAAAGGAAATGGTAACATTCCTTGTGTGCGATCTTATAATCTGAGCACTTCATATTTCTAGAATTTTGTATGAATCGGTGTTGTGTTTTATGATTTTGTAATGGTCTCACTCTTACACTCTATATGTATGAATAGTTAAATGCACAACTGGTAGAAAATGGTTCAACCGTACATAAGAACCAAAAACATTATCATGCATAAGAACCAAAAACATTATCATGCATATACTCTACGTTGTGATAGCATCTTTCTCTTGTTATCTTTTGCAATTTGTGCTTAAAGTGTAGAAAGATATCACGGTTTCCACTATTTTGTCTGACTTTTTTTTTTCAATCTGTCTGTCTCTCAATCACATGAAAGGATTTTTGCCATTCATAGGCCTCACAAACCGCTCAGTGACTCCCTTTCTAAAGCGTCGCTCATTACGTCTAACTATTTTCACATGGCTCACTACGTCTAACTATTTTCACATTTCACCGGAGAAGCTTGCAGAGCTTACAATCTCTAATTCTGGCAACCTGCAACACCCTCAATAAATATCACTCACTGCCGGACACTTTGCTGCGCGTGGGCTCTGGACTCTACGTCTCTTCTCCGCCATTTCACTCGTTTCTCTCAGACCCTGAGGAACGGAGGGCACCTTGGGACACTTCGCCTCGCCGGGGCACTTCGCGGCATCGGAACTCCCGACTGTGGGACGAAGATCCGCACACGGACTCTGGATCCCGGGACAATTCGCAGACCCGGGACTCGGGATGAGACTCGGACACTTCGCCGAGCGAGGAGCCGGCAATACGTTGGGGGCACTTCCTGCTCCCGCAGCAGGGATACTAAGACGCTGAGGAACTCAATTTCTCTTTTGCAAATGTAATTGTTGCAAGAATGTCAAGAAATTTTGAAGTTTGATGTTGCAAGTAATTAGATGCTTACACATATATGGTTGTTTTCCTTGTAATTTGAGTACTTTAAATTTCCCGTAATCTACAGAAATTGTTGTTGTCTATTGAGATGCTCGCTCATACACTATACATGTATGCATGAATGTTATGTACGAATGCAATCTCATGTCAATTTGCGAGGATGTTGAGAGATTTGAAGAAGTTGAAGTGTAAGGAAGTTTATATGCCTACAGAAATGATTACACATGGTGCTCTTCCATGTGAGCTCCTTTTAAATTGAGAGCACTAAATTTCGTTAAATCAATATATGAGTTGGGATGTTGGGTGGACGCACACTAGAGTGGCACACTTATGAACATGTACTCATATTACCAATTAAATTTGTACTGAAAGCCAACGATCTTGGAACTCCTCGCATCTTTGGGTACTATGGGTAGTCCATTCTTTTTTATGGGTACTCCACACCTGGGCATGTCGCATTAAGTGCACAAGATATCTCAAATCTCTGGGAATCTCCGTCAATTTTAGATTGGCCTCCACCTTTCACAATAAGCCAGATTTGGCTTTGAATGATTTGATTTTGTGCACTAGCGATCACGAGTTTTACGGCATATCATTTAAGTTTTAGGTTGAACAGACACTACATTTACACGAACCTGTATGGTTGCGTATTCTTATTCTTCTTTTAAACATTTGATTTGAATGGTTTAATGTAATAAATCACTGTTGGCAGCCACCCTTGTCTTCTTATCAAAAAAATTTGCAATTTGTGCTTAATATACTTATAAATGAAAAGATTATGTAGTTTCCACTATATTGTTTCTAATATCAATTTTGTTAAAATAGCAATATTCCATGTGCCATTTTCCCCTAAGTTCTAAATGTGCCATTTCATTTTACAAGCATATTTTTGAAATTCAATTCAAGACTATCTAGGCGTCCATAATATTAACTCGTTTCTATAATATCACAAAAATATCTTAAAATAACACAATTTTAATTTGACATTTAAAAACGAAGGGGAATATCTCAAAAACATTGAGGTTCTCTATTTATTAATTTTAAGTATGAATAGTGGTGACCACAAGAGTTTTTTCCATCGAATTGCTCAAAGGAAGTAGTTCAACACTTCCTATCTAATTACTCCTTCTTTTAGTTGTGAAAAATAACTAATCTTTGTGAACAAATCGTGAAAATCGAACCAATTTACTACTAGTGGTCACGAGTGATTCATCGACCTCTACATTTTTACTTTGTTTTTGAAATTCAAAATTGTTAAAAATACACTTGTGAGCAAAATCGTTTAAAATTTTCAAAATTATTAAAATCAATTTTTCATTATGGAAATTTCAATTTCTAGAATTACATTATGGAACTTATTTATTTGCTTATTTTCTTATTTATTTATTTGCTTAATTGCTTATTTATTTATTTATAATTTGCTTACTTATTTATTTGCTTACTTATTTATTTTCTTATTTCTTTATTTGCTATTTTGCTTATTTATTCATTTACTTGCTTATTTTCTTTCTTTTTTTTTTTTTCTTATTTGATTATTTGATTATTTATATATTTCTTTATTTTTTTTACTTAATTATTTGCTTATCTGCTTATTTATTTATTTGCTTATTTGCCTCTTTACTTATTTTCTTATTCTCTTGTTTATTTATTTATTTAATTATTTGCTTATATATTTATTTATTTGCTTATTTATTTGCTTATTTATATGCTTATTTATTTGCTTATTTTCTTATTTTTTTCTTTATTTGCTTATTTGCCGTGGGCAGCATATGGGTTCAAGTTTCCCCTTCTTTCCAACATTTCATAAGATCATATGATTTCAAAACATTTCATTTTGGTAAAATTAAATTAAATTATATTAAGTGCTTTAAGGAGGTTCCCCGAACCTAATTTGGATTAAGTGTTGGTGGGTGTGAAGGAGTCATTTGTCCTAACAATTTCCTCATTACAATCATTAATTTTAGATCCAGAGGCAAATTAATTTCTTGGAAACGATTTACAAGTTGCTTACGCAAAGGAGTCCAACCATTGGTAAGGTCATTGAAGGACAAACATCCTCTCACCTAATGGGTCCATTAAAAAAAAAATTAAATAAGATTTATCACATGAGAGGGCTTTTGTTTTCCATAGGCCTCATAACTCGCTTGCCAACCTTTAGCGTAAAGCGTCCCTTCGCACGTACAGGCCACAGCTGTAACTCCACGTGTTGAGCGTCTCGTAATATGTGTAAGCCTCGTGCATGGTTTCACGCTGCGTGTAAATCGTCTTCTAGCACGTGTAGGCCTCACGCATTAGCTTCATGTGCAGTGCCTGCAAATCGTCTTGTAGTACGTATAGAGCTCACGCATAGTTTCACACGGTATGTAAAACGACTTGTAGTACACATAAGCCTCAGAGATGGCTTCGCACCGCATGTAAAGCGCTTCGTTGGTGTGCATTAGCTACATAAGCCTCTCGGATCTTGCAAAATGAGCTCGTGATTTTGGGACTTCCATTTTGCTTTTAGACTTTGCTTCAAGCTTCTTAGATTGGTAGCTATGGGAAACGCCGGAGGAAAACCTCTCGATGCTACTTCGTTCCCAACTTTGATACGGGTCCTAATGCGGCAAGGTTGCGAGGACATCGAAGCTAGTGCAATCTCAACGCTTCTTCGACCTCCACCACCTACTTCCAACAATAGTGGCGATAATCTTGATGTGGCAAGCGGAGTTTTCACCATCTTTATAGAAGATTTCGAATCGTGTGGAGTTCAACGACTAGATATGTTGCTTCTTGATTTCTGCACTATCGTTCAGGTAAACATTTCGAAAATCCCCAATTCCATTAAAATGGCGTTATACCGCTAAAATGGCACACCTCAACTTTCTGAACTATAGTTCGAAAACCATGTGATATAACAGAATCTGAAGGTGATATTATGGAAAATGAGTGACGCACTACATAAAGGAGTGATATAATCTTAAAAATTGTGATATTACACAATATACCATTCCATGTGAACACATGTGTAAGATTTGGTGTGACAAAATGGCTTGTGGCATAGTGCCATTTAATTTAACCCCTAAAGATCCTTGGGTGTTTTTGGGAGCTTAAAACCTCAAAACTCCAATTCTCTACCTCTATGCACTTCAAGGGGTGCGAAACAATTTTTTTATTCTTTTCTTAACTTCCAACCGTAAGATCTTGTACCTAAGCCAATTTTCAGTATCTGATATAAAAATTGACCGTTGGATGTTTACCATTTGAGAGTTTATAACATCCAAAGTTTGTCTACGAAGTTTTTTTGGGCATTGTTGAGATTATTTTTGACACTTTTGGAGGCTGCCCTTGTAAAATTGGTACTCTTTTTGACTTGGGGCCCTTTGGAACTTAAGTAGTAATTTGGTCATGAACATATTTCCAAAAAAAAATCTCAAAAAAATACTAAATTTAAACTGCCCCAGTTCGGCTCGCAAACCAAGAATTGTTGTAGAAGACTCAAAAATTGGAATTTGGCTTTGTAAATTTTACCACATACACTTTGCAGTATAGGGAGCACCCATCAAAAAATTTAGGCAAAAATATTACTTTTAACCTATTCATCTAAGCTGCCCAAAATAGCAAAAGCCCGATTTGGTCCTCTTGGATCTTTAGGGGTTAATGAAATTGAGGTTGAAACCTTATTGCACAGAAACCCTATGAAGGAATTCAGTTACAGAGTACATTGAGTTGAATGACATGTTTGTGGAAAAACGTTAACGATGTAGGATTTCTACTCCTTTCGTAAATTTGTGTGTCACCTTATGGTTACAGATGTAAGCGTTCATCGAGGTATAATGTCCATAGCCTTCTTTATCATAGCCGAAAAGTGTGCAAAGAAGCTTTTCAAGAATAGTGCATCGCTTACTGTTTCAAACGTTTCATCGCTTACTGTTTCAAACGTTTCATCGCTTACTGTTTCAAACGTTTCACGCAGAAAAATGCGCATCACCTTGGCTACATTACGGAGGGCTCCAAGATCTGGTGCTTGGGACTTGCAAGCAGGGACCGCACCCATCGCATCGGTCTCAACATGAGCAGCACACTTGGCGACGTGCTCAGATGCATCAGCGACAAGCGCGACATTAAACTCCAGTTGGAGGCAATTGTACGACCCATCAAGGAGGCGCCACCACCACCCACAATCCCCAACGGGAACGCCAACATCAGAGCCTTCATCTTAGTCCCCGATCTCGAAGCTCGACATGACGCCATCTCCGATCACTTCGGGCAAGTGCCTGCATGTTCCTATCCTCCTATGACTAGGGAACGGACCAAGCGAGTCGTCAACCCATTGCGTGATCCTACCTCCAAACAGGCGACTGGGAGATGGACCAGGCCAATCGTCGACTCATTCCTTGATTCTACTGCCGAACTCACGAGCTTTCCTGAGATTCCTCTTACAATGCAGGCTATCTCCCTGTTCTTCAAAGAAGCAGAACCGCCATCCATCGTCACTTGCAACAACAAGACCTCGACCTTAGTCGCTCACCATGCTCCCATCACGAAGGCTGCAGCAGATGACAACCTCTCCTTAGTCCCAGCGTCAGCACGAGAGGAACTTATGGCAGGGTTGCAGAAGGAGAAACCCTTCCACGATCGGTGCCTCAAAGTCGAGAGCCAGAGCGACAAGCAACCTCAGTCGAAGGAAATCTTAAACCCCAACAGAGAAGGAGCATCACCACCCACCATGACCGGCATCGACAATCCCTTGGTCGTCCTCAGCGATGCTGCAATCATCACCCAGGCTGAAGGCGACCCTGACGACAATCTTAACAAGTTGGTGGCCAGTGATCTCATCATTTCTCTTGGAAACTTTTCAGAGGATGTGGACTTGGGGACACTTCACCACGCAGGCCACCCCCGGACGGAGGACTCTTGGGCAAGGCACCCTCGGACGAAGGACTCCTGGGCAGGCCATCCAAGTACGGAGGTCTCCCAGACGTTGGGTTCATGTCACTCCATGACACAATTGAGCCATTCCTCCTATCTCCAATCGGTGTTCAGTTTCATACGAAGGTCGACATAGCACGTTTGAATAAAGGTTCTGCAGTTGCGGTTCATCAATAGAGAGCTTGTTGCAACAAGCAAGATAACATTCTTGCAGATAACACCATCCAGGAGTCGGTGTTACAATCGAGGGGGAAGTATGCAAATATATGTGGAGACGTCGTCAAGGGAGACAATCAGCCTGGAGGTGGGAAGCATGAGATCATCGACAATGTGAAGCTCAAAATTCAGGACCAGCAGCAGTTGAAGGCGCTCAACTGCAGGATGGACGAAGACTTGCAGACTACAACAATCCAAGATAACTACACTCATCATCTTGCAGATTGGCCGAGGGGAAGCATGTACATCCTCGTAACTCGCGGTGAGCACTCCATTAGATTTTCTCTCATTCTCATGCTGATTGTGCTTTCAATAAATTATCTACAAGAAAATTGATGATCAGAAAGTCTAATAGATTCACTTGTCACAGACCGATCAGAGCGATTGATCACTCCGGGAGGATTGGGGACGTAGAAGAGGACATTCAAATTGTATGTGGAGAGTACCTGATACGATTTACACTTTGAAGAGAAAAATCTCAGAGCAGGAGATTTTGATTCCTCCTAGTGACCAGGCATTGTATAATACAAGAGGAACAGACGCTTGCCTGGAATGGCTTCGAGAGGATGATCGGACTCTATTCAGTTGTATGGACGGATTGAACCTAAGTTTTCTTCCAGTTGGGTGGTGACTTAGTTTGTAGACTTTTTCATTTGCAGTTGAAGTGGGTGTGAAAGATAAGCACATGGCACAGTTCAATTCCATTCCCTGACATAGTGTGGTGCCTTGTACAGTACCCTCCAACAAGTCTTGCAACCATTTTGTGAACTCTTGAAATTCTCTAATTCATTTTCAAAATGGGAGGATTTTATCAAATTTATCCTATTAAATCTTTTGTGTTATGGACCCTTTACGTGTTCATAAAATGTCAATGTTAAAAAACAAAATCTCTATTTTTGATGAATTATTTTATCTTTTTCACTTAATTTCAAAAAAAATTAACTGAGAAATATATATGATGATTTTTTAAAATTTGATTGCACCAATCTATAGGATATATCATTGTTCACATTCTTGGTATTACAAAGATGCATACTATGTAGGTAAAATTCTCCTCTATGTGGGCTCTAAAGTATTTTCATAGTTTCCATTCATTCATATTCTAGGCTAAGGAAATCAAACTCATATATTAAATCAAACTTTGATCAAATAAAGTCAAATAAGGTATCATTACAAAGCTATAGTAGTATAGAAGCCTAATATGCTATGAAGTTTACAATATGTCTTACTCACTAACAAATATTCTACAAGAAATGGAACACCTACTACCATCGAGTGCTACCACCTTGAGTCGCTATTACAACTTTCATCCGGGTTGGCATTGTTGAAATCAACTTCTTGATGCTTTCTTGAGGTATATCCTCCCAAGCCAGATTGACTGATGTCCACATTTCGTCTTTGTTTCGTGGTCTATTTCTCTGTTGCACTTGATCTTTAACTTGCTTCCAGACATTCTCTATAGGATTAAGGTCAGGAGAATTTGGTGCCCATTCAAGCTTTTTCAATCCAAGTTCTCGTCTCCAATCTTTTTGTATATTACTACCATGTCTTTGAGCACCATCCTCCATTAAAATGAGGTGCTCATAGTGGTCATGGTGCCAATAATAATGCTCTAATGCTCCTTGAGATACTATCTCTACAAAGTCTTTGGCAAAAGGTGCGTCTATTAGGAGGAATTAACACCAAATAAGACTTAGAAGAGCCAGTGATAGCACCCCATACCATAATTGAAGTCCTTCCGGATTTGAATGTAGGTGCTAAGCAATTGTAGTTGTAGCGTTCATATGCTTTTCGCCAGACACGAATTTGGCGTGATGGTTTTCCAACTTCAAAGGATGACTCATCGGTCCAAATCACATTACTCCAATCGTCAATCGTCCAATGCAAGTGCCCCTTTGCAAAAGCCAACCTCTTTGCCTTGTGTATGTCACTCAAGAATGGTTTCTTTCTTTGCAATGCAATCATAATACCAAGCTCATGAAGCTCTTTACGTAAAGTTGACATGCCCACGGAAGATGTCACATTGCTGCACAATTCTGCAAGAGGAGCACGACGATTACTACTAAGATCTCTATGGAGCCTTCTCCTATCTCGATCACTCATGTTTTTCGGCCTACCGGATCTACTTGTTGGCAATACAGAGCCACTAATTCTAAATCGCTTGAGAATCCTTGAAATAGTCGATTTTGGCCTTCCTACAATGTTTCCAATTTCACTCACCGACATGTCAGCTTTCTGCATACCAACTATCATGTGTCGTATATCATTTGATACATAACTCCTTGTCATGGTGCACAATCCTCAAACAACACTTACATCCACAAAAAGTTTGATAAAAAAGGTCCTAACAACAACACAGAAACGATATGTTTGACAAACAGGACTTGTTGCACACAACTTTTCTAAGAAATGTGTACCATCAAGATGACTTACAAACAAGTATGTGTATCTCTGGACCCTCCCAAGCTCAAACATACTCAAAATCTGATATCCCAGAGAAGAAGTGATCACATTAAGAAGGGTACCCTTTTCCAAGATTTTTAAGCATGATGGCAATTTTGGTAGACACATGGCAATGGATGCCTCTTTATATTTAGAAAATGCTTGGTGTATGAAGGTAACTGGAACACCTTCCATGATGCAAAAAATCTCATGGAGATGTGATGATTATCATGCCAACACCACCATTCTAAAACAGGCCATGGGATATGTTTTAAGTGAAAAAACAGAGTGTGTTGCAACACTTGTTGGAGGGTACTGTACACAACGCACTTCAAGCAACTAAACTCGACGATCCACTTAACTACCAGTCTGCTATAAATCGCCTTGGAAAACTCTAAGTTTCATCAAGAGAGAAGACGTGATTCCTTCCTCGCTTGCATCGAGTCTCTGTAGCCGCAGCACAAGAACACCTAGAGCTCAGCTGCAGAACGCCGTTCTTGAATTCTATTGGATGGTCGGCTTCGCAGGCTTGGAGTGCGGCCCTTACTTGAGATTTTCTAAAGAGCGAGTCGTAATCAGCAAGATACCGCACCCTCGCTTGCTTTATACACCATTAAGGTAGAAGTACCTAAAACCACGAGCACCCCAGTATCAACTTATAGGTCTCCCCATAACCGCACCTAGCCTTAACTAGCATTGTCAGAACACTCAATTCAAACTGACCAATCAAAACAATAAAAAAGCTCGTGGTTTTGGGTCGAATCATGAATGGAAATTTGTACCAGCTAAGGTGGTTTTTGCATACCCTATAGGTTGATTACGGATCCTGCAGTACTTTACTGTTTGAAAATTTGTATTAATTCATGTGTTTTACAAAAAAATATAAAAAAATTACAAACCTTCCAAAAAACTATCTTGCCACCCCAGAAAAGTACCCACTATAAATAAACCAGTTACAAATGGGCAAATTTTCTTATGTTGGTGGTTATGGGTACTGACTGTAGATGTTGCACTTGGTGTGGAGATTGAGGGGAGGTGTCACGCACATGTATCACAACTAGGATTCAATTGAAATGAAAAAATCGTGAGAAAAAATGAGACGATCTTCATTCCATGAAATTTTCATATGGAGAATTTTGCCCTTGTTTCGTTGCGCTCACTCTTTCACTGCCTCGTTCGTGCGGATCAGGTGGCCGAGGGTTGAGAAGACGGGTGCTGGGACCACCGCAAGAAATAGCCAAGCGCCATCGTCTCTCCTCTCCCGCACTCCCTCTCAACCTGACCCTCACGAGAAGTCGATGCAGCGGCAGGACCTGAGGCTATGTAAATGTTGAGCTTTTAGAGTAAAATTTAACCTTCCGAACACTTGGATATAGCATAAAACTTGTGGGAGTGTTCACATTAAGTAAATTGTAATCTTATTTAAAGAAGAAATTATTTTTAGTTTCTTGTAACTGACATTAGCTTAAAGTAAATGCCAAAAGTAGAGTATTTTGAGCTATCCAAGTATATATATATATATATATATATATATATATATATATATATATATATATATATTCAAAGGTGAGTGTATCTTTATATATTCAACTATCATGGCGTCCTCAAGTAGTGATAATTGGTAAGATAAGAATTATCTATTTCTGTTTAATCTTGAATATAGTATACTTTCTCTAGATAGTGTGGAATATAAATTTAAACATCCAAGTATAATATTTGAAATTATTTTGTGAGGGTTCATTATTTCATTTACATTTTATCTCACTTGGTTTTCATGGTATAAATATTATCTTGTATATGTTTCAGATTGCAAAACTTGGTGGTGTGTGGTTGTAACTATGAGTGTAGCAAATTTCGTGAAGGTTTCAGACACAGAACCGAAGTTGCGCGAAGAGCTCATATTCAGCATGATGCGGTAGGGACTCGCAATATTAATACAAGGTCATTCATTTGTTATTGTAGCATGTGTGGTGGGAACGCAATAAAATTTAAACAAACAATCTATCGCCATATACAAGGTGACAGTGTTAGAGTCCAACAAAAAAACAATTTTACCTCCTACTACCATTGATGATATTCATAGACCTAACATTGTATCTTGCTCAAATATCCCAATTGAAATTCGAAATCCAATCGTCCAGAGATTTCATCTATTGAAAAGCAATTGATATTTATGATAATAAAATTTCAAGCGTTATTGGATTCATCAGATGTCTCTATTTCCAATCAAGATATTATATTCAAGGTTTTATTTACCGATATCGGTGACAACAGCGAACAAAGTGATAAAGGTTTGTTTTCCCTTTTGCGAATGCTTCCAGAAACATGGAATGGTGAAGTTGACGGGGATTCTTTTAATAAGGTTAAGAAACTGGATGGATGGAAGAAAGAAAGAAAAAATAAAAAATAAATAATAAAAAATAAAAAAATAAAAAATAAAAAAAAATAAAAATAAAACTTGGTTTGATAAAACGATGTTGTTATAAATTGTGGATTGGATCATCTGAACATTCTCATGAACTAATCCCAACGTGCAATCTCACAAATGAAATCTTCTTTACTCAATTTATTAATATCTTTTATCTTAGGATATGATTGATGAGTTTTTCTCTTTGAGTTATCCATTCATAAATATTTTTATTGACCTCTACTCTTGATTCACAACCTATAAGTACTTGATATATAGTCAAGTGATCAAAATCAAAAAAAGAATCAAAATATGAACAAACATAAGTATCTTCTACGACTTTTCTGTGTTTCTTTATTTTTTTATAAACAAATTTTCAACATTTTAGTATTTTCATTTTCAAAAATATCTTCAACATTATTTAGGGCAAGGTCACCTTCTTCAATTCTAATTTGGTCATTAGTATTTTCAAGAGCAAGAAATTCTTGGGAATTTTCTAAAATTCTTGGAAATTTTCTAAAATTCTTGGGAATTTTCTAAAATTCTTGAAAATTCAATCAATGCATTCATTTTTGTTTAATAATTTTTTAGTAATATTGTTCTTGTGTTATGAAGTAATCATAAAGATCCTCTTCTTTCCAAATCATGGTATGAGTTGTTCTGTTCCCTATAAAAAAAAAAAAAAAAAAAAAAAAAAAAAAAAAAAAAAAAAAAACATTTAAACTAGTGGGCCTTGCTTTTTGAAAAGCTTTACATTTCTCAATAGCTATCTTATTATCTATATAATTACAAAATAGCAAAGATGCATTTTCTTCCGTAGCATGTGTAAACCAATTTCTGATTCTGGCTTGCATCCTCTCAAAATCTTTGTATGCATGTGGGTGACATTTCTACAAGTACAGTGTTTTTTGCACAAAAAATGCAAAGAAAAATAGTTTTGCGATGCATTTCGGATTGTCTTGGAGAAACACTCGATGATAACTCAAACCCGGGTCAGAGGAACTTTCATGTACCACGTACATCAATGAACTTTTGTCTTGGGGGGCTCCTATTCCAACATTTTTAGTCTCCAAGTGCATACCAAATAAATTTGACAAAATCTTGGTCTCTCCTTAAGGCTGCTTGTACAGTTAGGTTACTGTTTAAAATTGCTGTCGGTCCGCGTTCTCCTAGAATCAGTAGGTTAGTAATTAAGATTAGTTAAAATAGTGTTGTGGTGTGATAAATATGGGCAAAGATCCCCAAGATGGTTCATTGTGCAGTTACAACTTCAGTAGTACTCGAGGCGGTTTAGGATGTAGGGTTTAGGGTACATATTCGTGAGCACTCTCTTGCGATATGATATTAGAGTCATCTATAACATTGAGATGCTAGAAAAAAATTCTTCGAAAGAAGCTCTTAAACCAAAATTCATTAGTCAGAAAATTTTGTGTGATTGAAAAAAGATTCATCTTCGTCTCAAATGATGAATGACTATCTTAAAATATCTACAAAGCTCTCATCGATTAGAATGGAGCCAGTAATGCTCAACCCAGGAACCGTGCCGAAGAAGTCGATCACATGGAGGTGGAGAGTTCTCATACGATACACAACGTGAAGAGAAAGATCTCAGAGGGGAACTTTTGCATTCATCCTGAGGACCAGGCATTGTACCTTCGGGGCGCAACCGGCCAGGAATGGCTGGAAGATAGTCGACCAGACGTTAGCCAGCTACAACATCCAACAGGGGTCAACGGTGCACTTGCTTGAGAGCTACGGAGATAATCATAATCACACGAGAGTCAATGGTGTCGGGAATGGTGCAGATATTTGTGAAATTGCCAACGGCAGACATGATAATCCTATCGGTGAAGAGGCGTAACACCATCGACGAGGTAAGGGTAAAGATTCAGGGCAAGTACCGGTTGATGTTAGAGGGCGAGTGAGGAGACAAATTGTGAAAATATAGAATCGAAATTGGACTCTAGCCCCGTTTTCGAAGACTGGTGTTATCTTGCAGTCAAAATCGCTTTCGTTACTTTCGAGAATGTAAAGAAATGAGAAAAAAAACTCCCTCCTTTCTAAGAGGGCAAGGCCTCTGAAAGAAACTTGCCGTGCGCATGCGTACAGTTCTTCACCATCAGTCCCCAAGATTTCTAAATAAATCATCTCTTTAACAATCTTTTCACCTCTCAGTCCGGGTTATCAAATTCTCACTTTTATCGGGCAGTCATACGAAGGTCGACATAGCAGGTTCTAAGAGCCGTTTCTAGTATTCAGGAAACATATGTTGTGTGACATATGCTGTGATGGTGCCTTGTGGGTTAAACTCCACCAAACTACAAATTCTGTATGCGGTGCCTCGGTGTTATGATTTTCAAACTTACATCCAAAGATATCTTTGAGGGAACGCTCTGTTAACATTCTGTGGTGAAAGCAGTGTGATTTCATTCATTTGGCTCTTGGATGGTGTTGATTTTATTATTGTAATCGAGTAAACAGAATGTGCACAGCGTCCAGTAGTTTCGGCAGAATATCAAGTTCCCCTAATTTACAACGCGAAGCGGAGAGCTCTGACTTTTCTTTATCAAACACCTCTCGTCGAGGCCCTATGTTCATAGATCTTTCCAAGGAATCCTATTGGTTCATGTATACTCATAATCATCATGCGACTTATCTCCATGGAACAGAATATCACAATATTTCCCACTGCTGCCCAAGCGATATCTTTTGCAGATCAATATGCCCTACTTGAAGCCAGTTGCCCTGGTAAATGACAATCGCAGAGAGCTTTCAAATTACTGGACGATAATGCACTGCAGCCATGAAACAAAATGCTCTGATACTTATTCATCATGCTGGCTAAAACACGAGAGCTTCACATAGAGGCCGAATTGTACGATCATATCAAAACTTAAAGAATAAGCTTACAAATTGTCGTTGCGCGAAAAATTTGAACAATGCCAAGGCACAGCCATTCTTGCATTCGGCCAAAGAAAAGCAAACAGTGAGATGCACACAAAAAAGAAGTATACACATTCAAAGATGAAGTTAAAATGGCCAAAAGGCGGCAGTCGTATTTGTATTCAATGTTGATCAAATCAAAAAAGACAACTGTCCCTTTCTCTATACAAGGCCGTAGTTCAGTAACAAGATGACAATTTACATGCCTCCACGAAGACGAAGAACCAAGTGAAGAGTGGACTCCTTCTGAATGTTATAATCGGCAAGGGTACGTCCATCCTCCAACTGCTTCCCTGCGAAGATCGATCAACCTCTGCTCACGAGAAGGAACGCCCTCCTTATCCTGAATCTTCGTCTTATCGATGGTACCAGAACCCTCCACCTCCAACGTGGTTGTCCTCCCCGACATGGTCTTGACGAAAATCTGCATACCTCCACGGAGAGGGAGGTCCAGATGGAGGGTAGACTCCTTCTGAATGTTGTAGTCAGCCAGGGTGCGTCCATCCTCCAACTGCTTGCTCGCGAAGATAAGCCTCTGCTGGACGGGAGGAATGCCCTCCTTGTCCTGGATCTTCGTCTTCACGTTGTCGATGGTGTCGGAGCTCTCTACCTCGAGAGTGATCGTCTTGCCGGTCAATGTCTTCACAAAAATCTGCATTCCACCACTCAAACGTACCAACAAGTAAATAGTTGACTCCCTCTCGATGTTATAGTCGGCCAATGTCCTGCCGTTCTCCAACTCCTTTCCAGCGAAGATCAACCGCTGCTGGGGAGGAAGAATGCGCTCCTCGTCCTGAATCTTCGTCTTCACATTTTCAATCGTGTCAGAGCTCTCCACCTCAAGGGTGGACGTTCTCCCCGACAGAGTCTTGACGAAAATCTGCATGCCTCCCCTCGACCGAAGAACCAGATGCAAAGTCGACTGGTTCTGGATGTTATAGTCCGCTAAGATTCGCCCATCCTGCAAATACTGTCCTGCGAAGATCAATCGCTGCTGGTCGGGGTAGATGCCCTCCTTGTCCTCGATCTTCGTCTTCACGCTGTCAATCATATCGGAGCTCTCAACCGCCAATGTGATCGTTCTCCCCGTCAACGTCTTTACGAAAATTTGCATCCCTCCCCTAAGGCGGAGAACTAAGTGCAGCGTCGACTCCGTCTGGATGCTGTAGTCGGCCAAGGTCCTGCCGTCCTTCAACTGCTTCCCGGCGAAGATCAACCGCTGCTGGTCAGGCGGGATGCCCTCCTTGTCATGGATCTTCGTCTTGACGATGTCGATGGTGTCGGAGCTCTCCACCTCGAGGGTGATGGTCTTCGGGGTCTTCACGAAGATCTGCATCCTGTCCTTCTCACAAATACGCTCAACAGATTTCACCAAAAGCAGAAACTCTCACAACTGCAAGTACTCTCCAAAATCTGCGATCCTGGGCTCGAAATGGAAAATGCAGAAAGTGAAGAGAAGCAGGGCTCTAGGCTTCTTGTACTCGAGGGAAGTCAGTCACTGCAGACAGACCAGGCAATGGAATTTGGCGTACTCAACAACGCAGTGGAAGCTTACTCTTAATATAATGTCGGCAGAGTCGGTAGAGTGGGCAGAGTCGGCAGAGTCGGTAGTAAAGTATTCATTCATTATGTGTTAGAAATGAATGAAAGATATGTTTTTTCTATTTATTTTTTATTTTTGTTGTTCTATTTTTCAACCTAGTGATGTAAGAAAATATGTGTACAAGTGCAACAAGAAAATTTAAAATTGTACAAGAAAATTTTTACACTCTTTGTAGGAGTTATAACAATTCAAAGATGTTAAAAAGAATGAGTTGAATATGTTTCGAGTTAAAAGTGAAAATTTGCAAAATCCTACCTTCTAAAACTATCGAATTTTCTCAAAAGTGGTGATTTGTAACATGAAGGTGCACACTTTTAGAGTTATAACATTTGGCCCGTGCACAAGACATGGCCAATCCTTGCTTGGCTTCACCTTGGGCAACTTCATACTAGCAATTGCGTGCAGAGCCACTCCTTCTAGAAGTTAGTAATAACAGAAGGTATTTTTTGTGTTGCGTCAACACTTGCTAATCATGTGGTAGGTGAGTGGTAGCAATGGGTAGGCTAGGGTACCCCTCGAGTTAGCCGGTCAACCATGGCAATGCACTTTTGTGTGACTTGCCGAAAGGCGGTTAGTCACGCCTCATCGTGGCCCCATATACACACATCGGAGATCCTACAGCCCCTCTGCAATGATTGTTGATATTTACATGAAGGTTAAGGAAAAGATCCTTTATAAGAGCTTTAGAAGTTGTAGTTTTGGCCATGGTTGAGATTCTTGCATTTTAGCCATGGCTCATATTTCCGCATTCTAGCCATAACTAAGATTTTTGCGTGAGCTTGACGTGAGTAGAGAGCAAGATGCAGATTTTTGTGACTCCTGAGAATGGTGAGACCATTGTTGTGGAGGTGGAGAGTCACGACACCATTGAATGTGTCAAGAGCAAGATTCAGAAACAACAACTGTTGACGTTTCAAGGCAAGCAACTCGAGGGAGGACAAGCGCTCGCGGACTAAAAGATTGAGAAGGCAAATATCCTTCATCTTGGGTTTCACCAAAGGGAAGGCATGGAGATTTTTGTGAAGATCGTGGCGGGTAAGATGATCGCGTTGGAAGTCGAGAGCTCTGATATTATTGTTGATCTGAGGAGGAGGATCGAGAGCAAGGAGCCTTGGTATGTGTCTAGGCGATGGGGGACGATTCATTTTTGAGGAAAAGCCAATGGTGAAGGATGAATGGTCATTAGCCGACTACAACATTGAGAATGGATCGATGGTGCACTGGTGTCCAAATCTGGATGGGCTCGAAGGTAAACCAAACAAACTGGCGTTCTATGAAGAATAATTTGGAATCTTTCCACCAAAATGCATACATGAGGTTGAAAATTATATAGCATTGGTCCTAAGGGAGAAGAAGAGACGAAGGGGAATGCAAAGTTAGAGTGATATTTGAATGAAAGGGTCTTTGTAGGAATGTACTACACTCCAATGTCTCTTGCTCCCTACTTGCTTTTTCTAGTTGTTGTAGCCTCCTTCTTACTCATCATCTCAAACGGCGAGGCACTATCATGCAAGAGCTTCTTGAGAAATAAGATGGTATAAAGAGAGGCTAGAGGACACCACATTTGAAATGTAGTTTACACTTGCTTCAAAGTAAAATAAAAGTTCTTCACAGTTTCTTGACTCATTTCCACTTTTGATTCATCATACATTATCAAAGTGTAAGTTTCAAGGTACTCATATATTACCTTTCTTTGGAATAGGATGGCATCAAGTTTATCTACTACACCTTTTCTAATGAATGTCCTTTCGAAATCTGTGCCCTCTTTCGATATAAGGACCCTAGGTAGAGTCTTGCTAGATTTTTTTCTCGGGGACGACGACGAACAATGACTAGACGCCTATAAGGGGCTACTTTTCATCGGGAGTATCGCAAGAGGATTTATACCTGGGGCCGGATTGAGGGCCAGCCCGAATTCTTCAAATTTCAACCAATAGGATGGCTTGATTCTTTCAAATCGGGCCCAAGGACTTTATACTAGGGCCCAAGGACTTTATACTAGGGCCCAAGGACTTTATACTAGGGCCCAAGGACTTTATACTAGGGCCCGACCGAAATTTCAACTTATCCTACGTGGCATCCTACGTGGCATTGTTTTGGCGCCAAAATCTTCGGGCCCAAGTGATGCAATTGGGACAAAGTTTACCCGGTCCCGAACTTCTCACCTTGGGCCCAAACCCTAGCCGTTCAATCTAGCCGGCCGGCCCCAGCTTGTGTATAAAGTGGGAATTTGGAATTTTCCTATGAGGGAAACCGGAAGATTGTGCATCTTGGGCGTCATACCCTCCAGACAATAGGAATGAGAATTGTGAATGTTGGGCGTCACGGTCGTCTCTAAACCTCTCAGCGGCCTATGTTCGATAAAAAGAGCAGGCTCCGGCCACTGGCTGACATTGTAGTTTGCTAATGTACAGTGGGGTACAGAAATAATTCGAACTGAATTTGTAGGCAGTTTTTGAAAAAACTTCGAAATGTGCCTACATACTCAAAAATGATCGGAATTGCAATCCGTAAAGGGTGTTGGAACCACGTTAGAGTGTTTTACACTATCATGGCAAAAAATTGCTTCTTTTTTGTGCAATTGTTCAAAGAACTAAAACTCTACATGTTCCATCTACAATTGACCATTGTCGCTTTGTGCTTCAATTACAATGTTCATTTTCACTTGCAAAATTGATATGAGTGCCATAAGTTGTTCTTTAGATACTTGAGCTCATGCTTATTGAATCATTGATATGTTCCTTGTTTTCTTCTTGGGTAGGAGGAATGTCTTAGAATGTGCTTGTGTGACTATTCAATTTTTCTCAAAGCTTTCAAGCCATTCACACCACTAGAAATATCCTACAAGGACTTAAAGGATGGTTTGATAAAGTTAGGGTGCTTACTTTCATAAGCTCATTGCCAAACTCAAATTCTTTTAGCATTCTCGCCGAGTTTAAATCAAAGTTCAATTTCACACCTTAAGTGTTGATTGGAAATTTATCACAAAACTACTCCAACTCAAAAGTTTAGAGGGAGCAAGTATTTTTGAACATTCAACAATGAGCTCAAGTATCTAAAGAACAAATTATGGCATTCATATCAATTTTGCAAGTGAAAATGAACATTGTAATTGAAGCACAAAGCGACAATGGTCAATTGTAGATGGAACATGTAGAGTTTTAGTTCTTTGAACAATTGCACAAAAAAGAAGCAATTTTTTGCCATGATAGTGTAAAACACTCTAACGTGGTTCCAACACCCTTTACGGATTGCAATTCCGATTATTTTTGAGTATGTAGGCACATTTCGAAGTTTTTTCAAAAACTGCCTTCAAATTCAGTTCGAATTATTTCTGTACCCCACTGTACAGTTATCGTCCCGCAATTCCTGCACCGACGTTGTTAGAGCGAACAATCTCTGCGTGCATGGAGGAATGAACGTCCGTAACTGGATCAGCTTTCTTCACCCTGTAAACGGTATCATCTCAATACCAAAAAAATTGCAATAATTGCGCTTATCGATCATCACAAGCATTTCCATGAATCCCCTCGGCCGATACACAAGATGAAGAGTAGACCCCTGCTTGATGTTGTAGTCTGCTGGCGTACATTCTCAGTCCGGATATATAAGATGTATAGGTTTCTACATTCTGCGCGTTTGGGGATTAATCCTCGCGCGAATGAAATTTTCATAGCGCGAATGAAATTTTCATAGTTCAACTATATAAATCAATTAGTTCTTCCGAGCATCCCCAGGAGACTAGGAATGGGAGTGGCTTATTGCAACGAGGTAAGAGGGGAGGCGTTATTAGCATCCCAAGGGGAGGCATGCACATATTCGTGACTATGGGTGAGGACTCTGTTGCGATATTAGAGTCATTCATAACATTGGGACGCTCGAGAAAAATTTCCTTATAATAAGCTCTTAAACCAAAATTCAGTAGTTAGAAAATTTTGTATGATTGAAAAAAGATTCATTTTTGTCTCAAACGATGATTGACTATCATACAAGCTCTGATTGATTAGAATGGTTCGTAACCTCACAAAGCCAGTGGTGCTCAACCCAGGAACCGTGCCGAAGAAGTCGATCACATTGGAGAGTTCTGATACGAATCACAACGTGAAGAGATAGATCTCAGAGGGGATTCATGTTCTGTATTCATCCTGAGGACCAGGCGTTGTACCGTCGGGGCACCACCGGCCCGCAATGGCTGGAAGATAGTCGGACGTTAGCCAGCTACAACATCAGGGAAGGGTCTACTCTTCATCTTGAGTATCGGCCGAAGGGGTTCATGCACATACTCGTGACGAAGAAGAAGAGGACATATAAATTGGAGGTGGAGAGTCCTGATTCCATTTACATTGTTAAGATGATGATCAGGTCATGATGCGCATTCGCCTATGCAAAGGTTGTACTCAATGGCAACGTCCAAGAAATTCCAGGGTGATGGTTGGACTTTAGCCGATTACAAAATCGTGGAGGGGTTTACTCTTCTTGAACGCTTGCCGCGGGGAGGCATATAGATTTTCGTGAATACCAAGATGCAAATCGGGAATGCCACTCTTAAGATTAACAGTCCTGAAAGAAACTTGCCGTGCGCATGCATACAGTTCTTCAACATCAGTCCCCAAAATCTCAGTCCGGGTTATCAAACCTTCAGTTGTCAAATTCTCCGTTTCCTCAAAATGAAAATTACACCCTATCTCGGGCAGTCAATGTTCACTTTCATACGAAGGTCGACATACAGGAGCAGGTTCAAAGAGAACTTCCTAGTTTTCAGTAAACAAATGCTGTGTGACATCTGCTGTGATGGTGCCTTCTGGGTTAAACTCCACCAAACTACACATTTTGTATGCGGTGCCCCGGCGATATGATTTTCAAACTCTCATCCAAAGATAGCTCTCAGTTTTAGAAAGCATAGTGGCCAGACTGTACGATCATGTCAAAACGTAAAGAATATGCGTACAAATTGTTGCTGCGCAAAAAATATAGACATTGACATTGCAAAGGCACAGCTATTCCTTGCAATAGGCCACGGAGAAGCAGACAATAAGATGCACAAATAAAAGGAGTGTACACAATCGAAGATGAAGTTTAAATGGCCAAAAGGCGGCAGTGGAAATTTGTATTCAATGTCGATCACATCACAAAAGACATCTGTCCCTTGCTCTATACAAGGCCGTTGTTAAGTAATAAGATGGCATTTTACATGCCTCCACGCAGACGAAGAACCAAGTGAAGAGTAGACTCCTTCTGGATGTTATAATCGGCAAGGGTACGTCCATCCTCCAACTGCTTCCCTGCGAAGATCAACCTCTGCTGGTCGGGAGGAATGCCCTCCTTATCCTGAATCTTCGTCTTCACATTGTCGATGGTGTCAGAACTCTCCACCTCCAACGTGATTGTCTTGCCCGTCAACGTCTTCACGAAAATCTGCATGCCTCCACGCAGACGGAGGACCAGATGGAGAGTAGACTCCTTCTGGATGTTGTAGTCCGCCAAAGTACGACCATCCTCCAATTGCTTACCGGCAAAGATCAACCGCTGCTGATCAGGAGGAATGCCCTCCTTGTCCTGGATCTTCGTCTTCACGTTATCAATTGTGTCCGAGCTCTCAACTTCCAGGGTAATGGTCTTTCCCGTCAACGTCTTCACGAAGATTTGCATTCCACCCCTCAGACGCAACACCAAGTGCAGCGTCGACTCCTTCTGGATGTTGTAGTCGGCCAAAGTCCTGCCGTCCTCCAACTGCTTCCCGGCGAAGATCAACCGCTGCTGGTCGGGCGGAATGCCCTCCTTGTCCTGAATCTTTGTCTTCACATTATCAATCGTGTCAGAGCTCTCCACCTCAAGGGTGATCGTCTTCCCCGTCAGGGTCTTCACGAAAATCTGCATGCCTCCCCTCAGCCGGAGAACCAAGTGCAAGGTCGACTCTTTCTGGATGTTGTAGTCGGCGAGCGTTCGCCCGTCCTCCAACTGTTTTCCTGCGAAAATCAATCGCTGCTGATCGGGCGGGATGCCCTCCTTGTCCTGAATCTTCGTCTTCACATTGTCGATGGTGTCAGAGCTCTCCACCTCCAGGGTAATGGTCTTGCCCGTCAACGTCTTCACAAAAATCTGCATACCTCCCCTCAATCGAAGAACCAGATGCAGAGTCGACTCCTTCTGGATGTTGTAGTCCGCTAGGGTTCGCCCATCCTCCAATTGCTTTCCTGCGAAGATCAATCGCTGCTGGTCGGGCGGGATGCCCTCCTTGTCCTGGATCTTCGTCTTCACGTTGTCAATTGTATCGGAGCTCTCAACCTCCAACGTGATCGTCTTCCCCGTCAACGTCTTCACGAATATTTGCATCCCTCCCCTGAGACGCAACACCAAGTGCAGCGTCGACTCCTTCTGGATGTTGTAGTCGGCCAAAGTCCTGCCGTCCTCCAACTGCTTGCCGGCGAAGATCAACCGCTGCTGGTCAGGCGGGATGCCCTCCTTGTCTTGGATCTTCGTCTTCACGTTATCAATGGTGTCGGAGCTCTCCACCTCGAGGGTGATGGTCTTCCCAGTCAGGGTCTTCACAAAGATCTGCATCTTGCTTTTCTCTCAAACACCCTCAACAGATTTCACCAAAAGCAGAAACTCTCACAACTGCAATTCCTCTCCAAAAGCTGCGATCTCGAGCTCGAATTGAAATACGTAACAAGTGAGAGGAGAAGCAGGGCTCTAGGGTTCTTATACTCGAGGGAAGTCGGTCACTGCAGACAGACCGCGCAATGGAATTTGGCGTGTACAACAAGGCAAAGGAAGCTTCCTCCTCACATTAAGTCGGCAGTAAAGTATCACTTCATTTGTGTCAGAAATGATTGGGAGATTTCATTTTTATTTTATTTTTATTTTTATTTTTGTTTTTATTCTATTTTATTCAACCAACCAAGTGATGTATTTTCTATTAAGAGAATATGTGTACAAGAGCAACAAGGAAATTTTAAAAAATTGTACACTTTTTGTAGAAGTTATGACTTATTGAAGATGTTATTCCAACAGGCATGCTGAAGTTCCTTGTAATGTACATCAAAAGTATCGTCAAGGCTTTACAATCTTTGAATAAAAATATCAAAAGTGTTAGTGTGTGAAGAGGCTCTCACCCATAGCGTCTTGACCTTCTAGTGCACTTTTTTCAAAGAGGGCAATTATTAGGCCTTAAGAAATAACAAGGGGCCTTTGAGGGTGCTTTTGGAATGTCTTAGTAGAGGCGCTTTGATAAAGAGTTTTCAAGAAGATTAATCTTTCGCTTTCCAACCATTATCAAGGGTGGCAAATAAAACATTTTAAAAGGACAATGATGCATCCTGTTGTACAATAGTTGAAATGCCCTATTCCCCATGCCGGCGTGGTGCTCACCACTATAGTCCACCCAACTATTGTGGGAGGTCCTTAGACCTTGTTGTATGGGTACCTCAAAACCCTTTGGGGGGATACTATGTCAAGTATCTTCAAGGCACTAGTAACTAGGCTAAAAACTAGCGTAGTTATAGTGTCCACCCTCGAGAGGGGGAAGTAGTATTGTTCTAATTTCCCCTTGTCCGGTGGCCATCGGGATATTAACGCCAGCCCCTTAGAAAGGACCGGAGTTTCTATCTATTTGGACAAGTGGATACTCAACAAGTAGATAAATAAGCAATGTACCTTACTTTAGCCCCTAAAGATTCTTGTGTGTTTTTGGGAGCTTGAAACCTCAAAACTCCAATTTTCTACCTCTATGCTCTTCAAGAGGTGCGAAACGATTTTTTAATTTATTTTTAATTTTCAACTGTAAGATCTTGTACCTAAGACAATTTTTAGTATCTTATTTAAAAATTGACCGTTGGATGTTTACCATTTGAGAGATCATAACATCCAAAGTTTGTTTACGAAGTTATTTTGGGCATTGCTGAGATTATTTTTGACACTTTTGGAGGCTTACCTTGTAAAATAGGTACTCTTTGTGACTTGGGGCCCTTTGGAACTTAGGTTGTGATTTGGTTATGAACATATTTCCAAAAAGAAATCTGAAAAAAATACTAATTTTAAATTCCATTTCGGCTCGCAAACCAAGAACTGTTGTAGAAGACTCAAAAATTGGAATTTGGCTTTGCAAATTTTACCACATATACTTTGTAGTATAGGGAGCGTCCATCAAAAAAAGTTGGCAAAAATATTACTTCTAACCTATTCATCTAGGGTGCCCAAAATAGCAAAAGCTCTATTTGGTCCTCTTGGATCTTTAACCCTTAAGCGCCCACGGTGTCGTTTTTCGACATTTTGGATGTGACGCTCCGTCTTTGGTGCACAACCCCGCTTTCATCCCATCGATTTTTCATCCGCCGTTTTTTTTGCTCAACTCCTCGGTGGGTTTACTCTACTCCCTCCTTGGATAAATAGTAAAAACCTTGATCCTCAATTTGTGAGAGTGGGCGAAAGAGATTTTTCATGAAAGTTTTGGTGGTGTGATCTTCACCCCTTTTTTGCATGGATCTTGAAATCCATACCTCCAAATGGCATGCAACTTGGTGGTCATACTAATTGCCATGCTCCAAAGAAGATCCTACGGTTGGATTTTCCATTTTCATATTTTATTTGTTTTTACGCAGTTTTGAAAAAATCAGCATTATTACCAATTGTTAGGAGCTTTACCCCCCCTTGGGCGTTTAGGGGTTAAGGGTTAAGAGAGTGGGACAATGAAAAGTAACTAGAGATTTATGAACATTTTCATCCACTAGAGTGTTTTGAAGAGGCTCACTCCATCTTTCACCATGCAAAAGCCAAGTATGGGGTGTAGAAACATTTTAGGTTCAAAAAGGCCTCTAGGACATACTACCATGCAACAATGGAGACACTCTACTCTACAAAATGTAGAGTTGATGTATAAAGTAACCTAATAACAAACATGTTCTTATCAAATGCATATATATTTCAGAATATGAAATGGAGTCTATATTTTTTCACATGCTTAAGATAATTTTTGAATTTCAAAACACCTTTCGACACTTACTTTTGTAAAATTTAAGTAGCGTAAAAAACCACATTTGTCACACAACTCTATACAAAACTGTTGTGGAACAAATCAATTTCTTTGAAGCAAACTTAGTACACAACATGTTGGTTATACAAAAGTCTCATTGCAACTCAAATATTCTCAATTTTATCAAAAAGATGGTTGTAAATCCCCATCATCTACCAATGAGGTAAAACTTGAAAAGGGACATGAAAAGATGGTGTTGACACATCAATACTTGCCGTTGAGCTTGGGTGCCAACCACCTAGGAAGATCCATATTTTTTTTAATCGTGGAAAGATGTTTTCAATTTCATTGAGAAGATGGTCTTGGCCACATTGTGTAACATATTGTCAAGGTAACACTAAAAGGCCCAACCAAAGTTATACGCTAAAAGAATTTGAGTTTGGCAATGAGCTTTTAAAAGTAATCACCCTAACTATATAAAACCATCCTTTAAGTCCTTGTAGGACATTTGTAGTGGTGTGAATGGCTTCACAAAGTTTTGAGAAAAATTGAATAATCACAACCACATTCTATGACATTCCTCCTAGCCAATACGCAAGGAATATATCAATGATTCAACAAGCATGGGCTCAAGTATCTAAAGAACAATTTAAGGCACTCATATCAATTTTGCAAGTAAAAATGAACATTGTAATTAAAGCACAATTGAAGCACAAAGTGACAGTGATCGACTATCGATGTAGCATGTAGACTTTTAGTTCTTTAATAACAATTTTAAAAAGAAAAAAAAAAATTGCACTAAAACTGTAAAACACTCGGACGTGGTTCCAAACTCTTTCTACAAATCACAATTCCGATTATTATTCAATACACAGGCACATTTCAAACCTTTTTCAAAAACTACCTCCAAATGCAGTTCGAATTATTTCTGTACCCCACTGTCCTGCCGACTTAATGTGAGGAGGAAGCTTCCTTTGCCTTGTTGTACAGTACCCTCCAACAAGTCTTGCAACCATTTTGTGAACTCTTGAAATTCTCTAATTCATTTTCAAAATGGGAGGATTTTATCAAATTTATCCTATTAAATCTTTTGTGTTATGGACCCTTTACGTGTTCATAAAATGTCAATGTTAAAAAACAAAATCTCTATTTTTGATGAATTATTTTATCTTTTTCACTTAATTTCAAAAAAAATTAACTGAGAAATATATATGATGATTTTTTAAAATTTGATTGCACCAATCTATAGGATATATCATTGTTCACATTCTTGGTATTACAAAGATGCATACTATGTAGGTAAAATTCTCCTCTATGTGGGCTCTAAAGTATTTTCATAGTTTCCATTCATTCATATTCTAGGCTAAGGAAATCAAACTCATATATTAAATCAAACTTTGATCAAATAAAGTCAAATAAGGTATCATTACAAAGCTATAGTAGTATAGAGGCCTAATATGCTATGAAGTTTACAATATGTCTTACTCACTAACAAATATTCTACAAGAAATGGAACACCTACTACCATCGAGTGCTACCACCTTGAGCCGCTATTACAACTTTCATCCGGGTTGGCATTGTTGAAATCAACTTCTTGATGCTTTCTTGAGGTATATCCTCCCAAGCCGATTGACCGATGTCCACATTTCGTCTTTGTTTCGTGGTCTATTTCTCTCGTTGCACTTGATCTTTAACTTGCTTCCGGACATTCTCTATAGGATTAAGGTCGAGAATTTGGTGCCCATTCAAGCTTTTTCAATCCAAGTTCTTTGTCTCCAATCTTTTTGTATATTACTACCATGTCTTTGGAGCACCATCCTCCATTAAAATGAGGTGCTCATAGTGGTCATGGTGCCAATAATAATGCTCTAATGCTCCTTGAGATACTATCTCTACAAAGTCTTTGGCGGTCGTCTATTAGGAGGAATTAACACCAAATAAGACTTAGAAGAGCCAATGATAGCACCCCATACCATAATTGAAGTCCTTCCGGATTTGAATGTAGGTGCTAAGCAATTGTAGTTGTAGCGTTCATATGCTTTTCGCCGATTACGAATTTGGCGTGATGGTTTTCCAACTTCAAAGGATGACTCATCGGTCCAAATCACATTACTCCAATCGTCAATCGTCCAATGCAAGTGCCCCTTTGCAAAAGCCAACCTCTTTGCCTTGTGTATGTCACTCAAGAATGGTTTCTTTACCGCAATGCAATCATATTAATACCAAGCTCATGAAGCTCTTTACGTAAAGTTGACATGCCCACGGAAGATGTCACATTGCTTTGCACACCGCAAGAGGAGCACGACGATTACTACTAAGATCTCTATGGAGCCTTCTCCTATCTCGATCACTCATGTTTTTCGCCTACCGGATCTACTTGTTGGCAATACAGAGCCACTAATTCTAAATCGCTTGAGAATCCTTGAAATAGTCGATTTTGGCCTTCCTACAATGTTTCCAATTTCACTCACCGACATGTCAGCTTTCTGCATACCAACTATCATGTGTCGTATATCATTTGATACATAACTCCTTGTCATGGTGCACAATCCTCAAACAACACTTACATCCACAAAAAGTTTGATAAAAAGGTCCTAACAACAACACAGAAACGATATGTTTGACAAACAGGACTTGTTGCACACAACTTTTCTAAGAAATGTGTACCATCAAGATGACTTACAAACAAGTATGTGTATCTCTGGACCCTCCCAAGCTCAAACATACTCAAAATCTGATATCCCAGAGAAGAAGTGATCACATTAAGAAGGGTACCCTTTTCCAAGATTTTTAAGCATGATGGCAATTTTGGTAGACACATGGCAATGGATGCCTCTTTATATTTAGAAAATGCTTGGTGTATGAAGGTAACTGGAACACCTTCCATGATGCAAAAAATCTCATGGAGATGTGATGATTATCATGCCAACACCACCATTCTAAAACAGGCCATGGGATATGTTTTAAGTGAAAAAACAGAGTGTGTTGCAACACTTGTTGGAGGGTACTGTACACGCCAAATTCCATTGCGCGGTCTGTCTGCAGTGACCGACTTCCCTCGAGTATAAGAACCCTAGAGCCCTGCTTCTCCTCTCACTTGTTACGTATTTCAATTCGAGCTCGAGATCGCAGCTTTTGGAGAGGAATTGCAGTTGTGAGAGTTTCTGCTTTTGGTGAAATCTGTTGAGGGTGTTTGAGAGAAAAGCAAGATGCAGATCTTTGTGAAGACCCTGACTGGGAAGACCATCACCCTCGAGGTGGAGAGCTCCGACACCATTGATAACGTGAAGACGAAGATCCAAGACAAGGAGGGCATCCCGCCTGACCAGCAGCGGTTGATCTTCGCCGGCAAGCAGTTGGAGGACGGCAGGACTTTGGCCGACTACAACATCCAGAAGGAGTCGACGCTGCACTTGGTGTTGCGTCTCAGGGGAGGGATGCAAATATTCGTGAAGACGTTGACGGGGAAGACGATCACGTTGGAGGTTGAGAGCTCCGATACAATTGACAACGTGAAGACGAAGATCCAGGACAAGGAGGGCATCCCGCCCGACCAGCAGCGATTGATCTTCGCAGGAAAGCAATTGGAGGATGGGCGAACCCTAGCGGACTACAACATCCAGAAGGAGTCGACTCTGCATCTGGTTCTTCGATTGAGGGGAGGTATGCAGATTTTTGTGAAGACGTTGACGGGCAAGACCATTACCCTGGAGGTGGAGAGCTCTGACACCATCGACAATGTGAAGACGAAGATTCAGGACAAGGAGGGCATCCCGCCCGATCAGCAGCGATTGATTTTCGCAGGAAAACAGTTGGAGGACGGGCGAACGCTCGCCGACTACAACATCCAGAAAGAGTCGACCTTGCACTTGGTTCTCCGGCTGAGGGGAGGCATGCAGATTTTCGTGAAGACCCTGACGGGGAAGACGATCACCCTTGAGGTGGAGAGCTCTGACACGATTGATAATGTGAAGACAAAGATTCAGGACAAGGAGGGCATTCCGCCCGACCAGCAGCGGTTGATCTTCGCCGGGAAGCAGTTGGAGGACGGCAGGACTTTGGCCGACTACAACATCCAGAAGGAGTCGACGCTGCACTTGGTGTTGCGTCTGAGGGGTGGAATGCAAATCTTCGTGAAGACGTTGACGGGAAAGACCATTACCCTGGAAGTTGAGAGCTCGGACACAATTGATAACGTGAAGACGAAGATCCAGGACAAGGAGGGCATTCCTCCTGATCAGCAGCGGTTGATCTTTGCCGGTAAGCAATTGGAGGATGGTCGTACTTTGGCGGACTACAACATCCAGAAGGAGTCTACTCTCCATCTGGTCCTCCGTCTGCGTGGAGGCATGCAGATTTTCGTGAAGACGTTGACGGGCAAGACAATCACGTTGGAGGTGGAGAGTTCTGACACCATCGACAATGTGAAGACGAAGATTCAGGATAAGGAGGGCATTCCTCCCGACCAGCAGAGGTTGATCTTCGCAGGGAAGCAGTTGGAGGATGGACGTACCCTTGCCGATTATAACATCCAGAAGGAGTCTACTCTTCACTTGGTTCTTCGTCTGCGTGGAGGCATGTAAAATGCCATCTTATTACTTAACAACGGCCTTGTATAGAGCAAGGGACAGATGTCTTTTGTGATGTGATCGACATTGAATACAAATTTCCACTGCCGCCTTTTGGCCATTTAAACTTCATCTTCGATTGTGTACACTCCTTTTATTTGTGCATCTTATTGTCTGCTTCTCCGTGGCCTATTGCAAGGAATAGCTGTGCCTTTGTAATGTCAATGTCTATATTTTTTGCGCAGCAACAATTTGTACGCATATTCTTTACGTTTTGACATGATCGTACAGTCTGGCCACTATGTGAAGCTTTCGCGTTTTAGCCAGCATGATGAATGAGTATCAGAGCATTTTGTTTCATCGCTGCAGTGCATCATCGTCCAGTAATTTGGAAGATCCTGGGATTGTCAGTCACCAGGGCAGGTGGTTTCAAAAAGGGCATATCGATCTGCAAATGGCAGCAGTGTGAAGTTTTTTGATATTCTGTTTCATGGAGATAAGTTGGATGATGATCATGAGTTTACATGAACCAATAAGGGCCCTTGCAAAGGTGTTTGAACATAGGGCCTCGACGAGAGGCCCTTGATAAAGAAAAGTCAGAGCTCTTCACTTCGTGTGGTTAAGTAAGGAAACTTGATGTTCTGCCGAAACTGCTGGGCGCTGTGCACATTCTGTTTCCTCGATTACAATAAGAAAATCAATACCATCCAAGAAATTCCAATGAAATTCCACTGCTTTCAGCACAGAACGTGAACAGAGCGTTCCTCAGAGCTATCTTTGGAAGTAAGGTTGAAAATCATAGCACCGAGGCACCGCATACAGAAATTGTTAGTTAGGTGGAGTTTAACCCACAAGGCACCATCACAACATATGTCACACTACATTTGTTTACTGAAAACTAGGAACGTCTCTTTGAACCTGCTACTGTATGTCGACCTTCGTATGAAAATGAACATTGACTGCCCAAGACTGGATGTAATTGTCGTATTGAGGAAACTGAGAATTTGACAAGGTTTGAAAACCCGGACTAAGAGCTGAAAAGATTGTTGAAGAGATGATTTATATAGAAATCTTGGGGACTGAAGGTGAAGAACTGTATGCATGCGCACGGCAAGTTTCTTTCAGAGGCCTTTGTCCACTTAGAAAGGAGGGAGTTTCATTTCCATTTCTTTTCATTCTCAAAAGTAAACGAATGCGATTTCGACTGCAAGAATACATCAGTCTTCAAAAAAGGGGCTAGAGTCCAATTGCGATTCTATTTTTGTGAATTGTATCAGATCGATAAACATGTTCATAGGTCCTCACGAGTATCGGCAGTGTAAACGATAAAGAGTACAAAGTCCCTTCTGGATGTTGTGCTTGCATATCGACAGCATAATCATCATTTTATAACAGATAATGAGACATATGTAATGGAATTAATCATTATTTTCGGTCATAAGAGTTTAGTATAAAATATTCACAAACAGCTGGAACAAATCCACTCAGCATCGACCCTTTCACGATGCTGTAACTTAGTCGGCGAATGTCCCACCATCATCCACCGGCTTTCCCTCGAAGATATTAAGCCTCTCGAGGAATGGCCACCCTGTCCTCGATCGTCGTCTTCAGCTTCTGAATCGGATCAGGAGTTTTAATCTTAAGAGTGGCATTGCATCTTGGTATTCAGGAAAATCTTCATGCCTCCTTGCGCCAAGCGTTCAAGAAGAAGAAGAGTATACATTTGCAAGTTTCTGGAGGCTTCTAGAGGTTACTAGGCGTCTTATCCTGTAGCAAGGAAGCATCTTCACCTCTATATTGTAAAGAAGCATTCCGAGATGGATTAAAGTACACCTCTTAAAACTTATTGTGAAAAGTTGTAAGATCTTTCCTTCTAGGATTGTCGTAATTTGTAACACGAAAGTGCACTTTTTTAGAGTTATAACATTAGGCCTTTGTACAAGATGTGGTCAATTATTGCTTGGCTCTACCTTGTCCAACTTCATTTTAGCAGTTGCGTGCAAAGCCACTCCTTCTGGAAGCTACTAATAGCGCAAGGTGTTTTTTGTGCTCCGTCAGCTCTTGCTAATCATGTGGTGGGTGAGTGGTAGCAATAGGTGGGCAAGGTAATAAAGTGCTAGGCTAGGATACCCCTCAGCTTAGCCGGCCGGCCTTAGCATTGCACTTTCGTGCGACTTGCGAAAAGGCGGTCAGTCACGCCTCATCCTGGCTCCGTGTATTCACATCGGGGATCCTACGGCCCAGCCCGTGTGCAATTTTTGTTGATATTTACATGAAGGTTAAGGAAGGGAGCCTTCAGAAGAGCTTTAGAAGTTGTAGTTCTTGCCATAGTTGAGATTTCTTGAATTTTAGTCACACTAATATTTTTGCGTTCCAACCACAACTAAGATTTTTGCGTGAGCTTGTGAGTAGAGAGCAAGATGCAGATTTTTGTGAATGCCGAAAATGGCGAGACCATCGTTGTGGAGGTGGAGAGTCACAACACCATTGATTGTGTCAAGAACAAGATTCAGAAACAACAGCAATTGACGTTTGGAGGCAAGCAACTAGAGGGAGCCAGGACGAATGATGGCGGACTACAAGATTGAGAAGACAAATATTCTTCATCTTGGGTTTCACCAAAGGAAAGGCATGGAGATTTTTGTGAAGATCGTGGCGGGCAAGATGATCGCGTTGGAAGTCGAGAGCTCTGATATGGTTGCTGATCTGAAGAGGAAGATCGAGAGCAAGGAGTCTGGTATATGTCTCGGTGATGGAGGACGATTCATCTTTGAAAAAAAGCCAATGGTGAAGGATTGATGGTCATTTGCCGACTACAACATTCAGAATGGATTGGTGGTGCACTCGTGTCCAAATCTTGATGGGCTTGAAGGTAAAGCAAACAAACTGGCGTTCTATGAAGAATTGTTTGGAATCTTTCCACCAAAAACCATACAAGAGGTTGAAAATTATGTGGGATTGGTTCTAAGGGAGAAGAAGAGACGAAGGGGAATGCAAAGTTAGAGTGATATTCAATTAGAAGGTCTTCGTAGGAATTTACTACACTCCAATGTCTCTTCTTCCCTTCCTTCTTTTTTTGGTTGTTGAGTACGAGTTGTTCTATTACGAGCAAGCTTATTTTAAACCTTCTACTTACCTATCGTTGTCTGAAACGACAAGGCACCGTCGTGCAAGAGCTTCTTGAGAATTAAGATGGTATAAATAGAGGCTAGAGGACACCACATTTGATATGTAGTTAACACTTGCTTCAAACTAAAATAAAGTTCTTCACATTTTCTTGATTCATGTCCACTTTTGATCTATGATGCATTATCAAAGTGCAAGTTTGAAGGTACCCATATATTACCTTGTTTGAAGCACAATGACATTTAGCTGCACCCTTTCTATTGAATGTCCTTTCCAAATTTATGCCCTCTTTGCATATAAGGACCCTAGTCTTACAACATTTTTTATCTCCTGTTGACTTCAAAGTTGCAGTTCTTATCCCACTTTTTTGCTCATATTCATTTTAAAGGTTGTGGTTTTTGTAACTTCTAATGGCCCAATTAACCATTTGATGGTGACATAAACCTAAAATACAAATACAGTTATTAAATTTCATCTATGAGCAAAATTTGATGAGTTGGCTACCAGATGCAATTAATAAATCTCCAATTGGGTGTGTAGTTTAGAATTTCATAAATCATCATTCTTACAAGAGAGTCATTTCAATCTCAATCGTTGTTCTACACCTATTGGTTGAAACCTATTGCCAAGATTAAGCTTTTTAATTTTAACCTTGCGTTGAAAATGCCTTAGCCAATTGCATGTCAAGGACTATTTTCCATAAGTATTCTTACACCTAAAATGTATTATTTTCACCCTAATATTCTTCATTTAACAATCATGGCAATGATTGAATTAAAAATACCTCCAAATAGAATTACAAGTTGGATATATTGTTTCAAACTTGAATATGCAAAATTTGTATTTTTGGATGCGTATCTAAAACACATCTTTTTGGTAAGAAATATCATGATACACTCAATATGTCATGATGTACAAAATCAAAAAATGTAACTATACTTCAAAGTCACTTGTTGTCTTTCAAAAACGTGATGCAAAAGAAAAAAAAAACTATTGCATATGGAACATCTTTGAAAATATTACTTTTCTTTTAGATGCTCTAGTAACCACGGTTCACAAGTGTTGTGAAGATACAAGTTCATGAAGTCCGAAATTCCGAATCGATTGAAATCTAAATCTCGTAACATTTGAACCTGCTTAGAATTGATTCTCGAACTTTCTCATTGCAGTTCAAGTGGGTGTGAAAGATTACTAAGCACATGTGCCATCTTTTTAGTTTCATGCTCTCGCATATTGTTGATTCTTCTTGTGCCCCATACAGAAGTTATCCCACTTCACCAGTGATCAGCAAAATCCCAAATCTTCTTAACTACCATCTCTATTCATACTGCCTTCTCAAACCGTGAGTTTTATCAAAAGAGAAAAAACTTGGTCCTCAAACACCTGCAGAGAAGAATGGTTCATTAATTGCATCGTCTCTCTCATCCGCCCTTCCTGCATTCCTTCTTCATTTTCATTTCAGGGTCAGTCTCAAATGTCATTCAGAATAATTGCAGATCCAGGACAGGGAAGGGATGCTTTTCGATCAGTAGCTTACAGGACAATCGCTACCTTCCTGATGATATAAGCACCCAAAAAGGGATCGACGCTGTAGCACAGGTTTTGCGATTGAGGGGAGGCAGCCATGCAGATATTTGTGCAGAGGGGGAGAGGAGCGCCCTGGAAGTGGAGTCACCGCACCGTCGAGGATATAAAGACAATGATCAAGAAAAACCAGCAATTGCTGTTCGAAGGTAAGCAACTGGGGATGCACGAGAAGATCTGCTGATCACAACATTCCGGAGGGGGCTACACTTCATCTTGAGTATCGGCAGAGGGGAGGCATACACATAGATCTGACGAACTTGCAAAAGAACCTTTAATTGGAGGTGGACTTTTCTGATACGATTGATAGCGTGAAAAAGAATATCCACGACAAGGAAGGCCCTGCAGTGGTTGATCTTCAACGGGACGGCAATGCGGGAGGATTTTTGGTCTTTAACCGATTACAGTATCGAGAATGGGTCGGTGGTGTCCTTGATTCTTCCGGGCGGGGGTGAACCAAGAACGATGGAGCAGTTTGAAGCTTACAGAAGACGTAGTCAGGAAGTGAATTCTTCAATTCTTGAATGGGAGAAGAGAAGGATTATAATGTTCAATAGAAGAATGGAAAAGAAGAGGAATTAGGGTTTAGGGTTTAAGGTCCGGTTTAGGGTTCAGCAATGATCTAATGAGTACAATTTGCAATTAACGAATACGTATGAGTGACACTGGATTCAGGAATGATAGAAAGCGAGCATAACCGCAGTAGACACTGTCACTGGAGATTCATGTTTGCTCTTGATTCATGAATATAGCTCGACAGAAAATTGTCATGGCGGTTCGAACTCGAATGACTTCAAGTTCCTTCAGAACTCACGTTACCAAAGTCAGAACAAGAAGAAATTCCAATCCATGTTGAACTTGTTAAGACATTGCTCACAAAGTTGAGTGCTGCACGCGTTGTGAGAAACCTCTGGTGCCCCCATGATAACCCTGGTTCACCATTGCCTCTTAAAGAGATAATGACTTTTCTTAATCTTCTCAGCTACCATTCTGACTTGTGGCGAATATGAAGTTTGGTGAAGTAGGTGGGATTCGTGCAGCAGGGGTCTACTCTTCATCTTCAATTCTGGTCGAAAATGGCGCAGCCTTCGGCACGGAAAGGCTCAGAACGGAAAAGCCCAGAGGGGGTGTTACAATTGCAAGCAATTTTTGTGCATGGGGAAATTCAGAATAAAGCTAGAGCAAGTGGAATCGTCATTTTTGGACTTTTCTACAATGAGTTATGAATTTTTGAAGTTGGAAATATGGTTGTTCCTGAAATGGTGCGCTGGGTCGACGCCCCACAATGTTTGCTGCCTGGGCGTGGTGCTCTTGTATGGAGAAGCTAGTATGTACTTGTGAGTGAAGATTGTTGGAGCTCCAATGAACACCGTATAGTTGTGATTTTTTTCTATTCCAACTAATGATTGAGAAAGGTTCTTGTAAGATGCAAAATGATTGAATTTTTTAATGACTTTCCCATATCTTAAGTGTCACCAATCAATTATTTATGAATTTCTTCTTCTTCTGTTACCAATCAATTATTTATAAATTTGTAAACTAAGAGTGTCTCAAAACTACAATGCAAGGTGTACTCTTGAACAACCAAAAACAAAACTTTGGAGCTTTATGGGCATGTAATAGTAAGAAAAATTTGGTTTAGAAAGGGCCACGCTCTTGTTGTTTGAGAATGTTGAAGGAAGTCCCCAAGAGTGCATGCTCTCTCGAAATACATTATCTTTATTATTAAACTTCTACCAAACTTACCTACATTCTACACCTACATTATTTATTGTATGCAACACATAATTTGAATGAACATTGCTATTGGTGCCTACAATAGTATTGTGATAGGGATAGGGTACCATCTATCTTTGGTCTTGGTTTTTTTGAATTTCTAACTTCGTCGAGCATTTCTACCTTTTGCACTCTATATAAATTCTCCAAATGAAATAAGATGTGTACTTCTTACAACGCTTGTGACTTCTTAAAGGTTGTTCAAAGCCCATTTGGCCATTCTAAAGGGCCTTTTCAAACATCTCAAGAATGATATACAAGATAAAAATACTTGATAAGGTTCTTATATTAAAAAAATTATAAGGATTACCAAAAGTTGATAAAAAAATAAATCACTGATAATATTTTACTATCTATTCAATAAATATCACCTAAAACCAATAATAAAAAATTTTAATAATGATTTTTTATAAAATTTCAAAAATATAAAACTATATAAACAAATCGAAAAAACCAAAAATCAGAGTGTAACAGCAAAACAACAATATCCAAATTTTGAAACGCAATCACAATAGAGGGATTGTAAGGGTTTGTAAGGCTTTCAATAACAACATCCAAATAAAATAATTTTGGCAATTGATGCACTTTTTGCAGAGTGGGGAATTGTAGGGTATGAAAAGAAATGAGAGCCCTTAACCCTTAAACGCCCCTAGGGTCTAAAACGGGCAGCCCAAAATTGGATCACAACATCTTTTGGACTTGGGCATCATGAATAGTGCACTTTTTGAACTTAGGCACCATGAATGAACCAATCAATGATGAGATTGCAACCTCCTACAAGGTTATGTACAACCCCAACCTACCTACCACTATCCTTTCAAACCATAAAATCATATATACTATTTGTGATTTGAATTGTAAAATTTCACTTTTTGAATGCATTATAAGACGGTGACCAGTTTGACATCAAAATATAAGTGAAAAGTTGATTACAGTGAGAGCTACAGAGAAGATTATGTTGGAATCAACCCCGGGATTGCTTGGGCGTTTAAGGGTTAACCAACAGTTTTTTAAAATTTTTATTTTTACTTTTTTATTTGTTTTATTTCAATGACTTGAGTGATACATTGAATTTGAATGAACCGAAGCGAGAATTGCTAGACATGAACCAAATGTGCCTTGAAAGGTCCCATTGGCGATACTCTTCATGTTTTCAGGGGTCAAATGTAATCCTTTCCAAAGCATAATATTCTTCTTCTTATAACTAGCGGTTGGCGCTTGCGTTGCAACGCATTAGTCCAACCATTTTAATGTGGTTTTTATATTATTACACAAAAGGAAAGTAAAAAAATAAGGAAGGTAACAAAAGAATGTTTGCATTGGAAAATATACATTCATTGAATTGTAAAATCAAAAGTATAACCTTTTTCAATTGAATGATACATTGCTTCAAGGGAGACAATATAATTGAACACCAAAAGAATGCAATATGACCGAAGCAGACATTCCTCAAACAAAATCTTAACATTTTCAAGTATGATGCAACAAACGGCGCTTCATTTCGATCATTTTTGAGAAAAATGTGAGTGGTAAAAGAATTGAAGTGGGGAGCGAGGTTGCAACAACTTTCATCCATAACCTATTTTTCATCCATTGCATCCCCAACATTTTTTCCATTCAACGCGCGATTTGCATCCACTGTGAGATTTGTCATCCCTTCGCGATTTTTCATCTATCGCACATATTTTCATCCAGTGTGGATGAAACTGTATTTTGTGCAGAATTAATTTAACAGTGAGTTATTATCTCCCAAAATACATATTTTTTTTGAATTCCGACTTCGGATTCGAACTTATTAGGTGCATTTTCATCTTGTAGGATAGAAAAAAGATTGTGACAATTTTTTTCGAAAATCGACATTTTATAATGTCTTCAAAAAGAAGAATTTAGAGTCTAAACTTTGAAGGCTTGAGAATATGTTCATCACATTTGTTTTTATGCATGTTTTTTGTGTGTTACATGTCAATTGTGGTTCTTGACCGGTTATGTATAGCAATCTTCATTTACACAACTTGTAAGATGTCTCATTTGAAACAATAACATGATAATGATAAACACCAAAAGAATACAATTGGATGGAAGGGGACGTCGCCGAGCGTGCATGAACCCTAAACATGCGAGTTTGAAACAAACTCTTAACTTTTCCATCCACTTGTTTCGTGTGTAAAAATTTAGAGGAATTAATAATATATTATACATGACAATGTCATGTAAAAACCTCATGATAAACAACATTTTTCACCGTTCTCACGGCTTCATTGTTGTCATTGGCAACCTTAATGTTTGCAGGATGTCTACCACGAGACAATGCCACATATAATTGACCATGGCTAAATACTTCATTACGAAGATAAATGCCGACTCGATCATATGATTGGCCCTGCGATTTGTTAATTGTCATGGCAAAAGCACCAATGATGTGAAAATTGTTTCCGGCAAAGTGTGAATGGCAAGCGGCTATCATTGCAATGATGGGTGATTCTAGGAATCAACACCTCTTGGCTACGATAGCGTCCTTCTACAATTTCGCACAACAACACACTGGAAGACACTTGCAAAAGACGCAAACGACTACCATTGCACAAACCTTTTGCCGGATTCAAGTTCCTTAGCAACATCAAATATTGACCACATTTAAGATCTAATTGGTGAGGAGGCAAACCGCTCAATTGTAAAGAATTCAAAAACTCTACGGGATAATGATGAGCATGTTCATCATTCTCGTGAACAAAGTCAAGACTAAAACATTGATGCACATCACCGGTAAACGATCGGTAATTTTTCGGTTGATTTCTTGAGCATCATCATTTCGAATGTACCAAAATGACACGCTCGTAAAAATCAACCGGATCATCAAAAATAGCATTAATGAGACCATCTAAAGAATTTCCAGAGCAACTAATTCGGGCGGTAAATCTACCTTTGGACCGGTTTTGCCTTCACCAATATCTAGCAAAAATCGTTGAAAGTCCGGTTGACTTTGCAAACGCATGTTAGTGGTCGATGAAAATGTTGCATCGGTGGAAATAAATATGAATGTCGCAAGCAAGCCTCAACAGTTTGCTTGCGACCTCCACGCATAAACTACGGGCAAAGTTTGGCGAAAATCACCACCATATAAAACTACAACACCGCCATTTGACCTGTCTATACCGCGTATATCTCGCAAAGATCTATCTATAGCTTCATACATAAACGATGTCAAAGACAAGCTTCATCAAGTACAATCAAGTGTACTTGACGTAAGCTTTGACCTAATGTAGATTGGGCACTAATGTTGCAAATTGATGCATTGTGCAATCAAAAGAATAGCAAGAGATGAATGTGCCGTTCGCCCTTCATTCAAAAGGCATGCGGCAATTCCACTTGTTGCCATTGCCATACACTTGACATTACGACCACGAAGATAACCTAATATGGTGTTATACAAAAAAGTCTTACCTGTACCACCAGGACCATCTAAAAAGAAAAGCCTATTTGAAGAATCGAAATTTAAAACAAAGAGAGGTCACCGCATTAAAAACAATGTTTTGTTCTTTGTTGAGTCTACCTACATCCTCTTCTAGAAAAGTAATGTTTTGGTTATCAAAATCAATATTGTCATTGGTATCACTACCAACATCAACAATGTTTGGATAACCAAACTCATTCAATTCTTCGATATTAAAAAATCAGAAGATGTTTATCCGATGATGACAAATATTCTTCAATGGACAAAATCGCTTTGCAATAGCGATTTTGATCATTGCGCCAATCATCAGACATAGCATCAAGATGACTCCTTAATAAACTAAGAGGATCTAGTGGTTGTCCAAACACAAGAAGTGTTGCAAACAACCGCCGAATTTGCTTAGGCAACGCAATGAGAGTTGCCTCTTGTAGACAATTTTCCCACTCAATATCATCATGTAAAAGTCCTCTTGCAATACAAGCGGCTTTGTACGTTAAATGCACAATACCATTAAAACAAAGTAGGTCATAAAATGAAGTTGGTGCCTCAACATGAGTCAACAACAAACGTAAGTAAAATACTTCGGTACCCATGGGAACCATATTTATCCTACCAAAAACTTTAATATTACGTAGTCTTCTTTCCCACATGTTTTTCTTCACATCCCACTTGTAATGGAGTGGAAGATCCATGTAACGAAGAAGCATATGATTGCCTTGATTGCCAGAAGCAATCAAGGCACGAATGTGGCGATTGAGCTCAAAAACTTAGTGAGTTTAGTCTCAAAGATTTTGATCAATCACCGTTTGCAAAGATGTTGCCTCCTCAAAAGTAACATATTGTTGACCAGGGGAAGGTGAACGGGTAAACGACAAATACTATGACTCTTATTGTTAGTTTCAAAACCAAAAAGTCTCCAACATGCTTCTTGGGCGACCACATAACGACCTTCCAAGAAATCTTTAATCTCATCTACAACTTCATCCTGTTTCTACAATACCACGATCCGGACCTTTAAAAATATACTTGTGGAGGTATTTGATTGTTTTTACCGAACTACAAATTTCCACATTAATGTGACAATTAAATCGACCTATCAAATATGGATTGTATGGTACAACCCATCGATTGTCTAAGCGAACGATTTGTCCATGTACACGTTTCTCGACATATCGACCTTGGTTTCGACGACGGTATAAAACATGACCATCACCATCTACCTCATTAGTATCTCGAACTTGCATAGGATAGTTTTTTGTACATCTACTATTGTCTTCCATGCATGGACAATTGGGATTGTCCAAACCACAAGGTCCATGCATCATATGTTTGGCAAATCATGCATACAATTGAGGTTGTCTATCTAAATCGGGAATCTCAAAGACATACTATTCTATCTATAAGGTGACAAATCATTGACCTTGTCTTTTAACCAAAGAAGAATGTGTGCATGAGGAAGACCACGTTTTTGAAACTCAATAGTGTAACAAAAAGCAATTGTCTCTCCCATGACATTCTTCTTGGTAATCTCATCCATCAAAGTTTTTAATTTAAGTTCAAAAACACGTACAACAACATCTGGACGATCTGGAGGACTTTGACCTGGTTCAAGCTCATTAAGAATCTCAGGCCAGGTCGGATTACACGTCATTGTCACAAACAAATCGGGTTTTCCTAAAACTCTAACCAAAACCATACTATCATGAAAAAGTTTTTGCATGTATCGAGGGGAGCCAATAAATGTTGCGGGTAAGACAATGCGACGCCCAATGCGTGCTCTATTGTCCTCCTGCAAAGCATCTACAATCCCCTGATAGCATTCTGCACGAAGTTCATTTTGATGTTGTCTAATGAATAACAAATTTTCATGTTCTACACGTAAATATTGATCTACCACATATTGCTGGAATAATCTACCAGCCCTATGTAGTACATTAGATTCCGGCCGCTTTTGAAGCAAATATTGGACATATGACTTTAAAGTCACTCCAGTATTTGCTTTAAAAGTCGGTGACCATCCACATTGTCCCTCAGGAAATAACAAAGGATAGGATAAAGCATCGTACGCTGGGTGAATTTCTTTTATTCGTAGTAAATTTCCACCGTGTTGGTGAAGAATAATATCTCTACCTAAATTCATGTACTGTTCGTCAAGAACAATAGCAGGATTCTAAAACTTACTTCTCATACTCGTAAATGCAAAAGCTTGATTATACTTTCGAATATATTTAATAAACTCTCGAGATTTAGGTGTAGTGCCCATATAAAGCTCATTGAGCATTGGATGGACAATTGGGTGATTAACATGTTCATTGGCAATTTTGCCATTGTAACAACAAATGGTATTTTTTTCTTTTTTAAAACGAAATGCCAAACATTTTGGACATTGGATGCACATTGATCCAACACTATCAACATTTGACATCTAGAAAATTATCAATGGTAGACAAAGCACGTGCCATTGTCTAAAAAGACAATAAAAAAAGTAGGATTTATGATAGGATGATGAAGATCCTATCATAAATCATATAAAGTCTACAAAATTTCAACGAAGGTTATCAAAAATATAAGATTTAATATAGGATAACAAAGATCCTATTCTAAACCCTGTAAATCCAACAAAGATTTCAAAAATTATTATAAAGTAGGATTTAGTGTAGGAAAAAAATCCTACTATAAATCCTAATTTCAATTTTTTTAAAATCACAAGAGTAAAGTCAATGATAATACCTTTTAGACTTGTGCTCCAAGAGATTCCACTCCAAGAAGTTTACCACCACTTGCTCCACTCCAAGAAGTTTACCTCCAATGCACTGTGCTTCACGAATCATTCATTCCATAAAAATAAAAAGTTTAGGTTAAAAAAAATTTTAAAAAATAAAAAAAATTAAAAAAAATAAAAAATAAAAAAACAAAAAACAAAAAACAAAAAACAGGAACATCAATCGGCACAATTCTGCGTTTCACAGAACTGCGCCCGCGCGAACGAACCGCGCGCGCAACTGCGCGCAGTCGCGCGGTTCTGCGCGAACTGCGCAATTCACGCAGAACCACGCGACTGCGCGCAGTTGCGCGCGCGGTTCGTTCGCGCGGGCGCAGTTTTGTGAAACGCAGAACTGCGCCAGCTGCTGTCTCGCGCAGCAGCTGAACTTCAATTTGTGAAATTTCAACTTCAAAACTTGCAATCTCACCTCAAAACTCGCAATTTCAACTTGAAAACTTGCAATTTCAATCTCCACAACTTGAACTTGCAATTTTGCAACTCCAAGTTTGTAAATTCCAACTTCCAAGATCACAACCTCACAACTTCACAACTTCACAATTTCACAATTTGTCATAAATCTTCAAGTGTTGAACTCAAATGTGTCAAAAAAGTTTGCAATGTGTTGTGTGTAAGCTCAAATTGCAACATACAAGTGCATTTTCACAAACCCACAAACTCAACGTTCAAAAACACTGTGGAAAAGTAAAAGTACAGTTAAGAAGTAAACATAGAAGTAAAAAGTAACATAAAATGTAAAAGGTAACAGTAATAGTAAAAGTAAAGTAAAAGTAAAGTAAAATATAAAGTAAATATAAAATAAAAGGTAAAGTAAAAGATAAAGTAAAAGATAAAGTAAAAGTTAAAGTAAACGTCCAGCTGGGTGTTATGATTTTAGTAGTATGTGATGATTGGCAAGCTCTGAGAAACTATCTTTAACCTCCACTGGCGAAGTCTGCCACGAAGTTCTGCCCTTCCAACGTCACTGGCACGTCCTTCCAGCACCTTCGACTCATCTTTATCTTATCTTCGCATTTCTTTTCTTTAACGGTAAGGTGTTTCGCACGCAACACGGCTCTGCCGTCCTCATCCATCCACCTATTCCTCATCCATTATCATTTGATTCGCCTCCTCCCAAGCAGAATATCATCCACTTCATCCATCTCGTCTCCCTCGTCTACCGCATTTCCCTGCTGTATAAGAACCCTAGAGCTCCGGGTTCCTTCTCACTTCTGCTACTTTCTTTTCACGTTCGGGATTGGAGTTCAGGAGAGAGATCTTTGTGAAGATAGTTGGAGTTTCTGCTTTTGGTGAAATTGCTTGGGAGTTTGTGAGAGGACCAAGATGCAGATCTTTGTGAAGACCCTGACCGGGAAGACCATCACCCTCGAGGTGGAGAGCTCCGACACCATTGATAATGTCAAGACGAAGATCCAAGACAAGGAGGGCATCCCGCCTGACCAGCAGCGGTTGATCTTCGCCGGCAAGCAGTTGGAGGACGGCAGGACTTTGGCCGATTACAACATCCAGAAGGAGTCGACGTTGCACTTGGTGTTGCGTCTCAGGGGAGGGATGCAAATTTTCGTCAAGACCCTGACGGGGAAGACGATTACGCTTGAAGTCGAGAGCTCCGACACGATCGATAATGTTAAGACGAAGATTCAGGACAAGGAGGGTATTCCTCCTGACCAGCAGCGGTTGATCTTCGCTGGTAAGCAGTTGGAGGACGGCAGGACGTTGGCCGATTACAACATCCAGAAGGAGTCGACTCTGCATCTTGTGCTTCGGTTGAGGGGAGGTATGCAAATCTTTGTGAAGACGTTGACGGGGAAGACAATTACGTTGGAGGTGGAAAGCTCCGACACTATTGACAACGTGAAGACGAAGATCCAGGACAAGGAGGGCATCCCGCCCGATCAGCAGCGTCTGATTTTCGCCGGCAAGCAGTTGGAGGACGGCAGGACGTTGGCGGATTATAACATTCAGAAGGAGTCGACCTTGCACTTGGTGTTGCGTCTCAGGGGAGGGATGCAGATCTTCGTCAAGACCTTGACGGGGAAGACTATCACCCTTGAGGTGGAGAGCTCTGACACAATTGACAATGTTAAGACGAAGATTCAGGACAAGGAGGGCATTCCTCCCGACCAGCAGCGATTGATTTTTGCCGGTAAGCAATTGGAGGATGGCCGTACTTTGGCCGACTACAACATCCAGAAGGAGTCAACTCTGCACTTGGTGTTGCGTCTGCGTGGTGGTATGGCAGATTTTCGTGAAGACTCTCACTGGTAAGACGATCACTCTCGAGGTTGAGAGCTCTGACACAATTGACAATGTTAAGACGAAGATTCAGGACAAGGAGGGCATTCCTCCCGACCAGCAGCGATTGATTTTTGCCGGTAAGCAATTGGAGGATGGCCGTACTTTGGCCGACTACAACATCCAGAAGGAGTCAACTCTGCACTTGGTGTTGCGTCTGCGTGGAGGTATGCAGATTTTCGTCAAGACCTTGACGGGCAAGACAATCACTCTGGAGGTGGAGAGCTCTGACACCATCGACAACGTGAAAACGAAGATTCAGGACAAGGAGGGTATTCCTCCTGACCAGCAGAGGTTGATCTTCGCAGGGAAGCAGCTGGAGGATGGACGTACTCTCGCTGATTATAACATCCAGAAGGAGTCCACCCTTCACTTGGTCCTGCGTCTGCGTGGAGGCATGTAAATTGTCTCGACGATCACGATGAAGACCAACTTTGTATAGAATAAGCGGCACGTGAAATGTTCGTCCTCAACATGAATCAATACAATCTGTGACTCCGCTTTTTGTGATATCTATCCAATCATCGCTTTGCAGATTCTGTTTTTGTGACCATGAATTACTTTTTCGTATTGTTTTTGCCATGTATCTCCTTCATTTGATTCGGAGTTGTGAGCTACAATGTCTCTGACCATGCAGAGCAGAGATTACCATTCTATGTCCGCGAATAGAGTGCACGCATGACAGTGCACTCTTCATTTTGGCCACAACTAAATTTAGTACACACATATCAATGATTGCCGTTGTACTCGTGAAGTGAAATCTTACAGCGAAAAGAGCGATATCTGTTATACCTGGCTTTTCGTAAACTCACTTGTTCACCAATCAGGTTGCCAACGCGTTTCTGATTCATCACCTGATAGGAAAGATTGGATTCGCTTGGATCTGACAATCGATCCTGTGATTGTGAAAGAATTGTTTGTGAAGGTGGTTGTCGCTCCAGCTCAAGTGGATATGAACGATAAGCCACTTGTATGTTGAAGGAATCTTCTGATACTTAAGATATTACTTTTTGTATCACTGAGAATTCGCAGCAATGAAGTAGGGATCACGTTCGTCGATAAACGTGCAACACCCCAGGAGCCAGGACATGCTGAATGTGAAACTGGAAAGCTACCATCTGTAGAGCATTAATACAGTCAGCTCATGGCATGTTGGATTCCGGCGAACCACATCTTTCTTGAACATCTCCAGTATCTAAACCCGAATTTGTGCAACTCCATTCGATACGTTTCGAAGGCTACAGCCATAGTCTAATTTGTCTACACGATTGTTACTTACAATAATTTTGGACATGATCAAGTCTGCCTTTTCGTGAAGGGCAACGTACATAAGCAGCAAGGATCTGAAACCGTACATAAGCAGCAAGGATCTGAAACCGCGAGCATCAGAGAATCTCTTTTAACCTACACCCAGTTCAATCTTTCGCTTTTGGACAAAAGAGTGACTTGGTCACACATATGTAACTTGAAATCTGGGTGTCTTGTAGTTCAGCGGCCATCCCAAGCTTTTCCAGATGCTAGTTCTTGTTTGATTCCAAAGAAAGGAATGCCACCCATTTGAAAAATCAGGTTACTGATTCTCATTAGTCAAGAATTGTGTGCCCAGAACATAAAGAGAATGTCGAAAGTGTGGGGGCGACAAAATTGCTATGACATGATGTCAACATTCTCCATAGTTTTTTATTACTTAATATTTATTTATTTATTTATTTATTTATTTATTTTTTTAAATTTAAATTTTTACGACCCATTTCACTGCTTGAATGTCAAATTACATAATTGATGCATGCATTTCGTACAAGTGGGATATATTCTGTAAAGTGGAAACGACAGCTCGAGTTAGAGCATTGATGTCATTCACAGAGTGAGGTAAATATCGCATGAAATCTTTACTTTCATGAAGTGATTCGGCAAGTGCCAAACTGATCATGAAATCTTTACTTTCATGAAGTGATGCGGCAAGTGCCAAATTGATCACTCAAGGTGTCTTTTAACTGCACTTGTGACATAGCAATCAGGACGAGTGGCTATCATGTACATTTGATTGATTTGAGTAATCAGGACGAGTGGCAATCATGTACGTCCGATCGATTTGAGTGTTTTTTAATGTTGTCCAAGGTGTTAACAATCGCGAAGGAATCTGCTGGAAACGATGTACAATATGGGTAGGTTTCAAAAGCCTAGGTCAATTTGAAACTACCCACTTTTTAACTTCAAAAATTTATATTTTATTTTACGAATAAGCCAAATGAATATGAAACCTAGGAGAATTTTCAAAATTTCAAATTTTCTATTCCCGAGATTGACAAATCGTCCACACTCAAAAGCTACACGCCCAAAAGTGAGTCCATTGCACAACCTCGTACTTTCACTTACAATAGTTTGAATTCACATACTTGGAGTTTCATTGAATTGATTCCACCAACAAGTAATACACTAAAAGTTATGTTGGGTGATTACTATATGAATAGGGTTTGCTATAACTTTTACTTTTAATGAATTTTCATACTAAGCAAACAAATACCTACAGTACTTAAAGTGGTCAACAAAGTTAGTTGATTTTTTGATCAAAAGTAAAATGTTATAGCAGTTATATGTCAATTAGTGCAGAAAACATTGAACATGATGTTTAGTATAGCTAACTTATTTCATAGAATTTATAACATTAGAAAACTATGCTTGAGTTTGAATGATCAATATTTCAATTGTAGGCAATTTAGCTAAAATGATAATATTTCAACAAAGTACCAATATGCCATACACAAATCTTGTAATTATATGCCAGTAAGAAGACACCCTTTCCTTTACTTTTACTTTTATCCTCAATTCCAATATAATGTCACCTTCAAATTTTGTAATGACACATGGTTTCTGGAGTGGTGTTCTAAATGCTGAGGCATTTCATTTAGCAAAATAACACCATTTTAACAAAATTGAGGTTTTTCCTTTCCTCTAAAAGCTAAGGCGTTTCATTTAGCATAAATAACATCATTTTAACAAAATTGAGGTTTTCCCTTGCCTCTCTCCGGACTAAGAATTCTCATAAGAGCCTTCCATCAAAGTACATTCTCAATCACATTTGGACAATCATAATTCACATTTATTCTTTTACTTTTCTTTTTTTTACTTTTCTTCTCTCTCACCTGCCGTATATTAAGAACCCCAGTTTGGTATATTTTTATTTACGTTTTCATTTCCTGACAGGGTCTTTTACATTCATTCTTTTACGTTCTCACCTGCCATTGATATAAGAGAACCCAAGATCCATCAAATTCTATTATTCCATCATAGCATTTGCTACCATCGTTAGAAAAACTGAGGTTGAAAACAATCTAAGTAAGAACAAAATGCAGATCTTTATCAAGACCTTGACAGGCAAGACGATCACCCTGGAGGTGGAAAGCTCGGATACCATCGAGAACATCAAGATGAAGATCCACGACAAGGTGGAGATTCCGCTCCGATACCAGAGGTTGATCTTTGCGGGGAAGCAACTGGACGATCATCGCACTCTTGCTGATTACAACATCCAGAGGAATTCGACCATGCACTTGGTGTTGCGTTTGAGCGGTGGTTCAATGCAAGGGTGAATGTACACTAAACCGGTACAAAAATGTAGTCACAGTGACAGTTTCAGGAGTGTGTGGTATTCAATCGTATGTCAATCAAATTATAGGAAATTGTTGAGGTTTTTGGTACCATAATATGGATATATACTCAACCTACTATCAATGTTTGAAGTGTTTATTAATAGATTGTGCTTCAAATGAACATAAAGAGTATATTTATATACCGACATATACCTGTCACAGTTTTGTATTAGGCACAAATATACTTTGTTGGGCAAGAGAATTTTGTACAATCTAGGCGTAACTTATGGATCGTATAATGTACAGTAGGGTCCAACATGGAATGGCATTTTTGGTTTTGCAGTGGGAAAAAATTTAGCACTACCAACTTTGAAAGCCTCCTGAGAGCTCAAAAATTGGTATTTTAACACGAAATTTTCAACAAAGGTTTATCTTTAATTTAATTACATGTATGCCAAATTTCAAGGCCAAAAGTTTCACTGAAAAAAACTTATTCAAAATCTACCAACATTGGTAACTGCAGAAATTTTTTCACTGCTGCCAACTTTGACAGCGTCCCAATGATTGAATAAATTTTTTATTACCATGAAATTATTGGACCAAAAACCTCTTTAGGTTAAGAACATATATAAAAAAGAATTCAAGGCCAAAAGATTAATACAAAAAAAGAAATCCACATTCTACCAACATGTGTAGTTGGGGGAAACCATTTTGTTGCTACCAACTTTGACACCCTCCCCACGGTTGAGAAATTGTCTATTTACCATGAAATTTTTGGCACAATATGCTCTTTATGATGCCAACATTCATACCAAATTTCAAGGTCAAAAATTATATATAAAAAAAAACATTTACAATCTACCAACGTGTATGTCTTCCTTTTGCCTCAATCATTGCTTGTAACCTAAAGGGCATAGAATGACATAGTTGAAGGAGCTTTGTATCATTGATTAACCTCCACTCTCTTTCAATAACTACCTTCAAGTCATCTAAATTTTTGGACATATTGGGCCATGTTGCACAACATCTTTCAAAATCTTCCAAAGGTTTTCAATTGGATTGAGATGGGGAGAATTTGCATGCCAATCGAGCTTCTCCAAAGGTGTGTTTGTCTCCATTCTTCACATACTTTGCTACGATGAACGGGTGCGCCATGTTCCATGAGCACTCCGTTCAGCACTCTACTCATAAAATGAAGCAACTCGACATTGTAAACCACTTCAACAAAATCCTTACCAGAACGTCTATCCTTGGACATAAAAACAAGTTGTGACTTTTGCCCTCCAAAGAAATGCACCCCAAATCATCAAAGAAGTTCTTCCACTCTTAAAAGTTGGAACTATACAACTTGATGCATAGCGCTCATATGCATTTCTCCAAAATGAATCTATTTAGAAATTTTCCAACTTCAAAGGTAGACTCATATGTCCAAACAACTCTCTCCCATTCTTTTATAGTCCACCCACAATACTTTTGAGCAAATGCCAATCGTTTAGACATGTGACAATGTGTCGAAAATGGTTTTTTAACAAATAAATCGAAAATGCCATTCTCATGTAAGGCCTTTTCTCATGTAAGGCATTTTCACTTTGAATAGTCGATCTAGACACTTGAGTAGAGTATATGTTAGTGATCTCAGAGTGTGTTGAGCGACGATGAGTTTTTGAAACACTTATAGTAGCACGAACATCTCTATCACTAAGTTTTTCAGCATGACTTCCACTACAAGCTTTGCAATTATAGGTTCCATTTTCTCGAAATCTTTTCACTATCCTCCGAACCGTTCTAACATGGACACTAACAATAGATGCAATGTCAACTCATGTCTTCCCTGCCTCACTCAAACCTACTATACGAGCTCGAGTTTCATCTGAAACAACCATTACTCACCATCATCCTGGCTCACAACCTTCACTCAATCACCATACCTCACCAATCACCACAGTCATCTGTTAAAAACCCATTATGGGATGCTTAAATAAATAAGTAACTTACAAGGTGGCTTGTCCTCTAAATTGTCACCACATTCATCTCACATACCTCACCAATCAGTTGTGAAGTCCCTTTTTAGGGTAACTGAATGGAATGAAGTTCCAGAAGCTGAGAGGACATACCTCACTAGTCACCATAGGCATCTCATATACCTCAGCAGTCATCACAGTCATCTCACATACCTCCATATATACCTCATATACCTCAGACACTCATTCCATGCCTCATTCTCTCAATTAACTCATGTCATACAACATCACTTGTTTCTCTCATCAATCTACATAAATCCACCTCCTATAATGCTTCATTGCAAATGCAAGCATTCTTGTTGAGAGAAAAAATCTTCTTCTTGCACGTATGGTCTCCAATTTTTAAACAGGTGCACTTTTTAAGATGTGACAAGTGCACACAACTAAATTTGGCTATCCTTGATTTTTTTGAGAAGCATCTACAATTAGAGATTGCATCATCTTGAAAATTTCAATCTAGAAGCATGATTGTATGACATACTTCAACCATTTCAATATCTTTGATAATAGGTATCTTACAACTACACACAATGGTAGATTGTAAATGTTTTTTTTTATATATAATTTTTGACCTTGAAATTTGGTATGAATGTTGGCATCATAAAGAGCATATTGTGCCAAAAATTTCATGGTAAATAGACAATTTCTCAACCGTGGGGAGGGTGTCAAAGTTGGTAGCAACAAAATGGTTTCCCCCAACTACACATGTTGGTAGAATGTGGATTTCTTTTTTTGTATTAATCTTTTGGCCTTGAATTCTTTTTTATATATGTTCTTAACCTAAAGAGGTTTTTGGTCCAATAATTTCATGGTAATAAAAAATTTATTCAATCATTGGGACGCTGTCAAAGTTGGCAGCAGTGAAAAAATTTCTGCAGTTACCAATGTTGGTAGATTTTGAATAAGTTTTTTTCAGTGAAACTTTTGGCCTTGAAATTTGGCATACATGTAATTAAATTAAAGATAAACCTTTGTTGAAAATTTCGTGTTAAAATACCAATTTTTGAGCTCTCAGGAGGCTTTCAAAGTTGGTAGTGCTAAATTTTTTCCCACTGCAAAACCAAAAACGCCATTCCATGTTGGACCCTACTGTACACACATTGCTCTTGCATATTCCATGTGGAAATATGCAAGCCATAGTCTAAATTTTCATCTATAGAAAGACTTAGCTTGTTTATTTCAACACAAAAAAAAACAAAGTGGAATTGTTTTTTTTTTGGTTTGTTTTGTAGTTACTGTTTAATGTGACTAGAATGTACGTGGGCCGGCTATAGCAGAGAATAAATTCCATTCCGTTAGCAGATATTGCCTTGGATCTAAAAATGCAGATGGGGAGCACTTTATGGTATGTTATATACTCTGAAGTACCTGAATGTACTCAGTGACACTAGTGAGGCCTGACACAACGCCACGTGTCTCGCCTTTTTGTTGAAATCGGCGGCCCTTTGACGGCCCACGACCTGCAAAAGTAACCTTCGCAATGATGACGCTCCGTTGTTGCATGAAGCTCGTTAATATCATTGGACAGGAGTGGGTAACTGCCGCCTTCTTCTCCCTCGAAACGGATCTGAAGTGCTTGCTTTATCGCCCTTCCTTGGACTCTTCTAATTGCTACTACTGTAGGGCGGCGCTAGAAGGCTATCTTCAAAGCTCAGACTTCAATTCAACGTCCATTTCGTTCTAAAAATGGGAGAATTTTCTGTGAACGTTTGTCAGATGAATGGAATCCCAATGAATTTGGGAGGTTTAGGGTTTGGTGTTGTACGGAATCGCCCTTTCTGGTCAGTTTCTTCTGTTGTTGTGTTTTTTGAAGCTGTTTCACCAAAAACTTAGAAAGTGCGAAGCCCGAAAGTGAGAAGTCGAGAATATGTTGTGCGCTTTGATGCTTTGAGTCTAGTATATGAAGCGCTAGAGAAGGTTCTGGACGCACAGTGAGAATCTGGAGGATGAAGAGAGAATCTGTGAATGCTAATAGCGGTTGGAGGAGTTGTCTAGCGCACTCAGAAGTGAAGGGCGTCGACACCAAACTCCAATCTCACCGTGGAATTTCGATCTAGGTATCACTTATCCATATTAATTTGCTGCTCTTTTGTATCAATATTCATCTGCTGCTAGTCTCGCCATTGACATACTCCCGCCTGGAAGTTGAATCGTGTTTTGTTAGAATAGTTTCCAGTGAGGGAGGGATCTGAAGCCTTTAGTAGAATTTAACTGTCTGCATGCTTTCCCGCTTTGTAGAGAAATGCCCTTGATTTGTATTTGCGAGTCTTTTATCTCGTTGCGTGAGGAATGGCGTCTGGCCTGAGAGAGATCCGATGCTTGGAAGAGGATTTCACTTTCTTGAAGTTCGCGTTTGTAGCTGAATTCTTTCCTGCTTCATAGAGATATGCTCCTGCTTTAGTTCTGAGAGTCTATTTCATTCAATGCCTTACGAATGGTTCCGGTCCTCAGAGGGCTCTTATTCCAGTAACAAAAGCGCACTTTTTCTAATTTCGTGTCCATAGCTGCATATTTAGAGACAACCTGCCGCTCACAATTTGCGCAGTCTTTCACTCCAATGCCTTACGAGCAATTTCTGGCTTCGGAGAAAAACGATGCCAGAACCAAAAGCTCGCATTCCTTGTGTCTGTGCCTCCGTGACTGCATTCTTCCCCGCTTCGTACAGACAACCTCCCCCTGCTATTTATTGTAACAGTGTCGGAAAAGTTCAATCCATGCTGCACTATTGGTTTTACTGCTCATATGCCTTTTTTTGGTGGAAAGTTTGTAGGAAACGAAATGGGAAATGCGCGGACTCAACAACGGCGCGCTGGAGTAAGACGTCCCGGACCTGCTCAGAGAGCACAAGCACTTTAAGAAGAGCTTCTTCGACCTGATGTAATTTTGACAAGAGAGCGAGCAGCTGAGCGTCAGCGGCAATGTCGGATGAGGAAACGCGCAGTAGAGGAAGCTTCGAGATTGCTCCCCACAGCTGACGATGGAGTACCATCGCGCGATTTTGGGCGAAAAGATGCCTCTAGAGTCTCGAACAAAATCGTTCAATTCATAATCGAGGAGTTCCAAGGTGTGCGTCGGGGTCCTCAGTTCTGGAAGGCTGTGATTGTCGCAACCCTTGCTAGCTCACCTTAGCTTACACCAACTTTTTCCCAATTGTAGCAAGTGTCACGAGCGCTAACTCTGCACATCCCCCACATGCACAAAGTTAGCTCCCCATACCAACCACCAAGCTCACCGCTTGGTTATCAATCCCTCCTACTCATGCTACCGGGACTCAACCCCTTCGTAGGTAGCCAATGGTTAGGTGCGGACTTCCACTTATGTCCAAGGCCCAACTTGGTGGCACTCCCATACCACGCGGCCTAACCGCACTTGGTGGTGTCTCCTCACCACCGCCCATGACCACCATGGTGACCCCAAGGCCACCAAGTAATCACAACGCCGGCGGTGAGACACCACCCCACATCGGTAGCACTCATGGTCCTCATTTTGCCTATATGAGTCCCCGTGGTGAAGCCCCAACACTAGCTCCCCCACCGGGACTCACCTTGTCCTTATGAGCCACCGTGGTGAAGCCCCAACACTAGCTCCACCCATTGGGACTCACCTTGGCTTGGGAGTCCCCATGGTGAGGCCCCAACACTAGCCACACCACTCGGGACTCCCACCTTGGTCACCACCAAGGCACCATGGGAGTGGGGAGGGAGACTGTCGTAACGTGCTTTTCCGATTCGTGCCCGGATAACCCTTTTTCGCGGTAAAAGAGGTTTCCCAAACAAGAACCCGAGTGTTCGTTCCACGGAGATCCTGTGAAGTGCAAGGACAACAATTTCCACTTGTTAGCAAACCCGGATTGGTGCTATCCGGGTACTGTCCTATCACCCTTGTACCCTATATCCTGTCCTGGAAACAGCTGCCCGGACAGGAAAAGGGGCGGGTTTAGTCTTTGTGGTTTAGTTTAACCTCTGTATTCTCCTCAGAGGGGTTTTCCCGGACTTAGATAAGTGGGGGGATTAGGCCACTTCTCCCGTTGATTAACGTGACCGGAAAGGTCACCGAGACTCTCTCTCTCCTTACCCTGTTAGGAACTTCCCTTATACCTCCCTCTACGTCCGGACTCTAAATCCACACGCATGTCACAAAGGTTGGTATCCGGTTCTCCTATGGCCCGGTTATCACAACTTACTATCCGGGTTAGTGGATCTCGGGTTCTCGGATCGGGGATGGTGCGATCGCCCGGAGTTCACCGCTATCACCTCTGAGACATGCACTCCGCCTACCCGGACTTGGCGATCTAGGGGACTCAACCGATGGTGTTCTCGGGAGTCGGTTGAGCGGCCGAATCCCTTCCTGGCCGCTGTAAACCCAGACGCTACACGGACAGACCGGACCGAACCCTAAGTGGCAAGTGCCGTTCGCTAGCCGCACTCCTCCCCGTCGCCTTCTCTACCTCCCGTACTACTCTCCGTTCAAGGACGGAACCGCTCTCTCTTGCTGCCCGGATAGCAAGGGTCCTCTCGACTCGCAAACACCCCGACCAAAGAGACAAGACAGGGAAAAGGAGAAGGACACACAATCGTATACACACGCACACACACGAGGGAGATGAGAACGAGGCGTGCTTGCACTGGATTAGGGTATTGCAGAATCACAAAAAGACCCCGAGGGAGTATCCTCCCTGTTACCCGCCATGGCGCCGCGGGTATCATTACCAACGACCAGGAGGTCCACGGGGAGACCAAGGCATAACGACGACCACGGGGCTCGAGGCCGGAGGCACAGTGACAGGGACCACGAAGATCGAGACCACGGGCGCAGAATCATTAAGGCAACAAGACAGCGCGAGGAATTAGGTTTTATTATAAGTAGCGAGTAGAATTCTGATGAGCGGCGATTCGGGATTCCCCGAATAGCGTGATAGCCACGAACACCACGGACACAATCTTGTAGCCACTCGGCATTCACCGATTCAATACCAATTCAGGACTCGCTTCTCTTTCTACATTCTGCTATTGCTATTGTCTACCCTCACTTAAACCCTTCTCTTTTGTGCTTGATTGCTGATTCGTCTTCTCCTTCCACACCACTCGCGGCACCGTGGACTCCTTGGATAGAACCATCTCTGCTCCAGACCGGCTGTGAGTTTGCACGACTTAGTGGTATCAGCTCCCTCGACTCAGTACAGTGGCGCATACACACGGACCGGGCACACCCGGACGAAGGAAACAACACCGCGAAACTCGGCCGGAGCCTCAGGCAGTTCAAACCAGGACCCCGACACCGCAAGGTTGACCTGGCTCGGTTGAAGTAATCATTCCCGATTACAGTGGCCGAGCCACATCGGGCCTACTTACCCTGAACCCCGGGGATCAACCGTGGGTACAAGCCACAGGTCCGGATATCGCACATCCTTCCCCGTTCTTACCTTCCCTGTACACCTCGGCCGTCTCCATACCCGAAACCCCAGGCTAACATTTTGGCGACCATCTTTGGGGATGGAATGCTTTGGTAGAAAAAAAAAAAAAAAAAAAAAAAAAAAAAGAGAGAGAAAGAGAGAGATTCTGGGCTACGAGCCTGCAGGGAGGAAAATGCCTCCAAAACGACACGCCGCGGAAAAAGCCGTGGAAAACGTAGTTGCAGATATGGAGGAAATAGTGCAACAGGAAGATGAAACCAGGGAATTATTACAATGGATGAAGCAACAAATGACAGATCCGCCGCTCAAAACGAGGCCACCAACGCCAAGTCGAATTACTCACTTGAAATACCGCGAGATTCAGGGCAACACTAACCCCGAGGCCATTGCATCCACGCCAAGGAGTGGGGAGGACCCAGCGGAAGCTGTACGATCGGCAACCATACCTCGCGGAAACAATGCCGCGGCGAGTTCTAGCACCTCGGGAATGCCATCACCAAGAAGAGTAGCAGCGACCCCACGGGGATTCCTACCGTGTCATCTCGCTTCGGGAACCTTGACACCCAGCGAAACTACCCAAGATCCCCTACCCGTATTTGACGAGTCCGAGATCCGGATTGGCACATCGGGAGGTTCAAGGTGATAGCACGTCTGACGGCATTGTTCATGCCACGACTTACAAAATATTTTCGGGACCACGCTCCAAGGGAATCACATCAACTGGTACATTGATTTTGAGTCCGAACACAACAATGCCAGTTTGGGAGGATATGGAGCGTAGTTTTTTACACAAATTTAGAAAATTAAAAACGAGCTCGGAGGTCCTTCGAGCGTTGGGATCAATCACTCAATCCACAAACGAGCCTGTGGACAAGTTCTATGATAGATTTAAGCAATCGCGACAAATTAAGCCAACGACCCGAGGAAGAATACATGTGCCAATGGTTTAAGAAGGGATTGCTTCTTGGATACAACAAGGCATTGTTATCCGTGGCGTGAAAACATTACCAGATATCCTCTCCGCGACCAACGACATCACCAAACTCACAAACTTTAAAACAAACGCAAACTCCCCATTACCCCTACCTACGACACGGCAAGATGCCGAATAACACCTCCATCATGCGAAACATGTGGAAAGACACACCACGGGAGGTCTTTGATACGCAAACAATACACCTCCAGTCCAAGATCACCGCGACCCAGAACACCATGGCCGCGGTATACCCCGAGGAGGTCAATGTAGATGCTTTCCAACCCGGCCGGGCGGATGCATCTTTGGGAGTGCGGAGGCCTGGACCACCGACGGAGCCAATGTCCCGTATTAAAGCAAAAATGGACACAAAACAAACCAACCACCCCTCGGGACCAACAAACGCAAACACCGCGGCTCCCGGGAGGAGGGGGTAACACTTACCGAGGTACACGGCCCAGGGACTACCGTTTCCACGATATCCACCTCCGCAGTAACCACGAGGGCAAAGGCGAACCTTCCAAACCACGTCGTGAACAACACCGGAAGCCATTTCCGAAAATCACCAACGGCCGCATAACATGAGGACGAAGCGCAAAGGGACCTGGAAACGGTGAACACGGACCAAGGGCATGCCACAGACCACACCCTTCAACAGATACTAAACACGACCAACGTCACAATTACCTTAGCAAAATTAGTACAAATCAGCCCTGAATTGCAACAATACTTGCAACGGACCGGGGTACCCGAGGCCAAACCAGATCCTGCGTTCATAGAGGTTAATGCTACAACAATGGACCCCGATGCTGCGGTAATACATGTCCAGTTTGGGGGACAAACATTAACCAATGTCCTCGTTGATGGAGGATCCGGTGTAAACGTGATGAGCAACCACGTACGACAAGCATTAGGATTGCCTCAACCCCGAGGCGCTCGTTTTATTCTACGCATGGCTAACGACGCCCCCGTCACACCCCTGGAAATCCTCACTATGGTAGGGATAACCATACACGGAGTATCAACACCGGCAACCTTTGTAATAATTGAGATGCCCCACAACAGTGGTTTTCCCGTCATCCTGGGGAGACCTTGGTTGCGAGACATGCAGGCTATTCACGATTGGACCAAAAATCAGATTCACATCCAACGCCAGGGACGGACCGTGGTTATTCCCGTGGATAGCTGCCTTACCCGTGCCAAGATGAATCAGATCAGGACCTCGGCCGGAACAGACTGGCCGGAAGAACTCTCCAATGAACATGAAGCCCTCGTACTCCACGTCCACCCAAACTTAATACCCGTGGCAGAAATCCATTTAGCCAGCTTGGCTCAAGAAGAAGAAAAATTGGACATACCCGACCATTTCACACGGGAAGTTGCCGAGGAAGTAGTGGTAAATGCTGTCCCCGCAAAGACAGCGTTACACCACGAAATTGTCACGGGGTGGACACACGGGGCCAAGGAGCGAGTGCAGCTGGTTAACCTCGGTACCAGAGAGGAGCCCAAGTATATTAAAATTAATACCGACGCACTTTTGCCATCAAACAAGCGGCCATCGCCTGCTCCACGAATACCAGGACATATTTGCATGGAACCACGAGGATCTAAGGGGTATCCCCAACGCCTTGGCTGAGCACACAATCGATCTCGTCCCTGGGGCAACTCCGGTACAGCAACGGCGCTACAGGATGACCCAAACTACGCCGTTCGGGTCAAGGCCGAACTAGACAAACTACTTCAGGCCAAGTTCATATCACCCGTGGATGCCGCACCATGGCTCTCACCCATGGTTATTATCCCCAAGAAGAATGGCACGCTACGTATCGTGTGGACTTGAAACTCAACGCCGCAACGAAAAAGGATCATTACCCCTTACCTTACATGGAGGAAATCATCGATGAAGTAGCCGGGCATGAGATGTACTCATTCCTGGATTGCTTTTCGCGCTACTATCAAGTAGCCATGGCGGAACAGACAAAGGGAAAACAGCTTTTTCTACGGAATGGGGACCATACCAGTTTGAGCGGATGCCGTTCGGGGCCAAAAATGCACCAATGACATTCCAACGAGTCATGGAACTCATCTTCGTGCCATACCTCAAGCGGTTCTTCCGAATCTATCCGGACGATGGGGCGGTTTACGGAAAATGAAAGACCACGTTGCGCACCTCAGACAAATCTTCCACGCATGCCGAGCCAACGGGGTAAGCCTCAACGCGGATAAATGTATGTTCTTGTACTTCGCAGGAGTAATTCTCGGCTACATCGTATGCAAACATGGCAAGCTCCCCGACCCCGAGAAGATTAAGGATATCCTAGAAATGACACCGCCAATCAATCAGAAAGGAGTTCAACGACTCTTGGGACTGGCCCAGTTCAATCGCATCTACATCGAAAAGCTAGCTCACATTACCGCCCCGATCGCAGCCCTGAACCATGCCAAGTATGCCTATCCCCGGGATTGGACACCCGAGGCACAGGCAGCCTTAGAAAAGATAAAGCATGCATACTCAAACGCACCCATCCTCATTGCCCCAGATTGGACTAAACCTTTCCACGTCCACACGGACGCATCCAACATTGCCGTGGGAGTAATGTTAGCTCAAAACATAAATGGCAAACACGATCAACCCGTGGCATACGCCAGCCGGTTACTTAACCAAGCCGAGCGAAATTACTCTACCACGGAACGCGAGGCCTTGGCTATGATCTATGCTGTCAAAAAATTCCGGCACTACCTCCTCGGAAAGAAATTTCGATTCATGGTTGACCATCACAGCTTGTCGTACCTCGTGAATCAAACCCTGGTCACAGGGCGAGTTGCTCGATGGATCATGATACTCCTGGAATACGATTTTGAGGTCGTATACGTTCCCGGGAAACGACACATCATAGCAGATTACTTATCCAGGGACACCAACACCACCGCGGAAGGGATTGACGACTCATTCAATGAGGCATATATACAAACCGCACAAATCGCCACGGAACCGAGGGAACTTGAGAAGGACTGGAGGACCGACATCATACGTTATCTTACCACGGGCAGCACACCCAAGGATCTCACGGGGACGCGGCGAATAAGCTTTGTACAGACAACACTACCATACACCGTGGTCCGGGGAGAGTTATATAAGCGGGGACCAGATCAAGAGATCCGGTATGCGTGCACCCAAAGAAACCAACAAAGAACACATCATTACTCACCTCCATAATGGACCCGCGGGAGGGCACCAAGGCGCCGACACCACAAAGAAAGAAGATCCTCTCAGCCAAATATCGGTGGCCGACAATGCACAAGGATGTAATCCAAAGATGTCAAGAATTGCCACGCTCACAAATTTCCACGACGAACTTTCAAAGACCAAGGCAAGGTGCCATTAAAATCGATACCCCCCGGTCCCTTCCAACGCCGGGGACTAGATTTCGTAGGCCCAATCAAGCCGGCGACACGCCAAGGATACAAGTACATCCTCGTGGCCACGGACTATACCACGAAATGGGTCGAGGCTAAACCGCTACGAACTAACACCGCGGTTGTCACAAACCTCGTTCATTTACGAAAACATAATCACCAGGTTCGGATGTCCCTTGAAATCGTATCGTATCAGGGCACACATTTCGTGAACGCATCATATACAAGACCTCCTTGACAACCACGTTATCAAGCACCGAACTAGCACGGTATATTACCCCCAGGGTAATGGACAAGTCAATCGACTAACAAAACCTTGATCAACATGTTGAAAAGATTCGTGCACGCTAACCAAGCAGATCGATGATTGCTTACCCACATTGCTTGTTGTGGGCGTCCGTGTAGCTATCAAAACCTCCACGAATGCCACCATTCGAAATGGTGTACGGCACCCACCCACTACCCACGGAATACATCGTGCCAACATTCCAAACACTACAACCACGGGATTACGCACCCCAGTGCGTGCGGCAGCCCGCCTCGAGACCTACACCACCTCGAAGAAATTCGAGTCTCAAAGAAAACGAGCACATCCTGCACAAACAAACCTTGGTCGCCCGACATTTCCAAGGGACGCACCTCCACGAGTATTCCGGAGAGGGGACCCGTACTTTGGTGTCCCCGAGACCCCAAGCTCAAACGAGCCAAATTCGAATCAATATGGCATGGTCCATATACAAGTACAACTCGCATTGCCTAACAACACAAGATTCTCGTCAACAAAGACCCACTATGATCCTCATGCCACGATTGTCAACTCAAAGAAAGCTAAAACAATACCACGCCACAATACCCCGGCGCACGACAACAATTACCCTACAAGACATCCATACAACATTAGCGGCCGAGGCACAAAACGGGGAAGAGAACAATGTTGACACAAACGACAAAGCAAAACCATGCGCAAGACCCATGGACACACCCCGTAGCACTCGGCAGTCAAGGCATCGCCCAAGCCGCTGCAACACACCGGGGAGAAAAGCACGAGCAGTGCAAACACAAACCCCGAAAAACCCACACGGACCACTAGGAAGACAGACTGGGGGACACGGGAGGCACCGTCAGCCAGACACCACCGCTCGATCCACAGGACTTAGCAAAGACAAGGGCAATCCCCGCCTCGGCCATGCCCATCCCCATACCATGTGCATACATCAATCACATACATGTCACACATGGAAAAAAACCAGGAGTCATAGTCCCGGGAGTGGCCAATCGCGCCATAATTACCCCCGAATCCACCCGAGGCACCATCACCACATTCGACCCCGAGGCATCATTACATTATCAGTTAAAAGGGGCGCCGCCACGGCCAGCCCCATAATCACTCCCACTCCCCTTCCAGCGACGGTGAGACCTCAAAAGCGTGGGATTCCCGGGGAGCTCTCTCATTTCTTCTCTCCGCCGTTGCGGCTCGAGCTTGTTGTTTCCTGTCTTTCCGCATACTTCGCTACCGTGTCTCTCGGTTTTTCCGTGTAGATACCTCGGTGCGGTAGAAGCGGACATGGCGCGCGGTGCTCCCGGGAACGCTAGGCCGTTGTACGTACCGCGGCGGATCGCGGAGTGGAAAAAGTACCCGGACGTGGAGTGGCTCACCGACGCGGGCTTGTTTCGTTATGCGAACCACCTCCGCGACAACATCGACCTCGGACGCCGTCGGCATTCATCGCCTCGATGCGGGAGAGGCGGCAGAGGATCCTCGCAACATGGAGGTGGCCGGGGTCGTGGAGGGGGTCCTAGTGCGATACTCCCGAGGTACTTGCATCAATTTTTTGGTTGGGGCGGCAGGGGGTGACCAGTTGGTCGCCACGCACCCGGCCAAGTTCCCACGACCCGACACCTCGATCTACACCGACGGATATCCGGTAAAAGAAAGGAACAAGTTTGATGTCTACGACATCACACGAAACAATCCGAACATGCCGGACCGTGGTTTGGCGAGAATCCGCGGCATCCTCGGTCGGTCTTCTTCCGAAATGACGCAATTCGGTGCACCTGATCAAATCGCACTTGCGCGTCATGGCAGGCCGCGGCGAGAAGATTAATTGGGAAAGCTCGTGGATAGGAACGCAATCAATCGATCCAGGGGCACGTTCGAGTGACGAGTATGAGAGCCCCATTGCTCCGCTTTCTCGCCACGCTTCATCGGGCATTTCTCGACTATCACCGGGTGAATCATCATCCGTGGACCATGGGGACTTTTCTGACATACAGTTGTGGTAGCAGAGCGGTCGCGCAACCGTCGCCACACCCACACACCGGGAAAACGATTGCGTCCGAGGAGGATGGTGCCACGGAAACGGCTCCCATGGAGGTCGCCAGACTACCTCCACGGCCACACACGCTCGGACCTCGTGCCACGGAATTCGCGACACAGAAGCACACCATGGAGGCATGTATGGAGGAAATGTTAAATTTCCTCCACACGGCAGAACAGCAGCAGCAGGCAACCGCGGCCAAAAACAAGGAGTGGGAAATGCGCCATAAGCGCCACACGGCACAGTTGGTGCAAACAACCCAAGCCGCGGCACGCAAAACCATGGAGGAGTACAAGTTGGAGGTTCAACTCCACACACCACCTCAAGGGCGGTGACGGCTCTGAGAACCAAATCGACGCACGGGACTTAGAATCGCAGCGGCCACGGAGAGATCCAAGACATTCGAGGATCAAAGCACCCGGGATCGAGAGAGGATTGCCCGGCTGGATCGACAGACATTGGAGCTCGTGGCCAAATGTAAAACTTTGACCGAGGAGCTGGCCACTAAACCCGTGGCCCCATCATCCAGCCACATGGACTTGGAAGCGGCACAACAACAACGCCGAAAATCGAAAATGCTAGGGAGAATTTTGAAGCCAATAAATTGGCTTGGACACACCACGCGGCTCGAGTAATCGCAACAACGGCGTACCGATTGATGTGGTCCACACCGCCCACGTCCATGGAGCCCCCGACGCATTCCTCGACCAAAGTGTGAGCGATGCACCGATAGCACCGAACTTGAGAGCTCGGATAATAATTGTGGGAAGTCAAGGAGAGGCCTTCCCGGGAGAAGACGAGGAGGAGACACGCCCCACCCCATGCACGAGCTGTGACACACCCCCACGCCCCCGCGCCCGAGGAGAATTACGATGAGGGCCACGAAGGGCAAGCCCACGATCAACACCCCCACAGCAAACCGAGGGGGACACACACTCGGGAGGACCTATACCAGTTCTCGACTCGAGATAGGGAAGAAAGAGTCGACATACCGGAGGGCTTTACGGACCACGAGCGAGACGCCACACCCATCGCCACGGCAAAGATACCACAAATAACTCCCCGCAGATCACCTCCCGGTTCTGTCACCACCGACACAAGATGAGTCCCCGTAAGAAGGCGAGAATGAGGACGGCACTTACCCATGGCCGAGGCAGGGAATCCCGAAGATCCCATTCGGACCCCCTGCCCACATTTTCGCCACTACGAACAAGACCATCTCCCCTGTCTTTGGCCCGACACAGGCAGATTCTACTCCAACAGGAGGAACAGGAGGGGTGGAATATCGAGAACGCAGATGAAGACGGGGGCGAGGCCACGAGTCCATGCATTTTGTGCTAAAAGTATTTCCACGAACACCCCGATCTTGCCGCGCACTATACCGATTCCGAGGCACGGGGAAGGCAATGCCCCGCATGCAACAGACATTGGGAGGTACCGTATTCGATGTGTACTCCCACGCCCTCACCTTCCGCGGAAACCATGTGCTGATGCACCGAGCCGTGGCCAAGGCACTTCGGCGAATTCACAACGGGGAGGAACCCCCTCGCGGCCGACAATCGCCGGGAGCGAGCCAGGCCGAGCAGAGGCCCGCCCACGCGCCGTTAACCCAAGCACTCCGAGGACGGATTGCACTCTGCAAAGGAGGGCAAAATGTTACCCGCCATGGCGCGCGGGTATCATTACCAACGACCGGAGGTCCACGGGGAGACCAAGGCATAACGACGACCACGGGGCTCGAGGCCGGAGGCACAAAGCGAGGACCCACGAAGATCGAGACCACGGGCGCAGTAATCATTAAGGCAACAAGAAGACAACACAGGAATTAGGTTTTATTATAAGTAGCGAGTAGAATTACGATAAAGGGCGTTCCGGGATTCCCCGAATAGCGTGATAGCCACGAACACCACGGACACAATCTTGTAGCCACTCGGCATTCACCGATTCAATACCAATTCAGGACTCGCTTCTCTTTCTACATTCTGCTATTGCTATTGTCTACCCTCACTTAAACCCTTCTCTTTTGTGCTTGATTGCTGATTCGTCTTCTCCTTCCACACCACTCGCGGCACCGTGGACTCCTTGGATAGAACCATCTGTGCTCCAGACCGGCTGTGAGTTTGCACGACTTAGTGGTATCAGCTCCCTCGACTCAGTACAGTGGCGCATACACACGGACCGGGGCACCCTGGACGAAGGAAACAACACCGCGGAACTCAGCCCCCGGAGCCTCAGGCAGTTCAAACCAGGACCCCGACACCGCAAGGTTGACCTGGCTCGGTTGAAGTAATCATTCCCGATTACAGTGGCCGAGCCACATCGGGCCTACTTACCCTGAACCCCGGGGATCAACCGTGGGTACAAGCCACAGGTCCGGATATCGCACATCCTTCCCCGTTCTTACCTTCCCTGTACACCTCGGCCGTCTCCATACCCGAAACCCAGGCTAACACTCCCCTCGGCTAAGTAGCGGATCCTCCCTGGCATCCCAGAGAGGACAAAACCCTGTGCCAGGGAATCTTTCTAAATCTAGCCTCTGACACTCTAGCGCCGTCATTCTCCTACTGCCATAAAGGCACCGAAATCCAACCCTATCTTCGGCCAGCTGCATCCGCCCTCAATAGACTCGGCCTTGGTTCTTCCTGTCCCGCCCATCTTACTTGCACCTCGGAAGCCTCGGCGATCTCGGTAGTCGCGACCTTACGTGCTCCCAACCCGGGTTGGGAAGTGACCTCCTCCTCCTCGTTCCCCGTCTTCTCGAGCGCGGCGGAGCAGATCTCCTCCTCCCAAGGATCTCGGTGTCTCTCCGGGCATCGGGCTGAGGTGTCCGGGAGGGCCTCCCGATCTCCGGGACCTCGATCAAGTCCTCGTGGATGAGGGGATGATCTCCGCGGCGTGCCTTCTCGGGGAGGGCCTCGCCGTCGAGGGCTCCGACGGATTGGTTAAACCCGGACAAACGAGGCATCTGTGGCTCCTCGGTTACTGATCCGGGTGGCCGGGTATCGGCCTCCCCCTCTGTCTGGTTGGATCGTGGCCTCTAGGGCGGGAATAGGACTCCTATCCGCGGGGTCCACAATCCGGTCCGGTGGAATGGGGAGGGATTCCTTACCCGGTATCCTCCTCTCGCTATCCGAGAAGCCTCTCCTTCCACCGAGGTTATCCCTCCCGGTTTGAGGTAGACCCGAGACCGGGCTCGGCTCTCTCCCCGGCACTCGGTGGTCGGACTAAGTACGGTGAGTCCGTGCCCGAGTTTTAAAAGCAAAGACTAGGAAGCAAAAGGCGGGTTAGAAATTCCGCTATCCTATCCTGCCCACTAAGCTTTAGGATGTCCCCGGGCAGGCAGGTCCCTGGCCAAGCTAACCCTACCCGGTTACTACCCGGATAGCCGGTTACCAGGGCGTTATTTATTCTATTTAACTACTACTAATTACTATCCGGACCAAATTGGGGCAAAAACGAAAAAATGAGGTTTGACAGAGACCAGCCCTCCCCATAGTATACTCTGTGGGATTCGGCAGCCCCCTGGTCCTAGGTGAAGGGCTGGACCCTCACACCTCTTAGTTTTGGAAGACCACCCAATCTCCCAATGCCTTAGCCGCTGGAAGGCCCCGGGAGACTTCCCGAACCTTCCAGGGCTCGTATCTACCTCGTCCCGCATCCAAACGCGACGAGCAACCACTCTATCGACATCTACTCGTCAAGTAGATGCCGATAGACACCTTACTTGCCTCATTCCGACAAGTATTGAGGGAGTTATGCCCCTCTGAAGATTCGGGAGTCCCGGGCCAGCTTCCCAGTCCAGCACTGTCCCTGGACAGCACTCCCTTTAGTCCCACAATCTTCCAACTCCCATAACTTTTAGCTCACACCTCCAAATGAGGTGCTCCTTAGCATCCCGGAATCGTGGCAACATGAGCTTCCATAATCTCATGTCCATTCCCTCGTGGCTCCTAGTCTCCGTGGGTGAGAGGCGTCTCCAACGCCCGGGGTCCTCTCCCACACTAGGCCCACTTAGGTTCCCTTCACCTTGGCACCCCAAGGCCCGGGCGTCACTCCGGTGTCCCCCTTGGGCCCTTGGTGTTGCGGGCACTCCTCAAGGAGAGGTGCGCGACACTCACCCCCCCACCTAATGGAGTCGATGCCCTCATCGACTATACTTGTAGTCGGTCACACCAACTCTTGGGTTGCCATCCCCATTAGTGCAAAGATTGTGTTTCACCAGGGCGCGACCCCACAATGCACTCTCAAACTTTGGCAAAGTCTCAAAGGTGTCGTCACTAGGTGGTGCGTTTAGTACCCTGGACCTCTTCCAAGGCAACTAAATTACTCTAGACCCACCTACTTTGAGACCCTCTTGGATTGCCCTTACCTTGGCTCTCCAAGTTAGGCTCCACTAGCCTAACACTTCTTCCTTGACTACTAGGTGGACCTCAATGCTTCCACCAAGTTGTCTTGGTTGCAAACCCAAGATGGCTTTTACACCACGACTCGATCGCACGGGGGGTAATGCCAAGTTCCGCCCAACTCGGATCCCACTATCTCTTTCAAGGCATGGGTTCATGACTCCCATGCACTAGCTTGCACTAGTTTGTGGGAGTGGCGCTTTTATGAGCACGCGCCATTACCTTGTCCCCGCCCGGACAAGCCCAAGGCCAAGGGACTTCATGGTTTTATCCACTCTTTCTCCTAGCCTTGGTCCCCATTACTCGGCCTTCCCAACTCGGTTTCACATCTCTATTCCCCCTTTCCACCAATTTAGCACAAGTACAAGACTAGGACTCCATCTCATACTCTTCTCTTTGCACACACCAAAGCCAAACTTTATTGCCAAATCCAAAGAACAAGTACAAGTGTTGTGGATCTACGCCCAAGCTACAAGTCATCCTCCCCACTACGGAGGTTGATGTCCTCATCAATGCCTACGTTGCTTCTTGTTGGAGCTCCTATTCTTCTCAAAGTTCTCCACCACCTCCTTAGCATTCACCATGTCCTTTGCCGCCACCCACGTTGCTTCTTTCTCGTGGTATCCTCGCCACTTCACAAGGTATTCCTTGCTCTTGTTTTTGAGGTTCCTACTCTTGAGGATGGCCTCTACCTCATATTCCAAATGTTGTCCAACCAACTCGGTGGTGGCCGAATCACTTGCTTGAGATCCGGCCACAAGGTATCCTCCTTGAATGGCTTTAACAATGAAACATGGAATGTTGGATGCACTTTGATCTCGGGTGGTAGCTCCAACTTATACACATCTTTGAACACCCGTTCCACAATGGGAAACGGACCCGCAAACTTGGACATGAACTTTGGAGTGAGGCCTTCGGGCATGGTGAAGTTCTTCACATTCAACAACACCTTTTGTCCCACCTCATACTCCACTTCACGTCTTCCGGCATTGACTTGCTTCTCATAGCGCCTTCTTGCCTTCTCCAACAACAACTTGGTTTTTTCCAACATATGCTCCCGCTTCTTGGCCAAGTCTTCACCATCTTGGTTGAACTCTGGTGTTGAATGTGCCCCCTCGAGAGCTAAGTCAGCAGGTTGGAGTGGCTCCACTCCATAGGCCACTTTGAAAGGTGACTCCTTAGTCGCCGAGTGTGTGGCCGCATTGTAACTGAACTCCGCCAACCCCACATAGTCTACCCAATGTTAGGGACACGGAAACAGATGATAAGAATATGTGGAAACTAACAAGAACTGACAGGAGCTTGAATTAACAAGAAGAGTACACGAACAACAACAAGAGAGATGAGCTAGAGCTCCAAGAGATGCGTTGTCGAGACTGAGGTTGCCCTCAGCCTCGACTCCTATATATACTAGCTAAGAAGAAGGTTCTCCAGAACCTTCCTCAACCTAGGACCTTCTAGGACCTTCCAAGAACTTCCAAGACCTTCCAGAAGCTTCCAGGGCCTTCCGGAAACTTCAAGGACCTTCCAAAAACTTCCAGAGACTTCCAGGAACTTCCAGAAGTTTCCGGAAGCGTCTAGAACCTTCTAGAACCTTCCTAAGTTGTCTACCTAGTACGTGGCCGTGACACACAGGGAATCTTCAAGGAATCTTCGAGGAATCTTTTAGGGAATCTTCAGAGAATATTTTAGAAGAACCTTCTAGAAACTTCTTGTGTATGTCCGTGACATCACCTCCCTTCTAGCTTCGAGGTCTCCAGAAAGTAACGTTGTTGTTAGTCAATACCAAATAGCGGGAAAATGAAAATCTGCCGCATGGCATCTGCAATAAACTCAAATTGTTGTTCACGGCAAGTGGTTCATCGGTCCTTCAAGCCAACGATAGTGGCGACGCCTTCCACTTCACGACCAAGCGTGAACTTCGTGTCTTCGTTATGGAATTGTCCCCGCAAACACACCTTCCTCGCGACCATTGAAAGCGGGCTCGACCTCATATACAATCACCAGCGATCGATTGCTCGGAATCCTCCGTCGGCGTCGTGGCGTGGGCGGTTCTTCATCTCTCGTCGCCTTCGAGAGTTGGTTGGTTGAGATGGCGTAATCGGTATGCTATCTATCTCTTGACTATCCATGACTAAAAACCAAACTATGACTATAGAGAAATTCTATCTAGAACAAAATATGTAAATCAAATGTGAATCAAGGTTGTGTTCACTCTCCCCTTTATTCTCCTCGGTGGGCAAGCGTCGGAGAAGTTATCGTCGGAAAGGCTTAGGTTTATGAGGATATCGTTGATGAAATTCCCATACCTTTTCCTACGCATTTACAAGATTTTCGGCATGTTCCCACGTTCTTTCATTGATGTCGTATCCGCTCCAATGCACAAAATACTCCAAGTTTCCCTTTTGCGCCGTGAATCCAAAGACCTTATCCACCTCATATTCCTCGTGGTTCTCAATTTCGATACTAGGTGGCGGCCCTCGCACTCTTCCCGGAAAAGTCGACTCTCGATAAGGTTCCAATAAAGACACGTGGAAGACTGGATGTACCTTCATAGTAGCCGTAACTCCAACCGATACGCCACTGGATTGATTTGTTTGGATGGCAAATGGTCCCAATCTTGATAGTCCAACTTATCACACGGCCGCTTGGTCTTGATATTCCGTCGAAGCGACCATACTTTATCTCCGATCTTGAAAGTAGGTGCCTCATTCCGAAATTTATCTGCGGGACGCCTTGTACAACTCTTGGGCGGTTTGCAATTGAAGTCTCGGCGTTGCTTGAAGTTCCGATAGGCGCTTCGCAAAATCTTCTTTCTTTGGGTTGTTATTGGCCATCAATTCCATAAATCAAGCTTCGGGTGGTATCCGTAGTTGGCAAAGAATGGTGTTTGTTGGGTCGACGCATGAATAGTGTTGTTGTAGGCGAACTCGGCAAGCGGTAGATACTCGATCCAATCGTCTTCATTGATAGTTGATGGTGCAACGTAGATCTCGCTTCCAATACTTGATTCACCTGTTCCGTCATCCGTCGGTTTGAGGATGAAATGCCAAGAAAGCTTGATATCCACCTTCAATATCTCAAATAGAGATTTCGAACTTGAAGACGAATCGGGTTCCGCGATCCGACACAATATCATCTCGGCAAGCCGTGATAACGATATACATTATCGAAAGAGTCTTGCTCGTATCTTCGCCGACGATGTTTTCTTGCAAGGAACAAAATGCGCCATCTTCGTCGGCCGATCTACCACAACAAAGATCTTTGTCAAACGAGTTTGAAGGCGGCAGGTCCGTAATGAAATCCATGGAAATCAAGACCATGGTCGATGCGGGATAAGCAATGGCCGCAAAAGTCCATAGGGCGATGCCGAGGGTTCTTCGACCTTGAACAAATATCACAAGAGAGAACAAACTCCTTCACATCCTTCCACATTTGGGACCACCAGAAGTCTCGCGAAATAAGCTCCAATGTCTTGTTGTATCCAAAATGTCCGGCACTGGAAAGTCATGGCGTGATTGGAGGACTCAAGTCGTGTTCGTCCCTTTAGGAATATACGATCGCTCTTTCAAAGTACAAAGATCTCCCTCCACCTTGAACTTGTCATTATCAAGACGCTTCTTGATCTCGAGAGCTACGAGAATCTTCAATTGTCGCAATGCGTATCACTGGTTAAGGAAGTCCGTGACACCGGCATGACGATGCGCAAATTCTAAAATGCTCGGTTTTAATTGAATGTGGTGCATTGTTGATCAAACGCCGCTTCTCCACCTTTAGGCGCCGATACGATCTCCTCGATAAGGCATCGGATAGTCCTTGTTGCTTCCCAGGCCGATAGGTAATAACAAAATCAATTCGTGACAACGACATATTCCACCGAGAACAGCGTCGATTCAAGACTCGAGCCGACATAAAGTACTCCAAATTCTTGTGATCCGTGTATACGGTCACCTGGATGTCTGTGCCGAGAAAGTGTCGCCACTCTTGGAAGGAATCTACTATGGCAAGAAGTTCCTTATCGTGGATTTCATAATTGATTTCAGCAGAGAAAAAACTTTCGAGAATAGAACGCCACTTTGGATGAAGCTTCCGTCCACGTCCATCTCAGAAAGTACGGCTCCCAAAGCAAAATCAAAGCATCGGTCTCCAAATAGAAGGCCTTTGTAAAGTCGGGATGTACCAAGATTGGAGCCGTGATAAATGCCATCTTGAGGTCTTGGAATGCCTTTTCTCGCTTGAGGTCCCCATTCGAGCTTGTCCTTACAAGTCAACCGAGTGAGTGGAGCGGCGACTCGAGAATAATTCTTGATGAAGATTCGATAGAAGTTAGCAAATCCAAGAAAACATTGTACGTCTCTCTAACCGTCTTGAACCTCCCATGATACAATTGCTTCCACCTTCTTAGGGTCCATCTTCAAGCCGTCTCGTAGTTGCAATGAACCCTAAAAACTCCATCTCGGTTTGGTGGAATAGGCACTTCTCCAACTTGCGTAGAGTCCTCGTTCGTAATTTCTCGAGGACCAAACGAACGTGCTTCTCGTGCTCTTCTTCGTTTTTGAAAAATATCGGGATGTCATCCAGGATAGATGACAACAAAGTCGTCAAGGTGCTCCCGAAAGATGTCATTCATCATGTGTTGGAAAACAAAATGGAGCATTTGGTAAGGCCAAAAGGCATGACATTATATTCAAAATGGCCATACCTTGTGCGGGAACACGCTGTCTTCCACTCATCTCCTTCCTTGATCCGTAACGAGGTTGTAAGCTCCCCTCAGATCAATTTTTGTAAAGATCTTTGCACGCCCGAGCTGCTCCAAGAGACCAGAAATCAAGGGTAACGGGTAACGATTTTTCTTAGTTACCTTGTTGAGGCCTCGATAGTCCACGCACATTTGTAAGGAGCCATCCTTCTTCTTTACAAACAAGATCGGTGCCCCAACTGGCAACTTTGAATGACGAATGAAGTTCTTCGCTAGATTCTCGTCAATGTACTTTCGCAGCTCCGCTAACTCCGTTTGAGAGAGATTGTAGATTGGGCCAAAAGGCGGCTGTGCTCCTTCTTGCAGGTCTATGGCACAGTCGTATGGCCGATGCTCCGGTAGTATGTCCGCGTTCTTCTTCTGAAACACGACCTCAAAGTCCTTGTATTGCTCTGGTATGCTTGCCGTCGAACTCTTCTCCGTGCTAGTTGAAATTGCATAGATGACAAAGTCTTTGCTTCTTTGGATGATCGTACGAACGCCCTTGCTCCAATAAACAATGGTTTCCCTATCTTGAGATGTCTACTAGGTTGGCTCTTGGAATGTTCTTTGGAAAAAGTCATTTTCCGCAACTTCCAATCTATGGTAGGGTTATGTTGTTCTAACCAAGAGAGACCTAGGATGACAGGGTTTGACGGGGTTCTAATGACATTAAAAACGACGTAACTACTATGGTCCTTAAACGCCACCTCTATAGGTACTGATTCATGGGTGACACCGCCAGGACAATAAAGGTCGTCCATCTATCACCTCTACATAAACAGTTTGGACTTACGTACTAGACGAATCTTGTGGCGCTTAGCAAATTCTTCATCTAAAAACAAGTAGATGCTCCCGAATCTAATAGAGGTAAAGTTTTGTGTTTTTGAGGACCAAGAGACAAGGGAATTGTAAAACAACGGGCGGAGTTGGATGAGAGAAAGAGGAACCCGATTGTTGTTGTGGCATTGAATCGTCCGCCGCATGGTTCCCTCTCTCAGAGTCAAGGCGTCGTCGTTTTCCGGGATCACCGCACTCCTAGTCTTAACAATGCGCCGGTTCTGCTTCTTGGGGCAATTTCCAACCTTGCGGCCTTCTTCTCCGCAGTACAAACAGAGTCCTTCTTCCATACGCCGTTTCTTCTCTTCTGGAGTAAGCGCTCTGACACGTGCCGCTTCGTCTTGCATGGCTTCTGCCTCCGAATGAGAACTCAAATTGTTTGCCAACATACTCGTGGTGTAGCGACTCGTTTGGTATTTTGGGCGCTGGTCTTGACGACGCTGGAATAAACGGTTGTCGCACTTTATAGCTTGGCTAATGGCTTCGTTGAGCGTTTGCGGATCAGGAAGAGATAAAAGTAGGTCCTTCACATCATCCCTCAAACCCCAATAAAACTGACTCACCAATGCTTCTTCGCCCCAGTTGATGTCACTAGCCAGTTGTCTAAAACCCGATGCGTAGACTGATGCAGAGCGCATTCCTTGTCGTAGTGATCGGATCTTTGTTGTAGCCCATCGGACCTTGTCATGTTCGCCAAATGCTTCTGCAAATGCCTCCAAGAACGTCTCAAAGTTGCTCAGAATTGGCGATCGTTTCTCGAACAAGGGGGCAAACCACGCGACAAAGCTTGCCCGTAGCGAGTTCCAACAAGTCCAACACGCGCCTCCTCCGTCGGATATCGTTCAGCCGTAAATCATTATCAACTTGATTTGGTTGACAAAACCTCGAAACTTGGAACGCGTTCCGTCGAACTTGTCGGAAAAGACTAACTCTAGGCTCCTTCCGTTGTTGAATCATTGGGTTTTGTTGAACCAAAGGTGTAGTCGCCTCCTCCGGTGTAGTTGCTTGAGACTGGTGAATCCTGGATGATGTTATCCCGGATGCTCCGTCATTGTGAAGTCTTGCCATGGCTCCTTCTATCTCCGCTTGTCTATGTGATAATGCAGCAAGAGCACTCATGATGGCGTCCAATTTGGATTCCAAATTTTCAGCCATACTAACGTCTTGATCTTTGACTAAATCTACGAAAGAAAAGAAAAAATTTGACAAGAGAACAATATTGGTTTAGAGGAGGGTAATCCGCAACCTCTAAAACACTAGCACACCTTCGAGAAGAGGGGTAATCCACTCTCTAACAAGAAGGGACTAACTCTGATATTTGTGAGAAGGTAGTCTCGACAAACTGTCAGGGACACGGAAACAGATGATAAGAATATGTGGAAACTAACAAGAACTGACAGGAGCTTGAATTAACAAGAAGGGTACACGAACAACAACAAGAGAGATGAGCTAGAGCTCCAAGAGATGCGTTGTCGAGACTGAGGTTGCCCTCAGCCTCGACTCCTATATATACTAGCTAAGAAGAAGGTTCTCCAGAACCTTCCTCAACCTAGGACCTTCTAGGACCTTCCAAGAACTTCCAAGACCTTCCAGAAGCTTCCAGGGCCTTCCGGAAACTTCAAGGACCTTCCAAAAACTTCCAGAGACTTCCAGGAACTTCCAGAAGTTTCCGGAAGCGTCTAGAACCTTCTAGAACCTTCCTAAGTTGTCTACCTAGTACGTGGCCGTGACACAGGGAATCTTCAAGGAATCTTCGAGGAATCTTTTAGGGAATCTTCAGAGAATATTTTAGAAGAACCTTCTAGAAACTTCTTGTGTATGTCCGTGACACCCAATCACGTTGGTCCGCACTCACAAAGTTCCTCAAGTATTGGTTCAAGACCCCATTCACCCTTTCAGTTTGCCCATCTGTTTGGGGATGAAAGGCAGTGCTAAATGTCAACTTGGTTCCCACCTTCCTAAAGAAGTGTCTCCAAAATGCACTTGTGAACTTTGGGTCTCGATCTGACACAATCACTCTTGGCAACCCGTGATGCTTCCACCATGCATCGAGAAAGATCTTGGCGGTCTCAAGCGCGATTCTGATTCCTCTAGTTGGCACCATATGAGCCAACTTGCTAAACCGATCCACCATCACTAAGATGGCATCATACCCTTGCGACTCGGGAAGGCTTGTGATGAAGTCCATAGACACACTATGCCAAGGACCCGGCGGAATTGGCAATGGTTGCAACAAGCCCGCTTGCTTTTGATATGAAGCCCGGTTAAGTTGGCACTTCACACAAGTCTTCACAAAGTGGGTTATGTCATCTTTCATCCCCGCCAATAGTACCTCCTTGACACCGTTGCAATGGTAGCCTTTTCTCCCCTATGGCGGCTATGGGACTATCATGTTCCTCCTTCAAAACCAACAATCTAAGCTTGCCTTGAGGAACATACACCCTACTTTGCTTATACTTGAGCAATCCATTCACCAACTTGATCTCCTTGAGCTTCTTGCCCTTCCTAAGATCACCAAGCATTTGTTGTGCCTCGAGTCCTTCATGTATCCTCTCTTATCCGCCGTTCCCAATTGCCTTCACCCTTATACATGAGCCGCAAGACTTGGGTGGTGCTCATGGCATGAAACTCTTCCTTTCTACTTAGCGCATCCGGCACCACATTGTCACGGCCCGGTTTGTGGATCAAGTCCACATTCATGAGCGCCAAGGTATCATGCCACCTCAATTGTTTGGCACTCATTTGTGCTTGTGTCTCAAAATACTTCAAAGACACATTATCGGTGTAGACCTTAGTCTTGTGCAACCCCAAGTAATGTTGCCATGTCTTCAAACAATGCACCACCGCAAAGAGCTCCTTCTCGTGAGTTGGCCACCTCCTTTGACACCCATCCAACTTCTTGCTCTCATAGGCAATTGGCCTACCATCTTGCATCAAGACGCCTCCAATGGCAAAGTCACTTGCATCTGTGTGGACCTCAAAGGGCTTATCAAACTCAGGGAACTTCAACACTGGTGGAGATGACAACTTGTTCTTGAGTTCCTCAAAGGCTTGGTAGCAAAATTCATCCCATACTTGGTTCACCCCTTTTTTCAACAAGTCGGACAAAGGCTTGGCAATCTTAGAAAAGTTGCGTATGAAGCGGCGATAGTAGTTTGCTAGGCCAAGGAATGACCTAAGTCCCTTTTGTGTAGAAGGCCGCTTCCACTCTTGAATTGCCTTCACCTTCTTCATGTCCGGCTTGATTCCATCTCCGGTAACCACATGGCCCAAGAACTCCATCTCAAGTTGTGCAAACTCACTCTTTTTCCCATTAGCATAAAGCTTGTTGTCTCTAAGCTTCATGAGTCTTCGCCTCAAGGTGCCTTGCATGTTCCTCGGCCGTCTTGGAAAACACCAAGATGTCATCGATGTAGACAATCACAAAGTCATCCATTTCCTCTCGAAAGATGGTGTTCATAAGGGTTGTGAATGTTGAGGGTGCATTGCACAACTCAAAGGGCATCACAAGGAACTCATAAGACCCATACCTTGTGCGGCACGCGGTCTTTTCCACATCCGCATCCGCAATGCGGATTTGGTAGTAACCCGACTTTAAGTCTATGCGACTAAAGTACTTAGCTCCCGCCAATCTATCAAAGAGATCATCAATTCGAGGCAAAGGGTAGTTGTTCTTGATGGTCACCTTATTCAAGGCCCTATAATCAATGCACATCCTAAGCTTGCCATCCTTCTTGTCCACAAAGAGGACCGGTGCACCATATGGTGACTTGCTTGGTCTCACATAACCCCTTTCCAACAAGTCGTTTAGTTGCTTCTTTAGCTCCATCAACTCTTTTTGGTTTAACCGATAAGGTGCCTTAGAAGGTGGCTCAGCTCCACGTAGCACCTCGATCTTGTGATCCACTTCTCTTCTTGGGGGTAGCTCTTTGGGTAACTCATTGGTAAGCACATCCTTGTACTTGGCCAACACCTCTTGAATTTCTTTGGGAAGTGGTTGTTGCACCCCCTTCCCCTCATGCCCAAGTTGTTTTTCACGAGCCATCACCACAAATTGATGTTCCAACATTTGGTCTAAAGAGACCAAGTTTAATTTGCCCCCCGCTATTGAAGGGCCACGAGTTAACTTCAACACTAACTCCTTGCCATCACGGCGCACCACTAACCGTGTCTTTGGCTTGCGCCTCACATCCACACAGGCGCCTCAAAGAAGGTATCCCTAAGATGAGGTCTACCTCATCCATCTCACATAATGTGAAATTCTCAACAAACTCCAATGTCCCACACTTCAAGGTCACTTGCAACGCCACTTCCTCCGTCTTGTGCGGTTCGCCCTTTGCAAAACGCACATTGATGGGCTTGCTTGCCTTTTGCAGTGGCAAGCCCAACTCCCTTGCTAGTTTGGGACTCATGAAGGAGTGCGTTGCCCTGTATCAACCAAACATGAGACATCTTTGTCCTTCACTTGGGCCTCAAGAAACAAGAGGCCCGGCCTTGGCTTGAGGCTACTTGCCTTGGCCACAAAACCTCCTTCTAGTATGCGGTCTTCAACACAAGCAAGACTTGCAATGGTACTCACCTTCTTGTCGGGGCACTCCGCAATGAAGTGGCCAATCTTGCCACAACCATGGCACCTCTTGGCCTTGGTGTCATCACCTTTGTCTCCCCCTTTAGATGGCTTTCCCCCTTGGTGTTCCCTTTTGTTAGAGGCTCCACCATCCACTTGTCCCTTGTGTTTGTTGCCAAAGCCAAACTTCTTGCGCTCTTTGCCTCGAGCCGCATTCCTATTTGATCCGCTTTGTTGAGAGGGGCCACTTGACTTCCTCTCGGGTCCATCACCTCAATCCTTTCAACAATCTTGATGATGCCCGCCACATCCTCAGGAAGTTTTGGGAACTTGAACAAGGCATCCACCACCCACTTTTGAAGCCCACCCAAAAAGATGCACTTCTTAGAGAACTCATCCATCTTGGGTGTGGCATTCATTTGGGCATTGAAGTCACGCACATAGGCCTTGAGAGACCCGATCTGCCTCATTTGCACCAAGTTCATGCCTTCCTCAACTCCCGATACTCCGGTGTGAAGCGTTCACTCAACAAGTCTTTGAAGCCACCCCAAGTCAAGTTTGCCACCAACTCCGGCTCTTGCTCCTTTTTGCTTGTCTTTGAAGAGCATGATCCTTGAGAAATGTCACCGCAATGGAAACCTTGTCCTCCTCATCCGGCTTTTGGACATCATAGTAGTTATCCATCTCAAGAAGGAATTCCTTCACCTTCCTTGCCTTACCAAGTCCCGAGAAGGTGCTTGGCATGTTTACCTTAGCCAACTTTTTGGTGGAAGATGAAGGTCGGGACCCTTGCATCATGAGGTGTTCAATCAACCTCTCTTGGCGATCCCTTTCTTCCTTCCCACGCTTGAGCTCTTGATTCACGGAGTCCATGAACTCAAGCATTCTCATTTGAACAGCCAATTGAGGATCTTGTTTTTCCACCCCTTGGGAAGACTCTAGGCGTCTCGACCTAGAGCGCTCCTCTTCACCCAAGGGCTCCTCTTGAAGTGACAATTCCATTTGCTCATTGCCCTCACTAGTGGCAGCTTGCTCATTGGAGTCATGAGAATGAGCCTCACTTGTAGGATCGGGGTCTTTGTTCCCCTCGTGCGTGGCCGCTTGGAAGCTCCAGGCTCATCACCCTCAATGGTCTTCTTCTTGCCCATTGCTCCCACAAACTTTGCACTTGGGTACTAAAAGCCTGCTCGATACCAAGTGTCGCAACCTTGCTAGCTCACCTTAGCTTACACCAACTTTTTCCCAATCAGTAGCAAGTGTCACGAGCGCTAACTCGCACATCCCCCACATGCACAAAGTTAGCTCCCCATACCAACCACCAAGCTCACCGCTTGGTTATCAATCCCTCCTACTCATGCAACCGGGACTCAACCCCTTCGTAGGTAGCCAATGGTTAGGTGCGGACTTCCACTTATGTCCAAGGCCCAACTTGGTGGCACTCCCATACCACGCGGCCTAACCGCACTTGGTGGTGTCTCCTCACCACCGCCCATGACCACCATGGTGACCCCAAGGCCACCAAGTAATCACAACGCCGGCGGTGAGACACCACCCCACATCGGTAGCACTCATGGTCCTCATTTTGCCTATATGAGTCCCCGTGGTGAAGCCCCAACACTAGCTCCCCCACCGGGACTCACCTTGTCCTTATGAGCCACCGTGGTGAAGCCCCAACACTAGCTCCACCCATTGGGACTCACCTTGGCTTGGGAGTCCCCATGGTGAGGCCCCAACACTAGCCACACCACTCGGGACTCCCACCTTGGTCACCACCAAGGCACCATGGGAGTGGGGAGGAGACCAGCCCTCCCCATAGTATACTCTGTGGGATTCGGCAGCCCCTGGTCCTAGGTGAAGGGCTGGACCCTCACACCTCTTAGTTTTGGAAGACCACCCAATCTCCCAATGCCTTAGCCGCTGGAAGGCCCCGGGAGACTTCCCGAACCTTCCAGGGCTCGTATCTACCTCGTCCCGCATCCAAACGCGACGAGCAACCACTCTATCGACATCTACTCGTCAAGTAGATGCCGATAGACACCTTACTTGCCTCATTCCGACAAGTATTGAGGGAGTTATGCCCCTCTGAAGATTCGGGAGTCCCGGGCCAGCTTCCCAGTCCAGCACTGTCCCTGGACAGCACTCCCTTTAGTCCCACAATCTTCCAACTCCCATAACTTTTAGCTCACACCTCCAAATGAGGTGCTCCTTAGCATCCCGGAATCGTGGCAACATGAGCTTCCATAATCTCATGTCCATTCCCTCGTGGCTCCTAGTCTCCGTGGGTGAGAGGCGTCTCCAACGCCCGGGGTCCTCTCCCACACTAGGCCCACTTAGGTTCCCTTCACCTTGGCACCCCAAGGCCCGGGCGTCACTCCGGTGTCCCCCTTGGGCCCTTGGTGTTGCGGGCACTCCTCAAGGAGAGGTGCGCGACAGTGATGGAATCAATGCTTCGGAATACTACACTAATGCCTCATCTCTTGGAGTACTACTCGTGCCCGTCTGAAGCCAGAGCTCAGCATTCGTTCATCCAAAGCTACAGGACCGAATTGGAGTCATTGAAGATACCAACTTTGAAGGAGAAGTTGGTGAGAAAGACAACTCTTCTTGAAGCTGCGGTTTCCAGAAATGTTGGCGGAGTCAGAGCATTATCGAGGGTCCTGGGCACAAAGAAAAGTAACATTTCCAACGCAATTCAGCGGCGTCAAACTCTGGAATTGATTAGATCCTTAGTCTTCACCTTAGCTGAACGGAGAAAGCGAGAAGGCATTTCCAACAATACGAAAGCCTTAGTCAACCTATTGTGGACTTCCGAAACCTGAGTAAGTCCGAACAAGAAGGACGTGACGCGGAAAAGGTTGGGGCTGAAAACATACGAACAACACCCTACGCATTTCCTTCTAGAAAGCCTGGTATGTTATGAACTCCACAGCGTCCTAAATTTCTGTCATTCCGCAAGTTTCGATATATGATAGTACCTCGACCGGTAGAATGTATCCCTGCTGAATACATGAAATGCATGGTTGAAGTATCTGTTGTCTGTACCTCTATCTTAAAACTACACCTCATGAATATGTGTGAAGTCAAGGCACAAAGTTGCCTACATGCATGTCTATTGGTTTATAAAGTACTGTGGTTTATGTACTCCTCATACCATGCCTTGACTTTGTAGACTTTTGCTAGTGTGTTGTTTAACTTAATGTACACATTTGATGTAGGATTACAAAACATAGTACCTTCTACAGGATACAATGTACTTTGAGGTGCACCGGATAGTGTATAAAGTAGATCCGACAGTCTTTGTAGACTCTAATATACATTGGCTAGTATATGTTCCATTCTGAATTCTAATGTATGTATATCACATATACATTTCAATGTATATGTAGTGTCTGTACTGAGGATATAGACTACCATATACGTACTTCTGTATTGTACATACAAACCTATTCTATACTTCTCACAATACATGATTTTATTGATCATATATGTCGATATAGTATTCAAGTATGCTTACTGTCCCATATAGCTTGTCAGGTATATTTACATACTTACGATGCTATCTGTGCAGATACATTTGAAGTATAGACTATTTTTGTTGGGTAGATTTACTTACCTTCAGTGGGCATGCTCTTGATTTTGATTCTTGCAGTCTTCTTTCAATTCTCGATTCCGTATGGCGCACGAAGATCAGACAATAGGATTCAGCGCATTTGAGAGATTGAAGCCGTTTCTTGTGAAGAGGTGCAAAGATCGTAATGTTTGTTGCTGCAAATACCACGTAGAGATTGACTTGCTCCGAGAAGGGATGAACAAGATGCGTAATTCCAATAAGGGAGTACATGCTTCCCTATCTTGCAGTTGTGATTGTCCACTTTGCATAAATACTTCCGAATTGGGTTGTTGTGCAGCAGAACAGAGTTTTAAAGGGGTGACTTCACTGTGGGAGCAAATCGTCTGTCCGAAGGCAGAGACTCATGAATTCCACAAACTCGAATGTCTGATGGGGTTGTGCGGTAATTGTGGTGCAGACAAGCTCCCAATTTGTCCTCTCGAAAGGTCAAATGCGACCTGGACCTTGAGATGGAGGTGTTTTGAGAACGAATTGGTTGGGTACACTGACAATGGGGAGCCCAGGAAGAAAATTAAGGAAGTGTTCAAAGAAACTTCTTGCTATGTCTTCATACAGTATTTGTTGCCAAGATTGCAGAAATTTGTAACTCATAATTTTGTTGCTAGGTGGCAAGATTTGCAATGCAGGAAAAGTATGGAAACTTTGCCTCATGATGTCGTTTTGTCTCATATAGACTTTGCTGAAAATTATACTTTTGAGATGCAAAACGAAATTCAATCAATGCATTGGCAATCTTCACAGGTAACCATCTTAGTTCACATCACATACCGCATGGATGTGACTACAGTAAAGTAAGGAAAGACACTCATTTCTATATTTCGGATGACCGCACTCATGATACTTTATTTGTCCAGCATTGTTTGCTTCTCCATTCGGCATGGATGAAATCTGAAGGTGTCAACCCCTCTCGCCATTGGGTGTGGAGTGATGGGTGTGCAGGGCAGTTTAAAGGGGCTAGATCTATGTACTTTGTTAGTCGTTATCCTGGACTAACGGGGGGTTTGAGATTACTTGGAATTTCTTTGGGACAGGTCATGGAAAGGGGGAATGGGATGGAGCCAGAGCTGTGGTGAAGCGGGCTCTTCGAACAGAGCAACTTCACAACCCGTCAAGGAGGTTGCAAGACGCCAAAGATGTGGTGGAATTCCTTACCGAGTCCATGTCAGGCCTGGTGTCGAGTTCTTTTCAATCCAAGAGAACTGTGTCGTATAGACACTTTTACAACATCAAGCCTGATGATGTGGAGAGGACACATGTACATGGATGTGACACAATCCCAAGTTCAAGGAATTTTCATTCCATACACGCAGTCTCACCAGTGGACCCGACATTGCTGATGGTGAGAGAGCTTGCTTGCTGTTGTGCGCCATGTATAGATAGTGATTGGCAATCTTGTGAGAATTCATCACATGTTAAGTCTTGGAGGGTTGTGAAACTAGCCCCTACTAATGTGACTTTTGTGAGGGACCAAATGCTACCTGGTCCAAGAGAAGGAAGCAACTCTGCTGAAGAAGAGCCGTGGGATTACGTATCTGATGATGAATCACTTGGAGGTTTGGTGAAAATTGGTGACAATTTTGCTGTTCCAGCGATCCAAGGCAATCGGGAAGGTGTTGAGTTCTATGTTCTCCAATGCCAAAAAGAAAAACAACTTGTGCGAGAGAGCTTCACCTGCGTGTGGGGTGGAGAGTTCAAGCGTGGACTATACGTTATTGCAGGTATCTACTATCAAAAGTGGGGGAATAGTGAGCAATCATATGTGTATTTGACTAATTCCCAACTTGCTTACATTGATGCGGATTTAGTTCTTGCCTGCAAGTTCACAATGGTACCTGCTCTTCATAGAGTGAAAGGGGATGATCCTGTTTATCAGCTGAGTAGTGAAACTATCGAAGTCATTAGGACGAGCCTTGAGGGGTTCTGATGTGTGATTAAATTGATAACAACTTTTTAAGGATTTTTCGTCTTCATGATAGAGTATGTAATACTATGTGGTTACATTCTTGGGTATGAATGCACTCTGTAAAATACTTTTAGTGTATCAGTATACTTTATATACTCCATCGATGGGTGATGTATACTTAAAAAGTCCTGTATATACTTGGTGCATGATATGATGATACTAGCATACATGGGGGCACTGTAGAAAATCAGTTAGTGAAAAAAAAAAAAGTCCCAAACATGGACTGCCTCCAGTTTGGGTATTCAATTGTGTTATGCAAGAACCGGTCCGCCCCCCCCACATCAAGGGCAAGGTACTTTCCCCTTATGATTTCTCTCGTCCCCGATCTGAAGGACAACTCGGTGTCTTGCTGACGAAAGGTACCCGGGTAACTTCTGTACTTATTTACCCCTTGAGGTAACTTCCTGAACAATATGGGATAATTCTTTTTTACTGAATTTTTCACTGTGACTGAATTTTACGCCAAAAAAAAAATGCTACCTGCTCACAGACAAGCAAACATCAGCGCTCAAACACAGCTCAAACAGAGGCCTGTCATCAGCGTTCCTATTGGGCAGGTGGTCTTGTGAGAACTGAGAATGCATCAAATGAATGTTAAAGAAATAACAAGGCATCAATGGGAACTTGGAGCTACATACTCACATGATAGTATCGTGATTCCATAGTGTCAATCTTCACAGGTATGTCAATAAGCTTGGCGTCATAACACCTGTGGAGCAAAAAAAACGATTAATCATGTAAGCATGCACACAAGTAGCACACAATCCCTTCTAAATACAGTAGTGCACAAAACCCGTATTATGAAGAACATGAACTCCTAGTCTTACCGATGGTTCACAAAACGTGAGACATTCCCACACTTCGTTGCATCAAGACACAAGGCCTCTTCATCTGTCAGCAAAATCTCGGACCTCCAATCGGCATCTAAATCCAGCGCATACTTGGTCTGGAATGGCCGAGTTGACATCTCCTGGTTACTGACAATTTGGCCAACATATTCAAAGACAAACGCTCCTTTTGGAAGTTCCTCCAAAGTCCAAATACCCCACTGTTTCTTTGGGTTTGTCTAAAAAATCTGAAACACACAACAAGGCATTATAATTCACTTTTAAAACAAACACATTCACAGCAAAAAGTATATGAATGCCAACATGATTTCAGATTTATACCAACCTGTAGTCTTCGTGTCAGACCTCGCTGCACCACCCGGTTTGAGCAGTTTGGGCGACATCCACATTGGGCTGAGCATTCCTTCAAAAAAGTACGAGAAATATGGCCATCACACATTTGTTTTTTACCGAAATACAAACACTTCGGCCCCTCGCAATACTCGTATACATCCTCCTCTTCTCCAAGTTTTTCTCTTCTTGCCTAGTCATCCAAATAACACATTATAAGAAACAAACATACACATAAGATTTGCCAATTCTAGAATTAACAGCATTTGTGAGTACAAGTACCATCTCTATGTAGTGCTGGTGAAGCAAACCGTTTGCTTCGTACGGAGGAAGCATTCCATCTTGACTTGCACACGAACACCGCCTCCTCTTCGTTCCGCAGCCACAGCCACACAACTTGTTGCAGTACTCACCGTCCTTAAAAATCCCTGGCAATTTTAGAACTGCACTTCCATGACGGACACTACACTTCATATATTTAAATCGAGGTGGTCCCTGCTCTGTGCCTTCTCTGAACTGTATGTCAATAGGAAATTGCTCAAGCCCGACAGAAAGATCACATGAATCTTTCTTTCGAGTCTCATCCTGCATCAACTGATCATAAGATGTTCAAATAACATATTGAATGCGCAAGGCTACAAAGTACAAAATAATGAACAATAATTTATCCAAGAGAGCCACCTAATTGCGGTAAACCCTCAACGATCCATACATGTTGGAAGTGCCACCATAAACCTGTGATGGTAGGACAATGCCAAAAAAAGGGAAAATCACACAAGGCAAAGGTTCTATTTAAGAACCAGCTAGCCCTGGCCGAAATGCTACACAGGGTCACGGCTCTTGTTACATGCGGCTCCTGTTAGTCACGAATAAAAAAAAAGAAAAAAAAAAACTAGCCCTGGCCGAAATGCTACACAAGGTCACGGCTCCTATTACATGCGGCTCCTGTTAGTCACGAATAAAAAAAAAGTAAAAAAAATAAAAACTAAACCTTATGTATTTCCCTACTACTTCAATCTAACTTCACCTTGTACGTCGCTTCGACTTTGTTTGTGCAGCCTGCGCATCACCTGTCAAGATAAGACACAATTTCTTCATCTTCTAGCTCAGGTCAAGGTTTAAGCAGATCTACCTTGGGCCTCTTTTGCGCCTGCTTACGAGATTTTTGTGGGGGTATATATGTAGCAGGTCCATCACCTCGCGTCCGCACTTTCTCGGTTTTCGAGTTGGCACGGGTACTAGCCGCTGGTGGGACTGCAAGTTCGGCCACGCTCCTTGTTTTCACGGAACCTGCGGTATTAGGTTGGTACACCTCGAACGGTGGTACATTCCTCACAACTCCTTTCTGGCTCGGCTCGGGAGCTGATGGAGACTGAATTTCCTCGATGGGTGCTGATGAATCCGGAGTCTGTCCCTTTGATGCAGCAATCTCTGCCCTCAATTCTTCCAAAACTCTATCTCGGTCAGCCTCTCCAAGATTTTCAGCAACCTTCAAACCGCTCCCATCTCCTTGGGTTTTAGCTTGCCTGCACTTAAGACCGCCACTTAGTGCAGCATCAGTGCATCACCCTCGTCATCAGCCACATTTTCTTCTGCTGGGATGGGTTCCATCTCCACATCCTCGATCTCCGTTCCTAAGTCTGGCAAATGACAATCGGCGTCGTGACCCTCTACAGTGGTCGTATGGGGTGCTCGCGAATGATTGTCGCCACTGCCTAATCCCAGATCAGCATCCAAAGCTCTTGGGACTAAACCGTGTAGAGGACTATCCGCTTGTCCCAAGGTCTGAGGAGCATCATAATTCACCTATCGGAGTTAGGAGTATTCCTGGCACTGTCATCTTCGGCGTCCTTGATCTTTGATCTTCTGGAATCGCCAATTCCCAGCTTGAACTGCGGGTTCACGGCTTGGCTGGCTTCTCCATGACTCCAAACTCATGTACAGATGGAGCCAGGGCCGGAGGGCAATGGTTGAGATGAACCTGCAAAACCAACAGCATAAAGCTTAATGCTGAAGCATCAAAGTGGTCCAGAATAATTAAGACGGGCATCGAATCGAACATGATATACCACTATAGTATGGAATAGGTCATCAAGATACTAGTGCAATAGTACAATAGACTAACGAAAGCTGTATAGGGTATGTAAACTTACCTCTTGTTAGCCTGGGTCGCGGGTATGGAGATGTCCGAGGCACGAGGGGGAGGTATGGACAGGGGTGAGGTGTCCGGACTCGGAGCTGGTAGCCGAGAAGGCCCTTGGCGGGTCAGGGTATGACCGAGGTCGTTGACTGGTCCCTGGGCTCGGGGAATGATTGCCCGAGGTGGTCAACTCCAACGGAGCAAGAGGTTGAGCTCGGACAGTCCTCAGTTCAGAGCGTTTTCCCGCGGCGCTGTCTCTCCACGAGGGTTCCACGGTTCCTGTGTTTTCTCCGCGGAGTGGCCCTGGGAAGTGTAGGATTACACAACACGATCAATCACGAGCCGAACCTGAGACACTAGTACTTCGACCCACGGAGCCACGGGGAGTCACGGATTTGCACAAGAGGTGGGAGAGTCAGGTGAGTCGGAGGGTTTTAGAAGATAGACAGACATGTAGAGGAGAATTAGAACGAGCCCTGTGATATTAGATAAGTGAATGCCGAATGGCTACAGCGGTGTCTCGCAAGTGCTCATCGCTATCACTACATGGGAGATTCAGGACTAGCAAAATGTGTAATCTCGTTCTCTACTTATAATAAAACCTAATTTCCTCGCGCTGGCTTTTTCCTTAATTGCTCTGCGCCCGTGGTCTCGATCCGTGGTTCTGTCACTGCCTCCTCGGTCTCGAGCCCCGTGGCTGTTGTTACTCCGCGGTCTTCCCTTGGCTTGGTCTTCGTTGATGATACCCGTGTGCCGTGGCGGGTAACACCTCTCAAGTACAAGATGTAGTATATCATACTATTACCACATCTGTGGCGCACTGGCGCAAAGTACAAACTCTTACTCGAGGTACACAAAGTACTTTGAGTAACGTACGTAGAGTACACAAACACTTCGACTACCGTAAAGAAAGTACAAACACTTACTCGAAGTGTGTTTCCTTACTACAGGTTACAAAAATATACTTCACTGCAATTCTCTAAGTACTAGCATAAACGTCTAAAAGTATTTGTTGGTAGGTTATATACTTGCTAAGAGCTAAGTCAATAGTGAAGTAAGTTTCGAAGTCTCACATGTACTCACGTGGAGTACTAAACCAGACTCTGCCCCACAAAACTACATCTACTTCATACACAGTACAACAATTCACACCTTCTCACTCTCCGAGCATACTCTACCCATTGACTATATGTATTTGAAAAATGAATCAAAAGTAACCAGCTGTACATGAGGTTGTATAGCATAAGAGTAAGAGAGGAAGTGAACTCACCAATGTCAGGAAGTTTTCCCTTCGCGATTGAGTTTCTCTCACATATTACTTGTTGCCGCAGCACCTCACAATCCAATTCCTCAGCCTTCTCCGCAAGGGCACCATGGGGCTCCACAAAACCGAAGCTTTTGTACCAATTAGGGTGCACTGTGGTGTTACAAGATTGTTCTTTACATTTCCAAGGACCCTTAAACCATGTAACTGCGCACCATAGGTGGTACAGGTGTTTACAGCTACAAACGACGATGTCACTAAGTGGGAAGGGCATATCACAAACCACACAATTAGTGACATCAATAACACCATCATCATTCAAGCCTGATGGAATGGAGGAAGTGATAGGGTGAAGGTGAAGAGGAAAACCAGATTGACCCCGGTGGAGGGAATGCAACTGGGGGGTCAAAGAGGCTAACTGGCTCTCTAAAAATTCAGTCCTCTTCAGAAGAGATTGGTGTTTGTTCACCTTCACCTTCTCCTCAGCTGAAATCTTCTCAAATTCAGCTTCTTGCTTCATCAACGTAGACCGGTAGAAGTCGTACGTCATCTTCAGGTTCACCACTTTCTGCTCCTTCAAGAGAAGAACTGCCTGTTTCAGCGGAAGGGAATACTGCTGCGACGACAGAGCATGAGGATGTACTCGCAGACGTTGGCACACGCGCGATCCCCACTGGAGAAGGTGGGTTTAGGGTCATCGTTCGCGACATTGCGCGAGAAGAACAGCGCGAGAACATCGGAGCAGAGGAGACTCGGACACCGGAGAGCCCCCACATGATGGCCGATCAGACTGAAGCACCTGATTCCGATAAGCAGCCCCGACCGGAGTCGATGTCAGAAATGGGTGATAACTCGCGTGCTGGGGATGGGACGGAGGCACTTCAGGTAGATAATGTCGAGAGAGACGGGACACCGGCTCAGGATGCGGGACCTGATATCGTTGTCGAGGGAGACGGGACGCCGGTCGCGGAGGTGAGACTTGCTATCGGTGTCGAGGGAGACCGGACGCCGGCCCGGGAGTCGAGACCTGCTATCGGTGTTGAGGGAGACACGACGCCTGCTCAGGAGTCGAGACCTGCTATCGGTGTTGAGGGAGACACGACGCCTGCTCAGGAGTCGAGACGTGCTATCGGTGTCGAGGGAGAGACGACGTCGGCTCAAGAGTCAAGACGTGCTATCGGTGTCGAGAGAGACACGACGCCGGCTCAGGAGGCGATACGTGCTATCGTAGTCGAGGGAGATGGGACGCCGGCTCAGAATGCGAGACCTGATATCGCTGTCGAGTTAGACGGGACGCCGGCGCAGGATGCGAGACCTGCTATCGACGGCAGGGCTGCATCACTTCGATCTGGCCACGCCTTGCTGCTCGTAATTCTCGCGACCAGTCGCGAATCTGCGCCGGATCCATGGCAGATATCGGATGCGGCGACATCTAGCGGTTTTGTCGAAGGACAGCCGATACCGGTGGATCCGCCAGCAGCGACTCCACATGTAGGAGATGACGACGGTATGTCAACGCCTATCGGATGGTCTCAGATAATTGAAGATCCCGTAGATAAAGAAAAAGGTCGAGAAGACTCCCGATCACACGGAGACTCTGATTCCAGTCTTGAACGTCTTCGCCATGAGATTCGGCGTAGTCGAGGGAATCCCCCACAGGACTTATCGGCTCTACCACCAATGTGTCCTAATCCTTGGGATGTACCCCGTATATGGGTTTTGAGTACGACTGAGTTTGTTGGAGAATGTCCCGCAAACATTCTCCTTGATCATCAGATCATGACGACTAGCCTCGTTCGCCTGTAGAAATCCATCTTGATCCGCCCTTACCCGATGCCATGGGCGACGTGTGTTGACAGGTGGGGTTATTGCCGAAGTGGAGGCAGCGAATGAAACAAGAAGTGACGAAGGGAATATGTGGAAAGAGACGTTCTGTTGTTTTCCACCCAAACCTCCTGGCTGAGCTAGCGGAACCGAAGTCTGATTACGCCGACGATGAGCCACTATATTCATGTATGTTACCGGATAGTCTTCGTGCCTGCACTTTGAAATGGCCGAATTGGCGTAAAGAGCCCACATTGTGTTACGAGGCTTCGCTTGACACAGCGCAGGAGGTGGAAGTGAAGTTGGGTCTTTTATGCGAAATTCTCAAACGCAGGTGATTTCTTCGCAAATTTGGTTTCCATAAGTTCCTGATAATCCATATTCCAACTTATCGAAATGTATATTCGAGTAATGATATGATCTGATTTCTTTGTCGCAGACCTCTAGGCTCGAAACTAGAAGACGTGATGGGCGATATGATAGTCTTCGGTCCGAATATTAGAAAAGCTATTCCACTATCCCTGGAGCAGGGGGACTGGACTTGCATTTTCATGAATGCAAGAGAGCTCTATGGCCAATTTGTGGACCTCCTCTTACGACATATCGTGTATCGCGCAGAAAGATTTATAATGGAGCAATACCATCTAACGCACTATTGGATCTCGACAGCAATACAGAATCGCCTGGATGAGGAGAACATGACGTGGGGGGTATTGATATTATTCGTATGTGGATTTTTGAGGACAAAAAGTGGGTGCGAAAATACCCTTATCGTGCCATACCAGTACAAATCGCATTGGAGCATCTTCATCCTCGAGGACGAAGCTACGTGGCACATCGACACGATGAAATACCATCAAGATGATCGTGCAAATAATTTTGTGTATGTCTTGCAGATGGCATGGGCACTTGTGAGAGGTTGCAAGCCGGGAACGAAACCATGGACGACCTGGTAGAGAAGAAGGCGACGTCCTCTCGAATTACCACATCAGCGAGAGGCTTGGGAGTGCTTGCTGACATCTTCATTTGCCTTCTGGCAACATTTGCTTGTGCGTGACCGGGCTGCGAGCGTGAATCCAACTAAGGTGCAGAAACACAAGTGGCTGGACTGGAGGGGGCCAAAACTGAGGTTGTGGTTAGTGCAGGCTTTGTACACCGAGATTGTATCCCCGCCTGAGGGATTCTCGCCAATAGTAACTCACGAATGGATGCAGATCGACGCATATTCACTGCAGAGTTCTGTGGCAGGGATGACCGATATCGGAGTTTCCGCTGAAGACATTGAGAGGACCCTGCGTTTAAGAATTGCCTCCTTCCGTGTTCGGGAAGTGCCTGGCGAAGGGCCGAGGAAACCTCCGCCCGACATGTTTCCCGACATAGTGCCGCCGAATGGATGAAGATATGACGGAGTGTAGCTTACTGTACCATAGATTCAATTGCAGAAACTGATATACTTATCGAAATGTACATTAGTCGTCCCATAGGTGGTCCCTCTCGTACATACACTACTAGAAAACAGGGGTAGTGTGACTGGCCACTATGACTGAAAATCATAACAAATGGCCTTTTTGGCCTGGATGTGTTTGTGACTGAGGTGACTATGATGTGTGGTGAACATTGAGTCGCTCGGGACATTGCATATGTGACTACGGGATGTTCCCAAGGGCTGTTCCTATTGACTTTTTAGGGACCTCGTTTCGGGCTGCCCGATGGCACCTGGATTATGTGACTAAACTCTGTCACTTCGTGGTCGGAAAAAGTGACTGAATGTTGTCATTGTTAAAAACCGATCACTTTTTATTTGTGACTAGCGGTTTGGTGATATGGGTTGAGGTTCTTAGTTACATTTTTCACGAATGTGACTACTCTCAGTCACACAAATAGCTGTGACACGATCGTATCACACCCGAGAGTCACTTCCGGGAAAACCACATGTATGTAACTAAGCGCAGTCGGATAAATCCGACAGAGCGGAGTCATTTTGTGTATGTGTGTGTCACACACATGTCATCTATGTTCCGATCGGTGACCCTATATACTCACATTTGGAGGTTATAGTTTATAGGCGGCACAGCATGTGACAGCGTATAGTCATATCTGCAGTAATCCCTGACTATGGGGAGTTGTGTTCAGTTATAATTATGATGAGTACTAGTCAGATTATCGGAAGTATGGGACAGAGTCTAGTCATACTCATGATGAATCTGATTGAATGCAGTCACATCTTGTTGCTTCCGTTACTGACAATAGTCATATTGTCGATGAAATGTGATTACTTATAGTCACACCTTGTACATTATGAGACTAAGTCTATTCACATCGGTGCTGGAATCTTAATCGAATGCAGTCACATGTTTTATTCCGGTGACTGTAATTAGTCTTACTATTGACAACCTCTGATCAGTTGTTGTCACATCTTGTCCGTTTTGTGACTAGGACTAGTCTATAGTCTGGTCGCACGACGACGCTTAATAGTCAGACTGCTAGATGACTAAACACGATTCTGAGATACTAAAAATGACTAGGACTCGAGAAAATGGAATGAGTTACTTCCTAACTGCACCCCGTATCATCGAAGCGGCGGGATAGGGGAACGCGGTCTATATCGCAACGACGCCTTCGGCCACAGAATTTCATGCACCCCCACCTCCTTCAGCAAAGTCTTCGGAGGAGTGCAATTCGTGTGTGGGTGATACAATGGGTAGGAGTCGTCTAGACACTCGATAAGAAAGACCTTTGCTATGCCCTCCGGAATGGGCTGCCCCTGGTGTTTGGCTCGAGGGCCTCCTAGACTGCGCACCTCCCCATTTCCGACATGCTTCACAATGTCGTTCTCCACGGCCATGATGTACACTAAGTCATGCAGAGCCAACACATGATCCTGCTCACACGCCATAGCGATAACATTAGTCATAGTGTTCTGCTTCAAACTCAAGGTATGGCAGATTCAGTCATAGTGTTCTGCAGTGAATTGACAACCTCGTGCACGATTTACTTCGCTACGCACGTGCCCGAACGATCACCACCTAGACTTTCTGAGTCCTAGTCCTCTTGTAACTCCAGTGATTAGTATTAGTTGCAGTTTTTATGACTGTAACAATTCGTGACTGAGGCTAGTTACATTCGCAATGAAATGTGATTAATTTTAGTCACATTATCTAAATTCTCTGACAACATGTTGTCACTTATTGATGCAAACTTACCTTCGGCGGATCGGTGGTTCTCCGGTTCGTCTTCGTTACCTTCTTTGTTTTTTCTTCGTTGCCTTTGAGGCGGATCCTTCGCACTGCACTTCTCCGCCGCATCCTTGTCTTGGCATCGACTCGCGGGCTGGCTCGTCCTCCTCCCCCCGTCTTCCTCCTCCTCGTCATCGTCATCCTCGTCCTCTTCGGCCTGCTCTTCGTCTTCCACCTCCTCTTCCTCAGCTCCCCTCTCGTTCTTCTCCTCTTTCTTGGCTGAGGTCCTTGGATTTTTGAAAGCCGCCACCTTTGCACGCGTTCGAGTTGCAGGAGCAGCGGGGGCTACCAACGCCCGGATAGCCTGCGTCTTCTCGACAGGCAGCTTCGCCTTACCGGAGCCAAGAACCTCTGTTGGTTGTGCAGGTTTCTTGCTCCTTGTGCTTGGCTCAAGCACCCGCCTTCGGTGTTGCCGTGGGCGTGCCCTTCTTCCTCGCGGAGGTCGTTGTGCCCTTCCTTGCCGATGAGGCTGTGCCCTTCACCGGCGGGCGGTGTTGTGGTCTTTGCACTGTGGCCGACGTGCCCTTTCCTGGCTGTGCCCCCTTTGCCGTACCTTTCCCTTCTATCAGCTTAGCTTTCTTTTTAGCAGGTTTGGACGGGGACGTTGATGGCAAAATAGTCTTCTTTTTGGGTGCATCCACTTCTGTTAGCAGGCCTTTCTCCGTGGGTGCCTTGACTGTGGGCGCGGCTTTCTCCATGGGGATGTTCGCCACTGCTGCTGTACCCGGTGTAGCAAGCATAGCACTTGCTGTAGAGGTAAGGTCTGCTGCCGGTGCTGGTGTGACATGCGTAATCTCGCATGTCTCAGATTCTGCAATGCGCCTCTCTGCGATGCGTGTCTCCTCTTCGTGCGTGATGCAGATGAGGTCGTCAAGGTCAAGAACCTTCCTCGTGCTCTTCTTCGGCGGTAAAGACTCCGTTGTGGCCGGTGTTTTCCCCTCAATTTCTGCCAAAAATCCCTCCTCGTCTAGTGAGAGAGGTAAACACGCAGTGCTCTTCTGTATAGTCTGCGCTGTCGGGCCTTTCTTCGGGGTAGACTTCCAAGCTGCCTTTCCTTTACCCCTCTTTGGGGTCGATTCAGGGGTCGCCACTGCATTCTGTCCATGGCCCCTCTTTGGGCTTCGTTCCGCGACCTCCTTTCCTTTCCCCTTCTTCGGAGTAGAAACATCGACCTCATGTCCTTTTGCCCTCTTCCTGGACTAGGCCTCCGGGGAATCTTCCATGACCTTCTTCCCTTCTGCAGGAAGTTCGGTGTCGTCCAACTCTGTGGATGCATCCATCAGAGACACCTGCACTCATAAAACCTTGATTCAACCTCGGAGTCCGTAAGCATTTTTCTCCATTAACCTGAAGTCTAATAGTCTAACGCTGCGGGTCCGAAACGTGACTTCTGTGAGTCATACAACCCAGAAAGTAGATGACTGATTCTAGTTATTAATTCAAAAAGCAAGACTGAAAATAGTCACCCACCAAGATATTGTGATACAAACCTGTCACAAGAATATGACTAATTCTAGTCGCATTTTAGATCACGAAGTCAAAATTCTCCCCCCTCGTAGATTTCGTGAGTGATTCTAGTGACTGAATTAGACGACTACTTTTAGTCACTATTTCGTGACTGATTTTAGATTTTGCGACTAATTTTGATGATTGGTTTTAGTCACTTTGTTCCTAAGTATGACTGATACTACGGACAACAATGTTAATGTTTAAGGCCGGTTTTAGGGATGATGGAGGATAATGAGTTCATTACATTCTGCTCTGTTGGAATGTCTTTTCCGTCATTGTCGGTGGTCGCCTCCCCGGCTATGGCAGCGGTTGCCACCTGCACTGCTTGGCCGGGCGGCCAAGCTCCAAAGCGAGCGGCAAACATGCCCACCAGTGACTGCATCAAAACCTCTAGATTCTCAACTCGCGATCCCAAGGCGTCCCTCTTCCGTGAAGAAGGAGATTCGTCTTTGGGTTGCCATTCATATGCGGGTGAGACGTTGGACACTGTCGACGAGTGATACTTTCGCTTCCTCGACGATGCGCCCTTTTCCCGCTGTAATTCGGTCTCCAACTCCAAACGGGATGGATCCCGCTCGAGCTCTAGTGCCTGGAACAACGGCAGCTTTCGGAGCATTGATGTGAGTCAAACAACAGAACTAGAACAATTCTAAAAAATCTCAGAAGTCTGTACTTGCACGAAACAACATGCCAGCAGAAGTTACAGGACCTAGTCACACCTTGCGACTGTGTTCATGACTAATACCAGTGGTCACATTCAACACATGTGAGAGCAGACATGATAGAACCAAGGGGGTCTTCTGAGGCAAGAACGCAAAAAGACCTGCCAACGCAAGAAGACCTAGAATACATTTGACAAGCTGAGATAATTGTGCACAGAAATTTCTCACCAAATTATCACGCACCTCTCCTTCCGATCGGCCTGCGTGGCTCTTCTTCTGCACCTTGCTGCGGCTTGCCTTCCGCGCCTCAGACTCCTTCTTCTTTCGGTCTTCCTTTATCAGTTTAGTCATATTGTGCCAGAACGGAGGCGGACATCCGGGGGGGCACCGTCCACCTTTGAGGATTATCTGCTTGGTGTGGTACCGCTTCATCCGCAAGTGGTCCATCATGACCTTGTGGAAGCCTTCCTCCGATAGTCTTCCCAACCCTCCACGGTACTCGGTGATGGCATCGACTTGGGCTTTGATATCCAAGAGCATCGCCTTGTCGTGAAGTTTGTAGTTGTCGATGCTGAAGTCGATGTTCCTGCTGTATCCTCGCAGAGTTGTAAAAAACTTCGACCGGTGCAGCCCTGTGGAATTGCCTGTCGCATCCACCTCGACCCAGATGCGCTTGCCGGACTCTGTGGGCTTCACCTCGGCCCTCGCCCGACCCTTCCTCTTCTGGTCCCGGTCGTAGCCTGCAGACCCCCCGGATGAGGATGCCATGAAGGCATTAGGACCTCGCATCTTCAAGACCTCGAGGTCCTTCTTCGCAAGCTCCCTCTCAGCCTCCAAAATTGCCACTGCATGAGCATCTGCTGTAGGGAGCTCCTCGTCTTGCTCGTCCTCCTCTGCCACATCTTCGTCTCCCGACATCTGAGAAATGTCTTCAGTTCCGTATATGTCCTCGTCTGAATACATCTCCTCGTCCTGCAGCTCTTCCGAAATCTCGATCGACGTCCTTCTTGTTCGCGGCTTAGAAGCCGATGGTGGTCGAGGTGGTTTTCCGGGCTGTACACTCGGGAGCTTGCCGGACCTGTCCCGCTCAACAATCCCCCACTCCTGCGGTTTACACGACCTCTGTTTGCCCTGCATCGCAACGATTTGCAGACAACATGAATTACAACATGTATTTCGGCAAAACAACATGCCAGCAAAAGTTAGAGGACCTAGTCACACTGCGTGACTTTGTTTATGACTAATACTAGTCACATTCAATACAGGTTAGCAGAAGTGACACGACCTAGTCACACTGAGCGACTATGTGTGTGACTGATTCTAATCACATTCAAAACAGGTGAGCAAAAGTGACACGACCCAGTCACACTGCGCGACTATGTGTGTGACTCATTCTAGTCACATTCAAAACAGGTGAGTAGAAGTGAAAGGTGAGCAAAACTAGTCAGAGTGACTGTGCACTCACCCTGGGTTGTTTAGAGGCTGCTGAAGCCCGATGCAACTCCTCTCCCGCCTCCTGATTGCTCTTTACTAACCGGGCTCTCCTACGGGGGGCTGAAACATCCCTGCTATCCTCAAACAACCCTGTTAATAGCGTCGACGCGGAAGCCAGGATCTCGGTTGTTATTGGCGGAAAGGTCGCAATTGTGCAGAAAACATCACGAATGCCATCGTCACTTAAATTTGCTACTCGTTGCACGACATCTGCTACATCGTTTGCTGCGGATGGTGAAGGAATGGGAGAGGATGGCGGGGATACAAACCTCCCTGTCGCCTTTTGTTGTCGCGTCACTCGCTTGGGGGGGGGGTAAGACGGAGACAGTGCACTCTTCTTCCCCGCTAACTTCGATGCACGTTTGCGTGGAGGTGATGCTGCCTCTTCCTCACTCACAATCAATGGCTCCACAACATTAGCAACAGGGGTGAGACTTGGCAATCCCAACTCCTGCAGTTTTGCTTGATTGATCGCCAAATTCTTCAACTTATTGATTTCGATTTGCACCAGCGGTGCATCCTCTTCAGCAGCTAGAGTCTTCTTCGCTCTTGCCTTTCTCGACCTGCGCTTGGCCCCGGAGTCGCTGGAGGTGCTGGAGTCGGAGGCGCTCGAGTCGGAGGCGCTGGAGTCGGAGTCGCTGGAGGCCTCCTCCTCCTCCTTGTAGTCGCTGCCGTCGTCCTCTTCTTTGCTGCTGCTGTCCAAGTCACCTCCGGCGCCTTCGTCAGCTTCGTCACCTTCGGCGCCTTCCTCACCTTCGGCGCCTTCTGTGTCTCCTTCGGCGGCGTCCTCAGATTCTCCTTCACCACGGTCCTCGTCTCCTTCGGCGCCGTCCTCGTCTCCTTCGGCGCCGTCCTCGTCTCCTTCGGCGTCGTCCTCGTCTCCTTCGGCCCCGTCCTCGTCTCCTTCTGCGCCGTCCTCTCCTTCTGCGCCGTCCTCTCGTTCTGCGCCGTCCTCTCCTTCTTCGATCCTGGTGTCCTCTTCCTCGTTCGGCGCGTCTGCTTGGTGATTCTTCGCCGCTTGATCAGTTTCTTCAAGCACTATTGCCGATTGATTCTCCGTGGTCGCCATTGCTGCACTCACGCAAGAAGCTCTGTAAAAACGAGTCAGAGCCCAAGGCGCCATTTCAGCCATAGCCGCGATCGCCCTCCCTTAGATGATCACTTCAACATCAATTCGGAGAAATGATTGTTCAAAATTGAACGGCCGTTGTAGACCCCTTTTTACTCCGCCGCCATCAGCGCTAATTACGGCCGCCACCGCCATTAATGCTGCAGTAATAGCACGAGGCGGCCCATATAGCGTGACTTGTCACAGTCACGAATACTCGATGACACTCATTGCAGTCACGAAATACTTGCGGTGACTCTACCCAGTCACAGGTACTCATTGGCCTAAATTCACTGAATTTCTAGCTTTTTGCATCGAATGATGATGGTGGATTTGAACACCCGTTTCGGCATAGAGTATCAAGTCTCCTCCTTCTTGCCTAATTTTGAGTCTGAAGTTCCAAATCATACCCTGATTGTCTTCCATTTGAGCTCTTGGATGTTGTCCACATACTTCTAAATTGCAGGTACGTACTGGATCGAAGCATGCCGATGACATGTGAAGAAAACTTATCATGAATTGTGCAATACGTTAGACATGATCTGACGAATTTGTTTTTCTGATACCCCTCACACTTGCAGATCAACACTACTGCGCGAAGGTATTCAAAATCTCCAACCTCCCTCCCTCTGTCAGTTTTGGAGTTTACAGTTTTGGAGTTTACATTCACATGTTGTATGTCGATGAGATCAAATTTGATGTTGTCATATTTTGTTGATAATGTGATTTGTATTCGTGATGGAGCACATCTCAAGGCCCGAAGCCACTTTCAATGGATGCTGCATCTCAGCAATTACTCCATGACCTGCGGTTGTGGGAGATCGAAGAACAAATTGCCGACAGGCGGGCATTGACGAGGTACCCCTGTCCGTGTCGGATGTGCATGGGAGGCAAGGTCCTTCTTCGACGGAGCCTTCGGGTTCACCTACGCAAGTTTGGCCGCGATCCAAATTTCACCAGGTCTATTTTGGTAAGCATCCATCTCTCATGCACGTACACATCATTTCTGCTCCAATATTTGCTGAAATCGTTGGCTTCTAGGATTCGAGGCGGCCCTTTGTACAGGCAGCAACCATGGCCGCATTGCGAGCCTTCCTCGATGCATAAAGAAGACCCCGCCCATCACTCGCTACTTCCGACCATGAGTCAAACATGATTGTGAAAGGAGAGTACGGGCAGTGGAGGCCCGGTCCCATTCCAAAGCTCCGCAAATTTATTTTTTGGGGTAGAGCCTAGGAAGTTAAAGTGTCACAATTTCCGTTTATGGGATGGGGTTTATTTGCTTTAGAGGCAGCAAAGGCTGGAGATGAGCTTCTACCGTTTGTCGGCCCAGAATTAGATGCACAAGAATTCCGATTAGCTCATCGTACCTCTCCACGTTTCCGGCGGTCTGCGCTTGATGCAACCGAAGAAATGTTCCTGAATGGGGATGTCAAACTCGGGAATGTTGCTGGATTTATAAATAGCAGCGAGGGGTGATCGGAAATCCAAAACTGCCAATGGGATTTTGTGCCTCTCCCGGCGCCATGGAACCAGAGCCATCATGGTTACGTAATGACGATAGCATTAAGGGATATAGTTCCAGGGGACGAGTTGTTTGCAGAATACAGGGTCGGGAAGTAAATATTTGTCTGTACACATGTACCCGTTAAGACAAGCACTAACGCTTTGGAATGCTTGACCAATCATTGTTAAATAATGACTAGTTCTAGTCACATATTTGTGATATGTCACTCCTCATAGTCGCCAAGTTTGATTCTCCTCAATAATATGACTACACTCTGTCATATCTATGAAAATAATGACTGATTCTAGTCACAAGTCGTAAACTTCGTTACTGTGACTGTATCCGTTGTGATTGAAAATAGCTGGTTTCTCTATTCAGGATTGTTATGACGATCCGAACCATCCTCCTGAGGCCGACGTTGCAGCAGCGATCGACGACCCTGCAGATGTCCTCCGCGACCCTGCACCTACCATCCACAACCCTCCTCATGATGATCGTGTAGAGGACCCGGAAGTTTTCAAAGATACGACTCACTTGCCGATAATATCTAGAACGACCCAGTTGGGTCGGTGCAGGAAGAGGAAGCGGCAGCAATTGGAGCCGAGTTTGAAGATGAACCAGATGAGGACTTTATGGCAGGAGCACAATCACCCCTATATCCAGGTTCATCGACGACATCACTACTTGCCACTTTATTGTTGTTGAACCTCTCTACTGCGTTTGGCATTTCAGCGAGCTGCACAAACGAAATACTTGTGCTACTGAAGGAGCTCCTTCCTCGAGGTAACACCCTACCAGAGTCTCATTATGCAGCTACCCGGATGATGCGCAAGATGGGGTTGACATATGCTTTGATTCATGCTTGCACAAATGGGTGTGTGCTATTTCGTAGTGAACTAGCAGCGGCAACACAATGTCCCGTCTGCCAATCACCACGTTACATTCCAGGCTCAAAGCAGAGACCCAACAAGATCCTTCGTCACTTTCATTTGATTCCAAGGCTACGCAGGTTGTATCGCTGCAAACAGTTGGCAACCATGTGCACTTGGCACACATCAAGGCCAACACAACCAGAGAAGATGGAGTGTGTTCCAGATTCTCCGGCATGGAGGCACGTGAATACATTATTCCCAGACATAGCCGGTGAAGGCCGCAACATCAGGCTGGGTTTGGCACTAGATGGCGTCAACCCCTACTCCAATCTCTCCCTCAACCATTCCACCTGGCCAATCATTCTCTTAAACTACAACTTGCCTCCTTGGCTTGTGACAAAGACATTCTTTATCATGATGGTTTTGATCATCCCAGGAAAGGAGAGTGTCACGGCGAACAACATTGACGTGTACTTGGCGCCTTTGCTAGAAGAGTTGCTACAGCTGTGGGCTGGTGTGCAGGCATTCGACGCTTCCGCTCCTCTTGAACACAGATTGTTCACCCTGAAGGCCATACTCCTCTGGTGCATTCACGACTTCCCTGCGTATGGCCTCGTATCAGGGCATGTTACGAAAGGGTATAGAGGATGCCCCGAATGTGGTCCATATGTGTCAAGTAGAAGGTCCTCCGCACTCGGGAAAAATTTGTATATGGGACACCGGCGATATCTTGCACCCAATCATCCGTATCGGAGACAGAAAGCAGCATTTGATGGAAAATCGGAGACAAGACCCCCCCCTCCACAGTTCACAGCAAGCGAGATTCTGCAGTTTGGTCGGGACAGGGAGGCTTGGACGGCCACAACAATCCAGCGGAGGGGAGTTCGGCATGCAGACGATCCTGTGCACGTTTCTGGCGTGAAGCAAACGAGCAGTCTCTACAGACTGCCGTATTGGGAGGTGAGCACAGTGTTGTGCTTTTGAATTTGTTACACTCTTTCATGGCATGCATCCATCGGGTTCTATTTTTTCGTGCCGATTGTCTAACACATGTTGTGGGCTGCTGTATTTCAGTCCTTGATGATACGACATCTGTTGGACCCGATGCATTGCGAGAAGAATATTACGGAGAATGTGTTGCGAACCATCTGGGGACAGAAAGATACGTTGAAATCGCGGCTGGACTTACAGGAAGCCAAAATTTGGCCACATCTGCACCCACTACCAGGAAGGAGGCCAGGATCGATGATTCTACCGAAGGCACCCTATGTTCTGTCTAAGATAGAAAAGAAGGAATTTGCGGACACCCTGCAGAAGCTACGACCTCCATCGTCGTACGTAGGAAGTCTTCGATCGATGGTGACAACGGACGGGGACCTTAGAGGTCTAAAGTCGCATGACTACCACGTTTTGATGCAGCAGCTATTGCCTCTCTGCGTTCGGACGCTCCTCGATCCGGATCGCCGTGGTGGCTATCATCCGATTGAGCCGCTTGTTCCAGCGGCTATGTGCGAAGATCGCATTGTCGACCCTTGACGCCCTGTACGATGAGAGCATAGTGACAATGTGCATGATGGAGAAGGTTTTTCCTCCTTCCTTCTTCGACGCTATGTCACATTTACCTATCCATCTAGTGCAAAGAATTGCGGATTTGCGCCCCGCACAACCGGTGGATGTACCCAATCGAACGGTTCCTGAAGACACTCGAGGGCTATGTCAAGCAACGCGCTAGGCCAGAGGGATCCATGGCGCGAGGCTACATACAGACTGAGACTATGGGATTCTGCACCCAGTACTTGCAGGGCTGCACTCTTAGCGAGAGACGAATGGGATGGTAACGAAGAACCCAAGGTCACGGCGAGGTTATAAGCGGCAAAGGACGTCCCCGAAAGTTAACCATTGCGTTACAAGCATGGATTCACGAGTTTGTGCTTACAAATGCGTAAATCCTTACGAGTTTCCGAGAGTAAGTCCTTTTGAACTCACACATCACGCATGAGTTACAAATATGACTCTTGTGAGTCACATTGAAATCATATGACTGATATCAGTCACAATTTCCCCACTGTGACTGATCCGTGACTTTCTATATGTTCGGCTGCAGAGAACACAAAGAGCAGATGCGAGAACGGGCGGTCGTCGAAGGGAGCAAAATGGAGATCACGCTCTCAAATTGACCCGAGCGGGCTCGGTGCACGCAAGAGATGAGCCTTTTGTTGTCTGGTTCCCCAACGCACTAAAGGAGTCAATCAGTAGGGGCGATGACATTAAACCAGACGTGATGATGTTGGGCAGCCTTCCATCGTAAAATGCGAGGAGTTACCGCGCGATGTACGCATACGGGAACCATTATCGCACTCGTGCGTCAGAGGTGGATCTGCTAACATGTGACAGCGGCGTAGCGGCCACATTTGCGACACCCTGCCGAGCCAGCTCCTCCGACAGGAACATCAGGATGGGTAATGTTGAATACATAGGCTCCATCGAAGAAATCATCGGCGTTGACTATGGCGGGTGGGAAATCATTGTCCTATATTGTAAGTGGGTGCAGGCAGTGATGGCGGGTCCACGTGCGACTATGAAGCATGACAAATACGGATTCACTCTCGTGAACTTCGATCGGTGCATGCCACATTCAGCGAACTCATTTGCCTTCCCTGTTCAAGTCCAGCAGTCTTTTTGCGTATATTACCAGCCAAGCCGGGTGGAAGGTGGTTCTCCGCAAAGATCCACGTAGCACACGAGTCGCCTCGTCCACAGAGATGGCCATGCCCGAGATTCAATCCCTTCAGATCGGAAATGCTTCAGATCATCCAGGCCTACTCCCAACCGCAGCCACGAGGGACTTGGCACTCGTTCCCCCAACCATGGCAGACGCAGTGGCTATGACTGTTGACGATGTACAGGCCGCTCTACAAGCAGAAGAGGGAGATGAGGACTTCGAGGAAGGGGACCCGGAACATTCGAACACCCTGTCCACACAGGCAGAAAGTTTTGACACGTGTCATGAGGCTAGTGTGCATTTCTAGAATAGAAACTAGACTTAATTTGCAACCCAACCCAACAAATTTCGTCAAAATCCGACGTTGTATGAGGATTTGGCGGCTCTTCAAACATGGAGAACTTCATGAAAATTGCCTGCCCGGTACGCGCGAGCAACTTTCATCATTTTTCACTCAATCTTTTCATGGGGTCTTGAGATTAGTTTTCATTTTTAGAATTGAAACTAGACTTGATTTGCAACCCAACCCACAAATTTCGTCAAAATCGGACATTGTATGAGGATTTGGCGGCTCTTCAAAGCATGGAAAGTAGACAGTTTTGCAACCAAATGAGCTGGAATGGCCACTTTTGACCCTGCTGGTACCAGGAGCCTCTCTTATGGCCTCGCCCGTGTGCTTGTACTAGCATAGCGGTTCTTTGGGTTGTCTCATGGCCATCGTCGCGTTGTTACTTGAGACCTGGATTGCCCACTTTGACCCTACCGTGCACGGCCCTCTCTTATGGCCTCGCCGCGCGTGCTCATACTTGAGACTTGGAATGCCCACTTTGACCTGCTGGTGCCGGCAGCTCTCTTATGGCCTCACCCGCGTGCTCATGCGGCATGGCGGTAATCAAGTTGGCCGCTTGGCGCTGGTCGCGGTGGCTCTAATGGAAGCTGGAATTCCCTGTTTTGACCCTGCCGGTACCGGCAGCCTCTTTTATGGCCTCGCTCCCGTGCTCTTACTGGTGGAGGAGGTGACCAAAGTGGACTCTTGGCACTGGATGCACTCGCTCTTGAGCGAGCTAAAATTCCCACTTTTGACTCTGCCGTGCACGGCGCTTCTTTTATGGCCTCGCTCCCGTGCTCATCTTGGTGGAGGAGGTGACCAAAGTGGCCTCTTGGCACTGGGGCACTCGCTCTTGAGCGAGCTAGAATTCCACTTTTGACTCTGCTGACCGCACCGCCTCTTTTATGGCCTCGCTCCCGTGCTCGTCTTGGTGGAGGAGGTGACCGGCGGGCCTTTTGGAGTCTGGTTGCACTAGCACTTGTGGGAGCTGGAATGCGCGACCAAAGACACAACAAATGAGCACGAGTAAAGGAACATAAGCAAAGGAGCAAGAAACAATAGGTGCAAGTTGCGAATGAAGGATAAAATTAGGCGTCAAGTAGGTCAAAAGTGGAGGTCGGAAGTTGTTGAGAAGATTGATGTAACTTGGTGATTGATGTGACTGCTCACATTTGGGACAAGAAACTTGATGTGACTTGGTGCTACTTCATTCAAGAGCGAGAGTACTGGGTTGGCACGCCCTTGCGCTTGGGTGGAGTGGCCCCGCACTGGCGCGGCCTTGTTTAAGCGCGCTTGCGTAGTTGCCCTTGTTTGATCGCACTTGCGCATTGGCGCTTGCCCACAATACCAACTTAGCCCACTTACCAGTACATTACAAATCCATTTTTACTTCCGTTTTATACAAATGAGTCCTATGTACATAGAAGCTATGTGAATCCAGTACATGGAATCTAGTCGTCCTCTCTACGAGTGTCATCGTCGTCACTACGACTGTCCTTGTCGTCGTTGTAGAGGGGGTGATGAGTTTGCAAAATTTGTATAGTCCTCCCAAACTTGCTGATGAATGGAGATTTTGGTGTTGTCACAGCTGAAGCACTTCCACTTCTCCTTCCCGCTACGGATCACCTCAAGGTACTCAGCACCAATGTTTTGCGTAATGCATGAAGCACACCAGACCTTGGTACAGAAATCGCACCGGATCATGTCGCCATTCTTTCCGCACCAACTCCATTACTCGTTATAGTAATTTTTATCCTGTCAAAATTTATAGTTTAAGTGAGGTGAATATTTGCATTTTTAGCCTCTGGGCTACACGCAGAGGTAAATATCTTAATATTCATACATCAAATTGGAGTGGCTACCATATGATCCTCACCTTTGTGAAACCTGTCTCACTCAGGAAATCGATCTTACATATCCCAACTTGTAGGTGAGGATATTCCGTGACCGTAACCGGAGGCGGGAACCCCCCCCCACACGTAGTGCAAGCGTAAAATAGTATATCATAAGTGCTAGAACTCATGGCGCGCGGCTGTTTCTCAACAGTAGTTTGTGTGAGTTGTTTGAGTAGTACCCAAATAAGTGTTACTAGTGCAAAAGTTGAGAATGATGCACACGGCCTTCCAATGTTATTGTCGTAATTCGTGATAGCGATATTCCCCTTTAGTGTTCTTTTAAGTGTTAAGAACACTCTCAGAGGTGATATCCGGATTAATCGATCCGCGGGGATTCACTGAGCTCCAAAGTGACTAGGATAACCTTCCCAGGACAGTGTTTCTATCACTGTCCTGTCTTACTTCTCCTTTAACCAGGATGGTGCTGATCTCCTGGTTAGCAATTCTGCTTCTCCTGTCCTGGTTTCCTTCCAGGGGAGTTTAACTCCTCCTACCCTGGTCAACCAATATATCTCCAAGTCGGTTTAGTTTTACCTCGGTTGTCCATCGAGGGTTCTCCTTAGTTTAGAGTCTTGGATTTAGGGCACTTGACTTCCTCTCTCCTCGATTCTCTCACTACTCAACACAACACATAAACACACCCACAACGCTCTTTTCTCTTAGGTCGAATTCGCCTGGGGTTAGACTCGGCCCCCTTCAATACCAGGATTGTTAACCCCTGTGCACAGTCACTATAAGGGTGCCAATGTTTCCCTGTTGGTATGGCTACTCACACGTTAACTCCCGCACCAGGATAGAAGGTAGGAAGGGACAACTTTGGATACGAGATCCGGGATAGTAGGAGGACTAAGACCCACTCTCCGCAACAAATGACCAACTTCCCGCTAGCTAGACCACTTTGTCCCCGGGGAATATTAGGGAACCCCTGTTCACCTAAAGTCTTGACTCGTAGTGACGCCTAACCGCCAAAACTCCTTACCCTAGACACTAGTATGCATCTCACCAACACTAACCTTCCTCCGGATCTTCAAGCAAACAATGCAAGGGACTTAGTTGCACCACCACACACACACACAAAACAACAAGGAAGACGGTTTAGACTTGGAAAGGCGGCCGCAACCCTAGATATTTCGAGAATGATGATGATACAAACAAAGACCCAAAGAATGAGAACATTCCTTGGCTAAGTACTTCCATGCTACTCCGGGTTTCATGCTCCAGATTCGCTTTTAGTGGATCACGAAATACCCGGACAGGATAAGGCCCACGTGGCCTCTCCTGGACCGCCTATAAGTCAAACACACAAAAACTACTACAAGTCCAAAATGGTGTGAACACACCTCTATCCTTCTACTACTAAATGCCTATCTTCTAACCTAACGCTAGATAGATCTAGCCCTGGTCAACTTGATGCGAGGTTGGCCATCAAACCCAACCAGGGTAGGTGCCGCCTCTTGGCCGCTACCCCCGTCTTCACTCCCCTGGTCCACTTGGGCGAGGATTTGCCGGTCACCTCCGGTTCTCCGCGCTCCTCCGGATGGCCACCCGCACCTTCCTTCGGATCTGGTCCTCCCTCAGGTGTGATTCCTTCGGGTTCCACATCCAAGGGTTCCGTTCCCCGGAGAGGGCATCAACCTCATCCGGGACGACTTCCTCCGGAACCACTACAGGGTCTCGGGTATCAATGGTACCCCGACTCGACTTCGCTTAGAGGTGGGTCGGTAGTGTCCGGGCGGCTCCTCAATGGGTGGGCCTTTGATTTCCCCGGGTGACTTCCCCTCTGCGACGAACTCCTCTCCCGGAGTACCATCCTGCGCGCCCTGGCTCGTCGACCTCCGGCATCTCGATGATGGCAACTCCGGCTCAGGGCCGATCTCCTTGATTACCTCCTCTCCTAGTGGAGTCCCCAGCACTACCCCCCTCCCGGGTAAGCAATCGATTACCTCCCCGTGAGTGGCACCTCCCCTCCGGGAGTGGCACCTCCTCCTCTCTCGCTCCCAACTCCGATGGAGCACTCACAACGGCTTCCTCTCCGGGGGAGCTTGTTCATCCATTGCCGACTCGGGTGGGACCACCACGGGGACACCTTCCCCTGGTTCGACGTGCTCCTCTGTCTCCCGGGGTTGGTGGGGCAGTGACTATCTCCTCCTCCATCGGTGAAGCGGCCCCTCCTACTTCCCCGTCCGGGTGGATGCTCTCTCTCTCCTCGGTGAGGGTGCCTCTACTACTTCCTCCCGGGTGGATCTCGCTTTGCCTCTCCCCGGTGCGGGGAGAACCTCTTCCTCTACCCCCGGTTTCGGGTTGAGCTTTGGTGGCCGGCATTCCCTTTGTAGTCGCTTCTTGCGTCCTGCGCAGAAATGGATGGGGCAACATTCATGGCCTCGACTCTTCTCGGGGCACCTCCGTCCGCTACCCCAGGCACGAGCCGGGCCTCATCCATTACTCCCGGATCGCCTTCCTCCTCCCATGCCATCTCAACATCGGGTTGGGCTTCTTCCCATCTGTTCCCGGATCGGCTTGACTAAGGGGGCGGACACACCGAAGGAGTCCCACCTGTCCTCCTGTTCCCCTCGCTCGCACCGTAACACCCTGTGTTGTCTCCGCCTCTGTTCTTTGTTACCTCGGCCGTTCTTTCGCCTCTCCTGGGAACCGCTCATACATCTCCTTGAGGAGGATCCGCATCTCCTCCAGGGCACCTTCTATCCGCGCCGTATACTTCTTCAAGAAGGCGACCATGCGCACCACGGCATCCGCGCCATCACCTGCCAGTGTGCGCATCAAATAACCGCGCCTTGGCTCGAGCCTCCCAGGCGTGACTGAGTCTTCTCGCAAGGCGAATAGGTTAGCCCGCGCCCACCCATTTTGGGTCGAGACATACTTCTTCAATGCCTCGATCTCCTTATCCCGGTCGGGACGTTGAGGAGAAATCCATGGCCCGATCCCGCAGCTCCTTCACCTCCTTGTTGAGGGCATCTCGCCGCTCTTGCATGGCTCTCACCACTCGGTAGCGCTCCACCAGTATTCGTCTTGAGACTTCCCTACTCCCCTGAGCGATCGATACATCGCCTTGTGCTCCTCCATGCACATTTGCAGGGTCTCCTGGATGGGGTTCAGGGGATTCTCCTCCGTAATCCTGAACAGGGGAGTAGGTGCACCGGGGATGGCTCCTCTCCTTCTCTCCGGGACAGTCTCCTTCCTTGGAGCGGGGGTGCTGGACTCTCCTGCGTTAGATGGGGGTCTTGCAGGCTTCCGGGGTATGTCCATGGACTCGGTTTCGGACCCGCTGCTCTCCTCGCCTCGTCGCTTCCACACCACCTCTCTGTCCCCGGACCCGCGTACCCCCTCTTCGGGATGCTCCTCTTCACTCTCCCCTTGGCCAGGGGTACCACCTTCTTGACAGGTTGCGTCTCTCCTACTCCCCGGTCTGATGCAAAGGTCACCTTCCTTCTCTTTGAAGGCTTCTTCAGCTTGGGTGAAGGGGATCCCATCCAGAGGCTGGCTGACAACTCCGGGTGCACTTCCGGAGTGGCCTTCCTCTTCTTCCTTAGCTGCTCTCCCTCCAGCGGATCCTCTAACTCCTTCCCCTGGTCTTGATCGTGAGGAGATCCTTCTCCTGGAGGGGTTGCCTGCCGCACAGGGTTCTCCTCATCTGAGTCGTCTAGGTGGATGGGGCCTCGGGATGTTGGTTGAGGGGCTGCCTCTGCGTTGCCTGTATCACGCGCGCATTGCCCTGGTGCTGACGGCAGGTGACTCCTCTCCCGAGCCACTCCCTGTCACGGGGGCGATGGGGAGAAGGGGTTGTACTCCCCTGTGGGAGTCTCCTGTTGTACTCCTGGTGAGGTTGTGGTGGGGGCCCGGGGTGGAGTAACTGCTGTCCCTTCCTCTTCTGCAGCTCACTGTATCCCCGATCTTCTTTGGATCGGCCGGCCTTGATGTCCCGGCTTGTCCCCGCTCCTTCCTTCGGGGGAAACTCTTCTGGGATCCTGGTTCGCCTCTCCTCCAAGGCCTTGGCGTATTGCGCGGCCTCATCATCATCCAGGCAGTTGTAGGCGTCGTAGAGGTGGAATAGGAATGGAGTTAATGGGCAACCCTTGCCATTGTTTATCCTGGACACTGCCCGGATTACGACGTCCTCCATGATGATGTGCCATCCAATTACCTGCCTCCCTACGTATGACTCCAGGAAAGCCTTGGCGAGTTTGTTGGCAACGCTCGAAGGCCTGTCCGGGGTAAGTATGGGTAGGAGGAACTGCAGCACCCTCTTCAACCTGGAATCGAGGCAATGCTCCACCTTGAATCCGTCATGCTCATGTGCAGGCTGGGAGAAGCTCCGCTGCACTTCCTCGTCTCCCCGCACCGTGATATACCCCACCTCGGATTCAGCAAGGTTGTAGGTGATTCTCCAAAGTCCCCTCTCCTGGACATCAGCCGCCCCCCAACATGTCCTCCTGGAATTTGGCGGTGCGCTCTCTGTCTGGACCTCCTTCAAAAACGCTGGCCTCTGCGCAGTTCCAGGGGTCGATTGTAAAACTCGATGCAGCCCATCCTCGTTAGGTCTTCCTTCAGCTGCCTGCGGTACTCTGCCTTGACGGGGATATCCGGGTGCACTCCCCTCTCCCGGATGGCTTCGGGCAGGGACTTCTCTTTCCGAGCTTTTCCCTTGGCCGCATTCTCCTTGGGCGCCATTGCTTCTGCTCCCCGCACTTCCACCCTGACTGCTGGCAGCTCACACCCTTCTCCTCAACGCGGGTACACTCCCCTGGTGCGCAATCTCCTGGCCTACCGACACCACACTCCGCGCTCGCAAGATGACGACACCCCTGGCTGCAACACGACAAAAAAACGTGGAGCAAAATGCAATGAAGAGGGGAAGAGAAGCAGGTGGCGCGAAATGGGGGCCGCCGTCTGAAAAGGATTAGGGTTGACAGGCCGGGTCGGCCCGCCGCCCATTATCCCCAACCCGCGCCCGGCCAGGACACCGGCTATCCAGGGTTACCATACCCGGGTTGACCTTCCCAACCGGTAACCTCAAAAATCATTTTAACCGGGGCTAAATACTTTTATTTATTCCTAGCCTTTCTATACTAAGGAAACCAAAAGAAAAGTTCCCTTTTATTCCTAATGCTCACAAAAATTCGAAAAATTTAAGCTAAATGCAGAAAACCAAAGAATTAGGAGTTTGACAGTTATAGAAGAGGAGAAGGTACTGGTCACTCAAACATCTCCATAATACTGAATGCGATGGTTTCGGCAAAATTGATGGCTTATTCCTACATCCTTTTCAGTTTATGACACCTTCCATGGTAATCATACCCTCCACCATCAACCTCCTATCCAGTAGAATCTTCTAGAGTGAATTTTTAGCCGCAATTTGTAGTTTTCAAAAATGAGTCTGGCATGGCTGACGTGATTCGAATATGAGATGAATGTCCCCAAGTGGGGACTATTTTATATAATTCTAAGATGTTTGTCCCCTACTCCTGCCATCGTATGTTACCTGAAACCAAGACTTCATAAACCTTCCCCTAAACTCATCTTTTAACCTACTTAGCCACACTTGCTACAAGTCCCATGAGTGCAGACGCGCTTGTGACTCTTTTGCTTTGTTGTATCAGAAAATAGTGTATAGTCATTGATTTGCTCGTGAATGAGTCTTGGCTCACATGTAAAGCACGTCCAATTATCCCCATCAAGCACTTCCTCAAGGTAGCGCGGGCTGACAATACGCACGATGTACACCATGTAGTAAGCCACATCGTAGTTGTCACAAATAACACCGCACCAACTGCATGGCTCCATGTGGACTCTTCCTTCTTCACCTTCAATCTACAATTGATCTAGGAATGGCAACTTTGTGAGTTCATGTAGCAACTTGTACAAGATCTGAAGCTATACATGAAACCAAGTTTTAATGGCCTTATATATGTAAATGGGCTGAAGTAAAGCTTTTCTTCACAATAGATACACATGGCCACTCCAAGTGCTTAATGCTAAGAGATGTCACGGATGTCACACATGCAGAAGAGATGTACTCCACAGGTAGTACATTCAAAGAATGATTGGGTACCATCACTTGCAAGGCTGGCCTTTTGTGGTTCCATAGGTCTGAAAATTGGCGATAAGAAAATAAGTAAATGGCCTACTGATTGGTGTGTATGGAGAACTTAGAAGATGCAACCAAAACTAAGACACACAAAACACACCGTAAAGCAAGTTTGCAAGTCTATGTAGGAACTTCATGACGAAAGTGAATTGACAGATTCATGACATTTGGAATTGAAGCCGTAGAGTGTACATGCTCTGATTAGCGAGAAGACTACTCGGTTGTGAATAAATTAAATTTACATGTGTATGACAAAATGAGGACTTATAAATATCATATGAAACCTCCAATGGATGTCGCCTTACCTCCCTTCCATCAACATATCCCTAAATCACGGTGAAAGGCACCTAACCCCAAACCCTAAACCGTGCATTTGTAACAATATTCATATATAGGACTCCTAAACCGCGGTCATGGGTCCCACTTAAAAACCATAAAATCCAAAATCCGTGGATTTGGGAATGAATCTCACACAATTATTCTTATGACGGGACTATTTTAGCATTTAATCTATACATGAGGACTGAAATTTCTGCTCAATAGTCCCTAAAATCTGCTCACAGCTCGTGAAAATCTGCTCACCGCTCCCACCATAAGCGCGTTGCCTTGTCCACACAGGCAGAAAGTTTTGACACGTGATCACGGGACCTGCGAGTATGACTGCATCTAGTCACTTTTTTAGATGACCACTGAGTATGTGACTGCAACCAGTCCTACTCCTCGATTGACTACTACGAGTCACAAAAAACTTTGTACTTTTTCCTCAAAATGTAATGTAAATATATATATCCCCTACGCAAAATTAGATTCGCTAATGAGAAAATGATTACAAAAGTTTATATTATATTAATCCCTACAGTCAAAAATAACTAGATTGTGGTCAATTTGACGTTGGTCACGCTCCTCGTTACTAAATTTAGACTGTGCAGGTTTGGACCAGCCGCTACTTTGACTTGCATATTGTACAATTTTCCCATACCTTGCCAAAATGTTAAATTAAATTGTAATAACTTCCGAAATCTACAAAAAATTAATATGATGGAAATGTACGAATAGCTATGTTGAATTATATTTAGCAAATCAATTAACGGGTTTAGCTTCGCACTCTATACAAAACTATGAGATTTGCAATAAGAATATTATAAGATAATCGTCCACTGCTCCCGTTGGTTTTCAAATCCCAAAGTGTGTTCCATCTATGGCTTCTACAGCCAAAGGTAAAGTACAACAATCTTTAACTTCATGTACATTTTAAACCATTCATGCAATAGAAGGGAATCAAATTCTTTATTTAATATATCTTTCAAATGTATGAAAAAATAAAATATGGCCATGATTAGTAAAAAGTTTCACCAAATATTTTAGTACGAGTAGAACCAATGAGAAGTAAGAAACCCATAAAATTGGTTGAACTTTTATTATCATTGAGTTAGTAAATAATACAAATACAAAAACAAACATATATAGTTGTTCCATAGGCCTTCTCATATACTCTATATGCAAGGTGTAAAATTTAAAAATTGATTGGAATTTGAGTATAAAATTAAGATAAAGTTTGAAAGTGTCCACATTTGTAAAATATTGAGGAATAACAAGTATGTAAGATGTTCAAAAGTGGATTCAATTAGCATGACTTTTATATAGTAACTTTTGAAGTCACAAAGAAGTTAACATGAAGTTAATATGATTCGAGAATTGTAAAGAAAAATCAAAGAGAAGTAACTTAGAGGTAAAACCAAAAGTCTTAAAACAAGAATTAATTATCAGTAAAGAATCTTAAACCCAATAGATGTAAAAGGATTCTACACTAATTTGAAACCCACAACCCGACCATACTAAATTGCTTGTACAAAATAACCCACACTAAAATCTCTAAAACCACTTCTGGTCCTAAGCTCACACTATTTAATATGCACCTACACCAATTGAAAACCCCCGAAGGCACCATACTAAATTGGTCGGAATAATAACCCACACTAAAAAGCCAAGAATCCACTTCTTTGCCTGAAAGTCATACTATTTAATAGGAACCTACACTAAATAGCACTAGCTAGACTAATTTCGAACCCAACAACCTACGCCAATAACCATATTTCCTGCCCCCCCTGCCCAAAAACGACACTACCCAGACTATACGACACGATGTGCTCCACTAATTGCATAATCGACGAAATCAGACTATTAAACTGGAGAACCGCCCACACTATTTGTGTAGATCATGGGGAACGCGTTGATAACAACAAAAATCATGATCGAGTCAAATGTGACAGTATATTGTCACAAATTCCGACACAGTCACATTTTCTGTGACTGCGATAAAAATTTGCCGAAAAAAACCCCCCAGTCACAAGGGTCCAGTCACACTACCCCCTGTTTTCTAGTAGTGATATTGAGCACATAAACTGTGCGTTCAGATGACTTTTTAAATTTTTCCATGGACCATTTCCTTACGGTGTAAATGTTTCCCCTCAACATATACACTGCTCCTAAGTATGATAATGTGTTTTGCAGATGTTGTTTGTCTCATATCGCAGTATGATTTCTCACCGCGCGACCTGGTGAAAGTCTCCTTACCGGGAACACATACCGCCTAGCACACGGAGTGAGGTGTGTCTGCAGTCTCCTTATCGGGGACTCCTATCGCCCAGCTGGCGGAGTGAGGTCCGTATGCAGTGTCCTTATCGGGGAATCATATCGCCCAGCTCGCGGAGTGAGGTCCGTATGCAGTCTCCTTATCGGGGACTCATATCGACCAGCTCGCGGAGTGAGGTCCGTATGCGTCAGCGTCACTACATTCATCTACATAATTTCATCCATAAATCTCGTAATTATCGATACGGCCATCATTATAGCGCTGCCTTTATCACACGAATCCCTAATATCTTGTACGGTTACAATGAGTGTGCTCAAGTGCGCAGACGATAATGGCCTTCATGTTCACACGAATCCGGTTGCGATTTCATATGTTCATTACGTCTATGCATACTTAGTCCGGCTTACTGAGGAGAAGCTCCGATTTAATCTCGCCATGTAAGAGTGCGCGCGCGTTTTCGACCAGTTCCAAGTGTGTGTTCGTATTATCGGCGTTCATTTTCAGTACGTCCTCGGATCGTTATCGGGAGGCGGTACCATCTGGTAAGTATTATCTATACGCTGTACATTTTGCTTGGTGTTTGTTTCGAAATTGTGTTCTTCAATAGACACGATCATGTAGAAATGGAGTTGCTGAAACAGCGAATGTTTTCAGCGCAATGTCGTTAGATATCGAAATCAGACAGCGGAATTAAGATCTACTGAACAGAAATTAGGTTCACCATCATGCGAACTTACAATGTCAATTGCGACTGTAAGAATGTTGTGCCTCCGGAGACTCCGAAAGAGTCCCTTCCGTGGGAGATCGACGAGGCGCAGAACAAGATTGTTCAAATCTTCTACATCGAAGGTCATCACTTTATCGAAACGTGGACGCCGCGAGAGGCCAGAGATCGTGTTGTCTAGATGCACGGTCCACAATCGGATATTATCGGGCCAGTCTGGGAAGTTAATACTGGAAGGAGGGGGCCCAAGTCCTTCCTATGTATGCATTGCAAACACGAAATGCAGAAGCACAGACTAAACGTCCATTTCCATTGTGGCCAGTGTCAAGTAAAATCGGAGAAGCTTCAGTGTTATCCGAATTTGCTAGTAGCGCAACGCGAGAAGTTCGTTGAGCGTATGTGCGAAGTCCTCTCGAACGAGGAGATCATGCATGAGTTCAAAGTAGCGACGCCACAGCCAACAGCGAGACGAGCCCGTAATTCTGATATTCCTCCTGGACGCAAGGAGAAGGGTGGGGAGGGTACATCGATAATGAGTCCCCTGTTGAAGAAGGATTCTCATCTCCCCAACAAGAGGAAGAGCCTTAACATTAGGAGAATTCGGGATTCGACTATTGTTCATGTAAATGCCAGATCCGAACGAAAGAGATCCAGGGATGGCAACGAAGATGGCATAGCGGCAAGGTCAAGTAAGAAGCGTTCACAACCTAAACACGCTGACTCTACCATGGAGGACAGTTCGGACGTGAACTATCGTATGTCGAGCCCATATCGGGACATGGACACAGCCGGAGAGTTGAATTCTGAAGCATAATGCGTTGGTGATAAGGGCGTGATGGCATTGGACATATCGAAGGATGCGACGACGAGAGACAGGGAGCAAGTTGCGCACGCAGAAGACAGTATCGATCCATACGACATAGCATTGCCGATATCGCCGAGGATCTCAAACCCTGAAGTGGTCGTCCGAACTGGTACACTGCAGGAGGAAGTGACGCGCCCCCCACTCGATACCATCCCTACTTCGGTGAATAGAGTGAAAGCAAATTACAGCGATTCCGTCGCGAGAATGCGGGCGAAAGATCTTGAAGCCCTACGAGATTCTTATGTGCGAGAGATGTGGCACATAGCGCAGACCGAAATGCGGGAGGATCGCAACGAGGTCGCGAAACCCAGCTTGCCGATAACGTCACTGTACGTACTTCTCGTATGCGGGTTGGTGTCCTGCGTTGAAGCTATCGAATATGAAGCTGAATTTCGAGAGTATGTGTCTACCATCGTCGGCGATGGCAGTAACCATGAATTGTTTGCCTTTGCGTTTGGTAAAGCTATGCTATCCGGAATTCCGAGAAGTATCGTTGACGAACTCATGGATACATGTAAACTCGCCTGCACCCCGGTGTCTGACGCCATTGACGGACCTTGGGATGCATTGATCAAGAGTACTTGGGCGTATGTTCAGCGGAATAAAGAGATAGCGCAGTGGGAGTTCGGTAAAGAAGAGAGGACCAATAGCCTTGTACGATTGAGGCATGAAACCTTTCATTCGCGCATCGCAAAATGGGACGAAGAACACGCATTTCAATGGCAGGCTATCCGGTGGGACTACAATCTTCTTTTCGACTTCTGTGCAAAGAATACATATATCCGTAAAATTCTTCACGATATGACTTGGTCACACGACAAACACGAAGCACAAGAGGTGGTTAAACTGTTACAACGTACCAAACTACCAACAGTGACACCTCCTGATGAGGTCAAACTTCTAAAGTGCTGGTTTGTATGCAGGGGATACAATCGCAGGTGAGCTTGTACTGGAGTACTTGTGGCTCGCTTGGGTGTTTCAACATTGTATGCCGTTACACATTGTATGGGTAATTGACCATGTGGACGGATTTTGCAGAGGTAATAACATTTGCCATCCCAAATGTGTCCTGAGCAAAGATTTGCTCAGGAGTTACAGTGACCTCTCCGTTTTCAATTGGGACGCTGCGTGTGACATGTACGAAAACATCAGTCCTTTCCTCTTCGGGAACGTAGCAGAATCAGAGGACTATGGGTGTGGCACCCCTGTGCGTGACGTTTTGAAGAGCATGTACGACATGGCTGGGGATCCCTTATCCCCCTTATTGGAGTTCGTGACCGTCGTGCGTGCGCGTACAGTTATTGATGTAGCGTCTTGATATCCGGACGAATTTATCGAACAATGGGTGAACACAGACAGGGACACTTATCGGACGTGGGAGAAGCTGGAAGAGTACTGCTTATCTCGAGAGAACCTCGACATGCATTTCGCTCCAACCTACCGTCTCACAATGGTGGTGGTGGACTTCAACACCGATGTAGCTCGCGCGAGAGGAGTGAAGAAATGCATTGACGCCATCTCCGCTTTGACGAGGATGGAATGGTTAAATTCCGAAGTCCAGGATAATGGAGCAGGCTCATCCATCGCTCAGCATATAGACCCGGAGGATGAGGGATACTTCGTATCCCAATCGCGTATTGCAGTTACACCAGTCGATACCATTAAACAAGTAGACCACGATACATCCACACCGGTGATACCTCATCTCGAGATGCCTCACATGATAGATGACGAGACTGTAACGCCGGAGATGCAGGTACATACCTTCTCGGAGGCTCATGACATGGAGGAACGACCACTTATTGGAAAGTCCTTGGAAGGGCAATATGCACATAACGCCGATAAGCTGGACCCGACACATGAAAACGTGACATTCCTTCACATATCGGGTCACTTCTTTAAGTAATGCAACACTGCTAGAATAACTCGATAATACTTGACGACATAAAAAAAATGGTTGATATTGGAGTTTGATTGTCTCGGCCTGATATCAGAGTTATACTGTCTCGGCCTGATATCGCAGTTCTACTGTCTCGGCTTGATATCGGAGTTCTACTGATATCGAAGTTCTATTGTGTCAGCCTTTCACCTAAACCAGAGTTTCGAATTCGAAATCCTCTAGTGTCTAAGAAGTCATGGAGACGTCTCAATCTCATCCCTAGTCCATCTCGGTTTGCCGGAAGTGGAGCAGCAATTTGTTGCAATGGATGTACAATGCCTGCATCGATTTCGGCCTCCAACCTACATAGTGTAGCATCGATATGTCGCAAGCCCACATCCAGATGCCTTGCCAATAGCGGTTCTCGATAAGCTTTCTCCATGACCTTTACAATCACTTGATGCATGCGGTCGAAGTCGTCCACCGAGGTTTCACCCAATTCCCTGTGGGTATCCTCTCGGGCGTCTCGAGACCGGACTCCAAAAAGCGAGGTGGGTTCGTTCACAGGAATATCGTCCATGGCAGGTTCATCGACAATATCTCCGATAAGTAGATTCTCAACCCCGCCTTGTGCAGTGCCTCGAAGGGAACTCAAATATCGAGCGATCCTTCCAGATGCAAGATCCGGTCTCGTCATCTGGAGAACCTTCACTTGGTGTTTGCAGATATTACCCTTTTTTGAAAATACACACTGACATATAGCCCACTCCGTGCAGGGGTTGTGCACAGCAGGGGAAACCACCGGTGTGAGCGGTGAGCGGTGAGCGGTGAGCGGTGAGCGGTGAGCGGTGAGCGGTGAGCGGTGAGCGGTGAGCGGTGAGCGGTGAGCGGTGAGCGGTGAGCGGTGAGCGGTGAGCGGTAAAGTTTGAGCGGTAAGAAAAAAAATAATTAAAAGATAATGGCCCTATTACCATGGAATGGGTGGTTTAGAAATTTTGAAATGGTTATTTTTAGGCATAAAAGTACCCAAAACCGTGGATATAGGTCCTTTATCCATTTATTATCTTGGTATTGAGGTCATACAATATTTCATAAAGTATCCACATTTGCAAGTTTAAATAAAAGTTAATTACATTAGGGTTGACATCATCATGTGTAACCCATACAATTCAAATCATATACTGGCCTTGTTCACTCAGAAATACAAAACTTTAACCAAAATTTAGGAGGGCCCATTAGGACAACTATAAAATCACTTTAATGATTTTAAAATTTAGATTATAATTAGGGTTGACGTCATCAAATACCTATAACACTTGTCGGAATTATATGTAAATGATTCCGGATATATAATCTGAAGTTCATAACTACAGGTCGTCTTTACGTGTCTCCTTGTAAGGTGTACAACAAGACATTCACGTGGCATTGTAGTGGTCCGAGTTCGATCCTCCTCGGCCTCGTTTGAGCGTTGCAATGCGTCGTAAAGCAGCTATCCTGAGCTATACAAATACTGAACCAGAGCCCCTACCAACATTGGCTAGATTCAATGACTCCAATTGAAAATAAAGAAACGTTTTGAAACTTTTAGTTTGCATTGAGTTTAAAACTTAAACATTTAGATAGTAATTAGGAATGCATTCGACATTCATGATTAATAGGTAAACGTCATATATAGATATAAAAACGTATAATAAAACCACATGTATGACCAATGCCGTAGGGCAAGTATATGACCCTACGTAGTCCAAACCAAACCAGGAAACTAAAAACACCTACGATGCTGATGGTGAACGACCATTAAAGTGTTGGTCACACTGATCAGCCTCATCGTCTATAAACGCTAGCACTCTCGAGCTAAAGCGTCGACGTCTACTACTGTCCGATAAGACGGGGGAAGGGGCAGCGACAAATTCTTGAGCTATTCGCTCCGCATAAGATGGAAGGGTGAAAGTTTGCGGAGGACTGCTGTAAAGACTTCTGTCGCCAATCAAGCGTCGATTGGAACCTGCGATCCTAAAAGTACAGAAACAGTCAATACCAAAAAATTTCAAACAAGTGAAGGTGACAGACTGACAGTAGAAGGGGAGAAAGTAAGAGATAAGTACGCACAAAATGTTGGGCGTTGCTTCTTTTGAAGCGGTTCAGAAGTGTCACTGTCGTAGTCATAAACTGGAACCGAATCGCCGCTTTCTTCCTCAAAAGCGGTACCATCCACGTATGCCGATAGAAGTCCGTCAAATATCTCTTCATCGCCTTCAACAAAGAATGAGATGACGGTTCGATCGCGCTGCAGCAATCACGGAAGCACCTACATACCAAAGAACCAACATCGAACTACAATATTGAATAAGTTGAATGAGAGTTGGTATAAGCAACAACTAACCTGTACTAGGGCTCCAGTCAAAGACGATTCCCCGCTCGTCTGTGAGAGAATCAATAAAACACTGGATGAAGGAGGGATCCTTCTCTCGCGGGCCACGCCACGGAGTACCATCTTCCTTCTTACAAATGGAGTCATTGCTCGCAAAATTGAAAACATGGTCCTCCTCGTCGGGAAGAATGGGTACACCTGCGTACTCTTTCGCAACCTGTCTTATGGAGAATCTCGTGGCAAAAGACTTCCGAACAAACACCTTAATGTGGAAGTTGTGAGTCTGCAAAATTCAAAAGATGAGAGAGATTTAAAGAAATGTTGTAAATAATCATAAATGATGATTTGATTGCAGAATGAAGACCATACCGTTTTCACGTGGGGGTTAGTCGAGGCCATTGGCATGGGATTATATCCCCACCAATCTCGCACCATTCGGAATTCGAAAGCCTTCGACTCGGCATCCAGAGCTTTCTCAACTCAACGATCCTTCGGGTGCATAACAAGTATCGCACCCTCGTCTGTCAAGTTGTAGAAAGCAAAAAAGAACACACTCTCGAAGTAGCTTTTCTCTCGCTTGTTCCATGCAGGGATATTGACGGGCGACACGTCAGGTACGGGTAAGTTCTCGGGTACGTCTGCGTAGATGAGATCAATGCCGGGATGCGGGTGTTTTGTGCCCATCTCCTTACATGGGTACTTCCGGTCCTTGCCAACCTTTGGAAATCACAAAAAATTAGACATGTTGTAAACGATATGTTTTTCAAACAAAATTTCAGGAATAAAAGAATGTAATAAGAGACTTAAGACATAATACCTTTCTGATGTGGTTAATGATGTCCATGACCTGCGTGTCCCAATCTTTAGTTTCATGAGCTGCCTTTTGAACAGAAGCTCCGATATCCCCTTTTTCCAGGTACATTGGGAGAGAAATGGTAATCTCCGAAGACAAGCACTCTGCAACATGCTTCGGTTCAAGAAATGGAAGTGAAGCGAACTTCTTCCCGGAGCTGTGGTCAACAGTGAAAGATTGAGGAGGGGACCCTGCATTCGTAAGAGCGCCTACAGAAATCTGAGTCAATGGTCGACCGCGTCTACCTGCATTGTTGGTCGCTCCATCTGAAGCCTGACTCAAATCAGCTTCTTCTAGACGTGCAACGTCTTGATGGAGCGGAGCGATTTCATCGGGTTCTTGATCAAGATCAACGACAGGCGACGCAACGGCGTTGCGTCGCTTTCTGTTTGCTCGAGTTCTAGGTTGTGCAACCGGTGAAGGAGGATCGGAGGGCGAGACAGGTGCGCTTGGAAGAATGGAGACGTCTTCGTCGTCATTGTCACTGATCTCCATAGGTGCATCGCCTGGTGCGTTTGAACTGAGGTTGCGAAGCAGATGTCTCTCTTCCTTGTGCACAAAGTTATCGTTGCACTCTAGAAACCAACCACCGGTCAGCAACTGTGAGTTGGAGAACCGTCTCTGCTGGACTTCGGAGAAGATGCTCGATGGATCATTTGAGACGGCTACATCCTCAAGCTCAACTGGGATGGACCAGGAAGCCAAAGCTCCTTTGCCAACAAGCTCCTGTTTCAAGTACCTACAATGAAGAAAACATGGTACCGCAACAAAATTCAGTATAAAGTACTGATTTTGGTAATCAGCAAAACGAGTAGGAAATTGAAAAGCTAAGTGAATACATACCGGAATAAGAGCCGTGTAGTAGTAACCTTGCCACCAGTAATCTTCTGAATATCGGATCCTTTGATGAACTTGGGGCTGGCATTTTGAGCGAGGTAGTTCTCGAATGCTCTTTCCCATAAAAGCAATCTCCATTTCTCAACATACGCGGATGGCTTTAGTACCGCATCCGTCCACTGAATGGAAATTTTGCCATCTTCCACAAGTTGTTGTATTGCACTTTCGAGGGATTGTTGTAACTGTATTTGAACACGTTAGAAAAAGTATATATTAAATGACAGGATTACATTAATGACAGAAGTTCAGTACAATATACATGAGCCCAGAGAGAAGCGCGATGCAGAAAGGCAAGCAATGTTTTGTCCTTCATAGGGCGCTCTAGTGGGAAGTGGACAGATCGACGAACATCATCTGACGCATTCCACCATTGGAGCCACTTCCCCTTAAAATCGAAGTGGACGTTGGTCGTGGCTACCATGTGCAACCGTTCGATTGTCATATCGGGCTTCAGGTTTTGGCTGTAGTGAGAGTAGATCTGCACATAGAACGAATCAAAGTAATTAATTTAAGTACTAATCAATAACAGTATTGACTGGCTTTAGAAACTAAGTGGACGAGATTAATTACCTCTTTCGGGAATACTTTCCCAAGTTGATTATTGGCCACAACAACCATCTTGTCAAACTTTTTGTCACGAATAGATTTGATTTCGGCTTTGTTGGCGTTATCCATGGCACTCCAAACTCCTGGCCCTGTTTGCTTTTCTTTAGGGGTAGCGGCGTAGTAAGTAGCTTCGGCATTATCTGATGCTTTCGCTAACCTCCTCTACGTGGCACAGAAGTAGTAGTAAGAAATTGTAATGAAAAGAGGACAAGATAGAAGTGTTAACTACGTATGAAGAAGTCTTACCGCGTATAAGAACTTGACGAAGACGTCCAGTGTGACAGGATACCAGGTTTCCTTCTTTGCTTTAGCGTTTTTGCAAATTTGGTAATCCTCGGGGGTAATCAGATCCTTGAAATCTTCAAGTTTCAACTTACCGAATTTCCTCATGCGTTGCAGCTTTGCACATAAACTGTCTTCGACATGGTCATGTTCGGTAGACCTAATCATCAAAAAAAGATATGAGAATACATCGAGGTTACAAAGTAAAAAAAATAATTTATTCAAACAATTGTGTCAAGTACTTACCAATTTATGTCATTCATGGCGTCAAGAAGGAGATTGCTTTGACCGCGAGCATCGAGGACGATGCAATCAACTGAGATGTACCATGATGAATCGAATTGGTGGTACCTCTCAATGTGACGCATCCACGCCGTCACACGATGGTTACCTTCGTATACGTAGAAATATTTGCCACTGAGATCATGAAGATCAGGATCCGACATCAAAGTCTTCTCAAACTCTTCATTTGCATCTTTCCATAGCGGATTCTCCCACACAACGTCTCCTGCATCGACCATTTTTTCTCTTCCTTTTCTATCGAATGGAGATACATACATTACCCGATCTCCTTCTCGGTAACCTTTGTTGAACTCGTTCTCGAGTTTCCTGACGTCTTGCTCGGAGATAGGTCGAACCTTTGGGTAACACACCAAACGGCACAATGGAATGAGCAAACGAGACTTCGTAACAGGTTTGATACGGAACCTGTTTATAATTGCAATGGAATCACTTTTGTGAATCATTCGCATCTTGTTCGCACTCCAACCGGGGTCTTTGTTTTGGAGATGAGGGGGCATGTGAACAATGCCCACGTTGACACTCCCAGGCAAAGAAGACTCTTCGTCATCAGAGAAGGACTCGTGTTCATCGAGATCTTGCATAGTCTTTGGAGGAGAATCGGATTTGATAGGACTATCACGCGGCCTTGCAGGAGACATGCCAGCTACGTCTTCTTGTGGGACGAGTGTGCTATCATCTTCAACCGGAGGAGGAGTAGTTTGATAGTTTTCAGCAGGCGTGGTATATTCTTCGTCTTCAAGAGATTGTACCTCGGATATTGTCATCTGACAAGTCAAGTAATAAAATACAACACCGAACAGAAATAATAAGAATATAGCGAAATAATGAATATACATTCAGAAATAAAGGCGTTCATAAAAAAACAATAAACGTCTCGAGTAATGTTGTCATCGAACTATTTTGATTTTAACTTAGCTGCAATCCGTGGTGAACGACGTGGTGTAATTCTAGCTAATGCTATCTCTTGGATACGTCTAACTTTGGCCTCGTTCTTTTTAATTTGAATGTTAACCGCTCGTGCAACCCGATCAACGAATACACTTGAAGTGCAACGGACAGGAGAGGCAAGAGGCGGAGTTTCCGGGACCGAGGTCAATGCTATTGCTAAACGGCGAGAGTCTACAATAGCCATAACACCAGCTTTCATAGCCGATAAGTCGCTGTCGGCATCAGATTCCTCCTCTTCATCGAGAACATTATCTTTTTTAACGCCCTGCATAACCACGTAGAACAATCAACATATGTATGTAAAAAAATTCACATACAATGAACATAAGTAATGAAATAGCACGCGGACACCCTCTCCATAGCAGGGAACACGAAACGAGGCTACAACATATCAACACCCACGGGAAGATGACCACGACAAAGAGCAGACCACCTAGAGCATGCACCGACAACCCTAATTGCGGTACCGCAAGTTAGATCAATATTTGACAAAACCGACCACCAGGGAGCGTAGGAAGGATCATACCCCCGGAGCGCAGCTCACACCCTCTCCACTGCAGGGCAGACCAAACGGGGAAGCCTCGGGGCTCTGATCTCACCACGATCATGAACACGACGAGGACCAGACCACGCAGAGCAGACCAAACGGGGAAGCCAGCCTTGCGGCACCGCAAGTTAGATTAAAATCTCACGAAACCGGCCACCAGGGAGCGTGGAAAAAATGAATCCTCTGGAGCGCACCTCACACCCAGCTCACACCCTCTCCACTGCAGGGCAGACCAAACGGGGAAGCCTCGGGGCTCTGATCTCACCACGATCATGAACACGACGAGGACCAGACCACGCAGAGCTGCACCGACATGGCCAACCTTGCGGCACCCCAAGTTAGATTAAAATCTCACAAAACCGGCCACCAGGGAGCGTGGGAAGATTGAATCCTCCGGAGCGCAGCTCACACCCTCTCCACTGCAGGGCAGACCAAACGGGGAAGCCTCGGGGCTCTGATCTCACCACGATCATGAACACGACGAGGACCAGACCACGCAGAGCAGACCAAATGGGGAAGCCGGCTTTGATCCACCGCAAGTTAGATTAAAATCTCACAAAACCGAGAACAGGGAGCGTGGGAACAATGAATCCTTCGGAGCGCAGCTCACACCCTCTCCACTGCACTCTCCATTGCAGGGCAGACCAACGGGGAAGCCTCGGGGCTCTGATCTCACCACGATCATGAACACGACGAGGACCAGACCACGCAGAGCTGCACCGACATGGCCAGCCTTGCGGCACCGCAAGTTAGATTAAAATCTCACAAAACCAGCCACCAGGGAGCGTGGGAAAAATGAATCCTCCGGAGCGCAGCTGACACCCTCTCCACTGCAGGGCAGACCAAACGGGGAAGCCTCGGGGCTCTGATCTCACCACAATCATGAACACTGTCGGATGCCATGTATTCACTTTACCTTCCCTTACACGTTTATTGGTGTAAAACCCGTGTTCAGGTGACTCGTGTATCGTTCCAGGGATTCTGTGAAGTGACCAAGGCAAGTAGTGCTAAAACAACCAAACCCACAAACGTTCCTAGTCCCAACTTATGTTTTAGCCTTGCAGGGCAAGGGTATCTCTTTGCAAGAGGGGATGCACAAAGACTCTTTCCCTTATGTTTATCGTGGCGGAAACTTCCACACTTAGACTCTACACACACACACACACATACTAAGGCACACATTACGTCCTCACAACTAATCCGTCCTATCCGTCCAAACTAGCAGGTCACGCAGGCCGTCCTGGTTACCCTATCACCCTTACTACAATGACGGACTCCAAGAGCTCCGAATCCGGCTAGAAGACGTCTACACGTATTCTGGTCACGTACTGCGCTTAATCCGTCCTCTGAGACTACAAAGGAACCCAAGTCAGTGGCAGCTGGAGGCCGGATTGGAATCCGTCCTCACACACTGTACTCCCAGAACCTCCCAGACCGTAAGTGTCTACCACAGCAGTTTCCCTCTCTCAGACGCCTAGACCAGTTCAAGACACAAGGCACTCAAGAATACGCCCAACCCGACTTCAATTCCACAGAAACGATCTAACAAAGAATACGGATTCCTAACTCCCAACTCACACACACAAAGTAGATCCGGCTTTCCAAGCACTCAACTGAAAAGGAGACAGGGAAATGATAACGCCGAATATGCGCGTAAGAAGGTTTGATTAACACTCGAGCAAGGAATGCTTTGGTGGACAAAACTCCCACCTATAAGTACTTCTAAGTCAACGACTTAGATCCCTAACTGGATTGCGGCACGCATTCCCTAACTGGATCCCTAACTGGATCCCAGGCCTACTCCTCAAAAAGCGGCACGCATTCCCAAAAAGAAAACACTATACTGGCCTAGGACGGATACCAATCTGACCTCCTAACTCTGGCCGTCCTTTGACTGCCGGCCTCTAAGACGTCCTACCTCTTTCTTCGCGAACTAACTCCATGATTCGGCCGCTTCAGTGGCGTCGCTGCGATACGTCCTGCCTTCACTCTCTTGCCCGTGTCGGTGATCACGTACTCGTCCTCGCTGGAGTTAGTCTCGTCCCCGCTCTTCAACTCTTCCTCTTCGGAATGCTCGAGGCCGATGTCGTGAAGCTTCTGCGCCCCGGGAGACTTCTCGTATTCCTCGGCCGTGAGCTTCCTCTTCGCGGTGCGCGTGTTCTTGGCCGGCGAGTCTGCTGGGGCGGGTGCATCCGACTCCGTCTTCACCTTCGCCTTGCCCTTCGTGTCGGTCGGACTGGAGGGCCCAGCATCCGTCCTCGCTGTATCCGGCCGCGGGGTCTTGGCCGGAGTAGAAGTGAAGGCCGGCATCACTACCTCCTTCATCTGCTCCCGGACGGCGTCGAGCAGCACCTTGACCTCGGCGTTGCTCTTCTCTACTTTCGTGGCGTACGTCTTCGCCGCCAAGAGGAATTTCTTGAATGTCTCCGCCTTGAAAACCTCCGACTCCAGGATTCCGGCCTCGAACAGGTTCGCCCTCTGCAGCACCTCGGCCGGAACCTCGCAGATTTCCACGAGCTTTACGACCTGCTCGTTTGCCGTGATTACGGCCTGCCTTCCGACCAGGAGTTCCTCCTCCCTTCTCCTGACCGTCTCGCGAAGACGTCTATTCTCCAGGATTAGCTTGGTCACTTGCTTCTCCGTCTGTCGGAACTGCTCCTCGTCCGGTTTGGAGTCCCACTTCTGTTTGACCTCCAGCAACGTCTTCACTCCAAATTCTTGGCATAGCTTCGCCAGCAGTCCTTGGTAGAGGAAGTACTGGCACCTGGCTTCCGTGAAGTGGTGCCATGCTCGCCTCATGGGATCCGGGTGATTGGCGGACGGACTGAGAGGTGGGGGGAGTCGGGGGTCGTTCGGATTCATGGGGTTCTCCCAATCGGCCGTAACTTCCCCTTCATCCACCGGCCTTGAGGGTTGTCCCCTCTCAGTCTGAGTTCCGGCCTCGGTCGGATTCGTGGGAGGGGACGGGGACGGAAGGATGATTACCTCTGACGCGTCCGCGGTGGGGTTGCCTCCGAGCCGGCTCCTGCAGTGCGTCGGGTGGAACGTCCCCTTCGCCTCGATCCGACCTCGTCCTCCTCCTCTTCCGAGTACACGGCCTTGCTATCCGTACTCTCCTCGACTCGAACACGCCGTTGTTTTGCGACGGCACGCGATCTCATAGTTCGACTCCTCCTCATCCGTCAGCACCTCCTCCTTCTTGTGCAATGGTAAAGAAAAGGAGTAATAGGGCTAGGACGGGTTTTACCTACGTTTTCCAAGCCGGGCGACTAAGTCGCGGATGATCATCCCCGATCCGTCTCCCGTTCGCCGCGCAGAGCCCCAGGGCGGTGTTGGCCACCGTGCGGTGATCCGGTGCGGCTTCTCTCCGTGAATAATCGGCGCCAAAAACTTGATGACGGCGCTCCTCGGTTCCTGCAATCCTCGATCGAGTAGCCATTGTTCTTGTGTGGATCCCATTGGAACGCCTTCTTCGCCCACTTGTGTTTCCGGCCGCACAACCCTACTCCGTTGTTTACGGTCGGGCCGTAAATGACTCTCGATGCTCGGCCGTCGGAAGCGGCTTCCTCTAACCGTCCCCTCGAATCGGTTTGGCGCGCCGACCTTGATCTCGCGCACCATCTCCGCGTCGCACAATCCCGTGGCGTATCAAGCAGGCGGCTAACCCCATCCTCTCGAGGTCTTCCGTCAAGGACTTCTTCTCATTCTCCTCGATCGGAATACACGGCGACACGAGCTTGATGGAAATCTTGACTCCTCTTGCTCCCGAGCGGAAGCGGACGCCGTTCCTGCCATCGGAAAGAAGTGCGCAAGGAAATAGAGAGTCGCCGGGCTGAGGTCGGCCAGTGGGCCGGATCGCAGCTAAGGACGGAAAGCAGAAAGACAGAGGGCAGGAGCGCAAGACGACAAGGGGCGCAAAAAAGGAGGCGGTGGGCGACAAGGGCGGACGGGTTGCCTTATATCGAGGGGGCCGGAGTTAAGTCCGACCATCATGACATGGTCCGCCGCCATAATTGTCCTCCCCGTACGGAGATAGAGTACGGATTGGCAAATCCGTCCTACTTAATATAAACTAGAGTTTAAATAATTCCTTTATTTGTAAAAACGTAATTGCCTTATAGTATACGGCTTAGCAAATACATAGGTCGGATTCTAGACACTATACTTATTCTTAAAGCGCATTAGAACATAATGGCCAAAAATCGAAAAAAACGGGGTTCGACAAACACGACGAGGACCAGACCACGCAGAGCAGACCAAACGAGGAAGCCAACCTTGCGGCACCGCAAGTTAGATTAAAATCTCACAAAACCGAGAACAGGGAGCGTGGGAAGATTGAATCCTCCGGAGCGCAGCTCACACCCTCTCCACTGCAGGGCAGACCAAACGGGGAAGCCTCGGGGCTCTGATCTCACCATGATCATGAACACGACGAGGACCAGACCACGCAGAGCAGACCAAACGGGGAAGCCAGCCTTGCGGCACCGCAAGTTAGATTAAAATCTCACAAAACCGAGAACAGGGAGCGTGGGAAGATTGAATCCTCCGGAGCGCAGCTCACACCCTCTCCACTGCAGGGCAGACCAAACGGGGAAGCCTCGGGGCTCTGATCTCACCATGATCATGAACACGACGAGGACCACACCACGCAGAGCAGACCAAACGGGAAAGTTAGCCTTGCGGCACCGCAAGTTAGATTAAAATCTCACAAAACCGAGAACATGGAGCGTGGGAAGATTGAATCCTCCGGAGCGCAGCTCACACCCTCTCCACTGCAGGGCAGACCAAACGGGGAAGCCTCGGGGCTCTGATCTCACCATGATCATGAACACGACGAGGACCACACCACGCAGAGCAGACCAAACGGGGAAGCCAGCCTTGCGGCACCGCAAGTTAGATCAAAATCTCACAAAACCGAGAACAGGGAGCGTGGGAAGATTGAATCCTCCGGAGCGCAGCTCACACCCTCTCCACTGCAGGGCTGACCAAACGGGGAAGCCTCGGGGCTCTGATCTCACCACGATCATGAACACGACGAGGACCAGACCATGCAGAGCAGACCAAACGGGGAAGTTAGCCTTGCGGCACCGCAAGTTAGATTAAAATCTCACAAAACCGAGAACATGGAGCGTGGGAAGATTGAACCCTCCGGAGCGCAGCTCACACCCTCTCCACTGCAGGGCAGACCAACGGGGAAGCCTCGGGGCTCTGATCTCACCACGATCATGAACACGACGAGGACCAGACCACGCAGAGCAGACCAAACGGGGAAGCCAGCCTTGCGGCACCGCAAGATAGATTAAAATCTCACAAAACCGGCCACCAGGGAGCGTGGGAAGATTGAATCCTCCGGAGCGCAGCTCACACCTCTCCACTGCACTCTCCACCTGCAGGCGCGACCAACGGGAAGCCTCGGGGCTCTGATCTCACCACGATCATGAACACGACGAAGACCAGACCATGCAGAGCAGACCAAACGGGGAAGTTAGCCTTGCGGCACCGCAAGTTAGATTAAAATCTCACAAAACCGGCCACCAGGGAGCGTGGGAAGATTGAATCCTCCGGAGCGCAGCTCACACCCTCTCCACTGCAGGCGTACCAAACGGGAAGCCTCGGGGCTCTGATCTCACCATGATCATGAACACGACGAGGACCACACCACGCAGAGCAGACCAAACGGGGAAGCCAGCCTTGCGGCACCGCAAGTTAGATTAAAATCTCACAAAACCGAGAACATGGAGCGTGGGAAGATTGAATCCTCCGGAGCGCAGCTCACACCCTCTCCACTGCAGGGCAGACCAAACGGGGAAGCCTCGGGGCTCTGATCTCACCATGATCATGAACACGACGAGGACCAGACCACGCAGAGCAGACCAAACGGGGAAGCCAGCCTTGCGGCACCGCAAGTTAGATTAAAATCTCACAAAACCGGCCACCGAGGCGTGGGAAGATTGAATCCTCCGGAGCGCAGCTCACACCCTCTCCACTGCAGGGCAGACCAAACGGGGAAGCCTCGGGGCTCTGATCTCACCACGATCATGAACACGACGAGGACCAGACCATGCAAAGCAGACCAAACGGGGAAGTTAGCCTTGCGGCACCGCAAGTTAGATTAAAATCTCACAAAACCGAGAACATGGAGCGTGGGAAGATTGAATCCTCCGAGCGCGCACTCACACCCTCTCCACTGCAGGGCAGACCAAACGGGGAAGCCTCGGGGCTCTGATCTCACCATGATCATGAACACGACGAGGACCAGACCACGGAGAGCAGACCAAACGGGGAAGCCAGCCTTGCGGCACCGCAAGTTAGATTAAAATCTCACAAAACCGGCCACCACGGAGCGTGGGAAGATTGAATCCTCCGGAGCGCAGCTCACACCCTCTCCACTGCACTCTCCACTGCAGGGCAGACCAAACGCGGAAGCCTCGGGGCTCTGATCTCACCATGATCATGAACACGACGAGGACCAGACCACGCAGAGCAGACCAAACGGGGAAGCCAGCCTTGCGGCACCGCAAGTTACATTAAAATCTCACAAAACCGGCCACCAGGGAGCGTGGGAAGATTGAATCCTCCGGAGCGCAGCTCACACCCTCTCCACTGCAGGGCTGACCAAACGGGGAAGCCTCGGGGCTCTGATCTCACCACGATCATGAACACGACGCGGACCAGACCATGCAGAGCAGACCAAACGGGGAAGTTAGCCTTGCGGCACAGCAAGTTACATTAAAATCTCACAAAACCGGCCACCGGGCGTGGGAAGATTGAATCCTCCGGAGCGCAGCTCACACCCTCTCCATCTGCGGGCGGACCAAACGGGAAGCCTCGGGGCTCACGATCTCACCACGATCATGAACACGACGAGGACCAGACCATGCAGAGCAGACCAAACGGGGAAGTTAGCCTTGCGGCACCGCAAGTTAGATTAAAATCTCACAAAACCGAGAACAGGGGCGTGGGAAGATTGAATCCTCCGAGCGCAGCTCACACCCTCTCCACTGCAGGCGGACCACAAACGGGAAGCCTCGGGGCTCGATCTCACCATGATCATGAACACGACGAGACCACACCACGCAGAAAGCGACCAAACGGGAAGCCAGCCTTGCGGCACAGCAAGTTAGATTAAAATCTCACAAAACCGGCCACCAGGGAGCGTGGGAAGATTGAATCCTCCGGAGCGCAGCTCACACCCTCTCCACTGCAGGGCAGACCAACGGGGAAGCCTCGGGGCTCTGATCTCACCACGATCATGAACACCACGAGGACCAGACCATGCAGAAGCGCACCAAACGGGAAGCCAGCCCTTGCGGCACCGCAAGTTAGATTAAAATCTCACAAAACCGGCCACCACGGAGCGTGGGAAGATTGAATCCTCCGGAGCGCAGCTCACACCCTCTCCACTGCAGGGCAGACCAAAAGGGGAAGCCTCGGGGCTCTGATCTCACCATGATCATGAACACGATGAGGACCAGACCACGCAGAGCAGACCAAACGGGGAAGCCAGCCTTGCGGCACCGCAAGTTAGATTAAAATCTCACAAAACCGGCCACCAGGGAGCGTGGGAAGATTGAATCCTCCGGAGCGCAGCTCACACCCTCTCCATGCAGGGCAGACCAAACGGAGAAGCCTCGGGGCTCTGATCTCACGACGATCATGAACACGACGAGGACCAGACCATGCAAAGCAGACCAAACGGGGAAGTTAGCCTTGCGGCACCGCAAGTTAGATTAAAATCTCACAAAACCGAGAACATGGAGCGTGGGAAGATTGAATCCTCCGGAGCGCAGCTCACACCCTCTCCACTGCAGGGCAGACCAAACGGGGAAGCCTCGGGGCTCTGATCTCACCATGATCATGAACACGACGAGACCGACCCACGCAGAGCAGACCAAACGGGGAAGCCAGCCTTGCGGCACCGCAAGTTAGATTAAAATCTCACAAAACCGGCCACCAGGGAGCGTGGGAAGATTGAATCCTCCGGAGCGCAGCTCACACCCTCTCCACTGCACTCTCCACTGCAGGGCAGACCAAACGGGGAAGCCTCGGGGCTCTGATCTCACCATGATCATGAACACGACGAGGACCAGACCACGCAGAGCAGACCAAACGGGGAAGCCAGCCTTGCGGCACCGCAAGTTACATTAAAATCTCACAAAACCGGCCACCAGGGAGCGTGGGAAGATTGAATCCTCCGGAGCGCAGCTCACACCCTCTCCACTGCAGGGCTGACCAAACGGGGAAGCCTCGGGGCTCTGATCTCACCACGATCATGAACACGACGCGGACCAGACCATGCAGAGCAGACCAAACGGGGAAGTTAGCCTTGCGGCACCGCAAGTTAGATTAAAATCTCACAAAACCGGCCACCAGGGAGCGTGGGAAGATTGAATCCTCCGGAGCGCAGCTCACACCCTCTCCACTGCAGGGCAGACCAACGGGGAAGCCTCGGGGCTCTGATCTCTCCACGATCATGAACACGACGAGGACCACACCACGCAGAGCAGACCAAACGGGGAAGCCAGCCTTGCGGCACCGCAAGATAGATTAAAATCTCACAAAACCGGCCACCAGGAAGCGTGGGAAGATTGAATCCTCCGGAGCGCAGCTCACACCCTCTCCACTGCACTCTCCACTGCAGGGCAGACCAACGGGGAAGCCTCGGGGCTCTGATCTCACCACGATCATGAACACGACGAGGACCAGACCATGCACAGCAGACCAAACGGGGAAGTTAGCCTTGCGGCACCGCAAGTTAGATTAAAATCTCACAAAACCGGCCACCAGGGAGCGTGGGAAGATTGAATCCTCCGGAGTGCAGCTCACACCCTCTCCACTGCAGGGCAGACCAACGGGGAAGCCTCGGGGCTCTGATCTCACCATGATCATGAACACGACGAGGACCACACCACGCAGAGCAGACCAAACGGGGAAGCCAGCCTTGCGGCACCGCAAGATAGATTAAAATCTCACAAAACCGGCCACCAGGGAGCGTGGGAAGATTGAATCCTCCGGAGCGCAGCTCACACCCTCTCCACTGCACTCTCCACTGCAGGGCAGACCAACGGGGAAGCCTCGGGGCTCTGATCTCACCACGATCATGAACACGACGAGGACCACACCACGCAGAGCAGACCAAACGGGGAAGCCAGCCTTGGGGCACCGCGAGTTAGATTAAATTCTCACAAAACCGAGAACAGGGAGCGTGGGAAGATTGAATCCTCCGGAGCGCAGCTCACACCCTCTCCACTGCAGGGCTGACCAAACGGGGAAGCCTCGGGGCTCTGATCTCACCACGATCATGAACACGACGAGGACCAGACCATGCAGAGCAGACCAAACGGGGAAGTTAGCCTTGCGGCACCGCAAGTTAGATTAAAATCTCACAAAACCGGCCACCAGGGAGCGTGGGAAGATTGAATCCTCCGGAGCGCAGCTCACACCCTCTCCACTGCACTCTCCACTGCAGGGCAGACCAACGGGGAAGCCTCGGGGCTCTGATCTCACCACGATCATGAACACGACGAGGACCGACCATGCGGAGCGCGCATCCAAACGGGAAGTTAGCCTTGCGGCACCGCAAGTTAGATTAAAATCTCACAAAACCGGCCACCACGGAGCGTGGGAAGATTGAATCCTCCGGAGCGCAGCTCACACCCTCTCCACTGCAGGGCAGACCAAACGGGGAAGCCTCGGGGCTCTGATCTCACCATGATCATGAAGACGGCGAGGACCACACCACGCAGAGCAGACCAAACGGGGAAGCCAGCCTTGCGGCACCGCAAGTTAGATTAAAATCTCACAAAACCGGCCACCAGGGAGCGTGGGAAGATTGAATCCTCTCGAGCGCAGCTCACACCCTCTCCACTGCAGGGCAGACCAAACGGAGAAGCCTCGGGGCTCTGATCTCACCACGATCATGAACACGACGAGGACCAGACCATGCAGAGCAGACCAAACGGGGAAGTTAGCCTTGCGGCACCGCAAGTTAGATTAAAATCTCACAAAACCGGCCACCAGGGAGCGTGGGAAGATTGAATCCTCCGGAGCGCAGCTCACACCTCTCCATCGCACTCTCCACTGCAGGGCAGACCAAACGGGGAAGCCTCGGGGCTCTGATCTCACCATGATCATGAACACGACGAGGACCAGACCACGCAGAGCAGACCAAACGGGGAAGCCAGCCTTGCGGCACCGCAAGTTAGATTAAAATCTCACAAAACCGGCCACCAGGGAGCGTGGGAAGATTGAATCCTCCGGAGCGCAGCTCACACCCTCTCCACTGCAGGGCAGACCAAACGGGGAAGCCTCGGGGCTCTGATCTCACCACGATCATGAACACGACGAGGACCAGACCATGCAGAGCAGACCAAACGGGGAAGTTAGCCTTGCGGCACCGCAAGTTAGATTAAAATCTCACAAAACCGAGAACAGGGAGCGTTGGAAGATTGAATCCTCCGGAGCGCAGCTCACACCCTCTCACCTGCAGGCGGACCAAACGGGAAGCCTCGGGGCTCGATCTCACCATGATCGCGAACACGACGAGACCGTACCACGCGAAGCGGACCAAGCGGGAAGCCAGCCTTGCGGCACCGCAAGTTAGATTAAAATCTCACAAAACCGGCCCAGGGAGCGTGGGAAGATTGAATCCTCCGGAGCGCGCAGCTCACACCTCTCCACCTGCAGGGCGGACCAAACGGGAAGCCTCGGGGCTCGATCTCACCACGATCATGAACACGACGAGACCGCACCATGCGGAGCGAGACCAAACGGGAAGTTAGCCTTGCGGCACGGCAAGTTACATTAAAATCTCACAAAACCGGCCACCAGGGAGCGTGGGAAGATTGAATCCTCCGAGCGCAGCTCACACCCTCTCCACCTGCAGGCGGCGACCAAACGGGAAGCCTCGGGGCTCGATCTCACCACGATCATGAACACGACGAGACCGGACCATGCGGAGCGCACCAAACGGGAAGTTAGCCTTGCGGCACCGCAAGTTAGATTAAAATCTCACAAAACCGGCCACCGGGAGCGTGGGAAGATTGAATCCTCCGGAGCGCAGCTCACACCCTCTCCACTGCACTCTCCACTGCAGGGCAGACCAAACGGGAAGCCTCGGGGCTCGATCTCACCATGATCATGAACAACACGACGAGACCAGGACCACGCAGAGCGAGACCAAACGGGAAGCCAGGCCTTGCGGCACCGCAAGTTATATTAAAATCTCACAAAACCGGCCACCGGGAGCGTGGGAAGATTGAATCCTCCGGAGCGCAGCTCACACCCTCTCCACTGCAGGCGTACCAAACGGGAAGCCTCGGGGCTCGATCTCACCACGATCATGAACACGACGAGACCCGGACCATGCGGAAGCGAGACCAAACGGGAAGTTAGCCTTGCGGCACCGCAAGTTAGATTAAAATCTCACAAAACCGAGAACAGGAGCGTTGGAAGATTGAATCCTCCGGAGCGCACTCACACCTCTCCACCTGCAGGGGCGGACCAAACGGGAAGCCTCGGGGCTCGATCTCACCATGATCATGAACACGACGAGACCGGACCACGCAGAGCGCACCAAACGGGAAGCCAGCCTTGCGGCACCGCAAGTTAGATTAAAATCTCACAAAACCGGCCACCGGGAGCGTGGGAAGATTGAATCCTCCGGAGCGCAGCTCACACCTCTCCCACGCAGGCGGACCAAACGGGAAGCCTCGGGGCTCGATCTCACCACGATCATGAACACGACGAGACCGCACCATGCGGAAGCGATCCAAACGGGGAAGTTAGCCTTGCGGCACACGCCAGTTAGATTAAAATCTCACAAAACCGCCACCGAGGGAGCGTGGGAAGATTGAATCCTCCGGAGCGCAGCTCACACCTCTCCACTGCAGGCGTACCAAACGGGAAGCCTCGGGCTCTCGATCTCACCATGATCATGAACACGACGAGACCGGACCACGCAGAGCGAGACCAAACGGGAAGCCACCTTGCGGCACCGCAAGTTAGATTAAAATCTCACAAAACCGGCCACCAGGAGCGTGGGAAGATTGAATCCTCCGGAGCGCAGCTCACACCCTCTCCACTGCGGGCGTACCAAACGGGAAGCCTCGGGGCTCGATCTCGCCACGATCATGAACACGACGAGACCGGACCATGCGGAGCGCACCAAACGGGGAAGCCAGCCTTGCGGCACCGCAAGTTAGATTAAAATCTCACAAAACCGGCCACCAGGGAGCGTGGGAAGATTGAATCCTCCGGAGCGCAGCTCACACCTCTCCACTGCGGGGCGACCAAACGGGAAGCCTCGGGGCTCGATCTCACCACGATCGCCCAACACGACGCGGACCGGACCATGCGGAAGCGGACCAAACGGGGAAGTTAGCCTTGCGGCACCGCAAGTTAGATTAAAATCTCACAAAACCGGCCACCAGGGAGCGTGGGAAGATTGAATCCTCCGGAGTGCAGCTCACACCCTCTCCACTGCACTCTCCACTGCAGGGCAGACCAAACGGGGAAGCCTCGGGGCTCTGATCTCACCATGATCATGAACACGACGAGGACCAGACCACGCAGAAGCGCAGACAAACGGGAAGCCAGCCTTGCGGCACCGCAAGTTAGATTAAAATCTCACAAAACCGGCCACCAGGGAGCGTGGGAAGATTGAATCCTCCGGAGCGCAGCTCACACCCTCTCCACTGCAGGGCAGACCAAACGGGGAAGCCTCGGGGCTCTGATCTCACCACGATCATGAACACGACGAGACCGCACCATGCAGAGCGCGATCAAACGGGAAGAGCCTTTGCGGCACACAAGTTACATTAAAATCTCACAAAACCGCCACCAGGAGCGTGGGAAGATTGAATCCTCCGGAGCGCAGCTCACACCCTCCACATCTGCAGGCGTACTCAAACGGGAAGCCTCGGGGCTCTGATCTCACCATGATCATGAACACGACGAGGACCACACCACGCAGAGCAGACCAAACGGGGAAGCCAGCCTTGCGGCACCGCAAGTTAGATTAAAATCTCACAAAACCGGCCACCAGGGAGCGTGGGAAGATTGAATCCTCCGGAGCGCAGCTCACACCCTCTCCACTGCAGGGCAGACCAAACGGGGAAGCCTCGGGGCTCTGATCTCACCACGATCATGAACACGACGAGGACCAGACCATGCAGAGCAGACCAAACGGGGAAGCCAGCCTTGCGGCACCGCAAGTTAGATTAAAATCTCACAAAACCGGCCACCAGGGAGCGTGGGAAGATTGAATCCTCCGGAGCGCAGCTCACACCCTCTCCACTGCAGGGCTGACCAAACGGGGAAGCCTCGGGGCTCTGATCTCACCACGATCATGAACACGACGCGGACCAGACCATGCAGAGCAGACCAAACGGGGAAGTTAGCCTTGCGGCACCGCAAGTTAGATTAAAATCTCACAAAACCGGCCACCAGGGAGCGTGGGAAGATTGAATCCTCCGGAGTGCAGCTCACACCCTCTCCACTGCAGGGCAGACCAACGGGGAAGCCTCGGGGCTCTGATCTCACCACGATCATGAACACGACGAGGACCACACCACGCAGAGCAGACCAAACGGGGAAGCCAGCCTTGCGGCACCGCAAGATAGATTAAAATCTCACAAAACCGGCCACCAGGGAGCGTGGGAAGATTGAATCCTCCGGAGCGCAGCTCACACCCTCTCCACTGCACTCTCCACTGCAGGGCAGACCAACGGGGAAGCCTCGGGGCTCTGATCTCACCACGATCATGAACACGACGAGGACCAGACCATGCAGAGCAGACCAAACGGGGAAGTTAGCCTTGCGGCACCGCAAGTTAGATTAAAATCTCACAAAACCGGCCACCACGGAGCGTGGGAAGATTGAATCCTCCGGAGCGCAGCTCACACCCTCTCCACTGCAGGGCAGACCAACCGGGGAAGCCTCGGGGCTCTGATCTCACCATGATCATGAACACGACGAGGACCAGACCACGCAGAGCAGACCAAACGGGGAAGCCAGCCTTGCGGCACCGCAAGTTAGATTAAAATCTCACAAAACCGAGAACATGGAGCGTGGGAAGATTGAATCCTCCGGAGCGCAGCTCACACCCTCTCCACCGCAGGCGGCGGACCAAACGGGAAGCCTCGGGGCTCGATCTCACCATGATCATGAACACGACGAGACCGCACCCACGCAGAAGCGCACCAAACGGGGAAGCCAGCCTTGCGGCACCGCAAGTTAGATTAAAATCTCACAAAACCGCCACCGAGGAGCGTGGGAAGATTGAATCCTCCGGAGCGCAGCTCACACCCTCTCCACTGCACTCTCCACTGCAGGGCAGACCAAACGGGGAAGCCTCGGGGCTCTGATCTCACCATGATCATGAACACGACGAGGACCAGACCACGCAGAGCAGACCAAACGGGGAAGCCAGCCTTGCGGCACCGCAAGTTACATTAAAATCTCACAAAACCGCCACCGAGGAGCGTGGGAAGATTGAATCCTCCGGAGCGCAGCTCACACCCTCTCCACTGCAGGGCTGACCAAACGGGGAAGCCTCGGGGCTCTGATCTCACCACGATCATGAACACGACGAGGACCACACCACGCAGAGCAGACCAAACGGGGAAGCCAGCCTTGCGGCACCGCAAGATAGATTAAAATCTCACAAAACCGGCCACCAGGGAGCGTGGGAAGATTGAATCCTCCGAGGAGCGCAGCTCACACCTCTCCATCGCACTCTCCACTGCAGGGGCGACCAACGGGAAGCCTCGGGGCTCTGATCTCACCACGATCATGAACACGACGAAGACCAGACCATGCAGAGCAGACCAAACGGGGAAGTTAGCCTTGCGGCACCGCAAGTTAGATTAAAATCTCACAAAACCGCCACCACGGAGCGTGGGAAGATTGAATCCTCCGAGCGCAGCTCACACCCTCTCCACCGCAGGCGTACCAAACGGGAAGCCTCGGGGCTCGATCTCACCATGATCATGAACACGACGAGACCCAGACCACACGCAGAGCAGACCAAACGGGGAAGCCAGCCTTGCGGCACCGCAAGTTAGATTAAAATCTCACAAAACCGAGAACATGGAGCGTGGGAAGATTGAATCCTCCGGAGCGCAGCTCACACCCTCTCCACTGCAGGCGTACCAAACGGGAAGCCTCGGGGCTCGATCTCACCATGATCATGAACACGACGAGACCAGACCACGCAGAAGCGCACCAAACGGGAAGCCAGCCTTGCGGCACCGCAAGTTAGATTAAAATCTCACAAAACCGGCCACCAGGGAGCGTGGGAAGATTGAATCCTCCGGAGCGCAGCTCACACCCTCTCCACTGCACTCTCCACTGCAGGGCATACCAAACGGGGAAGCCTCGGGGCTCTGATCTCACCATGATCATGAACACGACGAGGACCAGACCACGCAGAGCAGACCAAACGGGGAAGCCAGCCTTGCGGCACCGCAAGTTAGATTAAAATCTCACAAAACCGAGAACAGGAGCGTGGGAAGATTGAATCCTCGGAGCGCAGCTCACCCCTCTCCACAGCTGCGGGCGAGACCAAACGGGAAGCCTCGGGGCTCGATCTCACCATGATCATGAACACGACGAGACCGGACCCACGCAGAAGCGCACCAAACGGGGAAGCCAGCCTTGCGGCACCGCAAGTTAGATTAAAATCTCACAAATCCGCCACCAGGGAGCGTGGGAAGATTGAATCCTCCGAGCGCAGCTCACACCCTCTCCACCACCAGCAGGCGTACCAAACGGGGAAGCCTCGGGGCTCTGATCTCACCATGATCATGAACACGACGAGGACCAGACCACGCAGAGCAGACCAAACGGGGAAGCCAGCCTTGCGGCACCGCAAGTTAGATTAAAATCTCACAAAACCGGCCACCAGGGAGCGTGGGAAGATTGAATCCTCCGAGCGCAGCTCACACCTTCTCCACTGCGGGGCGCGACCAAACGGGAAGCCTCGGGGCTCGATCTCACCACGATCATGAACACGACGAGACCCGGACCATGCGGAAGCGGAGACCAAACGGGAAGCCAGCCTTGCGGCACCACAAGTTAGATTAAAATCTCACAAAACCGCCCACCGAGGAGCGTGGGAAGATTGAATCCTCCGGTGCGCAGCTCACACCCTCTCCACTGCTGCAGGCGAGACCAAACGGGAAGCCTCGGGGCTCGATCTCACCACGATCATGAACACGACGAGGACCAGACCATGCAGAGCAGACCAAACGGGGAAGTTAGCCTTGCGGCACCGCAAGTTAGATTAAAATCTCACAAAACCGGCCACCAGGGAGCGTGGGAAGATTGAATCCTCCGGAGCGCAGCTCACACCCTCTCCACTGCAGGGCAGACCAAACGGGGAAGCCTCGGGGCTCTGATCTCACCACGATCATGAACACGACGAGACCAGACCATGCGGAGCGACCAAACGGGAAGCCAGCCTTGCGGCACCGCAAGTTAGATTAAAATCTCACAAAACCGCCACCGGGAGCGTGGGAAGATTGAATCCTCCGGAGCGCAGCTCACACCTCTCCACTTGGACTCTTCCACTGCAGGGACATACCAAACGGGAAGCCTCGGGGCTCGATCTCACCATGATCATGAACACGACGAGGACCAGACCACGCAGAGCAGACCAAACGGGGAAGCCAGCCTTGCGGCACCGCAAGATAGATTAAAATCTCACAAAACCGGCCACCAGGGAGCGTGGGAAGATTGAATCCTCCGGAGCGCAGCTCACACCCTCTCTACTGCAGGGCAGACCAAACGGGGAAGCCTCGGGGCTCTGATCTCACCACGATGATGAACACGACGAGGACCAGACCATGCAGAGCAGACCAAACGGGGAAGTTAGCCTTGCGGCACCGCAAGTTAGATTAAAATCTCACAAAACCGAGAACAGGGAGCGTGGGAAGATTGAATCCTCCGGAGTGCAGCTCACACCCTCTCCACTGCACTCTCCACTGCAGGGCAGACCAAACGGGGAAGCCTCGGGGCTCTGATCTCACCATGATCATGAACACGACGAGGACCAGACCACGCAGAGCAGACCAAACGGGGAAGCCAGCCTTGCGGCACCGCAAGTTAGATTAAAATCTCACAAATCCGGCCACCAGGGAGCGTGGGAAGATTGAATCCTCCAGAGCGCAGCTCACACCCTCTCCACTGCAGGGCAGACCAAACGGGGAAGCCTCGGGGCTCTGATCTCACCACGATCATGAACACGACGAGGACCAGACCATGCAGAGCAGACCAAACGGGGAAGTTAGCCTTGCGGCACCGCAAGTTAGATTAAAATCTCACAAAACCGGCCACCACGGAGCGTGGGAAGATTGAATCCTCCGGAGCGCAGCTCACACCCTCTCCACTGCACTCTCCACTGCAGGGCAGACCAACGGGGAAGCCTCGGGGCTCTGATCTCACCACGATCATGAACACGACGAGGACCAGATCATGCAGAGCAGACCAAACGGGGAAGTTAGCCTTGCGGCACCGCAAGTTAGATTAAAATCTCACAAAACCGGCCACCAGGGAGCGTGGGAAGATTGAATCCTCCGAGCACACCACACCCCTCTCCACCTGCAGGCGAGACCAAACGGGAAGCCTTGGGGCTCGATCTCACCATGATCATGAACACGACGAGACCGGACCACGCGAAGCGAGACCAAACGGGAAGCCACCTTGCGGCACCGCAAGTTACATTATAATCTCACAAAACCGCCACCAGGGAGCGTGGGAAGATTGAATCCTCCGAGCGCAGCTCACACCTCTCCACCTGCAGGCGCGAGACCAAACGGGAAGCCTCGGGGCTCGATCTCACCACGGTCATGAACACGACGAGGACCGGACCATGCGGAAAGCGCACCAAACGGGGAAGTTAGCCTTGCGGCACCGCAAGTTAGATTAAAATCTCACAAAACCGAGAAACAGGAGCGTGGGAAGATTGAATCCTCCGAGTGCGGCTCACACCCTCTCCACTGCACTCTCCACTGCAGGGCAGACCAAACGGGGAAGCCTCGGGGCTCGATCTCACCATGATCATGAACACGACGAGACCGGACCACGCAGAGCGCACCAAACGGGAAGCCAGCCTTGCGGCACCGCAAGTTAGATTAAAATCTCACAAAACCGGCCACCAGGAGCGTGGGAAGATTGAATCCTCCGGAGTGCAGCTCACACCCTCTCCACCATCGGGGCGAGACCAACGGGAAGCCTCGGGGCTCTGATCTCACCACGATCATGAACACGACGAGGACCACACCACGCAGAGCAGACCAAACGGGGAAGCCAGCCTTGCGGCACCGCAAGATAGATTAAAATCTCACAAAACCGGCCACCAGGGAGCGTGGGAAGATTGAATCCTCCGGAGCGCAGCTCACACCTCTCCATCGCACTCTCCACTGCAGGCGCGACCAACGGGAAGCCTCGGGGCTCGATCTCACCACGATCATGAACACGACGAGACCGGACCATGCGGAAGCGGCACCAAACGGGGAAGTTAGCCTTGCGGCACCGCAAGTTTAGATTAAAATCTCACAAAACCGGCCACCGGGAGCGTGGGAAGATTGAATCCTCCGAGCGCAGCTCACACCCTCTCCACCGCAGGCGCGACCAAACGGGAAGCCTCGGGGCTCTGATCTCACCACGATCATGAACACGACGAGGACCAGACCATGCAGAGCAGACCAAACGGGGAAGTTAGCCTTGCGGCACCGCAAGTTAGATTAAAATCTCACAAAACCAGCCACCAGGGAGCGTGGGAAGATTGAATCCTCCGGAGCGCAGCTCACACCCTCTCCACTGCAGGGCAGACCAAACGGGGAAGCCTCGGGGCTCTGATCTCACCATGATCATGAACACGACGAGGACCAGACCACGCAGAGCAGACCAAATGGGGAAGCCAGCCTTGCGGCACCGCAAGTTAGATTAAAATCTCACAAAACCGGCCACCAGGGAGCGTGGGAAGATTGAATCCTCCGGAGCGCAGCTCACACCTCTCCACCGCTGCAGGCGTACCAAACGGGAAGCCTCGGGGCTCGATCTCACCACGATCATGAACACGACGAGGACCAGACCATGCAGAGCAGACCAAACGGGGAAGTTAGCCTTGCGGCACCGCAAGTTAGATTAAAATCTCACAAAACCGGCCACCAGGGAGCGTGGGAAGATTGAATCCTCCGGAGCGCAGCTCACACCTCTCCACTGCGGGCGGACCAAACGGGAAGCCTCGGGGCTCGATCTCACCATGATCATGAACACGACGAGACCGGACCACGCAGAAGGACCAAACGGGGAAGCCAGCCTTGCGGCACCGCAAGTTAGATTAAAATCTCACAAAACCGGCCACCAGGGAGCGTGGGAAGATTGAATCCTCCGGAGTGCAGCTCACACCCTCTCCACTGCACTCTCCACTGCAGGACAGACCAACGGGGAAGCCTCGGGGCTCTGATCTCACCACGAACATGAACACGACGAGGATCAAACCACGCAGACATGCACCGACATGGCCAAACCAATCGGGGAAGCCAATTTCGCAAGGTCACCAAAAACGCAATAACCTCTGAAGGAGCTTGCTCCGACCAGAACTCAGACCAGGGACTTCAGGAAATTGACCACGACGGCGAAAAACAAAATTCAGTACTCTCCTTCAAGCCGTTTCGTTTGAACTAGAATGCTTCCAATTCGGCGCGCGATTTGCTATCCCCTCCTGGTTGATTACTGTGTGATCTATAATACTCCGCATAAAACTCTGCGAACAAGCTGGACTCGGACGACTCTGTACTCACATTCTGCAGATCAAATTTGACGATCTCTTCTTGTGCCCGATTCGTAACTTCATCTTGTTCCTCTAATCCCGCCATTTCTTCCTCTACTTGTGCAAACGCAGCGCCTTCTTGCAACCCTAACTGGACAGTACACAAGCAAATGGAGGCCTTGAACGATCATCGTTTACAACCTCATTGTTGAGGGTCACTGAATTCCAATTGCTAAACAAATCTATCTCTCTGACACAGCTACCCTCCTACTCTGCGATTCCTACTCTCTTTCATAAATTTAGAGTCTGTCAAAGCTGCAATGTAGATTCCTCATCGCTGGCATCGCTGTCGCGCCTGTCAATCAATCTAAATTCGGTGGACTAAATATAATGCTATTGTTCCCTTTTTAGTGGGGTCGCGGTGCCGATTATCGGAGCGCTCTCCGCCAGTTCCGCCGGAGCAGGAACACGGAGGTCACTGGCATCGAAGTCGGAGCCCCAAGCTTCCTGCTCGGAGCCCGTCGATCCCTACTGACAGCCCGAGGCGGAGACCGAAGCGATGACCGAGGCGGAGCCCAAAGCGGAGCCCGAAGCGGAGTCCGAGGCTTTCCCTGCCCGATGCATACCCGGAGCGCGATGGGTCCCTGCCCGGTTCCAACCACAGACCGGCGTGTTGCCCGGAACATACCCGGAGCGCGAGGGTCCCTGCCCGGTTCCACCCACAGACCGGCGTGTTGCCCGGTACATACCCGGAGCGCAAGGGTCCCTACCCGGTTCCACCCACAGACCGGCGTGGAAAGGCAAGGACGGTTCTATACACGGCTTTGTACCCGAAACTCCACTAGTTCAAAATCCACTAGTTCTACCTGACTCACTACCAAAACTCAGTACTTCAAAACAAAAATCTGAACAATGCATTCCACAAAAACCATATTTGCATTCACGTGAAGAATACGAGTCACTCGGTATTATTTTGCTATGATCCATAAATATCATGAACCCTCTTAAATACATATCAGGATTCAAATCTGCCTCATATTAAATAATGAACTCTCGTTGACTGTATACTTAATCAACCCTACGTCCTCCCAGTAAACCAGGAAGAAGGGTTTCTCGTGTACCTCCTCTAATTCTTCAGCACCTCTCTCAAATCCTTCGGTTGTATCATTTTGTGTTTCCTGATGATAAGAAGCGTCTGCTCTCTCGCCGATATCTGTGACTCTTTTCTCTTCAATCATTGCTGCTTCGTCTCCTGATCGATCGTCCTCCTCTTCCGATCCTCTACAACCCTGAAGACAACACATGTTGATATTAAGCCAAGCATGTCTTCTGGGAATACTTTGACCTTGACAAATATCAACATCTTTGTATTATCCACTATTTCATTACCTCGTTTGTAGAGTCAACTCCTCCATCGTCATCGCCATCCACGCAAACAGTGTCACTAGACGTCCTGAACTGCCTTCTACGCCCTTCCTCCTCCTCTTCTTCAGCTCCTTCAGTGCCGACACTCTCCGGGACACTGTCGAGGTTCAACGATCGCATTTTGATAGTCCGCCTGAATGGCGGTAGCACATCATCGTCGATCAATATATCGTACTCGTCCGGCTCCCTATCATCGCCGCTTGAGCCTCTCCCATCGCGCTTACGCAAAGCACTACGTCTCTGTGCTTTCGAATTAGTGAACTTTGTTCCACCCCTCCGCTTCTTCTTTCTCTGACCTATCTCCTTTCCTCTCTCACTACCGCTAGCGGATTCGTCCATATTGCTTGTAATTAGATAACTTCTCACACATTCGACCTAACAAGTCTAAGTGTTCTCACTGCAAATGAAGAGGTTGAACTATGAGTTTCAACTCCATTATATAAGTTCTCCCATACCGCTGAGAAACCCTAATCAGCCAACGCGTTTTCCCTAACATACCGCAATCACCGTGTCTGACAATCCAAAATAAGCTAACTTCTGAATGCATCTATTATCCAACTAAATCTCTGACAATGATTGCCGCCGTCACTTTACCTTCTCCACCTCCTTATTTTATCGAGGGATCTAATATTTTTAACCATGTCTACTTAATGCAATTATGTGATATATGTCAGTTCAGCTAATTTGAATATTATAAGTCCTGTGCTTTCAACTCATCGTGCTCACGATTAAGATTATCGTGTATCTATACGTTTTATTATAAGACATTACGTAACATAAGTATACGTTCGCAAACACCGTTCACCAATTTTTACTATTTAAACATTTAAAATGCACCTAGGACTCTCTTTCTCCGTGCACTTGTTGATGCTGTCTTCCTCGCCTCAGTCTATGTGAACCCGCGAAACGGTTCACTCTAGCGGAAATACGTTCCTCGCAAAGTTTAGCGCGTAATTATCAAGTTTCCATGGTTTAATTAGACTTTTTAGCTCATTTCGTAGATTCACGGAATACCCATGGTCTCATAGGAGGTTTTGGCACAAGCGGCCGCTCTTGCTCTAATTTATACCAAATTAGTACTTTTGATAAACGCCAATATATTAAACGGCGAGTTTTTAGTATGTTTTAGCGATTACGTATTCCTAAGTAGAGGTCGGTTTGCCCCATTTTTTCCCTTACCTTCTACAAAACCCCTATACGAGGTGGGGTGCCTTTATCTAACCCAATGGGTTAGGAAAAACTATGGATGGAAGTCCGTCCAACTGGACGGATGAAATCCGCCCAATTGGACGGATGAAGCTTTTTGCTTCAACCTCCCTGGATCAGCCAGGGAGGAGGGAGAGTGAGGAGAGAAGCCGTTAGGCTAGTTTTTTGTGTGTGTGCATTTTTTGGTGGGAGTTTTTTTTGTGTGGAGATTCAAGGTTTTTGAGTGGGAGAGTGTGTGAAGAGATTATGCGTGGGAAGTGAGATCTAGAATGTTGGGTGGTGGCATTCTCTGGGAAAGATCGTTGTGTGTAGGGTTTGTGTGAGAAGAAGCAATCGTGAGCAAGGAGTGCCAACAGATCCGCAGCGGGAAGGAAGCCAGCAACGGCAACCCAGCCCCGACGGCGACGGCCAGCTCCATTCCAGCCTCGAACTTGCTTGCATTTCGATTTTAGTCGGTTGCTTGCGCATTTTTCGCTTGCGTATTCTTTTGATCGGTTCATTCTAGCTGATTTCTTACTGTATCACGCCACCTTTCCATTAGCTGATTGTTCTATTCGCATTCCGGGTTTACTGGACCAGTTAAGAAAAGCTCGATCGGTGGCATCGTCACCGACATCGAAGCGGATCCAACCCAGGAAGATCCGGTTAGAGCGGACCGCCGGCATCGACAACACCGACAACAGATCGGAACCGGCAGCGGCGTGCTCGGACCTGCAGCGGCGTGCTCGGACCTGCAGCGGCCAGTTGCAGCGACGACGGCGACATCGCGACGGATCTCTGGCGAGCAGCGGCACTAGATCGAAGCAAGCGAAGCGCCATCGAGAGAGCTGGCAGATCGGTGGAATCGGCGAAGTGCCGTTGACAGAGCCGGCGGTCGGCCGGAGCACCAGATCGACATCGACGAGCAGGGAGTAGCGGAGTCAGCGACGAACAGAGTCACGGCGACGGAGCTCGGAGGGCGAGCAGGAGCGCTGAACGGCGGACCAGCATCATCGACTGGAGCGCGCCGACAGGATTGGTGGCGGCGAGGGCGCGGACACGGCCACGAGCAGAGGACGCCGGAGGCCAGCCGAATTGCTCCGGCTCCACGGATCATCACCACAGCAACGTGATCATCAACAGCGCCGACCCGGCCAGCAGCCGGCAGCAGCGGAGGAGACGACCACGAGCAGCTATCGGAGACGCAGGCAATCGACACGGCCGCGGAGGATCCAGCGCCGGCGATGAGTACGTGAGCACGAAGACGGAGGAAGATCCCGCACCACGTGGGTTCGGAGCAGCCCCGACGGCGCAGTAGCGACAGCCCGGCGAAGGAGAGCCGCGGCAGCAACAGCAGCCATGTCCCCTCCCCGTGATATTACGGAGGGTAGACAGGGTGCTAATATAGAGGGAGCCCCCCTCCTCCTTCATTGTTTGTGTTGCTTTATGGTTGGTTGTAGAATGCTTTGATAGGAATGTGTGGACCTCTATTTTGAAAAAATGGCAAAACTAATTGCCAAAAAATTGATTGTTTGTTGTTGTTTGTGATTCATGTTATCTTATGTGTGTAATGGTTGTCTAGTTGAATGAATAAGCTTGCTGGAATGTTAGGTGTGTAATTAGGGTGCTCCGTGTGTAAAGGGTAGTGCGGAAGCGCTGCCCAAATTTGGGCTGAAATTATAAAAGATAGGTTAAAAATTCGGGGATTTGTAATCGGTGCGGAAGCGCTGCCCAATATTTCCCAATTAAACCTAAATTGTGTTAGGAGTGGTGAATTGCATATTTAATGGATTGTTAGCACTCATATGTCGATTAGGGTGCTTAGGATTGAGGTAGAAGGTGTTTAGATGTGAATTGCAACCTCTTCCAACCCTAATTTGTGTGCTGGACCTCTTGGTCCATATGCGTTTTGAAGGCCTTAAGTGTTCATTTTGGTCGTTTTTGTGCCCACAATTGAGCCCTAGGCCCTTGGTGGTCAAATGAGGGCTATTTGAACCTCCTAGGTATGCTTTGGGAGACTCACTTCACTACTGGAGTTACATGTTTGGGATTAAATTGGGGCTTGATTGAATGATTGTGCTTCTATGTTAAATTCAAATTAGTCATTGCATGCATGTATGAAGTTTAGTGTCCATTGCTTGGAAGGATTGTTTTGTGTGCGCCCATCCCCACGGCCCACTTGTGAGTTAGAAACCGGAACACCGGGATTTGACCTCACAGTCTATCATGGCCCCCTCCGCTCCCCTGCCTCCCTCTGCAGACGTCATTGCCATTAGGTCTGACGACTTAAGTCCTCCAATCTGCATTCCTCAGGGGGTGGATGGAGTGGCTGAAGTTACTCCGTCTTGGCTAGCAATTCGTTTCGGGTTTGATGAGTCTTCTCTCTGGTTAGAGAAACATGTCTTGGATCCAAACACTAACCTTGTCCAGTACTCCGTCCTTGTCGAACTAGTCGACCTAGAGAGTAATTGTAGAATGTATAAGCTACAGCCCGGACAGTATCGACTGTTTGGCTTGACAGAGTCCGTCATGAACGCCTCCACTGTCCTCCTCATTCCACGAAGTTCTTCTACCATATCCATTGTTCTTCCAGTTCTAGCTCGTGTCAAGGTCGAACCCGAACTCCAAGTCCGAATTGATATTTCTGATTCTTCCGAGGATGAAAGAATAGCGTCCATCCGGTCTCGTCGACTATCATCAAATCTGCCTCCGCCCTCTTCTAGTTCTGAACATAGTCTCAGAACAACCCCCTCTTCTCTTCCAAAACTCGCAAACCCCAAAAACATTCTTTCCTCACTCCGTAGATTAGGTAGTATGTCTCGCAACAAAACTATACTTAAAAAAATTGATTTCCATTCCATTCGTACTCACAGCGTCTCTTTCCTGCCTCCCACTTTCAATGGTGATGTCCTATACATTCTCCCTCCCGTTCTACCAACTACTGCTGTCAAAGTAGCCAAATCTATGGAAGGGATGGACAAAAGATACGACGGCCATGTGTGGACCAGGACAATGACTACTAACATCAGTAACAACCTCGGTTTGTCTTTCCGCTACTCTAACTGTGTAGGGCATCTTCAATGCCACAATGACAAGTGCAGCTTCTTGCTACGACCTGGCCGCAGAGCACAAGTGAATGAGGTGGAGTTCGAGGGCTTTACCAAGGACCCCTTCTCTGTTGGCCACGCGCCTCCTCCTTCTTCAACACTTGTCTGTAAGATCTGCAAAGAACCTCCCGTTTGTGTTGATATATGTCCTTCTAAAATATTCTACGTATTCGGAGAAGAGAGTCAAGAGCGGGCGTGTGTGCATATCGGTACGCACGAACATCCTGTGAAGGTCGGAGACTACAGATGTGCACGTAAAATTATTGATGAGTTAATAGAGGAGCACGTAGAACGTAACCCACAAGCTACTACGTCCAAAATAGTCATGGAGGCAAGCAAGGACTTACTCGGAAACTTACTTCTCCGTGAAGAAGGTGACCCTGTAACCTCCAAGCTCACCCTCCAAGAGCTAGAACCTATATTCGATCAGTGTAAAGAGCTGAACTCTCCCAGCGTGAGGAATCGTATTACCACTTTTAAGCACTTGCGCAGATACGGTGTTCTTGATGGGATCACCAAGCTTCGAGGCCTCAGCAACTGGGCTTACATCCAACGTAACCAGTTCCCCGGCCAAGGAGATGAAAGTGACAAAGTGTTCATTTTCAAGATGTCCGAGGTCGGCCCCGGAAGCAGTATTGACCTTGTTCGTCGTATGCAGCCCGGAGGCGACCTCTCCCATGCGTGGATGATGTTCGACCACGTCAAGCGTGTCAAGAAGTGGACGACCATGGCATGCCACGTTTATGACTCAAAAATCTGCCGCATTCTAACTATTGCATGCTGTGATTTCCAGTCTGAAGACGGAGATGCTCAAATCGTCTTCTGGAAGAACCTAAACCACGTCATGGGCAGGAACGGAGTAGAAGCGCCGCAGTTTCAAGGGTTCATGGCCGACAGTGCGCAAGCCAACTGGAACGCTGTGCGGATCATTTATGGCTCCGGAGACCCTAAAGAGCCCATGGAAGGCCGCGGGCGGACTTGCTACTTCCATTGGACGCAATCCCTAGAGAAACACACCAAACAATACATCGTGCACGAACTGCAGGATCAACATCGTCATCTTTGTAAGCAATACAAAGATGCACGCACCATGGCTGAGGCGGAGACAAGATACTTGGCGATCCGAGCGTGGTGGGCGTCGGCGCAGGCCACCTCCGACGTTGGATTAGGTCACCTCGAACACTGGCTTGCATTCTGGCATTTCCGATAAAGGCAGTGCGGTGGCTTCATGGAGTTGGTGAGTCCACAGTCACTGTAGCAATTATGTACACGTGCATTGATGTCTAGTAAATTTGTAAAATATATTTACCTTTTTAGTATAGAATATTCTGTTGTCTTGAAATTTTTCAGTTACAATTATATAAATTTTCTATTTTTCAAAAATCTATTTTTAGACCAGCCTTGCGGTGCAGCAAGTCTAACCTGATCTAGACATCATGATCAACTTCTTTTGTTACTAAGTAAACAGTCTTTGCACCTTGCAGGAAAATAAATATTCTGCGGAGGAGCTGGCGGAGATGCCTTCATGTAACCTTGCGGAATCTATCCATAACAAATGGTTGCAAGCGTCCGGCAACAAGGGTGGGGACTTGTACGTTGCAGCTGTCGATGATTATGTTCGTGCTTTCCTCCAAGTTGTGGGATACCACGACTTCAACGGAGGTGGTAAGGGTGGTAATGGGCCAACATCCGAAGAACTATTACTTCGTCTTGCCCATAAAGCTCAACGAACCGGCGATCCATCAGGCCTCACAAAGGCAGTGTCTGACTATCCAAGAGCTGAAAATATTTGTACCCGCGACGCCCACCTTGAAGGGGCCGAGGTATTCGGATCCAAGAAACGTAAGGCTGATGTTCCAATTGGAGCTGATGATGAAACGCACAGACCTGACACCGTGAGCTACTCACGTCCCCGAATCGGAAGAAGGGTTACCCGAGCTTGTGCTGAAAATCTGAGTACTATCCATGAAGAAGATGAAGTTGAGGAGCTACCGACAATACCATCCACTTTTGCTAGACCTAGTATTGAACGTGTGACCGTTGTTCAGGAGACTAGAGTAGACGAGAGGCTGTGGCACATTGCCCGTTTGAGGGAGAATTCTGCCAAGGCTTGTTGGGGTATCATGCGAAAGAGTAAAAAAAGATGTGACTCACGAATTATTCAGAAGGGGAAGGCGACCGCGGCTCCAACTTACACCGGAGTATGGCAACGCCCTCAAGAGGGGCCAAGAAAAATTGATCAGTTCTTTTTTTGTCCAGATGATATTGATAGGTGTGTGAAGGGTCATCGTCGCAAGTGGATTGAGCCATTCTCTCTAAGCGACGATAGACCCCCTATTCCTTCAATATGGCCTGTTAAGATAGGGACAAACCTTACACATGATGAGATGGAGGCGTTAGAGAATGCGGGCTTCCGATTACCCCAAAAAGAACAGCTTCCTAGGAACCGCACATTCAATAATGCTGCCCCACCAAGAGACTTGTCCCATATTCCAGTCCCGGAGAAGCCGGACGTGTACCCGAGGTCAAGAAGATCGAAGAACATGAAACGCATTCCAACTGTGACTTCAAAGCACATGAAGAATATTGAGTCTGCCACCTCAATGCAGGCTAGAATTCTGAAGGTGACCATGATCCCGCAGCCTGGTTTTGGGTGTATCATAGACTTGGAGTTGCATTCAGATGCAGTTTATAGACTTTCAATTAGTAAATTCCCGGATTGCTCATGCCCAGTGTTCAAGAAAACAATTTCTTCGTTAGGAAGGAGAGATCCATATCGACCGTGCAAGCACCTATACTTCATCACGGTATTAGTTTGCAAATTTGATCCGGATGCTGACGTCTTCATCCACGCGGCCACTCTTAGTTTCAACGAGGTGAAGAAGATTCTAGAGGGAGGAATCCTAGACTATGCTACAGATTAGAATGCCTTATATCTCCTCATCTACGTACGCTATATGTTAGTCTTATCATTAGGTGCTCCAAGCTATATGTGATATTTTTTCACAACTTATTAGAAATTATTATACGAGTACCTACATGTACAGCAAACCTTGCCAATTTGTCTAACTCAGAGTACTATTCACTTAGAAATATTACCTTAGAAACCTCTTGACATTTAAAAATTTGAGATTTACTATCGAGTTTTGTAGCTGAAGTCTCACAAAATTCAGGGAATTTAAGCCTTATTTCCACGGGTTTGGGTCACTTAATCCACAGTTATAAGTCTAGAATATTCGATTATTCCCAAGAATATTCAAAAATTATTCTCAATTTTTTTAAAGACTATTTTTAGAAATATTTTTACTAAAAATACATACTCAGCCCTAAAAATTCTAAATCTTACCGCTCACCGCTCACCGCTCACCGCTCACCGCTCACCGCTCACCGCTCACCGCTCACCGCTCACCGCTCACCGCTCACCGCTCACCGCTCACCGCTCACCGCTCACCGCTCACCGTTCAACGCTCACACGGTAGCAACGTCCGTGCACAACATACGTGATATGTCGTCGTTTCGACGATTTCACGTATGCAGGGCTGTCGTTGGCTACAGGCAAAGTAACGTTGATATCGGGGATGCTTTGGGCTTGGATAATGGCACTGACCATTACCTGTCGTTGCTTCTTGTTCTTGACAAACCCGTTCTGCTTCACCCAATCCTGGTAGTCGTACTTCTCTATGACATTCACGGTAAGTTCGTATATCAACCAATCCATTATGCGCCCAAGTAGCTTCTTCTTAGATTGTCTCAGGACGGCTTTCATATTGGAATGAAAGGATTCAATAGCCGCGGTTGTATCTTGACCGGCATGTGGGATCTTCCTGTCACCCACTACCCACATCTGAATCTTTGGCATCCACTCCTTGTCGAAGTATTTCCAATAGGCATCCGCCCCATGGAGGTTGACCTTCGCCTGCGAGTAGACATGCTAAACCCACTCAATCAGAGTCCATATCTTCGAGTATAAAGTCCGGGAGGCAGGGTCTTCGTGATAGCTTGGTGTCTCCGATAAGTACATCAGGTCACCCACTATTCGCAGTACAGCAGCCCGAGTCTCCATGTCTTTCAGCTTCGCACAAGCATTCTTCTGCCATGCGCGTCGGACGTGCCATAGGCATAGAAATAAATGTGAAGATGGCCATACCTCCCTGCGATATATCGCACGCCATCGTATGAGATAATATCATATAGGTGAGCCAAATACCGATAACCATAGGAACGGCGACTGTTCGATAACGGAACTTATCTTAGTAAGTTTATCTCATTATCGGCATCGTCAAGGACGAAAGCAGTGGGTCTCCAGTCGGGTCTTTCGAGGGTCAACTTGTTCTTCAGGGCAGTCATCCACGGGGCAAGGTCGCTTTGCTTTGATCTCGCTGTGATGACAAAGGCCACGGGGACCCCGTTTCTCCAGTCGTCGAACACCATCATAGTGAACAGCGGGTACTTATATCATCACCAATCCGAGATAGAAGTTACAACCGTTGATTAGGTCGAGTACTAGATAGCAAGCAATGAGTCGAGAGGAGCGACACATACCTTCTTGTTGTTTGTAGCAAAAGTGCCGTCTATGGCAACGATGCTGTCATGTCCGTGTTTCAACATCATTCTCGTTTGGAACGGAGTTTGGATTCCAATTACGAAAGGGACATTCTCAGATGTTAGTGGCCCATCTACTCTAGTGCCTGGGTCTTGGTAGTAGAACACAGACTCCCTATTCTCTCTCACCCACATTCGCACGCTTTCCGCATCGTTATCGTGTTTCTTATACATTGACTGCGACCGTACTCCACATATGTTGCGAATGTCTTCCATGCTTAGGAAACAATCTCGCGAAGGATTTAGTGTGCCCTCATCGCGAGCCTTCAGAACCAATTTCTGGTGCTTCTGTTTGACTGCTTCAGAACCCAGTCCCTTATTTCTTCCGATATGTGTTTCCGAAACCTAAACTTACCTCTCTGAACATTACTCTTATCATGGACAATATTGCCATCCTTGTCCACGTGGTCTGTGCAAAAGTACCCCACCTTTGCGATAGCCGGAAGGAAGTAGTATCTTTTGATGTAGAACCGACATTGACATCCAACCTTCATAGATCCACCCTCCTTAGCATCTGTAGCACGCGGTCCTTTCTGTCCTCATCCAGAGTATATCGTCTTGCCTTTCCGGTTGTATCTCTTTGGCTTAGGTGCCATGTCCGGCGTAATAGTCTCGAACTTATCCCTGTTGTCTTGAGGACCATATTGACAACGCCATCTACATCTGAAATCCGTCAGTGTCCTGAAGCGCGATAACACGACATCTACATCTGAAATCCATCAGTATTCGGTAGGGCGATAACAGTGTCCGATATGAGATTTGCAAATCCGGTTGGGAGACATTTCTCACCGTTGATACTCGATGTGACAATTCCACCTATAGTGTGTTTTGTCTCCCACGTTCGTAGGGTCGAACTTGTCTCGAACAAAGGTTGTCTCCACGTCCTTCCTCGCGGACTGCTCACCATTGACGAAATCGGTGACTCTGTCCCAAGGAATGTAGGCGATAAGCTTCATTTGCTTCTTTCCTAAATGCTTGCCTTGGATTACAGGAGGATCCCCTTCGCGACCCGACTTCGTCTCGCTGTCCGCTTCAACATTCCAAGTAAGATCCTTCCACGTGAAAAGTCCATCCGGAGGGATCTGCAGCGAATCACGGATTCGAAATACTTTGTGTCCGTGCCTCATGAGATAATCCACAAACGGACCCTCTCGGAAGGCTTCGTCCAAATCCTGTATACCCTCCTCTCGCACACCTTCCGCCTTCTTCCGACACTGTCTCCTACTCTTGTTATCGGCGGCCACATTGTCCACTTCATTGCGGTATACTGAATTCGGAGCATGTTGGGGTAGCTCGCCATCGCCTTCCGCCTGTATTGCTACATTCAGATCCAGGTATTCCATATCCGCCGCACTCCGCTCTCGCTCTCGCACTGAGGAGCTTCGTTCACTGCTTACTCTTCTGACGGCGCTGCTCTTGGATGATAGTGTTTGGATGAAACCCCGAAAGGCGGCTCATCCATGCGAGGACGATATGGGGGGCCCACAGTCCACGTGGAGGGCGAGACCGGGTCGTGTTATCGTGGTAGGTCTTATCGACGCGGCCGATAGCAGGAACGGGCAGCGCCTTATCGACGTACTTCGGGCAGCAGGATCGCGATAACAGATAACGCTGGGAATGAAAAGATGGGCTGCAGGGCTGGGAAAGAAGCGCGCGTGTCAAACTCCTATTTCTTTGGTTTTCTGCATTTAGCTTAAAAATTTTGAATTTTAGTTAGCATTAGAAATAAAAGGGAACCTTTTATTGTGTTTCCCTAGTTTAGAAAGGATAGGGATGAATAAAAGTGGTTAGCCCCGGTTAAAATGATTTTGGAGGTTACCGGCTGGGAAGGTCAGCCCGGGTACGGTAACCCTGGATAGCCGGTGTCCTGGCTGGGCGCGGGTTGGGGATAATGGGCGGCGGGCCTACCCGGGCCTGTCAGACCTAACCCTTTTCAAAGGGCGGCCCCCATTTCGCGCCACCTTCTTCTCTTCCCCCTCGCGCTGTCGTTGCTCCACGTTTTGTCGTGTTGCATCCGGAGTTGTTGTCTTCTAGCGAGCGCGGAGTGCGGTGTCGGTAGGCCAGGAGATCGCATGCCAGGGGAGTGTACCCGCGTCGAGGGGAAGTGCGTGAGCTGCCAGCAGTTAGGTTGGAAGTGCGGAGAGCGGGAGCTATGGCGCCCAAGGAGAATGCGGCTAAGGGCAAAGCCCGGAAGGAGAAGCCCTTGCCAAAAGTCATCCGGGAGAGGGGAGTGCACCCGGAGATCCCCGTCAAGGCAGAGTACCGCAGGCAGCTGAAAGAAGACCTAAAACGGATGGGTTGCTACGAGTTCTACAATCGGCCCTGGAACTTGCAGAGGCCTGCGTTGCTGAAGGATGTCCAAACAGGAGAGCGCATCGCCAAATTCAAGGAGGACATGGTGCGGGGGCAGCCTGAAGTCTGGGAGAGGGGACTTTGGAGGATCACCTACAACCTTGTTGAATCCGAGGTGGGGTACATCACGGTGCGGGGAGACGAGGAAGTGCAGCGGAGCTTCTCCCAGCCTGCACATGAGCATGACGGATTCAAAGTGGAGCATTGCCTCGATTCCAGGCTGAAGAGGGTGCTGCAATCCCTCCTACCCATACTCACCCCGGATAGACCTTCGAGCGTTGCAAACAAACTCGCCAAGGCCCATGAACATACCCCGGGAGTCTACAGGACCCCCATCTAACGCAGGAGAGTCCAGCACCCCCGCTCCAAGGAAGGAGACTGTCCCGGAGAGAAGGAGAGGAGCCATCCCCGGTGCACCTACTCCCCTGTTCAGGATCAAAGAAGAGAATCCCCTGAACCCTATCCAGGAAACCCTGCAAATGTGTATGGAGGAGCACAAGGTGATGTATCGGTCGCTTAGGGAAGTAGGGGAAGTCCTGAAGACGAATGCAGTGGAGCGCTACCCCGAGCTGGTTAGAGCTATGCAGGAGCAGCGAGATGCCCTCAACAAGGAGGTGAAGGAGCTGCGAGATCAGGCCATGGACTTCTCCATCAACATCCTGACCCAGGATAAGGAGATCGAGGCATTGAAGAAGTATGTCTCGACTCAGAATGGGTGGGCGCGGGCTAACCTCTTCGCCTTGCAGAAGACTCTGCTCACGCCGGGGGAGGCTCAGGCCAAGGCGCGGTTGTTTGATGCGCACCTGTAGGGTGATGGCGCGGATGCCGCTGTGCGCATGGCTTCCTTCCTGAAGAAGCATACGGCGCGGATAGAAGGTGCCCTGGAGGAGATGCGGATCCTCCTCAAGGAAATGTATGAGCGGTTCCCAGGAGAGGCAGCAGCAGCCGAGGTCGCAGCAGCAGAAGCGGAGGCAACCTGGGGTGTTATAGCGCGATCAGGGGAAACGGGAAGATCAGGTGAGACTCCTTCGATGTCTACCCCATTAGCCGCAGCTGATCCAGGGGAGCAAATGGTGAAAGAAGCCCAACCCGATGTTGGGATGGCATGGAAGGAGGAAGATGATCCAGGGGTAATGAATGAGATCCAGCTAGTGCCCGGGGTAGTGACGGAGGTTCCCCCAGAAGTGCCAGGGGCAATGGATGTTGTCCCATCCGTTCTTGCAGAAGCGCAAGAAGTGCGGCCAGCAGAAGCGCCAGCCACTGAAACTCAACCCGAAACCAGGGTAGAGGAAGAGGTTCTCCCTGCACCAGGAGAGGCAAGAGCGGATCCACCCGAGCAGGAAGTAGGAGAGGCACCCTCACCAATGGAGGAAGAGATAGCTTCTGTCCCACATACACTGGGGACAGAGGAGCGCGTCAAACCAGGGGAAGGTGTCCCCGTGGTAATCCCACCCGAGTCGGCAGAGAATGGGCAAGCTCCCCCGGAAGAGGAAGCCGTTGCGAGTGCTCCATCCGAGTTGGAAGTAGAGGGGGAGGTGCCACTCCCGGAAGGGGAAGTGCCACTCACGGGGGAGGTGACCGATTGCTTACCTGGAGCAGAGGTAGATGGGGAGGCTCCACTAGGAGGGGAGGTCATCAAGGAGATCCAGCCCGAACCGGAGTTACCATCAGTCGAGGTACCGGTGGCTGATGAGCCAGGGCAGCAGGGTGGTATCCCAGGAGAGGAGGTCGTCGCAGAAGGGGGAGTCACTCCAGGAGAATTGACGGGCCCACCCACTGAGGAGCCTGCCCCGGACACCACCGACCCGCCTCTAAGCGAAGCCGAGCCAGGGGTAATGATGATACCTGAGACCCTGGTAGTGGTTCCTGAGGAAGTTATCCTGGAGGAGGTTGATGCCCTCTCTGGGGGGACGGAACCCTTGGATGTGGAACCCGAGGCAGTCCCATCTAGGGGAGGACCAGAACTGAAAGAAGGTACGGGTGGCGATCTGGAGGAGCGAGGAGAACCGGAGGTGACCAGCACCCTTGTCCGAGGGGACCATGGGAGTGAAGACAGGGGAGCGGCCAAGCGGACAGCACCTACCCTGGTTGGGTTTGATGGGCAATCTCTCATCAAGTTGACCAGGGCTAGATCTATTTAGCTTTAGGTTAGGGGATAGGCATTTAGTAGTAGAAGGATAGAGGTGTGTTCACACCATTTTGGACTTGTATTAGTTTTTGTGTGTCTGACTGATAGGCGGTGCAGGAGAGGCCACGTGGGCTTTATCCTGTCCGGGTATTCCGTGATCCACTTAAAGCGGATCTGGAGCATGGAACCCGGAGTAGCATAGAGATACTCAGCCAAGAAATGTTCTCGTTCTTTGGGTCTCTTTTGTATCATCATCATTTTCGAAGTATCTAGGGTTGCGGCCGCCTTTTTGAGTCTAAACCGTTTTCCTTGATGTTTTGTGTGTGTGATGGTGTAATTGAGTCCCTTGCATTGTTTGCTTGAAGATCTGGAGTGAAGGACAGGATTGGTGAGATATGTACTAGTGTCCAGGGTAAGGAGTTTTGGCAGTTAGGCGTCACTACGAGTCAGTACTTTAGGTGAACAGGGGTTCCCTAATATTCCCCGGGAACGGTGGTCTAGCGCGGGGAAGTTGGTCACTGTTGCGGAGTGGGTCTTAGTCCTCCTACTATCCTGGATCTGTATCCAAAGTTGTCCCTTTCTACCTTCTATCCTGGTTTGGGAGTTAACGTGTGAGTAGCCATACCAACAGGGGAACATTGGCACCCTTATAGTGACTTGTACCGGGATTAACAACCCTGGTATTGAAGGGGGCCGGGTCTAACCCTGGGCGAAGTTGAACCAAGAGAAAGACATTGTTGCTTGTGGGTTTGTGTGTTGTGTTGAGTAGTGAGAAATTCGAGGAGAGAGGAAGTCAAGTGCCCTAAATCCAGCACTTTAAACTAAGGGAGAACCCTCTGATGGACAAACTGAGGTAAAACTAAACCAGCTTGGAGATATACTGGTGGACCAGGGTAGGAGGAGTCAAACTCCCCTGGAAGGAAACCAGGACAGGAGAGGCAGAATTGTTAACCAGGAGATCAGTACTATCCTGGTCGAAGGAGAAGCGAGACAGGGCAGTGATAGAAGCACTGTCCTGGGAAGGTTATCCTAGTCACTTTGGAGCTCAGTGAATCCCCGCGGATCGATTAATCCGGATATCACCTCTGAGGGTGTTCTTAACACTTAAAAGAACACTAAAGGGGAATATCGCTATCACGAATTACGACAGCGCGACCTCGCGCCGCGAGGACCGGAAAGAGGCTAAATAAGGGCCTGACATCTCAAACCTGGATTGAATCTAGTGAGCGGCCTCATACAAGACTTTCTGTCAGTTTTCTAAACTTAGAAAGTATTGCTGCTGATGTCAGACAGTAACTATGGAAGGTCCAACCTTTCATTTGGAAACAGTCAATGTTGCGTTGTAATACACATTCGTGCGAACATCCAATGGAATCAGATTGCTGATACCTGAATGCTATATGGACGACGTTCTTGATAGGGTAGTCATCTCTTTGTTGGCAGTCCTTGAACTGCGAAATCCGCATGCTTGTCATAAACCATAAGTCTTATTGTGCTGACGCTTGCTGCTCTGTATTGCAGGTGAGTAGGGCCGGTCATTTGCACTTCTTTATTACTTAGTCTGTGTCCTGATAGATAGATATAAGCGCCAGACACCTTCATGTCTCTATGTGCCATACTGAGAATAAGATTAGGAAACAGAGAGATGAGGCATAGGATGCTTTACAGGTGCGTCTATAAAATGGCGTGGAGACTCAGCACTGAGCAACAGGAAGGCAGGATTGGGAAGGGACGACACATAGTCGGAGTGAGGAGGTTTGCGGGTATGTTGCAAGCGAGATTAGGGTTGAAAGAAGAGTGAATAGTGGTTTGTGTTTGAGTGAGTGGAAGAGAGTGTTCAGCGCGTGTACGAGCGAGCGAGAGCGAGCGAGCGATGGTATGCCATTCTAGAGGAGAGTCAATGGGAGGAGCGTTGCTGGAAGCCGCCGTATTGTCGAAGTTGTCGTATCCGATGTCGGATCCGGCTACGGAGTGGCGCTCGCGGGAGCAGCATGAGCCTTCGCCGCCCTCCACTTCCCCGGCCTACTGGGACACTGATGAGGACGACGATTCCAATTCATCCTCCATGACGGGTATTCGTCCCATCACAACCTCTACTTGCCTACTAGAGTGTCGCTGCATTTGCAGGTGTCGGCAAGCGTGTTGGACGCATTACTGGATGCTTCACAAGCTGATGATTCTCTCTTCCAGGTTGATAACGTAACACACAACATTATTCAGTTTCTTCAAATGATCTCATGTTTGAGTTTTTATTTGTTCGTGTCAGCTCTTCATTGAAGAGAATGGGATCGCTCCCTATCACTGGAACCCTAATCTCACACTTAAAAGTCATGAGCACCGACAAGGATGCTTATTAGATTGCAGCAATAGTGACACAGCCACTAGCTTCTCGAGGCCGAAACAGAAAGCAGCTGCTTCCGTCACCAGTGGCAGCTCGAGCTTTGGAACGCAACTTCCCGTCTTCACTCATTTGGTCACCTGAGAAAGCCTCGGAGGTGACCTATTATACACGTTAAAGTAGTTCTTCATTGCTTCCTTGAAAGCAGAGCTTCTAGTGATAGTGGTGTGCAATGCAGGAAGGATTTCTAGCAGACTTGAGAGCACTTGACCCTGATCTCTGCATCACTGCCGCGTATGGCAATTTTCTTCCTTCCAAGTTCCTCAAAGTCCCAAAGTGCGGTAAGCTATTTCCTCTATTGTAGAAATATCTGTATATTCAAAATCTTGCTATTTATACATTTTGGGTTCTGATGCTGCAGGTACAGACGTACAGTGAACTTTCACCCCAACTTACTTCTATTGTATCGAGGAGCTGCACTGGTGCAACGGGCTCTTTATGTAAGGCTCTGAACATGGATTATTTTTAATTTTTTGTTTTTTTTTAAAAAAAAATCTTTCTTCAGACTAAGCTCTATGATTCCTGACAAGCTTTCTTTTGCAGGATGGTGTGGATGTGAGTGGGGTGACCGTTGCATACACAGTCTGTGCTATGGACGCTGGACCGGTGATCGCTTCAGAAAGTGTTAGCATTGATCCAAACATCAAGGTGAGTGCAGATTCACCTCGAACTTAGAGTCTTTTTGAATTAGTCATACTGATACGTGCTATGTTGCTCGCAGGCACCCGAATTATTATCAGACTTATTTCGAAGAGGTGAGAAACGCTTTCAATGTGTTTTCATGTATTAGAGGGCACATTCTAACACCGTGCTTGGCGTTTCAGGTACATCATTGCTACTTCTCGAGTTACCAGCTATTCTAGATGGATCTGCCAAGCTGAAAGCTACGCCTCAAGATGATTCTCGTGCGAGTCATGCGCCTAAAGTAAGCTCGACGCCTTACTATTAATAACTCAGGTTTCAGTTGTGGTGTATTTTTTGTTTTATAGGTTTCAGTTGAAGAAGCATGGCTATCATTTGAAGGACCTGCAGTTGCTGCCCACAAGAAGGTTCGTACTTTCATACTAAACAGGGTGTAGAGATCATATTTGGACAAACATTCTTGGAGTAGATGCTAAATATGGTGTTACAGATGCATATATGCTCGCATGGATCAGTGGTCTGTTTCGCTGAGATAGGGTTTCCAACTCCTTAGCAAATGCGCATTCTCATTAGTCCTATTCTTTGGTGGAGCAAAGAATTGCAAATGGGCAAGTCTTTGCTTCTACTTGACGAGTCTACAAGTCATCTCAATACCAAAGCGAGTTTAGCTATCTACCATTTTTCACTCTCACCTCTATGTAGAATTTCAGAGATCAAATAGTTTTTTATTAGAGATCTTTTGTTTGCTCCATGGGTTCATGTGTTCATGTCGACATTCTTGTCGAATGTGTTCTACTTCGTCACGCTTTCTTACTACCATTATCTCAACTTTCTCGGTTATGACGGTATGTCCTTACCTTTTTGCTTGGTAAAATCGATGGTGATGTATTCAGTTATTAATGGTGTTTTTTTTCTTTGCAGCGCTACCGTATGCAATATTTTCCAATACTCCAATACTTCAATACTTCAATATTTCAGTACTCAGTACTTCAATACTTCCATACTTCAACACTTCAAATACTTCACATTTTTCAAATACTTCAATTACTCCAATTACTTCAATTCTCAATACCTCAATTACGTCTATACTTCAAATACTTCAATACTTCAGCACTTCAAATACTTCAAATTCTGCAAGTACTTCAATTACTCCAATTACTATTATTACTCCAATTATTTCAGTTCTCAATACGTCAATACTTCAATACTTCAATACTTCAATACTTCAATACTTCAATACTTCAATACTTCAACACTTCATTACTTCAATACTTCAATTATTTCAAATACTCCAAATATTACAATTACTCCAATTACCCCAGTTCTCAATACCTCCATTATGTCGATACTTCAGAAACTTCAATTACTTCAATCCTTCAATTACATCAAATACTCCAAATACTCAAATAATTCAATTACTCCAATTACTTCAACTCTCAATACCTCAATTACATCAATACTTCAAATACTTCAAAACTTCAATACTTCAAATAGTTCAAATACCTCAAATACTTCAAGTACTTTGAATTCTCAATACCTCAAATACTTCGAATACTTCAAAGATTTTAATACTTCATTAATACAATACTTTAAATATTTAATTCTTTGAATACTTAAATAACTCCAATCACTCCAATCACTCAAATTACACATTTTACCCAACTTGCTATTTGAAGTCTATTCAACAATTTTACATAGATTATTGTTTTAGAGATCATATTTGGACAAACATCCTTGGAGTAGATGCTAAATATGGTGTTACAGATGCATATTGGCCGGATCATCATAAACCTATATATTGTGCTTTTAACTACCAATTGTATTACCAAAGTTTTCAAAAAATGCAAACTTATTTCGATTTATTTGAACAAATACACATCAATCAAAATAAATAAAATATAATTTGTAAACTCTTCAATGTTGGGTATTTTTATTGGAAACAATTGTGTATCATTTAATAATTTAAAAGTAAGCATTAAAAATTGCATATTAGATATTAATCATTGAAAATTGAATATTACACTTTGTATAGATATTGTGGTTATAAATAATTGGGTATAGTTTACATGAAGTTTATATTCTTTCATATTCAATTTTTGTCAATAAAAGAATCAAATGCACAAAGAGTAACCCAAATACCAAATTCACTATTTTGTATTACATTGGTTAATGTATGATTTTATTTTAAATGTAGAGTGTAAGACAGAGCCCTTACGGTCCTACCGTTTTCTTGTTTGTTTTGACATGTGGAATAGGTACCAAGGCATGATCTCACCATTTGGATTTCCCATCCAAGAGTTTTTCACATGCCTTTTGTAGTTTCAAAGACTAGCCTTTCGTATTTGCATTTCAACATACCTCCATGTGAATGATCAAGCATTTCAACAGGTGGCATAGGTCGAATAAGGGTAGATATTATATAGATGTAATCAAAGCTTGCTTAAAAAGAATGATCGGAAGTGCCTTAAGTCAACTTTACTCATAAAATTGGGTTTTTAGCTCCTGAAACACTTCAAACCCAATTTACAACTAGAATAAAAACTTCTTTTCCAACTTTGAACACTACAATCTTATAATTCGTGAGGAATTTGAATCTAAGATTTCATACACACATACATGTACAAGTTAAGTACTAGATCCTATGGTTACATATACAAAAATTTCTCAAAAGTCAAAAACTTGCACCTTGCAATGAGTGAGCGTTGTTTTGAGCCTTTTGGGAGTTTTGAGGCCTTACGACATTCAGGGTAACCCCTAACTTATCTTAAAACCCGAATAGGTTTTGGATATTCCAACAAGAGAAAAACTCGACCAACTTTGACCATTATGATCTCACAAATGAGGAAGAATGAACGGTTCAAATTTGGTATGTGAGAAGAATGTCAAGTTGACTTTGAGATCTTATGGTTGAATATTTCAAATAATGCTTAGATAGAGATTTCTTTTGAGGTTAATCTATACGAAGGTCAAATTTTGTGACTTAGACCATTTTGCACTTGACAAGGAAACTTAGGGGTCAAACACCTTAGCCTGATACATCACATAGTACACTGTACTCCAATTCCCTCTTCTCCCCTCTCTCCTTTTTCCCACCCCTTCCCCTATTAACCCCTAAAAATCCAAGAAAACCGATTTGGTTATTTGAGATCTTGAGCAACTCATTCTAAGGAGTTAAATTGATATTTTTGCATATGACGGATTAATGTTTGAAATAACAATTATGAAGTTGCCCTTGGCACCATTTAGACAATGCCTCTCATGCAGCGGCTAAAAAAGTGTTGGACAAACTTTGATTGTTATGATCTCACAAAGACAAACATCCAATGGTTGAAATTTTGACTAGTCCTTTGTATACAAGTTAGGTACAAGATCTTACGGTTCAAAGTCTAAAACCAGAAAAGAAAGTTTCTCCATTTCCCCATTTCCCAACGAAGGTGAAAATTGGCCGTTTTTGGTTCTGGAGGTCGAGGAAACGCTTGTATTTTAGGGTTAACAGAATCAAAGTTAAAATCTAGACCCTCACTTTTATGGAATACTATTTGCACGTTTGGCTTGAAAGGTGGGTAAACGCATGTGGATTCGGGCTTTTCGGGTCTAGGGTTCGAAATCGCAAACCCCTGTTTTTCTTGGCCCAGACCCTAGGTGGCCCGTTTGCACACGAGTTTCGGGCAGCTGAGCTGGGCTGACCAAACGGACGGACTTGTGCGGACTGACGGAGGGGGCGACAGAGCTCGCCGGACGGGCTCGTGAGGACGGACGGTGCGACAGACCATGCAGAGGCTCATAAGGCGTGCAAATAGTATTCCATACGCCGGCTCTCTTCGAGCCCTCTTGTCTTACCACAGCGGGCCAGTTCTCATCAACCTTCACATGGCTTGAGCTACAGCTTTCCTATGTGTCATAGTCTCTTGCAAATCCTGATATACTTCTGAGTTCAGGAGTCAACAACGCTCCTCTCGGAGACCGAAGCTGCGGATCTCATTAAAGATACCTTCGCCTCGGCTGCTGAGCGTGACATTTATACGGTACTTCATTTTCATACTACTGCTTTTGCTATGGTCTACCAATTTTGACGATGTAGGGAGTGAAGCCCAGAGCACTTGATGTCACAGCTCAAGTCCGCAGAATGCACAAGGTTATATGAATATCTATAAGATTTCGTGTTGTATGGAAACTCTCACAATTCACACTTGGAGACATGAAGGTGCTCTGGAACTCATTTACCTAGTCGAACTCATTACTACCAGTCATGTTTGCACACAGTTATGGATCATATTAGCAAGTTTGCTAATGTTATACCTAGCATGGAGTAGTTTTGACTAGTTGCTTACATCTGGCGGATCACCTCCTCCTAGGCATGTGTTCTATAAGCTGTAGATCCTCTGCAGCTAAAGTCTGGAACTACAGTTCAATGTGTGTAAAGTTTTCTCGGAGCACTTGAAGTATTCCACGTTGATTAATTGCAACGAACACAATTAAAGCGCTGTGAAACTTTATAACGACCTTGTTCACATGGGAGGTGTATAGAGCAATTCCTATTGCCTACTGCAGAATTCTTGCGTGCATATGTTACAATGTCTCTCCTCGACTACCACGGCCATGGCTATATCGTCAGAGGATTTGACTGAAGTGTGTTTCAGTGCAGTTCATAGGCATGCAGGACTTTGTAGGGAAGGCAGAGAAACTGCTTGTAATATTCGCAAGGAGATTTCTTATTGTAGGAACCTGCATTAGAGTACAGGAAGGAGCTACGGGGTTCACATTTAAAGGTAACACATCCATGGTAGAGGATTAATTTTAGCTAAAGCAATTAGAGTCCAAGCTCGACAGAAGCGAGGCGGGCGCCCTCCACTCTCGCAGCAATCTTGCGCATAGCGATGTCGCGCGCGAGCAAAGTCTGGGGATCCATGCAGCGGCTTCAGGTCACGACTGAAGGGGGAGAATCCACAGTCATCAGTAGCGCCAAGGCGAGGTGAGGGGATGTGCTTAGCAGCCGAGAGGAGCGCGTCTCGCACTTGCTCAGCCGTCTCGACAACTGGGCTCAGCGGATTCACCACCCCAATGAAGCAGATCTGCGGCACGCCATTCGCATCCTCGCGCCGGTACTTGGCGCATAGCTTGTACACAGACCCCTTGTCTTCCTCGCTGGCGCGCATTGAATCAGGAAGTAGCCCGCGTTCATAAGAAACATACGCTTCAACAGAAGCTCGTAGGGAACCTCCTTGCTGTGAACGGAGTCGCAGTCCCCGCCTGGACATGTGTGAATGCCGATGTTGCGTCGCTCTTCAGGTGAGAATCGATCCAGCACGTGGTTGTTCAGGTCCACAAACTCCTGGCATCCCATTTCGATCAATTAAGCGAGACCACTCATACTATGGTATGTGCTTTTGGTTGGAAAGCATACAAAATGGTTCTAGATTGAGAAGCGCTATAAAAAAGAGGAGGAATTATTCATCAACAAGAATGAAGAAAGAGAGAGAGCATCGACAAGCTCTGACCTGCAGCATGTTTTTCCCAGTCCAGGGGTTACGGGCGTCGTTCTTATTCGCAAGTCGTCCTTCCGTGAAATCAATGGAGACTCGTGCAGCGCCAGCCTTGAAGCCGAAGCTGCAATTCTCAAAGTGAGCAAGGAGCAAGCTCTTTCGCCACGTTGGCTTTCGAAATCTGAGACTCGTCCGTCGACCCTGCAACCTCGTCCGTCGACTCCCATCATTCCTCGTCAGTAGGCGTCCGTCGGGCAGACCCTAAACCTTCAGAAACGCCTGCCCGGCGCAGCCGTGCAGGGGCAAACGGTACACAAGCGCGCGCCCGCGATCTGCGATTTTAGTGGTTGAAAAGACCCGTTCTAAACCCGTTATTACCAAAAATCGAACGCCTGAATGTATTCACACAACATTTCCGTCCCGAAATCGAAGGCGTGCAAATAGTATTCCATACACTTTCGAAGCAGCCAGTCTGATATGAAACTGAAGCATCTCTCAATTAGAATACATTGATTGGTATGAAAAAAGAAAAAAAACGCCGGGCTCATCTCTAAAAACGGCACTGTCGTACGGTAACTTGCATCGGCGGCAAGCATCTTCAGGAACCCTTGATTAAGTCAATCTGAATGATGACTTTGTCTCTTACCACCTTTGACTATCCGTACATTGATAACTGAAGCTGCCAATCACTCTTTGATCGTTGACCGGAGCTTCTCTTGTTTTGAGCTTTCAAGAGCTTGTGATTTGTGTCTCCTTGGAGTGTGTGGACCGGTGGTAGAAGCAAGATGTTGCTGTTGGTAGGAGCGGCCGTGTTGCAAGCAGCTGCAGTGATCATGTCCACAGCATTGTGTGGTCAGACTCGCAGGTAAGCACTCAGGCTCATTTCTAGGTCTTTCATTGCAGAATCTTGTGTGTTTTCAGCCTTGGAAAGCTTTTTTTTTAGTGATGGCATCGTAGTTGAAAGTTCTTCCCCTTCTTCCAGTATTTGAAATTAGGTCACAACCATTTTTATGCCGATATGTCGGTAATTCATTGCAGAATCTTGTGTGTTTTCAGGCTTGGAAAGCTTTCCTTTTAGTGATGGCATCGTAGTTGAGAGTTCTTCTCCCTTCTTTCAGTATTTGAAATCAGGTCAATGTAATGGTGAATAGGTCAAGGCATCCACGGACTCGAGGAAATAATTATGGAGATGGTGGAGGAGATGGTGGTGCGTGTGGCGGAGGTGACTGAGCTCTCTGAAGTAAATAGTTGAAGTATAGGTATTGATAAGCTTACAAGAACAAGAGGGAAGAATTTTGACTTGTATGTGATTCTTTTCTTACAGTGTTTACACATGAATCAATATATCATATGTGTTTGTACAGAGTGTTCTGATGAATGTGTTCATCGCAATCTGAGTTCGAATTTGGATCCCTGTGGCCAACGGTCCCCTCCCAGTACGCTTGCCAATCTAAAGTTTGTGGGGCCAGTGAGCATTTTAGTATATTTGTCTTTGTTCCAAGGGCTTATGGTGGGGTGCTTATAACCGTGCAAGTTCTTCAACGGAATCAAGGTCCCTCAGCACATTTTAGATTCCACTGACAATAGTTGTCGAGAACTGGAATTCGCAGGGGAAGGTCGGTTACAGAAACAAAGTGTCATAGAGATTTCGTTTGCTCGCATCCAGATTGGGCGTTTTGAATTGTTGAGGTTGGAGCCTAGGGCCAACCTTTCAGAAATTCTGGGGCGCCCTTGCGGACGCCGCAGGGGGGTTGGAAATAGTTTTCAACCAGCAATTGACGCGTCTCGGTAGAACCTCACTAACTGCGTCATTGCCCCAAGCGCAAAGATGACGAGACCTGTGTCCGAAACCCGGTTATATGGTCTCTGCTGCCGTTGCTGCTGGGAAACGGCCGCCAATCCGTAAGGGTTATGCAGCGCACTTCGTTCCAGTCCGCAGCCCATCGACCCATTCATCAAGTTGAACGCAGCTCAATCAAATCTGAAATACAATAGCGTTAACACCAGTATACGAGGACATGAAATCCTGGGTCCAACATGCTCTACCTGATTGTACTTGTACTGCTTGCACGCCCTGTCATCGATTATTCTGCAGGAATCATCAGTAAGTAGCTATGTCCCACTGAAGAGTATTGCCGTACGAGGTCCAGGCATCCAAAGCGAGATTCCATAACTCTGATCGAAGCTGGAGGCACAGTTTAATGCATTTTAAAATCGTAGCAAAGAATTGGCGGTGGTCAGATAAATGGGGTCGATACCGCACGACCTCTTCGTCAACGCACTGGACGCATGTTAGCGCACCAGCGCCGCCAGGACCTATTGACCACGCTATAAAATCCTTCAAGTATTCCTCAATTTGTCTTCACGTCAGTGTTTGATGCCTGATCTTTGGAGTGCCAGAGAATGGGACCAAAACGAGAGAGACAAGTGCAAGGACTTGGACAATGTCAATGCATGCTCTGGAGGCCCGCCGCCGAGACTCTCTTCCGAGCCCTTGCACTCTTCCCACTACCCATTCTTCTACATCCGAAAGGGAAATGACGACATTGCAGATTCAAATATATGAGAGGAGAATTTTCCGACTGGAAGAGTTCTTATACATGAATGAACTTTTTGACAAACAAAGATCTTGTGAATGCCTTTTCGGGGTGATTGAAATGGTAACATTGGTAACATTACATGAAAATCCAATTCGGCTTTCATCACAGGGGAGCGCAAACAAACATCGTGTGCTTGTTTAAGCAAGATGGGACTCCTCCTGATAGTTTTTGCCGTTTTCCAAGCAGCTGCTGTGATCATGGACGTCATAGACGCAGGTAACCATGCTCATTCCCTTTCTGGCCACCATGTTCGTATATTAGTTCCATAAAAGGAGGATGAGGAGCTTGATGTTGAAGGGTTGGTAAAATACTGAAGGAGGTGGTGGTTGGAAGATTCACGTCGACTTTCATAGTCGACCAATTGGTTGATTTCGTAGTGATTATGCATGTGGCTGTTGGCAGAATACTATACTGCCAAGAATACTATACTATACTACTATACTATGACCGAGTAATATAGTGCGACTGAATTTGGTCAAGTCTCGGGGGTATCATAGCATGCGGTTTATAGCTGGAAATCTGGGCTTTTCTGACCTATAAAGCCTCGGACCTCTTAACCTCTTCGCTTCTTTTCTGGTCTTAACCACCACGCTCTCATCAGGCAGGGTTTGTAGGTGCTTTTTGCCACCCCCTTTCCACTCTATCGACAAGCCTGTTTTGAGCCCCCGGGTTGCTTCAACCATGAGCTCATCATCTCCGTCGTCGGAAGGTACGTTTTGTTTCCAGTTTGTGAATCTTGTGCTTTTCAAGTCGTAGCTACGTATACCTAGCTTTGTCTGTGCATGTGCAAGAGCACCTTTTTAGATCGTGAAGAATTGGGTATCGCTTTTTAAACTACTACGGTTCTGTTGATCTCGAACAGGAGCTTTACGAGCCAGGGCAGATGCGGAAGTGCAAGTAATATGGTACGGTGGAGAGAATGCAGATCAAGATGTTGCCATCCGCTTGGTAGGCAGAGCTGAGAATGACGATGATCATACCTTAGCAATCCTGAAGGTGCATTCAAGTCGCTTGGTGATGTGCAGCGGATACTTCGCCGCTAGTCAGAGATGGAAGTTGAAGCGGAAGAGAAACCCAGTCGAGGTGGAAATCATATTCCATGTCGATCATGACCTACTACAGCTTTACCTCGACTGCTTTTCGCGCATGTACTCCCCCTTGGTGGTGTACTTCGACAAGGATGTGAAGTACTGCCTGGAGCTTCTCGGAGCAGCTACACACCTTGCTTGTGACAACCTGATGAGCTCTATCTGTCTTTACCTGACGTCGAAGTGTCCGTGGTCCGCCGAGGATGAGATGCGGATTCGAATCTCCGTTTCAAGAGAGGGTTTTCCTCGCGGTCATGCAGCAGATCTGCTTGAGCGGCTGGGGAGGCGTGTGACGATGGACGATCTTCGCCCTCTGATTACGAGTTTTGTGGCAAGCTCTTTGCAGTCAAATTCTTCAGCTCTAGGAGGCGAAGATCTTATCAGGCATGTGCTGTTGGTGGCCAAAGTGCAATCTAAGCAAAGCTCCACTCCCACGTTTGAGCAAGCGGTGGCGACAATCGTGAAAGAAGATTTCAAATCCCTGCTTGACGAGGCCGCGAAGGATGTTAATGAGGATGACAAAAGCCATAGCCATGATTTGATGTGCAAGATGATGGCGATATCACACTTACTCGAAATCATGCTAGCCACAGGAACAACAGACCAAGTGATATTGTTCCTGCAGTATGGCATGTTTCCGCCCTATTTTCAAAAAGAGGTCCAAAAAGACGTGATTCAGGAGACTGTTGCAACCATTATTGAGTTATTCTTACACACAATCATGAAGTTGTTGAAGGAGGTGGCGGCTGGAACCTTCCCAATAGAAGACTCCGATCATGGATCTAAATTGTTGTGCAAGAGTTGGGTGTCGATATTTGAGTATATGTATATGTATATGTATAGGTGCAAGCATGGAGTCGTACCTAGTGGTGTTTCAGGACTTGAGGGGGATATTGATGACTATGAGCGTCGATTGAAGCCTGTACTTTCGTCTTTATTTGACTCTAAGCTATAATATCCTTGAGAAAGAGGATTGACGTTTTCATTTAATGTTGTTGATGAAATCTATGGTGAACAAGAAGATAGTGATGTTCTTGTGGCCAAGTGGAGGATGTTCTAGTAGTGTTTGGAACTTAATTCTTGTAAGTTTAATTCATCACTTTATTGAAAGTTTAAACTTACAATATGCACACCCTTACATAATTATTTTGTACAAGACTTTTGTGGGGATGAGGCTAGCAAACTTTGTAGTTGGTGAATTTTTCGTTGCAATATGTCTATTGATAGCATTTTCACCTCAAAGTGAGAATGGTGAAATTCTGTGATCTTTTTGGAGTACTAGTATGTTACAATCTTGCAATCTATGGGGCCTCATGACTTCAAATTTGATTAACGTGACTCAAAACAAGTATATCACAAGATTTTACGGTTGAGATTTATATATCTTCCCTTCATTTTCATTTATGACATTTTGCAAATATTATGTTTCTAAACTCCAGACCCCCCTTGTGCGTCTAAGGGTTAAAACATTCAAATGTCAATGATTTGGCACCCATCAACTCAAATTACAGCATAATATTACCTCAAATTATAGCAAAGTCAATGCCAAATCATTGACAATATTACCTTCACTCCTTCTTTTTGGGATAACAAACTTACTCATTGAAGATAAAGAAAGAACTTTCTTAAAAAACCATTGAAGAAGCTCTTCAGAGTCCAAACCCCTCAGGCTCCACTTGTCAATTCTCGAAGAATCGGACCTTGCAAATCCGTCTTCATTGGGGTCTCTGAAGAATCCGCATTCTGATCAACTTTTGCGACAATCTGTCTTGAGCGATTACCATTGTGGGTGGACAAATTCCTTTCGAATCAAGGAGTAACGATGGCCACCAGGGCAGTGCGATTGTTGCGTCGCCCTCTCTACGCCTCCCTTTGCCGATCGTCACCATCGCTTATCCCGAGCTCACAAGTTTGCTCGCCTTCCAAGTCTGTTGCGAGCCAGATTGAGACTTCGTTCTCGCTACGAGCACAGCCAACTCTCTTCCCTTTTACTTCTCGACACTTTGCTTCTAGTCCAGGTTTGAGACAATCTCCATTCGTGCTTGAACAATTTGATCCTCTCCGTATCTTGCAATTCAGGATTCAATTGCAAAATCAACCCAGAAAAACCCTAAACCCTAAGTTTCAAATTCTTGACTAAACTGTCATTGTTCTACATTTCATTTTAGGTTTATCAGTGAATTCAATTCAATAATATGAATATCGTCTTCATTGCTTGCACCTGATATTGTGTAGATAAGAGAACCCTAAACCCTACAACTAGAATTATCAAAGTGCTCGAAGCTCCTACTTCAACATGTGCAGTGAGCTTTTGTTCAATTGCTAGTCACTCATGGTGATTTGTCGATACTGTACGAGACGATCAGGTGCAGAGTCTGCAGTTCACGAAGTGTTGAATGCTGATGAGTACAAGAGCTTGCTGAATGAAGCGAAAGGTAATCAATTCAACCTGCTTGAAATCTCTTGTATACTTGATTCATTCAGTTTGTTCACAAGTTAAATTCGTGGTCTCCCTTGATTTGGTAGTGTTGCGTTCAAGTTGTTTGCTAATGTTAAATTGCTGGTGCACGTTTTGTTTCGATCACCACTAATGATATCATATTCAACTTCATGCAGAGGACAAAGCGCTAGCGGTCGTCTACTTTACCGCGAAGTGGTGTGGCCCTTGTAAGTCAATACGTTTCTGCTGATGCTTCTTCCAGTAATGTTGAAGTTGTGTGTTTTACTTGCTCGATTGACAGAGTAAGAAAACAGAAAACGAGATTTGACGTGGTTGGTGACAGGTCGCCACATATCGCCAGTGGTGGATTCTTTAAGCAAGCAGTTCGGCAATGTCAAGTTTATGAAAGTCGATCTCGATGAGGTACATCTATCAACTTGCATACAATCGAAGTCTTTGGTTTCCTCCAAGATACAGGAGGAGATGTACTGAAGTCAAATTTGTTTGGTTTTTGCAGCAAGAGTTACAGAAAACAATCGAAATGGCAGGCATTGCTGCTGTGGTAAGCAAGCAATTCGTGATGATTCTGCTATACAATTGTTCCGTCACTGATGTGCCTTTGTTTCTAACGTTGTAACTTGGCTATGGCAGCCCACTTTCCAGTTTCACTTGGAAGGCAAGATGGTGTCAACATTCGCTGGAGCAGACCCGAAGAGATTGAAAGACACCGTTCAGGATCTTTTGTAAGTACACAACAAATCCTTAAACCTCTTAAACCCTGGAACCCTAAACCTCAAATCCTGAACTCGAAAACACTGTAACCTTCAAAAATCAGAAATCAAACGAAAGTAGCTTACCTTCCAAAACTAAATAGGTTATGAGGACCTTGTGAAGGCGGTTAAGTTGTGTCTCGAATGCTCATGTTTGGTGTTAAGATGATTTTCAGTCCCTTACTCTCGAGGTGTAGGTTTGATGCCTTCCACTGAGGCTTCGCAAGGGCAAGTTACGATTACTCTTTGGCTTTTGAGGCCAAAGTCAATAATAGTCTCTCCAGAAAGTGCCCAAGTATCGTTTGAACCAACGCCGTCTCTAATGATACTATTCGTGGACTTGTCCCTTTTCGTTCTGCAGGGAAGAAGCCAAAGCTTGAACTTGATCTGCAGATTATGGTGTTAAATGATAGGTGCGCACCTGGCCATGTTTAATCTTACTGTGAAGTGTAAGATTACATTCTGGAGTGAACTTTGTACTGGACACTTCAATTCACCAGATTCGTAAATGCAAACACGAGCAGTTTTTGTAGTTATCTGAAATGGATTCAACATTAGTTGAAATCTGTATTGATTTTTTGTACAGCTTGTTAGTATTGTTTTGTGCCCCTTTTTTGAGCTCCTTGTTTATGCAAGTACGCATCATGCATGCAGACCAAATCTACCATATGGATGAATGAGATGAATGTATGGTTGAAAAAATTATCATCCACGCCTTCAAATGCTCATTCAATTATCGTGACGTCCTGCACTTCCAGTTGAAACAGTTGGAAGTTGTCCCTAGCATACGTACCACAGTTGGAACTTTAGATTCATTTCTGCCTGAAGGTGTAATTTTTATTTTGAAGAGGAGAAAATCAGTTGAAGAGTCCAAGACTCGCCCAGAAACGAACAAAAATCAAAACAAGCAAACGAAAAGTAATGCACAGTAACTACTAGAAGGGGTTCACTGCATTTCCAACCATATTGTCATTTTATCTATGAAGTGGCTTACAAGATTACAAATAGTACAGAAGAATAATGGGTATTATAAACTGAAACTGAGTAAGGATCACAACATATAGATAATGTCTATAAAGACATGCTCAGTACTAAGTAAGAGACGCTTGTTTAAATACTCTTATGCCAATTCATCTAAATTTCATAATTTCAAAGTGGGAATGGGTGGTGTCTTTGGTTTGAATGTATCTGTATGCAACAAAAGAATGTGGTTTAGTATTGATATCAAGGAATCCAGGAATCCAAGCGGTGCTCATAAAGTTCATAATTCGAAACAATAATACGTAAGGCTGGTGCTAACAATCAACTCAAGTGATCATGGATGGGTTGTAGGCAACATGTGAAAGCGTAGAGCCATGATGAAGCACACCAATGGTGAAGCTTGTGAGGGAGAGATGATAAATCTACTACCCACTTCACATGCCCTCGCTCCGCCTTCATGACGGTACCGCCCTCACATGATCCCCCTCCTTCATTCATCACTGCGGTTGAATCTTCATCCGAACACTCGAAGATCCTTCTCATCTGCGCCAAGCCCACCCTCCATATATACCTCGCTCCGCAGCTCCCTTCAGTGCGCAGTCTTGGACTTCACCGTTTCAGTGCGCAGTCTTGGACTTCAATCCCCTGAGCATCACCAACTTCGTAAGAGTCCTCTTTTAGATTCGTGTCTTTCAGTGATAGTATTCTAGAATGTTTTTAAAAAATTGCTGTATTATGACAGTTTCTATATGAAAATCTGTACTAAGTTGCTTCGTTTTTGGGGCTCTAGATTCAGAATGGCTTCCAGCTCCACGTTCGCAGTGATCCTCGTCTTCGTGGTAAGCGTATGAAACGATTCGCATTCTGTCAGTTTCTCTCTCTATGCAAGTCTCTCTCTAGACTTCTGTTCCAGTTTCATGAAATATTGACCTCTGCATGTGATTGAGCTTCCAAGACTAGATAGATTTTATTTGTTATTTGAGGTCGTTCGATTTCGGAGTAGCAATTATCGAATTATGACAGTTACGTTCATGGCGTGATTCAGTTTTATGAAATACTATTTAATAGTTGTCTGTGAAAGGGAGCTTCTTATGTTTTGAGGTGGGGATTCTTCTGCTTAAATTTTTTCCGATATCGGAGACGTGATTGATGCTGTCTGGTGTGCAGGCTTTGGGAGGAGTCCTTGCGGCCGAGGCGGCAGGGCGACCGAGCGGGACACTGCAGGGGTGGAACGGAGCCGGCAACAACAATGGCAACGACGATGTTGAGCACATGACCCTTCCCGAGGGTATGTTGGCGTCGCCCCTGGACGCTGAGAAGACTGCCAAGTACTTGACCCAGATCAACGACAACACTTTGGGCAGCCACAGCACCGAGTTCTGCCAGGAGGCCAAGCTTCAGTGCAATGCTGACATCGCCATCGTGGACCCGACGCTCCGCATCTCCCGCAGCAGCCTCGCCGACCAGGAGCTCTTCCAGCAGACGCGCGACCTTGTAGAGGCCACCCGCGCCATGCAGTTCGACCGCAAGAACCTCGACAAGGACAACGAGATCGCGTTGCCCGAGAATCTGCAGGATTCCATCCCCGCTGTGTCGTTCTTGCCGAAGACGCTCGCTGAGAAGATGCCCTTCACCAGGTGCCATGCACAACAATCTTCACCAGTTATTTACTTAGACTGAATCAGTCCGCTCCTGCTGAGTGGTGTGAATCTGCAGTTGTTAAAAAGTGATTGCGTATTGAATGCAGTGCGAAAATGCCCGAGCTGTTCGAGAAGCTGAGCATCCCACACGACTCCAACTTGGCCATCATGATGACGCGCACCGTGGGTCAGTGCGAAGCTCAGGAGCAGGGCAAGGAGATCCGCAAGTGCGTGAACTCCATGGAAGACATGAAGACCTTCGTGAGCTCCAACCTGCCTGAAGACAAGCGCGTTGTCGCCCTCGAACGCTCCAGCACCATTCCCGGTAAGTATCCCGCAAATTCAGATTCCAAAACCTTCACTCAGCTTTCTGCCATCAAAGTAAGTGATAAAGGGAACTTCTGCCCGCGGCCATGTGCAGGTGCAGGCGAGTCCCGCAGCAAGGATACATGGAAGGTAATGGAGGCCAAGCTGTACGAGCACGCCGTGGTGTGCCGCAACGCCGTCTTCCCCTACGCCGTCTACGAGTGCCACGACACCAGCAACACCGGCATGCACATCTACCAAGTGGAGATGTTCGGATCCGGACACCACAACCACGGCTCCAGAATCCACCAGGTCGCCGCCTGCCACGAGACCAACTCTGCGACCATGACGGAGTCCACCTCCTCCGCCATCGCTCCTGCTCAATCCTGCCACTGGCTCACCGACTCCTTGATTTGGGCCTCGGCCAACTAAACAATCACAAAATCAAAACCAACCAAAAAAAAAGCCATAAACAGAATAAAAGGGAGTCAGGTAAGATGGAAGGATCGATCAGATGGTGGGTAACTATGATTGTGTCAAAGGTTGGACTCCGAATCGATTGTTTAGTTCTTGTAAAGATGACGTGGGTTGTCTTCTTGTCCAGTTGAATTGTCAATAAGACTGTTGCCAGGCGGCTTTGCAACAGCACTGAGCTCCGTCCCATCACCCAACTTTTGAACCATCTCCTCTTAACTTTCGCCAGCCAAGTCTAACTTGGGTTAGTCGATCATAGTCCATAGATTCCTCCTGTCAGTAAGTTGTGGAATAAATCAATGTCACTCAGCGGCGTTGATGAGCAGCAGGAAAATAAGGGAGGAGATGCTATTGCGGTGGTGCAAGCTCATAGCTGAGACATGATGTTTTGATATAAGCCGTCCCCTCCGGTGGAGTACGAGTACATTTTGTTGTGTATTGTCGTATTCTGGATTAATAAAAAAATCGATCTTGTCTACTTTTGTTATTCGAATACCTCTTTTCTGAATTGGAAGAAATCACTTACTCACTCTTAAGGCCTTCACTGTTTATATCTGAAACTAGACGATTCGAAATTCGAGATACCAAGTCAAAAATGCAGCATTGTGAAATCCGGATCGGGGCTGTTGAAGCACCCTCTTCATGTATCAGGAAACTTAGAGTTAGTGCTCTTACTAATTTGTCAAATTAGTGTCATTTCGACGTGGATAAAGTGGATGTGGAATGAGATTCGACTGCAGTCACTTTCCCTATGCTAAACCCCTGTCTTAACCTGTATGATATACTAAAATTCTGCTTCAGAGTCTGTTAATCTTTCTGTTATTGCACCATTTTCAGTAATAAACAGCCAGTCCTTAGTATTTGCATGTATTTTTATATTGGGTCTCGAAGGTTAAAGGCCAGACAGAGTGAACGCCAAGAGAATCATGTGAACTCACTCCGAAGCCCGACTCCAAAGGCCAAGATGAAAACAGCAGTTATAACCGCCTGAATGTCTTGGGACAGCCGAATCTCAGGGATCGTCGGAGACCACTCGACGGGAATCAGCTGACACCATTCGATCAGCTGCATTCTTCCACGAAATTCACACTCATTCAAACTCCAGATTAAAGATCTATTTCAAGCTGGACCAAAACAAAGAAATGAGAAAATCCACCGAGCACCCAGGAAAGCTCAGGGTAAGCCGATTCAAGAGCCCCAACACTCGCAACTTCTTTCCTTCTCGATCGGTGAATCCTGCAAGTCTCTGATCTTTAGGGTTCATGTCCATTGTCAATTCCTTCATATCAGCAGCTTAGAACAAGTAATGGCGGAAAGATGGTCATTTCCAGAGCAGATAGTGTGCAAAGGGAAGAGAATGAGTAAAGGAAAGGAAACTACTGAAGATCATGTACCTTGAGCAAGCATTCGTTCTAGGGTTCTTGTCTAAATTCAATTCTATTAAATCAGCAATTTATAACAAGAAATGGTGGATTTCATAGTAGACAGTGAGAAGAGAGTGGGAAACTACTGCAAAGTATGACATTTTTGAGCAGCTGAATGAATGAAAAGTGGCACAAAAACGCACAACCAATTGAATTGGCTGAGGTATTGGTTTAGGTAATTCACAAAGACGACGATGAGATGGCGACATTGGGGGTGCAAAAGCTGCAGCTGAGCGAGTGCCTGGACAAAATGTCGTCAGAGATCAGCAACCTCCGGAACACAATCGTGTGCAAGGACAAGCAGAAAGAGAATCTGCAGCGAGCGTTGGAAGATGGGGCAGTGCTGGAGAAGTCGATGCATGAGGAACTGGAGCTTCAGCACCATCGTGCTGAGGAGCTGGAAGCCGAAGTGGAAAGATTGCAGGTAATGAATTGAACGATCGATCGATGGAGTCATAAATGTCTCAATCATGCAGTCTGAGAGAGCTAGTAGGAGGGAGGGTTGCAATGAATTGTCAAATAGAAGAATGCAATAACTCTGTGCAGAAAAAACTTCAGACGCAAAATGCTGAAGATTCTGCAGGAGATGTGAGCAGTAGTTTGGAAATGCGCAACTTGAGGCAAGCTCTCCACGACCATCGCACCCAACTTGCTGAGAAAACCAACCAGATCGACTCCTACAAGCAGGTGCACTCTTGCTCTCTTTATTAGGGTTTCTGGCGTCCTCTACATGGCATGGTTGTTATGATAAGGAAGTGTTGTTATTCTAAAGAAAATTGTTAACAACGTAGACTGCACTACACTAAATAGGTAGATTAGTGTTAGATACACTAATTAATATAAACATGTTATAAGTTTTTACTGTTGATCAATACTTTTACCCTCCACATTCATCAAGATGGGGATCCTTCTAGAATATTAGAATCAATACTCTTGGTAATTATTTTTTATCAAAAGTAAAAACTTACAACATTTTCAGATCTTATAAAAATCTAACACTAATCTACCTATTCAGTGTAGTGAAAAGGTGGTATGAGTAAAGCAATAGTGGCACTTTGAAGCCATATTGTACCACTATGACTTTACTTGTGATTTTACTCATACCACCTTTTTCACTACACAAGAGTTGTTAATTAGTGTTATAGACATTTATTGCAGAATGTAACATTAAATCTCACACGTCACCATAGTGGTACAACACTAGTAGTCAAACTAGAACACTAAATGTAAGAGCATACACTTGCAAGTGAAAGAATTCAATGAAAGTGGTGCAATTGGTGGCTTGAAGAAAAGACAAGTGACATGATTGCAATGGCGACCCAAAGTGAACACTAATCTTAAAAGAGTTGAGAAATAGTGCTATGTACCAATAGTCACCCGTTGCCTACACTAATCTCCACATAACATCAATTAACAACTCTTGTGTAGTAGGTATTTGCTAAAAGTGGTACACAAACTCCCTCTTTTAAATTGCATAACTCGAAGGGTCCTTATTCTATACAAGATATAGCGGAGTTGACAATGTAGTCATGTAAACAATGTTGCAACTTTGGTACGAGGGTGTTCATTAAAAAATGAAATTACATGATTTTTTGCTAATAGTTGATTTTATGCAAAAAGATGATGTTTTCTTTCTTATTGGCTCAGGCGCTAAGAAATACAGCAGAGAAGTTGGAGGGATCAGTTTGTGATGAATCTAGTGCGAAACTTACAAGTGCTTTTGAAATTGCGGGGTCATTGAGGAAATTGTTGCAAGAGCGTGATCGACAATTTGCTAGCCTTGAAAACACTTGCCAGGTACAAAGAATTGCACAACAAAAAAGTCTTCCATGTAAAGTGAAAAACAAAGTCTCAACTTGTCAAAGAGCTCTCATTGAGGCCCAGTGAAAATATGACTAAAATATGATTAGAATATGTCATATTTTCTCCCAAGACATGATCACATGCATTTTAGTCATCAAAGCAAGAGATGACTGCTTTCCCATCGAAAGTGTGGCCGGTGGTCATATAGGAGTGGTCATATTTGCACTGCTTTCCTAGTGGTGGAAAAATATTTTTGATTTTAACAATCTTGGAGAATCATAGGTGAAAAAAAATTTATGTTTTGGGTCATAAATGTTTAGCTATAATTTTGTAAGACGGTATATCTCATTTGTGTGACAACATTGAATGTTCCACCTCGGAATCATTGACATAGGTAGGATAGTTGCCAAAACTATTATTTATTGAAAGTTTTAAGAGCTCATTATTTAGAATCAATCCTTCGTTGTAAGCATGGCAAATTTACAACAATAAGAAGAAGGATAGTTTTGTGTAAAAAGAGTAGATGGTCAAGTGTTTTTCACTTAGTGTACGTTTTTGCTGACGTGATGACAAAAAAGCATGAGATGAAGATATATTTGTAATATAAATGCTTGAATTCCACCTTAAGAAGACCTTCATTGAGGTTATGACTTTAACTTGGCTTATATAACATGTACATGGCATAAGGAATACAGAGCCGGGAGATGGAGTTAACAAGGGTGCAACAAAGGCTAGAAGCCACAAACAACACCTTGAACATTACTGTTGGATCTCGAGACGCTCGCATAAAAGAGTTGGAGAAATTGCTCCATGCTAAGGAAAGAGAGGTACAAATAATACTTCTCAATTGTATTTTCAAGTATATATGTTGAGACCTTATCAACCAATCTTAATAACAAACTTTTCTTTATAGAAAAACCAAGGTATAAGTGTTGAATTATTTGAAATAACCGGAATTATCCTTCAACAAACTTTGACAACTTGTTACTAATGATAGGCTTAACATGATTTAACCAAATTATAACAAACTTACTCGGGCTAACTTTTAGCATTATGCAGTTATTGGATTTGACGACATTTACCTTCCATCACTTTTTATTGATGACTAAGGCCATCACCTTTTTAAGTTTTGTGATGACTAAGGCCATCACCTTTTTAAGTTTTGTGATGACTAAGGCCATCACCTTTCTAATTTTTAAAAAAGCCAAAGCTATTAGACAATTTATTGAAGTGTTTGATTTAATACCTTACAACTTCCAAGTTTTTAATTTGTTCCAAAATGATATGTAACGAATACAAATCAACACGTTTCTCTATCAAAAAAATTTCAGATACAAGACGCTCATAACAAGTTACAAAATGTAGAACTTGCGATTGATGCCAATGAGAGCCGAGCAAGGAAACTTGAATGTGACCTCAAGATCATGTCCAACATGTTGTGGCAAGTCCTCCTACCATCTTATTAAAATACGAGATTAAGTTGGTTAATTTGTAAGTAACTAACCATATGAGGAAATGATTATGACATCAATAGACAATAGGAAAGTTTCATTATGGCTTTAAATCTTGCAACAATCAACGAACATTGCTGCTATTCTTCCATTTTCAAATCTTGCAATCTATATGGCCTTATGGCTTTAAATCATTCCATATGTTTCCACAAAGAACATGTTTTCACAATCACTTAGTAAAATGCATGTCTTAAAGCCATCTTTTGTAAATGATCATATTAGGCATGCTTTTCTTTTAGCCATTTAGATTCTTTAGCATCAAGAATATGCATTCGTTGATGAACATGCTCTGGCTAATTGATGCCCTCCGCTTGAAATTTTAATAATAGTTCTTACTAAGTACTTACTATTCTCAATATCTTCTTATTCTTTACTTTTGTGGAACAGATCAGTAAACCATCACAACAAAACAGCTTGTACAGTCAAGTTTGCCTAGGTGACATCACGCTATGAATTGTACCCGCTTGGTACCATTACATACGTAGGGTAACTTCCTTCGCAGCCGTTCACGTCAAAGCAAATTTTCCAAGCCAAGTTGGATCATTCATGGCAAGTCTATGTGCCTTCCCAAGATCCAAGTGAGCTTTAAAATATACCTTTAGAGATTGAGTACTTCAATGATTTGAAACATGACCAAGTTTGCTAGAGATAGACGGCTTTCACAAAATATTGCGGATGATGATCGAATGCCACCATTAAAGATTGGTCTATATAGAGAAAAAGATCATTACAATTTAAAAAAACTTGACATAGATAAGGAGCCTCACATACATGATCTTGCATCATGTTTGTTACAACTATTTGCTAATCTATGTTTGTATATTGTTGACTATATCTCATATTATGAGTAATTTTGTTGAATTAAAAGCAAAAGAATGAAGGCATTGCATCAACTCATACTACAATACAAAATAAGTATGAAAAAAATCACTTACTTTGATAGTATACTTCTAATACCATATGTTACCATATGTGATAGGTTGATTCAATGGTAATAGGTCCACATTTGAAATTGTCCAAAAATGTGGAAGTCTTTATTCTCCGATAGAACCAACTTTGGTACCCAAAATACTTTAAATTGGCATGAAAATTATATTGTTGAATTAAAAATCTTGAAAGAGTGATAGCAAGGTGTTGAATTGGTGTATCATCCAAGGTATAAATCATGTCCAACCATGTTCATACCAACATCTAGATTGGAGGCATTAAGCTTACAAATTCACAAATCATTACTAGTAGAAAATGGCACTATGAGAGACGTCCGTAGTGACTTGTTCCTAGTGATGCAAAGTGCTTGTATTTTCATTGTATTTCTAATGACATCAAAATAAGATATTATATTTATCATTTTCCCTTTTTTTTCTTTTTTTCTTTTTTTTTGTGTGATAAGCATACTATAGCCTACTAAATGAGTCAAAATACATGAAAAAATGACAAAAATAATCATTAATTTTGATGTCGTTACAAGCACAATTAAAACAAGCTCTATACGTCACTAGGGACAAGTCACTACGGACATCACTTTTAGTGTCATTTTCTACAGACATCACTTTTAGTGTCATTTTTCTGTGCAACATCTAAGAAACACGTGCTAAGCTTTCAGGCTACACAATAAGCAATTTTTATCACGTTTTGTATATATTGAATCACAAAATTAACACCCTCAATTGACTATCAACGTCTTCAAACAAAGCAATGTCCACCTAATGATTTGTTGTACAGATGAAATGATGTCTTTCTACTTGCTTCAGCAACGTTCTTATTTTCAAGTTTATGAAATTTCAAAAAAGTTTGCTTATTGAACCAATAATGACATTGCTTATTTTCTTGAAAAATTTGTTAAAGTAAGTATGATGACGTTGCTTATTTTACTAATATGTTATCAGAGTACGTAGCAGAACGTTACTTCAATTTAATAATGATCAACAAAAGAGATGTTGCAAACCTCCCCCCCCCCCTCCTCCTCCAATTTCCTATAAGTGACATCTACAACAATTTAAGGTTTTAGAGCTTAAAACAGTCAATTTTCTACATTGGTTTTCCTCTACATGTGACAACAATCTACATGTGACAACTAGAATGCATAATCATTGGTTACCTACTATTATGACCACACAAAGTTGTAGACATGACTACTACTACTTAGAACACCTAGTACTTGCACAACCGCCTTACTTATATCAACAAAAACTACACATATTTTGAGCATCTCAAGCTCATCATGGGTATTGCACCTCCACATATGGAACTTGGGATTTCAACTTCTAATTCTTAAAAGAAAACATAATCAATCTAGGTAATAATAGTGCACGAGTTTGGAACCATTTATGAATGCTACTAGAAATCTAAGAATCAATCAACTTTGAAATGAATTTTGTTTAAAATATTCATCCAAAATGTAAAGCTAGTAAATTTAATTTACTTTCTTTGCATTTTCATTGAAAAACACACAAGAAATGCTTAAATAGACAAGCACCACAAGCCTTGGTTTGGTGGTTAAGGATCATGGCCCCCAATGAGGAGGTTCTGGGTTCTACTCCCCATGCCGACATGGTGCTCACCACCATAGTCCACCCAACTATAGTGGGGGTTCTTGGACCTCATTGTATGGGTACCTTACAATTGTTTAGGCCCACTTTATACTTGGGTCCCAATTGATGGTCGGCCCAAACTATTGAAATTTCGACCAATGGAATCACTCAAATTTTTCAACTTGGGCCCAAGGGCTTTATACTAGGGTTGGACCCGAACTCCCTCTTATCCTACGTGGCATCCTACGTGGCAGTTTTTGGCGCCAAAACTTTGGGCCCATGCGAAGCAATTGGGACAAGGTTTTTCCAAGCCCAAACTTGGGTCTTGGGCCCAATCGTGTATCACCATCGGATCTTGTGAATCTCCACCGTTGATTGGAGGATGGTGATTGGAGGATGGTGGATTGATGGGGGCTGGAGCCTGGCCGAATTCCGGCCCACCCTCCGGCCAGCCCCACAGCATGTGTAAAGTGGGCCTTAAAGCCCTTTGGGAACACTCTATTCACACCATCCTCTAAATAGATTGGAGTTTCTCTATCTTTCTTTGAGAAAGAGAGTGAGACACTCAGGCAACAAAAAACTACTGGCGGCACCTGAATGTTGTGGTAACTTACGACCCACTCATTGAGAGTGGACGGAACCAATCAAGTCAAGAGTGCTCAACATGTCATTGAGAACAAGTGCAAGCCGTCTCAGTCCTGTCTGAGCGTCATGCATTTCAAAGTGTCACAAGCTTCAGCTTCAAACCGCCTTTGAGGCCTTCGCATTCTGGACAGAGTCACCGTTGTTGAATAATCGATCTTGTGCAACTCCAGAGGGCAGTCGCTTGCCATGCAAACGCGCGGTAGGGGTGCTTTCTGTTTTGCCGATTCCGTAACAGTGGGCAGGGAGATCAATGCGACTGGGAAGCGTTTGAACAATCCTGTCTATCAACTTGCTGTCTAGTTTTTTGCATACGGAATGTTCAAGGCGGCATGCTACTATTGATAATCGTGTTCATTGTTATGTTCTTGCGTAAGTGGCTAAAATTCAACTGTTTGAATCTTGCAGCTCTGCCTCGAGGGGTTCCTGCTTCTGGACGGGTGGACATCAACTTTGCTTGATTTGCTAGGGAATTCTTGTGGTAAACAGTTTTACGGTTGAGAGGATGGCGACCAGGCAGGCATGCTCTTTGGTAGCCTTGTCCTCAGAACTTGACGATTTGCAACGAGTGCAATCTTCCGCAGCTGAAGAGCTTGAGAAGTACATGCGCAATTACCGATTGCAGACCGAAAACAGGATTACAGAACTTGCAGCCAAGATATCCTCACAAGAGAAATTGAGATTGGAGTTTCAAACTGAGAAGGCTCGACATCGTGAAGAAAAAGCTGAGGTAATCTGAACGGAAGGTGGTTTCCTTTAGAAACATCATATGTCCTCACATTGTGTGATGAAATCATATGTTCTCTGTTTTCAAATGGTTTCATGTGCATTTCGAGTAAGTTATGGTTCCATGTGCAGGCACAATTATTAGTAACTTCGGTTACGAGAGGACTCGAGCTACAAGAAGCCCGGGAGGCGAAGCAGATTGAGCTTATCAAGAAGAACAAGGAAGATAGGGTTCTCCTAAAAGAACAATGTGAAACACTTGAAACGTATTGGAGGCGCGAAGATGAAAAAGATGAAAAAGGGTGGGTTCTGGCTGAGCTTTTGAACCGGAAGAAAAAAAGGGTGCGGGGAAGATTGCGGACTTGGAGAAGAAGTTGAAAGATCTTGAAGACGTTGTTACAGAGAACGACGTCGTTCATATTCTGACGACGTCCCAGCGACAACTCACTGACGAACTTGAAAATGCCAAGCGCACAGTATTTTCGTCAGGAGTAAGTGTTCCTACCTTCGAGTTGTCGCTTTGGTGGCATAAAATCATGTCTCTGAAATGCATAACTTCTTCGGCACTTGGCCTGATTTGTGATTCGTTTGTGTGAACCAGTTTTTGAAAGCATACATCCGGAACAGTAAATATTGGGGTGAAGAAGCTAGGTGAGCTCCGCACTCAAGGATGGCTCGATATTTGTGCACACAAGTTTGAAAGTGAGGAGGCTTTCGTAAAGTGGACGAGTAAAATCGACGAGAAGCTACGTCGAATGCCAACCTTCGTTCCACCACTTAAGAAAGTGCCGGATGCCAACAACGGAATTATGAAGGTTGAATCTTATTGCTTGGTGGGATGTGTGTTTCTCAAATTGAGTAAACCATCCATAATCGTTGCTTACGTATGACATCTTGTGATTCTTGTAGTACGTGATTGACAAGGATGACAAGTGGTCGACCGAAACCGCAATGAGTACGGTGCTTCAATCGGCGATGACGTTGGAACAATGACCTTGGAGATTGAAACTTGGAACGCGAGCGGAAGATACATAGTTCCAATGCCATGGGATTATCGCAAGAACCGTAAAGCCACCATGAGTCGCATATTCGAGCACTTACACGAGGTTTTGAAGGAGAAAGTGCAAGAAGTTGCGGTTAAGGACCAACGACTTAAGGCTCTTATCACTACTATCGCATCCGCAAGGAAGAGAAGTCGTGCAACATGACGGGCGATGGGAAGATTGGATGTTGGTTGGGAAGATTGAATGTTGGATTACGTGAATGGGATTACATCTACGAGCGGGATTCGGAGGCGGGATTCGGAGGTGCGAGACGGCGGCGAAAGGGTTCGAGGAAGGAGGTTTTTTCTATTTGAGAGGAGAACACAGTTGAGATCTCCGTACACGAACGTATACAACTAAAATGCCGATTTTGCTTTAACTCCTGCAAATTTTGTTTTAAGAGACGACTATTAATGTTCAGCATACCTTCTCCAAATTGAGCTCTGTGAAATGTGCACTCATAAGAACATACCCGATAAGTATCCAGGACTCGACGCCGACACATGGTTACACGCACTACTCAAATGTAGTCACCACCACATACACGCCATTAGAATCAAGAGACATAACAAAGCCGTATGGGAACTAAGAAAATTAATTCTCTCATCACAAAAATCACGTTGCTATATCCTCATGAACGCAGGCACATTTAATAACAACCCCCAAGAAAATACGGTCCCTCCATGGCTATTACAATGCGAATGTACACAACAAAGATGTCATTGCAACGCTAGATTCAAACCAGATGTACTCTGCGTTAAGGGTCTACCACACAAAAACGACCCACCACCACACCCAATGACACAACCTCACACTTCAATTTATAGAATTCACATATCAGAACGATAGATTCTCTCAAGAAACAATTAATAACAAAACCGACAAATATCAACCACTTCTTGATAAACTCCGTAACCTAGGATGGAAAGTAGACCCCCTCATAGTCATCACAAATGGGTGCTAGAGGCACAACACACAAACCATCAATGAAACTTCTTGCAGAAAAATTTAACTTATCAGAAACATGCATAAAACACACATTCCATGAAATAAATACCATCGCCATTCAACACGCCGGATCAATTATTTTACACAAAAGGAAAATTGAGAATAACCAAACAATCCCCACAATAATGTAACAATAAAAGGAGGAGGGCGTGAGAAATGGCGTAAACCACTTCCCACAAGAATAGTCACACTTGTCTCAGGTAGATGGGACGGGGCCAATTGATTGGTACAAATTTCCTGCCTATGTATAACACACTAGCAGCACCAAGCCATGTATATCTCATTAAACGCTCAAACGGATCCACCGAGTATCGAACCCGGACCGCTTATTTTGTGACTCAAACATCCCTACCAATCAACCAGGAATCATGGCTTGGCGACCATACCCACGATAAAACACAAAATATAACCTTACACAAACCTTAGAAAGATAATATTGACTATTTCTTGGTTACTTTTGTTTCTCTTGGCTACTATAGTGTCTAATCCCGAAAGGGGTGATTAGTCTAGTACCAGAGTCCTCTTGTCCGGTGGGCATTAGGACACTAGCTTGACGAACAGACACTCTAATCACGCCGGCCCTGAAAAAGGACTGGAGTTTTTATCTATCTATCTATCTGTTGTGAAGATACAAGTTCATGAAGTCCGAAATTCCGAATCGATTGAAATCTAAATCTCGTAACATTTGAACCTGCTTAGAATTGATTCTCGAACTTTCTCATTGCAGTTCAAGTGGGTGTGAAAGATTACTAAGCACATGTGCCATCTTTTTAGTTTCATGCTCTCGCATATTGTTGATTCTTCTTGTGCCCCATACAGAAGTTATCCCACTTCACCAGTGATCAGCAAAATCCCAAATCTTCTTAACTACCATCTCTATTCATACTGCCTTCTCAAACCGTGAGTTTTATCAAAAGAGAAAAACTTGGTCCTCAAACACCTGCAGAGAAGAATGGTTCATTAATTGCATCGTCTCTCTCATCCGCCCTTCCTGCATTCCTTCTTCATTTTCATTTCAGGGTCAGTCTCAAATGTCATTCAGAATAATTGCAGATCCAGGACAGGGAAGGGATGCTTTTCGATCAGTAGCTTACAGGACAATCGCTACCTTCCTGATGATATAAGCACCCAAAAAGGGATCGACGCTGTAGCACAGGTTTTGCGATTGAGGGGAGGCAGCCATGCAGATATTTGTGCAGAGGGGGAGAGGAGCGCCCTGGAAGTGGAGTCACCGCACCGTCGAGGATATAAAGACAATGATCAAGAAAAACCAGCAATTGCTGTTCGAAGGTAAGCAACTGGGGATGCACGAGAAGATCTGCTGATCACAACATTCCGGAGGGGGCTACACTTCATCTTGAGTATCGGCAGAGGGGAGGCATACACATAGATCTGACGAACTTGCAAAAGAACCTTTAATTGGAGGTGGACTTTTCTGATACGATTGATAGCGTGAAAAAGAATATCCACGACAAGGAAGGCCCTGCAGTGGTTGATCTTCAACGGGACGGCAATGCGGGAGGATTTTTGGTCTTTAACCGATTACAGTATCGAGAATGGGTCGGTGGTGTCCTTGATTCTTCCGGGCGGGGTGAACCAAGAACGATGGAGCAGTTTGAAGCTTACAGAAGACGTAGTCAGGAAGTGAATTCTTCAATTCTTGAATGGGAGAAGAGAAGGATTATAATGTTCAATAGAAGAATGGAAAAGAAGAGGAATTAGGGTTTAGGGTTTAAGGTCCGGTTTAGGGTTCAGCAATGATCTAATGAGTACAATTTGCAATTAACGAATACGTATGAGTGACACTGGATTCAGGAATGATAGAAAGCGAGCATAACCGCAGGTGACACCATCACCGGAGATTCATGTTTGCTCTTGATTCATGAATATAGCTCGACGAGAAAATTGTCATGGCGGTTCGAACTCGAATGACTTCAAGTTCCTTCGAACTCACGTTACCAAAGTCGAACAAGAAGAAATTCCAATCCATGTTGAACTTGTTAAGACATTGCTCACAAAGTTGAGTCTTTGCGCGCGTTGTGAGAAACCTCTCCGTGCCCCCATGATAACCCCGGGTTCACCATTGCCTCTTAAAGAGATAATGACTTTTCTTAATCTTCTCAAATACCATTCGACTTGTGGCGAATATGAAGTTTGGTGAAGTAGGTGGGATTCGTGCGGCGGGGGTCTACTCTTCATCTTCAATTCTGGGTCGAAAATGGCGCGACCTTCGGCACGGAAAGGCTCGAACGGAAAAGCCCGGAGGGGGTGTTACAATTGCAAGCAATTTTTGTGCATGGGGAAATTCAGAATAAAGCTAGAGCAAGTGGAATCGTCATTTTTGGACTTTTCTACAATGAGTTATGAATTTTTGAAGTTGGAAATATGGTTGTTCCCGAAATGGTGCGTACTGGTCGACGCCCCACAATGTTTCTTTGCTCAGGCGTGGTGCTCTTGTATGGAGAAGCTAGTATGTACTTGTGAGTGAAGATTGTTGGAGCTCCAATGAACACCGTATAGTTGTGATTTTTTTCTATTCCAACTAATGATTGAGAAAGGTTCTTGTAAGATGCAAAATGATTGAATTTTTTAATGACTTTCCCATATCTTAAGTGTCACCAATCAATTATTTATGAATTTCTTCTTCTTCTGTTACCAATCAATTATTTATAAATTTGTAAACTAAGAGTGTCTCAAAACTACAATGCAAGGTGTACTCTTGAACAACCAAAAACAAAACTTTGGAGCTTTATGGGCATGTAATAGTAAGAAAAATTTGGTTTAGAAAGGGCCACGCTCTTGTTGTTTGAGAATGTTGAAGGAAGTCCCCAAGAGTGCATGCTCTCTCGAAATACATTATCTTTATTATTAAACTTCTACCAAACTTACCTACATTCTACACCTACATTATTTATTGTATGCAACACATAATTTGAATGAACATTGCTATTGGTGCCTACAATAGTATTGTGATAGGGATAGGGTACCATCTATCTTTGGTCTTGGTTTTTTTGAATTTCTAACTTCGTCGAGCATTTCTACCTTTTGCACTCTATATAAATTCTCCAAATGAAATAAGATGTGTACTTCTTACAACGCTTGTGACTTCTTAAAGGTTGTTCAAAGCCCATTTGGCCATTCTAAAGGGCCTTTTCAAACATCTCAAGAATGATATACAAGATAAAAATACTTGATAAGGTTCTTATATTAAAAAAATTATAAGGATTACCAAAAGTTGATAAAAAAATAAATCACTGATAATATTTTACTATCTATTCAATAAATATCACCTAAAACCAATAATAAAAAATTTTAATAATGATTTTTATAAAATTTCAAAAATATAAAACTATATAAACAAATCGAAAAAACCAAAAATCGAGTGTGTAAAAAGAAAAAACAACAATATCCAAATTTTGAAACGCAATCACAATAGAGGGATTGTAAGGGTTTGTAAGGCTTTCAATAACAACATCCAAATAAAATAATTTTGGCAATTGATGCACTTTTTGCAGAGTGGGGAATTGTAGGGTATGAAAAGAAATGAGAGCCCTTAACCCTTAAACGCCCCTAGGGTCTAAAACGGGCAGCCCAAAATTGGATCACAACATCTTTTGGACTTGGGCATCATGAATAGTGCACTTTTTGAACTTAGGCACCATGAATGAACCAATCAATGATGAGATTGCAACCTCCTACAAGGTTATGTACAACCCCAACCTACCTACCACTATCCTTTCAAACCATAAAATCATATATACTATTTGTGATTTGAATTGTAAAATTTCACTTTTTGAATGCATTATAAGACGGTGACCAGTTTGACATCAAAATATAAGTGAAAAGTTGATTACAGTGAGAGCTACAGAGAAGATTATGTTGGAATCAACCCCGGGATTGCTTGGGCGTTTAAGGGTTAACCAACAGTTTTTTAAAATTTTTATTTTTACTTTTTTATTTGTTTTATTTCAATGACTTGAGTGATACATTGAATTTGAATGAACCGAAGCGAGAATTGCTAGACATGAACCAAATGTGCCTTGAAAGGTCCCATTGGCGATACTCTTCATGTTTTCAGGGGTCAAATGTAATCCTTTCCAAAGCATAATATTCTTCTTCTTATAATTGGCAAGCTCTGAGAAACTATCTTTAACCTCCACTGGCGAAGTCTGCCACGAAGTTCTGCCCTTCCAACGTCACTGGCACGTCCTTCCAGCACCTTCGACTCATCTTTATCTTATCTTCGCATTTCTTTTCTTTAACGGTAAGGTGTTTCGCACGCAACACGGCTCTGCCGTCCTCATCCATCCACCTATTCCTCATCCATTATCATTTGATTCGCCTCCTCCCAAGCAGAATATCATCCACTTCATCCATCTCGTCTCCCTCGTCTACCGCATTTCCCTGCTGTATAAGAACCCTAGAGCTCCGGGTTCCTTCTCACTTCTGCTACTTTCTTTTCACGTTCGGGATTGGAGTTCAGGAGAGAGATCTTTGTGAAGATAGTTGGAGTTTCTGCTTTTGGTGAAATTGCTTGGGAGTTTGTGAGAGGACCAAGATGCAGATCTTTGTGAAGACCCTGACCGGGAAGACCATCACCCTCGAGGTGGAGAGCTCCGACACCATTGATAATGTCAAGACGAAGATCCAAGACAAGGAGGGCATCCCGCCTGACCAGCAGCGGTTGATCTTCGCCGGCAAGCAGTTGGAGGACGGCAGGACTTTGGCCGATTACAACATCCAGAAGGAGTCGACGTTGCACTTGGTGTTGCGTCTCAGGGGAGGGATGCAAATTTTCGTCAAGACCCTGACGGGGAAGACGATTACGCTTGAAGTCGAGAGCTCCGACACGATCGATAATGTTAAGACGAAGATTCAGGACAAGGAGGGTATTCCTCCTGACCAGCAGCGGTTGATCTTCGCTGGTAAGCAGTTGGAGGACGGCAGGACGTTGGCCGATTACAACATCCAGAAGGAGTCGACTCTGCATCTTGTGCTTCGGTTGAGGGGAGGTATGCAAATCTTTGTGAAGACGTTGACGGGGAAGACAATTACGTTGGAGGTGGAAAGCTCCGACACTATTGACAACGTGAAGACGAAGATCCAGGACAAGGAGGGCATCCCGCCCGATCAGCAGCGGTTGATCTTCGCTGGCAAGCAGTTGGAGGATGGCCGTACTTTGGCCGATTACAATATTCAGAAGGAGTCGACGTTGCACTTGGTGTTGCGTCTGAGGGGTGGAATGCAAATCTTCGTGAAGACGTTGACGGGAAAGACCATTACCCTGGAAGTTGAGAGCTCGGACACAATTGATAACGTGAAGACGAAGATCCAGGACAAGGAGGGCATTCCTCCCGACCAGCAGCGTCTGATTTTCGCCGGCAAGCAGTTGGAGGACGGCAGGACGTTGGCGGATTATAACATTCAGAAGGAGTCGACCTTGCACTTGGTGTTGCGTCTCAGGGGAGGGATGCAGATCTTCGTCAAGACCTTGACGGGGAAGACTATCACCCTTGAGGTGGAGAGCTCTGACACAATTGACAATGTTAAGACGAAGATTCAGGACAAGGAGGGCATTCCTCCCGACCAGCAGCGATTGATTTTTGCCGGTAAGCAATTGGAGGATGGCCGTACTTTGGCCGACTACAACATCCAGAAGGAGTCAACTCTGCACTTGGTGTTGCGTCTGCGTGGTGGTATGCAGATTTTCGTGAAGACTCTCACTGGTAAGACGATCACTCTCGAGGTTGAGAGCTCTGACACAATTGACAATGTTAAGACGAAGATTCAGGACAAGGAGGGCATTCCTCCCGACCAGCAGCGATTGATTTTTGCCGGTAAGCAATTGGAGGATGGCCGTACTTTGGCCGACTACAACATCCAGAAGGAGTCAACTCTGCACTTGGTGTTGCGTCTGCGTGGAGGTATGCAGATTTTCGTCAAGACCTTGACGGGCAAGACAATCACTCTGGAGGTGGAGAGCTCTGACACCATCGACAACGTGAAAACGAAGATTCAGGACAAGGAGGGTATTCCTCCTGACCAGCAGAGGTTGATCTTCGCAGGGAAGCAGCTGGAGGATGGACGTACTCTCGCTGATTATAACATCCAGAAGGAGTCCACCCTTCACTTGGTCCTGCGTCTGCGTGGAGGCATGTAAATTGTCTCGACGATCACGATGAAGACCAACTTTGTATAGAATAAGCGGCACGTGAAATGTTCGTCCTCAACATGAATCAATACAATCTGTGACTCCGCTTTTTGTGATATCTATCCAATCATCGCTTTGCAGATTCTGTTTTTGTGACCATGAATTACTTTTTCGTATTGTTTTTGCCATGTATCTCCTTCATTTGATTCGGAGTTGTGAGCTACAACATGTCTCTGACCATGCAGAGCAGAGATTACCATTCTATGTCCGCGAATAGAGTGCACGCATGACAGTGCACTCTTCATTTTGGCCACAACTAAATTTAGTACACACATATCAATGATTGCCGTTGTACTCGTGAAGTGAAATCTTACAGCGAAAAGAGCGATATCTGTTATACCTGGCTTTTCGTAAACTCACTTGTTCACCAATCAGGTTGCCAACGCGTTTCTGATTCATCACCTGATAGGAAAGATTGGATTCGCTTGGATCTGACAATCGATCCTGTGATTGTGAAAGAATTGTTTGTGAAGGTGGTTGTCGCTCCAGCTCAAGTGGATATGAACGATAAGCCACTTGTATGTTGAAGGAATCTTCTGATACTTAAGATATTACTTTTTGTATCACTGAGAATTCGCAGCAATGAAGTAGGGATCACGTTCGTCGATAAACGTGCAACACCCCAGGAGCCAGGACATGCTGAATGTGAAACTGGAAAGCTACCATCTGTAGAGCATTAATACAGTCAGCTCATGGCATGTTGGATTCCGGCGAACCACATCTTTCTTGAACATCTCCAGTATCTAAACCCGAATTTGTGCAACTCCATTCGATACGTTTCGAAGGCTACAGCCATAGTCTAATTTGTCTACACGATTGTTACTTACAATAATTTTGGACATGATCAAGTCTGCCTTTTCGTGAAGGGCAACGTACATAAGCAGCAAGGATCTGAAACCGTACATAAGCAGCAAGGATCTGAAACCGCGAGCATCAGAGAATCTCTTTTAACCTACACCCAGTTCAATCTTTCGCTTTTGGACAAAAGAGTGACTTGGTCACACATATGTAACTTGAAATCTGGGTGTCTTGTAGTTCAGCGGCCATCCCAAGCTTTTCCAGATGCTAGTTCTTGTTTGATTCCAAAGAAAGGAATGCCACCCATTTGAAAAATCAGGTTACTGATTCTCATTAGTCAAGAATTGTGTGCCCAGAACATAAAGAGAATGTCGAAAGTGTGGGGGCGACAAAATTGCTATGACATGATGTCAACATTCTCCATAGTTTTTTATTACTTAATATTTATTTATTTATTTATTTATTTATTTATTTTTTAAATTTAAATTTTTACGACCCATTTCACTGCTTGAATGTCAAATTACATAATTGATGCATGCATTTCGTACAAGTGGGATATATTCTGTAAAGTGGAAACGACAGCTCGAGTTAGAGCATTGATGTCATTCACAGAGTGAGGTAAATATCGCATGAAATCTTTACTTTCATGAAGTGATTCGGCAAGTGCCAAACTGATCATGAAATCTTTACTTTCATGAAGTGATGCGGCAAGTGCCAAATTGATCACTCAAGGTGTCTTTTAACTGCACTTGTGACATAGCAATCAGGACGAGTGGCTATCATGTACATTTGATTGATTTGAGTAATCAGGACGAGTGGCAATCATGTACGTCCGATCGATTTGAGTGTTTTTTTAATGTTGTCCAAGGTGTTAACAATCGCGAAGGAATCTGCTGGAACGATGTACAATATGGGTAGGTTTCAAAAGCCTAGGTCAATTTGAAACTACCCACTTTTTAACTTCAAAAATTTATATTTTATTTTACGAATAAGCCAAATGAATATGAAACCTAGGAGAATTTTCAAAATTTCAAATTTTCTATTCCCGAGATTGACAAATCGTCCACACTCAAAAGCTACACGCCCAAAAGTGAGTCCATTGCACAACCTCGTACTTTCACTTACAATAGTTTGAATTCACATACTTGGAGTTTCATTGAATTGATTCCACCAACAAGTAATACACTAAAAGTTATGTTGGGTGATTACTATATGAATAGGGTTTGCTATAACTTTTACTTTTAATGAATTTTCATACTAAGCAAACAAATACCTACAGTACTTAAAGTGGTCAACAAAGTTAGTTGATTTTTTGATCAAAAGTAAAATGTTATAGCAGTTATATGTCAATTAGTGCGAAAAACATTGAAACATGATGTTTAGTATAGCTAACTTATTTCATAGAATTTATAACATTAGAAAACTATGCTTGAGTTTGAATGATCAATATTTCAATTGTAGGCAATTTAGCTAAAATGATAATATTTCAACAAAGTACCAATATGCCATACACAAATCTTGTAATTATATGCCAGTAAGAAGACACCCTTTCCTTTACTTTTACTTTTATCCTCAATTCCAATATAATGTCACCTTCAAATTTTGTAATGACACATGGTTTCTGGAGTGGTGTTCTAAATGCTGAGGCATTTCATTTAGCAAAATAACACCATTTTAACAAAATTGAGGTTTTTCCTTTCCTCTAAAAGCTAAGGCGTTTCATTTAGCATAAATAACATCATTTTAACAAAATTGAGGTTTTCCCTTGCCTCTCTCCAGACTAAGAATTCTCATAAGAGCCTTCCGTCAAAGTACATTCTCAATCACATTTGGACAATCATAATTCACATTTATTCTTTTACTTTTCTTTTTTTTACTTTTCTTCTCTCTCACCTGCCGTATATTAAGAACCCCAGTTTGGTATATTTTTATTTACGTTTTCATTTCCTGACAGGGTCTTTTACATTCATTCTTTTACGTTCTCACCTGCCATTGATATAAGAGAACCCAAGATCCATCAAATTCTATTATTCCATCATAGCATTTGCTACCATCGTTAGAAAAACTGAGGTTGAAAACAATCTAAGTAAGAACAAAATGCAGATCTTTATCAAGACCTTGACAGGCAAGACGATCACCCTGGAGGTGGAAAGCTCGGATACCATCGAGAACATCAAGATGAAGATCCACGACAAGGTGGAGATTCCGCTCCGATACCAGAGGTTGATCTTTGCGGGGAAGCAACTGGACGATCATCGCACTCTTGCTGATTACAACATCCAGAGGAATTCGACCATGCACTTGGTGTTGCGTTTGAGCGGTGGTTCAATGCAAGGGTGAATGTACACTAAACCGGTACAAAAATGTAGTCACAGTGACAGTTTCAGGAGTGTGTGGTATTCAATCGTATGTCAATCAAATTATAGGAAATTGTTGAGGTTTTTGGTACCATAATATGGATATATACTCAACCTACTATCAATGTTTGAAGTGTTTATTAATAGATTGTGCTTCAAATGAACATAAAGAGTATATTTATATACCGACATATACCTGTCACAGTTTTGTATTAGGCACAAATATACTTTGTTGGGCAAGAGAATTTTGTACAATCTAGGCGTAACTTATGGATCGTATAATGTACGATAGGGTCCAACATGGAATGGCATTTTTGGTTTTGCGGTGGGAAAAAATTTAGCACTACCAACTTTGAAAGCCTCCTGAGAGCTCAAAAATTGGTATTTTAACACGAAATTTTCAACAAAGGTTTATCTTTAATTTAATTACATGTATGCCAAATTTCAAGGCCAAAAGTTTCACTGAAAAAACTTATTCAAAATCTACCAACATTGGTAATCGCAGAAATTTTTTCATCACGCCAACTTTGACAGTCGTCCCAATGATTGAATAAATTTTTTATTACCATGAAATTATTGGACCAAAAACCTCTTTAGGTTAAGAACATATATAAAAAAGAATTCAAGGCCAAAAGATTAATACAAAAAAAGAAATCCACATTCTACCAACATGTGTAGTTGGGGGAAACCATTTTGTTGCTACCAACTTTGACACCCTCCCCACGGTTGAGAAATTGTCTATTTACCATGAAATTTTTGGCACAATATGCTCTTTATGATGCCAACATTCATACCAAATTTCAAGGTCAAAAATTATATATAAAAAAAAACATTTACAATCTACCAACGTGTATGTCTTCCTTTTGCCTCAATCATTGCTTGTAACCTAAAGGGCATAGAATGACATAGTTGAAGGAGCTTTGTATCATTGATTAACCTCCACTCTCTTTCAATAACTACCTTCAAGTCATCTAAATTTTTGGACATATTGGGCCATGTTGCACAACATCTTTCAAAATCTTCCAAAGGTTTTCAATTGGATTGAGATGGGGAGAATTTGCATGCCAATCGAGCTTCTCCAAAAGGTGTGTTTGTCTCCATTCTTCACATACTTTGCTACGATGAACGGGTGCGCCATGTTCCATGAGCACTCCGTTCAGCACTCTACTCATAAAATGAAGCAACTCGACATTGTAAACCACTTCAACAAAATCCTTACCAGAACGTCTATCCTTGGACATAAAAACAAGTTGTGACTTTTGCCCTCCAGCAAATGCACCCCAAATCATCAAAGAAGTTCTTCCACTCTTAAAAGTTGGAACTATACAACTTGATGCATAGCGCTCATATGCATTTCTCCAAAATGAATCTATTTAGAAATTTTCCAACTTCAAAGGTAGACTCATATGTCCAAACAACTCTCTCCCATTCTTTTATAGTCCACCCACAATACTTTTGAGCAAATGCCAATCGTTTAGACATGTGACAATGTGTCAGAAATGGTTTTTTAACAGTCGTCTGAAAATGCCATTCTCATGTAAGGCCTTTTCTCATGTAAGGCATTTTCACTTTGAATAGTCGATCTAGACACTTGAGTAGAGCATATGTTAGTGATCTCAGAGTGTGTTGAGCGACGATGAGTTTTTGAAACACGTATAGTAGCACGAACATCTCTATCACTAAGTTTTTCAGCATGACTTCCACTACAAGCTTTGCAATTATAGGTTCCATTTTCTTGACACGTTTTGGGCATTCTGTAGCAAAATGCCCCTGCCCACCGCACAAGACGCAGAACACATTTGCCCTGGAGACCGGAATCATCTTCCTTGGTTTCCGCTCTTCTGCGAGATTAACTCTGATGGCTTCAAGAGTCTCCTGGATGCCTTTTAACGTCTTCTTTGATTCGTCATCTTCCTTCTTTACCTTTGATGCAAAGCGTGCACTACGATCCCGCTCCAATCTGAGGTCTTTGCACTTGTGCGGTCGTCTTGACGATTCCGGCCTCCTCTCTGGGGAAGAGGATTCCGGCTCTGAGTCGTATTCAGATCCGGCCTCGCTGTCACTTCCCGGCTCTGATTCATCCGAACTCCTATGCCGTCTTCCTCTGCGTCGTGCTGCCTCCTTCTCTTTCTCTTTCTTCTTCTCAGCCTTGAGGACGGATGTTCGCAGATTTGCAGAATTTTCATAATTCTGAGCGGACTCCATAGCTTCGCGTAGTGTGGCCAGCCTAGTTTGGCGGATCTGGAATCCCATCTCTTCCGGCAATCCGGCCACATACCAAGCAATCTGGATCTTTGGGGCGACATTGTCCGTCAACTTCTGGATCAGCGCCTTCACTCGCTGGCCGTACTTCCGGACTGTCTCATCCGACCTGAGGTAGATCTTGCTGAGTTGCCCCAACGCACGGTCTTCTCCTCCGGCCTCTCTAAAAGTTCGCAAGAACAATGGAATGAGCGTATTCCAATTTGTTCTTTCTGCTACCTCCAGATCTTGATACCACCTCAGTGCTTCTCCCTTCAACAATCCTTGAAAAATCCGATGTTTAGAATCCGGAGTCTCTTCGTTAGCATTCGCTGTGGCCTCAAATTCGCCATACCAATCATCCACGTCCGTCTTCCCAGTTCCTCTGAACTGTTTGTATTTTAACCGGTTGTGGGGTGCCATCTCAACCTCTTCTTGTTCCGGCTCCCTCCTTCCCGCCTGTTCGGGATCCGGAACCAAGAAGGTTACTTCCGGCGTTGATTCTTCTATTCTTGTGTTCACCGTCCTCCCGTCCAAGGACACATACACAATACCTCCTTCCTCTCGTGAACCTGGATGCGCGTTTAAATGCGTGGGGGACGGTCCGCCGGAGTACTCACACCTTCCGACCTTCTAGCACCAATCCGACAGACCTCCTTACGTCCTGCACCTCTTGTGCCTTCTGACTCATAAAGAAGTAACTAGGTAACTCTCTAGTACTTCATTTACAACAATAGAAACCGACCTGCACTTGCAGCCTTCGTATCTCACGCAGAACTATCCTCACAAGTAGGCCGGATAAAGAATACGTCCTATCCGAATCCGTCCTCACGTACTAACACTACCACTCGGTCAGCTGTTAGAATCCCTGGCAGCGGCGCCAAGAATTTTTACATGTCGGATGCCATGTATTCACTTTACCTTCCCTTACACGTTTATTGGTGTAAAACCCGTGTTCAGGTGACTCGTGTATCGTTCGCGGATTACGTGAAGTGACCAAGGCAAGTAGTGCTAAAACAACCAAACCCACAAACGTTCCTAGTCCCAACTTATGTTTTAGCCTTGCAAGGCAAGGGTATCCCTTTGCAAGAGGGGATGCACAAAGACTCTTTCCCTTATGTTTATCGTGGCGGAAACTTCCACACTTAGACTCTACACACACACACACATACTAAGGCACACATTACGTCCTCACAACTAATCCGTCCTATCCGTCCGAACTAGCGGTCACGCAGCCGCCCCTGTTACCTATCACCCTTACTACAATGACGGACTCCAAGAGCTCTCGAATCCGGCTAGAAGACGTCTACACATATTCTCGTCACGTCTCGCGCTTAATCCGTCCTCTCGAGACTATAGAGGAACCCAAGTCATGGCGGTGGAGGCCGGATTGGAATCCGTCCTCACACACCGTACTCCCGTAACCTCCCGCACCGTAAGTGTCTACCACGCAGCTTCCCTCTCTCGGACGCCTGGACCGTTCAAGACACAAGGCACTCAAGAATACGCCCAACCCGACTTCAATTCCACGAAACGATCTAACAAAGAATCCGGATTCCTAACTCCCAACTCACACACACAAAGTAGATCCGGCTTTCCAAGCACTCAACTGAAAAGGAGACAGGGAAATGATCACGCCGAATATGCGCGTAAGAAGGTTCGATTAACACTTGAGCAAGGAATGCTTTGGTGGACAAAACTCCCACCTATAAGTACTTCTAAGTCAACGACTTAGATCCCTAATCTGGATTGCGGCGCCGCCTACCAGGCCTACTCCTCAAAAAAGCGGCACGCATTCCCAAAAAGAAAACACTATATCGGCCTAGGACGGATACCAATCCGACCTCCTAACTCCGCCGTCCTTTGACCGCCGGCCTCTAAGACGTCCTACCTCTTTCTTCGCGAACTAACTCCGTGCTTCGGCCGCTTCAGTGGCGTCGCTGCGATACGTCCTGCCTTCACTCTCTTGCCCGTGTCGGTGATCACGTACTCGTCCTCGCTGGAGTTAGTCTCGTCCCCGCTCTTCAACTCTTCCTCTTCGGAATGCTCGAGGCCGATGTCGTGAAGCTTCTGCGCCCCGGGAGACTTCTCGTATTCCTCGGCCGTGAGCTTCCTCTTCGCGGTGCGCGTGTTCTTGGCCGGCGAGTCTGCTGGGGCGGGTGCATCCGACTCCGTCTTCACCTTCGCCTTGCCCTTCGTGTCGGTCGGATCGAGGGGCCCGAAGATCCGTCCTCGTTGTATCCGGCCGCCGGGGTCTTGGCCGGAGTAGAAGTGAAGGCCGGCATCACTACCCTCCTTCATCTGCTCCCGGACGGCGTCGAGCAGCACCTTGACCTCGGCGTTGCTCTTCTCTACTTTCGTGGCGTACGTCTTCGCCGCCAAGAGGAATTTCTTGAATGTCTCCGCCTTGAAAACCTCCGACTCCAGGATTCCGGCCTCGAACAGGTTCGCCCTGCAAAGACCTCGGCCGGAACCTCGCAGATTTCCACGAGCTTTACGACCTGCTCGTTTGCCGTGATTACGGCCTGCCTTTCCGACCAGAGTTCCTCCTCCCTTCTCCCGACCGTCTCGCGAAGACGTCTATTCTCCAGGATTAGCTTGGTCACTTGCTTCTCCGTCTGCCGGAATCGCTCCTCGTCCGGTTTGGAGTCCCACTGCTTGACCTCCAAAGAACGTCTTCACTCCAAATTCTTGGCATAGCTTCGCCAACAGTCCTTGGTAGAGGAAGTACTGGCACCTGGCTTCCGTGAAGTGGTGCCATGCTCGCCTCATGGGATCCGGGTGATTGGCGGACGGACTGAGAGGTGGGGGGAGTCGGGGGTCGTTCGGATTCATGGGGTTCTCCCAATCGGCCGTAACTTCCCCTTCATCCACCGGCCTTGAGGGTTGTCCCCTCTCAGTCTGAGTTCCGGCCTCGGTCGGATTCGTGGGAGGGGACGGGGACGGAAGGATGATTACCTCTGGACGCGTCCGCGGTGGGGTTGCCTCCGGGCCCGGCTCCTGCAGTGCGTCGGGTGGAACGTCCCCTTCGCCTCGATCCGACCTCGTCCTCCTCCTCTTCCGAGTACACGGCCTTGCTATCCGTACTCTCCTCTGACTCGAACACGCCGTTGTTTTGCGACGACAGCGCGATCTCATAGTTCGACTCCTCCTCATCCGTCAGCACCTCCTCCTTCTTGTGCAGTGGTAAAGAAAAGGAGTAATAGGGCTAGGACGGGTTTTACCTACGTTTTCCATAAGCCGGGCGACTAAGTCGCGGATGATCATCCCCATCCGTCTCCCGTTCGCGCGCAAGGAGCCCAGGGCGGTGTTGGCCACCCCGTACGGTGATCCGGTGCGGCTTCTCTCCGTGAATAATCGGCGCCAAAAACTTGATGACGGCGCGCTCCCTCGGTTCCCGCAATCCTCGATCGAGTAGCCATTGTTCTTGTGTGGATCCCGTGAACGCCTTCTTCGCCCACTTGTGTTTCCGGCCGCACAACCCTACTCCGTTGTTTACGGTCGGTCGGGCCGTAACAGACTCTCGATCTTCGGCCATCCGGGAAGCCGGCTTCCTCTAACCGTCCCCTCGAATCGGGTTTGGCGCGCCGACCTTGATCTCGCGCACCATCTCCGCGTCGCGCAATCCCGGGCGTATCCAGCAGGGCGGCTAACCCCATCCTCTCGAGGTCTTCCGTCAAGGACTTCTTCTCATTCTCCTCAATCGGAATACACGGCGACACGAGCTTGATGGAAATCTTGACTCCTCTTGCTCCCGAGCGGAAGCGGACGCCTGTTCTCGCCATCGGAAAGAAGTGCGCAGGAAATAGAGAGTCGCCGGGCGAGGTCGGCCGATGGGCGGATCGCGGCTAAGGACGGAAAGCGAAAGACGGAGGCGAGAGCGCAAGACGACGACAGGGGCGCAGAAAACGAGGAGGCGGTGGCGACAAGGGCGGACGGGTTGCCTTATATCGAGGGGGCGGAGTTAAGTCCGACCATCATGACATGGTCCGCCGCCATAATTGTCCTCCCCGTGCGGAGTCGCGCTTCTAGATTTCTCGCCATTATTAAATTCTTCGCCACTCCGTCCTTCACCTACCATCATAACTCCTAATCCGTCCTCTGACAGCACGTCCTAGCCGTACGGGGACAGAGTACGGATTGGCAAATCCGTCCTACTTAACATAAACTAGAGTTTAACTAATTCCTTTATTTGTAAAAACGTAATTGCCTTATAGTATACGGCTTTGCAAATACATAGGTCGGATTCTAGACACTATACTTATTCTTAATGCGCATTAGAACATAATGGCCAAAAATCGAAAAAAATGGGGTCCGACAGTAGCCTTGAATTGGTATAAACTGTCAAAAAAAAATTTAAATAGAAAAGTAGTTCAAAATTAGACCCCTTTCAGCAAACCTATGCCCTAACCTCAAATTTTTTTGATCTTATCAAGGTTTCTACCACTAAAACTAGACTCTAATTGGAATTCATCTCTTGCACTTAAGTTCGCAAATGGATTTTGCTTTAAAAATTTAAAAAAGAAAAAAAAAAAAAAACTTCACAAGATAACTAAACACTATTAATTAAGTCCGAAGAGGTCCATTGAAGGAAAAAATTTGTAATTAAACATTATACATTTTTTATTCATGTATTAAAAAAAAAAAAAAAAAAAAAAAAAAAAAAAAAAAAAAAGAACTTCTTGAGGCCATGAATAGTTCCATAAATACTTTTTAAACTTGGGCTATGAAGGAGCTAAAGCAGTAGTTTCATCAAAGAGAAGAAAGCGAGTGTTATGGTGAACTTACCGAATTCCAACACCCAAGCTCTACATGTTCACCCATTTCTCCTCAAAGTTTCATGTATTTGTGCCCAAAGACAAGTCTCCTTCTTCAAGAAATCAACACAAAGTCATCAATGATTTCCCCCACATGAGATCAAATTTGAAAAATTGGGAAATTTGCATGCCATCATGAGAGTACTCCTTAAAGACATGCCAATTGAGCATACTAGTTGTACAATCATGTAAAATCAAGTGGAAGTTATGAAAGTAATATCACCACTCACATGCGTGTGTGGAAGGAGCTTGAAAATTTCAACTTCCTAATCATAACCTGTGGTGATTTTAGGGAGTAAGAGTACATGATAGAGAAATTTAAGATAATTAATCATGAAAGATTCATTTGAAATTACATGTACATTGGCTTAAGGTTGTCACTTGATTTTTTCGCTTACAGTGAATAAACTTGAGGATCCACTGGAAGTGGACGCAAGCAACCAATATAATACTATGGACAGATGCAGGCCGTCACAATCCTCATCATAGTTCTCACAGCAGGCGTAAATCTGGCCATGGTGGACACTAGTGGGTAAGAATTCGGTTGCCGTTTATAAGAGCGGGAGGAACTCGTTGTGTTGCCGAAGTGATCAGACTGGACAGGGGCGAGAGAGTTGCAAGAACGACTGTTTGTTGACGTGCTGTTGGCTGCATGCGGTAATTAAGTTCAGAGCTTCATCTTCTTTGAATCCTTTACTGCTGTCGTGTTCGTCGTTTCTCATACCTAACTGGCTGAGACTGTATCGCTGCCTTACAGGGTGTCTGCTTTTCGGATGGGTGACATTCCTTTTTGTTAACGAAACTCCAGCCGCTTGCACAAGCACTTTGAGAAATTGCAGCTATGGCGAACACTTATATGATTCGGACACGCGAATGTGGAAGTAGGTTGAAGCCGGAAATGGAGGCGGCTCAAAAGATTGCGGAGTTGGAGGAGAGGGTGAAGGAACTTGAGGAGGACAATGCCCATAAAAACGATACCATAAACATGTTGGCGATGTCTCACAGACAAGCCGTTGACGAAGTCCAAGCTGTCAAAGCCGCAATATTGAGGTCAAATGTAAGTGATACGATCCTGGAAGTGTGACCTTCGTGAAATGGTATGCCGTTACTCAAATTGCAGAACTTGATTATTTGTCAGCCTGATTCAGGGTTTGTTGTTGTGAACCAGATTCTGGAGACATATCGAACAGCAGATATTGGAGTGAAGTATCTGGGCGAGCTAAACTACGCAGGATGGTATGAACTGTACGGGCACAAGTTCGAGAGTGAACAGGAATTCTTTGAATGGACAGACAAGATTGACAAGAAATTAAGAATGTCATTCTTCGTTCCACCACTAAAGAGTGTGCCAGATGGAAACGGCGGAAAGATGAAGGTACAATGTCCTGTTAAAGTGTTTTGGATCTTTCAAACATAACACCGGGTGAGTAATCGTTGCCTGTGTTCCTTGTAGTACGCGATTGATATGGATGACGAGTTTTTGACCGAGCTTCGAAATAACTTTGGTCCCACAGCGGCTAATGCCGTCGGAAGGGCAGCCCTGGAGATTGAAAACTGGAACCCCAGCGGGAGGTTTACCGTTAGAATGCCGTGGGATTATCAGACGAACGAGAAAGCCACCATGAAGAGCATTTTCGAGCACTTGCTGGAGGTGCTGAGGGGGAAAGTGGAAGAGGTTAAAAAGAAGGACAGGCAGCTGAAGGCTCTTACTACTCGTACATCCTCAAAGAAGAGAGGTCGTGTTGTCAATATGGATGTTGGCACAAGTGGAGAACGGGCGAAGATGCGAAAAGGTTGAACAGGTTTAGTTCATGTAACAGGATTCGCTTGCGGGCAAGCACGAAACAACAATTGGGTTCCGAGCGATATGTCGATTCTCTCTGTCTCGTGCACTGAAGGAGATTTTGTTCATACGAACCTTTACTCTGTTTAAGTGATCGGTGTATCTTGCATCCTTTGTTCACATTGAGCTCTGTTGAATGTGTTCAGTAAAGATGCGAAAGAGAATTTTGACATGTTACGCGCCCTAGTTATGCAGACCAGTAAACTTCCTTCAACAGCACTTTTTATCACATTCCTCTTATGAAATTGTCATCGAAAGTTTCATCGCACAATAGAGTACCCACATATGCAGTCGGTGTCAAACATGAGCGATGGAGACAACCAAAAGAGCAATGATTGTCAGTCTCGGATGTTGCTCACCAATCACCGAGCGACGAAGAGAGACCGTATGCTTATCTCATCTTCATCAAGTTTATGAAAAATTGCGTGATCTCAAGTTGGACTAAGTACTTGCACAACTTCAAATTTTGAAACAACACGGCTCACTGAGTGCGGGAGATGGGAGAAATCGGGGCTTAGTCTCCTGCATTGGGCGGACTGTGATGTATGCCCTGGTTCCTTCCCCCCGAGGTTCCGCTTGAGAATGATAAATGTAGCTTCGGGATACTAGAGATTCAGACTTGTCTGAAGGTCCCTGGACACATGGGCATTGCTGAACTTCAAAGAAAAAGGCAAAGAAAAAGGATCAAGTAGCGATTGTGCGAGTTTACTGCCATTACTAAAATTTGTGACAGAGTTGCAATGTTATGTCTCCACTCTATTTCGTTTTTGCGATTAGAAATCAAGTGGCTGGTGACTCTATTGAAGTCGAGGGTGCATTTTGAGTCCTCCAAGAGATGGCTCATCATCGGGAATCATTGATCATCGGGAATTGATTTATGGGCTGTCATCAAATTTCATGCAATCTCGACGGAATTTTTAAATCTGCCCAAACTGCGGCACATGATCTCAAAATGTGCCCAAAATCAACTACGTCACAAAAACTTCAAAAATTCACCAAACATCGTCTTTGTTTCGTATTTTGAACCTCGAGAGGAAAACTTAATATTATCAATGTATCCAGATTTTGATAGCATTTGCTCATCTAAATAGATGATCATATGCCTCACTTTGTCATGTAATGATTGTAATCAATGTATCCAAATTTTGATGGATTCGCTCATTTAAATAGATGATCATAATTATGCCTCACTTTATCATGTAGCCATGTACATACTAGGAGTTTGGTTGTGAATTTTGACTTGACTTCTATTTTACTGTCTCTTGTATGCATAATGCTTCACTTTAGTTGTCTCAAAGCATTTACTGCTCTTTGTTATTCATTTAAATAAACCATAATTGGATTTCATTTCTTTGTCACAACCATAAATCTCTGCAACGTATCTTGTGTACACCATTTGACTAAGATATTGGATTTGATTTTCTCGATATTTTGTAACTCTTAACCTCTTAATTTTAGAGTATTCTCTCAATTTATTGAATATATTGAAAAAGATGAAAAAGGGTGGGTTCTGGCTGAGCTTTTTGAACCGGAAGAAAAAAAGGGTGCGGGGAAGATTGCGGACTTGGAGAAGAAGTTGAAAGATCTTGAAGACGTTGTTACAGAGAACGACGTCGTTCATATTCTGACGACGTCCCAGCGACAACTCACTGACGAACTTGAAAATGTCAAGCGCACAGTATTTTCGTCAGGAGTAAGTGTTCCTACCTTCGAGTTGTCGCTTTGGTGGCATAAAATCATGTCTCTGAAATGCATAACTTCTTCGGCACTTGGCCTGATTTGTGATTCGTTTGTGTGAACCAGTTTTTGAAAGCATACATCCGGAACAGTAAATATTGGGGTGAAGAAGCTAGGTGAGCTCCGCACTCAAGGATGGCTCGATATTTGTGCACACAAGTTTGAAAGTGAGGAGGCTTTCGTAAAGTGGACGAGTAAAATCGACGAGAAGCTACGTCGAATGCCAACCTTCGTTCCACCACTTAAGAAAGTGCCGGATGCCAACAACGGAATTATGAAGGTTGAATCTTATTGCTTGGTGGGATGTGTGTTTCTCAAATTGAGTAAACCATCCATAATCGTTGCTTACGTATGACATCTTGTGATTCTTGTAGTACGTGATTGACAAGGATGACAAGTGGCTGACCGAGCTTCGCAATGAGTACGGTGCTTCAATCGCTGATGACGTTGGAACAGCAGCCTTGGAGATTGAAACTTGGAACGCGAGCGGAAGATACATAGTTCCAATGCCATGGGATTATCGCAAGAACCAGAAAGCCACCATGAGTCGCATATTCGAGCACTTACACGAGGTTTTGAAGGAGAAAGTGCAAGAAGTTGCGGTTAAGGACCAACAGCTTAAGGCTCTTACTGCTACTACTGCATCCGCAAGGAAGAGAAGTCGTGCAACATGACGGACGATGGGAAGATTGGATGTTGGTTGGGAAGATTGAATGTTGGATTACGTGAACAGTTACATCTACAGGCAGGATTCGGAGGCAGGATTCGGAGGTACGAGACGACGACGAAAGGGTTCGAGGAAGGAGGTTTTTTCTATTTGAGAGGAGAACACAGTTCAGATCTCCAGGCACGAACGTATACAACTAAAATGCCGATTTTGCTTTAACTCCTGCAAATTTTGTTTTAAGAGACGACTATTAATGTTCAGCATACCTTCTCCAAATTGAGCTCTGTGAAATGTGCACTCATGAATAAGAACATACCCGATAAGTATCCAGGACGATGACTGAGTTGTCCTTTTTATGCTCTAAACTTCTTAGGACAGCATTCCTTATCACCTGACTGTTCGTCTGAGAACATTATGAGCATCTCGAAGACTTCGTCGAATTGAAATATCAGGGCCTAAAAGCTCGACTCGTACCGCAGCAGAACCTCCAAGTCGGTTCTGAAATTCCTCGATAGAGCAGCCAAACATGCAGTTGAGACCAAACATGAGCCGGTTTCAGACATGAAAATGAGCAATGGCTGTCCGAGACTGTTCAAATCCGGAGAAAAAGCCTTGATTAGTGATCAGCTCAGTGATCATCAAGCTACGAAACTCGACCGTAAGCAAACCACATCTTGTCGAAGTCTATCAACATTGCAAGATCTCAAGTTAGAATAGATACTTTCACAATTTCCAATCTTGTCGAGTGCACGGAATGGGGCTTTGTCTCCCGCAGTGGACGGGCTCTGATGACTTTAGAGTACCACATCCATTGTAGCAAAATCTCATTGCAAAAACCCTTAACCCTTAAACGTCATATGCTTTCCTGATACCACACCCAAAATCTCTTTCAAACTCCATTTTTAGCATTATTCTATTTTAAATTTGCTTGAGCTCTATTCTAAGAAAGTATAGATCTCTTTAAGGTGCTCAGTTTGGAATTCTAAAAATTCCATTTGGTATAATTGAGTGTAAGTTATGAGCAAGATTCTCTCAAAAAGAAAACCCAACCCCTCGGGCTGGGTTTGACGTTTAAGGGTTAAACAATGCGATGAAACCAGTGTGTTGGTATGTCTGAGTAAATGGAAAATTCTGATTGATAAATATAGAAAAGCGAGGGGTGATATGTAATGTGCTTTCGTGTAAACGTTGCTCAAGTCTATCAGCGTCTTGGAACTTGTTTGAGCAACCTTCTCAATAAAATAGGCAACTTTTTCAGTTAGAATATACACAACGTTGCTTGATGATCTGATTATGTTGCTAATTTTCTTGAGAATGTCACCCAAGCTGAACTTGAGCAACATTTTGAGAAGAAAATGTTGCGAACCCCCTCAAATTGTAGTTGTGGGAAAACCATCTGAATTCCATGGGTGATAGTCTGGTTGGGGTACCCAAAAAGGTTGTCCCATGAACAATTGCACTCTATGCTGGTGTGACAAACATATTCATTTTTAAACTGTAATACAATAAGACTTCATTAGATGTGGTTTTAGTTGTCTATACTTATAATGTATCAAGAAAAAAAATTAAAAATTAAAAAAAATATTTTGAAGTAATTTTATTTGATTTTTTAGTTGAAAAAGTAAGTCATGTCCCAATAATCTAAAATCCATTGAATCAAGCAAATGGAATATCAACCATTTTTATTTTAATATAATTTTTGAATATGACCTACATCTTCTTGTATAGAATACAAAATAATTTATTTAATAATAAAAAAATTAATTCATTGTGCACTATAATGCCTGCAAATCCCCAAATTCAGCACTTTTTCCCTCATCTATGAATGGATCCAAAAAAAATAAAAAATCTAAAAGAAAATCTATAGGCATATATACTTTGATTTCAGTGAGGTGCATGATATTTTATTTTCTATTTTAGGGTCTTTTTACTTGATTAAAATGACTAAATTAGACAAACTTTGGAGGCTTTCAATAATAATAACCTAATTAGTGTGTCCAAAAAGTGATACCCCAAGCTTACCATTGCCCCCATATTAGAAATGTTTTCTTATGGAGTGGTTATGTGATTTATTCCTCAAAAATAGTACAAAGCTTGTGTGAGAGTGATTCAATTGATTCATTTGTAGGTGTAAGTATGACAGTTTATGGATTAAATTTATAAGACTTTCAAGTTGAGGCTGTAAAGGTGACATTTACCCCTAGAAGTCCAAGTCCAAGTCAAGAAACATGTTTTTAAAACAAGTGTCTTGGTTGGAAATGGAGGTAGGTTATTTAGATCTTAGCCCCCAAATATTTCAGTCTATTTTAGCCAAGAAACACATCTTCAAAAAAGTTCTATAGATGAAAAGGAAGGAAACTTATGCATAACTATTCAATATTATAATAGAATTCTTCTAGGTCATGTAGACCAAAATTTTAGTCATAGTGCCTCATAGATTGGGAGATTATGACTTATTAGTACTAACACAAATTACATAATTTCATCATTTTCAATGTAGGATGGAAACTCAACCAACAAATCAATTGCAATAGAAAAATCTCCACCTAGAAAGCAACTCATTTAAAGAACACCCTTGCACCACAATATTCATTCAAAAACATTATTGGCTTATATGGTAACCTTGCAATGGTGAAAAGTGCCAAAAATTTACAAAAGAAAAGTAGTTGAAAACCAAACCTCTTGCATTCAAACCTATGCTCTAACCTCAAAACATCTTTGATCTGATCAAGGTTTCTGTCTTTATTAAAACTAGACTCTGTTTCAAATCCATCTCAAAAATTAAGGTTGAAATCTAACGGAAGATGAAGTAGATATAGCTCCTCAAATTTCACCCATTTTTTACTTTCTTCATTGTAGAAACATCATTGGAGATTGAGTTCCAAAGTTATTCGGATAAAAAAAAAGTCAACTAGAAATTTGTTACCCCTCAACGTCCTTGGGGCATTTTTAGCCTAAAACTCATTTTCAAAATAAATGTCATAGATAGAATATTGAAGATAAGCTATTTAGATCTTAATTTTACAAACTTGTAACAAACTTTTTGTAAATCATGTGAACCAAAATTGCAGTCATGAGACTCCATAGATTGCAAGATCGTAATGTATCAATGCACAAAACAGACTACAAAATACCATGAGTTGCACTTTGAAGTGAAAATAATACCACAAGAGATTTGCAATTAAAAAATCACCAACTAGAGAGTTATTCATCTTCATCTCAAAAACATTCTTGTATCAAATTAATTGATGAAAAAAATATCTTGGCTCAACTAATAGCCTTGCAATGGTGAAAAGTGCCAGAAATATTACCAAGAAAACATAGTCCAAACTTAAACCTCGTGCACTCATTTCATGCCATATCCACAAAATTTCTTCAATTAAATCAAGTTTTCTACCACTAAAACTAGAATGTAATTAGAATCCATCCTAGAAAATAAAGTGAAAATCTAACGATGGATGAAGGTGATACAGCTCCTCATAAATCATCCAATTTTCACTTTTTTTATCGTAGAAACATCATTGCAAATCCAATACCAAAGTTGTTTGGATCAAAAAAATTCAACTAGAAAGTTGTTGGGGTGCATCTAAAGATCATGCTTATTTAAACATAAATAATCCATAAAAGACTTTTTTGATTTCACTCAGTTGGCTTGGAATGGTGCAATGTGCCAAATGTTTTGAAACCCAAAAACAAATGCTTCCTCCACTAAATGCATGCCATTTAGTCATATCTAATTGTATGGGCTGCAATTCTTACCACACAAACCAGACTTGATTCGGGACCCAAACCAAGTGATTTCGTCAAAACAGAGTCCAGATGAAGTTATTATGGTTCTTCAAATTTTCTGCCCTTCATTCAAAATGTCGTTCTTTTACACTAGGAGCGTTTAGAGGTTAAGATCATGATCATGTGAGAAATTACTTCATAAAGAATTATTTTTGATGCCACATAATTGACTTGCAATGGTAAAACAAGCCTTATGTTTGAAATCTCAAAACCAAAAGTTGCCTTCACTAAAACACATGCCACTAATTCATACTTCATTATATGGGTTTGGAATTTTCATCACAAAAATTGGACTCAATTTCGGATCCAACCCAAGAATTTTTGTCAAAACGGAGTTCGGATGAAGGAAGAAGTTATGGCTCTTCAAACTTTCTATCCTTTATCCAAAATGGAGAAAAACAACACTGGGGACATCAAGGGGGTAATTATACATACTTGGGGAAAATTGCCAAGGGATTACAAAGGGAAAATGGCTCAAAACTGGACCCTTTGCACTCAAATCCATGCCTCCAAATTTTCAAAACATCTTCAATTGCATCAAGATTTCTACTACTAAATTCCAATTGTGAAAAATGAAGGTGAAATCCAAAGGTGGATGAAAAAGGTAAAGCTTCTCAAAATCATCCATTTTTCCACTTTTTTCAGCATAGAAATATCATTGCAAATCGAATGCCAAAAGTCTTTGGATGCAAATATTTTCAATCAAATTTTTCGTAAAATCCATCGAAATTAATATCATACTTGTTTAAAAGAAGAAACTGTGTTTGATATCACACACTCACCTTGCAATGGCAATATATACTTAATTTTTAAAACCTCATTAAAGCATAATTGTCTATTGGCTCTTAGGGATATCTTTGCATATCTTTACCTTCATAAGACATACAAAATCTAGAGAAAAAGATTCATTTATCACATGAAGATATATTAAACTAAAATGCAAAAGGCTACTTATTGAAGTAGAATTTCAATTTATGGTGAAGTTTTGAAGTTCCTATTGACTAAAAAATAGGGAGAGGTCATTAGGGCACTTTTTACAAGCAATGTGTCTGGCTTGGTGTGTAAAGGAAGGACAAATCATCAACAACATGGAAAAAGCTCTTTATAGACTAGTATAATAATTAAAGACAAACGAATCAAGGGATAAAAAAAAAAATTAAAAGTAAAAAATGATACCTATATTGTAACATGATCCACATAGCTCTAAGTAATACCTCCTTTGAAAAACCCTCTCTACCCCCTCAATGCATTCATTTTTAACCAAATTATTTACATCCTAAACTAGAGAGTGTGACTTCCGAATCTCATTACAAGTTATCAACACATGCACTTAAGTTCGCAAATGAATTTTTCTCAAAAAAAGAACTTCACAAGATATCTAAATACAATTAATTAAGTCCAAAGAGGTTTTTAACTTGGGGCATGAAGGGGCTAAAGTAGTTTTATTAAAGAGAAAAAAAAAACAAGTGTTATGGTGAACCTATCTAATTCCAACTCCCCTATTCAATCCCAACCCTGAATATTCACCCATTTCTCCTCAAATTTTCATGTATTTGCACCCAAAGTCAAATATCATTCTTCAAGAAATCAACACAAACTCATCAATGATTTCCCCACATGAGACCAAATTTGATAAATTAGGATATATTTGCATGCCATAATGAGATTACTCCTTTGGGACATGCCAAATGAGCATAATTACTAAGTCTATGTGTTGTACAATCATGTGAAATCAAGTTGTAGTATGAAAGTAATATCACCCCTCACATGCTTGTAATATCACCCTCACATGGTTCCTCATACTTCCTCATTATAACCTATGGTGATTTTAGGGAATAAGAGTACATGATATAGAAATTTAGGATAATTAACCCCTAAAGGTCCAGGAAAGCGAAAACTGCTTTTTGGAGTCCAAAGTTCAGCCAACTTTGACCATTATAACCTCACAAATGAAGAAGAATCAACGGTTCAATTTTGGCAAGTGAGTGGAAGGTTAAGTTAGCTTCAAGATCCTACGGTTGGATCTTCCAGATAACTCTTAGATTGAGAGTTTTTAGGCCTGAAGTAAGGGAATGTCCATTTTTACAATTTTGCATCGAGAACCTTTAGGGGTTAATCACGAAAAAATCATATGAAATTACATGTACGTTGGCTTTAGGTTGCTACGTGATAACTTAAACTAAATCTATTTCGCATGTTCATTAACAAAGTGCTTGAGAGATTCTTTAATTCATGGAAAATGGGCCGGCAACAGGAAATGGCTGCCAGTGCATGCAGTGGCCCGCCGTCTTTTCCAGTGTATGAACTTATGATCCACTGGAAGTGGACGCAAGCAATCAATGTTCTGGCCATGGTGGACCTCAGTGGGTAAGAATTCGATCGGTTGCCGTTGCTGAGAGCGGGAGGAGTTCTGTTGCCGAAGTGATCAGACGGGGCAGGGGCGAGAGAGTGGCAAGAATTCACCAGTTGAACAAATTTGTTTGTTGACGTGCTGTTGGCTGCATGTGGTAAGTTCAGAGCTTCATCTTCCTCACATTCTTTACTGCTGTCGTGTTCGTTGTTCTCCCTACTTCACTGGCTGAGACTGTGTCGCTGCTTTACAGGGTGTTTGCTTCCGGACGGGTGACAGTCTTTCCTGTTAACTAAAATCCAGCCGCTCGCACAAGCAATTTGCAGCTATACCGTACACTTATATGATTAGGAGAATGGGTCCTAGAAAGATTTGCTCTTTGAAAACGTTGACTACAGAACTTGAGGATCTGCAACGAGCACAATCCACTGCAGCTGAAGAGCATGAGAGGATCATGCGCGGTCATCGATTGCAGATAGAAGAGCTTGCTTTCAAGATCTCGGAACAAGAGAAGGCTCGACATGTTGAAGAGAAAGCGGAGGTATCTTGAAACCAATTTTTTGGGGATTTGGGGACTGCCTTCGCTTTGGGAAAATATCATGTCTTGCGTTTAATTGTCGATCACTGTCTTTGAGTCATATGGAGAAACATCTTGTAGTTCCGTGTGCAGGCACACGATATATTGGCTTTGGTCAAGGAGCAACTCGACCTACAAGAAGCCCAGGAGACAGAACAGGCTGAACTTCTTGAGAAGCACAAGGAAGAAAGGGTTCGTCTACAAGAACAATGTGAAAAACTTCAAGCAAGCCTGAGCCGCGAATGTGGAAGTAGGTTGGAGCCGGAAAAGGAGGCGGCTGAGAAGATTGCGGAGTTGGAGGAGAGGTTGAAAGAACTCGAAGAGGACATTGACGAGAAGAATGATATGGTAAATACGTTGGCGATGTCTCACATGCAAGCCGCTGACGAAGTCGAAGGTGTCAAAACAGCAATATTGAACTCAGATGTAAGTGATACGATCCTGGAAGTGTGACCTTCATGAAATGGTATGCCGTTACTCAAATGCAGAACTTGATTCTTTGTTAGCCTGATTCAGGGTTTGTTGTTGTGAACCAGATTCTGGAGACATTTCGAACAGCAGATATTGGAGTGAAGAATCTGGGCGCGCTGAACTACGAAGGATGGTATGAAGTTTGTGGACACAAGTTCAAGAGTCAACAGAAATTCTCGGAATGGATCAGCAAAATTGACCAGAAACTGAGATTGCAAAGCTTCGATCCACCACTAAAGACTGTGCCAGATGGAAACGGCGGAACGATGAAGGTATAATGTCCGTGGACGTTCAACTGTTTTGGATGTGTAGTCTTTTGGATCTTGCAAACAGAACGCCGGGTCATTAATTGATTCTTACGAAGACCTTTGTTCCTTGCAGTACGCGATTGATGAGGATGACGAGTGGTTGACCGAGCTTCGCCGTAAGTTTGGTCCCATAGTGGCTGATGCCGTCGGAAGGGCAGCCCTGGAAATTGAAAACTGGAACCCCAGCGGGAGGTTTATCGTTAAAATGCCGTGGGATTATCGGACGAACGAGAAAGCCACCATGAAGAGCATCTTCCAGCATTTGCTGGAGGTGCTGAGGGGGAAAGTGGAAGAGGTTAAAGAGAAGGACAGGCAGCTGAAGGCTCTTACCACTCCAACAACCTCAAGGAAGAGAGGTCTTGACGTCAATATGGATGGAGAACGAGCGAAAATGCGAAAAGGCTGAACAGTAAATTAGTTCATGTAAACAGGATTTGCTTGCAGGTAGGCACGAAGGAACAATGGGGTTCCGAGCGATATGAATCTTTCTTTTTGAGAATGATCGGTGAATGTTGCATCCTTCGTTCACATTGAGCTCTGTTGAATGTGTTCAGTAAAGATGCGAAAACTTTTTTTGACATCTCACGCGCCCTTGTTATGCAGAGCAGTAGACTCCCTTCAACAGCAATTTTTTTTTATCACATTCCTCTTATGAAATTGTCATCGACATCTCGAAAGATTCATCGAACAGGATTGTAAGCAATGCGTCCAAGAGCTTGACACTTACTGCAGCTGCTGAATCTTCAAGGCTTGCAATCATCAATAGTGTAGCCACATATATATGAAGTCGGTGTCAAGCATGAGCGATTGAGACAACCAAAAGAGCAATGGCTGTCTAAGACTGTTCAGATTCACCAATCACCGAGCGACGAAGATAGGGCGCTGTCTAAGACTGTTCAGATTCACCAATCACCGAGCGACGAAGGTAGACCGCATGCTCAATCTCGTGTTGGTCTAAGTACTTGCACAATTTCAAATGTTGAAAGAACACGGCTCAATGAGTGTCGGAGATGGGAGATATTGAGGCATAGTCTCCTGCAGTGGGCGGGCTGTGATACATGCCCTCGTTCCTCCCCCCACCGATGTACTGCTTGAGAAACATGGTCGTGATAAATGTAGCTTCGGGATACTAGAGATTCAGACTTGTCTGAAGGGCCCTGGACACATGGGCATTGCTGAATTTTAAAGGAAAAGACAAAGAAAAAGGATCAAGTAGCAATGGTGCGAGTTTACTGCTATTGCTAAAATTTGTGACAGACTTGCATTAATGTTATGTCTCCACTCTACTTCGTTTTTGCGATTAGAAATCAAGTGGCTGGTGACTCTATTGAAGTCGAGGGTGCATTTTGAGTCCTCCAAGAGATGGCTCATCATCGGGAATCATTGATCATCGGGAATTGATGTATGGTCATCAAATTTCATGCAATCCCGATGGAATGTTTGAAATCTGCCCAAACTGCGGTGTATGATCTCAAAATGTGCCCAAATTCAACTTCGTCACAAAAACTTTAAAAATTCACCAAACAGTCTTCGTTTCGTATCTTGGACCTCAAGAGGGAAACTTAATATTATCAATGTATCCAAATTTTGATGGCATTTGCTCATCTAAATAGATGATCATATGCCTCACTTTATCATGTACATACTGGGAGATTGGTTGTAAATTTTGACTTAACTTCTATTTTACTGTAGCTTGTATGCATAAGAAGATGCTTCACTTTGTCTCAAAGCATCTACTACTCTCTGTTATCTCTATACGTAGACTATTATTGAATTTTTATTTTTTTGTGTAATGTATTTTGTGTACACCATTTGTCTGATATATTCGATTCCATTTTCTTGATATTTCGTGACTTCAAATCTCTCATTCTTAGAATATTCTCTCAAGTTAATGAATATACTCTTATTGTTGGTCTAATTTTTTTTTTAATATTGACACTTAGAGATTCTAATTCTAAATGCTCATGATAAATTTAGAGATTTTTGAGAAATAAATCCAATTTTATGAAGTTAACTTTCATTACTCTCAATCTTGTGAAGCCAACAATGATTACATTGAAATTTAGGAAGGAGTTCACATTTGACATGATAGTAATATGGTGAAACTACCTATTGATGTGCATTTAAGGATTATTCAAGGAATCTATGAACTTGGAGTAATGAAATGAGTGGGTTTTTATTTTTCAGGAATAAGTAAAAAGAAAAGACAAGTTTTTTTTTCTTTTTTTGTAGTTTTTCATAGTACATTCATAATTAAATTATACAAAATTTAAGAATGGGCACCCTTATGTACGCATAAGGTACATGCAAGGGAGATTACATCTTTATAGAGGCGAGAATCTTGGATTCCCTCCTTTAGATGGTTTCATCGTACATTCAAACCTTCATATTTATGATACTTTATATGAACAATCTCTAACATATTGCGTTATTCATGCGCTTGCCACATTTGATGGATTGGCCTCCATTCTCCAATGGCCCTGGCTCCAATGTAAACCCACCGTAAGACATAACCATGGTTCGGGAGGTTTTTTCACTTTAACTAGCTAATAACCGGCATTTCCCACACCCAATCGGTTTTTTGCGGATCTTTTACCACAATTGCCATAATTTATACTGAGAATAGAAATTTATTTTCATCGGTTTTTAGACGGTGATTTCATGAATGGACCGGCCAATGTGCTAAATCCATCGGCCGATAATACACTAGTAGTCAGTTTTTCCCGAACCCAGGACATAACAACAAAATGGCTCTTGATTGCTAGAATGGAACACAACCAAGTTTGGTGAGCCAGAACAACCCAGTTGTTGTTTAAGTGAGCTATAACAACAGACCACGTGGTTAGGTGAGACATAACAACACAACAGCTTTATCAGTGTTAAAAAGGCGTTATGTCTCACCAAACTTGGGATATCGTGTCCAAGTTTGGTGAGACATAACAACGGGCCTCTAGTGCCAAAATGGGATAGGACCAAGTTCAATGAAACATAACAATGCCCCTCCAATGCTAGAATGAAACACAACCACGGTTGGTGAGATACATTAACACATCAGCTGGTTTGGTAAAATATCAAAACACAACTGCCCTACATCAAATGTTAGAATTGGTCATGATCAGGTGAGACATAGCAATACAGTCTAGTGAGACACAACAACAAATCAACAGGTTTGGTAAAATATCACAACACAGTTGCCCTACATCAAATGTTAGAACCGGTCATGACCAAGTTTGGTGAGACATAGCAACACAATCTAGTGAGACATAACAACACACGGGCCCTTCATCTAGTGCTAAAATCACACCCAACCAACTTTGGTGAGCTATAGGTGAGACATAACAACACACAATACTAAAATAGAACACGACCAAGTTCGGTAAAACATAGCAAAGACATATGAGCGCATTGTCTTTTCTTTCACATAAAAAGAGCCCAAGGTGGGTCACAGAAGATTTGAAAACTATTAAAAGAGATGAAAATCACCAAACCAGTAAGGGAGATAGTGACAGAGTACCGTGCGACGGTGGAGATGCATTCAGCTCTTGGAGAAGCAGGGGCTTAAGGGGGCCATTCTTCTTAAACTCACGACTCAATTAAGCCATTCTGTAGAAGACTTCAACATATGTGCAATCTCTGTAACTAAATCAAGCTTAACATCATGCAATTTTCATAACCTCGCAGTCAATTCCTGAAGAGTAACCAAATGTATTCAGCTACAGAAGCGAGAGCCACTGACTCATCAATCCTGCAAAATGAGACGATTGCTCACAAACAACCGGATGAATGCGGAACAATACACCTCGATGTCAAAGCTGCTGACAATCTGTACTAAAACATTCTGCAGAAGTCTACACCGAAGTATTCATAAAATAACCATTGTCAAAGAGTTGAATCCAGATCGTTAAAAGTCTGAATCTATATGACAAATCATTCATACACTTCTTCTCTCCATCCACCCTTGTGCTCACTTTCACACTTGGAAATGTCGACTAGATTGATCTTGAAAACTATAAATATTATTCGAGGAATTTCAAAAAATGAGAATCGTCGCCAACTGGAGAAAGAAGGCTCAATGGTTCACTCGTTCCCAAGTCCAACAAATAAAGTCTTTTACAGAAAAAAAGCTCCTCTTGTGAAGGAGTTACCGCAAAACAAACAACCTCATCAACAATGTATGTACCTCTTGGACTTCCAGCATGATAGTCCCCTTCCCCAACAAAAACGATCACCTAATGCCATACACAAATCCAACTGTTGTCTTTGCACCTACTCGTAAAGTTGCCCACTGACACAGGCGATCCTACAGTTACCTGTGCTTCACTCGTCTCATGTCGGACGACCTCGCTTCCTTGCTGGTGGAGCAGTAGCGCTAAGTGCCTTCAGTGCCTTCAGCTGCTTGTCCTTCTCTTTCACCTCGTCCACTTTCTCCTTTAACACCTTCAATAAGTGATCGAAAATGCACTTCATGGTGGCTTTCTGGTTCGTCCGATAATCCCATGGCATTTTGATGATGTACCTTCCACTGGGGTTCCAATTTTCGATTTCCAGGGCTGCTCTTCCGACGGCATCAGCCACTATGGGACCAAACTTACTGCGAAGCTCGGTCAACCACTTGTCACCCTCATCAATCGCGTACTGCAAGGAACAAAGGTCTTCGTAAGAATCAATTAATGACCCGGCGTTCTGTTTGCAAGATCCAAAAGACTACACATCCAAAACAGTTGAACGTGGACATAATACCTTCATCTTTCCGCCGTTTCCATCTGGCACAGTCTTTAGTGGTGGACTGAAGCTTTGCAATCTCAGTTTCTGGTCAATTTTGCTGGTCCATTCCAAGAATTTCTGTTCACTCTTGAACTTGTTTCCACAAACTTCATACCATCCTTCGTAGTTCAGCTCGCCCAGCTTCTTCACTCCAATATCTGCTGTTCGAAATGTCTCCAGAAACTGGTTCACAACAACAAACCCTGAATCAGGCTAACAAAGAATCAAGTTCTGCATTTGAGTAACGGCATACCATTTCATGAAGGTCACACTTCCAGGATCGTATCACTTACATTTGAGCTCAATATTGCGGCTTTGACATCTTCGACTTCGTCAGCGGCTTGTCTATGGGAGATCGCCAACGTAGTTACCATATCATTCTTCTCGTCAATGTCCTCTTCGAGTTCTTTCAACTTCTCCTCTAACTCCGCAATCTTCTTAGCGCTCTCTTTCTCATCCGCAGTCTCCTCTCCCTTGTGCTCTGCAATCTCTGCCTTCTTGGCTTTTTCCGTCTCCAATTGCTCTGCCACTCGCTGGCTCTCCAATTCGCGGCCATGCTTTGCTTGGAGTTTCAGGCGCTGCTCTTGTAGTTGGTGCTCGAATCTTTCCCTCTCTTCCTTGTGCTTCTTGATGAGCTCGACCTGCTTCGTCTCCTGGGCTTGTTGTACCATCAGTTGTCCCTTAACCAAAGCCAATAATCGAAGAGCCTGCAAATAGAACCCCAAGATGTTTCATGGTGAGAAATCGGCACAAAACTTCAATCAAGACATGCGAATTGAACAAGAAGAAGTATCCATACCTCCTCTTTCTCTTTGAAATGACGTGCCTTCTCGGCCTCGTTCTCCATATTCACTCTCTCGTGCACGGAAATCTTAGCTTCGAGCTCTGTTACTCTGTTCTCGGTCTGCAATCGATGCATCCGCATGTTCTTCTCATGCTCTTCAGCTGCGATAAATTGTGCTCGTTGCAGATCCTCGAGTTCTGTGAGTAAGTCAACCAACCAGCATGTCAGACATTGCAGCCAATCCCTCATAGGTTCGACTCATTCAAGAATGGTAAGCATTAGCCGAAAGCGGTTAACACGTCAACTTACGCTTTTGATGAGCCGCGGTGAGCTTTTGCAACTCTAGCTCAGCTTCTTCACGCTGAGACGTGACGAAATCCACCTTGTTCGACAAGGTCCAATTCTGCCGTTTAGCTTCTTCCAATACCTCATTCTTCTTCTCCACAGTATCCTGCAGCATTACCACCTGCTGTCGTGCTTTGCTTTGCAGTTCCTCTATAATGTCTGGTAAACCTTTCAAGTCACCATTTATCTTCAGGTGTTCTATTAGAAGTTTGTGAGAACTCCTACTAAGATCCTGCACCATTCATACCATTGATCAATATCATAGCTATTCATTCTAATGACTGAACTATTCAAAGAACATACGAAGTGCTCAAGTGCATAAACATAGGAAGTGCATACCTTACTGGTGGCCATCCATCCATACAAGTGCTTGCCACACAACTGTTTTTCCCGGTCACGTTGATAGTCATGACGGCCCCGTCCGCTCTTGTAGAAACTGCTTTCAAATGCTTCAGCATCCTTGAAACCCTCTATGGAATGTCGAAAGTGAATGACAGCCACGCCGCAATGACCTTTATAATCATACATAACCTTGACCGCCTCAGGGTTGAAGGCCTGCATGAAATTATAAAACATTCAGAACCAAAGACAATACAACGCATTAATATACCATATTTATTATGTGAAACAAGAAAACAAGTCATACCTTGAGCTTCTCTTTGATATCTGCTGCACCGGCACCAATCTTGAAACCATCTTCAGCCCTTCGAGCCTGGATTTCGATGTTCTCTAAAATTCCCATCCACGGGCATACCTTTTTCTCTTCGTTGTCGTATCGGCGCGGTATGTCTTGTTGCAGATGTAGTACTCGTTCCGCCTGAGGCTGTGCCATATCTTTCTTATCCGTCTTCAGATATTCGGCCAATGCTTGATGATTTCCAGCTTTGATAGCGCCTCGTGTCCTTGTCCCCTTACCCACTCCAACAGCATGCTGCAATATTTCATGGTATTTGTAGGCCTGCTTCTTGCGATTAGGAGAAAAGGGACACCTGAACGTGCCATCCGCGTTCACAACCTTCAATGTCCCCTCTTTGATCTCTGCCTTAGACTTCTCAAAAGCCTCGTTGAAGTCGTCAGAATCATAGTCGTCAGAGTCAGACATCTTTCACAGCGCGGACCTGAGTCATGGGATGTAAAATTAGTGCACAATATTTCACAGATAGAAAATAAAACCACAGATTGGTTTGCGTGCGGTTGAAGTTTCTTTGTGTGCATTATTGGAAATAACCTTCCGTATTTTGAAATGTAAGAGTGAATCAGTTCCTCTTCATTACCATCGACAGAACGTCAAAGCAAACTTCGAAGCTATCAAGCAAACGGTTTTACTAGAAGGAAGCAGAAAAGACACCGAAGTGTAGACACTTCACATAGAATAGTAGAAGATATGTATACGTCTTGAAAAACAAACCTGCACAACCCTATTTGTCACAAACCTTACACAATCTGCTATTCTACGTGATAGCCGGAATGGAATGCATGCCCACCATTCATCTCAGGGTAACCGGAGTGAACGAGGCATGCACAGTACCACTAGGGATAAGAAAAGCCCGAATCTGTCTTAATTGGTATTCCGAAAGACACTCGCCGTTTTCTCTCGCAAGATCACGCAGTCTAGAACAAGTGTGTAAGTGTGAAAAATACCTACAGTGTGACTTCACGAATTCGCAACTTGGCCCCGAAAAAAGTTCACAGCCTAAAGTAACTCTGTTGCACACCCCAAACATCGAACGCATTAGGTTACTCGAGAAGAAAAGCGGGCAGTAGCATGTCTCCTAAAGCCTTAAGTCTCCACAAAGGATCAACAGATTGTGAACTGTGAACTCAATCATAGGGTTCCAACCTTGAGCGGAACGTCTGCATAGCAGAGAGGAGCCACAAGAGACCTGTCACAAACCTTTCAGCCTGAAATAAATGAGCATGCACGCTGTTCATCTCAGGATGGCCGGAGCAAGACAGGCATGCACTGTTTAATTCAGGATGCGAAGGCCTAAATCTTCCTTAAATGGAACTGAGCATTTATTTCTACTCGAACGATTATATGTGAAATGAAGGCTGTATTTCACATCCGTAATTTCACTCTCCCAGCTATATGTTGCTCACTTGATCACCGTCACAGATAGACGAAGTACCTGTGTAGTAGTTTCCGCTCTCGCTCTTCTTCGCCACGGCTGTTACTTGCCAGCCTAAATGTCAGCCATTGAATGCTCAAGCTCTTACAGATACTCGTACTCGTACCTCTGCGTAAACCAATTCCATCTGCATGAGATCGGGTAAAAAATTTCCCAAGTATTCTAAGCAAGAAGTCCCTTTAAACCTCAATAGCACCTTATAGAACCTCCTTCTGCCTCAAACCATCACTCACTCATAGGATATCAATTCACACTGTTCACAACTACAGAAAATCATTTCACGACAGAAACAAAAAAATCTCTGCGGCAGAGGTCTACAGTGTGACTTCTTGAACAAGAAAGCAACCTAAAACGAATTGCGCCACTTACACTCCATCGCATTGCACGGAATGGTCAAGACTTGTTCAGCCCGAATGCACATTCCGTCTAACAAACAGCAACGATGGAAAAGAAACAGTAGTGATACTTACCTTGAATGAGAAAATGCAGTTCGCGCGCACAATCCTGCGACGGTGAAACACCATTCCCAACGCTTTCCACTTCAAAATTCGCGCACAATTCGTCAAAAGAAGATCAAGAAAATTTCACTACAGCGAAAGTATCGAGCGATTCCGGAACTCGAAAACACCCCCAAATCAGAAAGACGATATCTACAGCACAAGCGTGATTGTATGAGCAGCAAAAAATTTGGAGGCTTCGAGTCTTCTCAGAGACTCGTCCTCCTTCATATTGTCTTCTTGCGAGCGGACGGACGCGGACGGTCATGGATGAGAAGCGCATGAAAACGATGAAATTTTCTGTTCATCCGCTCACAACGTACCGCCATGATTGGTCGAGAATTTTTAGATTTTAAATTTCTTCTAAAATCTTCATGCGATGTTCATTTAGAATGATTATTTTCTAAATTTGAAATTTCTTCTAAAATCTTCATGCAATGTTCAAATAAAATGATTTTTTTCTAGATTTGATCTCTTCTAAAATTTTCATGCTAGAATGAATTTTTTCTAAATTTGAAATTTCTTCTAAAATCATCATGCGAAGTTCATTTGAAATGATTTTTGAACGCGTAGTATGCACGATCGCACGAACACGTTTGTGCACAACGTATGATAACGCGCATTCATAAACATGTTTATGAACGCGTGTCGCGTGTCGTGGGTGCGTGCGCGTTCGTGTGTACGATCGCCCGTTGTGCACGAATGCATGTTGTGTGTGCGTGCTTGTTCGCGCTACAAACATGCGTGCATATCACGCGTTTATAAACATTTAAGAATGTTTGAAAATTTTGAATTAAAATACATAAATTTGACTTCCATTACTTTTCCATTGTAAAAGCTTACAAGAACATGTTCATAATATATTAATCATGCAATTTGACAGCATAGCTTGTCTTGTTAAGCAATCTCTCGTAGTTTATACCAACTCCTAAATTCATCAAATATTTTGTTTTACTTTTGAGAAGTAATAAAATTATCAAATGTTAAATATTTTATGATTGTTTTCTTCTGAGACTTTCATGATACATGTTTTTGACTTATTTTTGTGATGGTTTTATTAAAGAATAGTTTACTCACTAAATCAAAGTACTTAATGTAAATTTGGACAAAGTTATGTTTAACATATATAATTCACAAGAGAAAAAACAATAATAATGATCATGCTTCATTTTCCAACAAGATATTTGCACACAATTTGACCATTCATGGTTCATTAATACAAACCATATTAATAGTATAAAATATTGTTGGTAACCTTGATTACTCTTGAAAAGCTAAACCATCAACAACACCATTGATGTTTCAGCATTGAGTATTATTTAAAAGACGTCCATGTCAAACATATGTTTCAATTTTGAGTCATCATTACATTTTCAAATGATTGTAATGAGAAGAATTTTACAACATAAAATCTCAAATATATCAAGAGTAGAAGTAATTTTGAAAACTCTTACCGTCATTAGATCCACTAGAAGTCATGCGCACTATTGACCTACTCATTTTAACCCTTTATTCATTCTTAAAAGCCAAAATGGCTTCTAGCTGTTTGGAATTGCTTAAAGAAAGAGTCATGCTTTCTTGATAGCCTAAACATTAATTACTAAGTCAGTGGATTTTTTAGAGGATTGTCACGCACAGTAAACAAAAATCAATGGAAACAAATTATATAAAGAAAAAGTTTGGACGCTTTCTATCATATGTAATTTACCAATGACTTTTTGAAAGCCTCCAAACAAAAACAAGGCAAGAATCTTTATGGTCATGGTATGAGCCGATCAGCTTCAAGTATTGGCATTCCAATGGGAGCCCATTGAAGCACTTGCCATCAAAATTCTGAAACACACGCAACAAAGGTAAGAAGAAGGTTGCCCCTGGATCACTTTGTCAGTCCTTATTTTTCTTAGTAAAATAAAAAGGTATATTTGTCTCTATTTATACTTTTTTCAGTAATTTTTGAATTCAATGTATCATAGAGTGCAAATTCAATAAAGGGTCCCTTAGAGCAACCCTTCATTTCGAACTTGCCCAATTTATCAACACATTTTCATTGTATTTATTATGCATTGAGGTTTTGTAAACCTTCGCCTTGTGTAAGCCTCATAGATGATTCCGTAAGCCTTCAATGTTTGGAAAATAACTAAATGGATAATTACCAACTCTAGTTTTCTAAATTGGTTTCAAAAGGCCTTGTTTTTATCTTATGATCTATATTGCTCGGTCAACGGGTGCTACCAAATATACTTTGAAGTGCCCAATTTCTTTTATATGGATGGATCTCTTAATCTTTTTGATAATTTTTTTTTAAAAAAAAATAATTTTAATTTTAAACTGAAGCATTGCATACTAGTGCTCAACAAGATTCTTCAATTACAATTTAGTAAATTATCTTGTAAGAACTCAAAAAAATAATCAAACAACTTTCTAATTTTGAAAGGAAGTTGAAAGTTGTTGCCTTTGGGATTTTAGGAGTTTATAACTTAGGCTTTATTTTTATGTTGATGTTGTAATGAGTACAAATTTGTGGTAAAATTATCAAAGCCAGATTCTAAGTGTTAAGTATTTGAACATAGATTTTAATTTTCAAGCCTAATTGGGAAAAAAAAAAATTTTGCTTATAACCAAGTACCTAAATTACCCAGAATTTCCAAGTGATCCATGTTGAAAATTACAAGGGCACGCTTTTAAAAATTTCCATAATTTGAAGTTTAGGAATATCTAAAATAACATTTTTCTTAACCCCTCAACCCCTTAATTCATCCCTAGTGTTGTAAAAAGGACATTTTGGATGAAGGGATGAAACTTTGAAGAGCCATAATGTCTTCCTCTAGAGTTCCTTTTTGACAAAATCACTTAGGTCCGGTCACAACTTAAGTTTACTATGTGTAGTAAACACTGCGTACTAATACAAGGAAGTATGAATTTATGGCATGCATTTTAGTGAAGGAAGCTTTTGATTTTAAGTTTTCAAGCATGAGGCATGTTTTACAATTGCATGCCAATATTGTGAAGTCAAAAATAGTTTTTTATGAAGTTTTTTTACATGAGAATAATCTCGAATGAATTCAAATAACTTTGTAGTTGAAAGACTTGTTGATACAATTTTCACTATGAAGTGAAAAGGATGAAATTTTGTAACATGCTTTACACACTGTGTTATGATCTTGAAATCTACAAGGCCTCATGACTCAAATTTGGTCCACATGATCTTCAACAAGTTTATCACAAGTTCGTGCTATATAGATCTATATAGCTTATGTTCACTTTATTTATGACATTTTCTTTGAAATGTATTTCTTGGCTAAAACTAACAAAGGAATTTTAGAGGTTAAAATCATAAAGTTGATTCATATAGGCACCTAGTCATAATTTGATTCATTCCAATACCAAATATATTGTTATCATATCTTATTCATGTTCATTCCTTAAATGTACACAATTTGTCAATAGAATATCAAGAAAAATTTACTACAATAAAAATCTCAAGCGATTAGCGCATGTACTTAAAACATATGGACAAGAAAGACAATCTCTTCAGCAAAAGCGTGATTATATGAGCAGCAAACAATTTGGAGACTTAGAGTCTTCTGAGAGACTTAGTCCTCCTTCATATTATCTTCTTGCAAGTAGACTAACATGAATGAGAAGCACTTGCAAATAATAAAATTTCTTTTTATTCACCCACATTCTACCGCCGTGATTGGTTGGGTATTTCTAAAAATTGAAATTCACGTCAAAATCTTCGTGCGAACCGCCATTTAACGCATCGCCACATCTTAGCGATATATGCATACACGTCCGAACCGCCATTTAACGCATCGCCACATCTTAGCGATATATGCATACACGTCTGAGACCGTGCATGGCTCAACAACTTGTGTTATATGTGCGACCGCCATTGAAGGCATCAACACGTCTACATATCTAAGACCGTGCATGATCCAACAACCTGCGGAATTGGTGACAAGTTGAATCTCAGTACGACTAAATTAACAACAATCAATACAAGAGACAACGATACAATGCAAGTGATTGCTATACTAAATAACTGACTACTATATATACGACACAATTGACAATATACAATAACATTTACCTTTAGACGATACAATTGGCATGTGCATATATGGTATCGGTCTGAAGAGGTTACTTATTCTTAGCACATAGAGATTTTGATTCCTTAAGCTCATAGTAAATCTAGAGATCTTTGAAAAATTTAATATCTAAATACAAGAAATTTAACATATTCTTGTAAAACTTTACATCAAATATGTTTGCAATACTTTGATTATGTAATTTGACAAATTAGCTTCTTTTTGTTACTCTTAATTTACATTAACTTCTGAATCTCTTATATATTTGAAACTTATCAAATAATATTTCATAATTACTCACTTTGAGAATTTTTTTGATATATGTCTATGGCATATTTTTGTGACAATTATAGTGAAGATAAATTAACTTACTAAGTCAAAGTACTTAATGTAGACTTTGACGAAGTTATGTTCAACATATATAATTTACAATATTAAAACAAGTAATGATAATTACCTAACAACGTATCCACATACTATGGATCATTAATATAATACAAATCATTATAGTAATAAATAGTGTTAGTAACCTTGATTACCACTTAAAGTGCTAAACCATCACCAACACCATTAATGTTTTAGCATTGAGTATCACTAAAAGAAGTCTTTGTCAAACATATGTTTCAATTTTGAGTCATCATTACAAATTGAAATGATTGCAATGAGAAATCTTTACAACTTCAAATTCCAAATATAGCAAGATTAAAAATAATTTTCAAAACTCATTTACTTATTAGATCCATTGAAAGGCACTTTGGAACCTACTTAATTTTAAAATTTACTCATACTTAACCCCTTACCGCCCCCAATGTCAAAGGGCAAATGTTTCTTAAAATGTCATTTGAGAACAACAATGGTTTCAAACAACTGCTAAATAAAATCTCCTTTCAATAAGTATTTCTGTCACGGACATACACAAGAAGTTTCTAGAAGGTTCTTCTAAAATATTCTCTGAAGATTCCCTAAAAGATTCCTCGAAGATTCCTTGAAGATTCCCTGTGTCACGGCCACGTACTAGGTAGACAACTTAGGAAGGTTCTAGAAGGTTCTAGAAGCTTCTGGAAACTTCTGGAAGTTCCTGGAAGTCTCTGGAAGTTTTTGGAAGGTCCTTGAAGTTTCCGGAAGGCCCTGGAAGCTTCTGGAAGGTCTTGGAAGTTCTTGGAAGGTCCTAGAAGGTCCTAGGTTGAGGAAGGTTACTGAACCTTCTTCTTAGCTAGTATATATAGGAGTCGAGGCCGAGGGCAGCCTCGGTCTCGACAACGCATCTCTTGGAGCTCTAGCTCATCTCTCTTGTTGTTGTTCGTGTACTCTTCTTGTTAATTCAAGCTCCCGTCGATTCTTGTTAGTTTCCACATATTCTTATCATCCATTTCCGTGTCCCGATGATTTTGTCGAGACTACCTTCTCACAAATATCGAGTTAGTCCCTTCTTGTTAGAGAGTGGATTACCCCTCTTCTCGGTGGTGTGCTAGTGTTTTAGAGGTTGCGGATTACCCTCCTCTAAACCAATATTGTTCTCTTGTCAAATTTTTCTTTTCTTTCGTAGATTTAGTCAAAGATCAAGACGTTAGTATGGCTGAAAATTTGGAATCCAAATTGGACGCCATCATGAGTCTTCTTCTTTGCATTATCACATAGACAAGCGGAGATAGAAGGAGCCATGGCAAGACTTCACAATGACGGAGCATCCGGGATAACATCATCCGCGATTCACCAGCCTCAAGCAACTATACCGGAGGAGGCGACTACACCTTTGGTTCAACAAAACCCAATGATTCAACAACGGAAGGAGCCTAGAATTAGTCTTCCCGACAAGTTCGACGGAACGCGTTCCAAGTTTCGAGGTTTTGTCAACCAAATCAAGTTGATAACGCTTTTACAAACGAACGATATCCGACGGAGGAGGCGCGTGTTGGACTTGTTGGAACTCGCTACGCGCAAGCTTTGTCGTGGTTTGCCCCCTTGTTCGAAAACGATCGCCAATCCGAGCAACTTTGAGACGTTTCTGGAGGCATTTGCGAAGCATTTGGCGAATATGACAAGGTCCGATGGGCTACAACAAAGATCCGATCACTACGACAAGGAATGCGCTCTGCGTCGGCTCACGATCGGATTTTAGACAATCAAGCAGCGACATCAATCGGGCGAAGAAGCATTGGTGAGTCGGTTTATTGGGGTTTGAGGATGATGTGAAGGACCTACTTTTATCTCTTCCCGATCCGCAAACGCTCAACGAAGCCATTAGCCAAGCTATAAAGTGCGACAACCGTTTAGTCCAAATAATCAAGAAGACCAAGTACCAAAATACCAAACGAGTCGCTACACTACGAGTATGTTGGCAAACAATTTGAGTTCTCATTCGGAGGCGGAAGCCATGCAAATCGACGCGGCACGTGTCGGAGCTCTTACTCCGTAAGAAGAAGAAACGGCGTATGGAAGAAGGACTCTGTTTGTATGCTGCGGAGAAGAAGGCCACAAGGTTGGAAATTGCCCTAAGTAGCGAATCCGGCGCATTGTTAAGACTAGGAGTGCGGATCCCGAAAAACGACGATGCCCAAATTGATGAGGGAACCATGCCACGGACGATTCAATGCCACAACAATAATCGTGTTCCTTTTTCTCTCATCCAACCCGCCCGTTGTTTTACAATTCCCTTGTCTCTTGGTCCTCAAAAACACAAAACTTTAGCTCTATTAGATTCGGGAGCATCTACTTGTTTTTTAGATGAAGAATTTGCTAAGCGCCACAAGATTCGTCTAGTATGTAAGTCCAAACCTTTTATGTAGAGGTGATTGATGGACGACCTTTATTGTCCTGGCAAAATGTCACCCAGAATCGCACCTATAGAGGTGGCGTTTAAGGACCATAGTAGTTACGTCGTTTTTAATGTCATTAGAACCCCGTCAAACCCTCGTCATCCTAGGTCTCTCTTGGTTAGAACAACATAACCCTACCATAGATTGGAAGTTGCGGAAAATGACTTTTTCCAAAGAACATTCCAAGAGCCAACCTAGTAGACATCCCAAGATAGGGAAACCATTGTTTATTGGAGCAAGGGCGTTCAGACGATCATCCAAAGAAGCAAAGACTTTTTGTCATCTATGCACCCCAACTAGCACGGAGAAGAGTTCGACGGCAAGCATACCAGAGCAATACAAGGATTTTGAGGTCGTGTTTGTAAGAAGAACGCGGACATACTACCGGAGCATCGGCCATACGATCGCGCTTAGATAGACCGCAAGAAGGAGCACAACCGCCTTTTGGCCCAATCTACAATCTCTCTCAAACGGAGTTAAGCGGAGTCTGCGAAAAGACATCGACGAGAATCTAGCGAAGAACTTCATTCGTCATTCAAAGTCGCCACCGGGGCACCGATCTTGTTTGTAAAGAAGAAGGATGGCTCCTTACGAATGTGCGTGGACTATCGAGGCCTCAACAAGGTAACTAAGAAAAATCGTTACCCGCTACCCTCGATTTCTGGTCTCTTGGAGCAAAATTCGGGCGTCTGCAAAGATCTTTACAAAAATTGATCCGAGGGGAGCTTACAACCTCGTGACGGATCGAGGAAGGAAACGAGTGGAAGACAGCGTTCGCATAAAGTATGGCCATTTTGAATATAATGTCATGCCTTTTGGCCTTACCAATGCTCCGGCTGTTTTCCAACACATGATGAATGACATCTTTCGGGAGCACTTTGACGACTTTGTTGTCATCTATCCTGGATGACATCCCGATATTTTCCAAAACGAAGAAGAGCACGAGAAGCGTTCGTTTGGTCCTCGAAAACTACGAGAACGAGGACTCTACGCCAAGTTGGAAAAGTGCCTATTCCACCAAACCGAGATGGAGTTTTTAGGGTTCATTGCAACTACGAGACGGCTTGAAGATGGACCCTAAGAAGGTGGAAGCAATTGTATCATGGGAGGTTCCAAGACGGTTAGAGACGTCAATGTTTTCTCTGGATTTGCTAACTTCTATCGAATCTTCATCAAGAATTATTCTCGAGTCATTGCTTCACTCACTCGGTTGACTTGTAAGGACAAGCTCGAATGGGGACCTCAAGCGAGAAAAAGGCATTCCAAGACCTCAAGATGGCATTTATCACACTCCAATCTTGGTACATCCCGACTTTACAAAGGCCTTCTATTTGGAGACCGATGCTTGATTTTGCTTTGGGAGCCGTCTTTTCTGAGATGGACGTGGACGGGAAGCTTCATCCAATAGCGTTCTATTCTCGAAAGTTTTCTGCTGCTGAAATCAATTATGAAATCCACGATAAGGAACTTCTTGCCATAGTAGATTCCTTCCAAGAGTGGCGACACTTTCTCGAAGGCGCTGCACATCCAGTGACCGTATACACGGATCACAAGAATTTGGAGTACTTTATATCGGCTCGAGTCTTGAATCGACGTCAAGCTCGGTGGAATATGTCGTTGTCAACAAGAAGCAACGTAGGCATTGATGAGGACATCAACCTCCGTAGTTGGGGAGGATGACTTGTAGCTTGGGCGTAGATCCACAACACTTGTACTTGTTCTTTGGATTTGGCAATAAAGTTTGGCTTTGGTGTGTGCAAAGAGAAGAGTATGAGATGGAGTCCTAGTCTTGTACTTGTGCTAAGTTGGTGGAAGAGGGGGAATAGAGATGTGAAACCGAGTTGGGAAGGCCGAGTAATGGGGACCAAGGCTAGGAGAAAAAGTGGATAAAACCATGAAGTCCCTTGGCCTTGGGCTTGTCCGGGCGGGGACAAGGTAATGGCGCGTGCTCATAAAAGCGCCACTCCCACAAACTAGTGCAAGCTAGTGCATGGGAGTCATGAACCCATGCCTCGAAAGAGATAGTGGGATCCGAGTTGGGCGGAACTTGGCATTACCCCGTGCGATCGAGTCGTGGTGTAAAAGCCATCTTGGGTTTGCAACCAAGACAACTTGGTGGAAGCATTGAGGTCCAGCCTAGTAGTCAAGGAAGAAGTGTTAGGCTAGTGGAGCCTAACTTGGAGAGCCAAGGTAAGGGCAATCCAAGAGGGTCTCAAAGTAGGTGGGTCTAGAGTAGTTTAGTTGCCTTGGAAGAAGTCCAGGGTTCTAAACGGACCACCTAGTGACGACACCTTTGAGACTTTGCCAAAGTTTGAGAGTGCATTGTGGGGTCGCGCCCGGTGAAACACAATGTCGCACCAATGGGGATGGCAACCCAAGAGTTGGTGTGACCGACTACAAGTATAGTCGATGAGGGCATCGACTCCATTAGGTGGGGGTGAGTGTCGCGCACCTCTCCTTGAGGAGTGCCCGCAACACCAAGGGCCCAAGGGGGACACCGGAGTGACGCCCGGGCCTTGGGGTGCCAAGGTGAAGGGAACCTAAGTGGGCCTAGTGTGGGAGAGGACCCCGGGCGTTGGAGACGCCTCTCACCCACGGAGACTAGGAGCCACGAGGGAATGGACATGAGATTATGGAAGCTCATGTTGCCACGATTCCGGGATGCTAAGGAGCACCTCATTTGGAGGTGTGAGCTAAAAGTTATGGGAGTTGGAAGATTGTGGGACTAAAGGGAGTGCTGTCCAGGGACAGTGCTGGACTGGGAAGCTGGCCCGGGACTCCCGAATCTTCAGAGGGGCATAACTCCCTCAATACTTGTCGGAATGAGGCAAGTAAGGTGTGTCTATCGGCATCTACTTGACGAGTAGATGTCGATAGAGTGGTCGCTCGTCGCGTTTGGATGCGGGACGAGGTAGATACGAGCCCTGGAAGGTTCGGGAAGTCTCCCGGGGCCTTCCAGCGGCTAAGGCATTGGGAGATTGGGTGGTCTTCCAAAACTAAGAGGTGTGAGGGTCCAGCCCTTCACCTAGGACCAGGGGGCTGCCGAATCCCACAGAGTATACTATGGGGAGGGCTGGTCTCCTCCCCACTCCCATGGTGCCTTGGTGGTGACCAAGGTGGGAGTCCCGAGTGGTGTGGCTAGTGTTGGGGCCTCACCATGGGGACTCCCAAGCCAAGGTGAGTCCCAATGGGTGGAGCTAGTGTTGGGGCTTCACCACGGTGGCTCATAAGGACAAGGTGAGTCCCGGTGGGGGAGCTAGTGTTGGGGCTTCACCACGGGGACTCATATAGGCAAAATGAGGACCATGAGTGCTACCGATGTGGGGTGGTGTCTCACCGCCGGCGCGTTGTGATTACTTGGTGGCCTTGGGGTCACCATGGTGGTCATGGGCGGTGGTGAGAGACACCACCAAGTGCGGTTAGGCCGCGTGGTATGGGAGTGCCACCAAGTTGGGCCTTGGACATAAGTGGAAGTCCGCACCTAACCATTGGCTACCTACGAAGGGGTTGAGTCCCTGTTGCATGAGTAGGAGGGATTGATAACCAAGCGGTGAGCTTGGTGGTTGGTATGGAGAGCTAACTTTGTGCATGTGGGGATGTGCGAGTTAGCGCTCGTGACACTTGCTAGAGTTGGGAAAAAGTTGGTGTAAGCCAAGGTGAGCTAGCAAGGGTTGCGACACTTGCATCGAGCAGGCTTTTAGTACCCAAGTGCAAAGTTGTGAGGAGCAATGGGCAAGAAGAAGACCATTGAGGGTGATGAGCCCGGAGCTTCCAAGCGGCCACGCACGAGGGGAACAAAGACCCCGATCCTACAAGTGAGGCTCATTCTCATGACTCAATGAGCAAGTCGCCACTAGTGAGGCAATGAGCAAATGGAATTGTCACTTCAAGAGGAGCCCTTGGGTGAAGAGGAGCGCTCTAGGTCGAGACGCCTAGAGTCTTCCCAAGGGGTGGAAAAACAAGATCCTCAATTGGCTTTCCAAATGAGAATGCTTGAGTTCATGGATTCCGTGAATCAAGAGCTCAAGCGTGGGAAGGAAGAAAGGGATCGCCAAGAGAGGTTGATTGAACACCTCATGATGCAAGGGTCCCGACCTTCATCTTCCACCAAAAAGTTGGCTAAGGTAAACATGCCAAGCACCTTCTCGGGGACTTGGTAAGGCAAGGAAGGTGAAGGAATTCCTTCTTGAGATGGATAACTACTATGATGTCCAAAAGCCGGATGAGGAGGACAAGGTTTCCATTGCGGTGACATTTCTCAAGGATCATGCTCTTCAATGGTGGACAAGCAAAAAGGAGCAAGAGCCGGAGTTGGTGGCAAACTTGACTTGGGGGTGGCTTCAAAGACTTGTTGAGTGAACGCTTCACACCGAGTATCGGGAGTTGAGGAAGGCATGAACTTGGTGCAAATGAGGCACACCGGGTCTCTCAAGACCTATGTGCGTGACTTCAATGCCCAAATGAATGCCACACCCAAGATGGATGAGTTCTCTAAGAAGTGCATCTTTTTGGGTGGGCTTCAAAAGTGGGTGGTGGATGCCTTGTTCAAGTTCCCAAAATTTCCTGAGGATGTGGCGGGCATCATCAAGATTGTTGAAAGGATTGAGGCTGATGGACCCGAGAGGAAGTCAAGTGGCCCCTCTCAACAAAGTGGATCAAATAGGAATGCGGCTCGAGGCAAAGAGCGCAAGAAGTTTGGCTTTGGCAACAAACACAAGGGACAAGTGGATGGTGGAGCCTCTAACAAAAGGGAACACCAAGGGGGAAAGCCATCTAAAGGGGGAGACAAAGGTGATGACACCAAGGCCAAGAGGTGCCATGGTTGTGGCAAGATTGGCCACTTCATTCTGGAGTGCCCCGACAAGAAGGTGAGTACCATTGCAAGTCTTGCTTGTGTTGAAGACCGCATACTAGAAGGAGGTTTTGTGGCCAAGGCAAGTAGCCTCAAGCCAAGGCCGGGCCTCTTGTTTCTTGAGGCCCAAGTGAAGGACAAAGATGTCTCATGTTTGGTTGATACGAGGGCAACGCACTCCTTCATGAGTCCCAAACTAGCAAGGGAGTTGGGCTTGCCACCGCAAAAGGCAAGCAAGCCCATCAATGTGCGTTTTGCAAAGGGGCGAACCGCACAAGACGGAGGAAGTGGCGTTGCAAGTGACCTTGAAGTGTGGGACATTGGAGTTTGTTGAGAATTTCACATTATGTGAGATGGATGAGGTAGACCTCATCTTAGGGATACCTTCTTTGAGGCGCACACAATGGATGTGAGGCGCAAGCCAAAGACGGTTAGTGGTGCGCGCGTGATGGCAAGGAGTTAGTGTTGAAGTTAACTCGTGGCCCTTTAATAGCGGGGGCAAATTAAACTTGGTCTCTTTAGACCAAATGTTGGAACATCAATTTGTGGTGATGGCTCGTGAAGAGCAACTTGGGCATGAGGGGAAGGGGTGCAACAACCACTTCCCAAAGAAATTCAAGAGGTGTTGGCCAAGTACAAGGATGTGCTTACCAATGAGTTACCCAAAGAGCTACCCCAAGAAGAGAAGTGGATCACAAGATCGAGGTGCTACCCGGAGTGAGCCACCTTCTAAGGCACCTTATCGGTTAAACCAAAAAGAGTTGATGGAGCTAAAGAAGCAACTAAACGACTTGTTGGAAAGGGGTTATGTGAGACCAAGCAAGTCACCATATGGTGCACCGGTCCTCTTTGTGGACAAGAAGGATGGCAAGCTTAGGATGTGCATTGATTATAGGGCCTTGAATAAGGTGACCATCAAGAACAACTACCCTTTGCCTCGAATTGATGATCTCTTTGATAGATTGGCGGGAGCTAAGTACTTTAGTCGCATAGACTTGAAGTCGGGTTACTACCAAATCCGCATTGCGGATGCGGATGTGGAAAAGACCGCGTGCCGCACAAGGTATGGATCTTATGAGTTCCTTGTGATGCCCTTTGGGTTGTGCAATGCACCCTCAACATTCACAACCCTTATGAACACCATCTTTCGAGAGGAAATGGATGACTTTGTGATTGTCTACATCGATGACATCTTGGTGTTTTCCAAGACGGCCGAGGAACATGCAAGGCACCTTGAGGCAGTACTCATGAAGCTTAGAGACAACAAGCTTTATGCTAATGGGGAAAAGAGTGAGTTTGCACAACTTGAGATGGAGTTCTTGGGCCATGTGGTTACCGGAGATGGAATCAAGCCGGATATGAAGAAGGTGAAGGCAATTCAAGAGTGGAAGCGGCCTTCTACACAAAAGGGACTTAGGTCATTCCTTGGCCTAGCAAACTACTATCGCCGCTTCATACGCAACTTCTCTAAGATTGCCAAGCCTTTGTCCGACTTGTTGAAAAAGGGGTGAACCAAGTATGGGATGAATTTTGCTACCAAGCCTTTGAGGAACTCAAGAACAAGTTGTCATCTCCACCAGTGTTGAAGTTCCCTGAGTTTGATAAGCCCTTTGAGGTCCACACAGATGCAAGTGACTTTGCCATTGGAGGCGTCTTGATGCAAGATGGTAGGCCAATTGCCTATGAGAGCAAGAAGTTGGATGGGTGTCAAAGGAGGTGGCCAACTCACGAGAAGGAGCTCTTTGCGGTGGTGCATTGTTTGAAGACATGGCAACATTACTTGGGGTTGCACAAGACTAAGGTCTACACCGATAATGTGTCTTTGAAGTATTTTGAGACACAAGCACAAATGAGTGCCAAACAATTGAGGTGGCATGATACTTTGGCGCTCATGAATGTGGACTTGATCCACAAACCGGGCCGTGACAATGTGGTGCCGGATGCGCTAAGTAGAAAGGAAGAGTTTCATGCCATGAGCACCACCCAAGTCTTGCGGCTCATGTATAAGGGTGAAGGCAATTGGGAACGGCGGATAAGAGAGGGGTACATGAAGGACCCCGAGGCACAACAAATGCTTGGTGATCTTAGGAAGGGCAAGAAGCTCAAGGAGATCAAGTTGGTGAATGGATTGCTCAAGTATAAGCAAAGTAGGGTGTATGTTCCTCAAGGCAAGCTTAGATTGTTGGTTTTGAAGGAGGAACATGATAGTCCCATAGCCGCCATAGGGGAGAAAAGGCTACCATTGCAACGGTGTCAAGGAGGTACTATTGGCCGGGGATGAAAGATGACATAACCCACTTTGTGAAGACTTGTGTGAAGTGCCAACTTAACCGGCTTCATATCAAAAGCAAGCGGGCTTGTTGCAACCATTGCCAATTCCGCCGGGTCCTTGGCATAGTGTGTCTATGGACTTCATCACAAGCCTTCCCGAGTCGCAAGGGTATGATGCCATCTTAGTGATGGTGGATCGGTTTAGCAAGTTGGCTCATATGGTGCCAACTAGAGGAATCGCAATCGCGCTTGAGACCGCCAAGATCTTTCTCGATGCATGGTGGAAGCATCACGGGTTGCCAAGAGTGATTGTGTCGGATCGAGACCCAAAGTTCACAAGTGCATTTTGGAGACACTTCTTTAGGAAGGTGGGAACCAAGTTGACATTTAGCACTCGCCTTTCATCCCCAAACAGATGGGCAAACCGAAAGGGTGAATGGGGTCTTGAACCAATACTTGAGGAACTTTGTGATTGCGGACCAACGTGATTGGGTAGACTATGTGGGGTTGGCGGAGTTCGATTACAATGCGGCCACACACTCGGCGACTAAGGAGTCACCTTTCAAAGTGGCCTATGGAGTGGAGCCACTCCAACCTCGCCGACTTAGCTCTCGAGGGGGCACATTCAACACCGAGTTCAACCAAGATGGTGAAGACTTGGCCAAGAAGGGAACATATGTTGGAAAAAACCAAGTTGTTGTTGGATAAGGCAAGAAGGCGCTATGAGAAGCAAGTCAATGCCGGAAGACGTGAAGTGGAGTATGAGGTGGGACAAAAGGTGTTGTTGAATGTGAAGAACTTCACCATGCCCGAAGGCCTCACTCCAAAGTTCATGTCCAAGTTTGCGGGTCCGTTTCCCATTGTGGAACGGGTGTTCAAAGATGTGTATAAGTTGGAGCTACCACCCGAGATCAAAGTGCATCCAACATTCCATGTTTCATTGTTAAAGCCATTCAAGGAGGATACCTTGTGGCCGGATCGCAAGCAAGTGATTCGGCCACCACCGTGAGTTGGTTGGACAACATTTGGAATATGAGGTAGAGGCCATCCTCAAGAGTAGGAACCTCAAAAACAAGAGCAAGGAATACCTTGTGAAGTGGCGAGGATACCACGAGAAAGAAGCAACGTGGGTGGCGGCAAAGGACATGGTGAATGCTAAGGAGGTGGTGGAGAACTTTGAGAAGAATAGGAGCTCCAACAAGAAGCAACGTAGGCATTGATGAGGACATCAACCTCCGTAGTTGGGGAGGATGACTTGTAGCTTGGGCGTAGATCCACAACACTTGTACTTGTTCTTTGGATTTGGCAATAAAGTTTGGCTTTGGTGTGTGCAAAGAGAAGAGTATGAGATGGAGTCCTAGTCTTGTACTTGTGCTAAGTTGGTGGAAGAGGGGGAATAGAGATGTGAAACCGAGTTGGGAAGGCCGAGTAATGGGGACCAAGGCTAGGAGAAAAAGTGGATAAAACCATGAAGTCCCTTGGCCTTGGGCTTGTCCGGGCGGGGACAAGGTAATGGCGCGTGCTCATAAAAGCGCCACTCCCACAAACTAGTGCAAGCTAGTGCATGGGAGTCATGAACCCATGCCTCGAAAGAGATAGTGGGATCCGAGTTGGGCGGAACTTGGCATTACCCCCGTGCGATCGAGTCGTGGTGTAAAAGCCATCTTGGGTTTGCAACCAAGACAACTTGGTGGAAGCATTGAGGTCCACCTAGTAGTCAAGGAAGAAGTGTTAGGCTAGTGGAGCCTAACTTGGAGAGCCAAGGTAAGGGCAATCCAAGAGGGTCTCAAAGTAGGTGGGTCTAGAGTAGTTTAGTTCCCTTGGAAGAAGTCCAGGGTTCTAAACGGACCACCTAGTGACGACACCTTTGAGACTTTGCCAAAGTTTGAGAGTGCATTGTGGGGTCGCGCCCTGGTGAAACACAATGTTTGCACCAATGGGGATGGCAACCCAAGAGTTGGTGTGACCGACTACAAGTATAGTCGATGAGGGCATCGACTCCATTAGGTGGGGGTGAGTGTCGCGCACCTCTCCTTGAGGAGTGCCCGCAACACCAAGGGCCCAAGGGGGACACCGGAGTGACGCCCGGGCCTTGGGGTGCCAAGGTGAAGGGAACCTAAGTGGGCCTAGTGTGGGAGAGGACCCCGGGCGTTGGAGACGCCTCTCACCCACGGAGACTAGGAGCCACGAGGGAATGGACATGAGATTATGGAAGCTCATGTTGCCACGATTCCGGGATGCTAAGGAGCACCTCATTTGGAGGTGTGAGCTAAAAGTTATGGGAGTTGGAAGATTGTGGGACTAAAGGGAGTGCTGTCCAGGGACAGTGCTGGACTGGGAAGCTGGCCCGGGACTCCCGAATCTTCAGAGGGGCATAACTCCCTCAATACTTGTCGGAATGAGGCAAGTAAGGTGTCTATCGGCATCTACTTGACGAGTAGATGTCGATAGAGTGGTCGCTCGTCGCGTTTGGATGCGGGACGAGGTAGATACGAGCCCTGGAAGGTTCGGGAAGTCTCCCGGGCCTTCCAGCGGCTAAGGCATTGGGAGATTGGGTGGTCTTCCAAAACTAAGAGGTGTGAGGGTCCAGCCCTTCACCTAGGACCAGGGGGCTGCCGAATCCCACAGAGTATACTATGGGGAGGGCTGGTCTCCTCCCCACTCCCATGGTGCCTTGGTGGTGACCAAGGTGGGAGTCCCGAGTGGTGTGGCTAGTGTTGGGGCCTCACCATGGGGACTCCCAAGCCAAGGTGAGTCCCAATGGGTGGAGCTAGTGTTGGGGCTTCACCACGGTGGCTCATAAGGACAAGGTGAGTCCCGGTGGGGGAGCTAGTGTTGGGGCTTCACCACGGGGACTCATATAGGCAAAATGAGGACCATGAGTGCTACCGATGTGGGGTGGTGTCTCACCGCCGGCGTTGTGATTACTTGGTGGCCTTGGGGTCACCATGGTGGTCATGGGCGGTGGTGAGGAGACACCACCAAGTGCGGTTAGGCCGCGTGGTATGGGAGTGCCACCAAGTTGGGCCTTGGACATAAGTGGAAGTCCGCACCTAACCATTGGCTACCTACGAAGGGGTTGAGTCCCGGTTGCATGAGTAGGAGGGATTGATAACCAAGCGGTGAGCTTGGTGGTTGGTATGGAGAGCTAACTTTGTGCATGTGGGGGATGTGCAGAGTTAGCGCTCGTGACACTTGCTAGAGTTGGGAAAAAGTTGGTGTAAGCTAAGGTGAGCTAGCAAGGGTTGCGACATCAACACTCTTTCTTGATAATGTATATCGTTATCACGGCTTGCCAGATGATATTGTGTCGGATCGCGGAACTCAGTTCGTCTCCAAGTTCTGGAAATCTCTATTTGAGATATTGAAGGTGGATATCAAGCTTTCTTCGGCATTTCATCCTCAAACCGACGGACAGACGGAACGGGTGAATCAAGTATTGGAGCAGTATCTACGTTGCACCATCAACTATCAGCAAGACGATTGGATCGAGTATCTACCGCTTGCCGAGTTCGCCTACAACAACACTATTCATGCGTCGACCCAACAAACACCATTCTTTGCCAACTACGAATACCACCCGAAGCTTGATTTATGGAATTGATGGCCAATAACAACCCAAAAGAAGAGAAGATTTTGCGAAGCGGCTATCGGAACTTCAAGAACGCCGAGACTTCAATTGCAAACCGCCCAAGAGTTGTACAAGACGTCCGCAGATAAATTTCGAATGAGGCACCTACTTTCAAGATCGGAGATAAAGTATGGTTGCTTGACGGAATATCAAGACCAAGCGGCGATGTGATAAGTTGGACTATCGAAGATGGGACCATTTGCCATCCGTAAACAAATCAATCCAGTGGCGTATCGGTTGGAGTTACCGGCTACTATGAAGGTACATCCAGTCTTCCACGTGTCTTTATTGGAACCTTATCGAGAGTCGACTTTTCCGGGAAGAGTGCGAGGCCGCCACCTAAGTATCGAAATTGAGAACCACGAGGAATATGAGGTGGATAAGGTCTTTGGATTCACTACGCGAAAGGGGAAACTTGGAATATTTTGTGCATTGGAGCGGATACGACATCAATGAAAGAACGTGGGAACATGCCGAAAATCTTGTAAATGCGCCGGAAAAGGTACAGAATTTCATCAACGATATCCTCATAAACCTAAGCCTTTCCGACGATAACTTCTCTCCGACGCTTGCCCACTCGGAGAATAAAAAAGGGAGAGTAAACACAACCTTGATTCACATTTGATTTACATATTTTGTTCTAGATAGAATTTCTCTATAGTCATAGTTTGGTTTTTAGTCATGGATAGTCAAGAGATAGATAGCATACCGTTATGCCATCTCAACCAACCAACTCTCGAAGGCGACCTGGAGATGAAGAACCGCCTACGCCACGACGCCGACGGAGGATTCCGAGCAATCAATCGCCGGTGATTGTATTTGAGGTCGAGCCCGCTTTCAATGGTCTCCGCGGAAGGTGTGTTTGCGACAATTCCATAACGAAGACACGTAAGTTCACGCTTGGTCGGGAAGTGGAAGGCGTCGGCCACTATCGTTGGCTTCAAGGACCGATGAACCACTTGCCCGTGAACAACAATTGGAGTTTATTGCGGATGTCATGCGCAGATTTTCATTTTCCTGCATTGGTATTGACTAACAACAACGCCGCTTTCTGAGACCTCGAAGCTAGAAGGGGAGGTGATGTCACGGACATACACAAGAGAAGTTTCTAGAAGGTTCTTCTAAAATATTCTCTGAAGATTCCCTAAAAGATTCCTCGAAGATTCCTTGAAGATTCCCTGTGTCACGGCCACGTACTAGGTAGACAACTTAGGAAGGTTCTAGAAGGTTCTAGAAGCTTCTGGAAACTTCTGGAAGTTCCTGGAAGTCTCTGGAAGTTTTGGAAGGTCCTTGAAGTTTCCGGAAGGCCCCGGAAGCTTCTCGGAAGGTCTTGGAAGTTCTTGGAAGGTCCTAGAAGGTCCTAGGTTGAGGAAGGTTACGAGAACCTTCTTCTTAGCTAGTATATATAGGAGTCGAGGCTGAGGGCAACCTCAGTCTCGACAACGCATCTCTTGGAGCTCTAGCTCATCTCTCTTGTTGTTGTTCGTGTACTCTTTTTGTTAATTCAAGCTCCTGTCAGTTCTTGTTAGTTTCCACATATTCTTATCATCTGTTTCCGTGTCCCTGACAATTTCTCAACGGTCCTTAAAAAAGAGCAATTCACATAGTGTCTTTTGATGGTGTTCAAAGGTCAAAATCATAAAAAAATGTATTAGTATGGGATTTTGATGATATTACTAAAACTAATCGATATTACAAAGAATAAAAAGGATCAGAAACGTGTCATTTTACAAGGAGAAATATTCTTGAACTCCATTTGAGATATATATACACGACACGTTTTAGAACGCGACCAAAATGGCACATCAAGGCTTTGGCAAAATGACTCAAATATAATCAAGGAGACCATGAAAACATTATTCACTATGGAAAATTTAGCATACTTTGGGGACCTCAAAGACCGTGGTCATTCTCCTTTTTTCAAGGTAGTGTGAAGTTAAATGGGACTTAGAGCACTTTACTCTCCAATCACATATTTTTGAAGGTTGTGGTCACTCTTCATGGTCCATTGTGTAAAGTGACCCTCAATTCTTAAAGTTTAATGATTTATATTAAAAGAAAAGACTGAGTATACTATGTTAGGAATTATGAACTATTTAAGAGGGGTTGGAGAGTAAGTGTGCAAGTGGCTATGTACCCACCCTTAACTTTGAACAAATTATCTTTTGTGGAATATATTACAAACATGGATAGATGGAGGCATGGTAAGATTGGCTCGTTGATATATAATGAACTATAATAGTTGGGGTAACACAAACATATGAAGCACGATGAAGTAAGATATAATGAACAACAAATGATTTATAACCTTGAATGTGAAGTGAATTGTCATCTATAATACATTGTACATGGAGCTAAGAAAAATAATGTGACCAAAGATAGCCGCTTGGTTGTTTTGGACAAAATCTGGTTGTTCGGCCTTCTTTGATCAGATTCGGTCAACTGGCCAGCCTTGGGCGGTATTTGAAAAAAACTTGGTGGTCGTTGGACTGTCTCTTTGGTCAACTGGCCAGCGTTGGGCCGTATTTGAAAAATTTAGTGGTCGTTGGACTGTCTCTTTGGTCAACTGGCCAGCGTTGGGAGTATTTGAAAAAATCTGGTGGTAGTTGGACCGTCTCTTTGGCAACTGGCCATCCTTGGGCTGTATTTGAAAAATCTGGTGGTCGTTTGACCTTCTCTTTGGTCAACTGGCTATTGTTGGGCCGTATTTGAGAAAATCTTGTGGTTTTTGGACCGTCTCTGACACAATCTTATCACTTGATTGTCCTTGACAAAAGGTGTGTGTAAATGACATAATTGCTTTGACCAACTTTAGCCGCGAGGCTATAAATAATTTCATCTCTTGATTGATTTTAACAAAGGTGCACGTAGCCAATATAAATAATTTGACCTAACTCACACACAATTGCCATTGTCAGTTGCTAGCTGTCCCTCTAACACAATTTGTCCGCTTACTTGTACTTGACAAAAGGTGCATGTAGCCAACTTAAATGCATGTACCTCAATATATAATATGACCAAAGTTTGGTTACTTGAGAAGAAAGGGTTAATCTTTTCTTACATCTCATCACTTATCTGCTAACTTCTTTTCAATATTAAATGAATATTGGAAATATAGACAATACTAAAGTGGATGACGAATTAAAAATGAATAATGCAGAACAGAAACCCAAAGAATTGATAGGATTTTGGATAGAAGATTAGTAGCCTTATGAGAATCCATCACCAGTTTACCCATTTTTATTGAATTTGAATAAAGGCACCTATCTAACATCATAAATATAATATTTTCGACCAACTCTCACTTAAAATAGTAACATGATGAAAGTTTCAAGACTAGAATAGTGTTCCTATTGAGTTATACAAAAAAACAGATTTTATACTCTTGTTTGTTTTACACCAAAAGTTTAAAAGACCAAAGGTGTACCAAGATGTAAGGTAGTCGAGCATCTTATATGTAATACATATCAAATAAGTACATATTCTAAACCAAGAAAATTGGATAATTTTATTTTACTGAAAAATGCACTTAAAACTAAATAAATGCACTTTAAGCCCTTGCAAAGGCATTGTCTTCTAATTCTCTTGTTTTTGTGCAAATTGTACCACTATGTAGAAAGGAGGAATATATAAAAATAAGAAATAAAATAGTCACACATGCCTTGTAAAATTTGAATTTTAAGTAAGTGTTTTTATTTTATAATGGGCGTTAAACCCACAAGTTTTTGATTGCAAATTTCCCAAAATCACTAAAACCAAGTCCTTGCAATTTTAGGCTTAATAGCCCTCATATTAAGAGTTATTTTGTTGGTCCAACCGTAGAGCTTTGAAGTTAACACAATTTTCCACTCATATTTTATGATCAAATATTAAATTTTAAAAATAAAAGATTACAAGTTTCAAAGTGGATTGAGAGTAGGCCCCTAAGAGCCTAACTTGGATTTCTCAAAGGTATAAGTGTTAACATTACAAGAAATGGCTGAAATTAGTTTCAAGTCAAATTATACTTCTAATACTACAATCAGATGTCCAAATAGTCTTCTCTTTGAATTAAAAACCTCTAACTAATGATGTAGGTTGTAGGACACATTTTGAGGATTATAGTGTGGAAGTTTTCACCAAATTTTTTGTGTATACTTCCCAAAGTTGGTGAAAATTTACACTTGACATGTTTATGACTAGGTAGGCTTATAGAAGTAATTAGCTTCAGCCATGTTGAAGAGCTTCTAGAAGGTGGAAAAATCATCATAGGGTCTAAAGAGATGAATTTCTCATAAGTAGGTAAGCTTGTTGATGAAATTGTTCAAAGTTTTTTAGAAAACAAGAAAATAACCACAATATCATTATTTTAGTTGATGTAATGTTCTGCATAATATATATCACATTGTTTTCCATCTAACTAAATTTCTATCACTGAGACTAAATGCTAGAAGCCAAAGGGATTCAAATTCTTTGCGTGAAAAAACTATGATCACTCTATAGTTATTAAATAGAATATTTTTATACAGTTGAAAGAAATTATCTGTACATTAAAATTTTGTTCACTCTTAAAATATAAGCAGATATGTATACAAATTCATCAATAATTCACAAAGTTACATCAATTTTTACTTTAAACTAAGTGCCATGAAATCCCTAAAAGCATGTAAAGACTCTTTTACTAAAATTGTACTTGTACTTTCTGACAACATAGTAGATTCAAAGATTTTATGGCGTAAACAGCTTGCACTCATGACAACCTAGGTAAAATTTGACTCGATAGGTTAGTGAAAACTTAACGGTTGACCACTTACCAGCAAACAATAATTGGATATTTTCTAAGGCGGAGAAAATCTCATCGAACAAAAAATGGTTGTAGGACCTACTTTCATCATTCAACGATACTTTGGATCATTCTAGAAGGGCCCAACGTCTTCGAATCAAAAACTTTCTACCTTGCTTCAAAATCCGCACATAATTGTAAAAGTAACATTCACCACTTACCAGCAAACAGTAATCGCATTGTTCATACGGCTGAGAATTTCATCGAAGAAAAAAATGGTTATAGCCTGACCTACTTTCATCATCCAACGATACTTTAGATCATTCTAGAAGGGCCCAACATCTCCGAATCAAAAAAATTATACCTTGCTCAACAAGATTCTTCAATTACAATTTAGTAAATTATCTTGTAAGAATTCAAAAAAGTAATTAAACAACTTTCTAATTTTGAAAGAAAGTTGAAGGTTGTTGCCTTTGGGCTTTTAGGAGATTATAACTTAGGCTTTCTTTTTATGTGGATGTTGTAATGAGTACACATTTGTGGTAACATTATCAAAGCCAGATTCTAAGTGTTGAATATCTTAACATAGATTTTAATTTTCAAGCCTAATTGGGAAAAAAATAATATGCTTATAACCAAGTACCTAAATTACCCAAAATCTTGAAAGTTTTACAAGGGCACGCTTTCAAAATTTTCCAAAATTTGAAGTTTGGGAACATCTAAAATAACATTTTTCTTAACCCCTCAGCCCCTTAATTCGTCCCTAGTGTTGTAAAAGGAAATTTTGGATGAAGGGATGAAAATTTGAAGAGCCATAATGTCTTCTTCTAGAGTTCCTTTTTGACAAAATCACTTAGGTTGGGTCACAAATCAAGTTTACTGTGTGTAATAAAAATTGCATACAAGGAGGTATAGCATGCATTTTAGTGAGGAAGCTTTTGATTTTGAGTTTTCAAACATGAGGCATGTTTTACAATTGCATGCTAAAAATGTGAAGTCAAAGATAGCTTTTCATGAGCTCATAATAAATTTAGAGATCTTTAAAGAATTAATATAAAAATACAAGAAATTAACATATTCTTGTAAAACTTTACATTATGTTTGCAATATTTTGATCATGCAATTTGACAACTTAGATTCTTTTTGCCACCCTTAATTCACGTTCACTTCTAAATCTCTTATATATTTGAAACTTATTAAATAATAATTCACAATTACTCCCTTTTGAGACTTTCTTGATATATGTCTATGACATATTTTTGTGGTTATTTTAGTGAAGATAAATTAACTTATTAAATCAAAGTACTTAATGTAAATTTTGACAAAGTTATGTTCAACATAAAAACTACAATGATAAAACAAGTAATGATAATTACCTAACAACGTATCGAGACACTATGTGGATCATTTATGTAATACAAACCATAATAGCATTATAAATAGTGTTAGTAACCTTGATTACCACTTAAAGTGCTAAACCATCAGCAACACCATTAATGTTTTAGCATTGAGAATTACTAAAGGAAGTCTCTGTCAAGCATATGTTTCAATTTCGAGTCATCATTACAAATTGAAATGATTGCAATGAGAAATCTTTTACAACTTCAAATTCCAAATATAGCAAGATCAACAATAATTTCCAAAACTCGTTTAATTATTAGAACCATTGAAAGGCACTTTGGAACCTACATAATTTAAAACTTTACTCATACTTAACCCCTTACCGCCCCAATGTCAAAGGGCAAATGTTTCTTAAACAGTCATTTGAGAACAACAATGGTTTCAAACGGCTGCTAAATAAAATTCCCTTTCAATAAGTATTTCTAATCGGTCCTTTAGAAAGAGCAATTCTTATATTGTCCTTTGACGGTGTTCAAAGGTCAAAAATTATACAAAAGTGTGTTAGTATGGGATTTTGATGATATTACAAAAACTAATCCATATCACAAAGGATAAAAAGGATTAAGAAACATGTCATTTTACAAAGAGAAATATTCTTGAACACCAGTTGAGATATATGCACGTTAAACGGCACGTTTTAGAACGCGACCAAAATGGCACATCAAGTCTTTTTCAAAATGGCACATTGAATAGCACTATTTTAATGGATTGAGGTTCAACACTTTCATCAATACTTAGTTTTAGACAAAATTACTTGGCTTGGGTCCCAAATCAAGTGTGGTAAAAACTACAAACCCATACAATACATTTTAGTAGAGGCAGCTTTCGGTTTTGTGTTTTCAAGCATTAGGCATGTTTTATTAATAAATTAGAAACATAACTTGTTTCTGATGGATTATTTTCACATGATCATGGGGTTAACCCCTAAAGATCAATGAGGACCAAGTGGCGCTTTTTAAAATTAAGGCAATATAGGTGAATGGGTTAAAAGTAATATTTTTGCCTAATATTTTTACTAAGTGCTTCCTATATTGCAAAGTTTATGTGGTAAGCCATTTTCCAATTTTTGAGTCTTCAAGGACAATTTGTAGTTGGCGAGCCGATCAAGGGCAATTTAAATTTGGATTTTATTCTTTCAGAACTATGTTCAAAAATAGATCACAACTTAAGTTCCAAAGGGCCCTAAGTCAAAAAGAGTACCAAGTTCACAATGGCACCCCCTAAAAGTGTCAAAAACAATCTTGACAATTCCAAAGAAACCTTGGGAGACAAACTTTGGATGTTACGATCTCTCAAATGGTAAACACCCAACGGCTAAGTTTTTGGAGAAGTAACTAAAAATAGGCTCAGCTAAAGATCTTACAGTTGGAATTTTTTTTTTAAAAGAAGAAAAAAAAGGGTTCCACACCCACTGGAGTGCATAGAGGTAAAGAATTGCAGTTTCATGTTTGAAGCTCCCAAGAACACACAAGGATTTATAGTGGTAAGATGAAATCTTACAAACTTCTAGTTGAAAGATTTTTAACCCAAGTACTTTTGGTATTAGAATTGCAATGATAATTTTCACATTGTATAAAGTGAAAGGTTGGATGGTTTTTAGAAGCTATATCTCCTTCATCCGCCGCCGACGACATTTTTTGGGATAAACTCCATTTAGAGTCGGCCCCTAACTTCCCCTCAACCTAGCTCCTAGCTCAAGTATCCAAATGGAGCGTGCGGGCACATTTTTGACATCTACTCTTCAAGTAGATATTGATGAACTAAATACTTGTCCCAACTGGAGCTATTCCAAGAGAGATATGCCCCTCTGGAGTAAGACGCACCACCAAGTTTGTCCCAAGCACGAAGCCATTGCGTGTTCTTTGCTCGAGACTCCCCTTGGTCACATGACCTTGTCTTTTGTCGAGCCCTAGCCGCCAACCCTGACGTCCTCTTGGCTCACCACGGTGCTTAATCATTCTTTGGAAATGGATGTGACACCTCTACGTCTCAACCTATTTTTTATGAGACAACACATTTTCATAAAAGTGTGAAAAATGAAAATGAATGTAAGTTTTTCAAATCTCAATCATAAAATCTTATCGTAGACTCATTGTAGGTCATGTGGACCAAAATTTGAGTTATGAAGCCACATAGATTGGGAGATCATAACGTATTTGTACCAAAAATAAATTGCAAAACTTTCTCAGTTTCACTTCAAAGTGGAAATTTTACCAAAAAATCAATTGCATTTTTTTTTTAAATATCAATAAGACTGTTGTTCACTTCCATTTCAACAACAACATTGCAAAAATAAGACGTTAGAAAAAAATATATACTTGGCTCAAATAATATTCTTGGAGTGGTGAAAATTGCCAAATATTTTACAAATGAAAAAAAGTCCAATACTAGACTCTTTGCACCCAAATCCATGCCATATCTATAAAAATACTAAGACCTTCTCCGGATTTCTGTCACTAAAGCTAGACTCTAATTTTAAAACATCCCTAGAATAGATTTAAGGTTGAAGGGGTGGATGAAGGGGATACAATGTTACTCAGAAACGCTTTATGTGAGAGTCGAGCTATACATAAGGTTGAAGGAGGGCAAAAATCCTCTCAATCTGATCTCAACATGATTGATCTCATTTTTGAACAATAATTATTAGTCCAATGAGGTTAAGAGGATTTTTGTCCTTTTTTGGTTTAACCCTTCATATAAAGCGTCCCTTGATCATATGCTAACAATTTGCCATCACAAGTTCCAAAATTAATATCATCTAAAAATCTTCAAAAAAATATATGGCTCAAACTATTATCATAGATAGAGTTTTTATTTTGGCATGTCTAAATGATTCTTTCTGAAATTATTGCACAAAGTTTTAAACTTGGTTTTGAAGAATCCAACCATAGGCTTTTGTTTAGAGCCATCTAATATGTTTGTTTTACAAAGTTTCATTAGATTAGATTGCACAACTCTTGTTTTTTTTGTACAATCGAACTCTCAAATTTGTACAAATAGCATTTCTAATTTCAAGCCAAACAACCCGATTTGGACTTCTCTTGACTTTAGGGGTTAACAAAAAAATTAGGTGATTTTGATTAGAGTCGCACGTAAGGTAACATGTTTGATAAGGTTTCAATATAGAAATATAGCTCACTAGTTTTTGAACTACACAAGAGGTACATAATAGCTTCATAGTGTGTTTTTTGATGTACCCGATGCAAAAAGTCTAGGGTGAATTTGGTTCGATTACCTACAAGGCCAACTGCAAAATTTAAGAACCAATTTAGAAGATTTTAGAAATGATGATGCTAATTGGTGTAACTTTCACTACCTTTGGTTGCTCACAAGGGAGAGTGCTTAAAACGGTAGCAGTGCCAAAAATAGAGCACTAGGCTTGTTTACCCAGGGGTACATAATAGCTTCTTCACTCAACACGAGTATTTACTCACGTCAAGCCCTTTGGGGGATACCATGTCGGGTATCTCTAAGGCATTAGTGGCTAGGTAGGAACTAGCATAGTGTTCAACCCGAGAGGGGTTAGTAGTTTCGCCATTGGTGCCATAACCTACGGGCATACATCCAAGGATAGGTGGAACAAACACTCTATTCATGTCTGCCTCTATATAGGTTGGATTTTCTCCTCTTCTTTTCACTCACGCCAAACATTATAGGGTGCAAAATGAGGGCACAAGACTAGAAACACCTATACAACAATCTTCAATATTTCATAGCAAATTGTAGAAAAGCCCCAAAATCATGAATTCAATTTTACAGTCATTCCACTTACTTTCCCCATAAAAATTGCTTACAATGTTATCTTCATTAGAGATTGACAAAATTGAACTTTGAACCATTTTTGAGCACTCTCCCTTACAAAAAAACATCCCTTGCACAACCAACTTCCTTATAAAGTTACCTTATTTACACCTAAGAAGAATGTAAAATTTAAAGTGTACATGCCAATGAAATTATTCACCACAACTTGCTTGTAATATTCGATAAAGTTCACCTACCCCATTGTTGACCTATTCCAACCAAGTTGGGCGGACTTCCTAGGTTAAATAGAACATGGTCATCACCACAATAACTCCGCCAACCCTAAATTACTAGTTTATTGCAAGCAAGGCTTACTTTGTCCAAAGGTCAAAACTTATGTGTCAACTTAGAAGTGGATCTTTAAAAAGGCGAAATGACTAGTGGACCTTTTTGATCACCATAGATGGAGTATTAAATTTCATTTTTTAATTTTAGATTTTTGTGGATGTAGAGAATTCAATGGCTTTGTGGGAAACCCACGTATCTAAAATTAGTATAAGTACCAATTTAGTTTTGGGGCCCAAGTGGGCACTTGAGAAAGGAAAAAAGATGCACGTTTTCTTTAACTTAAGAAAGTATATTATTAAGCTTCTTTGTACTATTTGTAGGTTTTGGTGATATTTCTAAAAAAAATCACAATCTAATAAGGCACCTCATCATAGCTCATTCTCAAAGTAAGCTTGTTTTACCATATCTTTGCGGGATTGTTGTTTTCATATGTTTTATGGGAAGAGTTTGATGAGTTTCTAAACTTTTGCATCCAAAGACTCAACTTAGTGTGTTGGGATAAATTTTAGGGATGCTTTACATGGGGAGTGAAGGCCAACAAATCACCAAGCCAGTTTACTCATATTTTGAGTCCAATCAGCTCCATGGGCCGGTTGGAGAACACATTAAACAATTAAATGAAGTATGTGCAAATTCCCTCATGTGTAAAGCCCCTTGGGGCTGATTATTAGAAGGAAAAACAAGGCCATGGGGCCAATTCGTATTATTAGCTACATTCCATGCTTTTGATTTGTGCACATTAAAATGTTTTAGTGAATTGATGATTTTGTATTGAAATCAAGCAACGGCCTCTAGGCCATGAATTGGCCGTCCATTCTTGTATCTACCAACTTTTGGAGCAGGGTTGCGTAATAACTTGTCCCCCACCCATTATAATATAATATCATAAAATTAGCCTTAACTCCCCATGTAAAGCCCCTCGGGCCAATTTCAAGAATTGAACCAATCTCAATAGAGGATTTGGTCCTGAATTGGCCATATCAGGCTTGGCCCCTTGTGTAAAACAGCCCTCAGCAATGTGTTTGCATCACAATTTTAGACACTTCGACGTCAGAAATGGTGGAAATTCAGCATGTGAAACTTGGTAAAGTATTTAGAATAGTAGTTAGCTTTACTATTTCATGGTTAGAAATAATGAACCCTTAACTAGGCCGAATGTTGGAAAACGACATCTGGATGACTACGACAACTTTGAAGAGCCGTAACTTCTTTAGTTGGAGTTAATTTTGGATGAAATTTCTTGGGTTGGGTGTCACTCCAAGTCTAGTTTGTGTGGTGAAATTTTCAAATCCATGCCATGAAGTTGAACAAGTGGCATTCATTTTAGTGAAGGCAGATCTTGTTTTTTAATTTTCAAACATGGGGCATGTTTTACCATTGTGAGACATTTATGGGAAATTTAAAAGATGCTTTCTTGAAACTTCTTTTAGATATTCATGGTCTTAAGATGAAAATTAAAAAAATTTAGAAAGAAGATTTTTGATCCAAATATGTTTGTTATTGGATTTGTAGTGATGTTTTTATGTTGAGAAAAAATGAATAAACTGATGGTTTCGAGGAGGTATATCTCCTTCATCTATCATTGGATTTTGACCTTATTTTTTGGGATGCATTCCAACAAGAGTTTACTTTTGATGGTAGGAAAATTGACAACATCGAGAATGTATTGAAGATAAGGCATAGATTTGAGTGCAAAGGGTAGAGTTTTGGACTATTTTTCATGTGTGAACTTTTTTGGCGATTTTCACCATTGAAAGGTCATTATTTGCGCAAAGAAATTTTCCTCATGGAATTTTTTTGTTCAAGGTGTTATTGAGATGAAGGTAAAGATCTTTGTAGTTGGTGATTTTTTAATTTCCAAGTATATTGGTAGCATTTTCACTTCAAAGTGAGAATGTTGAGATTTTGTGATATTTATGATCTTGCAATCTATGATGCCTCATGACTCAAAATTTGACCCACATGATGTTTAATATGTCTAGTACAAGGTTGTACAATTGAGCTTTGAATTATTTACCTTTGATCCTATTTATGACATTATTTTTGAGAATGTGTGCGTTTTACTAGCAATGAGTCAAATCATTTAGGGGTTAAACCATCCCTAATAATTAAGCTATGGAACTAACTACAATTAGCCAAAAATGATGTTTAATATGTCTAGTACAAGGTTGTAAATTTGAGCTTTGCATTATTTACCTTTGATCCCATTTATGACACTATTTGTGAGAATGTGTATGTTTTACTACCAATGAGTCAAATCATTTAGGGTAATATAGCAATGGGACTAACTAAAATTAGCCAAAAAACATATTCAACTTTAGTCCTCCCCCCCTTCAGTCAACACCCTTTACTCCTAGTCTCCGGTAAGTATTTATTGCAATAATCCGCTATGTATCTAATTCCACCACATCATGACCGAAATTCAAAACTCTTCAAGTTTCTCCACAAGACATGTTAAGATCTTCCAAAAGTCAAGAACATGACTGATTTGGATAGGGTTGAGTGTGGCAGGAGAAGTAACGAGGCATTGAGAGTTGCTACGTCTCGTTGTTTAGGAGGTTATCCAATTTGGCAATTTGGACAACAATTCTCTTTGGAAGTGATACACCTTTCTCCCAATTCCAACGGCCGTGTTGGAAAGTGATATTGACTTTTTTTTCCCCAATTTTAGCATGTTTGTTGTCAAGTGATATTGACTCTTTATCCCAATTCTAACATGTTTGTTAAAAAGAGATTTTGACCCTTTACAACACTTTTAACTAGTCTATTGGAAAGTAATATTCACCCCTCCCTCCCACAATCTTGAACCAATTTATCAAAATGTTCGTGAAGCTATTAAGACTTATCCTGACTTCCACATGTTCAAAACCGTAGAAAACTACAATGTCTAGGTTTTTTAGTTTCAAAAATTGCAAGGATATTATTGGGTTTTTAGTGTGTAAATTTCATCGTTGATTTCTATGATAATTACTATTAGATTACAAGAGTCTTTAAAAATTAGAAATTAGATATTCTCATCAAAAAAATACTTTGATCATTTTTCTCTCTATGCCAAGAGTTAAATTACAATTGGTGTAGGTGAAAACATAATTCTTGTTTGAAAATCTATGGATTTCTTTCATATAAAAGAGACTCTTATGAGATTCAATAGAATAAAGATTTCCTTCATATACATTTTTTGAAACATGACTTGTTTAACATTTTTATATCTTAACAATTTGATGATCAAAGTTAATTTTGAAGAACGCAAGTGACAAAAGTAAAGTCAAGTTGTTGATGATAATTGGTATATTTGGGCACAAGTAATTAGTAGCTAGTTGGTATATAAATGATATTAAGTTCATGGTTTTGATAATAACTAACAAATGAATATTTGGCACTTAAATTAGAGGCTTATCTTCAAATTAAAAACTTGCTAACTGATGAGCTCTGAAAGGCGTCATGTAAAAAGGTGTAAAAGGATTTTTTTGACATTTGTATTGATCCTTTTTAATCACTTGGTGGTATGTAAAGTGCAAAAACACTTTTTATTCTCTTGGAAAATACCATCTACTTTACTTTAAGCGTTGATGGGCACTTTTTTGTGCTTCAAAGTCACAAAATTTTGATTGTGGTAAATCTCCATTATGCATTGGCCATTCCTTATGATCTTTTAGGATATTTTCACCTCTTTTTGCTCGAAATTGCAAATTTTATGTATCACTTTGTTGACTTCAAAATCTTACACTTAAATAATCTCAATGCTATAGTTTCTTGACTTCAACAATCTTTAACCCTTTATCGACAGCCCACGCCAATTTGGCATGGTCGGGGTGCTTGGGCGGTTTTAGGGGGCGGAGTGGCTTTAGGTTGCGCCTGAGTGCTACGGTGACCCCCCCTCATTTTTCACGCCTGATCGGCTGCTCTCTTCCGATCTGCAGGAGCATCGAAGCTCATCGCATGCGCGATTTCGATGACCTGCTGCGACTTGGTTCGGGCTCTTCGGTAGCCTGACCGGGGCAACGCTGATGCGAGTTAGGGGAAGAAAACGCTTGTCCAGTTGGCATGGGCAGCTTCTGCCGCTCGCAATTCAGCCTTCGCGAGGCAGGGGCAGATGCAAACCAAACCTCCCAATTCTCAAAATATTCATCAAACTCTCAACGGTGCCATTTTTTGAGATTTTACACGATGGGATCGATCTTTTCTCCGATGATTACATAATTAAGTTATCGTGGCCTTCACCGTGTCGGATTTTCAAAATTGTTTCATTATCTATGATGAAATTGGGATGAAAGACAATGAGGTCGTTTTTTTGACAAATTGTGGAAAACAAGGATGTCAATTAAGGGTTAACCCTTAAAAGTCCCATGGGGATAGTATGTATGCTGTCGTATAATTAGGATTTGCTACCAACAAGAAACTCTAAACTGGAATCGTAATAGCTCACTAGAACCGCATTAATTCAAATGTCAACTTCTTCTTTGAACTCAAACCCATTAAAGGTGTGCATTCACTCCAAATACAACCAAAATACACCATATTCTATTGGTCGCCACGGCACGCTCAGACCTTTAAGGGTTAATACATAGGGTTTATGGTCCTTTTAAGTGAAAAATATGATTTGAGTCACCAAGGGATGAATTATGGATCATTAAAATTAGAAATTATAAGTTCTTTGTATAATTTGTTTGGCAGCTGTAAAGTAGATGGCTCAAAATTGATACAGTAGCAAAAAATGACCTAGTATGGGTAAACTTCGCAGGAGGTATCAATAGCTTGGAAGGCTCATTTTCAATGTACTCACTATGAACATTTCAGATTGCATCATTTTATGAACACATCCAAGTCCATCTTCAAAAATTCAAAACGAATTCTAAGAAGGTCCAAAAATCATGATTAAAATATGTATAATCTTCTACTTAATTTACCTCTAAATACAAATTACTAACATGACTAACTTCACTACACATTAACCCCTAACTTTTTTTAAAACCCGAAACAGGTTTTGGAGGTTCCCGCACGAGGAAAACTCAGCCAACTTTGACCATTATAATCTCACAAATGAGGAAGAATGAACGGTTCAAATTTGGTATGTGAGAAGAATGTCAAGTGAACTTTGAGATCTTACGGTTGAATCTTATAAATAATGCTTAGATTGAGAGTTTTTGAGCATAATCTAAAGGAAGGTCAAATTCTGTGACTTAGATCGTTTTGCATCAAGAAAATTTAGGGGTTAACCATGCTGAAATTTGACCACGTCACCAAAAGCAAAGAATAATCATAAAAACAAAAACTTCGCTTCACACCATGTTCTCTCCAAGTTCCTTATCCGCATCAAATTCAAAGTTATACTTTGGACCTTAATTCTTCTTGTTATATTACACCTAATCCAAAAAATTCTAATGTTACAACCCTCCACTTTGTAACATAAAAGGATCAAAGTTGATTGGATATTAAATTGCAATAATCATTATTTTGTTCATTTTCTCTTAAAAAAAAAAAAAAAAAAAAAAAAAAAAAAAAAAAAAAAAAACCTTCAACAATGCAATAAAGAACAGGATTATGAAATCCATATTGTCTGGATTTACTTGTATAATACTCAGCCGCCCACAAGAGTAATGTGTACCCAATATTTAATAATTGATGATGCCACGTACTTGAGAAGCAATAACTATGGTCCACTTAAACAAGAAAATATTATGATTTCAAGGAATCTTCACCACACATTAGGGTACTCATTAAGATAGGTATACCCATTTCTCTCATCTACTTATTAATTTCAACTACTCTAGAATCCTATCAAGTTTGTAGATTTTGAATGGGATGATGTATCTCATTGTCACATAAAAGCCTATGTTTGGTTATGGGTAGATTCATACTTGTCACTTTGGCCAAGAGCAGTGACCATGATAAATCAAAATTGGATTTCTGAGTGGCTTGGTCACTCTTGTAGTGTAAAGTGGATTTAGACCGGGACAAGGTTATGCTCAATTTCTTGATTCGTCATTCTCTCTTTTACCCTCCCTTTTTGCTCCGTTCTTTTTAAATAACTGGACTTTAGCCAATCAATGATTTGTGAGCCTCATGGTCTCCTTCATTGTAGTTGAGTCGTGGCATTCGCTTTGAATCTAATATAATCAAGGAGACCATGAAAACAGTATCAACTATGGAAAATTTAGCATACTTTGGGGACCTCAAAGACCGTGGTCATTCTCCTTTTTTCAAGGTAGTGTGAAGTTAAATGGGACTTAGAGCACTTTACTCTCCAATCACATATTTTTGAAGGTTGTGGTCAGTCTTCATGGTTCATTGTGTAAAGTGACCCTCAATTCTTAAAGTTTAATGATTTTTATTAAAAGAAAAGATTGAGTATACTATGTTAGGACTTATGAACTATTTAAGAGGGGATGGAGAGTAAGTGTGCAAGTGGTTATGTACCCACCCCTATATTTGAACAAATTATCTTTTGTGGAATATATTACAAACATGGATAGATGGAGGCATGGTAAGATTGGCTCGTTAATATATAATGAACTATAATAGTTGGCTAACACAAACATATGAAGCACGATGAAGTAAGATATAATGAACAACAAATAATTTATAAGCTTGAAAGTGAAGGGAATTGGCATCTATAATACATTGTACATGCAGCTAACAAATATAATGTGACCAAAGATAGCCGCTTGGTTGTTTTGGACAAAATCTGGTTGTTCGGCCATCTTTATCAGATTTGGTCAACTGGCCATAGTTGGGCCGTACTTGAAAAAAGCTGGTGGTCGTTGAACGTCTCTTTGGTCATCTGGTCGTCGTTGGGCCGTATTTGAAATAATGTGGTGGTTGTTAAACGTCTCTTTGGTCATCTGGCCGTCGTTGGGCGGTATTTCAAAAAATCTTGGTCGTCGGACCAACTCTTTGGTCAACTGGCCATCCTTGGGCCGTATTTGAAAAAATCTGGTGGTCGTTGGACCGTCTTTTTGATCAACAGGCCATCGTTGGGCCGTATTGGAAAAAATCTCGTGGTCGTTGGACGGTCTTGTAGTCAACCGGCCATCATTGTGCCGTATTTGAAAAAATCTCGTGGTCGTTGCACCATTCCTGACACAATCTAATCATTTGATTGTCCTTGACAAAAGGTGCATGTAAATGACATAATTACTTTAACCAACTTTAGTCCCCAGATTGTAAATAATCTCAACACTTGATTGTTTTTAACAAAGGTGCACATAGCCAATATAAATAACCTGACCAAACTCTCGTTGCCATTTGTCCCTCTAACATAATTTGTTTGCTTGCTTGTACCTGACACAAGGTGCATGTAGCCAACTTAAATGCATGTAGCTCGATAAATAATATGACCAAAGTCTCGTTACATGAGAAGAAAGGGTTAATCTTTTCTTACATGTCATCACTTTTCTGCTAACTTTCTTTCCAATATTGAATGAATATTGGAGAAATGAACAATATGAAATTGGATGACGAATTAAAAGAATAATAGTGCAGAACCGAAACAAGAAAGATTGTTAGGATTTTAGAAACAAGATTAGTAGCCTTATGAGAATTCATCACCCATTGTTACTAAATTGATCCATTTTTATTGAATTTGAATAAAGGAAATATGCAATTAAAACCAAATGAGCCCTTGCAATGGCATTGTCCTCTAAGTCTCTTGTCTTTGTGCAAATTGTACCACTATGAAAAAAAGAGGACCGAGGAATAAAATAGTCACACATGCCTTATAAAATTTGAATATTAAGTTAGTATATTTATTAAATACATGGGCGTTAAACCCACAAGTTTCCTATCACAAATTTCCTAAAATCACTAGAACCAAGTCTTGCAATTTCAGGCGAGAAAGCCCTCATCTTAAGTGTTATTTTGTTGGTCCAACCGTGAAGTTTTGAGCTTAAATCGATTTTTAACTCATGTTTTATAATAAAATATTAATTCCAATATACAGATTACAAGTTTCAAAGTGGATTGAGAGTAGGCCCCTAAGAGCCTAACTTGGATTTCTCAAAGGTATAAGTGTTAACATTACAAGAAATGGCTGAAATTAGTTTTAAGTCAAATTATACTTCTAATACTACAATCAGATGCCCAAATAGTCTTCTGTTTGAATTCAAAACCTCAAGCTAATGATGTAGGTTGTAGGACACATTTCATGAATTATAGTCTTAAAGTTTTAACCAAAATTTTCCAAAGTCTATCTCCAAAGATCTATACTTTCCAAAGTTGGTGAAATGATACACTTGACATGTTTATGACTAGGTAGGCACTTATAAAAGTTATAAGCTACAGTCAAATTAAAGAGCTTGTAGAAGGTGGTAAAATCATTATAGGTTCCAAGAAGATGACTTTTTGTGAGTAAGTAAACTTGTTGAAGAAATTGTTCAAAGATTTTTAGAAAACGAGAAGAAAACCACATTATTCTCATGTCAATTGATGTGATATTCTGCATAATGTATATCACATTGTTTTCCATGTTACTAAATTTCTATCACTAAGACTAAATGATAGAAGCCAAAAGGATTCAAATTAATTCTGTAAAAAAAACTACGATCAATTTGTAGTTATTAAGTAGAATATTTTCATACATTTGAATGAAATTATCTATTCATTAAAAGTATGTTTACTCTTAAAATATAAGCAAAGTTACATCAATTCTTACTTTAACAAAGTGCAATGAAATCCCGGAAAGCATGTAAAGAGTCTTTTACTATATAGTACTTGTAATTTTTGACAACATAGTAGATTTGAAGATTTTATGGCAAAAACAGCTTGCACTCATGACAACCCAGGTAAAATTTGACTTGATAGGTTAGTGAAAACTTAATGGTTGACCACTTACTAGCAAACAATAATTACATATTTCATACAACTGAGAAATTTCATCGAACAAAAAATGGTTGTAGGACCTACTTTCATCATTCAACGATACTTTGGATCATTCTAGAAGGGCCCAATGTCTTCGAATCAAAAACTTTCTACCCTGCTTCAAAATTCGCACATTATTATACATGTAACATTCACCACTTACCGGCAAACAGTAATTGCATCATTTATACAACCGAGAATTTTATGTAACAAAAAATGGTTGTAGCACCTACTTTCATCATCCAACGATACTTTGAATCATTCCAGAAGGGCCCAACATCTTCAAACCAAAAAAATTCTACCTTGCTTCAAGATTCGCACATAATCGTAAAAGTGACATTCACCACTTACCAGCAAACAATAATCGCGTGTTTTATACGGCCGAAAGTTTCATTGAACAAAAAAATGGTTGTAGCCTGACCTACTTTCATCACTCAACAACACTTTAGATCATTGTAGAAGGGCCCAACATCTCCGAATTAAAAAAAAAATACCTTGCTTCATGATTCGCACATAATCGCAAAAGTAACATTCACCACTTACCAGCAAACAATAATCGCGTGTTTCATACGCCCGAGAATTTCATCGAACAAAAAAATGGTTGTAGCCTGGCCTGCTTTCATCATCCAATGATACTTTGGATCCTTCTAGAAGGGCCCAACATCTTCGAATCAAAGAAATTATACCTTGTTTTAAGATTCACACATTATCGTAAAAGTAATATCGATTAACATTTACTAACAAGTACTACTTTGACAAGGTAAAAAGCGAGACGACTCATAAATTTGAAGTTACCACTATGGTACATGTACCAAAAAAGGTGATGGGACTAGGGACATTCATCCATGAAAAATTCATCCAAGAAGGAAGGGCAAACACAAGATAAGCACACATCCCCAATTATTAACTTCAAGCACTCATCTCTCTCCCGTGAGGGCGAAGTCAAGGAAGGTTGTTTTGGTGTTGTTGCAAATCCGCCGGCCTCATTGACGCCATAGCCGGGATCGCCTTAAGCTTTTTTTTTGTTCTTCTTACTTTCGGGACATGATCCTCCTCAAGCAAGGCCCGGATCACGCTCCCCACGGTAAGTTCAAAAGGTCATCGAGAAGGGAATTGGAGTGTAAGTTCCGGTTTAGCGAGCATAGATACCAAAACCGAGCGAGCGAGCGATTTTCCTTTGCATTTTGTAGTGCGTGCAAGGGTTTGATGTTCGATCGCTAGAAACAGAGTCAATTGGAGCTTTAGTTGCGCCTTTCTTGGTAATGGCCTCGCAGACAATGCCGCAATTCCTGTTCTTTCTTGCCGGAGTGTATACTGTGCATTTTGTTGTTAGGAAATCTGTGTGAAATTCAGTCACATATTGTCGGTGTCCAAGCGATCCTACACCTAAGTTCGCGGCTACGCGTGTGTTTCTAGATACAGTGCAGGAATATTCGTTGATATTTTGTCCTATTCGTGTGCCAGGTAATGTCGAGTTACGTAATGTTAGTTTACTGGCGGTAGTGTGTTGTTTGTTTTGGTGTCGGAAGGGCGATTGTTGAGACTTGTGTGTGCTTTCTTTGTGTACAGAGGTACTGGTTGGCAGAAGCAATTGTACATGACGTTGACAGTAGCGACACACTCTTCTATGGACCGGAGCTAAGCTCAGCAGGTACTAGTTTCTTGCGACGTTGACTTTGTTGTTGATGCTGTTAGGACTGTTACTAAACTTAAAGAATTTTCTATTCTTGTTAGAAGTCAAGTTTCTGTCGGTGTTAGAATTCTGTCGACGATCGTACATCTCGTGCGATGAGCAATATTATAATTGCACTTCTTTTTCTTGTTGTTATTACCGGTGTGAATAGCCTTTGGAGCTTGAATGCAGGGATTATACCTGTAACCGCTTGTACTGCAGTAGCGTTGCTCGGCTTGCCAAGTTTTAGTGATTGTTAGTCAGTTGTTTTGAGCGTGAAAGTGAAGAACTTTTCGATAGTTTGGTATGTTTTCTTATAAGTCTCAGTTTGATTTTCGACTTTAAAAAGGACAATGCAGTTATACCGAAACAATTGTCTGTACGAATCTCGAGATTGTGCTCTTGTAGGAAGATCTGGGTAGGTCCAACAGAGGATCTGCATGTAGGATAAGGGAGTTGAACGGGTTGACATTGTGGCGTTGACTATAGGGTTCCTGTTGTTCCGTAGAGCTAAAAACATTCCATATCACTGTGAGTCAGTTAGCATGTATGGTCGAGTATAGTAGTGGTGGTTCTTAACAATAAAGCCTGAGTTTCTGATGCAATAGAGAAGCAGAACCCACCATAATTTTCTATCAGATGATAAAGACGACGTTCGTGTATTTCATTTTGCAACCTTTTGTTGTTCGAGTTAACGAAACAATTCTCAATATTGTCATCTGAATTACCTTTGTAATTAGCTGATTATCTGATGCCGGCATAGTATACCCGTATGTAGGAAGTACTTGCATCTTACTTTCGATCCCAGAGGAGGGACCTTTCTTTTGAGATCAGGGCGGGTGGCAAATAATAGTAGGGCCGATAAGAATGTAGGCACCAATTACCTGTACCCGTTTACAAGTTGCGTCCTAGCTGAACTTGAAATGGAGATCTTTGTTTTTTCAGAGGGTAGGTTCATTTTCAGTGAACCTGAAAGCTTCTGTATTATAACTTGTGTACACACAAAGCTTTGTTTGTGTCCCATGTGCTTGTTAGGGCAAGTAATTTAAGCAATGACGAAAACTGGGAATCTTATTGCATTTACTCTGCAACTTCTGATAGAGTTCTTTCTTATTAAGCTATCATGTTACATATGTCTTCATTATTTGTATCTGAATGAAAGCTGAGCTCTTATATTTCCTTACTAGCTCCCTATGTTTTTGTTGACCTTAAGACTTCTTTATGTTTGCAATTTTTCTCATTGAGAACTCCTCTCTGGTGTGAAGGTCTTCGTAGGCCTCCGATTCGAATTCCTCACGTCGCTCGAAAAAGCATGAATATCTATCGTACGCCTCGCATTCGTGCTTGAGTTCATGTTTGGCGAAGGAGAATGACTATCAAGTATAAAAGGCAGGCCATAGCTAGAAGAAAGGAGACCTATAATTGTGTGCAGGGGAATGGGTCCACTCGACATGAAGTCATCGAAGTTGACGAGTCCAGACGATACAAAGAAACTCTTGCAGCAACTAGCGAAGTTGGTTTGGCTACGGCTGCCACACCTAATGCCCAGGGACAGGCTCTTACCAGAAGTGCAGTTCTGGAGAACATGATCGCCGAAGCCTCTGATAGCAAGGAGCAGAGTGCGAGGCAGTTCACGTTAGGTATCTTAACTCAATTCTCGGTGCTTCGCCGGAAGCTGCAAGAAGAGAATTGGAATCCACTTCTAGAGAAAAGCAAGTCGAAGTTTGCTGTAAATGCAGGCGGGGAGATGATGAAGATGAAACAATACCAGGATTTCAACGATGTGGGCCACGTACCAGGTGTACGAGTCGGCGACTGGTATTCGTACACCTACGAGCTTCTTCTCATAGGCTTACATAGGCATCTCCGGGGCAACATCTGCCACATTTCTGCCGTATCAGAGGTGGCCAAAACCAAGTACAACAATCAAAGCGTCGCCTGCAGCATTCTCATAGCCGAAAACGACAAACTCAATGGAGATGAACTTTTGTTCATTGGGCAAGGTGGGAAATTAAGGCAGTCTAAAGCAGAAGCCGGGAACCTCGCCCTAATGAACTCCTGTAACATGGGGCTTCCTGTCCGAGTCATAAGACGTGAGAAGGACACGGGTAGTGATACCGGTCAGAGATTCACTTATTTGGGATTGTACAAAGTGGACAAGTTTTTTATGGACTCAGGCGCTCATGGGCACTCGGTGTATAAATTCCTTCTTGTGAGAGAAGGAAACCAACCAGGCCTGGAGACTATTTTACCTGAGCTAGCAGCTAAGCCAGATCTTGCTCCGTCTCCGGGCACCTTGTTGACAAATGACATCTCCCAAGGTTTTGAATGCACGCCGGTACGTGTAGTGAATGCAGTCGATGTGAATTGTCCCGACACGTTTCATTATACTACCAAGGTCATCTACCCTAAACGCGGAGAGAGGCTCCCGGTCCAGACGCACGCTTGTGAGTGTCTCTACACCTGCGAGGGTGGTGTTTGTCCTTGCATCAGAAGAAACAGTGGTGGTGTGAGTGCTTACAACGACGACGGTCACCTCATTCGGGTTCGGAACATCGTGTACGAGTGCGGACCCCTTTGCAACTGCAGCTCTACGGCTTGCAGAAACAGAGCAAGCCAGAAGGGTTTACGCTGGCGGTTGGAAGTGTTCAGGACAAAGTCCAAGGGGTGGGGAGTTCGCACCCTGGAGTTCATTCCGAGTGGTAGCTTTTTATGTGAGCTCACTGGTGAGATGGTAACAGCAACCGTAGCAGCTGAGCGAGACAACGACGAATACCTTTTTAATCTGGATTTTCACTCCAATGCGAGATCCAAGCCCGGCAAAGGGAAGGAGCCTGTCAGTGCCTGCCCGGAACCAGTGGTGCACTATGTGATTGATTGCAGACTCACTGGCAATGTTGCCAGGTTCATCAACCATTGCTGTGAGCCTAATCTCTTTGTGCAAGGCGTGTTGTACGATCATGGTGACTTGAACCGAGCCCACATCATGTTGTTTGCAGGCGGGGACATAGCCGCTCACACGGAGCTTTCTTACGACTACGGTTACGAACTCAACTCAGTCCGTGACATCCACGGGAATGTGCTTTCCAAGCAGTGTCATTGTGGGGCAAGGTTTTGCAGGGGAAGGATGTACTGATCCTAGCTGCTCGTTTGTACCATAGAGACCCGTTGATACACATGGCAAGACCCTTCGTGAAGCGTTACAATTCACGCAACCCGACAATGGTGTCTACTTTTTGCTTCTAAGAAACTATTTCACTTCGTCGTGATCGTCGTCTGGAGCTTGAAGAACTGAACCCGTCTTTGATGAGGAGAACTCGTCATTTTGAGGTCGATTTAATTTAAACAATCGTGAAACACTTGGATGAGGGACGATGGGGATGGAGAAACATTATCACTTTCAAGTTTCAGTGACACTGTAATTTAATCGGAAACATACGGCTGCTATGTATGTATTTAGTCGGAAAGGGGATGAACTCACGGCATCATATGTATGTGTTGGTAGGGAAATGACTTCGCCCTAAACCTTTATGATATTGAACTCTATGGTATTGTACATTCTGTTGTCGAACAATATGCCATGTTACTGAACCACACAACGCCTTAATATTGTTGCATAGACAGTATGTTTTTGGCCTCTCTCGATGGCCAACTAATTGCAATGACATATGAATTTCCGAGAGGTTCCATGTAGTATTTGCGGTCAGAAAAGCTATAGTCATCTGGGGTTTAAGGAAAGTAGTCAGCTGGGGTTTAAGAAAAGTAGTCATCTGAGGTTTAAGGAAACCAGTCATCTGGGGTTTAAGAAAAGTAGTCATATGAGGTTTACGAAAAGTAGTCATCTGAGGTTTAAGAAAAGTAGTCATCTGGGGTTTGAGAAAAGTATCATCTGGGGTTTAAGAAAAGTAGTCATCTGGGGTTTCAAAAATCCAGTCACCGGGGATTTAAGGAAACCAGTCATCTGGGGTTTAAGAAAAGTAGTCATATGAGGTTTAAGAAACGTAGTCATCTGGGGTTTAAGAAACGTAGTCATCTGGGGTTTAAGAAATGTAGTCATCTGGGGTTTAAGAAATGTAGTCATCTGGGGTTTAAGAGAACCAGTCATCTGGGGCTTGAAGTCTACTAGGGTTTATTATTACACTAAGCCAATATACTTGGAGTGAACATTATATATGTGTACCTAAGGTTGGCCTCTCACCAAGTAAACTGAAGGTCAATCAGTATGAGTTTGATATTGTACTAAGCTAACATACTCATCCTTAGAGTATAGATATGAACCTAAGGTGGAACACATATTTTCACTGTTGGAAAGAGGGTTTGTTCCACTAAGACCACCATCTGGATTTTCACATAAGGTATCTCATTCCACCAAGCTTGGTGGAAATCCTGGTGGTGGTCGTGATAGAAACTAACCGTCTATCTAGTAGTGTATTTTGGACTTCCGTTGCACAAGCTCTTATACCTGAGCCTACCTTACTATTTCAAAAATTGACCACTCATTGTTTATCACTTGCAAGATTGTACCATTCAAAGTTTGTGTAAGATGTTTTTTTAAGCACTGGCATTGTCTCCATGGTGTAAAGGGAGACGTGACTTTTGTGACTCTAAATATATTGGTTGTTTTTTTTTCCCCATGTAGATAACTAAGTTTGGTACACTCATGCAAAATTATAGAGACTTTATTCTACTTTTTGAACCTTCAAGCAAACTATTTTATAGAAGAAGGTATAAAAAACATGCATCTAGTTGATTGTATTGGATTTCTAGAAATAAACACTTGTTCTTTCTTGATTGAGCGCAATAGAAGTGAATCACAACATTGTTCTTTCGAAAATAAAAACAAATTAGATACTTTATAAATAATAATAGAGGAAGTAAACTTTAGACAATAGCCTTTTTAAGTCACCGAAGTTAAAGATTGTATGAGGTGAATGAAGATAGATTTCCAAAGTTGGAGCAGATTTACAAAACATGTTTTAGAGCTTTTGGTAATCTTATATATTTTTTCCTTTCAAAATTAGAAATTCAAAATTTCACCTTAAATATTTTGTCAAGAATTCACAAACTTGTATATGTACTTCATCACAATTGAATTTGAGCAAACCACTTACTCATAGTATTATGCATGTTATACTATATCTTTACATAGAAACTTTGTCAAATAGTCAATAAAAAAGAACAATGTTTTTGAACTGCCATTAGGAAACATTTGCCCTTTGTCAAAATATTTCTGAACCGCTATCCACAGAATTAGAATTGCCATGAGAATAATTTAATTGGGTCAATTGACAATCACATGTGGCACCAGTACTACAGATGTCATATTTTGACATCCATACTTATTACTATGTGCATAACATCCATACTCTGATGACGACGTAGACAAGATTTTTGAAGTGTAAAACTTAAAAGAGATGGTGATTGTCTAAACTATGTATTGTGTATTGTATACGAAGTAAAATTGTAGTAGTTGTAAACCACCACTTATAAAAAGTAAAAGGTTTGCATGCTAGAAAAATACTCTACATAACTATCAATTTTGTGTAAAGTGCATATAGCACAGTATGCAAACCCAAGCACAAATGCGAGGCGTAAGATAGATAGTCATGCTTTTTTCGAGCGTGATGAGGACTACAAATTGGAGGTACAAGAAGACCCCCAAACCAGAGTGGAATTCTCAATGAGAAAAAAAATAAAAACATAAAAAAGTCATAAGGTCAACAAAACATATCAACAAAAATTCTTAAAACATTTTTAAATCTAAAAAGAAAAACATTGTACCCCTTACAAAATTGATTCGACTTAAGGTTAATTGTATTTAACAGACCTTACTATTGAAGATAGATATTATCTACGCATGTTTTTGAAAATTGTTTGTAGATCTATTTTACTCAAAGACCTACAAACAATAATTGGTCTAGTATATGCTACACTTAAGAAATTATGTTTGAAAAGAAGCACCTTGAGCACCTTAAAACAAAGGCAAAGTATAAAAGTTGTATTAGTTATGAAATTAGGAGCACAACTATGCTCATCATATGTGAAGGTGAATTATCAATTATGTATAATACACTAACTCAACAAAAGCAATTGTAGATTGAGTCTGGTAATATATATATATATATATATATATATATGGTAATTTGCATCATTGTTCACAGACTCAAGTTGGCATACAAGATTTAGCAAATGACCAAAAAATTTACTATGGCTCTTCAATAACAATTAACAAAATTTACTATGGTTGTTTAATTAACAATTAACAAAACTTAACAAAATTTTCAAAGAACTGGGTTTGCAAATTTTTCACCAATGTTATTACCATTAATGAATTGAAATATTAATCATTAATTAATTTATTTTTTCTAAATAACATGTATGAAATCTTCAACTAAAAATAAATAAGGTGAATTGCTTTTTAATCAACTTCATCGTCTAGCAGATCAAAATTTACAAGCCTGAGTAGTGGAATGCTAGTTTTATTGAAATTGAAAGCATCTTTGGATGTGGTGTACTTAAAACTAAATATAACAAAAGAAAAAAAAATAAATTATGGAATTGAAAAGATAATTTTATTGTTAAGAAGCTCAAAATGTATATATGGAAGCATACTAAACGAATATGCATAAGCTCTTTAATATACAATAAGACATAAATTAGATCAAGGCTTATGACTTTTGATACTTATAATTTATGATTGTGAGTTTCAACAATCTTGACCACTCTATCTAAAACTCACCAGACTTAATACTATGCTCATCTACTAAAGGACAAATTTGCACACGATACAAGTTTTTTTTTTTTTTTTAATATATATAAATATATATATATATATATATAAGAAATTGCATACATGTTTTTGGGTTAAAATATTCTAATTTTGGTTCATTATTACTAACTTGATCACAAATATAATCAAATTGAATTTCAATATGTTTTGATTTGGAGTAAAACATGGGGTTTTCACTTAAAGCTATTGCACTTTGATTGTCACAATAAATTGTGATTGGGGACCATTCATCTACTCTAAGATATCCAAGAAGCTTCTTTAACCATATTGCTTCTTTTGTTGCTAAGGTAGTTGATATATATTTTCATTCACTAGTTGATTATGTTGTATTTGTTTGTTTTTTGCTTGCTTAACTTATAGCTCCATATGCAAATAGATATAAATAGTCTGATATAAAATTTTTACCAAATAAATTCTTTTGCTCGATCAACATTCGAGTAAGCTATTAAGGTTAATTTAGAGAATATTTCATCTCCTTTGTATGGAATGGCATGGTATTAAGTTTCTTCCAAATATCAAAAAAATGTTCCAACGACAATTCAATGAAAATCCAATAAATTTTGTAAGTGTTGCAAATTTGCAGCTGAGCATAATATATATCAGGTATTGTATAAGTCATAGAAAAGACCAAAATACATACCACTTTTTTATATAAAAAATTACTAAAACAATTATTTGGGTAGTCAGTTGTTCAAGAACAATTGGAGAAAGAATAAATTATTGTTTAATTCTATAAGAATACCAACTAGTTTACAATGTTCCATATAAAAAAATTGAAGAAATATTATTTATGTATCAATTGTTAATATAAAAATTGTCTTCATGGCCCACTTGTCAGAACGAAGACGATAATTAAAGCAAGACTATGGTAATAAGGCATTTGAAATTTATATTCCAACATAGTTTTTAATTTCAATTTAATAACATTTTGGATTATCATGTGAAGTTAAATATATTGTTAGCATACGTAGGTAAAACAATAAATACATATGAAATTTTTATGTAGTTCACGTTATCTTTTGCATCAGGTTTATGTAAACCAATAGAAATCAAATAAGAGTCTAATTTGTGGTATCAAGTTATTGAGGATTGTTTCAATTCATAAAGAGATTTTAATAATAAGAAAATTAGGTTCTCATTATCTTTTTTCATAAATCCTTCAGGTTGATGCATATAAATTTCTTCTTTTAAATCACCATGTAAGAAAGCTGTAGTAACGTCCATTTGCAATATGTTTAAATCATAATGCGTTGCAAGAGACAATGATACCCTTATAAAGGATAGTCTTACTATAGGTGCAAATGTTTCGTTATAATCAATGCTAAGGATATGTGAATATTCTATAGCCACAAGTCAAGCTTTGTATTGAACAATAGATCCATTAGTTTGGTATTTGTTCCAAAACACCTACTTATTGTCTTCGTTCATATTCAACATGACTTCCAATTATTTTGAAATCTTTAATTTATATTAATATCTTGTAATATAAAAATTATATGACATAAAAATGTTATGATTTGTTACAAAATCAAACAATATTATTATCTTTTTCCATGAGCTTCAACTCAAAAGCAAAAATTCTTGACTTTAATTACTTATTGATGATAATCTCATATAACAAATAAAATTATTTTTCATGGAATGCAAAAAATCATTAATGAAATTGTAAATTATCACATTGTTAAATTGATGTATAATCTATAAAACAATATCAAGATATTTTGGATAGAGAATTGAAATTTATACAATATAAGTCAATCAATTTATAAGTTTATTTATAATTCCCACTAAAATTTTTAAATATAAAACAAATAATAATTTTAATTCATGACTGAAAATGATATACTTCCTAGTGAAGTTTTTAACAATTCTTACATAATTATATTTTATTTTTGTCGATACACAAGTTATGAACAATAAGCCTTGTATAATATTTTGATTTTATGTTATTGATATTTATCATTATAATCATATAAAAACACTGAATTTAATTTTTACAAAGTGTCATGCAACAAGCACGAAAAGTTTTATCTGAAGTATTACTATTCATCGTTCACTCCATATATTGTAAAATTTTGTATTGTAGTTGCCACAAATTATATTGTAAAATTTCATCAAACTAATATATATATATATATATATATATATATATATATATATATATATATATATATATATATATATATATATATATATATGGAAAAAAATCAAATATTAATATTAAACATTTTATTCATACTTTCTTTAAGATTTCATGTATGTAAGGAACAAACGATCATTAATACACAATATATCACATATTTTCAGAATTTATTTAAGATCATGTAAATTAAAAAATTAGTATAGAAAATAAGTTCAAGTATCGGAGCCTAATAACATTATTTCATATACTCTATATAATGTCTAATATTGAATTTTGGAATATAGAACTACTTTATTAAATATTACATAAGATTAACCAAATTATGTCTAAATTTGAACTTAATTAATAAGAGTTTTCTTTAGGATTTTATTTAAAGATTTTTATCAATATATTTTTCTTTTTTTATAATATAAATCGTATTTTCTAAAAATAAAATATCATGCTATTATTGTATAAAATATTTATATATAAAATATAAAATTTGAACATCCAAAAATTTATATTGAGGTTATATATACAATAAAAAAATTACATTGAAGAGGATAAATTTTCTTAACAATGTTTAATTTTATATATTACATAATAGGCACGAAAATATTATATAATATATATTTCTGTAACTGTTATTATTAAAGTTGAATAAAAATTAAGATTCACTCAAGATTAAATGTCGAGCTTTTTATATCTCATTTATCTAAAAAAAAAATTCATTATTCGAATTATTTTATTTTTATATACATCATTAACTTTGATGTATACAAAGTTTGAATCCAAGGGTTGCTTATTTGTATTTCATTATCGTAGTGATTTAACATCTCTTGTACCTAGAGCTCTGGTAAATTTTACACCATACATTCATATGGGAGTGAATAAATCAATTATAAAATCATACCATCTTATGTCAATAGCATTGATAATGGACGGCAACCAAATTGAGCGTCTTCCACAAAAATAAGTATAAAGTTTACACAAGAAATTTTTTCATTACATGTATATTGTATTTTTTATAATATCCATGTTTTTAAATTTTTAAAATAATAAATTAATCGTAAAATTGTTGTTTAAGAAATATTATATCATTATAAAATATCAATCCAAAGCCATTATTAGATCAAACTTTACATCATAAATTTTGAATAAAAATAATATAAAATTAAATTTAAAATACAATTCTTTAATTTCTTTTGTCTCTTGCGTTTTCATTATTGCCAAACATTAGTTAATCTCGTTCTTCAAATTCAATTATAGTTCAAATACATACATCAATGTTTACATTTGTTTTAAAAAAAAATTGTATTTATTATTAATACATTAAATATATATATATATATATATATATATATATATATATATATATATATATATATATATATATATAAAGATATATATTTGTTAGATATTAGGTAAAAATTAATGAAAAGCAAAATGGTTTTTTTTTTTTTGGATTTTGCAATTTGCACTTTGCATTTTTGGCTTTATAATATAGCATGGACACTCCCAAATTCTTTGAAATGTGTCTATTATTTATTTATATTTTTTATTAGGAGCTATATACATGTACGCAACATGGTATCATGGATGTTGTAATATTATGTATTAGTAGAACGCACAATTTTTGTAGCATTGTCCCAAGGAATAAATAAAAGTATAACAATAAACTTAGGAAAATGGATAGCGGGCTCTAGATTTACAAACATATACCCTTAAAGTTGAACTTCAAAGTTCAAACAGTACAATGTAATCAAAATAATGTCACAACATTTTAGACTGGTTTTAACGTCACGATTTCATGAAAGTGCACTATTTTTTGGATAAAAGTCTAAAGCATAAGAACTCATATGTACTTTGGGAACCGTGGTATGAGGATGGAGAAAGTAGTAATTTGGGTGCAATGGAAACCATTGTTGAATTGTTTTTGATTGGAAACTTTTCTATCAATTGTCCGAGTTGTATTAGGTACATGTGTATGTAATTTTTATTGTTGTGGGACCTATAAAACCAAAAGACCGATTGACTTTTCATATGGTATGATGAGAGTCAACTATAAAGGTTAATTTTCAACAATAAAAAAACTATATATAATAGTACAGGATTGAAGATCCAAACAATGGGTTCATGCCTTGGAAGCTTTTTTACATGTACAAAGAATCAAAAATTGGAAAGAAAACTAATACATTTTTGAAGATTGCAATTTAATTAATTTTTTGCATTTAGAAAATTTGAACAGATCACATGATGCCTTGATTGCTCCTCTAAACTTTGAGAGTAAATATCCCTCAGTGTAGAAGAAATTTTGAATATGAATGGTCTTTTTAGAAAGAAAGTAGGAAAACTCCACAATATGTCAGAGATATCATTATGAAGTATTTAAGTAATTAGAGAAATGGAAGAAGTTTATCCCATAATAGCCGAAATGCCCATTTTAAAAGTGGATTGAAATTGCAAAGTCTTATCACTCTCAAATTTGCTATGGGTTCTTAAAAAAAATATATCGTATAGGACAAAATTAGCTATATACATGTGGTATGTAGTCTCATTTCCATGAGCCTTCAAAAACATACAAAGCCTCCAAATGATAAAAACATTCCTTAAAACCTTATGTACATATACAATAAACAAAGCCTCTTGGACCCTTACTAGTTAGAATAACTTATTTTATATTTCACATGCCAAGAAGCGGAATTCATTATTCCTTTCAAACTATCATATAAAATAGAAGGTGTAATTATTTTCAAGCCTCTCAAAATCTAACCAAGTCTATTTTGTTAAAAGTGCACGCAACATATGAGCATAAATTTACATACTACAATGTACCCATGTCCTCCAAACACGTCCGATCTCTAAAAGGCTATCAAATATAATTTCACCTAACCTCTCAATCACACCTCTCAATTTCGTATTTTCACCATTTTTTTGTTTGTAATGTTATTCTCTTAAAGTCGCCCTTCAATCATGTAATCATGAAACCCTATTGCCACAAAAAAATTTACTTGCGGCCTTCATCCCTCTGCCCCAACAAAGCTCGCATAGGCCTACCATACCATCCAATAGGCGGTGCAAAATCTCTTCAAGTTGCATGACTTCTAGTTCAAATTCCAACAATAAGTAACTTATATATACACAAAATCAAATCATTTCATTAACATCAAAAGTACAAAGTTCAAAAAAAAACATACATATATCAAATGATCATGACACAATATGGAATATACCTCGTACTCCAATAACACTCTTCACAACAAGAAAATCATTTTTTTCACATAATATGATCTTACAAATGGTGAGGAATTTGATTTTAAGATTTGTCATCATACCCATACATACATGAGGTAGGAACAAAATCCTACCGTTATATACTCCAAAATACATCACAAATTTTAAAATTGCACCTTGCGACACTTTCAAGACCATTCACTCACTTTTGCAATCTTAAAGTTGCGAGTTCATTCCCTCACTATAAAATTTCCTCCAACTTTATGATAAAAAAAAAAAAGAAAAAACAAATTTCAAAAATTCTACCGTGGAGTAGGGTCCACGAAGAGTCCAAGACTAATTCAAATTCAACCTACGAAAACTGTCCAAATAACCTATTATAGTTTGAATATGTAGGAGAAAAACTCTTGAAAATTGTATAAAATTTTCTATTCTCAACATAAGTTGCCTCCAAAGGTTCATAAATTAGCCTACTAGATATGAGGAATGTAGGAAACCGAAAAGCCTATTATAGTTTAGATTTGTAGGAGAAAAACTCTTGAAAATTATATAATTTTTTTTGTTCTCAACATAAATTGCCTCCAAAGGTTCATAAATTAGCCTACTAGATATGAGGAATGTAAGAGAATAGCCAGTAAAATTCAAAAAAACTTTTGGGACGCTTCCTTGGAGGTCACGTACGGAAGGTGCAGTGCCGCTACAGTGAGTAGGCGCAAGCGGGCCACACTCCTGATTCCTTCATCCCTTTTCCGGATTCTGAATCTCCCGTACTCATTCCACTCCCCCCACAGTCAACTTCCAAAAGTCCCATTCGATGACGACGATGACGATGATTCATTGCAGCTGCAAGCATTAGTTCAAGCAAGCTTCCAGTGTCGGTCGCACTGGCCATGTCTCCATCCATGAAAGGACGAGAAGCGCGGGCTATTAAAAGCCATGAGGCAGGCTGGAAGTAGCCCATAATCAGGGGGGTCCGTCAACCAGCTGGTTGCTCCACCACACCTCATGTGGGTACCTTCCCTCCCTTCCCTTCCGCAAAGCTCCTAGCATGGAAGCCAGCCAGCAGCAGCAGCCTCATCAATGCCATGTCCAGTGCAGGCACGCTCCGTCCCCTGCCATCCCACGCACTAACACCAGCAACTTCCACCTTTGCCGCACCGCTTCGCGCATCGTAACTGCAACAACACCTCGCCGCTTGGATCCCGCTTTTAGGTCGCAAGCATCGATCCGGACAATGCAGCCAGTTTGAAAGACGCGGCAAAGATCGAAGTGTGCTTTGTGTTTTGTGTGATCGGAAGATATGGAAGCAGCCACTGCAGTTCGGATCGGGTCTGCCGCCGCCGCGTCTACTTCGCATCCTACCCAGTTCTCGGGCATTCGTGTTGTCCGCAATCCCTGCAACAGGTATGCCTCGCATCATCGATCCGAGGGGGTGGGGGAAGTAATGCTTCGCATTGTAAGATCTGAGGGGGGTTGTATCATCGTGTCTGAGAAGGTGATTTGTTCGTTGTGTTGGGCAGGAGGGAGGCAGTGCGATGGCGAGTAGCCGAGGTTCGTGCCAATGCTGTGGCGCGTGAGTTTGTGAAAGCGAACGGCGCTGTGCGGAAGCGGCAAGTGGAGGATGTGGGCAGCAGCAGCGTGAGCATTGCACCATCGCTGCCGGTGCAGCCGCATCAGGTTAAAGGTGGGGGTGTGAGTGCGTGGATTGGGGCGTTGGCGAGCGCCGTGCTGGCGATCGAAAAGCAGCGCCGCAATGTCGTCGTCGTCGCCGAGGAGGATACATCGTCGTCCCTGGACACGCTCCGGCGGGGGAAACTGGTGGAGAACGAACTCGTGTACCGGCAGGCGTTCGTGATCCGAAGCTACGAAGCAGGGTTCGATAAGATCGCCTCCATCGAAACGATCGCTAATTTGTTCCAGGAAACGGCCTTGAATCATGTGGGGCTCTCCAAATTTGTCGGCGATGGCATGGGCACCACACACGCCATGATGCGTCACCGCTTGATCTGGGTCGTCACCCGCATGCACGTCGAAGTCGACCGCTACCCTGTCTGGTATGGCAGGCACATACCTCCTCAACCCCCCATCTTTTTTTGCTCCTTTTCGCATTCTGGCAATGTTGCTGGACGCCTCCCTTGTGAGGAAGGGAATGTAACTGCCACTACGCACTCATGATGGTTCATTTTGTTTGCAATTTCCAGGGGGGATGTGGTGGAAATAGACTCGTGGGTAGCAGCGGAAGGCAAGAATGGCATGCGGCGCGACTTCATCGTTCGGGATTGCACTACTCGTGAAGTTATTGCAAAAGCTACTAGGTTCGTGTCTTCAAAACCAGCAAACTCATTTTATTGTTTTACAACAACATAGGTTTTTGAGTGTAGCAACGTCAACCCTAATTTCATATGCCATTTTTGATATGGAGGGAGATTGGTTGTACATTTATGTAACAAATGTTATACATTCAACTGCTTGCACTTGTCATAAGTTGCATACTTCTTCCCTTTGGCTCTTGCCATAAGTTACATACTCCTTCCCTTTGGCTCTTGCCATAAGTTACATACTCCCTCTATTTGAAATTAGTCCCTCAATCATGCGGCCTCAATCATGTGGCATTTATGTAGCAGATTTTAGTTATTTATCTACTGACTCTGGACATAAGCTACATGTGCCCTCCTTTTCAAACTAAGTCTTTATTTTCAAACTCCCTACAATGATGAAATCGTGAGAGATAAACTAAGTTCTTATTATCAAACTCCCTACAATGATGAAACAATGATGTGAGAGTTTAACTCTTCAGAAAGAGTAATGTACACTAGTTTCCCTTTGTTTGCTCATGTTATAAGCTACATTTATTTCAGAGGTTACCATGGTACTAACAATTAGTGGGGTTGTTTTGGTGATGAATGCAGCACATGGGTGATGATGAACCAAGATACGAGGCGCTTATCGAAGATGCCGCAAGAAGTGCGCGACGAAATCTCTCCCTACTTTCTCGATAGAAAATGTATCAAAACAGAGGGATGCCAAAAGATCAAGAAATTGGACGATAATGCGCCTTACAGCCGATCCGATCTTGTGGTAAGTAATCGCTACGCATGGTTGATTTCATCTTAGCCATTGCTGGATTCGGGTTCCGTTTCTGACGATGCAAAAAATGTGTTCAATGCAGCCGCGTTTGAGAGACATGGATATGAATCAGCATGTGAATAACGTCAAGTATATCAGCTGGGTGCTTGAGGTGAGCTTTTTTCTGCATTCAAAAAATCTTGCCATAGCTTGGATGAAGCTCTCAACTCACCTTCGATTCTTCGGTAGCTTGGGAATTTGAATTCCATCTTAAACTGAAACATTGGAACCAGCTCCCGAAGGTTAGACTCTCAATTTGATGAATTCCTTTGCATTGAATGGTAGCTCGTGATTGCGAATCTCATCAAAGAATGGAACATTGTAAGAGGCTCTCGATCGTAACTTCGCAAGTCATATTCTTCGCTTCGCATCTAACGGTAGCTAGTGAATTCTAATCCTATCTGGGAATTGGAACTTCGTTTTTCTTTGAGCGGTATTCCGTGAATCTAAACCCCATCTTGAATTTAAGAATAGTAAGCTTCTCAATTGGACGAGCCATGTCCTTCTTGAATGAATTTCTTTGCATCAAACAGTAGTTCGTGAGTCTGAACTCTTTCTCAACTTCAAAACGTTGTAATTCCTACTAGGTGTGATCTTAACTCCGATGACATCGGTTGATTCAGCACGTTGTGATTGCTTTCTTGCAATTGGTTGCTCGAACGCCGACTTAAACTTGCTGCGGTTTTGTTAGCGGCATTGCGATTGCGTTGATTGTTCCAATCCTAATTGATGAATGTTCTGATTGCCTTGAAGAACAATATCCTTCTTCCTCCCAAGCTTACCTCCTTGAATGATCCTTGAATGAATTTCTTTGCATCGATCAGTAGCTTAGAAACCTTTTAGTTTTTAAGTAATAGAAACCTTTAAGTTTCTACTTGACTGTGATTGTGTCCATTGTTTCGGCACTAAATCATGTACGTGGTGATTTCTGCAGAGTGTGCCGCAATCGTTACTGGTAGCGCACGAGTTAGCAAGCATGACACTCGAATACAGGCGAGAATGCACACCCTCCGACGTGGTACAATCCTTGTCCTGTCCTGACACACATCTCGGATTGTTTCAAAAACAAGACAGCAGCAGCGCAATGCCGGGAGGCTTAGACGGCTCCCCGGACGCCATCTCCTGCTCCTCCTCCGGCGCCTTGAACAACGCGCCGACCACCACCGACCCCGTTTCCTACACGCACTTGCTGCGCATGCAATCCAATGGAGCCGACATCGTGCACGGCAAAACCAAGTGGCGAGTGAAAGACCGCTTCGTGCCGCATCATTAGCAGAGCTTGCTTAAACCCTAAAATTGCTCAAAACAACAATTTTAGAATTTAAGCAGATTCAGGTGATTCTTTTCATTTGGGGTCCCATGGATTGTGGCATTCTTCAATACCCACAGAACAAAAAATGACGATGAAGATTTATCATAGACGCCTAGGAATTTTAGGGTTGAGCAAATTTTAGGGTTAAAACATTATTTGGGTTTACGGTGATTTTTTGGACCGATAGTTTTTTGGGGTCACTTGGATTTTCAAACTCTTCAATACCCATAGAACAAAATATGATGATGACGAAATATCATAGATGCCCTAATTCCGTTTGGATTATTGTCTAGGTTCTTCCTTTTTGGGATCCCATGGATTGTGGGATTTCCCCGTAGATCAAATTTTATTTGGGTGATTATGGCAATCAATCATCTTTGTGTACATGCTCACATGCAATGGAAGGTGTGTCGACAAATGGAGTAGAAGCAATCAATTTTTTGGGATGTCTTGACAAATGGAGTAGAAGCAATCAATTTTTTAGGATGTCTTGGCAAATGGAGTGTTTTTCATCATGGCAAGTTGACTTAGGATTGTAAATGTGTCAAGTGTTTGATGAATGTGTCAGATTTGTAAGTGTGAATTAAGGTAATAGGTGGCGTGCTAGGTTTGATTTGGTGCACCTTCTAAAAAGGTGATGTCGCATTGGAGTTTGTATTAGTTTTGTGTTTTTTTTTGTTATGATTTTTTGGAATTGGAATCCTAGTAGTTGACTTCTTGTACTTCAGTATGACGATGCCTAGAGTACGTGGTTGTTTCTGAACCTTATTGTCTTCTATTTTGAAATGTATATTTGTCTTTGTAATGAGTTGGAAGGTACATGCTTGAAGTTTTTTTCTGGTTGCAAATAACGGATTAGAGTATGGCATCACATGCTTGATGACATGTGAGTTTAATGGTCTACGTGTTTCTCAAAGCGGTGCCTTTGGTATGGTACTTGTAGAAAAAGCTCTATGTAGACACATGTAATTGCTTGTTGCAATAATTAAAAACATGTTGAGTGATACGTGAAATTTAACATGTGATAAAGAGATTGGAGTAGCGACCATGTATGCTTGACCACTTGTACCTACCATTAGCAAATTTATTTAGATATCAACACTTGTACTTGGGGAGATCATTTTTTTTACAGTGCATAGTTGCTATTAGAGGCACATTGGTATCAATATCTTGAAATCTATGTTTTGGATTCTTATACTTCAATGAAGTCATAAAAAGTCTTCTATTATTGATGTTAGTGGCACCATGAACCACTCAAGATTTTGGAGTTGGGAAGTCGTGATTGTGAAGTTATTAAGTGAATGATTCAAACAAAATTATGCAAAGCTCGTAGGAAGCTTATTCAACTTGAATTTTGTTTTTCATACTACTATTTGTTTGTTTATGAATATATATAGAGTTAGAGATGTGAAGAAGCCTTGAATTGCTCAAGGTGAAATAATCACCTTGAAAATATATACATGGAAAAAAATAAAGGACAATTTAAAATGTACTTGTTGGCACTAAGACTCTTACCAAGATTAAATATTCTCACCACAATATGCGATTTCTTTTTTGGCCTAGTTGTTTTCAAGCCAACAATACTTCCAACGTACTTACTGTGATTCTATTATATTGAAAGGTACCCAATCTTTATGGGTCAGAAAAAGAATGGATGAGAGTATTGCAATGCATGCTTGATGATTTGTAAGTCCATTTGATTAAGTATAGTACAAAAGAGGAAGAACCTATGTATACTTAAGTCATTGCGTATTGCAACAATTCAAAAAACATTGTGGATGTTCTACACTCCGCATGTTACTTTGATACAAGTTGTGCATGATAGAGTAAGGTATGTCAATAAAGCAACCGTGATTGCAAATCCAACTCTATTTACCACTCATTCAACTTATTAGATATTGATTGTTTTATTTGTCATCACTAATCTTCAAATCCTTAACTTTGAATTAGGCAATTAATTTCAACGGGTTCAACCGATTTGGGCCATGGGAATTCGACATTTCACGTATAAGGATGCGGTTCTAAAGAACCAAATATGGTATGTAGGGGGATAGTAGCCGTTTACAAAAACTTTCGATGAGTATTAGGTTTTTGGGATACAACCATTAAAAGGTGGTTTGTCCATGCGTTGGAGTCACCCGAAGGCAAAATACCGCTCAAAAGGCATGCTGACCCCTCCCAAGTTGTCACCTTTAAATCGCCTATCAAGCTCTGATAGGGTTAACAAAGTGGTGTCCACCTTCCCACATGCCATTGTATAGCCTTGTGTTCAAGCTACATACAATCCACAAAATTTAGATCTACATATACGTAAAATTCTCGTAAAGAGTGAGGAAAACCCAATCAATTGAATGGTGTCTTCATTGTCAGAAATAAAAAGACTATGCTTAGTTATGAATACATCATTGTTATACTTGAAAAAATATACATATGTGAAATCTTTTTGTTTAAAAAATGTGACTTTTTCTCCTGAAATTGTATATCACAACAGATAAATAGAAACTCTGGTCCCTTTCAAAAATGTCGGCATGTATGAAGTGTCTGTTCGTAATGCTAATATCCCGATAGCCACCGGATAAGGGGAAATGTATATCACAACACTCTTTAAAAGAAGTGTTCATCACATCCGACATGTTTTAGCACAACTTGTACGCCATTTTAAAAAAAAGGGATTGAGTAGAAACTCCTCCTACCACCGTCTCAATAAAATGATATAAGATTCTCTCAAAAATCCCAACTTTCTCAAAAAGTAACACATGGATAATTCCTTTAAGGAAACGTGCTCACATTAAAGTGATACACATGCTAAAATAGTGCATAACACACACAAAAAGAGTTTACTTCAAAACCCAATATTTTGAAAGGGAGGCACCTCTCATAATGAAAGGAGGGCAGCCTTTAATAAAAGAGGGTATTTAAAACCACAAAATCAAAAGAGGATATTCATACTGACAACTTAAAACCATGTTTAATAATCCACCTTGGACATGCCACGTGGGACGGGGAGTGGGCCCCGCCCTCATGGCTCACAAGGAGCCACGCCGCGGAGATCATTCATCTACCCATTCTCATCCGGGAGAGGATGACTTTCATCCATATTACGAGCCCCGGCCGCGAACGGCGCGCACAATCTGGGTGCCAAAATGTGCGGCATGGGCAGATTCTGGGTTTGTGGGTGTTGGTGGCGACCGTGGCATTCTGAGTGCGTGGTGTGGAAAAAAAATGTGTTGGACGGATGTGGCCGCACGAGCTCCACAAGGAAAAGGTATGGTAGCGTAGCCCAGTTGAGAGCGCTGCTAAAGATCTGGTGTGTGGACGTTTGTCAGATTGCGCCCAATCACCAACTCTCTCCCTCTCACCATCGCTGGTGAACCCCCTCTTACAGAATCCTTCACTCGCAATCGCCTCTGACTCTCACCAAGCATTCTCGCACAGGAACCTCCCAACAGGGCCCAGAACGGACTTAGAGCTAGGTGGGTTTAAGTGGGTTTTCGTCTTTTCGGAGTCAGGAAGGAGGTATTTGAAGATTAAGGAATTAGGGTTCGGAGCGCGCGATGGTTATGTTGTAAGTAAAATTTAACGCGATGGCGAGCTCCTCGGTGATGATGGCTATGGCGGTGAAAGAGGAGCCTTTTGTTGGAGCAGCAGCTATGGCGGAAATGGTGGTGGTAGAGGATGTGGATAAAGATTTCGTGTGTCCGATTTGTCTACAGACAATGCAAGACGCGTTTCTGACCAGTTGCTGTGGACATAGCTTCTGTCATTCGTGTATTTCGACTCATCTGAGTAACAAGAGTAATTGCCCTAGTTGCTCCCGTTATTTGACCGCCGATCAGCTCATTCCCAACTTCCTCCTCTCCAAGGTCAGTCATTCCATTCAATTCTTCCTACCTCGAGCTTCTTGTTCTCGAGTTAGCTTCGCACTCAGAGTTGATACGAATCTTTGAATACATCTTTTTTGCTATGGCATCGCGTATTAGTCTTAGATAGATTTTTTCACTATGCATGGTCGGAGTAGACATAAGATTGGTTTAGGAACTTACAGCGATAGAAAAACCTTCTTTCAACCGTAAGGTGTAGTTTTTTACACAGGAATGACTTTGAAAACCATCAACTATCTTAGGAGTGTTATTTAGAATTTCATTTTTATGTTTCTGTCATGTCATCGCTTGATACCGTCACATTAAGCTGCAGACGTATGTTTGGTTTTTGAGTGATTACGGGCCCATGAATAGTCACTTCTAGTGATCTGCATTGAAGCAAACATTTTCCGGACATAAGATGTAGTATTGTACTCGGGAGTGAACACATGGTTTGTAGTGGAGATGACTATCCTGGTGGGATTCTAGGAACATCGATATAAGTACAGGAAGAAATATCACGATTTCTGTTGCACTTGATCATTGCTAGATACCCTGGGGTAGAGTTTTCGACAAGCTTTGACAGTATGTGTGGTCTTTTGAGTGAATACGGTTTTCTGCATAGTCACTCACTGAAGTAAACATCTTCTGTCACGAGGAGTAGTTTTTGAACTTGAGATTATTTCACAGTGTCGTGTCGTAGTGAAGATGCAAGTTACATCGTCTTTCACGATGTGAATTTGTGAAGAAACATCAGAGTACATATATTTATGCTTTCGAAGTGTTTTATTACTAATCGACAGTGGTCAGTAATGATCTGCCTGCATCAGGGTATTCGTCTTTCGGTTGAGCGTCTTAAATTAACTTCATCTGATGATCTCTGTTGCATGTGACTTGCAGCTTATGAAGAAAGCGACCGCTTCTTTGTTACTGAAAAACTCCTCTCCCGTTGAGCATTTGCGCTTTGCACTTCAGCAGGTAACTTACTATTTACATATATGAATAGATTGGGCGGCAGGAATACTCGGTCTTTAATGTAGTGATGGAGATGAAATATCAACCTCATGTGATCGATGCTGTTTTCAGGGAGTCGACATGCCACTGAAGGAAATCGATTCCTTACTTCAGCTGTTGAGTGAACGGAAGAAGAAAGTCGAACAGGAAGAGGCAGAGACCAACATGGAGGTTTTGCTCGATTTTCTTCACCTCTCAAGGCAACGCAAACAAGAAGAAATGCTCGAGGTTTGTTCCTCTCTTTCTCTCAAATGTGTTGCCTCGTGCTATTGCGTGATTTTGCACAATCGAATGGGCCCTGTGATTGACTTGCGAGAGTGGAATGGGGCAACAGTTGCAGGGCGATCTTCATTGTCTGAAAGAGGACATCGCCACGGTAGAGAGGCGGCGTCAAGAGTTAGTCAGTGCCAAATCCAAGTTCGCAAAACGAGGTCGCTTGATGACAATCACCAATGACGCCGTAGTATCCTCGTCACTGAACTCGGATACAGTGCCCGGGTGTGAAAAGGCAAACAGTAATGCCGTGTCGGTATTCCGAGGCGGACAAGGTGGTGCCTTCGTTCCTTCTGGTGAACCCAAATCTTGGACCTCAGGTACTACTCCTAAGAAGATGATCATGGAGTCTGAGAAGATCGCTACTGTCCCGGGAAAGTTTCCGGAAAGTCCATATCTGGAGTCTCATTATCATGCTGATTCTGCTGCTGGGCTTCATACTGTGAGCAAAAAACGACGAGTGCTGGCACAGGTACTATCATCATGCCCATTTGTTAAGCTTCTGATATCAATCAAACCTGTTGGGGCGAATGTTATTCATTAACGGAAACGGTTTTCTGCAGTTTGAAGATCTGCAAGAAGCTTACCTGACGCGAAGAAGGCAAGTTGCACGGAAGGAAAGACACAGACAGTTTCAGGAGTCGGTGAAGAAGGAAGCTGTGAAGGGTGTCGAAAGCTTCCAGGATGGGTTAGAAGATTTCGAATCTGTGCTCTCAGCTTTCACTCGATACAGGTACATGATGCTCTTATTTCAAAAATGATAATCAAAGCTCAACAGCTTCTTACTTTACAGCATGACGAGAATTCTGAGCCTACAGTATCTTCGTGAGCTTGCTCTGAACGTCATTGCCGTGGTTTTGTCCGTGAACAGCCGTTTCCGCGTTATTGCTGAGCTTCATCATGGAGACTTATTCCACAACTCCAATATAGTATCAAGGTAAGATAACATCTGTCTATATATAGTGAAGTGATAATTTGGAGCTCCTTGATACATTTCTCTCACCGATGTTTGAGTAGAAGGCTTACAAGTGTTGTGGTGCCATTTGCAGCATTGAGTTCGATCGTGATGACGAGTTCTTTGCGACAGCGGGAGTATCACGGCGCATCAAAGTCTTTGACTTTTCAACAGTATGTCACTTTCTTATAATCTGGTTTTGATTAGATTAGAATTGCTGCAGGTAATGCGGTTCATGTTTTGTTAGTACAGATGCAAATGACTCAGACTTGATCTAACTTGAGTGTTTGCTGAAACAGGTCGTGAATGAATTTGCCGACATTCATTGTCCAGTCGTGGAGATTCCAACTCGGTCCAAATTGAGCTACTTGAGCTGGAACAAGCACGTGAAGCCTCTCATCGCCAGCAGCGATTACGAAGGCATTGTAACCGTGTGGGATGTGAACACAAAACAGAGCGTCATGGAGTATGAGGAGCATGAAAAGCGTGCGTGGAGCGTTGATTTTGCTCGAACCGACCCGTCTATGCTCGTCTCCGGAAGCGATGATGGAAAGGTGAAGGTGTGGTGCACAAGGCAAGAGAGCAGTGCACTTACGTTGGACATGAGGGCTAACATATGCAGCGTCAAGTTCAACCCTGGCAGCAGTCACCAGATTGCAGTAAGCCCCTGCTCTTTGTATCTCTGTGTAATATCTTCGTTTGTGTTTAAACTTGGTAATTTCCGATAGTTATGGCGTGACTTTTTGAGTTCGATTTGGGCATTTTCAATTGTGTATGGATTTGATATACTTGATTCTAACATGGGGCTCTCCGGCAGGTTGGTTCGGCCGATCACCACATACACTACTTCGACTTACGCAATGCAAGTGTACCACTGTATGTGTTCAAGGGACACCGAAAGGCCGTCTCCTACGTGAAGTTCGTCTCACCCACTGAATTAGCTTCCGCATCCACCGACAGCACAATTCGTCTCTGGGACGTGCAGAGAAACCTTCCGGTACGTCTTAAACCCTAAACCCTCTCTTGTCGACTCCATTCTAATCGATCATCTTAAACCTAAAACTCTCTCCCTGTCACCTCCATTTTGATCGATCATGGGTCTGACCTCGTCCTGTTCTGTTTTGCTGCAGATTCGAACCCTCAGAGGACACGTGAATGAGAAGAACTTCGTGGGGCTCACTGTCAACAGCGAATACATCGCTTGTGGGAGTGAAACGAACGACGTTTTTGTATATCACAAGGTATGAATCAAATAATTGATGCACCTGCATTTGTGGATCGTAAGGTTTGACATCAGAGCACTTTTTTTGGATTGTTCGGGGGTTTATTGATGTTTTTTTGCTGGCATTGTTTTGTGCAGGCGATGTCGAAACCCGCTTCGTGGCATAGATTTGGGTCGCAGAACCCGGAAGATAGTGATGACGATAGCTCACACTTTATCAGTGCAGTTTGTTGGAAGAGTGAGAGTCCGACTATGTTGGCTGCTAATTCACAAGGCACAATAAAAGTTCTCGTGTTGGCACCTTGAAACTTTTGCCTCTCGTGTCTCCAACATTTGCCCTCGTTTCTTAAAGAAAATCTGTTTCGAATCGCTTAATTGGTAAGGAGACGGAAGATAAGCAACTAAGAACTTTCCTCAGATGCGTAGAATGAGACATCATTGTGATTTACACACCAATAGGCAGCAGTTGAAGTAAGAAATGCAGCTTCAGCTTGCTCTTGGCGACAGTTACGACAGTTGCGTCCTTACTTGGAGAAAAACGCAACCCATTCAGCGGTAATTCATCAAACCATCGAATCGCTTACAGGCGCACTAATGCATACCTTGATCTGACCATGCACATGCACTAAATATTTTTCAAATACATAGTACTTTACGTGATTGCCTGTAGATATATCTACTAAATTTACACTGTAGGCTGATTAGATACATCTGAAGTATATTAACGAAAATCAGATTCGATGCACTTTTCCCTCTATTCTGAATGAAATTGTAGTGACCGTGAAGCTGCCCATGTGTAGATATCAGTCCAACATTAGACTTCACTCAGCTGCGTTGACACATTCAAAACGTAGTATTCATGCACCACAATTGTGCAGATTTTCAGGAAGTGTGATCTACCGTAGCGTCCAAACCGTTCAAAATTGATACAACTCAGATTTGTACAAATCAACTACTTCCGTGGGTACCTTGACCCGCTGTACTGTACAATACATCCACTGTTGCGCCAATGATTTTCTGACTTATGAATTCTGTGAAACGCAAACATCTCACACTGTCGATAGGAGACAAAGCAGTCGGTGTAAGTTTGAGAAAAGCCTGTACTCGCCAGCGGAAATTTCACTCAACTCTCGTCCTATCGTTACCTCCAGTGTGGATCTTCCTTGCTCGTGTAGATCTCGTAAAGCTGTTTGGAGTGATGCTTTGCAATAGCTTTAAGTTTCCTCATTTTTCCTGGAAAATGTCTCTCAAAAGCTTGGGGAGACTTCTTCAATTTATTAGCCTCGTCCCCATCAACAAGCCACTCAGCATAAATGGAGCCCCTGGCATGACAAGAGAATGTTAATTTCGTTTCACAGGGTGAAGAATCGAATCATAGTCTGATACACTGTCTGAAGATATATGAAATGGCTCCCGACAGGTCTATGGGCCGTGCGAGTACAAGATTCTTGACCTACACAGATACTGCATGTTCACATGTAAATGTGAAGCTTAGGTAGAATTTTTACCAGTATGCATTCCTTTGAGTGAAACCACGCCCGTTCGTATGCAGCGATCTTTTCTTTACTCTCTCATCCTCGGTTTGTTGACGATAAAGAGCACAAATGGCCTGCAGAGCAATATCATCATCATTTTCTATGGCTGTCAACATATCGCCCTGGAATTCCCAGATCTGTGGCCGCCTTCTCCTCACACGTTTTTCATTGATTATGTTGCCACTGTCAACTTCATCGTCGGAATCCCCCATGTCCGAACTACTCTCGTTCTCGTCGGGCGATGTCTCATCATCGTCGGACTCCCCTGTGTCCGGACTAGTAGACTTGTTCTCGATAAAGTCCCTCATCTCGTCGTCGTCGTCGTCATCCTCCTCTTCATCGTCTTCCGGCGATGACATGAGCAGATTCAGTGCTTTTTCAGGTGGTGCTTGGCGTCTACTCTTTGGACGTTCACGCCTCTGAGATTGTTGTGTTTGAGTGGCAGCGAATGTTCCCCTTCGTCGTCTGACAACAGTGCAAGACTCTGTATTAGAGCCCGTGACGTCGATGTAGTCCACAAATGTTCCCCTTCGTCGTCTGACAACAGTGTAAGACTCTGTATCAGAGCCCGTGAGGTCGATGATTTCCTCTTTGGATTCCGAGCTGTCGGAAGATCTGGTGCTTGTGGGCATGGGAGAGTGCTGACTTCGCCTTTGGCTCCCCCTGAACCTCGCTTGTTTTGTAGCACCTGGAGGTGTTGATTCGACACTCTCGTTCCTCCGGGGTCTCTTAAGAGGACGTCTGAGAGTCTCTCTGATATTTACTCGTGGGTGATGGAACATATTCTTCGCCATCTTGCGCCTCCCTCGCTTCCTCCCGCCGTTGGGTCGGCTTTCATCACCGGATAAATAGACCTCTGGAGTCTTCGGTGGGTCCGGCAACCATGGCAATCGAATAACAGGTTCCTCATTCGGTGAGTCTTGCATTGACGTCAATGCAGGAAGAACAGGTTCCTCATCCTCCTCAACCTCCTCGTGCTTCTTGATTAGCCTCTTCCGCTCTGTGGCACTCTCGCCGTTGCATGGCCTTTCATGGGCAGGTTGGTCTCTGGCCTCCAATTGTTCTGTCTCATCCCTTCGTGTTTCCTCGTTTCTAGTTTGTGCCTCACAGGCGATTCTGCTGGGAGCAACGATCAACGCGGGCACGGCCGAACGGTTTAACTCTATGACGACCGGAAGTGGAGAACTTTCCGTAACCACCTCCTGAGACAATAGCGGTCGACCACACAGACAGCATCCGTCCAACGACTGTGCTACTTCGGAGTTGACCCTACTGTCCAATGTCTCAAGATTGCCGGAAGGAGGTGGCATTGCTCCATCGGCCTCTCCTGTTCGAGTATTGTTAACAAGGTCGCCATCACTCTGGGACATATGCCGAGAGGGATCCAATTGCGCTGGAGTAGGCGGAAATATCTCCGTTGTGTCCTGCATAAATGACCGACAAGATAAGATCAATGAAAACTGCAATGACCAGCAAGCTCGTGGGTTCCGGACCCTGATTAAGAATTACCAGTATAAAATCTAAAAGAAACTCGTCTACAATATAGTTCATATTTACTAGATGAAGAATCCAGTACTACCTAATGGAGCAAGGATCTTTTCAAATTTACGAAAGAATGCATAAGCCAGACCTGAGATACTCTAGTGTCATCAGGGGTTGAAGCATCAGACGAAGTCGGAAGTGACTCAGTAGCGTCACGGCGAGACTTTTCCTTCCTCTTTTTCTTCGCATCCAGAAGGGACATAAGCTCATCTCGACGCCGAAGCTCCTCCTCCATTTGACGCATACACGCTTCGGCCCGCTCGTTTGCAGCTCTCTCTCGCTCGTTTGCAGCTCTCTCTCGCTCGTTTGCAGCTCTCTCTCGCTCAGTAGCTTCCTTCGCCCGAGCCTCGGGCTCATCCATCTTAAGCTTCAATGCAGAGACGATACTTCGAGCGGTTTCCAACTCCTCCGCATGAGCGATTTCCAACACCTCCTCGGGAGCGCTTTCCAACACCTCCTCATGAGCGATTTCCAACCTCTCGTAATTTCCCATCTTAAAGCATTCTTCAGTTAAATGGCCTCAAATCTGCGAAAATGACACCAAGACAGAATCTAAGGACTAAAACATCCAACGAAAGTCTAAAAACTGCAAATCAAGTGTACTTGCAGTTTGATATAAAATCTCCTCTGTAGGAATGATACTGTTGGAATTCTATAGTGATAACAATTGCATGCAGAAACGCAGACGGCTTTAAAAGTGATGAAGCTGATGATTCCAGCGGGCGGGAAGTGACTGCGGGGTGACAAACGAGGAGCTGTAGTGCGAGAAAGCTTTGGAGAACGGTGCTTCTTTATTGTCATCCTCTCTACTGTCACACTGAGCGATTCTAAATAGTGTATGTCGAAAATAGTGTGAACAGTTTATACCGGAATAACTGTAGAGGATACAACGGTCCACCCTTTTCATGGAATATATGAGTATAAACCATAGAATAGTTACTATGTGATTTGCTTTAGATTATTTTGATAATAACTATTTTTATGTTTTTTCATGTTTTAGTGTGAATTTTTATAAAAACCTTTGGATGATTCAAAGGTTTAAATATTTGAGATTTGAAAATTAGTTACATTTAGTGTATCATTCAAAATGAGTGATGATTTTTTTATGTAGTGGGTTGAATAGTAGAGATTCATACAACCGGTAATATGAAAAAGGAAGTGTATTAGATTTTATTAGAGTTCTAATATATGATCGATATAACAAATGATACATGTCCACTCTTGTTTCATTTGATGAGACATATATTACATTGGAATTTATCATTGATTCTACAACTTTTTTTGTCTAATTAACTTTCTAATAAATATTTTTGAAATAAATTATACTAAAGTCAAAAGTGAGTTACTTAAGATAACACTGGTGTAAACTTTTACTAAGAAACATCACAAATATAGTACGAAAACATGTGTTACAATATTTATAAAAACAATCTTAATATGCATATTATAAAATACTCTTGCATATGTGGTGATGGAAGATTATGGTGTCACAATATCTCCCAAAAGTATCCACGTGAAAGTACTATTCTTGAATATGCATAGCTAAATTGATACAAATAATTATTTGATTATGTAACAAAACTAGCATGCCTTCCATAGTTGTCACTCCCAAAGCCCAAAACTGCGATTTTCTACGACCTTGTGGCTCTCTCGGATGATTTCTTTGCAATTTTTTCAAGCTTCTAATCGTAGGAGCTTGAACCTTATCTGTATCAATAGTTGCATATTCAATTTTAGCCGTTACATCTTTGCCATTTCCAAGATCATAAATATCAAAGTTAAAGCACAAGTTATTTTTGGTATTGCCGGAGAGAGAATGTGTATTTTGTACCAAGAGAGACTTGATGATAAATACCCCAAACATATTGGTCATATTTTTTTCCATGTAGATAATCAAGTTGAGAACGTGCATGCAAAAGTGCATAAGCTTTTATGGAGTTTTGAACCTTCATATAAATTGTTTTCCATTCCTAGGTATAAAAGTGGATTAGATGTGAGAATTGAGATGATTGTCTATGCCGTTATAAATACCACTTCTTGTAGTGATTTCTAGGAGTGAGGACATTTCTTGGGAGGCTTGTGTTTTTTTGTGTGAATTATTTTTGCAAGAAAAAATGAAATCTCAAAGTTTTACAATTTGTGAGGGTAGAAATGAGTAAATAAGTAAATTTGTCATAGTACACAAACTCTTCAAATTCATTGAGACACCCTTAGTATGAATAGTTGTCAAGTAATGTAGGCAACAAACTCATGCTACGAATTTGGACAACAATAGTCTATATGTGTGCGGACCACACTCGTCGATAAATTTTTTACTACATAGGTTCGCCAGTCGCTCTTGTTTACAAACTCATGACAGGTGTTGAAACACGCGTAGTGCATGGGTTTGTCAACTCATAACATCTGTTGAGATAGAGATACGTGTAGTGCATGGGTTTGTCATTCAACCGCTCTTGTTGACAAACTCATAACACGCGTTGAGATAGAGACACGCGTTATACAGGGGTTAGTTAGCTACTCTCGGCACAACAGCTATTGAAACACGCGTTGTGCATGGGTTTGTTAGCCGCTCTCGTCACGACAGCTATTGAGACACGCGTTGTGCATGAGTTTGTTAGCCGCTCTCGTCACGACAACTATTGAGATTGTACGCGTACTACACGTGTTTGTCACTCGTTCTTGTTCACAAACTGATGACACCATTGAGACTCCCGTAATGCGTATATATATCAAGCACACAACCCTTCACACCCATTGTGCATAAGTTTGAGCAACCCTTCAGTTAATAGCCACGATAGATGCTTTCAGTGTCGATGTCAATCCTTCAATATTGTCCGCTTAGCCTTTCAAGTAACTAAGACGAAAGATGTTTCTTGTTGTTTGACTGTGCAATGTTCATTGACACTTTTGACAATGGAGCGATACACACTGAAGGTAAGAAATTTTTCCATCAAGTATTCTAAGTCCTTGAGTTGAATACTTTGCAAAAGCTTCTTCATTGTCTTTGACATTCCATACATGGTCTTGAAGAGGCACAATTCTTTTTATTGTTTTCTGAGATTACACTTGTTGCAGTGAGTAAGTTGAGTTCTGAATGGTCGTTTTCTCACTGATAGTTGCACGCCTCTTTCTCGTCTCCAGCTGGAAACGGCGATTCGGCGTAGCCCAAGACAAACCATCTCGATCCGATAGCGATGACAAGTGTGTTTCTTCACGGCGTGGGCATTTTCCAAAACATTCAAATCCAGGCTGAGCGGGCTCTGCGAAATGCCCACCCGCGAGGAGACACACCTGCCTTCGCTATCATATTTTGCTGGCGGATTGTTTTCAAGCTCTTCCTAAGGCGAAGCATCATGCGGAGCTACCGAGTGCAAACACTGAAAACCAAAACAAGCATCGCAAATTTGTTACATAATATGTTGTTCTGTGTCTGCATTCGATTGTTTTCGTTTTTTGTATTTGCACACGATAGCTCCGCACACAGGAACACGGATTTGGAGCATGAGGCGAGAAGGCACGACACCTTGAAGAAGCAGAGGAGATAAGCATACTGGTTAATTTGTTAACATGTTCATATGTGGTTTCTCATCTTGTGGTTCCATGTGCAGAAAGATTAGTGGCAGGGCACTCAACGTACAACGAGCCCCGGAGACAAAACAAGAGGAGCTCAACAAGGACGAGAGAGAAAGTCTCGAGCAACTACTACAAGAACATCAAGCGAAGTAGAGGCGCAAAGTGGAGAGCAGTCGTTATAGCGTCCTCTAGAGTAATTATTTGCAAACACCACTAGTCTGTAGGGCTGTAGAGTCGGACGTGAATGGTCTGTGCAACCATGGCGTATCCACAATTCTTTCATACATTCAATATATTCTGTACTTGCACATGAACATGTGTACTTGATGTATAAATGCATCGGAGTGCGAGGACTCTGTATTCAAATCCCATACATTTGATAACCCTGCCATGGAGAGCAAAGACACGCTTGCACTGTATATTGTCAAAATCACGGTGTCCTGAAAGACACAGTAAATTTAAAAGTGAATAGACTTCAATGTACAAAATTCAAGCAGGCCTTCTCGAGACCACTCAATTAAGATTGTCTTTGTAGCAACTGCCAGAGAATGTTGACCAGTTGCTGCTCTTCTTTCGAAACTTCCTGACTCTTGCCTTTAAATTCCTCCACTCGCTTACCCACAACGTCCTTCAGTTGGGTAATGTCATCACTCTTGCTGCTGTCTGGATGACGAAGAATCTCTATCAGAGCTTGCACAGCAGCTTGCCGCACATCAACATCCGAGCTTTTTGCTAGGCTTGTCAACGACGTAAGAAATCCTAGTTGAATTGCTGCTTTGCGATCCTCTGGATTCGCTTGAAGAAGGTAATGCAGTACCTGCAAAGCTTTCCTGCAATTCCAACAATAGAACTCTGAGTGACATGCAGATTAAGCAATGGTGTGAACTTTGATGCAATTTCTGGTACTTCTGCAATGCTCCATGTCGTGCAGGTATTTACATACCTCTGAAATCTGGGATCATCCGATGCAACTGCCTCTCGTAACCCTGCAAAGCCATTCGACCGCCTGAAGGCTTCCGTTGCTACTTTGTTATGCCTGATTAGAGCTGTCAGAAGCCAAATGAACAACGTGAGAATCAATTCCATTACGACTAACCTGTAAGTACCAAATCTACAGGAGTTTAATAACTATATAGAGATCACGATGAAAGAACCGTAATCACTGCATTCGACTACTAGCTTACAAAGTGAAAGTTGTCTTCTGAGCCTGAGCACTAAGAATCGACAGTAAGACCTTATCAATTCGCATAATATCGTGAACATGCTTGCACCATGAAGAGCTTGAACAGAACAAATGGACTACTTACATGAAATGGCACCCAAGGCCTTCGTTCGCACTTTTCTGTCCTCGTCATCCCTTATTCCAGCATTCGGATTATTTAGATAGTTTAACCCTTAAACGTCAGACCCAACCCGAGGGGTTGGGTTTTTTTTGGAGAGAATCTTGCTCATAACTTACACTCCATTATACCAAATGGAATTTTTAGAATTCCAAACGGAACACCTTAAAGAGATCTATACTTTCTTAGAATAGAGCTCAAGCAAATTTAAAATAGAATAATACTGAAAATGGAGTCTAAAAGAGATTTTGGGTGTGGTATCAAGAAAGCATATGACGTTTAAGGGTTAACCAAGGCACTAAGCCTGCAATTGCATGCATATTTGCAGGAAAAAACAGGCGAAATGAGTGAAACGTTTTACCTAGTGAGATGATTAGAGATTCATACTTTCGATAAATGTATTAGAGTTTATCATGAGTTCCACTATATATGATCAAAAAACAAATGATACAAGATGTCTTTTCTTGTTTCATTTAATGAGACATATATTACATTAGAATTTATTATCGATGTTAACTTATACAACTTTTTTGTGCATTTTCCTCTCTTAGGTGCATCTTCATTGTTATAGCACACTAAAGTGCACGAAAGTGAATCTAATTGTTCTCACAATGCATAACATTTTTTAATTCTAAAGTCACTTTAGTGTCATCAGTTTTAAATTTTACCCTCAAAAGTCATGTTTCCCTATCAAGAAGTAACTAATTCTAATTTGAATTGTAGATTTGTAGTTATAGGAATGCTAAACTTATATTTAATAGTGAAGTGGCACACTATATGCGTGAACACCAAATCTTAGATTTGCATCTCTTAATTTTGTAATATCATAGTGCTCAAATTTTTGAGAAGATATATTAATACCTTGTAATAGTAAGACAAATGAGCGTTTTAGAGACGAGAAAACCAATTATGAGTTCATTCTTGAAGACAATGCTCTTCAAAATCTTGTTATTAGGTAGATAAATCAAGTACATGTGTACTGTATGTGTGAAAATCTATATCATAGTTGTAATGTAGTAATTTGATTTTAAACTTGGTATCGTTTATCCAACATGTTTGAAATAAATTATACAACCTCCAATAGTGAGGTACTTAAGGTAACACTGGTGTAAAATTGTACTAAAAAACATCACAGATTCAGTACAAGAACATGTGTGAAGATAATTATCATAAAAATGTTCATATGTATATCATAGGTTAAAAAAATTATTCATGTGGTAATGGGAATACTATGGAGTCACGATATGCCAAAGTATCCACCTAAAAGGACGAATCTCCAATTTGCATAACTAAAGTGATACAAATAAATTCTTTGATTCTATAATAGAACTAGCATGTCTTGCATAGTTGTCACGCATACAAGAAATTATCCCTACCCTCACAATCCTCACTTCCCCACCATGTTCTTAGTTCCCACCCTATTCATCTTCTTGTCCCCTTCTTTGTTCCCATCCTTGATCCCATCCTCATCCCCGTATCTATTTTTGTCCACGTTACAAAGCATCCCATGGTTTGTTTTTGCTATTATAAATTAACACCTTTCCCTTCCACATGTTTCAAATGTCATGAAGCTAGATGAGTTTACCTTATCTCCCTCAAGGCTTCTTAAGGACCCCAAGCAACCTTAATCCCACTCATGGAAGGGTTGTAAGCCTTCCAAACCCATTTTTATTTTTTCTAAATTTCTAAAGCTCTAAGCCTCGTGATGATGCTTTCGAGTATCGGCTTCTCATATCTTTCTGCTCAATCTTACTTTAGGCCATATTTGAAATGTCCATTAAATTTTTAGACTATATATACTTTGAATTTCAATATCACATGATCCAGATGTTGGATCCGCAACCTGGTTGCTGTTTATACTAATACACCTATGAAAGTACTCACTTTGAATCCTCAATAGATTGTTGCTTAAACCTCTATAACATATACCCACTTTAAAAGACACCACATGCATCTTGATCCGACAAGTGGTTTCTATGATCCCTCAAAATTACCAAAAATAAGAATAAAAGCCCTCAAGTAATTATATAGATAAGATTCAAAGTAGAATGGATCCATTCTGGTCTATATGATAGAGATACTTTCAAGAAGTATTGTCAATCAAAATCTTTGAGTGCCTAATTTACGTATTCGATACCCCTATTCACTCATATATTAATGATTCTAATATCTTATTAAACGTAAGGGAGCTTGTTGAACCTTCAAGAAATGATTGATTTAGGAATTGTAGAGTGGATATGTTTGGTCAAACTTGGAGGAACCATATCACCATATGACATCAAGATGAACATGTAAGTGAAATTTTTAAATGACTTTGTAAATGCTTAAAAATTTGCCTACTAGATAAAATTGTAAACTAAAACTAACTAGGTAATTTCAACTTTTCAAATCCACACTTGACAATTCTAGGAGGCTTGGACTTACAATTTTCATGTTTAGACTTTACAACAATAATAATGCATACAACAATTTTCTCACTTGTTAACTCCTAAAGTCCCATGGTGTTTTTCGGACCTCCAAAGCCCAAAACTGCGATTTCCTACGACCTTGTGGCTCTCCCAGATGATAATTTTTGCAATTTTTTCAAGCTTCTAATCGTAGGAGCTTGAACCTTACTTTTATCGATAGTTGCATATTAAATTTGAGCTGTTAGATCTTTGCCATTTGTAAGATCATAACAATCAAATTTGAAGCAAAAGTTTTTTTGGTATTGCTAGAGAGACATGTGTACTTTGTCCAAGGGAGACAATGATAAATACCCCAAACATATTGCGCATATTTTATTCCATGTAGGTAATCAAGTTGAGAATGTGCATGCAAAAGTGCATTAGCTTTTATGGAGTTTGGACCTTCATATAAATTATTTTTCATTCCTAGGTATGAAGGTGCATTAGATGTGAGAATTAAGAAGATTGTCTATGCCATTAGAACTACTTCTTCTTGTAGTGATTTCTAGGGGTGAGGACATTCCTTTGGAGGCTTGTTAATTTTTGTGTAAATTGTTTTTGCAGATAAATGAAATCTCTGAGTTTTACAATTTGTGAGGGTAGAAATGAATAAATTAGCAAATTTGTCATAGCCGTCCACAAACTCTTCAAATTCATTGGGACACCTTTAGTATGAATAGTTGTCAAGTAATGTAGGCAACAAACTCATGCTACAAATTTGGACAACAATAATGTATATGTGGGGGGATCACACTCGTTGATAAAAATTATACTCCATAGGTTCGCCAATCGCTCTTGTTACAAACTCATGACAGGTGTTGAGACACGCGTAGTGCAGGGGTTTTGTCAACTCATGACATCTGTTGATGAGATAAAGACACGCGTAGTGCATGGGTTTGTCAACCGCTCTTATTGACAAACTCATAACACGCGTTGAGATAGAGACACGCGTTGTGCATGGGTTTGTTAGCCGCACTCGTCACGACAGCTATTGAGACACGCGTACTCCACATGATTGTCACTCGTTCTCGTTCACAAACTGATGACACCGTTGAGACTCCCGTAATGCGTATATATATCAAACACACAACCCTTCACACCCATTGCGAATAAGTTTCAACAACTCTTCAGTTTATAGCCGCAATAGATGCTTTCAATTTGGATGTCATTCCTTCGATGTTGTCCGCTAAGCCTTCCGAGTGACTCAGTCGAAAGATGTTTGTTGTTGGTTGAGTGTGCAATGTTCATCGACACTTTTGACAACGGAGCGATACACCGAGGTAAGTAGATTTCCATCGAGTATTCTAGGTTCTTGAGTTAAATTCTATGCAAAAGCTTCTTCATTTTAAGAGATTACACTTGTTGCAGCGAGTAAGTTGGGTGCTCAATGGTCGTTTCAGTAAGTTGAGTTCTCAATGATCGTTTGATTAAGTTGAGTTCTAAATGATTGGTCGTTTGAGTAAGTTTAGTTGTGAATGATCGTTTGAGTAAGTTGAGTTCTGAATGGTTGTTTTTTCAGTGATAGTTGCACTCGGATTACTGCTCGGATTACTGCTGGTGTGGCACATTCTCCTCTCAATAGCTCAACACTTGTGTTAAGGATTGAAATGCTTAGCTCTACAGTCCACCAAATAAGCCCTCATTGGAAAGTAGATGCATCCTCACCCCCTGGCATGTGCAGTGCAGATCATATGCATTCTTCAGAGTCGTATCTATTTTTCCTACCTTAGACATCTCATACGGCTCTTTCTCGTCTCCAGCTGAAAACCATCGAGCCTCGACAAGGAGATGCAAGATTCGGCGAAGCCCAAGATCCGATGGCGATGACAAGTGTGTTTCTTCACGGCGTGGGCATTTTCCAAAACATTCAAATCCAGGCTGAGAGGGCTTTGCAAAATGCCCACCCGCGAGGAGACACACCTGCCTTCGCTATCATATTTTGCTGCAGATTGTTTTCAAGCTCTTCCTGAGGCGAAGCATCATGCGGAGCTACCGAGTGCAAACACTGAAAACCAAAACAAGCATCGCAAATTTGTTACATAATATGTTGTTCTGTGTCTGCATTCGATTGTTTTCGTTTTCAGTATTTGCACACGATAGCTCCGCACACAAGAAGACGGATTTGGAGCATGAGGCGAGAAGGCACGACACCGTGAAGAAACAGAGGAGATAAGCATACTGGTTTATTAGTGAACATGTTCATATGTGGTTTCTCATCTTGTGGTTCCATGTGCAGAAAGATTAGTGGTAGGGCACTCAACGTACAACGAGCTGGTGACTAAACAAGTTGAGCTCAACAAGGAAGAGAGAGCAAGTTTCGAGCACCTACTACAAGAACATCAAGCGAAGTAGAGGCGCAAAGTGGAGAGCAGTCCTTATAGCGTCCTCTAGAGTATTTGCAAACACCACCAGTCTGTAGGGCTGTAGAGTCGGACGTGAATGGTCTGTGCAACCATGGCGTATCCACAATTCTTTCATACATTCAATATATTCTGTATCTGCACATGAACATGTGTACTTGATGTATAAATGCATCGGAGTGCAAGGACTCTGTCTTCAGATCCCATACATGTGATAACCCTGCCATGGAGAGCCAAGCCACGCTTGCACTGTACAGTATATTGTCAAAATCACGGTGTCCTGAAAGACACAGTAAATTTAAAAGTGAATAGACTTCAATGTACAAAATTCAAGCAGGCCTTCTCGAGACCCCTCAATTAAGATTGTCTTTGTAGCAACTGCCAGAGAATGTTGACCAGTTGCTGCTCTTCTTTCGAAACTTCCTGACTCTTGCCTTTAAATTCCTCCACTCGCTTACCCACAACGTCCTTCAGTTGGGTAATGTCATCACTCTTGCTGCTGTCTGGATGACGAAGAATCTCTATCAGAGCTTGCACAGCAGCTTGCCGCACATCAACATCCGAGCTTTTTGCTAGGCTTGTCAACGACGTAAGAAATCCTAGTTGAATTGCTGCTTTGCGATCCTCTGGATTCGCTTGAAGAAGGTAATGCAGTACCTGCAAAGCTTTCCTGCATTTCCAACAATAGAACTCTGAGTGGCATGCAGATTAGCCAATGGTGTAACTTTTGATGCAATTTCTGGTACTTCTGCAATGTTCCATGTCGTGCAGGTATTTACATACCTCTGAAATCTGGGATCGTCCGATGCAACTGCCTCTCGTAACCCTGCAAAGCCATTCGACCGCCTGAAGGCTTCCGTTGCTACTTTGTTATGCCTGATTAGAGCTGTCAGAAGCCAAATGAACAACGTGAGAATCAATTCCATTACGACTAACCTGTAAGTACCAAATCTACAGGAGTTTAATAACTATATAGAGATCACGATGAAAGAACCGTAATCACTGTATTCGACTACTAGCTTACAAAGTGAAAGTTGTCTTCTGAGCCTGAGCACTAAGAATCGACAGTAAGACCTTATCAATTCGCATAATATTGTGAACATGCTTGCACCATGAAGAGCTTGAACAGAACAAATGGACTACTGACATGAAATGGCACCCAAGGCCTTCGTTCGCACTTTTCGGTCCTCGTCAGAAGTAAAAGGTACCATCAGCTTATCCAAACCATTACAATCCATCACTTGCTGCTGGCTCTTTGGATTATTCTGTACGATAGTGCTCACAACTTCAGCTGCGCGCGCCCTTATTCCAGCGTTCGGATTCTTTAGATAGTTCAACAAAGGCACTAAGCCTCCAATTGCATGCAAATCTGCAGGAAAAAACAGGAGAAATATTGTCACTCAGATGATCACAAAGCACTCAAACCTCCAAGATGCATCAACACACTTCCAAATTGTGAACCGGACAAAACATTGAATAGTATGCTTGGGTCATACCATTCGCCATGTCGATGGACTCGACATGTTCTTGAAGCTCCTCCAACATGCCTGCAAAATAGAGGTTCAAGATACCATTAACTTGCTTGCATTCAAAATCTTAACTGTGCAGCTGAAGTTAACTTGCTTGCATTCAAAATCTTAACTGTGCATCTAAACCCTAATCTTATCATGAGCTCCCCTAAACCCTAAACCCTACAGCTGATGAATCTCACATACCTTCAAGTTCCTCTACAGTAATTTCCTGAGCCTCAAGGACCTCAGTAGGCAGGCTCATCAGCATAGAAATCTCCTTCATACGCTTAACGATATCCACGGTCTGATCTTGCATGGCTTCAGCGAAGAATCGCCTATCCTCCTCACTGTGATGATACATTCAAACAGGTCATCCCTCAACCCTAAACTAAAATTTCAAACCAGACCAAGCTTAATCTACAATGAAAACCTTCCTTTCCTGCGGGCGCGACTCCATTGACCTCCATTGAGGATTATAGTACCTGATTTGTCGAGGAGCCTGAGTACCATCGCTATGAGCTATACTCCATTTCAATAGACCTTTCCAATCAGGTCCTGAACCGTCCATAGCTTCGAATCTGCACCAAATTCTTCACTCTGAAGCTCAAAAAGACTGCCGAAAATGCAGTGTTCTTGTAGTAGAAGAGACTAAATAAGTCTGAGTGTCATAGGAACTTGCAGTGGACGGTACGAGAGAAGAATCGGAGAGATCACAACGATGTGAAAGAAGCTGCGAGAAGGTCTCGGAAGCATTTATTATCATCCGTCCACTTGCTGCGAAGTTTCATCCATCCATGTATTGAAAGCGGAACCTCGAGAGCAATCTCGTTATTGTGACTATTTGAATTCAGGAGCGTGATTGTATGAATTTACGGAACGGGACGATCATTTCCCGTTTCAATTTGCATTCGGAATCATGGTAAGTCGCGATTTTCTGTGTATCGCTGGGGCTAGGGTTCTGGGTTTTGGCGTTGTTGCGAGATATCGTGTTTTGGGTTTTTGTGTTGTTGCGAGATATCGTGTATTGGATTCTTTTGAGATACTCGTTCGTTATTGAGATCCTACGCATATCTTCTCTGGTTCTCCCATTTGTTACGGTGTAGATTTTTTTTTCCCTCATGTTGGAGAATTAGGGTTTGGGGTTTCTCTGAGCGCGGAGAATTGAATTATACTGATTTTTATTGTCGCCGTCATTTCTTTCGAGCAGGCAACGCTTGCGGACTCTTTCTTAGCAGATTTGGAGGACCTTTCCGACGACGAAAATCACGATGAGGTATACTTCAGTCGGTTTTCCTTCTTTTTGGTGCTTTGCTGATGTTTCCAAGGAGTTGCTCTTAGAACATTATGCTTATTATGGCGACGAAATTTTTATCAACACATTACACATAAAATACTCGTACATACCTTTATGACGGAGTACTTCATGTAAAGGGATGTTTTCTAGATTAGGGTTTGGAGTATGTTCGATACTCCTCAATCGATTTTTTTTACCGAATCGGCCATCCATAGTTCCATAGGTGAAGGCAGTATGAATATGCATCAAGAATACACGAGTACGAATCATGTTCGAATGAGAGTTATATTTTGAAAGTTTTCTTAGGCAATCAAGGTTTTAGGATCTCTAACCAATGAATATGTTTGTCTGTGAATCCGACTGTCGTAGCGAAGTAGCAAACTGTTAAATGCTGGTAACATGGGGAGTCGCGGTCCGAGTCCTGAGATGGATTGACAATCTTTAAACTGGTGCTAATTCAGGCCCTTGGGGCTAGCAGGAGGTTGCCGAAGCCGCAGAAGAGGCTCCCGATGGAGACGAAGATATGGCCGAGGCCGCCATACTTAACTACGATGACTTGGACAATGTCGCCAAATTACAAAAGAGTCAACGATTTCACGACATCATGAAGGTACGTTCTCTCTCCCCTCGACATTACATCATCCTCATTCCTGCTCTATATTCTTACTTTTCACTCTTCAGTTTGTCGTATACAATACTCAGTCACTTGTGGTCAGTGCAGAAGGTGGATGATGCGATGGCGAATGGCACTGACACATCATTCAAAGGAGTGGTGGTGGAGGATGATCCTGAGTATCAACTCATAGTGGAATGCAATGCGCTATCGGTCGACATTGACAACGAGATCACCATAATCCACAACTTCATTCGAGACAAGTATCGTGCGAAGTTTCCTGAGCTCGAGTCACTCGTGCTGCATCCGATTGATTACTCTCGTTTGGTGAAGCAGATAGGCAATGAGATGGATCTCACTTTAGTCGACTTGGAGGGGCTGTTACCGTCTGCTACTATCATGGTGGTATCCGTCACAGCTTCCACAACAAGTGGAAAGCCGCTTTCAGAGGAGAATCTGCAGAAGACGATCGATGCATGTGATCGAGCCCTGGCTCTGGACGAAGCGAAGAAGAAAGTGCTGGAGTTTGTGGAGAGCAGGATGGGCTACATTGCACCGAATCTGTCGGCGGTTGTTGGCAGCACAGTAGCTGCAAAGCTGATGGGAGCTGCAGGAGGTCTTAATGCTCTTTCCAAAATGCCCGCTTGCAATGTACAGATCTTGGGTGCGAAGAGAAAGAACTTGGCTGGATTTTCGACGGCAACGCAGCTGCCACATACAGGATTTGTTTTTCAGACTGAGATTGTGCAGAGCACTCCTCCTCCGCTTCGGATGAAGGCTTGTCGTCAAGTTGCAGGAAAGTGTACGCTTGCTGTGAGAGTTGATGCCACTCGAGGTGATCTTTCGGCGAAAACTGGACAGAATTTTCGAGAAGAGATTCGGAAGAAGATCGAAAAGTGGCAGGAGCCTCCCCCTCCTAAACAACCTAAACCCCTTCCCGTCCCTGATAGTGATCCGAAGAAGAAACGAGGTGGTCGTCGTCTCAGAAAGATGAAAGAGAGGTTTGTCATTCTTCTCTACCTAAACTGTGGCATCTTTCTCGCTTGATTTCTTGCGGGGCTAATGATGAATTATTGTCTTCTTTACAGGTATGCCTTGACTGACATGCGCAAACTTGCGAATCGGATGAAATTCGGTACACCTGAGGAGAGTTCACTCGGTAATTTCCTTCAACTAGAACCATTTCTTCCTGCACCTCGCATATTATCTGTACTCGGATTGTGATCAAATCATAATCATATGAGAAGCCATCGGTGAAAAATGAATGTACTTTCATTCAAGAAAGTGTGCCCAGATCATGAACTATTATGTGCTTTCTTTGATCCACTATGTACGCATAGTAGACGAGCTTTATGCTTGTTAATAATTAAGCTTTGATAATGCTATGTGCAGGGGATGGATTGGGAGAAGGCTATGGAATGCTTGGACAGGCCGGCAGTGGCAAACTGCGGGTCTCTATTGGACAGAGCAAGCTCGCTGCTAAGGTTGCGAAAAAGTAAGTGTTCTGCAATCACCTCATTTCTAGAATGCTAAACCCTGAACCTTGGAACTCTAAACCCCTAGGTTTTACTACATGTAATTGCTAGTAATCAAAAGCGTTTCCTGACCGATTTCGACGATTTTCTATTACTGTTGTAGAAACTGTACTTTGGTTATGTGGATTGTACTGAGTGCTTTTTCTTTCGCAGGTTCAAGGAGAAACACTATGGTAGCAGTGGTGCCACTTCGGGTCTTTCTTCAAGTCTTGCATTCACACCTGTCCAGGTTTGTTTTGATCAATTTTTTTTGGTTTGAGTGACCGATTTCGTGCCTGAAATCTCGGTAGAATCCAGTTCTTGAGATTTTCTAGCCTCGAGATTTCACCATTTTGATCATTCTCTTTGATTTGGGTCGCAGGGTATCGAGCTGAGCAATCCCCAAGCACAGGCAGGCTTGTTAGGGAGCGGCACGCAAAGCACCTATTTCTCAGAAACAGGAACTTTTTCAAAGATCAAGAAGCCGAATTTTTGAGGTAGACGTAAAACCCAATCTGGGCGGTTGTGTTGAGACTTAGTTCTTTGCAGGCGGCACAAGCATTGCGAACTTGTTTATAGCTTTGACATTTCTAATTCATACGTACTCTTCTTCTTTTTTGTTACGCCAATACCCATGTGAGGTGGATTGGATTGTGGTCTTTGATAGAGCTCAGAACTGGTGGTTTTTCGAGGTTGTCATTTTGATAATAACTTGTTACCGCCAGAACTGGAATCAAGATACTCATGATCTCTCACATGAGTTTCTGTAGCCGTACTATGCAAGTTCTGTCGGAAGCTAACAGTACAAAGTGGACTCCGTTTAATTTGTGTACAGACCGCAACGAACGGGAAAGAACAGACTTTCACAGTTACTAAGATCTCCACGATTTACGGATGTCTGTAGTTTTACGTCAACGAAGTAATGTTTCCGTAGTCAGAAATTAAATCACTTGACGTACAGTAAGCCAACTTCAGCACGTCTCCCAGGACGGAATTTCATAGATATCAGCGGGATGACGAAATCCACACGCAATAACCTTGACACTGCTCAACTTCAATGGTGTCGGAAACCGTGACTTCTGCCAAGTGCTATTGTCTGATAGCAGGTTCATCCATTGTACATGACCCGTTCCAAGGTCTCAGCATTCGTTCATGCATGACCTTATCGGAAGGTATCGTCGGTACAGGATTTAATCCATTTTATTCTCTGGAATTGACTTCCCCATGTGACTTGGGGTTCGTTACTTCGGGGGACGTGAATGACGAGATGCCGATGATCGAATACCGATGATTCTCACTTCTGTTGGACGTGAGAATCATCGGTAACTAATCTAATCTTGTCCGTTTATTGTTAATCCTCTGGCATTGTTGATCTTCTGGCATGCTCAGAACCATATCTCTTGTGGAGTGGTGCAACCGTATTGCCTGCACCTTATCGTATCGTAAACTAGGGCGAAATCAGATCTTCGATTCCTGGTCATCTTCGATTTCAGCTCAACGTGGAAGAGCCCCAGGATCTATCGATCAGCTGCAGTGGATATGGAGATATGAAGATCTTAATGCTTAAATTAGATCGATATGGGTAAATTTCTCAAACAGAGAAACTATTCATTGTACAATGAAATTAGAAGACTAAAGCTGTGAAAAGCAAGAGAATTTTTTAAACTTTTTTTTTTACATGTTAGTAATTGGAAGTTGATGTGATTGGCTAAAGTCACATATTATATGATAATATTGAGAAAGCTTACTAATAACTTAAGAGGAACACCAACAAGGGAGAAGAAGTTTCACCACCTTTAAACATTATGATCTCACAATGGGAAAATATTCGAGCATGAGATTTGATATACTTATACATACAAGTTATGTACTAAGTCCTAATGTTACATACCCTAAAAATACATCAAAAAGGTAAAACTTTTACCCTACATCAAAAGAGGGTAGCTTTTGCAAGTTTTTCCAGCAATTTTGAGACTAATCCACTTTAGGAGTTGACCAAAACTTACATATCAATAGTTGGAGAAATAATCAAAACCCGGGCAATTTCTAAAAAGCTCAATGACTCGTTGTTCCATGAGGATTTCTTCGTTGTGGAATGAGATATTTGTAGCAAAAAATTCACACTTCCCCTCTAGAGCTTGATTGTTGGTGATACTTGTTGGAATGGGTTGTTGCATTGCTTGTGAAAAAGATGAAATATGATATTTCTACCGAACCTTGGGTCTTCGTGTAAAGAGCAAATGGAGTCTACCCTTGCCTGCATTTGCAATTTGGAGCACAAGGATCATTATCGCCCATGGGGTCTGAAACGGGCAACCCAAAATTGGTTCATAGCACTTTTTGAACTTGGACATCATGAATGAACTTGTTAATGATGAGCTTTTTGAATGCATCATAAGAAAGTGACCACTTCGACATCAAAAATATAAGTGACAAGTTGAGTATAGTGAGAGATGTTGCTGCATAGTGACTTTCATGCAGTTTTATATTAATTAATTAATGTTGGGCCTTCCCTACCACATGAATCCCCTTAAGGGGGAGCCACATGGACCCCATGAGTGCACTTAATATTAAAATGTTATTCTTCAAGTACAGTCCCCAGCCCTCTTGTACTTGCTCAGACTGAGGGAGGAAGCAACTACAAACGATATGGGGTAAATCCGCTCTCCCAAGACTCCTTGCCTACAAGACCCCTGCCCCCAAGACCCCTCCAGCTAGACCCCTCCCACACCCCCTCTTCTCCGCATTTTCAAGCGTGCTTCGCGGCCCGCATTCCAGGGACGTTAATGAGATTGTGGGAGATAGTGAGAGCTACGTAGCAGGTTCAGTTGGATAAGAGCTCCTCGCACGCTTCCTCGGGCATTCTTGGGCGTTGAAGGGTTCAACTTGAGAAAATCTTAAATAATGCATACGTAGATCTTGAAACAAATGAAACTGAAAAGAGCCATTTTGGCTGGCAAAAGATTTTCAAAAAATGGTTGAACGTAGTTCCTCAACAAATGAATTTCTTAGAAACAAGGATTTAGGTTTAGATTTAGATTTGGGTCCACATGCAGGTACGGTCCCGTGCGGACTGCACCCTCTCCTCTGGTCCCGCGCGCGAGGGGGGTCATCCCGATGGACAGTTGGACTGGAGACTCAACCATACTGTCCATGTGAAAGCCCATGGCTCACTGGTAGGAGGGTCCATAACTTGTGTCACAATGCAAGGTACCAGGGATATCATCTGCATGCTAAAGGTACTATCACCAGCATGGGTGTCATACTTTTCATAGCAGATGAGTTTATAAACCCCCCCCCCCCCCAAAAAAAAAAAAAAAAACAGTATTCTTGTTGCGTTGTACTGTCAAAAGTACACTAAATTTGAATTAGTGTTAGATTATTATAAGATTTGAAAATGCTATAACTTTTTACTTTTGTTTAAAAAAATTTACCAAGAGCGTTGATTCTGATACTATATAAGGACCCCCATCTGGCCAATATAGTGGGTAAAATTATTGAACAACAGTAAAAACTTATGACTTGTTTATATCTAACACTAATTATCAAATTTAGTGTAGTTGGCTTTAAGTAATCTTGATGTTGAGGCTTTTCAATTTCTTGTTCCTTGGCAAGGTAGTTACATTTTATGTAATTTTACCATGAGTGCACATAAACAAAACATAGAGAAAAGCTTGAATTTTTACATGGGGTATGCTGAAATTCAATTAAAAAGACCTACCTTTCATCAGTGGAAAAGGCATGTGAAATATTATTATTTTTTATGTAGAAAATTCAAACGGGTAGGACATGCTTTGGTACCTTCGTTACACATACCAAAAAAAAAAAAAAAATTGAAATTTTTTTGATGCATTTTTGAAGTTTTTGCGTGTATATCAATTTTGGGCAAATTTTGATAATAAATGAGCATATACTGCAGTTTTGGGCAGATTCTAGTTTGTCCGCAATTATAATGTTTCCAAACTTTGACAACAAACATCTCTTAACCCTTAAATGCCCAGCCCCTCTGAAAATATACTAAAAAGCATGCCTGAGGGGCATGCTTGGGCGCTTAAGGGTTAAAGTACGGAAATTTTTGAAGCATGAATGGTTTTTTGTGGGGAAACGTATGGAAAATCTTTGTCCTTTGCAAAAAGTTCGTACCTCACACGACATAAACATAGTAAATCAAATGCAACTAAAGTCATAACGTCTAGATTTTGAACACTTGCAACTTTAGGGGATTAAACCTTGCTTTTACTCATTGTCTTTCCCCTAAGCCCCCCTCCACATACCGTTTAGCTTGTTATCATGTCGTATTCAATAAGGGTTGTTCTTCCATTAAATGAAAGGTGACTATCTCCCAAAATCTCCTTTATGCTCCCGAGATGCGGCCCACATTCCACGCCGGAATATGCGGAGAAGAGGGGTCCAACTGGAGGGTCTTGGGGCGGGGGTCTTGGGAGCAAGGGTCTTGGGGCGGGGGTCTTGGGAGCAAGGGTCTTGGGGCGGGGGTCTTGAGGCGGGGGTCTTGGGGTCGTGGAGGCTGGGGTCTTGGGGGGAGGAGATATAACCCATATTGTTTGTAACTGCTTCCTTTCCTCAGTAAGTACAAGAGGGCTGGGGTTGGGGGCTCACATAAGGAATAAAACGATAATGTAAAGTAGTATCATTGATGGGGTCCACGAGGCATCTCCTCAAGGGGGTCCATGTGGCAATAAAAGCCCTTGATTAATTAATTAACGTGTTGCTGCGTAGTGAAGGTCACTATGCAGCAACATCTCAACATCAGATGACATTGTTATATAACTACTCACTATAAGAAACCCGTGTTTTTTATGACGCATTTTTTGTGACGTGGAGATGTTTTTATGTATCAAAAGTAACATAAAGACCTTGGATGCAACATCAAACCTAACATAAAAACAGTTGCATGTCACAGAAAATTCGTCATACAAAAAACACGGGTTTCTTCTAGTGTACTTCCTTAACCCCACAGCTCGGACGGGTTTTTTCCCATGTCGCATTCGGGGCCTACATTATCTACTTGTCATGTCCCATTGTCGGGACGTAACCATAAAGGATGCTCTTAGCATCATATAGGTCCTTAGATTCTTTGTACTTGATTCTCTTATTCTTATAATATTGATTTCTTATTACCCATCTACAGGTATAGTAGCACATCTTTCCATTTTTTGGGTCACAATGATGTTATTCTTTTACTGCTTTTGAAATAAAAAATAAATTTACACAAGATGCCTTACAAATAAAAGTATAAGGTAACTTGCACCTACAATTTTCCTATATATATTTTTTTAGGGCTTTTCAATTATTAATAAATCTTTCCAGCTTGGAAAGACAGGTTTTTGGGACAATGAGTTTTCTGTGGCCCTTCAATAATAAGGGCTCCATTCCCATGTGAGACCCGTCCCCGGAATTCCATTGTAAAAGCCCTTGAATATTGAATAATTATCAAGAAGGGGAATCCACATGTATTTCTTTAACCCCTAAAGGTCCTTGATACAAAAAATTTTAAATTATCAAAAAGAACCTTCTTCTACTTAAGGTGCAAAGAAACTCAATCTAAGCATTGATTAGAAGATCCAACCGTATGATCTTGAAGTTAACTTGACCCTTTTCTCGAATGTGAAATTTGAACCGTTAATTTTTCTCCAATTTTGAGGTTATAATGGCCAAAGTTGGCTGAATCTTCTCCCTGCGGAAATTTCAAAAAGCGATTTCCGCTTTCTTGGACCTTTGGCGGTTAAAATCCAACTTTAAGTCCTTCTTGTGAGGGAAAAGTGGTCCTCCATTTGAGAAAGCAATATTCATCCTCAAAAAGGGCAGGGATAAAAGGACATGGGCCCAAATTTCATGAGTGGGCACTAATTTCAACACTATCGACATCTCATAGAAACTATGAATTTATATTCTTGGGAGCCAACTTGAAATTGAACAACATTTTCTCTCTCGATTGATTAACCCTTACACGCCCAAGACTTAAATCTGCTCTCTAGCTTTTACTGCACTCAACTTTTCTCTTATGCTTTGATGTCAAACTGGTGACCTTCTTGTGATGCATTCAAAAAGTGAAATTCTCGAATTCAAATTACAGCTTGTATGAGTGATTTTGTGCTTTTAAAAGGATTGGTCAGGGTTGTACATAACCTTGTAGGAGGTTGCAAGCTCATCATTGATTTAACCTCGTAGGAGGTTGCAAGCTCAAAAAAGTGCACTATTCATGATGGCCCAAGTCCAAAAGATGCAGTGATCCAAATTTGGGGTGCCCAATTCACACCTTTTGGGTTGCCCTTCTCACACCCCATGGGCATTCAAGAGTTAATGCATTAATTGGTTTTTTATTTTTTATTTTATTTTATTTTTTAAAATTAGAAAGATCAAATGAAAACACGAGTCTTTTCCAAAAGTGGTAACTCCACATTTCTGCAAAAGGACAATTGTCCTAATTGGTAAATATATATGGTGTACAGACATCTAAGTATATCTGTAGTAGTGGGATTGTGGACACAGTTGTCACACCGACTAAAGGTGAATAATTTGATCTTTAAAGGTAACAAATTCATGTAATAAAACTCATTCTTGTTTGCAACAATCATTTGTTTTAATCAATTGATAAAGAATCAATCCCCCTCAATAACGCACGGAAGAAGTAGCAAAACTTTGGAGCATATGTGATTTTGTCAATCACATATGCTCCTACTAACGCATTGCGTGCTCCTTGACACACTGAAAAATTCCATGCTTTTCCCAACTTTGAATGTTTCCCACTATAATTCTTGACTTAAGTATGATTTTCTTCTCTATGAAGAAGAAGTGCCTTGCACTGCATCTTAACCCCTAAACGTCCCCTTCAAATAAAAAAAAGAAGCTAGTTCAATGGTAGATGAAGGAGATATAACTCTCATTCATGTTTTCACTTTTTTCTTTATCGTAGGAACATCAATCCAATACCAAAGTTTTTTGGATCAAAAAGTTGTGGGGAATTGTCTTAAGATCATGATTATGTGAGATCAAATATGAAATTATATTATTTTTTTGGATCAAAAAGTTGTGGGGAATCGTCTTAAGATCATGATTATGTGAGATCAAATATGAAATTATATTATTTTTGATCTCACATAATTGACCAGTTTGCAATCATAAAACAAACCTCAGAGAAATCCGAAATTAAATCAAAAGCTGCCTCAACTAAATGCATGCAATTGATTCATGAATAATTCATTAGACCAGAAGCCACACTTAATTAATCACACGAACTAGACTTGCCTTGGGACTCAACCAAAGTGATTTCGTCAAAAACTGACTCAGTTCACATGATTGAAGAAGTTATAACTCTTCAAAGTTTGTACCCTCATCTAAAACAACATTGTGAACATTAATTTAGTGATTAAAACCTTACACTACTACATGATAGTTTAAAAATAACATAATCCTACACCAGAATTTATGTGAGGATTACGAAGCCGCCGTAACTAAAAACGAAGACGGCTACTATTTTATGAGATTTTATTCTATTTTTTAAAATTTTATTTTTTCAAAAAAAAAAATTAAAATTTTTTCACTTCAAATTTTTTAATAAGCAAGGAACCAAGACTGAAGAGCTCAGACCTGTGGAGTTTGAAGCAAAGGAATATAAGGTAGCCATGGACCTTCTTCACTCTCACCTTTCAAAAGTCGATCGAGGCTCACATTCCTCGTATGTCACCACTGACTCTTCTTCCTGTGCCGAGCCTGGAGCCGATATTGCTGATCGACCCTTATCTCCGTGATATTCACCGTGTTTCCGATCAGATTTGTTAAGGTATACACTCGAATCACGCCATGATTTCATTCGCCATTATCTTTGACTACTCTTCAAACTTTGCAAATGAATCAGTTTCTCCATGCCTGCCTCCTGAGTGTCTTGCGATCACCTGGGTACTACTTTTGGCAAATTGCAGTTCTAAACCAGCAGTGCAATCAGTCGGTAAGAATACGCTCGGGCCGAGAGAGCAAACCAGTCGAGCATTGTATATGATTCTCTCTGCCAGTATGTATATATATATATATGGTTGAGAAACGGATCTAGATCTGGGCTTTGCAGCACTGATCGATCTAACCCTGAATTTGTTGAATTGGCATATATTATATTTGAACTAGAATGCTAGTGATTGCGCTTTTTCAGTTCCAAATCTCATCCATTTGGTGCTGCAGAAACTAAAATTTTTTCTCTTTGCTTACTCACGTTCGTTGGCTATGTAGACTGAATGATCTAGAGTTGTACTGTTTTCAGGCTCCGCTAAGTCACTTACTGCTTTTGACTTGCAGCGTAAGCACTGAATCGAGTCCCTGACTGTACAAGTTTGAGATGGTTCTGACTGCCTAATTCTTTACTTTGTGTTGTCACAGATCAGAAGGATCGTGCTCTGAAGCCGCGAGCGACTGGAACGATCGAAACGGTGAGCTTCTCTTCAAAATTTGATTTCCTCAATGACAGTGTAGACCTTGTTCAGTTTTTCGGATTGCATGACTTTACAAAGATTGGTGACACTTCGCTAATTCTTAAGACTGAAGTTGAATCTTGTTCTGTCAACAACACCCGATTGTTTAACTTCAAGAATGTGTCTTATGTACCAAACGCGAGCTCATGTTGAACTGTTAGACCTGTCAATTTCTTTATGAATTGTTGGTTTGACGAGACGAATGGAGGAAGTTCACTACCTGGTTGTTATATTGGACACTCGATCATGTCCGCTCAAGTCATGAACATTTGAGTCCAATATGACAAACATGGTAAATGAATTGAGATGCTCTTCTCGCTAACTAATGAGAGCGATAATGTAGTTGCTATCAGATTCAGAAAGTTATCATTTAGTATTACCTGCCTGAGTGTTGTCTCATTATTTGAACCGATGATGCTCAACTACGAGGTCAATATAAAACATGGAAAATACATACTGAGATTATTAAGATAAATTGATATAAGATGTATTTAATGTCATGATAGAGAACGTACCTTAAAGCTTCAATGTCAATCTCCTACGTTGTACATTCGTAACTGACTACGCCATGGCGACTCTCAGAGTAGTCTGTTACTTTGACAGACAGTAACGTTATGAATTGTACCAGTACGAAACAGAAAACGGTACTGACACCAACCGAGTGACGTTCAAACAGACCAAAGTTTTGACCGCAGTTGTTTTAACTGAATTTTTAGTTTACTAGGATGGCGTGTGGCATGATGCGTACCTGGTTTTACTCACATTCTTTTGCAATATAATTCAATGGCGTGTTCCGTACTGTCATCAGATGACGTTAAAGAATTATTAGCAATCGAACAAGTCGCAGTTGAATTCTAATCTGAGAAATGTTTATCGTTTAAAAGTACCGCTATCAATGCAGGTGTACTTCAGCATTGCCGACGAATTCCGTAGTTTAAGGATGCAAGTATGTTAAGTTAGTTTGTTAAAAACGAGGGTGGGTCACAGAATAACGGTTAACATTTGTGTTATGTGTGAGGAGTGGGGTCATCTCGTTAGACTAGTCAAAGACCTTACTTTCGACAAAGGATCAGAAAGTTGCTGTCGAGATTGTTTACCATTTCTTATGTGGTGGAAAGTACAAGTCTCAAAACTCTTCAACAATTTAAATATTGTTAAAGTGTGTTCTGAATCAACTTAGGAACAAGTAAACCGGACACAATCTAGTAAGACGGAAGGTTTCATGGTTTAAGACAATTCCCATTGATCGATGGATAGAAGTTCGATGTACTCGAAATGTCTGCGACCAATCCTTACCGACGATTCAGTATGTCCATTTACATATTCCAGCCAGTAGCTTTCGAAGTTAGTGGGACGAAATTGCATGAGACTCACTGATTGGAGTCACCAGAGCTTTGGTCTTGTCCACAACCTCAACAGTTGCAATCTTTTTGGGGTCAAATTCCTACGGATTGGGCCTACGGAGATTAAAGATTGTGCATGAAAGTGCTGAAATATTCCTTACCATATGTTCTTGGGGCAGATGCTTTAAATGATATTTTATTATCTTTTGTACTATTGAACTGTTGTAGGAGTTCCTCTTCAGCCTATGAGAAGACCAACTGATTCTCATGGAAGAATCAGCTGTGTACTTGTGTTGAGTGCATTACAGTCTACATAGTAAAGAGTTAGAAAATTAATTTGCTCGGAAATATTTGTTGTTAGTTCACTTGTAGATTTGGTTTTGAAGTGAACAACGTTTTCATTTGTGTTCGAAAGAAAAAGATTAGAGTTGTTCTAATTGAGTCTTGACATATATGGCTTGTTCGTAGTAATTTTAGTGTGTAGTGGTTGAGTTTGTTGAATGTGATATGATTGTTATGTCCTGTGGGCATATTATCAAGGGTAGGTCGAACGGACACTTTATTCACGCCAATCCTCATGGGTCTGGTGTTCTTCTTCTTCTTGATATGATTGTTAAAGTTGAAAATGGTCACTTAAATGGAATGTTATTTCTTGTGTTTGTGGGTTTATAAATTTTTTGAGTTGGTGTGAAAATTGATATTGTGCTTAGGGCAAAGATGGAAACTTACTTCGGAGCGGTGGATGGGAGCCTCCAATTTGGTGGTCCACCGTATGGAGATGGTGGTCCTATTGAGTGCCAATGGGAGAAGAAAAAGAAAAAGTGATTGGCTCACATCGACAGGTGCATGGGCTTGCAAAATGTGGAATATCATTTTGCAAACTGTTCATGGACATGTATCGACATGTGCATGTGATCCACTGGCTAAAACGTTTCTCATAGACCCCATTATAACACATGGTGAGAAGGAAGGACGTGGAAACCAAACACGTAGACTTCTCATAATACTAAACACGTAATCTTAACTCATAATACAATTATGTCAATCCTAGAATGAACAGTCAAGTGTTTACTTAAACACAAATAGAATATGGTCATTATTTGGGTGCAGATTTCACTATGTGAAGTACTTGTAATGAGGCCTTACGTTTGTAGTTACCCATCTACACAGAGGATTTGAAGTAGATGACGTGGTTATCTCTTATGAAGTAATGGTTGGCTTTAGGTTGAAGGAACATTATATAGTCTTCGTCTTTGTGAGGGCAACCAAAATCAGTCCAACTTGGTTACTTCCACATGTTAGTATCTGTTCCAAGGGTAAAAACAATGTTCCTTCAATCACTACGTTCTAAGGGATCATATTTTGAATGATCCATTATGTATTTGTGATTGAACGTACTATATGTATCTACCTTTTATTTATGCTTCATGTTGTCACTAGATATAGTTGGTGTTGAGACTTAGTTTGTCCTTGTAGCTTGATTTTACGTAAACCCGTGGGAGGCTTAGAGGACATAAACGTGCTATGTAGTTTAGATGGTAGAAGTGCTGGAAGTCAATTTTGGAGATGTTCTAAAGTTAGGTATTCAAAACTAAAGCAATACTAATAGTGGCTCATTAGACTCAACTACGTAGGAGGTACATAATAGATCTTAGGGCTAATTTCGAATGGAGTTACTATAAACACTTTAAGAGTGCACCACTTAAAGATCAACTTCAAGTCAAACTTCAAAAATTCATAAGAGATTCTTTCTTAGATAATCCAGAAATTATCATTTTTCCATATCCACACTTCTATTTAATTTTCTCTTTCACACAAATTTATTACATGGGTAACTTTTATACATATTTTTCTTGCTAAAATTTGCCTCTAGTATAAGTACCTTATTTACCATAAAATAAAGGAAGATATAGAACTATTAGCTGATATAGAAACATGAATGATGGCCAAAAAGTTTGATGATTGTATATCTTATGTTTAGACATCTTGAAAAAATGAAATTACGTGGACCCTTGGTACTTCTCAATAGAGAACAAAGATTGCAAAATTTCTATTATAGGCAATATTCTTATGTTGGTATTAAAATAGAATACTTTGGACTTGCGATCTAAGTGAGATATTTCAATTTTCTAGAGTTATAAAGAAGCTAACAACGTAGCATATGTTTTCACATGAAACCACAAGAACACCTCTTTACTTTTTATTCAATTGAATTTTGACTTTAGAAGAGAGTAAGTTTTTGATATAACTCTATGACTATCTTTGTTTTTTGTATCCTTGTAGCTACTTGAAGTTAAATGATGGATGATTCAAAAATTCATGAAGTAAGTAATGTATATTGTGGATAATTTTATTTAAATGAGACAATTTGCATAAATTGAGATTCTCTGCCCAAAAATCCTCTGAAGGGTTTTTTAATTTTATTTATTTGTTTCCGCATGACATTTACGGCCATATGTCAATAGACTATTGTTTGGGGACATTCTCAATCCGGGAATATGTAGAGAGAGTTCCACTTCATACCAAGTGTCGTTAGGTAGTTGATTAGCATAGAGTCACAATGTAGAGCCTAGAACATTCTCACTCCTAGAACTCCTAGAAGTATTCAATTAAAATGAGACAATGAATTGTCTCGATATAACCGATTATTGATTACAAAATTACTAATTACTAGATAAAGGTATTTCTCTAACCCCTAGTGTGTTGAAATCTCTAGATTCACCTACTTGGATGATAAGCTAAGACTTTCAAAGAGCCATAATTTCCTCATCCAAAGTACGTTCAAACCAAATTTTGTGAATCCGAGCCTAAATCAAATCTAGATAAAATTCCATAACCGTTCAACATGAGATGAATCTATTACATGCAAATCTTCAACCACATAAACTATGTTTACATGCAATTCTACTAAACTGGCACCATCATATAAAAATGGCATGCCTCAACTTTTTGAGCTGCTATCCAGAAACCATGTAACATTATTGAATTCGAAGGTGACATTACAAAATATGAATGATATCATATAAATAAGAGTGATATCAAAGACTCAATACACCATTGTGTTGGCATACAAATGCAAATTATAATGTGACAAGATAACACTTGGAACGGTGCCGATTGTTTACTTTTCATTGTAAAGTGTACAAAGACTATCCGGCCATTTCAAACTTGCACGCATCACGCTCCTTTCTCTCACATCGAGTTCCTTTCTCTCAAACGGAGTTCCTTTCTCTCAAACCGAGTTTCTCTCTCAAATCGAGTGCTTTTCTTTTGAAGACAAATTCATTGCCAGTCACCTCACCTCATTGAACAGTCAATCATTCACATTCTTCAGACTCTGAAAAGCACGATGCATGTTCACAAAAGTTTGTTGCAAGTACCATCACAGAATGCAGGGCCTGGAGATTGAACACGTTTTAGACCCACACTTAGTTTAATAGATTTCTCACATGGAAGTCAAGAAGTCTAGAAGACAAAAGTGCTATTAAAGCAACTGTCTGCACGTACACCTCTGTCGATCGAAAGCACCTCGAACATCATACAACATCTACTTACAACAAGATCTGATCAGTAAGTTCGACATAGGAAGCCTCTCGTCGAGATCTAACCTCCCCCCCGCCGAATCGATATTGTTCTGGAATGAGCAGCAATTGCGTTTCTAGAAGTTTGATCATTCTCTTAGAACAATAAGCATCAACTCCATTGATTCCTGGACGTTTGATAGTCCTTCTAGAACAAGAAGCTTCGATTGTTCGATAAGAGTGATGTGTAAGGCGCATATGATATCGATATTTCGGTGGTTGTTTGAGATTCCGGATCCATCTGCACCGAAACTAGCAGCTCCTGTCGGTCAAATTCCTGCAGAGAATCAAGATGGCCATAGCCAAGCCAATTACATGCTGTCTCGTATCTGACTTTCGATCGTTTGATGCAGTGATTCCAAACTCTGGGGTGTTGAGAATGTTGAGAAGCAAGCTAAGGGCCACTACACGAGTTGTTTGGTGGAGGTTAGTGTCATGAGCAATTTTTGGTAAATGACACTACTTCTCAACTCTTTTGAGATTAGTGTTCACCGTGGTCTGCCATTGTAATCAATGTCCCTTGTTTTTTTTTCAATTGCACCACTTGCAATAAATTCTCCTGACTTGCAAGAAAGTTTGCATGCTCACACATTTAGTGTTATGGTTTCACGATGAGTGTTCTAACACCATGGTCATGTGTACCATTTTGTGTTAATCAACATTTGTAACACTAATTAATAACTCTTGTGTAGTGCAGATCCCATGCTGGATCACTTGGGTTAAATACTTAGAAACTTGTGTTTTAACCTTGTTTAGACCGTTATCTATTTCATACTGTTCAACTCTATTATTTCTCGCTCTTTGGTAGATTATGAAATGGTTAAGGCATTTAAACACTACACTGCAAAATGATTCCAACATTGTTTAAAGAGTGTTTCACCTAGTATTAAAACATGGGTTTTGCACTAGTGGGCATCTTCAATCTGTATACGTTACATTGCCCCGCAAACAACACTTTTGCCGAGCAACAACAAAGCTTTGCTCCAACCTTGTACTACATTGCAATTGCATTGTACCGGCTACGACATTCTACCCCCTCTGGTTGGTGTATTTGCCTTCCTTCCCGGAGCCTAGAAGCTCAATGGTACAGATAGTCAACCACAGATATAATTGAAGCTATATAGTAACAATGCACCAGGAAAGGACAAAACTTCTCTTGTGGGGAAGAGCGGCAGGTATGTCAGAGCTTCTTGTGCATTTTACAAGACCCTATTATTAGAAATAGATACTACAGCAAGAAGTTGTGGGAGAAAGTTGCACAACACTACAATTGCAATCGCCCAACTCTACACAAGGAGAAAGGCCTGCACAATTGTTGGAAACAAAGCATGGCGTGATCAAGCATGACGTCGGGAAGTTTATAGGAATGTACAAAAAAGTACGTGATTGCCAAGTGGACTGTTCTCGAAACGATATCCTTTAAAATGCACTAGAGTTATACAAGGTGAAGCATCCAAAACGACAATCTTTTTGTTTTTTACATTGTTGGTTGTTGCTGCGAGACATCCTTTGGTAGATGGAGTCAGTGCCAAACACAAGGCAACCCTACCTTGCAGTGATATCTCCTCCACCGCTTGTCTAAGCGCAAGACCTCCTCCGCCAACATAGACATAGATAAAGAGTGTAGAACTCAGAATCGAAGTGGAGTGTTGGTGGAACCCAGAGCATCGTTGCTTGGGTCATGCAACACCTCTGCCGCTCTCTGCAGGTTCAAGCGGCTAATGGAATAGAAGGGTGCAAAGCACGATGCCCGTACTATGCAAGTGAAGTGGTGCGCTATGCAGCGCATGCAAAGACTACTAGAGATGTTGCAGCAACTAACATGGCTCATGCGCAAGTACTGCGTGACGAAGCTGCTCTAGCATTGTATTCAATCGGTGGCAAGGAGTGCCTCTCGCATCAAGCACATTTCTTGGAGCTTTGTCAAGAAGAGGAAATCGATTGTCCTCGATAATTTTGCATCATCAACTTCACTTAAGAGTTCAATATGCCATATTTATTAACCCCTAAATGTCTCAACCTATTTTTAGCCAAAAAGCACATTTTCAAAAAAAATATCATAGATGAAAATAAGAGTAATATATTTAGATCTTAACTTCACAAACTTTTAATAGACTTGTTGTAAGTCATGTGAACAAAGAATTGAGTCATGAGGCTTCAGAGATCACATAACCTATTAGTATGCTGAAGAGACTACAAAATTTCATGACTTCCACTTCAGAGTGGAAATTCTACCAATAAAGCTACTCCAGTGAAAAACTCTCCAACTGGAAAGTTGTTCACCGGTTTATCTTAGTATTACCTTCGTACCAAAAAAAATATTCAAAATAATTTCTTGGCACAAAGAGTAACCTTGCAATGGTTTAGTGCCATTGAGACGATCCTAAGTGAGGTCTTAATTGGACATTGCAATGAAATTTTGGCTCTAATGTCCGAGCCTTTTCTAACATGGTGTCTACATTGAAGTGCCCGAGCTGCAGGGAGAACTAGAGGACATTTCGAAAGAGAAAAGCACGACTTGCTGCAAAAGAGGTACACAAAGGGACGCTTTTCATGGGGAGTTAAGCCGTACTTGGGGTCGATGGAAAGCAAAAATCCTCTCAACGTAATTGATCCATTTTTTGAATTACAAGTAATGAACCAATCACATTGAAGAATTTTTGCCCTACTTTGGCTCCATGCTCGGGTTGACTCCCCATGTAAAGCGTTCCTAATTGCAGAGAATACGTAGTTCGGAAATATCTGATCGGCTAAGGACTGTTTCGTACGTTTTTTGTTTTGCATTGATGTGTAAGGAACTTTCTGATGTCGTTGTGCTTTCAGTGGTAGAGTGTAAACATTGAATGTTGAATATGGTAAACAAACCTAAAACCACCACCAGTACCCCCGGTATCAACCTCTAGGTCTCCCCATAACCGCACCTAGCCTGAACTAGCATTGTCAGAACACTCAATTCAAATTAACCAATCAAAACAATAAAAAGCTGGTGGTTTTGGGTCGAATCATGAATGGAAATTTGTACCAGCTAGGTGTGACAATGGGAAAGTCTACAGATTAGTTTTGGGTCATCAAGTACTTTTGCCTTTGAAAAATTCCTTTTATTTATGTAATTGGAGTTAAATTTTGAAAAAAATTGCATCCTATGAGAAAAATTCTTTCCTACATGGGAAAAATATACCCCAAAAATAACCATTCTAAAAAACCCTCAAAAAGCTTAAGTTGGTGGTTTTAGGGCATTCGACCTTATATGTGATAGAGCTGTGTTTGATGTGAAGATTGGAGAGCCGGTGCTGGTGGAGGACACTTGTTTATGCTTTCATGCATTGAATGGCCTGCCAGGTGCGTTTTGTGACCTTCTTGCATTTCTCTCATGCTTCCGTAATTTAATATTCACAATGTGTGGCTTTTGTGTAACAGGACCATACATGTAAGCCTCGCCACTCAGGCTAGCTAGGATGTGCTAAGAGGAATCGATGTTATGCCGGATCTCAGGCAGCTAATGAACTTTCTTCCTCCTTGAATGAATATTTCCGAGAAGGATAATTTAGGTTGCAGAGTATGAAGGACCTTTTTGACTTCATCGTAACTCGCAAGGACATTGCTTTGCTTTGCTGTGCAGAAAGTGGTTTCTCATGAAGACGGGTCACGAAGGTAACATCACAGCTTCACAGCATTTGTTAAAAAATAGCTCCTCGATCACAGATTTGAACAATTTGCTGGTAGCCTATGATGACAAGTCGGCGTACGCACTTGGGTGTATTTTCGCTTGCTCTGTGACCTAATTCAGAGCCCATTTGTTTAGTGGTCGAGCGGAGGTATTATCTCCCAAGCATATGTTGATGAATATGACCTTTCGCAGCACTAGATTACCATTTTTACACTGATGTTTTTATTGGTTGTTTGCAGGGGAAGATTGTCCCAGCAAGAGGCGTTGGTAATTTTGGGTGGGATCCAATTTTCCCAGCCTACTGGTTACGATACAACCTCTTCTATCGTGTTGCATTTCTGGCATCTGCTTTCGCTCATTCTCTTTCGCTCATTCTCTTACCCTATGGAGAGGTTCAGTTTTTTCAACTATTAAGAACTCTCTTAGTTGAGGGAACTATAGAGTTGATTTGAAAAGTTAGATATGTGCTTATGATGAGTGTGCTTGTTCTTATGCAGATTTGAAGAGAAGTCCGAAATTTCTCATCGAAGGAGAGCACTGGACAAAGTTAAGGAATACTTTTATGATTACAGTTACGCTCCAAGGTTGAATGATGCGTCAATTGATACTGCATATTTTTTCAAATATTGTACTCATTGTGCTACATTACTCGTTACGCCAGAAAATTTAGAGATTGTGCTTATTAATTTGACACAATATCGAGCTTAAGCATCTTCTCCAATTCCTAATTTTATGGTTGTATTCGACGTTTCCTTGCCCAGGGTGCTATTCATTGCCCTTCCGATTCTCCGCTAGTATTTTTGTATATCTTTATTTCAAAGTTGCCTGAATGTTGCTTACTCATTCGTTGAGTGAGGTGATAAATGAAGGAGTTCAATGGCGGATGATTGTGACTATAATCCCACAATCAGTGCAGATTCGATTGGTGCTTATCTATCGACAACAAGATACGTACCTTCATTTTTGGTTCATGTGTCAACATATCTACCACCATCATCTTCAGAAGGAAAGTGACAAAGAATGCGACTAAGGGATATTCCCACGTGCAATGAGGATCAGGACAAGGCACTTGAAAAGTATATATTACGAGCAAAGACTGGAATGTAGACCACTAATGTACTGTGCATGGAACTGAGCGGCAAGTAACACATTTTCCTCATACCTTCCACCCCAGAGGGTCGTCAAAGTAAAAGTCTTGCCAGAACCACAACATTGCTTCTGTTCAAAGCCTGGTAACTGGACACGACAAAGTAATAAGAATTCCATATTCTGAATACAGAAACAAGCGCCACATCAGGAGCCAGTCCGCCATCCTTATGAACACGACAAGTACTGATAAGCTCAACGCTCCAGCACAGCCCTCCAGTGAAACAGTATTGATCTGATGGTCTTCTTTCAACGCTCCAGCACAGCCCTCCAATGATAGAGTACTGATCTGATGGTCTTCTTTCATTTGCTCTGCTCTAAATCTTTAGTAAAGACGACCTGAGTTAAACAATGTCGCAAAAAAATGGCTTAGGTCATGTCCTTGGCCAACTTCTCAGCCTTCTGTGATACCTCCTCAATGCCACCAACCATGTAGAACGCTTGCTCGGGCAAGTCATCGTACTTGCCGTCCAACACCCCCTGCACTCATACACACAATGTCCACACTTCAATCACCATGCGTACTCTCCATATCCCACCTTCGTCGTAAAATCAACTACTCAACCGGAGCCCTGTGATGTGAGACAGCACTCACCCGGAATCCGGACACACTGTCCTTCAAGTCCACGTACTTCCCAGGTGACCCCGTGAACACCTCTGCTACGTGGAACGGCTGGCTCAGGAATCTCTGCATCTTGCTGTTGGAATTGGGTTTCTGAAGAATCTTTAGTTTATGGTAGCTTAAGCACCATACAAGTGTGTAGTGGGAACACCATAAGACTTATGTCTTAATGTAAAGGGAGAGGCCTCGGCAGGGGGGTCTCCCGTGACGAGAGGGACCCGACCGTCACGGGAGACCCGCCTGCCGAGGCCTCTCCCGGCGTAAGGCCCCATGATGCGGGGGCATGGGCAGCTGATTCCCTGTGAGATATCCTCACCGGGAATTCCCGCGGGAGGTCACCTCCCAAAAATAAAGTCCAGTTGGTAAGGCCTCTCGTAAAGGGAGGAACCGTCCAAGTGAATGGCGTCAAAGCATCAGCGGGCCTTACGGTATATAACTTAGCTTAGCTTGGAGGGTGAAGGAGGTACAGTTGATTGAAACATTTCATTCAATATTTCCTTCAATGGTTGGGTGGCAAGTTACCTTGAACTATATAATATATCATTATTGTTAAACAATTCCAACACTTGCGAGCGCGCGCCACTGTCAGCTTGTCGTCCTCGCTCAGCTCGTCCATTCCCAGAATGGCGATGATGTCCTGCAAGTTCTTGTAGTTCTGCAGCACCTTCTCGCGCGCTGAAGTAGTGCTCCTCTCCCAAGATGCGAGGCGACAGCATTTGTTCCGTGCTCAACGAACGCGGGCGCCTCGCGATGGATTCCGAGAACGTGCTCCCTGCCTGCAACACCACTACACCCTCAACCTCTGCAAAGACTAATACCTCTCAAAGCAGAACGAGAAACTACCACCGCCTGATCACTTACTGATATCGCCTCTCTCGTCGATAGCTTCACCAATAACGTTGATGATGCGACCCTACGTTGCACGCCCTAGGAACCTGCACAATCAGCCGACGACATTCAAAACAAATGCCGAAGTACTCAAATTTCACTGGATCACATGAAAAACGCAGCTTCTTGTCCAGATGATTAGGCAGTCCTTCATCACATGATTGGAGTAGGAGCGGCAGAACCCAATGCTGATGAATCAGTATAAAATCTGATGAAATGCTTTTGATTGATTAGCAAACAATCACTGGAATTTGTCACATTATGAATTGAAACACTAATTCTAGCGATGTGTAGGAGTGACAAATCCCTTCAATTACCCTGCATAAGGTCGATAATCAGGCGATCATGCAAGTTTAGAATTCTCACCATGATGGAGGGCCCGGTATTGAGCACACGCTGCCCATGAACAAGTCCATCAGTGGTCTCCATGGCAATGATACGCACAGAATTCTCTCCGAAATTCTGGGCCACTTCAAGCACAACGCAAATGTTATGATCCTGGACCTTAAGCGCGGTCAAAATGAGCTGCAAGCCCTTCTCGAACTTCACATCCACGACAGCACCAATCACGGTACCAACGCTACCAGCGCCGATAAAGTCCGCGGATTTGTCCTCCGTAGCCATCCCCCGTTGCGCCACAGCTGCTCGCGCGCGGGTATGGTTCGGAGCAGAGATCCCTTGACCAATCCCTTGGCAACACAGACCGCGGCCATTATCGGAGTTGGAAGAGAACGACCTGGTGGCCTGCTTGCCGGGTGCCTGTGATGAGGAGGATGATGCGAGCCTGCGCGAACCCGCTCGCAACGCCGCCGCGAGCCTTCCGTCCCGACATCCTTCCTCTCAAGCTCCTCCTCTCAGAATGGAATTTGGGAAAGTTGGGCTACCAGCCTCAATAAGTGTTACCTCGATAAGTGTTACCTCGATGAATGTTACCTTGATAAGTGTTACCTCAATAAGTGTTATCTCGATGAGTCTTTTAAACTCTATATGTGTTATGCAGATTTGCGAATTAACACTAGAGACTATTAGTTGTTAAGTGTTATGCAAAGTTGTGCTTCCGACTTTGTTAATTTTACCTTGATAAGTAATAAACTTCATAAAAAGAACTTTTTATAAGAACCATAGTTTGGAGGGAGATAATTTTGAGGTCAAGTAGACACTAATTTCTAGGTGCAAACTGACTCTAGAAATCCATTTTAGAGAATGCGGGAATCATTGCAATATTCAAAGCTCAAAACAATAAGTTATTAATTCAATATTAAATAGATTGTATTTCACCTGACAAGAGTTTTAGGATTGATGTTTACAAAGTTGTGACCATGCTTGAGAAGACTTGGGGTAACGGGGTGACTCCAACAACAATTTAGAATTGTTGGAGACACATTGAAATTCTTTTAATTCTTGTGGAAAATGAAGTCATTGAAGAGTAACAAAGGAAAGGTGTAGAAGAAGTTGTTGATGTATTGGAAAAACTACGTTTGTTTGATATCCTCTTTGATATCCTCTGAGACAAGACCCCTAATATGGATGCTAAAGAGTATTTAAATTATGAACTAGAGTTTGATTTGAATAACTCTTATTAGCCCATTGATGAGGAAATTATTGAAATGCTTTTATCTCGATAAGGTAGTGAGCACTAAGATATTGAAGCTCTCAATGAAGCTAATGCTAGTAATATAGTAGAAGAGGTTGTGGGCTTTAAAAATGTAAGTAGTACTTTTCAAACCATGAAGAAGTTCTTGGAGCAAAGACATGATGACATCATGTTATTCATTAAAATATTCAAGCATTAGAAAAGGAAGTAAAATCTTGGCGTGTAATAGAATCTCCCCAAACTCCTATTGATTCATTTCTTCAACAGACTTATATATATATAATAAATCAATGTTTTGTAAATTCATTTATTTTTTCTATAAATTACTCTAAGCGTTATTTTTTATAACTGTGACAAATCATTGACATTACCCTCGATAAGTGTTAACCCCTAAATGGTTTGACTCATTTGTAGTAAAATGAACACATCCTCAAAAGCATTGTCATAGGTGGAGGTAAAAGTGTGTTATCCAAATCTCAACCGTACAATCTTGTCGTAGACATATTGAACATCATGTGGGTCAAATTTTGAGTCATGAGGCTTCATAGATTGCGAGATCATAATGTATTAATACTCAAAAATGATCACATAATTTCATCATTTTCACTTTAAAGTGAAAATGCTACCATTAGACTTATTGCAATGAAAAAGTCACCAATTAGAATGTTGTTCACCTTCATCTCAGTAGCATCCTTGAACAAAAAAAAACCATGAGAAAAATTTCTTTGTGCAAATTATGGCCCTGCAATGGTGAAAACTGCCCTAAATTTTACAAAGGAAAAAATGTCTAAAACTAGGCTGCTGTCACTGAAATGCATGCCATTAATTCATACTTCATTGTATGGGTCTGAGATTTTCATTACATAAACTAGACTTGATTTGGGACCCAACCCAAGTGATTTCGTCCAAAACGGAGTCCGGATGAAGAAGTTATGGCTCTCCAAAGTTGGTGTCATCCAAAATGTCGTTTTTCGACATTCGGCCCGCTTAAGGGTTAAGTCTAACTCTTCACTAAGTGTTAACAAATAGTACACTCCCAACCATTAAGACTTATCGAGATGTGACTGTAGTGGAGTAATCAATGAAGTTTTTTTTTTTTTTTTTTTTTTTTTTTTTTTTTTTTTTTTTTTTTTTTTGTGTGTTTCTTTGGAAGATGGAGGTAACAAGGAGCATTACAGTTTCGTTGGCTTATCGGCTGTGGCTGTCTGCCGGGCACACTTATACTCCTGCAATTAAGAAGGTAACCTATTACAATAAGATTTAAATGTTAGATTCTTCAAAGCTTATTGGCAATCTAAAAAAATCCAAACCTAATTGTAATTAAAATTTTCTCATTTTTTATGAATCTGTTATGAATTTTCAAACTTTTGTATACCAAAACTCCTATTTGTGTGCATATTCCTCTCCCAAAAGCATGCATGAGGACAATTCACCTTTTTATGAGTAATGCCCATCAATGAGTGCCATTTGTTGAATATCTTTTCGAAGTAAACTAGTACGTCCATGCGCCATTGCCAAGCTCATACAAATAGTTTCGAGTAATTTTGGGGCCATAAATACTTCGAGATTCAATATCTTGGGCTCCATCGACCCAAATTGTGATCCAATTATTGCCCGTGTTCAACAGAAAAATCCGCTTACAAGGACACCTCATGCACCCCAATTCAACCAGCACAGACCGAGATCATATCTCTATTCCCAAAAAAATGACACCCCTAATATAATAAATTCTTGTGTGCACATTAATAGGTGAGAAATTGCTTGTGAATGCTTGCATAAACAAGAATTGCTTGCTTTTGGGGGGGGGGGGCCGTACGAATATAGCGTTTTCAACCACTACGACAGCAAAGCTCAATCGCGCAGGGCGACACGGAGTGCTCTGGACGACGATTGATTTCTTAGAACGAAAGAAAATATATGAACGGTTGGACGAACGAAAAATCGGACAATGGACATCCGCTTATCGTCGTCGTCATCGTCGTCGTCTCCGAACATGGACGAGAGATCCGTGAGCACGATTCTGGGCAAACATTGAAGAAGGTGGAGCTTCATTGAGCCCCGAACCCTAACCCAGACCACATTCCACAGTTCGCAGTTTCGCATTTCGTTCGATCACGCAGCCATGTCCGGACGCAAGGCGTTGGCCGCTGCGCTGCGGGCAGGCTCCCGGAGGCTCGCATCGTCTTCCTCTCCGAAGCCACAATCCAGCCGATCATTCAACACGTCCAATGGGCGCGCCCTCGCCAATGCGGCCGCTAAGGGCCTGTCGCGGTCTTCCCTCCTCCACCCCGCTCGGGCTGCGGCGCCCGCGTTGCAGGTCCGGGAGATGGCCACGGAAGGCAAATCCGCGGACTTCACCGGCGCCGGAAGCGTCGGCTCCATCGCCACCGTGATCGGTGCCGTGGTGGATGTGAAGTTCGAGAAGGGCTTGCCGCCTATTCTGACTGCACTTGAGGTTCAGGACCACAACATTCGCGTCGTCTTGGAGGTTGCTCAGCATCTGGGAGAGAATACCGTGCGTACCATCGCCATGGAGACCACTGACGGGCTTGTTCGTGGACAGCGCGTGCTCAACACTGGCTCTCCTATCATGGTGAGTTCTGGGGTTGATTTGAATTAGGTCGCCGGAGCAATGTCGGGTGTGTAAATCGGTATCCTGTGATCGTGACTCGTAATTGACGGTTTAGTATATCACGATCTGGAATTTCTGTGCGGATCAGGTCTATGGTGGGAGCCTTTGATGGTCATAGTGAACAATTATGAGTGCACGTGGTTGGTTTGCTCTTGGGAAAGCAGTGGTTTTAGCGAAAGAATCGTGGTGTTATTAGTGTTCGTTTGCTAGATTTCCTTTGTAGCGCATCAGTAACTCGTGCTGTGGTGCTCCAATTGTTGCGGAATTATTGTAAGGTGTTACTGTTGCCCTGGTGGTTGTTGAAATCTGTTCGTCTGCGGACACGTTGATCTGCCTTGGAAGAGGATGCGCAATTATGTCTCTATGGAAATTGAGAGTTGTCTGATTGGTGCAGGTCCCTGTCGGGCGTGCTACATTGGGGCGCATCATCAATGTCATTGGAGAAGCTATCGATGAGAGAGGCGATATTAGTAAGTGAAATTTGAAGGGCTGTTTGTAGTTACTTGACAGTTTTTTGGTTTTTCCATTTGCGGGGTTGAATGCGTCGGCGGCTGTCAATCTCTGGGAGGAAATGGGTGATGAGACTCCGGACATGGTGCAGGCAGGGAGCACGTTCTGGGAATCCATCGCGAGGCGCCGTCGTTCGTTGAGCAGGGAACAGAGATGGAGATTCTGGAGACGGGTATCAAGGTGGTGGACCTGTTGGCACCTTACCAGCGAGGTGGCAAGATTGGGCTGTTCGGTGGAGCGGGAGTGGGGAAGACGGTGCTGATCATGGAGCTGATCAACAACATTGCGAAGGCTCACGGTGGTTTCTCCGTGTTCGCTGGAGTGGGAGAGCGCACCGCGCGGGGCAACGATCTGTACAAGGAGATGATCGAGAGTGGTGTGATCAAGCTGGGCGACAAGCAGGTGAGTGTATTGCAGCTGGCAGCTTAGTAGGGTAGTGAGGTATGGGTGCTCGAGGTGGGGAAAATGACGTGGTGGGCGTTGTGGGTGCGCAGATGGAGAGCAAGTGCGCGCTTGTGTACGGGCAGATGAACGAGCCCCCCGGTGCTCGTGCCCGAGTCGGTCTGACGGGGCTGACGGTGGCAGAGCACTTCCGTGACGCGGAAGGACAGGATGTGTTGTTCTTCATCGACAACATCTTCCGGTTCACTCAGGTGAGATGATGGGTTGGCAATGGTGTATTGTGGGGGCTTGGAAGTGGGGTTCGGTGGTGTTGAGCGATGTGGTGGGGAGTGTGCAGGCGAACTCAGAGGTGTCGGCTCTGCTGGGGCGTATTCCATCAGCTGTGGGATACCAGCCAACTCTGGCAACGGATTTGGGAGGACTGCAGGAGCGGATCACGACAACGCAGAAGGGGTCGATCACGTCGGTGCAGGCGATCTACGTGCCGGCCGATGACTTGACGGATCCTGCGCCAGCGACGACCTTCGCGCATCTGGATGCTACGACGGTGCTGTCCAGGCAGATTTCGGAGCTGGGAATCTACCCGGCGGTGGACCCGTTGGATTCGACGTCGCGAATGCTGTCACCTCGGATCTTGGGAGAGGAGCACTACTTCTGCGCGCGAGACGTGCAGAAGGTGCTGCAGAACTACAAGAACTTGCAGGACATCATCGCCATTCTGGGAATGGACGAGCTTTCGGAGGACGACAAGCTGACAGTGGCGCGCGCTCGCAAGATGCAGAGGTTTTTGAGCCAGCCGTTCCACGTCGCAGAGGTGTTCACAGGGTCGCCCGGGAAGTACGTGGACTTGAAGGACAGTGTGTCCGGATTCCGGGTGAGTGCTTTCTCACATCACAGGGCTCCGGTTGAGTAGTTGATTTGACGACGAAGGTGGGATATGGAGAGTATGCATGGTGATTGAAGTGTGGACATCGTGTGTATGTGCAGGGGGTGTTGGACGGCAAGTACGATGACTTGCCCGAGCAAGCGTTCTACATGGTTGGTGGCATTGAGGAGGTATCACAGAAGGCTGAGAAGTTGGCGAAGGATATGGCCTAAATTTGATTACAGTTGTTCAGCAATGCAACTCAATCAACTCGATTATGAAGAAGCTGACACCCTGGAGACAATTGTATAGCATTGCTGGTTACAGGTTTGGTAGAAGCAGCCTGCACGAGCACTACTGTAATTTCCTTCTAGGGACTGTCACGAGAGTCTGTGGTGCAATGTACTTGATTGGAAAGAAATAATATGCAGTGGGCTTGCAGTACATCGCAATTCCACAACGTTGAACAAAAGGTGTCTCGGGTTGGAGTTTAACCAAATGCTTATGTAGCCTTTTTGATGTTATAAGTCGAGAATGAAAAACGCACTTCGTTGCCATGTTGTAACCTCTGATAGAATCCCGTTCTATCAAAGTCTTTTGATAATGTGAGAAAGGAGCACCGAAGATGGTGAATCCATCCTGAACCATTCGACGATCTTTTTGACAGGAATTATGGAGTGTTGAACCTAGATTGGAATCACACAAAACCACATTAATTTGCACTTGCTTTACCATAGATTTTGCATAAGAATGATCCAATGGCAATGAAAGTACTTTATGTAATGAACCTATTAGACACCAGATACTTCATGTAAAGAAACTACTAAACGCCCTGAAATTTAAAGGTTAAAGATTGGAGAGGTTAATTATTTAATGTAAAGATGTAAGAAAGATTTGAGAGGTGAATTAATTAATGTAAAGATGTAAGAATAATTCTCAATCCTTGAAAAGTTACTATGCAATGTTACATATATTAACCCGTAGAAATCCATAAAAGCCACACCCATCATATTTATACTTGGGTCCCAACTGAGGGCCGGCCCAAACTATTGAAATTTCGACCAATGGGATCACTCAAATTTTTCAACTTGGGCTCTAAGGGCTTTATACTAGGGCTGGACCGGAACTCCCTTCTATCCTACGTGGCATCCTATGTGGTAGTTTTTGGCGCCAAAACTTTGGGCCCATGCAAGGCAATTGGGACAAGGTTTTTCCAAGCCCGAACTTGGGTCTTGGGCCCAATCGTGTATCACCATCGGATCTTGTGAATCTCCACCATTGAATCTCCACCGTTGAATCTCCACCATTGAATCTCCACCGTTGAATCTCCACCGATTGGGGCTGGAGCCTGGCGGAATTCCGGCCCACCTTCCGGCCAGCCCCACATCATGTGTAAAGTGGGCCGAATTCATACTTCATACAATTAAGAAAAATTTTAAACACTGTGATCACATGCATTTTTGGAAAATGTGGTAATTAAAGAATTGAAGTAATTCTTTTCATTGTTGGTGAGGTGAGAAATCCACATTTATTATTAATTCCTCATTCCGAGCTCATTGTGATTTATTTATAAGGAATTGTTTCCTTATTTTGGCCTGTTATGCGTACAAATACGTTATACCCTTGTAATCTATGAAGTCATATGACTATTTCTAGTGCACATGATCTACAACAAGTCCATTATAAGTTTGTTTTGTTGAGATATAAATAGCCTATCTTTGTTCATTTGTGGCACTTTTTAAAAAAATGTGTTTTTTGGTTAACCCCTAAAGATCCTTGATACAAAATTGTCTAAATCATCAAAAAGAACTTTCTTCTACTTCAGGCCCAAAAAACTCAATCTAAGCATTAATTAGAAGATCCAACCGTAGGATCTTGAAGCTAACTTGACCCTTTACTCAAATAATAAATTTGAACCGTTACTTTTTCTCCAATTTTGAGATTATAATGGTCAAAGTTGGCTGAAATTTTTCCCTGCGGAAATCCCAAAAAGCCATTTCGGCTTTCTTGGATCTTTAGGGGTTAAAGATAGGTTGGCACGTTGAGGGGTTAATGAAAGTCAAAGTCCACATGGTAACGTGCACTTTTGAGAAATATGATACTGTGCACTTTTGAGAAATATGATACTTTAGTTTATGTATTTCGACACGGTTGTGGTGAGGAGGCAAACCCACCTTTATCTTTAAGTTCTCCTTTCGGAGCTCATTGTGTTCATAGTTGGTACATCTCATAAAAATGCAAAGCACACATTGTGTGTTTACTTTTGACGGTAAGGTACTTAAAACTTACGATATTTTCTATAGATTTGAAAAGAGTTAGGCAATCAACATTCATCTTCACATTGTCATTTCAAAACTCATCGTGTTTAAATCAAAATCCATGTGGTCATGCACTTTTAACCCCTAAACGTCCTTGGGGTATTTTTAGCCAAAAACTCATTTTAAAAAAAAGTGATATAGATGAAAATAAAGATAAGCTATTCAGATCTCAACCGTACAAACTTGTAGTAGACTTGTAGTAGATCATGTGGACCAAAACTTGACTCATGGGGCCTCATAGATTGTGATATCATAACATACTAGTGCGCAAAACAAGCTACAAAATACCATCATTTCCACTTGGAAGTGAAAATACTACCAACATGAAATCTGCAATCAAAAAATGAGCAACTGGAAAGATGTTCATCTTCATCTCAAAGACACTCTTGTACCAAAATAATTCATCAAAAAAAAATCTTGGCTCAAATAGTAGCCTTGTAGTCGTGAAAACTGCCAAAATTTTTACAAAGGAAAAATAGTCCAAAACTAGACCCCTCGCGCTCAAATCCATGCTTTTTCTTCAATATATCCTCGATTGGGTCAAGATTTCTACCACTAAGAATAGACTATAATCGTAATCCATCCCAGAAAATAAAGTCAAAATCTAACGGTGGATGAAGGAGATCTAGCTCTTCAAAAATCATCCATTTCTTCACTTTTTTCATTGTAGAAACATCATTGCAAAGCCAATACCAAAGTTATCTAGATCAAAAAACTTCCAACTACAAAGTTGTTGGGATGCATCTAAATATCAACCTATGAAAAAAAATACATGAAAAACTATTTTAGATTTCACATAATTGGCTTGCAATGGTAAAACATGCCAAATGTTTGAAAACCCAAAAACAAAAGCTGCCTTCACTAAAATCCATTCCATTTATTCACACTTTATTTTATGGGTCTGCAATTTCCACCACATAAACTAGACTTGATTTGTGACTTAACCCAAGTGATTTCGTCAAAAACGGAGTTTGGATGAAGAAGTTATGGCTCTTCAAAGTTTCTGCCCTTCATCCAAAATGTCGTTTTTCGACACCAGGGACGTTTAGGGGTTAAGAACCGAAGTATGTGAAAATTCCAAATATTTATACAAACTTTTGGAAAGGTAGGCAATCCACATTTATTCTCTAATCCTCATTTCCAAGCTCATTGTGTTTACAATTCACATATACAACAAAAATCAAAGCCTACGTGTCACACATGCACTTTTGAACTATACAATGTTTTAAAATGTTCAATACTTTTACAAATCCTTACCTTCACACACAAGCAACAAATATAATAATAGTTTTGCTCTCATGAATCTAAAGATATTTGATTTCATTCTAATTGTTTTGAAACATTAAAAGACGGCAATCTTATTCAAGGTGTATTATTCAACGTATCAGTTCACACATCACATGGGTCACAAGCTCTGCTAATCAACATAAAAATAACTTGGCCAACAACTTTGTTCTTTATCATTTGGGCATTGCCACACGTAAAGAAAAACCTGGTTAATCTTCATATACGGGAATCAATAACAATCAACAACAAGTTATTGATTAATAACTAATAGCAAAACAAGAGCCACCATGGCAAAAGGAATTGCAATGATATGATAATGGAGAAAGAAACAAAGAGCAAGTCAGAGAGATCAGAATGCTATAAATAACAACAATAAAAGGTGGATTCTCGTCGGAGTGTACACACTCCTAGCACGCCACACTTCTTACTGCTTGACGGCCTCGAACGTGTGGCAGCGGTTATAGTAGCGGTACACACCATCTATTTTTCAAGGGAAAAAGGACTAGGAGATGCCGCAGCGTGTTGCGGCCCGGCCGTCTCAGGTGGAACTGGTGGCTTATGTTGAATCTGGTGGCCCTCCATTGAAGAGAATCGATAATTGCTCTTTACTATGCACATTATCTTTTCCCTATCAATTTTCTATACATGGTGAATTTCCTGCTCATAATAGAGGTGAGGATGGCAATGTGGATCTCTCAAAGTCTTATGTAGAAATTGAGATTTTGGGAGGGTAAATAATTTTGAAAGAAAACGTAACATGTGTCTTTCTATAATATTTTACGTGTCTTCTTGTAACGTGTCACGTTGGTAAAAAAGTGACATGGACATGTGAAAGTCCTACGTGGAGATTGAATTATGGCAAGATTGGTATAATTTCATCATTTTCAAAAAAAACGTGATACGTTTTTTTCCTGTAATTTGTCACGTTACTAGAAAAGCCATGTCAACATGTCAAAATCTTACGTGGAAATTAAATTCTAGATTACTTTTTGTAATGATTGATAATTTTGATGGAAATCGTGACACATGTGTCATTTTGTAACAGTCTTAAGTTGTTAGGGGAAGTGACATGGATAGCAACGTGTTACGTAACTAGAGGAAGTGACATGGATAAGTGAATATCCTATGTGGAATTTGAGGTTCTTGCAGGATTTGGTATAAATTAAAAATTTTGAAATAATACATGACACACGTCTTCTTATAACGTGTCACGTTGTTGCTGAGAAAAAGTCATGGATCTCTTAATATCATGCATAGAAGTTGAATTTTAACAAAAACTTGCCAAATTTTAGCAATGTAATATCATAGCAATCAATCTCAAATGGGGTCAATGTAATTTACCAAGAGTTTTCCTCCTAGGTAACACTTTCAAAATATTAACCTTCTTGTCTGATGACTAACTGCTCTATAACAAAGAGTAGCAAGGTGTAGATTTTGAAGCCTCAAAGTCCTTGGGAAGGATTTGTATGTTTTTTCTCTTTAAACTCTGAAACACTACAAGAAAATTACATGCATGTTCGATGCCCAGGGTGAATTACGCCAGCAAAGATGGCCAGGGTGAATTACGCAAGCAAAGACCCCTTGACACAAAGACCTCTTGACTCTTGACTCGCCATCTTGCAAACACTTGAAGGGCAAGTGTGTAAGTTGATCTTCTATACGCAAAGATTCCCAAAGATCCTCATCAAGTAATACTACGTGTATCACCAATGACAATGTTGATACCAAGCCAAACAAGCACCAATACCACATCAGCGGATTTTTAAAACTTCATCACAATCACACCCAAAAATTTGGTACTTCATCACAATCACAACCATCGCTTGTTTGGTCAAGCTTTTTTTTTCATATCCACTAAATAATACCCTCATATTCTTGACTATTTCGGTTCAACTTCGGTACATCACTCCATAATTCCTGTCAAAAAGATCGTCGAATGGTTCAGGATGGATTCACCATCTTCGGTGCTCCTTTCTCACATTATCAAAAGACTTTGATAGAACGGGATTCTATCAGAGGTTACAACATGGCAACGAAGTGCGTTTTTCATTCTCGACTTATAACATCAAAAAGGCTACATAAGCATTTGGTTAAACTCCAACCCGAGACACCTTTTGTTCAACGTTGTGGAATTGCGATGTACTGCAAGCCCACTGCATATTATTTCTTTCCAATCAAGTACATTGCACCACAGACTCTCGTGACAGTCCCTAGAAGGAAATTACAGTAGTGCTCGTGCAGGCTGCTTCTACCAAACCTGTAACCAGCAATGCTATACAATTGTCTCCAGGGTGTCAGCTTCTTCATAATCGAGTTGATTGAGTTGCATTGCTGAACAACTGTAATCAAATTTAGGCCATATCCTTCGCCAACTTCTCAGCCTTCTGTGATACCTCCTCAATGCCACCAACCATGTAGAACGCTTGCTCGGGCAAGTCATCGTACTTGCCGTCCAACACCCCCTGCACATACACACGATGTCCACACTTCTATCACCATGCATACTCTCCATATCCCACCTTCGTCGTCAAATCAACTACTCAACCGGAGCCCTGTGATGTGAGAAAGCACTCACCCGGAATCCGGACACACTGTCCTTCAAGTCCACGTACTTCCCGGGCGACCCTGTGAACACCTCTGCGACGTGGAACGGCTGGCTCAAAAACCTCTGCATCTTGCGAGCGCGCGCCACTGTCAGCTTGTCGTCCTCCGAAAGCTCGTCCATTCCCAGAATGGCGATGATGTCCTGCAAGTTCTTGTAGTTCTGCAGCACCTTCTGCACGTCTCGCGCGCAGAAGTAGTGCTCCTCTCCCAAGATCCGAGGTGACAGCATTCGCGACGTCGAATCCAACGGGTCCACCGCCGGGTAGATTCCCAGCTCCGAAATTTGCCGGGACAGCACCGTCGTCGCATCCAGATGCGCGAATGTCGTCGCTGGCGCAGGATCCGTCAAGTCATCGGCCGGCACGTAGATCGCCTGCACCGACGTGATCGACCCCTTCTGCGTTGTCGTGATCCGCTCCTGCAGTCCTCCCAAATCCGTTGCCAGAGTTGGCTGGTATCCCACAGCTGATGGAATACGCCCCAGCAGAGCCGACACCTCTGAGTTCGCCTGCACACTCCCCACCACATCGCTCAACACCACCGAACCCCACTTCCAAGCCCCCACAATACACCATTGCCAACCCATCATCTCACCTGAGTGAACCGGAAGATGTTGTCAATGAAGAACAACACATCCTGTCCTTCCGCGTCACGGAAGTGCTCTGCCACCGTCAGCCCCGTCAGACCGACTCGGGCACGAGCACCGGGGGGCTCGTTCATCTGCCCGTACACAAGCGCGCACTTGCTCTCCATCTGCGCACCCACAACGCCCACCACGTCATTTTCCCCACCTCGAGCACCCATACCTCACTACCCTACTAAGCTGCCAGCTGCAATACACTCACCTGCTTGTCGCCCAGCTTGATCACACCACTCTCGATCATCTCCTTGTACAGATCGTTGCCCTCGCGGGTGCGCTCTCCCACTCCAGCGAACACGGAGAAACCACCGTGAGCCTTCGCAATGTTGTTGATCAGCTCCATGATCAGCACCGTCTTCCCCACTCCCGCTCCACCGAACAGCCCAATCTTGCCACCTCGCTGGTAAGGTGCCAACAGGTCCACCACCTTGATACCCGTCTCCAGAATCTCCATCTCTGTTCCCTGCTCAACGAACGACGGCGCCTCGCGATGGATTCCCAGAACGTGCTCCCTGCCTGCACCATGTCCAGAGTCTCATCACCCATTTCCTCCCAGAGATTGACAGCTGCCGACGCATTCAACCCCGCAAATGGAAAAACCAAAAAACTGTCGAGTAACTACAAACAGCCCTTCAAATTTCACTTACTAATATCGCCTCTCTCATCGATAGCTTCTCCAATGACATTGATGATGCGCCCCAATGTAGCACGCCCGACAGGGACCTGCACCAATCAGACAACTCTCAATTTCCATAGAGACATAATTGCGCATCCTCTTCCAAGGCAGATCAACGTGTCCGCAGACGAACAGATTTCAACAACCACCAGGGCAACAGTAACACCTTACAATAATTCCGCAACAATTGGAGCACCACAGCACGAGTTACTGATGCGCTACAAAGGAAATCTAGCAAACGAACACTAATAACACCACGATTCTTTCGCTAAAACCACTGCTTTCCCAAGAGCAAACCAACCACGTGCACTCATAATTGTTCACTATGACCATCAAAAGCTCCCACCATAGACCTGATCCGCACAGAAATTCCAGATCGTGATATACTAAACCGTCAATTACGAGTCACGATCACAGGATACCGATTTACACACCCGACATTGCTCCGGCGACCTAATTCAAATCAACCCCAGAACTCACCATGATAGGAGAGCCAGTGTTGAGCACGCGCTGTCCACGAACAAGCCCGTCAGTGGTCTCCATGGCGATGGTACGCACGGTATTCTCTCCCAGATGCTGAGCAACCTCCAAGACGACGCGAATGTTGTGGTCCTGAACCTCAAGTGCAGTCAGAATAGGCGGCAAGCCCTTCTCGAACTTCACATCCACCACGGCACCGATCACGGTGGCGATGGAGCCGACGCTTCCGGCGCCGGTGAAGTCCGCGGATTTGCCTTCCGTGGCCATCTCCCGGACCTGCAACGCGGGCGCCGCAGCCCGAGCGGGGTGGAGGAGGGAAGACCGCGACAGGCCCTTAGCGGCCGCATTGGCGAGGGCGCGCCCATTGGACGTGTTGAATGATCGGCTGGATTGTGGCTTCGGAGAGGAAGACGATGCGAGCCTCCGGGAGCCTGCCCGCAGCGCAGCGGCCAACGCCTTGCGTCCGGACATGGCTGCGTGATCGAACGAAATGCGAAACTGCGAACTGTGGAATGTGGCCTGGGTTAGGGTTCGGGGCTCAATGAAGCTCCGCCTTCTTCAATGTTTGAGCAGAATTGTGCTCTCGGATCTCTCGTCCACGTTCGGAGACAACGACGATGACGACGACGACGATAAGCGGATGTCCATTGTCCGATTTTTCGTCTGTCCAACCGTTCATAGGTTCCGTTCTTTCGTTGAGTGATGAACGAAATTTCAAAATGTCTGTGTTCTGGGACGGAAAGACAAACATTTCGAGAAAGGAGATTGGAGTATTTTTACATGGAAAGTAGGGAAGTAACCTTTTTATTAGTCCTAGTGTTGATTACCTTGTACTGGAGAGCGGTCAGGGTTTGCTGATTCTGCAGACCAGTTCGCCCTACGAGCTCGCTAGTCTCCAGAATCAGCAGATCACTGACCGGTCTCTTGCATAAAGCTTTGAGGCTGAGTATTCAGAAAATATATGGTTTAATATACCGTATACATTTAAATGATGGAATTAACGTTGATTATAAACGACTGTTGAACTTTTGGATCCGTGAATGCCTTGCAACTCTCAGCAGTAAAAATAATTGGCGAAGTGAGTAAAAATAATTGTCAAAGCGAGCCGATTCTGGAAAACAATCAAGCTCAAAATTTGCGGAATACGCAGCCTCAGAGCTTAACAGGTAAAATTTGGCCAACGTTGGCTAACTAGTGAAATAAATTATTGATGTGAGAAGCAAGCTAACTAACATTTTGTTTTGTAAAAAAATTGCCTACTCATGCAAAGAGACAAATTAACATGTCTTTATGTGCTTGAATTCCTGTTAATCTATTTTTATATCATAGGTAATTTACACACTTGTGAAGCTTAGGGCTGGTTTACATTACGGTAGAGAAGTCCACCGGTCAAGAAAAAAAAGGCGTTTCTCCATTGTGATTGGTCGGAAAATGCCATTCTTAATTGGTGGGTGTTTACACTTGGTGAAGAAATCAAAGGTGATGAACATTTGTCATGGATGAGAAAATGACTTGGCCACTTAGGTGGCGGTACTTTTTGCTCACGACCTTCTCCGGAACAGTGATTTCTTGTTTGGCCTTTTGAGGCCGGACAAGAAATCACTGTTTCTTCGGAGGTCTCGTTAAAAAACAAAAATGTTTTCAAAAACAAATCTTAGCCATAGATCTCAGATCTGACTTTCAAAAATTTAAGGTTTGGGCCATCGAGACTTGAACCTTGTACCACATGACTACCAACCTGGCCCCCCAAGATGGCCATCCATCCCACCTTCTCCATGTATCTTGAACTACGTAGCAGTGTATATATACACTCCCTTCTCTAGCTCCACATGCTGTAGTAAAATTTTCAAAGCCATTTTGAAGGCTTAGAGCTCATTTTTTTGGCATTTTATCATCTTTTTGTGCACTTGAGCATGTAGTATATTGGAATTGATATTTATTAGGTGTTGATATATGGATTTGACTTTAAGCACGAGTGATAGTGACAATTCTTGGATTTTCACGTACGGCCGAGGCATGTCGAAAGAAATTTGAGATAGTTTTCAACATTACAAGGAGGACAAACTTGCTAATTGATTACATAAAATAACCACCATGAATGTAAGTTTTATGATTCGATTGATCATTGGTGGCATCAAGCCAATTTTGTTATGAAACATATGAGTGGACAACATTAGTGTAGGAGGAAAAGAAAATCTAACAAATGCTAATGAAGATGAGAATTCAACCGGTCACTACCATTCAATCCGCATTATCAAGTGCCTAAAAAAAAAAACAAATTTCAAAACCACTGCATTACTATTTTTGAATAACATTGGACATAATAAAATTAATTTGAAGTTTACTCAATTTGCCATACATATGCATATTGATTTTTATGAAAAGAAAATTTTGTTGATGTATTTTCATACAATGTGAATGTAGAGATTTATGACTTATTATCACAAAAAATCTTCACTATTAGGTGAGCTTCTCTTCACCGGTGGACATCACCGCTAAACTTCTCCTTTAGGTGTTTAGACTACAACCGGTCAAGATCCCTTAAGAAATTGTTTATTGCATTTAATTCTTCTCCGGCACATCCACCATTTGCCTCATATAACCATGTCTTGACCAAGCATTCTTGACCGACCGGAGGCCTTCTCCACCGTAGTGTAAACCGGCCTTTAACAGAGATTGGAATTATGGATTTGGTAACCTTTTTACAATTGTTACAATTTTGGAAGTAGGAGCCAGAGGTGTATAGATAGGAATAATCCAACAATATTCATCTTAGGGACATTTAAATTTAGAGATAAAAGTGGCAACATGTACCTCAATAGTTGCCCCTAGAGATTGGTTTCAAATATTGTGCAGTTTTAAGACTTGTTTGCAGAATCAGAACTGTAACCGATTTTGAGGTCTTAGTAAATAGAGTGAGCGTCCAACCTATTCTTAAATATTTGCTTGAAGTTGATAACACTAATGGCAATACTACTTAGCCCTCTTGATGTGATTCATTTATTCTACAATGAGTTTAGGAATTTTGCATTGTAATGTAATGTAGCTTTATTTCACGTATATAGTGGAGAAAAATAAGATGGCACTTGTTGATATCAATTTCAAATGCAACAAAGTATCGGTTGGATTTTGATCTCTCGAATGAAGGCAGTCTTTTTCCAAAAATTAGAAACCTTCCTAATCTAAGCGTCTCAACGATTGCATAGTGATTGCATAGTGCTTTGTGATGCCACTACAACATGTATATGCGGTCCACCTGTCGGAATTCTTGGTGACTCACAACCAGACCGCAAACAACGATCCAAATGTCACAATCTGCGCGTTGATGCAAATTTCAAGTCAAATTTTTTTCCGAGAACTCTTTGCATCATTGTAATGTCATCCACCACAACGATCGTCCCACACTCCACTCATAACTTTATATCAATTCTAACATTGTTGCAACGTAACGCTTATAGGGGCATGCTCGCGTATGAGAAAAAGAAGGAAGATCTTAGAAGGCCAACGTATATAAAGCGCCAATTTACCCCTAATTCCATATACTATGGCAAGGTATAACTATTACTATGTACATTGTAATAGTATCAACATGCAAATTTGTTGATATTATTTTAATAATGTGATTATTTAGTCTATAAGTAGTATATATCTTTGAATTGATAGTAGATAAAGTCGAGCATAGATAAACTTATACAAATAATAAGAGATGAAGTTGTGAACTATTCTTTTCTTAAATTAATCATGGGGCCCATGGAGCACAATATTAGTGCCAATATGGATCCTGAAGTAAGTATAGACAAATCCTACTTGTTTAAGTTTGCATTTCTCATTCGGTTACAAGTGAGTGAACTACTATGTTGACTCATTTTATGAAGAACAATCCGACACCTTCTAAATTAACTATTTGTAGAAATAATGATACATGTATGTTAAGCATATTATTTCACAATTGTAAGTAATTTGGTGTCAAACCTACTGAAATTAGTAGAGCAGAGCTCTTGTAAGATTAACTTTTGGAATGAGAATCAACATCATTAATTAGAATCTAATTAGTAAATAAAAACCTTGACTCGTTATAATGATTGCGTAGGATATCCAAATCATAATTTGGTTTTAAGTGGCAATGGACACTAAGGGCCACTTTATACAGAGGCCAGGGCCGGCTGGAGGCTGGGCCGGATTCGACAGCTAGGGCTTGGGTCCAAGTTGGGGAGTTCGGGACTTGGTAAACCTTGTCCCAATTGCATCACTTGGGCCCGAACATTTTGGCGCCAAAACAGTGCCACGTGGGATGCCACATAGGATAAAGTGAAGTTTTGGTTGGGCCCTAGTCGGGTCCTAGTATAAAGCCCTTGGGCCCGATTTGAAAGAATCGAGCCATCCTATTGGTTGGAATTTGAAGAATTCGGGCCGGCCCTCAATCCGGCCCCAAGTGTCAAACTCCTAATTCTTTGGTTTTCTGCATTTAGCTTAAATTTTTCGAATTTTTGTGAGCATTAGGAATAAAAGGGAACTTTTCTTTTGGTTTCCTTAGTATAGAAAGGCTAGGAATAAATAAAAGTATTTAGCCCCGGTTAAAATGATTTTTGAGGTTACCGGTTGGGAAGGTCAACCCGGGTATGGTAACCCTGGATAGCGATGTCCTGGCCGGGCGCGGGTTGGGGATAATGGGCGGCGGGCCGACCCGGCCTGTCAACCCTAATCCTTTTCAGACGGCGGCCCCCATTTCGCGCCACACCGCTTCTTCTTCCCTCTCATGTGCCGCTTCCACGCCTCTCACGTTTTTGTCGTGTTGCGGCCCGGGGTGTCGTCATCTTGCGAGCGGGAGTGTGGTGTCGGTAGGCCGGAGATTGCGCACTGGGGAGTGTACCGCGTTGAGAGAAGGGTGTGGCCGCCGCCGATCGGGGTAGTAGAAGTGCGGGAGCGCGAAGCAATGACGCCCAAGGAGAATGCGGCCAAGGGAAAAGCTCGGAAGGAGAAGTCCTCGCCCAAGCCATCCGGGAGAGGAGTGCACCCGGAGATCCCCGTCAAGGAAGCTCACCGCAGACAATGAAGGAAGACCTAACGAGGATGGGTCATCGAGTTTTACAACCGACCTTGGAACTGCGCAGGCCCGCGTTTAAGGAGGTCCAGACAGGAGAGCGCACCGCCAAATTCCGGGAGGACATGGTGCGGGGGCGGCCTAATGTCCGGGAGAGGGGGCTTTGGAGGATCACCTACGACTTTCTTGAATCCGAGGTGGGTACATCACAAAGCGGGAAGACGAAGAAGTGCAGCGGAGCTTCTCCCAGCCTGCACATGAGCATGACGGATTCAAGGTGGAGCATTGCCTCGATTCTAGGTTGAAGAGGGTGCTGCAGTTCCTCCTACCCATACTTACCCCGGACAGGCCTTCGAGCGTTGCCAACAAACTCGCCAAGGCTATCCTGGAGTCATACGCGGAGAGGCAGGTAATTGGATGGCACATCATCCTGGAGGACGTAGTAATCCGGGCAGTGTCCAGGATAAACAATGGCAAGGGTTGCCCATTAACTCCATTCCTATTCCACCTCTACGACGCCTACAACTGCCTGGATGATGATGAGGCCGCGCAATACGCCAAGGCCTTGGAGGAGAGGCGAACCAGGATTCCAGGAGAGTTCCCCCCGGAGGAAGGAGCAGGACAAGCCGGGACATCAAGGCCCGGCTGATCCAACAAGATCAGGGGATACCAACGGAGCTGCAGAAGAGGAAGGGACAGCAGTTATTCCACCCCGGGCTCCCACCACAACCTCCCCAGGAGTACAACAGGAGACTCCCACATGGGAGTACAACCCCTTCTCCCCCATCAGTCCCGTACAGGGGAGTGGCTCAGGAGAGGAGTCACCTGCCGTCAGCACCAGGGCAATGCGCCGCAGTACCAGGCAACGGCAGAGGCAGGCCCCTCAACCAACACCCCGAGGCCCCATCTACCTAGACGACTCGGATGAGGAGAACCCCATGCGGCGAGCAACCCCTCCGGAGAAGGATCTCCTCACGATCCGGACTAGGGGAAGGAGTTAGAGGATCCGCCGGAGGGAGAGCCCTGACCAAGGAAGAAGAGGAAGGCCACTCCGGAAGTGCACCCGGAGTTGTCGGCCCGACCTGGATGGGATCCCCTTCACCTAAGTCAAGAAGCCTTCAAAAGAGAAGGAAGGTGACCTTTGCATCGAGGCCGGGAGTAGGAGAGACGCAACCCGTCAAGAAGGTGGTACCCACGGCCAAGGGGAGAGTGAAGAAGAGCATCCCGAAGAGGGGGTACGCGGGTCCGGGACGGAGAGGGTGCCCGGGAAGCGGCGATCGAGGAGAGCGGCTGGTCCGAAACCGAGTCCATGGACATACCCCGGAAGCTTGCAAGACCCCCATCTAACGCAGAGAGAGTCCAAACCCACCCGCTCTCCAAGAAGGAGACTGTCCCGGAGAGAAGGAGAGGAGCCATCCCGGTGCACCTACTCCCCCTGTTCGGGATTACGGAGGAGAATCCCCAACCCCATCCAGAGACCCCGCAAATGTGCATGGAGGAGCACAAGGCGATGTATCGATCGCTCAGGGGAGTAGGGGAAGTCCTGAAGACGAATACGGTGGAGCGCTACCCCGAGCTGGTGAGAGCCATGCAAGAGCAGCGAGATGCCCTCAACAAGGAGGTGAGAGGCTGCGGGATCGTGGCCATGGATTTCTCCCTCAACGTCCTGACCCAGGATAAGGAGATCGAGGCATTGAAGAAGTATGTCTCGACCCAAAATGGGTGGGCGCGGGCTAACCTATTCGCCTTGCAGAAGACTCTGGTCACGCCAGGGGAGGCTCAGGCCAAGGCGCGGTTATTTGATGCGCACTGCGCGGGTGATGATGGCGCGGATGCCGCGGTGCGCATGGCCGCTTCTTGAAGAAGTATACGGCGCGGATAGAAGGTGCCCTGGAGGAGATGCGGATCCTCCTCAAGGAGATGTATGAGCGGTTCCCGGAGAGAGCGGCGGCGGCCGAGGTAATAAAGAACAGAGGCGGAGACAACCTCAAAAATGTTACGGTGCGAGCAGGGGAACAGGAGGACCAGTGGGACTCCTTCGGTGTCTGCCCCCTTAGCCGAAGCTGATCCAGGGGAACAGATGGTGGAAGAAGCCCAACCCGATGTTGAGATGGCATGGGAGGAGGAAGGCGATCCAGGAGTAATGGATGAGGCCCAGCTCGTGCCCAGGGTAGCGACGGAGGTGCCCCGAAGAGTCGAGGGCCATGAATGTTGCCCCATCCATTTCTCGCAGGGGGACGCAAGAAGTACAAATAGCAGAATGCCACCACCAAGCTCAACCCGAACCCGGGGTAGAGGAAGAAGTTCTCCCCGCACCGGGAGAGAGCAAAGGCGAGATCCACCCGGGGAGGAAGTAGTAGAGGCACCCTCACCGAGGGAGGAGAGAGAGCATCCACCCGGACAGGAAGTAGGAGGGGCTGCTTCACCGATGGAGGAGGAGATAGCTGCTGCCCCACCAACCCTGGAGACAGAGGAGCACGTCGAACCAGGGGAAGGTGTCCCCGTGGTGGTCCCACCCGAGTCGGCAATGGATGAACAAGCTCCCCCCCGGAGAGGAAGCCGTTGTGAGTGCTCCATCGGAGTTGGGAGCGAGGAGGAGGTGCCACTCCGGAGGGGGAGGTGCCACTCGGGGGAGGTAATCGATTGCTTACCCGGAGCGGGGTAGTCATGGGGGACTCCACTAGGAGAGGAGGGTAATCAAGGAGATCCACCCCGAGCCGGAGTTGCCATCGGTCGAGATGCCGGAGGTCGACGAGCCGAGCGGCGGGATGGTACTCCCGAGAGAGGAGTTCGTCGCGGAGAGGGAAGTCACTCCCGGGGAAATCAAGGGGCCCACCCATTGAGGAGCTGCCCGCCGACACTCACTTGACCCACCTCTAAGCGAAGTCGAGTCGGGGTACCATTGATACCCGAGACCCCTGTAGTGGTTCCGGAGGAAGTTGTCCGGATGAGGTTGATGCCCTCTCCGGGGGAACGGAACCCTTGGATGTGGAACCCGAAGGAATCACACCCAGGGGAGGACCAGATCCGAAGGAAGGTGCGGGTGGCCATCCGGAGGAGCGCGGAGAACCGGAGGTGACCGGCATCCTCGCCCAAGTGGACCAGGGAGTGAAGACGAGGGTAGCGGCCAAGAGGGGCAAGACCTACCCTGGTTGGGTTTGATGGCCAACCTCGCATCAAGTTGACCAGGGCTAGATCTATCTAGCGTTAGGTTAGAAGATAGGCATTTAGTAGTAGAAGGATAGAGGTGTGTTCACACCAATTTGGGCTTGTAGTAGTTTTTGTGTGTTTGACTTATAGGCGGTCCAGGAGAGGCCACGTGGGCCTTATCCTGCCCGGGTATTTCGTGATCCACTAAAAGCGGATCTGGAGCATGAAACCCGGAGTAGCATGGAAGTACTTAGCCAAAGAATGTTCTCATTCTTTGGGTCTTTGTTTGTATCATCATCATTCTCGAAGTATCTAGGGTTGCGGCCGCCTTTCCAAGTCTAAACCGTCTTCCTTGTTGTTTTGTGTGTGTGTGGTGGTGCAACTAAGTCCCTTGCATTGTTTGCTTGAAGACTGGAGGGAAGGTTAGTGTTGGTGAGATCTGTACTAGTGTCCAGGGTAAGGAGTTTTGGCAGTTAGGCGTCACTACGAGTCAGTACTTTAGGTGAACAGGGGTTCTCTAATATTCCCCGGGGACGGTGGTCTAGCGCGGGAAGTTGGTCATTGTTGCGGGAGAGTGGGTCTTAGTCCTCCTACTATCCTGGATCTGTATCCAAAGTTGTCCCTTTCTACCTTCTATCCTGGTGCGGGAGTTAACGTGTGAGTAGCCATACCAACAGGAAACATTGGCACCCTTATAGTGACTGCATGCAAGGTTAACAATCCCGGTATTGAAGGGGGCCGAGTCTAACCCCGGGCGAATTCGACCTAAGAGAAAAGAGCGTTGTGGGTGTGTTTATGTGTTGTGTTGAGTAGTGAGAGAATCGAGGAGAGAGGAAGTCAAGTGCCCTAAATCCAAAGATCTAAACTAAGGGAGAACCCTCTGATGGACAAACTGAGGTAAAACTAAACCAGCTTGGAGATATATTGGTTGACCAGGGTAGGAGGAGTTGAACTCCCCTGGAAGGAAACCAGGACAGAAGAAGCAGAATTGCTAACCAGGAGATCAGCACCATCCTAGTTAAAGGAGAAGTGAGACAGGACAGTGATAGAAGCACTGTCCTGGGAAGGTTATCATAGTCACTTTGGAGCTCAGTGAATCCCCGCGGATCGATTAATCCGGATATCACCTCTGAGAGTGTTCTTAACACTTAAAAGAACACTAAAGGGGAATATCGCTATCACGAATTACGACACCAAGTATAAAGTGGCCCTAAAATAATAATGAATCAGAAAGTAAATGAATCGAAAATAGATTAAAATCATCAGGAAATTAAATTTTGAGTTCTTGACAACAAATATCCCACGTAACCGGATGACAACCACTTTTGGACAATTTAAAATGAGACAATTGATTTTCATCGACAGTTCAAGAGCCTCCACTTCATCCTCATTTTCAATGGATTTTCCTGTTTCCTCTCTAGCAACTTCACCATAGATTAGTCGTGCTTAGATTTCTCCAAATCTACACGACAAAAAAACAAATCAGGTACGTTTGTTATTTTAGATGTCTCTACTGTGTTGTGTTGATTAATTTTGAGTTATGATGCTGTACATTTCCACCACCATTAAACATTGGTGAAGCTTCTCCTTAGAAAAATTAGGTACTTAAAAAGAGATGATGACCTGCTGAGAGGTGCTTAACACACTAGAGGAAAACAGTGTTTTGTCCACTGTCATTTTGCGTCAAAAGTGACGTATACCCAGACTAGTCAAAATTAGTGTGGAAAATTTGTCCACAGTGACATAATGCATGTTAATCAATTTAACATACTTCCATCACTATTGACGTTGGGTTAACAACGAGGTTAATAGTGACTCGTTTGGATTTTGGAAGAACAATTTTATGTTAAAAATAACAGAAGCATGTCAACGTTGACATGTACGTCCCTTAGAGGAGGTAACTTTAGCACTTCATTTTTTACCCTCTAGTAAAATTTTAATGATTAAATATAGTCATGATCCATGTCAGCACGTTTCTTTTAACATAGATGACGTTTAAAGTGACATGGGCGACGTTCAAGTGTGTTACTTTTGACATATTCATAAATCCTACGTGGAATGCCTTGGTGACGTGGAAAGCTTATGTGGAGGATATGGTTGACGAGGACAAGTTGGTGTTTGGTCCTGGGGAGTGTCAATAGTGACGTTGGCGTTTTTGTTGACGCAAACTTCTGTCAACGTGTGTTTACGGAAACGTAATCACATAGCTGACGTTTCAAGTGCATTTATGGTAAGGGTGACGTGGCTATTAGGATTTGACTTGGTCAATCATCCTAGAGAGTGTCAATGGTGACGTGCATGTCAAATGTGACATGGGCGACGTTCAAGTGTGTTACTTTTGACATATTCCTAAATCGTACGTGGAATGCCTTGGTGACGTGGAAAGCTTATGTGGAGGATATGGGTGACGAGGACAAGGTGGTGTTAGGTCCTAGGGCATGTCAATAATGACGTTGGCGTTCTTTGTGACGCAAAATTGTGTCAACTTGTGTTTAAGGAAACGTAATGACATAGCTGACGTGTCAAGAGCATTTATAGTAAGGGTGACGTGGCTGTTAGGGTTTGACTTGGTCAATGATTCTAGAGATTGTTAATAGTTACGCGGGTGTCAGAAGTTACATAGATTATGTTAAACTGTGTTTCAGGAAACGCATTTCAAGAAAGTGCATGGAGCTTTAGGGTTTGCGGCGGCCAGGGTTTCTGCGTTAAAAGTGACTCGCGCATCAAAAGTGACATAGGTTGTGTTAAACATTGTTTTTAGAAACATCATCATATAGGGTACGTGAATGCGTCACTATTGACGCATGTTTAACGCCAGCGCGTGACTTTTGAGGTCGTATAACGTAAACGCGTCACTAGTGAACCTGAGGATGACTTTTATCGGGGTGGATGAACAGAGGCGGCTAGGGTTAGCCCCCATAGTTAGGTCATGGTACTTTTAGGGAAGATATAAGCTAGAATCTCACTCTTGCTTTCATTTTCACACATTTTGTGTTAGAGTTCTACACTTTTAGAGATTAACATATTAGATTGTTAAAGTATGAGTTGTAGAGGTGTTGGAGTTTTACAAGTTTTTCTTCTTTCTTTGCAATTTCTCTTATTCACATTTTGTGTTAGAGTTCTACAGTTTTAGAGATTATGTTAGAGTGTTAAAGTATGAATTGTAGAGGTGTTGGAGTTTTAAAAGTTTTTCTTCTTTGCAATTCTTAGGTTGTTCAAGAGTTGCATCGTGATGATCTCCATCCCAGTTTGATTGCATGACGTGCCTTATTAAACTCAACGTGTCTGTGGTAATGTGTGTTCTGCAGATCAAGAAAAATCGAGCATGAGGAAACCCAGAAAGTCACTCTATGGCGGCTAGGGTTACTGCGTCAAAAGTGATGCGCGCGTCAAAAGTGATACGCACGTCAAAAGTGACGCGCCCGTCAAAAGTGACATAGGTTGTATTAAACACTGTTTTTAGAGACGTCATAATATAGAGTACTTGAATGCGTCACTATTGACGTAGGTTTAACGCTAGCGCGTCACTTTTGACGTAGTATAACGCAAGGAGTACCCTAGCACATAGCACATATATGTAGCCTTTATGCTTTATGCTACTCAATACTTGCGACTTTGTATCAGTCACTAATTTTCCATCTAATACAGCGAAAGTACTAACCAGCTTCATGTTGCACTCCATTTCGTGTATGTTTCTTTCAGAGTGTGTTATTTTTGACGTTGCATTTACTTTATCGATTGTGTCATGTAACGTCATTTTTGACGTTTTCATTTCCGTCATGTTGTGTCATGTAACGTCATTTTGACACAAGGCCCTGTTTCTATTGACACATAACTCAATAACGCGAATGTCACCCTACGTCTAAACACGTCATCCGAAACGCATTAAAACAAATGACATTTGTAGTTGACAATGTTAAACAACGTCAAATTTAACGTCGGTGACGCATTCCAGAAACACGTCACTTTGCGTCAACGTTAACACAATATAAGTATATAACGGATATCTAAATTCTAGTGCAAAATTATACGCAAAATCCAAGATCACGCCACATGTCTAAATCTCAGCCATTAAGAATCTGCCACATCAGCAAATTCTTCATCCATCCAAAACGACTGAGGCGTGTGCACGTCATAACCTACGTGGAAATTAAACATGAGAAATGTCCATGTCATAGCCACCGTGGAAACTAAGTTACTTCGGAAGTTACTGATCCAAGGTAACTTACCTGCCCTAAGAAGACGCGTTTTGATGTAGCACGTGATCTTATGTTAAACGGTTTAACACGTTTAGACGTGCAACGTCAAGTCCAAAAGACGTCCGTGACGTAGGGCGCATTCTTGCGTCAACAAAATTCACCCTAATAAACCGCGTTAAAATGCGTTAAAACGCACGTTAAACTGCGTCCCTCCAGACACTGTTTTCCTCTAGTGACAGTGTAAGCACAATTAAATTTTATAATCGTGCTTGCACAATTATCTTCAAATGGAAATAAGGATTTTATCAGACACGAGCGTCGGAAATGGGAACGAAAGCTTAACGACAGGTTGCACACGACTAAAAGTGCAAACCGAGAAATTACAATCCTAAACGTAGGACTCTATCCTCCACCCTTGACTGGAAGTTCTTGGTTTGCACTCTTGGCACTGCGTAACCTTATACTTGGTAGTATAAAACAAGAAAGTCACCATGCCCAGTCCCTCGATCTCGTTGGATAGTTGGAGCGCAGGCCAGCGGAGCTCTGTGCAGAGAGTTCCTCTCTTTCCCTCTCAATCAGCTTTGCCATACTCATCAGTGCCATAGTCCTTAATCAACCTAGAGAAGTTGCAAGCAAATTACGATTGCCTCTGTTACTCGCAGAGCCTGAAACCAACAGTCTCCTATACAAATACCGAGGACCAGACATGCCACTCTTGCCGACCATGCACCACAACATTGTGAAGCGTGTCAACATGACCATACGCAGAGTGAAACGGACGATGAATCAACCTTTCATCAGCCTCAACTTGTTGAGGGGCTGCCATGGTTACAAACACAATACGGAACGGAGTTTCTAAGCTTTACGGCTGCCAACTTCCAACAACACTTTCCTCGCTCCTCCGAAGACATTCGCATGCCTTTGCCCCCGAAATCCTCCGATTGCAAAGCACATCCCGAAACCACCCTCTGTGTGACTGCAAGAGCTCAAGCACAACCTAATGTCCCCGGTGGCAGACCATCCCTCCCATACTACAGCCGAAGCGACTCCGCTCCTTCCAACCGTATGCCACCTACCTCTCCATTTCCTTTGCACTTTCACTTGCACTGGACACTAGTACTCTCACTCACTCCACAATCCACACTGCCCCACTTGCTCCACTCTTTTCATTTCATGAGAGTAATTTCGCACATTCTACACACCTCTTGTACACCACAGGCACAAAGCAACTCGAACCCACCCTCTCAATGTAAACTCCTTTATCATAACTTGTGTTGTGATACCATCTCCATCCCTCACTATCATTTCACAAACAACACCACCACACGACTCATACCGTAACATGCATGTTCATTTTTTATCAATTATCTTACTTCCACAAAACTACACTCTGCTTATGAATCTGCAGAGGCATACATTGCCATCTACGCTTACTCCAAGTTTTATGACATACACTCACCATCCTTTGCCTAAGCACCTCCCCATACTCCACACACATCCGTCCTCACTCCGCATTTCCGGACTCCACCTACAGCCATCTGCACCCCCCTTCCTACCGCACCACTCCCACCGCACAACGCACATCCATACTGCCACTGCCGTTTGTGCCCCTGGATCTCGCTCAACAACTGGACAACGGTGTTTTAGTGCCAAACATCCATTCCGCTATCAACTCACTCCCTGATACCACCCACTTACTGCTCATCCTTCACTCTGACCTACTCCTTACTACAGCTCAACATTCACAACGCGGCAGTTGCACACTCAACCACTCTACCCACTCCCGTCAATTACCGTACCCGGCCGTCAGGGTCGGCAAAAATTAAATAAAAAAACAGAAGTTGAAAAAGATCGGGAATTATTGGAGAAGAGAGTCAAAAAGAAAAATTATTCATTGAAGAACATGCCGAATATTACAAAATTGAGCCAAGTTCATGCAGTAAAATCCCAAAATATTGCATACTCCACTTAACTAGTTGTTTACCTGTTGTGAAAGTCAAAAAATACCCAAGGCATCTTGAAGTGGACAAGTTGTGTCCAAAAATGGAAAACTAAAGACTGATCCAAGTTGACAGGGTGTTCCACGCGCTCCACGCACTCTACGCCAAGTCCATGTGCTCCACGCCACTCCACGCCAGTCATCAACCTTCACAAGTATACATTCACATGGTCTTCATCTTCATTACTACAGATTTTTGAGAGCAGGCAACGGTGGTGGCAACGATGGTGTTGAGTAGATGAGCGGAGCCGAGGGGCAAGTTGTGCAGTCTGGCGCTTCTTCCGACTTCCATTACCATCCTGCATCTTTCTTCCGACTTCCATTGTTTTGATCGGGTGGCAGTTGGTTGTGGTAGCCGCGGCCATCACTCTCTCGGCGTACTTCATCTGATCGAGGTTAGCACTCCAACTTCATGCTCCTGGCCCTGTTGCTACTGAGTTTTTCTGGAGAGGGAAAAGCAAGGAGATGATTGAGCAGCAGTGGCAAAGGATAAGAACATTCAGATCGATGTCTCCACGCTCAAAGACGGTATGAATGGCATAGATGATGATGGTGGTGCAGTATCACATGCTGATGTGCAGAAGGGTGCTGGAGATGCTCTGTAAGTTGGCGCTTTCATCCTGGTTGTGATCCCCGTTCTTCCTTTTGCAAATTTTGGCATTTTGGTGTAACATCACTGAGCTAGTTAATTGAATCTTGATGCCACATGATTTCTTGGTTCTTGTTCCTTATGTACAGATTAATACTGATCAAGCATGACTAGCTTCACTTTCTCATCATTGCTGTAGAAGGTGACCAAAATATGACCATTTGTTGGTAGAAGGTGACCAGAATATGAAATGCAAATAGAAGGTGAAACCATCGAGGCGACATACGATGAAGGAGGACACCATGGTATTGAAATTCTCTTACATTGTCTTTTCATTGAATTTGATGCATTCATGGTTTCAACTGAACATATTTCGGTATTGCATGTCCAAAAATGAAAATACTGACCAATGTAGATTTGAGATGTTACTGATCAAGCCTTGCTTGTTGTTGTGTGGATTTGTTGTGCGGTGGTCTACCCCGGCCGCGTCCTCTTCCACGTCCTCTTCCAGAGCTGCAATCACAATTTCAAATTTCATAGGTATGTGCTCTAAACTTGTGTGTAAATCTCATTTCAAAATTATTTCTATATCATATGAATGCTCAAGTTCTTGAAACTTACCTTAGAATAGGTAGAAGTTGCACCGATGGATTTGACCTCCTAGTTACAACTTCAGCTCTTGAATCTGGGCTTCTTGTGCTTGATGTTGCAGATGTAGGTATTTTTCTTGCCATGCCCCGTAGTGTGGCCATGCTAGTCGTGGGACTTGAAGTTGTGAGCAATGACACTTTGGTGAGAGAGTCCTCCAAAATTGTGTCCAAAGACACTTCTACACATGTCTCTTCGTTGTCAATGTTGTTGTTTGTTTCCACTGCTACATCTTCCTCAATGTTGAACAATGGTGTTTTGATGTTGTCAATCATGGCTTGCTTTTGAAACTCTGGTTCAAATGCACGTTGTAGACCTGTATAGCTCCATCCTTTCTTTACCATCTCACGTCTAGTAGTAAGGTTGTGCCATGCTGTGAAAAGCCATCCACAAATTTTGGGCTTCAAAGTGGACATTTTCAGATCCACTTTCAAGTCTTCGGAGTTGTCAATTTGATTTGAAATCACTTCCATTGTAAACTTGTTAAATTCCACTCGAAAGGCATGTTTGAAAGGCCTTTGTAAAATAACATCTGCTGGTTGGAAAATAGATGTGCAATTGGCGGGTATAAAGAGCAAATGAATCCTTGGATGATTGCTCTTCATCCACGCTCTAAACTCCTTGCTAATATGAACACTCCAACAATCGATGAGCCAAATCATATCTTGATGTGTAGAAAGCCCCAAAAGATCTATCTGTGATGTTCTATAATTCAATAGAATGTTGTTCACAAAATCCTTGCATGTGTCTAGAGTAGACCAATGATTTGAAGAGAATGTAAGATGCCAACCGTCGTCTTCACATGCAATACGCTCATCATTCTTAGGGGGAAGGGATCTTGGAGTCAAACCTTGGAAAATCACTTGAAAAGGCAAAATATTGCCATTGGCTGCTGAAGAGACAGCCACAGTGATTTGACGTTTGTCTTCTATTCCTTGTACCTTCACATGCTTAGAATTCTTTTCTTCCCACGTTCGAGCTCTACTTGTAGGAACAAGATGAATGCCCGTTTGGTCGGTATTCACAACTAATTCCTCTGGAATGTTGTGAATCCTCACCAAATAGGCACATCTTTGTGCCATCTTCTTCCCTTGATCTTCATAGTCTGATGGTAGTTTCCCTGCTGCTGTTGTTGCGGCTCGGTAACTCCAATTCATCTCAGCCTTGATGAATGCTAATGTCCATTTGTAACTCACACAAAATCCACTAGAATCCTCTAGCAAGTGGGGTTCTCGTTTAGAGATGATTGCTTTTATTATACCTTGTATGCAAGCTCCATACAAAGGTTGACCAGCACTCCTTTGTTTCTTCAAGACCTCACAAATCTCCTCTTTAAGGAGAGGATATGAGGCTAAAATTGAGCAATGTTGTGTAGCAATGTTGATGTTGTGCAAAATAAGTGCCAAGTTCTATACACCTCTTCATGTTGTCTTTCAAAGCTCCATTTGAATGAAACCAACCATACATGGTTCCTCTACTCAAATAGTCATAAACACAACTCAAGTCTCCTGGCTTTCTATAGGCAGACCTCAAGAAGTTCCATGCATCCCCGATGTTTCGATGTTGTTTAACAGCAGCATAGATAGGAGGCCAAAGACTTGGATTGAACCAATTTCGGTATTGACCTCTTACCTTCTTGCTTGTTTTCTTCATGGTTGTTGACTTGGGAAGATGGACATCTTGGTTTCTCTTAGGCCTCCCCACTGGTCTCCTTAAGATCACCTTCTTTAGCATTGCATTCTCATTCTCCAACTTCTCATTGAAAGTTGCAAACTCCACTTCCACTGCTCTCTCCCTTTCTTCCTTAGAAATTGGTGTAAAAAAAGCTAAATCTAATTGCATATGCTTTGGAGCCATTGCTCCATACACACACACACACAAAAGAGCAAATGCACACTTCAACCCAGCAATAGTAGAAAAAATTGAAAAGAGAGACAAGGTATGAATAAGTGAGAGTAACACATACAAAAGACCACTAATAGAGATTAGGGCATTCAATTAGGTTAAGCACACCAAGTCCACCACAAACGGATGAAAAATTAGAAAATTCTTCATTGCCGTAAACTAGCCTTGTATTAAAGCGCCGAATCTTTTATAATAATTTTTTTGAAACTTTGAAATTTTGATTAATTTCTTGCTGCCATGCCGTACCCACTTTCTCCACTTTAATTAATTATTCGGCATGAGATGCCGACCCTGACGGCCGGGTACGGTACTCATACTTATGACATCTGCCGATTTCTTACCCACCTCAGAATCTCACTTGCCACTTACAAACCTCCCTTGCACACAACTCCCACATTGAACTCATCCACCGCCAAACATCGAATATGCAAACCAACAAAATTGCAACAAGTGTTCAAACTATACCACCCACTGTTTCAGAACTGTCGCCGCCGCAATGCTACAGGCTCCATACACATCCCTTTCCATGTATAAATCTTGTCCGGCACAACTATGCTCACACTACTCCTTGGTACGTAGACAACAGTCACATCTCTGATATTTCATTGCAATGTACTTACTACTTTTCACCTTTACGTATTCTTGTGGCTGTGACGAATCCTACTCCACGCTCGCACTACAACATGGCTCCACTAAAATCACTTGCACGCAACGGATCGAAGTCCGCAAACCAATCTGGCTCATCAAACTCCAAAAAGAAGAAACTATTTGCAAAACTCATTGATCTAGCCATTGCTCCAGATGCCCCTATGGCGATCCGCGACTGGCCGGATGAGTGTGGCTTGATTTAGCCACTTGAGCAACAACTTTCAAATTCAAGCAACACTCTTACCCGTGCTCGCTCGCGCCTGCAGGAACAGACACAAGACAGTGACAACTCCGCAGATGAACAAGCATGTTATTTGTTGCCTACAAAACTCCAGCAACCTCTAGTCCGGAGCTCTCTACTTCTCACACTCCAGCAATGCTCCTTGGGATACTAGTGACACTCGATGCTCCAACAAAACCGATTGCCTTCCATTTGATGGCCCCTCATAGTGTCCACTCAGTGTCGCCCCCTCCTCTCCAGGCCAACCCGACGCCTCCACTCCTAGCCACATCAGTTGGTAACACCCCCCTCAAATCCATTTCTCTAGTTAGTACACCTACCTTTGCCAATTACGCTCACCACCTCTGGTTATCATTTTCTGTACATGAGCACCTCAACATACAACGTGGACTCCATGAGTACATTTCTTATGGTGCAGCCAATGTTAGCTCATGTAGTATGCGAGACTCAAAAGTCAGAGAATTCCACTTATGTCGCAATTCATTTCCCCATGTTCCACAACTTTCATACCCATCTACCCGCCCTGATGGTCTTTCTGGTCAATTCCTTCATCTAACGCAAATTCCATTTGGAGTTGAAGTTGATTCTAATATAGGACTTTTGAAAACTCACCAAATAGTGATTCACTTTGACTACGGATACCACGAGATGAACAAGTTAGTCATTCAAGCGGCTGCTCTAGCCCGCTTTGACTCCATGGGCATACAGCTCGCCCATTGATTCCGCGAACGTGCAGCCGCCTTCTAAAGTCCACCCCCAAACCAAAAATTGGCTTGGTTTTCTAAAGGTGGATCTTTTCAACCCTAGTGACGATGGCATTAACCTCCTCAAAGGTACCCGCCTCTTTACTCTTCAACTGCAAGACTCTTCTTATGTAGTAGACAAGGTAGAAAAGGCTATGATTTTCCCTCTACAGCTTCTAACAGAAAACTGGTCCTATAAAGCCCATCTCTATCTCAGTTCACTTCCCGCCAGCTACTTGGCGAACTAACACGTCTCGGATACTTGGGAGGTACTAACCTTGAATTTGTTGGTGTGACCAAACGTACTAAAGAGATAGAATATGCGGAAGTCACACTTGCCTCTGACAAATCCAAACAATATCTTCTTAACACTCCCATTTTATTTGCAAATGAACGTCTCTTCATCTCTCTCCCTTTTTCTGATAGGACCTCAAATCCTAATTTCCCTAATGCACTAACTACTTTTGCAATAGTAAAAGGTATACCTATTAACCATGCTCAACAAGAAATCATGGCCGCTCTACACAAGCTTATTGGCCCAAGCAACGTCCACAATGTCCTCTACAACAAAGCAGAAGGGGACCACTTAATTAGGGCGCCACGATGGAGTAGCCACTATTCGGTGTTTGAACGGGATGTTGTACACGAATTGGCATCTCAAGAAAGGAGTTCCGTTCATCGGCAAACTCATAGACTTTGCGCCACACGCAAAGAGCTTGAAGGGCTCCAATCCCCCTTCCACTTCGACATCTCATGATCAACGCTCGACCCGGGAAGTCATTGCCGAAGCAATTACGGCGCTCAAGAATGAGACTCCTACAACACCTACTCTCTTCCAATTCAAGGACTCCATTTACGCCGTTGGGGGACCGCCTCAAAACGCACATCTCCAACCTTGGATCTACCATCACCACTGACACTAATGACAAATTTGAGTATGTGGTAATTCAACAACAACATCAACACTCTCATTTAGCTCAATGTTCAGTTACAACTCCTAACATCTGCTAAAGACTATAGTCTTCATATAGGCAATTTTTTTCCGCACTCAATAGTGGCACTCAAGAGATGCATGTGGCACTAAATTCTTTTGTATGAATTTTGCATTTTGGCAGTTGCTTTAGAAAATTTAATTGGTGCATGAATACATTGCATATATTGCACCTTAACCCTCAAACATGCCAATTTTGAATGGAGCTCTAATTTTTGATTTTCCAACTATGGGGCATGTTTACTACTGCAAGCCAATTATGTGAAGGTGAATTAGTTTACCATGAATTTTCATAAGCCTAATCTTAGGATGAATCTCAAAAAATTCCAGTTGGGAGATTTTCAATGCAAGAGATTTTAGTATTGATTTAGCAATGATTCAAACTAAAAGGATTGAAAATGCACATTAGAGAAATCCGCTAAGTAGTCCCCAATTTGGACCTTAGTTGGTCCCTAATCCGTCGTTTCATGTCTAGTTTTTGTTTGTCCACTAAGTAGAGAAAACTCGGGACCAAATGCACCAAACTGGGGACCAAATGCACCAAACTGGGGACCAAATTAGTCGAAGTGGGGACCAAACTCTAGAAAACCATTACAATCGATGCATTTCTTAGTTTAGTCCCCAGTTCGATTTTGTTCCCCAGTTTAGTCCCCAGTTCGGTTTTTGGTGCCCTGTTTGGTCCCCAATTCGATTCTAGTGCCCAGTTTTATGTTTTGGTCCCCAGTCCGACCAAAAGTGGGTGTTTGAGTCCCCAGTTTGCTCTACTTAGCGGATTTCTCTATTGACTTAGGAAAGTTGTATCTCCTTCATTCACAGTTGGTATTCAACTTTAGTGGTTGGGTTGGATCCCAAGTTAAATTTATTCCTTGTAATAAGAATATTAGAAACAATACAAGATGTGAAGAAAATATGACATCTATTCTAGTACAAAGGGTCTAGTTTTGGACATTTTTTTCATTGTAACTTTTGGGCAATTTTCCGCAAGGCTATCACTTGAGCCAAAAGAAATTAATTTAATGATTTTTCTTTGGCACAAGGGTGTCTTTAATATGAAGGTGAAGAACTTTCTGGTTAACCGTTTTCATTCGAATGGCGTTCTTATTAATAGTTTTTCAATTTTAAAGTAAATATTATAAACTTCTATGGTTTCTTTTGAGTAGTGATACATACTAATCTTTCAATCTATAAGACCTCATAAATCGAATTTTGATACACGTGAGTGTCAACAGTATCATTCACATAAGAATGTAAGAGAAAGACCACATCATCAAGGCAACATGCATGAGAAGTGAGAACTCACAACAATCAACCAAAACTCTAACACAAGTATAAACGGATCACCTTCAACATTCCTGACACACGCGCATTCAAACACAAGATAGTTGTCAAGAAAACCTTGCACTCACAAATACATTCTTAATTTTATTACAAAACAAAATCAACACACTAAATTTCTCTTGGTACCGTAGAAACACCTCAAAACGGTAGCAAACATACCACAATAGTGTGAAACATCAACTCATGTAACAAATGAGAAACTCTGATAAATGTTTCCTAATCAAACTTTGACTCAGAATAACTTTCTCATAAATCATCCAAATCACACATTCTTTAGTGCGTTGGAATCCTTTTACACTTGCCTACAACACTATACATTCTTTAGTGCCTTGGTATCCTTGTAAACTTGCCTACAACACTATACAAAAGTAGCAAAAAATTGATGGGTGCCTCATGGAGTCAGAAGTGGAAACAAATTTACAGTCGGAGGCAGGGACGATTGGTAGGGAAGTAGTTTACCACCAACGGAGGCTTCTGCTTCTCACTCGGAGCAGCAGATTCGGCGCTTTTGAACCATTTGAGAGGATTTCGAGAGGTCGTCTTCTTCGGGCTCTTGTGCAGCTGCTCGGGTGTCACCTTCGAATCGCCCGCCATAGCTGCCAAGAATATTGCAACTGGTCGAAGACGTGACTGAAAACACCGTCTTGATAGCAAAGAAGACGAGAATTTGGAGGATGCTAGAATTGGATCAAGCGATGGTCCACAGAATGTGATGGATGTATGTAAGGTTTCAATGGTGGGTTTATGAGAAGCTTGAGCTTCACGGCTTATCACTCGTTTTAAAAAAAGACTTTTTGAATTTGTTTGGTAGTGCATGGTGATGGCAAGTTCGCGTCATCTTCGACGACAGTGGTCTGTTGTTCTGCCGCCCTTGTGCCAGTCACTTGAATGGATGGGCATACCGACTACTTTTTATACTCTCTTTACGGTGACCATAACTTACCGCAGTCGAGCACTTTTTCGCTGTGGTGGCAGCTTCGCATTTGAAGAGACGATCAGCGATATATCTCAGAACAGTGCCAACTTGGGGAACTGACAATCACCACCTTACCTACCACAGAGTCATTTCACATTTTCCAGACTCACGTAAGCATGACTGCACGTGCAGAAGAGTTTGTTACAAGTACCATCACAGAATGCAGTGCTTGGAGAACACTTGTTAGACAGTCAATTAGGTTAACAGCTTTTTAACAAGCACGGCAGATAGTCTACAAGACAAAAGTGCCACTAAAGCCACTGTCTGCATGTACACGTCGATCGAAAGCACCTCGAAAATCATACAACATCTGCACAGTATCTTCAAGTTTGACTACGACTTCGACGTCATCGCAACCCTTCTCGTCGAGATCTAACCTCCCTCAAGTTCCTACATTCCTTGCAAGACTCAGTTTTCGTTCCGTTTTCTAGATAGAAGTTTGATCATTCTCTCTGAACAATAAGCATCAACTCCATTCCTGGACGAAGAAGCGGTCGATTAGAGGGATGTGTAAGGCGCATATGATATGGATATTTCGGTGGTTGTTTCAGATTCCGGATCCATCTGCACCGGAACAACAACCATCTGTCGGTCAAATTCCTGCGGAGAATCAAGACCAAGGCAATTACATGCTGTCTCGTATCTGACTTTCGAGCTTCTGAAGTCTGGGGTCTTGAGAAGCAAACTAAGTGTGTGGTTTTGACACAATTAGTTATTAAGGTACTACTTGGGGTTTATGTGCTTCGTGTGAAGTGATCGATTAGTCTTCCCATGCTTCAGCTGGAGGTTAGGAATTACTGTGGAGGTACTTAAATAGGTACTGCAATTACTATTGGAATTGTGAAATTTTCCTATTTATCTTACATGCAAATGTAAGAAATTTTCAAAACACCAAAGAGTGTGTGATTCGAACAGTATATGCAAAGATAAAGAGTGTGTGATTTGGATATTGTATGCAAAGAGTGTGTGATTTGGACATTGTATGCAAAGTGTGTGTAATGTGGGTCACATTGTATGCAAAGAGTGATTTGGACTTTCTAGATATTTTGGATTTCTCGTTTGCAATCAAAAGTTATTGTTGTAGAAGTACTAAGGTAGCATGTCAAGAATGGTGCAATATCAAAAATGGCCTACTAAGTCCAGTTTAGTTTGTGGCAAACTTTTGCAGACCTATCCAGTATGTAGAAAACCAACAACATTTATTTTAGTGAAGGCAACTCTTGTTTTAGGGTTTCACACTCTTTGTTTAAAACTCATGTCATGCTCTTAGCTCATGGGTTTGCACTGACAAACACATCTCATTTTTTTATCACGTAACAAAATTGAGACACCTAAAATGGTGACATAAGTAGCAAAATAAGAAAGGATAAATGAGAAACTCATATGAGAAGTGAGATATAGAGTTTCTCTGAAAAATGTTTCCAAATGGAACCTCAACTCTTAATAACGTTTGCATACAGCATCCAAATCACACATTCTGTAGTGCATTGGAATCCTCTTACACTTGCCTACAAAATACTCTCAAATGTACAACGATACCATTTTGGGTACCGCATAAATGTTACAATCTGTGGCAGGGACGATTAGTAGGGAAGTAATTCACGATCAACGGAGGTTTCTGCTTCTCACTCGGAGCAGCAGCAGATTCGGCGCTTTTGAACCATTTGAAAGGATTTCGAGAGGTCTTCTCCTTGGGACTCTTGTGGAGCTGCTCGGGTGTCACCTTGGAATCGCCCGCCATAGCTGAGAAGATCTGCAACTGATCGAAAACTTGAATGAAAACACTCTAGATAGCTAAAACACTCTAGAATCGGAGGATGTCTCGAAGTGGAGTCGGGGAGATGTTCAAGCGATGATCCACAGAGTATGAGTGATGTATATAAAGGTTTGGAGGGTGGTTTTGTGACAAGCTTGAGCTTGTCACTCGTTTTTGAAAGAAGACTTCTCAAAGTCGTTTGGTATAAAATTGAATTGCAGGGTCATGGCAAGTTCGCGGAGAGTGGTCTAGTGTTGTTCGGCCGCCCTTGTGCCCAGTTACTTGAGTGGGGATGGCTTTACCGACTTTTATTGGTGAGCTGGCTCCATGATATTTGGCCTTGCGGAATGTTCATGATGAAGCCTGGGTTTCTCCGAAAGTGTTCCAGTGGAAAGAGCACTTGTTCGTAGTACGGTAGTCAGAATTCTTGGGGAAATGAACCACTATGTAACCGTAGCCCAGCTTTACAAGCATGAGATGGAGGCTCCTCATTCGTTCTTCAAAGGAGGGTTATTCCGAATAACTAATCAGCGCCTTACTTGTGAGGTTATGGATTCAGGCTGTCGGCCACCCACAACAAGATACCTGCAGTTTCTTCTTCTACCTACTGATTTATGGAGGAGAGGGCTTAAACTGTGTACTTCCGATTAAATTGATCGAGTTGTATGACGAACTACTGAAATTGAGGTGTATTCAAACACAGAGAATCCTCAATCACACGATTTAATCTCTTCACTTACATTCAACGATTCTCAAGGTCAATCATTATAGGTTTATGCACTAGGTAACTCAAAGGGAGCCCATGGATATGGGAAATTACTAGTGGGGAATCCTCTCGAGAAAGATAAGACCTCAAGACGAAGATGCAAGGAATACTCAAGAATAATAATTCCCATCACCGCTACTCAGACCCTGTCACTCTCATTACTAGCAACACCTCAATCTCACTAATCAGTCATACAACTCGATCTTACGTACACCTCAAAAAACACAACTTACAGCATCATAAGTCGCGCATAAATCACTTCAAAGAGCTTACAACCACATTCACAGTGCTGCTCCAACAAAACCACTCAAGGTCTTGTACAGAAAGAACATTCAACCGACTAATCACCATTTCCATCCACAAACCAAAGGGATGTGTTATACAATAAAACAATGTTATGGTACACACCTAATATTCTACACAGCTACACTCTGAATAACTCCAAATGGTCGAAGAAGAAACATTTCGATTCTAACAAAATAAACTCTCACGAGTTGCAACACCCGTTGTAGGGTTGGTACCTTTGGCTCTTCTACACATTTGCAGACGCTGATAGTTGTCCACCAGAGCATCTGTGAAATCAGCCCCTGTAATGTCGGCTCCTGCAAAGCATCAAAGTCGAATCCAATCTTAGAAACTTGTGGGCAAACATTCGAAACCTCTCTGCTAATAATGTCACCCATGTAACCATTTACATTATGAAATAAGCAAACACTGATCATTGATACAAGCATTTAAATGAACTGAAATGACAAGAAATGGCTGTACCATCAAACTGAGATCCAGACAAAACAGCATCCGTAAAATTGGCTGCATCCAAAACACACATGGAACCAATCCCGCTTCAAAATAACGATGAAACAGTTGATCTACATATGTTCATTGCTTTTATTAGAGAAAATAATATCCTCAACCTTATCAATAGGAGCATAATAGAAGGTGGTGGTGGAAAGTCCCTTGCTAGAGCATAATAGAAAGTTATCGAGGATTTTTTTGCAAGATTTTTCAATATCAGATTGGATGTGTACCATTTTGAAGATTTGCGCCACGAAAAACAACACGGTCTGCAAAAGCCCGGATCCTGGAACAGAAAGAAAAGTATCAATAGAAAGTCGATAAGAACGTCACTGATTTGATTGAATAGAAAAATGCAGCTGCTTATGAAGTACGTACCAGGAACTATTCTTCAAGTTGCCACCTTCGAAGCCCGCAAATGTATCCGTGCTACCATCCATGACGGAGCCCTCTAGGTTGATCTTCCTACAGTCACATGCTGAACAAACTTCTCAGCTCTCTGAGTAGACCAACAACTGAACAAAATTCTAATTCTTGAATGTTTCAAATAAGCTCCATCATAGTAGACCATTCGTGTGTAGAAAAGTCGGTGGCAATAGAGTATTCTTTGAAGTGGATCTTGTCATCAAAAGGAAGGAAAGTCTCTTGTACCCATATTATGATGCAGGGTATCAGAAAGACTTATTATCATATACGTTTTTAGTCTTCTAGTCATATAGACACAAGTGCTTGATTTGTTCAAATATACAGAAACTTACATACCTGCAAATACCACTCCTGCTAAATTTTCACCAGACATGTTTGCGCCGCGTAAGTCAGCATGATCGAAGCTCTGCAAGCAGACAACCATCAACTCCCTGGTGAGATTTCACGTCAAAGTTTTTGCAGCTAACCAGTTCGATTACTAATTTTGTGAAACATGTTAATCGGTGGAAGGTATTATATAGATTAAAAAAGCGTCGATTAATACTAAGGAATTTGAAAACAAGACAGATGAAATGAAATCTTACCAGAAAATTCGCATATGCTGGCAAAGCAAGGCAAGATGCACCAATGCCAACGCCCAAAATTACCCCAATGGCAGCAGTGTTGACCTCCTCCCACCATGTCACCACATTCTCAATAGGACTTTCCTGAATATGCAACACAAAAAAGATCATCAAAAGCATGATACTCAAGTAGCCTCAACATTACACTGCTTCATATTCATATGATACTCCAAGCTAAGAGCCTTCTTCAAATGCCAGCGAAATTCAATAACGAAAACGATAAGTGATGGAAACCATGCTAATTTGCTTAAATTCAAAGGATCCTGTAATGAATCTTTAAATACTTCGAGAATGGTGATGCATACATGAATCTCATCAATGCTTACCGAGGGTTTCTTTGAATCGAGAGAGTGGAAGTCATTGCTAGAACAACAAGTCACACAGTCTCTTTGCGGTGATATCCTGGATATCCTTGAGCTTCCTCCCTATTTTGCAACAAATCAATACGTTAGCAACATACTTAGATAGTCTCTGCAATAATCAGATTTTGATGGAGAGCTCACCGACTCCTATTATCTTTTCATCACATTCGATGTACCATTCACTGATCTAAATCTCAATTACATGACCTCTTCTCTGCACGACTGAGACTTTGAAATGTATGATCAATTGCAATTGAAACGATCAAATATTTACATGTATACATTTAGGGTTGCTGGCTGAGATACATTTAGGGGCAGCTGGTTCTGAATTCATAGCGGAAAAGAGCTCTACAATACCTGAGTGATAAGCAGCTGAGAAGGTCCTGTATTAGGTCGTCTACAGGAAGGAGCAAACAAGCCACTGGCAGGAACAGCCTGACAAACGGTCGCCATGAGCTGAAGTATCCTGCAATTGCAATGGGAATGCTTCTTCAAGAGAGGGATGCGCAATGTGGAGGAACCCAAATCATGCCAGCAATCCAAGTTGAGCATATGAGGCATGAATGTGTGCTATCAATAGAGCGGGAAAATTCAAGGATGACTTACCGAAAATTGGAGTACGATACAGTGGGCAGTTGTTTAGTGCTCAAAGCGCTGATGTCAATGCTTGGTCGCCATCGCCAGCGTCTCCAAGATAGACTTTGAGGAGAGAGTCGGAGTTCCCTTACCCTGTTCCCAATGTTCTCAGAGTTCCCAAGTGGCTCTTTGGGAACATTGTTCATTTGGGAATGCACCAACGATGAAACTCGTATTATTACTTTAACCCTTAAAAGTCCCTTGGGGATAGTATGTACGCTGTCGTATAATTAGGATTTGCTATCAACAAGAAACTCTGCATTGGAATTGTAATAGCTCACTAGAACCGCATTAATTCAAATGTCAACTTCTTCTTCGACCTCAAACACATTAAAGGTGTGCATTCACTCCAAATACAACCAAAATACACCGTATTCTACTGGTCGCCCCGGCACGCTCAGACCTTTAGGGGTTAAGATGCCTCAATCCATTGGGTTCATTTGAAGGTATTAGAGTACCTTAGAAACTTACCGTAGAGAAATGGCCTTGCAAGTTGAATCCTCAATAAGTGGAGCCTTTGTTACTGCTAGTGGGGCAGGGTCTGTCATCACCACTCAAAACTGTACATAATGCAAATGAACTTCAACAGATTAATGGAGTTTGGTAACAAACCTCAATTTTCGATGTGTACATACGTACAGTACCCACCAACAAGTTTACATTCAGAGCAAGAAGAGATAACATACCTTCAACTTTCAAATGATCACCATGTTTGCGAAATCTATCCAAATTGCAAATTATGAAGTATGAAAGAAAGGTAGTGCATTTTTTCTTTACCAATACATGAAAAACCTCCAAAAAAATGTATAAATTCATTTTATAACTTTGGTATCTTTTAACTTACTTTTCAGTATCTACCTTCGACTATTATAAAGACCATTACATGGTGAGGTTTGTTAAGGAAGAGAGTAATAATATCTCTTTAGAAACCTCTCTTGACATCTGCCCTTTACATATATGTGACTCACATTTACAAATATTGAGTTGGGGTTGGTGCAAGAAACCTTCATGTTGTCTCTTATTGGAAAAGCAACATACACATTTTGAAGTGCAATAATTGCTCATAAACTTTTCTTACACATGGGGCTTGGATTAGCATAGAAGAGATAGTTTTGATAACATTAGCTACATTTTGAGCACTTCGGTGGTAGTTTCATGGAATTTGGTTATTCTAGGTGCTAGATATGATCATTTGAAGTTGCCATTGTTTATTGCGGCATTTACTAAGAGTACAAAAGTCCAATGTTGAGCTTCTTGGGGGCAACAATTCAAGTTCTTTCTAAAAAGCTATTGCATATATAGAAAGTGTATCGAAGTAGCTTCCATAAAAGATTGTTGAAGTTTTCCATTGTCTCATGCCTCAGCAAAAGTAGCTCGAGATAAGAGCTAAGGGTAAATAGTGAATAATATATTAAAAAGTCATAGATTAAAATAGAAATTATGATTTTTATTGAAATTTCTTCAGATCATGGTATAAAATACTACATGATCTCTCCGATACAGTTTGTAATTGGCAGTTTGGATTATTTTTGTGAACATGGCAATTGTTCAAAGATTACAACATGTTCTCTTGTTTCAATTCTGAACGTAAACTTATTGGTGGGTACTGTACATACGAGAGTGAGGGCTATCCCCTACCTCGTAATCTGCATAATCACACACGACGTAGTTGGTGTCAGACTCCAACTCTTTGGCAACAAACTTGTTGTCAAAGGTTGTGCTCACGATGTGACTTTTGATGAACTCTGTTGTCTGTCTGTATGTACTTTGTGTCCACCGAAGTATCCCATTAGATTTTGTGCAAAAGAAAATCTATAAAACTAATCGTTCGTTGTAATGACGCATTTTGAACAATCATATAAACTCTTACCCCTATGCAGTAATATTCGATGATCTCTCACTGTTATGCAAATGAGGGACGCCATACTACTTTGATCGAATCTGTGCCTTGTCTTGAAACCACTGGCTCTGATAGCTCTTGTGGTGGACCATATTCCATAATGAAAGTAATTTTCAATCAACATAACAATGCTAATCTTGCTTGCAACTCCTCTTTTAAAAAGAAGTATGGATAAGCAAAATCTAAATGAATGATTCACTTACTTTCAGAAGTCCATCCCACTGTAGTTAGAGTTCGAATGCGTACTCCAACCTTTGATGCAGGTGGAAGAGCAGCCAATTGGTACGAGTGGGCACTTCCATAATATACCATGGTCCAGGCCTTAGCGGTTCCGAGCTTTGTATCAATCTAGAATGTGCAGGCTCAATTATTCAACATGAAAATCTATTCGACAGAAACAATTGATTATAACACATTGAGAATTATAAAGAGGATGCTTACATGGTCCCCGGAGGAAAGGTGTAAGTGTTATGGCCTCAATTGAGGTTGATGGTTGTTGCAGTGATGTTTCATGTAACGCTAGGCTCTACAACATGAGAAACCTGAAACTCTATTTGGAACTCTTCATCCCTATAGCCTTCGTCACTCTCCACACTCGATACTGCAGTATTGATGCTTGGAGGCTCGTTCGTTGCATTATCAAAAACCACCTTCCCTTTGTGATTGCTTCTCGCAATCTCTTTGACTTTGGCCTTTGCCGTTTGGCCTCCGCCGTGTTTATAGTTGCAACAAAACCCTAAGATTCTTCAGCTCGTCCAAACATCATGCTTAGAGAACAGAGAATAGAGAACACATGCTCTTCTAGTTGGGGCACCTCCGCCGCGAGAACCTCATGTGCGCTACCACCTCCTAGGTTGCGACCTCTGGCGCTACAATCTCTACCAGGACAACCTCTTGCGCAACAACTTACGACGCAACAACATCTTGCGCAACAACCTCTCGTGCTACAACCCCTAACGCTATACCTTTGGCTATGACCTCTTGCGCTACAATATGTGATACTACTACTTATGAGGCTACGACGTCTCTCGCAACAACTTCCGACGCGACAATATCTTGCGCAACAACCTCTTGTGCTACGACCTCTGGCACTAGGACCTCTCGCACAACAACATCTTGCGCGATAACCTCTAACGCAACAACCTTTAAGGCTACAACCTCTCGGGCGACCACCTCTCGTGCTACTACTCTTGAGCTACGACCTTTCGCGCAACAACTTCCGACTCGACAACATCTTCCACAACAACCTCCTTTGCTACAACCTCTCGCGCGACAACATCTTGCGGGATAACCATTAACACAACAACTTCTAACCCTACAACCTCTAACGCTAACCTCTAGCGCTACGACCTTTTGCGCAACAACTTCCGGCGCGACAACATCTTGCGCAACAACCTCTTGTGCTACGACCTTGGCAACAACATCTTGCGTAGAATCTCTTGCGCTACAACCTGGCACTAAAACCTCTCGCGCAAAAACTTTCTGCGAGACAACATCTTGCGCAACAACCTCTCGTGCTACGACCTCTTGCGCTAGGACTTCTCGCACGACAACATCTTGCCCAACTACCTCTAACACAACAACCTCTAACGCTACAACCTCACGTGCCGCCTCCCCCACAACGACTAACCCTCCTCTTGAGCGGCCTCGTCATTAGGCCAACCCTCCTCCAACGAGACGTCTTGTGTAGCTTCCTCCTCCGGCGAGACCTGCTCGTACTCGGCTTTCTCTATCGATACCTCGTGATTAGCCTCCTCTGTCAGGACCTCCTCCGCCATGGTCACCTCCTACCTAGCCTCCTCTGTCGAGTCTTTATGAGCCACAATTGTACTTATCGTGATCCATGCTAGAAATTGAGGTCTTCCTGACATCGTTTGAACTAGTTGGCTGCTAGACGTTGTAATAAAAGCATCTATAAAAATGGGAGCATTTATACTCTCGTCGCAGCATAGCCCTTTACTCAAGTATAAGCGCTTATACTTCAAAAATTCAAAACTCATTGTAGAAAAGTCCAAAATTGATGATTCCACTTGCTCTAGCTTTCTACTAATTTCTCCCATGCACTAAAACTACTTGCACTGCTAACATCCCTTTAGATTTTCTGTGCTCAAAATTGCGCCATTATTGGCCACCTTACTATAGTATAGGTTCTATTTCTATACTTAGCAATATTTGACTTGACTACTTCAAGGAGTGGATCAACACCACTTGATGGTTCAAGTTGCTTTAATCATTGGACAATTTGACTTATAAGTAGCATGTGGTATTTCTCAAGTATCCAATTTTCTGAAGGTGACTTATAAATATTAGACACTTGTAAATAACTACTTGCTTGTTTTTGCATGACTTATTCTTCTATAACATCGCATTAGTTCTACTCGGTCTACTTTGTATAACTTTGAAGTTAGAAGTACATATATTTTGGGCTTTTTAATTTTACATCAAAATGAGTCAGTTTTTGTTGATTTGAAAATTGGTAATTAGACATTTTTGTTTGAAACATTGTTCTTAATTCATCAACACTCTATAGTAATAACTAACTTATCTAAATACTAACTACTTTCTTGTTCGAATTTGCAATCATCATTTTTAGTGATATTGATGTAATATACCGTCTACCAAAGCATAATTTTGATTAAAAAGTCAGTAGTAGCTAGTAGCACCAATTACAATGAATAGATTTGACATGATCCAATAACTCTACTTGGAAGCATTGGATGTAAAAACAAATGGGCATGGTATGGAATACAACATATTATTATTAATTGCTACAAAAAAATATTTATACACAGTTTGAAATTCAAGGGCGATGCCAAAATCCCAAAAATTGACAAGATCATCTACAAAAGATAAATTAATTATTCAGCAAAAGTGTGCCAAATCTAATTAACACATATAATATTTCAGATGTGGTTATATACATTGGCGACTTTTTGTTTTGTTACCATGATAATCAAATCGTGATTTCCATTCTTATTATCATGATATGTACAATGACACTCATATCCTCAAAATTATCACAACTTCAATTATTGAGTTGCAAATACACCCTAAGATGAGTACAATATGACAAAAAAAATCGTATATTGTCCAATGGCATACAACCTTATTTACTCACTTACGAACATAAAAGGAGAATGACCTTGAAAAGTGGAGAATGACTACCGTACTAACTGTGACGTCCCCAAAGTATGCTAAATTTTTCATTATGGATATTGTGTTCATGGTCTCCTTGATTATAGTTGAGTAGAAGCAAATGCCTCAACTCGACTACAATCACGTAGACCATGAGGCTCCAAAATCATTGATTGGCTAGTCTTCAATTATTTAATGAGAAAGGAGAAAAAAAGGGGAGGATAAAAGAGAGAATGATGATGATTTATTTTAGAGAATTGAGCGTAGACTTGTTCGTGTCCAAATCTACTTCACACCACAAGAGACCAAGCCACACAAAAATTCATTTTTGATATTTGATTTATCATGGTCACGGCTCTCCGCCAAGAGCCATGATTTAATTTTCTTGGTCATGGCTCTTGGTCCGTAGTGTAAAAGAACCTTTAGTATCCATATTTCTATTCAATAAAACTATACTACCACTACTCACAAGAGCTACATAATAGGAATGAGTCATGATTGTTACTTTCTGGTACACCCGAAGCTAAAGTGAGAATCGAATGGACTTCTGCAGTGTCTTAATACTATAATCATTTTTTTCTCCTTAATCTTTTTACAATCAACAATTAAATCACTCTCCTCATACGAAAACATTTGTCATATGAAGCATCACGTCACCTCCTTAAATAAACATTTTGCATCAATCAAAAATTCATCCAAGTACAAAGTTACTCTCTGCACTTCGAATTGCGAGAATGCACTTTTACCTCAGAGACATGAGCTTGATAGTCAGATCTCATATGTAAAAGCATGTATGTCCAATATATTTCAACAACAAATAATCTAGACTACAAAAGCTAATTTGCAATACGTAGAAAATTTGCTTCCTTCACTACGTCGGCCAACTTATCTTTTTGTAGGTTGTAGTAAGTATAAATTATCCTTATATTTTATATCCTTGGTATAAGAACTTTTGAGCCTTGGTAGTAGAACTTTTCATTCTCGATAGTTATACTTTTGATCCTTGGTAGTTATACTTTTCATCCTCGATAGTTGGTGGAACTTGCAAGTATATACAGGGTCACATGGTCTCTATCCTCACACTTTTTCTTTACACACCTTCTTTATCTCTTGTGCTTTTTGCAACTTTGTTATTCTCTCTAGCGAGGAGCTTGCGTCAAGTTTATTAGAGTAGTTTCGTCTTGCCAATCTTGTGTTATCATGGATCACGCAAGCTCCCAAGACACCTTTTCTCGCATTTGTGTTTTTTGTGGGAGTAGTAGCGGGAAGAAAGCTATCTACAGTGAGGTAGCGAAACAATTGGGCGTTGAAATGGTAACAACAAAACCTCCCAAACCTCTTGATTGAATTTTTTATTTAATGAAAACCTGTTCACTTGATCCAAGTCCTTTACTTAGATTTTATCGAGGCAACTTGAACCTTCCTTATTAATGAGTGGAAATTGCATTTTACAGGCAAAGCGGAACATTGACCTTGTGTACGGTGGCGGGAGCATTGGACTTATGGGGACAGTTGCTAAAACCATGCAAGATAACGACCGTCATGTTGTTGGGTAAAGCGCGCATGCCCTAAAGTTTATAATCTTTCTTCCTCCTTTTTTCATCTTTTGTATCATGATTTTCCCCCTTCATTAATATTGTACAAGTTTCCAACTCATCTCACCCCTCTCTTCTTTCATTGCCTTTTTTTAAACTACAGGGTAATTCCTTGAGCTCTTATGCCAAAAGAGATATGCGGAGCTACTTTTGGAGACCTTGTGGCTGTAGATGACATGCATCAACGGAAAGCAGAAATGGCACGCCGAGCCGATGCTTTTATCGCTCTTCCAGGTATTTTGCACATGATTTACATTAAGTATTTTCAATGTACATTACATATACATTGTTGTAAAAGCTCTCAACTTCATCATAAAAGAACCATCTCATTGTTTACGGTTATGTGGCAGGTGGATTTGGTACATTTGAGGAGGTGTTGGAAATCATAACATGGGCGCAACTTGGCATCCACACAAAACCAGTAAGTCGATGCTTCTCTTTGCAAGGATTAGAGTGCTACATACAATGTCTATAGAATCTTCTTTTCAAAAAAAACTCATGATCTTACTAATACTTTTATTTATATGTAGGTGGGACTTTTGAATGTCGATGGCTACTACGATGCAATGCTTGCATTGTTTGACAAGGCATATGAAGAAGGCTTTCTCAACCTTGCAAGTCGCAATATTGTTGTCTCTGCACCTACCGCCCATGCCCTTTTGGATGGCTTGAAGGTAAATTTCCACCTAATTCCATTGATTTGGGATACATGCAATTGATTATGCAAAAATAAATTCATTTGTGTGTGAAATTCTCAAACTTTATGCACTAACAACATATGTGTTGGCTATTTAGAGATGCAATAGTCCTTTCAACTTTTGAAAACCCATTGTGGTGGTCTGTTGTAGAACTATGCACCAATGGTGGACAAAAGTGTCCCACAATTGACTTGGGATACTACAACTCGTGTATCAACATCTTCCAAGCCAAAAGTCAATTCGACAAATGCGTTTCATAATCGTGCATTCTCCATGGGGTTCGAGGATGCTCGAACGGCCGTAACCAAGTGCAGCATCACTAAGGTGAAACTAGGAGCGCGTCATCATTATCCAATGCATGTTCAACAAGGTTTCAAGAGTGGATTGACTCGGTCTCAGCCAATTTCAACAAAATTAAATAGCATATCTCATCGATCTATGATGGCATTCTTTTAGCTTTCATCATTCTATAAGAACATCTTAAAAGGTGGTCATACTTCAGGAGGCATTCACTCTTTTTAAGGGTGCTCAAAATCAATTAGATTGGAAGAAATTCAAATTTTCTCATTTACTCTCAAAAGCTTCCCAACATCAATTACATCGCAGTAACTTCAAAAATTCACCAAAAATTGAGTTTTTACTTTTTTTTTTTCAATTTTTGTATTTTGTACTTGTATACCAGGTTGTAAGGCATAATTCCATAGCTCGGATTTTCAATCGGATAATTCCTCATATTCTATGTTAATTGTCAAAGATAAGCCTTGATATTTGAATTTGAGCATACCTTCATGTGAAAATTTGAGCATTTGTATAGGTTTTATAGGTCCTTCAAGGGTAAAATTTGTATAGACATATTCTTAACTCACTTAGGAACAAGGATTGAAGAGCCTCATGGATTGGACTTTGAGATTCAAGTTTGCTCCTAACATTAGTTTAGAGCATGTGCTATGTGCTATTAAAGAGGTCTAACGTCTACACAGAATGTGACATTAGAGAAGCCAGTGTGTTCAATACAAGAATATTCGAGATCCTGCTCCAGGGGGAGTGTCGTCCGAAGCTCTCATCTCTCATGACCAATTCAATTACCTCCGTTTCTTCAATCGGTAAGTAAGTCAATTGCCCAGCCAATTCTGCATCAGCACTTAGATTGCATTTAATTTGTCGAATTTTGTTGAGTTTTGTGTAGTGGAGAGACTGGAATGGCGGCCATGAAGGTGCAAATGACATTGACGAAGCCCGTCACTTTCGTCACGGGCAATGCGAAGAAACTGGAAGAAGTGAAGATGATCCTTGGCCAGGCAATTCCCTTCCAATCGCTCAAGCTCGATCGTAAGTTCCCTTGCCTCACATTACTTAATACCAGCAGTAATAGCGACAATCTAGGGTTTCAAGAATGGAAATCAATCGATCTGTGAGTGGGAATTCGCGTTAGGGTTTTACTAGGGTTCAATGCAGTAGCTCGGATTATACGGACAATCGTGTGAATTGCAATAATATTCTGGTTATCACGGAATAGCCTCCTTTAACATGGTGCGTATTCAAGTGCCGGAGCTGCAGGGAGAACCAGAGGACATTTCGAAAGAGAAAGCACGACTTGCTGCAAAAGAGGTACACTAATTGCGCATGTATGTTTGTAGTTCAAAATTATGCGATCGCTTAAAGACAGTATCATTCTTTTCTGGCGATGAGTGACTAGCATTGGTGTGTAATGTACCCTGCTCATTATGTAGTGAGAGCAATTTGTGTGCACGGCAAAGTTAGTAGAAGACTGGACATACTGGAATTATCATTCTTGCACCTTGTTCTCAAAATGGCGCAGCCTTGAATGTTTGCATTGAGTCCAGTGAAATTCAGTCATGTACCTCCTGCAATTTACATCATGATAAGCCATTTTTGCCATCATCGAGCAGGCTACCGTAGGAAACGTTCATATATCTGTTTTCAGTGGTTGATTTGAATATTTAAGGTTGGATTATGAACTACATGTGTGATAGAGCCTTGTTCGTTGTTATGTCTTGACTTAGATTGGAGGGCCGGTGCTGGTGGAGGACACTTGTTTATGCTTTCACGCATTGAATGGCTTGCCAGGTGCGTTGTATACAACCACATCCTTTTTGTGTTTCTTCAGCTAGCCTCCCGATTATGTAATTTGAATAATGTGTGGCTTTTGTGTAACAGGTCCTTACATGTAAGCCTCGCCACTCAGGCTAGGATTTTCTAGTTATGTCGAGGCTTGTTTGGCGGCATCTCAAGCATGTCAGACTGCAAGCTAATGAACTTCCTTTGCTAATCTTTCTAATCATTTGAAGTAGGATCAACTACCATTCAAGTTGCAGAGTATGAAGGTCCTTTTTTGACATCATTGTAACTTACAAGGACATGGCTTTGCTATGCTGTGCAGAAAGTGGTTTCTCATGAAGACGGGTCACGAAGGTAACACCTCATTCTCAAGCAATAGCTCCTCTAGATAGGAAGATTACATACTGCACTGCTGTCAATTGATCGACCTCGAAAGTACTGATTGAAGTGCATAGTCTTGTCCCTAATCTTCACGATCTGTTTCTATGCAGGTTTGAACAATTTGTTGGCAGCCTATGATGACAAGTCGGCATACGCACTTTGTGTCTTTTCGCTTGCTCTGGGACCCGACTCTGAGCCCATTACATTTAGTGGTCGAACGGAGGTATTATCCCACAGGCATATGTTGATGAATATGCCCTTTCGCAGCACTAGATTACCATTTCTACACTGATGTTTTTATTGGTTGTTTGCAGGGGAAGATTGTCCCAGCAAGAGGCGCTGGTACTTTTGGGTGGGATCCGATTTTTCAACCTACTGGTTACGATATAACGTAAGCTGCACAACCTCTTTCACTCTATTGCGATGTTTGCCCATTTTCTCTTTTAGCCAATGAAGAGGTATAGTTTTCAAAGCATTGAGAATTTCCGTAGTTCAGGAAACTATCGAGCTAGATACGGTACGCTTGGTATATGTGCTTACGGTGAGTATGCAGATTTGCGGAAATGCCAAAGGAAGAGAAGAACAAAATTTCTCATCGAAGGAGAGCGCTGGACAAGGTCAAGGAGTACTTTTATGATTACAATTACGCTCCGAGGTCGAACGATGCATAATTGATGCTGCATAAGTCGTGTATTTTGTCACTATTTGCCGATTTTTGAATCGATTCTTTAATATTACTCGCTGAGCTACATTACTTATGCCAGAAATTATAGAGATAGTGCTTAATAATTCGGCACAATGTCGTTCTTAATCATCTATTCAAATTCTCAATTCGTGCTTTCAACTTCTGTTGATCGTTTTCTTGATGCTTTTCAATGTCCTTCCGGTTTTCCACTGGTTACTTTGTTTGTCTGGATGATGTCAAGCTTGCCTAAATGCTGCTTATTCATGTGAAAGTGGTGGTGATGAATAGAAGATTTTGATGGTGCGTGAGATTATGATCTCACAAATCATCCAATGGCTGAAATTTGTGAAAGTTATAATACTATAATCTCACTTAATGTCTGAATCGTAATGAGTTTTAAAGTACTCAATCGGTTGAAAGTACTCAGTATCATTATTGGAAAGAAGAGTGATCCAAACTTCCATTTGCGCTAAGAGGTGCTACACCGTAGTTTCAGAGTTTTGAGCTCCTGAAAAGGCTTCTGGGAGTTACTGATATGCAATAAATAGAAATTACAAGTGTGAAAGAACAATTGCCTCTTCCGCCGCGGCCAGCGTCCCGACATCCTTCCTCTCAAGCTCCTCAGAGGGGACAAGGGGCATTGCAGTCTCGGTGGGCCAGCAGCTGTGGCTGTCGTAAGGACAAGGCTCAGTCGCGCCGAGCGACACGGAGCCCTCTAGTCGACGACTGAATTCTCATATCTACAGATTCATAGGTTTTCTACGGATGAATTAGTTGGATGGATTTCGTTGGTTTGTGGAATGTGCAGGATCTCAGGAATAGGTCTCTAATTTTTGGACAGTTACACTAAATAGGTAGATTGGTGTTAGATGCACTATTTACCCAAAACACTAATTGTCAACTCAGAATACGTATAGCGTTGTGTGGAATAGTGCCGCCACCACCTTCGTCTCCTCGAAGTTAAAGAGCCCTGGCTGTCGCAATTTTGATTGTTCTTGAGTCCTGATTGAGCTATACCTCTAGTACCAAAACAACATTTTTTGACTACGTTTTTGACTAGTAGTAGTGAAAAAAAATGGTTGTTGATTAGGATGATTTTGAGTCATAGTGGACAAGTGGCTTCGGACATTTTGACTGCTTTGGACATTTTGACTTGCAGTCAAAATGAACATCAGCGGTCCTATTTATTGTGTTCTCAAACAGCCGGAACCTCGATTGTGTTGGACTTGGGACTTCGTAAAGGATAACTCATATTAGTCAAGAGCAATGACTACGACAAGGCACAAACTAGTTTACCAAGTGTAGTCATGTTGGTGAATATGATATAAGAAATTATGACTATGTCATTCAATTTAGGACAATTTAGTCAATAATGAAGTTGTTCACTACGTGTAGTCGTGGTCACAGTATTAAGAAGTGCAGGTTGGATGAATGTGACTTCCGTTAGTTACATAGAGTTTTAGTTATTATACTAGTGATAGTTTTACGACCGTGTAGAGTCATAATTTTATGATTATAAGATAGTGAGAAAAATGGAGTTCAATTTTTTTTATTGCTCACAAGATGTGATTCTCATGAGTTACACCAAAATGTAACTATGTCTATAGCTAGTTATAAATGTGACTACAACTGAGGGTAACCTGGAATTGGACCGGATGGGGAAAGGACTCCCGAGTTGTGAGCCCAAGGGTACGGAACTTGGAACACCCAAGGCAACGTGACGATGAAGCGGGGTATTATGGGACACTCGTACTTAGAGCGGAGTGGAATACCTATAGGGCTTCGGCCCCCAATGAAGAGGTCGTGGGTTCTATTCCCCATGCTGGCGTGGTGCTCACTACTATAGTCCACCCAACTATTTGGGGGGGGGGGGTCCTTGGACCTTGTTGTTTGGGTACCTCAAAGCCCTTTGGGGGGATACTAAGTCAAGTATCCTCAAGGCACTTGTATCTAGCTAGAAACTAAGGTAGTTATAGTGTCCACCCTTGAGAGGGGGAAGCAGTATTGTTCCAATTTCCCCTTGTCCGGTGGCCATCGGGATATTAGCATTACGAACAGAAACTTCATTCATGTTGGCCCCTTAGAAAGGGACCGAAGTTTCTATCTATCTGACTACAACTAGTCATCAATGTAATTCCACCTAATCATAAATGTAACTACACCTAGTCACTAATTGAAAGCCTAATTTTATTATTAGCGACTAGCAATGTACCTGTCGTCCCCACATGAAAGCTCTTTATATGGTACTTTTATAGAATTGTCATGTGGCTACGATTTCCTCATATTATGTTTATTATTTTTATTTAGTAAGGTACCCGTCGTCCCGACGGAGAAGCACTTTATACGGTATTTAAAAAAGTATCTTGTGTCTACCATTCCATAATAATTTTATATATGCATATGTTTTTTATTTTATTTTATTTTTGTATAATTTTAATTTAATCCATTTTAATTTACATAATCCAAAAAACATGAACGACGATAGGTAGATAGGTTGATTGTTAAGTTCGTAAGATGGTAGGTTCATACGTTGGGTAGGAAGGTTTGGTGGGTAGGAAGGTTTGGAAGGTAGGAAGGTTTGGTATCTCCTTTTCCTTGTTCCATATTTCCAAGTTCCCCGTCCTCTATTATGGATCCCCATTTTCCATTTTTTCTTATTGATTCCCCACCTCCAAACTCTCGTTCATGGTTCAATCTTTTGTTCCATTTTCCCATACCCCGACGTCCTTATTGGTTTCCATCATTTGTTCCCCGTTCCCATCATTCATTCCTAGTTCCCATTAGTCATTCCTAGTTCTCATTATTTGTTTCTGGTTCCCATCCTCCGTTCCTAGATCCCTTCATCCCTCCTTCACTTCTTCTTTACTCCCATTTTCATGTTTCATGTTCTTGTTCTTTTGCCTCCTTGTTATATTCTTATGATCTACCAAACTCTTAATAACAATCAGATACCACTTATGGAAACTCTTCAAAATCTTTACCCTCTTCATACCATGTATATATGACCAAATAATGATGACCATGACCATGCATCGCGAGTCAGACAAATCCCAAATTGTGTTCTTTTATATATAAAGATAACATTTTGAGCTTAGTATGACAATATTGGATATCATATAACTTTTTGACTCTGTTTTCCTACTATCATTAATCAACAAAAGTGACATTACAACACTTGAACTCACATGATAGTTTTATCATGATAGTAAGCATAGTGAAGAATATAAGAGAGAAACCCCAACAAGATAGTGAAGAATATTAGAGATAAATGTGAAGAGCATAATGTGAGACAAAAGTGAGATAGTGAAGAGTGTGAGAGAGATACTCTAAAAAGTGAACCAAGAGTTAAAGCGTCGAAGAGGTCGTCCAAACTACTATAAATACAACACCAAGAGCAAAATGCAAAAAACTTAAACTCACTGTAGAGTAAGAGGTAACAAGCATAAATCACTTTAAGAGGGATTAGTAATCTAGCCATGAATGTTATCACCTCGGGTTTTCAACTAGATCTAATATTAGGTCATTTTTGTAATTTCTTGGTGATTTGGGGGCCATAAGTACTTGAAAATTTAATACCTCAAGATCCCTCAATCCAATTTGTGATCCGATTGTTGCCCGCACATCGGCAAAATAACCAGCTTCTACCCACACCTCATGCGCTGCAATCAGACTAGTGGTTCTAGAATCATAATGTCAAAAAGAAACATTTACGGTACATAAAAAAATTGACTTACATAATATTAAGCCCAAGTTGACCAAAATATACACAAGGTAATCAACACTAGGACTAATGAAGAGATTACTTTCTTACTTTCACTGAGAAAATACTCCGATTCCCCACTCAAAATGTTAGAATTTTCGTTCTAGAAAACGGCATGGAAAGATTATAAAATTTCCTTTATCACTCAACAAAACAAAATGTACTAACGGTAAATTTGTATTAGCGGAAAATCGGAAGACAATGGACATCCGCTTATCGTCGTTGTCGTCTCCGAACATGGACGAGTGATCCGAGAGCACGACTCTGCACAAACATTGAAGAAGGCGGAGCTTCATTCAGCCCCGAACCCTAACCCAGACCCCATTTCGTAGTTTCGTATTTTGTTTGATCACGCAGCCATGTCCGGACGCAAGGCGTTGGCCGCTGCGCTGCGGGCAGGCTCCCGGAGGCTCGCATCGTCTTCCTCTCCGAAGCCACAATCCAGCCGATCACTCAACACGTCCAACAATGGGCGCGCCCTCGCTAATGCGACCGCCAAGGGCCTGTCGCGGTCTTCCCTCCTCCACCCCGCTCGGGCTGCGGCGCCCGCGTTGCAGGTCCGGGAGATGGCCACGGAAGGCAAATCCGCGGACTTCACCGGCGCCGGAAGCGTCGGCTCCATCGCCACCGTGATCGGTGCCGTGGTGGATGTCAAGTTCGAGAAGGGTTTGCCCCCCATTCTGACTGCCCTTGAGGTTCAGGACCACAACATTCGCGTCGTCTTGGAGGTTGCTCAGCATCTGGGAGAGAATACTGTGCGTACCATCGCCATGGAGACCACTGACGGGCTTGTTCGTGGACAGCGCGTGCTCAATACTGGCTCTCCTATCATGGTGAGTTCCGGGGTGAATTTGAATTAGGTCGCCGGAGCAATGTCGGGTGCGTAAATTGGTTTCCTCTGATCGTGACTCGTAATTGGCCCTTTAGTTCAGCACGATCTGGAATTTTTGTGCGGATCAGGTCTATGGTGGAAGCTTTTGATGGTCATAGTGAACAATATTGAGTGCATGTGGTTGGCACTGAAGGCAGTAATTTCAGTGAAAGAATCGTGGTGTTATTAGTGTTCGTTTACTAGACTTCCTTTGTAGCGCTTCAGTAACTCGTGCTCTGGTGTTTTGATTGTTACGGACTCATTGGAAGGATTCATTTTGCGCTGGTGGATGTCAAAATTGTTCATCTGCGGACACGTTGATCTGTCTAGGAAGAGACTGCGCAATTATGTCTCTTTGGAAATTGAGAGTTTTCTGATTGTTGCAGGTCCCTGTCGGGCGTGCTACATTGGGGCGCATCATCAATGTCATTGGAGAAGCTATCGATGAGAGAGGCGATATTAGTAAGTGAAATTTGAAGGGCTGTTTGTAGTTACTCGACAGTTTTTTGGTTTTTCCATTTGCGGGGTTGAATGCGTCGGCAGCTGTCAATCTCTGGGAGGAAATGGGTGATGAGACTCCGGACATGGTGCAGGCAGGGAGCACGTTCTGGGAATCCATCGCGAGGCGCCGTCGTTCGTTGAGCAGGGAACAGAGATGGAGATTCTGGAGACGGGTATCAAGGTGGTGGACCTGTTGGCACCTTACCAGCGAGGTGGCAAGATTGGGCTGTTCGGTGGAGCGGGAGTGGGGAAGACGGTGCTGATCATGGAGCTGATCAACAACATTGCGAAGGCTCACGGTGGTTTCTCCGTGTTCGCTGGAGTGGGAGAGCGCACCCGCGAGGGCAACGATCTGTACAAGGAGATGATCGAGAGTGGTGTGATCAAGCTGGGCGACAAGCAGGTGAGTGTATTGCAGCTGGCAGCTTAGTAGGGTAGTGAGGTATGGGTGCTCGAGGTGGGGAAAATGACGTGGTGGGCGTTGTGGGTGCGCAGATGGAGAGCAAGTGCGCGCTTGTGTACGGGCAGATGAACGAGCCCCCCGGTGCTCGTGCCCGAGTCGGTCTGACGGGGCTGACGGTGGCAGAGCACTTCCGTGACGCGGAAGGACAGGATGTGTTGTTCTTCATCGACAACATCTTCCGGTTCACTCAGGTGAGATGATGGGTTGGCAATGGTGTATTGTGGGGGCTTGGAAGTGGGGTTCGGTGGTGTTGAGCGATGTGGTGGGGAGTGTGCAGGCGAACTCAGAGGTGTCGGCTCTGCTGGGGCGTATTCCATCAGCTGTGGGATACCAGCCAACTCTGGCAACGGATTTGGGAGGACTGCAGGAGCGGATCACGACAACGCAGAAGGGGTCGATCACGTCGGTGCAGGCGATCTACGTGCCGGCCGATGACTTGACGGATCCTGCGCCAGCGACGACCTTCGCGCATCTGGATGCTACGACGGTGCTGTCCCGGCAGATTTCGGAGCTGGGAATCTACCCGGCGGTGGACCCGTTGGATTCGACGTCGCGAATGCTGTCACCTCGGATCTTGGGAGAGGAGCACTACTTCTGCGCGCGAGACGTGCAGAAGGTGCTGCAGAACTACAAGAACTTGCAGGACATCATCGCCATTCTGGGAATGGACGAGCTTTCGGAGGACGACAAGCTGACAGTGGCGCGCGCTCGCAAGATGCAGAGGTTTTTGAGCCAGCCGTTCCACGTCGCAGAGGTGTTCACAGGGTCGCCCGGGAAGTACGTGGACTTGAAGGACAGTGTGTCCGGATTCCGGGTAAGCACTCTCCTGCAATACTGGCTCTCATCACTAGGCTCCGCTTCAGTAGTGAATATCGTAGAATTATATTAGACCAAGGTTGGGCATGGTGATTGAAGTGTGGACATTGTGTGTTTGTGTGCAGGGGGTGTTGGACGGCAAGTACGATGACTTGCCCGAGCAAGCGTTCTACATGGTTGGTGGCATTGAGGAAGTGTCACAGAAGGCTGAGAAGTTGGCGAAGGATATGGCCTAAATTTGATTACAGTTGTTCAGCAATGCAGCTCAATCAACTCGAGAATAAAGAAGTCGACACCCTGGAGGCAATTGTATAACATTGCTGGTTGCAGTTTTGGTAGAAGCAGCCTGCACGAGCACTACTGTAATTTCCTTCTAGGGCACGAGATCTGTGATACAGTTTACTTGATTGGAAAGAAATAATGTGCAGTGGGCTTGCAGTACTTCGCACTTCCACTGTGGTGAACAAAAGGTGTTGCGGGTTACAGCTGATTGAAAATGCTCATGTAGTCATTTAGATCGCTTAGAGTTGAGACCTACTCCACTTTGTAGAGTTTTCGCCTACCCTCTCGAAAAGTCCTGTTCTTTAAAGAACTTCATACTTAAGTAGATGTACTCGGTCTACCGTATCTGCCCAAAATCTGGTAAATGCCCAAATCTCCCCAATCTCGGGTACATGCTCATGTTTTCTAAAATCTGCCAAAATTAAATAAAACGTAGAAACTTCGAGAATTCACCAAAAATTAACTCGAATTTTGTTTTCCTGTATGTGCGCATAGTTTAAGACTGGAACTTTCGAACCAATCGAGGTATTCTTCATATGCCTTTTTTTTGTGACAAAAATTGGCCTCTCTGGTTGAACTTCAGAACTCTTTTATGTGGATAATGAATTTTTTTTTTGGGTTTCATAGGTAATATGAAGGTAAATATTGCATGAACATGTTTCTAACTCACATAGTTACAAGAAATTGAAGAGCCTCATATTGGATGTTCTATTGAAAATAGTTTTTGTGGCACTCAAAAAACTACTTGCCAATCTTTCGACGAGCAAAAGAAAATTACTCTCCAACTTCAAACACTATGATCTCACAATTGGCAAGGAATTTGAATTTTAACATACATACGCACATGCAAATTAGGTGCAAGATCTTACAGTTACCTACTCAAATATACATCAAAAGTTAAAAATTTTCACCTTGTAATGAAAGAGGGTTGCTCAAAGGCACTACTGCATTTTTGAGGCCTTTCAAGGTTAGGGGCCAAAAAAACATGGTACCTTTTGGTTTTTATCAAGCCAACCTATATTCACTATTTATTTAATGCAAGGCATGTTTCATAGAAACATTGTTATTGTTGCATATGGTAAAAGTACATTTGGTGAGAAATAATCACATTCATTTTACTATGAAAATCCAACCCATCATTTGACCATATCCGGAGGCCTCAAAGTGTACACAAATCAAAAAATGATCGCATGGGCGTTAAAAGATTTACACATAAAAGACCAAAGGCTCTCATAGAACCTCTTTGTAACTCTTTGTAACTCACTCTTGAACCCTTGGTCCTGGAAGGATTAAATCCCTGATATCGAAATAAGCTCTAACAAGGTCGATTTGTCTCTGGTCAAGCTCTCATTTACTAAATATAGGGCTGTTTTGAGGCCTTTTGGTAGTTTTAAGGCCTTACGACATTAGGGGTTAACATAGTTTTGGGTTGGCTCCCCCATGACCGCTCCCTCTGAAAGCGACACTTGTCGGTGTGAAAGTAAAAGGGAAGCCTGAAGCAGCCCGCGCCACGGACGCCGCACCTCCACCACCCACACTCCACACACAAGCACCCCGCCACACTCCTCTTCATCGTCACCGCTCTGAATTCCGCATTGCAGCTCATTTTCCAATTCGCAATCCTTTCAACCCTAAAACAAGTACACTCAATCTTGGGAGCTATGGCAATGGCGACAACGACGGTGGCGGGTCCGTCATCTCTCTCCTCGCTCTGCACCATCAGCGGCCGCACCATCACCGCGCCATCATCATCTGTGCCGAGCGCCGCGAGTTTCCGACCCCGAAGAAGAACTGTCGCCGTTCGAGCGCAACGCGCGGGTGGTAAGTCGGAATCCAGCATTGTTTTTTTCTTTCTCTCTTTAGGGTAACGAATTGTCTAATGCGGTGACGAATTGTTTGATGTGGTGACGAATTGAGTTGTTTGTTCACGCGGTGGTTTTTTTTTATTGCGCTTTTGGCAGGTGATCCTGAGAGTAAGCAATTGCTTGATGCTTTCTTTTTGGGACGAGCTCTTGCTGAAACTGTCACTGAGCGCTTCGGCAACCTCGTTGGTGAGATATTGAGCGAAGTCGGACAACGGCAAGCTGAATCGCAACGCCATATTCGTGATTTCCAGGTAACATTCGTGATTGTTTACCTCCTGTCTAACTTCAAAGTGACATTCTCGACAGAAAGTGTACATTAGCTTTTTCAAATTGCATGCCAGTACCTTGCGTGCATAATAGATTATAGGTGAATTCTTGTCAATTAGTTCTTTGAACAATTCACAGTTGGATTCTAATCTTGGTTTAACGATAGAGACATGAAAAGCAACAAGCCACATATTACTAATGTTAAGGAATATGAAGACTGAGAGACCGGCGAACAATATTGCTCAAGATTATATTATAGGCTATCATCTTTCATTCTCCACATTTAATAGGCTATCTTACAAACTTGTTACTCCTTAATGGACTCTCTTCTTATACCTTCAAATCTTCCATGCAATTCAGCCATTTTCATGGGTGCATCTGTTTAGCCTTTTCCTCTTCGAATGGATGAAGGTCTCTAAGACATAGAACACCAACCCTTAAGAAACAAGGAACACCAGTGCACATGTCATGCTTAGGGTACCATTCAACCACACTACAACGTTACAACGCTAATTGACTTCCAAGGACATCGTAAATATGGTTGTCATGCAATGGAAGTTCCTTCAGCTCAAAGCTTCACTAACGATAGTGGGACTTGATTTGAGCAGAATGAGGTGCAAGAGAGGGCAAAGACATCAGCACAGAAAGCAGCCCAGAAAGCACTCGCAACAGAGCAACCATCGCCTCCAGTAACAAGATCCTCCGTCACAAGCACCGTGACAATCGACGAGGAGCAAAATGACGAGGAGCAAAATGGAGCCACGATAGTGTTGTCGACTCCCAAGGGCGCCAGAGTGACGGAGAGCACCACCAGCGCCGCGGAGGGTGAGAACGGCCTACCGTCGCTTCCGTATAAGGATCTTGATACCCTTGACCAGTTGCCGTCTGATCAAGGTACTCCTGATATGTAGAACACGTCGAGATCATGTTGTATAGCTGCTTACTATATTAGAACACAACAACGAGACATCAATGTATAGATTATATCAGTTTTGCTAATGAGCGATTCGATTGTAATCCGGACCTCACTATTCTTTTCTTGGCTTTTCCTTTCATCTGTTTGAAGTTTCAGAGTTTTATGTGCGAGTAATTTTTTGCTTGGTCTTATGTTGTATGAAAAGAGAATGAGACATGTCTAGATTATATCACTTTTGCTAATGAGCGATTTGATTGCAATCCGGACCTCACTCTGCTTGGCTTATCCTTCGTGGTGAGTGATACTCTTGTTAGATTAGGCCGAAGTTGCGGAGTATTGTTGTGATTGATTTTAGTTGGGCTCAAGCAGAGTGCTTGTTGCAAGAATGAGAAGAGGCATTTTTGAGTGTCCTGGTCATTATAGCTGTTATTATGGTGTTGTTTTCCGATATTTGACCATATAGCAACGCAGTTCAATCACTGCTTTATTGATGACATTCCTTTGAAGCATATCGGATGGTTGTAGATACGATTTGATTTGTAGTATTCGTAGTGCTAGTAGTCACTTTAACTCTGTCTTCCGTTTTCAGATATACGTACTGCATAGAAACACTTATCCGACTATTCAAGCTTTCTTCAATTGAGGAACTACATCATTTCTTTTTGATTATTTCCTTTTCTACAAAGTGGCCCAACCCTTTTTACACAGCAAAGAATCACATCAGAACAAGCTCACGTCGACACTACGCCCTTCAACTCCACACACTGCAAACGGTAATTTGCTTCAAGGGTGGAGTCAATCAAAAAGTACGTTTCATCCTCAAATTGTTCTGCATCTGTTAAAATGTCGTGGTTTGGTGTGGTAGGCCCACATTTTAAATTGGCTCGAAATCTTCATGGTCTCAATTCCTTACGTAAGTCGGAGTGCGGACAATTCTCAATATATGTCGGGAGAACCGACAATTCTCCACACATGTCGGAGGAGCCGACGGATTGGCACTCCTGGTTATTTCAGACGCGTCCCGCCGTCACTGCCGACTACCTGACTGCAGACTTTTGAGAAGCATATATTCACGCACTTTCTGGACCAGATCAGGAACTCAGACTCCTTTCAGAACTCAGACACAGACTGCTCGTGAACAAGTAAGTCCTGATCGAAGTTACAATCGTAGTTCTGGATGGTTGCTGAGATTAGATCTTCTCGTGCTTTTGCTTGAGTCAGGGCTGTATACGCAGTAAATATAAACTCCGAAAATTTAAAGTCTCGTCGAAGTAGTAGCAGTAGTAGTAGTCAGGATGTATGTGTACAGATGTGACGGTTTGACGAACTTTGCATCACGAATTGTCGATATCAATCTTGAAGTACACATGTGATTGTACATTAAGGGTGATTGATATGGTTCAGATCGCTGTTACTGGGATAACCGCGTACAAACTAAGATGGTCTATGTTGTAAGTATCACATGTGAAAGCTGATAATGGATAATAATCCCTGCTCTGTAGAGTCGGCAGAAAGTGTGGATCATTCTGCATTTGATCAATCAAAGTGCCAGTGACAGCAACCGATTCATCATGAGTTTCACGCTGAACGAGGTACGTACCGATTCTCATCCAACTCCATTGGGTTAACTGCAATAATTTCCTTGCATTAATGGCGGTATGTATTGGAATTAACTAAATTTCTGACCCGATCGAATGCACAGTTTTATGGGTACGGCGAGGAGAGCCATGATCATCTTCCGATGGGCCAAAATCCTCTTCCTTCTCAACGGGTACGTAATTTTTTCACAGGCACAGCACATCACAATGTTGAAGATGCAGTACTCCATTTTCGATCATCTAAAGATTACCAATTGATCGCATCATCACAGATAACAGTACGTACCCGTCTAAGCAATATGAGGGTCATCGACAACATCAGAAATAGCATCAAACGAACTTTTGTTGATTGCGGTAAGAATCTCGATCGCATGCTGGTTCGTAGTCTGCTTCAGTGAATCGATCTCTATAACAATTGCTCATTCTAGTTATGCTGTGACTGCAGAAATTTCGGAAGAGCCAGGCAACGTGATGACTGTCACCGGGTATCCTCCAGAATCCGACTATGGCGAAGACAGAATCCTGGCTACTGTGAAGAAGTACGATCTCAGAGCACAGAGAGTCTAGTCGATCATCCTGGGAGCCGTTCCTCATCGATACTCAATTATGCTCCCGGTATATATGATTGTGTGATCTTGATCTTGATGATTGTACAGATTCAAGTTAGGATAGAAATATTCATTTGGATAGTCACTTGAAAACTATCTCTTTTGTAATTAATTTGCCTCTGTGATTTAATTATTTCTAAAGTGATTTGAACCATCAGTTTGTTGAACTGGTCATCACTCTACGTTGCAATGGGCAGTCTTGGAAAATAGAAAAAAAGCATGGTTCACCTCCACTGCACCTTTCATTTGGACCACTTCCAGTTTTAATGTGCAAATTATCCTCAAATTGATCTGCATCGGTAAACAATATGTGGTTTGGGATGTTAGGCTCACATTTTGAATGGAATGGCTTAAGCATTTCACGGCACAATCGTGTCGGTAACCGCGTACCCTCATTTAGTTGACTAGACTGGGCCCACATACTTGTCTTGTATTAGATGATGGCTTTGACTTTGCAGAGCAGACAATTTGTGGTTGCGCGGACGTTTCCAGGTATGTTCTCTGCTCTGCTTCTTCTCCCAATCTATCGGCAGCCGGCAGGGGCAATCGACAACAGTCGGCAACTGTGGTTCTTCACCTTCGCCTTCCACCGTCCAAGTCGACATCCCGACTGCCGGCTTCCGAGGCTCTACTATGACCCAGAGCATCAACTCGGACTACTTTGTACTCGCTCGCTTATCAACTACAAACTTCACATATTGAAAAGCTTTTGATCTTCACCTAAATCGTTCACAAGGACCAAAGTTAGTCATTGTCCGTGAACGAGTAAGTCATCGATCAAACTTACAACTGAGTAAAGCTATTGTAGCTAGCTGACATCGTTACTAAATAGAGATCTCAAATGAACCATTAGTTGCTAAGCTCTCTAGTAGGAATTTGCAAAAAAATGACCGACATAAATGACACTAATTTGTTGAGGAGTTCGCAACAAGTGTCTCAAATGACAAACAATATTCACTGTTGTTCGCGTCAAGTCATCACGGCCATTGTGTCACATTGGACAGGAGGTGGGACCATAGTAAGACACTAGGTAAGTAAGCGGGGGAAAATGGATTACCATGCCTTGTTTTGAGGATTTCAGAAATCTTTATATAAGCAAAGTTTTTGAGGATTGTGGCAAATTAGGAGTTTAGAAATCTTCATACATGCTAAATTTACTTTTTGAGGATTGTGGCGAATGAAGATTCCAAAATGGCAAAATTCCCATACATGCTAAATTAGGATTCCAAAATCTTCATACAATGTGGATTAGGATTCTGAAATCCTCATACAAGTTGAACTTTTGAGGATTGTGTCAAATAAGGATATCCAAAATCTTCATATATGCTGATTTTGAGGGTTGTGGCTAATCTTCATACATGCTGATTTTTGAGTACTGTGGCCAAGCTTCATACACGCTGATTTTTGAAGATTGTGGCAAATTTGAATCTAGAGCGGTGAACATTGAAAGTTGTAAGCCAACAAGTAATATTGATAAGCATCACAAACCGATTGATGAAGATAGTAGTTCTTCTCTATGAGCTTCTAAATCTGGGATTGCACATTGGCAATCTTACTAGACGGAACCTCATGCTGATTTAGCAGAACTGTAGCACCTTTAAGGTACCGAAGAAAGCCAAGCTTTTCAAGAATGAGGAACAATTATAAAGCATGTCCTTGCGAGCCTTCTCTTCTTGCAATTCGATATACTCTGTGAATTAACTCTCTCGGATCATAAATAGGATCAAATTGGATAATCTAGTCTACTGCTAGGATCTCGTCCTCTCCTCGTCTTCCTCCTCTCCCGGAAGGTTCCACAATTGTTCATGGATGTCGAAGCTCCTCCTTCGGTCATTCATGTTCTTAATGATCGGTTGCATCAAGGCTAAGCTTGTCAATGCTTCAGAAGATCAAGGTAGTCAACCAGCAGATAGCTATGAGTAAGAATGCAAGATATTAGTGGAAATGACACTCCGTTGCACGAAAAGCAAAGAGAGAGATGAAGCCATGGTGCTCATGGACTTTAAAATGAAGCTTGAGAGTTTGTATTCAGAGAGAAGACGGTTGAGAATTACAGAATAAAAGGACTTAGGTGGTATGGCGTCATAGTGAAATATCTTCAAGCAATAAGCTGCCAGTATTTGTGGCCTTCTCCGCGTCACAAAACTCGAAGTATGTCCTCATTCACTTATGTTACTTCTACTTTCCGTGTATGTGGAGACACGAGATGTTGATGTAGTTTAGAAGCTCATTGTGAAACTTCATTGAGTTGCAAGATGATTATCTACAAGCGCCAAAGTGATACCATGTTAGCATCGATCAATACACTATCTCAACTATTAGAAACCAAAATGATATGAATCATTTACTTTTTTTTTTAGGTTTTTTTTCAAAAAGGTGACGAGGAGTAAGAATTGTTCTGCACTTGAAACTACGCAATATCCTTGGTCCAATCCTTCCACTGTTGCCTTTGATCGTCTATTGTTCTCGCCATTGTAATTTGTAGATCAACGAGAGTGTCGTAAGCTTTACGGGTTATTCGAGTTGCACTTTAGTGTAGTGCAAATTACAATTTACTTTTCACTTTTATTAGATAAGGTAATCTACATGAGATTTTACTTAGCTTGGAATTTAAACTTTTTTACTTTTTTGAACAAAGCATATAAAAGAGGATAGATTAGTATCAAACTTTGGAGTCATCAAATATATGTTTTATGTCATTGTTCCTCTACAAGAGTTTTCTGGGATGGTTAACACTCGTTCCCGAACGAAGCAGCTTGCTAAAAAAACCTCTCAAGAGAATCATAAGAGAGGTTTGAATCTTGACCTATAGAAGTTAGGAACTTCCTCAGGCTCTTTGTCTCCTTGTCATTGCGCATCTTCATATCCGTGAGATTCACCGGTTGTGTTGTTTAAATAAAAAGTGGAACCAAGCTATTTCAACAAGTAAATCACTTTTTTCTCGACTTTGTGATGAAGCTCATCCAACAATCTTATGCTTATTCCCAAGAACTTCACTTCAGAATAGATGCCTAAGGGTATTGGACATGAAACTAAACAAGTGGTGTACAATTCATAATCCTCCAAACTATCAACCTTATAATAGTGGATTTATGCCATACTTATGTTTTTTAAGGTTGGACGATGTTCCTCCTTCACCTATGATTATTACTTGGGCTTGTCGTAATCAATCATTTTATGCTGTTTGGGAGAACAATTTTGATCCTCACCGTAGTAGTATTCAGTCATCAACAACACGATATTATATTAGTGAATACAACAAAGAAGAAATTTTCTCTGGAAAAGTCTTGAATATTAAAGCTCACAATTGCCCTTTTAGTATGTATAGGAACACTCTTGAGAGCCATACACGGTTGTATGCATGTGAAGGATATTTGATGATACTCAAATCAACATTTACTAGAGAATCATGTCAAAATTTGAAGGAGGTTGGATGGCTTTATGACTTAGCAACATGTGTATGGACTCCCCTGGACAATCTTCCACAATTGCCACCATCTAGAGCTGTAGCCTATTTTCATGCCGGTCTATTAAATTCCAACTGGTCAACACTCACTGCTAGGTTGAAGATGTAAAAATTAATTGGCCCAAATTTGTTGTAGTCACTATTTATAAAACTGCACGATAAATAAAATTTCATTAGTGGCTTCAAAATGAGACACAACAACTAATCCTTGAATGTCTCAATATATTGTTTTTGATGTAACTCAATTATGATTGTTACAAATTTTGACTCAAGTGATAGACAATAAGTACAGTACAAGGTTGCACTGTTGAAGTTTGAACATCTTAGTACTACCTTTATATCCATTTATGACACATTTTTTGAGAATGTGTTTTTTGGCTAAAAATAGGGTGAGACATTCAGGGGTGAATTATCAATGTACTCATAGTATATTTTTAAACCAGTGTATATTTTTAGATTGAATGGTTCTTGGTACCATCACAATGTTGGAGCTCTGAAATTCTATTGCCAATCATCTACTTTAGATATTTAAAAGATCACTAATTGGCCGCATCATTGCAGACATCACGAACTTACACTACTAGAAAAGAGGGGGCTCGCAAAATTGTAACAAACATTGCTCTTGTGTAAATATTGCTCAAGTTTAGCAATATTTTGGAACTTGCTCCAGCAACATTCCCCTAGAAAATAAGCAACGTTTAAATGTCAAATGCACTAATAAAATTATAAATATTAACGTTGCTCAATGATTCAATAACAATGCTTACTTTTTCAAGAACTTTACTTCACTTACTTGAAGCAATTACAAAACGTTGCTTCATTTGAGCAACATTTAAGAAAAAAACGTTGTAAAACCCTCTCAAATTGGAGTAGTGTAAAGTACCCGTCTCATCGATCATCAACAACATCAGAAAGAACATCAAACAAACTTTTGAAGATTGCAGTAAGGATCTCGATTGCATGAAGGTTCATATTCTACTTCATTGTATCGATCTTGATTGCAAATCTTCCACAACAATTGCTCATTTCAAGCGATGTTGTGAGTGCTGAAATTAAAGAGCAAGACGATGTGATTTTGCAGGTTGCTAGATTTTAAAGATTAAACAGTTCCAATTTCGGATAGAAAACTTGAAATTGACTAATAGTGAGTTACTAATCACCATACGCATACATAGTTACTAGGCGGGAAGGTTGATAGCGATGGCAGGAATACTAATAGCAATGTAGTGCATAGAGGTTTCCAAGCACCCTAGGAGGGTGTATTCTTACCCAATTGCATGGTATTCAATCGATGCTTGTTATTTAAGCCATAGACTCCAAGAATAGTTACAATCTTTACATGGGGAGTCAAGATGAGCATGTGGATGAAGGAGATTACAAATTCTCTTATTGTGATAGATTCATTACTTGTAATTCAAAAAATGGACCGATCATGTTCAAAAGCTATCTCCATACTTCTCACTTATAAAAAAATCTATGGAAGCATTGGTTTATACATTTTTATTGGTAGGTACTTTAGGAATAATTTTTTTTTCTATTTTTTTTCGTGAACCACCTAAAATTCAAACTAAAGAATTTTTATCTTTATTTTTAAAATTAATTAATTAATTTCATTTTCTTCAGTTTATAAATCATTACGTACCTTTCCTTTTTTGGCAAAGGATTTGACTAACTTGTTGGTATACCCTTATACAAAACTTTGATGACTCATTTCACTATTATAATCTTCATGCAAATTATGTTCTAAAAGAAGGTCCGAAAACAACAGTACAGGAAAATATGCATCACATTAGATATATTTGGAGAAAAAAATCTGAACAATGAGTAGGTGCCTTTACAAGTTTGTGAATTTTGAGAAAAGAAACTTTTGGAATGATTCTAAAATATCTAATTTTGACAAATTTTGAAAGAAATAAGTCGGAAATCACTAGAAATTGTGAAGAATGTTTTTATAATTCTTGGAGGTTGTCCTTGTAAAACTGGACTACGTGTTTTAGAACTTCAGGAGTATCTTCACTGATTTGTTTATCAAATATCCAAAAAAGAAAGTTTAAAAAATATTTAATTTAAATTGCCCATTTTGGACTAGAAACCTAAAACTTCTAAATGAAGGTTTGATAACCAAAAGTTGACTTTGCAATATTTATAACATACACTTTGCAATATAGGGAGCACTGAATGATAATCTTAGTCAAAAATATTACTTTTAACCCCTTCATCTAGGCTGCCAAAAATAGCAAAAGCCGTTTTGGTGGCCATAGATCTTTAGGGGTTGAGTGTTAACCTCATAAAGAGGCCATGGTTACAAAGAATAACCCTAGATCCAACTACCAATAGGAAGGGCACCACCTCTATTTTTTTTTTCTCTTGTGAAATACATTAATGTCATATAGGTATGACCCTCAATAATAAGTTGCACAACCACTATATTCACATTTTTCATTAATTTCTTCATAATTAGGATATTTCGAGGAATTTATTGAGGGTATATAGTAAAGTGGTCTAAAATGGAGGAAGTTCCATAATAGAGCTCTAGTAGGTACATAATAGCCTCCTTATACAACAGTACCATGTTCTCATTCCAAACTTTATAGGGTGTCACTTTAGAAACACCTATATCTCCAATTTCAAAAATTCATATTTCCATGTAGCAGAGTCCAAAAATGATGATTCCACTTGCTCTATCTTTCTACTAATTTCCCCATGTACAAAAATTGCTTCCACTTGTTATTTCCAAATAGATTGAGCCATTATTGAACACCTTAGTATATACTTGAGAGGGATTTCGTGTGGTACACATCTGACAGGAGGAACTTGAACATGGGGACATGTGACAAGCCATTGCAATTAGGGAGGGGGTGCCAGTGTCCTTTGGGGAAGGGGAGACATGTGAAGTAATGGCGATACTACGTTTTTTTTTTTTTTTTTTTTTTTTTTTTTTTTTTTTTTTTTTTTTTTAATTAATTTTAATTATTTTTTTAACAACAAATTTTATTTTGAGAAGAAAATTTTATTATAAAATGCAATGCAGAGGACAACCTTACCCCTAGTAACTAATTACCGTATTGCATGGCCAATTCTCGACACTATGGTGTTGAATAATTAATTAAATTTTAGGGGTGTTTCATATTCTGTACCAAGAGCAATGACCAAGAAAATAAAATCATTTTCATGGTACTCGTTCTTGGTCAAAAGTCGTGACCATGAAAAATCAATTATTGAAATTTGAGGTGGCTTGGTCAGTCCTTGTAATGTAAAGTGGATTTAGACCCGAACAAGTTCAAGCTCAATTTTCTGATAAATCCTCATCTTTTACCCTCCCATTCTTCCCCCTTTCTCCTAGAATAATTGAACATAAACCAATCATTCAATGATTTTTGAGCCTCATGGTCTCGTTGATTACAATTGAATCAAAGCATTTTGAAAAATTTAGCATACATTTGGGAACCTCAAAGTTAATGGTCATTCTCCTTTTTTCAAAGCAATGTAAAGCCAAATGAAATCAAGAGCACCTTATTGACCAATCACAAATTTTAGAATCCCATGACTCTGAATTCATAGTGTAAAGTGCCCCTTACTCAAGTCCCATACACAGTCTCTTTAACCCTTAAACGCCCATGGGGTCTGAAACGGGCAACCCAAGATTGAATCACAACATCTTTTGGACTTGGGCATCATGAATAGTGCACTTTTTGAACTTGGGCATCATGAATAGTGCACTTTTTGAACTTGGGCATCATGAATAGACCAATCAATGATGAGCTTCTAACCTCCTACAAGGTTATGTACAACCCCAACCTACCTACCACAATCCTTTCAAAGCACAAAATCATTCATACGAATTGTGATTTGAAATGTGAAATTTCACTTTTTGAATGCATCAAAAGAAGGTGACCAGTTTGACATCAAAATATAAGTGAAAAGTTGAGTACAGTGAGAGCTACAGGGAAGATTTTGTTGGAATCAAGCCCCTCGGGCTTGCTTGGGCGTTTAAGGGTTAATATTGTTCTCCTTTGCCACTCCCCTATCACCTTTGTGCAACTTCCTCTTAGAATCCTCCTTTTCGGACTGATTAGAATATGAAAAGTCACCAATACAAAACCCAGGGTACCCAGTCTCGCGGAGACCAACCAGCACACCATTAATGGGCTAAAACGGAAGAAGTCTTAACTGCAGAAGCACAGTACAGTAACGGTGACCCTCCAGGGCAGGGTGATGGAACCGTGGGAGGGACCCAGGTTCTCCCGGTACATTGGAAGGGACAGGAACTGACTGTCATAGTAACATTGATTCGGTGTAAGCAGTCATGATTCTGCTCCATTCGATCGTGTTGTGCACAGACCAACAATTTGTGAGGAAACATGCGACACCACATAAGGAATGTGCTGGCTGCCAGCCCATTGTATCGATGTAAGTCATATGTGAATCAATAATACGGCATCGGTTGTTTGCGTCTTCATGGCTCCAGCCTCCTTGTCAGTTATCAGCTTTTCTAATACATTATTCGATGCATTTCGATCTCTTAGTTAGGGTAGTCGCCATGGCTGCTGCTATGATACTCCACTTTTTTCCAAATCATTCAGTGAGTCTAGCTGCTTCAATGTGTTGACCTTGTGGTGCTTCCAGCAACCTGCTGGGCAAGCGTGTGTAGTCAGACCTTCTTAGCTTGCTTCGATCTTTGCGGTGGTTGGATTTCTTGACACAGGGGTAACTGTCTGCTGCTGCAGATGATTTGATTTTGATTTGAGGGGTACATTCTTTGGAGTGAGAGCGAGAGAGAGCGCATCATGACAATTCAAGAGACGTTGCAGGAGCTGAAGAAGCCTTCCAGGAAGAAAGGGTTCGCAATATGCATCATTCTTGCGTGTGTGATCTTCGTTATCATTGTGGCGGTTGTGGTATCGACTTCGCAGAAGAAGGAGAAGCCCAGTGGTGCAGGATTTAGTAAAGATTTCTCGATTACTTGGGCTGAGAATCATACAAGAATCTCGGATCATGGAAGACGACTGGAGCTTATCCTCGACGCTGAATCAGGTTTGATCATTTCAACCAGAATTATTGTCGCTTCTTTGAAACCGAAGTGTAGAGTCTGTATCGTTTAGGTCAAACTGGCGTAAGCTTAAAGAAGCTCTCTAACTTCCCGATGGACGAACGTTACTTTATAATGTAGTACTCACCAACCCTGTCACTGTAGCATGCAATAGGGTAGACAAGAAATCAATGAAGGAGATTTTGCAGGCAATCTGTCAAATCATACCCGTGAGATTTTTCGTTTTTATTTTTATTTTTTATGTAATTAGCTGGTAGTTAAACTATCAGGACGTTGCTCTGTTCAAGCGGTTGTTGTAAGTTATAGGCAGTCGCAATTGTTGCTGATAATCAAAAAAGAAACACACTAATGCTCAATCCATTATGTAGTGCTTATCAACCCTTTCTCTGAAGCTGCACTTTGTTGCATCTGTAAAGAATCGCATCGAAATGGGTTGAAGGGAAATTTCTTCCGTACGATGAAAGGAATTTCTGCAGGAAGAATGTTGATTTAAATCAGGAAGAATGTAGTGTGTCCCGATTAGTAGATTATCAGAGCATTCTGGTGAAGCGGTTGCCATAAACTGTAAGCAGCCGCAGGCCAAAGAAAACATGGGGGATCTTCGATACCCGAATCTTTCGTGAAATACCATAAAGACCCCAAGGTGTTTTCTGAGTATATGGTGGAGAACTGATAACTACCGTGATCTTGTTTATGGCCTCAATTGTAAAAATGCTGTGAATGTGCAGGTTCGGGATTCAAGTCAAATGAGAAGTATCTATTCGGGAGCATAAAGATGGACATCAAACTTGTACCAGCAGACTCTGCTGGCACAGTCACTGCATACTACGTAAGTTTCACTCCTTCCATAATATCAGCATCACCACATGAAAAATCTTGCAGCAAATCCTAATTGAACTATGAAAATACTGTCTCCGGCCCAAGAAGAATTACGAAGATTGAAGAGCCACTGATATGGATTTGAATTATCACTGTAGGTAACTGATACTTTGCTTTTTTTTGTGGACAACAGCTTTCATCGTTGACACACAACCATGACGAACTGGACTTCGAGTTTTTGGGGAACACGACAGGAGAGCCGTATATATTGCAGACGAATGTGTTCGCCAATGGCACTGGGGAGCGTGAGCAGCGCATCAGCCTGTGGTTCGACCCCACTTTGGATTACCACACTTACGGTGTGCTCTGGAACCGTCGCCAGATTGTGTAAGCACTTCTCTCGATCAACCATCGTGATTTTTCTAAAAAGTTGCAGAAATTTGACATGGAGGTTAACTTTGCATTCATCTCAATCTCGTGACATTCGGGTGATATTGGAACCATTTGCTTAGCGATTATCTGTCAAGAATCTGTCCATGCTTACCCCTAGTGTCGAATACCCAACCCAACCTTGTTACTGTCGAATGGACTACTAAAATTACAGACATTAAGTAGTAACCTGAAGTTTGTGATCTGAAATAGTCATCATTCAAATATTTCAATGGTGCGTGCAGATTCTTGGTGGACGACTTACCAATCCGAGTGTTCACAAACAACGAAGACACAGGAATGGCGTTCCCCAACCAACAACCCATGCACATCTTCTCCAGCATCTGGAACGGCGATCAATGGGCAACGCAGGGCGGCAAGATAAAGATCAACTGGGAGCACGCGCCCTTCATCGCCTCCTACCAGAACTACCGCCTCGACGCATGCCCCGCCACGGACGCGTACGCTCCGTGCGCCATGCCGGTGGCCAACAAATGGTGGGATCAGTCGGAGTATCAGACTCTCTCTCTGTCGCAGCAAGACAAGCTCCGGTGGGTGGAGGAGAATTACATGGTGTACAACTACTGCTCGGATCAGAAACGGAATCCCTCGGTGCCCTTTGAGTGCACGCGAAACTCCGGTGGCTTCCTTGGGCTCAACACTCATAATTGATTCTAGACTTCCCATGCCTCTACTCACCACAACTCGGAAGAATTTCCCCCCTCAGGAGGTAGCGGTAACTAAGAGACCGCGAGAGCTTGGTTAGGTAGGTGATGTTGAGGCTTTAGTTAGTAGTAAGAGATTCTTTGTTACTGTTAATAAGGTTGCCACTTGAGCAGAGTTTCTACATTCAACTCTAAGTTGCATCCAGATATTTTTCGAAGTGGATTTTGATCTCGAAGAATGCCTGATCTTTGGCTACATGTCAGGATGTTGTCACAATTCCTTCAAGAAGAGTAACCGAAACCCAAGAGTCATTTTTGGAAGTCACCTGTACTTTATGGAGTCTTCGATTCTTACAACAAGGATTACCATCGAGATGTGAATGTATGCCGCGGTTCATAGCTTTATGTTATCTGCAAGGTATTTACAAGCTCTCCGGTGGCTAGAGGTTGTCCTTCATTTGTAAGCTCCCTTGTGACATTTGCTGATACATCTATCTCTTGACATGAATATCAAATTTTTCCATGTGAGAAGATTCCAATGCACCAAAAACCGTGTGATTTGAGAATACGATTGTGTGTTCTTCTAATTGGTTGAAAAAAGGTACAGTTCTATGAATGAGGTCCATGCGGTATGTATCCCTCCGCGCGGCAGCTTCACTATCTACGCTATGGCGCTTGCCACTAACCTTGGGTTAAGATAGATGACAAATGGATCAATATAAAAGTAGTGGCTAACTAACAAGAGCAGACTACTGTGTCGGTATTGGTCAATAGGCCCTCATCGATTTGCATAAAATCTGAAGCCTATTGCTAGTTTCGAAAATTAAGAAGAAAAAGCTTTTCAAGTCCGGCTTTGCAAGAATTGGGCGACCGGGCTGGGATTTGCACGCTGTGCTTCTTGAAGTCTCTTCATTTCCTCTGGGTCTGAACATATGAAACAACCTCATCATCAGTTTCTTGCATGTCAAACACCACATTTGGACCAACATTTGAAAATGAAAACGATCCAATCCGATTGCTACTACCAGAAACAGAATTGACCAGCCAGGTTCAACACCTCGACATCGATATATTCAAGTTTTAGAGCTTCGGTGCACAAGCTAAAGTTAACAACTTTTAATGTTGTAGACAAAAGAAAATGAGTGATACTCCGTCCAAAAAGTCCAGGTAATATTGACTCTTTTCATTTTTATCTATTGCCAGTACTGAGGTTTAACTTCGGGTAGTTTAACGTAGGGGGAATGTAAGATCGGCATTTTTTGAGAGAAGCGCATGTGAGATCAATGTCCAAGAGAGAAGAAGCTTACCAATGCTGTCCATGAGCATGGGCAGGAGAAACAGGCACACAACCATGAAACCGATCATCATACCCATGGGGCTCTTCAACAATCCAAACAAAGAGAATGGCTCTCGAACCTGCAAAAACCAGGAGCCTGTCAATCACTCGGTTCATTCTCAAAAGAATGTAATGCAACAAATTACAAACAAGACTTGCCTCATAATAAGTCTCCTCGTGACGGGGCTCTATCACCAGAGAATCAGATATACGACGAGGGCCTTCAGTGTAACTTGCACGGATTTTCCCTGCCAATCTAGAGCTCACGTCCACTCTCACCTGCACAAAACGAAGCAAAACAATCAAACACTAATAAATTCACCTGCACGAAAAAAAGCAAAACAATCAAACAACAAGCCTAAAAATCAACCTCTCTCTCTCTCTCTCTCTCTCTATCCATATACTCGACTACAGTATGTAGCATACCGGAGAAAAGAAGTAGCCGAGGGCAACGACTTCCAGAAGGTGAGTACCAGCAGGCACATCTTCGCTATAAATCGAATCAAGTTAAGGCACTCACGATGAAGAGATATAGTGGCTAAAAGTGAATGAACTCCAAATCTTTCAACTAATTGTGCCCAATAGCCTAATGGTTTCTAGCTTAAAGGATACAAGGCAAATGAGCCGTCGTGTTGCCGAATAAAAGCAACTTGTTGACCGCCATTGAGGACCACTTTGACATTCGGTAGCTTGCCAAGACCTTTAAGTCCCATACCTGGACAATAGGATCACAAATTCAGCAATGAAAACGAGACCTAAACCCTAAGCTTCAAATAAAAAACCCGATGATACTCGAAATCTGAGATTACAAGGGCATAGTACTGTAGAATTCAGTGATTAGTTTATTACCTCCCAATTTCACCTGCCCTTCCACAACAAAACCTTCATCGCCACTGCACCGAAAACTCCAAAAATCAATAAGGGCCAGCTACTAGGAAGAAAAAACCTCCGATGCAATCCAGAAAACTAAATTTCCTCGCTTTATAACTAATATGAGATTAGATTCACGAAGAGAGTTGAATGAGAGGAACCAGAAATTGATCGAAATCGGAGTGGATTTGCCGGTTAGGGTTTTGAAATTCGAGTTCAAAATTATACCTGGGAAGAGTGGAACATGCTACAAAGGATCCGCATAGTAGCAGCAGCAGAACGTTGAGGAACACTAGTGCACGTGCTAACGTCATGGCTGCCGATTTCGCTGCAAAAACCTCCGAAAAGAGCAAGATTGTTTTTGTTGTGTGTTTGGGGTTCACTGTCGAATGGAGAGACGAAGTTCTCAGATACGGGAACGTGTTCTCATTCTCGGGAACAACTCAGTTCCCCACCTGGTTTTGTTTTTGTCTCTCTCTCTTTCTAAATTTGTATCTTAATTAATTCATTACTTTTAGGATTAATTTTAATTAGGTTGGAGTTTCTCTTCTTCTTCTACTTAGTGAGGTTTTGTGAGCTATATACACAAGCCACAAGACACTTGTATATGGTTCTTATGTGGATTGGATTAGCTTATACTGATACACTAGAATTCATATCCAGTGTTGTCTACACTAATTGATATATAACAATTATAACTTTCCGCTTTTGTTCAAAGAATATACTAACTATGTTCATAAGTTTCCCCTCCTTTGCGTACGATATGTAGTTGTTTGCTTAGTCTAGAAAACATTATCAGAAGTAAAAAGTATTAAACAACCTTAATCATATAGCGTGACTACACTAAATATGATTTTTAGTGTGGCAAATTTGATTATCCAATGTATTTGTACATAATTAATTACATTGTGGAAAAATGAGACTGTCATGGTAAAATGATATGATGTGAACATTTTAGAATCCAACATAGGCTTTTAATCATGTGTTTAATTTTTTTAGGTTCCCTTTATACTATGGACCAAGGGCCATGATCAAGAAAATTAAAATTTTCTTCATGGTAATGGCTCTTTGCTAAGAGCAGTGATCATGATAAATCAAACATGGATTTTTGAGTAAGTTGATTGCTCTTGTGGTGTAAAGTGGATTTGGAATGACCTTGTTCAAGCTCATTCACTTTTCTACTATAAATCCTTATCATTCTCTCTTTTATACTCCCCTTTCTCCTCCTTTCATTTTAAATGATTGAACACTAGCCAATCAATGATTTTTTAGCCTCATGGTCTTCTTGATTGTAGTTGAGTCGAGGCATTTGCTTCGACTCAACTATAATCAAGGAGACCATGAAAATATTATACATCATAGAAATTAAGCATACTTTGGTGACCTCAAAGTTAGTGGTCATTCTTCTATTTTCAAGGTAGATTAAAGCCAAATGGGACTGAGAGCACTTTATTGGCCACTCACAAATTTTAAAAGTCCATGGCAATGGCTATCGGTCAGTGGTGTTACGCGACCCCCAAAAATTTATTATTATTTGAAATTTCAAGATTATAAGGTTTGACCATACAAATTTGGTTGTTGCCTAGAGCAGGCATGGAGATTTTTGAAAATTTGAGGCACTAAACGAGTGCCTTGAAGTTTCTACAAAAGTTTGATTCCAATGAATAAATGCTAGAATTTCATGTAGGACACACATTGATTGCAATTTCCTATGTTTTTTATTGTTACTAATTGATTATAAGTAAACTTGTATACCAACTAAGTCTTAGAATTACTACACATGGTGGATTGTTGGACAACTAAAAGCAAAACTTTGAAGCTTAGTAGGTACCAAAAGGTAATAGGAGCTTGGTCTAAGGAGGGCTATATTGATGTTTGAGAACATTCGAGGAAGTGCACACTTTTTGGGAGACACTTTGTTCTTTTAATTCCTATTGAACCAATTTACTTTCACAAGTCGTCATTTGCAACATATGATTCAAACAAACAATTATTCTTGTTGCATATGGTAGTACACTTAGTAAGGTTTAAATTTGTATTTCTCTTTTGAATGAAAGTTATCAATTGATGTTGTTTCAAGGCCTCTGAAGTGTACATCAATCAAACGTTAACTAACGCATATGCGTATAATGGTTGAAAAAGATCCTACCACACAGTGATGTTTCCTATATAGACGAACACAAATGTGATAATGTATATTTCTTGGAGGTGTTTGACCACAATTATATGATAAAAGAATTTTTTTACATAATTTTCACATCACAAATATAAATTATTTTCTATGACATCAACTAATACATAGTAAACATCCGTGTAAGGAAGATATATAGATTACTTTTCATATATTAGGTATTACTATATCAATAGTTGTGAATCATATGAATCAACCAAAGATGGTAATTATTAATTTAAAGATTTATACTTAGATTAAAAATTTGCAGATTCAAAGTTTTTTTGAAATTTGGTGTGTTGTTTTTTTTAGAGGCCAATGTGTACTAATAGAAAATGGCACTATAAGTAAGGCATGTATCGTTTTGTCTATAAGGACACATAGTGCTTGTTTTAATTATGCTTCTAATGACATTAAATTTTTTATACTATATTTGTCGTTTAAAAAAAAATCTTTGGTTGTAATAAGCATACTATAGACTACTAGAATAATGCAAATTTAGAGCAATTATGAGATTTGTGAATAAAGTAAAACGAGAGAAATCATAAAGGGATTGAGTTTTTGAAGTGTGATTACTCATGTGGGTTTTGCACAACGAGTTCAAAAGAGTACTTCAGAAGAGTGGAACATGCTACAAAGGATTTGTATAGTAGTAGCAGCAAAACGGTGACAAATGTCAATGTGTGTTTGAGTGCTGGGGTTACCAAATTTGTTGCAAAACCTCCAAAAATTGCAAGAGTCTTTGTGTTGTTCTATTTATAAAAAGAGGACTAAAAGTGACAGTCTATAATGCCTCTAATGAATTGTATGTATTGACACAAAGTGTTTGTTTTAATTGTGTTTTTAATGACATCAAAATAAATTATTATTATATATATTATATTATATTATATTATTTATTTATTATTATTTTATTTATTTTTTGGTTTTGTTGTAGTAGTAAGCTACTAGAATATTTTAAAGAATGAAGAAAAAGTGATAAATATAGTAAATTATTTTGATGTAGTTAGTAACACAATTAAATTAGAAAATCTTATATGAATATGGACGAGTCACTAGAGACATTAGAGACGTCACTTTTAGTGCCGTTTTCTACTAGTGTTAGATTGAGGTTCATTATCAAAAAGAGATACAAAATTCTAAAGTATGAAAATGTGTTCTCATACTTGGGAACATATTATTTTGTCTTTTTCTTTCCAAATTTGTACTTTTATTGGTTCTTTACTATTGAATAGATTAGTAGTGAGGCTTGTAAGCTATTTCAACATTGTCTATTCCATATTTCATTAACATATTCAATCAAATTCACATGTCCAGCAAATCCCAACTCTAAGTGGCCGGAGTACGTAGAGGTTTAAAATCACAGTTTTAGGGTTCCAAGCTCCCAAAAACACAAGAAAATTTAGGGGTTAACCCTTAACCCCTAAACGCCCAAGGGGGGGTAAAGCTCCTAACAATTGGTAATAATGCTGATTTTTTCAAAACTGCGTGAAAACAAATAAAAGATGAAAATGGAAAATCCAACCGTAGGATCTTCTTTGGAGCATGGCAATTAGTATGACCGCCAAGTTGCATGCCATTTGGAGGTATGGATTTCAAGATCCATGCAAAAAAGCTGTGAAGATCACACCACCAAAACTTTCATGAAAAATCTCTTTCGCCCACTCTGACAAATTGAGAATCAAGGTTTTTACTATTTATCCAAGGAGGGAGTAGAGTAAACCCACCGAGGAGTTGAGCAAAAAAAACGGCGGATGAAAAATCGATGGGATGAAAGCGGGGTTGTGCACCAAAGACGGAGCCTCACATCCAAAATGTCGAAAAACGACACCGTGGGCGCTTAAGGGTTAAACGTCTAAGCGGCCTCGAGGGGGCTGTTTCCAACAAAATCTCCTTTCTAGCTCTCAATTTACTCATTTTTTCACTCATATTTTGATGTCAAATTGGTCTCTTTCTTCTGATGCATTCGAAAAGTGAAATTTTAGAATTCAAATCACAATTTGTATGAGTGATTTTGTGCTTTGAAAGGATTGTGGTAGGTAGGTTGGGGTTGTACAATACTTGTAGGAGGTTGCAAGCTCATCATTGATTGGATCATTCATGATACCCAAGTTCAAGATGTGCACTATTCATGATGCCCAAGTGCAAAAGATGCTGTGATCCAATACTGGGCTGCCCAAATCCGTATAGCTAGGCGTTTAAGGGTTAAATTGTGCCATTCTCGGTGTACATACCGCTCCCACTTCCAAATCTCAGAGCTGATTCATTCAAGATAAATTCAAAATTGGTTCAACATACACTCAAACTGCCTCCATGTCACATTTTACAATTTCAAATTTGGGATATTTCCCACGAATTAGGGTCAGTTGACATCTCTGTCACAAGTCACAGTGGAAAGGAGTGACGTAAGGAGTGACGAAAGGAGTGACGTAAGTAGTGACGAAAGGAGTGCCCACCCCAAATTTGACAATAAGGAACTTCATACATCTTCCAAAATTGAATCCATTGGCCACTCCCCCAATAAGCTTGCCAATCTGAAACTCATGCGATTTTAAGTATCATACCTCACTTCAGTTAAGCAAAACTCTGTCATTCTGCAACCCTTCCATGGTCGCTTTTGAAGAATCCCACCTGCAGGTTTCCGACACTCGTGCTTTCCGCTGCTCTTTCGTGCGCCATGGACCCACCTGCTTCCTTCAGTGCTGATCTTATAAGTGACGAGCATACTACACATACTCCGACATGCTCACTCTTAGCAGAGACATTGAGAGAGATCGAAATTGCTGTGACTAGATCGTTCCTCAGCCATTCAAGGTCTCAATTGTGGTACGTTGCAGTAGCCGATGGATCATTTAGCTTCTTGTATGTGATCAGTCGAGATATGGAATAATAATTTGTGAGCAGGAACTGATTTTCAGGGGTGCTCTAGTGGAAGGAAGGAGGAAGTCATGCATCAAGTTCCAAGACGGAAGCTGGGCTCCCAAGGCCTGGAGGTAGGATCTCGATCCGTTAATCATCTTGTGGATTACGAAAAAGAATGTTGATGGAATTTGTGGACAGAAGCTCGAATTCAAGCATGTCCTAAGGCTGTCAATTCAAGTGTGATTCTGGTCAAATTGTTCTAATGGCGTGTCTCAAATTGCACAAATTAGGAGTGCCGCGGAGTTTCGATTCTTCGTCTTCTTAACGATTTTGTGTGTGGAGTGTTGATTCTAGAAGGGTTTGAGTTTTGGTGTTGAAATTATAGAAATTCTCCACTAATGAGGTGTGGGGTTGTGGTTGGGAGGGGTTCAGGTTTCGGCGTTGGGGCTGGGATGTATGGGCTTGTCGGCATTTTACGGGAAGCCGGTGGAGGAAGAACACGGCATTGCTGTCATTCACCACGCTTTTAACAACGGCGTGACATTTTTCGACACATCGGATGTATACGGGCCTCACACGAATGAGAAAATGCTTGGCCGGGTATAGTTTTCGTTAATTCTGCCATGTCCTGTTTTGCCGAAAATTGATCACAAGGCAGCTTAGCTTGGTGTGTCAGTTTAGTTTCCTTCTCAGAAGGCCGTGAACATTGCTGAATGAACATCCTTCGATTACCTTCGAAGCGGATGTTGATGAATTGATACAAGAATCTGTCTGCTGAGCTGCTGTAGAAAGTGAACTAGTTCATCAAGTTGCGGAATGATCGACCGGTGCTTGTTCCAAATCAGCAGGCTTGCTTACGTTTGATTCTGATTTTCTTAACATGGAGGTGTTGAGCATGTCATTGCTTGTGCTGATAATGTGAAACTATTAGAAAGGCTATGGTTGACGTTTGATATCGTGGAGCCCTGTTTGAGATGATAAATTCTGGACGCGAAGTGTACCACCATCTAATAGTACTATTTTTTTCAGGCCTTGAAGGGCTTACCTCGTGAGCAAGTCCAGGTAGCAACCAAGTTCGGAGCGTTTTATCATGCAGACGGAAGCACAGAGTTTCGGGGCGACCCCGATTACGTGCGGCAAGCTTGTGAAGACAGCTTGGAGCGACTTGGGGTGGACTACATTGATTTGTACTACCAGCACAGAGTTGATACAAGAGTACCTATCGAACTCACGGTACCAAACTCTCTCATCCTCATGATCAGATACAAGTTTTACAAATACTGTTTTCTAGAGCAGTATGATGAAGCTTCCGTGCACACTAACATGGCGAGATTGAACAGGTTGGAGCGATGAAGAAGCTGGTGGAAGAAGGCAAGATCAAATACATCGGCCTGTCCGAAGCGGGGCCCGACACCATCCGACGAGCGCACGCCGTGCATCCCATCACTGCAGTGCAGATGGAGTGGTCTCTTTGGAGCCGTGACATCGAAGAGACCGTCATCCCTGTTTGCAGGTCTTGTCTCTCTCCTGTTTCCTCATACCTCAAAAATTGCAGTCTCAAATTATAGCATGAGCTGGATGCTATATATCTTCCTCTTCTGAACCCTTTCGATCAATATTGTTGCAGAGAACTCGGGATTGGGATCGTCCCGTACAGCCCACTTGGACGAGGCTTCTTCTCCGGTAAAGCGGTGATTGAGAAACTCTCAGAGACAGACTCCAGGACGGTAAGATTTCGAATTCAACTTACTTACAGGATACAGTAGTGCTCAGTCTAAACTTCGCTTAAGCTACATAATCCGCAAGGGGGTTATTGCATGTGGTCTAATTTGGGGTGTTCACATTCAGGTTCGCTTTCCGAGGTTCCAAGATGAGAATTTAGAGAAGAACAAGGTTCTGTACGAGCGAGTCGCGGCGCTGGCCAAAAAGTATAACTGCACTCCAGGCCAACTGGCTCTTGCTTGGGTTATGCATCAAGGGAGTGATGTTGTTCCTATTCCAGGTTGGTTTCGAAGTAACTCCATCTTATTAATATGTCAGTACTTATAATAGCCATTATACATGGAATATGAGCATTGTCAATGTATGAGCATTGTCATTGTGCATTGTTAAATAATGTGCGAGTTTTTGGTTTGGTATTGCAGGTACCACCAAGATTCCCAATTTGGATGAGAATCTAGGTGCTGCTTTTGTGAAGCTCACGGCAGAGGAGGTGCAAGAGGTTGCTGCAGCTGTGTCACTACATGATGTTGCTGGTGAACGCCATAATGATGCGCTTCTCAAGTTAGCATGGAATAATGTTGTAACTCCGCCATTGAGCTCAACATGATACACTTTCACAATTTTCAACAGAGAGTGATGGCTTTTCACGTTTTAAAATGTAGAGAGGTGGGTTTGATGTACCCATTTGAACAAATTGCTCTTATCCTTTGCCTCAATTACAAAAAAATGACCTTCTTCTACGCAAGATCAAAAAAAGCCCAATCTAAGCATTAGTTAGAAGATCCAAGTGTAGGATCTTATAGTTAACTTGACATCTACTTGTATGCCAAATTTGAATTGTTGATTCTTCTTCATTTGAGGAATTATAACAATCAAAGTTGACTGAATTTTGTTCCTATGGGAATCCTTGAAAGTAACCACACAACTCCCAAGCTAGGTTCTTTGTCTTGTCACTTACTTCAGTATCTGTTTGCACTCTAGTCTCATAACAATATCAAGTGAAGAGAACTCTTCTGACGATAGTAATTGCTTTGCCCTAACCTCAAAACCATGATATCCTTGTAACTCTTATGCGAAGCTGGTTGCCACCAAGGTTCGACCGAGGAACAAAACATACTCTTTAAGTACGCAAACATCTAAGTTATCACTTGCAACTGCTTTGGCAAGTGCGACAAGACTCTAATCAGGGGAGGTTGAGGCTGAAGCTTAGGCCGCCGAGCATGCCGCACTTGCACTGGCTTTTCTAATACTTTCCTGTGGAATTTTGGTTAACGTATATACAGTGACACACTTCAGAGCCTTGCAAAGGCTGGTTAGTTCTCTGAACTTTCTACAACTAAAGTTGATACAGAAATTTCCGACAACTTTTTTTGCTTGTCCTCTACAAAGTACTTATCGGATACTTGAAGAGTACCTAGCATACACTCAAGAACTTTGTGCTCGATTGGGACACAAAGTATTTCTCACTTGTAAGTAACTTGAATCTCCACCTTCTGGCTTCATCCAATTCTTCCGCACATGCGCAGTAGACGCGATTCCGGAAAAACTAGCTTTTGTTTCTGATAAATAGACTGCACAAGTCTTGTTCCATTATGCATACTTCTAGCACTTTGCTGACAGAACTTGCACAAACTTTCCGATTTAGAGCATTCGAATCGCTGCGAGTACACCAGCCTTCCCTCAGCCATTGAAGGTCTTGAGTGCGGTAAGTTGGAGATGGTCCTCTTACCTCTGTATTGAAATGATCCGTCAATGGAATGAATGCTCATGTTTGTGAGCAAGAACTGACGAGTGTCGATCTCAGGTGCGCTCTCTAGTGTAAGGAGGCAGCCATGGAGACGGAAGCTGGCCATTTATGTGGTGTCCTTTGGGGAGATTTGTTGGTATTAAGTGAGCTCAGAATAAGAGAGAGAATTGAGTACATGCGATACGGTTAAGTACTGGGAGATATACGCGGTAATAGGCTATTAGGGTGCTGACTAAACCCTAGATGGATGAAAGTAATTCCTTCACCCCCTCTCAAACTGAAGGTGTAGACTCTCAGTTTGCAAATGTGCTTGCTGGCATAGTATCGTGTTGTCCGCTGGCGTGGTAGTTGATGTGCAGCGAAGATGGTCGACCGGAGCTGTGATCGATTCTTGCGGGCTTGTCTGTCGTTCGTGTTGGTGGTAGCAGCAGTGTTGCAGGAGCTTTGCGATCAGATTGTGAGGAGTGTCGAGACCTTAATTGTGCGTCGGCCATCATGATGCCATTCAGAGTTGCTACCCATCCAATTCCAAAGCTGAACTCTCGGAGGCTAAAATTGATGCTTCACAACGATCTTTGAGAGAAATCTTGCTTGAGGGCTTTCAATTATTAAAAAAATCGTGGATTCAAATGAAATATTGTAAATTTTATATAATTATCTATTCACTAGATTTTTGATAAATCTTCATAGTTTCTCAAAATATGCTAATTTTAATTGTGGCGACCCTTCAAAGTTTTGAATCAATTACAAAGGGGTCAACTAGGTACCTAATGGTTAATACTCGAATAGTTGCAGCTCTCGCCTTTGGTCCTCAACTCCTGTTAATTCGAACTTTAACAACCTTTCAAAGTTGCATGAATTAATAAATGGTCGTTTGGACGCCTATGGGTTACTACTAAGATGGCTAAGTTTCCCGCCTATACTAGCTAAGGTTTTGGTTTTAAGTGCAAGGTTTCCCCCGCTTTGGTTTAGCTTTGTTGTCCTCCTATATGGCTATATAAGATTCAAGAGATCGCATCATAGTATTGAAGTAGTCTTCTCGCCACGCACAAGGTGAATCAAAAGAAAAGCCTTTCCAACATAATCATATCATTGAGTTTTGTATGCGTCCAAACCCTAATCTCGATTCACCACCAAGTATGTTGTACAATATTTATTCGTGCGCACATGGGTGCTTATTAAAAGTAGTAACTATACCTAGAATTCTATCTGCAATTGCTTGTAAGGGTCTCATAAATTCCCACAAAAGCGTTCCTTTTAGAACTTAGAGCGAGGTAGAATTGTTTACGTCGATATTGCTTTGATTCATGAGTTCATGTGCTTTGTTATGGACAATTTGCTTTCAATTTGTGCTAAAAAACATGTTCTTATTGTGATCGCTCTAACTCGTGTAGCCTCTCTAGGCCTTTGTGAATGTTTTTTTTCCTTTTAAATTTTTATTCTTATTTTTGTGGTAAATACAACAAACAATCATGTTTTTTTGTGCGTTGTAGGCAACGATGGAGCAAGAGCAACCGCCGCAGGAGCCTCAAGCAACTCAAAGCAACTCTAAGAGAGGGCGAGGTCGACCTCGAGGTAGCGGTCGAGGTCGCGGAGGAAGCAATACTCCCCTGCGGGTGAGCTTTTCAGTCCTCCATTTCATTTCAGCTACGATCCACGAAGTGCATCGACATCTTCTGCGCTCAGGAACCTCATTATCATGATTGAGCACATGCGGTTTCGAATTAAGCACACGGTGGTTGTACTGCAAGCATCATATCTCTGAAATCTAGGATGTACCTTTTCATTTAAAAATTTGCATTCACTAAGCTAGATTCCTGTTACAGGTTTCCCAACCGCAACGCAAACATCGTAATGCTCGCATGTCCACAAGAGGTCATCTCCGGTCCATGATGGGAGGATATGATGCTCTACAGCAGCTCGCTCGTGAGAACGACTCTCCGCCTCACGATTCTTCCTTGGTGGTGAGTTTTTCAGTTCTGTTTTACACCGTCTGATGTAAGCAACGATTCAATTTATGCATCTACATCTATTCGACGTCGTTTCCTTACGCTCCAATTCAGATAAGTCTTGTCTATCAAGGATAGGGTACCCGCATTAAACCCACATGAGTCATTCTAAGCTTTGTAATGTTCCAACATCGTTTGAAGTCTGCAATCAATAAGTTGGATTCCTCGTACAGGCTCTTCACCGCCAACTAGGTATAGACATGCACGAAGCCGGCAATGCAACTGTAGCAGTCGAAGTCAGGGCTCATGAAGATGTTGAGAATCACCCTGGCGAGATTGTACTACAGCTTTCTCATGAGGATGTTCAACAGTCCTCTGCTGAGCTTGTGGAGCAACCCCAGTCCTCCGCGGAGACTGTAGACCAGCCCCCTTCTGAGAATGTGCAGCAGCCATCTCGTGATAGTGAATCTTCAGTTGAGTACATTTCCTCGGAGGTGAGCTTTTCTATGGGCTTGAAACCGAGTTGGCTTTTGTAAAAGAGACTCTTATTATGGATCTAGTGAAATATCTAATGTTTTCTATGATTCTTTTTCTTTGAGGTGTTTGGGGGATTTTCTTGAATAGAAAAATGTCCAAGTGATTCTGTTAATGTCAATTGAGTTAATGTTACTTGCGAACGATTTCACACCATTTGATGTCCGTTACCATTCTACAATTGCATCGACATATCTGCACTGTCTCGATTATCATCTGCATGAATTAAAGTGTTTGACATGGTCTCTCTTTAATTTGTGCTCCGAGGCACAGTGGTTGCACTGTTAGCACTTTTTCAGTCTTTCATTTGCTTAAAAATGTGCAGCTTGTTTCATGTTTGATTTCTAATATAGAGCTCGATTTAATTTTGCAGGCTGTGCAACGACCACGAAGACGTCGTAATGCAACGACGACTTCGGTACATCGTTGGGGGAATTTACGGTAATTATCGAAGAAATCAGGATGGTGATGTTGCAAATGATCTGAAAAATCGTTACTAGAGTATGACGAGTCATTAAGGGTTCGACTTTTCTCTTTTGAGAGTTTTTGGGTTTGTTCCTTGCTTATTTAAGCTTCTCTACGAGATGTTTTTTGTCTTACCTCTACATTAATATAAATCATACTCTTGTGACAAATTGTCTCCTTGTGATGTGTATTTTTGTGGTGTGCAAGTTAACTTATTGTGTGTGTGCATGGTCAAATTGTTTTAGTGCTATTTGTGTTTTTTACCTAATCTTGTCAAATGAAGCGTATCATGAGGATGAATCTCAGTCTAGATACATGTTCATTCTTACGTGATGAGTTCTTCTATGTTTCACACTATTCGATGCCAATTACAATTCAATATGGGAATGGACATCTTTTGCACGACTCTTGCATGTTTCTATGGTTGGCATGATACTTTGTAAGTTTTAGAAGGTAAGTGCAATAATAGCCCATGAGTTCATTAACTTCATATTCCAGAGTGTGAAAAATTTCTTGAAGCTTTCATTTAAACTTGTAGTTGTTTTGAACAACATTTTGTTGGTTCCGTAACGATTTTGGTTTTTGTATTTGTCAAATGTGAATAGGTAAACCGGGGTGTAGTAGCCATAGGAAATTACAATCAAGTCATGCAAAATTAAAATTGGTGTTCACTGACCAAAGGCTAGAGTACATAAAGTACTTCAAGTTTTGAAGTACAAGTTGCAACTATGGTGGCAACCAAGATTGATGCACTTAAAATTTTTGGTTGACATGTTGCTCCTACAAGCTCTTTGAGGTGCTACATGCATTTCTTTTTTAGAATTCTTACATATTGATCCTGACATGTTCAATTTGAAGCCCAAGGCTATATTTGGTGATTTTAACTAAAATATGAGGCTTCTATTTATAAATTACTCTAGAGAAAAACATTGTGGAATTTAAAACCATTACATTAAAAATTAGAGTGCAACCTCTACACATCTAACTTGTAAATGGTGCCAATGGCAAGTTGAAGTTTGTTACCCCAAACATTTTTGGCATGTGTTTTTCCATGTACTAGGTAATCAAGTTGGGTACCCTAATGTAGAATTTTAGAGAGTGAATCCGTTTTATTGACCTTCATGCAAATTGTTTTCCAGAAAGAGGTCTAAACACAACGATATAGAAAAACATGCACCACAATTTAGTATATTTATTCCTTAAAAACTCAAATGGTGAGTAGGTGCCTTGTGAGTTTCGCTGCTTAAGAAATTGTCAAGCTTCTCAACTTGGGTCACTTTGAAACTTAGAATAATGATTTGGTTGTGAAAAATTTCTTGAAAGAAATTTCAGAAACAAACTAAATTTAAACTCCCCGTTTTAGACAGTTGGAAACCTAAAATTTCTTGATGAAGGTTTTAAAATTGGAATCTAGCTATGCAAATTTCACCACATACACTCTGTGGTATGAGGAGCACCCTATAAAAATCTTAGGCAAAAATATCACTTTTAACCCTTTCAAAATGGCTACCCAGCAAAAGTCCACTTTGGGTTTAAAGTATACTTAGGAATAGTTCATATCAAATATTAACTGACAACGAATGGTGTGAAATATGGGACTAAAAAGCTCAACAACAACGAAGATGAAATTCAATCTCACCAAAGGGTTGTTGATCTTGACTGATCTCATCATGAGCTCAAATTCGGCACGACCTCCTCGACCTCCTCTCCACATCTTTGCCAAGCACAAAGTCCAAATGGTTGTTGGAAAGCCTAGCTATGAGAGGAATTCGACTAATTGAATGTACAAAACCTCGTAAAATTTCACACACACGATGTTGCAATAAAAGATGTGCTCTTAATGCAATTACCTTGTACTTAACCCCTAACGGGTTTTGGGGGTTCCCGCATGAGAAAAACTCAGCCAACTTTGACCATTATAATCTCACAAATGAGAAAGAATGAACGGTTCAAATTTGGTATGTGAGATGAATGTTAAGTGAACTTTGAGATCTTACGGTTGAATTCTTCAAATAATGCTTAGATTGAGATTTTTGAGCTTAATCTAAGGGAAGGTCAAATTTTGTGTCTTAGACCGTCTGCAACAAGGAGATTTAGGGGTTAAAGCATAGAAACAAGACACCATACTAATCACCTCAATCATGGAGATAAATGAGGTTTCCAACCGTGCTAAAGATGTCGATGCACATATTAAATTGTAATACAAATTGAATGGTGTGGTCGAGAGAATAGAAATTAAAGCTCACTTGTAGAGTGGAATTCTGTACATAACATTTTTCATTGGCTAGAAGGCCCCCAACATTCACAAAAGAAGTCTCCTCTACAATCTCAAGAAAGGGGTGATGATCATTCTTAAGAAAGAGCTTCGATACAATCTCCTCAAAGGACACCACATAAATTATTCAAATTGTACAAATGAGACTTTAGGTAGCGCTAATTTTTTGTTGCATATATTGTTTTGAACTTATATAAAATCACTAATAAAACTTGGGGGGTTTGTAAAGTTTATTTTACAAGTACAACATTTTGGAATTTTCTCTGTTAGTGTTTTCATCAAATTAGGCAATGTTACCATTCTCATATGTAATATTTTGAGTAGATTTTATAGAACTAAACGGTTGCAAGATTAGGTACCAAGTCAATGCTTTACTTTAGCAACGTTTTCATGAAACGTCGTAGAGAAACATCGCAAACCCCCTCTACTTTTGTTGTGTTTTAATGCAAGATTGTGGTACGACGTCACAACATTGTTTTAACTACTAACTTTCAAAGTAAAAAATTGAAACGCCTTACTGAAATGATTGCAATGGTTGAATTGGTAATCTGTTTACTCTAGCCTTGATTTGATATCCAATTTATTGATTCACTTTTATAGCGACATAAAAGAATATATACATATGTAGTCTAATAGGATGCAATGAGGGCTTATTCAAGCCTCTTTATTAATTTATTTTATTTATATATATATATATATATATATATATATATATATATATATATATATATATATATATATATATATATATATATATATATATATATATATATATATATATATATATATATATATATATATATATATATATATACATATACCCTGTGTTTTTCTCTTCAATGGTAAAATGACAAAGTGAAATTTTAATGTTTTTGTGAGGCGTAGACAAAGATGGAGCAACGCAACCTCCTCAAGCAACTCCAACGACTATTGAAAGGGGAAGAGGGCGACTTCTAAAGTTGCCGTCATGGTCGAGGTGATGCTATCTTATGCGTGAGCTTTCCATTTCTCTCTTTCAATTTATCAACATCAATTAATGTCACTTAGAGTTGAGTAGATAGAAAATCATTTGAGCCGCATGGACTCTCAATTGCATGATTCTAATGATTAACACGATTTCTTGAGTATGCCCTTAACTGCAACGACATACACTGAAAGCACTTGGTTTGTTTCAACTTTATAATTCAATATCAAGTACAAAATTGTTTGAAACCTCCATACACGTAGCTAGATCCTCTTGTAGGCTTATGAACGCCAATTGACATTACATACTCAGGGTGATAGCACAGTCACTAAGGTGGGTGCACTTTCGGATAGCCCATTGTACCAAAAAAGTACTAAAAGTCAACGGGGTTTGAGAGGCCAAGATTTTGTGGTACTTCGAGTACAAATTTTCAAGGGTTAGAAATAACTCAAAGGAAAATGACTGAAATTCAATGCAAGTTGAAATTCAATGCAAGTTGCAGTAATGTACTAGAATTACTAAGGACTTTTAGTTCATAGAGGTGATCAAGGATGCATGTCAGACCTATTTATGAGAAAAGTCAGCTATTTTGAAGTCAACAAAGGTACTAACGGTACCAATTTGTACTTTCCTGAAAAATAAAAAGTCATAAAATTACAATAATTTTGACCAAACTGGCTCTCTACACACATGCTAAAGGCATTTTTGAGAAGGGGTGAGCAAAAAAGAATCAAGTTTGGCTCATTTTTTAGTGAATTTAACCCAGAAGCAATTTCAGCACTTTGACCGTAAATATCTCGATGATGATCGATAGAATTCCACCAACATTATTAATGTGCATTATTTGAAGGCTTTATACATGTATTTACATAATTGATGTGTGAATTTGTACTCTCCCCCCTTATAAAACATGAACTTTGTACTTTTGTGTTTTTTTGGGAGACAATGATGTACTTTCTAAAAGTTATGAAAGTACATATATTTATATGTTTCCAATCTTTTTTGGAATAAAGTACAATATTTTTATAATATTCATAAGTATTGTCAACATCATTGCCAAAAACATCAATATTTTGCATTGAGAGCACTAATATTCCGGCCATTGACGTTCGGAACCCCCTTGGAATTCCTGCTTGTGACGTACTAAGTGCTCCACCTTAGCATGCTTCGACCCCTCAATACATTTCAACTAGATTTTAGGATCTATAAAATTCACACATCAATTATGTAAATAGCATAGGTTTTCAAAAGTTTTATTGATTTTTGATCATTCAACACTATTTTAGGGCAAATATTCCTTGACTACTGTTCCAATACATAGTTGTTCTTAAGTGGCCGTTGAGGAATATTAGCCTTTCAATGGTTGTCAAATATCAGGGTAGTTTCGGTGATATTTTTGATATAATAATATTATGGAAGACATGTGTACTATTAGAAAAATGCATCATTCTAAAGGGAAAACTAGATGTTACTCTAAAATGGCACGCGGGTCAAAATAGAACATCTTGTCCACCACAATGTCACGTAGTGTAATACTATTTTAATGTAATACGTAGTGTAGTGTTATCTTTATGTAATAATTTTAAAAATATCACGTGTCAGATTGACTTTCACTCTTAAAAAATGTCCAAAATGTCCAAAATTTGTCCATAATTACATGTCCGAAATTACATAGAACTGTTGTTATTTTTGTTTTTTGTTTTTCTTTATATAACTTTGTATCCTTCGATTATTTATTACAACAGTCAATTTTCATCGGATTAATGCTGGTTATATACTAGTGTAGGTTCATCTACTACACTAATAAAAGTTTACAAGATATTTGAAGTTGTGTTGATTAATTTGAGAATATGAAGTTGTAGGGAAAGAAACACGGATATTTGGGAGGTGATAAGAAAGGATCTCACAGCAAGGGTGTGGAACTTGCACCCCATCCTATACTCCTACTACTAGCGGGCAATTCTAGCCATGTGAAGTTAATTTGTTGGTTTTAGTTTGCCTTCACTGTACCATAGCAAAAGTTCAAAAGTACTCAAAGTCCAAAGGTTTAAAGTGATTTCTCCAAAAGGCTTAGAATCTCCATAAAGTCAACTTAACTATGGGTATATGGTAAAAGTCGCATTTAACCGGGAGTTACTTGGGTTGATCTCTCCAACAAAGTTTGCATATTCTCCAAATGATTCTCTTGACCACTTCATGAGGAACTTGTTTATCTGTAATGTGATTGGTTATGTCTTTCCCTATTTCTTCCTCCCCTTTTACCGTGTTCCCCTTACGCATCCTCTCTTTCACCTATTTTTTCCTCGCTTTTATTCCCTCGTCTCCTTATATATACTCTCATCTCCTTAGTCTCTTTCTCCGCTCCTTACTTATGTTCGTCATCTTTTTGTTCTCTCATGTCTAGGACAAGTTGTATTCTTATCCTCATTTTTCTTATTGTATGAAGCACCTCGCTCATCTCTTGGGGTTGCTTGATCTCGTAGATTCTTTGTTTTTGATGTATTTAGTTTTTTCTTGTTTGTTATTATTGATATGATGCAATGATGATCCTTTTCTTTCATGGTGAGAAGACAATCTTATGTATTTTGTGAGACTTAGGCAAAGATGGAGCCGCTTTAGCCTCCTCAACCGCCTCAGCAACCTCAACACCCTCTTCAGCAACCTCAACACCCTCAACACCCTCCTAGCAACCCCCTGAGCAACCTCAACAATCTCCCTAGCCTCAACAACCTCAACAACCTCCTCAGTAGAGTCCCGAGGTAACATGAAGAGAGGGAGAGGGCAACCTCGAGGTAGCGGTTGTTTGTGGTGAGCTTTCTAGTTTTCTTTTTCACATCAATTGATGCCACTTACAATCCAACATGCACAACATCGTTTGAGCTCCATGAAACCTCAATTGCATGATTCTAATGATTTACATATTTCTCTAAATGCTTTAATAGCAAGGACATATTGCTGCACTAAATGGTCTGTTTTGTTTTATGATTAGGGGAGTGCAAAATTGTTTGAAGTCTGCATTCATGTAGTTGGATCCTCTTGCAGGCTTATCAACGCCAAATCCAATTGACTTATGAAAATAGAACTTGAAATTGCATGCCCAGAGGAGAGACCCCTATGCCGTAAGCTCTTCCCATTTAGTTCAAAGGACTCGATTGTATGAATGCTCCAACAACCTTTATTGTGATTTTAAATCTTTGACGTTTCATCCACCAAACATCAATAGAATGAAGATGTTTTAAAAACTATTATACTTATACTTACTCCCCATTAGTGTTTTATGACTATATGAAGATGAGAATTTAAATAATATTAAGACGAGTATGCTATGCACAATCACAATGTGAAGGGGGTGTTTGCAATGTTTTTTTCCTTCAAGTGTTGCTTAAATGAGGCAACGTTGTGGAACTTGCTTCAAGCAACGTTCTCAAGAAAATAAGGAACATTATAGAATCATGAAGCAACGTTGTCTCTAGTATAGTACTTCTGAGGTTGAAAAGGTTGCTTATTTTCTTGAGGATTCTGTTAAAGCTAGTTCCAAAACAAAACTAAGCTAAGCAACGTTCTCAATTAAATAAGCAACATAATAGAATCATCAAGCAACGTTGTTTGCAATTTAGTACATTTGAGGTTGAATACATTGCTTATTTTCTTAAGAATGTTGTTGGAGCCAGTTCCAAAACAAAACTTCACGTTTGTAACTTAAGACTTAAAAAAAACACATCTCCTTACGGACATACAATCTCATTTCCGTAGGAGCAGCTCTCTGGTTTCATAGCATTTAGACCCTTGGCCCTAGCAGCGTTCCCTTTCTATCAACCCTAGGGTCAGTGTTGTCAAAATCTTCACGCTATATATTTAGTCCTTCAAGAACAGATCCTCTTTAATTCCAACTCTAACAATCTTTCGAAGCTGCATGAATGACAAAATTGTCGATTGGACGCCTAGGGGTTATTGCTTAAATGGCTAAGCTTCCCACCTATGGTGGCCAAGTTTTTGACTTTAAGTCTAAAGGTTCCCCCGCTTTGGATTACCTTTGTTGTGTTTCTATGGAAGATTTGAGAGATTGCATTATAGGATTTAAGTGGTGTTCTGGCCACGCACAAGGTGGATTAAATGAAAAGCCTTTCCAGCATCATTACAGCATTGAGTTTTGTATGTCTTCAAACCCTATTCTCAGTTCACCAAGTATGTTGTAAACTTTCTATTCATGCGGACATTGGTGGTTATTTGTGCGGAACTTGAAAGTAGTAGTTATACTTATATTTCTCTTTACAATCGCTCGTAAGAATCTCATGAATTCACACAAAAGTATCCTCTTTAAAACTTTGATCTGAGGTAGAATTGTTTGCGTAGATATTGCTTCGATCATGTGCTTTGTTGTGGTCAATTTGCTTTCAATTTGTGCTAAAAACATGTCCTCTATGATTGGTCTACACCTCGAGTGGCCTCTCTAGGCCTTCTGAATGTTTTCTTTTTCTTCTTTATTCTTATTTTTTGTCATAAATAGAACAAACAATCATGTTTTCTTGTGATGTGTAGGCAACGATGGAACAGGAGCAACCTCAAGAGCCTCAAAAGAACTCCAAGAGAGGGCAAGGTTGACCTGGGGGTAGCGGTCGAGGTCGTGGTGGAAGCAATACTTCTCTGGCTCTCTGCGGGTGAGCTTTTCAATTCTCTTTTTCAATTTATCGTCGAAATCAATTGAGGTCTTTATAATTGAGTAGGTAGAACATCATTTGAGCTCCATGGACTCTTAATTGCATGATTCTAATAATTGACATAGTTTGTGAGTATGTGTTAAAGTGCAAGGAATATTGCTACACTAAAAGCACATGGTTTGTTTCAACTTTATAACTCAATAAGGAGTACAAAATTGTTTGAAACTTGCATACACTTAGCTAGATCCACTTCCAGGCCTATCAACGCCAATTGACATCACATACTCAATACATTTCAACTAGATTTTAGAATCTATAAATATGTGTAGAAAAATCAAGTTTTCTACAATTTAAGTATTTAACTTGTGTCATTTGTCAAGCTCACTCCAAGGACAAAAACAAGCTAACAAGATAGGTGTTATATAAAAACTTAAAAACATGAAAATATGCAACAAGATGTCATCAACTTATTGAAGATATCTATATATATAAAAGAACACGATTACCTGCTAGCGATCCTTTGCCGGTTTCCCGACCTGCTGCAGCCGGTGATCTACTGTTGAGTTTCTTGATTGCGCGGTTGCCCGACCTATGCAGCCGGTCCGTTGAGTTTCTTGATTGGCTGTCCCCATTGCTGTGCTCGCCGCGGCCACGGACAGGGTCGAGCAGTATGAGGAGCTCCTGGCGTCCCGAACCGATGTGAAGAGCTTCGTCAAAACCCCACTCACAATCATACTTCTCATATTCTTGCAAATCCATTCCTAGCGAAGCTATTGTTCTTTCGGACATTAAACTATTGATATTCGGGAAGAAGGATCGCAAATGGAGAACCCAATTGTTTAGGGTTTCGATCTTTGCAGAATGTGCAGAATGTGGATGAGAAGAGCACCCTAGAGAATGTACCCAGCTTCATGATGATACCAGAATTCGGGTTTCTTGGCATGCTGCATGTTTGTTCGGATCGAGATTTGGACTTGCTGTATGTTCGTTCAAAGAGCGATGCCGACATTGCGAGACGTCAAATATAAGGTAGGTCACTTTTTTTTACTTATTAGCTGATGATGTTATGGTTTTGGGATTGTTAGTATGGCACACGTCTCTTCAGTGGATTAGGGTTTGCACATGGGTTTCATGCAGCTGGATAGAGGGAGGCACGTACTTCATGTGAGAGCGATATCAGAGTTTTTTGACTTCTGCACGTCTGTGCGATTTGCGTGAGTTTCAGATCATTTGATCAATTGTTTGTTGGATACCGAAAGGTTAGCTCGATCGAAGTTGTCAAGGACGAATGATGAGGCTCCTCCAGAGTCTACGACTCCTGGTTCTCTTGCTCAGCTGCTACACATGCTTGGCATCTTCTGATGAAGTATTCGGCACCCCAAATCACATGTATTTTCACAAAAGCCTCTTTGGACATGGCAAGGTGAGCTTGCACATGATTCTTCAAGACTTTGTTCCGTGATGTTATTGCTGATTCAATGACACTACACTGCTAATCTGCAGTTTTCGGTATAGTTCAGAGTAAGACCAGATTTGCAATTGTCCAGAACTGGATTCTGTTTTGAGTTTATTAGTGATTGATGTGATCTTGATGCAGTCACGCCATAGCTGTGCGTCCACGGTAAAGCACGACACGAGACGGCGACCAAACAGGGTCTCCATTGTCGATTTCAGCGCAATTGGAGATGGCAAGACACTCAACACGCAAGCATTTGAGAAGGCCATGCTCTACTTGGAAAGCTTCAGTGACAAAGACGGTGGGGAGCTTTACATTCCTGCAGGACGGTGGCTTACTGGATGCATCCGGCTGATTAGTCACCTGACGCTCTTTTTGGAGAGCGACGCTGTAATACTTGGATCCGAGGTACATCTTTCAAACACTTTGATTGCTTTAATCAAGAGTGCTGTTCTTAACCAATGTTGTTTTTATTCAGGACTTAAACGATTACCCAGTCGTTTCCGAATTGCCCTCTTATGGTCGAGGTCGTGAGCTCAGGTCCAAGATACAGTAGCCTTATCAACGGCTATGGCCTTGAAGATGTTACCATCACAGGTAACATGAACTCAATTGTGATATGTTCTTGATGACATCGAGGCTTTTGTTAAGGTTGGATTATTTCAGCAGGTAACAATGGAACTATTGATGGGCAAGGAGCGGTATGGTGGAATGGATTTCGCAAAAAGACGTTAAATTACACATGTAAAGAGCTTCGTCAAAATCTTTCCTGATGTGCGCCATGGCTGGACTATGCGCTACGACGAAACCAACGAGATTTCCGTCGACCAGGCCGATGAAGCGCACAAGCTCATAATCGACTGGTACATAATACAAGGATATAGTTTTGGACTATTTTTTCGTCGGTGATCTTTTGATCTTTTGATGGTGGTGTTGAGGTTTCTGAACTTGATGGACGCAATTTAGTGTTGATTTGTTGATAGCCAGCGAGGTTGAAGAATGGCGCTTTCCGTGTTGGTCAAGGTTGTGGTGTGAAGAAGAAAATGAGTTTCGGTGAGAGTTCGATAGGGCAATCAAGCACAGGCTGATCGGGAGCATACTGAGCTAAGGTTTTGAGCAGAGATCGCTTCATTTCACTTCTAGGATATATGTATACCAGATATTCTGCTCCAGTTGTGTTGTCAAGGTGAGATCGGACGATATGCCATGGCCGAACGATACGTGCTCCGGGCGCTGGCACTCTCTGACATTCACAAAGGTACGCAAATCGTACTCATTCAATCACACTCTACGGTTAATTGCATTGCCTCACTCTCTCGCGCTCCAACAGGATTCATGCAGCTGCTGGGCCAACTTACCGTCGCGGGGGACGTCTCGGAAGCGCAATTTGCCCGTGAGTAAATCGATCGTAGTTTCGTTTCGAGGATTTCGACATCTCTTGCATTGATTGAAAGAATTGCTTACTTGCTGGACAGAGAGAGTGGAGTATCTGCAACGGCTTGGCGACATCACCACGTTGCTATGATCGAAGGTGCGCATTTTCCTGTCCTCTCTTCTCTTCTCTTAGGGTTAGGGTTTACTAATTCTTGCATCACTCTCATATTTATTATTTACATCATTATTTACATAGAAATTACAATTATCATCAATTACATGTACCTTACTTGATGCTGCAGATATGGAGACAAGCCAGATTGTAGCAACTGGATCTATACTCATAGAATATAAGTTTGTGCGGAATTGCGGCAAGGCAAGAGCTTCTTCTTGAAATTGCTATAAGTGGAGCCTTTTATTGCAGATTCTGGAGTTTGCTGAGTACGAGAGTGATGCAGGTAGGACACATTGAGGACGTTGTGGTGGATGAGTCGGTGCGGGGTCAGCATCTTGGGCAAAGGTGAGTATGGCAGCCAGTTCTGAAGCAGGAGCTGATGAATTGAGTACTTTTGGACTTCTCTTTTAGATGTTCCATGAACATTTTCAAAGAAAATTATTGGCTATCTCCCTGCAATGGCTCAGTTTCAACCAGATCAGGAACAGTCATCAACCACCTATCAAGAACAGAGCTCGGACATGCAGGAGCATGTAGCTACCATGAGAGAACAAGAGACTATCAGGTTCAAATCCGTGACTCCAGAGCAACCATCGATGGCCTGTCGAAAGCTTTTGGTGGTTTTGACATTTTAGGTCAATTTGGACCAAATACAACCAAGTGCTTTGAGATTATTTAGAAGGAGATGAAGCTCTAGCGTGGAGGGTGAAGGAAATACATTTGAGTGGAGCACTTCCCTTTTTTTATACGATAATGAACGTCCTCCAACTTCTACTTTTTTTTTATACCTAGGTCTTAGATGTACTTAGATGTTTCTTAAATTTTTGATTGACCTTTTTGATGTCCGTGTCCGGAGGACACGGGTAATGACTTGTTATATAAACAAGTTTATGCATTAATTGACCATATAACGTTTTCATTTTATCCTTAATAGTATTCAAGCCTTCTTTCAAAAAGTCCATTTATGCTCAATTCCGTTAAAAAATGACGTTCCAATGTAAAATTGTCATATTTTAGGGTGTTCATTAAAGTTCCAAATAGCATAGGTCTTCAAAAGTGTTCTTGCTTTTTGACCGATCAACAATGGTGTAGGGCAAATACTCCTCAACTACTGTTCAAATACAAAGTTGTCTTTAAGTGGCAGTTGAGAAATATTTGTCATTTAGTGGTTATTTAAAGGACGAAAATCGTCAAGAGATGTGATATAATGTTAGTTTCTGTGATATTGTTGAACTTAAGAATATTATAGAACACATGTGTGTTATTAGCAAAATGCGTTATTTCGAATGTGGTTGGTTACAAAGCAGTCTTTGTGGTGAGCGTTCCAATTCTCTTTTTCACATCAATGGATGCCACTTACAATCCAATATGTACAACATCTTTTGAGCTCCATGAAACCTCAATTGCATGATTCTAATGATTAACATATTTCTCCAAATGCGTGAATTGCAAGGAAGAACATGTTGTTGCACTGAATGCACATAGTTTGTTTTGTTTTTATATTTTAGGAAGTGAAGATTGTTTGAAGTTTGTATTTAAGTAGCTTGATCCTCTTATAGGGTATTCAATGCCAAATCCAACTAAGTAATGAGAATAGAACTAGGAATAACATGCCCAAAGCAAGAGAACCTGTCCAATTCGATACTAGAGCACATGATGTTGTTGAGCAGCGCACTCCTGAGAATTTGGAGCAATACTTTAGTGATAATGAATCTCCACCTGAGCCTTTCTTTGTGCAGGTGAGCTCTCGGTTTGATGTCAATTAAGATTCCCCAAGTATCGCTACTTGAATCTCATTTACATAATTGACATGGCCATCTCATTTCTGTGTTTCAAAGACAGTTACCGTAGCTCCATACGGTATATGGAAAACGCCGCATTTAAGCGAGAGTTATGTAGGTCGATTTTTCCAAAAGTTTGCATATTCTCCAAATGAGATTCTTTTGATGACTTCATAAGGAACTTATTCATCTCAAATGTGGTTGGTTATTGAGCAGGTTATCTCTTTCCCTATTTCTTCCTATGCCATTTCCGTGTTCCCATTTTTGCATGCTCCCTTTCACCTATTTTTTCCTCGTTTTTATTCCCTCGTCTCCTTATACTCTCATGTCTCTGTCTCCTTACTCTCTTTCTCTGCTTTTTGCTTATTTTCATCGTCTTTTTGTTCTCTCATCTCTAGCACAAGTTGTATTCTTATCCTTGGTTTCCTTAATATGTGAAGAGCCTCGCTGATCTTCTCGGCTTGCTCGATTTGGTAGATTCTTTGTTTTTTTGTATGTTGCTTTATTTTGTATTTGGTATTCTGTTGTTTGTTGTTATTAATATGATGCAATGATGATCTTTTTCTTTGATGGTGAAAATACAATCTTATGTATTTTGTGAGACATAAGCAAAGATGGAGCGGCCTCCTCAACACCCTCCTCAACAACCCCCTGAGCAACCTCAACAATCTCCTCAGCCTCAGCAACCTAAGCAACCTCATGTCACATCCCTTTCCAAAGGATGCCCGAACACCGTGGTGAGCCGAGAGGACCCCGGGAGTGACGCCCCGGGCTTGGCAAGAGACAAGGTGAAGTGACCAAGGGGAGTCCCGAGCAAACAGCACGCAATGGCGTCGTACTCGGGACGAACTTGGTGGCGTGTCTTACATGGTTGGAAACCTTGTTTGAGCACGCATCCGTGGGTCCAAAGAACGCGCAATTTGGAGTTGTGAGTCATGAGATATGACTCTCCAAAGTTGGAGCGCGTTCCGGGACACTCCGGGACTCGGGAGTGTTACCTTTCGGGACTCAAAATGTCGTCCTTCATGGATGGCGGAATGTTGCATGTCTTTGGAAAGCTCTGGAAAAGAGCTTTCCAAAATGCTAAGGTTCGTGAGGAGCAAAGCAATGCTTTGGGAGATATGGCTCTCCAAAGCATCGGGACTTCGGGACTCCGGGACTGCTGCCTCCCGGGACTCCCGAATGTTCAGAGGAGCATAGCTCCCACATAGAAGCTTCGATTGGGACAAGTGAGGAGTCTATCGACATCTACTCAAAGAGTAGATGTCAAAAATGGGCTCGCACGTCCCATTTGGATAACTGAGCTACAAGTTAGCCCGAGAAGAAGATACGGCCCGTTTTTGAGGCTAAGGCAAAAACGGGTGGTCTTCCAAAACAAAAGTGTGTCACGAAAGGCCCCTCAACACAAGAGGGGGGGGCCTACCGAAGACTCCAGAGAGTACTATGAGGAGGGGTGGTCTCCCTCCTCACTTGCACATGGTGCCTTGAGGAGCCGGGGTGACTCCATGGGGTGAGGCTTGGGATGGGGCCTCACTCCCGCACCTTGTGGAAAGTAGAGAGTGCTTTGGAGCATCTCTAAACATGGGGTTGGGAAGTGTCCCTCTCCAAGTTAGTCCCCGTGATAAGTAGTGCCCGGTTCCCGGGAGTGACCGGGAATGGCTCAAGAAGATGAGGCATGGAAAGGAAGCCTCACTCCTACATCTTGGGCATTGTGGGATGCTCTTGAGCATCCCGCAACATTGGGTTGGAAAGAGTCCCGCTCCAAACTAGTCCCCGGGAAAACTAGTGCCGGATTCCGGGAGGATTTCCGGCAAAGTCCCGAATGGGGTGAGAAACAAGAGTGGAAGGGGACTAGTGGGGAGTTGGACAATATGCAAGGGCGGTTAGCTCCGGGGATGATTAGTAGCACCCTTGGGAGCTTGGACATGTGTGGAAGGCCGCCCCGTGCCACCAAGTGGCATGCCCATGTGTTTTGTGGGAGTTCCGGTTTACGGGTTCCGGGTAATGAGTTGGGGGAGTCAAGGTGGGTTGGACACCTTGACTAGAAATGGTGCTAACATTGTGTGTGGGGCACATGCAAGTGTTAGCAAAGTCGTGGCCGGTTGCTACCAACTAAGTGAGCCGGGATTCCGCTACCAAGTAAGGCTCACTAAGCAAAAAAAGTGTGTTGGAGTAATTAGGGTCGCGACACTTGGTATCAGAGCAGGCTACGCAACAGGATCCAATCAAGAGTAGGATGGCACCAGAGGCCGGAAGCTCGCGATGTGGCCCGAAGACACGTAGTCAAGCCTTTGAGGCCGGGGTTGCCCCTCATGAGGAGTCTTCTTTAGGTCCATCGAATGTGCGGATGGAAATAAAAGAGGAGCAAGGGGAACCAAGAGAAGTTGCTAGTGGTGAGGAGATCACTTACCATGAGGAGGAAGAAAATCCTCTAAGTTCCGTTGCCGGGAAGCACGGCCACAAGCGGAAGGCACGAGATGAATGGTTCAATGAGCTTGTCAAAACTCTTCAAGTCTTGGAAGAAGAGATTACAGAGCTCAAGGGAAGGGCATCATGCCCTTCTTCCCGCAAGTTGTGCAAGACCAACTTGCCCTCTTCCTTCACGGGATTGGGCAAGGTAAACAAGGTCAAGGACTTCATTGTGGAACTTGAGCTCAATTTTGAGGCCCAAAGAGCTCGTGAAGAGGACAAGATCAACATTACCGTGACCTTCTTGAAAGAGCATGCTCTTTTTGTGGTGGACTTGTTACCGGGATGAGAACGCGGCAAAATAAGTGAGCAACTTGACTTGGACCGGTTTCAAGGGGATCCTAAGTGATCGCTTCACCCCGGAGTACCAAGAGATTCGGGATGGCATGGCCCTTGCGCAATTGAAGCAAACGGGCACTCTTCATGCCTATGTGAAGGATTTCAATGCACATTTGAATGTGCTCCCGAAGTTAGATGAATTGGCCAAATAGGTCATTTTCTTCAATGGACTCTAAGGTTGGGTGGAGCGGGCATTATTCAAGATGCCGAGATTACCGGAGACTTGTGCCAAATTGCTCAAGTTGGCAAAAGGGATTGGTGATGATGAAGGTCACCAAAAGGCCTCTAAAGAGGAGGCCTCAACCGGAAAGCAAGGCAAATTACTATCCAAGAGTCAACATAAGAAAAATGGTTGGCAAAAGCTTTAGGGTGGTGAAAGTGGGCCTTCCAAGGATGGGAAGGACAAGTTTGCCAAGGACAATCCCAAAAGTAGGGACAAGTCCAAAAAAGAGACAAGTTACATTACTTGTTTGAATTGTGGTGAAGAAGGCCACATGGCAAAATGCATTGCTCCAAACGAAAGGGGCAACCCACTCCTTCATAAGTCCCGAAGCATCGAAGAAGATGGGCTTGCATTTGAGTAAGCAAGCTCATCCAAGTGAGGTTTGCAAAGAGGCAAGCCACACCAAACATGCCTTGTACCAACGGATGTAGAAGTGAAGTGCCAAAACTTCACCCTTGTGGAAAACTTCAAGGTTTGTGAAATGGATGGGATTGATCTCATCGTATGTAAGACTTCCTTTGATACCTATGGGGTAAAGATAATGAAGCGGCCATTGAGAGTGGTTGCCAACCCCGAAGGCAGGAAGATTGAGTTAGAGTTCACCAAGGCTCCCAACATGTTAAGGAGCAAGATCAACTTGGTGAACTTGGAGGAGTTAGAGGAAAACCGGTTCTTGATAATGCTAAGAACCGATTTGGGAGTTGAAGGGAACAAGCCCACTTCTAACTCCACACCTCCTAAGTGGATTTGGGAGGTGGTAAAGGCTTTGATGATGCCTTTTGGGTTGTGCAACGCCCCATGAATGTTCACAACCCTCATGAATACGGTATCCATAAAGAGATGGATGGGCTTGTCATTGTTACATTCATGACATATTGGTGATCTCCAAAACGGCGGAAGTGCATGCATAGCACCTTGCAATTGTGCTCAAAAAACTTAGGGACAATAAGTTACATGCAAATGGGGAGAAGTGTGAGTTTGGCTTGCTAGAGATGGAGATCTTGGGACACATTATGACGGGGCAAAGTGACAAACCGGACCACAAGAAGGTGAAAGCAATCAAGAAGGGGAGCCAACCCACTTCACAAAGGGAAGTGAGGTCATTGCTTGGGTTGGCCTATTATTATGGGGGGGTTCATAAAGAACTTCTTCAAGATTGTTAAGCCCATGTCCGGTTTGCTTAAGAAAAACTTGGCCTTGGATGAGACCGATTCATGTGTGCAAACATTCCACAAAAAAAAAAAAAAAAAAAAAAAAAGAGAAACTCTCCACCCCCCCGGTATTGAAGTTCCCGGAGTTTGATAAGCCTTTTGAGGTGCACACCGGTGCAAGTGACTTTGCCATCGGGAGAGTGCTCATGCAAGAAGGAAGGCTAATTGCATTTGAGAGCAGAAAAATTAGATGGCACTCAAATCAATTGGCCAACGCATGATAAGGAGATAATTGCCATGGTGCATTTTTTGAAGACATGGCAACATTACCTTGGTCTCTATGAGACCAAGGTATTCACCAATAATGTTTCATTGATGCACTTTGAAACACAAGCCAAAGTTACACCCAAGCAATTGAGGTGGCATGTTACCTTAGTGCTCATAAATGTGGAGTTGATTCACAAGCCGGGCCGAGTGAATGGGCGCCGGATGCACTAGGTTGGAAGGTGAACATAAGTCAAATACCACGCAAGTCTTGAGAGTGATGTATGCGGGAGAAGGTGATTTGGCAAAACGGATAAGGGAGGCGTATTTAAAAGACCCCGAGGCTCAAAAGTTCTTAAGTGAACTTAGGTGTGGCATGAAGCCCAAAGGTATCCGGCTTCATCAATCTATGATTAAGTTAAAGCAAAATAGGGTGTGTGTTCCAAAGGGCATGTGGAGGTTGAGTGTGTGCTCAAGGAGGAGCATGACAACCGCTTGGCCGGGCATAGGGGGGAGAAGTCCACCATATGTTTGGTTTCAAAGAGGTTCTATTGGCCCGAAATGAAGGAACACATTGCCCATTATGTGAAGACTTGTATCACTTGAATATCAAGCCAACCGGACGCCATATCAAAAGCACGTGGGTTTGTTACGGCCTTTGCCTATCCGGGATGGTCCATGGGAGTGTGTCTCCATGGATTTTATTACGAGCCTTCCGGAGTCACGAGGAAGTGACGCCATCTTTGTGGTGGTCGATAGCTTTTGTAAGTTGGCAAGGATGGAGCCAACAAAAAGGGATGGTGACCGCTTTTGACAAGGTGGTGGTCCTTTTTCAGTGTTTGGTGCCGGCACCATGGGTTGCCGAAGACCAAAGTGATCGAAGTGATTACTTGGGTTTGGCGGTTGGTAGCCATAATGCATTGAGGCATGGTGCTATGAGTCAATCGCCGCCCAAGGTGGCTTATGTGTGAAGCCACTTATGCCTAACAACCTAGCTTTTGAATGGACTGCAATCGGAGATGGAACAAAGCCAAGGTGCAAAAGACTTGGTAGCCAAGAGATAGCAACTTATTGAAAAGGACCTAAAAAACCTAGACAAGGCCCGAAGAGATATGTGAAACAAGTTAACAAAGGGCGGCGCCATGAGGAGTATGAGGAGGGCTAAAAGGTGTGGAGGAATGTGAAAAATCTCACCTTACCGGATGGCTTGACTCCCATATCCATGGCAAAGTATGTGAGTCCATTTGTCATTGCAAAACGGTTGTTTGAGGATGTGTATAAGTTGGACTTACCACCGGAGACCATGATTCATCCCACCTTGCATGTCTCATTGCTCAAGCCATATCACAAAGATAAGGTGAGGCCGGAACGCAAGCAAGTGTAACGGCCTCCACCCGAACTTCTTGGTGATCACTTGGAGTTTGGAGTAAAAGGCATTATGAATTGCCGGATCACCGAGAAAAAGGGCAAAGAATACTTGGTGAAGAGGCGGGGGTACCATGAGAAGGAAGCAACATGGGTTGAGGCCAAGTACATGGCCAATGTAAAGGAGATGGTGGAAAGGTATGAAAGCCAACGGAGATCCAAGACACCGAGAAAGCATTGATGAGGACATCAACCTTTGAAGTGGGGTGAATCACCACACTTGTGTATACTTGGCCTAAGTTTTGTCTAGCACTTTGGTGCAAATGGTGCAAATGGCACATGTTGTAATACTTGGTTGACAATTAAGTTCTTTGGCAAGTTCCTTGATTGCATGTTGGAAGTGAGATGAGTCCTAATCTCACTTTGGATTGCTAGGTTGGTTAGAAGAGGTAGAAGGATACGCGAAGCCAATACTTGGAATCTTTGCAAAACAGGGACCTTGGCTTGGGAGTTGTGAGTGGGTGAACCCCACGACTCTTAAGCTTAGGACTTGCTCGGGGCGGGAGCAAGGTAGTGGCACGGGCTCATAAAAGTGCCCTTTGGGGTTGACCATCGTCAACGCATGGCTTGATCACCCATGTCTCGGTAGAGTGAAGCAAAGTCTAGGTCGGGCGGGACTTAGCATTACCCCTAGGCGAGCAAAGTTCACCACTTGAGAGCCTAAGTGTTTGAAAAGAGGGCTTGGTGTTGCGACCAAGAAAGTGTTGGTTAGCCTTGAATTCAATCCTAAGTCATGTGAGTATGATGGGCTAGTTGAGCCTAACTTGGGGCCATTGGGGGCATTCCAAGTGAGTCTTGAAGTGGATAGGTCTTGTTTATGTGGGTCCTTCCAAGAAAGCCCTTGGGTGGAAAGGACCTTAGACCTATCGGGTGCCACCTTTGAGACTTAGCCATTTTTCAAGTAATAGGATGCTTGGAGCATTGCGGGGCTAGCTACCCCGGAACGCAGTCAAGAAGTGCCAAGGAGGTGGCTACCTTAAGAACTTGGATGCTGACAAGAGAGATTGTCGATGAGGGCATCGACGCTATTTGGTGGGGGTGAGTGTCACATCCCTTTCCAAAGGATGCCCGAACACCGTGGTGAGCCGAGAGGACCCCGGGAGTGACGCCCCGGGCTTGGCAAGAGACAAGGTGAAGTGACCAAGGGGAGTCCCGAGCAAACAGCACGCAATGGCGTCGTACTCGGGACGAACTTGGTGGCGTGTCTTACATGGTTGGAAACCTTGTTTGAGCACGCATCCGTGGGTCCAAAGAACGCGCAATTTGGAGTTGTGAGTCATGAGATATGACTCTCCAAAGTTGGAGCGCGTTCCGGGACACTCCGGGACTCGGGAGTGTTACCTTTCGGGACTCAAAATGTCGTCCTTCATGGATGGCGGAATGTTGCATGTCTTTGGAAAGCTCTGGAAAAGAGCTTTCCAAAATGCTAAGGTTCGTGAGGAGCAAAGCAATGTGCTTTGGGAGATATGGCTCTCAAAGCATCGGGACTTCGGGACTCCGGGACTGCTGCCTCCCGGGACTCCCGAATGTTCAGAGGAGCATAGCTCCCACATAGAAGCTTCGATTGGGACAAGTGAGGAGTCTATCGACATCTACTCAAAGAGTAGATGTCAAAAATGGGCTCGCACGTCCCATTTGGATAACTGAGCTACAAGTTAGCCCGAGAAGAAGATACGGCCCGTTTTTGAGGCTAAGGCAAAAACGGGTGGTCTTCCAAAACAAAAGTGTGTCACGAAAGGCCCCTCAACACAAGAGGGGGCCTACACCAAGACTCCAGAGAGTACTATGAGGAGGGGTGGTCTCCTCCTCACTCACTTGCACATGGTGCCTTGAGGAGCCGGGGTGACTCCATGGGGTGAGGCTTGGGATGGGGCCTCACTCCCGCACCTTGTGGAAAGTAGAGAGTGCTTTGGAGCATCTCTAAACATGGGGTTGGGAAGTGTCCCTCTCCAAGTTAGTCCCCGTGATAAGTAGTGCCGGTTCCCGGGAGTGACCGGGAATGGCTCAAGAAGATGAGGCATGGAAAGGAAGCCTCACTCCTACATCTTGGGCATTGTGGGATGCTCTTGAGCATCCCGCAACATTGGGTTGGAAAGAGTCCCGCTCCAAACTAGTCCCCGGGAAAACTAGTGCCGGATTCCGGGAGGATTTCCGGCAAAGTCCCGAATGGGGTGAGAAACAAGAGTGGAAGGGGACTAGTGGGGAGTTGGACAATATGCAAGGGCGGTTAGCTCCGGGGATGATTAGTAGCACCCTTGGGAGCTTGGACATGTGTGGAAGGCCGCCCCGTGCCACCAAGTGGCATGCCCATGTGTTTTGTGGGAGTTCCGGTTTACGGGTTCCGGGTAATGAGTTGGGGGAGTCAAGGTGGGTTGGACACCTTGACTAGAAATGGTGCTAACATTGTGTGTGGGGCACATGCAAGTGTTAGCAAAGTCGTGGCCGGTTGCTACCAACTAAGTGAGCCGGGATTCCGCTACCAAGTAAGGCTCACTAAGCAAAAAAAGTGTGTTGGAGTAATTAGGGTCGCGACACCTCAACACCCACTTAACTAACGATCATTAAAAGATGGAGAGGGTGACCTCGAGGTTTGGGAACTAACATGTAGAACGAGTAGCCTTCTACGGCAACTCCGAGGAACATCAAAAGAGGGAGAGGGCAACCTCAAGGTAGCCATCGTGGTCGTAGTCGTGGTCGTAGTGGACAAGATGCAGCCTTTGTGGTGAGCTTCCAAGTTCTCTTTCTCACATCAATTGATGCCACTTACAATCTAATTATATGTACAACATCTTTTGAGTTTCATGGAACCTCAATTGCATGATTCAATGATTAATTATAATGTATAGTTGTGCTACATTACTTTTAATGATCAAACGACGATATTTCTACATGTAATGCGCGAGGGTCTAGACCGTATTTCTTAACTTTTATGATTTGTTCATAATGACTCAAAGGGTTGTATTATTAACATAGATTACTTTTGAATCGACCATGTTCGTATACTTTTGAATCACTATGAACAAGTTGTAAATGGTATTACTCCAATTTGAATTTAGGAGTTTGACAAATGTAAGAAGAACAAGAATAAAATGTTCTGATGTAAAATAATATCTTCATTGAGAAGAGTCATGGACATTAGATAGAAGCTCTCTGCAAACCAAATATCACAAGATTACTAATGTTATTAATTTATTATATTGTTGATAATAGTAGAATGAAGGTGTTTTAAAAACTATTATACTTATACTTACTCCGCATCAATGTTTTATGAATATGTAAGGATGAGAATTCAAAAAATATTAAGATGAGTATGCTATGAACTAGTAATCACAATTTGGGGTGTTTTGCAACATTTTTTTCCCTCAAGTGTTGCTTATATGAGGCAACGTTTTGGAATGTACTCCAAGAAACGTTTTGGAACTTTCTTCGTCAAGAATGGCCGAGTTGACATCTCCTGGTTACTAACAATTTCCTCCGCATATTCAAAGACAAAGGCTCCCGTAGGAAGCTCCTCATTGAATTTGTCGAGAAGATCTGAAATAAAAGAACATAAAAACAAACACATTTGGTACAAACATTTGAACACAACACATATATGAAAACACATTACATGAACAAATGTCTTGGCTAAGATTAAATTAGTCCAATTTTCTGCAAAAGCTAATGGTGCAGTTGCAAACGTGTAGTCTCCTTGTTACACCTTGCTGGACCAACCGGTTTGGGCAACTAACGCGGCAACCACATATAACATTGCATTCCCTCAAGAAAGTCCGATTTTCGTGCCCACTGCACATTCCATTCTCCAAATTTGCACAGTTGGATAATGTGCTACTCGTACACGTCCTCCTCTTCTCCATGAAGTTCTCTTGTTACCTAAACATCAAAGAAATACCGAATAGAAAGAGAATTTAAGGAAATTTCGAAGCATGTGCCTTCAAATTTATATGGTCTTCGCATGATACCATCTCAATGTAATGTGGGTGAAGAGGCCATGTGTCTAGATGCTTTGGAATGTGGGAATGTGTCTTTGGTTTCTAAACCATAGGTCTAGCACTCAACTTCTAGCACTCAACTTCTCACTCTCAATTTTGTAATGTAGATACGTTTCAGGCTATTTCATGACACGTGTGCGTATGCTATACAGGTGTTATGACGCAAACCTTGTCGACATTCCTGTAAAAATTGACTGCATGGAATCGCGATACTATCATGTAAGCATCAAAGACTTAATTCTCATGATACTTTCCATTGTTTCTAAAATTTAGGTAATATTATATCCTTATGAATATTATATCCTTATGAAAATTAGGTAATATTATATCTTATGAAAATTAGGTAATATTATATCCGGTCTGGTATTACATGTTGAGTTTAGTTAGTATGCCTATGATGTACTAAATTCATGTTGCATGATGTTGAATAATTTTGATGTTAGAATTATTACATATCTTACCCAAAAAGACCATGTGTGCTTCAACCTTCCTTATATTGTAGGAGATAGGAATTAGTTGTAGGAAAATTCTGGAAGACTGGAAGAATAGCACTGCATGCATGTAGGTAACCAAAGCTATGGAATTATCAAGTATTCCCTAGAAGTTGAATCGCAGTTCTTTGATATTATTGTGATGTAAGGCATGGCCTCCAGCTCTGGGTTTTGTCTACAAAATTTCAAAATCTCTTATTCAAAAAAGTATATTACTCTCATATCCAAAACAATGACGGGTATATACTTGTATATACATATACTCTTTATTTTCATTTAATGCACATTCCAAAAATAAAGACATCAAACATATGTAATAAATTGGGTATACCACCATATTGTTGTACCCTAAACCCTTATAGTTTTCTAATATACGTTATTTCACATAGAACTTTGTACAACTCACTCCTGAAATCATGCCTTGTGACTACATTTTTGTTCTGGTTTAGTGCACATGAACCCAATTCTAAAATAAATAAGCAATGTTTTCAACCTCAACTCTACATTTTAAAAGATTTGAGGTTGAAAATATTGCTTATTTTCTTTGAGAAGAGTGTTGAAGCAAGTTTCAATGCGTTGCTCAAGTAAGCAACGTTTACACCAGAAGCACTCTTGTAACATAGCAAACCCACTCATTATTTTCTAGTGTGGAGAGATCAACCCACACAACTCCCAGTTAAATGCGGCGTTTTCCATGTACCGTATGGAGCTAGCGTGACTGTCCTTGAAGCACAGAAATGAGATCGCCATGTCAATCATGTAAATGAGATTCAAGTAGCGATACTTGTGGAATCTTAAGTGACATCAACTCGAGAGCTCACCTGCACGGAGAAAGGCTCAGGTAGAGATTCATTATCACAAGAGTGTTGTTGCAGACTCCCATGAGTGGGCTGCTGAACAACAATATGTGCTCCGGACTCGCCAAGTTTTCCGCTTTGGGTATGTTGTTCCAAGTTCGATTCTCATTAGTTAGTTGGATTTGACGTTGAATAGCCTGCAAGAGGATCTAGCTACTTGAATGCAAACTGCAAACAATTTTGCACTTTCTAAATCATAAAAACAAAACAAACCATGTGTTTTTAGTGCAACAACATGTCCTTGCAATTCAAGCATTCTAAAAACTATGTTAATCATTAGAATCATGCAATTAAGGTTTGATGGAACTCAAAAGATGTGGTACATATTTGATTGTAAGTTGCATCAATTGATGTGAAAAAGAGTAATGGCAAACCTCACACAAAGGCTACATCTTGTCCACAACTACCACAACTACTACCTTGAGGTCATCCTCTCTTTCTTTTGATGTTTGTTGGAGTTGCCTTACCTAAGGTTACCTGAGGTTGTTAGTGCTCCATCTTACCCTCCTATCTCGAGGTGCCCTCTCCCTCTTTGAATGGTGTTGGACTTACCTTAGGAGGTTGCTGAGGAGGTTGTTGCGGTTGTGAGGCTTTTGAGGAGGCTGATGCCACTCCATCTTTGCCTATGTCTCACAAAATACATAACATTGTCTTCTCACCACCAAAGAAAAAGATCATTCATTGTTGTTCAATACTAATTATAACAACCAACAAAAAACTTAAAATAATCTAGTTCAACAATATCACCAAAAATACCCTAATATCACATCTCTTTACTAGGGTTTGAGACCTTTAAACAATTAGTGAAGGGCCACTTAAAAACAACAATGTATTTGAACAATCGGTGAGGAATATTTGCCCTACAACTGTTTTGAATGGTTACGAAGCGACAACGCTTTTGAAAACCTATGCTATTTGAAACCGTTTCATGAACACCCTAAAATATGAAATTTTGACATTGTAACGTCATTTTAAGTTTTTCACGGAATTGAGTATGGATGGACTAAATGAAAAAAGACTTCAAAAACATCATATGCTGAATGAGTGAGTTACCTCTTATGAGATACTTTTGACTTCGAATAAATACATAGCGTGAGAATTTGATGGCCCTACGCCTGACAAGGGGAACGCTGCTAGGACCGAGGGTTTAAATGCTACGAGATTAGAATGTTGGCTGCTCTTCTGGGTCGGAGAAGAAATGAACGTCAACAACAAATTGTGCATGATGAGTATCTAGAGGCTTTTGCATTAAATTGAATTGGCATTAGGCTTTCTTGTAAATTACAAAATCATGGGTGTGTGTGTGGAGATTGGGTAAGGAACTTTAGCTGGTGCTTGCTATCATCACTCCAGGTGTTTGCAAGGTTACAAACTTTGCATAAGTTAAGCGTCCTCTTGGAACTTGCTTTAGGAACATTCTCAAGAAGACGCTTTCAACGTCATATGTACTAAACTACAGACAACGTTGCTTGATTATTCAATGATGTTGCTTATTATCCTGAGAACGTTGCTTAGAGCAAGTTTTAAAACATTGCCTCATTTAAGCAACACTTGAGGGAAAAAAATGTTGCAACCCCCCTCCCCCCCAAATTGTGATGGTGCATAGCATATTCATCTTAATATAATTTGAATTCTCATTTACATATATTCATAAAATATTGATGGGGAGTAATATAAGTATAATATTTTTTAAAAGACCTTCATTCTAGTGATGTTTGGTGGGTGAAATTTCAAAGGTTTAAAATCACGACTAAGGTTTTTGGAGCATTCATGCGGTCAAGTCTTTTGAACAAAATGGAAAGAGCTTACGGCAAAGGGTCTCCCTTGTGCGCATGTTATTTTTAGTTCTATTTTCATTACTTAGTTGGATTTAGCGTTGATAAGCTTACAAGAGGATCTAGCTAGTTGAATGCAAACTTCAAACAATTTTTCACGTCGTAAATTATGAAAACAAAACAAACCATGTGCTTTTAGTGCAGCAACATGTTCTTGCAATTGAGGCATTCCGAGAAATACGTAAATCACTAGAATCATGCAAATTTTAAGTTCCATGGAACTCAACAGATGTTGTACATATTGGATTGAAGTGGCATCAATTGATGTGAAAAGAGAACTAAAAAGCTCACTACAAAGCTTGCATGATGTCAGCTACGACCACGACGAGTACCCTGGAGGTTGCTCTCTCCCTCTTTTAATGGTCGTTTGAGTTAGCTCAGAAGGTTGTTGAGGAGGTTGATGCGGCTCCATCTTTGCCTATGTCTCACAATATACATAAGATTGTTTTTTCACCAAAGAAAAGGGTGAGTGTTGTTTCATAATAATAATTACAAACAAGGAAAAATCAAATACAAAATAAAGCAACATAGGAAAAAACAAAGAATCTACTAAATCGAAACGAGTTTAGTGAGGCGTTTCATATTTTAAGAAAACTAAGAAAATAAAAAAGAGGTGAGAGAACAAAAAGACGATGAGGAGCACAGAAAGGGACCAAGGAGACAAGAGATGAGCGTATAATAAGACAGAGAATGAAAACAAGGGAAAAACATGTGAAAGGGAGAATGGATGAAGGAGAGCATGCGTAAAGAGAAACATGGGTATTGAGGTACACGTGAAGTGATAACCTGCTCAATAAGCAACCACATTTGAGATGAACAAGTTTCTCATAAAGTGGTCATTGATTTCATTTGGAGAATATGCAAACTTTGTTGAAGAGAACACTCAGCCTCAACTCCTTAAATGCGGTGATTACCATACAGCCATACTTAATCTGACTCTTTGAGCATCCTAAGCCTTTTGGAAAAATTTCATAACTTTTGAATCTTTCGACTTTGAAACTTTTGTCATTTTCAAACTTGCAAAGAGCGCCACATTTAGCGACTCTTTCTTTTATTGGAAATGCTCTTAGGGAGCTTTACACAAGGAGTCAAATCGATTATGAGGTCGAAGGAGAAAAAGAAAAATTCTCCCGTGATAAGTTCATCTCTTGTAATACCTTGAATGGACCAATCACATGAGAGGATTTTTTGCCCTCCTTAGGCCCCTTAATTAGCCAAACTCCTCGTGTAAACCATTGCTTAGAGGTACATCAAGACTTTTAAATCCCAAAAGGTTTTGAGTAAGCTCCAAGTTTCCTCCAAATTGAGCAACTTAGCAATGCTTTCTTTGGGGAGTCACGCCGTACATGGGGCCGATGGAGAGCAAAAATCCTTACAACATGATTGATCGATTTTTGAATTACAAGTAATGGGCCAATCAAATTGAGAGGATTTTTGCTCTCCATTGGCCCATGCTTGGTTTCACTCCTCATGTAAAGCGTTATTTAATTTATCAATTTTTGGAATTCTATCGATGATCTTAGCAAAATCATAAGGGGATTTAGAGTACTAGAATATGCAAAGTTTTTTAAAACAAGTCAATGTTGTTGACTGCACAAATTGGGAGATTGAGACATTCCATATTCTACAACAATCTTGTGCGCAAAGTGGACCTTCACATGGCTGGACAATGCCGGCTAGTGGTAAGAGGACATGATGGGGTGCAAATTCCACAACCTTTCTGTGTGGTCCTTGCTTAAAGTGTCCTACCACGAGTACCAACATGTCTATTTTTTCCTTATCACCTCCGTGTTTTTTTCCACTACAACTTCGTATTCTCAAACTAATCAACACAACAGACTACCAATATCTCGTAAATTTTTATTAGTGTAGTAGAACCTACACTAGTATATAATCATAAAAATCTGATGAGAATTGACAATCATGATAAATAACTAAAAAGTTATGTGAAAAAAAAAAAAAAAAAAAAAAAAAAAAAAAAAAAAAAAAAACGGTTCTATGTAATTTCCGACTTGTTAACCCTTAAACGCCCATGGGGTCCAAAACGGGCAGCCCAAAATTGGATCACAGCATCTTTTGGACTTGGGCATCATGAATAGTGCACTTTTTGAACCTGGGCATCATGAATGGACCAATCAATGATGAGCTTACAACCTCCTACAAGGTTATGTACAATCCCAACCTATCTACCACAATCCTTTCAAAGCACAAAATCATCCATACAAATTGTGATTTGAATTGTAAAATTTCACTTTTTGAATGCATCACAAGAAGGTGACCAATTTGACATCAAAATATAAGTGAAAAGTTGACTACAGTGAGAGCTACAGGGAAGGTTCTGTTGGAATCAAGCCCCTCGCGCCTCCTTGGGCGTTTAAGGGTTAATATGGACAAATTTTGGAACATCGTTTTGTCAATACACCATTTGATTTGTACAAATATTATTTTAAGCTAACATCAAGTCTGTTAAAATAGTACTCCCTCTGTCCCATTATGATTTTCTGGTAGGTTCTCTCAAATCTACCTCTGGAGGTAGATTTGAGAGAACCTACCGGAAAATCATAATGGGACAGAGGGAGTATTACTCTATGTGCCATTTTGGTGGACGAGATGTTCCATTTTGACCCGTGTGCCATTTTGGAGGAATATCTAGTTCTCCCTTTAAAATAACGCATTTTTCTAATAACACACATGTCTTCCATAATATTATTTAGTTCAACAACATCACCAAAAGTACCCTAATATCACATCATTGGACGGTTTTTGACTTTCAACCAATCATTTAAGGGCAAATATTCCTCAACGGCCACTTAAAAACAACGATGCATTTGAACAACAGTTAAGGAATTTTGCATGCAACATTGTTGAATGGTTACAATGCGACAACGCTTTTGAAAACCTATGCTATTTGAAACCATTTGATGAACACCATAAAATGTGACATTTTGACATTATAACATCATTTTACAGAATTGAGTATGGATGAACTATATGAATAGAAGGCTTGAATACTCTTAAGGTTGAAATGCAAACATTATATGCTCAATTAGTGATTTACCTCAATTATGCTCAAGAAAATCGGAAGTGACCTCGTCAGGGTCAAAAGGAGAGGACGGATGTAAAGCACTCGGCAGATAGATAGATAAGAACTCCAATCTTCAAATCAAAGATTGGTGTGAATAAGCGTCTGTTTGTAATGCATTTAGCTCGATGGCCAAGCACTCGACAATGCAACATCACTCCTTCCATATTTGGAGCTGGGACAACTTGTTGTGGCAGCTCACTAAATCCAATCCGGGTTCACCACTTAGGTGGGACCCCACTTTTTTGTTTTTCCATATTTGACCCCCTCAAGGTCATTTTTTAAATTTTTTTTAAAAAAAAAAAATTGGAGTCTCCACCCCCATTTTACCCAAGGGGAGGAATTTTAAGGCCTTCACCCTTAAACGCCCATGGGGTGTGAAACGGGCAGCCCAAAATTGGATCACAACATCTTTTGGACTTGGGCATCATGAATAGTGCACTTTTGAACAAGAGCATCATGAATGCACCAATCAATGATGAGCTTGCAACCTCCTACAAGGTTATGTACAACTCCAACCTACCTACCAGTCTACCACAATCCTTTCAAAGCGCAAAATCATCCATACAAATTGTGATTTGAATTGTAAAATTTCACTTTTTGAATGCATCATAAGAAGGTGACCAATTTAACATCAAAATATAAGTGAAAAGATGAGTACAGTGAAAGCTACAAAGAAGGTTCTGTTGGAATCAAGCCCCTCGAGCCTCCTTGGGCGTTTAAGGGTTAAACACAACAAAATACCAAGCAACCTTTCATTAGCCTTTCTCCATATGGTGAAACCACCTATTGTCGTGCACTTAAGGAAAATTGAGGGAATCTATATACTTGGAGTGAGAAATGAGTGGGTTACTATTTTTCAGGGATAGGGGATAGGAAAAGACGAGCTAAAACTATTTATGTGCTTTTTTAAAGTATACACATAATTAAATACAAATTTTAGAAGGAGAAGCCTAAAGGCGGGCACCCTAAATATGTACGTATGAGGTACATGCAAGGGAGGTGAGATCTTTATAAAGGCAAGAATCTTGGGTGCCCGCCTTTAGGTGGTTTCACCATATTTGGAAATTCCAAGGGGGACATGGATTGGAATTAGGGGCGCTTCACACTATGGCCGTCCAAGTCGAGAGGCCGTGGAATTGAGAGTCCAAACTTTGTTGAGAGTCCAAAGGAATTTACTGAAAATAACCAATAAAATATTGTAATTGGAGCCTTTGGCCGGGCATAGTGTGAAGCCTCCAAAGGCCAAGCCCAAAGTCCACACCCATACCATTTGTTTGGCTTCATTCTACTTATTTTCTTTTAAATCTGAAATTGGAAAAAAGACTATGGAAAATACATTTTTACCTTACATATTTTCTGGCATTGTACAAAGTATTACACTAAATTTGATAATTAGTGTTAAATTATTATAAGATTTGAAAATGCTATAAGTTTTTACTTTTGTTTAAAAAAATTTACCAAGAGCATTGTTTGTGATACTATATAAGGACCCCCATCTTGGCCAATATAGTGGGTAAAATTATTGAACAACAGTAAAAACTTATAACATGTTTATGTAAATTAATGTATCTAACACTAATTATCAAATTTAGTGTAGTAGTTTCATTTTCACTCCAATTTCGTCCGGTAAAAGTAGCATTACCGTTGAAAATCAATTGTCTTAACAATCATGATGCTATCTGTATGAACTTACTCGTATGATTTTAAGAGTCTGAACAGCAGCACCCAGAATGGGCCTTACCAGAGTTTGAACAGCAGCTAATGGACCGGCTGAACATGGCAAAGCATGTGATGTTGTGCCCACGGAATCTGGACAGAAATCACTTTTGCACAGACGCTCATCCCCCTGCCATTATCGAAGGCAACTTTTTGATCTAATGGTCAAGATCTCGTCAGTTTTTGAATTTTATATTAATAAAATCCGACGGACTCTCGACCATAGTTTGGGTCTTGCAAAATGCAAGACCCAAATAAACGTCGAGAGGCCGTCGGCTTGGTCAAAAAGTGCTGCCACGTAGGGCATTTGGAGAGTGACGGCCGGTGGACTTTCGCTTCTAGTGTGAAGGCTCGAGAGGCCGAAACTAGGGTTTCCTACAATTTCATTGGCTGAAATTGACGGCCTCTCGACCTTCGGCCATAGTATGAAGTGCCCCTTAGTGTCCGGCCTTGTTGTGCAGGATAAATAAAGGGCGCCTAACGTAGAACCGCTCCCCGCATTTATTAGCAAATGGTGAGCTTCAACTGGCATCAACCGTGCAACAAACAATGGAGTCTCTCCACCAATCCAAAGGAATATATCATGGTGCACATTTCATTTTAATGAGGAATGATGGAACAGAGAAATGGAGATAGACTAGAAACAGTTCCCAATGTCCTCCAAAACAATTTTATTAGATTAAAATGATCAATTCCTCTAAGTAATAACTTCACTTCAAATAACTCCACTTTTGTTCCTCACTTTAAAATAGTTACATATTTTTTATTATTTTGAACACGACGAGATAAGGTGTAAGGTGCTAGAAGATATGAACATCATCAACAACAGATAGTGTGATACATTAGTACAAGAGGCTCCTGCGTTAAATCAAATTGGCAGTAAGCTTTCTTGTACTTACAAAGTCATTGGTGTGTGTGAAGATTGGGGTTATTTGATACCAACTTTAGTTGGTCTTGCTTGCTATCATCACTACTAAAAAAGAGAGGTGTTGCAGCGTTATAGATATTGCTTCAATATAGTGTTATATTGGAACTTGCTTCATCAACATTCTCAAGAAAATAAGCAATGTTTTCAACCTCAAATATACTAAATTATAAACAATGTTGCTTCTATAATGTTGCTTACTTTTTTGAGAACATTGCTTGAAAAAAAGTTCCAAAACATTGCCTTATTAAGCAACACTTGAGGGGAAAAAACGTTGCAAAACCCCCCTCTATTTTGTGATCTAGTGTATAGCATACTCATCTTAATATTATTTGGATTCTCATCCACGTATATTCATTACACATCGATGAGGAGTAAGTATAAGTATGATAGTTTTTTAAACACCTTCATTCTGTTGTGATCAACAATATAATAACATCAGTAACATGACATAAACCGTTTGGATTGTGCCAATTGAGTCATTATAAAGAGATTATAAAAGTTAAGAAATACGGTCTATACTCTCACACATTAGGTGAACAAATACGTACGTTGTTTGATGATTAAAAGTAATGTAGTACAACTATATATTATAATTTAATAATCATTCAAATAATGCAAATTGTCCTTGCAATTAGGCATTCTCATAACTATGTTAATCATTAGAATCATGCAATTGAGGTTCCATGGAGCTCAAAAGATGTTGTACATATTGGATTGTAAGTCGTATCAATTCATATGAAAAAGAGAACTCGAAAGCTCACCACAAAGGCTGCATATTGTCTACTACAAGTTGACGTTCATACCTCCAATCCGCATCTAAGTTGACATCTCCAAGTTCACATCTCCGAGTTACTAACAATTTCCCCCACATATTCAAAGACAGAGGCTCCCGTAGGAAGCTCCCGTATTTTGTATTTGACTTTTCTTTGTTTGTGATTAATACTATCAAACAACAATGATCCTTTTCTTTAGTGGTGAGAAGACAATCTTATGTATTTTGTGAGACATAGAAAAGATGGAGCGGCATCAATAGCCTCAACAGCCCTGATTGACAACCCCAACGACCAATAAAAGAAGGAGCATTGAAAGAAGTAGAGGGCAACCTCGATGTAGCGATCCTTGTCGTAGTGAACAAAATGCAGCCCTTTACCCCGTTCCCCTTTACGCATGCTCCCTTTCACCTACTTTCTCCCCCGCTTTTATTCCCTCCTCTCCTTATACTCTCATCTCCTTGTTTCCTTAGTCTCTTTCTTCGCTCCATGCTTATTTTCGTCGTCTTTTTGTTCTCAGTCTCATCTCTAGAACAAGTTGTATTCTTATTCTCAGTTTTCTTATTATACAAAGAACTGGTAAATTCACTCATTTTTCTATGTTGCTTGACTTGCTTCATTTTGTATTTAATTGGTTTTTATTGTTTGTTATCATTAATATGAAACAAGTGAACGATGATCCTTTTCTTTGATGGTAAAAAGACAATCTTATTTGTATTTGTGAGACATAGGCAAAGGTGGAGCCGCATGAGCCTCCTCAACAACCTCAAGACCCTCGTCAACAACACCCTGAGCAACCTCAACAACCTCAAGACCCTCGTCAACAACACCCTGAGCAACCTCAACAACCTCAAGACCCTCGTCAACAACACCCTGAGCAACCTCAACAACCTCCTCAGCTTCAGCAACCTCCGGAGGTATCTCCAACGCCCATTAAAAGAGGGAGAGGGCGACCACGAGGTTCGGGGCTAAGATGAAGCACCAGCAACCTTCTACAACAACTCCACCCAACATCAAAAGAGGGAGAGGGGGACCTCGAGGTAGCGGTCGTGGTCGTAGTGGACAAGATGCAGCCTTTGTGGTGAGCTTTTCAGTTCTCTTTTTCACATCAATTAATGCCACATACAATCCAATATATACAACATCTTTTGAGCTCCATGGTACCTCAATTGCATGATTCTAATGAATAACATATTTCTCACAATGCTTGAATTGCTAGCACATGTTGTTGCACTAAAAGCACATGGTTTGTTTTGTTTTTATGATTTAGGAAGTGCAAAATTGTTTGAAGTTTGCATTCAAGTAGCTCGATCCTCTTGCAAGCTTATCAACGCCAAATCCAACTACCTAATGAAGGTAGATTTGGAAATAGCATGCCCATAGCGAGAGACCTTATCCCGTAAGCTCTTCCCATTTTGTTCAAAAGACTCCATCACATGAATGCTTTAACAACCCTAATCGTGATTTTAACATTTCCACATTTCAACATTTCAAACCTTCAACATTTCACCCACTAAACATCAGAAGGTGTTTGAAAATCTATTGTACTTATACTCACTCCCCATCAATGTTTTATGAATATATATGAAGATGAGAATCCAAATAATATTAGGATAACTATGCTATCCACGCTCTGAATTAAAATGACTATGCCTATTTCATGTTGTACAAAAGATACAAATAAAACTGAGGAACAAGGAAGTGGTGAAATGGAGATATGTACACATATCGAAGTGTAAGTGGCATCACTTGGTGTGGACTGAAAAGCTCACCAGCAATTGTAACCGATCATCATCGTGGGTTTCATTCTCACGAATCTCACGAAAGGGTTGGTGAACAGCATTTTGTGATCTCATCATGTGCTCAAACCCGACCCGACCTCCTCTTAAGGTTCAGCCTCCTCTAGATGTACCTCCTCCTCTAGACATACGGCCTCCTCTGAATGTTCCTCTTCTGGCCATGCGTGCAGCACAATGGCCTAGTGGCATTTTCAAAGCCTGCGAGGAAATTCTACTATTTGAATGCAAACTTCATAAAACTTTGCACATTCCGGAATCCTCTATCAGAATGAATCATGTTCTGTTCATGCAACTACCTTACAAGTCCCTGAAAACCAGAACAGAGATACAATGAATGTCATGCATGTGAAAAAAGAAAATGCAGCTACAGATCAAGCTTCCCATGTTTCATGTTGTTCATGCTCACGATGATTCGCAACAGGCATGTGAATCAGAGAACGGAAAGTCTCACCAGGGAAGAATTCAGGAGACTGGAAGAAACATCATCCAACGATGGCTGCTGAAGAGAAGACGGGTTTTGCAACTCCTGAATAACCTGCTGAGCATTCTCAAGAGTAAGCTGCTGTAAAAACCTCCCAGAGGACTCCTGAACAACAACATGTGCTCCGACATCAGACTGGTAACCAGTGTCTGCGGGCATGCCTCTACCACGATGTTCCAGTGGCAATTGCAGATCCTGCAAGAAGAATCTAGCTATTTAAATGCAAGATTCATAACAATATTGCACATTCAAAGTCAGAATGAATATTGTGCTTTAATCGCAGCTATAGTGAGTGTCCTCAAAACACTGAAATGAGAATAGCAATACTTATTGAATCTCAACTGACATGAAACCAAAAGCTCACATGCACGGAAAGTAAGTAATCATAATCAAATTTTCAGAGTAGATGTCGATCAAACCTGTCTCAAAATTATCTCACGAGGAGACTAATTCTCTCGATCGGCGTGTGTTGGACATTCTCACGAGAGGGCTCTTGAACATACTCTTGAGAGGGTAGCTGTACATATTGTCTAGAGGGCTCTTCAATATCCAAGCGAAAGGGTAGTTGTACGTTCTCGGGAGCGGGCTCTTCCATCTTAGAGGGTTGATGTAAATTCTCGGGAGCTGGCTGCTCAAGAGAATACTGCTCGACATTCTGGGGAGGGGACTGATAAACATTCTGAGGAGCCGGCTGAGGGATATTCTCGGGAGGGGACCAGTAAACATTCTGGCTAGCCGGCTGTTGAACATTTTCACGAGGAGGCTGATCATTCTGGCCAGGGGGCTGCTGGACATCCTCGCATGCCCCCTGCTTAACAACATCATGTGCTCCAACATCAGACTGGACACGACTTATGTGAATGCCCATATCGTGTTTTTGTTCCAAGTGGCATCGCAAGTCATGCAAGAGGAATCTAGATTATCAACCGCAAACCTCAAACAATATTATTTGCTCTCAATTATAGAATTGAAATGACTTTTGGTGCAACTACCTTGTCCATGAAGTACAAAAGATACAAAACATCATGTAAATGATCTATTCACAAAATTGAGGAACTAGGAAGTGGTGAAATGTCAATAAACACATCGAAGTGTAACTAGCATTAGTTAATGTGGACTGAAAAGCTCACCAGCAATTGTAAGTGATCATCGTGAGTTTTGTTATCACGAATCCCATGAAAAGAAAGGGCTGCTGAACAGCATCTTGTGCTCGAACCCAACGCCACCTCCTCTGAATGTATGGCCTCCGCTGGACGTACCTCCTCTGAACTTAGGACCTCCTCCGGCCATGCGTGCAGCACGACGTACCATTTGCATTTTCATAGCCTGCGAAGGAATTCAACTATTTGAACACAAACTTCATAAAACTTTGCACATTCGGGAATCTTATGTTAGAATGAATCATGTTCTATTCTTGCAACTACGTTACGAGTCCCTGAAAACCAGAACAGAGATACAATGTCATGCATGTGAAACATAAAAATGAGGCTATAGAGTCTCACAATGATTCGCAGCAGGCATCAAATGGTGTGAATTAGAGAACGGAAAGGCTCACCAGGAGCTGAGGATTCACGAGCCTTGGAGGTACATTATCCCAAGATGGCTGCTCAAGTGAAGGCTGATGTTGCAACTCCTGAAATGCCCGCTGACCATCCTCAGGAGTAAGCGGCTGTAAAATGCCCCCTGAGGACTCCTGAACCGCATCATGTGGTGCGACATCAGACTGGAAACGACCTGCGTCGGGCATGCCTCTACCACGATGCTCTAGTGGGAGATGCAGATTCTGCAAGAGGAATGCATGCAGCTGTTTAAATGCAAGAATTATGAAAATATTGCACATTCAAAGTTAGAAGGAATCTTGTGACAGTGACCGTCCTTGAAACACGGAAATGAGATAGCCATGTCAATCATGTAAATGAGATTCAAGTAGCGATACTTGTGAAATCTTAAGTGACATCATGTTGAGAGCTCACCTGTAGAGTAAAAGGCTCATGTGGAGATTCATTATCACCATAGTGTTGTTGCAAATTCTCAAGAGTGGGTTGCTGAACAACATCATGTGCTCCAGTACAGGTTTTCCCCCTCTGGGTATGTTATTTCGAGTTCTATTTTCATTACTTAGTTGGGTTTGGCGTTGAAGAGCGTGCAAGAGGATCGAGCTACTTAAATGCAAACTTCAAACAAATTTGCATTTCCTAAATCATGAAAGCATAACAAACCATGTGCTTTTAGTGCAGCAACGTGTCCTTTCTTGCAATTGAGGCATTCTGAGAAATATGTTAAATAATCATTAGATTCATGCAATTGAGGCTTCATGGAGCTCAAAGGATGTTGTACATATTGGATTGTAAATCACATGAGTTGATGTGAAAAAGAGAACTGAAAAGCTCACCACAAAGGATGCATCTTGTCCAATACAACCACGTCCGCTACCTCGAGGTCGCCCTCTACCTCTTTTGATGTTCGGTGGAGTTGCCGTAGAAGGCTGCTGGTGCTTCATCTTAGCCCCCGAACCTAGTGGTCGCCCTCTCCCTCTTTTAATGGTCGTTGGAGATACCTCCAAAGGCCGCTGAGGCTGCAGATGTTGCGGATGTTGCTGAGGCTGAGGAGATTGTTGAGGTTGCTCAGGGGGTTGTTGACGAGGGTCTTGAGATTGTTGGGACTGTTGAGGAGGCTCATGCGACTCCATCTTCGCCTATGTCTCACAAATACAAATACATAAGATTGTCTTCTCACCATAAAAAAAAGATCATCATTCCGTTGTTTCATATCAATGATAACAAACAACAAAAACCAAATACAAAATGAAGCAAGTCAAGCAACATAGAAAACTAAGTGAATTTACCAGATCGAGCGACTCGAGGAGATCAACGAGGCGCTTTGTATAATAAGAAATCTGAGAATAAGAATACAACTTGTTCTACAGATGAGACCGAGAACAAAAAGACGACGAAAATAAGCATGGAGCGAAGAAAGAGACTAAGGAAACAAGGAGATGAGAGTTTAAAAAGACGAGGGAATAAAAGCGGGGGAAACAAGGAGATGAGAGTATAAAAAGACGAGGGAATAAACGCGGGGGAAACAAGGAGATGAGAGTATAAAAAGACGAGAGAATAAAAGCGGGGGAAAGTAGGTGAAAGGGAACATGCGTTACAAAGGGGAACACGGTACAGTAAAGGGAACACGGTACAGGGGAGGAAGAAATAGGGAGAAACGTAACATGCTCAATAACCAACTAGATTTAAGATGAACAAGTTCCTATGAAGCGGTCAAGAGAATCTCATTTGGAGAACATGCAAACTTTGTTGGAGAGATCAACCCACATAACTCTAGCTTATATGCGGCGTTTTCCATATACCCATAGTTAACTTGACTCTTCGGAAATACTAAGCCTTTTGGGAAAATCTCACTTTAATAAAACCTTTGGACTTCAAGTACTTTCGAACTCATCATGGTGTTGTGAAGGCAAACTAAAACCAACAAATTAAGATAATTATTTTGGAATGGTGTAGTCCAAAAGATGCCACATTTAGCAATCCTTCCTTCCATTAGAAATGCTCGTAGGGACGCTTTACACAAAAAGTCAAAACGATTAGGTGAATGAGAAAAAATTTACTTTCTTGTGATTGGTTCATCTCTTGTAATGCCTTGAATAGACCTATCATATGAGAGGAATTTTCACCCTCCTTAGGCTTTATGATTAGCTTGACTCCCCGTGAAAAGTGTATTTAGAGGTTCCTCAAGACTTTAAAATCCCAAAAGGTTTTAGTAAGCTCCAAGTTTCCTTCAAATTGAGCAACTTAGGAATACTCTATTGATAATTATAGGGAGTCACGCCGTACATGGGCCAATGGAGAGCAAAAATCTTTTCAATGTGATAAATTTATTTTTTGAGCTACACGTAATGGACCAATCACATTGAGAGAACTTTTTTGCTCTCTTATCGGCCCCATGCTTGGCTTCACTCCCCATGTAAAGCGTCCCTTAATTATAAATTTTTGGATTTTTTATCAATGATCTTAGCAAAATTGTAAGGGATTTCTTAGGGTACTAGAACATGCAAAGTTTTACAAAAAAATCAATAATTTTTAGTGCGCAAATTGAGAGATTGAGACATATCAGGACTCTACAACAATCTCATGCGCAAAGCCACCTTCACGTGGCTGCTAAGCATTGCCAGCTAGTCGTAGGAGTACAAGATGGGGTGCAATTTCCGCACCCTTGTGGTGAGGTCCTTACTTCAAATGTCCTACCACTAATAACAAACACATCTATTCTTCCCTTATCGCCTCCCATATACTCCCGTCACCAATTATTATGGCACCTTTGTTTTTGAACGTGAACTCATAAGGGTTGATGCCCTTGTTACACCACTCATATTGTTCAACAAAGCCAAACTCAATTAGCTTCGATAGAACAACGTGCAGACGACGAAAACGGCCCTCAACGTCGAAGAACTTCATGTCACTTACTTCGTCAATGTACTTCGACAGACCGTCCTCCACATCCCTACCCTCCTGCCCAAGTATACCCACGCAACACTAAAACATTTCGTGCAACCTGACAATGAGACAACAAAAACCTTGCAGCGCTGTAAACAACCCTAAACGACGCAACTAATACAATGATGAAACTCTGAAGCCAAATACGCTTCCCCGCAACTAAACATATATGAGGCTGATAAAACTACACCTCATTCACAAAACCTGACCCAACGCCACCGAACTCTTCTAATAACTACAACCTTGTATGACCTCTAAAACAATGAGCGCACCAACAATCCTACTACTCCGACCAATTAAGTACTCCTAAAACTTCGGCTTAGATCCTTAAACTACGACCTTATCAAGTCGACCACGTTCTCCTCACTACGACACACTACAAGCGATCCCCCTAAACCTAATCGACTAACACCTGCACAGAATGAAGTAAAGTAGCACAAGAAAAATGAGAGAGGGTGCAAAAAAAGTGATCATCGTGCAACGACGAACCAAGGCAAAGAGCAACGCAAAAAATGCACAACTTTCAAAATCCAACCGCAACTTGTCAAGTTGCTCGATAGAGGTGATTATTGATTATCGGTCACATGTGTTGCTTCACTTCTCATGAAGCAGCTCGAGTAGCTCTGGGTAAAACCTACCCCAACACCTAAATCTGCGGACTACAGGAGAAAATATGATTTATAGCGCCTAGTATGAATTTGTCCTCCCTCCTCCTTCTTTAAAAATAATTAAAAAAAAAAAAAAAAAAAAAAAAAAAAAAAAAAAACCCAAAAGTAGCAGAGACTCTCCAACCTCAAATAGCTAACACCACGACCTTGATTCTTGTACAAAGTTGAGTACATTAAGTTTGCCGAAAGTGTAGCCACCGTAGTATGCTTCCACCCATAATAACAAACATCTAACTTTAAAAAACCTTTATACAGAGTTACAAATAAGGTGCAAAATAGTGGAAATCTTATTATTCTATGAACTAAATGGAAACATTATATTATTTGGGCAAATTTGGTGTAAAGAGTTTCTTTAACTTCTAAAGCTACGAGGCCTAATTTCACCACTCTAACCTCAAAAATGCCCTCTTTCAAAACAAGCTAAGATTTTTTACTTTGTGAAATAATATTAAGAGTGTAAGCGTAGGATCTAGTACTAAGACTATAAGAAAACCATCGAATTTTAAATGTCTCAAATAAGACATCTAAAGTTGTGTCAAACATTTTTAAAATGACTTTTATACTAAATGTTGGGTTAGTGTCTAAGAAGACATCTGAAATAGGGGAAGATGTCTTAGAAGATATGACCTGTCAAGGTAAACTTGGGAGGGTAAGAAGTGGGTCACGTCGAGAACACATCAACGCCATGTGGACGGGTAGTGCCACATGGCGATGAAATTCATCTTGATGTGGAGTTTTCCGTGGTCAATCAAAGTGTGACGTGGTGGTGCCAAAATCTAGCGTCGACCCGGAAAAATCTGATGTGGCACCCGGAAAAATCCAACGTTGCATGTCACATCAGCATAGTTTTCACTGCTTTTATATTGAATTAATGGTCATCAAAGACATTGGAATACATTTAAGGATGCCTTTTGAGACATCTGAGAACGTCTTACGAGACATCTAAGGATGTCTAATGAGACATTTTACAATGTCTTATGAGACATCTTACAATGTATCTGTTAATGTCCACCGTGATGTGTTTAGTAGTCTAAGCGCGTCGTCGGAGTCATCTACTTAGCCATTGTAGTGATTACTTTTCATATTGTAAAATGTTTTAAATGATGCTTTGCAAGATGTGTATAAGATGTTTTCTGTAGTCTTACAAAATGTTTTATAAGATGTCTTCTATGATGTTTTGAAGGTGTCTGCGAGGATGTTTTGGAGGTGTTTTTTATTAATATTATAACATTATAATATTTAAATATTATTATAAATATTGGACCAGTGAAAAAATCTGAGATTACAAGATTAATATTATAAAATTCATATTTCAATATTTTTAGTTGTACAAAATAAAACTATTATGCACAAATAACAAAAGAGTATTTAAAAGGATGAAGTCCCTATTTTTTTTCTCATGCAAACCGCTGCCCATTATTTATCATGTTTTTTTACAACCGGGCTACTTTCTACCCCCGTACCGCTAACTTTCAAAGTTTTTTACTTGGTGAAAATGGAATTTCTTGCCAACGTGGCAGTTTCATGTTTAACACGATGTCTAAATAGACATTTTATAAAACATCCACATATCTCTTGATGTCTTTAAGTCATCCCGCACTCCTAGTCAAAGACACCTTCAAAACGACAAGATATCTTCCCATTTTACGAGACATTTTGCAAGACAACAAGACATCTTGAAAGCGATTTTCCCAAATCTTGAAGACATCTAAAATTCGATGGTTTTCTTATAGTGTAACTTGTACATGATCATACACCAAATCTCAAACTAGAACCCCTTACCCATTTGTAAGATCATAATGTTCAAAGCTAGAAAAAAGTTTTTTTGCCTTTTTGTGAAGAAAGAATTCAGTTCTTTGGAGCCCAAGAAAACCATTTCAAAACTAAATTTGATCTCATGCTCTTGGCATCCTTGTTTCTAGGCGAGTTAGATATATGTTGATGTAATTTTTACCCTTGTGGAATATATAAAACTTAGAGGAAAAGCTTGATTTTTCATATAGAGATATGTTGAATTTCAAATACAAAGGCCTAATTTTTACGATTAAAGAGGCATGTGATGAATTACGATTTAGATATGCAAATGGTGAGAATATGCATTGGCACCTTCTTTACACATACAGAAACAAAAACTTCAAAGAAGTAAAATCTTAATTTTTGGTAAATTTTTGAAGTTGGTGCAATCTTATTGTTTTGGGGCATAATTTTGAGAATATGTGAGGATATACTCCAATTTTGGACAAATTAGTATGCCCTATTAGTATCTTCAAATTTTGAGACTTAATATCTTCTAAAGTATGAAGAATTTTGGATTGGTAGACCAATTTTGGATTTAATAGGTCTACAATCAAGTCTAGTGCAATCTTGATTGCTCTGAAATTAGACCTCTTCCAACCTAATCGGTCAAAAAAACCCTCTTTAAATAGCAAAATGAAAGAAATCCTACCTTGTTTGAGGTTAGATGTTTATGGACACGAACTACAAGTCCAAGTAAAATTCTCTAACATAAAAACAATGCTAGACTCACCAAATTCCCCATATGCAAATTATTATTTTTATCAAAATTATTATCTTTTTTTTAGGCCCATGAGGCATTCAAATTTCCAATTAATCATAATATGGTCCTTGGGCTATTAAGGGCACTCTTATCACACATTTGTGATGGGTTCTTTGCTTCATTACACTCAAATTAACGAATGTTCAAGTCTTCGTCAATGTTGAATAGCTAAACTCTTAAACGCACATGAGATTATCTTTCTTATTAATGTACATCATTTTTAATGTCAAAGATTTGTATTTGTGATTCAATTTCAGCATACTTTCATGTAAATAACCAAGAATCTCTTTGACTTTTATAGGTCAAAAATTACATAGACATATTCCTTACTCACCAAAGAACAAGAATGTGAAAAGCCCCAAATCATATTTACTTTCAAAAGTGGTTTTTTCGGCCCTCAAAACACTACTCACCCTTTTACAACAGAGGAAAAAAAAACCCGTTTTTTTTTGGAGAGTTAAAATTTACAATCTCACAACTGATGAGGAATTTGAATCCAGAATTCAATGCACACATACAACTTATATACTAGACCCTATTCATAAATCTGAAAATTTTCACCTTGCATTGAAAGAGGGCAGTTTTGAGACGAGTCGACTATGTAAGGGTTATTTCACTACTTACTAGTGATTATATATGAAGACACCTTTTGATTTATGCCAATTTCATCAGTCTTAACCCTTAATTGTCACCGGTGACCAAACTGGTCACCAAGGTCATTGTTTTTGCTTTTGGGGTCCGACACAGTGGTAGGGTGCAAATCTTGTCCAAAGACACCCCTATTCTTTTGTTTTTCCGAATCCAATGCTCCTTCCCGATCGCCATCTTGAGGTTTGTGTGATCCGTGCGAAATTGTAGGGGCCACGTGATCCCATGGTCAATGCTCTTTGACTTGGCCTTTCTTTTTATTTTTTTGACGATTTTTTTTCAAAATAATAAAAATCTTGATCTTTATCCCTATACCATGCTCTATGATGCCAACTTTGAGAAAAAATGACCCAAGGGGGGAAAAACCAAAAAAGCAATGTGATATTTCTCACTCATGATCAACAACCAAAACATTTTTTTCTCAACGGTGCCATTTTTTGAGATTTTACCCGATGTGATCGATCTTTTTTGCATTGGTCACATCACCAAGTTACCTTGATAACCACCGTTTCCGATTCTCAAAATTATTTTCCCTTCAGTGCAGAAATAAGGTCAGAAAACAATGAGGTTGCGTTTCTCTCCAATTTGTGGAAAACAAGGATGTCAATTAAGGGTTGAGTTATACTCTTATAGGGCCTACTGTACCGAATCCATTCTATTTTCAAACAACGAATCCTCCCATCAGAGACATCTCCACAAATACTTGATGCCGACTGACACCAAGTGGAAAACCCAGCCCTAGCCCCCAAGTAGTAAGTCACTACTTACTAGTGACTACACTAAATACTAACTTACTACTTTACCACCCACCTTCCCAGATCGGTTCACTTCGATCCGATCGCGCATTCTTCGATCTAACTCAACACTCCCTCACTCATTCGGGCATTTTCCCACAACTGATCAAGCTCAATCATTCTACCGACTGATAACCTCACCCCACTTGCACAACGCTCACTCCCGTACTTGCAAAATGGAGCAGCATTCAAAGCTGTTGCGTAGGTAGGGTTTGCAGCAGATCGGGTACAAGATGGTTTTGTTATGGAGAATGTGGAATTGGTAGTAGAAGGGGTTTGGCCGGAGAAGAGTTAGATAGATCAGCAGGATGAGAGTCCGCTCCCCTAGAATCAGTGATGGCTACGAGGAGCAGTCCAGTAGTACTACTGGTACTCGAAGCCACGAGCTGGCGGCGTTCGCTCACGACTCCGACGCTATCGTGTTCTTGCCCAAAAATGCGACCTTGTCGGATCACCACGACCCCAAGGAGGCCATTAATGTCGCGGAAGAAGATGAGGAGCGTTCTGTCGCGAAAGAGAACGTGGTGAGACGGCGAGGTCAGGTTTGGCGGTTTCTTGGTCAGCCGTTTACATGGATCTCCATGCTGTGCAGGTATCGAGCTTCTGTTCCCTAAAAGCTCCACATCACACATTTGACTAGTAAAGTGGCACTTTTTCTAGTTCTCTTAAAGAGAGAGCAAGCCTCACATTGCTTCCCACTCAAGCTTCTGTAATCCAATCAGCTCAGCTTACACAAACAGCAACATTTGATGTTCATAAGACCCAATCGTTGATCTGAATAATGAAATTGTATCACTTGAAGTTTGTATGTTAAGAGTAAGACTGATCTTTGAGGTTCTAATGAGCATTTTCAACCAGTATGTAAGATTGATTAATTGAATACCGCTGTAAGAGCTAAACTTCTTTGAGCTGGTTTCTAGTGTTCTTCACCTATAATCATTCTTAAAGATCTGCTGCCGGAGAAATAACAGTGTTGCGCAGTGGTATGAGCTGTGGCGTTCATTTTAGGTTGGGTTTCAAAGCTAACAAATGTCACAGGTCGTTTGATGCCATACCAATGCAACACTGATACATATCTTTGGCTGCTAGTCCTCTTGATCATACAGTAGTTGCCTCTAGATAGGCAGAAGTTGTAGCAGTTGCTGCATTAGTTGAGTCACAAACTGCCTGAATTGAAGTAACAGATTTTCTTATGAAGTTACCATTTTTGTATTTGAGCGAAGAGCTGAACTTTCTTGAGGACAAATCGTAGACCTAGATTGAACAAGAGACGAAGAGGACATGTGAGTGCTTAAAATCGATCGATGGTTGTGGCAGGGAGCTGGACGGAACATTCGTATTTGGGGTATTAGTGGTATACGGAGTAAGCCAAGGGACAGGGTACGCATTGAGCCGAGTGGTGGTAGATTACTACTGGCGAGACATTCAAGGGAAGGAGCCATCCACGGTTCAATTCTATCGCGGCATTACTGTGATTCCATGGGATGTGAAGCCTCTCTACGGTCTCCTCACCGATCTTCTCCCCTTTTTCGGGTACCACCGCCGGCCCTACTTCATTCTTGCAGGTCTTTACACATAACCTCAGTATCACGGTAATCCAAGTTTCTCTCCTCCTGCTCAAGCCGTTCGCATTTTCTAATTGAAATGGCGTTCTATTGATTTGTAGGGGTGATAACGTTGATGACGTACCTGGTGTTGGTGCTCGGCGGAAAATTATTGGCTGCTACAGCACTGGCCATGTTTGTGGGTGCTTCGGCGTCGGCGGCTATGGCAGATGTCACCATTGATGCATTGGTTGCTATGAAGAGCCGGGCGAAACCGGAGTTCGCCTCTCATATTCAAACCTTGTGTGGGACCTTTTCCACAATGGGAAGCTTGTCTGGTTTCCTGTTGAGTGGAGTCGCGGTTCATTTATTTGGTTCGCAGGTATGAAATTCTATCAAAGTAGAGCATGTACCTACCACTCTTATCATATTCAGACTGTCTCTTGAGGTTACTTTCTAACACTTGGACAGTACTTCATTCGAAGCATCAAGCTTGTAGCTTACAGTTAAAAGATTGAATCAACTTTTTTAACATCTTCAAGCCGAAAAGGATAAGACTGTGGAGAGTTGGAGTCTTCATCCATTGTGAATTTTAAGTATTCCCTAGAAAGTTGTACTTTTGGAGCAGTATACATTTTGTTTCTGAAGTTCAATCACAAAATTCGTCCTTAGTTGCAAATTTGCCTACACAAACGGTTTCGAACTTACCGGAAAATGATGATCGTTCGAAGTTGAAGCCAAAGATATTCGGTAGTTTGGATAATTGAAGGCTAATCTCCCTCCCCAGTTGATGGAGTCAGCTATTTACTGTGGAAATATGTTCAGTTTCAAAAAGCATGCATTAAAATTAACCATTACATGTGGGTTGCAGTATGCTCTGGGTCTTATGCTTGTACCCGGAGTGCTCCTGCTCGTTCTGGGCTTCACCATTGGTGAGCCGCGGCTCCCTCGTCATCAATGGTACTCTGGCCAGGTAAATCCTCATGCCCTTTGAAGAATTGCGATGCTTGTAGCTTAATTAGTGCTCATCTACGACGTCTTAATGAAGGCAATCAGTATATCAGCAAAATGGTAACCAACCTGATTTACGTTCAAACAGTATATGGTCAAACTCATCCTACTTCAACTGCCCGTTTAAGGTCTACCAACCTGCACAGTTGTTAAATTTTCCTCTTCTGAAGAACAGAAGCCCTTTCGAACAGATATAAGGATGCGGATGTAAACTACCGCATGCTGCTGAACTTGTTGAAGCACAATGTTCTCAGTGATGAAGATCAGTACTGGCTCTGGTTTTTATGTTATCATTCATTGAGTACTCTTTACGTTGAATTTGATGTTACAAGCGGATGTTCGTGGTATAAATTTGTGAGGGGAGACGATGGAATTCAGGTGGGAAAGCAGATGAAAGAGGCTTGTTCCACAATGTGGGCTACGCTCAAGATAGAGCAAGTGTGGCAGCCCACTGTATACATGTATCTGACGTGGGCACTGTCGCCAGACATCTCAGAAGGCAAGTTCTTTTGGTTCAATGATTTTGACGTTGGCCCTGGTTTCTCTGAGGTATAAATAGCCTCACCTCTTTCTCCTTCTACGATCTTTCCTTCCTTTCATGCACAGAATCGCCATTTATGCATGCATGGGGTGCCCAATTGTGCAGGAGTTTGTGGGAGTGATATATGCGATGGGATCCGTGGGGACTCTGCTCGGCATTGCAATCTACCACAAGTACCTTCGCCACTGGACATTTCGTAGGCTCCTCCTTTGGGCTCAGATATTGCTCGCGCTCTCGGGGATGCTCGACTTCGTGCTCGTCACTCGTATCAATCGCAAGCTGCTCATTCCTGACACTGTCTTTGCCGTGATTGACGAGGGCGTCTCTTCGGTACTGTTCTCATCTCGGTCCCCTTAACTTTTACACCTTATGTGTTCTCATTTTCAACGATCAATATTAGTCTTTACTGCGTTTTATGACACTGCTCCACGATATTCAAACCAGACTGGTTTACGATTATTCGAGTCATTGTGGACTAGTCATAGACCGTAGTTTTTCTACTTTAGTTGAAGGTTCTTAATCCTGGTGTGACTTGAGCAACCTCAACCTCATATGAAGATTTTGCCAGTTGGCTTTGTCTATTCCTTCAGAAGTGCAGATATGTGTTTCAAGTTCAAACTAGTTCAACAAGATGAAAATGTTGATTGAGCAAATACTTGGACGATTAAAATTTAACAGCTGTAATTGGTTTCTCCATATAATCTTCTGTTTGCATTTGTACACATTCATCAAATGAAGAATAATATCTCCTGCAGTTGTTTTAAGTTGAGAGTTGATATGGTCTTTCCAGTCATTTTGCTATTGTAGGATACCTCCTTTCAGGTGTAATAAGTGCACAATGATCGGTGGTGCTAACGGAATGGATCCATTGTGCAGGCAATCGGGCGTATAAAGTGGATGCCACTGCTGGTACTAGCAGCACGGCTATGTCCACCAGGCATCGAGGGAACATTCTTCGCACTGCTCATGTCAGTAGACAATCTAGGCACGCTATCCTCCTCATGGGTGGGCAGTGTCGTCCTCCGACTGACAGGCATCAAGCGCACCAACTTCCAGTACTTGTGGCTCACGGTGCTGATCCGTAACGGCATGCGTCTGCTGCCGCTCCCGTTCCTGTTCCTGGTCCCCAACACTGACCCCGACCTGCCTCTTCTTCCTGCTCAGCTTCTCGGGTCCGAAGACGACCAAGCTCATCCTCTTCCTCCTGTTCATGGTGCCCCGCTCGGGAGTGACTCTGACTCTGACGAGGAGCTAGTGGATAGTGAAACCGTGAAGCTTGCCGTGTTGGAGCCTTCAAATGAAGGCACTGTCCATTAGTCTGGGACTTACTCTGTTTCGTGACTTACATCCTATTCAATTTTTACTGGGTCAGTTGGATGGTGTCGGTGTATACCAAGACTGATCCGCCTTATGAAGGCTTTCCTGTTGAATGTCATTAGTGGTTTATGCTCTGCAATGTGCGCTTGATTGTTACTCAGAATAAGTGGTTGGGATTTTGATCATTGTAGCTACTAGAATTTCCATCTGATGCGTGTAGAGCAAGTTAGATTAAGAAGGTAATGGTGCGTATGACCGTGAATACTAGAGTTCTCCTAGAAGTAATTTACAGAGTAGAGTAAGTAACCTCTTGCATCAAACTACTAGAATTTTCCACCTAATGCATGTAGAGCAAGTTAGATCACATTGAGACATGTGTTTGAAGCACAATGGTGTGTATGTCTGTGAGAAGTGTTATCTTATAAGTAACTTATACAAAGTTAGTAGCCTCTTACATCAGAAGTGGGTATGGTAATCAAAAAAGAGGCACCATGTTCCTCAATAATGAGAGCACAACTTCATGTTGGTGGTATGTTTTGGAGCAAGTAGCATTCTAAATATTTAGTATGACTCTCCTTTTGTTGCCTACTTTATGTTATTGGTTGTTTTCTTAAATATTCCAAGAACACAATATGGATTAACTAGGAATGAATCATTGAGTTTCTCTTATAATATTCCAATGTATTCTCATGGGTTTAAAGGTTATGTACATTGTCATTGATATTGGTCACTTGTATGGCAAACAACATCATCGTCAAGGTTACTAATACAATGTTCAATGCTATGCAATGTCATACATACAATATCACCATTATGGATATGATGCACTACATCATTGTCTTTTGTACGAGGCACAACGTCACAGTTGGATCGCTCGTTGTAGTTTTATTATTGTAATTGTCCTCGTACAACTTACATTGCAATGAAAGTTACAGTTACCTAGTAATGCACAACGCCATTGTTATTGTACAACGCAGTTAAAGTTACTGTTATTGAATACAATGCACAACGTCATTGTACAAATGACAGTCACAGTTATTGTTACTATTACTAGTACAATGCAAAACGTCATTGAATGTTATCAATATGATTGATGACCCACCACACCTCTGATGTACTTAAACTGGTACGATACAAGACGTCACTAGAGATTGGTAATGTACACAACAGAAGGTGGTGATGTTATTATTAACAAGTGATAGAAGCACATCATCATAATAATATGATATAAATAATCCATATCTATATATATAAAAGAATACGATTACCTGCTAGCGATCCTTTGCCGGTTGCTCGACCTGATGCAGCCGGTAGTCTAACCGTTGAGTTTCTTTATCACAACCAGTGTCGAAGGTTTCTTGCCCGCACGCCCTTCCTTCCTCGACCACCAAGCCTGGCTACTGCACCCGACTTCGCTGTTTCTCCACCCTTCGCTGTTTTTCCGCCCTTCTCGCAGCAACGACGTCCCTGCCGCTGGCTGCTTATGGGGCGTCGAACTCGCATTCCAGCGCGTGCTTGGCGTGACCGAAACCGAGGTGGGCTAGAGGCAGGGCTAATTGCATTCTCCCAATCAGCCGTTGAGTTTCTTGATCGGCGGTCCCCATTGTTGTGCTCGCCACGCCCACGGACAGGGTCGAGCAGTATGAGGAGCTCCTGATACTGCTCCTGTGCTTACATCTCCTGCACCTGCATCGTAGAATCGCATCAAGAGGCTCATGCATTGTTTTGAGAGGCAGCAGTAGCAAGCTCGCTCACACGGCGGAGAGGACGACGACGACGAGCTTTACCAACAGGACTATTAGTATCCAGTCGCCAGTGGTCTCTGCCTACGGCGCTCTCTTTTGCGGGAGATTTTGGTGTGTGAGGTAATGAATTTTTGGCGCTTTAGAGGGGCGGAAAGGATTCGGAGAGTTGAGTTGTTTGTAGCGAGGAGGAACGGACTGCTAATATGCTTTCGGCTGTTGCCGTTTTTTGTTGTGCAGGGGCGCAGCGCCAACGTCAAGAACTCCGACAAGAACTCCTTTTGTGTTTTTTCCTGCGCCGTCTTCCTCGATGCAACTCCTCTCGTCCTCTCGCGTTCGCAGATCGGTTAGTTTCTTTTCGCCGTGTTGTCCATGTGCCGCATCCGATTGCTGTGTTTCCTCAATCGCGGACCCGCTGCCACTTGTCTTTGATTTCTGCCCAGTGGGTCACAACCCACTTCCACCCAAATCTTACAATAATCAGTCTGACTACAAACAGTACCCAAATCAATCGAATATTTCAATACCTTCACCCTCTCACACCCTATCATACTCCTCCCTTCTCACTCCAAATCCTCACTCCCATTTATTTGAGCTCCCAATCAATTGTTCGATTGATCGATTGAGTCGAGACCATGTCAGGTTCGTGCTCCAGTCCCATCGTCACCCTGAGGGTTTTGTTGGATCCGTTCTTGGGTTTTGTAGTTTTAGTCTTCATTGTACTGATTCCGATTTTGGTTGTGCAGAGACACATGTGGAATCGGTAACTGGTGTCAAGTTTCTATCGATTTTCACTTTCCCTGGCAGCGACACCAAGCTTGCCTTTGCTGGTGCAGGTACAGTAGAGCAGGTCTTCATCGCCTTCTATCAATGAGCAATTCGATTATTTCACTTCTTCTCCAGCTTTTCAATGGGTTCGCTCCTTCCATTGATGAGCAGACAATTGTACTGTGAACTTATGCAGGTGTAAGGGAGAAGAAAGTAGCGTTCATCAATGTGAAAGTGTACGCAGCTGCGTTGTATCTTGATCCGAATGTGAAGACTACGATGTCGTCTTGGCAAGGGCAATGCCGCTGTCTTCAATGCTGTGTTGAACGGTAAACCCTAATCCTGCTGAAAAAACAACACATGTCCTTGCCTTTTATGCTTGAAGGTGAACCAAAGCAGCTGTTGATGATTGAAATTGAAACGAAGCAGCGAGGGATCCATGTGAATTTTAGTAATCCAAGCAGCTATAGATTCATGTTTAATTCTTGAAACCAAATCAGCTGTTGATTGTTGTCGAGATTGAAACAAAGATCGATTCATGTTGGAAAATAAATCAAAGTAGCTATCGATTCATGTGATGTGCTTGAAACTCATATAGAGCTGCTGTGGATTCATGTTGTAACTGAATCGAAGCAACTCTTAATGCATGTTAGATGCTAGAAACCGTATCAAAGCAATCATGAATGCTTGAGAATTGAATCAAAGCACATCCTGCTTTATGTGCCTTTTCTGAAACCCAATTGCATCTTTGAGTCAAACGACAACTTTAAAGTTTTTGTGCATTCGTCGATATAGTCAATAATCTTATATCATTGTCATGCTCACACCCAACTTCCTCAGGTGACTTTACTAAAAGCTTCATCTTCAAGTATAGCAGCTTCGATTCAAGACGCAACTCCTCCCGTCCTCTCGCGTTACCAGATCGGTGAGTTTCTTTTCAGTTGTTCAGAGTCGAAGCCGCTCGGATGTTTATGACGACGTAAGTTCTACTAGCCCGGAGTGTTCATGTGATTTATTCAGTTTTTTGAGTGTTTATTGTTGCATTTTGAATGGTGGTGTCGTCCGCTCACTTTTGAGATGACATATGAGGTGCAGCATATTGATGTGATAAAGGTTTGCTACTTAAATTGAGCATGGCAGAGTTTCAGTGACCACGGTGGGTAAGCAACTGGCATGTCGATTGTTTGCAGGTATTCAAGACCTGAACATCGTGAAATACACGTCTGTCATTCTGCCAGAGTCTGAGCCAATCTCCCTGGAGGACGCAAAGCCATTCTTACGACATGGCGCTGTACAGGAATCGATCATGGCCGTCATGCATGGAGCGAAAGGTGACCGAATTACAGCCGGAGTTGGGCGTGTGCAGGTACCATCTCCTTGAGTCAGTAGAGTGCTGCAATCTGATCCCAGAATAGCTGTTGGAAAGTTCAGGATTATTTATCTTTTTGCAAATAAGTAAGTATGTTTTGGCAGATTCGGAGAAGGAAGGACAAGTTTCATATCGGAGGATATGCGGCAGAGTACAAGGGTCATGCAACGGCGGAAGTAGCAAAGAAAATTCTGAAGGAGGATTTGACTCAAGAGACGGTTCGAAGTGGAGTATGAATGTTTCGAGGAAGACTTCATGATCCAGGAAGCGGATGTATCGAAAGGGTTCGGCTCCGTTCTAGCTTCGATCTGCTTTGTCACGTACGTGACACCCGCCTACACACGCATGGACTCCTAGCTTCATATGCTCGGAGTTGAATTGTACAGGCAAAGACAGATTTTGCAATTCTGTAAGAGGCAGATAGGGATGATGATCCATGGTCTAACATCAGACCAAATTGTTGAAGAAGTATTGAATCTACACACTTTGATTCGTCTCTGATGCTTGAGCGGTGGACTATCTTCTTCATTGTATGCCATCATGCGGTGGGCTATCTTCTTCATTGTATGCCATCAATCGGGCCAGGCGACTGCTTCGTTATGATTTACACATGTGAGTCCAAAACCTCAGAGATGAGACATTTTCAAACTTGATGAAATCACGTTAGTTTTACCGTAAGTTGTTGGTATAAAATTTCAAATGGTATTTACATTTTGTGCTAACAATGAGCAGTGTGGGCCAATTCACAAAATAATTTATCGTTGAGGGACCAACTTACTTAATAGGAATATCTGTTTGAAAATTGAATAGATCAGTCCATTGAGAAATATTAGAAGGCATTTTTCTTAACATTCTTTGCTGGATTAATGCTCAATTAAAGCAAATTGTCTGTACCTTAGTTTGTACTTACATATTACACTCCTTGATAATTTTACACCATCCATTTCACTAGAAAGAGTGATATAAGAAAGGTGTGACATATTTGTTGCACAATGGCTTCTACACCCAAAATGCATAACTTTCTCAAGATAAATTCAAAATTGACAATTCCAGTTGATCTAATATCCCACATACTTTGCATGTACTCCAGAATTGATTCCTTTGACTACTCAATGAGGTTCTTAATCCGAAATTTGTTCAGTCATTAAGCATGATTTGTCAAATTACATCACCTCCATGTTCAAAAAAAGAGTAACATGTATCATGTAGACTTCCAAACAACGAAGGAAGTTCGTCAACAAATCCGTGCACTAAGAACATCTCATGTCACTCAATTTGTAAAACATTGACAAGAAAGCAAATTACCTGAATCAGTAAAAATCCGCAGTTACTGATATCGTGCTCAATCAGTCATCAGCTCGGGTTGTCGGTGCTCATCTTTCGTGCTCCCCAAAATTCCTTGGAGTAAACATTTCACCGTGTCGGTAAAGGCGCTCCGAAGAATTCGCTTTTGGTAGTCATCACATGAGTGTGAAGCGGAGAAGATGCACTTGAACGTCCATACTGACTCTTGAATGTTATTGAACGTCCTCCAACTTCTACTTTTTTTTTATACCTAGGTCTAGATTACTTAAATGTTTCTTAAATTTTTAATTGACCTTTTTGATGTCCGTGTCCGGAGGACACGGGTAATGACTTGTTTATAATACAATCATGTTTCTTCATAACCATGCATAAAATATTGCAATGAACCTATTTTCACTATCCTCTAGTATATGTTATTGAATACACTAATTGTGTGGTTAATGTCTAGAATAATAAATAGGAACATTTGCAATAAATATCAACGACCCTACTACCATAAAATTACTTCATGAAAATGTGAACACACTGTGACCAGTTTTAATTTTTGGCATTGAGAATTTTGAGATGTTGGAATTGATTGTTAACAAAAAGATAAATGAGTATAAACCACTTAGAAATCTTCTAAATATGAGACTACCGTAGTCCTCAATGTCAATTTACACTATGGACCAGAAAGATTGTCCACTACCTTCTAAAACTTTTGATTGGAGAGTAAAGTGCTTCTGGTCCCATTTGGAAAAACTGTTAGTGGTTATTCTCCTTTTCTCAAAGTTAGTGGTTATTCTCCTTTTTTAAAAGTTAGTGGTTATTCTCCTGTTTTCAAAGTTAGTGGTTATTCTCCTTTTCTCAAAGTTAGTGGTTATTCTCTTTTTCTCAAAGTAAGGGGTTATTCTACTTTTCTCAAAGAAGGGGAGAGTAAAAGAGAGAATGATGAGGATTTATATTAAAGAAATGAGCTTAAACTTGTCATGATCCAAATCCACTTTACACTACAAGAGTGACCAAGCCACTCAAAACTTCATTTTTATGATTTATCATGGGCACAACTCTTGACCAAGAGCCATGACCATGAAACTGATTTTAATTTTCTTGGTCATGGCTCTTGGTCATAGTGTAAAGGGACCCTCATTCTCCAATCCAAAAATTAAGCGGTTTGAGGACCGCTTACCTTCAAGCTTCAAGTGTTCCTACAGCAGCAGGATAACCACCAGCCCACACGCTCCAAGTGGCGCACGGGAGACAAGCAGGCCCTGGCAGGCGGTGAGGTCCACATGAGCACCACCTCAGCAACGCCCCAATCGAAGAATGCGGAAACGACCAACGAATGAGAAAAACCAACAAACTTAATGAAAACCATCGCCACATGTCACTGCAATGCTCTCGCCACTTGGTGAGCCACCAGGTGGCACAAAAGCATGCTGCAAGCCCATCACCTCCGCACTAAAACCCCAGCATCCCCACCTGCACTTCACTCACCGGCTCACCATCTCTATTCCACTCAATCTGCAACTGCAATACCCAACTGTATATTACTTTAGCCCTTTCCGTTTCGATCTTGCACAGAAAGCAGCAGCAGCAGCAGCAATACCCAATTACCAGAGTTAGTTTTATCGTATTCAGCGACCATGACAGGCGGTGGAAAGATGAGCTATGCCGCAATGGCCAACAAGAACAAGGACGACGCCAAGGACTCCGTGAAGGATGCTGGAAACAAGGCTAAGGACTCCGTGAAGGATGCTGGGAACAAGGCTCAGGACTCCGTGAAGGATGCTGGAAACAAGGCACAGAATACGGTCAGTTGTCTGATTTCCCTCGAGCAATTGTGCACTTTTTGACTCATGGTTGTGGAGGTTCGAGACTGTCAGTCGTAGGGAAGAATCGGTAAGTTTGTGATTTTGGGTTAGCGGTGATGTTGATGTGTTGTGATTATTTGTGATCGTAGGCTGGATCTATGGCGAAGACCTTGAATACCTCGGAGTCTGATATCACGAAGAAGATCGACAGCGACGTGTTCAGCACTGACGAGTTTCCGGCCACTGGTGAGAATGTCGGTGATGACAAATCTTCCGAGAAGAAGACGAGCAGTCACCATGATTCCGACAAGAAGTCGAGCAGTCACCATGATTCCAAGAAGTCGAGCAGTCACGATGATTCTGAGAAGAAGTCGAGCAGTCACCATGATTCCGAGAAGAAAACGAGCAGTCATCAGGAGCCTAGGCATTCTGACGAAGTGAAGAACTTCGAGGGTTCGGAATTCGATATTTCGAACAAGCACCCGACGCACGTTCTTGGTGCTTCCGAGTCTGATATCACGAAGAAGATTGACACAGATTCCTTCACCACGGATGATTTTCCAGCTACTGGAGAGAAGGCAACTGATCCCGTGAAGGGCGTTAGCGATGCAGCGGCCAAGAAGACTGATGATACTAAGGACGCCGTGAAGGGTGCTGGCGATGCAGCGGGCAAGAAGGCTGATGAAACTAAGGATTCAATGAAGGATGCTGGTCATTCAGCAGCCAAGAAGACGGAGGAGACTAAGGACGCTGTGAAGGACTCTGCGAAGGACGCTGGCGATTCAGCGGGCAAGAAGGCTGATGATACCAAGGACGCAATGAAGGATGCTGGCCATTCAGCGGCCAAGAAGACGGAGGAGACTAAGGACGCTGTGAAGGACTCTGCTAACGATGCTGGGGATGCAGCGGGCAAGAAGGCTGATGATGCGAAGGACGCAATGAAGGATGCTGGCCATTCAGCAGCCAAGAAGACGGAGGAGACTAAGGACGCTGTTAAGGACTCTGCGAACGATGCTGGTGATGCAGCAGCCAGGAAGACGAACGAAGCGAAGGATGCAGTGAAGGACACGGCGAAGGGAGCAGCGGACAACTTGGGCGATGCCAAGGAGTCAGTGAAGGGTAGTGTAGTGGATGCCAAGGACACAGTGAAGGATACGGCGGGTGACATCAAGGGCGAGGCCGACAAGGCAGCAAGCGCACACCAACCGAAGGTGGATTCAGCTAAGGACGACGCGGGTGAGAAATGGGACGAGACAAAGTCGAAAGCGAGCGAGTTCGGGTCCGCCGCCCAGGATGCTGCAGGCGCAGCCGGGAATGTCGTGAAGGAGAAGGCAGTGCAGGTGAAGGACACGATCGGGAACGCTCTGGGGGCCACCAAGGAGAAGGCCGACGAAGCGGGAGAGAACATTAAGGAGAAGACTGCCGATGCCCGCGAGGATGCCTCAGCTCGCGCTGACGCTGCGAAAGCGCGCGGCGAGTACACTTCTGATAGTGAATGGGCGAGCAGGAGCGACGCTACCAAGGAAACCTTCGGCAAGGCTACCAACGATGATGTGTACCCCAAGGCAGAAGAAACGAAGGAGGAGGCCAAAGGATTGTTGGGCGGATTCGCGAACATTCTCGGTGAAGCGTCCAAGGCTATTCAAGACACCGTGAACGCGCCCGGTGAGCGTGTCAGTGACTCGTGATGAGACTGACAGGGTTTAGGGTTTAAGGATGTAAATAGCGATGATGGGAATTATCACTCTGATCGTTCCTTGCATCTTCACATTGAGGTTCAGTTTAGTGGCTCAAATGCAGGTTTTGTTAGGAGTCCTTGGTGGCCAGAAATTTGTAATTTATGATCCTATTAGGAATGGAAGTGAAGTTCGTGAAATCTAACCGTTCAATCTTGTGGAGCAATTTATCGATTCACGATGCTTTATGGTACACGAAAGCTATTTGATCCACAGTTTTCATTTGATCCGGATTATGCTTTAATCTTTCCTCATCTGGCTTTTACGTCCCCCACAATCTTATTCCGTTCCTGTTCCAATCGACTTGCTATTCCTCTCCTTCGAGCTTTTCTGATTGTGGATTCGCAACGAAGGATTCGAACCTTCGAAGGAGAAGAATAGCAAGTCGATTGGAAAAATCGACTGCCAATCCACAATCAGAAAAGCTTGAATCGAACTCCTGTTCGGAGATTGTAATTCATTTACTGTCTACTGCCTTGTAACAACTATACTCATCATGTAGCTGAACACAGTGATATTGGGTAGGAAAAGTGACTAAATCAATTGATACCTATACACATCTATCCAGCTGCGGATTTCAATTTGAAATCACAGCTGCGACTGGCAGTTAATTGCAGTTACTGCAACTCCTAAATTTGAATGCCAACAAGTTTGTATGTAATGAGATGATCTCTAATGTACAGAAAAGGTAAAGCGTTGCGAGCTGTGAGAGCAGCAGCATATCAACTTTTATGCTGCAGTGTTCGCTGCGGCACGGAGGACGAGAACCTCCAGCGTCAGCCCTGGCCCGAATCCGATGAAGAACCCGAATTCGCTGCCCTCGCCCAGCGTAGTTGATCCCATCTTCAACGACCTCTGTCGGATTTGGTCCAGCACGAACAACACCGATGAGCTCGACATGTTCCCATACTCTGACAATATGTCGCGGCTGCCCTGCATCTTGTCCGTCGTCAGCTTCAGCTTCGCCTCCACCTGATCCAGAATGGCCGGGCCTCCGGGGTGCACCGACCAGAACATCTCGTTCCACTCCGGCGACCCCACGCACTTCCGCGCCTCGTTCAAAAACTTCTCGATGTTCTTCGAGATCAGCCCGGGCACGTCCTTCATCAAGTGGAAGATCAGCCCCGCCTCTGTGAGATGCCCGTCGATGGCGCCATCGCTCTCGGGAAGAATCGTCTCCCCTGCCCAATGAACCTCAAACAGCGCCTTCTCCACCTCCGGCTTCGGGTCCGCCCCGACCACATACACTCCCGCGCCATCGCCGAACAGGGCTGACCCCACCAGCCCGTCCAAGTGATTCTCGCTCGGGGCTCGGTACGTCACGGCCGTCACCTCGCTGCACACCGCCAGCACGCGCGCGCCCTTGTTGTTCTCGGCCAGGTCCTTGGCCACCCGCAGGACGGACGCCCCACCGAAGCATCCCGTCTGGTACATCATCACTCGCTTGACGCTGGGCTTGAGGCCCAGCAGCTTGGCGAGCGCGTGGTCGGCTCCGGGCATGTTGACGCCGCTGGTGGTGGCGAAGACGATGTGCGTGATGTCGGACTTGCGGCCACCCCACTCCTTGATGGCTTTGACGGCAGCCTCGGCGGCGAGCTTGGGCACCTGAACGACGACGATGTCGTGGCGTGCGTTGAGTGAGGGCTCCATGTAGGTGCAGATGCCAGGGTTGGCCTTGAGCACCTCCTCCGTCAGAAACAAATGGCGCTTGCGGATCCCCGACTTGTCACCTGCATCGTAACAATTCGCACACAATGTCAACACTTGTGAAATTTCAGTTTGGCGACTGAGTAGTACCAAAGCAATTCATGCTAATTCTACCTGCCTTAGCCCAATTCTAATTAAAGAGATGCACAATCGGAGGTGTAACCACTTACAGATGCGCTTGAACTTGGCCTTAAGAGCTTCCTTGTCATTGCAATTGGTGATGTTGAAGAAGAAATCCGGGTAGTCGGACTGAAGGAACTCGGTGGGAGGGACAGCAGTGCCGATGCCCAACACACACGCCGGCCCATCAGCACGCGGCTGGCCACGGAAAACCACAGGTGTGGCAGCAATCTGATCCTCTGTTGCAGCAATTTGCGACGCCATAGCTAGCGACTCCTTCGACTTCGAATTCCGTGGACAAGCAAAGATTTCCGTCAGGATCAAAATCACTCTCTCCTCCAAATAGATAGCTTCGGAAAGTGGACTCGATTGCCTCACTGGTGTACTTGTTCTGAAAATCTGGTACACTGGTAAAGAACTTGCTGAGTTTCTTGAATGCTTGAGATGGACTGCTGCAGTGAGCTTATATACCACAACCGTGCTCTTCACAACGGGTCTACAAGTGAGTCTTCCGCGTCAGAGCGTGAGTACTGAGAGCTCCGAAGTCGCGCGGCGAAAAGTCGCCCACCCGGGAGCTCCTGGAATGGCGGGCAGCATGGGCACGCAATAGAAGAAGACGCGCTTCGTTTACGAAGAATGAATAAAAGGTCCATGAGATTGAGAATACTCACTTTTCCTAAGCATGAAGACTTTTGCTCACTTCAAGTCTAAATTTGGAAATCGTCATCCCATATTTCATAAGACGTAGCTTCGTATCCTAATAGAGTTATCTGTAATATTTCTTGAGCCGAGAAATCCTAATGCAAATGCAAAAGAAGATTACTTTGTGCATCCTCGATAAAACTCTAAAAAGTCAATATTGAGAACATGGAATATAAATTACAAGATAACCACGCACTGCTAAGAGCCACTTGTTTAAGATGATTAACTTGTCTTGAAAGTTATTATTTAGGAACCAAAATCTATAACAATTTTTTTGTTTATGAAATGTAAAATTAGTTATGTATGATAAGAAGTGGTTACAAAATTTAACTAAATTCAATCATCTTGGCCTAGTGGCTCCAAGTCATATTTGTGGGAATTTATGTTATGATAGTATTTAAAAGTAGTAACGCAAAGAATTTATTAATAATCAAATGATACCTTTATGATACTATGTTACAATTGGTTAAAAGGTAAATTATTGTTGTATCCTCTATCTTAATTAGTATGCAAAAGATATTAACCCCTATTAGGCCCAATCAACAATTAAGATTGATTGGGAATTTCAAAGGCCCACTCTACCTCCAAAATAAGACATCTTTGAATTAATTTTTTTGTACACCAAGAATTAAATAAGTTTATATATTTATTAATATAAGTCCAAGTTTCAAAAAATCTTATCATCCATGTTTGATTCCTACTCAACAATAATCCACAAAATATAAGAAGTCTCATGTTTTCAAGCATTCAATATTATCCTACATTTAAGATATTAATGTAATTATTCAATGTATATTAGTTCGAATCCACACAACATGAACAGAAGGTTTCACACTTCTTCACCTTTGAATCCTTAGTCTTCGTAGAGAATTTAATTTGACAGATGGACTAGAAATGCATTTACTGGATAATATTAAAAATAAGTGTTTATTCTGGTTTGAATTGAAATTGTGGTTGAAATGGCGCGGAAATAGATGCCCTCCCTCCCTCACTTATGGCGTAAAAAAAGCTGCCTTCCCTGGAAAGAAATATGCCTATTCAGCTTTTTATAGAACAGATGTGTGGCAAGACACTCATCAATCCAGTTCATTCAAGCTATCGCTACTAAAAACTTTTATCCGAATATGAGAACACTGTACAGTAGTGGATAGAGGAACTACCCAGAAACTGCTGCCTCAATCATAAAAGAATACCGATATGGTCAACAATGAAGACTACACGAAGGACCATTTTGGTTCCTTTTCAACAATATGACAAGAAAAAGTGCACCAGTCTCAATTTTCAATCACACTGTAGTGTTCTTCCCCTTGCATCACGATGACAACCCGCCTTCTGTTCCGCACATTCCTAAAAGCCAAAAAGCGCGTCCACTCCGGCACCTCGATGTCTCCCGTACAGTCAATGCCACCACCACTGGCTCACTGTTACATTCTCTGCCCCCACTCAACGCCATATAAGTACAGACCTCTACGCTCCCATTTCATCAATTCAGGTCCAGACACAAAGTTACGCATCTCCTGCAATTGAAGTTGACGGCTGCACTAGGACATCGAGTTGACCAGCTCATTCGGAAAGAGCAGGAGCAGCAGTTCTTGACTATTTCATATCCTTAGATTTCACGATTGCATTCTCTGTGAGTTGAACTGCAAGGGGCGTACTTGAGGGAGGATCTACGTAATTCAGTTTGCATTTGCTGAGCAGAAGGATAACTTTACCCAATTGCGAGTGTGAGTTGTCCGTGGCCGAAGTTATGGCCCCTTCGATCTACTGCAACGCTGCACAAGAGCCCCAGAAGGTGCTCGCTGAGTCTCGCACACCCTTCTGCAATGGAGTGGCCCCGGACCCTCTCAACTGGGCCAAGACTGCAGCCAAGCTCCAAGGCAACCATCTCGACGAGATCAAGGCCATGGTCGCCACCTACTTTGGCTCCACTGAAGTCGCCATCGAGGGCGTCAACCTCACTGTCGGCCAGGTCACCGCTGTCGCTCGTCGCCCCGATGTCCAAGTCGTCCTCGACGCTGCCAACGCCAAGGCCAGAGTCGATGAGTCCTCCAACTGGGTGCTCAACAAGATCATGAATGGCGGTGACATCTACGGCGTCACCACCGGCTTCGGCGCCACCTCACACCGCCGCACGCAGCAGGGCGTCGAGCTCCAGCGCGAGCTCATCCGCTTCCTCAACGCCGGTGTGCTCGTCAAGGGCCACTGCCTGCCCGCCGAGACCACCCGCGCCGCCATGCTGGTGCGCACCAACACGCTGATGCAGGGCTACTCCGGCATCCGCTGGGAGATCCTGGAGGCCATGGAGAAGCTGCTGAACGCCAATGTCACCCCCAAGCTGCCGCTCAGAGGCACCGTCACGGCCTCCGGCGACCTGGTGCCGCTGTCTTACATTGCTGGGCTGCTCACTGCTCGACCCAATTCCAGGGCCGTCACTGAGGATGGCCGCGAGGTATCCGCATTGGAGGGCTTGCGACTGGCGGGTGTGGAGAAGCCTTTCGAGCTCCAGCCCAAGGAGGGCCTGGCGCTGGTGAACGGCACTGCCGTGGGGTCTGCATTGGCGTCCACGGTGTGCTTCGACGCCAACATCCTGGCTCTGCTCGCGGAGGTTCTGTCGGCATTGTTCTGCGAGGTGATGCAGGGCAAGCCGGAGTTCGCCGACCCACTGACCCACAAGCTGAAGCACCACCCGGGCCAGATGGAGGCCGCGGCCGTGATGGAGTGGCTGCTGGAGGGCAGCGACTTCATGAAGGCGGCCGCCAAGCTGAACGAGACCGACCCGCTGAAGAAGCCGAAGCAGGACCGGTACGCGCTCCGGACGTCGCCGCAGTGGCTGGGGCCCCAGATCGAGGTGATCCGGACGGCCACTCACGCCATCGAGCGCGAGATCAACAGCGTGAACGACAACCCCATCATCGACGCGGCCCGGGGCATCGCGCTGCACGGCGGCAACTTCCAGGGCACGCCCATCGGAGTGTCCATGGACAACATGCGGCTGGCGGTGGCGGCGATCGGGAAGCTGATGTTCGCGCAGTTCTCGGAGCTGGTGAACGACTACTACAACAACGGGCTGCCGTCGAATCTGAGCGGCGGGCCGAACCCGAGCCTGGACTACGGCATGAAGGGCGCGGAGATCGCCATGGCGTCGTACCTGTCGGAGCTGAACTACCTGGCGAACCCGGTGACGACGCACGTGCAGAGCGCGGAGCAGCACAACCAGGACGTGAACTCGCTGGGGCTGGTGTCGGCCCGGAAGACGGAGGAGGCGGTGGAGATTCTGAAGCTCATGAGCTCGACGTTCTTGGTGGGGCTGTGCCAAGCCATCGATCTCCGGCACGTGGAGGAGACAATGCAGAACGCAGTGAAGCAGGTGGTGTTGCAGGCGGCGAAGAAGACGCTGTTCGCGAGCAAGGACGGGGCACTGCTGCCATCTCGATTCTGCGAGAAGGATCTGATGCTGGTGGTGGAGCGGCAGCCGGTGTTCTCGTACATTGACGATGCATCGTCGGAAACATACCCGTTGATGGAGAAGCTGCGAGCGGTGCTGGTGAGCCATGCGCTGAAGGATCCATCACGGTCGGTGTTTGAGCAGATCCCGATCTTTGAGGCAGCGGTGCAAGAGAAGCTGCGCATCGTGGTGCCACTGGTGCGGGAGGCATATGACAACAAGGGGCTGTCGGCAGTGAGCAACAGGATAGAGGCGTGCAGGACGTATCCGCTGTACAAGTTCGTGAGGACGGAGCTTGGAACACAATTGTTGTCCGGATTGCGGACGGTATCGCCGGGGACAGAGATTGCAAAGGTGTTCGAGGCGATGTCGGAGGGCAAGCTGATTAAGCCTCTTCTGGAATGCGTGCAAGGGTGGAATGGAGCTCCGGGTCCCTTCCCCTTGTAGTTGCTCATAACAGCAGAATCCAGTGTATAGATTTTGTTTTCGTCGGCCATAGGAGAGAGGTCACAATTTCGGAGTCACCATTGATGTGACATTTGTACATTACAATGAGCACCAAGTCCCACATTGGGTAGTGCCTAATATAATTTTTTGGACGCATTGTCCACATTTCCATCACAGAAGTTGGATCGTTTTCTATACTACTGACAATGATGTTCAAAGATAGTGAAGGGCGAGGATCACGTAAAGCTTCATTTCAAGCAAATCACTGAATTGAAAGTAGTTTTATTAGCAGTGATAGCATGCGCAAGGACGAGAGATATTATCGGAGTATTTGGATTTGGGCTCATGCCGAAAATGCTCTGAGTATTCACAAAGAATGAACCAATAACAACTGGCAAATTATTGAGACTATAATTTGGAATTGTGCTTGACTTCGGAACATGTGCATTCAATGATTCATGTGTGAAGACTCTGGGTGAACTTTGATATTTTGGAGGATGCTGAATTTTAGAGCCAACTGATGCGGTGTGGTAGCATGATGGTGCATTTCCAGTAGTTGGATTATGTACATCAAACTGGAGTAGCTTGGGTTGCATCACGGCATACTTCAGGCATCTGCATGCATGTTCACCTCGTCAACAGAAAATATGGTTTGCAAATTGAGTGAGCCCTTCACAGATTGTCTTGACGTGCTCTCATCGTATCATTCGAACTCTAGTTATTCGAATGAGTGAGCTCTCTCGTTCGATGCAGCCGGCTAGGCTACATAGTCTGGTGCGAGCACCATTCGTCGTCTGTCTTCTCCAATGTGAAGGAATCCTGTTTAAGAGTCTGTATACGTATGATAATGGATTCTGCAGAAGAATTCCTTCTGTTTAATTCGTCGGGGACGCGTATCTAAAAGTAATTTGGAGATGAGTGACAGCAGGACAAAGATTCGCCAGTAAAATTTATTTTTTCATAAACTAAAGTGAACCGTACATCATGCTTAAGACTTCCAATTACATCAAATCTTACGCTTTTCTAACGTCAACTGACTAGGGTACTCGAAATTCTTCCGAACTCAATAAAAACCGAAACCAAACTTCATGGGCTCCAGCTGATGTGAGCCTTGCTTTGGGTACCATGTCCCTCCTGAGGGGTAGGAAGTAGAAGTTGTGCACCTCTGCCGTTATGTCTTATGAACATACCGTATACAACTTGTACAGGTCAGTCTTCTTTAGAGGCGCATCTTAACTATCTTACATTTCACACCTAACTGTGATTTCGGAATATATTCCCAGCATTGAGTCCAAGCGAAAGCTGCAAACAGGTTGAGACGGTGTGTGATTTGCTGGCTGCAGTAGCATCAATTTTTACAACTAGCTGGTGATAATTTTACAGGTATCCAGCTGCGACAAGGATATCAATTTGGAATCCCTCCGCGCAGAGGCACAAAAAATGGCATGGAATTGCCCTAGAATAATACGGACTCTAGACTACGCTAATCTCCAATTGGCATGGATAGCCATAGAAATTTAATACAATGAGCTGCAAATTAGAGTTCTAGGCAGAAGCATTGACTGCGGCACGGAGCACGAGAACCTCCAGCGTCAGCCCTGGGCCGAACCCGATGAAGAACCCGAATTCGCTGCCCTCACCCAGCGTGCTTGACCCCATCTTCAACGACCTCTTCCGAATTTGGTCCAGCACGAACAACACCGATGAGCTCGACATGTTGCCATACTCTGCCAAAATGTCGCGGCTTCCCTGCATCTTGTCCTTCGTCAGCTTCAGCTTCGCCTCCACCTGGTCCAGAATCGCCGGGCCTCCGGGGTGCACCGACCAGAACATCTCGTTCCACTCCGGCGACCCCACGCACTTCCGTGCCTCGTTCAAAAACTTCTCGATGTTCTTCGAGATCAGCCCGGGCACGTCCTTCATCAAGTGGAAGATCAGCCCCGCCTCCGTCAAATGCCCATCGATGGCACCATCGCTCTCTGGAAGAATGGTCTCCCCTGCCCAATGAACCTCAAACAGCGCCTTCTCCACCTCCGGCTTCGGGTCCGCCCCGACCACATACACTCCCGCGCCATCGCCGAACAGGGCTGACCCCACCAGCCCGTCCAAGTGATTCTCGTTCGGGGCACGGTACGTCACGGCCGTCACTTCACTGCACACCGCCAGCACGCGCGCGCCCTTGTTGTTCTCGGCCAGGTCCTTGGCCACCCGCAGGACGGACGCCCCACCAAAGCATCCCGTCTGGTACATCATGACTCGCTTGACGCTGGGCTTGAGGCCCAGCAGCTTGGCCAGCGCGTGGTCGGCTCCGGGCATGTTGACGCCGCTGGTGGTGGCGAAGACGATGTGTGTGATGTCGGACTTGCGGCCGCCCCACTCCTTGATGGCCTTGACCGCAGCCTCAGCGGCGAGCTTGGGCACCTGGACGACGACGATATCGTGGCGGGCGTTGAGCGAGGGCTCCATGTAGGTGCAGATGCCAGGGTTGGCCTTGAGCACCTCTTCCGTCAGAAACAAGTGGCGCTTGCGAATGCCGGACTTGTCGCCTGAAAGAGAACAATTTGGCACGGACCACGTCAATCTATGTTGCAGCAGGGAATTTCAATCCAAACTTGCCTCATTCAGACTATCAATCGACTAAGCACTTAACCTAAATTCATCGATCAACTGAATGTAATCGAGAAGCGCAATGGCGTAGCGATCACTTACAGATGCGCTTGAACTTGGCCTTGAGAGCTTCCTTGTCACTGCAATTGGTGATGTTGAAGAAGAAATCCGGGTAGTCGGACTGAAGGAACTCGGTGGGAGGCACAGCAGTGCCGATGCCCAACACACACGCCGGCCCATCAGCACGCGGCTGGCCCCGGAACACCACAGGGCTAGCAGCAGCTTGATCCTGGGCCATAGCTGACGACTCGCTACAACAGCGATTAAACTTGAGAACGAGAACCTCTGCTGATCGATGAGAGAATTAAACCGATTGCTTACTAATTTCTCGGGGATTGCTTCAGAGCATGGGAAGAGCTGGTGGTGGAGTAATCGAATGTACGACAGGTTTCGTGGTCTTGCGCTTTTTTATACTGAATCCTATGAGCAACAGGGAGTCGGATTCTTGACCGTGAGTGTTCCACAACAGCGTTGAACAGCGATGAATGAAAACTGGTCGACTGATTGGCCCACGAGGGCGCCTGGAGTGGAGGTCAGCATTGGAAATTATTAGCGTGTCGTTTTATTGGCGCTGTTAAAGTTAAAGTCTGTTGAGGATCTCTGACATGTAGAACTTTGCACATACAAAAGTACATGAGAAGAAATGATTTGTCAAATAAGCACAACTGTCAAAGAAAATGTGAGTGACATGTTGTATACGGTAACCACATGACAAATTGTACGTGACTTATTTTGACCTTGCTTATGATTTAACCCGAGGGGTCATATTCCAACAGAATCTCCTCCGTAGCTCTCAATGTACTCAACTTTTTACTTACATTCTGATGTCAAACTGGTCACCTCCTTATGATGCATTCACAAAGTGAAATTTTAGAATTCAAATCACAATTTGTATGAGTGATTGTGTGCTTTGAAAGAATTGTGGTAGGTAGGTTGGGGTTGTACATAACCTTGTAGGAAGTTGCAAGCTCATCATTGATTGGATCATTCATGATGCCCAAGTTCAAAAAGTGCACTATTCATGATGCCCAAGTTCAAAAGATGCTATGATCCAACTTTGGGGTGCAGGCACCTTCGGCGTTTAAGGGTTAAAAACCCATGAATCAACTTTATATAAACATCATCTTCAATTGAGATAAACTCTAAGACATCTTTTGATTAAGTAACTTTAGTCGATGACTGTATGAAAGATGGGATAGTTTGATTTCACTTGGGAAATCTTGCTAACGGATTTGAGTATCCGATTATTATGGTATGAACTTATTGCAATCATTGCATAGTACGTTACAAGATGACTACCAATAGTCATATTTTCAGTTATTTACTCTCATTAGTTCCGGAAAATATGACTATGCCCATAGTCATAAAACCTTGAATCTGTTACAGAGGGTAAACACTCATAACCCCAATTCCATTCAAATGGCATTATCCTTGTAAAATGGCACACCTCAACTTTCACAACTGTGATTCAAAAAACATGTGGTATAACATAATTTGAAGGTGATATCATGGAAAATTAGTGACAATGTATATAAAGAAGTGATATATTAAAAAATAAATAAAATGATATTATAGAATACACCATTCCATGTGAGCACATATGTAAGATTAATTTTGGTGTGACAAAATGGCACATGGCAAAGTGCCATTTTAACAATTTTGAGGTTTTATCTATGAGTGATTTTTCAAATATCAACTCGGCCCTTGTTAAAACAAACTATTATTTTTTTGTACTCTCCTTTTAGCTCAAATTTGCAATTCATTTTCCCAACTTTCCACTCTTGAGTTGTGAGTTTTAGATACACAAGTTTTTTGACTTCATATATAATGAATTGATGAAATTCAATGTGCCCCACACATTAACCTCTATCATTAATTATTTGAGGTTAAACATATTTGACAACCTTAACCCTTAACTGGGCCGTATGTTGAAAATCAACATTTTGGATGACTACAACAACTTTGAAGAGGCATAACTTCTTTATCCAGAGTCCGCTTTGGATGAAATCACTTGGGGTTGGGTCTCAATCAAGTCTTTATTGTGTGGTGAAATTTTCTTACCCATAAAATGAAGTATGAATAAATGGCATTCATTTTAGTGCGCGCAACTCTTGTTTTTGAGTTTTTAAACATGGGGCATGTATTACCATTGTGAGGCAATTATGGAAGACCGAAAAGATGTTTTGATGAATTTTTTTACATAATCATGATCTTAACATAAAGAGTAAAAACTTTCTACTAGGGAGATTTTAGATCCAAATATTTTTGGTGTTGGATTTGCAACGATACTTCTATCTTGAAAGAAAGTGATTAAATGAATGATTTTTGAGGAGCTATATCTCCTTCATTCACCGATAAATATTGACTTTATTTTTGGGATGGATTCCAATTAGAGTCTAGTTTTAGTGGTAGAAACCTTGAAAAAATCAAAGATGTATTAAAGATAAGGCATAGATTTTAGTGCAAAGAATTGAGTTTTGGGCTCTTTTTCCCTTGTAATGTTTTTGGTAGTTTTCACCATTGCAAGGTCATTATTTGCGCAAAGAAATTTTTATTCATGAATGTTTTCTCTTGAAGGGTGTTATTGAGATGAAGGTAAACATCTTCGTAATTGGTGATTTTTGCATTGCAATGAGTATATTGGTTGCCTTTTCACTTCAAAGTGAAAATGTTGAGATTTTGTGATGTTGTTTGAGTTAGTACTAATACGTTACAATTTTGCAATCTATGAGGCCTAATGACTTCAAATTTGACCCACATGATGTAGAATATGTTTACTACAAGAATGCACGATTGTGATCTGAATAAACTTACCTTTATTTCCATTTATTACACAATTCTTAAGAATGCAATTTTTTTTTTTTTTTTTTTTTTTTTTTTTTTTTTTTTTTTTACAAGTGAGTCAAACTATTTAGGGATTGAATAACACTTTGCGCCCCAAAGTTTGAAAATCCTTGTTGCCTACTCCATCAATGCCCAAGATTTTGTAATTGAACCTAATAGAATTGCATGATATGATAACTTTTTTAAATCTCATCAATATCAGAACTAATTAAATGACATATTTAACTAAATACGGACAATCCACGGTCTATAATTAAGAACAATAGTTGCAAAATGATTTCTAGAATATAGGTTCTATGAAGATACTCTTCAAATATGTAGATTTTAAGGTCATGGATGGAGGGATTTCCCCATGTTTTAAAGTCCATAAATAAGCCCAAAGTCCATATTTAGTTAAATGATGCATTTAAGTGAATTTACCATGAGATATCTCGGTTAAAATTTTGAAATCCTGAGTTTTTCTTTACGAACCTCTTCACAATTAGATTATTGTGAGATCTTAAATGACTTGAATTGGCTTGTAAGTAGACCAAATCTAAACATTTTCTGATAAACCATTGAATTCTTCACACGGATTCACATTCCATTAATTAATCATTTTATTACTTCTTGTTGTGTATAGTAATGTCATATGACTCATGAATGCTGAAGCTTTCAAAAACTATTCCAATGTTATTGAGTTAAAATTCAGATTAAGAAAGTAATACAAAATAGTGGGATATCTTAGAGAAATTTTTAACCCTCTTTGAAAAGAAAATGAGCCCTTTGTAATATTTATCAACTTTGAATTGTGTTTAGTTCACACTGAAAGAACTCTCACCATATGTATATGTCCATCGAACTATGGTGGGGTCTTGGACCTTGTTGTATAGGTACCCCAAAGCCCTTTGGGGAATACTATGTCAATTATTTTTAAGGCACTAGTAACTAGCTAGAATCTAGCATAGTTAAAGTGTCCACCCTCAAAAAGGGAAGGAGTATTGTCCCAATTTCCCCTTGTCTAGTGGGCAACAGGTTGTTAGAGCATCCCCACCCATACTTGTTAAAAGTGACTCTCTAAAAATGTTCATCTATTTTTGAAGAGCCCTTGATATCACACTCCCCCACCCTTAACCCCTGAGCGCCCCCTCCAAAAAGCCCGAAAATCAAGGTGTGCAGACCGTGCCCAAGCTTATCACGTGCATATTCTACAGAAATTGATTATTTTCAATTTCACCGTTGAGAAACATAAAGAACAGGGATGCAAAGGTGTGGGAAAATTTGGGATGGATTTCACCACACGGATTTGGTTCCTATAATGGTCAAACAATGGTTGACTTCTGATTGGTGGAATTCCTGGCGGACACATTTAGTCCGCAGGGGCGCTCATGGGTTAAGGACCCCTCAAACACCAAAAGTGCATGTGAAATAGTCAATGCACCAATCGCAAGTAGAATGTCAATTTAGTCAACTAAACTTAAGTTTGGAGGGCCATTTCTTGAAGCGCCATACTAGAGAGCCAAGAGACATTTTTGAAGGGCCCTTAGCATTTCTCATCCACTTATTGCGTGTGTCATACACTTGGTGAGTATGGGTGCGGATGCTCTTAGTATTACGTACACTTCATTCACGCCGACCCCTTAGAAAAAGGACTCAAGTTTCCATCTATCTCTCTGCATTTGTACTTTTTTAAACCAATTATTGTCACAATATGCCAATGAGCCCATGTGATTTCCATGGGGGTGTAAGGGGGTTCATTGTGCATTGGCTGGAATAAGGTGGACCACCAATTGAGCTGGTTTGTAAAGCACAAGTGAGTGGCTGAACATTCACCGTATCCGATTGATTCCACCTAACTTACAGCTATTCTCTCGATCCGATTCCTGTACGAGTCTGTGAAAATTGCGGAAAATTCTCAGAAACTGTTCCCTCAATCATAATGACTACCGACATGGTCAATAGCGATGACGTCGTAGGGTTGAGATTCAGACCATCTTCAACACAATGCCATTCTACAATGGCGACTTTCGAGTTTCAACGCCACTTTCAAACTTAGCCTGTGCCTCGTCGTGACACGTTGAAAAGCACCCCTGACGTCCGCTAGTTCCAAGTCGGACGCGAAAAGCGTACGACTACCCTTCACTCCGCCCCTACGCTCGTCATCAATGTCCTCACAAACAAGCTCCCCTGTTCCATTCCCTGCCTCTCATGCTCCTCCAAATACAGAGCTCTACTCTGACACCCACTCATTTCAAGTTCAGCTCAGTGCACTAGGATTTCTATAGAACTCGAGTAATGCAATTGGGATTTACACTTTAAACTTGTTAGATTCTACCCAATTCTATCACATCTGAGATAATAGAATCGCATTTCCATCGAAGCTGTTGTGTTGCTAGTTAGAAACCTTGAAGAAGTATCTGTGTGAATTTGCCTTTGCCGAGCAGAAGGATTAGTACAGCCAATTGCGAGTGACAGTTATCCAGGGCCGACGTTATGGCCCCCTCAGTCTACTGCAACGCTGCACAGGAGCCCCAGAAGGTGCTCCCTGGGCCTCGCACACCCTTCTGCAATGGAGTGTCGCCGGACCCTCTCAACTGGGCCAAGACTGCAGCCAAGCTGCAAGGCAACCATCTTGACGAGATCAAGGCCATGGTCGCCACCTACTTCGACTCCACCGAAGTCGCCATCGAGGGCGTCAACCTCACTGTCGGCCAGGTCACCGCTGTCGCTCGTCGCCCCGATGTCCAAGTCGTCCTCGACGCTGCCAACGCCAAGGCCAGAGTCGATGAGTCTTCCAATTGGGTGCTCAATAAGATCATGAATGGCGGTGACATCTACGGCGTCACCACCGGCTTCGGCGCCACCTCCCACCGCCGCACGCAGCAGGGCGTCGAGCTCCAGCGCGAGCTCATCCGCTTCCTCAACGCCGGTGTGCTCGTCCAGGGCCACTGCCTGCCCGCCGAGACCACCCGCGCCGCCATGCTGGTGCGGACCAACACGCTGATGCAGGGCTACTCCGGCATCCGCTGGGAGATCCTGGAGGCCATGGAGAAGCTGCTCAATGCCAATGTCACCCCTCAGCTGCCTCTCCGAGGCACCGTCACGGCCTCTGGCGACCTGGTGCCGTTGTCTTACATCGCCGGGCTGCTTACAGCCCGACCCAATTCCAGGGCCGTCACTGAGGATGGCCGCGAGGTATCCGCTTTGGAGGGCTTGCGACTGGCGGGCGTGGAGAAGCCTTTCGAGCTCCAGCCCAAGGAGGGCCTGGCGCTCGTGAACGGCACGGCCGTGGGGTCTGCATTGGCGTCCACGGTGTGCTTCGACGCCAACATCCTGGCTTTGCTCGCGGAGGTTCTGTCGGCATTGTTCTGCGAGGTGATGCAGGGCAAGCCGGAGTTCGCCGACCCCCTGACCCACAAGCTGAAGCACCACCCGGGCCAGATGGAGGCCGCGGCCGTGATGGAGTGGCTGCTGGAGGGCAGCGACTTCATGAAGGCGGCCGCCAAGCTGAACGAGACCGACCCGCTGAAGAAGCCGAAGCAGGACCGGTACGCGCTCCGGACGTCGCCGCAGTGGCTGGGGCCCCAGATCGAGGTGATCCGGACGGCCACTCACGCCATCGAGCGCGAGATCAACAGCGTGAACGACAACCCCATCATCGACGCGGCCCGGGGCATCGCGCTGCACGGCGGCAACTTCCAGGGCACGCCCATCGGAGTGTCCATGGACAACATGCGGCTGGCGGTGGCGGCGATCGGGAAGCTGATGTTCGCGCAGTTCTCGGAGCTGGTGAACGACTACTACAACAACGGGCTGCCGTCGAATCTGAGCGGCGGGCCGAACCCGAGCCTGGACTACGGCATGAAGGGCGCGGAGATCGCCATGGCGTCGTACCTGTCGGAGCTGAACTACCTGGCGAACCCGGTGACGACGCACGTGCAGAGCGCGGAGCAGCACAACCAGGACGTGAACTCGCTGGGACTGGTGTCGGCCCGCAAGACGGAGGAGGCAGTAGAGATTCTGAAGCTGATGAGCTCGACGTTCCTGGTGGGGCTGTGCCAAGCCATCGATCTCCGGCACGTGGAGGAGACAATGCAGAACGCAGTGAAGCAGGTGGTGTTGCAGGCGGCGAAGAAGACGCTGTTCGCGAGCAAGGACGGGGCACTGCTGCCATCTCGATTCTGCGAGAAGGATCTGATGCTGGTGGTGGAGCGGCAGCCGGTGTTCTCGTACATTGACGATGCATCGTCGGAAACATACCCGCTGATGGAGAAGCTGCGAGCGGTGCTGGTGAGCCATGCGCTGAAGGATCCATCACGGTCGGTGTTTGAGCAGATCCCGATCTTTGAGGCAGCGGTGCAAGAGAAGCTGCGCATCGTGGTGCCACTGGTGCGGGAAGCGTATGACAACAAGGGGCTGTCGGCAGTGAGCAACAGGATAGAGGCGTGCAGGACGTATCCGCTGTACAAGTTCGTGAGGTCGGAGCTTGGAACACAATTGTTGTCCGGATTGCGGACGGTATCGCCGGGGACAGAGATTGCAAAGGTGTTCGAGGCGATGTCGGAGGGCAAGCTGATGAAGCCTCTTCTGGAGTGCGTGCAAGGGTGGAATGGAGCCCCTGGCCCCTTCCCCTTGTAGACCTGGTTGGTTACATTCATTTGTAGAAGCATGTAGAGGATTTCTTAGTTAGGTAGAGAAACTCGCAATTTTGCAGTCTTAGATTGTAGCATCTGTACATTACATGCAGCACGAAGCTCTAAATTGGGCTGTGCTGAATTCAATTACGTGGACGCATTGTCCACTTTTGATTCAGAACAAGACCTGTCGTCCATTTTATCTACCTTGACATTTGTAGTGTGGTATGTACTGTACAGCGCGATGTTTGTCTAATGGATCAAATGTTCTGTCATATGTAAGAGTACTCGCAGAGATTAAGGAAGCTTTCCGAAGTCTGAGGTCGAAGGTTTAGCTGAATCGTTCATTTCGCAGTCTAGTATTTCAATATGATCGATCTTATGAGAATCAAATGAAGAAGAGGGGTGAGTTGTGGGTTTATTATGCAACAAATGTAATATGGAGAGGCAGTGATGAACGATTCTTTTTGAGAATAGCTACGCTCTCTCTTACTGGGAGCATGATGGTGTATTTCGAAACATGACTAGAAGCCTGCCTTGTCATTTGACGCTGTCTACCTTGACATTTGTAAAGGTTTCATTGAGAATCGCAAATTGTGTGACACACATTTTGCCGGTTGGGCCATTTCTCATCATGTGCATCGAATCGTTAATGAGTGACTAGATTGGACTTATGCGTTCAAGGGAGTTGGCTAGGCTGCAACCGAAACATGTCTTGCAAGCAACACTCAGCAACACTTGCCAACCATTTTACTCCGTATGATTTTTATGTGTTCCTTTATATTTGGTTGGGAGTCAGAATCAATGGTAATTTGACGAATTGCGGAGATCAATGAGATCTTTTTAAGATAGCAGGCCAACAGTACAATCTGCCAGGTCAAATTTCTCCATTCAATCTGTCAGATACAACCATTTGAATAAGAACTTGCATTACTGACATGACTTTCGATAATCCTTCTGAACTTCTCCAAGATGAAGATCAAACATCTTGAGGTCCAGCTCATGTGTTCGGGTTTCAAACCTCAAAATAAAACTCCATTCCCAGCAATAAGTGACAGAGAAAACCGGTTGAGACTACAAATGATGTGCTCCCTGCAGTAGCAGCAAATTATTCAACTAGTCAATGAATAATATACATTTATCCAGCCGTCGCTAGGATTTCAATTTGATATCACAACTCACAGCGGTGTAAAAAACGGCTTGGAGTCGCAGACTCTGCAACTGACCCTAAAATAAAATCAGCCGAGTACTATTCGTCTCCTTCGGGGACTCATGGCGATTCAATTTTGATGAAATCCTGGCAAGAAGTTTAAGCTGTAGAATTGGCAGCTGCCCTGAGTACGAGAACTTCCAGCGTCAGCCCTGGTCCGAACCCGATGAAGAACCCAAACTCGCTACCCTCGCCCAGCGTGCTTAATCCCATCTTCATGGACCTCTTCCGAATTTGGTCCAGCACGAATAACACCGATGAGCTCGACATGTTCCCATACTCTGACAATATGTCGCGGCTGCCCTGCATCTTGTCCTTCGTCAGCTTCAGCTTCGCCTCCACCTGGTCCAAAATCGCCGGGCCTCCAGGGTGCACCGACCAGAACATATCGTTCCACTCCGGCGACCCCACGCACTTCCGTGCCTCGTTCAAAAACTTCTCGATATTCTTCGAGATCAGCCCGGGCACGTCCTTCATCAAGTGGAAGATCAGCCCCGCCTCCGTCAGATGCCCATCGATGGCACCATCGCTCTCGGGAAGAATCGTCTCCCCTGCCCAATGAACCTCAAACAGCGCCTTCTCCACCTCTGGCTTTGGGTCCGCCCCGACCACATACACTCCCGCGCCATCGCCGAACAGGGCTGACCCCACCAGCCCGTCCAGATGGTTCTCGCTCGGGGCACGGTACGTCACGGCCGTCACCTCGCTGCACACCGCCAGCACGCGCGCGCCCTTGTTGTTCTCGGCCAGGTCCTTGGCCACCCGCAGGACGGACGCCCCACCGAAGCATCCCGTCTGGTACATCATCACTCGCTTGACGCTGGGCTTGAGACCCAGCAGCTTGGCCAGCGCGTGGTCGGCGCCGGGCATGTTGACGCCGCTGGTGGTGGCGAAGACGATGTGTGTGATGTCAGACTTGCGGCCGCCCCACTCCTTGATGGCCTTGACGGCAGCCTCGGCGGCGAGCTTGGGCACCTGGACGACGACGATGTCGTGGCGGGCGTTGAGCGAGGGCTCCATGTAGGTGCAGATGCCAGGGTTGGCCTTGAGCACCTCCTCCGTGAGAAACAAGTGGCGCTTGCGAATGCCGGACTTGTCGCCTGAAAGAGAACAATTTGGCACGGACCACGTCAATCTATGTTGCAGCAGGGAGTTTCAATCCAAACTTGCCTCATTCAGACTAAGCACTTGACTAGATTCTTTCCATCAGCTCAAATTGGTCGAGAAGTTCAGTGGCGTAACGATCACGTACAGATGCGCTTGAACTTGGCCTTGAGGGCTTCCTTGTCATTGCAATTGGTGATGTTGAAGAAGAAATCGGGGTAGTCGGACTGAAGGAACTCGGTGGGAGGCACAGCAGTGCCGATCCCCAACACACACGCTGGCCCATCAGCCCGCGGCTGGCCACGGAATACCACAGGGGTGGCAGCTACTTGATCTTGAGCCATAGCTAGCTAGCGACACTCTAAGACACCGATGGAGCTTCGGAACTTGAACGTGTACTGAAAGATCTCAGTTTCTCAAAACGTGAGATTGCTGATTATGAAGAGAGATATGGAAATTTGTTGCTTTCTTCCTGATCGAAGATTTGGTTCAGTACATGAGCTGAAGTGGTGGTGGAGTGCTGGAATATATGACTGGTTTCGTGGTGTGGCTCTTTATAGAGAAGCACAGTTGTCGGAGTCGTGAACGAGAATGCTCACAAGAAGCGTTGAACAGCTGGGGAGGGACGATTAGTTGACTGGAATGGCCCACCAGGGCGACTGGAGTGGAGGTCAATTCCATGCGTGTTTCGTTGACACTGGAAAAGTTGAAGTGAGTTGAGGCTTTTTGATATGTTGATATTGTGGTAGACCACATTAGTGGTGTTTGTATGGAATATTATGTGAATATCGCCAAATTAGTATGAGATGGTATGTGATTAGATTCCAATTTGAATTTGATGGTAGTCTGTAACTATGGAATGGTATGTGAAATTTAAGACCTTGAACAACAAAAATCCATGAGAAAAAATTCTTTGCGCAAATAATGATCTTGCAATGGTGAAAACCGTAGAAAACTTATGAAGGGAAAATAGTCCAAACTTAACCCTTTGCACTCAATTCTATGCTTTATCTTCAATATATCTTTAATTTCATCAAGGTTTCTACCACTTAATAAAGACTTAGGTTGGAATCTATCCCAAAAAATAAAGGGTTATGACTTGTTTTTAAGACTAAGGCAAGAAGGGGTAGTCTTCCAAAGAAAAGTGTGTCAGGGAAGGCTCCTCAACACAAGAGGGGGGCAGCTACTGCAGTAAACAAAGGTACTATGAGAAGGGTTGGTCTCCATCCTTACTTCCACATGGTGCCAAGGAGAGTCGGCGTGGCTTTAAGGGAGGAGGCTTGGCTTAGGGCCTCACTCTTGCACCTTGGGCATTATGGTATGCTTGACGTGTGCATTCCGAAACATTGGGAAGGAAAATTGTCCCGCTACAAAACAGTCCCCGTGAAAAGTGGTATCAGTTCACCGTTGTTGTGGCCCTAATTACTCACAACGATTTTTCCCTTACTAAGCCTTACTTGATAGAGGAATCACGGCTCACTTTGTTAATAACAACTCGCCACAACTTAGCTAACACTGCACATGCCACGCACACACAATGTTAGCACCACTACTGATTAAGGTGTTCAACCCACCTGAACTCCCTCAACTCGGACCACTATGGACCAAGAGCCATTACAAAAAAAAAAAAAAAAAAAAAAAAAAAAAAAAAAAAAAAAAAAAAAAATCATTTTCATGGTCATTGGTCTTGGCCAAATGTCCCTACCATAATAAACCAAAAACTCATTTTTGAGTAACTTGGTTAGTCTTGTAGTGTAAAGAGCATTTTGACCAGAAATAAGTTTGAGCTTCATTTTCTTACATAAATCCTCATAATTCTCTCTTTTACGCTCCCTTATTCCTCCTTTCATTTTAAATATTTGAACATTAACGAAGTCATAATTATTGAGCCTCATGGTCTACTTGATTGTAGTTGAGTGGAGGCATTCGCTTCGACTCAATTAAAGTCAAGGAGACCATGGAAACAATATCCAATATGGAAAATTTACCATATTTTGGGGACCTCAAAGTTAGTGTTCAATCTCCTATTTTTAAAGGTACAGTAGTGAAAAGCCAAATGGGACAAAGAGCACTTTACTCTCCAATCACAAATTGTAAAAGGCCTCAGGCAATCTTCATGGTCCATAGTACAAAGTGACCAAAAGGGTCAACGCCCCCATGTTATCCTAAGGGACCTCTCCGTAGCATGTTAGAGCATCCCTATTAGCCGTGCGAAGGGCCCTCGCCAACGGAAATTGGCGGGCCCGCACTGAAACAGTACCCCAATGGCCGCGCCACCCCTCCTTCCACCTTTCCGCCGCACTCTATTGCAGCCCAGCTCACGGCCTCACGCCAAGTTTTCTCTCGTTGCAGGGAGACATTTTCCACACTCTATTGCGTAGTCAACGCCATGATGGCACCTCTGTCACTGCGACTCTGATGAGAAAGAAAGCACAATCACAAATGCAAGGCCCCACCCTCCCTAGCCACACCCTCCCCAACAACGAGGACATGCCGAACGGCCTGGCCCCGCCACGTCACCACACCAAGGCTGTTTGGGGGCTCTGTAGCGAGCTTCCATTGGGGCCAAATCCCTCCATTTTGTCGCACGCTCATGTACGTCCCTCGCCATTATCTATTAGCGCGTCCCAATGGCGCGGAACCATTGGGGATGCTCTTAAGGGCTTATACCCGAGCACCCTTTAATTAGACTCCATCCATAATTTGAACTTACAGGAGAGAATCCCGATTAAATTTAGTGTCTGCCATAGGGATAGAGGAACTGCAGAAATTGCGCAGAAATTGCTGTCTCAATCATGAGATATACTGACATGGTCAACAATGAAGACTTCACAAAGGAATTTTTTATCACCATCAACAAAATGACAACGAAAAGTGCACCAGTTTCAACCCAACTTTCAAACTTAGTATTCGTCCCATCGCATCACATTCGCTCATTCCTTGTCGGGCGAAAGGCGCGTCAACTTCGGCACCTCGATGCCTCCCATACAGTCAATGCCACCACCACTGGCTCACTGTTACATTCTCTGCCCACACTCATCGCTATATAAATACAGACCTCTACCCTCTCATTTCATCACTTCAGGTACAACTTCAAACCCGTGTCCTGCCATCACAGCTGAAGGCTGCAGTTAAATATCAGATTGTCCAGTTCCATTCACGAACGCAGCTGACAGGACCAAGAAGGATTCATACACATTTCCGACTCGAAGACTACACGATTCCACTCCTACCAAAGTTGTTCGACATTCGGATTGCAAGGCGAGTGGTGAAGAAGATTCTGACGATAGTTAAATTTTTGCCTAGCAAAACGGATAGTAAGTACTGCCATTTGCGAGTGACAGTTATCCACGGCCGAAGTTATGGCCCCCTCAGTCTACTGCAACGCTGCACAAGAGCCCCAGAAGGTGCAAGCTGAGCCTCGCACACCCTTCTGCAATGGAGTGTCCCCGGACCCTCTCAACTGGGCCAAGACTGCAGCCAAGCTCCAAGGCAACCATCTCGACGAGATCAAGGCCATGGTCGCCACCTACTTCGACTCCACCGAAGTCGCCATCGAGGGCGTCAACCTCACTGTCGGCCAGGTCACCGCCGTTGCTCGTCGCCCCGATGTCCAAGTCGTCCTCGACGCTGCCAACGCCAAGGCCAGAGTCGATGAGTCTTCCAATTGGGTGCTCAATAAGATCATGAATGGCGGTGACATCTACGGCGTCACCACCGGCTTCGGCGCCACCTCCCACCGCCGCACGCAGCAGGGCGTCGAGCTCCAGCGCGAGCTCATCCGCTTCCTCAACGCCGGCGTGCTCGTCAAGGGCCACTGCCTGCCCGCCGAGACCACCCGCGCCGCCATGCTGGTGCGCACCAACACGCTGATGCAGGGCTACTCCGGCATCCGCTGGGAGATCCTTGAGGCCATGGAGAAGCTGCTGAACGCCAATGTCACCCCCAAGCTGCCGCTCAGAGGCACCGTCACGGCCTCCGGCGACCTGGTGCCGTTGTCTTACATTGCTGGGCTGCTCACTGCTCGACCCAATTCCAGGGCCGTCACTGAAGATGGCCGCGAGGTGTCCGCATTGGAGGGCTTGCGACTGGCGGGCGTGGAGAAGCCTTTCGAGCTCCAGCCCAAGGAGGGCCTGGCGCTCGTGAACGGCACTGCCGTGGGGTCTGCATTGGCTTCCACGGTGTGCTTCGACGCCAACATACTGGCTCTTCTGGCGGAGGTTCTGTCGGCGTTGTTCTGCGAGGTGATGCAGGGCAAGCCGGAGTTCGCCGACCCCCTGACCCACAAGCTGAAGCACCACCCGGGCCAGATGGAGGCCGCGGCCGTGATGGAGTGGCTGCTGGAGGGCAGCGACTTCATGAAGGCGGCCGCCAAGCTGAACGAGACCGACCCGCTGAAGAAGCCGAAGCAGGACCGGTACGCGCTCCGGACGTCGCCGCAGTGGCTGGGGCCCCAGATCGAGGTGATCCGGACGGCCACTCACGCCATCGAGCGCGAGATCAACAGCGTGAACGACAACCCCATCATCGACGCGGCCCGGGGCATCGCGCTGCACGGCGGCAACTTCCAGGGCACGCCCATCGGAGTGTCCATGGACAACATGCGGCTGGCGGTGGCGGCGATCGGGAAGCTGATGTTCGCGCAGTTCTCGGAGCTGGTGAACGACTACTACAACAACGGGCTGCCGTCGAATCTGAGCGGCGGGCCGAACCCGAGCCTGGACTACGGCATGAAGGGCGCGGAGATCGCCATGGCGTCGTACCTGTCGGAGCTGAACTACCTGGCGAACCCGGTGACGACGCACGTGCAGAGCGCGGAGCAGCACAACCAGGACGTGAACTCGCTGGGGCTGGTGTCGGCCCGGAAGACGGAGGAGGCGGTGGAGATTCTGAAGCTGATGAGCTCGACGTTCCTGGTGGGGCTGTGCCAAGCCATCGATCTCCGGCACGTGGAGGAGACAATGCAGAACGCAGTGAAGCAGGTGGTGTTGCAGGCGGCGAAGAAGACGCTGTTCGCGAGCAAGGACGGGGCACTGCTGCCATCTCGATTCTGCGAGAAGGATCTGATGCTGGTGGTGGAGCGGCAGCCGGTGTTCTCGTACATTGACGATGCATCATCGGAAACATACCCGTTGATGGAGAAGCTGCGAGCGGTGCTGGTGAGCCATGCCCTGAAGGATCCATCACGGTCGGTGTTTGAGCAGATCCCGATCTTTGAGGCAGCGGTGCAAGAGAAGCTGCGCATCGTGGTGCCACTGGTGCGGGAGGCATATGACAACAAGGGGCTGTCGGCAGTGAGCAACAGGATAGAGGCGTGCAGGACGTATCCGCTGTACAAGTTCGTGAGGTCGGAGCTTGGAACACAATTGTTGTCCGGATTACGGACAGTGTCGCCGGGTACGGAGATAGCGAAGGTGTTCGAGGCAATGTCGGAGGGCAAGCTGATTAAGCCTCTTCTGGAGTGCGTGCAAGGATGGAATGGAGCTCCAGGCCCTTTCCCTGTGTAGACTCTTCACTCAATTGTGTCATAAGTAGGAATCAGTTACGTAGGTCATTAAACCCACCAATTTCCGAGTCACTATGGATGTGAATTTTGTACATTACAATGAGCACCAAGTCCCACATTGGGCAGTGCAAATTCAATTATGTGGATACATTGTCCACATTTTCCGCACAGAAGTTGTGTCGAGTATTTCACCTTTCTTGATGTCCGAATTTCATGTAGCACAAAGATCATTTAGCAGGTCATTCAGAGAATGTTTCATCTCTTTTCCACGTTACCTTGGATGTGCTACATGTTCAAGAGCCTTTCTGTCTCCAGGTACGCGAAATTCATTTCCAGGTAAGTGGTGTTGGAGCTCATACTGATATTGCTCCTATGCATAAATTTGATGGTGCGGTGTCACTTCGCTCAATTATGAGAGTATATTCCGAACCGATAAGAGATTTGCAACTGGGGGAGAGGTTAATCGAACAGCTCAATTGTGAAGGCACATTTGCCAAGTGATGAAGGGATGCTAACATCAATGCCACTCAGATATCATAGTGGTAGCGACCGGTACACTTCACGTGATTGCACCTCATTGAAGTGGAAATGCTTATGTTTTGACTCAGCATGCCCTCGCATCTGCACAGGATTCATCTCAGCGGGAAATGAAAGGTTACCAAATCGAGTGAAAAGGAGCTTTGCAAATTAAGCATATTGTGCTTCGGTCATTTTCATCGCATCGTTCGCGAATAATTCGGGTTGAAGCATGCTTTCGATATTCATTCTGGTTACAATCGATATTTGTCATGTAAGAACCGTTTGTCAAGTATTCAAGGGAGCCTTTTCCGGAGTCTGTCCACCTTCCTGCATAGATATTCGAAACGTTTGGAAGTAGCATTATCATAAATTTGCAAGGTTCTATCTTATCCAACGTAGAGTGAATGTACGACAAATTTTAATGGATTTTAATATTATTTTGGTTGAGATAAATTTGGTATTAGACTTGCAGTGATGTTTTCCTACTGAAAGAACTAAATATGACATAATCCTTGGGTGCTGTATCTTCCTCATCCCCTAAGGTTTGAATGTTATTTTGAGGGATGAATTTCAATTCAAATCAGATTTTGTGATAAAAATGTTAACTCAATCCAAGATATTATGAAAATATGGCATACATTTAAGTGCAAGGATTAGTTTTGAGCTCTAATATTAAGGAATACTGAAGAGCACTTGTGACATAAAGTCGATCAGCAAGCAGTCTTTCAAATATTCTACTCGTTAACAGCTAATTAACACCCACTGCATGACGATCAGGCAATTGCGCAGCAAGTGAAACAGGAGTCTAAGCACCCCATCACTTGAAAAACAGTTCACCGAGCCAATAACTTAATAATGAGCAAAACCTCTACAACGCTAATATACATCACCGGTCAGGAAAAGTATGTAGTCAGCACATCATAAATCTACACGAAATAAGGAAAAACTGGTTCCTAGAGCAGGCGAAGTTTCAAGACAGTGATATACCCTCAAGACGACTAGGGTCCGCTCTCCCTGTCGGTAAATACTCTTCCATAGCAATGACCGAGGTGTGGGAGTTACTTGTTGGCCAGACGCTTGCGTTTGAAGTAGGAAATCGCCAATGCCGTTGCCACTCGGAAGAGGAGGCAGTACAGCGCCAGGACTAGCATATCAAGAGGGACGCGATCGTGATGCAGGCTTCGATTTGTCTTGAGGGTGGTCCAAACAAAAGCGTTGCGAACGTCGTCTAGGCGCTTGCAATCACATAGTGGACATGCAGCTGGATTATTGAGACAAGCTAGATTCCGACCTGCATCCAGGCACGTTGCCTTGTTGGTGTCGCAGAAGAAAGCGATGGAAGTCAGAGCATTCAGTACCCACTGGATCGGGTTCGTCCAAAATATCCAAATAATAGGCTTCAGAATCATGCTTTTGGGGACCACGGAGCCTCCTGTCGATGTCCAGAACCCAATGATGATGGGAACAAGAACAGCCGCAACCTGCACATGAACACACGATCATACACACCTATACCTTGTTGCTCAAAGCTCACATCAACAATCATCGAAAAGTAAGTCAGTCGGGAGGCATCACTAGATAAATTGAATGTTTCGAAATTCAGAAACATACCTGAGGAACTGGACTTATTACGACAAGAAATATGCCCAAGAACGTAATGGCCAGACTGAACTCGAAGAGAACGAAGTAAAACTTAAAGAATTGAGCAGCTGAGTGGACTGCCATTTGCGCCATGAGACAGAACACAAAACAGAAGATCATGGTCGACACAGCCAAGTATGGTACCTGTCAAAGTCCATCACAGAAAACTATCAGTGATTGGCGAACTATTGGTAGAGATAATACATCCAAAATCATACTTAGCAGCTTCCAGAACGATAAATCAGAGGAAGACTCAATGGTAGCCATCTCAAACATCTCAGGCTGATTGGCGAACTGTAAGACCGTAGGTTTAACATGCAGAGTTTACGGATACTCAATTCAGCTCATAACATTCTAAGGGTGCTCAACAGTGGGCCTGAAAAGAAGACTTTAAGAACGTAGTTAGAGACATGGCCATTCTGTCATTTCCTGGTCATAGTGGCTCGTCTGTATGTCTACACTACGACCGGCAGGATGAAGATTATAGCAGTCAGATTATGGGTCGAATACGAAGCCTGTAATATAATAGTTGGTGTCATGGAGTACACATTACCTCCCCAAAAGTCCACGCCAAATTGTACACTATAACGTGGAATTGGTTTGTCACTTGTTCTCGCTCAACCGTAACTGCCATCCTTAAGATTTGAGGAATGACGTTCTGCGCATTGCTGATAGCCAACAGCACGCACAGAATGAAAAGACTTTGACTCTTGACATTCATGTTGATGTTCGTACGAGGGTCGATATTAAAATACACCGAGCCCAGAATAAGAGCCAATCCAAGCGCGCCTGTCATTCTCCCAAAGTTGTAGCTCGTGTTGCGCCAGTAGATTCGCTGCATTCTCAGCATGGTCTCCCGGGCAAGAATCGAAAACGGAGCACGGAAACCGGATTCCAACAATTCCGGCCCGTTGTGACCTTTGGATCGGCGGAGATTTTGCAGCTCAATGTGATTACGAAGAGCCAAGTCGCTTACTCGATATTCAAACGCATAATCCCTAGTTGCTTTGCGGTCCGCAGAACCATCCCCAATCAGGTCAATCGCGTACGTAATTGGGTTTTTGTTTAAAGGGCATCGTGGTGTGCCAGGAATTGATTCGAAATAATTCTGCAGAAATTTCAAGGGATATCAGTCTACCTATATTAGCAGAGGTCCAGAAGCTGATATTAACAAATTTCCTGAAAGCACTGGGGTTAAGGAAAAGGAAAGGAAGAGTATTTACAATGAGAATCTCTCCATTAGGTCCGGCTGGACCGAAATATACAGTTTGGCCACCTTTTTTCAGTAGTTGGACATTACTGAAGGCTGAACACTGCCAAGGGCTGGGCTGCTGCATGCACGCTATCACAAGCTTTCCAGTGTCCGCAATTGCCTGCATGGATGCCCCCAGGTAGATTATCAACAATCACTAATTTTTATGGACCAGCAAACGCACTGATATACGAGTAATCTACAATCGCTCGCTTTACGACCCGGTGAGCCGCACCAGGATTGATAGAATTTCATTTTAAAGTGATGTTACTTGTATGAACAACCAGCAGAACGTTCCTAGACGACGACTTGGTATTCTTTACTCTTGCCGACCGTCGAAATCAACAACATAAAAGATAATGAAAACTCATCATAATCCAGAAGCTGAGCTTGGAATTAAAGGGAGACCTACCTTGAGACACTCCATGATATGTCGGGAAGCGTGACTGTCAAGTCCTTTCATTGGATCGTCCATAAAGAGAACACTTGGATTGCCAGCAAGTTCCGTGGCGATAGCAACCCGCACAGTCTGCTCTTTGCTTACCTCCTCATTGCCAGTTGACATGAGGATCATGTTGGAGAGATGGCTGATTTTCATTAGTTTCAACACCTGCATTCACAATCTTCAAATGTCACATACTTTTTTTCTGCCACAGCCGATCTGGCAAAATATGTTGAGTGATTTCTCGTCTACAGCAATTCGATTATTACAAGCAAGCCCGAAGCTTCTAAAATTAGGCTGAAAAAGTGGTACTCGAAGGGACCAGTATCACTCGGTTTGAAAGGAAATGTCATTTACCTCCTCAGCGAAATATTTCCGTTCTTTTATTTGAACTTTTTTGCTCAATCTCATGGCAGCACTGTACTCTATCCCTTCTCGAACCGTCAGGTATGGAGCATAAGCCATGGCATCTTCCACATAACCCTCCACATGAGCAAATGTATCCCGATTCCTTGGATATCCGTTCACTAGGATTTGGCCTCCGATTCGTGCTAGTGAAACCTTTCGCCCTGAACGACAGCCCACGTTGTTACTAACAATCTGAAAAAAGATAGCAAGGCAACGGACATCAAATCTGAGAAGGAGCTGAGTTTTTAATACTACAACGAAGAGGGAGGAAGTCTGAAACCGTATCGACTAGACCAATAAAGAAAATCGCTGACATTCAACGGCCTCCCTGAACCCCGAATACAACTTGAACACTCGACTCTCTTACCAAGTGGTATCAGCAAGACGAAAGACAAATTGTAGAAGCTCAAATTGATTGGTTCGTAAAATGACATTTGCAAGAGTTACGAATGAGTTGCTCGACATTTTTTACGTACCTGCCAGGCAATTTAGTAACGTTGATTTACCAGCCCCATATCCTCCTAGAAGTGCAACCATCTCTCCAGGCTTTCCCCAGCCGGATACGTAGTTAAGGACTTGTCGCGTCTGACCTATAGCAGGTATCATGATGTCGTAATTCAGCTCATGCCACGAAAGTGTGATAGGAATTGACACGAGAGAAAGCTTTGACTCGGATCGTCCCCACTCTTCGTCCATGGCTTGGACGTCATGCTGTTCACCCGATGAGAGTTTTACCTGCACAACCATCAAAACTTTCTATCAACCGTAGCCATTCAAAAAATTCGAGGGCACGGGAAGAGCTGGTGCAGCGGGAAAAAAAATTCCTCATTTCGTACTAGACGATTCGAATTCACGGTTCAGGTAAAGCAACAGAACAACATGGAGAAGTTCAACTACCTCCATGTACGGAGAGAGGGTTTGTGGAACATGACGCTTTTTAGACAGAGCATAATAAGCTCCGAGGTTCAAGAGCACAATCCATCCCAATATCACACCAACAGCAACAGCTATCCAACTGTTGCTTGTGTAGAATTGCCCTCGAGCTAAATAGGCATGGCCTACTGTGTTTGTTGATCTGCCGACACACTGAGGAAGATTTGCGAGGTTTTGCACTGAGCTGCATAGTTCGCCATAACTCTTCGAGTTATATTCATTGAGCATCAGGGCCGTGATAGCCCACTGTAGCGGGTCAATGTAATATGCCCAAATCCAGTACTTCGGAACCTGTAACCGAGGGAGCAGGAATCCAGCGAAAAGAATGAATATTGCTACGAGGATACCTGAAACATCACGAAACACGATACAGTAAGTTCAGAGGAAGGATTATTTCAGGAGTCAAATATCGTAATGCCTGACTACAGTAACAAAACTTATCAGGGTAATGTCGACCCTGCTGCTTGTGAGGTATCACGGCTGCTGATCTTCAGAACTATAAAATGTTGAAGCATGTATGAAGGTCTTACATTGCTCAAGCTCAATTGAATGTAACAAGTAAAGCGGTTGATACCTATGATAGCGTTCGCAGCATCACGATCAGGAGCAAAGTATGCCATGAAACGAACCAAGGACGCTCCGTTGATGGTAGACAGAGTCATAATCAGATAGTAAACCCAAAAGTGCCAACCGCCATCGTCGAGACTTAGGCCACACATGAAGTATGTTACAACTGACCACAAAGTTGCCTGCCGTCATAAGTAGAAATAATTCAGATTCTCCCAAAAAGTGGAATGGAAATATTTGGAATAAATGGAAATCAAAACATAGGCATGTATCTACCTAGGTGGAACATGATTGCAAGAAATCAACACTATTCTAAATTTTTAACAATCAGTGATTACAAGAAGAATATGTCTACCCAACCTCGAATATATGATGACAAATTATCAGAAAGACACACAGCATCAGCCTATAAGAAAGACACTAAATCTAAAAGGTGAATTCAAAATTTCTATTTAACGATCCTGTTAACCCTTAAACGTCATATGCTGTCCTGATACCACACCCAAAATCTCTTTTAAAACTCCACTTTTAGCATTATTCTATTTTTAATTTGCGTGAGCTCTATTCTAAGAAAGTATAGATCTCTTTAAGGTGCTCACTTCGGAATTTTAAAAATTCCATTTGGTATAATGGAGTGTAAGTTATGAGCAAGATTCTCTCAAAAAAAAACCCAACCCCTCGGGCTGGGTCTGACGTTTAAGGGTTAAGTTTAAATATGCAGAGGAAATCTAGAAATCCCAGTCAATGTTGGGTGAGAAGATAAATATCCGAGTGGAACTCGAACCTCAAAAACAGAATAAGGCAGGCTACCAAAAAACTTCGCAAACAGGAAAGACGCAGGGCGGTAGAAATGAGCCCCTTGCTGTTTGTAATAGATTGCCCGCTCCTCTAATAGACCTGGAAGTTGTCCCAAGTTGATGAGGGTCATGTTCATTGCGGAGACGAAAAAGACAGCACGCTTCAAGTTCATAACGAGCTGTTTAGGGTCGTTCTTAATTCGGAAAAATACAATTCCAGTATAGACGCTCATTATCAAAACCTGCAACCAAACCTCTGATCAAGTTATCTTCGTGCTGAAACTCCAAGAACGAGCTGAGTAATGTAAGCAATATATACATGCAGGCGTGAAAGCCGGGCCCAATACAAAACAGAACCAGAAAAGTATTTACCACATACCAGGGGATAACAACGGGTAAACATCAACTAATTACTTGGTTGCCTTAAATCGAGTTTGAAGGTATTCTTCTAATATTTTCAATTAGAAATTAGTGTTGCCTCTTGCGGTGAAAGGGAGAAACACATGTTTCTTTAAAGACAGTCTTGTTCCCGCTTAACAATCCGATATACTATTTGCAGAATGGTTGCACTCATATTGAACCCAAATGAAAAAAATCAAAGAAGCAAACGTCACACTCAGTTCACAATGAGAAGCATACCTGTGCCAACCGAAGTTGAAGGCCCAGTTTGTTACGCCAATTCACTTTCAACTCCCGCTTCAGAAGAAGCTTGCTTTCCGGCTTAAAGTCCAAGACATAATCACTCTCAAACTGACGAAGGTAACACCCTGTGGCCTGAGAAAATTCAGTGCTGTAATTTCAGTTAAAGACAACGCATTGCCAGAATAAATCCATGCATAAGAATCATGCCAGGTTGCGCTTCGCTAACCAGGTCAAAAATCTAGAACGAAGTTTTACTGCACGAACCCAATCCAAATCGTTCTTGCGTTCTGGTAAGCCAAGGTTCATAGAAATGCACTATACTGCAAGTCGAAGAAAGGGTGCAAAAGTAGGGAGATGAGGCACCTCAGGAGTTTCCAAAGGTCTCTCTAGCTGCAACCGAACCGGTTCTGCGACTGCATCAATAGCCTCAGCGAGAGGGCCTTCGAACGAGCCATTACTTTGAAGATCGTCGGTCTTAAAATACTTAAGCATTCCACCAGCTCCCCCCACAGCAACAACTTCATCTCCAGGTTGAATTATGGATGTGTGATCCATAGAAACTTCCGCGAGGCTTCCACCTTTCTCAATGACGCCTGCCACCAGAGGAGAAACAGGACCAGCCGAACGTCCACTACCAATTTTCGGTCGTCCTTCCGTAAAGCCAAGTCCCAATGGCTTACGACCCTAAACATTCCAAATTCATGTTCAGATTCAAAATGCATGCCGATATCCAAACGAACAGACACTCCCATCTCTGCCTCATCAATGAACATGTCTCAGTTGAACCAACTGACCATGAGCTTCGCATCAAAGGGAGAGGTAGACACTAGGACTAAGCACTCTACGATCGCACCAAATTCTAAAACCGTTTATTCTCCAATGAGCTTCTCAACTAATTTCATAAAGTTGGCTATGCGCGGTGAATACCGCACTGTCTCGGTCCATATCAACTCAAAGCGGGAAGCATTTTAGAACTTAAGAATTTAATGACACTAGTACAACCATGAACACGATGAAAAAGCCCCAGTTAAGAATGATCAAGGACGGGGAAAGTTGCCATCTTATCTGATACCTGTACCCAATGCTCCTGAACCAAATCAGTATTGTCAATCACTCGACGGATGTCCCTGAATGTCGGAGACAAGAGGAATTGAGTAACGAAGTCTTCACGGCTCAAGCGCGCACATCCCGGTTTCAGATAGCGGGCTCCCTCTGAAGTAGTAACGTCCGATAAAAATTCACACGTACTTAGATGCTTGGGCTTGAGATATCTGGAAATTATGACTGGAATCTGATTAGAGGAAGAACAGCAAACTCGCGCTTTCGATAGATGAAGTATCCTAACACTGGCTTGCATGTAGAAGTATCAGTATACCAGTCATTTCGGCCAGCTTACCCAAGATTCTGAAAGTATGGTAACACGTCCTCGCGCGGCCCTTGGTACATGACGTGGCCACCATCCAGAACTATAATGCGATCGAAAAGGCTATATGTCTCCTCGGAAGGGTTGAGAATAGACGCAAGAACTACACATTGGCGGACTCTTGTGAAGATGCGCATGCTTGTCACCATGTCGAAGGTAGTAGCATCCGACCCTGTTCAAAATTGATCCAACGAGAGTTGCGAATTATGATCGTCAGTTACGAGTTACGAGTTACGAATTATGATAGTCTAGCTATGATTCAAAAATCTTTACAACTGAGCCGTGTACGGAGTACGCCACAAGATGTAATAGACTAAGCTCTGTCGATAACGAACCTACACCAGCGTTTAATTGATCAAAAATGTAGATAGCGTAGGTCCCAGCCACCACTTCGGCAGTTGTCAGACGATGGCGCTCTGATTCTGTCAACGAGGGCATCATTGGACTTCCAACGGGTCGATCAGCAACTCGTTTCAAACCCAGCATGCTTAAATTCGTCTCAAGCTTAGGGTCTTGCCCATGCTTGAGCCCTTCGCCCATGATCTCTTTGAGGTCATCATTGAAGTGCTTAGCCCTGAAAGCTTGTGAACAATCGCGTGCAAACTCGACGGTTTCACGGACAGTCAGAGAAGGCAGATGGGTGTCATCAGAAGATACGAGAGCTGCAAGGCGTTGATATTTCACATCATGGACATTCTTGTCATTGTATGTTACCGTGCCTGTCAGCGAGCTGCCTGGACTCGTTGGACGACCTGCAATGACGTTGAGAAGAGTGCGTTTCCCCGAGGCTGGAGGCCCTGCTCAATGCATTAAAACAGCTTTTAAAACTCAAAATTAATATTCATGAGTCTCTGAAGCTTATTCAGTGAGCGATGTTTTACGTAGAAACCGAACTGATTCAAACGATTCAGGAGGAACGACATAATTCAAAATTCAGCTCAATGCGTCTCAGCTAGACACTACGCACGGATTCAAGTAATCTTGACGTATAATTGTGAATGTAAACACTGTAAATGAACCCATGGACAAGTTATCGTCACATCATAGAAGCACTTCTATCTACATGTAGAGTAGGATCTTTCTCATCCTTATACAGGGATGAGGACTAGAAAGGATATTGATGAAAGAAGGTGGCTCAGCACACCAATTTACATTGGAAAGTTACAAACGTACCTACAACAAGGGTGAGAGTACCCGGCATAAGATACCCGGTAACATCCTTCAACAACGTCATGTGCTCAACAGGGGGTCGATTGCAAAGACCTGTAACCTGGGGAAGAAACGTATAAGGAAGTCTTGCTCATGATCGTATAGAGCAGAAATACGATGACTTCATGTGGTCTAACCGAAGAGAATTGAACATTTCATTCCTCATAGTACACAGTGACTCGAGAAGAGGTTACCTTGGTGAACATTGTCTCATAGCCTTTCTCAACCTTGACGTTCATCGAGTACGTCAGGTCTTTGAATTTCACAACCTGCAAAGAGAAAGGGTATGGTGTAAAGACAACAAATTTAGACATAAGCTGCAAGTGGAGCAACATTCGTGACTGTTGATGAAACCATGATGCAGATAGTGACCTGGGGACAACCTGACGGGGGACGGGAGGAATATACGGGTGAATCGACATGAGATACTTCAGTAGCCCTTCCTTGAGTAGTAAGTCCATGCCTGTCAATTCTTCTCTCTCGTTGACTTCCTCTTGATTCTGAAGCCCGGCGAGCATACTTGTGATATGTTCAGCGTCTTCCACAAGCCCATGTTTCAGCAATGTCTGGTGATATAAGCTCACCAAGTGTATAAGAGATGCCTGAGGGGCTTCTGCCAAAGTAGCATAGAAATCTCGAGGCAAATCCAAGGATCCTCCGTCTCCCTCTCTCACAAGGGCTTCATGCTGCAGAGGAACGGCCCCAAACATATTGCTACCTGGTGTTTCAAATCCAGGGGTTGCTGAACCCAATCTGGCATGGTTCCCATACGTGCCATCCTCAGAGGCCTCGGAAAACTGAAAATTATCTCCATCTCGTTCATCACCTTCCATGGCAAATGAAATTCATTATCGAAAGAATAGTAGAGACAGGTGATTGTGGAGAAAGCACTTGAGCAATAAACTATTGACTAGAGACATGTCGAATCCACAGCCCCCGAAAGAATGCGAGTTGCAACGAGTGCAGTTTGAATAATGGAACCCAATAATGCACTCGAGCAATTCGTCGATCCTTCGTTAATTCAGTTGGAAACATACACTCGAAACCATGACCTGCTTCTTCGTAACGTATGCTGAGGGCCGGTCATGTTTGACTGAGGTCATCTGTCTCCATGCTACCTTACAGCGGCGTTCGAGAAAAGATCGACATCTAATAAAAAATTTCCATGAAAATGTACTCTGAAAAGCGAAAATGGGGTAGCTCCTACCTGTGCTATACCGGACTGCCCCCTGAGTTGAATCCTCTGTCTCTCCGTAACTGTCATGGGACCGTCTCGCCGACTGCTGTCTATCAAATCTGAAGGAAGGCGTTTGCCCAAGCCCTCGATAACATTTTGCTGCTGCAATGCTCGTAGACCTCTTCAAAGTAAGAAGACTCAAGGCGCGATCTTGCCATTCTCCCAAGCCCTCCTGGAGTAAGTCCTGGGGCTCGAAAGTCAGCGCACCAGCGTCAGTACCTTGATACCCTGACATCGTTGACGTAGGCAAAGGTTGGATTCGAGAGGAACCTCTGGATCGTCCCCTCTCGAGAGTTGGCCCTGAATTCTCGGGAGGAGATGGTCGTCCTCTGTCACGATTAGATGGAGTTCTGGCAACATTTTCACTTATCCTTGGCTGCCTCTCATCAGCAGTACTTGTAGAATCCGAGCTTGGTCGAGAGCTACCAAGATCTTTCGATCCTTCAATCTCTGCCATGATACTATGCCCTGCTCAAAACACTCCTAAGTCAGCCTTGAAATGCCCTTGCATCAGCTCTTTCTGGGTGAAAAAACAACTGAACATGACGAAACAACTCTAAAGATCATCCTTTCCTCTCACTATGCAGTACACTCTAACGCCTGCGGAATCCCAACCACAAGGTCTAGATAAAGAGAGGAATCTTAACTCTAACTGTAGTAGATATGCATCTAAGCAGCAGTATGAAATCAACACACCAAATCGTCGAATGAAAACTGTGTACACTGATTTTGCAATGACAGAGAATCGATCAATTCGGGAGAATGAACCCTAGGTACGTCATCCTGCAAACCTTGGCCCTCTCACATCTAGATCACGAACCGACATAATCACAAAAAACCTATTTTTTAAGCTGTAAACAATCCACTCGGTGTCAGCTGCCCTCCATCAGTCAGATGCTCGGTCTAGGTCCAAAACACCAACCTGCCAGGTAGAAGGCAATTTGTCCTGGCGCACGGAGATAAGAATCTTAATGCGACATCGTGATTCACAGGTATTGTTGAACTCCAACTTCCTCCACAATCGTTTGAACACCTCGTGCTGATGAAGAAGGCGAGATTTCAAAGTAGACTGCCTGCAAAATTTCCACAGCTCTCATAAATTCCTGATGATGTTGTCCCGCGACAGATCAAAACTACTCATGACTACCCCTTCACCACTCCAAGCAGCTTCAGCAACAACAGGTACCTCTCTTTTCTGCAAAACAAAATAAGAAAAATCATCCTAATGTTTAAGAATCGATACGCACTCCTATCCTCGCAACGTCCAGCTGCTAGACCCAAGACGCCTGCAAACACTATCGCAGGGGCTGACAGTGTACACTGACTCTTGTGATGTCCACTTCGACTCATTTGTGCGCATTACGGTTGCCCAAACTTACTATCTTCGATTAACATCGGTGACATTCTTGGACCAGTGTTGCAGTAACGAGTGACTCAACACACGCTCAAACCTATTCTATCAATAAAATTCCAACACATTTTTCCTCAAATGTATAATCATTTGATAACGAACTGAGAACAGCACCTTCTCCCTTTTCCATACGTCTCTCAAAGCAGTACATTCAACATATGGTAGAAGACAACGACGTCCCGCCAGCAACTTCACTGTTTCTACGCAAGCAACTATTTCTATCTGTCGAAAAAAACACATGGAAGCAATAGCAGCACACTCGTAGTCCCTCAGAAGACAATCTAACACCACAGGAGCTCGCAGGCCACATCATTTGTTTCCCTTAAACCATATCAGGGTCGGAATAGGCACTTCATTCATCTCTACTCCTAGAATGAAAGTACACAGAGCAACAACAGCAACACCACAAAAGTCAACTACACCTACTTAAACAGAAAAGCACGGTTCCTTCACACCCGCGCTTAGAGCCGAAATTTCTCAATCAAACAATCTTGAACTATCTATCAAACAACAAATGAAAAAACTTGTTGCTTCGCGAACCTCTACACCTTCTTCCTAAAAGCACAACCTCTCACTCTATACTAGTACGCATCACGATCCCTCATGTCGGCACCGCTAGTGCTCCGCTACAAAAGCATCAAATCGTGACATCATCGTCATATTTCGAAACCTTGAACACTTTAGCCACTGCATCCTTCCTCACTCTATCACAATTCTAATATCCGCTGCAATATCGACAATTTGTTCCTTACTACTTGAACAGTACCTAGTGAACTCTAACCGTACAAACACCGGATTCTTAACGTTTCTCCACGTTTCTTAACCGCTGGAAATGCGCGTCCTAGGCAACCTTGATCTCTCCACAAAGCCAATAACATTGCGTACCTACACAATTATTTCCGTGCGCACCTCAGCAAACATCAGCATCACGAGTACTCGAACATTTAGCAAGCCATTTGAAATTCTCCCCGAAAAAACCTTGAACTCTTCAAGAACAACTAATTACAACAGTGTCTACCGGTAGCTGACGACCATACGCATCAGGATCCGCGCTGCCAGTGGCGCTCCACGTGAAACACGAGTTGGCTCCTGCAACACTTCCTCGTCAGGGAAACATACCGCTCCTCTCTGTCGCCACCGAATGCATCCGTTCAGCAAAGCGAAATTCCGACAATAAAATAATCTTGAAAGTCGCATCTAGAGCGTGCATCGCATGGTCGACAGATATTTGCGAGTTTCGCAATTAATGTAGGCGATTGCCGACAGCTTATGTAAGGCGATTTTGCGCTGACAGCATCCAACCGGGCGTGGCTCGCCATGGCCGGAAGCACACCCTCCACCATCGCCTTCTCCATTTGTACTTTTGTAAGTAAAAGTAATAAAATCCTTGCGCATAGTGAGGAAAACTATAGAAGGTGGATGCTGTACTGCAGTGCATTGGTCCGTTCTTTATTGTCGCCTCACCGAAAAGCACTTCGGAAACTGCTCCATTTTGACGAATGTGCGTCTTTTTACGGTAAAACTACAATAGAAGGTCAGAAATGGATGTTTATTGGATCAAATAGGAACTTCTCAGAGTAGCTACAGTCCGGTATGGCAGAAGCGCCTAAAACCACCAGCACCCCCAGTATCAACCTATAGGTCTCCCCATAACCGCACCTAGCCTGAACTAGCATTGTCAAAACACTCAATTCAATCTGACCAATCAAAATAATCAAAAAGCTGGTGGTTTTGGGTTGGATCATGAATGGGAATTTGTACCAGCTAGGTGTGACAACATTTGGGAAAGTCTACAGATTAGTTTTGGGTCACCAAGTACTTTTGCCTTTGAAAATTAGTCTAATTGTGTATTGGGAAAAAAAAAATTGAAAAAAATTGCATTCTATGTTCAAAAACCTCTTTTCTACACGTGAAAATTACACCCCTGAAATAACTCTGAAAAGAAAGGCTCAAAATCCTTAAGTTGGTGGTTTTAGGTACTTCTACCATATGTGATGTAGTGTGGAGGTCATCCAACCCAATGATCGTGAGAAAAAACCGACGGCTAGTTCATTATCAGCCGATGGATTTGGCACACTAATTCATGAAACCACCTGCTAAAAACCGATGAAAATTACATATAAATTTCTATTCTCAGTATAAAATAAGGTAATTGCCGAAAGAAATCTATGAGAAACCGATTGGGTGTGGGAAGTTCCGGTTATTAGCGAGTAAATGTCAAAAAACTTCCCAAACCCTAATCCAACCATGTTCAAGTGATTTTAATTGAATGTTGTTGCAGAATATTTCAAGGTATGATTACATCATTTTTATGAAGAGTTTAGGACAGCTTTACATGGGGAGTTAACCCCTAAAGTCGAAATAGCGTGAAATGACTTTTCGGAAAGGAATGGAAATACTCTACAACCTACTATAGGTTTCAACAGATAGAAAATGAGAGACTGCCCAAACCCCAAAAAACCACATTCTCGCCTTAAGGCCCCTTCCCACCTGGCCTTTGATAAGAGCATACATTAAAACTTAAGACCTCCACAATTTTGGGGAAATTCCTTATTCTTAGGGAAGGCCTCATCAATGAGGCTTGGAAAAGTGTCTTGAAAAGTAGCCTCAATTACATAATGGCTCCTCAAAGGCCCCATTAACTAAGACCACTCTTAAGTCTTCAAAACTTGAGAATATTTCTAATTGTGGTGCTTCCTTAACACTTGCCTACTAATGCTCAACTATGTTTTGTCCTCCCAAATACTAGCTAATATTTTTTTTGTCCTCCAAGTTTTAGAGTGTGCCATGTGGGCATCCATGTAGGATTGGTAATTACTAAAGAATGTAGGTGTGGACACACACTCTTTTAAGAAGATAAGACCACCTTCTAACACCACCTCTAAGGCCAAGTGGGAACGTACCTTTAGTCCCCTTTAGGAGTTCAGCTACTTTTGAGGTTTTAAAAATCTTCTCATGCGATTGATTCACTTTTCAAATGAACCAGTCACAGGTTATGGGTGATCAAAGTTCAAGCCCTTCAACCAAAATGTGACATCAATGACCACAAGGGATTGATAATTTTTTTATTTTAAACTTTATTTAATTTTATTTTTAGAAGCTCTATAAGAAATTACGGTATTGCAATACATAACTTAGGAATAAAAGTATATCTCCCATTTTCTAGTGAGTTCTTCATATGAGTTGATTAGGAAAAGTAATTCAAATTTTGAGTTCTTCGAAAGCGACTTGTTGCTTGGCTTTGAACTTATACATCAACCATACCTGCATGAGAAAAGGGTCCATTCAATTCTTGTGAAAGAAAAGGACTTTGGATACAGGCATACTGTCTTAGGGCGTCGCCAGACTACCGGCAGTGAATAGGTAGCGGCTGCAGCAATTGGCGGAGAGGAGAGGGGCAGTACCACACTAGAGGCAGTTTTGGCAGAGGCAACGTGACCTATCCTGCCAGCTCACAGGAGAAAACTACCGGGCGGAAGAGCTTGAAAATCCTGCATTTTCAGTCTATGTCATCGGCCAAGTGAGCACCGGCCCCACAATTTACGACTGACGCTCGAAGCTCGAAGCTGGCTTGAAGCTCGAAGCTCTGGAGCCCACAAACTGCCGCTCCGTGGGAGTGTGGTACCTCGCTCCGGCAGTTGCTGACATGGCCGAGCCTTCGTAGCGATAAACCTAGCCACCACAGGTCAGCGAGCTGCCGGTAGTCTGACAAGGCTCTTATGTGCGTGTCTAGCTTTCTTTTTCTTTTTTTTTTAATAACCAGATAACGTGTCTGGCTTTATCTGATATTATTATCCAATTACAGTTGAGCTGTGATTATTTATTACTGTAAATTCGCAAATTAGTATATATTACCAATCTAACTGACATATAACTGAAGATTGTTACCCATGTTAACAAAATTATCCCTTTCTAAGTTAAAGGTCTTTACTTACTAAAAATGTTGAATGTTGTAACAAAACCCTTCTCATATATACAATGGGGGAAACCCTTATCTGAAATTTGGGCAAGATTAGGTGCTTCCATTCTAATGGGAACATGGGAAAAGTGCCCCTTTGACATTGAAGATTCTAAAGAGGAGCAGCTTCCGAGGTAATTTCGTAGCTAGCAAATGTACCTTGAGAGCACCAGTCCACTGTTCTTCCGGAGGTTTGCATTGTGTGTGGTTCTTATCCTTCCTGCAACTTTCGATTCTAATTATTATGGGATTCATGTCAAGGATGTGACTGACTGATAGGGAGAAAGAAACTCCCAGTCTATTTATGATTGAGGTAGGCGTGAATAGAGTGTTTGTTCCACCTAAGGTACAAGAACCACCAACATAAGAAAATTCGCCCATTTGTAAATGGTCTTTTTATAGTGGGTAATTTTTTTTGGGTGGCAAGATAGTTTTTAGGAAGGTTTGTAATTTTTTTATATTTTTTGTAAAACACATGAATTAATACAAATTTTCAAACACTAAAGTACTGCAGGACCCGTAATCAATCTATAGGGTATGCAAAAACCACCTTAGCTGGTACAAAAGTCCATTCATGATTCGACCCAAAACCACAAGCTTTTTGACTGTTTTGATTGGTCAATTTGAATTGAGTGTTCTGACAATGCTAGTTCAGGCTAGGTGCGGTTATTGGGAGACCTACATGTTGATAGTGGGGGTGGTGGTGGTTATGGGTACTTCAACCATATTCTTGGATGTATGAAACATCCTCATTGTAAGGTAGGAGTCGTGAAAACCGTCCAGCCCCAAAAACCGCACGGTAGGTTTATGGGTAGGGGCTGTAGAACCGTTCGTTCATGGTAAACTGACAGGTTTTGGGAACCATCCACTGTTTTTAGCTCCCACCATGCATGCTGAACAGTTTTAGACAACTCCTATGTCAGTTCCTAAACCTATTTTAATCCATTTTGGGACATTCAATCCTCGCTTTTGAATACAACCTTGCAAAAAGCCAAAGATTCTATGTTCGGGTAGTGGGACTCCTAAGACTCGAGATTCAAAAATTCATAGGAAATTATAGGATTACTCAAAAAATGTTTTTTTTTTTTGGGATGGATTTGCACTAGCTTTGCAGACCATTGAAAAATAATTAAAATTTTACACCATTGTTCCAAGTATGCAAAGCTGAAATTCAGACGGTTTTCACCACTCCTACCTTAGAATGGAAAGCCAGTTTCTTTTTAGGGCAAGAACAGACTATTTTCAATAGTGAAGATGACTTGATGCTCTTCAGATTCTTGTTCATGAGTAAGTTAGGAGTATGTCTGCGAATTTTTTACCCTTATGAGAACTATCATATCCAGTAAACAACCTTACTTCTTATATGGAGGTATGCTCGGATTCAAATACAAAGGCAGGTATTTTCACGATATAAAAGGTAAATAAGTTATTGTTGATATAAAAGGTAAATAAGTTATTGTTGATATAAAAGGTAAATAAGTTATTGTTGTATCATAAAATCCATATTGTAAAACCTCGTCAAACCATGTCAATACATTAGTACTTCTTTTACAATAAGAAGAAGAAAGAAAGAAAGAAAAAAGAAACCTCAATGTTTGGTTAGTTTTAGGAGCTTTTGTGATATAATTGTTTTTTCAGCACATCTTGAGAATGTTTGAGAATACCCTGTAAAACTAAACAATGATTGGAATTCATTCTAGAAAATAAAGTTGAAATCTAAGAGCGAATGAAGAAGATCTAACTCCTTAAAAATCATATACTTTTTCACTTTTTTCATTTTAGAGATATCATTTCAAATCCAATACCAAAGTCATGTGGATCAAAAAAAAATTTCAACTAATAAGTTGCTAGGATGCATCTAAAGATCACACTTAGGGAATTTTCTTCATGAAAAAATGTTTTTAATTTCACATAATTAACTTGCAACCGTGAAACATACTTCATGTTTGGATTCTTGAAAATTAAAGTTGCTTTCACTAAAGTGCTTGCGATTAATTCATACTTCATTGTATAAGTTTACAAATTTCACCACACAAACTAGACTTAATTTGGGACACAACCCAACTGATTTTGTCAAAGATAGAGTCCAAATAAAGAGGTCATCATGGCTCCTCAAAGTCCAAATGTACAAGTGATGGCTCTTCAAAGTTTCTATTCTTCATCCACGATATTAACGTTTTTTGACACTCCGGACCAGTATTCTCATGAGACAAAATTCCTATTGGACTTGTCGGACACAATTTAGATGAGATGTACATTGGATACATTAGAGACGTCTTAGATGTGCATCTCATCTACATTGTGTCTGGCAAACGAATTTTTGGAGTTTGTTTGATAAGACAACCCTGCTGGGGGATCGTTATAAATCAATGCTACGAGCATTTCTCGGGGCAAGGGAGGGGTAGAGAGCCCCCTAAATTTTTAGTGTGTGGGCTTAGAATGCCAAGGAGTAGGCCTCCCTAGGTAATTCAGGGTGGCATGCCCCTTTTTGGAATTCTAAATTATCAAAAACAGTGGTTGGGGGGAGTCCAAATCGAAAATTCCAGGGATTTTGAAGAAAAAATCTCATTGGTTGATGGAGCTGCAAGAAACGCTGGTACCACTCTTTTACAGGCGCCCCCTGCTGGGAACGTTTAGGGGTTAAGAGGACATGAACCTAGAAAATTAGATTTTAAACCTACATTGGCAGGAATGAGAACGCCTATTTGAGTCACTACATTCTCTACTACTCTTGCATCGTAGTAAAACAAGCTAAAGCTACACACAAGGCTGATCGAGGTGATGATTGATTGATGTGTGGCAGTCTGAGAGCATTTTCTGTTACCGAGGAAGAACCAGGCAAGATAGGCAGGCACTGATGAAGGCAATGCACTGCACAAACATGCACTGCATGTGGTGGAGGCGCAGAATCACAGAGTTGAACTCTCCAAACAATGGCAGTCAGTGCTCATCCACAACGGTTGCTTACAAGCAGAACATCTTGATTTTGAACTCGAATTCTCAACCAGAATTTAACGGCAACAACCTTTAGAAAATTGTTTGATTCTCAATAGAGGGTGTGCTTTTTGATTGATTCAGCAAGACTAGAAATGTACCAGGCTGGGGCTGAACAACTCGTTTGTGGATTGATAGATTGACGATGCATAACACGTCATTGAAGATATGGTTGTTCTTTGTGGTCCAATACAACCTGCCAAATTATATTATCATTAACATCTAAAGCGGATAACATGTTGAAACATGTAAAATTTTCCTATACCTTTCCAATAAGTCATTTCATGCTTCAAAAATTCCCCATACTTTGGAAGATATTTACGGTCAAAGTTTGGAAACACTAATTATGCCCTTTTATGCACCATCCTGAGCTTCAACGATGACAAACGAAGTACTTTTTAGACTCTGCACACTTTTACCACGTAGTACCTTATCATTGCCTCAACGAGTGAAAAGAGATTATACCCTCATCTGCATTGAGTGCAGGAATCTCCTGTCAATCTAGAACTCCCCATCTGAAGTGGCAGCATGATATGTACTGAGAGCATTGGAAATAAACCCAGGGATGTAAATGCTGTCGGACCTTTTATCTTTGCAGATAAACTGAAGAACCTGACTGCAACCAAAGGCTGGCCATGCTCCTCCGCCTTCCACATGAAAGTGCAGTGCAGAGTATGGGTACCTCACACCTCAACGATCTCAGAAAATCTTGGTCGGTTTTTGCACATGATTGTTTTGACTTAGTCCTTCACAAAATCTCAACAATCAAACCCCTATGACTTAACTACTGTGACACTATTCTCGTTAACTCCTTTTGATACATGAACTGAACTTAGATGTGAAATTCAGAAACAGTATTGCTTCAGGCAGAGAAATAACGATTAACAACAACTCGAATTTGATTTAGAACTCGTAGGAGGTTCCAAAAATTGTTCTTGAAGGTGCGTAAGACCACCTCTTCAATAGTCATGTGTGTGAAGCTCATGGTTGTCCATGAACTACATGAAGTCCACAATCTTGAAAAAAGTAGTAGAGCTAAGATTCTTTACAAGTAAGTATAGGTGAACGAATTGCTGATTCTGTCGGTGGAAAATATACTATACAAAAGACAACGGTCATGGTGAAGTCGAAGAAATTTTGAATTACACTCGGAACTCCCTTGACGACATAAGAGCACCGCTGAATTCCCTTGACGACGTAAGAGCACCATCGCTGTGGTATCCGTCTCTATTCACAGAAGGCAAGGAGGTGTCAACAGAGGAGATGGAGGAGGCAAGCTCGATTTCTTCTACACCAGGGTGATGCACATGGAGAGGGCTTGCATGCTTGGAGCCTTGGAGGTTGTGCTGCTTGACCAGAAGGAGCGATGCTTGCGCTTTCGACACAAGAAAATCTCCCAACGGCCCGAGGCCATGGTCGTCCACGACAGAGAACACACACCGTGGGCTATGGATCCCAGCGATGATCAGTCCGTTCGAGGGAATTCCAGATTGCAATACATCGACAATGGACTCCTCGAAGTTTCGCGTCTCAATCACTCTCAATGCCACATTCCTTGCACTAAGCTCATCGAGATTCCTGGCTTGTTTCAAGATGGGAGCTAGCGCTTGCTTATCCAAGAGTCTAGACTCATCGGTGTTCTCTACGAAGATGTGAACCTCATCCTTGGTCGATGTCACACACTTCTTGGTCTTCGTCCAGGGCGCCTTGAAAAACTCTATGACTTGACGAGCACACCATTTCAGAGCTCTAATAGTAGTAGATGGAGTTTGCAAATCATGAGATATGGAGAGCTGGCCTTGGATCACGAAGTGGAGGACGGTGAGCTTGATGTCGCCGTGCTGCAACATGCGGCGTGCCAACAGAAGAGCTTCTCTGTCATCGGGACCTCCGAAGAAGAGCACGAATATGTGTTCCGGGGAGCAGTTGATCGGGAAGGTGTTACTTAAGCCTTTGTCAACCAGCAAGCCTACAGAGCATGGAGGCTCCTTCAAGACTTTCAGGACTACTTCCTTCGTTCCGACGTGAAACAGCAGCAGGAGGAAGTTCACCCGATTGAGGCACGCCGTGTTGCAGATGCCTACGTGCATGTCGTGGTACGCACTCATCGCCACTGACGTTTTCACTCTCACTCCGCTCACCTGCGCGTACGTCTGGAACGCTACTTCCAACTCCGAACTTCCCTGAACCCACAAACAAATCATTTGTCATCGCAGAACTACGCTTCATATGGGCAAAATGGCAATATTCCAACTGCAAATTCACATACCAAAACTGCAATTTGTCACAAAGTGCAATTTTTTGGCGACAAAATTGATTATTGCTCTCAATATGGCACCTCCAAAGCCATGAGGAGGAGCCATTGCTTCTTCGAAATATCAATATCCACCATCTCTGTTTACTGAATTCTACCCACCCTAAGAGTGACGATTTTGCGGAATATTAACATTAAGGTTTCATGTACTACCTCGCGGTCGACTGAAGATACTAATCGGTCCGAGCATTCAATTAGGTGAAGCACGAATGATTGGAACGACTTCTGCTGTTTTCCTCGCGTGATTTCGATCATGTTGACCATGGAATGGATGTTCCATGACCCAACACGGCAAAGCAGCATACGGAGCTCGTCACCTGGAGCGTCAATACTTCGTCTTACATAAGGTGGAACGTCACGAGCTGGTGAGTATACCCACATCACGAGAGGAGTCGTCATGAACGTGGTCACGAGAGCCATGATCACCATTATGGCGAACAGTTCCTGATTTATGACCTGAAAAATCCGAACTGCGGTTAGCTCTCAAGTGCTAACACATTATTTATCTTACTGGAAAGCCTGATCGATCGATCGATGGTTACCTTCTTCGAGAGACCGATGTTGAGCACAATAAGCTCAACAAGACCCTTGGTGTTCATGAGAATGCCCAGTGCTATCGCCTTGCGATTCTCCACATGCCAAAGCTTGGCCACAATGAACGTCCCCAACACTTTCCCGACGCATGCTGTTGCTAGCACCATGATGAGAATCAACACTGCAGCAGAAACGAGAATTTCTTAAGCTGAGCATATTCGACCTCGAAGCATTCTAGAGAAGAAAGGCCTCGTACCAGACGTACCTGCAGTTCCGTTGTTAACGGCAGACAGGTGCGTTTTAAGTCCTGATGAGGCGAAGTAGAGTGGCAAAAAGAGGACGCTCACGTAGTCTTCAACCTTCTCGATTAGTATTGCTGCAAAACAGCAAATATGAGATTCAGTATCGAATGCATTCGTGAAGGTTTCTGTCGGCAGGGAAGAAGCACATCAAAGCAAAGCACCTGTGAATGGACCGTCCTTAGGAATGATGAGTCCACAAATGAAAGCTCCAAAAATGACATGAATGCCAATGAGATCGGCGAGAAACGCCGCTCCTAGAACAAGCACAAGAGTCATGGCGACGACAGGCTCGGGGGGAAGCTCCCTGTAATAGGCCAGTGCGTACATGACCGGTGACACCACCAAGAACATGAGCGCCAGAAAGGCTATTCCCAAGAGAAGCACCCACAACGCCACCAGTGGATTTGATTTCGAGTTCGTTATGGCCACTGCCAGCGCCAGAAGCACCCATGCAACCAAATCGTTAATCGCTGCTGCAGACATCGCCATTTGCCCAATCTGTACACACATGCAGCGCAAGCACCTACTTCAAGAACCATCTCGTGGTTCTACGCTCACGATTGATTGATCATATTATGCTTGCAATGATTCAACTCGGGCCAGTCATGATTCAACAGTTAAAGTAGATGGTGATCGATCTCGTTTTACATCGGTGTTGAGAAGTTTGCGCTCTGCAAGAATGCGGGCGAGAACGGGGAAGGCAGTGATCGAGAGCGCCACGCCGAGAAACATGGTGAACGCTCCAAAGCTGTGACTTATGTTCATCAGAAGCACTTTGAAGATGACGTATGATACAATGGCCCCAAGTCCGAATGGGAGGATGATGCCTGCTGCTGCCATCCATATTGTCATCACTCCCGCCCTGCAGTGAAGATCGACCCGGTTACTTCAACAGCAAGCCAATTCCAAGTGACGGAGAAGTGAAGAATGAGGTATGTTCAGTACTTGCTGATTTTTTTGATGTTGAGTTCCAATCCCACGAGGAAGAGGAAGAAGATAAGCCCCACATCAGCGATCGTCTCCAGCACATTCAAGGAGCTCTTCGGGAAAATGGTGCTCGTAAAGCCTGGGATGTTCCCGAAGCCTGTCGGTCCCAACAATATGCCTCCCAATATCTCTGCACACTTGGCACTCTCAGCAACCATCTTGAAACCCGTCGCTGCTCATTATGATAGCATCAAGTCAAGTGAAAAAAAGCTTACCAGCGACAACGCGTGGTTGCTTGAGTGGCCGTAAGAGGAGCGCAAGTAAGCGCGACAAACAAACGATAAGTGCAACCTGGACAATGAGAAGCAGGAGAGAATGGTGAATGGGATTGTCCCCTGTGACAATCCCGCTGGAGGTCACCGCAACAGCACTTGTGCTGTTCGAAGCCATTGGTAAGCTTATGAATATCAACCTCTCCCACTTTGATCAGTTTTCTTCAAACTGCAAGCTCAATGAATCAGCTCCACCCTCCACCTGCAAATGCAGCTCTAATGAAAATTGCAGCAGGGAATGAGGTTGAGCTCCTGCTAACCGCAAGCTCCATCTCTTTCGATTTCAGACATAGTTGAAGCTCTAACTAGATGAAAGCAACTCTTAGCATGGGTCTTCACACTTTGAGCGTTTTTAGACAACCGACGGAGTGCGATGGAGCATCAGCACCCAGTACAGACATCAAACTAAGAACTGCGACGTTAGAGCGACCCCATCCCGACGCTCAATATAAGATCTTCCAGGCATTCATTTTTTCAGCAGTAATTTTTAGCTGGTTTAACCTTCAATGAGCATCGATCATCCTACGAATATCTGATGGGTACACAGCAGCTGAGAGACAACTAACTGTGGATGGTACAAGAGCGGCGATCGCTGTCATAACATTTTAAAATTACCCCTCACGTGATTTGGAAGGGGGCGCTCAGAACTCCTACTCGTACTCCCCTTCAAGAACCCATTCTCGTTTTAAAATTTTCGTGGCTTATGTTAGGCAACTGAATAATTTCAAATCTCTACAGTAAGTTACAGTGGGTAAGGAATGTTTGTGAGAGTTTCGGCAGATACGAGGAAGCAGAATCATGGAGCGAGATCGCTGCACTACAAATCAGGGAATGGGTTTAGAAAGTTTGAGGGTACCTGCAGGTGTCAAGACTCTATCTCTTAACTCTTTATAAAGATCTGTTGATGAGAGACTCGGTCCCAGCTTTCACGATAAGCAGTTGTCGGGAGCACATTAAGCTTCAATGTGAACTCGTCTGTCGTTCCCGAGTACCGTGCTTGTCTTGAAAATGATAGCCATGGACCACAATAACACTGTTTCCGCTTTAGCATCATGTCTAATTTTCTGACCAAATCCTGAAACAGCGACAGAGATACTCGCTCATCGTACCGCAGCGTACGCGAATGTGGAAAAAGGGCTCGGAAGCACCTTCTTTGAGAGTCCGTGCAACATTACATGCAACATAGTTCAACCTCAATCTCGTTAAACTGGCAAACTTACATGTGCAGATTATGTGCCAAATGCACTAATCTCAGTCTTGCCATATAACATATAACCAACAGTAGTTACCGCTCACTTTCAATTTAGTATCCACCATCTCTTCCTGATGATGCGCCATGTCACCAGTAACCCTCTGAATTGATGAAATTGAGATTTAACAAAGGTGAGATTGTTACGTAATTATGTCCCATTTAAAAGACCTGCATCACTCACTGAATGAGAACTCCTTTAGCTAATGCGGAAACTTGGCTGTGAGCGGAGCAGTACGAGTGTTTTTCTCTGGAATAATTTAATGGCTGCGTAACCAAATCCATTGAAGTTTAGAGCTGATAATCACATTTTTGACAACGTTTGATGACGACGAGATAATCATCAAGTACAATATGTGGCAGAACAAACGGAGTTGTCTACCAATGTTGTGGCCTTTTCTGGATTCTACATGCCAGAAGTGTACAAGGGTCGCACTCAACTCGATTCAAGGAAAAATATCTTGCTTGCAAAGCTACGTACTTGAAGTTTCCAGTGTTTCAGATGGGCACAGTTCTTTTCAAATCCGTAGATGAAACTACTCCCGGTACTCTCGAGAGTTCCACAGTCTGGCAGGTCCTCATTTCATGGCACAATGTCCTCGTTAATCGTTGGTTCTCAGAGCCCACATGAACTGCGCACGAGTAATTGTCGGGTCAATCGATTTATCGCCAAGTTAAAAGTCTAAAGTTACACGACGTACACCAATTTCTATTGACATATTCAAACTCTTAAACCATTTCTACTTACAGTACTGTACAGTACTCTGATAAAAAAGAAAACAACAGCTATCTCCCTAAATTAGAACCGTGAGTGTCTCATGTTCCCCAACAACGCTTCACCCTGTCGATAGGAGGAGACATGTGGCTCATAAATGGACCACTTGTACAAAAAAAAGGTTGACTTGTAATATATGATTGATGGAAACACCAAAGGCCATACTCTGATACGTCTATTCTTTGGTAGACGATCTGCATTGTCTCATCAAACCAACAATGACACCAGAGGTGCACAAATCAATTGTTAAGAATTTGCCTACCTCAATAAGATACGTGGCGATTGTGCTGGTTGCTGTACTTCACAAAAGCGATTCTGCATCGTGCTCCCATGATCGACGATCATAAACCGACTTGTGACATTCAGGGAATGAACGTATTCTCGTAGTCCACGAAATGCATGTCAAAGACCGTGGAGGGAGTGATATCAAACGGCAAGCCCCAGTCGGAAATATTAGATGCCTTCCATTGCAAAAGCACCTTCTGCAACCACGCATCCTGCACATACTCCATGAACAAGCCTGACATGCGATGCATCACGAGGCCGTGGCACCCGGGTCGATAGTCGTGAAAATCTGCAGTAAAATTCGTCCACCGCGCAAGCGAGACGCTCACATTCTGAAAGTGCAACCCCTTTAAGAAGCTCGTCGGCGAGCCTGACAAGAAGATACCATTCTCTGATGTAGTCGTGATATTAATATACCGCACGTTGCTGACGGAGCCAACCACTGTGTTCACTGTCCGAGGGCATGCTGCGACATAAATAGGCTCCGCTAAACCCCACCACGAGGGATGGTAGTGACAAGTGCTCATGTGAATGTTGGCGAACGTGACATTGTTGACATTACCTGAGCGTTCAAAATCAACACAATCAGTATTCATATGAAAATCAAATACGAAGTGAAATGATCAAGATCGTACCTTCATCTCGAAGCTGAATGCCTAATCCTCGGTGAGAATTCACAATCGTAAGCTGCTCAAAATGAAGATTCTCAAGGTCGTAATACGTTTGACTCCCGAGCTTTACCGCGCATGACTTAGTTCTGATCCAGCAGTTGCTCACCGTCAAATTGTGAAGAGGACCAACCTGTGTTTTCGGACATATAGCATCATCACCAGTGTCGATGTGACAATCTTTGATCATGGTGTTATTGGAGGAGTCGATATCAATGCCATCGGTATTCGGAGAGTTGAAATTGCCGTGTATTGACACATCGTGTATAAAAACAATGTCCGAGTTGATCACGTGCAAACTGCAAACCCCACATAATGTTTGCCAATTCAAAATGAGCTACAACTTTTGCGTGCGAAGAGCCTTTTAGGGTTTAGGGTTTACGAAGGTGCAATGCCACCAGTAAGCGGGATCCTCAAGGAACACATACACATTCTTGCAAGTGATATTTCCCACTAAATGGATAAAGGTAGGTATCCATATGAAGACTCAGCAACCCTATCTATTATAATCTGGCACATTCACAACTGCAAAGGCCCAGTCCAGATTGTCAAAAACCTATTGGGCGTCAGACCTAAATCTCCAAGACTGTTGAATTCTTCTTCCCCAGAAGCATTAGCTTCTTGAACAATGCTCTTGTTCAAAGAGCTAATGCTGTTAGGGAAGAAGTATTCGATAGTTTTGGAAATTTACGAGTTTAGAGCATCCCCACTAGTCCCGTAAACCTTTAAGCCTTTAAACCTTTAATCCGTCATGTGGACGGATGATTGAGGTTAAGGTTAAAGGTTGAAGGCAAAGTGTGCCACCCTTAATGAGTCCAAGCAGAAAGAAATGGAGTTTACGGGCGTTTACGGGCGACCTGAAACTTTCAGGTTTTTGCTCGTTTACAGGCGACGGCCTGGATGAAAACTTTAAAATTTAAGGTTAGAGGTCACTAGTGGGAGACAATTTTGACCCTTAACCCCTTAACTTGGATGAGGATGGATGGACGTTTAAAGGTTTAAGGGACTAGTGGGGATGCTCTTAGGGTTTAAGAAGGTGTTATACCACCAGTATGCGGGATCTTCAAGGAACACATTCGAGAGGTGCACATTCTTGCAATTGATAAAGCCCACAAGACGAGGCCGGCACTCGTCGCCGAGGCAATCGCCGGTGACATTCCAGCTAACCATGACATTCTTCTCGCTCTTGAATTCTGCAACGAAAGTGCGACCCTGTCCTGTGATGATGCCACCACCAGTGAGCTCCACATTCTCCGCGTCCTCAGCCAAGATGGTGTACCATCTCGTCCACTGAGATGGAAAATCCTGCTGGCGCGCGCTGCCCACGATTGTTGCCCCTTCGTCCACCCACAGGGAGATGTTGCTCCTTAAGTGGAGCGTGCCCGTGAGATATGTCCCAGGTGGAATGTGCACTATCCCACCTCCCCGCTCTGCGCAACGATCGATGCTCGATTGTATCACGCTCGTGTCGTAGTCCTTGCCGTTGCCGGCCGCTCCCACCGGTCTGCATACCAGACGATCACTCGCTTCCAATCTCAGTGCCTCAAATTCACGAGGGGCTGCCAGGGACCAACCCATCACCAGAATCACCACCAAAAATCTCAACACGAATCCCTTCTTCATTGCTCAATTCCCAAACCAGTCAAATTTTCCATAAAACCTAGGTATGACAACAAAAAAATTCAGACTGAATTTTGCCCATGGAAGCGACATCCAGGAATGACAGGAATGCGTATGGCATCTTGAGCAGAATACCGTATGAAAAAGCCACACTAATTAGCCTCAGTATCCGACGGAATCGGTAGTGGATGAATGTAGATGCGTATCCATCCAATACGTGTTCGACAGAAAGGGGAAGATGATGAGGAGATGAGCTGCCTGGAGCTCCCGCAGTGAACAATCCTTGCTGCCAGCTCCAATTTCTCGGTGCTTGTAACCGCGAATGCACTTTTTCTCGCAATCCACAAGGTTCCCTTCTACCGGTTGGAGCGCCCACACTGCGCAATTTTGGAGCTGGAGTCGGGGTTCTGGGTTTAGGGTTTAGTGATGACATTTGTGGCTGCTTGCAGTGTTTGAGCCGGAGAAAGAGTTGTAGGGTGGTCTTTTATTGATTTTCGAGTGGGCTCTTATGGCAAGCGTGCTTTGAGTCAATGCCTTTTCAATGGCCAATGCGCTCGTAGTCTCGGTTTCTGCCCCTTCCATTGCACGGTATTGTCTCCTTCTCCAATCACACTTGTCCTGTTGAGAATCATCTGCAACTTTATCCTCTCCATTCATTATCTTGTCCAATTTGGACTACTTCACGAATTGATAAAATTGATAGGTCGTGAATGTTCGTAGTTTGAAGAAAAGTTATTGGTTGCTTTAAATGTGAGTTGAGCGTCAGGTTCGACGATCGTGTTTTTCGAATTTTACGCATAAATACTTGTCTCGATAGTAGTTTGTGTTTAGAGTTTCAGAAATTGGTGCGCTTCTTGAAGTCAGCTTACATACTTTCAAACCACTTCTCTTTCAAGAATAAGTCTCAAGATGATGTTATAATCTCAATCAGTCAGAGTGCTTTCATAATGCTTGTCTCTGAAATGTGTATCACTCGAAGAATTTGATTCAGCAAATGAGGTTGATAGGTAGATGTAATCTCCTATACATGGAAATATGATGATTCTTATGTTGATTTCGCAGTTGAGGGTTTAGGGTTTAAGCACATCTGATTATGCATAATGAGAAAGAGTGAGTGGGGTTTCGGGGTGGTTTTCAGAATGTGTGTTTAGGGTATACAATGTCTTAAACCCTGTTTTGCTTCTTCCAGGGAGGTTTCTCGTCATGTCGTGGCGGAGCGAGGTGTAGCTGTTCATGTTCGAACTTGCTTCAACCAGCAAATTTGTGCAAAGAAGAGGTTCATTTCGGGTTCTTTGAAGGTTTCCGACGCTCCAAGGAGTTTTGGAAAGAGCAGATCGCTATGGTGTCACCCATCCTCGAGTTTTTCTACAGTCTTGCCGGAGAGCCTCAGTGGCAGAAGCTATAGGTATGTCTATACTGGGCTAAACCTCGCACATCCTTTATACACCGCATGTGTCTTGAGGAATAACAGACATGATCCTCAGTTTATAAAAAGTTGAGCCTGCGTGCAGAAATTCGAGCAGGTATAGGCTGAAGCGAAGAAACGCGAAAAGTAAAGATGGTGGTCAATTCCTTGATAATCAAAAGCTGCCATCTGCTATCATGTAAGAGCAACGTAGTGTTAATGGCTGTTGTAGTTACATTACGGAGCTTTGATGAGCACGAGTAAGTAACGTGCATTTCTCATAACACAAGGAGGACTCAAATGGAAGCTGTTTTGTGAGGGTGTCATCCAGGACTATAGTAACGCTTTGCGTTGTAACTGCAGAGGTGCAGGAGAAAAACCCGTAGGTTACAGTAAAGGGGACACCGTTGAGGATGACGATGACGAAGCTGGTGATCGAGTGCTGGAAGATCAGTTCAATCGTTTCGCAATTGCTGTGGCTTTGCAAGACAGCGAAATGGCGGAGCAGATTATGCAAGAAATGGGGTAATGCAGATCTGAGCTTTGAGATTATTACGCCAAAAGAGAGGCCTCCGTCATGAGACTTTTGTATCAGTTTTCACTTCTAAATTATCTGATTTAATGAGATGTTCCCTCCGTTTGCATGTTTCATGAACATGGCCATCTCAGCCCCCTGGCGTTACCTGTATTAGATACATCAGAATCAGCTCCGTGTTGAAACATACATAGGTCAGCAAATTGTATCAGACTCCAAGTTTTTGACATTATGTTCAAATCAGGGACTCTGATAGGGGAGAAAGGATGGAATCTGCGAACGAAGGCACCGAGTTGCAGAGACAACTTCAAGATTTGTATGGGCGAGTACTCAAACTGATAGACGAAGGAGACGAAGACACTGCTCGCGAGTTAATAGAAGCTAATTATGAGGTTGTTGTGGAGCAACTTGAATCTGGATACAAGTCTATGGAGCAAATTGCAATACTGGACACCTTGGCGCAGCTACGTATGAGCTTGGGCGAATTCGAGGAAGTGGAACATATGCTGGAAATGGTATATTGTACGCCCTGCCTTCCTCAATCACTTTCATCAAATACTTGCTGTGCGTGGATTTTAAGCCGTAGTCTGATTATGCATGCAGATCAAAGATCTCGTGGAGGATGTTGGAATCGATCCAAGTGAGCCTCTTATGGACAGGATACTAGAGCACGTAGGAAGCATGTACACAGCTTTATGCAGACCTGCAGAAGGGCTTCCGTTTTATCTCAAGAGTATCGAACTTCAAGAACAGCAACTAGGTATGGTTTGAATTCGATCGGCTCCTAGTTTGCTTGATATGGAGGTTTCACATGTTACATGAATTTGGTTGTACCTTTGTGCAGGGGAAGAAAGTCCCTTGATAGCAAAAACACTTCTGGGACTAGCCACCACATTGACGGACATGGATGATACTATCAGAGCCATTGGAGTTTACCAGAGAGTCTTGCTGATTATGGAGAAACACAAAGGCCCCACTGATGAATCACTAGCATTGCCGCTTTCACATCTCGGACATTGTCTTTTGGAAGAGGGGAGGGTGGATGAAGCGGAGCTTGCGATGCTTAGGTGAGGACTCTGCACATGTTCACGGACTTAAACATGTTTTTGGACATGTAATCGAATGCTGATCACGCAGTTCTGCTAGTTTTAAGGACCTGACTTACATGGTTTCAAGTGTTGTTGGTAACCCATCTTGTATAGAAGTTCACGATTATACCAAAGCATCTAGTGAAGGTGAATTCCCTTAATGTTTCTTATGAGCTTCGTGTGGATGTATGGTAATGCAGAGCATTGAAGCTCGTAGAGCAAAGTTTTGGAGCACAAGACGGGAGAGTAGGAGTTGCGAAGTGTGCATTGGCTCGGGCAAAGGCTGCCAGAGGTATGTCATGTACCCAGTTGTTGTTTCCACACTTTCAAGTCTATTACTGAAGTGGTGAAACAACAACACGGTGTAGTATTCAACCTGGACTTTTGAAACTCTTTCTGGCACAAATGTGGCAGTGACTAAAAATGATTTTTGCAGGTGCGGTGGAGGAGTCCATCTCTTTGTATCGAAAGGGACTACAAGTTATGGAGGGATGCAGCAAGTTCATGGATGATGACCCAACGTTGGAGACAGTGCGTACAGATCTGGCTGAATTGCTTAATATGTTAGAAAGGTACGTAATTATTATCTTGTGGACGCTACAGATCTGTCTTAGTGATGGCTGATATGATGGACAATTTCGTGCCAATTTGACACACCAACATTGCCATTTTGGTGGCATATTTGGTTATGCTTCCAACATGGCACCTCGAATGCCATTACGGAGCACCCATTGCTTCTCTGTTGACGGAATTGAGTTTTATGACGTTTGTGGGACAGGCATGATGAAGCTGAGGAGCTATGGCGGAAGAATCTGCATGCAAAAGAACGAGCAGTTGGGCTGAACGACGCTACTCTGGTGGGGCATCTTCAAAATTTGGCCACATCGTATGCAATATCTGGAAAATACGAAGAATGCGTGCCTCTCCTGCGTCGGAGCTTGAAGTTAACGACAGCCAACCTGGGCCCCAATGCCCCGCAGGTCTCAGTGCCACTGGAGTGCTTGGCCACCGCCTTGCACCACTTGGGCCGACAGTACGAAGCCGAACCGCTTGCGCGCCAAGCACTACATATTCGTGAAGCCGCGTTCGGTCCTGACAATGCCATTGTCGGTAAGTCTCCCTATACATTAATTCTTCGTACCATGACCACTCGTCACGCCGATTGCTTATACCGACAATACTGGATCATAACAAGCATAGAATGCAATGCTTCCTTCCTTCCATTGATGCATTACATCATCTTCCTCAAAGCTTCACAAAAGAATGTTAAGAGCCATGGAAGGATTACAATATTGGTTCAGAATGTAAAAGGGTATATTAAGGATTATATATAACATACTTTTCGGGATTACCATCCATGATTTGAACATATAGGGTTGTAAGGGTTTGATCGTTTTCATGTGTTCCCTGAAGGTTTTGAACTCCTTATGGAGCAGAGTTGTATTTCATTTCAATTTGTTTTCTTCATATGTTTCCTTTCATGTCTAGCTGCTGGAATCAATCTTGTGCTCATGCTAGATGGTTCTGTTGCAGGGGAAGCATGCAACTGTCTGGCGTCCATCTTGCACGCCAGTGGAAGGTTCGAGGAGGCCTTGACGTTGATGCAGCGAGTACTAGCAATTCAGGAGAAGCATATAGGCCCAGATAGTCCAGAGCTTGCGCTCACTTTACAATTAATGATCATGCTATTGGACAAGTTAGGAAGAATAGATGATATCGAACCCTATTTCACGAGGTTAGCAAAGATAAGCAATGAACACGGAGGAGACGTCTAAGAAGACATGTCCAAAACTGACACGTTAAAAGCGTCGACTTTGTACGTGTTGCTATGATGTATAATTCATTTGACTCAAACTAGATGTTGAATCCTATGACTCTTTCGAGTAAGCCATCGTGAAGGTGGCCCCACATCGTTTAAGGTCATTCACGTAAGACGGCCGCATTTGTGGGTTGTATAATAAGATACCCATAGTCGACATTGTATGCAGGAAAAGCCGACGACCAGATTGATCGAGATTTAGAACTGCTGAAGAAAATGTTCACAAAGATATGTTTCGAAATGCTCTTCAAGGATTGCTTATCGTGGGCCGAGGTACAGTACTGCTAACCTATCAGGATCGAGTTTGATATGTTCATATCTTGATAGGATAAGTTGCTACAATCACTAAGAATCCACTCTGCGCAAGTGATTCTAAAATCCGCAGTACACTCTTCTCATTGTTCGTCGGATCTAAGCAGACTATCATCAGCAACTCGTCGAAAGCCACAACTTCCTCTTCTAAACACTATGAAGCTATTGTGGCACTCAGATGGAACACACAGGAATGCGAACTTGCGGCACTCCGGCACTGTGTGAGTAATCTCAGACAACCGAAGCTATGACTTACTTCCGACCCAGTAAGCTTCTGGGGCAGCAGACATGTTTACTTTCTTAGCTGGAATGCAGGTTCATCGGCAGCATAATGGGGTGGAACCTCATCGTCAATGTTGTCGTCGTCTTCACCAGCAAGGCAAAGCCGTGGTCTAAGCGGCTTCAACGGCTTTACGAAAAGATCAGTCAGCTTGGGGTTGGTGTTGACGTTGTTTCTGAATCGTTTCTCTCGGCCCTTGTACTTCCCGACTACGTGCTTGCCCGGTTGATCCCACTTGTGCTTCACTGCCTGCTTCGTGCGTTTGCGATGCATTCTCCTCCCACTTTTCCTGCAAGCTAAAGTCTCAAACAGATGTAAATATACAACAAAGAACTGTTGGAATTGGGTTTCCGAAGACTCTTTAGTTTATGGTAGCTGAAGCACCATACAAGTGTGTAGTGGGAACACCATAAAAGTGTGTAGTGGGAACACCATAAAAGTGTGTAGTGGGAACACCATAAGGCATACGTCGTAATGGTATATAATGTAGCTTGGAGGGTGAAGGAGATACAATTGATTGAACTATTCTATTCAATATCTCCTTCTATGGTTGGGTGGCAAGTTACCTTGAACTATATATATTTAATATATCATTATTGGATACAAAATTCCAACATGGTATCAGAGCGAAGGTTATGTTATTGATATATTAAATGTACTTTGAGTAGTTAGGTAAATCGAGCATGGTTATGATCAAATAGTTGATTATAAGCGAAACCCAAAGTATTGGTCATTTTCTTCAACTCTCAAACGGATTGATTACATAAGAGTTGTAAATCAAATCATCCTTTCGTTGCATTAGTTGCAATGATGACTAGCCCTATGGGGACTAGGTTCTTGGACATGTTTGGTGGTGAGAACTTTCATGCGTGGAAGCTTCGAATGTCCTTTCTTTTGAAAAGAGAAGGATATTGGAAATTGGTAGTTGGTGAGGAACCAAAACCAATTTTGCAAACACCAATTGAGGGTAATGTTCAAGATGGGGTGAGTGGAGACAATGTCATAAAGGGTACCATAAGTGGTACTACTAATGCAGCTGGTATTAATAGCAGTATAGCAAAGTGGGTGGAACGTGATTTTATTGCTCTTTCTACGATAGCATTTTATCTCAAAGACGAGCCATTACAACAGATAGCTAATTGTCAAACTTCAAAAGAAGCATGGGATGAATTAAATTTCATATATGCTTTAGGAGATCAAAATACAAAAAGGATTTTACAGAGGGAGTTTTGGTCCTTTAAAACAAATGAGGAAGATGGGATGGCGAAATCCATTTCTGCATTTAGGTCCTTAATAGATCGTTTGGCAGGAGTAGGTGTTCTTCTTGATGAAGGAGACAAGACAAATTCTCTTCTGAGTAGCCTACCAGATTCTTGGAAAAGTTTTACGAGCATCAATGGAAACAAACAAAATTTATCAATGCATATCCTAGTTGGGAGGATTCTACAAGAAGAGCAAAGAATCAAAGATGAAAATGGTGAAATTTCTAAAGACTCGATTAAAGCTTTGGCGGTTAGAAAAGAGAAATTTAAGAAAACAAAAGCATTTAAAGGCAAATGTTTCTTATGTAAGAAAGTTGGCCATAAAGCTAATGAGTGTAAGCTCAAAGAAGAGAATGCTGAAGGTGATTCTTCTGAAGATGAAGAAAAGAAAAAGGAGGAAGAAAATAAAGGTGGGAAGTACGAACCATCTACAAAGGAGAGCAAGAAGAAGTCCTGGGAAAACAAGGTTAAAAGACCTCGAACAAAACGGTCGGAGAGTCCTACTTTGTCAAACTGACAACGGGGAAGGATACCTCTTTAGGGGGAGAATACATCTCTAGTGATCAAAAGATTTTGGGAAGGTTTTGGAATTTCAGGGGAGTTTCCTATTCCATATACACCTCAACAAAATGGGGTAGCAAAGACGACAAATCAAACTTTGGTGAAATCAAACTTTAGTGGAAGCTGCTAAAAGCATGATGATTGTGGGCGGAGGCTATATCTACGGCATGTTATTTACTGAGCATCATTTTAACAAAAGCGGTAAAATCTAAACCATATGAGATTTGGTATAAACCATATGAGATATGGTATAAACCATATGAGATTTGGTATAAACCATATGAGACTTGGTATGGATATAAATCCTTATATAGCCATGTTTGGATTTTTGTTTGTAAATGATTTGCTAAAATTATGGATGGAAAGAGAGAGAATTTAGATGTAGAAAACCAAGAAATGCATCTTCATTAAATATAGGGACCAATCTAAGGGGTACTAGCAATTTGATCCAATTAAAAAACAAATGCTTATAATTAGGGATGTGGATTTTATGGAACATGGGACCATAAATCAAGAGGAGGATATTCAAGAAATCTTACCATTTGATGATATTTTGTCTACTAATGAGACCAATGAGATGACTGAAGGGGGTAGAGACAAGAAGTTCTTGACATTGAGCCAAGTCAAGGACATGCAGATGAAATTACAATAATTAAGTATAAAGTTATGCAAAACCTATGTTGTTGGAGGTTAATTGCGGATTAAATTGTGTGAAAGACGTTTCACAAGAGGAGGATGTCACATCCCTTTCAAAAGGATGCCCGAACACCGTGGTGAGCCAAGAGGACCCCGGGAGTGACGTCCCGGGCTTGGCAAGAGACAAGGTGAAGTGACTAAGGGGAGTCCCGAGCAAACAGCACGCAATGGCGTCGTGCTCGGGACGAACTTGGTGGTGTGCTTTACATGGTTGGAAACCTTGTTTAAGCACGCACCCATAGATCCAAAGAACGCGCGATTTGGAGTTGTGAGTCATGAGATATGGCTCTCCAAAGTTGGACGCGTTCCGGGACACTCCGGGACTCGGGAGTGTTACCTTTCGGGACTCAAAATGTCGTCCTTGGATGGCGGCATGTTGCATGTCTTTGGAAAGCTCTAGACAAGAGCTTTCCAAAATGCTAAGGCTCGTGAGGAGCAAAGCAATGCTTTGGGAGATATGGCTCTCCAAAGCATCGGGACTTCGGGACTCCGGGACTGCTGCCTCCCGGGACTCCCGAATGTTCAGAGGAGCATAGCTCCCACATAGAAGCTCCGATTGGGACAAGTGAGGAGTCTATCGACATCTACTCAAAGAGTAGATGTCGAAAATGGGCTCGCACGTCCCATTTGGATAACTGAGCTACAAGTTAGCCCGAGAAGAAGATACGGCCCGTTTTTGAGGCTAAGGCAAAAACGGGTGGTCTTTCAAAACAAAAGTGTGTCACGGAATGCCCCTCAACACAAGAGGGGGGGGCCTACCGAAGACTCCAGAGAGTACTATGAGGAGGGGTGGTCTCCCTCCTCACTTCCACATGGTGCCGAGGAGAGCCGGAGTGGCTCTAAGGGGTGAGGCTTGGGATGGAGCCTCACTCCCGCACCTTGGGCACTATGGTATGCTTGTGGTGTGCATCCCGAAACATTGGGTTGGAAAAGTGTCCCGCTCCAAACTAGTCCCCGTGAAAAGTAGTGCCGGTTTCCGGTAATGTCCCGAAGACATGAATGGAAGGGGACTAGTGGGGAGTTGGACAATATCTGGGCGGTTAGCTCCGGGGTGAGTAGTGCCACCCTTGGGAGCTTGGACATGTGTGGAAGGCCGCCCGTGCCACCAAGTGGCATGCCCATGTTTTTGTGGGAGTTCCGGTTTACGGGTTCCGGGTAATGAGTTGGGGAGTCGAGTGGGTTGGACACCTTGACTAGAAATGATGCTAACATTGTGTGTGCTTGGCATGTGCAGTGTTAGCTAAGTTGTGGCCGGTTGCTACCAACAAAGTAAGCCGTGATTCCGCTACCAAGTAAGGCTTACTTGAAGAAAAAGAGTTGGGAGTAATTAGGGCCGCGACAGAGGAAGAGATAATCAAGACAAGTCCATAATGGGAGCGTTGGTATATTTGGTTATTACGTCTCAACCCGACATATCCTATGGGGTGAAAACCATTAGTCATGTGTTAAACGTATTTTTAGATATCTTAATGGTACAATTAACGATGGTCTAATCTATGAAGGAAATACAAGCCTAGAGATGGTTGGATTTTGGGAGGTGATTGGATTTTGCGATGCAAACTGGGTGGGAGATCCAATCAAAAGAAAGTCAAGAAGTTGTTAAGTTTTCATTTTAGGCAATCGACCTATTACATGAAATAGTGTTGTGTATTGTACAATCGTACAATCAAGTGCGGAAGTATAATACTATGGCACGGGTGCGGAAGTATAATACTATGGCACGGGTGCGGAAGTATAATACTATGGCACGGGTGTGGAAGTATAATACTATGGCACGGGACGAATGAAGTGCGGAAGCATAGTATGTTATGTTGCAGGGGATGCTACAAGCGGAGGTACGGGAGTGCATTTAGTAACATCGGTTTCGAGAAAGTTATCAGAGATTGATGAAGTTCCTAACTTCAAGAAAGCCTGATTGGGTTAAGTGGGAGCAATGGAATGTCATAGACATTTTGTGATGAGATTGATGAAGTTCCTAACCCCGAGAAAGCCCGATTGGGTTAAGTGGGAGCAATGGAATGTCCTACACATTTTGTGATGGTGCTAGCTAAGTGGGAGTGTTGGAATTGGGTTTCCGAAGACTCTTTAGTTTATGGTAGCTGAAGCACCATACAAGTGTGTAGTGGGAACACCATAAGGCATACGTCTTAATGGTATATAATGTAGCTTGGAGGGTGAAGGAGATACAGTTGATTGAACTATTCTATTCAATATCTCCTTCTATGGTTGGGTGGCAAGTTACCTTGAACTATATATATTTAATATATCATTATTGGATACAAAATTCCAACAAGAACTGGGCCCGTTTTGAACGGAATGTGGCTACCAGCTGTATGCTGCAATACGAAGATGTGTTCCTTTTAGACAATACTGATACTGGTTTAGTACATGATCGATCTTGGAAACTTGGCTTGCGCGCTAAGAAAGCATGTAGTCAACGTGCAAAAGGTCGGCAATCGACGCGCATGTAATTGTTGACCAGTCCAATCTGGCTCCTGATTTTCTGCCACTCCAAATCGCATTGAGATAACAAGTGATCCCACACTCTCGATCACATTCGCTTTACCTAGTTTTGTTGATTATCGATCTTACACTACTCCAGATAATAAATTTTAGGGTAAAGAGGCTTTTGTGTGGTATCAAGATGTCAGTGATGCATCGAAGGCAACGATTTATGTTACACTAAGCTCGCTCCCCACAGTTCGCCTACAATACTCCAAGTACATGCCTTACGGTTACCGCAGGTTGCTGCTTCGATCCATACAGCCATTAGAGGATCTTCACTCCAAATATATTGCATCCACTCCGGCAAACAATGAACTTGCACCCTGATTGTGCGTCAATTCACCCAAGAATTGTGCAGATATGCAATAGAATTTGTGAGTTACTGCAACGATAACTCTAAACCTTAAACCTTCAGACGGGTGATGATGCTCAACGAAAGAGAAAAATACATCAGGTTACCGTAAGGAAGTAAGATATCTGAGAAATCCTGAGGTCACGGATTTCAAAGAATCATACATGTCCGTGCAATGCACTGTCAAGGCCAGTAATTTCTCGAAAAAGCAACTTCTGAGATAACCAAGCTTTCAGCATCAGTCTAAATCATCCATGTGAAGAAGCTGAATTACAACATGCGACTCGAACATGCGGAGAATGTACACTCAGATGCTACATCGTCACGATCATGCAGACGATAATGAAAATGGAGTACTTCAAATTCAGGGACAATTATCAAAGACCAGAATTTGGGGCAATAAATCTTGGACAATGCGTCCAAGGAATGAATTAAGCACTGAGATAGGTGCAAGATCTAATGTACATGACTCACATTCGTGAATCCAAAAATGTTCGATTCTATCCGCCCGTAAACTAACCTCTACATATGATACAATTGAATGTCACCTAAAAGTTTACAAGGGGAAGGGGCCAGGGGCTCCATTCCACCCTAGCACGCACTCCAGAAGAGGCTTGATTAGCTTGCCTTCCGACATCGCCTCGAACACCTTCGCAATCTCAGTCCCCGGCGATACCGTCCGCAGTCCGGTCAACAACTGTGTTCCCAGCTCAGACCTCACGAACTTGTACAGCGGATACGTCCTGCACGCCTCTATCCTGTTGCTCACCGCCGACAGCCCCTTGTTGTCATACGCTTCCCGCACCAATGGCACCACGATGCGCAGCTTCTCTTGCACTTGTGCCTCGAAGATCGGGATCTGCTCAAACACCGACCGTGATGGATCCTTCAGGGCATGGCTCACCAGCACCGCTCGCAGCTTCTCCATCAACGGGTATGTTTCCGATGATGCATCGTCGATGTACGAGAACACCGGCTGCCGCTCCACCACCAGCATCAGATCCTTCTCGCAGAATCGAGATGGCAGCAGCGCCCCGTCCTTGCTCGCGAACAGCGTCTTCTTCGCCGCCTGCAACACCACCTGCTTCACCGCGCTCTGCATCGTCTCCTCCACGTGCCGCAGGTCGATCGCCTGGCACAGCCCCACCAAGAACGTCGAGCTCATGAGCTTCAGAATCTCCACCGCCTCCTCCGTCTTCCGGGCCGACACCAGCCCCAGCGAGTTCACGTCCTGGTTGTGCTGCTCCGCGCTCTGCACGTGCGTCGTCACCGGGTTCGCCAGGTAGTTCAGCTCCGACAGGTACGACGCCATGGCGATCTCCGCGCCCTTCATGCCGTAGTCCAGGCTCGGGTTCGGCCCGCCGCTCAGATTCGACGGCAGCCCGTTGTTGTAGTAGTCGTTCACCAGCTCCGAGAACTGCGCGAACATCAGCTTCCCGATCGCCGCCACCGCCAGCCGCATGTTGTCCATGGACACTCCGATGGGCGTGCCCTGGAAATTGCCGCCGTGCAACGCGATGCCCCGGGCCGCGTCGATGATGGGGTTGTCGTTCACGCTGTTGATCTCGCGCTCGATGGCGTGAGTGGCCGTCCGGATCACCTCGATCTGGGGCCCCAGCCACTGCGGCGACGTCCGGAGCGCGTACCGGTCCTGCTTCGGCTTCTTCAGCGGGTCGGTCTCGTTCAGCTTGGCGGCCGCCTTCATGAAGTCGCTGCCCTCCAGCAGCCACTCCATCACGGCCGCGGCCTCCATCTGGCCCGGGTGGTGCTTCAGCTTGTGGGTCAGGGGGTCGGCGAACTCCGGCTTGCCCTGCATCACCTCGCAGAACAATGCCGACAGAACCTCCGCGAGCAAAGCCAGGATGTTGGCGTCGAAGCACACCGTGGAAGCCAATGCAGACCCCACGGCAGTGCCGTTCACCAGCGCCAGGCCCTCCTTGGGCTGGAGCTCGAACGGCTTCTCCACACCCGCCAGTCTTAAGCCCTCCAATGCGGACACCTCGCGGCCATCTTCAGTGACGGCCCTGGAATTGGGTCGAGCAGTGAGCAGCCCAGCAATGTAAGACAATGGGACCAGATCGCCGGAGGCCGTGACGGTGCCTCTGAGCGGCAGCTTGGGGGTGACATTGGCGTTGAGCAGCTTCTCCATGGCCTCCAGGATCTCCCAGCGGATGCCGGAGTAGCCCTGCATCAGCGTGTTGGTGCGCACCAGCATGGCGGCGCGGGTGGTCTCGGCGGGCAGGCAGTGGCCCTTGACGAGCACGCCGGCGTTGAGGAAGCGGATGAGCTCGCGCTGGAGCTCGACGCCCTGCTGCGTGCGGCGGTGGGAGGTGGCGCCGAAGCCGGTGGTGACGCCGTAGATGTCACCGCCATTCATGATCTTGTTGAGCACCCAGTCAGAAGACTCATCGACTCTGGCCTTGGCGTTGGCAGCGTCGAGGACGACTTGGACATCAGGGCGACGAGCGACGGCGGTGACCTGGCCGACAGTGAGGTTGACGCCCTCGATGGCGACTTCGGTGGAGCCAAAGTAGGTGGCGACCATGGCCTTGATCTCGTCGAGATGGTTGCCTTGCAGCTTGGCTGCAGTCTTGGCCCAGTTGAGAGGGTCCGAGGACACTCCATTGCAGAAGGGTGTGCGAGGCTCAGCGAGCACCTTCACGGGCTCTTGTGCAGCGTTGCAGTAGACTGAGGGGGCCATAACGTTGGCCCTGGATAACTGTCACCCGCAATAGGCAAATTCACACAGATACTTCTTCAAGGTTTCTTACTAGCAACACAGCAACGCAACAGCTTCGATGCAATTCTATGTCAGATGTGATAGAACTGAAAAGAATCTAACAAGTTCAAAGTGTAAATCTCCAATGTATTCCTCGAGTTTAATTAGAATCCTAGTGCACTGAGCTGAACTTGAAATGAGAAGATGCCAGAGTAGAGCTCTGTATTTGTAAGAGCATGAGAGGCAGGGAATGGAACAGGGGAGCTTGTTTGTGAGGACATTGATGGCGAGCGTAGGGGCGGGGTGCAGGGGAGTCGTACCCTTTTCGCGTCCGACTTGGAACGAGCGGAGGTCAAGGGTGCTTTTCAACGTGTCACGACGGGACACAGGCTAAGTTTGAAAGTGGAGTTGAAACTCGAAAGTCGTCCATTGTAGAATGGCATTGTGTTGAAGATGGTCCGAATTTCAACCCTACGACGTCATCGCTATTGGCCATGTCGGTAGTCATTATGATTGAGGGAACAGTTTCTGAGAATTTTCCGCAATTTTCACAGACTCGTACAGGAATCGGATCGAGAGCAATGGCTGTAGCTGGAATCAATTGGATACGATGAATCATGAATGTTCAGCCACTCACTTGTGCTTTTCAAATCAGCTCAATTGGTGGTCCACCTTATTCCACCCATTGCGCAATGAGCCCCCTAACACCCCATGGAAATCACATGGGCTCATTGGCATGTTGTGACAATAATCGGTTCCAAAAAGAACAAATGCATATTGTGAGAACTCTTCCACTGTGAACTAAACACTTTTCAAAATTGATAGACATCACGAAGGGCTCATTTTCTTTGCAAATTCTGAATGATATCCTAATTATGTAATATTAGTACTTTCTTAATTTAAAGTTTGACTTGATAACATTGAAGTAGTTTTTGAAAGCTTTAGCATGAGTCATGTGACACTATTACGTTAAAATCATAATTATGATATAAATTTTGTTAATTTTTTTTTTTTTGGTTTCCCATAATCGCCTCACAATGGTGATAGAGAGTTGCGTTCACTAAAATGAATGCCATTCATTCATACTTCAATTCATGGGTTAGAATTATTTTTTTTTTGCACACAATCAATACTTGATTTGAAACCCAACCCAAGTAAACACATCCAAAACGGACTGTAGATGAAAAATTTATGGCTCTTCAAAGTTGCTACAGTCATCCAAAATGACAATTTTCAACATTCGGCCCGGTTAAGGGTCAAGGTTGTCATAAATGTTTAACCTCAAATAATTAATGATAGAAGTTAGCGTGTGGGGCACATTCATTTGGATGTCATCAATTCTTCATATATGAAGTGACAAAACTTGTGTATTTGAAACCCATAACTCAAGAGAGGAAAGTTGGGAAAATAAATTTGCGATTTGAGCTAAAAGGAGAGTCAAACAAAATAATTATTTTTTTGTTAATAGGGGCGAGGTTGATATATGAGAAAGTGCGTATAGATAAGTGTATACCCCTGTACAATAGATTCAAGGTTGATTGAAGGTTTTACAACTATGGGCATAGTCATATTTTTTGAAACGACTAAGAGTAAATAACCAAAAACATAACTATTGGTAGTCATCTTACAACATAGTATGCAATGATTGCTATAATTGTAATAACTGCATACCATACTCTATACTTAAATCCGTTGGCAAGATTTCTCAAGTGAAATCAAGAGACTATCCCATCTTTCATACAATCATTGACTATAGTTACATAATCAACAAATGTCTTAAAGTTCATCTCAAATGAAGATGATGTTTATTTGGAGTTCATTAAAAATTTATAGAAGGAAAGTTACACATGAGTTAATTAGAAATTCAACCAAATTTCATATAAATGCAAGAAACTTGCTAACATAGAGGTGTAGTTCATGGTCACCAAGTTGAAACTTGATGATAGAATACAAAGGCATACTATAGGCCTTCTCACAATCCATATGTGTATGGAGATTAAAACCTTTGCCATATATTTTTATGGTTTGTAAAGATTGGTTGTGCTCTTTATAATCCTCAAGAAAGTTGGTATTTTTTTTTGCATATTGAAATGAAAATTTCATTTGATATCTTAATTTGATACTAGAGAACTTGTTCAAACAATATTGACTACAAGTGATCAAGGTAATAACATCTTGACATCAAGAAACCTCATGTTAAACGTGCAAAACATTTGTAAACACAAATTTCAATATAGCACACTATTCTCCTACAAAACCCAAGCAACACCTCTTCATAGGTTTTTGAGCCATAAGCAAGTTTAAAATAAGTCACGTACAATTTGTCATGTGGTTATTGTATACATAAGTTTAAAAGAAGCCACTTCCAATTTGTCATGTGGTTACCCTACACAACATGTGACTCAAATTTTCCTTGAAAGTTGAGCTTATTTGACAGGTCATTTCTTCTCAATGACATGTACTTGTGTCAGAAAGCCTCATTAGACTTTAACTTTAGCAGTGTCAATAACGACACGCTAATAATATCGAATGCTGACCTCCACTCCAGGCGCCCTCGTGGGCCAATCGGTCGACCAGTGTTCATTCATCGCTGTTCAACGCTGTTGTGGAACACTCACGGTCAAGAATCCGACTCCCTGATGCTCGCAGGATTCAGTATAAAATAGCGCAAGACCACGAAACCAGTCGTACAGTCGATTACTCCACCACTACCACTTCTCATGTTCTGAATCAACACCTTAGAAAGTAGCAAGATATCTGTTCAATTTTCTCATCGATCAGAGGTTCTCGTTCTCAAGTTTAATCGCTGTTGTAGCGAGTCGTTAGCTATGGCCCAAGATCAAGCTGCTGCTAGCCCTGTGGTGTTCCGGGGCCAGCCGCGTGCTGAAGGGCCGGCGTGTGTTTTGGGCATTGGCACTGCTGTGCCTCCCACTGAGTTCCTTCAGTCCGACTACCCGGATTTCTTCTTCAACATCACCAATTGCAATGACAAGGAAGCTCTCAAGGCCAAGTTCAAGCGCATCTGTAAGTCATCGTGTCGCCACTGCGCCTCTCGATTACATTTAGTAAATCGATGAATTCAGATCAAGTGCTTAGAGGATTGATAGTCTGAGTGAGGCGAAATTGAACTGGGTGCCCCTGTTGCAACGTAGGCTGACGTGGTGAGTGCCAAACTGTTCTGTTTCAGGCGACAAGTCGGGCATTCGCAAGCGCCACTTGTTTCTCACGGAGGAAGTGCTCAAGGCCAACCCTGGCATCTGCACCTACATGGAGCCCTCGCTTAACGCCCGCCACGACATCGTCGTCGTCCAGGTGCCCAAGCTCGCCGCCGAGGCTGCCGTGAAAGCCATCAAGGAGTGGGGTGGCCGCAAGTCGGACATCACACACATAGTCTTCGCCACTACCAGCGGCGTCAACATGCCGGGCGCCGACCACGCGCTGGCCAAGCTGCTGGGCCTCAAGCCTAGCGTTAAGCGAGTGATGATGTACCAGACGGGATGCTTCGGTGGGGCGTCCGTCCTGCGGGTGGCCAAGGACCTGGCCGAGAACAACAAGGGCGCGCGCGTGCTGGCTGTGTGCAGCGAGGTGACGGCCGTGACGTACCGCGCCCCGAACGAGAATCACTTGGACGGGCTGGTGGGGTCAGCCCTGTTCGGAGATGGCGCGGGAGTGTACGTGGTCGGGGCGGACCCGAAGCCGGAGGTGGAGAAGGCGCTGTTTGAGGTTCATTGGGCAGGGGAGACGATTCTTCCCGAGAGCGATGGTGCCATCGATGGGCATCTGACGGAGGCGGGGCTGATCTTCCACTTGATGAAGGACGTGCCCGGGCTGATCTCGAAGAACATCGAGAAGTTTTTGAACGAGGCACGGAAGTGCGTGGGATCGCCGGAGTGGAACGAGATGTTCTGGTCGGTGCACCCTGGAGGCCCGGCCATTCTGGATCAGGTGGAGGCGAAGCTGAAGCTGACGAAGGACAAGATGCAGGGCAGCCGCGACATATTGTCAGAGTATGGGAACATGTCGAGCTCATCGGTGTTGTTTGTGCTGGACCAAATTCGGAAGAGGTCGATGAAGATGGGATCAAGCACGCTGGGTGAGGGCAGCGAGTTCGGGTTCTTCATCGGGTTCGGACCAGGGCTGACGCTGGAGGTTCTCGTGCTCCGTGCCGCAGCCAATGCTTCTGCTTAGAACTCTAATTTGCAGCTCATTGCATTAAATTCCAATGGCTGTCCATGCCAATAGAGATTAGCGTAGTATACAGTCTTTACTATTCCAGGGCAATTCCATGCCATTTTTGCGTCCCTGCGCATTGGGATTCGAAATTGATATCCTTGTCGCAGCTGGATACCTGTAAAATTATCATCAACTAGTTGTGAAAATTGATGCAACTGCAGCCAGCAAACCATTTACCGTCTCAACCTGTTTGCAGCTTTCGGTTCGACTCAATGCTGGGAATGGAATTCGAAATCACAATTAGGTTTGAAATGCAAGAAGAATATTAACATGCGCCTCGAAAGAATACTGACCTGTACAAGACATGTCCGTTTAAACTGTTGTGTACGATACGTCCGCAAGACATAACGGCAGAGGTGCACATCTTCTACTTCCTACCCCTCAGGAGGGACATGGTACTCAATGCAAGGCTCACATCAGCTAGAGCCCATGAAGTTTGGTTTCGGTTTTTCTTAGGTTCGGGAGGATTCCGAGTATCCTAGGTAGTCAGTTGACATCAAAAAAGCGGAAGTTATGACATAATTGGAAGTCTTAGGCATGATAAAGGCTTGACTTTAGATTGTCAAAATATAAACTTGACTGGCGAATCTTTGTCCTGCTGTCTCTCATCTCCAAATTACTTTTAGATACGCGTCCCCGACGAATTGAACAGAAGGATTTCATCTGCAGAATTCATCATCATACGTAGACAGAGTCTTCAACAGGATTCCTTCACATTGGAGAAGACAGACGACGAATGGTGCTTGCACAACCAGACTATGTAGCCTAGCCGGCGGCATTGAACGAGTGAGCACACTCATTTGAATAACTCATGTTCGAATGATACAATGAGAGCACGTCTAGACTATCTGTTAAGGGCTTCCTTCACTTACTTAGCAAACCTTAATTTTTGTTGACGAGGTGAATATGCATGCAGATGCCTGAAGTATGCCGTGATGCAACACAAGCTACTCCAGTTTGATGTACATAATCCAACTCCTGGAAATGCACCATCATGCTACCACAACCAACAGTTGGCACCAAAATTCAGCATCCTCCAAGATATCAATGTGCATCCAGAGTCTTCACACATGAATCATTGGACGAATATGTTCCAAAGTCCAGCACTTCTCCGAATAATAATCTAAGTAATTTGCCGGATGTGATCAATTTATTCTTTGGGAATACTCAGAGCGTTTTCGGCGTGAGCGTCAATATATCTCTCGTCTATGCGCATGCTATCACAGCTAACAAATCGACACTCAATTCAGTGATTGGTTTGAGATAAAACTTTTCATGATCCTCGCCCTTTACTATGCTTTAAACATCATAGTCAGTGGTATAGAAAACGATCCAACTTCTGTGATGGAAATGTGGACAATGCGTCCAAAGATTTATATTAGGCACTGCCCAATGTGGGACTTAGTGCTCATTGTAATGTACATACGTCACATCAAAAGTGACTCGGAAAATTGTGACCTCTCTAATTTGGTTGAAGAAAACAGTCTCAATACAATGGACTTCGCTGTAATGACAAACTACAAGGGGAAGGGGCCAGGAGCTCCATTCCACCCTTGCACGCACTCCAGAAGAGGCTTGATTAGCTTGCCTTCCGACATCGCCTCGAACACCTTCGCAATCTCAGTCCCCGGCGATACCGTCCGCAGTCCGGTCAACAACTGTGTTCCCAGCTCCGACCTCACGAACTTGTACAGCGGATACGTCCTGCACGCCTCTATCCTGTTGCTCACCGCCGACAGCCCCTTGTTGTCATACGCTTCCCGCACCAATGGCACCACGATGCGCAGCTTCTCTTGCACTTGTGCCTCGAAGATCGGGATCTGCTCAAACACCGACCGTGATGGATCCTTCAGGGCATGGCTCACCAGCACCGCTCGCAGCTTCTCCATCAACGGGTATGTTTCCGATGATGCATCGTCGATGTACGAGAACACCGGCTGCCGCTCCACCACCAGCATCAGATCCTTCTCGCAGAATCGAGATGGCAGCAGCGCCCCGTCCTTGCTCGCGAACAGCGTCTTCTTCGCCGCCTGCAACACCACCTGCTTCACCGCGCTCTGCATCGTCTCCTCCACGTGCCGCAGGTCGATCGCCTGGCACAGCCCCACCAAGAACGTCGAGCTCATGAGCTTCAGAATCTCCACCGCCTCCTCCGTCTTCCGGGCCGACACCAGCCCCAGCGAGTTCACGTCCTGGTTGTGCTGCTCCGCGCTCTGCACGTGCGTCGTCACCGGGTTCGCCAGGTAGTTCAGCTCCGACAGGTACGACGCCATGGCGATCTCCGCGCCCTTCATGCCGTAGTCCAGGCTCGGGTTCGGCCCGCCGCTCAGATTCGACGGCAGCCCGTTGTTGTAGTAGTCGTTCACCAGCTCCGAGAACTGCGCGAACATCAGCTTCCCGATCGCCGCCACCGCCAGCCGCATGTTGTCCATGGACACTCCGATGGGCGTGCCCTGGAAGTTGCCGCCGTGCAGCGCGATGCCCCGGGCCGCGTCGATGATGGGGTTGTCGTTCACGCTGTTGATCTCGCGCTCGATGGCGTGAGTGGCCGTCCGGATCACCTCGATCTGGGGCCCCAGCCACTGCGGCGACGTCCGGAGCGCGTACCGGTCCTGCTTCGGCTTCTTCAGCGGGTCGGTCTCGTTCAGCTTGGCGGCCGCCTTCATGAAGTCGCTGCCCTCCAGCAGCCACTCCATCACGGCCGCGGCCTCCATCTGGCCCGGGTGGTGCTTCAGCTTGTGGGTCAGGGGGTCGGCGAACTCCGGCTTGCCCTGCATCACCTCGCAGAACAACGCCGACAGAACCTCCGCGAGCAGAGCCAGGATATTGGCGTCGAAGCACACTGTGGAAGCCAATGCAGACCCCACGGCAGTGCCGTTCACCAGCGCCAGGCCCTCCTTGGGCTGGAGCTCGAACGGCTTCTCCACGCCCGCCAGTCGCAAGCCCTCCAATGCGGACACCTCGCGGCCATCTTCAGTGACGGCCCTGGAATTGGGTCGGGCGGTGAGCAGCCCGGCAATGTAAGACAACGGCACCAGGTCGCCGGAGGCCGTGACGGTCCCTCGGAGCGGCAGCTTGGGGGTGACATTGGCGTTGAGCAGCTTCTCCATGGCGTCCAGGATCTCCCAGCGGATGCCGGAGTAGCCCTGCATCAGCGTGTTGGTACGCACCAGCATGGCGGCGCGGGTGGTCTCGGCGGGCAGGCAGTGGCCCTTGACGAGCACACCGGCGTTGAGGAAGCGTATGAGCTCGCGCTGGAGCTCGACGCCCTGCTGCGTGCGGCGGTGGGAGGTGGCGCCGAAGCCGGTGGTGACGCCGTAGATGTCACCGCCGTTCATGATCTTGTTGAGCACCCAGTTGGAGGATTCGTCGACTCTGGCCTTGGCGTTGGCAGCGTCGAGGAGAACTTGGACATCAGGGCGACGAGCGACAGCTGTGACCTGGCCGACAGTGAGGTTGACGCCCTCGATGGCGACTTCAGTGGAGTCGAAGTAGGTGGCGACCATGGCCTTGATCTCGTCGAGGTGGTTGCCTTGCAGCTTAGCTGCAGTCTTGGCCCAGTTGAGGGGATCCGAGGACAGTCCATTGCAGAAGGGTGAGGGAGACTCGACGAAGACCATCACGGACTCTGCTGCGTCGTTGCAGTAGACTGAATGAGCCATAGCTTTGGGCGTGGTTAACTCACTTGCAATCGGTTGTAGTATTCCTTACACTGGTCGGCAAACACTAGCTAATAATCCTTCAAGCACTCGCCTTGCAATTCGACTGTCGATTGACTTTGAGAATAATGGAATATCATAATCTTCCAGTCGGAATTGTGAATGAAGTCTTGTCAGCTGTGTTCGTGAAAGGATCTAACTGCACCCCTTCAGCTTTGATGGTAGGACATGTGTGTGAAGTTGTACCTGAAGTGATGAACTGAGAGTGTAGAGGTATGTATTTATATGGCGATGAGTGTGGGCAGAGAATGTTACAGTGAGCCAGTGGTGGTGGCATTGACTGTACGGGAGGCATCGAGGTGCCGGAGTTGACTCGCACTTCAGCCGACTAGGAATGAGGGAACGTGATGGAACTTTTTCAACGTGATTCGATAAGATGAATACTGCACCAAGTTTGAAAGTCGGGTTGGAGCTGGTCCGCTTTTCGTTGTCATTTTGTTGAGGGTGATAAAAGGAAGTCCTTCTATAGTCTTCATTGTTGACCATGTCGGTATTTCTTATAATTGAGACCGCAATTTCTGAGCAATTTCTGCAGTTCCTCCATCCACCACTGTACAGTATTCTCACATTCGGATTGGATTCTATACTTAGTAGCGATACCTGGAATCACCTGGGGTGCTGATTGTCCAGCCAGAAATCTGTTCTATAAGAAGCTCTTATGACATTCTGTATGAACGTTTTCCGATGAAGCCAGTGAAGGCCGCATTACTTCACTACACTAAATTTGATAATTAGTGTTAGATACACTAATTTACATAAACATGTTATAAGTTTTTACTGTTGTTCAATAATTTTACCCACTATATTGGCCAAGATGGGGGTCCTTATATGGTATCAGAATTAATGCTCTTGGTAAATTTTTTTAAACAAAAGTAAAAACTTATAGCATTTTCAAATCTTATAATAATCTAACACTAATTATCAAATTTAGTGTAGTTGGTCATAGTTTTCACGGCCAATTTAACCACAATTGCAGTTCTAGTGGCCTGAATTGGATAGCAGAAATATTTCTCTTGAATACCCAGTAATTGCGACCTTAGTCCACCTGTTAAATTAAATTGCCTGTAAAGACAGCAAAGATTCCATTGTAAAAGAATTGTGAAATCTTTACTCGTGCTAATCAGTAAGAAAGTTTCAAGAGATTGAAACATATTGAATGCTTTAGACATATTTGTTTCTTTATCTTGCAATCTGATGTTGAGGGTACCGTAGTGACCGTACATATCCCATGATAGTAAATGTGATCCTCATCATTCAGGATGAACCTAATATCATAAATGTATACGGTAAAGATTCAAATATGACTCTTCTATTCATACTTATGATTTTGATAGCAGATGTTGAGTTGTCTAAGACAATTCTTGAGTTCGGAGCCAAAATGGGGTCTTTTTTGAAGTTTTTTCCTAAGGAATATGTTCACAACCAAATCATTTCTCACATTCTAAAGTTGAACCTTTTACAGAAATTTACAAGGGTAGCCCCTAGTACTTTCATAAACAATCTTCACACTGCCCATAAAAACTTGGGAGACAAACTTTGGATGTTACGCTCTCGAATGGTAAACATCCAGTGTTCAAATTTTGGAACAATATTCAATGAGTAGTCTTAGGTACACGTTCGTATAGTTGGAAATATAAAAAGTTTGAAATCAGAATTGATTCTCACACCTGGGGAGTGCATAGAAGTAAAAAATTGCAGTTTTGACATTTCAAGCTCCCAAAAACACACAAGTACCTCGAGGGGTTATTGTCATCGAATTTACTGTTCAGATTTTTCAAAAGTAGGGTGTCTGAAGTTCACATACCATTCCTATAAAAAAACTAGCACTAATTAGAATAATTAGTTTATATTTCTATATATTAAACAAAAAAATCAAATTTGACTGGAAATTCTAATAGAAGTGTTACTTTGAAGAGCCTTTTCGCTTCACGTGGTCACGCTCAACATGCCAAAAAGCCCCACTTTCGCTGTGTCAAGAAAAACACGCACGGAATTATGGATGATTGCTGACCTCCAGTGCAGGCGCCCTGGCGGGCTATTCCAGTCAACTCATCGTAACTCCCCGGCCATTCAACGCTGCTTGTGTTCACGCTGAAAACTCCAACTCCGCTGCAATTTATAGGAGCCACGCCACGAATCCAGTCATGTATTCCATCGCTCCACCACCACTTCCGCTCATCTACTGACCAACTCTTCGATCGGGAAGAAAGCAACAAACTTTCACATCTCTCTTCATAATCAGCAATCTCTCGATTCCAGAAATTTTGATCATTCAGTACGCGTTCAGGTTCTGGAGCTCCATTGCTGTTGTAGTGCGTCGCTAGCTATGGCCCAAGATCAAGTTGCTGCTACCCCTGTGGTGTTCCGTGGCCAGCCGCGTGCTGATGGGCCGGCTTGTGTGTTGGGCATCGGCACTGCTGTGCCTCCCACTGAGTTCCTTCAATCCGACTACCCCGATTTCTTCTTCAACATCACCAATTGCAATGACAAGGAAGCCCTCAAGGCCAAGTTCAAGCGCATCTGTAAGTCATCGTAACGCCACTGTGCTTCACGACCAATTTCAGCTGATGGAAAGAATCGAGTCAAGTGCTTAGTGGATTGATGGTCTGAATGAGGCAAGTTTGAATTGGATGCCCCTGCTGCGGCATAGATTGACGTGGTGCGTGCCAAATTGTTCTCTTTCAGGCGACAAGTCCGGCATTCGCAAGCGCCACTTGTTTCTCACGGAGGAGGTGCTCAAGGCCAACCCTGGCATCTGCACCTACATGGAGCCCTCGCTCAACGCCCGCCACGACATCGTCGTCGTCCAGGTGCCCAAGCTCGCCGCCGAGGCTGCCGTCAAGGCCATCAAGGAGTGGGGCGGCCGCAAGTCCGACATCACGCACATCGTCTTCGCCACCACCAGCGGCGTCAACATGCCCGGAGCCGACCACGCGCTGGCCAAACTGCTGGGCCTCAAGCCCAGCGTCAAGCGAGTCATGATGTACCAGACGGGATGCTTCGGTGGGGCGTCCGTCCTGCGGGTGGCCAAGGACCTGGCCGAGAACAACAAGGGCGCGCGCGTGCTGGCGGTGTGCAGCGAGGTGACGGCCGTGACGTACCGCGCCCCGAGCGAGAATCACTTGGACGGGCTGGTGGGGTCAGCCCTGTTCGGCGATGGTGCGGGAGTGTATGTGGTCGGGGCGGACCCGAAGCCGGAGGTGGAGAAGGCGCTGTTTGAGGTTCATTGGGCAGGGGAGACGATTCTTCCCGAGAGCGATGGCGCCATCGACGGGCATCTGACGGAGGCGGGGCTGATCTTCCACTTGATGAAGGACGTGCCCGGGCTGATCTCGAAGAACATCGAGAAGTTTTTGAACGAGGCGCGGAAGTGCGTGGGGTCGCCGGAGTGGAACGAGATGTTCTGGTCGGTGCACCCTGGAGGCCCGGCGATTTTGGACCAGGTGGAGGCGAAGCTGAAGCTGACGAAGGACAAGATGCAGGGCAGCCGCGACATATTGTCAGAGTATGGGAACATGTCGAGCTCATCGGTGTTGTTCGTGCTGGACCAGATCCGACAGAGATCGTTGAAGATGGGATCGAGCACGCTGGGCGAGGGCAGCGAGTACGGGTTCTTCATTGGGTTCGGACCAGGGCTGACGCTCGAGGTTCTCGTGCTCCGGGCTGCTGCCAATGCTTCTGCTTAGAACTCTAATTTGCAGCTCATTGCATTATATTTCCATGGCTTTTCATGTCGTTATAGATTAGCCTAGTAAATAGAAGTTATTTTCTTACGGCAAATCGATGCCATTTTTTTGAGCCTGTGCGCATAGTGATATCAAATTGAAATCCCAGCTACAGCTGGAAACCTGTACAATCGACATCAAATAGTTTTGAAAGATGCAGCCTCTATTGAACCATTTGTCCTCTCGACCTGTTTGCAGAATTCACTTGGGAGCAAAGCTGGTACTACAAAATGTACTTAAAAAATCACAGGAAGATTTGGAATGCAATCAAGAGGACTAATCGTTAGTAAATGCCCGCTTAACCCTTAAACGCCCATGGGGTCTAAAACGGGCAGCCCAAAATTGGATCACAACATCTTTTGGACTTGGGCATCATGAATAGTGCACTTTTTGAACTTGGGCACCATGAATGAACCAATCAATGATGAGCTTGCAACCTCCTACAAGGTTATGTACAACCCCAACCTACCTACCACAATCCTTTCAAACAATAAAATCATACAAATTGTGATTTGAATTGTAAAATTTCACTTTTTGAATGCATCATAAGACGGTGACTAGTTTGAAATCAAAATATAAGTGAAAAGTCGATTACAGTGAGAGCTACAGAGAAGATTCTGTTGGAATCAAGCCCCTCGGGCTTGCTTGGGCGTTTAAGGGTTAAATTGTTGTGAATGATATGTTCCCAACTTCTTCCTCCTATCCCTCAAGGTGGCCACTGAACCCAATTCAAGGCTCACAAGAGCTGAAGCCCAAGAAGTTCGTTTTTGTTTTTAATTAGGTTCAGAAGGATTTCCAGTGCCGTAGTCAGTTGACATCAGAAATGCCCAAGTTATGCACTACTAGAAAGGAGGGGGGGTTTGCAACGCCACAAACGTTGCTTTTTGTTGCTTTTGAGTAAACGTTGTTCAAGTCTAACAACTTTTTAGAAGTTTTTTGTTGCTTTTCAGTAAATGCTGTCCAAGTCTAACAACGTTTTAGAACTTGCTTGAGCAACGTTCTCAAGAAAATAAGCCACGTTCTCAACTAGATTATCAAGAACTTTGCTTGGTGATCAAATAAGGTTGCTTATTTTCTTGAGAACGTTGCTCAAGCAAGTTCCAAAACGTTGCTAGTTCTAAAACGTTGCTTAACTTGAGCAACGTTTGAGAAGAAAACATTGCAAACCCCCTCAAATTGTTGTAGTGATGATATCATTGGAAGCCGTAGGCATGATGAGGGCTTCACTTTAGTTTTTAATATTAAATTATACAGATGAATCTATGTCCTGCAATCACTCATCATACCCAAATTCCTTTCAGATATGCATCCTGTACAGAAGGAATTCTTCTGCAGAATCCATCATCATATGTACTGTACAGCTCTTGAACAGGCTTCCTTCACAGTGAAGAAAACAGACGACTGAGAGTGCTTGCACGACCAGACTATGTAGACTATGTAGCCTAGCCGGCTGCATTGAACGAGTGAGCCCACTCAATCAACTTATAGTCGAATTATACAATGAGCGCACGTCAATACAATCTGTAAAGCGCTATACTCACTCAGTTTGCAATCCTTACTTCTGTTAAGGCGAAAATACACAACGATGCCTGAAGCATGCCGTGTTGCAACACAAGCTACTCCATTTCGATGTAATCCAATCACTAGGAATGCTCCAACATGCTACCACGAAACAGGAGTTTGACACATATTCAACATCCTTCAAAACTTCAATGTGCACCCACCGTCTTCAAACATGACGCGTAGGATAAACACGTTCCAAAGTCCAACTCTGCTCTGATTTATTCTTTCAATAATTTGCCAATTGCGTTCGGAATACTCTTTGTAAACACTAAGAGCGTTTTCAGCGTGAGTTTCAACGCTAAAATTTGGATCATTTCTTTCCTTCGTGCGCATGCTATCAGTGTTGACAGATCGACTCTCAATTCAGAGATTGGTTTTAGATACAAATTTTCTTGATCCTCGGCCTTCACTATGCTTTGAACATCATGAAAAGTTGTAAAGTAGACGATCCAACTTCTGTGATGGTAATGTGGGCAAGGCGTCAAAATTGAGTGGTTGCAATATAAGATCCCCAAGTCACGCCCTATAACAAATTATGCTCTCATAACTTGTCGAGCGTGAGATCGGCCTAAGCGGAACCTTCGACCTTCAACAATTGGAATGATAAGCTCGCCCTCTGCACATCATCCAACAGCACCCCTTGCACTTCCAGACGATCCTCGTGCATCAAGGCACTTCACGTGTAAAAGAAGATGAAATGGAGACCAGCCACTTTATCAGCGAAATATGAGGACAATGCATCCAAATAATTATATTCAGCACCACCCAATCGGGGACTTCGTGCTCCCTGTAATGTACAAATGCCGCATCCCGTGGCTCCAAAATTGATCGATTACCTACCTAATTGATAAATGCTCTACATGTGTATAAATTAAATTGAATGTCACCTAAAAGTTTACAAGGGGAAGGGGCCGGGGGCTCCATTCCACCCTTGCACGCACTCCAGAAGAGGCTCGATCAGCTTGCCCTCCGACATCGCCTCGAACACCTTTGCTATCTCTGTCCCCGGCGACACTGTCCGAAATCCGGACAACAGTTGTGTTCCAAGCTCCGCCCTCACGAACTTGTACAGCGGATACGTTCTGCACGCCTCTATCCTGTTGCTCACCGCCGACAGCCCCTTGTTGTCATACGCTTCCCGCACCAATGGCACCACGATGCGCAGCTTCTCTTGCACTTGTGCCTCGAAGATCGGGATCTGCTCAAACACCGACCGTGATGGATCCTTCAGGGCATGGCTCACCAGCACCGCTCGCATCTTCTCCATCAACGGGTATGTTTCCGATGATGCATCGTCGATGTACGAAAACACCGGCTGCCGCTCCACCACCAGCATCAGATCCTTCTCGCAGAATCGAGATGGCAGCAGTGTCCCGTCCTTGCTCGCGAACAGCGTCTTCTTCGCCGCCTGCAACACCACCTGCTTCACTGCGCTCTGCATTGTCTCCTCCACGTGCCGGAGATCGATGGCTTGGCACAGCCCCACCAAGAACGTCGAGCTCATGAGCTTCAGAATCTCCACCGCCTCCTCCGTCTTCCGGGCCGACACCAGCCCCAGCGAGTTCACGTCCTGGTTGTGCTGCTCCGCGCTCTGCACGTGCGTCGTCACCGGGTTCGCCAGGTAGTTCAGCTCCGACAGGTACGACGCCATGGCGATCTCCGCGCCCTTCATGCCGTAGTCCAGGCTCGGGTTCGGCCCGCCGCTCAGATTCGACGGCAGCCCGTTGTTGTAGTAGTCGTTCACCAGCTCCGAGAACTGCGCGAACATCAGCTTCCCGATCGCCGCCACCGCCAGCCGCATGTTGTCCATGGACACTCCGATGGGCGTGCCCTGGAAGTTGCCGCCGTGCAGCGCGATGCCCCGGGCCGCGTCGATGATGGGGTTGTCGTTCACGCTGTTGATCTCGCGCTCGATGGCGTGAGTGGCCGTCCGGATCACCTCGATCTGGGGCCCCAGCCACTGCGGCGACGTCCGGAACGCGTACCGGTCCTGCTTCGGCTTCTTCAGCGGATCGGTCTCGTTCAGCTTGGCAGCCGCCTTCATGAAGTCGCTGCCCTCCAGCAGCCACTCCATCACGGCCGCGGCCTCCATCTGGCCCGGGTGGTGCTTCAGCTTGTGGGTCAGGGGGTCGGCGAACTCCGGCTTGCCCTGCATCACCTCGCAGAACAATGCCGACAGAACCTCCGCGAGCAGAGCCAGGATGTTGGCGTCGAAGCACACCGTGGAAGCCAATGCAGACCCCACGGCAGTGCCGTTCACCAGCGCCAGGCCCTCCTTGGGCTGGAGCTCGAACGGCTTCTCCACGCCCGCCAGTCGTAAGCCCTCCAAAGCCGACACCTCGCGGCCATCCTCAGTGACGGCCCTGGAATTGGGTCGAGCAGTGAGCAGCCCAGCAATGTAAGACAGCGGCACCAGGTCGCCGGAGGCCGTGACGGTGCCTCTGAGCGGCAGCTTGGGGGTGACATTGGCATTGAGCAGCTTCTCCATGGCCTCCAGGATCTCCCAGCGGATGCCGGAGTAGCCCTGCATCAGCGTGTTGGTGCGCACCAGCATGGCGGCGCGGGTGGTCTCGGCGGGCAGGCAGTGCCCCTTGACGAGCACACCGGCGTTGAGGAAGCGGATGAGCTCGCGCTGGAGCTCGACGCCCTGCTGCGTGCGGCGGTGCGAGGTGGCACCGAAGCCGGTGGTGACGCCGTAGATGTCACCGCCATTCATGATCTTGTTGAGCACCCAGTTGGAGGATTCGTCGACTCTGGCCTTGGCGTTGGCAGCGTCGAGGACAACTTGGACATTGGGGCGACGAGCGACGGCGGTGACCTGGCCGACAGTGAGGTTGACGCCCTCGATGGCGACTTCGGTGGAGTCGAAGTAGTTGGCGACCATGGCCTTGATCTCGTCAAGATGGTTGCCTTGCAGCTTGGCTGCAGTCTTGGCCCAGTTGAGGGGATCCGACGACACTCCATTGCAGAAGGGTGAGGGAGACTCGGCGAAGATCTTCACGGACTCTGCTGCGTCATTGATGTAGACTGTAGGGGCCATGACTACGGCCATGGAGACCTGGAGCTTGCAAGTCGCGGTAATAAACGTCTGCTGGGCACAGAGTAACTTGTGCTTATACTCCTCCAAGCACGGCACTCGCAAGTGGAGTATCAAACAAATACGACAGATATGCAGTCTTGTAATCTTTGAGTCCGGAGATTGTACGAAATTAGATCTACACAGTTAGCTGCGATGTCGAAAGGAACCGGACAATTTGCAGTGCAGCTCTCAGCTTGGCAGGAATCCTATGTAGATGAACCTGAAGTGATGAAATGAGAGGGTAGAGGTCTGTATTTATATGGCGATGAGTGTGGGCAGAGAATGTAACAGATAGCCAGTGGTGGTGGCATTGACTGTACGGGAGACATCGGTGTGGCGGAGTTGACGCGCTTTTCGGCCGTCTAGGAATTAGCAAAAGTGATGCGATGAGACGAATTCTACGTTTGAAAGTTGGGTTAATATTGGTGCATTCTTCGTGGTACTTTGTTGAGAATAATGAGATTATACTTTGTGAATTCTTCAGTGTTGACCTTGTCGATATCCTTCATGATTGGGGCAGCAGTTTCTGAGCGGTTTCTCTACAGTTTTCCCTCTATCCATGAGTGTACAGTATTCTCATGTTTGGAACTTCGGATTGAATTTTTCAGTCGCGACGGCGGGAATCAATCGGGTACAGGAATATTCCTGTATATTCAAACTTCGGCTAGGTACTTTTGGCTAAATTTATACCTACTTACCGACTATTTTTCGTACTTGTACATATGCATTATTAGAATATTCAAAATACGTTAGAAGTTCAGAAAACTCCTAGATGTATGTGGAAGATTCCTGGAACAAATGTGGCACATTCTTTGTACTCCGGTAACCATTTAATCAATTGGAGTGATGAGTTTCCAATCATCTATCTGTTTGATTGACATCTTTTTTGAAGGTTATTCAGTGAAGGCCGCTTTTCTTCAGTAGGTGAAGCCGTATTTTCCAAATCCATTTCTGCTGCAATGGTAACTAGTTCAATGTGGGGCAATAAGAGAAGCCAAAAATTACTTAGGGAGGCTCTACATGGGGAGTCAAGAGAGAAATTTTTCTCATAGATTGCAAGATCGAAACATATTAGCACTCGAAAAACATCACAAAATCTCAACATTTTCACATTGAAGAGAAAATGCTACCAATACACTAATTGCAATCAAAAATCACCAACTACAAAGATGTTTCCGTTTATCTGAGTAACAAACTTCTTTGTGCAAATAATTAGCTTGCAAGGATGAAAATTGCCAAAAATATTTACAAAGGAAAAGTAGACCAGAACTCAACCCATTGCACTCAAATTTATGCCTTATCTTCAACCAACTTTGATTTTGTCAATATTTTTACCACTAAAACTAAACACTAATTGGAATTCGTTCCAAAAAAGAAAGTCAAACTCCAATGGTGGATGAAGGAGATATAGCTCCTCAAAAATCATCCAGTTGTTCACTTTTTTTCAAGACAGAAACATTGTTGCAAATGCAATACCATGACTACTTGGAGCAAAATAATTCCAATTGAAAATTTGTTAGCCTTCATCTTAAGATAATGACTATATAGACAAAATTCATGAGATTTCTCATAATTGCCTCACAATGGTAAAACATGCCCCATGTTTAAAAACTCAAAAACAAGAGTTGCCTTCACTAAAATGCATGTCATTTAATCATACTTCATTGTATGGGTGTGCAAATCTTATTACTACAAACTGAATTTGATTTGAGACTCAACCCAAAAGATTTCATCCAAAACGAACTCCAGATGAAGAAGATATGGCTCCTCAAAGTTGCTGCAGTCATCCAAAATGTCAATTTCCGACATTCTGTGTTATGGGTTGAGTGTCTCCGTAAGAATTGCACAAAAATTTACAAAGACCAATAACAACACAACACACTATTCTCTCATCAAAACCAATATACACCTCTTAGTAAGAAAAATAACTCCTCTTGATATACATCACCAATTCTATCAAAATGGCTCTATTCCAAGCACCATTCAATCACACCGAACTTGCATTAATTTTGCATGCATAAAGATGACGTTAATATGACTAGATGTGATTAATTATTATAATCTCACTCTTCTCTCCAACATCACCTCGTTTTTGAACAATCGCCTCTGGGCCCACCATTGAATGGCATCATACTATATTATTGCAATTAGAATGGTACATTTGACTACACTAAATAATGTTTTAAGTGTGAGGCATTGTAATTGCGAACATCACTCTAAATATCAAAAAATCTAGTATGTGAAAACACCAAAATGGGAATTCCAACACTATGTACGAAGAATAGTAACTTTTGACATTGTGATCTTTTGAGATATGGATAGTGCAAGCAAGGGAATGAATCTTGAGATGAAATCTTAGATGGAAAAACAAAAAATTTAGAAATGAAATTCATGAATCAAATTGGATGAGAACTTAAATGCATGGAAAGAGGTGTTTAACCAATTTCAAGTGCAAATGGTTGCTGCAGAGAGAGGTGGCAACACATGCAACCGCCATCACTAAGTACCCACAAATTGACGAATAGTGTTAAAAAGGTAGTAGGGGGAAGCACATTATTCATCACCTCACATTAAAAACAATCCACTTTCGGGGTTACATGCACAGAAAGAATTACGTGCATAATTGGATGGTATGCCTACTCATGTACTTATGAATTTGCACATGTGACTTGAGATTCATAGAAGGGCTGCTTTGGTGAGCCTTTTCTCCTCACGTGTACTTACACTACTGCACATGACAAGTTCAAAAAGCCACAACAAGGATGACTTCAACCCTCCCTGTGTCAACAAAACACGCTTGGAATTTTGGATGCTTGCTGACCTCCACTGCAGGCGCCCTGGTTGACCATTCCAACCCCCAATCGTCACTCCCCGACTGCTCGTGAGACTCACGCTCAAGACTCCGACTCTGCTCCTCGTTATGAGATGTACATTATAAGAGCCACACCACGAAACCAGTTATGTATTCCAATACTCACCCACCACAGGATCGCATGCAAGCAACTCTTCGATCAGGCAGAAGGCTACCAACCCTCTAACTTCATAACGGTCAGCGCTCTCTCAACTCTAAAACATCAAATAAGTTCGCGTTCCGGTTCCGGAGCTCCATCGCTGTTGTAGAGCGTCGCTAGCTATGGCCCAAGATCAAGTTCCTGCTACCCCTGTGGTATTCCGTGGCCAGCCGCGTGCTGATGGGCCGGCTTGTGTGTTGGGCATCGGCACTGCTGTCCCTCCTACCGAGTTCCTTCAGTCCGACTACCCCGATTTCTTCTTCAACATCACCAATTGCAATGACAAGGAAGCTCTCAAGGCCAAGTTTAAGCGCATCTGTAAGTGGTCGTTATGCCACTACTCTTCTGGAGATGTTTTAGTTCATGAATAAATTCAGCTAAACTTGATAGTCTGAATGAGTCGAAAATATATGGAATTCCCCTGCTGCGACATGGATTGACGTGGTGCGTGCCAAATTGTTCTCTTTCAGGCGACAAGTCCGGCATTCGCAAGCGCCACTTGTTTCTCACGGAGGAGGTGCTCAAGGCCAACCCTGGCATCTGCACCTACATGGAGCCCTCGCTCAACGCCCGCCACGACATCGTCGTCGTCCAGGTGCCCAAGCTCGCCGCCGAGGCTGCCGTCAAGGCCATCAAGGAGTGGGGTGGCCGCAAGTCCGACATCACGCACATCGTCTTCGCCACCACCAGCGGCGTCAACATGCCCGGAGCCGACCACGCGCTCGCCAAGCTGCTGGGCCTCAAGCCCAGCGTCAAGCGAGTCATGATGTACCAGACGGGATGCTTCGGTGGGGCGTCCGTCCTGCGGGTGGCCAAGGACCTGGCCGAGAACAACAAGGGCGCGCGCGTGCTGGCGGTGTGCAGCGAGGTGACGGCCGTGACGTACCGCGCCCCGAGCGAGAATCACTTGGACGGGCTGGTGGGGTCAGCCCTGTTCGGCGATGGCGCGGGAGTGTATGTGGTCGGGGCGGACCCGAAGCCGGAGGTGGAGAAGGCGCTGTTTGAGGTTCATTGGGCAGGGGAGACGATTCTTCCCGAGAGCGATGGTGCCATCGATGGGCATCTGACGGAGGCGGGGCTGATCTTCCACTTGATGAAGGACGTGCCCGGGCTGATCTCGAAGAACATCGAGAAGTTTTTGAACGAGGCGCGGAAGTGCGTGGGGTCGCCGGAGTGGAACGAGATGTTCTGGTCAGTGCACCCCGGAGGCCCGGCGATTCTGGACCAGGTGGAGGCGAAGCTGAAGCTGACGAAGGACAAGATGCAGGGCAGCCGCGACATATTGTCAGAGTATGGGAACATGTCGAGCTCATCGGTGTTGTTTGTGCTGGACCAAATTCGGAAGAGGTCGATGAAGATGGGATCAAGCACGCTGGGTGAGGGCAGCGAGTTCGGGTTCTTCATCGGGTTCGGACCAGGACTGACGCTGGAGGTTCTCGTGCTCCGTGCTGCAGCCAATGCTTCTGCTTAGAACTCTAATTTGCAGCTCATCGCATCATATTTCTATGGGCTTCCATGCCGTTGTAGATTAGCGTAGTAGATAGCCCATATTTTCTTACGGCAACTCCATGCCATTTTTTTGTGCCTCAGCGCACAGCGATATCAAATTGATATCCCAGCCATAGCTGGAAACCTGTACAACGGACATCAACATGTTGTAAACGATGCAGCTTCTATTGAACCATTTGTCGTCTCGACTAGTAAATGTTGCTGCTACTGCAGCCAGATCATGAATCGCTGTCTCTATCGGTGTGCTGTTTTCTCTTGGGCTAATTTAGCTGGAAAGGGACTTCAACGTTGAGGGCTGAAATCCGAGCATATGAGCTGCATCTCAAGGAGTCTGATCTTCATGTCGAAGAGGTTCATAAGGATTACCAATAGTGAGGTAAATAAAGCTAGTTCTGATTCAATTGGGGGTGTAAGGCAAGGTGAGGTTTGAATATCTGGGCTTGAATGCAAAATGTCAACCTGACAGATTATACATTAGCCTCGACATAAGAGGGAACTTCATTGATCTCCGCGAATCATCAACTTGCCGTTGCTTATGTCTCCGGACTAAGGACTACATCCCAGTTCGTAGAGAGACTCATTCACAGTGAGAGCATAGTTTTCGAGCGTTGCTTGCAACAAAAGCGTTTTTCAGTTGTAGTTTAGCCAGCTGCCTCGAACGACTAAGACCGCTCCATTCACATATGAATGATTCAATGCATATGATAAGGAAAGTCATCACGAAATCGACCGGGAGAATGCTATCACCACTCAGTTTCCTATTCTGGCGAAGGCCTATGCTGATGCTGAGGTATACGGCGTCAAAAGACACATCCTCCACTTCCACGGGAGTCAAATACTGGGAATGCACCATCATGCTACCCCCGTGAGACAGGATAACCATAATTACAAAGAAAAATCACTTGTTGCAGTATAATAACCCCAAGTCACGCCCTGTAATAGAATGTGTTCTCATGACCTGTCGTGCGCGAGATCGGCATAAGCGGAACCCCCGACCTAAAACATTTCGAATGATAACCTCGCCCTCCGCACACAGTAAAACTTCCAACAGCACCACTTCCACTTCCAGACGATCCTCGCGCATCAAGGCACTTCATATGTCAAAGAAGATGAAATGGAGACCAGCCACTTTATCAGCAAAAAATGAGGACAATGCATCCACATAATTATATTCAGCACCACCCAATGGGGAACTTAGTGCTCCATGTAATGTACAAATGCCGCATCCCGTGGCTCCAAAATTGATCGATTACCTACCTAATTGATAAATGCTCTACATGTGTATAAATTAAATTGAATGTCACCTAAAAGTTTACAAGGGGAAGGGGCCGGGGGCTCCATTCCACCCTTGCACGCACTCCAGAAGAGGCTCGATCAGCTTGCCCTCCGACATCGCCTCGAACACCTTTGCTATCTCTGTCCCCGGCGACACTGTCCGTAATCCGGACAACAATTGTGTTCCCAGCTCCAACCTCACGAACTTGTACAGCGGATACGTCCTGCACGCCTCTATCCTGTTGCTCACCGCCGACAGCCCCTTGTTGTCATACGCTTCCCTCACCAATGGCACCACGATGCGCAGCTTCTCTTGCACCGCTGCCTCGAAAATCGGAATTTGCTCAAACACCGACCGTGATGGGTCCTTCAGCGCATGGCTCACCAGCACCGCTCGCAGCTTCTCCATCAACGGGTATGTTTCCGATGATGCATCGTCGATGTACGAAAACACCGGCTGCCGCTCCACCACCAGCATCAGATCCTTCTCGCAGAATCGAGATGGCAGCAGTGTCCCGTCCTTGCTCGCGAACAGCGTCTTCTTCGCCGCCTGCAACACCACCTGCTTCACTGCGCTCTGCATTGTCTCCTCCACGTGCCGGAGATCGATGGCTTGGCACAGCCCCACCAAGAACGTCGAGCTCATGAGCTTCAGAATCTCCACCGCCTCCTCCGTCTTCCGGGCCGACACCAGCCCCAGCGAGTTCACGTCCTGGTTGTGCTGCTCCGCGCTCTGCACGTGCGTCGTCACCGGGTTCGCCAGGTAGTTCAGCTCCGACAGGTACGACGCCATGGCGATCTCCGCGCCCTTCATGCCGTAGTCCAGGCTCGGGTTCGGCCCGCCGCTCAGATTCGACGGCAGCCCGTTGTTGTAGTAGTCGTTCACCAGCTCCGAGAACTGCGCGAACATCAGCTTCCCGATCGCCGCCACCGCCAGCCGCATGTTGTCCATGGACACTCCGATGGGCGTGCCCTGGAAGTTGCCGCCGTGCAGCGCGATGCCCCGGGCCGCGTCGATGATGGGGTTGTCGTTCACGCTGTTGATCTCGCGCTCGATGGCGTGAGTGGCCGTCCGGATCACCTCGATCTGGGGCCCCAGCCACTGCGGCGACGTCCGGAGCGCGTACCGGTCCTGCTTCGGCTTCTTCAGCGGGTCGGTCTCGTTCAGCTTGGCGGCCGCCTTCATGAAGTCGCTGCCCTCCAGCAGCCACTCCATCACGGCCGCGGCCTCCATCTGGCCCGGGTGGTGCTTCAGCTTGTGGGTCAGGGGGTCGGCGAACTCCGGCTTGCCCTGCATCACCTCGCAGAACAATGCCGACAGAACCTCCGCGAGCAGAGCCAGGATGTTGGCGTCGAAGCACACCGTGGAAGCCAATGCAGACCCCACGGCAGTGCCGTTCACCAGCGCCAGGCCCTCCTTGGGCTGGAGCTCGAACGGCTTCTCCACGCCCGCCAGTCGTAAGCCCTCCAAAGCGGATACCTCGCGGCCATCTTCAGTGACGGCCCTGGAATTGGGTCGAGCGGTGAGCAGCCCGGCAATGTAAGACAAAGGCACGAGGTCGCCGGAGGCCGTGACGGTGCCTCTGAGCGGCAGCTTGGGGGTGACATTGGCATTGAGCAGCTTCTCCATGGCCTCCAGGATCTCCCAGCGGATGCCGGAGTAGCCCTGCATCAGCGTGTTGGTGCGCACCAGCATGGCGGCGCGGGTGGTTTCGGCGGGCAGGCAGTGACCCTTGACGAGCACGCCGGCGTTGAGGAAGCGGATGAGCTCGCGCTGGAGCTCGACGCCCTGCTGCGTGCGGCGGTGGGAGGTGGCACCGAAGCCAGTGGTGACACCGTAGATGTCACCGCCATTCATAATCTTGTTGAGCACCCAGTTGGAGGATTCGTCGACTCTGGCCTTGGCGTTGGCAGCGTCGAGGAGGACTTGGACATCAGGGCGACGAGCGACAGCTGTGACCTGGCCGACAGTGAGGTTGACGCCCTCAATGGCAACTTCGGTGGAGTCGAAGTAGGTAGCGACCATGGCCTTGATCTCGTCAAGATGGTTGCCTTGCAGCTTGGCTGCAGTCTTGGCCCAGTTGAGAGGGTCTGGCAACACTCCATTGCAGAATGGTGACGGAGGCTTAGCGAGCACCTTCGCGGGCTCTGCTGCAACGTCGCAGTAGATTGAAGGGGCCATAACTTCGGCCCTCGATAACTTCCACTTGCAATTGGCTGAAGTGATCCGCTTCTGCTCCACAAATTCAAAACGAACACAGACACGCCTTCAGCTATGCGCTGTGCTTAATACCACTCTAATATCTTCACTGAAGATGCTCGTAACCACCTGTGAAAGAATTGAGGAGAATGTGGCGATTTCGAAGTGAACTTCCCAATTACAGTCTTCTACCTCGCTGAGAAGACTGGTAGATACAACTGAACTCGGAATGAGGTTACGAAAGGAAGAGGTTTGTACTTATATGGGAATGAGAGTGGCAGGGAATGGAACAGGGAGCTTGTGTGTTAGCGCATTGATTACGAATGTAGGGGCGATGTGCAGTGGAGTCGTACCCTTTTCGCAGCCAACTCGGAATAAGCGAACGTCAAGGGTGCTTTTCAACGTGTCACGACGAGGCACAGGCGAAGTTTGAAAGTGGAGTTGAAACTCGAAAGTCGTCCACTTTTGAATGGAATTGTGTTGAAGATGGTTCAAAAACCACTCAACCCCTGCGACGTCATCACTCTTGACCATGTCGGTAGTTATGATGATTGAGGTGCAGTTTCAAGGAAATTGTTTGCAATTCTCATATACAGGAATCGGTTTGATACCTCACAGTGGCCAGAGCTGGAATGAATGGGATACGGCGAATGGTCAGCCACTCACCTACGCCTTTAACCCTTAAACGCCCTTGGGGTCTGAAATGGGCAGCCCAAAATTGGATCACAGCATCTTTTGGACTTGGGCATCATGAATAGTGCACTTTTTGAACTTGGGCATTGTGAATGAACCAATCAATGATGAGCTTGCAACCTCCTACAAGGTTATGTACCACCCCAACCTACCTACCACAATCCTTTCAAAGCACAAAATCACTCATACAAATTGTGATTTGAATTGTCAAATCTCACTTTTTCAATGCATCAGAAGAAGGTGACCAGTTTGACATCAAAATATAAGTGAAAAGTTGAGTACAGTTAGAGCTACAGGTAAGATTCTGTTGGAATCAAGCCCCTCGGGCTTGCTCGGGCGTTTAAGGGTTAAAAAAGTAGCTCAGTTGGTGGTTCAGGGCTGAGCGTGCCGCTACGGTTAATCCATCGTGTTTTTTTTTTTTTGCGTGTTTGCACCTCTTCCAGGAGTCTACTCTGACAGGAAGTTTGTATTTAAACAAAGAGCTTTCTAGTGATACATTGCTCGTCCCATTCTATGACATACTTTGTGATCTAAATTTAGTGTGGAATACGGGGTATGGAAATGCGTTCGAGAAAGTAGGCCAGAATTGCATTCAGTTGGCTCAGAGATGTGCTCCGCAATTTTCTCAAGGCATGCACATCATGCATACACTTCTTAGCAATGTAGGATAGAGTTGTGGTGTCACCGGCATTCTTTTTGAAAGTGTCAAGAGCCTACGGCTAATGTAAACTCATTGTCGTGTGGTTTATTTCGTACATTCTTACCAAAACTGTGAGATTGATCACTCCCCAAAAAACTTCGTTGGACCTAGTGCAAATTAATCTGTTCAATGTCAATCTTCTTGATTTGATTTAAAACCATCTCTCAAGCATAGTTATATGGGGCAAATGGTGAATGTGCGAGAGAATAACCAAAGGCAATAAAATACTTCTTACCAAGTCATGAGCGATTGTAATAAAAACACCTACAGAATTTTAGTCTACTAGAGAAGTACAATCATGGAGAAGTACACACGTGAATAGAGAAGTTCGCCAAATGGTGAAGATTACCTAATATGATATGATTGTATTTCCCTTTATGAACATTGTTTCAAGAGATCTCAACGAAAAGTGTGATCATGTATGGCAATCAACTCACCTATCAAAAAATTTAGTAATATAATGAACTATCTATTACAATTTCACTTGATAGTCAAGCTAATGATATTTTGCATACTCTTCTCCCCTTAATAGGTTATCTAAGTTTTCCAGAATTTGTCACTCAAAATAACTTGAAAATTTAGTTGAAAATTGAGACTAATTTATTTTAGTTGTATAATATAAATAGCAATAGATTTGAAAAATTATCTATTTATCTTATCAAATGAATTTCACTTTGTTCAGAAGTATTTGCTATATAGTTATCCTCAAGAAGAAGCTGATGATCGATGAATGGATTGTGAACTCATCTATAGAATAATGTACCTCATAGGAACCACTAAGAGTTCATCCTCGATCTATGCCTAAGCATTTTGGAGTAATTCACAAACCACATTATGAATATTATTGTACTAAAGCAAACTAATCAATGGAGAACGATGTTGCTCGTAAGCAATAATTGAATTTCAATGTTATTGTTGATATTTGACATATTGATGATTAAATTAGCTGTATGCTCGAATTTCAATATATACTGAAGGAAATTTACTATCATTGAACAATATGTGAAAATAAGGAGATAGCATTTTAGATGGTGTATATTGCACTTGTCAATTACATCACCAAATTCCTAGCGTATCTTAAAAATCTCCATATGAAAAATCATCATATCCACATCTTTTGTGAAAACCAAAGTTAGAACCATTCTACTTAACTTCAAATAATAATCTTTTTAGAATTTCTTGCAATGTTTACTATGTCATGTTTTACAATAAACTTTAGTAGAATTTTAAATCAAACTTAAATAAATACCAATCTTGGTTTAACTATTAAATGAAAAAATTTGTTAAAAAAATATCAGATTTAAGTGGTGAAGGTAATAACACAATGACATCAAAAAAGGGTTCATGCACCATGAGTACAACACTATGCCTACACCAAAATAATACACTATCCTCCTCTAAAACCCTAGCAACTCCTCTTCAAGGTCTTCCCCCCACGAGGGAGCTCAAAATAAGTCATGCAATTTGTCATGTGCTTACCTTATACATGAAATTAACATGTGCTTACCTTTGACATGTGCTCTGAACTTTCTTAGAAGTGCTTATTTGACAATCTGAAGTCTAGTCATTTGTCCTCATGTACTAGTGTGCACATGAGAATTTCTAACCACACGAGAGGAAAGGCAGTGAGTTGGCACAATTGCATTGGTTCAAGTTTGCAAGTGGTTGCCACATGAGAGGAAGTAGGGAGAGTGGCAAGGATGACATGGAATCACCTCGTAGCTTTGGAATTGGCTTTGGATGTTGCTTTGGGATCTACATGGCAATGAGTTGGCACAATTAATGCTACCACTCCACTACCGGCCATAGTGCATGGAAGTGGGTTGGAAGTCCACACAATGTGGAGAAAATCAAGGAAAAGAAAAAAAAAATTACACAATGTGCCACGTTGGAGGAAGGTCCTCCATTGCCACTGCCACCCGTGAGGATCCCCCCTAAGGCCTTTGCCACACCATCGGCAGGCCGCCCCTGCCTGTTGCCGCTGTAGCAGCGATTATCGTCTTTTCCCCTGAATTTTCTCCACTGCCGGTCGACTTCCAGGCACTAGTGCCTGGTAGTTTTCAAGTGCCTCCCATGTGCCATGTCATTGCCATGTAGATCCCAAAGCAACAACCAAAGCAAACCCAAAGCTAAAAAGTTGCTCCATGTCACTCTTGCCACTCTTCCTTCTTCCTCTCATGTGGCAACCACTTGCTCATTAGAACCAATACGAAACTTCCATCTCACTGCCTTTCCTCCCATGTGGTATGGCCCTAAGTGTCAAAAAGCCTCAACAGACTTGAACAACTTTAAGAGTGTCAACAAAACGACACGCTAACAATTTCGAATGCTGACCTCCACTCCAGGCGTCTTTGTGGGCCATTCCGGTCAACCAGTGACCATTCATCGCTGTTCAACGCTGTTGTGGAACACTCACGGTCAAGAATCCGACTCCCTGTTGCTCGCAGGATTCGGTATAAAAGAGCGCAAGACCAGAAAAACAGTCAATCCTTCCATCCCTCTACCAGCACTTCGTTTCATGTACTGAAGCAATCTCTCAGATACCAAGCAAAAAATCTGTTCAATCATCTCAGCGATCAGCAGACGCTCAAGTTCTTAAGTTTACTCGCTGTACATCGTGGTCTCTCGCTAGCTATGGCCCAAGATCAAGTTCCTGCTACCCCTGTGGTGTTCCGGGGCCAGCCGCGTGCTGATGGGCCGGCGTGTGTGTTGGGCATCGGCACTGCTGTGCCTCCCACCGAGTTCCTTCAGTCCGACTACCCGGATTTCTTCTTCAACATCACCAATTGCAATGACAAGGAAGCCCTCAAGGCCAAGTTCAAGCGCATCTGTAAGTGATCGTTACGCCATTGCGCTTCACGACCAATTTCAGCTGATGGAAAGAATCGAGTCAAGTGCTTAGTGGATTGATGGTCTGAATGAGGCAAGTTTGAATTGGATGCCCCTGCTGCGGCATAGATTGACGTGGTGCGTGCCAAATTGTTCTCTTTCAGGCGACAAGTCCGGCATTCGCAAGCGCCACTTGTTTCTCACGGAGGAGGTGCTCAAGGCCAACCCTGGCATCTGCACCTACATGGAGCCCTCGCTCAACGCCCGCCACGACATCGTCGTCGTCCAGGTGCCCAAGCTCGCCGCCGAGGCTGCCGTCAAGGCCATCAAGGAGTGGGGTGGCCGCAAGTCCGACATCACGCACATCGTCTTCGCCACCACCAGCGGCGTCAACATGCCCGGAGCCGACCACGCGTTAGCCAAGCTGCTGGGCCTCAAGCCCAGCGTCAAGCGAGTGATGATGTACCAGACGGGATGCTTCGGTGGGGCGTCCGTCCTGCGGGTGGCCAAGGACCTGGCCGAGAACAACAAGGGCGCGCGCGTGCTGGCGGTGTGCAGCGAGGTGACGGCCGTGACGTACCGCGCCCCGAGCGAGAATCACTTGGATGGGCTGGTGGGGTCAGCGCTGTTCGGCGATGGTGCGGGAGTGTATGTGGTCGGGGCGGACCCGAAGCCGGAGGTGGAGAAGGCGCTGTTTGAGGTTCATTGGGCAGGGGAGACGATTCTTCCCGAGAGCGATGGCGCCATCGACGGGCATCTGACGGAGGCGGGGCTGATCTTTCACTTGATGAAGGACGTGCCCGGGCTGATCTCGAAGAATATCGAGAAGTTTTTGAACGAGGCGCGCAAGTGCGTAGGGTCGCCGGAGTGGAACGAGATGTTCTGGTCAGTGCACCCTGGAGGCCCGGCGATTCTGGACCAGGTGGAGGCGAAGCTGAAGCTGACGAAGGACAAGATGCAGGGCAGCCGCGACATATTGTCAGAGTATGGGAACATGTCGAGCTCATCGGTGTTGTTTGTGCTGGACCAAATTCGGAAGAGGTCGATGAAGATGGGATCAAGCACGCTGGGTGAGGGCAGCGAGTACGGGTTCTTCATTGGGTTCGGACCAGGGCTGACGCTGGAGGTTCTCGTGCTCCGGGCCGCTGCAAATACTTCAGCTTAAGAATTCTTAGCAGGAGCTCATCACAGTATGTTCGCACGACCATTCGCATAAAGTAGATTAGTTCAGTACTGATCGCTTACTGTCATTTGCCAGGTGAGTTGCAATTGTGCAACTCTAGGCCATTCTTTAAGCCGCTGCGCATAGTGATATCGAAGTGGAGTCCTAGCCGCAGCTGGATACATGTACAATTTACATCAACTATAGTTACTGATTGCTGCCACTGCAGCTTCTATATCAATTGCCGCTTGAAATTGTTAGCTGCGTCCTGCTGGAATCGGGCTAAGGATTAAAAATGAAATCTGAAGTGCGACACGAGCTGGGTCGTGAATTTTGTATTTCATATAGAAATGGCTCAGCAGGGTTACGACACTACGACGAGAAAATGGTAGCCTAGTTAATGGGGATGTTTTCACATTTCAGTTCGGTTGCAAAAATCATTTCGACAGGGAATCTCTGCATGCAGATTTGTGGAGACTTCATTAAACCTCGGGTATCAGCGAAGCTTTGTACCCCTAACCAAATGTGAGAAAGGATCACACTTATATCATACGGATTTCATTGCATATACATGGACTGTCCGGGGAGAGCCTGAGACACCAAGATGACGGAGCAATGAAAACTAATGACACCACAAATCAACTGCACTTCTAGAGCCCTCTGAAAGATTTAACGCAATCCTTCACAACATGAATTTACCACTGCAAAAATTGAAACAATTCAGAAATAATGTTGCTTATAAATAACGGATACGCTGGTAGATACAGAACAAATGTGTTCTACACACCATATGACTTACAACCATATGGTTGTAACTTATGACTGGTAATTATTTAACATACAACAGGTTCCCATAGCCGAAGTAGACCATTACGAGCTCCGCTGCATATCCGACCTCGTTCGACATCTGAGGCGACGCATCGTACCTGCAATGATCCAGAAACAAGTGTGTTAAACAGGAAATTACTCTTCACAGAATCCATAGCATATGGTACTCCCTCTGTCCCATTTATATTGTCCAGTAGGTTCTCTCAAATCTACCTAACAATGTAGATTTGAGAGAACCTATTGGACAATACAAATGGGACGGAGGGAGTATAAACTATGGTCCAGTTGTTGAGCCTTACCACAGCTGCACTGCGAGGTGGAGTACGTAGCAATTTCCACGGCGGAAGACGACCTCCATCCTGCCTTTCAGGACGATGAAAGAGTGACATCGTATTATCGGAGGCTCCCACTGCTAGCCACCGCTCACCTGCCTTGATGCTCAAGATGCCACCCGCATGGACACCTTCTAAATTGTTCACACAGCGAAGTGAATTTCCTGCATTGCCACCCACGAAATTGATTGATTCAGAAGCCCTATTTCAACAAGTTGCAGGTAAATGCATTAGAAATCAGGATATGGCCGACTTACTAAGAAAGACTAAATTAATGCAGCTTTAAACATTCCTTTTGAAACAGGTCAATCATAGAGCACATATGTTACTTTACCTTCCCCTTGTTCCCAGATGCGAACCAATCCGTCAGCAGAACCTGTATGGCCAGAGAACGATGTTATTACTTTCGAAGCAGAGATAAACCACGGAGCAGATTAATTGAAGTGCAAATTCATGTCCAAACCAAAAGTTATCGGGGGCATTCGTCCCCAGAAACATACCGGTGACAATGCCTTTGTCTGCAGAGCAATACTCAACATTTGTGACAGCCCCAGAGTGACATGCCAAGACGGTATCACACGCGCCGCTATTGACAGACCAAACACGTGCTGACCAATCATCACTGCCGGTCACGATTGTGTTCTCTACCATTCTTAATGATCTGCAACACGATCACTCAGGTTATATGTTGCCCCCATGAACAACTGATGTCCACTACTGTATACAAAAGTGTAAGCCATCCGAGACAAGTATTCACCTGATCCAGCTCGAGTGTCCCGTCAGCCTGTGCATTTGCTTCCCTGCACGAACATCCCAGATATATCCAACACTGTTTTCTCCACTAGTCAGCACAAAATATGTTGAGGAAGTGTTCTAATAATCAGCAATCACGTACTTCCAAGCTATTATCGTGAACAAGAAAAGACTTCTGATTCACTATCATATATGGAATTGATAATTCTAAATTTTCTTCAATTTCCTAGTATGATATCCAGAACTCAAAGCTTTGTAACACACGAAGTAGTGGAAAAGGCATACCCTTCTACACCTGCACCAGCAAGAAGGCCGGTATTATCATCGTAATCCATACATAATATAGGACTTGAACATTTTCCCACAGTTGCAACACATGAGTCGTTGCGTATGTCCCACATCTTGACACTGCCATCATGGGATGCTGATAGAATACGCTCTTGTTTCAGCATACGCACAATATTAACCTGAAAAACATAGAGCAGATACCACACAGAAGCGAGTAAAAGCGTTTAGTGCGGAGGGTTGTACGCAGTACAAACACAACAACGCACCATCAAGTGCAAGCAATCACCATTATAAGGAAAATAATCTGGCATGTAGTCAGTAGCTAGTTGACTCCGTAGCAGAAGCTGCTTAGTACTAATAGAGCAACTTAATTCAAGGCTAACAGAGTCTTTAGAGATAGATAAGAGCTCCACGTCAAATGAGAATTGACAGGGGTCCAAGGACCTGTAACACCTTAACTTATGCAGCTAAATTACCTTCCCTTCGTGACCTTTTAATTCTTGCTGGAGTTGCTTGGAATTCTTGTCCCACACCAAGACACGATTATCGTCGGAGCCAGAAACCACACGAATCTTATCCGAGCTGATGGCTCGAATGGGCCTGTTTCAATAGAAATATACAACCACAACATTATAAAAAAAACGGCACCACTTATGCTGTGCACTATACAATCTGCTGCTTCAGAAGTAGGCCACAAATTTAAAACATGAATTCCTAACTGCATTACGCTCTTCCTTTCAAAGACATTAAAGCCCCGATGACTGCCAATACAACTCCATCTCAGATTGAATGCCTACTGCATGCACCAAGAGAGAATAGAAAAACAGAAAACTGCTTTTTGTTCGTAAAACTAGTCAAGCGTCGAGGAGACCAACCTCGTGTGACCAATAAAGGTAGCTTGCAATTCTGATCCTCGGAGGCGTGGATTCCAAATTTTGATCTGTGGTGTGAATTAAAACGAGAAAAACATCAGTACACTGTCAGAAACAAGCTTCAGATCCAACTGTTTTCAGATGGAATTTAAAGTACACTATCAAATTTCTTACTTGCTTCTACGGAGGGTTATGAAGAACCATACCGTGCAGTCAGCCGAACCACTAATGAAGTACCCAGTATCTTCATAATCTCCATACAAATCTCCCATTTCTTGTCTAGTGCCAGCATGTAGGGCTGTTACAGCTGCTTTATGACCCCGCAGCAACCTTACTCCCGATGACCCTCTTTTTGTACCTGTTCCGGAGCTTGGCTCTGGAGCAGATGCTTGCATGTTTCTGCTGCTGTCACTTCGTTCTGCAATATATTGAAGATTGATAACTAAGAGCTCTACAAGGTGAAAAACTAATATTTAACTGACAGTTTTGTTGGGGTGGTTGAGTTTGCTTTAGGATATTTCAGGTGTAATTGGTACCATGTCTGGTCACTTCAGGTAATTATGGTCTGGATGAATACTAAGACCATCAGTCGATTACATTCAAGTACACAGCCAAATTCATAGCAGCAACGAGCAGAAGAAAGTTATCGACGCAGCAAACCACTCCACCAGTCACTGAAGGAAGTTTAATATTGTTAATAAGCCAGACTTAAGAACTGCCACCGCATCATAAGAAACATACCTAGGGCAGGTTGGTTGCCTCGAGTGCGACCACCACCACCAGACTGATTAATAGCATTTTTATCTCGACTGAACATACTTTGCACCCAACTCCTGCCAGCGCCAGTCGTCTCCGATGAAGGCTGATTGCTCTCGTCATCGGCGCTCTGGTCTATATTCTGCTGCTGTTGTTGAGTGTGCATCTGCATCGCTTGTTCAGGTAGAAGCCCCCAGTAGCCCTCTCCAGCATAGCGCATGAGGGCTAACAAACCCCTCAATCCGATCTGCACAAACACAAAAAAGTCACATGTTAAAGAAACCGGCGATACTTCTATCCCGTTATTTCAGTCAAAGACACAACTCTAGCAGATCTCACTTGAGCGAAACAACAGTTATTTTCATGGTTGATGCTGTCAACAGGTTTTAGATACTTTGAGTCTTAGAGGAAATATTGGGGCACCTACCAGATTATTCACACCAGGACTGTCGTTCTTCGCAATTGCCTCCAAAATTGTCCATGCCATCAAGTCACGCATACCTAGACCAGCCTTTACATCCAACCCGAAGCACATCTTCCAGTTATTTTCAAGAAACGACTGAGTGGATTATATTGGTGCCTTTTATGAAGGCCGAGTCAGAATCCATAAGGAATAATGATTATCACTGTCCTGGACTCTGTAAAAATCAACATCAGCTATGACATATATTAAATTCGCCTAGATTCCCATGGGGAGCAGAGGAATAAGTGAATCTGCAGCAATCCATAATCTCTTCTACAAGAGTAACGCAGGTTCAATGATAGGTTCAGGCGTACCATATGCTTTGCCAACACTACAAGGTGTTCAGTCACCAAAGATGAATAAGGGCCACTCCTGGTACACCACGAAAGTAAGCCACTCATCAGAAGAATTCAAGCCTCTTTACACCTAGAATCTGAAGCCCTCCAAGATTCTAGTTTGTACACTTATGTCGGTCATTCGAAGTAGCAAACGACTCAGGTATAAACAAAACCCTCCGCAACCTTGAACATGTTCACAGTTGACAAATCTTATGGCATAGCGAACAAAGCGTAGGAACCTACTTGCTTTCTGAGTCCATGTTCATGAGGTGCTCGAAGTATCCCTCCCAGAATCTGCAAAATCAATTTGAGTTAGTTGCAATTTGAAACACGGACAAAACGATTGAGGACACAAGAAGTAACGTCCTTTCTCAGTGAGTGGGTGGTTCCGAGGCAAAAACTAGGATCATAGACCTACCGAATATCTTCCCACACAGGTAATGCACCAAGGTGGCGTTGAAGATAGTCAGTCACACTAGCGTGGTCCTTGCGGTAAATTTCTGAGGCAATTTCTAACATGTCCCGGATTGTCGTCATATCATTACGAGAGGTGGCTCTGCTTATAGTTATCTTCATCTGCAGAGCAACCGAGTGGAATGAGGAAAAAGTCACAAACAAGCTCTACATCACGATGCAAGGTCACTAATACCAGCCGGGATTGACTTGGATTACGCAATATTGTGCTTTAACAAAAAATAAAGTCATAACAAGATTGAAATTCCAGACTGACATAAAATGCTACCTCTCAAAGATCTAAGTGTAATCACATGACGTTTAAGGGATAAGGTTCCGTACCAGCTCTTTCACTGCATTGAATTGCAAGTCTGTCAGCTCGCACGCCGAGCCCTGTACCCAGGAAGTAGATCAGCAAGAGATAGAAGCTGTTACAAGTGTCTCTTCTTAACAAGCTATCAACGATAAGTAACAAGATGGAGACGAACACAATCATTTCAATGACTCAAGAAGGTCAAGAAACAGCTCCAGCAATTTATAACCTAAGTCAACAATACACAACCCAGGGGTGCAATCGGAAGTACCACTGCCATTTGCGTGGATTTGCGTCTAACCAGAAGTCTTTGGGGGTCAGAGCTACTTACGGAATGGATGTGTTCTCGTAGACATTCCACAAAGCTGCTACCTCCAATGCCCTCTGCATCTGACTCAATCAAAGCTGTGTGCCAACAGATGCCATTAGTCAAGGATTAGCACGGTAAGTTCAACTTCTATCAAAACAATATAGGCTGTCTCGATTCTTCTCACTTGAGTTCTCACGAATCCACTTCATGAAGATTGAACTAAGAGATTTCTTAGTCTTCAGACAATTTAACATCCCAAGAAATGAGGCCATCAGACTCATTTTACATGATATACATCTGAAGATTAGATGTCGTTCGTACCTAGAATAGTACCATACACCGCAGACGATAGAGGATCCTCATTGGGACCAAGCTCAACAAGTCGTCTCCATAAACCCTGACAACAAATTGCACAAATATCATTAGAGTTTGATACTTTTATCAAATTTAAAGAAGCAATTATGGGTGCATTGCAGAGAATAGAGAGGTACTTTCAGCAATCAGGAAACAAGATACAAATGATGGAAACAGTTCTGAGCAAACTAACCTGAAGTTTGACCTTGATATCAAGAACCATGAGGTCTCGCTCAGCCTGCAAGGAAAATATACGGACATGTAATTATCAGTGCCGGCACGCTAGCCACACATAGTAGCCTCCATCACTACCATACTGAAACTAGGAGAAAGAAGCAAATATCTAGATATTAATATAAGCCTTAAGTTGGGTTGAAAACAAGAGCTAATAGCGCCCTACTCGACCACGATCTATTCTCACAATCGAATCTTTTAAGGTCATAACAAGAAACTCACCGCTCGCTCTTGTGGACTCAGATTCTCTGCCTTTCCTCCCGCTCCAGAAGAGCTGCAAATACACGTGGGTAAGATTGAAATCTTGTTCAGAATCTTCTTTTTTCTACCAGCTTACAACCCCAGGACTCTTGGCAAGTAATGTGAACATTTCCATTCATATCATAGAAGTCCTGGTTGTCTATGAGAAGCTCCCACAACCGACCAATTCAAGTCATCAACTGAAGCCTTGAATCGAACCATCTGATGACTGATACAAGAATCGAATCCTTGAGGAGTAAAATGTGGTTAATAACACATCCTCAATTGATGTCACAGCCAAGAAGCGACTGTCGAGGATGTGTAGGAGCTCACGCGAAAATAAAATAACTTACCTTAATCTCCCCTGTTCAACAGCAGCGGCTAATATTTGCTTCCGCTTGTCATCTTGAGCAGGTGTCCTCAGGAATGCTGGAAAACGATCATAACAGTGTCTTGACCTGGAAACTGTTAACGGATACATTAGAATCTGGCAGTAGGGGCATTGGTACTAAGTCTTTAAAACAGTAGATAAGAACAGAATTGGCGACTTCTTTTTGTAGTTCCTCAGATGATAAGTGTAGATACTTGCAGATTAAGGTACATAGTATGCCCAGAGTCCGCTTACATGCTGCTTAGCTTTGAAGCACACTCCTCGTTGAGCATGCTCAGCGTTTGTTTCTAGCGAAGATTTTACAGCAAGCAGTGAAAGCAGGACAATGAATATTGCTAAGATTATCCTGGCAACACAAAGACTATCATTTTTTGAGAAAAGACTGATGATTAGATATGTTAAGTACCTGGCACTTGTCCGTCTGAATCCGGGACAGTAAGGATTTGCGGTTCGTTTGCTTTTGCAGGCAGAACAGAGTAACGATCCTCACCACGACTAGTGGCTGCCTGGAGCTTGTCCACCAGATTTGGTCCAAAAGCTTTGCTGCCATAACCTGATTCTATAAACGAAATGAAACCTTGGGAGCTCAGCCACTCCGTGACCTACAGCAACACAGGCAAGCGGCATTCATTATCAAACAAATCGCGCACGGATACCATTGAAGAGCAAAGAGAAACAGACGCATTTGTTCGGACGATTTCAATCTGCAGCAAAACTAGCTACAACTATCGAGGGTAATCACTCTGCTTGTTAGGTTTGATTGTACATACCATAGGCTCCTCCGAACAGCCCATGATCCGGGATCTCTTCCTAAGAAAAGCAACAGAATTGAAGGGGTTGGCTGTACCAACAGAAGAATCCTGTACACACGAGTTTGCACAAGCACACAATTACTGTCAGAAGATACTTTATGAAAATTGGGGGTCAGTAGGCAAGCGAAAGGCAGTCCCTCCAAAGGGTGAATCAACATAGTAAAGAAACATGACTTACCACAAAGTCGCGGTAACCACTCAACACTGATGCAAAAAACTGCAGAAAGGTAAGCCTGAAAACACCCAGTTCATGTTAGTGACGTAATGCATGATATGGCACAGCATTCCAACAACACCACGTTCAATCAACACACGTATGACCATTATCGAGAAAAATCAGTACCAATCCTAGAAAGTCTTAAATAGCATCAAGGAGCTTACAAAGCTATTCTAGCTGAACGACATACCTCAACTCGACATCATGATCCTTGCACCATGGCTTCGAAAAACGACGAAGGAAAGTGGTGCTTGATTGCACAAGATCCAAACGAGCAAGATTTGGATGTATCAGCTGCAACAACGCCTTCCGAAGTTGTTTCCCTTCTACTTCAGGCAACACCGGTAGATCATCAGGATTGTCCTTGTCACCTACTATGTTGTTGTCCAGGTCCACCACTGTCACCTAAAACGATCAACCATCTTAGCTTAAGATTCGTGCGGAAATTTGCTGGTATAGATACTTCTGGCCAACCTGACTGTTAAGTAGAACAAGTGGACTGCAGTACCTCTTAGACCGCACTATCAATGAGTCATGTACACATCTGATTCCTATTCAAAATAAGAAGAGGGATAATACCAGAAGCAGTGCTATTCAGCTAAGAAGTGAAAATGAAATTTAAACGAATTCTGCATGAGTCATTTAAGATAGTAAGCACAAATATACGGACAACATTGACGAGTAAAGCTATTTAATGTCCTTATCAATTAGAAAATGGAACAAGTTGCTCATTGAAATTTCTGGAAACTGCCAATACGGAAACTTACTCCATCTAAGCTCGAGAATGAGATATCAACACTCGAATGAAGGCCCATAAGATATGGAGTAGGCGCATCAATGTACTCCACCCCCGCGATAAATAAAACTGGAATGTACACATGCTGCCCAAAAAATAACGCAGAAACTTTCAAGAATTAGAAAATAAATATGTTCATAAGTACAAGACTCTCCGATATGACCCTAACTAAACACTCCTATGCAGAAGCTCTTCCACTTCAAGTAGAACGTCTACAAAATGGATTGCTGACAAGCACACTCCAGTAAACTTCGTAAAGGCCGAGACAACCCTGCATATAGATTATTACGAAGGCATACCGAACTAGTTGCACCGGAAACCCAATCCATAAATACAATAAAGATCGATAAAGTCTCAGACAACTCACCTGCCACTGGATAGGATAAATCAAATGACGAATGGATTCAGCAACAATTGTCAGCAGCGAGTATCTGTAGAATAGCCACGGCAGCTAGTCAAGCAATAACCAAGTGCAACAAGCTTGAAGTGAGATCTACAAGTCCCCCGTATCGAATTTATAAGTTAGTATACGTGAATGACCACAAGCATAATTTCTGATGGACACAGGCTGCATTCACACCGATATCATATAGTAGGTTCGAAATAAGATCGAGCGATACTCCAAACTTAAGAAATCCTAAAAGGCTTCGATACCCTACTTGTTTGCACGCAAGAGAACACGTCGTTCCAGAAGTACAGCTGTGAAGAGCCGTATCAAATTGTCGATGTCTAAGGCCTGCACTAAAGGCTCGAAGGACATCTGAACCAACAAAAGCACTAACGTCAGAAGGCAACTGCAGCGAAATGATTTTAAACAAAAAACCAGAAAATAGATGCAAATAATCAGTATATGAGGATAATGATATAGTTGACCAACATCTGCATGAGGTAGCCCGTCCTTTGGTGGGGCTTCGACTGCCAGCTGATAGGCATCCACAGAGAACAATATCTGGCCCATCCCTGGAATCGGAAGAGGCACAGACATAACGACGTGCGCAATGATGTCCCACATAGGCTTGCTGCATCCAGACAAGCAAAGGAAGTTAGAAGCTCAACAAACACCCTTTCTGTATGACAGAGGAAACTTACTACGTTCCCTAAAACCTGAACAAGCTTCATGAATTCCTAACTTCTTGAAAAATACGAAGCACAACACAAAGTTTCCAATGTCTATGATACAGCCCCCTGATGGTAACAGTGTTCACATTCGACAGCATTAACTAACTGATACGAACCGTCGGTGATTTCACTTAGCCGCTCAGCTTTCTCAAAAGAACCACTTCTGAGAACCAGTTCTGAAAAAGTTATTGAAACATCTTTTTTATATGAAACAAGAATCTATAACGTACAATAATAGGGCGTGGCCATGAATCAGCTACCTGCAACCCGAAGCTGAAAAGCAGCAGCGATATATCTCCTCGAGTGCATCTCGAAACAAGTCAAAGCATGGAGAGTGGGAGAGGAAACAGATGCATTTATCCACATAGGAATTTGCAGGAATATTGTAGGCTTGAGCGACATCGTCATCCACAGGATCACGAAAAGCAATGCAGCTCAGATATATTTTCGAACCGTCTCCCTCTGCAACAGAGAGATAAAACTCTGGTGTCAACATTGGCTTGTGTTCGCAAGTACTTCAGCCTACGCTACTCAAACAACTGGGAACTGGTATAATGTCAGGTACGATCAAAGCACATTCTCCATTGACTAGATCTCCACAAGTCAATTAGTAGCATGCCATCCACCAACTACATTGTACTTGTGAGCTTAAGTTTCTCGCAAACAACCGTACTTGGGTCTAATTGCTGCTATAGATAACAAGTAGAATTGCAGCTTTATCAAGCACTCCTTGAACGTTCCACAATGATCAGAATGGCCAAACCCCCAGAACATCATTTTCGTCACACAAAATTGAGGGAAGCGGGGGCGACATGTACCAGTGAGTACAATAGGGTAGCTGCGAGGAATGCTGCTAGGATCCTGTGAGCTTGGTCCTTCCGAATATAGTTGTACTCCGCCAGGCAACACACACTGTGATAGGACACGACAACAGAGGCATGATGATGAGCCCAATGCAATTGTGCAAACCATGAATCTAATACAAAAGCCTTGTCTCGAAAGAAGATTAATGCTTCGTTCCTTGCTTTAACTCAGTATGTTTTCGTTCAGGTGAAAATTGAAAATGTGCACATCGATTTATCTAGTTGGGAACCTAATACTTAAGTATAAGGAGAGACAAGAAATGGGAGAGGGCAGGAGCAGACTGACCAAGGGGAGCTGAGGAGGGGGATCGGGGCAATCGGCAATTTCCGAGGGGGGATATTGATCGAGGAGGGCAGGTTGGTAGTAAACAGAAGATCCGAAGTAGCCGTGATCCGGAGGACTGTCGGTAGTCTGCAAATCAGGACCTAAGCCACAGACCAGAAAATACTCCAGTAACCGGCCCATGACTCCAGTAGTGACTTACGGTAACCAACCTTGATGCTAGTCCATCACAGGTCGGGGCCAATTAATCCGCAAGCACAGTGAGGAGGTCGATGCTGGCGACTTCTAGGGCTAGGAGCGAGGAAGCTGCATCGCTAACTGCAACATTTCTGAGCTAAGTTTAGTATCGGCTCACCAAAGTGATAACATGATCCATCAAAGGAGAACAATCTCATCGAGCAAGCAAATAACAATCACTACCGTTTGTAAATCCCGAGAGAATTATATACCGACTCGCTTGCAAACAATGGCTACTCGTTACGAACCTCGTACTCGAACATCCAAATTACTCCTATAATCTTGCAGCACTTGTGTGCATTTTCAGAAACAGGACTCACATCCTCACTAGCACAAAAGCTAGCACATAAACCTACGGGAGATTCAACACATAAAATTGGTGCCCGCAATGACTTGATTCTTGAAAAGTAGAACTGTCATCTTGCAACTCCTCAAACCAAATTAGATTGTACGAAGAGAAGCCAGTTCTGATGAATCTGAATAAGGATTTCGATCAAAATCTGCGTGTAAAACCCTAAATCTAAGAAGTCCACAACTTCGCAAAAAACTCATGATGAACAAATAATCTCAGGACACTCAGCTTAGCTAACTCAGGCTAACAAACAGATTATAGAAGGCGAACAGACTGAAAACACGATCGGTCGCCTCAGCCGTCATTTCTTAGCTCATATTCAAGTGTTCTCAATACTATCATAGCGCTTATGTCCTACATTTATCCACAGCCTCCTTTAAACACAAGATCTTGCCGGAGCTTACCGACTCGCCACGCGATTGCCCGAAAATGATTCGCATTCAGCGCCCCTCACTGCTCAAGGGATGAAAGATTAAGTGCTAAATATTCTGGCATTGCAAAAGATCGATTGCAATGGCGATCGACAGCAATCAACTCACGGAATCCAGAAGTCGAAAAAAACAGGGTTTCGAGCAAGCGAGACGACGAAGTTGGGTGGATGAAGAAATATAAGTGTGATGCAACCATGTCGGTTTTTCATCCCAGCTATTCTGATGAGGTGCCGACAATGTCCGCAAAGAACCGGCAGCTAAGTCAAAGTATTTTCACTCGAAAATGTTTTTTAATTGTCATCCATGTAAACAAACGTGAGTTATTTAAATTAAGTTATAAATTTGTACTATTATGCCCGCGGCGTTGCCACGGATGTATAGTCAAATTTTGTATACATAAATAAGTTACTGTAAGAAAAATAAAAAGTTTCTATAATTAGGTCATTTTTTGTAATTTCCAGTGATTTGGAGGTCATCAATACTTCAAAATTCAATATCTCGCGACCCATTGACTTGTTTTACGTTCCAATTGCTTTCCACAACTCTACAAAAACCCCACTTCTCATGCAGCCTCATCCGACCAGCAATCCCCCATATTTAAGCATTTTGAGTTTCGAGCATGTTGTTTTTAAGTGGAACTCCAAAAGAATTACGGAATGCATATTTTATAACACATCTAAGTTTTTCTCGATACCTTTAGGGGTTTAAACAAGTCCATTCATTCTTGTTTGTTGACTTGCTAGTATTCATATATAGTAAAACGGTTACGAAAATGTTGAATATAATCATGTGCTTAATATTCACCAACCAACCATTTGCACTAAAGCTTGTGCAACTATTACATGAAGAGCTCATCTCACAGTTCTTGACCTCGTTGTACGGGTACCTCAAAGTCCTTTGGAGATACCATGTCTGGAATCTTTAAGGCTAGGTAGGAATTAGCATAGTGTTCATCTCAAGAAGGGTTAGTAGTCTCGCCATAGGTGTGATGACCTCCACACATATATATGAGTATAAGCCGAATGTATAGATTATTTAGGCTCCCCTTCAACCTTGACCCGGCCGAATGTCAAAAATTGACATTTTGGGTGACCACAACAACTTTGAAGAGTCATATCTTCTTCCTCCGGAGTCCGTCCTGGATGAAATCACCTTGGTTATGTCTTAAATCAATTCTGCTTTGTGAGGTAAAGATTGCAGGCTCATAAAATGAATAGTGAATAAGTGGCATACATTTTGGTGAAGGCACCCCTTGTTTTTGAGTTTTCAAACATGGGGCATGTTTTGCCATTGGGAGGCAATCATGGAAAATCAAAAGGATGTTTTCATGGTTTTTTTTTTTACATGATCATGAGTGGTAACAACTTTCTGGTAGGAAGATCTTTGATACAGATATTTTTGGTATTGAATGTGCAACAATGTTTCTATCTTGAAAAAGTGAGTAAATGGATAATTTTTGAGGTGCTATATCTCCTTCATCCACCTTTGGATTTTGACTTTATTTTTTGGGATGGATTTCAATTGGACTTTAGTTGTAGGGGTAAAAACCTCAACAATTTTTAAAATATATCGAAGAGAAGGAATAGATTCGAGCGCAAAGGGTTGAAATTTGGACTATTTTTCCTTTGTAAAAGTTTTAGCAGTCTTCATCATTGCAAGGTCATTATTTGCGCAAAGAAATGTTTCTCATGGCATTTTTTTGTTAAAGGGCATTATTGAGATGAAAGTAAATAAATTTGTAGTTGTTGATTTTTTCATTGCAACAAGTATATTGATAGCATTTTCACTTCAAAGTGAAACTATTGAGATTTTTTGATGTTCTTTGAGTACTGATATGTTACATTCTTGCAATCTATGAGGCCTCATGACTTAAAATTTGATCCACATGATGTACAATATATCTACTACAAATGTACAATTTTAATCTGAATAACTTACTTTCATTTCCATCTATGACACTATTTTTAAGAATGTGTCCTTTTCTCTACCAATGTGTCAAACCATTCACCGGTTAAATTAAGTTGAAGTTTCTCCTCATCGGACGGTCACATTCTAATTAAGTTATCAACGGCCAAAGATTTCGGTAGAACCCGATCCCATGGAAAGTGTTCTAAGCGAGTGATTGAAAGTTGTGGCCCATGAAATCGACCGTGTTGCCATTGTGTGGCAATTTCTCATGCGAATTTCGAAGAAAGGTGACTGGAGTATCAAGGTAAGTCGTTGATGATTGAACATTCATTCATTTCCGGAAACGTTCAATGGCTGTCTACGAGCAATTTCAATATTGTTTGTCGCTTGATTTGGCCTACTTTTGTGATAAAGTGAATCTTTAGTATTTAAGACGAGAGAGTCCTGTTGTCGGATTGCTGAAAATGTGGACAGAGTAGTGGCGTGGTGATCACATTTTGTGTTGGAGGATATCCCTTTGCAGGAGGAACTAGAATTGCAGCAATGCTGAGGAATTGAAGAGCAGTGAAGATTTTCGCTCATGGCGCTCTTGCTATCGAGGAGTTTGATAGGAGCAGCCTCTTTTCAGGACAGCGGAATAGGTTTTTGTCCCTGTCTGCATCGAGGAAGTGCACTTCTGGCAAGAAGATCATCACGAAATGGCGAGAATTCTCGAAACGCAACTCTGTCCATTCAGTGTCGCGGCAGGGAGCTGCCAGAGGGCGCTACAAGGCAACGCGGTCAAAAGCAAGAACTGCGTCGTAATGCTCTTCAACTCTATCGGACCCGATTTGCCGCGGCGCTCACAGCCGAACTGGTATATGCTCGTCGCCGAAATTACTGTTATGAAACTGCTTGCTTAGACTACTAGCTCGATTTGAATGATCAAGAGCTGGCTAGTCATACAGCAAAGTCTTAAGGCAGGAATTTAACGAGATGTTCCAATTCATGTTTTCATATTCATATCTTAGTTCCACAATCTGCGAATTTTCCGCTTTAAAAGGCTCTATTCTTAAGCTGTAAATACATAGAAACAGATATAGAAGCGTCCAGCGTAATTCCTAAGTTACTACTCTAATGGAAGGAAGGAATCGATTGCTTCACTGCACTTCCAACAACTCTGAATTTAGGAGATGTTTCAGCTTGCAATTGCAAAAGTGGATATGACAAGCTCTGTAATTAATGGCATAGTGCATTCTTGAACTAGGAGAACATAGTCCATATGGAGTTCAATGGTTCAAATTAAGTGAACGGTACTCTGGATTGTGCAGGGATTGATGATATTGTGAGGTCCGTCAGACGATTGTGCTTGTTTTAAAGACGGATCATATTCTTGTAAAATTGCTTTAATATGTTTGGCAACTTCGTGTGTCAAATGGATCTTTTGTGCATCCAGAAAGTAAGTACTGTGTGGAAACGTGAATTTCTCCAATTTTGATCCTAGCTCTCCTCTGCTTTTGCTCTGCATTAACAGTATGCGTGTGTTTGTTAGGAAGAGGAACTGGAGGCGATGAAAAAAAGATTGAAACAATGGTCGAAACAGCGGCTGCAGACTGAAGGATTTGCATTGTTTGATCTTACAGTTCGTCCAGACGGTCGTCTATATAGGTATCTGTTACACTTTTATGGATGGCGTTTGGGTGGCATTAATGATTTTTTCAAAACAGCAATCTGGTCATCTAGAGTTTCAGAGCAATTGATCCCCTCTTGATCATTTTGTATTTTTTGAGCTCTTATAGTTGAGAAGCACTTCAGCTCCCATTCATTCAATTATGTGCTTCTGAATGTTACAGGGATCTGATATTTCGGTTTTCTAGTCCTCAAGAGAGAGGCGGTCTTTTACCTTCTCAACATCAATTTAGTCAGGTAGCGTTCCGGCTCAAATATGTTTGATTCGGATATTTATGTTGTTCGGAGCTCGAAGTTGATCAAATATCTTATTTAAAATTCCGTGGAGATGATTCTTGGTGGATTGGATGCAGGGGGACATGGTTGTTATCAGTAGAAAGAATCCGCTTGATGATGAGGACACTGTTATAGAGGGGGTGGTGATGGAGAGAGCTCGCAGGTAACCGTCACCTCCTTTATTTCAATGACTAGTTACCTTGTTTCGCTTTTAGATTCTGGTGCATATGGTTAATTAGCTGTAGAAAAACACACAGATTACGTCTCTGTTGTTTCGTGCGTCCATTAAATGTGTCACGCAATTGAATTGTACCCTGATTGAATACATGTAGTATAGAGCCTTTCTGTTTTTCATGAATAAATATATCGTCCTGTGGGGCAGGTTTTTGAAGGTCGCAATACCATCATATCAGTCGAAAGGTCTAAATGTGTCGTTAAAGTGGCGCCTCGATCTGTCGGCAAATCGTGTTTCTTATGAACGGTGTATGCTAGCAATCGATTGCTTTGCCTCTCCTGAGCTTCGACAGGGCCTTAAGGGGACTCTCCCTCTGCCCACCCCGCCTGCTGCTTCCTCAAACGGCTCAAAAAACTCTACCAAATCAGAAAAAACCATTACGGTCGGAGAGGGAATTATGGCTGTGAGAGGTTTGATCATGGGAGTTGAGGAAACAAAGGCAAGACTTGGTGAAGATGCTGCTCTCGAGAGTTTGCCTTCTGAAACCTACATCAATCAAGAGAATTTGACCGTGGCCAAGAGCCCTCCTTCTCGGATAAGTGGAAAGATGTTTGGTTCGCACAAGGGCAGTGTAAGGGCCTTAGTGCAAACGATGGAGAATGAAATAAATAACAGTCAGAAATCTGCCATTGAAGCAGCTCTGAATCGAAGACTCACTCTTTGGCAAGGGCCACCAGGCACAGGGAAAACTCGAACTCTAGTAAGACTCATTACCGCGTTCTGTCGTAGCAAGCAAGGTCAAGTTCTCGCTTGTGCTGATAGGTATGCACGGTTGACTTGGTTATGGCGGATTACTTAACTTCTTTTTCTGTTTTGCTACTTTTTAATGTTCTTGTTTCTCGAAATTTGGAACTAGATGCTATGTTTTTCGTCTAAAGGCCAAGGCACTCGAGGAACAAACCGTTTAGTTTCTTTCTGAAACTTGTGTTAGTAGTAAATTATCAAGACAAAGCAGCAGAAATTTTCTGCATCATCAGCTGTATTTTTTAGTCACGAGGCATGTGCTTCATCGCTTGATGAACCTACATTGCAGCAATGTGGCAGTTGACAACCTCTTGGAAGGCTTGCTGGATCAAGGTTTACGTGTTGTTCGAGTTGGTCAACCTGTTAAGGTGGTTGTTTCTGTCAACCCCTTGCTTAGCTCCTATCTTACACCCTCACGAACTCGAGTCACAATTAGTCAGTTGATGAGCCTGATCGTACAATCGGCTGCCTTTGACCAAGTTTCCCTCCATTGAATGTATGGCATGTATGGCAGGTTAAGGAGATCCTCCGAGATGCAACACTTGATGCACAGCTTCTGAAACATCCTCTGATGCTCAAAGCTGCGGCATCTAGACAAGCCGCCATATGGCAGAGACAGGAGACAAGGCATATCAATAACAGTAAGAAACGTATCTCAAGTGCCAAACAAGCGACGTCTATGTGGCAGGATTCTGTCGATTTGGAATCTCAGGCTATCAAAGACATTCTGGACAAGTATGCCTTCTTTTTATTTGAATTGATATTGATTCCGGTCAATGCTTGGAAGTTGTCTCTTCTGCTTCATTCAGTTCAAAGTTTGATTTATCCCTTCAGAATGTTGATGTTTGATGATACACAGTAACTTTTACCATGTAGGGCGGACGTTGTTACAGCTACATGCGTGGGATCTGGTGACGATGTATTGGAGGATAGGCGGTTTCGACTGTGTATCATTGATGAAGCTACGCAAGTACGTCGCAAGTGCATGCGCATATAACTCCTTTGCATATTTTAGAAGCTATCGTTGAGATATCAGTTACCTTCTTCCAGATATCCAATGTGAGATTGAGATAGCGAAGATCACCAAGAGGTCTTCAGCAGTAATTTCTCTTTTGCTGACATTGTCTCTTATAAATTGGATGGCAGTCATTATTCACTGATCTGGTGACTGATTTTGGATGTAACAGGCTACAGAGCCATCTTGTTTGATTCCATTGATGTGGAGTGGAGCTGATACAGTGGTGTTGGTTGGAGATCCTGCTCAACTTCCTCCCACTGTTATCTCGCAACAGGCTGTTGAGGTTGTTTTCGAGTTACCAAATTCCACGAAACAGTAACCAATAAATAACACTGCACTTCGTTATGCTTAAACAACGTCGAAATGCTGGCCAGGATCAATCGTATTATTTTCCAAAATATTCGAGTTGGTACTTGGTCTCTCACAGTTACCTATATTCCGTCGGGTGCCATTTGGGGAGGTCAGGGTGGCTTAGCGGTGAGCTTATTCGAGCATATTCAGCAGTGCGGTGTTACTCCTCACTTGCTCGATACACAATACAGGTGCACCCTGGACCTTGAGATCTTCAGGTGTAGTGTCCAATATATATTTATATTTGCAATTAACACTGTCAGGGCAGGAGGTCCGGTGGATGGAAAAGACTACGGAACATTATTTCTCTCTGCCTCTTACATCTGTACTCAAGCATCTGTGATTATTCATAGCCTGAATAGGATGTCTTCACTCTTTCAATTTAAAAAGAAATTACTTGGTACTTAGGTTCCACACTTTACCACGCAGGTTTTTGATCTCATCTTTTCAAAGTGAAGCCCATTCCGCAAGGGTTAGTCTGTTCTACTTCTACCACCGGTAAGGAGGTGCTAATATAATGTCATCGATCTCATTGCAGAATGCACCCCGCAGTGGCAGCTTGGCCATCTCGCACCTTTTATGAGAATCGGCTTGTATCTCAACCTTCACCATCTGATAGACCTGCACCAAAAGGGTGAGATACTTGTAGAATCATTCAGTTACATATCGACGTTGATCAATGCAGTTATGGAAAAACATTCCTTCGAGTGCAGGTCATTCGATAATATGTGTGGTTTTACAGACTGCGTTGGCCCAATCCTTCGAAACCTCTCCTCTTCGTAGACTCCGTCGACGGCGAGGAGGAGACAACTGCAGAAGGCTACTCTTGGCGAAACCGTCAAGAAGCAAGTATAGTTATGGACATCGTTAAACAACTGCTCAGTGACCCTGACATCTCAGGGGACATTGGCGTCATATCACCATATGCTGCTCAGGTATGCCCCACTTCGTGCTGTCAATAATTCTCTTGTTACAGTTAAGTCAGCATTAGTATCGACTTCTTTGTTAATACTTCGAGTCATATGGCAGCACTCCAAAGAGGCGCATATGTCGAAAGCTCACATCTCCAAGCTCAGACTTACCTTGTTGACGTTCCACAGGTGCGATTGCTACGAGACTTGCTACTTGTCGTAGAAAAGCAAGACCCTGATAAATATATCAATGTAGAAGTTGCAACTGTGGACGGCTTTCAAGGTCGAGAAAAGGAGGTACCAACCATACTGCTTCCAAGTTTTGTCATTGCAGAGATTAGAAATAGGCTCTGAGCACGCAGAACATCGTTTAAACTGCTTGCATTCTGATTTCTTATGACAAATGACAGGTGATTGTGTTTAGCACTGTCCGTTGTAATGAGGAAAGACGGCTTGGATTCGTGACTGATCCGAGGCGTATGAACGTTGCCTTCACTCGTGCAAAACGTGGTTTGGTTGTTGTGGGCAGCAGCGCCACATTATCATCAAACAAATATTGGGCTTCTTGGTTGAAGTACATGAAAGATCAGAATTTAGCAGTTGACAGTGGTAGTTCCTTTGTAACCAAGTAGTTATAGCGCAGTCTGAAGGCTAATGTTTCGTCTGGTGGAAATGTATTGGACGTGCTACGACTTAATTCTTCAAGGGATCAACATAGGTCATCTAAGGTAACATGCTCAGAAACCAAGCACATTTCGTTTGAGCAAGTTCCTCGTGGAGTGGTAGAAGCAATTTCTTTGGGAGAATGTGCAAACATTGCGAGCGTTTGAGCAAGTTCCTCGTGGAGTGGTGAAAGCAATTCCTTTGGGAGAATGTGCAAACATTGCGAGAGCAGTGATGAAGGATTCAAACTCTTTCAACTTTTCTTTGTTGAATTATTAACTTTGGAAAGTTATGTTACAGGTGTCTCTTAATTCGATCAAGTTGAAGAAAAAATATCTTTGAGGTTTGGTTTTGGAGTTTTGGGATCTGGGGTCAAGTTCAGGACCTTTGCAATGTGGGGTTTCTCAAGGACAGGGTCTCATCACATCACGTAGAAATGAACATAAAAATATTGAGCAATATTGTTTGGGAGGGTAATTTTTTTTTTTTAATTTAAATACCTTGAATCGGAAACCTAACACCCAAACCAAACCTCGAAACTAAACTCCAGTTACCCGGATGTGGTGAGACCCTGACCGCAGGGTAGGTGGGTAACCGGGTAATGACCTCATCCAGGTGTTCTAGAAACTGCAGTCTACTACAATTCAAGTATGGACAACTGTGAAGGTCATTAAAGCCATTGCCCTTGATGACTCGACATTTGATATGCACTTTGTTGCTTATAATTCCCGACACTTGGGAACTCAAATACAGTAGGGTAAGTACACCTAAATCTGGATGGCCCCATAACCGGACACCCCATAATGAAGATTTCCTTGAATTTCCTTAGTGCATTCCCACCCATGGAAAAGTGAACTGTAAACTAGATGTACAGTAGTTCAGTTCAGGGCGGAAATGCCCCACCAACTGGTAAAACCCCTGAACTGAACTACTATTCATCCATATTTCTCAGTGTGACCTGCAAAAGCGAGCCCTTTTGCAGGGAAGAAGGCTTACTTGAACTACAAATAAGACAAAATTGATATTGCTCTGGAGGAAACTACGGGGCTTGGTTTTTGCCCTGCAGGGTGAATTAGTCCTTCCGTATACATGACATGTACATGACCACATCATATAACAAAATTTTGCTTCAACCTCCTTTTTCACCCACCACAACTCAATCATGAGTTCATGGGTGGGGCTCCTCCTCTGCCCTCACTATTCAGAGTGATGGATTTCAGTAGATGCGTATGCTGGATTCAGTTCAGGGTGCCCTATGGGTGGGCATGCCCTTAGAGTTTATGTTATTGCCAAAACAACAAATCATTTTAATCTCTAAAGGAGAGTGAAGCCCAAAACGAAACGAGACACCCCATAATGAAGATAAAATAAAATATTCATCAATGACTTTAAATTATTGGCTTCTAATAGTAAAAAATACCTCATGTTTGAAATCCTCCCAAAAATATCTGCCTTCACTAAAATACATCCCATAAAATCATTGTATGGGCCTACAATGTTTTACCACACAAAATAGACTTGATTTGAGACACAACCCAAAGAAAGAATTTATGGCCCTCCAAAGTTTGTGCCCCTCATCCAAAATGTCATTTTTGACATAGGGTTAAAGGATATAGCTCTAAGACACTCTTTGAGTAAACATGAACCAATGATACAAAAAAATCCATCAAATACCTAGATTTTAGATATGTAAGAACCCCCCAAATCTAGTACGATACTAGATTCACATGAACACTACTCTAAATCCCAAGCATCCACAATCACAATATCCTCCAAAATAAAAAAGTGCCAAAATCCCCACCAAAATATCTACTAAATGCTTTTGAGTGAAAAGAAGAAGACCTACGGTCCCTTTTTGAGGCCGACGTGGACTTATGCAAGCCCCACACTAATTGTCTTCGGAAGTTTCCAGTCCCTTTCAGTTCCTACCTGTCTGATAAGAATTCCACCTCACTAGAATTCCTTCGGTACTTTCCGTCCCACGCAAGTACAACACCTTTTCCATATCATTAACCCTTAAATGCCCAAGGAAGCCACAGGGGCTTTTTTTCCAACAAAATTTGCTTTGTAGCTCTCACTGTACTAAACTTTTTACTTATATTTTGATGACAAATTGGTCACCTTCTTATGATGCATTCAGAAAGTAAAATTTTACAATATGAGTGCTTTTGTGCTTTGAAAGGATTGTGGTAGGTAGGTTGGGGTTGTACATAACCTTGTAGGAGGTTGCAAGCTCATCATTGATTGGTTCATTCATGATGCTCAAGTTCCAAAAGATGTTGTGATCGAATTTTGGGTTGCTCGTTTCGGCTACCCTTGAAATGGTAGGTATCTCTATTGTGCAATGTATATTCATTTGATGTTGCATTTTCACTTTTCTCTAAAGTTGTGGTGCTTGCTCAGAATTAGCTTCCCAAAATAAGTGCCCATTTTTCTTTAAAGGCCCGGATCTTTTAATTTTTATATTTAAGAACTCGAAGCTTTTTAGTATAACTTCTTGTACAAGATCATACTACTTTTTTTCCCCTCCATAATATCTCATAAGAAATTCAATAATTCACTCGTCGACATAAAATAAAGTTGAAGCTTCCTACCCCCTTTGACCTCTACGGGCTAAATACTATATATTCACTCTCCAAGTGTATATTAATCAAATTAGAGACTAAATAAATTCTTATTATCCCCCTATTCAATTTGGTGAAAGAAAAATTTATTACAAAAAGAAGAAATATACTAACCCTCAAAATGAAAGCTTAAGCGATTCAACTTCATTCCAATAAAATTTTCATGAAGGGGAATTTTACTAAATTTCTAATACTATAAAAATAAAGTAAAAGTAAAAGTAAAATTATACACATAATAAAAGCTCCAGTATATATACATAGACCCGATTGCATCAAGCTCGGATATAGATCCCTGATACAACACCACCGCCTTCAAACGCGTAACGACCCACCCACGGTAACCCATCACCGCGTAACAACCTCCTCGGTGGTTGACAAGGTACCTTCCGGCAGTTTTGCCTATAAGGTGTTCCTCTCTCCCGTCGTTTGGAGACTCCGAGACCTTCACGCCCTTGGCTGATCTCTCATTTCTTTATTACAATCTCGTGTCCGTGCTTCTTCGATCTTTGTCGTCCGTCGTCACCGATTTGTGAGGATTTTGCTCGGTTCGGAAAAGCTGGCAGAAAGTGAAGAGGAGGGAGGATCAGCGCTGGAGCATGCCAACGAGGGGCTGGTACGCGAGCTCTACACGGCGCTAGCGTCGGGCGATGCATCGAGAGTGGGCGAATTAGTGGACGAGGATTTGGAGTGGTGGTTCTATGGACCACGGCGCGAGCAGCACATGATGCGCTTGCTCACTGGTGTTACTTCGTGTGACACCTTCGCCTTCCAGCTGACGAGCATTCGCGGCATAGGCAACAGGGTTTTCGTGGAAGGAGAGGCTCCAAAAGCGAGCTCGAAACGAGGAGCCGGAGCCGGCGCCGGTTCTGCTTCCGGTTCTACTGTCTACTGGGTGCATATATGGACGCTTAAGGAGAATCGCATCACGCAACTGCGCGAGTATTTCAACACCGCCATCCTGGTGACCGATCTCAAGCCTACTACTCCTACCCCGCACGAGATCCAGCACCATCCGTGCGTCCCGCTCTGGCAGAACCACCTGTGGAAGTCTAAAGAAGGCCGGGAGCTTCCAGGCCTCATCCTGGCGATCTGATCATTATCATCGCTGGTTTCGTACATCGTCATTAAGATGTAGATCCTCATGGCTCCTCGTCCTGGTCGCCTATATAGATAAATAATTGGATCATATACACCTACCTACCTTTTTTGGATTTTGCTTGAAAATTAGGGTTCCACATCACCGGACATACATACCTTGTTTGAAGCTATGGCTTCTCTTAGTACTTTCGACTTTGTATTGTTGTTTAACTACATGCTTAATAAATCATATATGCATGAACACTTCGTCGTCCTCGTTGCCTTGAAAGCTGAGATTGCTTTTCAGGTAATTCTTGCATTGACCGTTGTTCGGGTCCTTTTTCTGTACCTGTTCTTTGGGTATGGCTTTTCGACTATATTGTTGTTTATCTACAGGATTGATGAATCATAAGAATACTGTGTCGTCCTGTCCATCGTCCTGTCCATCTTGAGTCTATCGCCTCGACTATAACTGTTGCTTCGAAAGCTGCGATCGCTTTTCAGGTATTGCTTCCATTGACCACTGTTCGGTTCCTCTAGTGTACCGTACTTAGCTATGACTTCCTTTTCTTTTCGACTATGTATTGTTGTTAGAGGTTTAATAAATCATTTATGTACGAACAGACTGTCTACCGAGTCTATCTCGTTTTGATCGTTGATCATGACTGTTACAAAAACGACATTGCAAAGAATGGTCGAAAAGAGGACTTCTGAGAATTCGGAAGCTTTACGCAGGTAGTCCTCAACATTGACTAATGTTGTCCATCTTGTTCGGTTTCTTTTCCGTGCAAATAACTTGCCATGCGGGGCACATGTTGTGTGTACTCCAAACGTTGAGGGAATGTTGGAGCACCATGATTCCTTCCAACATTCCTCGGAGGGTCCCGCCCTGTAGAATCTTTCGAGGAATCTGTCGGATTATTCAATGTAATTGTTTGAGGTATCTGTCGGACTAATCAATGTGAATAACCACAGTTCGTAACATGTGATCACATGCCGGGAATCCTCTCTCGAGGTATGGCCAGACCAGTTAGTGCATGACATTGATGGTGGTCCAGACGAACTTTCTTTCGATTGAGAGGTATGAGATTAGCATGAATCTGGAGGTCGGGTTGGGTGGTACAGAGGCATCCGGGAATTAGTGCACGGATATTCGATTGTTGTGGAAAAAGCTCGGTGACTGGAAGTCTACAGTTGCTGTATCACTCACTTTGACTAAGGTAGGAGTGGTGAAAACCGTCTGAATTTCAGCTTTGCATACTTGGAATAGTGGTGTAAAATTTTAATTATTTTTCCATGGTCTGCAAAGCTAGTGCAAATCCATCCCAAAAAAAAAAACATTTTTTGAGCAATCCTATAATATCCTATGAATTTTTGAATCTCGAGTCTTAGGAGTCCCACTACCCAAACATAGAGTGCTGGCTTTTTTGCAAGGTTGTATTCCGAAAATTGTGGATTGAATGTCCCAAAATGAATTAAAATAGGTTCAGGAACTGACATAGGAGTTGTCTAAAACCGTTCAGCATGCATGGTGGGAGCTAAAAACAGTGGATGATTCTCAAAACCTGTCCGTTTACCATGAACGGACGGTTTTACATACCCTACCCATAAACCTACTGTGCGGTTTTTGGGGCTGGACGGTTTTCACGACTCCTACCTTATTCAGTGGAACTGTTGCAGGTGGGTGGGGGCGCTTTTGGGAGGGGCGCCCACTTCTAGTTGTTGGTGAGTCACGGTTTGGGTGCCGGACGGTTTTCCTGATATTGTGGCTTCCTGAGTTTTGCATGGGAACTTTATGATATATTGGTTCAGTGGCACTCCTGTGCTGCTCCTCCCTTTTTGTGGAAAGTGCAGGTTACCATGAAGGAGGCTTTTTGTGTCATTGAAAGCTTGTGGTGGTTCATGGTGATTTGATGTACGTGTGAAGTAGCTTTTTGGACTCTTGTCAGCATGAGAACTTCGGTTGAACAATTTTGTGGAAGTTTCTTATTTCTTGGAATTGTTGTTGGCAATCATGTTGCCACCAATTCTATACGTATACTATGCCTTATCAATCCATCATAAACTTGTACTTTATCAACCCCAAAAGTTCTAACTCAAAAGGACCTTATTTCTCACATTGAAGATGATTATTCTCAATAAGCCCTCCAAGTTTGACCACACGTACCTTATGGAGTTTATAAGTTGGGTCTCTTTTTGAGATGGAATATCATCAACTCATATACCGTACTTGCACTTTCTTCATACAAAAGTAATTAGCTTTACGAAAAATAATTTCCCTAGAATTTTGATAGAGATATTTCTCGACGACATATTAATCCCTTAAGTCATAATTGACTGCATTGTGGTCAAATTGGTTGAGTAAGATTTGCAATATTTGTCGGAATAGAAACTTTGACTCAATATATCTCAAGATCCGTGTAGTGAAATTTGATAAAAATTGATGAGCAGACTAATAAAAACAAAATCCTACGGTTTAAATTTCCCAAAATCAAGATTATTGTTTTTATTATTTGTTTAACGGATTTGAAATATGACTGTCTTGAGGAGCATTGTAGAGCTTCTCCTTGAGGGGTTAATTCATAAGAAGCTAAATTAGGTGCAAGTCCCTTCACTTGGCATGAATGAAAGCACGATAAGTATGGACTGCAACCATTTCATGACACTGCGAAAAACAAGCTGTATGATCCACAAGCTCAAATAAGTGAACTTTCACGTACAGAAGCTTTTCACAAGCCGGAAGTGGAAATAGTGAGTGGCACTCCTGAAATTGGAAGCTATTAAAAATTTATGGTAGAGCATCCAAAAATGGCGCAGTGCTGAAAATGGAGCCCTAGTAATCTTCACTGTTACTTACATAATAGCTTCTCCATACAATAGTACCATGTACACACTGCAAAGATTATCAAGATTACTTACTGTAGTAGAGTCGAAAAATGATGATTCCACTTGCTCTAGTTTTCTTCTAATTTTCCCCATGCACAAAAATTGCTTGCACCGGCAACATTCCTGTAGATTTTCTGTGCTGAAAATTGCGCCATTATAGGACACCTTCCCATATGCATGGAGGCACACCAAATTCCTCTCAACTTTGGCTTTTTCTCTTCTCCTTTTGACATTTGTTCCCTAGTAAAGTGGCCAATTATTATATATATTAAAGAAAAATAAATAAAAATAAATCACTGCACAATACATGATAGCCCGTGGATTAGTTCTGTTGAGATAGTCATCTCCCGTTCCAAGGAAGCCCGAGCGGCTCTTTTCCAACATAATATGCTCTGTAGCTCTCACTGTATTCAACTTTTCACTTATATTTTGATGTCAAACTGGTCACCTTCAAAAAAGTGAAATTTTACAATTCTGATCACTATGAGTGATTTTGTGCTTTGAAAGGATTGTGGTAGGTAGGTTGGGGTTGTACTTAACCTTCTAGGAGGTTGCAAGCTCATCATTAATTGATTCATAAAGTTCAAAAAGTGCACTACTCATGACCAAAAAGATGTTGTGATCCAATTTTAGGCTGCCCGTGTCAGACCCCATGGGCGTTTAGGGGGGTCAATAGTACCCCCACAAAAGGTGCTCCTATATGAAGTTTGCTTGGTTAGCGAGAACGTTACCTTTTTTCTACCACAAAAACTATATGTTACCTTATTTCTACCACAAAAAACTAAATGTTACCTTATCCCCTTAAGATCCACGATGTTTTGGGAGCTTGAAATCTCAACACTGACCACTATGTACTAATGGGGGTGCGTCCAATATTTTTGGAAATTTTTGATGATTTCAACCGTAGGATCTTGAAGTAGACTACCATTGGTAGTAGTGTGAAAATTTTCGACTGTTGGATCATCAGCAGATGTGAGATCGTAAGGTTTGAAGTTGACTGTAAATTTTTTTTGGCCTTGACGGTAAAAGCCGAATCGGTGGCCGTGGTCGTTTAGGGGTTATTTCTACCACAAAAAACTAAATTTCACCCCCGAAGTTTCACCTCAATTTCTCCGTCGTACAAACTCTCATGTGCAAGATTGGACCATCATGTCCAAGATTGAAGGGATACGCCATGGCAGTGGATCTTTGAAGTCAGTCGCATGTGAGCGAGAGTACGAGTGGTGGAGGAGGCCCCACACTGTCCCGCATGCGCATGTACCAGAAAAAAACAGACGCAAGGGGCCGTCACACCGGGCACCCATTGCCATCAAGGACCTCTCAAACCGTTTCCGGGCCTCACATGTTGCCTTCATCCTCCATGGACCATCACAAACACCATCTCTCCTTCCCATCCGAGTAGTCGCACCCGAATTCCCTTTCCACGCATGCGAAATTCATGTCAAGAATGATGTGTGTTGGTGTATTTGACCATTATTGCCGAAAGTTGTACACTCGACTTGACTTTTGGATGTACACCCGTTTGTGATGTTGAAATTTTAACCTCTAAAAATTCGTCTAACGTGAAACGGGTTTTGAGGGTTTCCATAGGAACAAAATTTAGCCAACTTTGACTGTTATAATCTTAAATGAAGAAGAAGTAGTGGCATGCAAGTATACAGTATGTCAAAAAATCCCAGAGATGAATCTTCTAAGTGAATTCTCGAATTGAGCTTTTTTGGTCTTGAAGTAGAAGGAGGTCATTTTTTGTGATTTGGGCAATCTTGTACCAAGGAGTTAATAGGAGTATTGTGGAGGGAGAGGAACTATGAACATGTTTCCTGTAAATAGAGTGTTTGTTTGACTTATTCTTGAATTTGTGTATGTAGATCTTGATAACAATGGTGGGACTACTGTCGCAACCCTTGCTAGCTCACCTTAGCTTACACCAACTTTTTCCCAACTCTAGCAAGTGTCACGAGCGCTAACTCTGCACATCCCCCACATGCACAAAGTTAGCTCCCCATACCAACCACCAAGCTCACCGCTTGGTTATCAATCCCTCCTACTCATACAACCGGGACTCAACCCCTTCGTAGGTAGCCAATGGTTAGGTGCGAACTTCCACTTATGTCCAAGGCCCAACTTGGTGGCACTCCCATACCACGCGGCCTAACCGCACTTGGTGGTGTCTCCTCACCACCGCCCATGTCCACCATGGTGACCCCAAGGCCACCAAGTAATCACAACGCCGGTGGTGAGACACCACCCCACATCGGTAGCACTCATGGTCCTCATTTTGCCTATATGAGTCCCCGTGGTGAAGCCCCAACACTAGCTCCCCCACCGGGACTCACCTTGTCCTTGTGAGCCACCGTGGTGAAGCCCCAACACTAGCTCCACCCACCGTGCCTCATTTTGCACTTTGAGTCCCCATGGTGGAGCCCCAACACTAGCTCCACCCATTGGGACTCACCTTGGCTTGGGAGTCCCCATGGTGAGGCCCCAACACTAGCCACACCACTCGGGACTCCCACCTTGGTCACCACCAAGGCACCATGGGAGTGGGGAGGGAGACCAGCCCTCCCCATAGTATACTCTGTGGGATTCGGCAGCCCCCTGGTCCTAGGTGAAGGGCTGGACCCTCACACCTCTAAAGTTTGGAAGACCACCCAATCTCCCAATGCCTTAGCCGCTGGAAGGCCCCGGGAGACTTCCCGAACCTTCCAGGGCTCGTATCTACCTCGTCCCGCATCCAAACGCGACGAGCGACAACTCTATCGACATCTACTCGTCAAGTAGATGCCGATAGACACCTTACTTGCCTCATTCCGACAAGTATTGAGGGAGTTATGCCCCTCTGAAGATTCGGGAGTCCCGGACCAGCTTCCCAGTCCAGCACTGTCCCTGGACAGCACTCCCTTTAGTCCCACTGAATCTTCCAACTCCCATAACTTTTAGCTCACACCTCCAAATGAGGTGCTCCTTAGCATCCCGGAATCGTGGCAACATGAGCTCCCATAATCTCATGTCCATTCCCTCGTGGCTCCTAGTCTCCGTGGGTGAGGCGTCTCCAACGCCCGGGTCCTCTCCCACACTAGGCCCACTTAGGTTCCCTTCACCTTGGCACCCCAAGGCCCGGGCGTCACTCCGGTGTCCCCCTTGGGCCCTTGGTGTTGCGGGCACTCCTCAAGGAGAGGTGCGCGACAACTACTAACCCCTCTTGTATTGAAAATTAGATATACTAATTCCTACCTAGCCATTAGTGCATAAGAGATAATCGACACGTCAACTCTATAATGGGGTTTGAGGTACCCATAAAATGAGGTTTAAGGAACGCCCACCTTAGTTGAGTGAACTAAAATGGTGAGTGCCATGTCGGTATGAGAAATGGAACTCATAAGGTTTGCATTGGAACAAGGCTTATGATACCATCAAAGGAGTATCATACTATCATATGCAATAGAAAAAACATTAAGATTTTATTAGTTGTGCTTTAAGTTTGGCACATTTTGATAACCAAATTCCTAATTTTTGTAAATTCGTGCTCAACTCCACTTCCTTCATTAATAACCTCTACATTGTTGATGGAATCATGTTATGTAGGAAGGATTCTTCTTCACATGTACAATAGAAATGTTTTAGAGAAAAATGATTGATTGTCAAATTTCAACTCTTTGCTGATTACAAATGGACTGGAACACAGAGAGAGACCATAGGAGTGAAAATACATAACTCTTTTGGGAGTGTAAAAGAAAAGCCCTACCTTTTGACTTGCGTAAAATATGGTACAAGTGGCAATGCATTTAGAAGCCAAATACTACTTTACCCACGAATTTATGCGAGGCACACCATGTAATATGATGCAAACAACTTATGAATAATTGGTGTAGGTGAACTTTCAAGCTTGTGTATCTACCGTAGTTAATTTTGTCCTTGTGATCACTTCATCACAAGCTAATGATGTCTCATGTTGTGGTTAGAATTTCATTGTATTTAATGAATGAAGTGTACAAGTACCTTCACGAGTGCATTCCTTGCAGAAGACCAGGACTAGAGTTGTTAGATTTCAACTCAATTTCAATGCTCAGACTGAGTACCAGCTGGACCCCGTGTTTCTGATGAGCCTCAGTAATTTCTTTCTGCTTTCATCCTGTGGAGGCAAGTGAGAACAAGTACTTTGGCTTCTGAGTAATCTTGCTTTTTGATGGGGTTGCCTGTGCCTGCATCACATACGGTAATGCCTCATCAAATTACTTATCAACAGACTTTTTTTTAGACTGATGTTGTACCTCTCCCACAAGCTGTCTCCATCTCAGGAATTCTTCTGAACGCAAGTATGTGAAGTCAAGAAGTCTACATGCATTGCACGTCAGAGATAAAAACCTGTAAAAATTGTCACAAAATCGCATGAGTGGAGGGCAAAGGTGTGAGTTGATCTCGATAAATAGATAAACAGCCAATTTTAAATGAACATTCTTCATCTCGTTGAATCCTTACATTGCTTTCAACCTTAAGAACCGAAGCGAATACGTGGTAACTCCTTGTATATTCAAGCATGCAATATCCCACGTCTGAAAATTTCTTTCCAATTCCTGCCAAGTCCTGCCTCGAAGAATCATCTTACAGAGCTTCTTGTCTGTTCCATAAAGGTAGCAGATTACAGAAACAATGATGCATCCACTTCGTAAGATCCATACTAAGACGAAGTTGTGAAGAAGCCTCAAGCTAGACCTCTTTATTTCAAGAGATTCTTTGGTACAACAATCATCTAGCATCCATCTATCTAGATACTGATGACATTATTCAATTTCTAAAGTTCAATGACAGGGAGGGCCCCCACCTTATTCTGAAACCCACACTAAGTAGATAGCGTCGAATTCAACCCAGCAATGGCGCTCTTGAGCTCACATGCCCAATTCCAGACGCTCACCAAGTGTAAGAAGGCTATGTCTGAAGAATGAAGTAGGATTCACTGCTTCCTGGTGATTTCTTCAATTATCTTGTGATAATATGTCATGCGTTGCACGAGAGGCACAGCCTTCGTGATATCTGCACTCTCAAACACCCCTTTCAAAGAATTCTCGCACTCCAGCATTTTCTTCTTGTTCTGCAATGATCCACAAAGCACCGTCTTAGCTGAATTACTAGAACACAGCCACTTCGAATCTAACCATCAAATGAGTACCGAGGTTCGTTGCAGATATAATAAGGACTCCTACTTTAGTTAGATGAGTTACAGAGTGGAATCCTCTGCTTGCTGAATGCCAGGGTGAATGAATGCATTCCTGGTGCATTGAACTTCAACAACTCGTACTCTTTATCATATTTACTTAAGTGCATTGATAGCCTCTCGAAAATGTGAACAGCATTCACCCGAAAGCAAATAGTGAAAATCATTCAAAGTGGTCGAAAGGCACAGCGAATGGGATCAATACAAATAGGAAAGAGGACATGGAGGTGAAGAAGCATACCTCCTCTTTTATTTTGACAAGCTTGGCGGCATCAGTTGCTTCCTCGACTTCTTCCCGTAGCTCCATAATCTGTACATTTATGAAAATGATTAAGCATCTTCCAAGCCGACAACAAGTGGTCTCTGTTATTGCGTTTACGAATTATGCACACAGATAGATTAAATTCGCGCCACCATGAACTGGCTCTTGAGGCTAGCTTCTTCTCATATCCAGATACAACCTCCACTTCTTGTTTTTCACATACTGTCCTTATCTTAACGACCTTCAAACTGCCTAATGAGAAAATTAGGGAGGTCAACCCACCTGTGAAAAATCAAAGCTCTAAAAAGGATTATCAAATTCGTACTCAGCAGAAGATGAAGAAAGTACCTCCATGAGCAGAGCAGGGTCATGAATTGTGCCTTCTTCATCAACATCCACACCGTTCAATTTCAACTGTACAGCAGAAACGAACATTACGAAACATTACGAAACATTACGAAACATTACGAATCAATACTTCTAATTACAGGCTCTTGTAACTGCCAAGAATCGATATTCACAATCGTCCAGACCACTAGACCTGCCAGAATACTGATTATCTAAAGCCAGCATCAGAGATTGAAGTTCTGGAGAGCGATAATCAACCTTGTACTCAGAACATGGTTCTCAAGATTTGAAAGAGTTGCTATGAACCTCACCATGTACTGAGCACGAGATAAGGGATTCAAGAGAGTGTAGTAGGCTTTGATCACTTGAGCTGACTGATCTGCAGCGTAGCCTTGTTCCCTCTGCACTATTGGCGAAAAAAAATCAGTGTTAAGGACCACACAGAGTCCTCATGTTTACTAATCCGAAGACTCTCCTCAGCTTACGTCTTTCTTCTCTTTTGACCGACACACGCAATTTTCTCCACTGATATAACCTAGAGTGATAGATTCTAAAGAAGTAAAAAATGATCAAATTCATGGCATCATTGATTGAAGAATATTTCCATTCTATCATTTATGAAGGAATGACAACAACCTCTGATTTGCCACTTGACAGATCAGGATGCAAAAATTTCTGCAGTTGCTTGTATTTCTTTTCAAGAACCTTGGGATCCTGTACATAGCTTCTGTCCCTGCAACAAATTGAATCAACTCTATCAATTCCACAGCTGAGAATCAATAAATTCAACCTAATCTTTGCGAGAAGAAATGAGAGAGACTTACACAGAGAGGAGTTGGAAGAAGTCAACATCAAGATCCAATGGTTGAAGAGCTCGACACGAAGAGCAGACAAAAAATGGAAAATCGGAGCTGTTTTTCTCACACGACCAGCACTTCGCGTCCACTTGCTTTTGCTGCTGCTGTACACTCGAGCTCGAAAACCTCCTCACAGTTGACTCTAAACCCCAAACCCTCGCAAAACACTCGCTATCGAATTTTCCCGCGACTGCTGCCTGTGACCTAGGAACAGAGTCTATGGTGCGCGATACAATTGGAGAGGAAAGTGCTCCGCGTACAATTTCGCAGAATTTGGAGGACGAAGAAAGGATGTGTGATTGCAAAAGAAGAGAACGCAACGATCTCAATCCCATTTTGTGATCCTGCTCTTGAAAACCTTTTCCTGATATGAATGTTTCTACGATTTCTTGTTACGGATTCAAGGTTGAATTGATGCTACAGATTCAATAAAAGAATTTCGGAGATTGGACTCTCCGCATTTCATTGCCAAATTAGTTCGGAGAGAACCACCGGCAGGAAGAACAGAAACGGACAGGGGACGAAAAGATCTACGGTGTCGATTAGTTGGCTGTTGATCGGACGGCAGTAGAGTGTCCGATTGGTCAATTGGACCCTGTAATATCATTAGAATAGAAACTCAAATATAGTAAGGTGTTCAATAATGATATAAAGAATGTAACATTTGAATCATAGTTTAACGTTGAAAAATTTAATAAAGAAACAAGAGCTCCTCACTTTGTCAAAATTACGCAGTTGATGTCACCAAAAAAACACTCATAAGAAAGTGATAAGTTAGTTATCTAGTTGTTCACATCAAGTAGAACTCGTGATTCACATATCTTTTTTATACAAATGCCGAAATCTTATTCATTATTACTAAAGTGTACGGCCATCATGTTGTCTTCTGGGAAATCGACTCTTAAACCCTAAAAATTCAGGAAAATCGATTCGGCATTCTCTAGTTTTGGTCAGGTTCGTTTAGAGTGAAAATGAAAATTTGGGGCCAATTTTTTTGTGGAGGTTAGGAATAGGGTAAAGTAGGAATGGTAAAAATTTTACTCCTAGATTCAATTTTTTGACTTGTGTGGAGCAATTTGAAGTTTTGAAATCCAAAACGGGCAGAACGGGCTGGGTTCTAAGCCAACGAGGGACAAGGGTGCAAAGTGGGCAGCAAAGACGGTCAGGAAGGGAAATGAAGCTCGGGCAAGGGGTTTAGAGGGGGGATTACGACAAACCCATAATTCTAATGAATTTGATGTCTGAAAATTCAATTTAGTTGGACCCCATGCATGCTCCACGTGGGCGGTCAAGCCATGGGTCCCTTTGAACAAGGCAATTACCTTAAAATCAAGCCGCACCACTGCCATCAATTAAATGCTCATTCCTTATCCAGCCACTTTTGGCAGAACAATTATGAACTTTTGTATAATGGCCTAACATGTGTAAGGGGAGACCCAATTTCCCTTTCTTGCCCGTCTCAATTTACAAGGGATTTTACATTTCTTTTGCTTAGAAATTCATAAGAATTCGAGATTTCACATTTAAAAAAAAATAATTTTACAAAAAAAAAAACAAAATACTATATACACATATGTTCACCGTTTGAATTTAGAGGTACCCGTATATTTTTGGTACTATGCTCATTTTCACCAAACCTAAGATTTCCCTTGCTTTTATACCTCCACCACCAAAACAATTTAGATGAAGGTTCTAGAAGCATATGTGGCCAAAAACATTTTGCATGCATGTTCCCAACTTGGTTTGCTACATGGAAAAAAATGAGGGAAAAATGTTTGGAATAATAATCATCAAGTTGCCCTTGGCACCATTTAGACAATGCCTCTCGGGCACTGGCAAAAAAAATGTGTTGGACAAACTTTGATCGTTATGATCTCATAAATGACAAACATCCACTTGTTGAAATTTTGACGAGTCCTTTGTATACGGGTTAGTTACAAGATCCTACGGTTCAAAGTCTGAAAAAAAAAAAAAAAGTTTCTTCATTTCCCCATTTCCCAACGGAGGTCAAAAATGGTAGTTTTTGGTTTTGGAGGTCGAGGAAACGCTTGGATTTTTAGGGGTTAATCCTAGGCCAAAATTGCCTTGCACTAGTCTAGACGTGTAGCAGTGTTTCTAGTGCTTTGATATCGTATTTGAATACGTCCTTTGCCATGGCCACATGAGTTCAAAGCCGGAGTGTGGAATGGAATACCACGGTCTAATAGAAGAGTCACTAATCTTGTTATTGTAGGCCAACCCTAGTTCATCCGAAAGCGAGGATGAGTGAGTGAGTCGAGGAGGACATACTCCTACATTGCAGTAGCTTAATTGTAAAATATTGCCCTCTGACCCCATTCATAGGTCAAAAACCAGTTTAGAGTGTGATGTTATCGAATTTCTGATAATATCACAAAAACAATTGCTACTACATAGGAGTTGAGGATGTGCGTCATATTAAGAAACGTGTCATTTTACAGGCATAAATATTTCTAAACATTCTAAAATATGCCTCTAAAATGGCACGTTTTAGAAAGCGGCCAAAATGGCACATGAGGGCTTAAGTTTGGCAAAACGGTACAAGGAAGACCGCTATTTTAACAAAATTGAGGTTTAGGACTAAGTGTTCCTTTTCAAGTAAGTATACATTTTATATAAAGAAAATATAAGTAGGAACTTCGGAATTTTCTTGACTTTTTAGGGTGCCGGTAAGGCCAAAGAGGAGGATGTGTTTCTTTTTTAAAAAACTAAATAAATAAATAATAATAATAATAATTTTTAAAACATCACATGGGAAAAATTATAGAAACTTTCTCTATGCTGCCAAAAGGAAAATTAGTTAGAATTTTTATTTAAATTATTCATTAAAAATCTTGTAAGTACTTTTTGGAAAGTTCTGGACAAGGTGGGGATTTGAGACGCGGTTAGGGATATAGTTTGGGAGAAGGACAGGCCGTCAATGGGGGATGGGGTTCGTGACACATTTAGGGTTTGGAAAGAGTAAAAAAACAAGTTTCAAGATAGAAACAAAGATGTTTCTCGAGAGAAGGATGCAAACATAGATAAGGAAGGAGTTCCCGCCAGAGTTTGAAACATGGAAGAAGACAGAGAGATAGAGATATCAACGTGATTTGGGCTATAGACTGTAGTAGGAACTACAAATTCTAATTATCATTTAGGGTGCGACAACGCCGCGGGGTCATACAAGTTCATTATTCTTTTTCTCTCTCTTGGTTGTAAGACGACTTCTCGGTAAGATTTAGCTTTTTGGGTGGAACTTGTAAATCCTTCATATTGATGCATTGACAAGGTCTACCTAGCTTGAATAAGAATTGCAAAGTGATTGCAAAATGATTGATGTGCATTTTTCTGAATAAATATGTGTGACGTATCTTTCGACGAAATGGAAAATGATCGTAGCCAAACTGTGCGCAAGGAGACCTTGTAGGAGGCGCCAATTCACGCTACGGATCTTCCTAGTACAAGAGTCCCTTGCTGTCGGGGTGAGTACTTACATGTTCTGTGTCTAAGGCTCTAAGCGGAGAGGCAAAAGACAAGGGAAGAGAATCCGACCGAGGAGATTGTGGCTTTTGAAAAAGGGAAGAAGACGGGGAGATAAAGATATACACGTGATTTCGACTAGAGACTGTAATAGGAACTACAAATTCTAATTACCATTTACCCTGTGACAATGCCGCAGGGTATTCAAGTTCATTATCCATTTTCTCTTTCTTGGTTGTAAGACAACTTCTCAGTAAGATTTTGCTTTTTGGATGGAACTTATAAATTCTTCATGTTAATGCATTGACAAGGTCTACCTAGCTCGAATAAGAATTGCAAAGTGATTGCAAAGTGATTGCAAAGTGATTGCAAAGTGATTGCAAAGTGATTGCAAAGTGATTGATGTGTATTTTCTGAATAAATAGGTGTGACGTATCTTTCACTCGAGATGGGAAACGATCGTAGCAAACCTCTGCACAAGGAGACCGTGGAGGAGACGCCAATTCATGCTACGGATCTTCCTCAAGAACATGGTCTTTGTATCGAATGAGCAAGCACAGCCGCATGGAATCACGTTGAAGAGGCGGTACGGTCACTACTCACGCTAGAACTTCTTGCTTTTTGTTGATCACCAATGATTTGTTATCTAGGTTTAAAGTTTTCTTCTCCTTGCATTAGTAGCTTGTTTATTGGGGATTTTAGTCATCATTGTTTTGGAAAGTCCGAAGTCTATACGAAACAACACTAGTCTAGCATATAGATATATCAATGATGTTAACCCTAAAATCGAATGGCTTCAAAAGTACGAAAACCCCATAACTCCTTTCATTTTAAGTAATTAAGGTGCAACGTTCTAGTTTGTTGATATTGTTTGAGGTTTATAATTGTAACATCTTGTACATAACTTGTACGTATATATGTACACTACCTGATAATCTTGAGATTTCTACCTCCTTGATGTGACATGAAAATTGTCCAGTTCATAACTTGTGTAATTACTATGTCCAGTTGACATGTAAATTTTGCTTAACCCTTAAAGGTCCCTTGGGGATAGTATGTACGGTGGCGTATAATTGAGATTTGCTACCAACAAGAAACTCTATATTGTGATCTTAAAAGCTTAGTAGAACCGCATGGATTTATATGTCAACTTGTTCTTTGAACTCAAATCTATTAAAGGTGTGCACTCATTCCAATACAAACAAAATACGCTGTATTCTAGCAACCAAAATATGGTTGTTCAGACCTTTAAGGGTTAACAATACTATGGTGAGTAAAATTATGAATATTTCTTGCTATGGCCTGTAGAATACATCTACGCTTACATTGAAAGAATAGCCTCCTCAAGTAACAAATCAAATCTCAAGGGAGTGTAGAAAGTAATGGCCCCAACCTGCCTAACTTTAGAATGATGTAACTTTCTCCAAAATGATCCGAATTTGAAAATACAAAGTGCCATAGAATCATAAGAATGCCCCAAGAATGTTCACTTCGACTTAGAATTATAAAAAATGATGAAACATAGAAATATTCATTTCATGAAGTTCACATGTGTAGCCCAACACTTTCTATACTTCCTTGCCATTTTATTTCCGTCGTTATATAATATAGCGAAAGCTTTTAATGAGTAAAGCACATGCGAGCAACGTTAAATAGACCTGAAATGGGCTCCATTCAGCTTTATGGGTTTAATGTTTGGGTTGTATACGTAGTACTACTAAGATCATGACGATTCTATCACTCTTATTTGGAGCTTGATACAGGCACCTGCAGCCGCTTACATCAATCCTCATGTCGAGATACCAGATGCCTACATCGATCCACACATCACCTTGAATGCGGAAGAGTCAAGTGGTATACAATCCAGTGACCAACACTTGAGTGCCATAGGCTCAAGCAAGCAGCGGATTGGAGGCTCAACATTCATCCGCCACGAAAACCTCTTTCCAGAGTATGAGTTCACTCCCGAAGAACAACAAGAGCTTTCGAGGATTCTCGAAGGCCTGAGGGGGGGCTCAGAACAGGTACGATTCATCACCGAATGTCATATGACTTAATGGTTAAGTGCACGATCTGAATCATACTAACGAGGAATGTGCAGGTTACACCGGGGTTTGTGTATGGGGTGATTCCAGGTCCTCGTGTTCGTGCCGAGGATATTTTCGTGGAGCCAACAAAGGATAATACCGTTCCCAGAGTGCCATTGAGCGATTCCGATCCGGAGGAGTCGTCAAGTGGACCGGAAAGTGGTGAGGACGATGAGGAATGGGATCCTACAAAAGGGAAGAAACGGGAGTCTTCGGGGCAGGTGAAGTCCAAGTCTGGTAAAAGAAAGTACCCCAAGGGAGCTAAGAAGGAGTAAACACCTGGAGGAGCATGACATTGCAGTACCTGGAAGTATGTTGTTCTTCATTTGAGAGAGAATGTGAGTGAAGAGACACCTGAGTGGAATGTTAAGACTTAGTTGGGTCATGTGTGAATTGTTGCTCTCATTTGCACATAGTAGGATGTTTTATTCTGCTTAGTTATGAGTTGATGTCTAAAGTTACTTGTCTTTGTGGAGCTTAGAACCCAAAGTCGTGATGCTCTACCACTTGCACATGTGGGGACATGGAATATGTTCACACTTTTTACACGAATTTTTGACTGTTGGATGTCTGGACACTATTTTATTATGCGATCATAGTGTTCGAAGTTGATGTAGAACATTTTTTAAGCTCTTTAATAGACATAGTTCAGCATTGTGCAAAGGGGACTTCATGATTGTTACCTCAAACATTTCAAATGAATGATGTTTTCCATGTAGACAACCAAGTTGAGAATGCCTATGCGAAATCTTAGAGACCCATCACACTTTCTGAACGAGCACAAGGAACTTAGCTACATATCCAACAATATTAGTTTGAGGAAAAAATATAATTTTATGCAAATATTTTCTAACCAAATAATTTCTTTTATAAAATGTGACATACTTACATTCATTGTGATGCATTGCACAAAGTTCAGCTTTGAAGTAAACACTAAATATGGAATTAGTATAATTTCTCAAATGTATAATGCCCTTTTTGGAATCATGCAAAATATTTCTAAAACATTTCAAAATAGTTTTGAAATAGTATTCAAATACACGAAGTAATTGTATTGGGACTTTGGTATCTCTCCTCAATGCTCTTTTTTTATATAATTTGAGTGCAAATTTTTTTTTGGTGTAAGGAATCAATATACATGTCTACTATTTGACATGTAGAGCATAGTCTTACAATACATGCTACTAGCCTTCCATTACACTTATAACATTATATGTTGTGCACGTCTATCCAAATTTGTTGAAACAATACCGTTCTCATTCTCAAGTGACAAACTAAAAAAGATTGTAATAGAGTGCTTGAAAAGAGTATGTCGTTTCCATTCTCAAGTGCCAAATCAGAGAAAAGTATGATAAAGGTGGTACACAACAAAAGGATGCATTTCTTATTCTCAGGACAAACTCAAAAGAAAATACATTAGAATAAAATACAATAGAGAACTTACAGAGCATAATTATAATTTGAAAGTGATTTTCAAATTTGAACATATTGCATCAATAGGAAGAGGATGGGTTTGATGCAATACCAAGAGCTCACCAACGGTGACAATAAGCAGTACTTCCTACGGCGAGTGAGGGCATAGACCGGTGAGTGAGGGCATAGAAGCAAGTTTGGCAAACAAGGACAGAGAAGGAAATTTGGTAGGTGGGTGGGCTTGCCGCAAGCTTTGCTGTACCGCCTGTGTGGCTACAAGGTAGTAGTTGGCTTGGTAGAGGAAGCCCTAGTCGAAGTCCTAGACCAAGCTGGCTTCTCACCTTCTGCTCGTGTTGTTTTTGCTCTAGTTATGTCATAACTCAGTCACTAATATATCATATTGTAGTCATTTTCACAAATAGGAGTTATACATTGGGTTTTCTCATCTTACTTTCCAATAATAAAGTTCTTTGATGATTTGTATATTGGTTCTACGTTGTAGTAATTGTGTAGTAGTCATGTTGTAAGGACCTACATACAAGGACACATACAACTTTTGGAAGCACTTTAAAATAAATTGGAGGTGGAGCCTGGGTTCTAAACTAAAAAAGAAGCATGGAATGACAAGTGGAAGGGCGATTTATGTAGTAGAAACCTCATAAGTTTCTACATCATACATTACACGAGATTAATAAACTTCAAGTCACTAAACTCCTTGTGCCATTTTGCCAAAGCCTTGATGTGCCATCTTGGTTGTGTTCTAAAACACGCCATTTTATAAATGTATAATTGAACTCTGGTTCACAAATATTTTTGCGTGTAAAAAGGCACGTTTTTTAATATCACAAATGTCCTTTGTAGCCAATTTCTGTAATATCACCAAAAATTCCGTAATATCACACTTTTAATAGTTTTTGACCTTTGAGCACGATCAAAGAGCAATATTTTTTAATAGCCGTTTAGAAATTTTTCTGTCGAAAGTCAAATATTTTTGACCGGTCATTCAAGAACATTGTTGTTCTTGAACGGCAATTGAGGAACATTTTCCCTTTGATGTCATAAATAGACAAAACCAATGATATTTCTTCATTTTAAACATTCCAAAATGCGACATTTTACCATATCAACGCCATTTTAACGGAATTGAGGTTATAGACAGTGCCAACCGTGGTTCTATTGAAAGCGAGGCGCACAAAGGAGTAAGTCGAGGAGGACATACTCCTACCTTGCACCAAGCTGTTTGTAGAATATTGCCCTCTGACCCCATTCATTGGTCAAAAACCATTTAAAAGTGTGATATTATGGGATTTCTAATAATATCATAGAAAGCAATTGCTATTACGGAGGAGTTGTGGAAGTGCGTCATATTAAAAAATGGGTTATTCTACAAGCATAAATATTTCTAAACATTCCAAAATATGCCTATACAAAATATGCACGTTCTATAACATGGCCAAAATGGCACATGAGGGCTTTGGCAAAATGGTACAATTGTACAAGAAATACGGTCATTTTAGAAAAATTGAGGTTTAGGACTAAGTTTTCCGTTTCAAGTAGATATTTCATATACATATATATATATATATATACATATATATATATATATACATATATATATATATATATATATATATATATATATATAATTTATGAATGTTGATTGCCTTCAAATTAGGAATTCAATGTAAATGCCTAATAGATGGAGAGCATATGTAGCAAACACTCATTTGTAAATTGCTCAGTTTTGAAAATTATTACCTAGATTTTTCTACACATGATTTCAGACATATTTTACATATTATTGACCTTGCATTACACTTATACCATCACTTATACTTCTGCACATCTTTCCAATTTTGTTGAAACAATACCGTTCGGAATCTCAAGTAATGAATTGGAACATTCTCAACCATATTTTTATTTCATCAAATCCGACTATTCATATCTTAATCTAACAACCAAGTGTTATTTTAAATATCTCAACACAAAGGATTATTTACTTAACTTTGCACTTTTCTCAATTTGATAAAAAATTCAACACAATCTTGAATGGATTTGCTAAAATCACAAATATACTCAACTCTTAACAAAATTTCTACAATTTCAGCTTCAACCCCATGTGCGTAGTTGAAACTGAGACATTTAATTTTCATATGAATTTAAGTACACTTCCATATTTCAATCATTCTAAAGAATTTTTTTGAGTATTAATAAAATTTTATATATCTATCCTAAGGGTACTACCTTTAATGCATTGCCAAGTTAATGAACTACAAGACATCACTCGTAGTGACATCTTAGAGTTAACCAAATCAAAGTGATGAGTCGGAATGGAGTATTACCTTTGATGCACTTCCTTGGTGCAACCTGTAATATTCTATTCACACAAGAAAATGAAAATCAACCACCCCAATGTGGACGCTAACTCTTGTCGTACAATATTCCCCATAAGTAAGGTCCATGTCGCCCCGACGGACTAGCTCTTTATACGGTACTTTAAAAAAGAAAATCCCATGTTTATTATTTTTGTATATGTCCGTTTATATATATATATATATATATATATATATATATATATATATATATATATATATATATATATATATATATGTCTAAAAAATAATAATTATGCATAGTCCAAAAAATATAAGAAGAAGGTAGGTAGGTAGGTTGGGAGGTTGATACGTTGGTGGGTACGAAGGATTGCCGAACGAATACCCAATTCTTTTATCTATAAAGATAATATTCATCCATCCAATAATTAGTACATCTCTTCAAAGTATATAACTCTTCGAGAATTTTTTATTTATATTTAAAGTCAGATATACTACTACAATACAATATTTGGCGATTTCAATTCATAATTTCTTTGAATTTTCATCAAGTTCTAAATTAATTCTTAGTGTTTTAGGAAATTTTGAAGTAAATTGATTTCTTGTCAAATCTCACGTCTCCATGATCGCGTGAGGTATCATAAATTATGACGAAGGGGAATCTCTAAATCAAATGTCCATAAGTTAATTTGTCTTTTCTCACTTAAATTGCACAAATTGTTTATATACTTAAGGTACATGGTTTGTTTTGTTTTGGATGACAACAAGATCTTGAGAAGTGGCTCGGGAGGTGTCGATGAAAGTCCATATCTTTGTTGTTTCACGGGCACTACTTGGATTGTAAATCCAATGTGGAACTAGTATTTGGACCGGGACTTGCATTAGGAGTTCTAGATGTGTTGAGGTGCTCGTATCAGGACTCGCATGGGGACACTCAGCCACGCCAGGATACTAAGGGACCTGTGCTGGGAAAAAGCGAGACCTAGGCCGGAAAGTGCTGCAAAACTTGTACTAGGACTTGAAGTAGAACTCGTATTGCGACCAACGTTGTCTTATCAGACAAAATTCCTATTCATTTGTCAGTCACAATTTAGATGAGATGTACATTTGATACATTGACGCCGTCTTAGATGTACATCTCACCAAAATTGTGTTTGAGAAATGAGACGGAATTTTGTCTGATAAGACAACCCTAACCGGGAGTCGGGGACTAGTTGTGGGACTTGTATTGGGACTCGTAGCACAACTCAAAGTGGTCATGCATGGCAACTCTCGGGTGAAAATTTGGCAGAGGAGAACGGTCTAGGAGCATAGAAATTTTCTTGACTTTTTGAGGTGCGGGTAAGGCCAAAGAAGAGGGTCTCTGTTTCGTTTTGTTTTGATTATTTTGTTTCTTATTTCTTTTAACCCGTCTGCAATTAGAGGGGAAAAATTATAATAAGTTTCTCTCTGCTGCACTAAGGGAAAATTAGATGAAATTCGTTTCTTGATTTTTTTCTTTGAACCCAGTTATGGAATTTTGTGGGTAATTTTTGGAAAGTTCGAGACAAGGTAAAGGTGGTTTGGGGGTTGGGGTTCCCACAAGTATAGGGTTTGAAAAGAGTAAATAACAAGTTTCCAAATAGAAAAGAAGATATTGCTCATATGAAGTATGCAAACATGGATAAGGAAGGAGTTCGGGTTAGAGATTGAGATAGAGGCAAAGACGGGGAAACAAAGATATCAACATGATTTGGGCTAGAGATTGTGATAGTGTTAACGGAATATTTGTAGCATATTTGCTAGGCTATTTTTAGACTAATCTCTACCCGGCATGTATAAACCCGGTAGTCGATACCCGGTAGGGTCAGTAGGTTGGATATTTATTTGTCAAGATTAGAGTCTTAGACTCGTTTTAGACATCCGACCAGTCGCTGACTAGGCCCATACCGGCTGACCTCTTTTGATCGGCTGGATCTGTCAATCAAATCCAACGACCATATGTATCACTCTGCACTATGTGAGAGTTGTTGCTAGTTAATCTACTCTTTTCTGCTGATAACCAAAGAGTCTTGCACGGTCTTCTTCTATGTTCTTTTGCTGTGTAAATGTTTGAATAGACTAGCCGACTTCTCTCTCTAGGGTCTCTGATATGTTTGTTAGAATCGCTTGTTTTCTCTTCCTTTTGTGTTTGACAGATCTGGCGTAGAGGTGTTCGGTAACCCTAGTCTCTCACTTGCTTGTAAAGTAAACGGCTGCCTCTTCTTGTTAGTTGCAATTTCTATGATCCGACCTGATTGCGACTAGTAGGAAAACTAACCTATACACGTTAGGGTAAGTTTCTAGAAAACCCATTAACAGATACGAACTACAAATTCAAATTTTGATATTGGATGCAACAACACCGGAGGGTCATACAAGTTCATTATTTTGTTACTCTCTCTTGGACGTAAAACAACTTTTAGGTGAAATTTTGCTTTTTGTCTGTAACTTGTAAGTCCTTCATGTTGATGCATTGACAAGGTCTACCTAGCTTGCGTAAGAATTGGAAAGTGATTGCAAAGTGATTGATGTTGATTTTCTTGAATAATAGGTGTGGCGTATCTTTCACAAAATGGAAAACAATCGTGGCAAAGCTGTGCACAAGGAGACCTTGGAGGAGGCGCCAATTCATGCTACGGATCTTCCTCAAGACATGGCCTCTATATCGAATGAGCAAGCACAACCGCATGGAATCATCAACGTTGTAGACGCGGTTAGTACGGTCACTACTCACGCTAGAACTTCTTGCTTTTTGTTGATCACTAATGATTTGTTATTTAGGTTTGAAGTTTTCCCTTCCTTGCATTAGTCGCTTGTTTATTGGGGATTCTAGTCATCATTGGTTTGGAAAGTGAGGAGTTTATACGTAACAACTCTAGTCTAGCTTATCGATATCAATGATGTTAACCCTAAAATCGAATGGCTTCAAAAGTACTAAAACTCCATAACTCCTTTCATTTTCAGTGACGAAGGTGCAAATTTCTAGTTTGTTGATATTGTTTGAGGTCTATAATTGTAGGATCTTGTAGATAACTTGTATGTTCATAAATGTACACTACCTCATCATCTTGAGAAGTCCACCTGCTTGATGTGACATGAATATTGTCCAGTTCATAACATGTACTTGAAATGATTGTATCAACTTCTGTTCGCTGAATTCTTATGCTACTATTTTCAAGCTCACCAAATACAAGTCTTTGAAACTTAGAAATTCATCTTTCACGAGAAATTATGTAAATACTATGGTCAACATGAAACTTTTGCTTAATACTACCATGGTGAATAAAATTCAGAATATTTCTTGCTATAATGTGTAGAATACATATACTTAGTACACTTACATCTCTCATTGTATGAATTACCTCCTCAAGTAACAAATCAAAAGTCAAGGGAGTGTAGAAAGTACTGACCCAACATGCCTAACTTTAGGATGATGTAATTTTCTCCAAAATGATTAGAAATTACAAAGTGCCTTAGAATCATAAGAATGGCCAAGAAAGTTCATTTTGACTTAAAATTATCAAAAATGATTGAAACATAGAGATATTCATTTCTTGAAGTTGGCATGTTTAGCCTAACACTTTCTTTACTTCCTTGCCATCTTCATTCGTTATGTAATAGAAAAATCTTACAATGAGAATTGTACGTGTAAATGTGTTCTAAACGTCATGGCAAGAGGAATTCAGAGATTCAGTCACCATGGTAATGCTATACAAAATTTACATTTTGAATATTTATAGAATTACCATAAAGGATGTATATCTAAGTTTGAGAGAGTCTTCACTCTTAGTTGAAGCTTGATAATATTGTCTGTTGTAGATAGATAGAAACTCCGGTCCCTTTCTAAGGGGCCGGCGTGAATGAAGTGTCTGTTCGTAATGCTATTATTCCGATGGCCACCGGACAAGGGGAAATTGGAACAATACTACTTCCCCCTCTCGAGGGTGGACACTATAACTACGCTAGTTTCTAGCCTAGTTACTAGTGCCTTGAAGATACTTGACATAGTACCTCCGCTAAGGGCTTTGAGGTACCCACACAACAAGGTCAAAAGACCCCCCACAATAGTTGGGTGGACTATAGTGGTGAGCACCACGCCGGCATGGGGAATAGAACCCACGACCTCCTCATCGGGGGCCTAAGCCCTAACCACCAAGCCAAGGCTTGTGGTGCCTTTGTCTGATGTACTATTCAGGTACCAGCCAATCCTCATGTCGAGATACCGGATGCCTACATCGATCCGCACATCACCTTGACTGCGGAAGAATACCAAAAGCCAGGCGCAAAAATGAGTGAGTTGAGGACATAATATACTCCTACCTTGCAGTAGCTGTTTCTAAATTAAATATTACCTTCTTACCCATTCATAGGTCAAAAAACATTTAAAAGTGTGATATTATGGAAGGTTTGATAATATCATAGAACCAATTGCTACAACAGTGGAGTTAAGGATGTGTGTTATAATGGAAAACGTTTCATACTATAGGTAAATATTTCTAAACCTTCCAAAATTTGCTTGTAAAATGGCACGTTTTAGAACGCAACCAAAATGGCACATGAGGGTTTTGGCAATATGGTACAACTGTACAAGGAATACTGCGACTTTAATGAAACTGAGGTTTAGGACTAAGTGTTCTTATATATATATATATATATATATATATATATATATATATATATATATATATATATATATATAATTTCTAAACGTTCAATACCTTCAATGTAAGAATTCAATATAAATGTCTAATAGATGGAAGGCATGAGTAGCAAACACTCATTTGTAAATTGCTTTGCTTTGAAAATTATTACCTAAAATTTTATACATATGATTCTACACATAATTTACATATATCAACCTTGCATTATATTTATAGCATCCCTTATACTTTTGCACATCTATCCAGTTTTGTTGAAACAATACCGTTTTGATTCTCAAGTAATAAATTGGAAGATTCTCAACAATATTTTCATTCATGAGATCCGACTATTCATATCTTAATCTAACAACCAAGTGTTATTCTAAGAAACTCAACATAAACTAATAAAAGTGGATCATTTTATTAACTTTGCACTTTTCTCAATTTGATAAAAAAACTCAAAACAATCTTGAATGAATATGTTGAAATCACAAAAATACTCAACTCTTAACAAAATTGCTACAACTTCGGTTCCAACCCCAACTGCAACTTGAGGCTAAGACATATTACTTTCATATGAATTTAAGCACACTTTCATATTTCAATCATTCTAAAGAATTTTTTTTGAATATTAATAAATTTTAATAGATCTATCCTAAGGGTACTACTTTTAATGCATTGCAAAGTTAATGGACTACAAGACATCACTCGTAGTGACATCTTAGAGTTTACCAAATCAAAGGGATGAGTCGGAATGGAGTATTACCTTTGATGCACTTCCTTGGTGCAACGTGTAATTTTTTTATTTTTTTATTTTTTTATTTTTTAAAAATTATTTATTTATGTCTAAGAAATAATAATTATGCATAGTCCAAAAAATATAAGAAGAAGGTAGGTAGGTAGGTTGGGAGTTTGATACGTTGGTGGGTACGAAGGGTTGCTGAATGAATACCCAATTCTTTTATATATAGAGATAATATTCATTCATTCAATAATTAGTACATCTCTTCAAAGTATATAACTCTTCGAGAATTTTTGATTAATAATTAAAGTCAGATATACTACTACAATACAATATTTGGCGATTTCAATTCATAATTTCTTTTAATTTTCAACACGTTCTAAAATAATTCTTAGTGTTTTAGGAAATTTTGAAGTAAATTGATTTCTTGTCAAATCTCACGTCTCCATGATCGCGTGAGGTATCATAAATTATGACGAAGGGGAACCCCTAAATCAAATGTCCATAAGTTAATTTGTCTTTTCTCACTTAAAGTGCACAAATTGTTTATATACTTAAGGTACATGGTTTGTTTTGTTTAGGTTGACAACAAGGTCTTGAGAAGTGGCTCGGAAGGTGTCGATGAAAGTCCATATCTTTGTTGTTTCACGGGCACTACTTGGATTGTAAATCCAATGTGGAACTAGTATTTGGACCGGGACTTGCATTAGGAGTTCTAGATGTGTTGAGGAGCTCGTATCAGGACTCGTATAGGGACACTCAGCCACGCTGGGATACTAAGGGACTTGTGCTGGAATGTGCTTCAAAACTTGTACTAAACCTCAATTCCGTTAAAATGGAGTTATTCTGCTAAAATGGCGCTTTTTGGGGTGCTTAAAATGAAAAAATGATGTTAATTTTCGTCGCGTTTTGAAGTTTCATATGCATGATAGGGTAAATATTTCTGAACGGCCGTTCAAAAACAACAATGTTTCTAAAGGGCCGTTCAGAAAAATTGCCCTTTTACTGTGTCCGAAGGTCAAAAACCTTTAAAACTGTGTGATATTATGGATATTTTGGTGATATTACGGAAATTTTGGTGATATTACGGAGTACATGTGTGATATTAATAAACATGTCATTTTATAGGCATAAATACTTCTGAACTTCACTTCAAAAATATGGTTGTAAACTGGCACGTTTGCACAATATGGCACTTTAGCTCTGCTGGAATGGCACATAGAATAGTGCCATTTTAACGGAATTGATGTTACTAGGACTTGAAGCGGAACTCGTATTGCAACCAACGTTGTCTTATCAGACAAAATTCCTATTTATTTGTCAGTCACAATTTAGATGAAAATGATGTACATTTGATACATTGATGTCGTCTTAGATGTACAGTAGGGTCCAACATGGAATGACGTTTTTGATTTTGTAGGGAACAAAAGCTCCTTCATGCATATGTGGCATTCAAATTCTCTACAAGTGTATACATTGGGATGTGACAAGTGTGCACAACTAAATTTGGATGTTCTTGATTTTTTGAGAAGAATTTTTATTTAGGTGTTGTATCATATGGACAATTTCATACTAAAAGATCACTATCCACCCTTTTAAGCATGAACATTCCAAACACGCTCTTGAATTGCTCTCGCAATTACACATGTCGGTAGATTGTGAGTAAATTTTTTGTGTAAGCTTTTAGAGCTTGAATTTTGGCACACTAGTCATTAACATGTAGCTTATCTTGTGACAAAGATTTCAAGGGAAATGGGCCATTTTTTAGCCATTGGGAGGGTGTCACAGTTGGTTGGAGTGGAGTTGATTTCTACAAGCATACCGCAAAATAACACATGTTGGTAGATTGGGAATATCTTCTTTTTCACTAATATTTTGGACTTCAGATTTTTACCATATATTTCTAACACAAATTGTGTTCTACTACGAAAAAAAATCAAAGTAAGGAAAAATAATCTCAATTTCTTGGGAGGATGTCAAAGTTGGCATGAGTGAAAAATAATTTACAGCTACCTATCTTGGTAGATTTTGTATAACTTTTTTTGGTGTATTTTTTGGATTTGAGACTTGGTAGGCATACTAACAACTTGATTTCAAGTCTATGGCAAAATTTTCAAGGTGAAATAACAATTTTTTGAGCTCTCTAGAGGCTTCCAAAGTAGGCAGACTTGATTATTTTCCCACTACATAACCAAAAACGCCATTCCATGTTCGACCCTACTATACATCTCATCAAATTTGTGTTTGACAAATGAGTAGGGATTTTGTCTATTAAGACAACCCTAACCGGAAGTCCGGAACTACTTGTGGGACTTGTATTGGGACTCGTAGCACAACTCGAAGTGGTCATGCATGGCATCTCTCGGGTGGAATTTGTGAGTAGTTTTTGGAAAGTTCTGTACAAGGTGAAGGTGGTTAAGGGGTTGGGGTTCCCACACGTTTAGGGTTTGGGAAGAGTAAATAACAAGTTTCCAGATAGAAAAGAAGATATTGCCTAAGAGAAGTACACAAACATAGATAAGGAAGGAGTTCCAGTTAGAGTTTGAGATAGAGGCAAAGACGAGGAAATAAAGATATCAACGTGATTTGGGCTAGAGATTGTGATAGTGTTAACGGAATATTCGTAGCATATTTGCTAGGCTATTTACAAACTAATCTATACCCGGCATGTATAGACTCGGTAGTCGATACCCGGTAGGGTGAGTAGGTCGGATATTTATTTGGCAAAACTAGAGCCCTAGACATGTTTTAGACATCCGGTGAGTCGCTGACTAGGCCCATGTCGGCTGACCTCTTTTGATCGGCTGGATCTGGCTGTCAGCGGCACCTAACAACTATATGTATCACTCTCCAGCCTCCACTATGTAAGAGTTGAATCTACTCTTTTCGGCTGGTAACACGAGAGTCTTGCACGATCTTCTACTCTGTTCTGTTGCTGTGTATGTTTGAATAAACTAGCCGACTTCTTTCTCTAGGGTCCCTGATATGTTTGTTAGATTCGCTTGTTTTCTCTTCCTTTTGTGTTTGACACATCCGGCGTAAAGGTCTCTGTTCTTTTGCTGTGTATGTTTGAATAGACTAGCCGACTTCTTTCTCTAGGGTCTAGAGCTGATATGTTTGTTAGAATTGCTTGTTTTCTCTTCCTTTTGTGTTTGACAGATCCGACGTAAAAGTGTCTGGTAACCCTAGTATCTGACTTGCTTGTAGAGTATACGGCTCCCTCTTCTTGTTAGTTGCAATTTCTATGATCCGACCTGATTGCGACTAGTAGGAAAACTAACCTAGACACGTTAGGGTAAGTTTCTAGAAAAACCCCATTAACATGTACGAACAACAAATTCTAATTACATTTTTGGATGCGACAACGCCGCAGATGTAACGTATTTTTCACAAAATGGAAAACGATCGTGGCAAAGCTGTGCTCAAGGAGACCTTGGAGGAGGCGCCAATTCATGCTACGGATCATCCTCAAGACATGGCCTTTGTATCGAATGAGCAAGCACATTTCCATGGAAGCACTAACGTTGTACAAGCGGTACGGTCACTACTCATTCTAGAGCTTCTTGCCTTTTCATTACTTTTTGTTGATCACCAATAATTTGTTATCTAGGTTTGAAGTTTTTCCCTCCTTGCATTAGTCGCTTGTTTATTGGGGATTCTAGTCATCATCGTTTTGGAAAGTCCGGAGTCTATACGAAACAACACTAGTCTAGCTGTTCGATATCAATGATGTTAACCCTAAAATCGAATGGCTTCAAAAGTACTAAAACCCCATAACTCCTTTCATTTTAAGTAACTATGGTGCAACTTTCTAGTTTGTTGATATTGTTTGAGGTCTATAATTGTAGGATCTCGTATATAACTTGTACGTACATATATGTACACTACCTCATCATCTTGGGAAGTCCACCTCCTTGATGTGACATGAAAATTGTCCAGTTCATAACCTGTACTTGAAATGATTGTATCAACTTTTGTTCATTAAATTCTTATGTTACTAAGTATCCTCAAGTATACCAAATAGAGGTCTTAGAAATTCATCTTTCACGAGAAATTATGTAAATACTATAGTCAACATGAAAATTTTGCTTAATACTACCATGGTGAGTAAAATTCTCAATATTTCTTGCTTTAACGTGTAGAATACATCTAGTACACTTACATCTCTCATTGAATGAATTACCTCCTCAAGTAACAAATCAAATGTCAAGGGAGTGTTGAAAGTATTGACCCAACATGCCTAACTTTAGAATGATGTAAATTTCTCCAAAATGATTAGAAATTACAAAGTACCTTAGAATCATAAGAATGGTCAAGGAAGTTCATTTTGACTTAAAATTATCAAAAATGATGAAACATAGAGATATTCATCTCATGAAGTTGGCATGTTTAGCCCAACACTTTCTTTACTTCCTTGCCATTTCCATTTGTTATGTAATTGAGAAATCTTACAATGAGAATTGTACGTGTAAGTGTAAATGTGTTCTACACGTCGTGGCAAGAGAAATTTGGAGATCCACGCACCATGGTAATACTATACAAAATTTACATTTTGAGTGTTTACAGAATTACCATAAAAGATTTGAGAGAGTCGTCACTCTTAATTGAAGCTTGATAATTATTATTGTTTGATGTACTATTCAGGTACCAGCCAATCCTCATGTCGAGCTACCAGATGCCTACATCGATCCGCATATCACATTGAACAAGGAAGAGTTCAGTGGTATACAATCCAGTGGCCAACACTCAAGTGGCATAGGCTCAAGCAAGCAGCCGCAGAGTGAAGGCTCAACATTCATCCGCCATGAAAACCCCTTTCCAGAGTATGAGTTCACTCCCGAAGAGCAACAAGAGCTTTCGAGGATTCTCGAAGGTCTGAGGGGGGGCTCAGAACAGGTACGATTCATCACCGAATGCCATATGACGTAATGGTTAAGTGCACGATCTGAATCATACTAACGAGGAATGTGCAGGTTACACCGGGGTTTGTGTATGGGGTGATTCCAGGTCCTCGTGTTCGTGCCGAGCATATTTTCGTGGAGCCAACAAAGGATAATACCGTTCCCAGAGTGCCATTGAGCGAATCCGACCCGGACGAGTCGTCAAGTGAACCGGAACCGGACGAGCACGAGGACGAGGAATGGGATCCTACGAAAGGGAAGAAACGGAAGTCTTCTGGGAAGGCGAAGTCCAAGTCTGGTAAGAAGAAGTACCCCAAGGGAGCTAAGAAGGAGTAAACACCTGGAGGAGCATGACATCTTGCAGGAGCATGACATCGCAGTACCTGGAAGTATGTTGTTCCTCATTTGAGAGAGAATGTGAGTGAAGAGACACCTGAGTGGAATGTCAAGACTTGGGTGTGTGAATCGTTGCACTGATTTGCACAAAGTAGGATGTTTTATTCTACTAAGTTGTGAGTTAATGTTTGAAGTTCATTGTCTTTGTGGAGCTCAAAACTCAAAGCTGTGATTTTCTACCACTTGCACAAGTGGGGACATGGAATACATGTTCATAGTTTGTTTTAGAGTTTTTGTAGTTTTGTTTCTAGTTTCATGATGAATGTTGAATGCGTGGCTGCTATGTTATTTACTTATGGCATAGTCATACTATACATGCTACCGGCCTTGCATTACACTTACAACACCATACATACTTTGGCACGTCTATCCAAATTTGTTCAGAAAATACCGTTCTCATTATTAAGTGACAAACTAAAAAAATTACGGAGTTTACAGAGTGCTTGACATGAGTATGTCGTTTCCATTCTCAAGTAGCACATTAGAGGAAATTATGATAAGAGTGGTACACAACGAAAGGATACATTTCTTATTCTCATCGCCCAACTCGGCCTAACGTGTTAAACTTCATTTACATAAAATAATGTTGATTCATGCCACTGACAGAATATCTATTATCTGGTGATATGCAACTGCTTTAGCAGGACACACACAAAGCTTGGAACCCCAGATTTGTCAAATTTCTCAAATCAATGCCGCATGTGCCATTTCTACGTTTCAAATGAATCTCTCCCATAGCTCCCACATGGGTCCCTTCCTCTGCTCATTTAAGTACACAAATGAGGGTGTACAGGAGTTAGTGCGGCCATTTTGCTGTGTCGAAGATTTGCAGGAGCTCCAGAGCAATGAGCGCTGCAGCTCCATGTGTGAAGTTTAAATGGTTTCGGTATCGTGTACTGCTGTTTAGGCCGGTCATTGTTTTGCTGTTAAACATCAAACATAGTGCGAGTAAGAGAGCTTGAAATCCAATTTGGCGTAAACGATAAAGCAGGTTCAGCTGAAGAACATGAATGAAGGATGCATGTGTTTGAAATTACTTCCGAGAAGAAGACTTTCTTCTCCCATTTTTCCTGTTCAATTTTCATTTGTTTGGCCAAACGCTGAAGCTCGAGATGTCGTTGAACTCCTTTGATTTGGTCTCCACTTGACCCCACTTCTTTAGGTGGCCATGGATTTATTGTGGGTGTGAAGGTGCACTCTTGCAGCTCTTCAATTTCTTTCATTACTCGTTCCCTGTATTCTTGCTTTTTCCTCTCCTACATATACGTTCATACTTAGTCCTCGCTAAATGGCAAGTAGCCGAGCATGGGAATACCTATGAACAAAGGAAAACGTACTTTGTAATTATAAGAACGAGATGAATATTGCACACCTCTTTGATTCTTCTACGTTGTTCGAGGAAAGCTTCGTCAGGTGGGAAACTTGTACTGCTCAACTACTCACACAAAAGCCAACAATAGCTTAGATTACAATATTCATGGAGACTCTTATCATTGTTCAACAATAGCTTAGATTACAATATTCATGAAGTCTCTCATCATTGTTTGTAAGCTTATTTTGTAGGTAGATTACATGGATTGTTCAAGCAAATTGAATCACAACAATCTCAATGACGTAGAAGTTACTAAACTACTAAACTGTTGCACGTACCTCTGGACGGAACGTGCAAGTTCTTTGAAATTCCTCTTGCGCTAATACTCTCATATGATCCTTGTGTTGCTTGGCTCTTTGGTCCTGTTAAGTTTTTGTTTTGAAACTTTGAAGTAAATTTAAAGTACGTCTTAGTAAAACAAAACAAGTTACAAAAAAAAAGTACAAGGATTGTATGAGAATAGTTCAAAGTACCAGATGAAGTGTTTCAATTGATGGGGGTCGTCCCACGAGTCGTGAGGTTTCATCAATATGAGGATGAAATGTGAATTGGGAGTAGTAATTATCCTGCAAAAGCCACAAAACGCCAGGCACCCTCAGCAACATTCGTGTAACAGGAAACATCTATCTTCTCCTCAGTCTTAGATTTTCAATCATAGCAATAGGTATTCGACCATAGTGAAATATTTGGTACATGTATTTGTTGTTGAATGAATTGGCGGTGATGATTGTCGCCATTTGAGAGCCTTTCGCACATTTCAGATTTGTTTTCATCAATTCTAAACAGTGGTGAACAACGCAGAATAGAATGTGCGTTCCCTCGCTCCGGCTGGAACGTCATCTCAGAAGCAAGCTCCTGCTGCTTCAACCTCTGTTGGCAGGAAACCACCCCTGAGAGACTCGGAAGAAATAGGAATACCATATGAAAGGGTAATTGCTTTAGCACATTCCATTCACTGTGGAAATAGACTCTGCTGCTCCTTAGAAAATGTACAAAAACTTACCCAGCTGACAAGTAGACTCCTCAAACCTGCATCAAAACTTACAAGTATACGTTTAATTGGTATCCCGGTAAGCTTCATCCTTAAAAAAAACTGTGAAGATGCTTGATACCTTTCGCTGCTCTACCCTGTTATGGAACTGCTGTTGACGTGTGAGAAAGTCACACCCCTCAAGCGCAGTTCCAGCCAAGATCTGGTCCGTGTTAGCATTTATCTCTGGGACAAATGTGCATACAATGGCCGCTTTTGATGTTTCAGATGCTTTTGCCTGGAAGTCAAGACTGACTCTAGCTTCATAAACACTGAAGGACCTACCATATAGTCAAACGATTCGCAGAAAATCAAATATTGGCTACTTATTTGCCGCTGCTGTTGCTGTTACTATTTATAATTCAAACCATACCAACACAGCATTCCATGACGAGAATTACCCGAGGATCTGAAACATCCGTCCAGCAGTTGGAGGAATTTTGTGGGCTAGTTTTGCCTGACACGTCCTTCATGTCGAGAGTGAGTGGAGATTTTGCCCTCTGTACCACTTCAACATTACAAACTTCTGTTAGATTTCAAAGCTTAAAACTATTATGTTTAACTGCTGAAAACAACATGAATTCTACCAGGCTGCGCGTCTTGACAGAGTATGACGGGCAGTTCCATACCTTTTTAAGGATTCGCACTGAATTTGGATTCAATTCGGGTTTGAAGGTAACCCCTTGATCCTTCGCTTCTTGTTCTTGTACTTTTTTGATCATCTTCTCTTTTTGTTCCTGAGATGCTCAAAGATGCTCAAGGTCACTCACTTCGCACAATCATAGGAATTTCACGCACAACATCAGGATGAACTCTGCAGCAAATTTTGCCTCCGCATCGAACTACGAACAGTTGAATATAGTAGTGAGAGAAGTCAGTGGTGCATTTTGCAGTGGAGGCTCTGTTTGGAAGTGATATGCCAAGACTTTGTTGTGAATTTCTGACGTGCGACTCTTGAATCTCAACTTCGTTCCGTACTAGTTTCGAATAACATACTGGGCACTACTTAGAAAAGTTAAGTAGATGAAGCGCTCACTCGGATGCAATCAAGTCGCTTCTCGATGGGCCTATATCCCTCCATATCAGAGTGCTTTGAGGGATTTATGTTGGGGCGAAAGGAGCACATGTCTCGCTCCTCTTTTTCTCGTAATTTTGTAGCCTGCAGGTGATGCCAATCTCCACTCAGAATGATTTCTAAATTAACAAAAGCACATCCTGGTCTCTTGTGCAAGTTTTGAAAAAGTTCAAGAGGAATGCCCTGACTCTAAACGTACACGTTTACTAGAGTTGATTCGCTCCTGGACGTCACCAAGGCGCTCGACAAAAGGTGAGAAGCAATTGTATCCAGCCTCTGTCTTCCTCCCTCCTTTGGCCTTCAAGATTGAAAGAAACAATTCAGCAATAGAAGGAACGTGAAGGTACATCCTCTGGAGTGAGCATTGAGCACAGAGTACTTAGTCCTAGCCCTACCTTTGACGAGTATTCAGATGTCGTCCTTGATTCTGGGGAAGATCTACTCTGGTTCACTTGGTACATTCTCTGGACAGCTACAATCTTGGGTATTTGTAAATGCATCTTACTTTTCTGTATGCAGAAAAGATTAGACCTCACCGAATCGATAGTCTCATCTTCAACAACAAACATACAAGTTGCAGATCTTAGAATTTTCCAGACTGACATCCTCTATGAACAAGATAATACCTTCAAGGGAGCTTCGTTTCGCTTCACCTCTGGAGTACTCTGAAGTTCTCGAATAGCCGCCACGGTCTTCGGCGTAGACAGACGCTCCACAGTGGCCTGTACCACTATGAAGAATCTGGTCACTACATTCATTTTTGGACATGCAATTCCAATATATGTTAAGTTGAAACCATGATCACATCAAAGACAATGGGAAAAGAATTCTTAAATACTATGGTTACCGCCTTCATTGATTGCCGCCTCGGTGCTTTCACCTTCTGCTTGCAATTCGGTTCCTACCCGTGCACATCCCTTCTTCAGTACTTCGCTCAAATTTAGGTTGCAGTGTAAAAAGTTTTTCAGAAGCTGTTTCAAGCAGTGAGGTAGTACCACAAATTTGAAGCTGCAGTTCCATTCCCTTTGAGAATTTGCATCGGCTTTCCTGTAATTTGTCGGTAGTCCAGTCTGCCATTGAAATGCGTCACAACCGTAACCAGGATGAATACTATTTCACATACTTCCAAAGAATGTTGACCATTAGTCCTGATATGAAATCAATAGTAGCTTACAGGTTTCGATTCTGCAGCATTCTTATTTGCCTGCGATGGAAGGGTTTCGGGCTCCATCACGGTTGGCTCTGAGGCCGAGCTTGAGCAGGAAGAATGCTTTCCTGCTTGAGAATTAAATAAAAAAAAGGTCACAGTAGATCCTCACCTTTACGAACCAATACACACTGAGACTAGTGAGGGAAGTACACCATGAACATCTCAATCAAGGCAGAACACAATATTCTGGTCACCTTCTGCCGAGGAGCTTGCATCCTCATCAAGCATGTTTTGCGACCGCTTTGGAACATTGATTTTGATCTCGCGTGGTGTAGGGGATCGCTTTTCATCTGCTCCCAAACTCTCCTCTTGTCCATGCCCTAACTGGTCACAGCAGAATCATGTTACAAAGACACTCCATCGCAGCCAGCAGCTTAGGGTTTGAGAACACTCACTTCTGTATGGAAGAATGAGTCTAGTTCCTGTAGCTTGTGCTTGTTCTGCCTTTCCTTCGACAACGAATCCGTGACAGCGCTTTCGGCCGAGTCTCCACCATCCGAACTTGCCCTATTCTGACATCCTTCAAAAGCAGCATCCTCTCAGAGATTGAACTGCCAAATTCACCATAAGACTTGTAAACTCATCTGCAAGCTCAATACCTCAGATGCCGCTTCCGAAAATTGGCACGAACAACGTAATTCTCGCTCTGGCCAATCCGTAGACTGGCTCTTGTTGATTCGTCTCCCGTTTGACGTTCTAAATTTCGCCCCCTCGCCTTCATCATTGTCCGTGCTGTAAATTCCGTCGTTGTGCAAAGAGTAGGATTGCCATGAGCTCGCCTGCACCAACAACAATAATCTCTCACATGCTGCGGTACCATTCTTATAGCAGAAATAACAACCTTAATCGGCTGTTCATTACAAAAAAAACGAAGGTGAATGCTGTAGTAGAAAGTGAGCGAAAGAAGGATACTACTATTAATATATTACATAGCTTATAACAAGAATGAGCAGCTGTGGATTGGCAACAGGGAATAGCGCATTCACATGATATCTTCACTTTAAAATGAGATTGATACTCACTGGCGATGATGAAAGATCTCTGGAGTTGCTAAGCAATCCCATGTTCTTGTTCCACTCAGGCTCCAACGCTGCCATCAAATTATTGATGTTCGAAGTCACGTAGGCACGCGCTTTCTTCAATTTCTCGTTACTGGTCTCGTATATTGCTGCAACAACAACGATTCACGATTAAATAAACCAAATTGATAAATGAATTAAGAATCATCAATGTCGAGGTGTAGGGACCTTCTGATTCTCCAATGGTTGTGGGAACTCTGGAGAGAAGAGCTTCGCAACGCTTGATGCTGCCTTCAATGCCAGACTCCAGGCTTTGACTGTCACACTCCATGTCGTCCCCCGAAACTGCATCTGGTGTTCCCGACACCACCATTTTCATCACTGAATTGCTCAATTCAAGATCAAAGTGTGCCGATTTGTGGACGATCTACGATTGGGCCATTCTATTATCCAAACCTGTCGGATTCATGCGTGTACACCAGCTACAATCTTCAATGACCAGGAACATTGTTATGGTTTCTTTGGGTAATTTTGAATTTTGAATCTGCCCTGAAAGTTGTGGTCGCTATACTTGAAGGTGTAATGCGCGGCAACGGGACCTTCTCCGTCCTGGGACAACGACAGTTATTTACCGGTTCAGCCGGTGCGGCTATCTACCGACCACATGAATTAGTTGAACCCACGAGCTGCAGCATACTCTTTGATCTTTTAGTGTGGTCTACTTGAGATTTATTTTTTTTATTTTATTTTATTTTTTAATCGCACTCAAGCGTGCAGCCCATGGCGGGGGTGCATCAGGTGGTGAGGCGCATGCAACATCAAGTATTTGGAATTTTTTGGAATATTTTGTGTCTTCAAAGTGATACTCTCTCTACCATCTGTATTGTTGGATAATCTGGGTCAAGGGTTTTGTAGTTGTTGATAGTCAACAAGTTTCAGATTCCGTGGTAGATTGCTTCCGTGGTAGGAGCGCTAAACTGCGTGATGAGGTCCGGTGATGAGGTCAGGTTGCGAACCGTGATGAGGTCCGGTGATGAGGTCAGGTTGCTTCGCGAATTGGGGTTTGTGTTCTCATTTTCACGTGTTTACACTATTCGTGTCCTCGACAAGGACGGTGCGGGATTTGTTACATGGGGAGTTAAGGTGATTATGAGGTAGATGGAAGGCAAATCTCGCTTAGTGATCCATTTCTCAAACTTCAGTGTTTACTTCAAAGCTCAACTTTTGTGCAATGCATCACAATAAATGTTGTTGGCATAGTGGTGAGGCACCCATGCAATCAACATTCATCATGACACTTGAAAAAAAACTATAAAAACTCTAAAAAAAAATTGTGAACATATATTCCATGTCCCCACTTCTGCAAGTGGTAGAAAATCACAGCTCTGGGTTACAAGCTCCACAAAGACAAGAAACTTCAAGCATCAACTCATGACTAAGCAAAATAAAACTTCCTACTTTGTGCTTATGTGAACAACAATTCACACAATCATGACCCAAGTCTTAACCGATTCCACCAGGCTTCTCTCCACTCACATTCTCTCTCAAATGAGGAACAACATACTTCCAGGTACTGCGATGTCATGCTCCTGCAGGATGTCATGCTCCTCCAGGTGTTTACTCCTTCTTAGCTCCCTTGGGGTACTTCTTCTTACCAGACTTGGACTTCGCCTTCCCAGAAGACTTCCGTTTCTTCCCTTTCGTAGGATCCCATTCCTCGTCCTCGTGCTCGTCCGGTTCCGGTTCACTTGACGACTCGTCCGGGTCGGATTCGCTCAATGGCACTCTGGGAACGGTATTATCCTTTGTTGGCTCCACGAAAATATGCTCGGCACGAACACGAGGACCTGGAATCACCCCATACACAAACCCCGGTGTAACCTGCACATTCCTCGTTAGTATGATTCAGATCGTGCACTTAACCATTAAGTCATATGGCATTCGGTGATGAATCGTACCTGTTCTGAGCCCCCCCTCAGACCTTCGAGAATCCTCGAAAGCTCTTGTTGCTCTTCGGGAGTGAACTCATACTCTGGAAAGGGGTTTTCATGGCGGATGAATGTTGAGCCTTCACTCTGCGGCTGCTTGCTTGAGCCTATGCCACTTGAGTGTTGGCCACTGGATTGTATACCACTGAACTCTTCCTTGTTCAATGTGATATGCGGATCGATGTAGGCATCTGGTAGCTCGACATGAGGATTGGCTGGTACCTGAATAGTACATCAAACAATAATAATTATCAAGCTTCAATTAAGAGTGACGACTCTCTCAAATCTTTTATGGTAATTCTGTAAACACTCAAAATGTAAATTTTGTATAGTATTACCATGGTGCGTGGATCTCCAAATTTCTCTTGCCACGACGTGTAGAACACATTTACACTTACACGTACAATTCTCATTGTAAGATTTCTCAATTACATAACAAATGGAAATGGCAAGGAAGTAAAGAAAGTGTTGGGCTAAACATGCCAACTTCATGAGATGAATATCTCTATGTTTCATCATTTTTGATAATTTTAAGTCAAAATGAACTTCCTTGACCATTCTTATGATTCTAAGGTACTTTGTAATTTCTAATCATTTTGGAGAAATTTACATCATTCTAAAGTTAGGCATGTTGGGTCAATACTTTCAACACTCCCTTGACATTTGATTTGTTACTTGAGGAGGTAATTCATTCAATGAGAGATGTAAGTGTACTAGATGTATTCTACACGTTAAAGCAAGAAATATTGAGAATTTTACTCACCATGGTAGTATTAAGCAAAATTTTCATGTTGACTATAGTATTTACATAATTTCTCGTGAAAGATGAATTTCTAAGACCTCTATTTGGTATACTTGAGGATACTTAGTAGCATAAGAATTTAATGAACAAAAGTTGATACAATCATTTCAAGTACATGTTATGAACTGGACAATATTCATGTCACATCAAGCAGGTGGACTTCTCAAGATGATGAGGTAGTGTACATTTATGAACATACAAGTTATATACGAGATCCTACAATTATAGACCTCAAACAATATCAACAAACTAGAAAGTTGCACCATAGTTACTTAAAATGAAAGGAGTTATGGGGTTTTAGTACTTTAATTTGAAGCCATTCGATTTTAGGGTTAACATCATTGATATCGAAAAGCTAGACTAGTGTTGTTTCGTATAGACTCCAGACTTTCCAAAACGATGATGACTAGAATCCCCAATAAACAAGCGACTAATGCAAGGAGGAAAAAACTTCAAACCTAAATAACAAATCATTGGTGATCAACAAAAAGTAATGAAAAGCAAGAAGTTCTAGAATGAGTAGTGACCGTACCGCTTGTACAACGTTAGTGCTTCCATGGAAATGTGCTTGCTCATTCGATACAAAGGCCATGTTTTGAGGAAGATCCGTAGCATGAATTGGCGCCTCCTCCAAGGTCTCCTCAAGCACAGCTTTGCCACGATCGTTTTCCATTTTGTGGAAGATACGTCATACCTGCGGTGTTGTCGCATCCAAAAATGTAATTAGAATTTGTTGTTTGTACATGTTAATGGGTTTTTCTAGAAACTTACCCTAACGTGTCTAGGTTAGTTTTCCTACTAGTCGCAATCAGGTCGGATCATAAAAATTGCAACTAACAAGAAGAGGGAGCCGTATACTCTACAAGCAAGTGAGAGACTAGGGTTACCAGACACCTTTACGTCGGATCTGTCAAACACAAAAGGAAGAGAAAACAAGCGATTCTAACAAACATATCAGAGACCCTAGAGAAAAAAGTCGGCTAGTCTATTCAAACATACACAGCAAAAGAACAGAGACCTTTACGACGGATGTGTCAAACACAAAAGGAAGAGAGAACAAGCAAATCTAACAAACGTATCAGGGACCCTAGAGAAAGAAGTCGGCTAGTTTACTCAAACATACACAGCAACAGAACAGAGCGTGCAAGACTCTCAGGGTTACCAGCAGAAAAGAGTAGAAACAACTCTCACATAGTGGAGATTGGAGAGTGATACATATAGTTGTTGGGTGTGGCGGACTGCCCCGATCTGGCCAATCAAAAGAGGTCAGCGGACATGGGCCTAGTCAGCGACTCACCGGATGTCTAAAACGAGACTGGGACTCTAATTTTTCCAAATAAATATCCGACCTACTCACCCTACCGGGTATCGACTACAAGATCTATACATGCCAGGTATAGATTAGTCTAATAATATCCTAGCAAATATGCTACAAATATTCCATTAACACTATCACAATCTCTAGCCCAAATCACATTGATATCTTTATTTCCCCGTCTTTGCCTCTATCTCAAACTCTAACTCGAACTCCTTCCTTATCTATGTTTTCATACTTCTCTCAAGCAATATCTTCTTTTCTATCTGGAAACTTGTTATTTACTCTTCTCAAACCCTAAATGTGTGGGAACCCCAACCCCTTAACCACCTTCACCTTGTCCAAAACTTTCCAAAAACTACGCACAAATTTCCATACCTGGGTTCGATGAAAAAATTCAAGAAAAAAATTTCAACTAATTTTCCCTTAGTGCAGCAGAGAGAAACTTATTCTATTTTTTCCCCTCTAATTGCGAGACGGGTTAATAGAAATAAATAAATACATTATATATATATATATATATATATATATATATATATATATATATATATATATATATATATATATATATATATATATATATATATATATATATATATTTATTGTGCAAACGTTGTGCAAACGTGCCAGTTTACAAGCATATTTTTGAAGTGAAGTTCAGAAGTATTTATGCCTACAAAATGGCATGTTTATTAATATCACACATGTAGTACATAATATCACCAAAGTTTCCGTAATATCACCAAAATTTCTGTAATATCACCCAAAATTTCCGTAATATCACCAAAATTTCCATAATATCACACATTTTCAAAGGTTTTTGACCTTTGGACACAAGTAAAAGGGCAATATTTCTCAATGGCCGTTAACAAACATTGTTGTTTTTGAACAGCCGTTAAGAAATATTTAACCTACCATGTAAAAACTCGATGAAAACCAATATATATTTTTTCATTTTAAGCACCCCAAAAAGCGGCATATTAGCATAATAAAGCCATTTTAACGGAATTGAGGTTTCGTACAAGTTTTGCAGCACATTCCAGCACAAGTCCCTTAGTATCCTAGCGTCGCTGAGTGTCCCTATACGAGTCCTGATTCGAGCACCTCAACGCATCTCGAACTCCTAATGCAAGTCCCGGTCCAAATACTAGTTCCACATTGGATTTACAATCCAAGTAGTGCCCGTGAAACAACAAAGATATGGACTTTCATCGACACCCTCCAAGCCATTTCTCAAGATCTTGTTGTCATCCAAAACAAAACAAACCATGTACCTTAAGTATATAGACAATTTGTGCACTTTAAGTGAGAAAAGACAAATTAACTTATGGACTTGATTTAGAGATTCCCCTTCGTCATAATTTATGATACCTCACGCAATCATGGACAGGTGAGATTTGACAAGAAATCAATTTACTTCAAAATTTTCCAGAACACTAAGAATTATTTTAGAACTTGTTGACAATTCAAAGAAATCATGAATTGAAACTGCCAAATATTGTATTGTAGTAGTATATCTGACTTTAATTATAAATAAAAAATTCTCGAAGAGTTATATACTTTGAAGAGATGTACTAATTATTGGATGGATGAATATTATCTCTATATATAAAAGAATCAATTGGGTATCCGTTCGGCAATCCTCTGTACCCACCAACGTACCAACCTCCCAACCTACCTACCTACCTTCTTCTTATATTTTTTGGACTATGCATAATTATTATTTTTTAGACATAAATATATATATATATATATATATTAAAAAAAAAAAAAAAAAAAAAAAAACCGGACATATATAAAAGTAATAAACATGGGATTTTCTTTTTTAAAGTACCATATAAAGAGCTACCCCGTCGAGGCGACGGGGACCTTACTCACGGGGAATATTGCAATACAGGAGTTAGCGTCGACATTGGGGTGGTTGAATTTCATTTTCTTGTGTGAATAGAATATTATAGGTTGTACCAAGGAAGTGTGCATCAAAGGTAATACTCCATTTGAACTCATCACTTTGATTTTGTTGGTTCCTAAAATGTTACCATGCGTGATGTCTCGTAGTTCATTAACCCCTAAACGCCCAAGGGGGGGTAAAGCTCCTAACAATTGGTAATAATGCTGATTTTTTCAAAACTGTGTAAAAACAAATAAAAGATGAAAATGGAAAATCCAACCGTAGGATCTTCTTTGGAGCATGGCAATTAGTATGACCTCCAAGGTTGCATGCCATTTGGAGGTATGGATTTCAAGATCCATGCAAAAAAGGGGTGAAGATCACACCACAAAACTTTCATGAAAAATCTCTTTCGCCCACTCTTACAAATTGAGGATCAAGGTTTTTACTATTTATCCAAGGAGGGAGTAGAGTAAACCTACCGAGGAGTTGAGCAAAAAAAACGGCGGATGAAAAGTCGATGGGATGAAAGCGGGGTTGTGCACCAAAGACGGAGCCTCACATCCAGAATGTCGAAAAACGACACTGTGGGCGCTTAAGGGTTAACTTGGCAATGCATTAAAAGTAGTACCCTTAGGATAGATATATTAGAATTTATTAATATTCAAAAAATTCTTTAGGATTTTTAAAATATGAAAGTGTGCTTAAATTCATATGAAAGTAAAATGTCTTAGTCTCAAGTACTGCAGCTCAGGACTGGGGTTGGAACCGAAGTTGTAGCAATTTTGTTAAGAGTTGAGTATTTTTGTGATTTCAACATATTCATTCAAGATTGTTTTGAGTTTTTTGATCACATTGAGAAAAGTGCAAAGTTAATAAAATGATCCACTTTTATTAGCTTATGTTGAGTTTCTTAGAATAACACTTGGCTGTTAGATTAAGATATGAATAGTCGGATCTCATGAAATGAAAATATGGTTGAGAATCTTCCATTTTATTACTTAAGAATCAAAACGGTATTGTTTCAACAAAATTGGAAAGATGTGCAAAAGTATAAGTGATGCTATAGGTATAATGCAAGGTTGATGATATGTAAAATATGTGTACAATCATATGTATAAAAATTTAGGTAATAATTTTCAAAGCAAAGCAATTTACAAATGAGTATTTGCTACTCATGCCTTCCATCTATTAGACATTTATATTGAATTTTTACATTGAAGGTATTGAACGTTTAGAAATTTTATATATATATATATATATATATATATATATATATATATATATATATATATATATATATATATATATATATATATATATATATATATATATATATATACACACATATATAAGAACACTTAGTCCTAAACCTCAATTTCGTTAAAATCGCGGCATTCCTTGTATAGTTGTACCATTTTGCCAAAGCCCTCATGTGCCATTTTGGTTGCATTCTAAAGCATGCCATTTTGCAAGCAAATTTTGGAAGACTTAGAAATATTTATACCTATAATATGAAACGTTATTTATTATGACGTACATCCTCAACTCCTTCTTTGTAGCAATTGGTTCTATGATATTCAAAAATTCCATAATATCACACTTTTAAATGTTTTCAGACCTATGAATAGGGTCAGAAGGCAATATTTTACAAGCAGCTATTGCAAGGTAGGAGTATGTGATTATCTGGTATCTCGACATGAGGATTGGCTCGTTCTTGAATAGCAGCAATAATATCAAGCCTCAACTAAGAGTGACGACTCTCTCAAATCTTTTTTTGGTTACTCTGTAAATACTAAAAATGTAAATTTTGTATAGTATTACCATGGTGAGTGGATCTCCGAATTTCTCTTGCCATGATGTGTAGAACACATTTACACGTACAATTCTCATTGTAAGATTTCTCAATTACATAACAAATGGAAATGGCAAGGAAGTAAAGAAAGTGTTGGGCTAAACATGCCAACTTCAAGAAATGAATATCTCTATGTTTCATCATTTTTGATAATTTTAAGTCAAAATGAACTTTCTTGGCCATTCTTATGATTCTAAGGCAGTTTGTAATTTCTAAGCATGTTGGAGAAAATCACATCATTCTAAAGTTAGGCATGTTGGGGTCATTACTTTCTACACTCCTTTGAAATTTGATTTGTTACTTGAGGAGGTAACTCTTTCAATGAGAGATGTAAGTGTACTAAATGTATTCTACATATCATAGCAAGAAATATTCTGAATTTTACTCACCATGGTAATATTTAAGCAAAATTTACATGTTGACCATAGTATTTACATAAATTCTTGTAAAATATGAATTTCTAAGTTTCAAAGACTCGTAATTTGGTGAGCTTGAAAATAGTAGCATAAGAATTTAATGAACAGAAGTTGATACAATCATTTCAAGTACATGTTATGAACTCGACAATTTTCATGTCACATGAAGGAGGTGGACTTCTTAAGACTATGATGTAGTGTACATATATATGTACCAGTTATGTACGGGATCCTACAATTATAGACGTAAAATGAAAAGACTCATCAATAACCTTGCACCTGACTTAAAATGAAAAGATTCATCAATAACCTTAATTCCGTTAAAATGGCACTATGCCATGTGCCAGTTTGTCACACCAAATCTTACATATGCGCTCACATGGAATGGTGTATTTGTATTATCACAATTTTTTGATAATATCACTTCTATGTATACTTTGTCACTCATTTTCCATAATATCACTTTCAATTTTTTTAATATCACATGGTTATTGAACTGCAGTTCAAAAAGTTTAGGTGTGCCATTTTAGGGGCATAACGCCATTTTAACGGAGTTGAGGATCAATGGGGTTTTAGTATTTTAGAGACCATTCGATTTTAGGGGTTTACATCATTGATATCGATAAGCTAAACTAGCATTGTCTTGTATAGAGATTATGGACTTTCCGAAACAATGATGGACTAAAATCCTCAAAAAGAAAGCGACAAATGCAAAAAGGGAAAAACTTCCAACCTAAATAACAAATCATTGGTGATCAACAAAAAGTAAGAAGTTTTATTGTAGCATGAGTAGTGATCGTACCACCTCTAAAACATTGGTGATTCCATGCGACTGTGCTTGCTCATTCGATACAAAGACCATGTCTTGAGGAAGATCTGTAGCATGAATTGGCGCCTCCTGAAAGGTCTCCTTGTGCACATGTTTGCTACGATTGTTTTCCATCTCGTGAAAGATAAGTCACACTTATTTATTCAGAAAATACACATCAATCACTTTGCAATCACTTTGCAATTCTTATTCAAGCTAGATAGACCTTGTCAATGCATCAACATGAAGGATTTACAAGTTACACACAAAAAGCAAAATCTTACCGAGAAGTTGTTTTACAACCAACAGAGAGAAAAAGGATAATGAACTTGTATGACCCCGCAGCGTTGTCGCACCCAACGTGGTAATTAGAAATTGTAGTTCCTATTTCAGTCTCTAGCGAAAATCACATGTATATATCTATCGCCCCGTCTTCTTCCCTCTTCCCTCTTAGCCGGATTCTCTTCCCTCTCGGCCGGATTCTCTTCCCTCGTTCTTTCCTTCTTCTCCGCTCAGACACGGAACCCCTCTTGTCCAGATTCTCTTCCCTCTTTCTTTCCTTCTCCGCTCAGACACGGAACCAGTAACTACTCGACCGCACACCAAGGGACTCTTGTGCTATCTGCCTCACTCCAACCAGCATACAAGAGAGGAAACAAGACTCGAACTCCTTCCTTATCTATATTTGCATCCTACTCTCGAGAAACATCTTCGTTTCTATCTTGAAACTTGTCATTTACTCTTTCCAAACCCTAAATGTGTCACAAACCCCAACCCCCCTTGACGGCCTGACCTTGTCCCAAACCATATCCCTAACCGCGTCACAAATCCCCACCTTGTCCAGAACTTTCCGAAAAGTACCAACAAAATTCCATAACGGGGTTTGATGAAAAAAATTAATAAAAATTTTCTAGCTAATTTTCCTTTAGGCAGCAGAGAGAATTGTCTACTTACTTAAATTTTCTACATACTTAAGGTAGAGGGAAAAGACAAATCAACTTATGGACTTTTGAATAGAGATTTTCCTTTTCCTAATTTATGATTTCATGCAATGGTGAGATTTGACACAAATCAATTAACATTAAAAATTCCATAAAACTCTAAAAGTTATTTTTAGAACTTGTTGAAAATTTGAAGAAATCATGACTTGACATTGCCAAATATTGAAAAAGTAGTATATTAAAATGTAATTATAAATAATAAAAATTCGAAGAGTTATATACTTGAAGAGATGTACTAATTATTGGATGGATGAATAGTATGAGAATAGAATATTATAGGTTGCACTAAGGAAGTATGCATTGAAGGTAAGCTACTCCTTTTGGACTCATCACTTTGACTTAGTTAACTTTAGAATGTCAACACGAGTGATTTCTTGTAGTATTAACTTGGCAGTGGCATTAAAAGTAGTAACCTTAGGATGAATATAATCATATTTTTTAATACTAAAAAAAATTCTTTAGAATTATTAGAATATAAAAGTGTGATTAAATTCATATGAAAGTAAAATGTTTGTCTCAACTACACGAGCACATAGGATTGAACCCAAAGTTATAGCAATTTTGTTAAGATTTGAGTACATTTGTGATTTTAGAGAATTCATTTAAAATTGTTTATTTGTTTTGAAAAACAGTATCAAATTGAGAGAAGTGCAAAGTTAATAAAATAACCTACTTTTATCAGCTGATATTGAGTTTCTTAAAATTACACTTGGTTGTTAGATTAAGATAGGAAAAGACGGATCTCATGAATTAAAAATATGGTTGAGAATCTTTCAATTCATTACTTGAGAATCAGAATGATATTCTTTCAGAAAAGTTGGATAGATGTGCAAAAGTATAAGTGATGCTATAAGTGTATTGCAAGGTCAATAATAGGTAAAATATGTGTAAAATCATATGTATAAACATCTAGGTAATAATTTCAAAGCAAAGCAAAGCAAAGCAATTTACAAATGAGTATTTGCTACCCATGCCCTCCATCTATTAAACAGTTATATTGAATTCCTACATTGAAGGCAATGAACAATTAAAAATTACATATATAATGAATATCTACTTGAAAAGGAACACTTAGTCCTAATTCCTAAACCTCAACTTTGTTGATTTTGACATGTGTCTAAAAAAATACGTCAATCACCAATTCTACTTGACGTGGACGAATGATGAACTTATGACTTTCTTATGAGTGTTTTTTGGTGACATCAATTGCGCAATACCAAGGAAGAGAGGAGCTATTGCCTCTTTATTAAATTTTAAAACATTCAGGGAAATTGCATTTTGTAGGGCTTCAAGAGCTCTTTCCACATTTTAGAAAGTATGTCTCAAGCATGTCTTTGCGTCTCATACTCAAACTTCTCTTCTTTCTTTTCGATCAATTCTAATTTCTTTGGAAAACCCATCCCCAACACTTAAGTATTGATTATACGAAATGAGGGTAGAGTAAAGTAAGGTACTAGGATAGGTGTAAAACTAGTACTTACAGTCATGAAAAGAATATGCATGCACAAACTACTTCCGATTCCATTTGCTTTACCGTTGTCCTTGCTTCTATGTTACCTTCAAAAAATATGTGCGGTATCATACTAGGCATAGTCAATAACCTCAATTCTGTTAAAACGGTGTTAATATGGTAAAATGACGCATTTTAGGATCTTAAAATTGAAGAAATATCAGTGGTTTTTGTCAATTTATGACATCAAAGGGTAAATGTTTTTCAACTACGGTTCAAAAACAACAATGTTTTTGAACGCCCAGTCAAAAATATTTGCCTTTTGACAAAAAAAAATTATAAACGGCTATTAAAGAATATTGCTCTTTGACCGTGCTCAAATGTCAAAAACCATCAAAATTTTGATATTACGGAATTTTTGGTGATATTAAAAAAAAATTCTAGAGAAGACATGCTTAATATTATAAAAGTGTCTTTTTACATACAGAAATATTTGTGAATTAGAGTTCGAAAATACCTCTATAAAGTACCTGCTGGTACCTGTATAGTACATTATCAAGCTTCAACTAATAGTGATAGGATTATCATGATCTTAGTAGTACTACGTATACAACCCAAACATTAACCCTTAAAAGTCCCTTGGGGATAGTATGTACGTTGTCGTATAATTCGGATTTGCTACCAACAAGAAACTCTAAACTGGAATCGTAATAGCTCACTAGAACCGCATTAATTCAAATGTCAACTTCTTCTTTGAGCTCAAATTCATTAAAGGTGTGCATTCACTGCAAATACAACCAAAATACACCGTATTCTATTGGTCGCCACGGCACGCTCGCACTTTTAGGGGTTAAACCCGTAAAGCTGAATGGAGTCCATTTCAGGTCAATTTAACGTTGCTCGCATGTGCTTTTACCATTAAAATTTTTCCCTATTATATAACGAAATAAAATGGCAAGGAAGTATAGAAAGTGTTGGGCTACACATGTGAACTTCATGAAATGAATATTTCTATGTTTCATCATTTTTTATAATTCTAAGTCAAAGTGAACATTCTTGGGGGCATTCTTATGATTCTATGGCACTTTGTATTTTCAAATTCGGATCATTTTGGAGAAAGTTACATCATTCTAAAGTTAGGCATGTTGGGGCTATTACTTTCTACACTCCCTTGAGATTTGATTTGTTACTTGAGGAGGCAATTCTTTCAATGTAAGCGTAGATGTATTCTATAGGTCATAGCAAGAAATATTCATAATTTTACTCACCATAGCACTATCAAGAAAAAATTACATGTTGACCATAGTAACTACACAAGTTATGAACTGGACAATTTTCATGTCACATAATGGAGGTGAACTTCCCAAGATGATGAGGTAGTGTACATATATGTACGTACAAGTTATGTACGAGATATTACAATTACAGACCTCAAACAATATCAACAATATCAACAATATCAACAATGTTGCACCATAATTACTTAAAATGAAAGGAGTTATGGGGTTTTCGTACTTTTGAGGCATTCAATTTTAGGGTAAACATCATTGATATCGATAAGCTAGACTAGTGTTGTTTCATATAGACTCCGGAATTTCCAAAATAGTGATGACTAAAATCCCCAATAAACTAGCTAATAATGCAAGGAGGGAAAAACTTCAAACTTAAATAACAAATCATTGGTGATCAACAAAAAGTAAGGAAAAGCAAGAAGTTCTAGCATGAGTAGTGACCATACTGCCTCTACAAGGTTGGTGATTCCATGCGGCAGTGCTTGCTCATTCCATACAAAGACCATGCGTTAAGGAAGATCCGTAGCATGAATTGGCACCTCCTCCAAGGTCTCCTTGTGCAGAGCTTTGCCACGATCGTTTTCCATTTTGTGAAAGATACGTCACACCTATTATTCAAGAAAACCAACATCAATCACTTTCCAATCACTTTGCAATTCTTACGCAAGCTGGGTAGACCTTGTCAATGCATCAACATGAAGGATCTACAAGTTACAAACAAAAAGCAACATTTCACCGACAAGTTGTTTCACCTCCAAGAGAGAGAAAAAAAATAATGAACTTGTATGACCCTGCGGCGTTGTTGCATCCAAAATCGTAATTAGGATTTGTAGTTCGTATCTGTTAATGGGGTTTTCCTAGAAACTTATCCTAATGTGTCTAGGTTAGTTTTCCTACTAGTCGCAATCACGTCGGATCACAGAAATGCAACTAACAAGAAGAGGGAGCCGTTTACTCCAGAAGCAAGTGAGAGACTAGGGTTACCAGACACCTCTACGCAAGATCTGTCAAGCGACTAATGCAAGGAGGGGAAGACTTCAAACCTAAATAACAAATCATTGGTGATCAACAAAAAGTAATGAAAAAGCAAGAAGTTCTAGAATGAGTAGTGACCGTACCGCTTGTACAACGTTAGTGCTTCCATGGAATTGTGCCTGCTCATTCGATACAAAGGCCATGTCTTGAGGATGATCCGTAGCATGAATTGGCGCCTCCTCCAAGGTCTCCTTGAGCACAGCTTTGCCACGATCGTTTTCCATTTTGTGAAAAATATGTCACATCTGCGGCGTTGTCGCATCCAAAAATGTAATTAGAATTTGTTGTTTGTACATGTTAATGGGATTTTTCTAGAAACTTACCCTAACGGGTCTAGGTTAGTTTTCCTACTAGTCGCAATCAGGTCGGATCATAGAAATTGCAACTAACAAGAAGAGGGAGCCGTATACTCTACAAGCAAGTGAGAGTCTAGGGTTACCAGACACCTTTACGCCGGATCTGTCAAACACAAAAGGAAGAGAAAACAAGCAATTCTAACAAACATATCAGAGACCCTAGAGAAAGAAGTTGGATAGTTTATTCAAACATACACAACAAAAGAACAGAGACCTTTACGCCGGATCCGTCAAACACAAAAGGAAGAGAAAACAAGCGATTCTAACAAACATATCAGAGACCGTCGAGCACGCAAACTGTAACTACTTGCTCAAACAGCAAGGGACTCTTGTGCTAGGAAGATCCGTAGCATGAATTGGCGACTCCTCGAAGGTCTCCTTCCGCACAGTTTTGCTGCGATCATTTTCCATTTCGCCCGAAAGATACGTCACACCTATTTATTCAGAAAATACACATCAATCACTTTGCAATCACTCTGCAATTCTTATTCAAGCTAGGTAGACCTTGTCAATACATCAATATGAATTCAAAGATGTATAAGTTCCACCCAAAAAGCAAGATCTTACCGAGAATTTGTCTTACAACCAAGAGAGAGCAAAAGAATAATGAACTTGTATGACCTCGCCGCGTTGTCGCACCCAAAATGATAATTAGAATTTGTAGTTCCTACTGCAGTCTATAGCCCAAATCACGTTGATATCTCTATCTCTTTGTCTTCTTCCATGTTTCAAACTCTAGCGTAAACTCCTTCCTTATCTATGTTTGCATCCTTCTCTCGAGAAACATCTTAGTTTGCTTCTATCTTGAAACTTGTCATTTACTCTTTCCAAACCCTAAATGTGTCACGAACCTCAACCCCTCTTGAGTCTTGACGGCCTGACCTTGTCCCAAACCATATCCCTAACCGCGTCACAAATCCCCACCTTGTCTAGAACTTTCGAAAAAGTACTCACAAAATTCCATAAGACCATAACAGGGTTTGATGAAAAAAATTTAAGAAAAAAATTCTAGCTAATTTTCCCTTAAGCAGCAGAGAGAACGTTTGTATACTTTTTCCCTGTAGATGGTGGTTATTAAAAAAGAAAATAAATTAGAAAATAAATAAACAAAAATGAACACTTAGTCCTAAACGTCACTTTTATTAAAATGGCGGTATTCCTTGTACAGTCGTACCATTTTGCCAAAGCCCTCATGTGCCATTTTGGCCGTGTTCTAAACCATGCCATTTTACAAGCATATTTTAGAATGATTAGGAATATTTATGCATGTACATAAAATGACACGTTTTTTAATATGACGCACATCCTCATCTCCTTCGTAGTAGCAATTGTTTTTGTGATATTATCATAAACTCGATAATATCACACTCTTAAATGGTTTTTGACCTATGAATAGGGTTAGAGGGCAATATTTTACAAACAAGCTATTGCAATGTAGGAATATGTCCTCCTTGACTCACTCATTTTTGCACCTCGCTTTTGGTAGAACCACCATTGGCCTACAATAACAAGATTAGTGACTCTTCTATCGTGGTGTTCCATTCCACATTCCGGCTTTGAACTCATGTGGCTATGGCAAAGGATGTATTCAAATATAATATCAAAGCACTAGAAACATTGCTACACGTCTAGACTAGTGCAGGGTACTTCTGGCCTAGGATGAAGAGACAAATTCCCAAAAAGACAACATCATGGATGCACAATTTTATAATAATGGATAAGATTTGGGCATGTGTCTAAAAAAATGTGAATCATCCGTTCTACTTGATGTGAACGATTAGATGACTAACTTATCACTTCCTTATGAGTGTTTTTTGATGACATTAGCCGCACAATACCAACAAAGTAAGGAGCTCTTGCTTCTTTATTAAATTTTTAAACGTTAGATTATGTTTCAAATGTTACATTCTTGATATTCGCTGATATGTGCGGTATTATATTAGGCACTGTCAATAATCTCAATTCCATTAAGACAACGATATTATGGTAAAATGACGCCGTTTGGGATATTTAAAATGAAGAGAATATCATCGGTTTTTTATCGATTTATGACATGAAACGGAAAAAATTCTCAACTTGCGGTTCAAAAGCAACAATGTTCTTGAACGGCTACTCAAAAATATTTGCCTTTCGAGAAAAAAAATCTCTAAACGGCTATTAAAAAATATTGCTCTTCGAATGCGCTCAAAGGTCAAAAACCATTGAAAGTGTGAGATTACAAAAAAATTGGTGATTTTACAGAAATTGGCTACAGATGACATTCGTGATAGTAAATAACGTGCCATTTTAGAGGCATAAATGTTTGTGAATTAGAGTTTAAAAATATAGTCTATAAAATGACGTTTTTAGAACACGACCAAGATGGCACATCAAGGATTTGGCAAAATAGCACACGGAATACCACCATTTTTGCAAAATTGAGGATAATGATCTTGTTTGATAAAGGATTTAATTGTTGTTACATTTATGAAATTATTCTATGGTAGATGAAGGGATTTATGAAATTCACAAATCTAAATAACATGCACAATTACTATAACGTAGAAGTGTAGAACTAATATACAAATCATCAAAGAACTTAATTATTTGGAAAGCAAGATGAGAAAATTCAATGAGAAAAACCTGAGATGAGAAAAAACTCAAGAATGTGCCCAAATTGGTGAGCACATGCTTAATTTTACATAGCATATGTGTATTATTTTTGGTGACAACTTCTAGAAAACCAAGTGGGTGCAAGAAGCCAGATGAAGTCTACAACGGCCTATCACTAATGTAGGGAGAGTTCCGGGGGCACCATCACAAGAAAGACTTGTTGTGGAAAATCATGCCATGCATAGCTTGGCCAGTATTAAGGAGAACTCTAGAGAAACCTTGGAATATAGGAAACATGAGGGTGCTAGAGAATACAAAATTACAATGATTATAGGAGGGAGGACCTCTAAATAACTGTGTATAAGGATAAATGGCGCCACAAACATTTTGTATGGATAGCAATTGATCAAGCCAGATCTATTGTTTACCTAGCTAGAGCTTGTCCACCAATTTCTACATGTTGCATACTTATGTGTAAATTCATCTCCATGTTCTCAGTGACCTTCAAACTTTCCATAAGACTCTTGCTACTCTTTCTTATCTCAACTATATATGCAAAGCTCCATAAAAATTTCTTCTTTCCCCTTTGGTTCCGAAGACTTGAATGTACTCTCACACTTCAGCATTGGTTTCAAAGACTTGAATGTACTCTCGCGCTTCAATGTGATCTCACCACTCCTTTGCTTTGTATTAAATGTCACCATGGATTCAATCCATCTACATTCCTGGGCTCCTGGCACTCGCGTGTGCATGACAAACAACGTAAGCTCTGTCAAACATAATTTTATCCACCAATTGGTGCCAACACCATTTCTTAGACCGTTGTGAGCCAGAATTTAAATTCATGGCCTTGTCCTCCTTATATTTATTGTAATTGGCACTTCATTTCTTCTTGCAAGCCTCACTGTCCTTCGTGAAATTTGGGCATAGAGACACAAATTTCCTGTGCACACGAGACCAGTTGTACACACTTTGTAGGCGTAATGCGAGAAGCAATTTGGAATAAACCATATGATAGAGAAACAATCACACCAAACCAATATAATTTGAAAATTAAAAGAAGCCTCATATACTGACAGTGACTTTTGTTCGAGCAAGGGTAATATCTACCATCAAAAAGAAAACAATAGAAGTGAGTTTGTAATATTGAAGTGACCCAAAGGCATAAGTATCACTCTGCTTAACTGAAACACATTGTAATTTTCTCTACTTACTCTATTTACTCTACTCTACAATTTCAGAAACTTAAGTTTCATTTACCATGAAACTTGAGAATAATCTCTCCATTTTTATAGCCTCAAAAAGTTTATCAATTTGAAACTATTAGATCAAGCACATTGCAGCTCTAACTTACTTAGGTTTACAATATGTTCACAATCATTAATGTCCTATCCCAAAACTTTATTTCACAATCTGTTCACTATCGGCAATTTGCTCTTCTTTTTCTATATTCATCACATCATCAATTTCTAATTTGCAATGATGTGAAGCATAAAGGCGTATCACAAGAAGAAAATAAAATGGATCGCATTTACAAACAAGGAAAAGTACCTCGCTACGGTGGCGTGGAGAACATATCTCTCTAGGAATGCATCTCTCCAATACCCGGCGCTCTTGAGGACATCAACTTCGTCTTTCACGTTATCCAACTCAACAATTTCAGCTTGTTTTCATCTAACCTCCTCTGCGTTTCTTTGTGCTTGTCGATGAGCATGTGACGCACTCCTCTGAACCATGCTTTTGCAAACCTATCCCGATAGTGGTGGCTGGTGTGAATCCTAGCCCTTAAACTAAAGGCATAAAAAAATGCGGGAATAAAAACGTGAGAAATGCCACCTTGTTGAAGTCCAAATGTGTTGCACTCGGTGGGAGGATTGGTAGTGGATTTGCATTGGCACCACCCATTTGTAATAAAGGTCAGTGCGAGCAAAGTGCACGAGAGAGAAGGAGAGTAGGGAAAAGAAAATGGAAAGCGCCGCAAAGTTGCCAAGCCTCACTAGGCCGGAGAACCAGCATTTCTAGGCACTAGTGTCTGGTACTTCACCGCAGGGAGGTTGCAAGCCACGTCAAACTTCTTACCACAAAAGTGCCTCTTGTGTGGAGACAACGATGTTGCATCAATCAAGGGCATTCCTCGCATCTGCTCTATGTGGTATGCCCCTACAACTCAGAATAGACGGCCTTTATGTTTCTAAGAGTACTTTAGAAAGACAAGGGTTTGAATTACACATGCATGAATGAGCCTCATTTCTGTTATCGTTTCCATTGTTTCCACCTTGGACAACCTTTTCTAGAAAGTATATAAAATATGGGAATATTTTAATATCCTTTTAAAGTACAATTACAAAACTACATGAGTATTTGGGACATCTCAATATAAAAAAATTCAAAGTAAAGGGTTATAAATTGCAAGGTTTGGATTAAATTTAAATAAAGTAATTTTAGCTTGACATTGAAGTAAATCACCACTATGTTTGACACCCTACAACCTCAATTATGTTAAAATGGCGCGATTCCACTAAAATGGCAAGTTTGTAGGTACAAAAAACTAAAGAGATAACATAGGTTCTTGTAAGTTTTTAATCTCAAAGTTCAAAAATATAGTTGTTTTTGAACGGCAGCTATATTTCTAAACAACCATTGGGAAATATTTTCCCTTCAAAGAATATTTCTAATTGGCCGTTTAAAAACCACTATGTTTTGAGTTGCAATTTATATATATTGCCCCTTGATAAGTTTTCAAAGTCAAAAACCATCAATTTGTGTCATATTAGGGAAAATTTTGTGATATTATGGAGGACGTGTGTTATTAAAAAGCGTGCTCAAAAAATGTGCCATTTTACAAGCACAAATATTATTGAAGTGCACTTCAAAAGTATTCTTGTAAAATGGCACATTTAAGAACACGTGCCAAAATGCTGGAGGAGGGTTTTGGCAAGATGACACATGAAATAAGGCCATTGCAAAGGAATTGAGGTTATACCCATTTTAAGGTGTAATGACATTACCATAGAATCATCATGATGTAATTAGTACTACAAGTACAACCATTAAAATAAATGGAATGGAGACCATTTTGGATTTGATTTGACTTTGGTTGCTTGTTATTTACTAAAAATAGATTACATAAAGTTGAAACTTTATGAGGATCAAAGATCTTTCTTACATCTTTCCAACAAGATCATTAATGCTTCAAAATTCCTCATACTTTAGCATTTAATCACTCTCAAAGTTTGAAAACCTGATTGGGCATGCTCAATATATACTCATATATTCTCAAAATTTGCCTAAAACCAATTCGATTGCACAAACTTTCAAAATTCACCAACTATAAAGAATTTTCTCTTTTTCAAGTGGTGTCTTAAATAAGTTTTTAAGACCCCACTGTTTGGGTTTCCAAGCCAGTAATTCCACATATGCCTTTTTTCTTAATAACAAAATACTAGACTTTGTAATTGTTTTTTAGCATACCTCTCTGTGAAAATTTGAGTATTTTTATATGTATTACAAGTTTTACAAGGGTAAGAACACTTGAATCCCTTTTTGCAACAAGTGAAGTTTTTTCAAAAGAAGTTTAGCATTATGATCTCACAAATAGTGAGGAATTTGAATTTGAGATTTGATGTACAGTACCCAACAACCATGTATAGTCCACCCCCTTGGCGCAACATGAGAATTGTCCATTTTATAACATGTATTTGAAAAAAATATCAACTTTCGTTCAATGAATTCTTATGCTACTATTATCAAGGACACCAAATATGAGTCTCTCAAACTCAAAAAAGGTAGTTATGTAAATGTTGTGGTCACTATATAAATTTTGCATAATGTAGTTATGTTCTATTACCTCTTTGTCATGTGCCCATTGAGGTAAAGACATTACAAACAGACGCTGCATTCACGCCAATCTTTGATTTGAAGATTGGAGTTCTTATCTATCTATCTTTGCATAATGTTATCATAGTGGGTGAATTCCTGAATTTTTCTTGCTATGACATGGAAAATATATCTACTTGTACATTTTTCATTGTTGACCACAGTATTTACATATTTACGGTATTTACATACGTACCCATAAAAGGTGAATTTCTAAGTTGCAAAGACTCATATCTCGTGTGCTTGTTAAAATGAGCATAAGAATCCACTTAATAAAAGTTGATACTTGATTTCAAGTACATGTTTTGGAATGGAGAATGCTCATGTTACCCCAAAGGGGGGTGGACTTTCCAAGGTTATTATATACTATACATGTATACATACAAGTTATGAACTAGATCCTACAATTACATACCTCAAACATTGTCAAAAAAAATGAGAAAGAGTTATGAGGTTTTAGCAGTTTCAGAGCCATTCGAATTTAGGAGTTGCTATCACTTGACAAGAATAAGGTGTAGTAGTGTTGTTTTGTATGGACTATGGACTTTACAAAACAATGATGGACTAAAATTCCCCAAAAAGCAAGCTACTAATGCAAGGAGGGAAAAACTCCAAACCTAAATAAACCTCCATTCCATTAAAATTGCTTGACTGTAGTAAAATGGCGTGTTTTGGGGTGCTTAAAATGAAAAAGTAACCTTGGTTTTCTTCAATGTTTGACATGAAAGGGCAAATATTTTAGAACCATGGTTTAATAACAACAATGTTTTTAAACTTCTGTTAAAGAATATTTGTCTTCAGACGAAGTACTTCTGAACCGAAGTTTAAAAACAACAATGCCTCTGAAGGGCCATTTAAAAAAATATTGCCCTTTGATCTGTTCAAAGGTCAAAAACCATAAATAGGTGTGATATTTTGGAATTTTGTTGATATCACAAAACGTTCATATTACCGAGGATGTGTGATTAAAAAACGAGTCATTTTGCAGGCAGAAATACTTGTGAACTTGAGTTCAAAAATATGCTTGTAAACTGGCACGTTGTAGAGCGCGACCAAATTGACTCATCAGAACTTTGGCAAAATGACACAAAGAATACCGCCATTTTTACGGAATCAAGATTAATAACGAATCATTGGTGAAATGAACAACAAAAAGTAATGAAAAGCAAGAAGTTCTAACATGAGTAGTGACCATACCGCCTCTACAACGTAGAAGATTCAATGCACTTGTCCTTGATCATTCGAAGATCTCTAGCATGAATTAGCCTCTCCCCCAAGGTCCCCTCCTCCAAGGTCTCCTTGTGCAGAGTTTTGCTACAATGGTTAATATCCATTTAGACATTTACAGACATTTAATCATTTAGAGAAAGATGACTCACACCTATTTATTCAAAAGATAAGCATCAATTACTTTGCAATTGTTTCGTATTCAAGCTAGGTTGTCTAGAGTCTTCTGTCGATGTATAGATATGAATAATTTACAACTTACGCACAAAAAGCAAAATCTTACCAAAAAGTTGTTTAATCACAATTCACAAACAACAAGAAAGAGAATGATGAACTTGTATGCCTCTTGCAAGTTGCAACGTTGCCGCACCCAAAAAAGGTAGTTAAAAATTTGTAGTTCCTATTACAGTCTCTAGTCCAAATTTACGTTTGTATCTCTATCTCCCCCCTCTGTCCTTGGCTCAAACAGTCAAACTCTAGTTTAAACTCCTTAATTTGAGTTTGCATCCCCTTTTCGAGCCCGGTCTCCGTTCCCATCTCAAACCTTGTTATCTCAAATCCTAAACGTGCCCGGAACACCAATTCCCAAACTCCAATACTTAAAAACTCCATAACCAGGTTCGATAAAAAAATTCAAGAAATTTTTCTAAATGATTTTTGTTCTGGGCGGCGAGGAGTGTTTCTTTTTGTCCTCTAGTTGTAGATGGTTTAGGGGTTTGCTTTCTACGAGTCCCACATTGTTTCTTTTGTCCTTATCCAAAACAAAACAAACTATTTACCTTAAATACAACTCATTAAAAAAAAAAAAAAAAAAAAAAAAAAAAAAAAAAAAAAAAACTACTGTTGGGTAGCGTAGTGCTTGAAATCAAACATTTTTTATGATGATACATAATCGGTGACACTCTTAATGGTGACAAGGACCCACCGCACACGAAAAGGGGAGAGTTTGCAATGTTTTTTTTATGTAATTTTTGTTTTGTTGTAAACGTTGCTCAAGTTTAGCAATGTCATGGTACCTGCTAAAGTTAACAATGTCTTCAACCTCAAATCTACATATGAAATTGAAAATAACGTTGCTTGGTGATTCGGTAATGTTGCTCATTTATTGAGAACATTGCTCAAGCAAGTTCGATAATGTTGCTTCACTTTAGCAAGGTTTGACTACAAAACTTTGGAAACCCTCCCCCCCCTCCCAAATTGTAGTAGTGGGAATGGACTATTACAATATTAGGCTCTCATAGTGAGAGGGTTGGAGGGTGATATTTCAAAAGAGTGATATAGGTAACATGAAATATAGGTAACATTACAAAGCATGGATCGATGATATTCTTGAGAAAAGGAGTCTCACATCTCTTTCCGAAGGATGTCCAAAGACTGTGTTGAGCCAAGAGGATCCGGGGAGTGACATCCTTGTCTAAACTAGAGATACAAAAGGTGAGGTGACCAAGGTGAGTTCCAAGCAAACAATTCGCAATGGTGTCATATTCGAGATGAACTAAGTAGTTTGCCTTACACAATTGCAACCTTCTTTGTGGATGTACCGCAGGGTCCAAAGAACAATTTGGTGTTGTAATTCATGAGATATGGCTCCCCAAAGTTGGAGCGTGTTCCCGAGACACTTTGGAATTGGGATCGTTGCCTCTCAAAACTTCAATTGACTTCCTTCATGGGATGCGGCATATTGTATGTTTTTGGAAAGCTATCGACAAGAGTTATCTTGAATACTGAGGCTCATAATTAGCAAAGCAATGGTTTAAGAGATATGGCTTCTAAAAGTGGTCCATACTTTGAGACTCCGAAATGCTGCCTTCCATGACACTGAATGTTTAGAGGGGCATATCTCCCTTGAGAAAGCTGTGATTGTAGTTCATTGATATCTACTCAAAGAGTAGATTTTGAAAAGGTGCTGGCACGTCCCATTTGATTACTTGACCTAAGAGCTAGCCCAAGGGGAAGTTATGGGCCATTTTTGAGACTAAGAAAAAATGAGTGGTCTTCCAAAAAAAATGTGTGTCATAAAAGTCCCCTGAAGAGAAGAGGTGGGGGCTTCCAAATACCACAAAAGGTATCAATTATGAGGAGGAGTGACCTCCCTCCTCACTTCGACATGGTGCCAAGGAGGTCTGAGGTGGCTTTAAGGAGTAAGGCTTAGGATGAGGCACCACTCCTACACCTTGGGCATTATAAGACTCACACCAAGAATATCTGGCCGTCATAGAGAGAATAAAAGTTGAACGATACTTGTTTGCAAAACTTCGCAATTTGAGCAAATATCTCGATTTAATAAATTGCTCATCAAGACACACTATACTAACGAGTACACCACTTGTAGTGTTTCAAATCCACATTGGCTGTAAACCACCACTTTGGAGTATACTCGTGTGGTGCACTGAGGACACTTTTCTACTTGTGCTATGGTCAATTTATAAAACTGCCGAGGTTGCTTTGGCTTAGTGCCGGCATAACTCACTTAAGGCAATTTAGAATATCATCACCTCCATGTACAGATGTTTTAGAAGAAGAACTTATATGATATAAATAGAAAATAAATCATCCAAAATCAATCATGTTCAAGCAAGTAAGTACTAGTAATTTAAAATGCTTTCTCTCTTCGTCTCTACCTTGACTTACCAATACCAATCTAATTTACGAATCAAAATTTCAGAATATCCAACTCTTTTCTTCTCTTCTCCTGGCTCATGAAATTCTTTACCCACATACATGCTCACATCTTGTACACTTTGAGTAGTCTCGGAGTAAGTTAAATTCAGTCTCTTTGCAAATTATTTGGTGTCAGTGGATACTGTAGAAGTGCTCCTCCCTCCTCCGATTAAATTATATTATCGTTGACATTTGATGAGAGCAATTGTGCATAAAAGAACCCAACAACCTGGACAAGAATAGGCACAGCTGCTCCCCGATATCTATGAGCCTGTCGCTACATGAGCAAGTCAAATAGACTTGTGTAGTGACATCTGTGAAGCTAGAAAAGGCGAAAAGGGGTTCAATATCGGAGCTTGAGCTAGTAGTAAGGCTGGGGACAATCATGGCTATCGAAGGTCAACCAAGTTACTTGGTTCCAGGTGACGATTGATCGCTGCTTTTGAGTTGATGTCATCGAACAGATGTATTGTTTTAAATCAATAATACATAGACTGTACTGATTTGGGCGCTATTGTCTCCTGGAGATGCTCACCCTAGCAAGTTCATAATGCATCTCGTAATTGTTGGATCCATGCGAGAGACACAAACCATAAAGAGGGTCCGTTATCGACGGTAATCAGCACACTTGTTTGCGATCCATTGCACCATTAATTTCCAGTACCATTCATGCCAAGCCATGAAAAAGTGGAGGTATTTGTCGATCGCCACGACGCCCTACTCAAACATTACAAGCCATTTCTAGTGCACAGAGACGTCGATCGGACCACCCAGCATGCATGCCTGTCGATGACTACTCGTCTTCATGGATCCATTGTATGACCAAGTCCAGGTTCACTCATCCGGGTAATTCTTTTCGTTGTACACCACATTACCACGGTATGGTGAAATCTACTCGCCGCCTTGGACATTTTTTCACTCAGACGAGGTCATTCGACTGTCTCCGACCAGCGGGTATAAAGCCAGCTGCATTCCGCAAGTGGATTCATCTTCTCACTCACTCTTCACCTTCCTGTACGAGCAATCTCCCTCAGCACTAACATACCTTGCAAGGCATTCGGGAGTCATGGCGGCCTCGACGAGAAGTCTGGTTCTTTTGGGTCTGGTGATGGCCGCGTTCTGCGTGGCTGCTCAGGCCACATCCGTCGAGCCCCTGGGCACCGAGAAGTTGGGGTGTGGACTTGGGTGTGGGGCCGGGGGTCTACTGGACTTGAAGGTGGGTGTGAACTTGAAGGTTGCACTGCAGATCAACCTGAAGCTGTGCCCCATCGACGTGAAGGTGTTCTTGGGCGTGAAGGGCAAGGCCGCGGTTTGCCCTGCCGGAGCTCTTACGTTGTTGAAGCCCGTGACAACGAAGTTGGTGGTGGCGAACGTGGTGTTGGTGAACTTGGAGCTTCTGGGGAAGAAGGTGGTGAAGGTACAAGTGGCGATTGACTTGAACAAGGTGAAGGTGAAGGTGATCGGCAACGTGGCACACATTGTGTTGGATGTGGTTGAGGACAAGAAGGAGCTGGTGGTGCTGTGCTTGGGAGTGCAACTGGCAGCTCTCGACATATTGAGCCTCGGCATCAAGCTGTAGATGTGAGCGATTGGAATGAATTCCAGGCACCAGCTTCTCTAGTGAGACCGTGCGGAATGACACTGATGCTGAATGACAAGTGCAAGCGGTTTGAAAAGGCTGGCTAGCAGAGTGCAGGGAGTGAGGATAGGAAGATTGTGTGATAGAGGGGGGTGAACATGCACAGTAATTGCATTGCTACATAGTTTGCAAGGGCGAGCGAGATGATAGTCCAGATGAAGAGTATATATACAATACTGATTCAGTTGGGAGTCTGTGAATTCTGGATAAATGTTTTAAGTGAGTCAATACTCAGTTTCAAGATCATTCGTGTGTCATGTTTTTCAATTTCCTTACATTTGATGCATGGCTGTCTGAATATCGCGTTTGTCGTAACGATGACGAATGTTTCTTTTCACCTTTTTGTACGTCGTCATGACGTTGCTTATTCGCAAGTCGCAACAGCTCACCCTGGTCATTAGAGAGAGTGAAGGGATCGTTGACCATGCAGTTGGTTGTAGTTTTGCGTTAGAATGATTGTGGATGTCCGATGGCTTTGTGACACGTGATTGTCAGAAATCTTTGTTGTTCTGATTGATATCAAATGCAGCTCCGATACATTCGCGGTACCAAGAATTTTACAGTAAAATGTCAATATTCGTTTTACTGACTTTTATGAGGCGATCTTGTACCTAGTACCGCAAAATGTCACAAATTGTCAAATGTGCACTTGAAGAAACACCAATCTGAAGAATCTTGTCAGTTTCAAGGAATTGTAATTAAAAGTTTCACAAAAAGGTTGCATTTTACATTCAAAATTGGCTATGGCCAATTTGGTAGTCTATCAAGAATGCTTGGACTTGATGTTCGATGTATTTCACTTTAGGCAGTGTAGGATTTCATGATTTTCATGTACACAAACTATTAGAAGAAGATGATGTCAACAAAATTATTCATCCGAAATCATGTATAAACAAGTATGTTTAGGGAATTTCAAATTGTCTTTAAGGCCATCTCTACCTTTTACGCCTTGGCTTAGGCCATTATCAGTTACCTCGTCCCCCGGCTCGCCAATAGGGCTCGCCAATAGGGCTCAACCTTTGCTACCTCCAATGGCAGTGGGATAGCAGCCTCCAACTTCCTTCTCTCTCTCCAAAACATAGGTTTTTCTTTGTAGTTGCTGTGATACCCAAGCTCCATATGCACGTCTTGGTGAAACGTGATGATGACACACTTGGATGCGTGGTAGCTTAACCCCTAACTTTCCTTAAAACCCGAATCGGGTTTTGGAGGTTCCCGTAGGAGAAAAAATCAGCCAATTTTGATCATTATAATCTCACAAATGAGGAAGAATGAACGGTTCAAATTTGGTATGTGAAAAGAATGTCAAGTGAACTTTGAGATCTTACGGTTGGATCTTTTTAAATAATGCTTGGATTGAGATTTTTTGAGCTTAATCTAAAGAAAGGTCATATTTTGTGACTTAGACCGTTTTGCAACAAGGAGAGTTAGGGGTTAAGGGGCGTTCAGCTGGTGTATTTGAGGAGGTCGCATGGACTGTTGGCAGGTTGCCCATTGGCCATTCCTTTCGATGAATACTCACTAACTAGTGCATATGTGCGTTAACATCAATACAGTTCACAATTAAGCGCACCCTTCCCCTTAGAATTAATGTATTTGTGCTCAATGCATAAGTATACCTTAGCCATTTCTATGAATTTCCTTACTTCTAGATAGAGTGCTAGGTTATAGTGGACGTATTAAAATTATCAATCTCTCATTTTTTAGTAATTAAACTATAATTCATAATAAATTAGTAATATAGCTGGTTAGTAGCGGCTTGATGAGGCGGTTTTGTTTTATAAATGTCTTTATTTGTCCCCATTTACTAATTGCTTCTCTTTGTCTTAGTTTGAGAGTGAATATAAGAGGTATAGGCCTTTAGATGGATGATACTTCCACTAGTAGAATATGGCACTAAAAGTGACGGCCGTAATGACTTGACCGTAATGACACAAAGTGTAAGTTTTAATTGTGCTTCTTATAAAATCAACATAACTTATGATATTTGTCACTTTTTCTTCAATATTTTTTTGTTGTAATAAGCATACCACACCGTGATAGATTAGTAAAAAAAGTAAGGAAGACCGGAAGAGTGACAAATATAATAATTTATTGTGATTTTATCAAAAGGAAAATTAAAATATGTAATATGTGTCATTACGATCAAGTCATTACGATCGTCACTTCCAGTGCTATTTTCTACTAGAATTCCATATAGACTCATGGAGTCATGGATGAAACTTAGAACTAATAGATAGATTTAATTTTGTAAGTTAAAGAGAGTGTTTGGACTATTAAGGCTCTCATGCTTATGTGTGTGTGCTAGCTTAGATGTTTCTACAGTAGGGTTGTAGCTATGGAAGATTGAGTTTTTTGATCTAATATAGAGAAAACATGCAAGTAGCATATGTCAAATGTTGTACGTGAGTGTGAGTGTAGGTAGGTAAGGGTAGAAGATGGGAGAGTTGGAGTTTGCAACCTAAGAATCAGGTGCTTATTTTGGAGAGCTATGACATTTAAGAAGAGATGAATTTAATAGTGTCATTTGGAAGAGAGGAGCGTCTTGAAGTCTACTTTCCTGCAAGTCCAAGCTTGTAGTCCTAGGAGCGTGAAAGAGGGAGATATGACGATTCTTGTGAGGAGACTTGACCGACTTGCAGTAAACAACGAGATTCAAACACGGCTGACTTTCAATAGTAGACGGTTCATAAGAGAAGATTTGGTGGGTATATGTTCCTTCAATCTCGCTTTCTAAAAAGCCTAAGTTTATTGTCAGCGGATCAAGAATGGAGGAGGGGCGGCTATTTGAGTGGAGATGCGTCTACTGTGGCGGTACATTGGAAGACCCAACTTTGAGGCGTCATAACTCAAAATCTAGGATATATCTAGAGAGGGACTTTTAGATTTAATGCAAGATGAGAATTTTCAACTTTTGACGTAATCTTAAGTATGTATGCGTAAGATTTTATACCTAACTTGTCCATGTATGTGTGTATACAAACTTGGTTCCAAATGCCTTACTAACTCTGAAATTATAATATTCAAAGTTCAAAAGAAAATAAATAAAAATTCCCTTGTTCCAAAATGGATTCCTGTGCACACAAGTTTTCTTGTGAGCCCAAAAATTCAATTTTAAGAGTAGATTTGAATCGTGACTCTTCAATTCTTATTCCTAAGTAAATTAGCAACATGTCTAGATATGCAATTTTTACCCTCGTCACCTCGTGCAACCTATAAAACCTAAAGAAGTGCTTGGATTTTCACATGGAGGTATGAGAAAATTCAACTTAAAAGGCCTCCGTTTGATAATAAAAATTGCATGTGAAGAATAATTGGATGGAAGGTCCAAACGGAGAAATCATGCCTTAAAACCTCATTTCCAAGTACAAAAATCCAAACTTGAAAAAGTAAACTCTCAATTTTTGGTGAATTTTTGAAGTTCCAGCCAGCTCATCAATTTTGGGTAGATTTTGAGAATTAACAAATATACACAAGTTTGGGCGGTATTGAGCCGAACACGTGAAATAATGCATGGTTTTGGGAAGTTGTTTCTCCTTTATTCATTGTTGGATTTCAACTTTGTTTGCTAGTTGAAATTCCAAATTGGATCCAGATTTTGTGGTAAAAACCTTAATTCCATCAAAGTTTGTAAAAATGTGCAAGAGTCTAATTTTGGAAATTTTTTACTTTGTAAGTATTGGGGCAATTTTCTCCATTCATTTGGAAGGATTTCATCTATAAAGACGTGTTTTTGGCTAAAGTATGAGGTGAGACGTTTAACTATTGACTACTTGTTTGTTGTTAACCCTTAAACGCCCACGATGTCGAAAAACGACATTTTGGATGTACATCGGAAACTTTGAAGAGCCATATCTTCTTCATCCAAGGTCCGTTTTGGATGAAATCACTTGGGTTATGCTCCAAATCAAGTCTAGTTTGTTTTGTAAAAATCTCAATCCCATACAATAAAGTATGAATTAATGGAATGCACTTTAGTGAAAACAACTCTTGTTTTTGGGTTTCCAAGCATGGGGCATGTATTACCATTGCAAGCCAATTATGTGAAATTAAAAATAGTTTTTCATGATTTGCTTTTTCATGATCATGATCTTCAGGTGATTCTTAACAACCTTTTAGTGAGAAGTTTTTTGATCCAAATGATTTTGCTATTGGATTTGCAATGATGTTTTGTCAACAGAAAAAGTGAGAAAATGGATGATATTTGAGGAGCTATATCTCCCTCATCCACCGTTGGATTTCAACTAAGTTTTTTGGGATGGCCTCCAATTAGAGTCTAGTCTAAGTGGTAGGAACCTTAACAAGATCGAAGATGTTTTGAAGATAAGGCATGAAATTGAATGCAAAGGGTCTAGTTTTGGACTATTTTTCCTTTGTAAAATGTTCAGTAGTTTTTACCATTGCATGGCTTTTATTTGAGCCAAGAAATTTTTTTGATGAACTTTTGTTGGGTAAAGGACTTATTAAGATGAAGGTGAACATCTTTCTAGTTGGTGATTTTTTCATTGCAATAGGTATATTGGTAGCATTTCCACCTCAAAGTGAAAATGATGAAATTTTGCAGTTTGTTTTTGATATTAATATGTTATGATCTCCGGATCTATAAGGCCTCATGACTCAACTTTTGGTCCACATGATCTTCGATAAGTCTGTTACAAGTTTGTACGGTTGAGATCTTAATAGATTCTCTTGATTTTCATCTATGACGATTTTTATGGAAATGTGCTTTTTTGCTAAAAATAGGCTCGGGCGTTTAGGGGTTAAGATGCGCACTACAAATACCTAGCAAATTATATGAAGTTTTCCGGTCATGAATAAGGACTGTTTTTCATAGTGATGACATTTGTATATTGTACTTATAATTATAAACATGTATACAAAATTACTATCCTTGAACACGTATCTAATCAAATGCGTCAAAAAGGAGGAGTTTTATCAAGATTATATTTGGTATCCAAAACTCAATTGATAAACAATTGCTATGACTTTTTACCATAGATCTTAAAAAATACTAGCTAACTTTACAATATTGCCTTCTTAAGAAATAAAGACCGTTCTTCCTATATAGAAAATAATATATTAGCCCCTAAATGCGCCAAATGTAGAAAAGTGACATTTGGGATGGAAGGCAACAACTTTGAAGAGCTATAACTTCTTCAGCGGAGGTCCGTTTTGGACGAAATCACTTGGATTAGGTCCCAAATTAAGTCTATTTTGTTTATGTTAGATGGCATGTTCCTATAGCGCCCTACTATTGGGAAGGCTCGCATTACTCTCGTTTTCATTTGATCAACTTAAACATTTACTTTCTACTGCGTGATGTTAAAATAGAGTGACTTTAACCCCTCATCATACCAACCTCTTTTTAGCCAAAAAACACATTTTCAAAAGAAGTGTCGTTAACAAAAGTGAAAATAAGATATTTAAATCTCGACCGTACAAACTTTTCTTAAACTTGTTGTTGGTCGTGTAAACCAAAATCTAAGTCATTAGGTCTCATAGATTGTGAGATCGTAACGTATCAGTATGTACAAAAGGCTACATTTATCATTTAATTTCATCATTTTCTCTTTAGAGTGGAGATTCTACTAAAAAAAAGCTACTCCTATGATGAGTACAATTTCCAAACAGAAAACTGTTCATATTCAATTCTTAAACGTCTACGTAATCACTAAAGTAATCTCAAGTGTTGAATTTCTCTTCGCAAATTAGTTGAAATATTTGCATGAATGACTGCAAGGCTCACTGACACCAGACACATACGACACCTCCGCAACTCGTCCAGCTGCGGATGACATGGCAGCCATGAGTCTGACACTACCAACATTTGGCTAAAACTCCAATCCACATAGACCTCCACGATGCAATAACTCATTGGATACTGTAGAAGTGCTTCCCTCCGATCAAATTATAGTATCGTTGACATTTAATGAATTCCATTCTGCATGGAAGAACCCAAAAATAACTCGTCAGGACAAGACTATGCTCAGCTGGTCGCCGATATCTATGAGCCTGCCGCTATATGAGCAAGTCAAATAGACTTGTGTAGTGACATCTGTGAACCTAGAAAAGGCAAAAAGGGGTTCAATTTCGGAGCTTGAGCTAGTAGGGGACAATCATGGCAATCTAAGGTCAACCAAGTTACTCTGTTACAGGTGACGATTGATCGCTGCTTTTGAGTTGATGTCATCGAGCAGGTGTATTGTTTTTCAATCAATAATACATAGACTATATTGATTTTGGCGCTATTGTCTCCTGGAGATGCTCACTCTAGCAAGTTCATAATGCATCTCGTAATTGTTGGATCCATGCGAGAGACACAAACCATAAAGAGGTCCGTTATCGACGGTAATCAGCACACTTGTTTGCTGTGCATTGCACCATTAATTTCCAGTACCATTCATGCCAAGCCACGAAAAAGTGGAGGTATTTGTCGATCGCCACGACGCCCTACTCAAACATTACAAGCCATTTCTATTGCACAGAGACGGCGACGAAATGAACGTCGATCGGACCACCCAGCATGCATGCCTGTCGATGACTTCTCCTCTTCATGGATCCATTGCATGAGCTAGTCCAGGTTCACTCATCCGGGTAATTCTTTTCGTTGTATACCACGGTATGGTGAAAACTACTCGCCGCCTTGACACTTTTTTCACTCACACAAGGTCCTTCCAGTGTCTCCGACCAGCGGGTATAAAGCCAGCTGCATTCCGCAAGTGGATTCATCTTCCTACTCACTCATCTCCTTCCTGTACGAGCAATCTCCCCTAGTACTAACATACCTTGCAAGGCATTCGGGAGTCATGGCGGCCTCGACGAGAAGTCTGGTTCTGTTGGGTCTGGTGATGGCCGCGTTCTGCGTGGCTGCTCAGGCCACATCCGTCGAGCCCCTGGGCACCGAGAAGTTGGGGTGTGGACTTGGGTGTGGGGCCGGGGGTCTACTGGACTTGAAGGTGGGTGTGAACTTGAAGGTTGCACTGCAGATCAACCTGAAGCTGTGCCCCATCGACGTGAAGGTGTTCGTGGGCGTGAAGGGCAAGGCCGCGGTTTGTCCTGCCGGAGCTCTGACGGTGCTGAAGCCCGTGACAACGAAGTTGGTGGTGGCGAACGTGGTGTTGGTGAACTTGGAGCTTCTGGGGAAGAATGTGGTGAAGGTACAAGTGGCGATTGACTTGAACAAGGTGAAGGTGAAGGTGATCGGCAACGTGGCACACATTGTGTTGGATGTGGTTGAGGACAAGAAGGAGCTGGTGGTGCTGTGCTTGGGAGTGAAACTGAAAGCCCTCGACATATTGAGCCTCGGCATCAAGCTGTAGATGTGAGCGATTGGAATGAATTCCAGGCACCAGCTTCTCTAGTGAGACCGTGCTGAATGACACTGATGCTGAATGACAAGTGCAAGCGGTTTGAAGAGGCTGGCTAGCAGATTGCAGGGAGTGTGGATAGGAAGATTGTGTGATAGAGGGGGGTGAACATGCACAGTAATTGCATTGCTACATAGTTTGCAAGGGCGAGCGAGATGATAGTCCAGATGAAGAGTGTATATGCAATACTGATTCAGTTGCGAGTCCGTGAATTCTGGATAGCTGTTTTAAGTGTATCTTTTTAAGTCAATACTGTGTTTCAAGATCAATCGTGTGTCATGTTCTCCAGTTTGCTTGCATTTGATGCATGAGTGTCCGAATATTGCGTTTGCGGTTACAACAAGGAATGTTTCTGTCCACGTTTTTGTACGTCGTCATGACATTGCTGATTCGCAACAGTTCTTCACCCTGATCACTAGAGAGAGAGGCAAGGGATCGTTGACCATGGAGTTGGTTGTACTTTTGCGTCAGAATGATGGTGGATGAGCGATGGCTTTGAGTCACGTGATTTCCAGAAATCTTTGTTGTTCTAAGTGATTCCAAAACCCGCTCCGACTCATTCGCGCGGTACCATGAATTTCACATGGCAGTATTCAGTTTACTGAGAATTTTATGAGGCGATCATGCACCTCGTGCCGCAAAATGTCACAAAATGTCAAATGTGCATTTGAAGAAAAACCAATTTAGAGGAATATTGCCGGTTTCAAGGAATTGTAATTAAAAGTCATACAAAATGTTGCTTATGACATATTATTAAATTGGTTATGGCTAATTTGGTAGTCTATCACTGTTGCTTGGCCTTAATGTTCGACATATTTCACTTTAGGCAATTTAAAATATCATGAGTTTCATGTACATAAACTATTAGAAGAAGTTGATGTCAACAAAATTATTCATCCAAAATCATGTAATAGCAAGTATGTTATTGAGGTAATTTCGAATTGTCTTTGTGCCCATCTCACGCCTTGGCTTAGGCCATTCTTAATTATCTCATCACCCTCGCCTGCCAATGGCAGAGATCGGGCGTTGGGCTTAAGCTTTACTCCAATGGCAATGGGATAGCGACCTCCAACTTCCGTATCTCTCCTGAGCATAGAGTGATTTAGGAATTGTTTTACTCTTGCCATTGGACCCAAGCCCCAAATGGACCTCTTGGCCAAACGTGAGGATGACACAATTGGATGCGTGGTAGCTTAACCCCTAAACACCCGAGCCTATTTTTAGCAGAAAAGCACATTTCCATAGAAATCGTCATAGATGAAAATCAAGAGAAGCTATTACGATCTCAACCATACAAACTTGTAATAGACTTATCAAAGATCATGTGGACCAAAATTTGAGTCATGAGGCCTTGTAGATCAGGAGATCAAACATATTAATACTAAAAACAAACTGCAAAATTTCATCATTTTCACTTTGAGGTGGAAATGCTACCAATATACCTATTGCAATGAAAAAATCACCAACTTGAAAGATGTTCACTTTCATCTTAATAAGTCCTTTATCCAACAAAAATTCATCAAAAAAATTTCTTGGCTCAAATAAAAGCCATGCAATGGTAAAAACTACCGAACAATTTACAAAGGAAAAATAGTCCAAAACTAGACCCTTTACATTCAATTTGAACATGCCTTATCTTCAAAACATCTTCGATCTTGTTAAGGTTTCTACCACTTAGACTAGACTCTAATTGGAGGCCATCCCAAAAAACTAAGTTGAAATCCAACAGTGGATGAGGGAGATATAGTTCCTCAAATATCATCCATTTTCTCACTTTTTCTATTGACAAAACATCATTGCAAATCCAATAGCAAAATCATTTGGATCAAAAAACTTCTCACTAAAAGGTTGTTAAGAATCACCTGAAGATCATGATCATGAAAAAGCAAATCATGAAAAACTATTTTTAATTTCACATAATTGGCTTGCAATGGTAATACATGCCCCATGCTTGAAATCCCAAAAACAAGAGCTGTCTTCACTAAAGTGCATTCCATTAATTCATACTTTATTGTATGGGCTTGCAAATATTACAACACAAACTAGACTTGATTTGGAACCTAACCCAAGTGATTTCATCCAAAACAGACATCGGATGAAGAAGATATGGCTCTTCAAAGTTTCTGGATGTACATCCACAATGTCGTTTTTTGACTTCGTGGGCGTTTAAGGGTTAAGGGTTAAAGGGCGTTTAGAAGGTGTATTTGTGGAGGTGGCAGGGGTTGCTGGCAAGTTGTTTATTGGCCCTCTTTCCCAATAAAAACTTACTAGTGCATATGTGTGTTAATGTCAATACGGTTCACACTTAAGTGAAAGTCTTCCCTTTAGAATTAGCAGTGTTTGTGCCTAATGCATAAGTATAATTTGCGCATTTGTGACAATTACTTTAGTGCACGATAGGGTGCTTGGTTTAGTTGGTCATAGGGGGAAATTAACTTGTCATTTTTTAGTGACTAAACTATAATTCATAACAGTGTTGTAATAAAGCTATTTAGTAGCGGCTTGATTAGGCGATTTTGTTTGAGACTTGTATTTACTTTCCAGGCTATTTACGAATTACTTCTCTCAATCTTAGTTTGAGAGTGAATATAAGAGGTATAGGCCTCTAGGTGAATGATACTTCCATATAGACGGATGGATGAAACTTAAATCCAATTGATGGATGTAGCTCAGGTTTATTTGACGGATGAGGAATAGAGGGGCGGCCGTTTGAGTGAGATATGTTTGTTGTGGCAGCTCATTGGAAGAGACAACATTGAGGCGTCATTAGTCAAGATCTAAGAAATACCTAGAAAGGAATTTTTAAATTTGAGAGCGTCTTTAACTCTTAAAAGTCCCTTGGGGATAGTATGTACGTTGTTGTATAATTAGGATTTGATATCAACAAGAAATTCTAAACTGGACGTAATAGCTCACTAGAACCGCATTAATTTAGATGTCAACTTCTTCTTTGAACTCAAACCCATTAAAGGTGTGCATTCACTCCAAATACAACCAAAATACACCGTATTCTACTGGTCGCCACGGCACGCTCAGACCTTTGGGGATTAAGACAATTTTCTTTCCAAGCAGACCAAGTTCGCCTTCAACACATGAAAGATAAAGTACAGATGGCGGTTTGAGTCGCCAAGGGTCAAGCAGCGCATGGCAAGTTAGAATTTTGGTGATGATATAAGGAAGGATTGACAACAGAATGATGTTACAATATTACAACGGATATAGTAGGTCCTAGCCCGCACCATTTGCTTGTTGATTGTTTGTCTTCTACGTTGCTTGAGTAGGAGCATAAATTAGTAAGTTATCGAACTTTTTACTGAAACTGCCAAAACTCCTCAAAACCACCTTTATAAAATGCAAGATGAAAATTTTCAACTTTTGATGTAATCTCAAGTATGTATTCATTAGATCTTATACCTAGCTTGTCCATGTATGTGGTTCCTAATGCCTTACTAACTATGAGATTACAATATTCAAAATTCAAAAGAAGGAAAAAAATAACAATTCCCTTCTTCCAAACTGGTTCAAAGTTTTAAGTGAGCCCAAAAAACCAATTTTAAGAGTAGGCTTGAACCGTGACTTTTCAAATTCTTGTTCCTAAGTGAGTTAGCTACATGTCTATGCATTTTTTACCCTCGTGCAACCTATAAAACCTAACGAATTGCTTGATTTTTCACATGGAGATATGGTGAAATTCAACTTCAAAGGCCCCCGCTTGATAATAAAAATTCTACCCAAATGGCATGTGAAGAATAGTTGGATGAAAGGTCCAAACAATGAACTATTATGCCTTAAAACCACATTTCCAAGTACAAGAAACCAAATTTCAAAAAAATTAAACCCTCAATTTTTGGTGAATTTTTGAAGTTCATGTGATCTTATTTATTCAAAGTAGATTCTAAGAATTAACAAGCATATACGGAAGTATTGACGGTATTGAACACGCAATTAAGCAATTATGCACCCGGCTATTTAAAAGTGCACTTCGGTACTACGATGGCTATTGCTTGCAAAAATGGAATTTTTTATTTTTAAACTTGATTTTTTCTGGAAAAAAAGGTGTTTTGCAAAGAATATTGTGTATTGTCAGAAGTGGTAATATAAAAAGACTTCTAATGGCATTGTGAACATATTTTTGGTATAAATCCATGTGAATAATACAAATATTTTTGTCCAGGGATATTTGAAATGCTTAGTATATGCTACAAATTGTGTAGATTATAGTTAATATATTTATGGTGAGCAAAATGACGCGAGCACCAAACTGTTAATAAAAGTAGGCACCAAATTGTTCCAATGGACATTTAATAAAAATATACTCTATATTGTGCTTTGTATATATGTGGTAGAAAAGTATCTAAATACACAGATTCTAAACGTATACCAAGTTATGTATATAACTGATAATACAACTAAATTCAACCCATATGTCCATCGCAACAACACGCCTCCGAAAATAATCCTTGCAATCTTGTACTATCTAGTACGTATATACACTTAGAAACACCATGTGTACACAAAAAACACATGGACTACGTACTAATATCTAATGCGGCTTGCAACCGGTCATCGTCGATAGCTTGGGTTTGCATTGCGATATATTCTAATATGTGGGCCTTCGCAGATTGGATAATGCAAATGTTGCTTGGAACCTGCACTCCAAAGACATTGCGGTTTCTCCCCTGTCTATGGCCAGACATGATTCTTTCTGGTTCGTCCGCCCATGAAAAAATACATGCCTCTTTCTCTATCCAATCGTGATTCTCCCCAGATGGCTCCCACAATGAATCCAAACAACAGATACCGTTGTAAAGAGGATCTCGGTCCGTCAACAACTCCCCCTCGTATGATTGGCCAATACCAACAAACTTTCATCTTGATTTTATTCCGGCCTTTTCCGTCTTCAATCACCTTCCCTAAATAAAATGGAACACCCTCGTCTACTTCTGCACGATCAACACTGAGGGCTACAAATTGTCCAGAAAGGATATCGGATTGAGGATCAAATTGGGAAAAGGATCGTCGATGCTTCTCGATACCGCTCTTTCTTCGGTTCCATCAAAGATGTGACTGTGAGCCGTTCTTTGTGCCCTACGCACTGCTTGGTTAGGTGGCCTCTCTCTTCGATGACCAAAGTATCCTCTAGCCTCAGAATTTGGAAGCATCGCCACTATTTGGTCCACAATAGTAATCTCGTGGTTTGATTCATTTCGATCGTCAATAACATCTATTGATGCATCTATAGTAGGTGATGTCTCTAATACCTCAAAGGCCAAAGTCATGAAGAACTATGCTCGTTGCTACGATCTTTGCTTGGAAATTCGGCTAGGTATAGTTTCAAATGTTCGGCCTCTCTTTTCGCTTCACCATTTTTTTTTTCCGGATGTTGGAATCTTTGAATGCACCTTTCTTTGTATGCAATAAAGTCATCCAATGCCTTCAACTCCCTTTCATCACCGCAAAACACCTTTGCAAACGATGGTCGTTCTTCTTTATTTGGTAGCGACTGCAACGTCTTTGTCCCTAACTCAGGTCCCCATTTATCCTTGCTATAATGTTTGTGTTGTACTCGAACCTTACCGACCCCCTCTCGATTGTCCATATAGAATCGCATGTGGTGCGGAAAGGTTATGCCAACCAAAGAGTCCCCACCCGTCAGTAAGTGAGGGGTTATGAAGGACTTCCAGTCCCACACATTTTCTAAGAGTCTGGCGCTAACAAACGCCTCTGTTATGGATGTACCTTGTTCTATTAGACTAAGCATTTCTTTCAATGAGTCGATGTCCGACCTCTTCAACACATTAGATATACAACTAAAGCGTTGGTCGATATCTTCGTGTGTATGGCCCACTATAAGGAAAGAGAGCTCCACCTCTTGAAAAAACCCAATCCCACCAATGAAACACATAGAGCAAACATGTAAATGTTTTTATTCTCTCGTGTGCGCGCTTATCCGCTTGATACGTAATGTTGGAGGCAAGAAGCGTTTTCTCCTCTTCACATCTCCTATCACGCGCAACAATGCGCTCACCACCCTTGCTATCATATTTGTTTGTGCGCGCGCCAACCACACATCGCAATATAAACCAATCCCATGTACGAGGGCTCCACACAAATGGGTCTTTCACAAACCGATCTTCGATGTTCTTCACGGTTTGACGATTCTCGGTACCACGGTAGTGTTTTGATCCACGCCATCAACGATGATGCACATGTACAACTCCGGGCCGATATAGCACGACCTCTTAAATATCCAATAATCCCTCCGTTCCTCCATCCGAATACGCAGATGCATCATAAACAACTCTTTTATTTTGATCCGAAAGATCTCCGCATTCGTGGTTCCCTCCACGGCACATTTATACTCCCAAAGATGATAACACTTTGAAAACCTCGAGAATGGGGGTACGCGGACATGAGGATATCCGATGCGCCATCATCCTCCGGAACGAGCTAATTGAAATGGTTTCTCCGTTACAAACTCTCTTCACCTCCTCGTTCACGTAATTGAATATATCGAGACTTCCGAGTATTCACGGCGGAGAATAAGAGGCACCACTTCGTTGTCATCCTTACGAAAAATTGAACGATGAGGTTGAGGACAACCAGCCTTCGTCCACAAATGATTTAAATGAGGCCTCTGCGGCCGACATTCTAGTCTTTCTCCCGGCGGGTTTGAAAGGTCATTACGTGAATCGCCGCTTTCTCTTCCATATATTAAACACTCCTTCTTCTTCTTGTTTAAACCGTCTTTGTGAATATCCAATGCCCAGAAAGATAACAAGCATTGCAAACTTGTTTGCCATCTAACTTTGTGACAAATTTATCTCGTTGGAAACGTTCCGTCCGTGTGTAAAAAAAAAGCGGCGATTTGTCTCATCCAAGATCTTGAATTGCATAAGTAGAAGCCCACGCATTATAACGCATGTCCAATAGATACCGTTCTTGAATGTCTCTCAAACAATTTTGTTTGCATCCTCCTCGCCCTATTGCCCTTTGCACGCTTAGAAGAGATACCTTTGTAGATATACCTTCTCTAGAAGATGTCTCCCTGGAATCTCTGCTTCTTCTATTTTGCATAGAATATGGACGTCGGGCCGCTCTGACATGAATAAGCCCATCTACATGGGGCAAATCTCGGATGTTGGAAGGAGTACTTTGAGAGAATGGAGAGTTCTCATCTACGGGGTTTGAAGCTATACTACTGCGCCGAGACCTATCAGTGGATCCAGGTGTGTTGAAGTTGTCATGGAAATCAAATTCTTGTGCCAACCTCCGTACAGGTGGCGTTTGAGACCCATTCAATACGTCCTCGCCATTTTGAATGGTGGGTTCCATGGCTATCGCACGTAGATAAGACTTGTGCCAACGGATGATCAATCCAACACACATTCCAAGACGCTCTCCCACAATCTCTCCAGTCCAATGCAATGCATCGTCTACCCTAGTGATGCGTACTGCCACCTCGGACGGGAATAACTTCGATCCATGCAATTGCGCGCCAGTTTCGAATGTATACTCCCTAGTTGCCAAGCCGACAACTTCTCTTCTTTCTGATAACAATTCAAATGTCCTTCCCAATTGAGATGAAATGACCTGAGTAATACCATCTCCAGTCCGCCTTGCACGAGCTGCTCGTATTAATCGCGCTCCCACTGAACCGTTTGGATTAATGACATCGCTTCTGTATTGGGTGTTTTGATGTACTAAAGGGATTTGGAAATTGGAGCTGTCCATTGTCGTTGTTGAACTAATAGGAACCTATACATTACAAACATGTGAAAATATGTGTGTAAGCAATAGAAAATATCATTCATTCAAACGAACATATATTCTAGGACATAAATTTTTGCTTCCAAACATGATTGTTAATGTTGGTTACTAAGTTCGTAATGATATTGTATATAATTGTTAAGATTGTTTAAAGTTGTTAAATTACTTAGGATTATCTTGTGTACTTTATTTATATATAAATTAACGGTTTATCTACCTCTACAAACCTGTGTTGGATAAAATAATACAATGCTAAGTTTTAATTACATGGAAATAACAATAATCATGTTTGATACCTTGTCCAAGACTATGTTACACCTTAGGAATTGGATTGTTTGCGTTTCATAATACATTGCTAAAAATCGTTGATTGAAATAAAAAAAGACAATGACAACATGAAATGGCGTCAATTTACTTTGTACCTATGGCAATTTCTATTATAAATCCTACATCATGCTTTGAGCGTGCATAAAACCACAAAGATGGTGGTATTGTTTAGGATAAAGGAATAATTATTGCAATGACAATGATTATAGAAAGTTACAACTTACTTATAGGTTCAATTAAATTTGCAAGAAAAAATAATATTTGCAATATTCATTGTATGATCTATTATCATAGCGATGGATAGAATTATCATGTGTTCTTGTATGAATGCAATATATTATTGTTTGGAAAATATGGTAATTTTTGACTTTAACTTTAACTCCTACTACATTATAAAATTGAAAGTTGAATAAAACTTGCAATCAATGATTCAATTGCACTCAAGTAGGAACAAAGTTTTATAGAAGAACAAAAAATATTAAATCAAATTGGAACTAAATTATTCCCACCTCAATGAGTTAGCTTTATAGGGCTTAGAACCAAGTGGTGTTCACACCACATGTCCATTCTTAGACATGCTCTTCAATAGATGTAAAATATATAGACGCGAAACATACAACAAATAAACCGAATTTAGCAATGCAAACACTTGTGCGTTAGAGATTATTCAACTAGTAACTTACATTTTGAGTCATCTTGGAATTTGAAAGAAAAAAGAAATAAATAAATTTTATTTTCAGTCAATTTTAAGAATTAAAAAAATGATTCACAACATACAACAAAATTTCAAGAATTTAGTGAAACAATAACTTGTAGATTACATTATTTAGCCTTCTACTAAAATCATTCAATTGTTTTCATAATTATAGAAAGTTTTTTAAAAAACTTAACATACAACAAAATTGCTATAATACAGCAATAAAAATACCTTTGATTAGACATCCCTCAACTAAAAAATGACATTATTTCATTAAAAAAAAAAAAAAAAAAAAAAAAAAAAAAAAAAAAAAAAAGAGAGGAGGTGGTAGAGGTGTTCGCCCGGCACCCCTCTCCCCCCCTTCTTTGGCGGTGGGTGGCCTGTGGTCGAGTGCGCGTGCGCGCGCAGGTGGGCGCGTTTGCAGACAGCGCGCGTACGTGCCGATGCCGCGTCCGACGCGCGCGTTAAGGGTACGACACCGTCTCGTCACAAACACACGGCGCGCCTTGGCGCGGCGCTTGTCGCCGAGGCCGCAGGCCACCCGCCGCAGAAGCGCAGGGCCGGGCCGGGCGAACACCTCTACCACCTCCTCTCTTTTTTTCCATCTGACCTCCCCGCTTCTGATCTTCCGCACACTTGCCGTTTCTTCCTCCTCCGCCCTTGCTCGTGTTTTTGAAGGTCGTTGTTGCCGTTTCTTCCTCCTCCGCTCTTGCTCGTGTTTCTGCAGGTTGCTATTGCCTTTTCTTCCTCCTCCGCTCTTGCTCGTGTTTCTCAAGAACGCTGCTAGGACGATCTGTAGAGCACTAGGAGAGTTTCGTGACTTGTTGCAACCAAAAATCTTTTTGCCGATTCTCCTTATCGCTTCTCTGTGTTGTACCGAATCGCCGCTTGCTCTAGTACCGAATCGCCGCCGCTATTGTACCAGATCGCCGCCTGCTGTTGCTATCGAATCGATGCTTGCTACTTGCTGATCTTGTTGCTATTCCTCATTGCTATCACTGGTATTGTTGCTACTGTTGCGGCGTGCATTTTGGGTTCTTGTTCGCTCTTGTACAGGTACGCTACTATTCAAGTTGTCCACTCTGTACTCGATATGTTAAAATCTTCGTCTTCCTCCCTTCATCCTCTTTGTGGTCTTTGTTGCGGCCATGCAAACGCCACCAAAGCCACCAAAATCCTAATCTTAAAACCTTAAACCCTAAAAAATTTAAAAATCTTTTAAAATAAAAATAATAAAAAATTAGCGAGAGATTGCAAGGGGTGTGCGCGCACACCCCTTGAAACAATCAACCAAGTGAACTCCAATAAACATCCCATTTACTATATTAAAGCCATTTCAAACGTCGATACCCGCCTATGAGGATACCCGCCCATATTGATACCCGTCATACATTATAGTTACTTGCTTAAGAACAAGAAAAATGAAAACATTTAGCAACACATGATAGTAAAAATATTAATGTAGATATTGTAGAACTAACATCTTTCACATACAAATCGTTTGAGACTAAAAATATTACCTTCTTTTACGATTCCAAATTTCTAAAATTGTCTTCACATAAACAGCATTTAACCCTTGATCAAACGTGTTCACACATTTTGGTCAAGGAAAGAAAAAAAATACTATTTTCTACATAAAACCTATAGATCTTCATTTAAATTTTTTTTTTTTTCTAGCGAAAATTTTATGTGATAAATAAATTCTTATCAATCATTTTGGATTTTCATTCTAAAGCATGTTGAGTTCACAAAAGATTAAAATGTGGCATAAAATTTTGTCAAATAATTTCAATCTCGATCCTTTGTATATTTGTTTTGAATATGCTACACACCTTTTCCATGTCTAGAAATTGGTTTTAAGGTAACCAACATGATCATGCCAATCATGATTTTAAAGAAGTTAGACCTTGTATAGTGAATTTTTTTTAAGCCAAGTGAAATTAAAGTGTGCTAGACCACTAAATACAATTAAGCAAATGAATTATTCTTATGATTTCAAATGCTATAATATTTTAATCCTTCCGATGCATAGTAGCCTAAAAAATTTGGTGGCTTTATATCAATGTTTATTTTAAGATTCTAGGATTAGAAGTCTTAAATTTCACTCTAAAACTAGATTTTGAAGCCACTTTTTGATAGTGACAGATTTGAAGTGTTTCTTGAAGAATAATGGCCTAGGCTTTTCGGGGCTAAAGAGTCGTCAATCATAAAACAACTTCCACATGGAGTCATATTAGAATCAAAACAAACAAAATGGCCTATGTTTGTCTATATTCACATGAACCATGTGGTCGGATGGTGAATTTTGGTATAAGTTATCAATATTTTATTGAATAGAAATCAAAACAATTGTCAAATAGACTCTAAATTACACCATATTAACCATTATGATATTGTGTTCCAATGATGATCAGGTTGCCATGCCTCGCAACGTCGGAACCAACTGCAAAATCGACAAGACATGGGAGAAGCGGGATGGTGGATTGTAGAAGAGACCCCTCAAAGCCTTATTTGTGGATGACGCACCAACCTTTTAAAATAAGGGACCGTCGTCGTCGGCGTTAAGCAAGCGTTTTGGCGAGATTCAAGCAATTACTACCCGCCCATCGTCCGACATGATATATGTGATGTGTGTCACGATCTTTGATGAAGCAATGCGGAAGACTTTCTTTGTCGAGACAGCCTTCTTCTTTGCATCCATTCCGAATCTTTGCTTGCAAGTTAAGAAGGTCCGTGAAATTTCTCAATACCTTGCAGAAATTTTGGTCAATATCGCTCCCTGCAGACGCGTGTCGGGCGCAGGGAGATATGTCACATTGTCTAGGGTTATCACAGGAGGATGTGGCGCGCGCAATGGTTCTTATGGATGCCCATATTAAGACGAAGCATTACTAGAGGCGGATCCAACACACAACAACATCACAAGGTCCACCACCTGTAACCAGGAAGAGACGGATCCAATTCACCGTAGTTATGTTATTGGAAGTGAGTTGGATTACTGGCCCACTTCAGCAGATTGCACAATCATGCCCGTCCAGTATCGCGACTCATCGAGCCGCTTTGTAGGAAGTGTTCTCTCTATGTGGAAGAGGGCGTCCTTCAAAGCGGCCACGACGTGAGAGAGGCGACATAGCATCTGGTTCGGTGGGACGATCGTCGAATGTGGCTACAAGTGGTGCGAGGTCAACGGGCGAGGATCGAGGGCGCGTGGTAGGGGTAGTGGGTCTACAACCATGAGGTTTCCAAGCTCGGCGTGGAGCATCTCGCTATGTGCCGAGTTCTTGGCTGAATGTATCGGCGGTGGAGGACGAGTTTGAAAATATCGGACCAGGACGAAGAGGATTGAGTCGGAACCGAGGATGGCGTTGGAGGCCTCAACGTCAAGTAAGTTCCTAGCACCGATACCTCTGAAGAGAAAATTGCGAAAGGATCACTATGGGGGGACATTGTATTCGAGGTGAAGATCGACAAGATTATCCAAGTGGAGAGTCCTTTGACAAACCATCGGGTACTCTCTACAAAGAGAGTTAGAGAGGTTTATGACTTTATGAGACATCCGGAGAACAAGACTTGTGTGAAGCAAGTTGGTTCTTCGTCCGATCAATCATTGTGGATGTCACTCATCGACGATGGTGTGGTTCGGCGAGAAGAGGTGTCATTCCCCTCGAAAGAAAGACAACGAGAGTTCCAACGCATATTTGATCTGCACGGATTAGCGTCTATTCACGGTACAACACACTCTCGATTGTGTTGGCTTGAGAGAGGATCATTTGGGAGCCGGTGGATGGACAACACATAGTTGCGGCCTGCAATTTTTGCGAAGGAAGAGGTTGCCCAATACAAACTCTCACGCTTTGAGTTTGTTAACATCTTTGAAATGCGGGAGGCAACATTTGTCGATATCGATGATCCCGCATTGTACCTAAGCGAAGTCCGCGCGGGTCAACAAGAAGGAATGGAATAGGATAAAATATTCCACCATGGATGAGGACTTGAAAAGCTACGAGAGATTTGGGAGTTGTATGGGAAGCCCGATAGCTTGGTTCGTGCGGACGATGAACGCAGGCTAAAGCTGCGGTGTGTGTGCGGCTAATGCGGTCTGAAAGAACCTTGTTGAGGGCAACAAAGGTATAACAATCAAGAGGTTGGCAAAGCGGATCGCATGACTTGACCATTCAAATGCGTGGAATCCTCGGCGCGAGTGTTCTGAAGCTATCCTTCAAGTGTGCAAGGACTACGAAGATGGCTATCTCTTTTATAGCGAGGAAGAGGAGAAGAAGTGGAAGGCGTTTGCAGACAAGAACAACCTAGATCCTCTTGTGGATGTACGGGGCGTCGAGCGAATGACCGTAATTGGTTGAGGCCGCTCAATGTGGTTCCACGATCTGCTTATCTACGGCTAGTCAAGTCTTGTGCGGCTAAGCCGGTGGGGAGGACAACCGCAGAGCTCGACAATCATATTACTTTCACGCCATCAGGATGCGTCTAGGGATCCCCGTACTATTGCGGTGCGATTGACCGGATCACGGAGACAAAGCGGTCGCTAATATCACTCGTTGGTTAATGGTGTCCAACAAAGAGTCTTTCACCTAATTCCATGGAAGAGTTCTTCCACATATCCATGCGGAATTATTTTCCCGGGGCAAGGAAGCAAATTGATGCATTTGGCAAGGACTTGGCCAAAAGACACAAAAGCGCGCATGGGCTAAACCTACACGAGAGAAGGTGTCCAAGTTGGCGGGCAGACATAAGTGAACTTATTCCCACCTCCATCAAGGTTCACTATCGGGACATTGCAACAAGAACACATGGAGAAGTGGAAGCATCGGCCAGATGAAGGTGGTGCCACTACCCGTCACATGGAAGTGGGTGTTCTGAGTTCGAAGGCCAACTCGCATCAAAGACACCGGATCATCTTATGGTTCGAGCTTGGGAAGGATTATTTCATCCGATGTCCGTGATTGACACAATCGTCTTGTGGGTTGTTGATTGTCGGCGTGGTGGGGAAAGCGTGGAGACGGTCGCTTGGGAAGAAGAAGCGATTCACCAAAGTTATTGCACAATTGTCGGCATGGATGACGGCGTTGAACGATGGAACAAGATATTCTCTTTGTTACCACCAGCCGTGTTCTTGTGCCGAGTTGTTCGCGAAGCTCAAACTTCCCGGTGGCGGCTCAACGACATGGATGTTGGGCATTTGGCGCAAACTCGGTTGATCGAGTCTGCCCTCAACTTTCTGGCGGGGTGGTCGATTCACAATGCGGTGGAACCATTTGGAGGTGTTGTTGTTCATATGCAACACCCTGTTGATACTTCCCCAAACCGAATTATGTTTAAGGGACCGTCCCACTACCACTTGTATTTCACGATCAATGGAGTGAGACACATCAACCGTCGGAGGGTGATAGACTCGGCGATCGCCATCCGAGCTCTCTAGATCGGTGGATGCGTATTTGCCAATTGGTTGGGGTTTGGGCTGCGTATAACATTACAACGGCCATTCCGACAATCCTTCATGGAGGTTTCCATGGATCGGAGATCATTGTCATTGACGATAGCCTGGAAAGGCTAAACTTCTTGTATACAAAGTTGTTTGACAACTTCCAAGGACAATTTCGGATCCTCGAGATGACAGTGCAACAAGGAGCACCAGCGTTGGCATTTCCGGTGAAGATCCGATGAACATAGGTTCGAGGGAAGGCGGTAGTGACGAGGACGAGCTTGGAGATGAAGCGGATACTTCTATTCCAAAGACCATACACATTGGCAAATGTACGACGGTAGCGTGCGTGATGATGGATGTACCGCGCGCGATCATAACTCATGTGACGACGGGCTTCATTCGTCTGTGGAACCTAATGGCTTTGAGGAAGGATCGGAGATACGAGAGGTGGTTCTAGATACTCCAATTCAAACGAGACCAATGGTGCCATCCATTCCACAATCTACGGAATCAGCGGACACCATAGCTTTCAACGAGGCCTTTGCACCAATGATGACATTTAGAGACGGCTTCTACTATAACACCGATGGCATAAGGTACACTCGCCACGGTGAGCCGGCGCGATTCTGGCGTCGAGGAGTCTGCGTCCATCGATCTTGAATTCTATTGATCCCCATGTGTCGGCGGCGGCGATGGATCGTATGGTACATGAGGCCTATGAAGCGCGTCTGGTAGGACAATGGAGGAGGATGATTAGAGCATCAGAGATTTATAAGTAGCAAGTCAATATGATGTTTAGGTGGCATGTTAGGTTTGATTGATATGTTTGAGTAAAGTATGAGATGTTTGGTTATAGTATTATGCATGTTATATTATAGTATTTACTATCAGTTCCTAAAGTACGTTTATGAATTTTATGTATGGATTTTCATATAATATAGAGCGAGATGCTACATATTTTCTCGTTGAATAGCACATGTTGGCCTTTTATCTCTTATAAAAGTATGTCTATTGTATAAATGCCAAAAATAGTATATAAATGTCATATAGCAATGTACAACGTAGAAGTTCATAATCAAAATTGCATTGAATCTAAAAAGAAACACTATAGGAAGTTCAAGGACAAAATTGAATCTTTGAAATTCTTTAAATTTCAATTCTTGCACTCCAAGACGTGACGTTGTCCTTCATATTGATCCATTGGGATTTGTATTCCAAAAATTTATATGGTACACAAAATAATAAAATAGATGTTGGCAATATTTGAATAAAATAATTTGGTAGTATTTACAAAGCAATAAAACATGATTTAGCAACAAATTTGTTATTAAAAAAATACTATTTCTCGTTAGTTTAAGTTTAGTGCCTCCACATTTAAATTTTTTTTTTTGTGTGGAATTTTTGTTGTTTTTTTTCATTTTGGAGGAAAATGTTGTTGTTTTGACATGCCATTGAGTGCACTTGGCAAAGTGCATAATTGCTTAATTGCGTGTTATTGGGCCGAACACGTGAAATAATGCATGTTTTTGGGAAGTAGTTTCTCTTTCATTCACTAATGGATTTCAACTTTGTATGCCAGTTAGGATTCTAAATTGGATTTAGTTTTTGTGGTGAAAACCTTGAGTCCATGAAAGTTTGTGATAAAGTGCACGGGTCTAGTTTAATTTGGACATTTTTTAATTCATAAATATTGGGGCACTTTTCTCCATTGTTTATTTTATTTATAGATACGTGTTTTTGGCTAAAGTATTAGCTGAGATGTTTAAGGGCTAACTACTTGCCTTTGTTGTTAGGATGCTCAATACAAATAACTTGCAAATGTGAAGTGTTTATGTGAATAAGAATTGTTTTTTAGAGTGAAAACATTTGTATATTGCACTTGTAGTTATAAAAAAATATCCAAAACTACTATCCTTGAACACACACAACGAAATGCGTCAAAAATGAAGAGTTACACTAAGAATCTAAGATGATATTTGGTATCCAAAATTCAATTGATGTACAATCGCTAAGACTTTTTACTATTGATAAAAAACAAATAAAAATACCATATCAAAAAAGCTACCAGCTAAGTTTACAAAATTGCCTTCTTAAGAAGTGAAGATGGTTTTTTCTTCATAGAATATGTTCTATTAGCCCTTTAACGCGCCAAATGTAGAGAAGTGACATTTGGGATGGAAGGCAACAACTTTGAAGAGCCATAACTTCTTCATCTCAAGTCCGATTTGGATGAAATCACTTGGAGTAGGTCCCAAATTTTAGAGTCTAATTTGTTTACGTTGGATGTCTTGATTTGATGAAGCCTTCCTATCAAGAATAGTCTAATTCCTCTTGTTTCCATCTGATCGACTTAAACATCTATTTTCTACCGCATGATGTAAAAATAGAGTGACTTTAACCCCTCATTGTGCCAACCTCTATTTAGCCGAAAAGCACATTCTCAAAAGAAGTGCCGTAGATGAAAATGGAAATAAGATATTCACATTGTACAAACTTTATTTAAACTTGTTGTCGGTCATGTCGAACAAAATCTGAATCATGAGGCCTCATAGATTGTGAGGCCGTAACGTATTAGTATGTAAAAAAGGCTACATTTATCATTTTCATCATTTTCACTTTAAAGTGGAAATTCTACCAACAAAGCTACTCCAATAAGTAAAATTTTCAACTAGAAATTTGTTCCTATTCATTTCGCAAACCTCTAAATAATCTCTGAGTAATCTCAAGTGTTGAATTTCTCTTTGCAAATTAGTTGAAAAAAATGCATCAATGACTGCAAGGCTCACTGACACCAAACACATACTACAGCTCCAAAACTCGTCCAGCTGCGGATGACATGGCAGCCATGAGCCTGACATTACCAACATTTGGCTAAAACTCCAATCCACATAGACCTCCACGATGCAATAACTCATTGGATACTGTAGAAGTGCTTCCCTCCGATCAAATTATAGTATCGTTGACATTTAATGAGATCAATTCTGCATGGAAGAACCCAAAAATAACTCGTCAGGACAAGACCATGCTCAGCTGGTCGCCGATATCTATGAGCCTGTCGCTATATGAGCAAGTCAAATAGACTTGTATAGTGACATCTGTGAAGCTAGAAAAGGCGAAAACGGATTCAAATTCGAAGCGTGAGTAGGGGACAATCATGGCAATCGAAGGTCAACCAAGTTACTCTGTAGCAGGTGACGATTTATCGCTGCTTTTGAGTTGATGTCATCGAGCAGATGTTTTTTTTTTTTTTTACCACAAATGAAATTACTTTCATTGCATGAGAAAGAATACAACCCCAGCCACAAGTGGCCTGGGAAAAAAACAACAGATGTATTGTATTCAATCAATAATACAAAGAATGTATTGATTTGGGCGCTATTGTCTCCTGGAGATGCTCACCCTAGCAAGTTCATAATGCATCGAGACGTAATTGTTGGATCCATGCGAGAGACACAAACCATAAAGAGGGTCCGTTATCGACGGTAATCAGCACACTTGGTTGCGATCCATTGCACCATTAATTTCCAGTACCATTCATGCCAAGCCATGAAAAAGTGGAGGAATTTGTCATCGCCACGACGCCCTACTCAAACATTACAAGCCATTTCCAGTGCACAAAGACGTCGATCGTACCACCCAGCATGCATGCCTGTCGATGACTTCTCGTCTTCATGGATCCATTGCATGACCTAGTCCAGGTTCACTCATCCGGGTAATTCTTTCGTTGTATACCACGGTATGGTGAAAACTACTCGCTGCCTTGACACTTTTTTCACTCATAAGAGGTCCTTCGAATGTCTCCGACCAGCGCGTATAAAGCCAGCTGCATTCCGCGAGCGGATTCATCTTCCCACTCACTCTTCTCCTTCCTGTACGAGCAATCTCCCCTAGTACTAACATACCTTGCAAGGCATTCGGGAGTCATGGCGGCCTCGACGAGAAGTCTGGTTCTGTTGGGTCTGGTGATGGCCGCGTTCTGCGTGGCTGCTCAGGCCACATCCGTCGAGCCCCTGGGCACCGAGAAGTTGGGGTGTGGACTTGGGTGTGGGGCCGGGGTCTACTGGACTTGAAGGTGGGTGTGAACTTGAAGGTTGCACTGCAGATCAACCTGAAGCTGTGCCCCATCGACGTGAAGGTGTTCGTGGGCGTGAAGGGCAAGGCCGCGGTTTGTCCTGCCGGAGCTCTGACGGTGCTGAAGCCCGTGACAACGAAGTTGGTGGTGGCGAACGTGGTGTTGGTGAACTTGGAGCTTCTGGGGAAGAAGGTGGTGAAGGTACAAGTGGCGATTGACTTGAACAAGGTGAAGGTGAAGGTGATCGGCAACGTGGCACACATTGTGTTGGATGTGGTTGAGGACAAGAAGGAGCTGGTGGTGCTGTGCTTGGGAGTGAAACTGGCAGCCCTCGACATATTGAGCCTCGGCATCAAGCTATAGATAGATGTGAGCGATTGGAATGAATTCCAGACAGCTTTTTCTAGTGTGACCGTGCTGAATGATACTGATGCTGAACGACAAGCGCAAGCGGTTTGTAGAGACCATCGGTTAGGATAGGAAGATTGTGTGATAGAGGGGGTGAACAAGAGGACTGCACAGTAATTGCATTGCTACATAGTTTGCAAGGGCGAGCGAGATGATAGTCCAGATGAAGAGTGTATATGCAATACTGATTCAGTTGGGAGTCCGTGAATTCTGGGTAACTGTTTAAGTGTACTATTTAAGTCAATACTCTGTTTCAAGATCAATCGTGTGTCATGTTCTCCAGTTTGCTTGCATTTGATGCATGACTGTCTGAACATCGTGTTTGTTGTTACGACAACCAATGCTTCTTTCCACCCTTTTGTACGTCGTCATGACGTTGCTTATTCGCAACAGTACCTCACCTTAGTCAGTAGAGAGAGCCAAGGGATCGTTGTACTTTTGCGTTAGAATGATCGTGGATGAGCGATGACTGAGAGCCACGTGACTTTCAGAAATTTTTGTTGTTCTGATTGATTCCAAAACCAGGTCCGATACATTCGCGCGGTACCTTGAAATTTACAGTAAGATGTCAATATTCATTTTACTGACAATTTTATGAGGCGATCATACAACTCGTACCGCAAAACGTCACAAAATGTCAAATGTGCACTTAAAGGAGCACCAATTTAGAGGAATATTGCCGGTTTCAAGGAATTGTAATAGAAAGTTCTACAGAATGTTGCATCTCACATTCAAATTGGCTATGGCTAATTTGGTATTGCTTCGCCTTGATGTTCGACATATTTTTATTTAGGCAATTAAGGATATCATGGGTTTCATGGACATAAACTATTAGAAGAAGATGATGTCAACAAAATTATTCATCCAAAATCATGTATAAGCAGGTATGTTCACGTAATTTTGAATCTTCTTTGCGCCCATCTCTACCTTTTACGCCTTGGTTTAGACCATTCTCAATTATCTCGTCACCTCGGCCCGCGAATGGCAAAAAGCGGGCATAGGGCTTAAGCTTTGCTCCAATGGCGGTGGGATAGCGGCCTCCAGGCTCCAGCTTCCCTCTTCATCCAAAGCATAGCATGGTTTAGAAAATAAAATTCAGTTGCCGTGGAATCCAAGCTCCAGATGGACCTCTTCGTCAAAGGTGATGATGGCAAACCTAGATGGGTGGTAGGTTAAGGATCGTTCAGTAGGTGTATTTGAGACAGTGGCCGGGGCTGTTGGCAAGTTGTCCATTGGCCCTTCCTCCCCGTAAAAACTCACTAGTGCGTATATGTAACATCAATTGATACGGTCTACACTTTAGTATAACCCTTCCCTCTATAATTAGCAATATTTGTGCTCAATGAGTGAGTATAATTTGGGCATTTTTGTCAATTACCTTAGTTTAGGATAGAGTGTTAGGTTATAGAGGGCTATTAATCTGCCATATTTTAGTCACTAAAGCATAATTTATAATAATCTAGTAATATAGCTACCTAGTGGCGACTTGATAAGGTGGTTTTGGTTTATAAATGTCTTTACTTGTCCCCATTTAGTAATTACTTGTGTTTGTCTTAGTTTGAGAGAGAATATAAGAGGTATAGGCATTTAGATAGATGATACTTCCGCGTAGACTGATTGATGAAACTTGGAACTAATAAATGGACGTAGCTTTTTATGCTAAGGAGAGTGTTTTGACTGTTAAGACTCTCTCTTTTGTGTGTGTGCGCTAGCTTAGATGTTTGTAGGGTTGTAGCTATGGAAGATTGAGTTTTGTTATCTAGCATGGAGAAAACATTCAAGTAGGATATGTCGAATTGTTGTACGTGAGTGTGATTGTGGATAGGTAAGGTCGTAAGTTAGTGTAGAAGATAGGAGAGAGTTGGGTGCTGACTTTGGAGAGTTATGACGTTCAACAAGCGATAAATTTAATAGTGCCCTTTGTAGAAGAGGAGCGTCTTGAAGTCTGCTTTCCAAAAAGTCCAAGCTTCTAATCATAGGAGTGTGAAAGAGGGATTTATGACGATTCTTCTAAAGGGACTAGACCAACTTGCGGCAAACGGCGAGACTCAACACTACTGACTTTGTATAGCACACAATTCCTGGAAGAAGACTTAGTATGTATGCGTGCCTTCAAGCTCGCTTTCTAAAAAGCCTAAGTTTATTGTCGAATAGAGGAGGGGCAGTCATTTGAGTGGAGATGTGTTTGTTCAAGCGGCACATTGGAAGACGTAATTTCAATTGAGGCGTCATAACTCAAGATCCAGGAGATACCTAGAGAGGGACTTTTATATCTCACAGCCTCTTTAAGTTTTCTTTCCAAGTGGACCAAGTTCACCTTCAGCAAAAGAAAACACTACTAGAAAAGAGGAGGGTTTGCAATGTTAGAAACATTGCTTTTTGTGTGCAAACATTGCTTCCTTGGGCAATGTATTGGGGCATGCTTTAGCACCATTTCCAAGAAAATAAGCAATGTCTTCAACCTAAAATGTACCATTTAATAAATTTGAGGTTGAAACATTGCTTATTTTCTTGACGGTTAACTACTTGTTTGTTGTTAGGATGCGCAATACAAATGACTTGCAAATATGAATTGTTCCTCTGAATAAGGATTGTTTTTCACACTAACGACATTTGTATATTGCACTTATAGTTATAAGCAAATATCCAAAATTACTATTCTTAAACAATAAACACACACCCAATCAAATGCGTCAAAAAGGAAGAGTTATACTAAGATGATATTTAGTATCCAAAATTCAATTGATATACAACCCCTAAGACTTTTTACAATTGATTAAAAAAATATTAGCTAAGTTTACAAAATTGCCTACTTGAGAAGTAAAGACGGTACTTTCTTTATAGAAAATGTTCTACTAGCCCCTACATGCGCCGAATGTAGAGAAGTGACATTTGGGATGGAAGGCAACAACTTTGAAGAGCCATAACTTCTTCATCTCAAGTCCGATTTGGATGAAATCACTTGGAGTAGGTCCCAAATTTTAGAGCCTAATTTGTTTACGTTGGATGTCTTGATTTGATGAAGCCTTCCTATCAAGAATAGTCTAATTCCTCTTGTTTCCATCTGATTGACTTAAACATCTATTTTCTACCGCATGATGTAAAAATAGAGTGACTTTAACCCCTCATTGTGCCAACCTCTATTTAGCCGAAAAGCACATTCTCAAAAGAAGTGCCGTAGATGAAAATGGAAATAAGATATTTGCATTGTACAAAATTTATTTAAACTTGTTGTCGGTCATGTCGAACGAAATCTGAATCATGAGGCCTCATAGATTGTGAGGCCGTAACGTATTACGGTACTAGTATGTAAAAAAGGCTACATATATCATTTTCATCATTTTCACCTTAACCCTTAAGCGCCCACAATGTCGTTTTTCGACATTCTGGATGTGAGGCTCCATCTTTGGTGCACAACCCCGCTTTCATCCCATCGATTTTTCATCCGTCGTTTTTTTTGCCAAACTCCTCTGCGGGTTTACTTTACTCCCTCCTTGGGTAAATAGTAAAAACCTCGATCCTCAATTTGTGAGAGTGGGCGAAAGAGATTTTTCATGAAAGTTTTGGTGATGTGATCTTCACCCCTTTTTTGCATGGATCTTGAAATCCATAGCTCCAAATGGCATGCAACTTGGCGGTCAAGCTAAATGCCATGCTCCAAAGAAGATCCTACGGTTGGATTTTCCATTTTCATCTTTTATTTGTTTTTACGCACTTTTGAAAAAATCAGCGTTATTTCCAACTTTTAGGAGCTTCACCCCCCCCCTTGGGCGTTTAGGGGTTAAATTGGAAATTCTACCAACAAAGCTACTCCAATAAGTAAAATTTTCAACTAGAAATTTGTTCCTATTCATTTCGCAAACCTCTAAATAATCTCTGAGTAATCTCAAGTGCTGAATTTCTCTTTGCAAATTAGTTGAAAAAAATGCATCAATGACTGCAAGGCTCACTGACACCAAACACATACTACACCTCCGCAACTCGCCAGCTGCGGATGACATGGCAGCCATGAGTCTGACATTACCAACATTTGGCTAAAACTTCAATCCACATAGACCTCCACGATGCAATAACCCATTGGATACTGTAGAAGTGCTTCCCTCCGATCAAATTATAGTATCGTTAACATTTAATGAGATCAATTCTGCATGGAAGAACCCAAAAATAACTCGTCAGGACAAGACTATGCTCAGCTGGTCGCCGATATCGATGAGCCTGTCGCTGCATGAGCAAGTGCAAGTCAAATAGACTTGTGTAGTGACATCTGTGAAGCTAGAAAAGGCAAAAAGGGGTTCAATTTCTGAGCTTGAGCTAGCAGGGGACAATCATGGCAATCTAAAGGGGCCTTCTCACCAGTGGACAGGGAAGAAGGGGAGTTAGGCGCTTAACTCTGACGAGACTAAAAAAACCCGAACGTGTTCAGACGGGCATATTTACGAATGGGATATTTCGGATGGTATGGGTACATAGCTGGGGTTGTATGGAGTGGGGCTTTCGCATCAGGGTGATTCCGGAGCACCGTATTACCGACAGGTTCGAGTGGATGTCAAATCGAGGAAGTGGCTGCTCGAGTTTGGGTGGCGGGCAGTTGGACGGGCAGGTTTGGGGGGTTCGGGCAGGGCATTCGAAAGTTTACTCCCCTTCCTCGCTCAACGTCTGTATTCCGATTTTTCTCGATTGACTACGGGAGTGTACTCGATTCCGGTGGCATTGCGTTGTCGAGGTAAGCAAAGGGCTGGTGTTCGCAAATGTTTTTTGAATTGATTTTGAATTGAATTAATTGTCGAAGTGCTTTGGAATGTAAACTGATCGCGTACTGTGGCTGTGCACATCTTGTAGGGCGGCAAGTTTCCAATTGCGGTAGACGACGTGGTGTCACCTGCTTGTACTGTCTCGCGTACACCAACACGCGGCACTATGCTCCTACAAGGTAAGTGCACTCCCCGGTTGCGTTTGAAGGAAGTAGTGTCCGCTTCAGTCTGATCGCCACACTGCTTTGAATGGACGGAGTCTGTGCATGAATTATTCCGGGGTTGGGGTTAGGGTTTCCTGCGGTGCTCTGCGTTCTATTGTTCGAAGTAGCTATGGATCAGAGGGTTGATCCTAGAAATGTAGCTTTTTTTTTGCCGTCGCTTGTTCTGTTATTACAGAATGTAGTTGACATCATGTTCCGACCTGGGGAGAGTATTCCACCGGATGAGGGGGAGGGCGGTGTTGATGTGGGGCATGTTCACGATACGCTTGTGAATTTGAATACCATTGTAGCATGTGTTCTCCACGATTTTAGAGTTGTTCATGTTGCTACTTTGTTGAACGAGGAGTTGAGTTGGTGGGTGATGCCCCGCTCAACTTCTTGGTTTTCCCGATTCGTGCTCCAAGAGTACGACAATAATCGGTGGCTGGAGAATTTCAGACTCACAAAAGCCGCAGTCTTTAATCTTACAAACCTGTTACGTCCTCACATCGAGAGACAGAATACCCGGTATCGGCTTGCTGTTCCCCCCATCGTTTGTGTGGCTTGCACTCTCTTTAAGTTATGCCAAGGTGCTAGTCTACTCATTTGTTCTGAATATTTTGCTATTGGAATGAGTACCACATCTGGGATTATCCGAGATGTGGTGAAGGCAATTAACAATGAACTGAGGGGGGAGATTAGCTGGCCAACGGGAAATCGTCTACAGCTCACGATGGCTCAATTCAGAGAATTTTCTGGGCTACCGGGGATAGTTGGTGCCATAGACGGTACTCATTTCCATATTCGCAAGCCAAACGATTCGCCAAAAGATTACTTCTACTTCAAGAGTGGGGGATTCACGATGCAGTGTCAGGCAGTAGTGGACAGGAACAAGAAGTTTATTGATATCAATGTGGGGATGCCTGGGAGCACAAACGATGCGAGACAGCTCAGGAGATCCATGCTATACCGCAGGGCCACTTCCACAGCATTGTTCGATCCAGCTGACTCAATCGAGGGATTCGTTCCATACCTTATAGGTGACAAGGGTTTCCCAATTTTTCCCTGGCTCATAACGCCGTATCGAGACTTACCCGGGGTGCGCCGGTCGGTCCAGGAGTCGCTTTTCAACCGCAGGCTCTCTCGAGCAAGGAGTGTGGTAGAGAACGCCTTTGGTATACTTAAGCAAACTTTCAGAGAACTTCATTCAGCGTCAGATTTACACGTGACGATTCTCCCGGATGTCGTCGTATGTTGCTGTATATTGCACAACCTTCTTCTTGACCAGACCGCGGAGGAGGTAGATCGACTGCTTGCGATGCTTCAGCGCGAGGGGATGGCCCCCGCCGTGGACGACCATTCCAGGCAGGAGAGAGAAGCAGAGGATGGCCTCCCCCCTGACGAGGTTCAGGGCGAAGCCAAACGAGCACGCTTGGCAGCGTTCCTGGTTCAGGAACACGCCTGACTAATGCTTCGATCATTCATACAACATGGGGGGGAGGGTGAAAGAGCCCCTGCAGATGAAAGGCGGCGAAGTACTTTCGAAGCTCTTCGTCATCGTGTATGTACCTGCACAACACAGCCATGAAAGTTGGTATCCTGCTCTAGTGAATATCATTGCACAAACTGCACTTAAAATCAGTGCCGACTTACTTTATGTTAATTCTTCCAAATGCATCGGACGTTGGATCCACACCCTGCAAGATCCACAGAAATGGTGTGGGTTTATAGATATTCCTCATGCAATTGTAAGTAGAGACCCTCGAGCCTAAAGCTTACAAAGCCGAGCTGGTCTTCCACATGTAAGAGGTGAAATACATTATTCGGGTTGTGATAAGATACAAGGCTAAAATGGGAGGGAATCGGACCTGAGACAAGCATGGAGGGTTGTCATCGAGAGAATGGGGTTTGCACATGAAGGTAACAAAGGACGAAGAATCCTGCTTGGCACAATTATTCATACAGTATGGGGGGAGGGTGTTGTTGGTGGGGGGTTTGGGTGGGGAGGGTGGGGGGAGTGGGTTTGGGGATTTCATAGCTAGAATATTTTAGGGGAGTTCATACCAGAGTGACTGGACAGGGAAAATGGGAGGGTTTCGGGATGGGCAGCGGGATCATTAGTTTGGCTATGCGGTATGACACTGCAGGGTTCAAGGCGAGGGCGTTAAGGGAGGTGCACACGCTGTGGTTCTTCACCATCCGAAATGCCTATGGTGTGGGTGGGCGGGGATATACAGCATACGCCAATTCAAGTACACAGGTTCGATTTATTTCTGCTCCTCCGTGTTTATTGTATACTTGAGTTCGCTAGTTCTTACGGGGATATTAGAAGCTCAATATGTATAGGCTACGATACAAATAGGAGAATCCGTTCTTTTTTTTCCCCCTGTATGGGGGCATTCTAAATGAATAGTAATGTGCACTAATTGACTGTATGGTTCACAGGTTTGCGCATGACGCCGGAGACTTTAGAAGGAGCGGAACTCCAAGGTACAATTACAAATACCAGCTGTACTATTTGTTTAAAACATAAATCATGGTGTATCAGTTTTATTAGCATAGGAAGAGTAGAAAACGGGAACGGAGACGACGAACAAGTCGTTTTTTTTCCCCTGTAACCAGGGATATTACTAACTGTCCAGCAGTTCAGAAATCAACTCAACATTCGCACGATCACATGCGTAGGAGTTTGATATGCTGATGATAGATACTGTGGGGAAGGGAATGTTAAAGTAGAACAAGAAATAACAGACATAAAAAACCATCAACCAATCATGCGGTACTGGCTAGCATGTTAGTGGATGTGTACACCATGCGGAATATGAATCTCTGAGTCGACCCTTACTCATGTGCTCATGGTTGGTCTGGCCCTGCAGGACCGGCATCACCCTCAGGCGTCGACGGTGTCGCAATGGGGGGCTGTGTCTCAAGTGGCACCCCCGGAGGAGTCATAGAAGCAGGATTCGGTGCGGCAGTAGTGACGAAACTACGCGAAAATGCAGTAGCCAAGTTTGCGATAGCTTGCACGACCATTTGTTGGTTCATCAGGCCTAGCCTCGTGTGTTCGTGTGCAATCCTCGTGTTCTCCAGTTGTTGGCGGTCCCTCTCCCGCTTGTACTCGAGCTGTTCTTGAAAGTGTCGGGTGTGCACATCCAGTTTTTCCTTCTCAGTTTCTCGCTGTGTATCATTAATGTCTTTCAGTACCTGCACCATTTTCTCTGCGCTTTTGGTAACCCCCTCAGCTAACATACTTGTCTCCACTGTACGTTTCTTCTTATGTCCTGTACTACCCATATTCTTTCTAAGTTCCGCAGCTGCAAAAGTAGCAGTACTCGAGAGCACATGAATCTCCTCAGGTCGCCTGCCCTGTCGGGAAACCGGAGGAACAGAGCCCGCGGGTGCCGACACCCCTGCTGCAACATTCACTCCCGGCATTGCCGAGGTGGAGGGATGGCCCCTGGGGTGTTCATGAGGTGTGCTGCCCCCCGAAGGCGGAGCATTCAAGTCCATCTCCTCTATAATTCGACGTGGACCTCGGAAGGGAAAACGATTGCCCCCCACATCTACATGTGATGTGGTATGCGGCTGATGACCGGGAAATTCCCTCTCCTGGCCTCTCGAAGTCTGCCCCCGCTGGCTCTGAGCTGCAGACACCGCGGGGGAGTCGTTCGATGTCAGCGGGATCGGGGAGTTGATGCCCCCGTTCCTTGCAGACCACGACTCTTCCGCCACTCCATGTTGCTCATCCAGGTACAAGGAATTCTCCTCAAGCTGGGGGGGGGTTGTAATTCCGGTCATCTGGATCCATTGTGTCTCGCCCATGTGGGGGGTTCATGGTCGCTTTGGTCCTCATCCACTCAGCCATGTTTCGATAAACGACTGCGTGAAATGATTTAGGTAGTTTGTGAAGCTTTTTTTCCTCGGCTGTGATGCCATTGAAGTACTCTTCTTCATTCATGCCTGTCCGAGAGTGATAATCCCAAATCCTCTTAAAGTCTCCGAGCAATGTAGACCACTTGTATTTGCAGGCATCACGATCCCTGATAACGTCCCCATCTCCCTTCCCGGCGTTGAGAATGTGTGCGATTTTTCCCCATTTCCCCAGCTCGGGGACCATTAATTCCCGAGCGTCGTGGACGCTGAGCTCATCTAAATACTCGGTGCGTTTGGCCTCTATGAGGGCTAGGATTTCGACCTTCGACCAGTTCGGGTCGCGGACACTCCTGGTTGATGGACCTCCCTCGTCGTCGGCCACTCTGGTCCTTTTCTGTCCTCTCGCAGCCGGGCGTCGTAGCTGCGAGCCCTGTGAACCCTGACTGTCTGCAACACATGTTGGTCATCAGAATTCAATGTTAGAGGCTATTGAATTTAAGGTTCATGGATTCGAACTTGGGCGTCGGAGGGTTCCCTTCTGTGTGTGCAGGATGTTGGCCACGGCTGATGTGCCGGTCAGTGAAGGAGCAGGAGCATTTAACAGACCGAATACTCTAAAAGTGGTTTGGTGCCGGAGAATGCTTACAATGCTTCGATCTTGGAGGGAATGCTCGAAACTGGCGCTCTTGGCCTCAAGGTTAGCAACAACAACACAAACATCACATGATAAATTCTCGTAAGGAATGAGAACCGAAACTGACTGTGAATGGAATGGTTGTTGCAGTCGTTCATGTGCCCGTCAGGAATCAATGACTTCCCCGCAACTACGGCGAATCACATCAAGGTGAGCAGGACTTGATCATGCAATCAATACATTCCAGTGTTTCCTTCATTGCTTTCGAGCGGCACATTCAGATACGTTGAATGAGCTTTTTCTTGAATGCGGCATGTTCATTCCTTGAATCGGGGACAAAATAGAGTTCTTTTGCTGTTTGTTTACTGAAACTGATAAACGAACGATCATGATGCTGTCCATGAGTTTAGAACTACACTATTACTACAGAAAGTCTTCACATGTTGAACAGTAACATTGCATGGTACTGTAGCAGTCTGGACTCAACCTGCGGACTAACCATGCTGATGTCCAATCCCTCGCAAGAATTTAAATTTTATTCAACTTTTCTCTCATGAATCTTCCGTGACTGACTCGACCGTCGATGAACTGATGGGGTGGATGTGCAGGAGGACCAACCCTCTGGCTACATATTCACCCACGTTGCACAAGGACCCGGAACATAACTGAACATGTATTGCTGCAACAGGTAAGCAGCGGCCCTCTACAATTTACTCTGAACCCCTTTCATGGAAGCAGAAATGCATGCAGTAGCGCCTAAATTCTCATGGAACCATCTACTGTTCATACATTTCCATGCACTAAAAGAGAAATGGAACAATGAATGAAGGAACTCACTTTGTTGCATTGGCTCTGTTGGCAGGTTCCCTTGGGAGGCCACCATTTGAAGATGTGTGTCGAAGGCAGAAGAATTCAACTACGGAACAGGACGTTACTACACAACAAGAACCGTAGTACTAGAAAAACATCGTAGTGAGTACATAGAATCGAGAGTACACAGTGATAGAGTAGAGAGCCCAAAATCGCAGTGGAAAATGAACAGTAGTTCCTGTATATGAGTTCCTTATGCCGCCGTAAAGAAAACCATCTGAGGGGCAGTAATCCTGGGGAGGCACCCCGGGCAGCGTCAAACATGCCGAAGCTCGTTACTGACCGCGATAAAAACTCGGTTCTTACAACCCACTTACTAGACGTCCATCCGACGTCGTCCATACCACCGCCTGTAATCCTGGAAATGTACTATAAATGGAAAGTGACCAAGTTCCGGAACACCTTCGTGCCACCGTCTTGACAATGTCTTGCCACCGTTGCTAAATTCTTACCTCTTCCCTGCCACATCGACCCGTGACTAGGTTCGGGCGCTAACTACTTCTGCTGGTGTGAATGCCTCATTCCATACCTACGCTCAACCTCTGTCGTTAACTCACCTGGACCTCCGAGTGGGAAGGGGCCTTAAGGTCAACCAAGTTACTCAGATGTTACAGGTAACGACTGATGGCCTGGGCACACCGGGCAATGGTTCATGGCAGCTACCATGGAGGCACCCTAGAATCCGTGGGGACCTCCCAAGGCCATTTTTGATAATTTTGAATTCAAATTTGAGGTCTACGACCCCGAGTTACTCTTGGAAGCCCACTCCTTGGCATTTAACCCTTAAATGCCCAAGCAAGCCCGAGGGGCTTGATTCGAACAGAATCTTCCATGTAGCTCTCAATGTACTCAACTTTACACTAATATTTTGATGTCAAACTGGTCACCTTCTTCCGATGCATTCAAATAGTGAAATTTTAGAATTCAAATTACAATTTGTATGAGTGATTTTGTGCTTTGTAAGGATTGTGGTAGGTAGGTTGGGGTTGTACATAACCTTGGAGGAGGTTGCAAGCTCATCATTGATTGGTCCATTCATGATGCCCAAGTTTAAAAAGTGCACTATTCATGATGCCCAAGTCCAAAAGATGTTGTGATCCAATTTTGGGCTCCCGCTTTAGACCCCATGGGCGTTTAAGGGTTAATGTCTATACATCAAAAAATTAGGGGGCTCATTACCCCTCCTCCATCCTCCTTGGTAGCTGCTACGAACGCTCACCCGGGCACACCAGGGTTTGCAGCCCAGCCAGCATGGCTATTGGGCTGGAACCCCTGCTGGGCCGGTGTGACCCTGTGTCAGCAGGCCGGTTCAGTAGGGGCTGCGACAAAAAGGGAGGTAGCCAGCCTCCAAAAAAATTTCAAAATTTCAAAATTTTAAATTACAAATTTTAAAGAAAAGAGAAGAAAAAAACATTTTTAAAATAAAAAAAAATAAAAAAATAAAAAAACAGTGCCCGCTACGTCGGCGGGGGCTCGAGTCGGGCAGGGAGGCCCCCTGCTGGAGGCAAGGCCCTGCCTTACCACCAGCACCTCCAGCAGTCCCAGCAGGGGATCTGGAGCCTACTGCCCCGCCCCAAATGCAGGGCTGGGGTTTTGGCCCTGCTAGGGCTGCTGGAGGGCCGGTATGCCCTCACCATGATTAGTGGTTTTCGTAGTTGATGGTAAAATGGATCCTATTGGTATTGTGCATGAAAGCAGCAAGCAACATGTCATTCACAGGACGCTTCTAGGGTGGAAGCATGCTAGGGTGGACCAAAAAGTACGTTACGCCTTCAAGATATTGTGAATTTGCATGTTCAAAGGCCGCACTTAGACCCCTCCACATTCTAAAGTACTAAGGTTTTTATAGAATATGGTAAAAGAAGTAATGAATTGTACCAATCACTTAACCATTTCTTTCAAAAACATGTGGAACATTATTCTATTTGCATTTTTTGTTTTTCAGAGAAGTACGTTACGGTCTGTAACAAAACACACAAAGTACTAAAGTTTTGGTAAAATTAAATTGCAAACTACTGCAAAAATTATATGGTTAAAGAGAGCACCTTTTTATGTTGAACATGTTGCATCAATATCTCCCAATAACTCATTCTTTCCTTACTATTTTTACTGGTCAAAGTACAAAATATTTGACATTATGTAATTTAGTCAAAAATTAGAAATTTTTGTTGGATTTTTGTGTATTCTATCATATTAATATAATCCACAAGTGGGCAATGTTACCAACTAATATTATTTGGCACAAAAGGCTACTTTTAAGAAATGCAAGAAATTCAAGATTTAGTACTTTGGTTGTACTCGTAGTACTAATATTAAAAACTTTCGACGGACGTGGCTATAATTATCGTGACTTTTATCATTAGTCCACAATTGCAAATAGAAGTTCCCATGATTCTCTCTAATTTCCCATACTTTTAGCAGTTAGTGCTTCTTGCATTCTATGTCAATTTACGTTTTTAGATTTTCAGTACCTAATGTACCTAGCAAAATTAGGCATTTTAGAGGCGTTGACTTTGGTACTTTTGGGTACAAAATAGTTGGCCGTAAGTGTCCGTAAGTGTGCCACCCTACCACGCTTCCACCCTCTACTGGATGCATTTGAACGACGTTAGTCTTCAACGAATATCGTGTTCTTTTCTTCATCTGACTATCCTTGGTATCATAATTGCAACGCTAGACGCTTCCTCTTTCGAAAGCGCTGGTCATATTCCAACAACGACCACTGATAACGAATAATTTGTGAAAAAAATTGATGGTTCACCATTGAAGATACATCGGTTTATGACTATGCGATTAAAACCAAGTTCCGATCACATGTCCTATCTAGAACTGATTGATAAGATTGAACCTAGAGCTAAACCTTCTAAGACATTCCTTGAATTCCACTATCACCGACCAATCTTTACATAAACGAAACGAAACTAGTTAGCCATATTCAATGGAACCTGCATGCACCATCTTATCAAGGCTTAGTTGAGGTGTGATTTGATGTCATCGACCAGATGTGCTGTTTTTCGATTAGTAATATTTACATTCACTGTTAAATAAAGAAAGACAAACAAAAACGTTCTGGTTTGCGCGCTATTGTCACCTGGAGATGCTCACCCTAGCAAGTTCATGATGCATCTCGTAATTGTTGGATCGATGCGACAGACACAAACCATAAAAGGTCCGATATCAACGGTAATCAACACACTTGTTTGCGATCCATTGCACCATTAATTTCCAGTACCATTCATGCCAAGCCATGAAAAAGTGGAGGAATTTGTCATCGCCACGACGCCCTACTCAAACATTCCAAGCCATTTCCAGTGCACAAAGACGTCGATCGGACCACCCAGCATGCATGCCTGTCGATGACTTCTCGTCTTCATGGATCCATTGCATGACCAAGTCCAGGTTCACTCCTCCGGTAATTCTTTTCGTTGTATACCACGGTATGGTGAAAACTACAGACTCGCCGCCTTGGCATTTTTTCACTCATACGAGGTCCTTCCAATGTCTCCGACCAGCGAGTATAAAGCCAGCTGCATTCCGCATGTGGATTCATCTTCCCACTCACTCTTCTCCTTCCTGTACGAGCAATCTCCCCTAGTACTAACATACCTTGCAAGGCATTCGGGAGTCATGGCGGCCTCGACGAGAAGTCTGGTTCTGTTGGGTCTGGTGATGGCCGCGTTCTGCGTGGCTGCTCAGGCCACATCCGTCGAGCCCCTGGGCACCGAGAAGTTGGGGTGTGGACTTGGGTGTGGGGCCGGGGGTCTACTGGACTTGAAGGTGGGTGTGAACTTGAAGGTTGCACTGCAGATCAACCTGAAGCTGTGCCCCATCGACGTGAAGGTGTTCGTGGGCGTGAAGGGCAAGGCCGCGGTTTGTCCTGCCGGAGCTCTGACGGTGCTGAAGCCCGTGACAACGAAGTTGGTGGTGGCGAACGTGGTGTTGGTGAACTTGGAGCTTCTGGGGAAGAATGTGGTGAAGGTACAAGTGGCGATTGACTTGAACAAGGTGAAGGTGAAGGTGATCGGCAACGTGGCACACATTGTGTTGGATGTGGTTGAGGACAAGAAGGAGCTGGTGGTGCTGTGCTTGGGAGTGAAACTGGCAGCCCTCGACATATTGAGCCTCGGCATCAAGCTATAGATAGATGTGAGCGATTGGAATGAATTCCAGACAGCTTTTTCTAGTGTGACCGTGCTGAATGATACTGATGCTGAACGACAAGCGCAAGCGGTTTGTAGAGACCATCGGTTAGGATAGGAAGATTGTGTGATAGAGGGGGTGAACAAGAGGACTGCACAGTAATTGCATTGCTACATAGTTTGCAAGGGCGAGCGAGATGATAGTCCAGATGAAGAGTGTATATGCAATACTGATTCAGTTGGGAGTCCGTGAATTCTGGGTAACTGTTTAAGTGTACTATTTAAGTCAATACTCTGTTTCAAGATCAATCGTGTGTCATGTTCTCCAGTTTGCTTGCATTTGATGCATGACTGTCTGAACATCGTGTTTGTTGTTACGACAACCAATGCTTCTTTCCACCCTTTTGTACGTCGTCATGACGTTGCTTATTCGCAACAGTACCTCACCTTAGTCAGTAGAGAGAGCCAAGGGATCGTTGTACTTTTGCGTTAGAATGATCGTGGATGAGCGATGACTGAGAGCCACGTGACTTTCAGAAATTTTTGTTGTTCTGATTGATTCCAAAACCAGGTCCGATACATTCGCGCGGTACCTTGAAATTTACAGTAAGATGTCAATATTCATTTTACTGAGAATTTTATAAGGCGATCATGCACCTCGTACCGCAAAACGTCACAAAATGTCAAATGTGCACTTAAAGGAACACCAATTTAGAGGAATATTGCCGGTTTCAAGGAATTGTAATAGAAAGTTCTACAGAATGTTGCATCTCACATTCAAATTGGCTATGGCTAATTTGGTATTGCTTCTCCTTGATGTTCGACATATTTTTATTTAGGCAATTAAGGATATCATGGGTTTCATGGACATAAACCATTAGAAGAAGATGATGTCAACAAAATTATTCATCCAAAATCATGTATAAGAGCTTCTCCAGCGGAGACTCTGGGAGGCAAGAAAACGGGAACCTGCTGTCAAACTCATAAAAATGAATCGCACCGTCAACTCTGCAACGGTACCGTGAAACTCGGACTCGGCCAAGGAGGCATAGGGCACGGCCAAATTTCAAGATATGCAGAGCTCTGTACGCCGCACTTGATAGCTGGTCAAAGCGAATTTTCCTCGCTTTTGCAGCTGGCAGCCGACGATGGCAGTAGCAGGGGAGCCGTTTAAGCTGTTGGAGCGTCCGATGTCAGCGATGGTGTCGGGAGGATTGTCTAATGTCTGAGCTCCGGTGGGTGTGATGGCACTGGCCCGAAAAATATGGCCTCTGCCACTTTCCGCGAGCTCCGAGGGAGGCTCTGGTAGAGCCATTTCCCAGTGGCACCGTTGGAGATGCTCTAAGCAAGTATGTTCACGTAATTTTGAATCTTCTTTGCGCCCATCTCTACCTTTTACGCCTTGGCTTAGACCATTCTCAATTATCTCGTCACCTCGGACCGCCAATGGCAAAAAGCAGGCATAGGGCTTAAGCTTTGCTCCAATGGCGGTGGGATAGCGGCCTCCAGGCTCCAGCTTCCCTCTTCATCCAAAGCATAGCATGGTTTAGAAAATAAAATTCAGTTGCCGTGGAATCCAAGCTCCAGATGGACCTCTTCGTCAATGGTGATGATGGCAAACCTAGATGGGTGGTAGGTTAAGGATCGTTCAGTAGGTGTATTTGGGACAGTGGCCGGGGCTGTTGGCAAGTTGTCCATTGGCCCTTCCTCCCCGTAAAAACTCACTAGTGCGTATATGTAACATCAATTGATACGGTCTACACTTTAGTATAACCCTTCCCTCTATAATTAGCAATATTTGTGCTCAATGAGTGAGTATAATTTGGGCATTTTTGTCAATTACCTTAGTTTAGGATAGAGTGTTAGGTTATAGAGGGCTATTAATCTGCCATATTTTAGTCACTAAAGCATAATTTATAATAATCTAGTAATATAGCTACCTAGTGGCGACTTGATAAGGTGGTTTTGGTTTATAAATGTCTTTACTTGTCCCCATTTAGTAATTACTTGTGTTTGTCTTAGTTTGAGAGAGAATATAAGAGGTATAGGCATTTAGATAGATGATACTTCCGCGTAGACTGATTGATGAAACTTGGAACTAATAAATGGACGTAGCTTTTTATGCTAAGGAGAGTGTTTTGACTGTTAAGACTCTCTCTTTTGTGTGTGTGCGCTAGCTTAGATGTTTGTAGGGTTGTAGCTATGGAAGATTGAGTTTTGTTATCTAGCATGGAGAAAACATTCAAGTAGGATATGTCGAATTGTTGTACGTGAGTGTGATTGTGGATAGGTAAGGTCGTAAGTTAGTGTAGAAGATAGGAGAGAGTTGGGTGCTGACTTTGGAGAGTTATGACGTTCAACAAGCGATAAATTTAATAGTGCCCTTTGTAGAAGAGGAGCGTCTTGAAGTCTGCTTTCCAAAAAGTCCAAGCTTCTAATCATAGGAGTGTGAAAGAGGGATTTATGACGATTCTTCTAAAGGGACTAGACCAACTTGCGGCAAACGGCGAGACTCAACACTACTGACTTTGTATAGCACACAATTCCTGGAAGAAGACTTAGTATGTATGCGTGCCTTCAAGCTCGCTTTCTAAAAAGCCTAAGTTTATTGTCGAATAGAGGAGGGGCAGTCATTTGAGTGGAGATGTGTTTGTTCAAGCGGCACATTGGAAGACGTAATTTCAATTGAGGCGTCATAACTCAAGATCCAGGAGATACCTAGAGAGGGACTTTTATATCTCACAGCCTCTTTAAGTTTTCTTTCCAAGTGGACCAAGTTCACCTTCAGCAAAAGAAAACACTACTAGAAAAGAGGAGGGTTTGCAATGTTAGAAACATTGCTTTTTGTGTGCAAACATTGCTTCCTTGGGCAATGTATTGGGGCATGCTTTAGCACCATTTCCAAGAAAATAAGCAATGTCTTCAACCTAAAATGTACCATTTAATAAATTTGAGGTTGAAACATTGCTTATTTTCTTGACGGTTAACTACTTGTTTGTTGTTAGGATGCGCAATACAAATGACTTGCAAATATGAATTGTTCCTCTGAATAAGGATTGTTTTTCACACTAACGACATTTGTATATTGCACTTATAGTTATAAGCAAATATCCAAAATTACTATTCTTAAACAATAAACACACACCCAATCAAATGCGTCAAAAAGGAAGAGTTATACTAAGATGATATTTAGTATCCAAAATTCAATTGATATACAACCCCTAAGACTTTTTACAATTGATTAAAAAAATATTAGCTAAGTTTACAAAATTGCCTACTTGAGAAGTAAAGACGGTACTTTCTTTATAGAAAATGTTCTACTAGCCCCTACATGCGCCGAATGTAGAGAAGTGACATTTGGGATGGAAGGCAACAACTTTGAAGAGCCATAACTTCTTCATCTCAGGTCCGATTTGGATGAAATACTTGGAGTAAGTCCCAAATTTTAGAGTCTAATTTGTTTACGTTGGATGTCTTGATTTGATGAAGCCTTCCTATCAAGAATAGTCTAATTCCTCTTGTTTCCATCTGATTGACTTAAACATCTATTTTCTACCGCATGATGTAAAAATAGAGTGACTTTAACCCCTCATTGTGCCAACCTCTATTTAGCCGAAAAGCACATTCTCAAAAGAAGTGCCGTAGATGAAAATGGAAATAAGATATTCACATTGTACAAACTTTATTTAAACTTGTTGTCGGTCATGTCGAACAAAATCTGAATCATGAGGCCTCATAGATTGTGAGGCCGTAACGTATTAGTATGTAAAAAAGGCTACATTTATCATTTTCATCATTTTCACTTTAAAGTGGAAATTCTACCAACAAAGCTACTCAATAAGTAAAATTTTCAACTAGAAATTTGTTCCTATTCATTTCGCAAACCTCTAAATAATCTCTGAGTAATCTCAAGTGTTGAATTTCTCTTTGCAAATTAGTTGAAAAAAATGCATCAATGACTGCAAGGCTCACTGACACCAAACACATACTACAGCTCCAAAACTCGTCCAGCTGCGGATGACATGGCAGCCATGAGCCTGACATTACCAACATTTGGCTAAAACTCCAATCCACATAGACCTCCACGATGCAATAACTCATTGGATACTGTAGAAGTGCTTCCCTCCGATCAAATTATAGTATCGTTGACATTTAATGAGATCAATTCTGCATGGAAGAACCCAAAAATAACTCGTCAGGACAAGACCATGCTCAGCTGGTCGCCGATATCTATGAGCCTGTCGCTATATGAGCAAGTCAAATAGACTTGTATAGTGACATCTGTGAAGCTAGAAAAGGCGAAAACGGATTCAAATTCGAAGCGTGAGTAGGGGACAATCATGGCAATCGAAGGTCAACCAAGTTACTCTGTAGCAGGTGACGATTTATCGCTGCTTTTGAGTTGATGTCATCGAGCAGATGTTTTTTTTTTTTTTACCACAAATGAAATTACTTTCATTGCATGAGAAAGAATACAACCCCAGCCACAAGTGGCCTGGGAAAAAAAAACAACAGATGTATTGTATTCAATCAATAATACAAAGAATGTATTGATTTGGGCGCTATTGTCTCCTGGAGATGCTCACCCTAGCAAGTTCATAATGCATCGAGACGTAATTGTTGGATCCATGCGAGAGACACAAACCATAAAGAGGGTCCGTTATCGACGGTAATCAGCACACTTGGTTGCGATCCATTGCACCATTAATTTCCAGTACCATTCATGCCAAGCCATGAAAAAGTGGAGGAATTTGTCATCGCCACGACGCCCTACTCAAACATTACAAGCCATTTCCAGTGCACAAAGACGTCGATCGTACCACCCAGCATGCATGCCTGTCGATGACTTCTCGTCTTCATGGATCCATTGCATGACCTAGTCCAGGTTCACTCATCCGGGTAATTCTTTCGTTGTATACCACGGTATGGTGAAAACTACTCGCTGCCTTGACACTTTTTTCACTCATAAGAGGTCCTTCGAATGTCTCCGACCAGCGCGTATAAAGCCAGCTGCATTCCGCGAGCGGATTCATCTTCCCACTCACTCTTCTCCTTCCTGTACGAGCAATCTCCCTAGTACTAACATACCTTGCAAGGCATTCGGGAGTCATGGCGGCCTCGACGAGAAGTCTGGTTCTGTTGGGTCTGGTGATGGCCGCGTTCTGCGTGGCTGCTCAGGCCACATCCGTCGAGCCCCTGGGCACCGAGAAGTTGGGGTGTGGACTTGGGTGTGGGGCCGGGGGTCTACTGGACTTGAAGGTGGGTGTGAACTTGAAGGTTGCACTGCAGATCAACCTGAAGCTGTGCCCCATCGACGTGAAGGTGTTCGTGGGCGTGAAGGGCAAGGCCGCGGTTTGTCCTGCCGGAGCTCTGACGGTGCTGAAGCCCGTGACAACGAAGTTGGTGGTGGCGAACGTGGTGTTGGTGAACTTGGAGCTTCTGGGGAAGAATGTGGTGAAGGTACAAGTGGCGATTGACTTGAACAAGGTGAAGGTGAAGGTGATCGGCAACGTGGCACACATTGTGTTGGATGTGGTTGAGGACAAGAAGGAGCTGGTGGTGCTGTGCTTGGGAGTGAAACTGGCAGCCCTCGACATATTGAGCCTCGGCATCAAGCTGTAGATGTGAGCGATTGGATTGAATTCCAGGCAGCTTTTCTAGTCAGATCGTGCTGAATGACACTGATGGTGAATGACAAGTGCAAGCGGTTTGAAGAGGCTGGCTAGCAGAGTGTAGGGAGTGAGGATAGGAAGATTGTGTGATAGAGGGGGGTGAACATGCACAGTAATTGCATTGCTACATAGTTTGCAAGGGCGAGCCAGATGATAGTTCAGATGAAGAGTGTATATGCAATACTGATTCAGTTGCGAGTCCGTGAATTCTGGATAGTTGTTTTAAGTGTATCTTTTTAAGTCAATACTCCGTTTCAAGTTTCAACATCATTCGTGCACAGTCATGTTCTCCAGTTTGCTTATATTTGATGCATGGCTGCCTGAATATTGCATTTGTCGTTTCCACAACGAAGTTTTGTCCACCTTTTTGTACGTCATCATGATGTTGCCGATTCGCAACAGTTCTTCACCCTGGTCAGTAGAGAGAGGCCTGGGATTGTTGACCATGCATTTGTACTTTTGCGTTAGAATGATGGTGGATGAGCGATGGCTTTGGGTCACGTGATATCCAGAAATCTTTGTTGTTCTGAGTGATTCCAAAACCCGCTCCGACTCATTCTCGCGGTACCATGAATTTCACAGTAAGATGTCAATATTCATTTTACTGAGAATTTTATAAGGCGATCATGCACCTCGTGCCGCAAAATGTCACAAAATGTCAAATGTGCCTTTGAAGAAAAACCAATTTAGAGGAATATTGCCAGTTTCAAGGAATTGTAACTAAAAGTTTAGAAAATGTTGCAAATGACATTATTAAATTGGCAATGGCTAATTTGGTAGTCTATCAAGTTTGTATGGGCTTGATGTTTGACATATTTAACTTTGAAGAATTTAGGATATCGTGAGTTTCATATACATATAAGTACTATTAGAAGAAGATGATGTCAACAAAATTATTCATCCAAAATCATGTACAAGCAAGTATGTTCACATATCTTGGAATCTTGGAATCGTCTTTGTGCCCATCTATATCCTTACGGCCTTACCGCCTTGGCTTAGGCCATTTTCAATTGTCTCGTCACCCCGGCCCGCCAAGGGCAAAGAGCGGACGTAGGTATAGCGGTGGAATAGCAGCCTCCGACTTCCCTCTCCCTCCAAAGCATAGCATGGTTTAGGAGTTTTTGTCGTGGGGCCCAAGCTCCAGATGGACGTCTTAGTGAGACATGATGATGGCACCCTCAGATGCATGGTAGCTTAACCCTTGAACTTCCAAGCATGCCCCTCGAGTTTGGTTTCCAGTGTATTTTCATAGGGGCTTGACGTTTAAGGGTTATGGAACGTACAGATGGTGTATTTGAAGAGTTGGCAAGGGCTCTTGGCCATCCGTTTCGGTAAAAACTCACAAGTGCATATCTGTGTTAACATCAATATGGTTTATACTCAAGTGAAACCCTTCCCCTTAGAATTAGTTGCGCAATGCATAAGTATAATTTAAGCATTTCTACCAATTAGCTTAGTTCACGATCAAGGTTGTCATACAGGGCGGGCACGCCGCCCGCCTGTCCGTCCGCCTTGTCCGTCCGATTGAGTTGTAGCTCGCCCGATAGGGTTAAACGGCTGTTGACTTTTAGTTTAGGTAAAAAAACAAAGACGTGGCAAGGGTTTAGGTGAAAACTAAGCCACTTGGCCGCCGCGTACAGGCCGCGTGGAACGCCACACATGCTTTTTACTGCAAAGTTTGTTACCCACGAAAAATTACACACCCCCCACAATCAAGGTGGGCGGGCACGCCCGTCCGTCCGAGACAACTTGTACGCCCGTTTTGTCCGCCCGATTAGCTCAAGACGCCCGATATGACAACCTTGTTCACGATAGAGTACTAGGTTATAGTAGGTATTAACCTGCCAAATTTTGGTGACTAAACCATACTTTATAATAATTTAGTAATATAGCTAGTTAGTAGCAGCTTGATAAGGCGGTTTTGTTTGATAAATGTCTTCACTTGTCCCTATTTACTAATTACTTCTCTTTGTCTTAGTTTGACAGTGAATATAAGAGGTTAAGGCCTTTGGAGTTTGGATGGATGATACTTCCATGTAGATTGATGGATGAAACTTATAACTTATAGATGGATGTAGTTTGTTGAGGTAGAACATGTAATTCGTTATAATGGGAATATTCAAATTATCAAATCGATGACAATTGAGCTTGAGTTGAATCAAATGTACTCGAGCTAAACAACCCCATATTCGTTATATTGGGAAATATGCAGGACTTTGGGAGTTTTAAGAGTAGTGAATCATCTTAAATATCTATGAATGTTGAGCATAAAGAACTAGATCATGCATCACACATGATATGAATATATGTAAAAAGAGACATAGCTTTGAACAAACTATAGAAAAAGGATGGGAATAAAAGAATATTCCATTTATTCGCTTGTAAGTATCAATCATGATTCACAAAATATGCCATATAAGAGTGATAACTATCAAATCTATACAAAATTACTTCTGTAGTTACTAGATGTAACCACTACGGAGTTCCACCATAAGCAACAATACGAGATTGGATGAATGCTCGTTGACGCCGACGTGTCCAGCTAGAATCATTGTCTTGCATCAATGGACTATCAAGAAGGCGTTGCAGTCTTTCGCGACGCTGGTCCTCAATGCTTGACTTAGGTAGCGAGTGACAACGGTTTTCTGACGAAGGCTTGATTGCTCGTTGTTCCGTAGACTTCAAAGGACATGCCTTTGGACTCTCCAAAACAGGATCCTGAACAAAATGAAACAATGGCATTTCTTATAAGTGAACGAGCGAAGAGATACATACATGCAATAGTTAGCACATGAGTACAACGTCTAAGAATTGAGTAACGTATAAGAGTGTATAGCACTAGATCTACAAATACTTATTTGTTCATGCAAATACTTAACTCAAAAGCACTAAATGCGCAGTGGAACAAACCTTTACAAAAGCTTCATTAGAAATATCCGCATCAATGTCGTATAACATACGCTTCGTAGGCGTACATGTAATTTGAAGAGGAGAACCATTCTGATTTATTGTTGGAGGCGACACAGGGAAAGCCGATTGCAACACCTTTGGAGGTGATGACTTAGTGACAGGGCTGTTAACTACTCCATCTTCTACTGCCATTGTCGAAAAATCCATGGTAGATTGAGCCGTTTCAGCAGACTGCAATAATCGTCCTCTACTCCGAAGTGAAGGCCCGAAATCCGCAGCATTCATCAGAGAATCCACAGAAGCACGACAATCACCCTGCGTAATCTATTTCAACAATTTTTCAAACTGAATATTCAGAAACAAATGAAAAGTCCTACAAAGCTACTACGGGAGGCTCACATCGTAAGATACAAATTCAAATTAAAGTCAAAGGGTCGAAAATTACTTGACAGTAGAATATAAAATAATTTTTCATTCTATTAATGCCTTTTGTATATCATTATACAGATCTAATGATGCACGATCATCACATATCATGGCACGTCCAAATGGTAACGATGACCGAAACTTGCTAAGGGAACCGTCAAACTCATGGAGCTCTAACAGATACGGCAAAACCTCATCTAACAAAATAGAATCCTCGTGTGCCCTATTGTCCTTGTGAGACCAGGATGGTAGTAAAATAACATTTTCCCGCTGATTAAGCACGTGCTTAACTGGACTATCATCTATGATGAGCGTATTAGCCTCTGTATAAAAACCATCAAAACTATTGAAGAGATGAGCTGACAAGGTCTTAAGGAAGATAGACTTCTGAGTTCCCGGTTCCTTCATGAACAATGGTCTGCTCCCACCAGATTTCAAAGGAATCATGTCACAGTCTTCTTGACCAAGAATTCGTAGTGGCCTTATAGGGTTTATAGGACCGAAGAGAAAATCACAAATGGCTTCTGTGGTTGTTCTCATCATCGAACTCCAAACCGTGATGGTAGCAAACGATGCCACCCGAGAGAGGAAGTCCTTACAGTTGGGCCTCACCCATACAAGCTTCTTCCCCACCTCGGTTGACAACGTGGCTGAGTGAATACGGAAGTCACAATTTCTGTATCCTTTAGCTTCCCAAAACGGGGAACAACTGCAGAGGATACCATTGAGGTCGAGAACAACATTTAACCAAGTACCGGAGGATTTGCTTGGAACCCGACCTATGTCTTCTCTAGAAATTAAATCATTGACCGATGCTTCGTTGACCTGAAATGAAAACGGCGCACCACGACAAAATTACTGGGGAGCTTTCGTCACTGGTGCGATGAATTCAAGGTCGGAAACATAAAATACATCGCAACGATGGCATGGGTGAGAGCAGTGATTGTGGAACAGAAAATACCTGATTATCATAATTGCTCTCCTCTAAGTCAACTTGGACACCCATTGACCCGAGTGACTGCTCAGTGCAATCTATCTCATCACGAACAGCAACAACATTCTCAGTATGTGAGACATCATGCATTTTGAGTGTGTCCTCCACCGATGGAACCCGCTCATGGTGATAACATTCAAGCGTGACATCATCCATGACTGGAACATCGATTGCTTCGTCATCCAAATTAACATCTGGCAAGCAATACAAATTCATGGAATCAGGGAACAAGATGGAGGAAATAGAATATGGGAGCCATCAAGAAGCAGATAGGAAAAAGGGCAACAGTTTAGCTCGAGTCGAGCTAAACTGCAAAATAGTTAAGGCCTGTATTAATTACAAAAAAATGTCTGAGTTTGATACAAAATTTCACATGTATATGTGTTTTCCGGCATTTACAGCTTAAATACTATACACTCAATCCAAAATCTAAGTTGAAGGAGGACCTGGAGATTCTTCTTCTTCGTCACCCACAGGTCGTATCTCAGGCATAGGAGAGGAAGGCGCAGGCGCGGGAGGCTCGGTAGGTGGAGGCGGCAGGGACATGAGTGGTTGCAGAGAAGTGGGTATAGCCTGTGTAGCAGGAGTGGTTGCCATTGCCCGCACCGAAGATAATGCGTGGCCGGCCGTTAAACTCTCCATCATCTGCATCAAAGTGTCATGGCGTTCTTGTTCCCTCTTTTCGCGTTCCCGCTGCTCAAGGTTCTGCTGTTTGAGGAGCTCTTCCAACTTTTTCCGGTGTGCCATCTCCTCCTCAACCTTGCGCTGTAGTGCTGCCAATTCAGCACTCTCCTCGGCCTTGAACCTACTTGAGGGTGAGTCCCTCGACAGGGGATTACGTTTCCGCTTTGCACTCCCTCTGCCGCCTCCTCGCCCAGGAGCGGTATGCGACTCCTGCGGTGTCCGAGGGGTCGTGTCGATTTCCATGTATTGCTCTTCGTCATCCCCTCCGGAACCAAGGCTGTAAGTGCTGCCTTCACCGTGAAGTTGCCTTCCACTTGACCCAGAGTCCTCCTGGTCGGGGACGTCCGCCTCATCGTCGAGGGCCTCGTCATCCAAAGACGCAAGGGCTTTGCGCTTGCCTTTTAAGAGCATGGCGCCAACCTCCGGGAACTCGACTTTGTCGACAAAATACCCGTTCACGGAGAAGTCAGTTGGATCAAGAGTAAGCCCTTCATTGTACGCCTGGTCGATGTCCTCTCTATCTTCGGCGTCGAATATAGCGTAGGCGTCGAGAGACAACATCTACAAAGAAAACACTGCAGCTTAAAAAACTGATTAAAGAACTAACTAAAGCGGAAATGATTTGAAAACAAGCTTGACAGTTTAGCTCGAGTCGAGCTAAACTGCAATGACAGTTTAGCTCGACTCGAGCTAAACTGTTGGGTTTCCTATGCTACAGCGAAGCTTACCATGCTTGCGCAGACTGCTTTCCCGCCGGCGTAGACAAGAAAAATGTTTTCTTGCTCAACGCAGAAAAGCTGGATGACCTGCAAATAAAAATCCATCCTTAACTCGATCGGGTACATGTGGTACCGTGATTTGTTGTACTTCCGCGGCTTCTCGTAAAGCGCGTGCTTTGGAGCGCGATACTCGGCCTGAGGCATACGCGCGAGGTTCACGTTCCCCCTGAGCATGAATAGAAGTCGCACAGGCTCTGAGGCTTGCTTCGCTTTCGCGTTGTATCCAGCGAGCCGTTCGTTCGGGGATGGATAGTACATCGACGGGATGAGCTTATAATTCCCTGGGAAGAATGCAGGATTAGTCGCAAACGCCTCAACTTGCGCGTATTCACTCTTACCCCCGCAAATAAATAACCAGCAGGGAACATCTTTCAGAGCTGGCTTGTTCTGTGACGACAAGATCGCCATGAACATTTCGAAGAATGGGTGTTCAGGCGAGGAATCAGCTGAGGTACTACAACTACCCGGAACCAATCTGAAGTCGATAATTCCGACATTCATCTCGGGTGCAGGTTCTGGCCATTTGTTCTCAGGCCAATCTTTTAGCCTCTGTGGTGTTTTGCGCTCGAAGGAACGGAATATTAGAGTACCAACAGGGCCAGTAAACTTCTCGCGCTTCTCCAGAAACACCTCGAAGAACCTCTTCGCGTAGGGAGAGAGATCTTCACAGCTGGTATTCCTGTGTTGGGTTTGCCTCTGATCTGCGTAGTACTTATCAGGAATCCCCCATTCCAAGAGTGCGCGCTTTGAGGCCTTCGTGACGTGGAAGTCTTTCTTGAATTTCTTCCACGCTTCCACGTCGAACTCGTTGTTCTTGAAGATTCCAAGTTGAGGTCTGATCTTGTGGATCTGAAGCTGGGCGGTCGCCTTACGCTTCAACCATTCAACGTACTCCTTCAGGGAGTAGCAATCTTCAAGAAGGGTTACCGGTTGTTTGAGTGTAACCTTCGGGTACTCCAGTTTTCGCGACGGACCTGACCTATTCAACATATGTGAACAGAGTTTTCTATGGTCTGACTCGGAAAGGTTACCGAGGTTCTTAAAAAATTCCCTGGACAAGGTTTGATCGCTGTCAGGTTTGAACCCTGGCTTGTCACACAGCTGCCTCAAGGAGTAGGGGTCGATAAGGGTCCCCTGGGCGACACTACCAATCAACTCTACCCACAGGTTCCACAGATCTTCAGGGAAGGTGATAATCTTCAGCTCATTCGTGAGGGACAAGACCTTGTGCTTCACCTCTCCTTGGGCCTTGGCAACATCAATCATGGCAAACCTATGTCGAATGGAGTCCACGAATTTCTGCAGTACCACAAGTAATGTAAGATGCCAGAGTAAAAGACAGCGGTAACTTTAGCTTTCGTGTGCATCTGGAATACGAGAGCTGAATATATGTTTGGTTTCTCAAGCCACGACAGTTTAGCTCGAGTCGAGCTAAACTGCAATGCCAGTTTAGCTCGGGTCGAGCTAAACTGCAATGACAGTTTAGCTCGACTCGAGCTAAACTGTCACCGGGAACAATTTGCTAAAATAGAAGGTAGATATGTGATGCAATATGAGGTAATACTTACGTCAAAATTTGCGAATTGTGACACAACTCGCTTTGTTTGCACACGCTTATCCGCCACCCCAGCTGCTGCATGTCTGTTCGCTGGGCGCCCGTAGTTCTCCCACACAGTGCGGGCGGCAAGGATGTTCGAAGCCCATGTCGGCTTAAATGGAGTGAAGTGGTTCACCCTGTTGTAGAACGCCGATATCTTGCGGAGCTTTGCTTCATCCTTTGTCCAAACTACGAAAGCTGACCATACCCGGAAGAACTTGCGAATTGTTTCTGGGACTTTGGACTCAAGCATCTGCTTCGAGGCTGCAACACTGTGTTGGCCGTTGATGATCCAGAACTCGCAATCCTGCATATCTTCCAGGCCGTTCGGCTTCACATCCAGTTTCGGCATGACGCAGAGCGTTTGCTTCTGCGACCTGTCGGGCATATTGATGAGATAATTCATCAAGTCCGTCTTGCCCTTTTTCTCGAAAGCCCGAATGGTCCATTCGGGAGGGGACTCGATCATCTTCATCGTGTCGACCTCTATCTTCGTGTCAAGTTTTGGAAAGACGAAGCAGTCCTGACAGTCCGTGAAGAACTTCTGATAGATGAGGTTGACGTTCTCGAAGTCGATCTCCTCCACGGTATTAACGTTCTTTGGAATGCATTGAATAGCATCGTTCAAAGCCGTTAAAGCATCATCTTCGGGGATGAGCATGCTCTTCTTTTTCTTCCCCACGTCTGACTTTTTCACGGGAGCTTCTCTCTTCATTACAGGCGAGTCAGTAGTCGTTGTGGTTGTTGGGGTAGGCCTTCTAGCTCGTAACGTGCGTGTTGGGGTCCTGCTCTGTACGCCGCTTCCCGTTGCCGTCAGCCCAGAGCCCTCCAGTGGAGCTTTTCCTTTTAGGTGTATCGTCTTCGCCAGAATGTCTGCGTGTGTAAGAGCCGAGACTACAGATCGCAGTTTGATTGCGAGCTGCTTGGCCTTGAGATCTCCCCCCTGTTTCGTATGCCATACTTTTGTAAGCATATCTTGTTTCAATGTGGTTTTTATTTCATCGAAACTCGACGGCTCTAAACTCTCCACCATCTTGCTCAAGTCAAAACGAGTCTGTTTGATATCTATCAGTATGGTGTAGTTGTATGCTTGCTCCTTGTCCTTCTCCTTGAAGGTTGTTAATGTGGCTATGATCTCCTTCTCCGATTCGTGGTCGATGTCAGTGACCTTCGAGTCAATGTCGACGTACATGGGGTCTTCTACATTTCCTTTGTAGGTCACGACGAGGGTGAGGAATGATGTCCAGGGAATCCATCTCGCAGACCAGGCTACAACTTTGGATGCGTCCTTGAATTCCCAACAGTCCAACTGCTTCGTGTCGTCGCCATCGTCCTCTTCAATATCCGATGGCCGAAGCTTGAAGAAGTGTTGGAGCGCTTCCTGAACTCTTGCTTTCTCCTGACTGTAATGTGGAAGTGTTAGCTGATTGTAATGGTCTGGGTAAACATGAAGCTTATTTTATCGTTTCTAGTTTTACTTGCAGTTTAGCTCGAGTCGAGCTAAACTGTAGCATAGCGGTTTCTTAGCTGAATAAATCGATGAGCTAAATCTGACGATTCAAGCTACCACGGTATCTTTACGTCAAATATTAGCCTAAACCTACATTATTTTTCTGCGTCGGAAGTTTTTGTTTTTCAACTATTTAGTCACATCTATCGGATTATCCACAGTTTAGCTCGAGTCGAGCTAAACTGTTGAGACATGTGTCAACTACAGTTTAGCTCGAGTCGAGCTAAACTGTAGGATGATTCATGGTCAAATTGCATATTACTGTTATTTAGTTTCGGTTAGCTGAAGTAAAACTATCTTTACGTTGCCAGCAGTTTAGCTCGACTCGAGCTAAACTGTCAAGGCTTGTGTTAACTACAGTTTAGCTCGAGTCGAGCTAAACTGTAGACTGCTTTTTTGTCAAGTTTCATAGTTCTGTTATTTAGTTTCGGTAAGTCCTAGCCAGTTGTCTACGTCGTGAAGATAGTTTCCGTTGCCAGCAGTTTAGCTCGAGTCAAGCTAAACTGTCAGGGCGTGTGCCGGATACAGTTTAGCTCGGGTCGAGCTAAACTGTCAAGGCTTGTGTTAACTACGTTTAGCTCGAGTCGAGCTAAACTGTAGACTGATTCATTATTTTTGTTATTTAATTTGGGCATGCTTAAGTCCTAGACCCTGGACTACGTCGTGAAAATTTTTTTACGTTGCCAGCAGTTTAGCTCGAGCCGAGCTAAACTGTCAAGGCATGTGCCGTCTGCAGTTTAGCTCGACTCGAGCTAAACTGTCAAGGCTTGTGTTAACTACAGTTTAGCTCGAGTCGAGCTAAACTGTAGACTGATTTATTATTTGAGTTATTTAGTTTCGGCATGCTTAAGTCCTAGACCCTGGACTACGTTGTGATGTTTTTTTACGTTGCAAGCAGTTTAGCTCGAGCCGAGCTAAAGCTGACCAGCGCGTCGTGCGGATACGATTTTAGCTCGAGTCGAGCTAAATCGTATCCGCACACGCCGCCCGACGTTTCTCGACTCGAGCTAAACTGAAGTGGGGACCCACGTAATTGTTGGTGAACTAGTACTCTGGAAGGATTTTTATTGAGCATCACCTGTCTGCCATTTTGCTACTGTACTCGCCAATGGACTTGTTTGATACACTTGTCGGGCTTGACGTGCACAAGCCAAGGATTGGTTATCTATCGAAGATATTTGAGGAAGTATGTTTGTTTCTGAGCAATTGTGGTGAATTATCGGCTGGAGATTCAAAAAATGGCATGGGGATTTGTATTCAGAGTTGAATGCAAGTTTAGCTCGAAGACAAAGCCTGGTTTCCCCATTACGAGACGACTCAATCCAACACATGTTGCATCTACTGTCATCTTTCTTTCGAAAGCTAAAATTGAAAATCAAACATGTACGAGCCCCAACAACAATGCATCTTCAAAAGGAAATTCTTTTTCAGATAACAAACATCAAGTTTTATAGGGCACATACATAAACGGAATGAAGAATGAAATTGCTATTGTAAGATACAGAAAAGAACATGACAAGCAATGCAGAACAACAAAAACAGGATTCAACTCGAAACAAATTACCAAACAACATGACGGATTGATTGTAACAAAGGCTATTGTCTTACCTTATCTCACTCTTCTTCAATTTACGCTAATCCCTACGTGCAGCCACCAATTGAATCTCCTCCCCGTCCAATTCCTACCTGAGATTCAGCAATTGATATCATTTACATGCTCGCTTTCCTCATCAACGTAATCGAATTGCAGAATTGAACACAATTCATTTGCTAAACCCTAATTTCAAAATGCTTTAATACATTTCTGGCGAGGTACCTCACAAATTAACAATTCAAACATTCTTTCATAATCTTTCATAATCTTTCATAATCTTTCATAATCTTTCATAATCTTTCATAATCTGCGGTCGAGCATGTTTCTTACCTGAGAATCGGTAATCGGTGGCGACCCCAACTGCGGTATTGTCACCAAAAAAAAGAATGTAAACCAACGACGGAACGATCACGAAAAGCAATGGACTGCCGGCGCCCCGCTCCACCGACTCCCGCTGCGCGAACGAGCAGCTCACACCGCCTCACAAACAACTTGCTGCCGAACGATCACGAAAACTCCAGCCGAAATCCGAAATTGCCAGACAACCACCTCAGAAAGCACTTGCTGCCGAAGGAGCAGCTCCTTCACCGTCGGTAACGCGACGATGCAAACCTCCTTAGTGTGCGACTAAAACCGCCGGAAACGAGCCCTAAACCCTAGCCGGTGCACTCCTCTGCTTGAACTCCAGCCGAAATCCCCTCCGCCGAACCCCACGCCGGAGCACTCAGACGAACGGCCCTCCGCAGAACCCCACGCGGGAGCACTCCTCCGCTTGAGCGCCGGTCACTCCTCCGATACAGCGCCGGTGCAGTCCTCCCCTCCGCCGAACCCGCCGGTGCTCTCCTCCGCTTGAGCGCCGGTGCAGTCCTCCCCTTCCGCCGAACCCCACGCCGGTGCTCTCCTCCGCTTGAGCGCCGGTGCACTCCTCCGATTCAGCGCCGGTGCAGTCCTCCCCTCCGCCGAACCCCTACGCCGGTAAACTCCTCGACAGCAGCACACCGCCTGATGCCGCGACATTCATGGCGTGCACTCCCCGACAGCAGCAAACCGCAGACCACCTCCACTCCGCCGAACAAGCCAAATGAAAATGGCGGCAAAATGTCGCGCAAAAGAACTCCCGCCGACAAACTCCCCTCCTCCGAACGTGAAATGGCGGCAAAAAGAGTCGCGCGCCAAACGCAATGGAGGAACTCAGCGAGAGCAGAAAACGGCAAAACACTCAGCAATGGAGGAATGGACTCAGCAAGACCAGAAAACGACAAACAAAGCAGCGAGAGCAAATGAGGTGCAACGGAGGAGATAGGAGAGGAAATGGCGGCGGTGATGGTACATCATGACACAATCATGAGGCGCATTTCCATGCCCATGATCATGTGCATGGGCATGGTTATGTACATGGTCATGCGAACATACATGGCCATGTACATGACCATGCCCATGCACATGATCATGGGCATGGCAACTTTTTTAATCCGAAATTCATTTGTGTAAATTTTTTAACATTTTAACTAAATTTTTCACTAATTTTTTGACTAATTTTTTTACATTTTAACTAACTTTTTCACTAATTTTGTGACTAATGTTTTTACATTTTAACTAAATTTTTCAGTACTAATGTTTTGACTAATTTTTTCAGTAAGTCTTGGCTAAGTTTTCACTAAGATATGACAATTAATACTTTGGTAGAAGTTTTTGGCCAAGTTTTGACTACGTAAACGTGAAGGTTTTCAATACAAGTTTTTGACTAAATTATGACTAAGTATAGTACTCTAAAGTACTCTAAATATTTGATTTAGAACACGATAATTTTAGAACTTGTAAACAAAATTCTATCATGTTGGGTTTTTATCACCTACTAATGATATGTCTGAAAAACCATTTTAGAGTCTAAATACCTCTATATGAGGCTATTCACTTTCTAATTGTTGTGTTATATTTTGATTACCAGAGTACAGCTATACTATATTTGTACAACGTACCTTCCCATACATATTAATTTCTTATATTTTTAAAGTATGTACTATCTTCAGATGAGCGATATTTCCAAGTACATGAAATAGTCTGACTGTATAAACAAATATAACCATAAATATATAGCAAAAGTTCTTAAATACGAGAATATTCTTCTTGTACTCTAGTCACATAGAGTAAAGTAGGAAAAGATCTAAGCGTTTAGTACCCAATGAGAACAGTTGCTATTAAACAAGAAATATATATTTTTATTAAATTAGAAATAAAAATAATCACTCTCAATCACTACATGTATAGAAAAAAAACACACACACACACACGAGAATAAAATAAGAATCTAATCTTTGGTGAATAGCTTATTTTGGTATTAGTCGCTAATAAACAATACACTTTAAATGAATATTTATTTTTTTTGAATAAGAAAATAATACATATATTATTAAATAAATACATTATTCAATACAAACAGTATTTATTTTATGACGTTTATTTTGGATTTAGTCATTAATACATATATATTCTAAGAAATGATTAGATTCTATATAAATTTATTATTTGAAAATAGGGGTTTAAATTATTTATTATTTCGGAATAAGTTATTTAGATACTATTTGTATCAATTAAAAGATTATTGGATACAGGGGCAATGGTAAGCTTGGGGTATCACTTTTTGGACACACTAATTAGGTTATTTTTATTGAAAGCCTCCAAAGTTTGTCTAATTTATTCATTTTAATCAAGTAAAAAGACCCTAAAATAGAAAATAAAATATCATGCACCTCACTGAAATCAAAGTATATATGCCTATAGATTTTCTCTTAGATTTTTTATTTTTTTTGGATCCATTCATAGATGAGGGAAAAAGTGCTGAATTTGGGGATTTGCAGGCATTATAGTGCACAATGAATTAATTTTTTTATTATTAAATAAATTATTTTGTATTCTATACAAGAAGATGTAGGTCATATTCAAAAATCATATTAAAATAAAAATGGTTGATATTCCATTTGCTTGGTTCTATGGATTTTAGGTTATTGGGACATGACTTACTTTTTCAACTAAAGAATCAAATAAAATTACTTCAAAATATTTTTTTTAATTTTTAATTTTTTTTCTTGATACATTATAAGTATAGACAACTAAAACCACATCTAATGAAGTCTTATTGTATTACAGTTTAAAAATGGATATGTTTGACACACCAGCATAGAGTGCAATTGTTCATGGGACAACCTTTTTGGGTACCCCAACCAGACCATCACCCACAGATAATTTGAAAGTATTAGAAATTTTATAGACTATTTATTAAAAATACTAAGGTAAATATAAGTATAAATATTAATATTAATATAGATATAAAAATGACTTGATGAACACAACATACAATATCTTATAATTCTAGTATTTAGTAGATAACTATGAATAAACAAATCCTTTAATACACATATTATTTGCTAACAAAAAGCTATTGATTAGAATATTTTATATATATATATATGTCATAGTATATTACTTTAAATGAGTTACCTAATAGATTATCTAACAATAGATTATATAATACAGTCACCTGTTATTTGAAAATGTGTTGATATTGAATAGAGTTTTCATTCAAGAGATACTTTATATATAAATTAGTATGAAATTTTCATATTTTCATATGATTATAAATGAAGTAGTTAAAAGGAAAGTTGATATTAAAATATTAAGTAGAATAATATTTAAAAAATTAAAGTTTAAGACTATGTGATTCATAAATATTGGATGAAGTGTGAAAGACTGCACAAGTGCAATTTCAAATTTAAACATGTTAGTTAAAACACTTGAGTGTTGAGAAACTTAACGAACATGCTAGTACTGCTTAAATGAAATTCTAACATTAGTACCTATATATAATGGCTATAAAGTTAAATTTACATGCTACAAGATATAAAATGCCAAATCTTAATACATTGATTATCGTTACATTCTGAAAATAAGAAAATTTGTAGTAGTTTATAATGTTGTTCATGATTAATCAATCCCTGAAATTATTCATTATTCTTCAAACTCATATCAAAATTTTGTTGTTCTTCGATAAACGGGCAAATATGTTTATAATTGAGTTAGTAAATTATAAAGAAACTTTATTGTGAATACATAAATACAGCGACGAAGTTCATGATTTTCAAAGAAAAAATCAAGAGTTTGAATAATATCAATACTTATATTTGAGAATCTCGATCATGTAAATACTGTAAAATATGTTGTGAAAGTAAGAATTCGTAAAGAGTTTTACTACCATTGTCTTTGATGAATGCACAATGAAAGTACAATAGAGAAGACAACGATTTACAGTGTCAATATTTATTCCGCTAGATATGTTTTCTACTTCCTCTTTACAATGATATGTATGCCAGTTTATATTAATGGTATTAGAAGCAGCTCAACTAAAATGAAATACTTGGTTTTTGATAACCAAAATTCCTTCTCTTCAGCAAACACCTTGATATCTTCTTTGGCGTCGTAGAGAATGATTTGTACGAGAATCTGATACGAACCACTAGAAATGATTGCGTTTAGTGATCAAGGCTTACAATGATTTTTATAGTGCAAATGATGATTTGAGACATTGAAAGTGATTTTAGGATAATAATTCATAGGTAGTTTGGAAGTTATCTAGATGTTGCACAACACATACAATTTCAATATTACTGATCTTATATGAACGCATTATTAATATTTCATACATGCATATTTGAAAAGAAGAAATGATTGATATTTGCAATTGATTTTCTACATTTCAATACAGAATCAACTTGTAATAATGAAAATCTACAAATAAAATTAAATCGCACAAAAGAAATGTTATTTCGGTAAGCTTAATGTTAACAAAATTCAATATTATATACATAACAATGAGCGTGTATACATTGACATCAAGTTTAAATACTTAACTTATAAACATCAAAATTTCATATCTTATGTGTTCCAAGGTGAATTTAGCATGTTATATAAATAGACTTATCAAATTGTACAAATTGGTCATCCTAAATTACTACGTAGGTTTCTTTAAGAATTCTAAGTTAAAACATCTGATATTATCAATGCTATGAATAGCTGAAGCAATTCGATAGTCTAAAGAATATACCATGATTATATTTACATTGTAGGAATTTCTGTTTTGATATATATATATTTCATATATAAATAAATAGTATATAATGTAATATTTAATAAATCTATATTATATTATATTATATTATATTATATTATATTATATTATATTATATTATATTATATTATATTATATTATATTATATTATATTATATTATATTATATTATATTATATTATATTATATTATATTATATTATATTATATTATATTATATTATATTATATTATATTATATTATATTATATTATATTATATTATATTATATTATATTATATTCGTGGTTGTCGGGACGATAGGACGGACGGCGGCCGGCCGACCATGGTCCTATCGTCCTCGGCCTAGGACTGTCGGTGTGATATAACGGGTTTTTATAATTTACCTAGGGTAAATTACCAAACAACAGCGGCCGACCGCACTTCGTCCCGTCCGCACCGACATTACTTACTTATCCGACCGTTTGACGGCCGACCGCACTCCCGTCCGACTCCGACTGCCGACCGGTCCTGCCGGACCGACGTTCCCGAGGCCGACCGGTGTGCGGTCGGGCGAGGTCGGCCGCCGACCGCCCCGAGACCAGAGGTCGGCCGACCGCCCCGAGACCGAGGTCGGCCGCCGACCGCCCCGAGACCGGCCGAGGTCGGCCGACCGCCCCGAGACTGGCCGAGGTCGGCCGCCGACCGGGCGACGACCGGCGAGGTCGGCCGCCGACCGGGTGACGACCGGTGAGGTCGGCGGCCGCCGGCCGGGTGACGACCGCGCGACGGCCGCCGACATTGCCGCGATCGGCAGTGTCACCGCCGATCACCAGCTATCGCGACCGCGAGGTCGGGCCCGACGGCCATGGCGACGGCAAGGTCGGCCGCCGATCACGCGCGACCGCCGAGGTCGGCCGGCTCCGGCTCTCGACCACTTGAATTCAACGGCAGAAATTCAAATTTCAACGGTCAAATTCGGGGTTGAAGGTATATAAGAGAAGAGACACAAGGCCTCATTTCACTTCCGAATTGTGAATGCGACCCAAAGTCTCTCGAGCCGCATAACTTTATGTTATGTGTCCGTTGCTTGGTACATATTGAGTTCGGAAGTGCGAGTTCGTTTACGAACTCTTGACATTTTTTTCTACATATCTATTACCACGTTTGATCATTTTGAGGTGTCCTACCTATCAAAATGGCCAACAAATCATCCTCACCTTGGTTCACCGATGTTCATGAAGTACAAGGCCAACCTACCACGACCCCAACTCGTCCAATGCAATCTCGTCATAAGGTTATGAGCAAGAGGCTAGAACGGCACTCGATCACCTTGGTTATGAAGGCAAGCGTGGGGTCCGCCTTAATACGATTACGCTTTGTCCAAAATTGAACACCCGAGTGATGGATTTATTTCAAGATGTGACGGGCGGTTCCCTCCACATAATGGAGAAATGAGCGGTTTTCATTCAATACCATCGTCATCGAAGTTCCAAATGTTGGCACGCCAAGGTCCACTGGTGGAGACTCTTGCGTGGGATCTTCCAAGCTACCCTTCGATTCCATCAACACCTTTAGTTTGGATCAATCTCCGCCTGTTCCTAACTTTGCGGGACAAGTGAGGGTTGGTGGGCATATCAATAGGGCGATGAAACAATCGTGATTGAAGATGGTTTCTTTGAAGCGGATAGGCGGGAACTAGACATACTTTGGGCAAAGTTTTTCTATGAAGCAAACGTCACCGTTTCTTTGTAGCACGGAATCCGATCTTCAAGGAAGCCGTAATGAAAACTGCTTCTTTCCGAAAACCATATGTCCCACCTTCTTACCATGACATTCGGACAAAGTTGTTGGGACAAGTAAAAAGTGATCTAGAAGGAAAACTAGATAGTAGACTCAAGGAGAGCCTTCGGAAGTTCGGGGAACTTTAGCCATGGATGGATGGTCATCATCTTGAGTAGTCGCCCTCTTGTAAATGCAATGCTAGTGACTCTGGCCGAGAGCTTTTTCTTGGCGCCGTCGATACTACCGCAAAAGAAAAGACAAAGAATGTATATGGCCTCTATCATGGTCAAGTTCATCAAACAAGTTGGCCACGAGAACGTTGTCCAAGTCTGCACGGACAACGCTTCTGTAATGATTAATGCCTCTCGATTAGTCGTTGAGGATTATCCCCATATATTCATTTAGGGATGCGCCACGCATGCGATGGATTTGTTGTTGGAAGATTGGGGAAAGGCGTCATGGGTGAAAGAAACTTTGGAAAAGGCCAAGGGCTTGGTCAAGTTCATCAAAAATCGTCAAATGCCTTTAGCCGTGTTTCGTAAACATGAGACAAGGTTTAGCCTATTGATGCCTGGGAAAACAAGATTTGCGTGCAATTTTATAATGATAGATCGCTTATTGCAGTTCGCGATTCTTTGGAGCAAATCGTTGTAGATCCCCGATGGTTGTCATATGCCTCGAAGAAGTCTCTATCGGCTAGAGATAAATTACCGGAGTCCCGCAACGTAAGAAAAGTGGTTTTGGATGACGGTTTTTGGCGTTGTGTACAAACTTCCGAGATATGGTGGCCCCGATGAGTGTATGCTCTTCGGGAATTGACGGCAAGGAGCCTTGTACGGGCAAGGCTTTGCATATCGTTCGTCAGCTCGAGAAGCATGTACTGACGCTATCTACACAACCATTTTCACTCCCGACGGATTTAGCGGACATTGCAAAGGAGAACTTCTACGCAAGGAAAAAGATGATGACAACAGATCTGCTCTGTGCTGGTGCACTTTTGAATCCTTATTTACTACATGACAAAGAGTTAGCGATGATATTGAGGAGGTCGCATGCATGGGTGCGGGCGTGTTCTAAAAACTCTATGTGCTCCGGGCACTTATCATGATGTGGCGAATGAATATATGGCATTTCGAATGAGGAGTGCACCATTTCATGAGATGTTGGATCCTACTGAGTCGAAATGTTCTCCCTTTGTTTGGTGGGAAATTGAAGGGTTTGTTGGAAAACTTCTTGCTCCGATTGCAAAGCGAATCCTAGCTCAAACGGTGTCATCGTCGGCGTGCGAACGCAATTGGAGCAGTTACTCTTTCGTTCACGATAGGAAGCGGAATCGGTTGCTACCGGAAAGGGCTGATGACTTGGTCTTTGTATACACCAACTCAAAGTTACTTGCAAACGCAAAGTTAACGGATGAGAAGAGGTGGTACTCGGAGAACTTGGATGTAGAGGATCGTGACGTACGTGACTCCGAGGATGAAGAAACCCCCCATAACTCAATTGGTGAAGGCTTTTCGGATCACGTTTTGGAGGACCTAGAAGATGACCTCAATAGCATCCCCGCTATGAGCTTGCAAGATGCTTTGAACGTCCCGAACACCACGTATGACTTTGTTGACGATGAAGCTGAGGCGGATGATCCAGATGAATTGTTGCCCCTAGCTCATTTACCACGGTTTCAAAAGGATACCGACAAAGTCACATGTGATAATACCCCTCGTACCGGACTAACTCCAAATACGGACGAAACGTTGTTCGAATGTGAAAATCGTGGGGGATGATACTCATGGCCGTACTGTTACGTTGGATCCAATAACGATAAATATGACGTCCGCCACTGCGGACGAACCTGCTTTGCCTGCTGTTGCCTCTCGGTCTCTATTTCAAAAATGTGATTTAGAGTCCCTCTGATGATGGAGAAATCTTCCAAACGTTTGGTGTCACTTTCAAATCAAGTGCGACCTCGAACAAGACGTACCAATTCCGCGGAATCTCTAGTGACTCGGATGTACCGCTTCTTCAATTGGGATACAAGAACCTTCCGGGAGGTTCGGGGCTACGGAAGAAGGAGCCTCCAAGAGTTATGACGAAACGTAAAGCTCCAATGCTTCCGTTTCTTCATGATAAACCGAAGAATCCCCTTGATGCCATTGAGAATGCGGGAAAATTCAAGATCATTCATTCGGGAAGTCACAAACGAAGAATCAAACAAGAAGTTAGTAGTGATTTCAAGATGACCCTACGGGATCTAGCGGAGTCAAGTAAAAGGAGACAATGATTATGCAATTCCTATCGATGTGGATGAATAGACATTAATTACATGCTCAGACACGTAGTAGAGGTCTAGCATACTTCGTGTATGCTAGAGATAGTATAGCTCGTGAAACTTTATTACCAAACTGTTGATATGTTCGTACTTTATTTTGTCTGAAAATGTCGGTGAATAGTCAACAAAAGACTATTACATCATAAGAAATAAAAAACTTCATTATAAAAACCATGCATTACAAATCCAAAATGGTATGCGACCCTATTCCGGGAACTGTAACCCTCCTTAACCGTCTACGCTTCTACTGGATTTCTATTACATCGCAACTGAATGCTCTTCTGTATCAATTGTATTTGCTATACTACGAGTCCGGGGTCTTTGGCTTGGTCTAGCAATTCTACCGCCCTCGTCGTATTCTTGATCCACTGCAGCAATTTCTCTGTTGTTGCCCGACATCCAACTGTCGTTGCTCTCATTGCCATCATCCCTTTTCCGTTTCTTGGGTGGGTTAGCATTTTTGGAACGGAAGATTTTCATGGCCTCCTCGATTCGTCCCACCACATCCTTCACAAAGGAGTCCTCTGCTGTGATAGACACCAATAACTCCGGCTTCGGGTCTTTGATCATTGTCGTCCAATGAGTAATGATGTTCTTAATGCGCGACTCAAATTTCTCTACCGCCTCCCAGAAAGTACAGTCTGCGTCTTTGAAAGATTCCTCCTTCGTTGAAATCCGTAAGTGTGCGGCCTCTTCCAACTTGGCTAGGACTAAAGCCCTTCCAATCGGCCTATCATCGTACTTCTTGTACTCCTCTCCAAACTCAATGTCACTTGTTACCTCATGCCACAAACCATCTTCTCCCTTCTCCACTCTCTTTGGAGGGAATCGGAAGAAACGATTGTGTTCGATCTCAATGTCCTCCAAAGTTGCGGCAAAACATCTCTCGTTGCTCATTGTCTTCAATATCTTGCGCCCTAATCTCCACCTCGTAGTCACGTGTCATCCAAAGCAATGGATCTGTCTCGCCTACATCATGCATGAGGAGCTGGTGTTTTGATGTTGAACTATCCCATTCAAGTGCTTTCCCCCACTCACGAAAGTTGTGAAGTTTCTTTGGAAGTTGATCCAAAGGGAGATTCCATCGGTTGAACTCGTGCCCAGGTGGCATGACATCGCGCATCCCCATCACTTCGTAGAATCTCGTGCTAATTGGAGAACGACATATAGGACATGATGATTTTCCCCGGGCAGCGCTTGCTATGCAAGTAACATGAAAGTTATGGCCACATTGGCCTAGTGTGTACGCTCCTTCTGGACCGAAATGATATCGGCACATGCCACATTTTTCCTTCAGTATTGTCGGTGGGGGGTCGCATGTGTAAACGACATTTCGATTTGATTCCACAAAATGCGATGAGAATGAGTTGTATGGCACCCATCCTTCTGCTACTTCCAAACTCCAATCAATATCATCATCTTTTCCCATCCGATTGAAATTTGTTCGCTCCATCATCTCCTCGACATCACCCCAAATAGTGACCTTAGTAGGTTCGTGTTCTCGTAATCTTTCGTATTTTTTAAATTCCTCCAATGATGTATTCACATGTTCACTCGAACCACATGATTTGGCGGCGATCTTCTTCAGATTATGTTGTGCCTTTGAAACCATGGCCTCCCTATCTTGAAGTCGGTGAACCCAAGCCAACCAAGGCAATATGTTCTCTTCGCGTGGTGTATAATCCACATTTCTCAATGCCATTCGTATGGATTCTAGTTCAGCTCGTGCCTCATCTCTCTGCTTCATCATCGCTTCCAATTGCATTTCCAATGTTTCTTTAGGACATTGATTATGTAGGCAATCTTTTCCCTTCGAATGTGTATCATCCTCTACACGCACGCCCCTCCTTCCATTGTCCTCCGATTCCGTATCATCGTCCAAATCGATGATTTGTTTTCCTTTCTCCTGCGTACTGAACCGTGCTTCCTTCTCTTGAATGTCCTCTACTGCCTCAGTAGGCCCTGGCTCGCATGATGGAGTACCTTTCATCTCCGGGCCATCACTCTTATTATTCCCATCATTATTAGATGGGATAAGATCACCTTCCCTTTCCGATCCTTTCTCCAATTTTTGAAATTGGAGAATTATCTTTGGATTTACGGGGACATCTTCCACATCACCTTCTTCGGGAGGATTCAAAATGTTCATCGCTTGCTCCATGAGATTGCGAGAGTACGGGGATTTTCTCGCGCTCATATCCATTAAGTTTGAAATCATAAACCACCTTGTCAATCACGGTAATTGCTACGTTATACTTATCCTCAAGACTTATAAACTCCTCCGTATCCTTTATCCTTGCTTTCACATACGGGAGCCATGCCTCGATATCTTCTCGTAGTCTATAGTCGCTTCTAGCATTCGAGGCGTCATTATGGCAAGAGTTTGAGCCAATTCTAAAAACCGTGGAACCATAGCAAAGAACAACTTCAACCCCGACTTTCATCTCGGTCCCAGCTTGCAATATATGGGTTTTTTTGGTGTCTTCCCACTTCATCTTCGTCTCACCATCTGGAATGGTTTCGTCGTATATGACCTTCGCTACTTCGTCAATAGAAGTGAGATACTCTCAGATTTCTTGTTGCTTGGTACTCCTTCATATAATTCTTGAAATTTGACCACCAATCCTTCTCCATCTGCGGAGTAATGGAATCTGGCATGGATGTTGTTTCCATTGGTTTACTTGGCCCTGCCTCATTCGATTTTGGATTATTATCGGTCAAATTTAGGCCATTGGGAATAATAGGGTTATCTGGAATGAGAGGGGAGAGTACCTCTTCCACTACATTCTCTAAGTCCCCCACCTGATCTTGCACTGCATTCGCCTCTTCCAATGACTGCTCTCCAATGCGTACATCCCGAAGCCTATCAACCGCAGATTGTTCGTTTGATAGACCATCCGTGGCAAGAGGAATGTCTCAGTATCCTTTGTAACGACATTCTCATCTTCCGTTGTATCCTCTTGACCTTTGTTTTTTTTTTTTTTTTTTTCAAAAACCTCCAAAATATGCTTTGTCAAGGCAGATTGTGGATCAAAGCAATCCGGGATATGCTTCTGCTTCCTTTCAATGCGAAGCGGAAATTGAGTATTAGTTTGGTACGTGCTCCAATTTATCTTCCGCTGTAGTATCAACTCAGCATATACCATTGCCAACAATTGGTAACAAAAGTACCCTTTTGTTTTGGCACGATCCCGAACAAGGCCCGCCATACTTCCTCCGCACGGTGGATAAAGTGATCATCCTTGCATGTTGCGGGTTGCAACAAAAGTTCTTGGTATGAACTGCATGACATTCTTTAGGCCAAAGCTTGCCAATGTGAAACATCTTCACATATTTCTTGCAAATTTGAGCGGTCCAATACTCCGTCACCTCCAGTTCCCAACCGCGTTCCGCTTTAATGTCTTCATTCTCTAAAATCTCCCAATTCAGCCCATGAGTTGCACCTTTTTGTTTATTCCTCTTCTTAGGCGCCTCTGCTGATATCATCGAATTCTCCACCTCCATACTCGTGTTCACGTTCTCAGTCGACGTCATCGTGCAAGTATCACCGAAGGATCCACGGGACGAAGCAGCCGCAACAAATGTGAAAAAAACCGACCCCTTCTCCTCTCCAACTAGAATGCAAAGAGCGCCTTAGCAAATCGGAGGCAATTCAATTGGGTTACCATGAGGAGAGGAAGTGGTGGAAAATGAAGCCGACGGCCCTTTATAGTGCCCTCATGCCGACCGGCCGACCGACCAACCGACCGGCCAAGCCTAGCCGTCAAAGCCCCGAGCGGCCGATCGCTGCTGGGCCGGACCGCCGTCCGTCCCGGACCGACCGACCCCCCTGACCGCCGACCGCCCCGGACTGCGCGACCGCCCCGGACTGCCGACCGCCCCGACTGCCGACCGCCCCGGACCTGCCGACCGCCCCGACCCTGCCGACCCGCCCCCGGACTGCCGACCGCCCCCCGACACCCCGCCCCGGACCGGCCGTGGGGCCATCGGGACCGTCCGATTGATCGCCCGGACCGCCCGGGCCTGGCCGACCGACCCTGACGGCCGAACCTTCGCAGGCCGGGCCTGGCGGAGCGGCCGCCGGCCGCCCCTCTAAACCCTAACCCCAAAATTTGTTGTGCCCCTTTACAAACCCTAGGCATCAACCAATGAAGATCTATCTATCTCTAAAATATTAAATTTGGGCCCTCGAAGTGGGCATTAGGACTTTATATTGCAAGATCCACTCTATGACCCACTTTGTAAAGTAGAGCTAAAGTTAAGGCACACTTTAAGTCCAAGTGGGCTCAACTCCAAATGGGCCCAACTTCAAATGGCCTCTAGTATAAAGTAGCCGTAAAAAGTGCCAAAACCCCTCAAAACCAACTTGTTATGAATTTCACTTCAATCCGAAAATGATGAAATTTAGTAGATTCTCTTGTGCACTAATAAATTATCATCTCGCAATCTATGAGGCTCTATGAATCAAACTTTTATGCACATGACTTACAAGAGTATGTTTTTTAGGGCATCCTCAATGGAGACTAAATAACCGCCCTTTGTACCAAATTCTATGTTTTGAGTGATTTTGAATTAAAAATACAATTACCAACGTAAGAAGCGCATGTAAAAAACGTGAGATAGATCTCAAGAAATAAGAAATGTGGATAAAATTTTATTCCCAAATTGTGTAAACTTTCCCTACAAATTTAAAGTTGTTTTATTTAAATTTGTTTTAGGTTTTTTTAAAAAATTAGACCTAGTCGCTTAAAAGTTTCTACTTAACCGTCTCCCTTGCAACGAATTTCTTATACTAATAGGATAATTATAAACTGTAATTATCTTTCTTCAAGAAGATAGATAGATACAAACTCCAATTTTCATATCGAATATAACAATTGTATATAAATATAACCAAAGAACTCACGACAAAAAATAGTCTCTTCCATCTTACCCATGAGTTTATATATCCACCTAAAAGTCTTTCTATAGTCTTTTACTTTCCAATTTCTAAAAACAAATCTTATTAATAGATCAATTATAGAAATCTAACTCTTCATGTATGTAAACCATTTATATTTAAAGTAGGATATGTATATTTACGTATATACTATGTATTAATAAATTAGAATATGTATATTTATGTATGTACTTTATGTTTCATAGTATAATATGTATATGAAGGTATATATTATATGTAATATATATTATAATTGTATCGTATTATTGTTGAATTTATTATAAATATAATATTTCCTGTATACATCAATACATGTATAGTATATATACTTATGTATGTACTTTTTGATTTATAGTTCTCGCACACAAAGTAGAATTGATTTGCTTTACCTCTAAATATGTATTTAAGTAGAACCACTATTTATATAGAACTTGTTTACCTCTAAATAAAATCTTAGCATTAAATCGCTATTTATGTAGAGTGACTTTACCTCTAAATATGTTTTTAGCAAAACCGCTCTATCTTTACCGTATAGTGTATATATATTATTTATTTTATTATTTTCATTTTAGAGGGGACCCCAGTTAAGAACCAACATCCCGGATGAGACTATAACATGTCCAATATATAATAAAGGAATTAGCCTACAAAGGTTTGTAAAATAATGTATTGGATATGGAAAAATAAAAATATTAGCTAGGGAAATTAATAAATCCTAGACCATGAACCTTATATCCTATGCTCAAGTGATTTCATCCACAATATACTCTAAATGAAAAAGCAATGGCTATTCAAATCATTCTATTCCCTAATCAATCCATCAAAGTTTCTAATATAAGAATAATCAACTTCATTTAACATAAAATAGAAGTACTATACGTGTACAAGATCAAATATGATTATAACTTTATAAGTTAATGCCGTTATTGCCATATGTTAAAAACTTATAGGGTGCGATATTTTTATTAATTTATTTGTAACGCTTTTTACTTCTCTTAATTTATGATCACAATATAGAAAACAATAGAACTGTATATCAATTACCTTTACAAGAGGTAAATAAATAATTACTCAAATTAATACACAACGATGAAATTATTTCTAAATGCACATGAAATAATATAGACCATAAAATGTGGACAACTTAAGGGCTAAATAGGAAGTTTAAATATTGACTAATACGGTAATACCAAAGTTATGAAAACAAAATACTCACACATGCTCACCTACATTTAATATATACTTAGATCTCTCCAATGTTAGACATAAGTATACTCTCATCAAGGAATAGGTAAAAAGTCCGGAAAGTGATATGAGAGGATTTAGGGCCACCTCAAAGTGCACAATAGGGGCCAAGCCATTAATGGGGCCAATACATGAAAACATCTCCTTGTGAGAATGGATCAATATTTGACAAAAGTTGGGACATTCAAGAAATGAATGAAAATTCATGGCCTAAAAGCGTTCTCTTCATTCAAATTAAGAAAGAATATTTGTAAGAAATAAAATCAATGAGAACAAATCTAAAACATGGACTCTCGCTAATAATAAGAATTGGCCCCATAACCTTCGTTTTCCTTCTAGAAAAAATGGGCACCAACTCCCAACACCTTCACTAATGGGGAATAGGCATGGGAGATATGTTGGCCTTGACTCCTCTTGCAAGGAGTCCCTTATTATAGAATTATTTGGAGCCTAGAGTATCTTTGTCATAAAACATTCTTGTTTCTGACAAAGAGATCTTCCCGACATTCCCTTGTCAGAACATTCCCTACCCCGATTTAGACGCCACGTGTACGCGAGACGCTAAATATAGAAATGCAAATATGCAATGCGGGAAGTGAGAGAAGTTGAGGAAACGGGAGTTCGGCCTTCCGGGAGAGGCAAGAAGAGGAGGGGGAGGGAGGTCGCGCGGCCGACCGACGGATAGCCGACCGGTCGGTCGGCGGCAGCCGACCGCAGCCGCCGCCGGCGGCCGATCTCGGGCGGTCCCGGTCGCCGCTCGCCCGTCCGCGTCGCCGGGCCGGTCGGTAGGCCGGTCATGCGGTCGATCCCCATCGGTCGGCCGGGCACGAGCGGCCCGTTTGACCGATCGTACATCGCCATCGCCCGCTTCGGTTTTTCTTTTTTTTTTTTTTTCTTAGTTTCCATTGTGTTCTCGAATCTTTCAAAATTACATAGGATCCTTTTTAAATTTTAATCCCTCTCGATTTCATTATTAGATTCTCAAAGATTATTACACAATGAAAAAAGGAATCCTATGTTGATTTGTGAAATGCTATATATTCTTTATTCACGGATATTGGTTTAGTGGTTTAGGGTTCCGGGTTTAGGGTTTAGGGTTTAGGGTTTAGGGTTTAGGTTTATGGTTTACTTAGAGATTTCATGATTGCGGTAGCTTTGTTATATGAAATTTTCACTTCAATCTAGAAGTGATGAAATTTCGTAAATTCTCTTGTGTACTAACATATTATGATCTCGTAGTGTATGAGGTTATATGACTCAACTTTGGGGCACATGACCTACAACTATAACTCTATTTCAATATTGCATGGTTGAGAATGTAAGTTGAGGATCCTCATTTTAATATAGGACCCTTATTTTGGAAATGCGACATTTGGTAAAAAATGGACATTAGGTTTGGGGAGTCTATAATCTTAGATGCTATGTTGAATGTTGAAAATACTATCAATATATTCCTTGCAACAAACTCGTGATTTATTCCATGTCAATAATAATAACAATGCGATGGAGAAAAGTGGCATTCTAATTGATTAAAAATATAAATCAATACTACACCATGCATACACGAATCCCTTATTTTCATTCCACACACAATTGAGTTTCCAAAGATTTCCAACACCAATCTTTATAAGTTGATGCGATATGTTAAAAACTTTTAGAGTTGGATATTTTCAAAAATTTATTTGTCTCCCTTTTTACTTCTCTTTATTTGTGATTGCGAAATAGAAAACAATAGAGTCCTCTTTCTATTACCTTTGTAAGAGGTAAATAAATAATTATTCAAATAAATACAATAAAAAAATGGTACTAATAAATATGGAAAAAGAATATGTGCAAATTAAGTACAATGATATGTACTACATTATAAATATACTCCTACCTTAGTTCAAGGGTGTCAAACAAAAATAGCCAATAATAGAATGAGTTGTTTAGGCATAATGTTTTTTCAGTTAAGCCTATTCTTATGTCTAAATGTGGTCAATGTAAGGCCTAACACGGTAATACCAAAGTTATGAAACTAAATGGTCACACATGCTCTATAAGTCTATTACAATATTACATGTTTGAGAATGTAAATTGTGCATCTTCATTTCAATATAGGACCCTTCATTTGATAATGCGTCATTTGGTTAAAAATAGGCACTACGTTTGGGGAGTATATAATCTTAGATCCAATTGGCAAAAAAAAAAACTTATTTTGTTCCTTTAAGTCATTTTGAAGTATTCTAATTATAATGTGAATAAGAATGAAATTAGAAAATACGAGTAATTATTATATACGGTATAAATAAAACCACGTCTATTTACATAAAACCTACTGTTGACATGGAAGACACAAATTAGGATACAGTAGATTCTATCATCCCTGGTTCTAAATTTGGGACGCATGTATGTATAATGAAATTTATATGTTATATGTTTTATACGTACACATATTTTCATGAACGCCAATAGCCTTCTATTATAGTTCATGAGAAAATATATTTTTAAGCTAATACATGTTCATTGTAAGTTTGTAACCCTTAACCTCAAATGCCCAAGGGGTGTAGACTCTAGAGCCTAGAAACACACGTTTTGCAAAGTGCAAGAGATGAAAATAAAGGTTAGCAATCTAGATCCCAACCGTACAACATTGTAGAAGACTTGGTTTAGGTCATGTGGAGGAAATTTGGACTCCAAGACTAGAACTATTAAAAAAAAAAATTTCTTTGTGGGCCATGGGAAAGCATGCCTCATGTTTGAAAAAAATCAAAAAACAAGACTTGGTTCTCCATCGACGTTCATTTTCTTCTCCCTATGGAAACCCAACAGTTGTTTAATAAAAAAAATTAAAAAAAAAAAAAAAAAAAAAAAAAAAACAAACAACAAAGCCCCGCCGACCGGACGGGGACGGGCGGCCGACCGCATCGGACGGCGGCCGACCGCTCGCGCGACCGTCGGACGGCGGCCGTCGGATCCGTCGGCCGCGACGGATCGGATCGGTCGGCGCGATGGCCCGGCCGATCCGGCGGCCGCGACGGATCTGTCGACCGACGGGCGGCTGCGACGGTCGCCAATGCGGCCATCGGATTGGCCGACCGATCCCGCCCGACCGATGGCGGAATCGACCGCGGCCGACGGAGATCGGACGGCCGGGAACGGGCGAATGCCGACCGCCGCGATTGGTATAAATAGCCGACCGGGCTCATTTCTTCTCACTCACAGTGCGCCCGTCGCTGTGGTTTTCCATGTCGATTGCGCTCCTCGAGTCCCCTCTCTTGATAATCGACGCCATTTTTTTGCGCTTTTTTTTTTGTTGTGGTGAACAATATGCCGAGGGAACGACGTACTAGTGCACCCAAGGGCAAGGCCCCGGAGATGGACTGGGAAGCAACTGACGATCCAAATTGTGTTGCCAAAGATGGATGGGAAGATGAACCGGCGAGAATTTGGAATTGCACCATGTGCAAGCGATATGTGAAGATGAAACACCTCATGAAGTTATGGCCAAGAAATCAAGCGATTATATCGGGGCCACGACGCGAAGGACTAGCCAGCAGTTGCACAAGTCAACATTTCACACTTCGTTATCATGAAGTGACCATTGCCGTTGGAGACGGAATACTAGGCCGAAATCATGTTATATTCCAACATGGCTATGGTTTGGGCAGAAATCGTTCTACATAAGAACGTGAATTGGAGCACCGTAACAGGTTTGAATGTTGCCGAATTGGATCGGAGCCATGATTTCATACCAACTAGTTGGCTTGGACCCAGTGATTGTATGCCCCTTTGGTCAAATCGGACATATACGGAGATGTCGGAAGTTCAAGATGAAGAAAGTACACCTCCAAGGAGATATGGAGGTCAGACACGAATTTCTCAAGATACACCTCCGAGGGGATACGAGGGTCAAACACAACATCAACAAGACACACCTCCGAGGGGATACGAATGTCAATCTGAACATCAACAACATACACCTCCGAGGGGATATGGGGGTCACACAGCAGATAATTATAATCGCAGCAATAACAGGGGTATGGTACCAATCTCTTTTGGCATAGGAAGTGGTGGGTATTATCCCGGTAGCAATATATACGGTCCAGGAACCACTACTCCTGAGACATATAGGCCAGAGCATCCAAGGGATACGTACCAATCCGCAGGCCAACACGATACAAGTCCGAATCTTTGGAGGAAGATATATGCCAACATATCCTCGGGATACATACGAGTCGAGGCCGATACGGTGGAATGAGTGCTCCGGAGAGCTATACGCCAACATATCCTCGGGAATTTAACGATGTTCCCGGCCAATATGGTAGAGGACCAAAGTCCAGTACCATATCCCAACACATCCAAGGGACACATATGAGTCTCGAGGCCGGTATGGGAGAGGACCTAACATTCGAGAAAGGTACCCCACAACGTATCCTCTTGGATCATACGATGCTCACAACCAATACGGTAGAAGACCCGAGGTTCCGGATAGCTTTAGACCAACGTATTCAAGAGATACGCATGATCATCACGGCGAGTACGGTAGAGCTATTACCAATCCCGAGTACCGTACTCCAAGTCAAGCAAGAGATGAATACGAGCCCGTTGGAATTACCGAACAAGCATCGTGAAGAGCATATCACTCGAGATCCATATCCGGTATGGCCAACATGCATATGGGAGTAACAACACTCCCCGCCACCATTCCGAACTCGTGAAGAAGAAGATGCGAGTTTGAAAGACAACTACGAGAGGCAACAATTCAAAGTCAAGCGGAGTACATCCATAAGCTTGAAAATGATGGTATTTACGACGAGCAGCGCTTGTATGATGCTTATTCGCGAGGGCGGTACTCAGACCAAGCAGGGCCAAGTGGAACACAATATGATAAGTACTAGGATGCAAAGTAGTTATACATTTACATATAGGCATGTTGTAATGTCTTTGTACGTACATGTAGTATTTGGATGAGAACTCTATTCTCCATATGGTAGAGGTCATTTTTTAAGACCTTCTTAACCATGTTTTGTTGGTAAACGGACATCATATGAATGATATACGGAATGTAGAACCATAACCTATATTACACATTTATTTGAGTAAATATGTTATGATTCCATTTATTAACCAGTTTGTTTAAAACTTTATTTGGGATTTGCTTCGGAGGCAGTGTCTCCACGGTGCAAAGGGGGAGTTGGCGATTGTTACCAACAAAATTTTGGACATATTTTTTCCCTATATGTAATCAAATGTAGTAAATTCATGCAAAATTTGGGAGGCTCATTCCTCTTGATTGACATTCTTACAAGTTATTTTCTAAAAGCAGGTCCGAACAATACTATAGTAAAACATGCACGTCATTACGTATATTTCGTATTATAAAGAACTTAGAGTGGGGTATGTGAGTGTAGGAGTTTGTGATTTTTGAGGTAACTTAGTTCTAACAGTTTTCCATAATCTAGAATTTTGACAAATTAAAATATGTAATTCAAATTTACTAATACATTTTGAGCTTGTGTTGGTAAGTTACGAGGTCGCATCAGAAATTGGTAAATATTATGACTTAAATAATATTGGAATTTCAGTAGTGATTCGCTTATAAACATATGAGAAGAAAAATAGAAGATAAATCGCTAAATTTGAATTACCCAACCAACACTTAAAAATTGAATCAATAGGTTTTCCGGCTTTACCCTAAAGGCCTCATCCAAATGGTGCAAAGGGGCAAAATATTATAATAAACATAAGTATACTTGGTGGGCCAAAATTTGAAAGGCATGCAATGCATTTGAAACAAAGAGTATTGTTGCAATCGAAAATAGAACAAACATACTAATTCATAAACTATAATAAAACCGATATGCGTAAAACAAATTCTACGTTCTCCTATTCGTAATTCGTCCGAAAATGCTCACGAGGCGTAGGCCAATGAAACATATCGCTAAACCGTGAGATGATATGGGACAACCCTCCAGCGCCGTCACGACTCTCGTTGCATACTCTATCCATGTAAAGATGGAAAGCTTGTGCAAGGTCTTCATTGGAGAATACCGAAGTATTTCGGTTTCCACGTTGCAAGCTCGTCTGCCGTAGACATGGTCATCCCATTAATTCTTTGTGCTATACGGGCCGTGGCAAACTCCTCCGAAGCAATCGAGTATTTTGGAATAACCTGTAAATCCTCACCCGCTTTGTACAAGAACGCCACTCGTGGATCTACCCAATAACGTTTTCGCAGGGTCTCCACCATCTCCTCACGTTTTGTAAATGTATAAAGGGATTGCATTGGTTCCTGAACCGTTGTGGAGAACCCCCAATCGCATACTCCGATATACACTCGTGATTCATCGGCGGGGAAGTGGAGAAGGATATTATCTGGAGATATATCATTATGGAGGTGGTGGCTCTTGTGGACCTCGTTCATGATATGCAACAACGCCCAAGCAAGCTCTGTCCGTTTTTTTTTACGAATCGAATCAGTTGATGCGCCCGAATAACTTCGTCGTCAGGGTAATTCCCAAAGTTCAAATGTACAAAGACATCGTCACCATAATCCATATCGCGGTTCAGCATCTCTCGAATAGTCCCGCCATTCCACCAAAACGCATAGCCTTGATTCTTCACTGGATGAATGGCCACAAAGCGGATCACACCCGGGTGTCCAATCCTTATCGCCATAGACCTCATTCATATGCTCCAATTTTGCCAACTCCGGTCGTGTCAAGTGGTGAATGGAAGTTTTTGCAAAGAAATTCCCAAAATGGTTCAATGCCTGCAACACCTTCGAGCGAACTTTGACAATAGTACCATACCGTCCCTTCAACCTCGTGTCGTCAACTCGTATGATTTGAGTCATATCCGGAATGGTAACCAAATGAGTCAATCGCATGGTTTGAGTTTGTCGTCCCTCTAGCGATTGCCACCATGTTCCGAGCCTCGACGGTGTGAATTCTTTGAAAATGCCCTCATTTGGGCGGAAAAAACAATCACCCCTATTCACCACGTCAACGAAATCCTCATCACCCTCCCGAAATATCCTCCCATATTTGGCTATTACAACCTTGGGATTCCAGTGCATCCTTCACCCTATTCTCCAAAAACCACATGAACCCTCGTTTCTCTGTCTCTGCTACCCACTTCGGATGCTGAAGCACTTCTATCATGAGATCTCTCATTTCAATCTTGAACTTCTGGATGCCCTCCTCCTGATATCTCACATATTTGCTTTCCAATGCTCAAGATCATTGGCCTCATAGAATTTGACGGTAAATTCTATCAAGAATACCTTACAAGCGTCGCCGGGACCTCATGAGGCTCAAACTTCTCAAAGAAGTTCGCAACACCCTTCTTCTTCTTCTTCTTCTTCGGCATCTTGATCCCAAAAAGGAAATATGTAAAGTGTGAAGTTTTTAAAAAAATTTCAAAAAAAGAGCAAAAACTCCCCGTATAACAAGTGACTTCCTTCCTCCAAAAGACAAGGAGCCAGGTGGGCGAGAATCACAAAGAATTCCCGACCAGAGAAACTCCGCATCCTCTCTTCGTGAGAATGGAGGAAAGAAGTGAGAAAAAGGAGGCCGGTCGGCCTTTTATAGCGGCCGACGGCCCGCCCTCGATCGGACGGCCGATCGGTCGCTGGCCGACCGACGGACGGCCCCCCGGATGGCCGACGCGCGGCGACCGGGCCGGACCGGCCCGACCGCTGGCGACCGCCCTCAGGCCGACCGACCGCCCGCCAGCCGACCGACCGCCCGCCAGAGCCGACCGACCGCTGGCCGACCGGCCGCCCGGTTTTGCCGACCGATCCGTCCGACGGACGGCGGCCGACCACCGCCGACCGACGTCGGTCGGCCGCGCCGATCCGGCGGCCGTCGGGCATGCGGACGGCGCCCCAATCCAACGGCCCGCAACGTTCCATCTTGATCCGACGGCCGGATTTGATGCGGTCGGCGGCCGTCCGATCGACGGACGCGGCGACGGGTCGGTCGGCCGGCATCGGGGATCAAGAATCGACGGCCGAGATCTTTGCCAGTGGATGATCCAACGGCCCCAGTTACCAGCACCGGGTAACTCCCATTTACCCCGGACCATGGTCCGGACTATGGTCCCGGTCGACATAGTCCGGACTACGTCCGCGACTAGGTTTACCCCAATGTCGACCGATTTGACAACCCCGATTATATTATATTATATTATATTATATTATATTATATTATATTATATTATATTATATTATATTATATTATATTATATTATATTATATTATATTATATTATATTATATTATCATATATATTTCGTTTATACAAATAATTTAAAAACTATGAATTTAAACACTATGTATATAATAATCAACATTTAACTATGAATTGTTAACAAGTGTATCCACATAATTAACTTAGTATTTAGTAAAATTATAGCTAAGATAATAGCTTAATACTTAATAAGACTTCACCTTAAGTTCATTATTCCAGCAAATTTAATTTGTAAATACTTTATGAAAAAAAAAGTTTTAATGTTAAACATACTTGATTTACAAAAATATGAAATTCTGAGTTGTATCCATTGTAATGCTTCCAAGTACTTTAATTAAGATTTTATTTTGTTATCGAGTGTTCACAGACATAGAATACCTCACAGTAGGTGCATGAAGATAAACGTTTTTTAGGCCAATTACAATTATCACACACCTTTAATCGGAAACCCTGTACCCTAAATCCTAAACCCTAAACCCTAAACCCTATAACCCCAATCCCGCCAATTTTCAAATGCCGGCACTTCTGTTCCCGCCCTTTCTAAACGGATGACACTTCAGTTCGCGCCACTTTTCATTTGTTGAGACTTCGGTTCCCGCCTATTTTCAATTATCCAAAAGTCATTCCCTCCCATTTTCTGTTTTTGGGATAGCGCAAAAACGGTATTGCGCTACGCAATGACCTTCGAAATCCAAGACATAATGATTCTTTTCTTCTCAATCTCTGAGGGTGCTGAACTCCGTCGACATACTTGAGTTCTCCGCGCTTCTTCGAGCTCCTTCTCTGCCTTCGCGTACGTGTTTCGCGATTGCATATATGCATGATTATACGTTAAAATTGCTTTGCACAGCTTATCACATTTTCTATTTCATTGTTCCTCATAGTTCTCTCTTTATCTTGAGGAGTAGTTGTTGAATATTCGGTTGAACGTTTGTAATTTTGTTCCTTGTAGTTAGCTTTTGTGCATTCGGAGCCGTTGTTGTTGACAAATTCTTATGATTTGACGATTTCGTTGGTACTGGGGTGGGTCTTGATACCTGAGTGTGACGATGGATTGGGAGGGCCCTGGTTGTAACTGATTTTCAAATTGTTAATGACTCCCGTAAAATACGCCGCGATTTACGGGATTATTCATGCATCATGACATACAGTTTAGCTCGACTCGAGCTAAACTGCTAGCCAGGACACTCCTGCATTTTAGCTCGAGTCGAGCTAAACTGCTAGCCAGTACACTCCTGCAGTTTAGCTCGAGTCGAGCTAAACTGCAGTACGTCTTCGGTCGAACAGTTTAGCTCGAGTCGAGCTAAATTGCACCACGTCTTCGGTGGGACAGTTTAGCTCGAGTCGAGCTAAACTGTTCGGTTGAATACATACTGCAGTTTAGCTCGACTCGAGCTAAACTGTTCGTCCGAAGACTTGCTGCAGTTTAGCTCGACTCGAGCTAAACTGCAGGAGTGTGCTGGATAGCAGTTTAGCTCAACTCGAGCTAAACTGCAGTATGTATTCAATCGAACAGTTTAGCTCGTCTCGAGGTAAACTGCAGTATGTGTACCACCAATCAGTTTATATCGCGTGGGGCGAATTCGAAGCGTGGTAGTGAACATATTAAACTTCTCGAGTCTAGCATCATTGCAAGGCGGTAGAGGATACACAGTTTAGCTTGACTCGAGCTAAACTGTCCGATAGAGAACAAACTGCTGTTTACCTCAAGTTCACCGAAAGTGTAGAATATATTCTCTGAGACAGTTTAGCTCGAGTCGAGCTAAACTGCATGTGATCGCTTTTCATAGTTTCATGATGCTGTGTCACTGTTTTCATTCATATCTTCTTTTGAGTTTGTGAAAATCTTTGGCAGGATGGATTTCTCCTCAGACGATGACGCTTTTGCCGATGCACCTCTGAATCCTGGTTTACTTGCTGCTCAAGTTGTTCCTCCACGGCTCTGGACAGGGAGGACTGCTGCATTGCTCGATTCCGAGGGACTCAGAATTGCTGAGGGTTTACTTCGAAACCTACGATCTGGCGCTGTACCTGATTGTAATGGCTTACTTGGTGACTCTCGAGTTGTGGTACAAGTTTCAACTTTGTTTGTTGAGGTCGAGGATCCTGACGACTGGATATTCTCTTTCAAGTCATGGCCCATCCAACAAGTCCTCCTAGATGGTGTTACTCTTTTTGACCATAGTCAGCAAGATGTTTACAACAGATGGGTCCGGGAACGTAGTCGGCGGCAGGGGTCATCTCGAACTCGATCGTATGATAATTCTTCAAGGAATGAGTCTACTCCAGTCTCGCGCAAAGCACAGTTTCTGATGACAGCGGAGTCAATCAATGCGGTCGCATGTAATACCTGCTGTAAACACAACTGTGTTCAACTATACCCAAGGGAGAAGATTAAGGTTCTCAGGTGTCGAATGTACGACAAGACAACTGTGCAGTTCAAGAATCACGTCAAACTTGATGTCCATAGGCAGTTTCACAGAAGTGCTGAAAGGCGAAATGTAGTCACTTTAGAGGGTATTGATGTTTGTGCAATTGCGTGGATGAAGATAATGGGCGTGAGCAACGGTACATTTTATCGCAACGCCCAGAGTGCAGCTGATGGGCATGAGGCCCAGTTACACGGGAACACGGGCTTGCGAAAGCCTAGGAGGCATACGATTGTTGCTTCTGCCGTCTTAGGGGCAATACTTGATAGACATGCCGATCACATGCCTCACAAGTCCCGGAGCCTTCCATCAGGGGAGAAGGTCGTTGCCAAGGTACTTCCTTCAAGTTTTAAGTGGAAGGACCAAATTCCTCTTCTTGATCATCACCTTGAAGAGTGTGGGCTCCCGCCGGTGTCAACTTCAAACCTTAGTAAGATTCGCCGCCTCAGCTATCCAGAATACTATGCCAAAAGATCGGGGGACAATTTCGCGCGTTGTTCCAAGTGTGATGAGTTACAATGACTGATGAAGCTCACTCTTCCTGGGACACAATCATCGCTTATATGGTCGAGGAAGTTGAATGTGCACTTAGATTCCGCATATGCGCATAGAGACTTGTACTACCTCAACCGCTTTAGGTCGAAGGAGTTGCCTCAAGATGTTTTGACCATTATGCATGACAAGATGGACCACTCAAAAACAGCATCACCTGCCTTGTCTCATAAGGTGAAGAACTTAGACGGACTTATGAAGTTACCTCTTGCAGTTACGGGAATTCTTGCTCATGGTCATGTAGACCAGCGATACGCTCATTACGGACTAGATGTTTACTCACATGATGCCAATTATACAGTTGGCTCGTTTGCAAAACTTCTGCGGGATCTCGAAGCTGCACCTAAATCCTCTTCTAGACAACTCTTTACAGAGCCTCCATCGCATCCACTGTATACTGCTCTTTTACGAGGTTCAGAGGTGTGTATGGATTCATTAGGCCCAATTCCTGACATCCTAGTTCCAGGAAAGCCTCTGCCTCCGATTTTGAATGTCTAAATGGATAATGCTGTGAGTGATAACAAGAATAGATTCGTCTTCAGTTTCTGGTCTCTTTTGGTAGCAAAACGAGTATTCCGAGAGATATATGTAAATTTCATGCTCTTCGGTCACACGCATGATGACATAGATGCGTTATTTGGGCGTTGGAGCATGGCATTGCGAAAGGAGGATCATGCTGGTATTAAGTTGTGGAAGGAGGATTCTCAAGGAAGATCATTATGGCCACGTGGTGAACCGGATGCAATGCGTCCAAACGAGATGCGTCATTTGCCTGAGGTGGTGAAAGGGATTTCAGGCTTTGTCGATCATTGGGAACGATTATCACGTGAGTCAATTGAATCACGGAGATTGTACGAGCCTCTCTCATATTACTGGAGCGCCGTTAAAGATGCTCTTTGTATACCCATGGACGTACTTGCATCGTCGCAAAATGGGATTCCGTCAAGTTTGGAGGAACCATTACCGTTACAACATGGATTTTGGCCATCAATTCGACTTGCTCATGCTATGGAAGATGAGTTTACTTTAGAAGGGAATGTACGCGAAGAGTACGATGACGATGATCATTTTGTTGGCCACAGACGTGATCGTCCTGCTCCGTCATTTCGAGTTGGACGTGACCTTTATAAGGGTTATTTTGTTGCACTACGTCCATGCGGCACTGATGGTCGGCCTTTTTGGCTCGGACGAGCAATGTCTGATCCAAATTCAAACCCAGACTTACCCAATACGGTCGACATCCAGTTCTTCCGTCCAATGTCACGCTCCAAAGAAATTCTGAAGTATTACACAGATTGGGATACAAATAGAAAGCTTCGTTGGACTGTTGAGAAAGGTGTAGATGTATGTTCGCAACCAACAGATGCTATTTTCACTGCTTGGAAATCAAGAATTACGCATTCTGACGAGGATAGCAGTGAAGGTTTAGACGCTATTATTACAATACCCAAGAAGCAGGTCGAAATCATCAAGGCTTCTTTACGGGAGCTTGCTTCATCTTCTCAAGAGTAGTCTTCTAGTATATAGTATTTATTATGGAAGTACTTGTGATAGTCCTTAAACTTGGTATTGACATATATTACTTTGATATTTAGTTTATAGAGTATTATATATTTGTACTATTTACTATCGATATTCAATATATTAATTTTGTATAAGAAGATTGTTTATGTTGACTCCATCATTATTATCAATTGAAAGAAAATTATTTTTTGTTAGTATGTTAATCTTGACATGTATCGTATCATATGTATGTATGGTTGGAAACCCTTTTTAAGATAAACATTGTTTTTAAGATTCAAGAGGTCTCATATCATCTCCAAATATAATGGAAATTAGTAAATTCCGAGTACATATGCATACGGTGAAACCCCTCTAATTGTTGATTTTTGCTTCATCCGTTGTCTTGTTTTAATTTGGGAGATAAAAATGTTCCAAATATAACGAATATGGGGTTAAACGCTGTGGGTACATTTAGCTTGACTCGAGCTAAACGCCCATTTCTCAAAATCAGTGAATGTTACTATTATAATGAATTACGTGTTGTAAGGAAAGTATTTGGACTATTAAGACTCTCTCTTGTGTGTGTGCTAGCTTAGATGTTTCTAGGGTTGTAGCTATGGATGATTGAGTTTTTTTATCTAACATGGAGAAAACATGCAAACTTGTAGATATGTCGAATTGTTGTACATGAGTGTGAGTGTGGGTAGGTAAGGGTAGAAGATAGGAGAATTGGAGTTTGCACCCTAAAAGTTGGGTGCTGACTTTGGAGAGGCATGGCGTTCAAAAAATAGATGAATGTAATAGTGTCCTTTGCATGAGAGGAGCGTCTCGAAGTCTGCTTTCGAACAAGTCTTAGCCTGTAGTCATTGGAGCGGGAAACAGGGGGATATGGCGATTCTTGTGAAGAGACTTCATCGCCTTTCGGCGCACGGCGAGACTCAATAAGTGAACATTGTTGACTCTTGATAGGAGACTGAGGATTCATGGGAAAAAATTTGGTGGGCATGTGTGCCTTCAGGCTCACTTTCTAGGAAGCCTGGGTTTATTGTCGACGGATCAAGAATAGAGGAGAAGCAGCTGTTTGAGTGGAGATGTGTCTGATGTGGTGGACTGGTGTCACATTGGTCATTGGAAGACCCAACTTTGAGGCGTCATAACTCAAGATTTAAGAGATGGGTGATGGTCTGGTTGGGGTACCCAAAAAGGTTGTCCCATGAACAATTGCACTCTATGCTGGTGTGACAAACATATCCATTTTTAAACTGTAATACAATAAGACTTCATTAGATGTGGTTTTAGTTGTCTATACTTATAATGTATCGGGAAAAAAAATTAAAAATTAAAAAAAAAAAATTGAAGTAATTTTATTTGATTTTTTAGTTGAAAAAGTAAGTCATGTCCCAATAACCTAAAATCCATAGAATCAAGCAAATGGAATATCAACCATTTTTATTTTAATATAATTTTTGAATATGACCTACATCTTCTTGTATAGAATACAAAATAATTTATTTGATAATAAAAAAATTAATTCATTGTGCACTATAATGCCTGCAAATCCCCAAATTCAACACTTTTTCCCTCATCTATGAATGGATCCAAAAAAAATAAAAAATCTAAAAGAAAATCTATAGGCATATATACTTTGATTTCAGTGAGGTGCATGATATTTTATTTTCTATTTTAGGGTCTTTTTACTTGATTAAAATGACTAAATTAGACAAACTTTGGAGGCTTTCAATAAAAATAACCTAATTAGTGTGTCCAAAAAGTGATACCCCAAGCTTACCATTGTATCTATACCTAGACAGGGACTTCTAAGATTTGAAAGCGTCTCTAAATTTTCTTTCTAAGCGGACCAAGTTTGCCTTCAGAAAATAAAAGACGAAGAACCGATGGCCGTTTCCGTGACCACGAGTCTAGCAACAACAAGCAAGTTAGAATTTTGGTGATGATATTAGGAAGGATCGACACAGGATATTACGGAGTAGACCTCCTAGCCCAGACCATTTGTTTGTTAGTTGTTTGTGCTCTACGTTGTATGAGTAGGAGCATAAATTAGTAAGTTAACAAAAATTTTACTTGGAATGGCCAAAGCCCCAAAACTGCCAAAACTTCTGAATACCACCTTCTTTCCATGCATGATGAAAATTTTCAACTTTTGACGTAATATCAAGTATGTATCCCTAAGATCCTATACCTAACTTGTCCATGTATGTGTGCACCAAAGCTTGGTTCCAAATGCCTTACTAATTGCGAGATTATAATATTCAAAAGAAAAAGAAAAAATATAAAATTTCCTTGTTTCAAAATGAGTTTGAAGTTTTCTGTGAGCCCATAGAACCAATTCTAACTTCTAAGAGTAGATTTGAACTATAACTCTTCAAATTCTTATTCCTAATTGAGTTAGCAACATGTCTATGCAATTTTTACCCTTGTGCAACCTATAAAACCTAAAGATATGTTTGAATTTTCACATGAAGGTATGCTGAAATTCAACTTCCAAGGCCCCCATTTGATAACAATAATGGTATGTGAAGAATAATTGGATGAAAGGTCCAAACATTAAAATCATGCCTTAAAACCTCATTTCAAAGTACAAAAAACCGAACTTGAAAAAAAGTATACTCTCAATTATTGCTGAGTTTTTGAAGTTCCTGCAATTTTATTTATTTTGGCTAGATTTTGAGAATTAACAAGCATATACAGTATTTTGGGCAGTATTGGGCCGACCACGTGAAATAATGCATGGTATTGGGAAGTTGTTTCACCTTCATTCACCGCTGGATTTCAACTTTCTTTGCTAGTTGGGATTCCAATTTGGATCTAGCTTTTGTGGTGGAAACCTTGATTCCATCAAATTTTGTGAAAAGGTGCACGGGTTTAGTTTAGGACATTTTTTACTTTGTAAATATTGGGGTTGTTTTCTCCAATGCAAGGATTTTATTTATAAATACGTGTTTTTGGCTAAAGTATTAGCCGAGACGTTTAAGGGTTTACTACTTGTTTGTTGTTAGGATGCTCAATACAAATAACTTTCAAATATGAAGTGTTCTTATGAATAGGAACTATTTTTCACAGTGACAACATTTGTATCTTGCACTTACAAGTAGTTATATAAACAAATATCCGATATTACTATCCTTGAACACATACCCAATCAAATGCGTAAAATAAAAAAGAAGTTATACTAAGATGATATTTAGTATCCAAAATTCAATTGATATACAATTGTTGTGACTTTTTACTATTGGTCAAAAAAAGTACCAGCTAAGTTTACAAAATTGCCTTCTTAAGAAGTAAAGACGGTTCTTTCTTTATAGAAGATGTTCTATTAGCCCCTAAAGGCATCAATGTAGAAAAATGACATCCCGGATTGAAGGCAACAACTTTGAAGAGCTTGAACTTCTTCATTGGAGGTCCAATTTGGATAAAATCACTTGCATTAGGTCCCAAATTAAGTCTAATTTGTTTATGTTGTATGTCTTGATCCTATGGAGCCCTAAAGAAGAAGAAGAAGAAGAACACCAGACCCGTAAGGGTTGGCGTGAATAAAGTGTCCGTTCGACCTACCCTTGATGATATGCCCACAGGACCTAACAACTATGGAGCCCTACTATCAAGAAGGGTTAGATTCCCTTCATTTTCATTTTATCAACTTAAACATCTACTTTCTATTGTATGAATAGATGTAAAAACAGAGTATGTGACTTTAACCCCTCTTTGTACCATCCTCTTTTTAGCCAATAAACACATTTTGAAAAGAAGTGTCATGAATGAAAATGAAATTAAGATAATTATTTAGATCTCAACCGTTCAAACTTTTGTTAACTTGTTGTTGGTCATGTAGAGCAAAATCTGAATTATGAGACCTCATCTAGATTATTAGATTGTGGGATCATAACGTATTAGTATGTAAAAAAGACTGTACTTATTATCTTCATCATTAATTTTTTCACTTTAGAGTGGAAATTTTACTAACAAAGCTTCTCCAATGAGAAAAGTTTCCAAGTAGAAGATTGTTCATATTCATTTTTTAAACCTCTAAGTAATCTCTAGGTAATCTCAAGTGTTGAATTTCTCTTTACGATTTACTTGGTGTCAGTGGATACTGTAGAAGTGCTCCCCCCTCCTCCGATTAAATAATATTATCGTTGACATTTAATGAGATCAATTGTGCATAAAAGAACCCACCAAACTGGACAAGAATAGGCACAGCTCCTCGCCGATATCTATGAGCCTGTCGCTATATGAGCAAGTCAAACAGACTCGTGTAGTGACATCTGTGAAGCTAGAAAAGGCAAAAAGGGGTTCAATTTCGAAGCTTGTCTGTAGGGGACAATCATGCAATCGAAGGTCAACCAAGTTAATCTGTTACAGATGACGATTGATCGCTGCTTTTAGCAGCTGATGGTAAAAATTAATGGATCGCACTAGTACCGTACATGAAAACAGTGAGCAACATGTCATTAACAGGACGCTTTGATTTGCGCGCTATTGTCTCCTGGAGATGCTCACTCTAGCAAGTTCATCATGCATCTCGTAATTGTTGGATCGATGCGACGGACACAAACCATAAAAGGTCCGATATCAACGGTAATCAGCACACTTGTTTGCGATCCATTGCACCATTAATTTCCAGTACCATTCATGCCAAGCCACGAAAAAGTGGAGGAATTTGTCATCGCCACGACGCCCCACTCAAACATTACAAGCCATTTCTAGTGCACAGAGACGGCGGCGAAATGGACGTCGATCGGACCACCCAGCATGCATGCCTGTCGATGACTTCTCGTCTTCATGGATCCATTGCATGACCTAGTCCAGGTTCACTCATCCGGGTAATTCTTTTCGTTGTACACCACATTACCACGGTATGGTGATCGAAATCTACTCGCCGCCTTGACATTTTTTCACTCATAAGAGGTCCTTCGAATGTCTCCGACCAGCGAGTATAAAGCCAGCTGCATTCCGCGAGCGGATTCATCTTCCCACTCACTCTTCTCCTTCCTGTACGAGCAATCTCCCCTAGTACTAACATACCTTGCAAGGCATTCGGGAGTCATGGCGGCCTCGACGAGAAGTCTGGTTCTGTTGGGTCTGGTGATGGCCGCGTTCTGCGTGGCTGCTCAGGCCACATCCGTCGAGCCCCTGGGCACCGAGAAGTTGGGGTGTGGACTTGGGTGTGGGGCCGGGGGTCTACTGGACTTGAAGGTGGGTGTGAACTTGAAGGTTGCACTGCAGATCAACCTGAAGCTGTGCCCCATCGACGTGAAGGTGTTCGTGGGCGTGAAGGGCAAGGCCGCGGTTTGTCCTGCCGGAGCTCTGACGGTGCTGAAGCCCGTGACAACGAAGTTGGTGGTGGCGAACGTGGTGTTGGTGAACTTGGAGCTTCTGGGGAAGAAGGTGGTGAAGGTACAAGTGGCGATTGACTTGAACAAGGTGAAGGTGAAGGTGATCGGCAACGTGGCACACATTGTGTTGGATGTGGTTGAGGACAAGAAGGAGCTGGTGGTGCTGTGCTTGGGAGTGAAACTGGCAGCCCTCGACATATTGAGCCTCGGCATCAAGCTGTAAATGATAGTCCAGATGTAGAGTGTATATGCAACACTGATTCAGTTGTGAGTCGGAGAAGTCTGAACGACTTTTTTAAGTGTACTTTTTGAGTCAATACTCCGTTTCGAAATCACCCGTGTGTCATGTGTTCCATTTTGCTTAAAATTGATTCATGACTGTCTGAACATCGCGTTTGTCATTACGACAGCGAATGCTCCTTAAGTTTCACATTTTTGTACGTCATCACGACATTGCTTATTCGCCACAGTACCTCACCCTGTCAACAAATGGTCAATAGAGAGAGCCTAGAGTCGCCGATCGTTGACCATGGAGTTGGTTGTTCTATTGCGTTAGAATGATCGTGCATGAGCGATGGCTTTGAGTCACGTACTTTTTAGAAATCGTTTTTGTCCTGATTGATTTCAAAATCAGCTCCGATATATTGGCGCGGTACTATGATTTTCACAGTAAGATGTCAATATTCATTATACTGAGAACTTCATCAACTTATGAGGACATCGTGCACCTCGTACCACAAATGTCACACATTGTCAAATGTGCACTAGAAGTAATACCAATTTAGAAGAATATTGCCTGTTTCAAGAAATTGTAATTAAAAGTCGTACAAAATGTTGCATCTCACATGCAAATTGGCTATGGCTAATCTGGTAGTCTATCAAGGTTACTTGGGCTATATATCTCACTTTAGGTAAATTTACATATCATGAGTTTCATGTACATGAACTAGTAGAAGAAGATGTTGTCAACAAAATTATTCATTCAAAATCATGTACAAGCAAGTATGTTCATGTAATTTCAAATTGTCTCTGTGTCCATCTCTACTTGTTACATATGCCTTCACTTGGGTTGTTTTCAATTGGCTCATCACCCCGCCAACCAACGGCAGAGAGCGGGCATGTCCAAAGCTTGAGCTCTGCTCCAATGGCGGTGGGATTGCAGCCTCCAAAAGTGCAACATGTTCAGCATGTAAAGGTGCTCTCTTTGACCGTATAATTTATTGTGTACTTTGCAACTTGATTTTTACTGAATTTAAGCATTCTGTGACAGTTTTGGAAAAACAAGAAGTGAGAGAACTACGTGTTTGTATTGATTCCGAAAACATTGGTCGAGTGATTTGCACATTCATCATCTTTCTACCTGAATACACTAAAAATAGTACTTTAGGATGTGATGGGGTCAAGAACGGTCATTGAATAAGCAAATTTACAAAAAGTAGAGAACCTAACGTATGTATTGATCCATCCTTGTATGCTTTCACCTTGTTGTCATTTTTGATGGATTACTTAGGTGTACAAAAATATTCTCAAAACATTCTTATAATTCTAAAACACTTTAGATCTTCAAACTGGGACCATTTTAGAGAAAATTACATTATTCTAAAATTACGCATGTTGGAACCATCACTTTCTAGTTCACTTCTTTAACGTATTATTCGTTACTTGCGGGACCGTCATTCTTTCAATCATAATGTACTTGTAGATGTACTCTGCACGTAATAGCAAGAAAAAAATTGTATTCATCTACCATGGTAATATGTATTATGCAGAATTTACATGGTCACCACGGTATTTACATACTTACCCATAAAATTGAATTATGTTGGGAAGCCTCAGATTTGTTGTGCTTGACATTAGTGGCATAAGAATTCACTTAGCAGAAATTAATACAAAATTTTCAAGTACGTGTTATGAAATAGTCAATTCTCATGTCACGAATTAATAAAATAATTGTTGAATTACGGCTTTGTTGAATCATGTACTCCAAGTCACTTTGTAATAGATCTAGGCTCTAGATAGTAACATTTGCAATGTATTATGCAATGCAATATATAAGAACTATCAGTTTTTGAAAAAATGATTCTCATTCTCTCCACTCTATGCTCCAAAAGTCATTATCACAACCACAATGGCACAATCACTCTAAAGTTCAAAGACATTCCTACAAAACTTTTACAAACTATAGCACAATAACGGTCCATCTATATTCCTCACATATAATAAAAACCCTAAATTCGTATATAATAAGAATGAGTTTTATATAAAAGCCCAATACGATAAGCAATTACAAAAGTTTGTGAGAAAGATGCACTCCTTCGTATGATCACCAACATCCATATACTCCACTATGAAATCTTCTATACCTAGGAAGCAGTAAACCAGTAATAGAACATCCTCCACTCGCAAGAAACCCCGTTTTCAGTGGAACTCAGACTCCCAAGTTCTTAACATTCTTCTAGTGCTTCGTCATGGAACTCAGACTCCCAAGTTCTTAACATTCTTCCAATGCTTCCTCATGTAGATTTGACCCCAATTCCGTCAAAATGGCAGTATGTCATGTGCCATTTTGTCACACTAGATCTTATATTTGTGCTCAAAATGGAGTTAGTATTGTGTAATGTCACAATTTTTTTGTAATACCACTTCTTTATATACACTGTCACTCATTTTCCCTAATATCACCTTAAATTTCTATTATATCACATGGTTTTTGAACTGCAGTTCAAGAAGTTAAAGTGTGCCATTTTAACGGAATTGGGGATATGTGCTATCGCTATCATCAACATTCGTCTTTGAAGTGAAGGTGACAATCGAACTTCTTAATACGTATCAAGTCGTCCCACCTGCAAACCATCTACAGCAATCACATGAAGACCCCGGATTTCCTCAACCAACATCAATCATATTTAGTTACAGAACTAGCAAAGCTTGCAATCAACATTCATGCTTTAAAGCTTACTGTACGGTGCCGGTTGCTACTGTCATGTCGTCATGCTCCTCGGCTCGCCTGCTGGTATGCTTTCTCTTACTAGAGACATGGACTTCGCCTCCCCCGAAGACTTCTTTTCTTCCTTGTTGTAGGATCCTGTTGCTCTTCGAAGTCCTCCCGGAGGATTCGATCACCACTTTCCGGCTCACTTGATGACTCCTCGGGATCGGATTTGCTCAATGGCACTCTAGGAGCGGTATTTTCGTCTGATGGCTCCACAAATATATCCTCAGCACGAACACGAGGACCTGGAATCTCCCCATACTCAAACTCCGGTATAACCTGCACATTGCTCCCATCCCAAACCGTAAGTACAATTCAGATTCTGCCTGAGTAACATGACATTGTTGATGATTGTATGCATTGCACCTGTTGTAAGCGACGTGGTCTTCCCCTTGGGCGCTTCCCCCTTGCCGACTGATGATGCGGTTTACCCGTGATGCTGGTTGCTTGAGCCTATGCCACTCAAGTGTTGGTCACTGGAATGTATACCACTTGACTCCTCCTTGTTCAAAGTGATATGCGGATCGACGTAGGCATCTGGTATCTCGACATGAGGATTAATGTAAGCCGCTTGTACCTGTATAGTACATCAGACAATAATATCAAACTTCAACTAAGAGTGATAGAGTCATCATGATCTTAGTGGTAGTACATACACAACCCATTGTTACATTAAACTAGTATAGCTGAATGGAGCCCGTTTTGGGTCAATTTGACTTTGGTCCTGGGTTGTCTTACATGACACACTTTCGGTACTGTCTCTGTAAATTATTTTGTTTGGATTCCAGACATTCCAAAACAATCATAGTTACAAATAACACACAAAAGTAAGCGATGAGTGCAGGTAGGGGAAACTCTAAACTTAAATAATACATTATGAGTGATCAACAAAAAGCAAGAAGTTCTAGCATGAGCAGTGATTATGCATCGTACCGCCTCTGCAATGTTGTCGATTCTATGCTCATTCAATAAAAAGCCCATATCTTTGGAAAGGCGTGTAGCATGAATTGGCCCTCCATCCAAGGTCTCCTTGTGCATAGTTTTGCTGCGATTGTTATCCATTTCTGAAAGATGGAAGCATATTTATTGAGAAAAGGGTAATTATTCTTATGAATCACTGAGCGATTGTTATTCAAACTAGGTAGTCTTTAGTCTAAATAGGTTGGAGTCTCTCTTCTCTCTTCCAGTCTTCTATATGCATAAACATGAAATGATTTGCAACTTACACACAAAAAGCAAAAGCTTACCAAAAAGAGGTTTCACCACGAAAATGTGCAAAGTAAATAAAATAATTTGCTTTTATGTTAAGTTTCCTAAAATTGAACTTGGTCATAAGATTAAGATATGAAAAGTCGAGTCTCATGAGGTGAAATATAGTTAAGAATTTTCTCAATTTAATGAAAGGAGTAAGAGCTAACTTAAAGTGATAAAAAGATGTAAAAGTAGCTTGTTATGTAAATTTATTTGAGTAATCTCTTTCTTACTTCTAAACAGTTTGAGTATTCCATGACAGGGTTCCGGAAATAATTTCATCCTTACTCGCTAATATCCTATAGTTCCCTTGTCCAACCAGTTTTCGGTATAACTATCTCGGCGATTAACTAATTTTATACTGAGAATAGCAATTTTCTTGTAATTTTCATCGGTTTTTAGCCAATGTTTTCAAGAATCACCCATTTAATAGGTTATTTCCATCGGCTCATAATGGACTAGCCGTTGGTCTTTACCGATCATTGTTCCATGAAATCTTGTACTTGGTCTCTTAAATGTTTTGATAAATTTCAATGCATGTATTAGTTAAGCATAAAACATCACATTGATATATGGGGAGAATTTCACAAAATTAAAACCTACAAACAATAACCTATTAAAACAAGTGCAGTGTGACCAACCGAACTAGTCGCAAGTGCCCATCTTTTGTGATGGTAGTGAGTGAATAGGCTCACGTATATATAAATAAAACAAATGAATACCATTTATTAAAACACATCCTTTTGATTGATTGTATTTAGTTATTATCAAATAGCCTACTTCACTCGCTAAGTTGAATTCAAAATCTACCCCCAAATAGAATCATGATAAGACTGAGGTAGATGAAGTGTAACATCCACTATCTTGAAAAGAAAATGTTGATAATCATATTATTTCTATTAACAAAATTGTATAATTGTGTGTACAATTCTTTAGATTATGTATTAATATAGAATTTTGTAATTTAATTGTACCTCTACAATTTTCTACCTCTATGCACTCCCCAAAGAACAAAAAAATTACAATTTTAGACTTCCCACAATCAGATCCCATAGTTATAGCTAGTTTTGATCAATATTTCAAAATATCGAATGTTTATCATTTGCAAGATTATAACACTCAAAGTTTGTGCAAAAGTTATTACTAAAATTTCTAAAAACTTTGAAGCTTGCTCTTACAGATTTTGAAGACTGCCTCTATAAAATTGGTAAATTTTTTGACTTGGGGCGAGCCTTTGGAACTCAAATAGTGTTATGGTTGTGAACATGATTCTAAAAGAAATCTCAAAAAAATCTTTTAAAGAAAAAGTTTCTTCTGACTCACCTTAGATGTAAAACCTAAAATTTGTATTTAAAACTCCAAAATTGGAATTTGACTTAGCAATTTGTTGCACACACACCTTATAGTATGGGAAACCCTTACTAAAAATCTTAGTCAAAAATATTGGTATTAACCTACGTTGTACTAAATGGCAAAAGGCCTTTTTGGTCTACATGGAAAGTTAGAGGTTAGTAACGTTTACTTTGTGATAAATAAGCTAAAATTACATCTTCTTGAGAATGTGAACATTGCTTCAAGCACTTCAATAGCCCTAAGCATAAGAAATGGGAGATCAAAGATGAGGACCCAATAGAGGTGGGCAAACCTTTTTGTAGGACTATTGAACTCCAAGATTTGATTTTAGTTTTGAATGATCCTTTGTAAATGTATGAGTATATGGTTGTGTATTGAGTGACTTTAAGGCACAGACTACCTTTCAATGGATGTATTTCAAAAACCTTTACTCAATTGAAGATTTGTAAGCAGCTACCATCTTCCTAGATACCCTATTTGGTTTTCCCAAAGCCTCATCCTCCAGATTTGTTCGTCAAACTTCAACTCCTTGACTTGAATATTGATTCCTAAAAAAATTAAAAATTAAACCTAATCTTTCCCTAGAAGATGATGATGGATGACATTTACACTGACCAGGCACCAAGTCGTCTCTCCACAGTCTGATACATCTTTCATGTTGAATGTTGTCTTGAAATATTAAAAAATCAACTTCTAATTGTTATTATTAGATCGAAAACTAAAAATACTCAATAATAAAAAACATAATCATGTACAATGATGCATATAATCTGTACTAGATTACTTCATGGATCATCACTCTAACAAAGTGAACTGATTTAGATGATTTTCAACAAGAAAGTGAATTATGTATAACTAGTGTCTTGAAGGACCATCACGACCTCCAATTTAATCGATGCGATAAGCTAATGCTTACTCCTACATGAAACTATTTTAACAAAATGGATGCCTATGCTCTCCAAACAGCATCTTTCAAGCCCAACAAGCTTATATTAGTCCACAAAAGTCACCCATTGTCATTCGGGACTTCTAACTAGGCTATGAATTCTTTCCTGAAAGAGAAGTAGGGTATACGGTACAGTAGTGAGAACAGATCATACATTTACTCCTTCAGTTGCTGTGACTCTTGATGTTGGCCAGGAGTGTTTTCATCCGAAGCAGCTGATTCTGCAATCTCGTCAATTCGTTGGTGGGAGCATTGTCTCGAACTTTAGTCCCCCAACACATAAACTTCGGCTCTTCTTTGATCCACGCCATGTGGTTACCAATTTTTGTACAAAGTCCTTGCGACGTAAGAATGGCAGCTTCCAATTCTGCATATTCTTTTTCAAGCTTCGTCTCCAACCTTTTCACAGGTGCAGCGGAAGGAGCAACCTCGTCTGGCAGTTTTTCCTCTTGTTTCTTCTCTTCTGAGGGGAGCACTTTTCTCTTCTCATCTGCAAAATGTACTCAAGACCAGAACTTTGGTTAGTGCTGCCAAATGCTCCATTTCTTATCCTCGAAGACAAATCAGAAAATGATGCAACCATAATTGATCTCGGGCCCTGTTTTTGTGCAGGTATGTCGGCAGTGTTATTGGGTACGAAGGATGAGGGGAGTCTCTGCACACTCTTCGCCGATGCGTGTAATCAACATACAAAGTCTGCGTTCACTGAATTATTCATAGTTCACGGAAGAGCTCACCTATCTTATCAGCACGCTTGACAGCAGCGGGAGGAACGGGAGGCGGAGCCTGAAATAATTTTACCACCGCAGAAGCCATATGCCTTGCTGCTTCAATCTCAGCTTTGCAAATTTCTCGCAGATCCTCCAGCTCTTGTCTAGTTCCTACGACCTCAAGCTGCAAAATCACAAGCCCGTTAGTGAATGAAAAGCTCGCTCGCAGAGACTTAGTTAATGTTTCGGAGGTTCATGGTGAAAGCACCATACCGGTTCCCCAAGACCAAGACGGAAGCTATCCATCAACCAATTCCCCATGCCAAAATCTGTCTCAAGATCATGTCCTCGTTCAACCAAGGATACTTCAAGATCGCATCCGCTTTTGCAGGTAACATTGGGCAATAAATCCAGCAGTCTTTTCGTTCTCTTCATGGGTGCTTCTTCAGTCCCTGGCACTCTATCAGTTGTGGAGTTCGAGTGCAGACTATCAATATGAGGTAATCGACTCGATTTGTTTCCCACCACTTGAAGCCCCTCAATCCGCATCTGATGAACATCATGAAGTAATCAGAATGTGAGAAAATGAAATAATTAGGTTCACTACCTTGTGACAGAATACAAATTCTCTGATAGGCACTCACCGTTACATTTTGCGCTGGATGTGAATTTTTTTTCAAATCCATCCTGGAATCATCTGACAACACCTTGCCAGTTCCACGACCAACGAATTGTAAACGTCGGAATGTAGCGTACCAACCAACGTCAGCCCCGGCACTCCCGAATCCCTGGTTCGAAGTCTTCCTGCTTGGAGTAACGCCAACTGTAACGCCCTCAAGAGAAAAAAGCCAATCTAGAAACTGAAGGTCTAGATCCACAATTTCGAACATGTCCATGAGCCCCACGGTCTCGGTGCTGGTGAGCATGGCAACTACACCTGCACCTGCGTCCATTGATCATCTCTCAGATACTGATCAACATGATCCAGTACACCCACCAGCAGTCTTTCCCCTAATTCTAGAAATTATTGCAAGCCCAAGGAGCTAGCCTAGCAGGAATCACGAGTGGCCAAAGTGTATGATAGGTTTCCTGCTTAGTCTCAGGAAATGCAAAAAATGCAGGAAATTTAAGTAATGAGAACTAAATACCTGCAGTAGATGGCTTCAGTGCACTCGCGAAAGGTCCATTGGAGATGAATTTCATTAGCTTCTTCATATTGCGCCCTGGTGCGCCTCCGGGACCAACAAAATGATGCCTCTGCAGGAGTGACTCAACCTGACACATGCTCCCTCCTAACCTCACTCCCCCAATCCTAGCGATTACTTGCAGCTTGCTACTGTCGGCATCTTCTTTTCTGAATGGTATGATGGTCTCCACATTTATATACAGAAAGGGAGTATTAGGAGAACCCTGCTTTTCATTTTCTCTTTCCACTGCTGCCATACTCCCTCTCTCCTTCCCAATCCAAATCACAGGAGACAACTCATACGAAGTCGATGCGAAACTTTCGATAAGTGGATCCTTCCTGGCGGTATCTAAACGTGGCCTCTCCGGGCTGGAACTAGAGCTTGAGATGCTTGAGCTGCTGTCGTGGCTTCTTGAAAATGAGTCACTGGATGGGACATGCTTAGGTTCTCTTTCTGATGCAACGGATTCTTCAGATTCAGCGCACTCGATCCGAATATCTTGCCAGTCCAGTTTCGAGGAGATCATTACTGCCCCAGCCAATTTCTTTTGAGAGACGCTCAAAAGAACATCCCAACTCAGAAGCTTTGCTAAGATCGGGGTTGCATCCTCGCTAAGTCGCTCAGGCGCTAGTAACCTTAATTCAGCGGAGCTCAAAGTCAATACTACCCCCGTGTCAGCAGGCACCATATCGAGCAATTTTGTTGTGTTGGCATCGCCATAATTCATTTCGATCTCTTTCCGAGTAATCGACTTGCTCATTTCGCTGATCGCCTCTACAGCCCTCCCAGCAAGTCGATACATTCTGAGAGCAAAAGTGTACTGCTCCTGTGACATGTGGGCGACACAATTTTTGCAAGATAATCCGAGCCGGACAGTTCCTCCTGAGGGTAAGAAGGTCATCAAAGGTCGCCCGTCACCTGATAGCATTGCAGCTTCGGCATTAAGGTCAGTGGTTTCAACACAATACCGTAATCCTGCCACCCCATCGCTTCTTGTGGGAGCATTCTTCCCCGAGTCGCTCAGATTTTCGGTTTCTAGTGCAATTGCTGCAGTTGATATTCGAAGTATCCACCTTCAGCATCAAAACTCACAGTAAGTGTTACAGCATTCGCAGCAGTGAATTCAATGAGCTAGAGTTTTTAATAGATCTATACTTTTGATGGTTGGATTCCGCTGGCTGGCCCTTCCATATGCTGCTACAAGCAGGATCATCCTCGAGATCCAACACCCGGAAGCTCAAAAACGGGCTGTTAGCCAATGTGACGCCTGCAGAACGAACTCGTATACCAGTGAAAGGCCCTCCTTTGTCTGTTTCGTCCATCAATGCTTCATTGACAGGAACAATGAGGTCGAATTCCTTGAGAGTTACATAGACGGCATGCAATGATCTGTCGGGAAGTTTCACTGCAGACTCCAAGACAACTGACTCCGCAAACAGTAATGCGAGTCGAATGCATGTCGCTTCCTGGAGAAGAATCTGTTCGTACCATATTCACTTCAATCAGCGTCCCACAAACAGGACCAATGAAACTTTCTTCGTGTATTTAGTGAAACATAGTGAACATGACTCTCTACCTGGTTAAGGATACATTTCGGGAGAGCAGTCGAGCTAAGCATCGGCAGTAACCGACATATAAAACTTAATATTTATAAATATATATATATATATATATATATATATATATATATATATATATATATATATATATATGAAACCATGTCCTCAGATAAGCTACTTGAACCGCCAACTGCCACACTATGGCGTGAAAATGACTGCTTCCAGAATCCCGAAATGCAAGTTTACCTTCATAGGTTGGCCTTGAACTACCAGCTGTGTGGCCAAGGCTGGAGGCATAGGTGATGGTGTAACTTGAGAAGAGTAAATGCATAACATTGACGGTCTTTCCCGCCTGGTGGTCAGCCAGCTCTCGAAAGGGTGAACTTTGGGCCATAACTTCTCATTAGCTGCACGATACAAAACAAAAACTCGATGCCTTATATATCATCAAAGTTCACACAACACAAAAAATGCCAAAAGTTTAGGTTTATCATCAAACCAAACGCAGGAACGGGAGCTTTGATGTTCGGATCAGGAGCCTTGACGCTTGGTTGCACGAGTGTGCATGAGGGTTGCACTGAAATGTCTCTGCAGAATCAAGATGCATCTGTTCAGATGTAATCTTAAAAAAATTGGTTCTCTCTAGACACAACATGCGACTTAAACTCCGAATTAATCTATAGTCTACATGAAATGCTCCCCTTCGCGTCGAATCCTTGTAACTTGTACAGCATTCGACCATCAAATCTGATTGTCTCACTCAGTAATGTCGCAGAAAGAATAGACGGTGATGAACAAGATCACTTTGCTATGAAGAGGGAAGTCCATGTCATACAAAGCCGTGCTACTCGATATGAGAATCGCTTTGTCACAGCGACGAAGGAATACGCTTTCACCGAAGGGCATACCTGAGAATGAGGGACCCCAGCAGGATCCGTGTCATAGCCCTGATGCTTCTTTGCTCAACCAGACTTGCCTGCAAATTAGCACCAAAAATGACAACAAAATCAGAAAGTAATTGGTAATTGACTAATCATCAGTACTTTTATCTCGGGTATGATAACATCCTGGGATCCAAACAGCCTAAATTCAACCTTCAGGATTTAAACTACTGACTTGCAGTTTTAATCAAAAACAGATCGATACCAGATAAGAAGATTCTACGCAGGCCAAGCACCCATCTCAATAATGTGTAAGTTCCTCCACTCAATCTTGAAGAAGCAATACACGGCCAGAATAAAACCACACCGACAGGCATGCGGACTTACTCGAACATATTGAAAGTGCTCCATCAGAAGTTCCAGCTGAAAGTCTGCAATATCAGGTAAATTGATTAACTCACCAGTCTCAAAATGTGCAGGTCTTACTAACAAGTAACGATTATCTAATAAAGCAGCTTGATTACACAACCCTGAAACTTATGAAAGTCTCTTGCGGGGAAAAAGTCAACAAGCTTACCGACATCCTTGATATTTAAGAACAGATAATCCACTTTCAGGCCGAAGACTGTTCGACCTGCTTCATCTGCAGACTGCAAGTACACCATGCGATTTGCTAAATGCGTTGCAATTTTCGAATTGTGATCATTAAACGTGTGGGGATAACAGCAACTTAGACTTCTCCATACTTACAATGCCAAAAATCTAAAATACTCCATGAACTCATCAGGACAAATACATTGCCGCTCCTGGAACTTCCTCACAATTAAATGTGTATGATGAAGGCAGATAATTACAGCAAGCGTCTACTGACCTTCAAACTTCGTACATTCGCCTCTTCGCGGCTCAAACATATTGTGATACCAGTCAGAAACCGTAGCAGAGCCTGCAGACCTGCATTTTAAGGAACACCAAGGTAATCCACGTTACAATCTTTGGCGTATTGATGAGTTTACATGATGATGCTCACTACTTTCTTATCACGGAGAGAGAGATGTAGGCATATGAGGTGATGCCATCGAGTAGGAGACCAAGGACAGTCACAGGATACCTGCTTCACTTAGTCGGGAAGACAAGATTTCTGGTATATGCAGCTGGAACTCCAGTCCAAAAGGGCGATTCATATCTGTTCTTTGTATGGTGATCTGCAAGTGTCAAAATAGCTACTGAGATTACGCACAATAGAATCTATATTCAGAAGATTATCGGATGAGGAGAGGATCATTGATGAGACGAAAGATACATAGATCATCGTGGCAAACAAGATACCAAAGAGGAACTAAACGAAGCTCATAATTTTCTTGATTACAAAGAGTTTATACTGATATTCAAAATTCGTGGACATCAAGACTCCAAAATTCACCTTGCGGACCTCGGTAGATATTTACTAACAATAGATTCCATAATCCAGAAACCTGATTTTACTCGAATAGAAGCTCAACCTATCGCATGTTTTCTAAAGCATTCGTTCCACATGAAATTATAGTATATGAGGAATCTTACAAACCCACATCCTGAGACATTGTCCAGTATCCGCTCCCCTCTCCGCATTGTCCCGCCCTCATAATCCATTCGGTCATTGCTTCCCATATGACCAGGTCTTGGTGGAAGCAGCTCAAGAGACAGAGACTCCCAAACAAGTTTCTGATAGAGAAAAACAAGTCAACAATGAGAAATGTACGATTGCGATCACCATTCAAAGTGCTCAGTCAAAAGAGAAGTTGCGCTCGAGAATATTGGCACTTGAGTACTTCAAGAAGAAATTTCAGCAATATAGGAAGCATTACATTTTACAAAAAAAAAATGTCAATCATTCACTCTAGATTAATCACCTTGAAGACATAAATGGCTCCTTTGTTCACAGAGAAATCCCTCGCTTGAGTAAGCGGAACTATCTGATCATCCAATCAGCCCAGATTCAGCGAGAAGAAACCAACGAACTAATAACTTTGTCTGAGCCTTTCAATAGATCACACCTTGAGTTCGTATACTTCGAGGTTCATTGCTGCCCCATTTCAAAAACAAAAAAAATACACCACAAATGAATCCTGTAGCCAGAATCACCTGCCATTTATCGTCGGTGGTGTATAATTCCAGGTTCGTGATAGTAATGGAGGCCACTTCAGGGGTTCTACAAGGAACAAGGAGAAGTCTCAGCTGTCAATCCATAAACGTCGACGTTATTGAGCAAGGTACTCTTTCTTCGACATTGGATATTGCTATGAACAATCCAAGAATCAAGAGAACAAATCCCGTTTGATTTTCCTACCAAAGCATTCGCCACAACATACAGATTACTGATACCTAATAGACCAAAGGTCATATTCAGTATCTAGATCAATAGATTAAACAACAGGAAGGTATAGCTTCAAGAGCCACTCACTTTGTTGCCGTTCCCTCACGAGGTGTTCCTCCTTTCGTCTCAAGCATGATGTGAATCCTTCCTATCTTTATAGTCATCCCATCTGCAAGCTGGAGACGAAGTAGAAATAAGACAAGTGACTTGCGGCCGTACAGTGCCCAGCCTAAGACTACATCACAACATCGAGAAGTGTCACAAAAGAGAACTGCTATGTGAATCTATAGAACATCACAGAAACGACCATGAATCGTAAAAGTTGGACAAATTCGATGTTCATATCCACTTAAGACGCCAGTCAAGAACATGATTCAAGAAATGATCACCTTGTCGGAGTACCCGTAGCCATTTCCATCAGCCGAGGAATCTGAGGGTAAGGTCCTGGATAAAATCACCGTGAACAAAATTGAGAGCAAACCGAAATTACCAGATAAAAGAATGGTATACAAGAGGCGATCAGTGGTGAAGGTATGATTAACATTATTACCCTGGAATGTAGCCAAGGTCACTGTATAATTTTTCAGATATTACCAGATCCAGCACGTCAATGTCAACAACAATGGGCTCTCTATGCACATTCGTGATGGACGCGACCTGCAGCGCCAATCACACCCCAAATGACCTCAGAGCAGAATCGCAAACGGATGCGAAGAGCGATGCAACTAAAAGTAACTCATCACCTTCAAAATTCAAATTAAAACATGAGCTTAAAACTTGCAAGAGGATTACAAAGCAGCAACTCAATGCTTTGTATGTTGATGTGGCCACTGAACTAATTTTTTAAGGCATGTCATAAAACTGCAATTACACTTCTGATTCTTTCCTTTCCTCGTAAAGGTACAGCTTACTGAGTAGAGATTCTTGGCCAGAATGGAAACATACCCTCAGCTCCAAATTGCGAATCCGAGCTTCGGTTACCCGTAGAGTTGGTGGCAACCCTAAGCTCGTATGGATAGCATCGCCATCAACATCTGACAAAATTTTCAATTCGAACTTAATCTTATGTTGAACATTCTCATAGTACTCTAACCATTCTTAAAGAAGCCTATCGCTTGCTCAACTTCTATCCTGGCACAAGCACCGTAGAAGAAAGAAAAGATGAGGTGTTACAAGCTAAAGCTGGAAAGGAGAGAAAATTTGAGCATACGACGATCTGAAACGTGAAAAAGTTAACCAACTATTCTGTAAGGTGTGCTCTTAGATTCACACTGATGCATATTGGATGTGAAGATGCTGACATAAATATCAGGCATGGAGCAATTCGAAGAAGAAAGCACTATTTCGAATATTCTGTGTCTGCTTACCCAAATCATAAAGCTGGAAGCTGCGTCCAAGAAGCCTGAACTGCTCCCTGTTGAATGACTTCAGCCAGTAACGAAGTGTTGACTCGAGACCTCGAAGCAACAAGGACTCCATTTCTGTGGAAGTACTCAAATGCTAGCTCAAACGATAAACCTCAAAATCCTTATACGGCCAATCAATACTAAAGCCCGACCCTCAATAGCAACGCTGCCCTGTCTCAACAACGACTGAACGACTTCGTCATAACCTGCTTCCTAACTATCCCTTCACACACCGCTTCGCAACAAAGTCGGCTCCAATCCAGAACTTGGAATAACATAATATCTTCCTCGTCCAGCAATCCCGCACTCTCGGATGTTAAAATTTCTCACATAAAAGATATATTCTACCGAGTGACTAGGTGACATCACTCGCATCTGCTCGTTCGAAGTGCATCTTGAACACTCTCTTTCCAACTTCAGAGTGCTGACAGCTTGAAAACTTAATTGCGCCTCCTCCCGCACAATTTCCAACCTAAGAGGAGAGATCAATTGACTGCCACAGAGCGTCCTCCTGCTTCCAAGAACATTAAAAATTTGTAAAACCTATGAATAAGCGAAATTGCTCAATCGGCAATAAAATTCGAGATCATAAATGCTGATTTCAGACCTAATCGGACATCAGAATCCGACACTGCTCTGCTCTGACATCGACCGACCTGATCTCAAGAATATTCAAATTTCAAAAAAACAAGATTAAACCATATTTCATTCGACGGAACTGAATTGAATTGAATAGCGAGAACGATCAATCAGCACGCGATCAATCGAGCAATTTTTGGCGTTATGGAAAATGGAGGTGCTCAGATTTGAAAATGGAGGTGCAAAATGGTGATGGCCGGCAGGCAGGAACAGGGGGAACAGTCACTCCAACTGGCGTCCCCGCTGGATGCCATGTGGCGAATTTTGCTGAGGTGGCGCGGGTTCGAGGACCGGGTCTAGGCCAATCAGAGTGCTCGTTGTGAAGTGCTAAATATTATTTATTGCAGTCGGTGTACTCTTTCTGTTAGCCTTTGAAACCCTTGTTTCAAAATTGTCAAATTTGCATGTTTTAACCCTTAACCCTTAAACGTCATATGCTTTCATGATACCACACCCAAAATCTCTTTTAAACTCCATTTTTGGTATTATTCTATTTTTAATTTGATTGAGCTCTACTCTAAGAAAGTATAGATCTCTTTAAGGTGCTCAGTTTGGAATTCTAAAAATTCCATTTGGTATAATGGAGTGTAACTTATGAGCAAGATTCTCTCAAAAAAAAACCCAACCCCTCGGGCTGGGTCTGACGTTTAAGGGTTAAACGTCAGAGCATGCCCCTCGGGCTTGGTTTGCAGTGTATTTTTAGAGGGGCTTGATGTTTAAGGGTTAAGGTACATTGCTCAATAATGGTACAAATTTTAAATAAACACCGGAATCCAATGGATCAAAAAATTCCCAAACTTTATTTGTAGACTATAAGTCTCTCTTACTTCTACACTTATTAAAATGATGTTCGTTGTCTGTTAGTTGTGCATACTGAAACTACTCTATCAATAATCAGATTAAATTCCTGGTATATGGCATAGGTTATTTGTCTACGAGAAGCTACACTTTCTTGGGGACTAAAGGGTATAGAAAGATGACTTGGTCCACGATTACAATAGATATCGTCTACAATCATCCTCTGGGGAAGGAGTACTACATTTTCACCCAAAAAATCTTTTAAACTAGTAGCAAGTTCTCGAGAGAGTGCATTCACGACATGTTCTTGATTAGGGGTTGCTCGCACCCTTCGAACATCTATCATTGTTGAGTTCAAAGCAATCCTGATGTTGGAGGGACTTCCATAGCGAGGAAAATATGCACACTGCGTCGGATGGTTCTTTCTTTCGACCTTCACCATCTTTATATACTCGTCCAAGAACCTCTCTTTCCGTCTAACTCTAGATATCAATTGTTCATGATAGTTAAGGGCATGCATTTTGTGCTTCTGTATAATTTCACGACAACTTACTTCTGAAGAGTGTTCTTTAGCCTGCAATACTAATACATTCTCTATCGCACGTCGTGTGCGAAGATCCAAAGTTTTAAAGGAGGGAGTGTTGACTGGTACTTTCAGTCGATCAAGTACTTCAATTGGAACTTGAATAAGGACTAGCTCTTGTGGTAAAGCTTCATTTCCTTGCCTTACTTCTGGAAGATGTCTTGCAAGAAGAGTTGACCGTAGAGTTTCTCCCAATACCCCCCTACAAGAGCTTACACATTAATAGAAGCATCTTATAAATAAAGCTCACGTCTACTTTAGATTGTCAGAGTTCAAAAAACTTGCACATGAATACAAAGACTTTCATAAAAAGATTTTCATTACTTGACAATCATTCATGTTTCAATTGGGCAAGAAATTATGCATAATAAATTACAATTGTGCTTCCATGTGGCCAATTTCAATCATTCAACTGCTTTATCTTGCATGAGCTATAAAATTTAGAAAATTTTCAATTTTGATCAACTTATTGTTTTTCAGATGTGCAGTTAGCATTATTTCAATTTGTGTGATAGAATACAACGAGTATTTTACAAAGAGAATTTAATGGGGGAACTTACTTGCACACCTCGCATGTTATTTGCAAAGATTCTAGAAGTCGTTCGTGATACCACTTATTCAAACAAGATTTGTGACCGTTCCCAATATCACCTTTGCAACAACACCCTATCGAAATAATGGGGTCTGTATCGGATGCTTCTCCATAACAAACCCTATTAGAAATAATTCAACCAAATAAGTTACATAAGATACTCATATACATGCAAGAGTTGAAAAACCACTAGACACAAGTTGTTGATTAGTGTTATTTACAGAAAGTTACCAATTTTGAAAATTAGTGTAATGAACCTAAGGTGAATTGTGACATTTAGTGTTTCAAATCATAATAATTTTTTGTAACACTATTCAACAACTCTTCTATATTATAATGACAATCTCGTATAAGTTTCTAATGGTTTAGCTAACATCAATCACTGAGATTATCTCGTAGAGGAGAATTACCTGCAACATTTGGGTGTGAGCGTTTCACCTGATTGAGATACATTGGTCATTAGTTTCTTCACAATCTTTTCCATTGTTGACTTTTTCAAGAATAATATCCAGTCAATTTTGTAATATAAAGCAAATCCTTGGGTAAGAACAAGATCTAAAAAGATAGCTCCAAAAAATGCATTGTTAAACTAAGGTTGGCATTAACATGGACTATATATTTATATATCAACATAAATTATTATAACTTAATGTAAAAGTTATGGTAAAAGTAATTGAAACAAAGTAAAAGCTAATAAGAAATTAAATATACTTTAATGTATCCGGTCTTCATGAAAGTAAATAATTTTTTATGCAAGTTTTTCTATTGTAAATTTATAAACAAGCTCAGTGTAAAAGTTGACATTTTGGATGACAAGTTAAAATTTCCGAAGATCCAAAAATTATTGTTCAAAGTGCATTTAAAAAATAAAATTAAGGTTCAAAATCAAGCTAATTTTGTAATTCAAATTACAAGTCTATCCAAGAGGGTATAATTATATTGCGACCTGCAACGCTAGTCACACTTTAAATGACGGAATTCTCCGACGCCTCTTCAAAATGCCAAATGCTCTCTCCACACTCATTATAGTAAACAAATGAATAAAACTCCAATTAGCCTTGGCTCAAGGCAAACCCTCTTTATACTCTTAAAAAAAGAACAAAACCACAATACTATGGAATCAATAGCTTTACCTACAAGTTTGGAAGGTGCTAATTGTTCACTCATGATTTATTTCCCAATATGTACATTTTGAATGAAAATCTAAGCACAACATCTACTGGCCCACCTAAAATCATAATAAAACACTATTTGTAATCTGCACAAAACTGCCCAAATCGCGCTATACACTTGTTTATTCTCAAAATCTGCATAAAATCAAGTATATCACAGAAACTTCAAAATTTTAGCAAAAGTTGAGATTTTGCTTCTTTTCAAGTTTTGTTTTTTTTGAACATATCAATGAGGTTTTAAGGCATGATCTCACCATTTGGATTTTCAATCCTACTGTCAAAGAGGGGCCTTTGTATTTGAATTTCAACATACGTCTATGCAAGTACTCAAGCATTTCGATAGGTTTTAAAGGTCGTAGGAGGGTCAAAATTGCATAGACATGTTCCTATTTCACCCCGGAACAAGAATATGAAGAGTTTCATGTCAAACAAGGGTTTCGTTAAAAGTGCCCATTGAAATGTGCACTATTTTTTGGGATTATTTTTTAATATTTTAATCACAAATTTTGGTGTATAAAAGCACTAATATCAAATTTTGTTGGGGTCTTTTGAAATATTATTGATTGAAAATAAAATCAAATGAAGCTATGTACTATACATATATATGTCATATTTATGATGTGCTTCGAGTTCATAATTAAGAATTTTTTGGATAAAAAATCAAATATACTGCATAATATCATTAAATTTGTGCATTTTAAATAATTGTTTGGAAGTTTTATAGAAAGTGGAACACTTTTACCTTATTGGATCGAAAAAATATCTTATTGAGGCAATTTCAAACAAAAGAAGATAAAAGAAAATAAATCATATTTACGTAATATATTCTTCAAATAAATTAACAAAAAAATATACCATGATAGTATGATAGTAAAACACAGTAATGTATAATGCACTCAAATAATAAGTTACACGGTAACACATTCTCTTACTCTCTATTATATCACTATGCTATAATATTAATATCAACCAAAGAAATATAGCCATACTAAGAGTCTAAACACATATTTATTTATTCTCTATTATATCACTATACTATAGTATTTATATAACTAAAATAAATCTAACCCTCCAAAGAGTCTAGACCCAAGCCTAGAGAAAATATATCTTCGCGCACATCTGGATGTATCAATGCATTTTCTCCAAAATCGGTAGCTCCTTCTACAGTAGCATTTACCTCAAGTTCTTCTTCATGATTGAGTCCAAGACTTTGCTCAATGTATTTGTAACTGATAGGTTCTTCTGGATTTACAGAAGAGATTGCCACACGTTTGAAAAATTTCATGTTCCCATCAGTCCACAATTCAGCACCTTTGTTCCAAAAATATACATCTTCATTTGCTTGAGCTGCTGCATCACTAGACCTCTGTTTCTTTTTCGAAGGACCACCGTCAAGAGTAGAAGCATGTACTTTCTGTTTTTTTGATAAATCGAGATTTTTCCTTACTTCGTCTTCTTTATCACCATCACTGTCCTCATCGGAATCATCTTCATCATCTTCCGCATCATCTTCATCACTCTCATCCGAATCTTCTATAGATTTCTCTTTATCCAACCAAAGTGGATTTTTATTGGGTAGAGCTTGTCTAACTTTGTCAACGTAACGCTCTTTCCATTTCTCAAGCCATACTTCCATGTCCAAATTTGATTCCATAAGAATGAGTTGCTTAACTGTACCACATACATTTTCAATCAAATGCGAGAATCCCTCCATCACCAGCATCCAATTTGAAGAAAAGAAATGGCTGATCAACTCTTCGACAACTGCCGGACAATGAGCAGTTCGATTCTTTGAGCACATACTCCAACCGTTGGATGGTTCAATATAATAGGACTGAATGGTTTGTGGGGCCGTCTTGTTTTTTGCAAAATTTTCTTCTAAACACGTATTAAGTGGATGTCGGAGAACCACAATATACTGCCCAATAGGAGAAAATTTGGCAATGCATTTTGATCCATCTTTAACTACTAAACCAGTAGTCTCTGAATGAGAACCAAAAATATATGTTCCGATGTGTACAAAATATTCGGGAACATTGTGCAAACCAATAACATTTTTAATTTGCTCCACATTCTCTTCAACAGGAAGCATAAAAATCACATTCCAACGTTGAACGTCTCCCATCCATGATTCAATTTTCTTCATGATTGATGTGTACTCTACCTTTGTCCAATAAGCATTTGTAGGTCCATAGCGACCCACAATGCACTTCTTCCAAAAGTACCACCATCACTTGTAAATATCGAATCGCCAATTTTGACTTCAGTAGAAAATCCCGATGCATTTGCCCCTTGATAATCAAAAAACATTTTCCAATTTCCCTCATCACTTCTAGGAATGACTTTTCCATTGCAGAAAAGTCCCAAACCGCCTTCAACAATCAGTTGATGATGATCAATCACGTTGCGCGGTATAAAATCAACATGCTTATGTTGTTTAACATGAGCTGTGTGGGGATTGATATGACACCATCGCTTCAAAAACTCAACTCCTTTTGGAATGTCTTTAGCAAAATAATCTAATGCATCTTTTCCACCAAATTTCTCCACATCGGTTTCTAACCAATTTCTTTTCTCACCCTTCGGATCAATACGTACCGATTCCAACCACTTGAATGTATTTTGAATGCCAACTCGACGCTTTGCAACTTCGCACCAATGGGCCAATTCGGGTTCACTCTTATATCCGTCAAACCAAAGTGCTTGTTCTTTGTCCACCGAGTCTACTGTTAATTTTTTACAAAGCAATATATGTTCATTGGCTGTAAGACCCTGTAAAGGACGTAGCCAACCAACAAACATACGCGGACGCTCTACAACTGAATCTTTCACCTTCTTCCCTTTCTTTGATGCAGTCAATCCAAGCTCTGCATTTTTATGTTTTTTTGACTTGAATATAAAACCATTGTCATATGCATCGCACATCTCTTTCAACGCTTGCCAACTATCATCTGGAAGTGTCGCCATAACCGTATAATCACGAAATTTTTCTCTCATTTGTATAATTGAGATTTTGCCATCTCCCACCTTTGTGCTTGTAATACTCGGCATGGAACGTAAAAACTTCTTCCGGTTCTCATCTTCGGCATTTGGTCGGCCAAGACTCTCCCATAGTATTCTAGCTTTTTCAAGCATTTCTCCCGTTGTACTATGATATTTTCTCTCCGTTGTAATGTCATTTAACCTTGTTGATGAGAAAAGATACGTAATCTCGTTATCATACAACACGATAGTTGCCGGCCGTCGTGCAAATATTCTGTTATAATCTTCTTGAGAAATCTTTCGAGCCAAAAGATCATTTTTGGCCAACACATTACAAGCATGTTGTACTTGTTGTCCATCAACAGGCTCCCATGTTATACGGTTGAAAAAACATTGTCTTTTCTCTTCCATAGAAGCTCCCGGCATGCTTTCCAAACACTCAACAAATAACTTCTTAGCTCCTGCACCTTTGAATAGCTTAACATCATTGGGATTTCCTATTGGATCCTTGTAAAACATTGGTCGTAATGTAATCCATGAAGAGTCCACATTATGCCTCTCTCTCAAAGCTTTATAAATTTTTTTTGCGTTTTCAACATTTAGAATACGTTGGTTTGTAAAACCATCGGTAGGAGCTCGAACATGTTTCATATCAACAGTAAATGAGAAATCTTTCCCATAAATATACCCTCCATCAATTTCCTCTTGAGTTGGAGGATTGAAAGACTCTTCCATAGAAGAATTAGCTTGAGAGGTAACTAATCTTTTTCTTTTACCTTTTGATTGTTGAGCAATTGGAGCCTGAGTAGGAGTTTGTAAATCCTCTGCAGTCAATTCAAATCTGGTGTCTCTTTGAAAATGCGATGGTACTTGAGAACACAAAACAATTTGAAGTTGAGAATCAACAATTGCTTCACGTTCATAAGGAAACGATAACGCTCCACGCCATTCTAAATCTTTAGAAGGCTCTTCAGGTTCTTTTACAACGCTTTCATTTGACAAAGTGTCAGAAGCTCTTGAATGAAAGCGTTCATAAGAGTTCATATATTCAACCATATGATCTTCTTGAACCCGATTAAGACCTTGCGATACTTGAAGCATAAATGAACGAAGAGATTTTTGAGTCTCGTGAAGGTCATTCCACCATTTTCGAGCTTTGGAAATTCCGGTTACTTTCATTCCCTCCACATCAGAAACATCCCCAATAATATTTGCACACTTTAAAACATAAGAAGTAACATGGGAGGATTTTGAGTTGATAAAAATCTCACATGAATCACCGTCCAAAGTATATGCAGGAGATACAGTTTTCTGGACGGTTTCTCCTTTCGACCAAGCTTTAGAACACCATACTCTTTTTTCAAGCCACGGGAAGGTAGAAATCTTCAAAATCACCCGATTTTCATCACGTGTCAGAAACCATCCATAGTCTTTGAAAGCTATGGAAGGCCTCATAACCTTCTTTGGAGGGGCCTTTGAAGGCCCACCCCCTTTGTTAGGCATGAAAAGACCTTCCAAAATCCACCTGTAAATGCTTGGTAACAACAAAAACAAGAAGTTAATAAGCATGAAAATCACTAAAACAAAATAGATTATATTCTTACCAAAAGAGTACAATAAAATTAATCTCTCGGAAACAAAATCAGAATCAAATGCAAATAAAGAAAGACTATGCCTAACCGTTACTAACCTTGAGAACAAAAACCTACAGTTATCAATAAAACTAAAACAACATTAAACACTCAAGGGTGAGGCATGTGCCCCACCTTCAAAATTCTCAATGAAGAAATAAGATAACTAGATTTACAATTACATGCAAAGATGGTAAGACACATGCCTCACCCTTACAAACTTTGAGAGCAAAAACTAAATGTTATCAATAAAAAAAAATAATATTATGAAACACTTAAAGGTGAGGCATGTACTTCACCCTCAAAATCTTCCATGTGAGAATTAGAGACCTTGGATTACAATAACATGCAAAGAAGGTCAGACACATGCCTCACCCTTCCAAATCTTAAGAACAAAAACCAAATGTGATCACTAAAAAGAAATAAAAATTATTATGCATTCAAGGGTGAGGCATGTGTCTTACCCTCAAAGTCTTCCATGTAGGAATGAGAGAGCTAGGATTAAACTAACATGCAAAGAAGGTGAGGTACGTGCCTCACCCGTACAAACGTTGAGAGCAAGAATCAAATGTTATCAACTAATTAAAAAATAAAATAAAATGAAGCACTCATGAGTGAGGCACATGCCTCACCCTTATAAACCTTGATGTTATGAACAATAAAGATTAAAATTTTAGACACTCAAACTCTCAAAGATGAGGCACATGCCTCACTCTCATAAACCTTGATGTTATGAACAATAAAATTTAGAATTTTAGACACTCAAAGGTGAGGCATGTACCTCACCCTGAAAGTCTTCTATGTGGAAGTAGACACCTAAATTACAATTACATGCAAAGAAGATGAGGCACATGCTGTCAAACCTCATTTTTTCGTTTTGGCCCCAAGTAAGTCCGGATAGCGGTTAGTAATAGCTAATTAGAGGAAATAAAAACCCATATCCTGGCCTACCCGGGTAATGACCGGGTAAGGTTAGCTTGGCCAGGAACCTGCCCACCCGGCAGCATCCTTAAGCTTAGTGGACAGGGTAGGGTAGCACTACTTTTTAAATTTTCTTTTTGCTTTTTATCTCCTGTTTTCGAGCCAGGATCCGGCCTAGCTGTATCCAGTCCGTCTGCTGTGGACCTAGATAACGCGTAGCAACCCTTCGCGGGTCGACCCCTAACCGGGAAAGGGCTGCCTCAACCGGGAATGGCTCAACCGGGTATGGCCAGCCGGTCATGGCTCGGTCGGTTGTGGCCCGGCCGGTTGTCGATGACCGGGGGAGGTACCGGCCGGGTCGGCAGCCACGAACGGGTCGGGCGGGGAAAACCCTGGCGGTGGCGCCGACAGTCCCAAGCTGACATGCCCGAGATTAATGATGCGCCGCCAAAAGCGCGGCCACCTCCCCACTCCGCCTTTTTGTCTTTAGCGGCGCAAAGCGGCCGTTACCCCCCCTTTTTTCTCCCTCGTGTTTCGTGCGCCTTGCCGACTCTGTCGCTCCCCTATTCTCGCACGCTGCAGCTCTCCACGCGTTCGTCCGGCACGCCATAGCCAGGAGAGGAGAGATACGGAAGAATGGCCGGGGACAGAGCTTCGCGTACCCGGAGTAAAATCATCCAAGCTGGCATTCCCATGGCGGAGGATGCCCGGGCGCAGTTGGTGCAAGACCTCACTCGAATGGGATGCGCGGGACTGTACTGGGTGCCCTGGAACGTGGAGGACGCGGAGATCATCGAGGAGGTCGTGTCCGGACAAGACCCACCGACTTTCGCAGACAACCCTGTCCGGGCCAAGCCGCATTTCTGGCAGGAGGCATGTTGGAGGGCGACGTACGGCTTCCCGGACTCCTCCACATGGTACATACAGGTGCGGAATGACCCCTCCCTCGGTGGAATGTTCCACAATCCCGCACACGAGCACGACGGATACCGGGTGGAGGACTGCGCGAATGCTCGGGAGCGACGGTTGCTCAGATTCCTGGCCCCGATCCTCAACCCGGAGAAGCCCCAGTTTGTCTCGAATAGGCTCCTGAAGGCAATCATGGAGTCTTACCTGGGCCGCAAGCAGGTAGGACGGGGCCACATCCTCGAGGAGGTAATCGCCCGGGCTTCGAAGAAGACCACCAGTGCGAAGGGCTGCCCGCTGGCTCCCTATGTGTACCACTTGTACGCGCACTACGACTGCCTCAACCCGGGAGAGGTCACACTCACCGGGATGCTGATGGAGGGCAGGAGAGATATGTTTCCCGGGGAACAGATCCCCGAGGCAGGAGTCCCCGCTGCAGCCAGACTCCTCCCCAGGATGCCTGCCCCCGGAGTAGGGGCACTTCTTCCACCGCCACCACCATCTCCACCAGGGCCGCAAGGACCGCAGAGGACAGGACCAACTGCCCCCGAGCCAGGGGATGGAGGAACATCAGGGCCGGGTTCCGGAGGAGCTGCCATACCCATGGCGGGGAGAGTCATTCCACCCCGGCCGACCACCACCCACAGGATGGCAACCCGGAGTATAGCAGAACCAGGGCCCAGCCAGCCAATTCCGGCTTTAACCGGAGAAGAGGAGGACTCTCTGATAGCCAGGGCGACCCCGTTAGCCCCCTCGATTGACTCGCCACCCCCCTTGCAGCCCGTACAGGGAAATGACAGTGACGGAGAGGAGCTCCCTGTCCTGCGTCGGAGGAAGTCAGGATGGGTTCTCCGGTTTGTGGAGCCCGATTCCTCATTACCAGGAGAACCGGAGGTAGCGGCCGCACCACGACCAGGGGATGTTGAGGCCGAGGGTACCTCACAGCTAGTGGATCCCATTCCGGAGGTGCGGACCCCGGCGAGAGAAGGACCGGTGGACGAGGTTCCCATTGAGGCCCTTCTCCTGGCCGACAGTCCTGTCGAGGTCCCCGGGCACACTACCGCCGCAGGAGGAGTAGAGTGGGGGGAGCCAAAATACGCGAAGAAGAAGAAGGCAGACCTTCCCCCCGACAGCCCTCGACCCCGAGTCCGGAGGAAGCTTACCAGGCCCAGGGAAGATGCTTCATCACCTCCTGTTGATTCTCCTGTCACCCGGGTCGAACTTCTTGAGCCGGCTGCCAGGGCGATTCCGGCCGCACAGCGAGCCGCAACGTCAGGAGACCGGACCGCCAGGAGGAAGGGGAAGAAGGCGATGGAGGTGGACTCGGAGTCGGAAGACGAGGGTGAGACTGGTCACCACTCCCCCCTCCCCGCTACCCGGGAACAGAGGTTAGCAGCCCCATCCACCGCCGCCCACCTACCCGCGTGGGATGATTTCACCCCGCGAAGGCCGGAATATGATCCGAACCTTCCCTTGCCTCCTTTCCGGATTACGGAGGACAACCCCCTTCAACCCATCGCCCATGCATTACAGTTGTGCACACAGGAGCACCTTCAGATGCACAAGGCGCTGCGGGGGATAGCCGTAGCGCTCCGGACCAACCAGGTTGAGCGGTACCCGGACATGGTTCGGGAGTTAGTACGGGATGCTGCAGAAGCCCGGACTAGTGTCAACGAAGGGTCCCTCATCATTCTACGCCAGGACCGGGAGATTAAGCGGTTGGAGGAGGAGCTGTCCAAACAGCAAGGATAAGCGCGACAGCATCTTTTCGGCCTACGGAAGCTCATGTATGCTCTAGGAGAGGCCCAGCTCAAATCCCAGCTATTCGATGCCCAGTTTCAGGCATCCGGGTCGGACCTTCCAACTCGAATGGCGCCTTTTATGAAGAAGGCCACCGAGCGGATGGAAGGGGCCTTACAGGAGATGAGGGGCCTCATTCGTGAGATGACCAGGGCTTTTCTGGGAGAGGCACCCCCACCGGAGATAGTCGAGACTCCTCCTATCCGGGTCATACCCGAGACCGCTGAGGCTGCCCTGGCAGAAGAGGAAGAGCCAGCCGACCCCGTAGCGATGGAGGAGCCAATCGCTCCACCTGTCCGCAGCCCAGAAAAGGTTCCGACCGGGACGGGTACCCTGCCACTCCTTCCCGAGGATAACCGAGGAGAGACAGAGACGACCCGGGGAGGGATACACCCGGAGGAGGAGGTTTCCCGGATAGAGGCGGACAGCGATAGGGTGAGGGCTTCCTCTCCAGTTCCCCCCGACCGGGTAGTGGACCCCATGGACGAGAGCCCTACTCCCGCCCCGGAGGCCACGATCCAACCAGGGGAGGCAGTAAGGACCGACCTCCGCCCACCCGGACAGGGAGCAGAGTTGCCCCAGTCCCTCCGAGGGCCGGAGGCAACTCCCCTCTCAGGATCCCCTGGTCCCGATGGTTCTCCCGGGCTAACCCATACTTCGGAGACTACACTCCTCGTCCCCGAAGAACTGGTGGAGGTCCCGGAAACCGGGGAGGTATTTCCTGAGGTCTCAGCCCCTGCCCCTTCCGGAGATACCGAGATTGTGGACGGAGGAGGACCCTTTCCGACACATGGCGATGCGGGAGAGGAGGAGGAGATCACATCCCAACCCGAGCCGAAGGCGCGGGTGGACGGCCCCTCCGCGACTACCGAGGCTCTGCAGTCGACGAAGCGGAAAAGGGACGAATAGGGCCGGGATAATCGTTAGTAGATAGCCCTGACCCCGGTTGCTTTGGATCTAGTGGTATTAATGCGGGAAGGGGGAATGACGGCATTAGACTGACAGAGGATAGAATTAGGAAGATTCCCTGGCGCGGGATTTTGTCCTCTTCTGGGATGCCAAGGAGGATCCGCTACTTAGCCGAGGGAAGGATACTCCCTCGGGGTCTTTTTTGTGCCTTTTGCAATACCCTAATGCAGTTGCAAGTACGCCCTTTTTTTCCATTCTCCTTGTGTGTGTAAGTGTGTGCGTGGGTGTTAGGTTGCGTAATCTTTGCAGATTCCTGTCTTGTATGCTGTGCTGGGAGTGTTGCGGAGTCCATAAGGCCCTTGCTGTCCGGGCAAGAGAGAACGGTTCCGTCCTGGAACGGAGAGTAGTAAGGAGGGTAGAGAAGCTGGCAGGAGAGGAGTGCGGCCAACGAACGGCACCTCTTACTTAGGGCACAATCTAGTATGTCCGTGCAGCATCCAGGACTACGGCGGCCAGGAAGGGACTCCTGCCGCTTAACCGACTCCCGAGACCGCCCTCGGTTGAGTCCCCCTGGATTGCTGAAGTCCGGGTAGGCCGGTTGGTGCATAGGTAATAGCGGTGAACTCCGGGTCAACTGCACCACCCCTAGTTCAGTAACCCGGGATCTACTAACCCGGGTAGCGAGTTGTGATAACCGGACCATAGGAGAACCGGATACCAACCTTTGTGACATGCGCGTGGGCCTAGAGTCCGGGCGTAGAGGAAGGTGTAAGGGAAGTTCCTAACAGGGTAAGGAGAGAGAGAGAGTCGGTGACCTTTCCGGCCACGTTAATCAACGGGAAAAGTGGTCTAATCCCCCACTTATCTAAATCCGGGAAAAAATTTCTGAGGTGAATACAGAGGCTAAGCTAAACCATAAAAAACCACACCCCCTCCCCTTTCCTGTTCGGGTAAGCTTTTCTAGGACAGGATACAAGGTACAGGGGTGACCTGAGACTACCCGGATAGCGCAAATCCGGGTTGGCTAACTGGTGGAAATTGTTGTCCTTGCACTTCACAGGATCTCCGTGGACGAATACTCGGGTTCTTGTTTGGGAAACCTCTTTTACCACGAAAAAGGGTTATCCGGGCACGAATCAGGAAAGCACGTTACGACACATGCCTCACCCTTTCAAATCTTGAAAACAAAACCAAAGCTTATCAAAAAAAAATAAACACAAACATTAAACATTCAAAGGTGAAGCATGTGCCTCATGGTCAAAACCTTTCATGTGAGAATTAGATATCTAAGATTACAATTACATGAATCAAAGGTGAGGCACATGCCTCACCCTTACAAACCTTGAGAGCAAGAAGCAAATGTTATCAACTAATTGAAAAAAATGAAATGAAGCACTCATGGGTGAGGCACATGCCTCACCTCATAAACCTTGATGTTATGAACAATAAAAATAAAAGTTTTAGACACTAAAGGGTGAGGCACATGCTTCACCCTCATAAACCTTGTTGTTAGGAACAATAAAATTTAGAATTTTAGACACTCAAATGTGAGGCATATGCCTCACTCTTATAAACCTTGATTTTATGAACAATAAAATTTAAAATTTGAGACACTAAAAAGTGAGGCACATGCCTCACCCTCATAAACCTTGATATTATGAACAATAAAAATTAAAGTTTTAGACACTAAAAGGTGAGGCACATGCCTCACCCTTATAAACCTTGATTTTATGAACAATAAAATTTAAAATTTCAGACATTCAAAGGTGAGACACATGCCCCACCCTCATAAACCTTCATGTTATGAACAATAAAGTTTAGAATTTTAGACACTCAAGGGTCAGACACATGCCCCACCCTCATAAACCTTGATGTTATGAACAATAAGGTTTAGAGTTTTAGACACTAAAAGGTGAGGCACATGCCTCACCCTTATAAACCTTGATTTTATGAACAATAAAATTTAAAATTTCAGACATTCAAAGGTGAGACACATGCCCTACCCTCATAAACCTTGATGTTATGAACAATAAAGTTTAGAATTTTAGACACTCAAGGGTCAGACACATGCCTCACCCTCATAAACCTTGATGTTATAAACAATAAAATTTTAGATTTTAAACACTGAAAGGTCGGGCATGTGCCTCACCCTGAAAGTCTTCTATGTGAAAGTAGACATCTAGATAACAATTTCATGGAAAGATGGTGAGGCACATGCCTCACCTTTTCAAGTCTTGAGAGCCTTTAATTTGTAGTTGGTAATGATAATAAAGTTTAATCAAGTTTGAAATTCATTTTTTCTGAGAATGACAGAAATTGCAATAAAATTTGTAGCAAGTATGTGAAGTAAGATTTGCAACTTATATTTGATATATTTTTATAATAAATTGTTATGAGAGGTTTGTGATATTATGAAGATTCATAATCAGATTGGAAGTCAAGTAGTGAGGCATGTGCCATACTCAAAAAAATGTGCAAAAACATAAAAAATCAGATTCTAAGAGTGAGAGTAAGTAGAACATAAACATCTGAATTTACAAATAAGGTGTGAATTTAGTTACACACATTTCAGAATGTAGATGTATAATTTGTGTCGACATTGAAGTAATGTAACACATTACTCACGAATCCAAAAAATCTCTAATCAAGAAACAGAGTTTTATACATACAAAGACATGCAGTTTGAATTTAGATTTGAAATTGTGATGTGCACATGATAACAATTAGATGATTTTCTAGCTGAATACTAAATGCATCTGAAAACACTAAAAATTCAGATCTAGATCTAAATGAAATCTGAAAAGCTTGAAGCTTACCCTAATCTGAGTGCTGAAACGATAAGTACAGCAGTGAGTGTGTTGAAAACTTGTGGTGAGAAGTACTACAAATAAGGTTGCTAGTAGGCTGAAATTTGTATTTGATGAAGCTCGAAGTGCTGAGATCTGTAGGAAGAAGATCAAAGGTTTAGTATTCGCAAACGAGATGATCTACATGTATAAATGACGGAGTTCAGTTTGTAAGTTGTACCAAGGCGAAGGCGAAGGCGTCGACGTTGTGAATCAACACAATATAAGATCCTCTACTTTGCACGCAAAGGAATGTGATGTTCGGAGGAACAAAGCGCAGCAGGAACAAAGAGGCGGCAGAAAACTAAGGAGGCGGCGGCGAAAACCTAAGACGGCAACGTAGCAGAGAAAAGAAGCGACGAAGAGGAGAAAAAGGTCGGACGAAGCGAAAACAACCTAAACCCTAGGCGGTCGTTTTAAGTTTTTTAAATTTTGATCAATTCATTTTCTTTTAGATCTGAAAGGCTATATAGCTCTAACTTATTCAGATTGAAGAATTTTAACTTGAAATTTTTTGGGAGCGCCGGTGGCACTATATATATAGCATTTTCAATTTTTTGGAAATAAAATAGAATTTCTATAAATATGACATTTAATATGGAAAATAAAATTATGGAGACATCCTCATGATATAATGTGCTCTTGTATGTGTTGTGAAATTAAAATTTACATTATTATGCATGTTTCTCCATACATGGTTTAAAATTTTGAATTTTTGAGGTCATCCGACATCACACAACCTTAAAAAATTTTACTTTAAGAAGGTGACGTATATGCTACATTATAACAATGATAATTTGTTTTACTAAATGGTTGGGCATGTGCAACATCAATTCCTCTACTCAGTTGTTCATAATTATACATTAAGAATTTCCTTGTGCTTAAACAAGGTGCCGCAAATGATACACCTTTAGTGAAGGGTAAGGCAAATGCCACACCCTTTACGAGAAGAATTACCTCTGTTAAAATTAATTTCACTTGTATTTATAGGAGTTAAGATACGTTCTACACCATGTTCTACCCCCTACTCATGTTATGAATTTGAATGCTATGCTTAAGAGTAAAACACATGCTACACCTCATATGACATTCATTAACTTCGTTAAAATTCAAGAGGTGAGGCACATGCCACACTCCTCCTCACAATATTTTCTTTGTTAGAATCTTAAGAGGTGACGCACATGCCACACTCCTCCTCACAATATTTTCTTTGTTAGAATCTTAAGAGGTGAGGCACATGCCACACTCCTCCTCACACTATTTTCTTTGTTAGAATCTTAAGAAGTGAGGCACATGCCACACCCCTCTGGAGAATATTTTCTCTTGCTAGAATCTCAAAGGGTGAGGGACATGCCACACCACTCCCGACAATATTTGTGCGTGGTAGAATCTCAAGAGGTGAGGCACATGCGACATCCCTCCCGACAATATTTTCCTAGCTAGAATCTCCAGGGTGGGAAACATGCCACACCCCTCCCGAGAATATTTTTCCATGCTACAATCTCAAAGGGTGAAGCACATACCACACCCCTCCCGACAATATTTGTGCGTGGTAGAATCTCAAAGGGTGAGGCACATGCCACTCCCTTCCCGACAATATTTGTGCTTCCTAGAATTTCAGGAGGTGAGGCACATGCCACACCCACCAATCTTATGATGTTTTTTGTTTTTTGTTATGACTAGGGATTCAAGTTATGGAAGGTGGACTTCAAAATGGATCACCCTCATTTGTTCGACATCGCAAATATAGAAATTCCGAGATCCAATTCAATAACATGCTTCATTCTCAAAACTCAAGGTATGTTTTTATTCATGACATTCATGAACAACAAGTTGGAAGTGGACTGCTACAAGATATGGTTGTTGGTGATACACTACATGGTAAACCACTATCACCTGACGATGCAGTGATTTTCGTACAACAAATTATAATTCCTGAAACACGAGTTCATGAGTTGAATTTGGTATATATGAGTGATTGTCTTCACAAGTTTATTCGATGGCCTAGATCCCAAATCCAAGAATTTCAAGTATCAACAACTCCTGATTTCAATTTGGGGCCTACTAGTGTGGACTTTACTCCATCACCGCTTATGAGCCAAATGTCAAATTCCTCTACTGATGAGCGTTCATCTTTTAGACATACTATGGAAGGATTACCTGAATCTCATCCTCGCCGTCCATATATTCATAGAACTCGACCAAATAGAAGTCCTATGGGCCCCCGCATCCTTGGTGTTTCTAGAGCTAATAAAGTTACATTAGCTGCAATACATGAAGCAAAAGTGAAAAAGCCATGTTCTAAAGAATGTCTTCAAAATATAGACGAGCATGATCTTTTATCTTTGCGGTATCAAGCGTTGGGTATGACAAAGTATAAAGATAGAGCTTGTTGGATTCTCACAACTCTTCGAGGATTTAGAATTTCATCTCCAAGTGCAAATGAAATTTGAAGCAAGAATAGTTGGAAAAAAAGTATGTATTGCATGTTTTGCAAATGCAGTAGGATACTCACGGCGGAGGTTGAATTCTATTTTATCACAAATACGAGAAGAAGATGTAGTAGATGCTATTCATGGAAATTGCGGAAGGAGGAAAGAAGTTACTCATATTAGTATGGCCCGAGCACATTTTGAGTCGTACATCAAGTTTTTTGGAGAGCCTCAACCCCATCGCCAAGTACGCCGAAAATCTGATGGACAAAATGTTGAAGTGATTTGCTTACCTATGAATGTCCGTCAATATGAAGTATGGACTGCGGTAAATAATGCATTGGATCGCATGGGTGAGGCTAACAATGGATTGTCAACTTTCAAAAAAATGTGGAAACATGAATTTACCAATGTACATATTCCAAGTGAATCAAGATTTTCAAAGTGCCAAACATGTTGGGAGTACAAAGGGAGTATAAAGGCAATGCCTAATGAACGGATGAAACAAGCCATCCAACAATCATATGATCTTCATATTGATTTGACTATGGAAGAACGAAAAGATTACAGCCGAGCACGTCAAGCAGCAATTGAGAGCCCTGATGAAATTATGACTCTCATAATTGATGGTATGGACCAAAATACTACAATTGTCCCTAGATTTAAGCAAGCAGTAAAAGGCATTGAGTCTCGATTCGTAAAGACTCATTTGTGTGGGGTTCTCGTCCATGGTATTGGTTTGTATTGCCATATATGGGTGGATTCTCATCATAAGCATGTTAGCAACCAAGTGGTCACATCCATTATGAAAGTTCTATGTGATGTCAAGAATCGGCGAGGACGACTTCCCCCTACACTTCGCATTCAAGCGGATAATTGTGGGAGAGAAAACAAGAATGTATACATTCTTGGAGTATGTGCAACACTAGTAGCCCTTGGATTTTTTAAAGAGATCCAACTATCATTTTTGATAGTAGGTCATACCCATGAAGACATTGATCAACGTTTCAGCTATATATCTTCAGCTTTAAAGCGGCAAGATATTGATTCCTTGGAGGAAATGTTGCAAATTATTCGTGAACGTCCTACTTTTACTGAACCGTTCATTCATGCAGAGCATCTTGGACATATTAGGGATTGGAAGAGTTTTATTACACCCTATTTGCGAGAAGATGCATTTGTCGGCATTAGTAAACCCCATCATTATAGATTTTATATGCAAAATAGCAAGCCACATGTACAGTACAAGGATTATGCAAGGTCTTCATCGTGGATTCCTGAAAATGGACATTTATGTCTTCAAGAAGTTCCGGATGTTCGCCTGCAAATTCCATTAGCATATATTGCTGAGCCCGACGATAGGGAATTACGAGCTTTGAATGAATTTATTCTACTCAAAGAACGTCATATTGCAAGGTTTATGGACGTTGAGAAAAATCTTTGTGTTATTGATGCAACCAACAGATTTATCTCTTATATGAAAGATTTTCCTTTGAGAGATGACTCTGAAGCTCTTTCTTTGCCATTCTGGCCTCTCTTGGAGAATATGTCAACTATATATTGTGAGGTACCACAAGAAGTACAACCATTGGATTCTCAAGTTATGAATGTTTTACAATCTCTTCCTCCTGTGATGGAGACATCTTATTTTGGACCTCGTTCGGAAATGCCTAGGGGACATCGCATTCGAGGTTCTTCAAATAATACACGAGGGCGAGGGCAAGGTAGAGGAAGAGAAGAAAGTGTAAGGCAAGTCCATGAACCAATACATATGGAGCTAACACTTCAACAAGAAGGAAATCAAGGTCGTGAACGAGGAGGAAGAATCCGAGGGGGACACATAAGAGGACGAAGTCATCGCCAAGGCCATTCAACTACATCCAATGATGTGGCATATGATCGGTTCTTGGCATTTGATCCGCATCAAGATGTGAAGGTAGGAATGGTCATAGCAATGAAAACCGATGATGACGATCAACACCTAGGTATTCCTTTTTTTCTAGCAAAAGTGCTCTCTTTAAGTCAACAAGCTTGTTATTGACTTAAACGTTTGCAATACCATCGAAAGTGCTCTCTTTAAGTCAACAACAACCGATGGTATTGCAAACGTTCTATGGTATCAACCAAGAATGCCAAGAGGATTACAAGATGAAGTAGGGATGTTTCACAATCGATATACGAACTGCATACACCGTGCTTGGGAACCCTCACGAGAACCACATGGTTGTGTTCCAATTGATTCTATTTTTATTGCTTGGGAGAATACCGTCAGCACCCAAAATTTGATTACTGTTTTGGGTATTAGAACTGAAAAAGAGTTAAAGATTCCATGTGGTGAAAAATTTCATTTCGAATATCACCTCAGCCTCTTAGAATAGTTTTTCTATATTTGTTGTATATTTACCTTATATTTGAGAATTTATAAAATGAAATATTGATATATCATTTTGTTAAGTTCTCATGTGAATGGATCTTTTTTCATGACTAACAATTATTGTCATTATGTGTGTATCTAAATTCAAAACTTCAACAATTTTGTGCATAATTGAACTTGCATGTACATACCTCATTTTTTTCTTCTTGTAAGTGAAATACATATATTTCAATTACTATATATAATTATATATTTATATTTATGATCATAGATGGACTCTTGGTAAAAGGAGCAATAAAGAGTTATAAGAAAATCCTAGCAATGTTTATATTATTTTTATCAACTCAAACTTTTCATCAATTGCAATTGTAATTTCATCAATAACAAAGCATAAGAAACTTAAAATGTATCCTTGTTTTTAATTTTAATTTTTCTAACTAGTAGGATAGTTATAAGTGGTGAATTTTTTGTTGAAATTGATAGGTTTCCAAAAAAACCTTATGTGCACTTTTACACATTGAATTGCACTTTTAACGAAACCCTTGTTGTCAATCTCTCTACCACATGTGATTTTTTTTGGCCATTTTTTACCTGATTACCTTTTTTACAACAAGTGGAAAAAACTTCTTTTCTAACTTTGAACATTACGATCTCACAATTGGTAACGAAATTGAATATGAGGTTTCTTAAACATATACACATACAATTTAAGTACTAAATCTTACGGTTACATACCAAAAAATACGTCAAATTTTAAAACTCTCACCTTGCATCAAAAGCGTGTAATTTTTACGAGCTTTGAGACTTTCTAGCAGTACTGAGGCTAAAATACTCCAGGGGTTAATGTTTTGATTTGTCCTCTGAGCAACCCATATGGTAGGCAGTCCTAAAAGCGCTAGGGGACCCAAAAGCGATTTGTACCTCATTTGTAGATTGTGAAAATACAGATGTACAGAAAAAAAACCCAACCCCTCGGGCTGGGTCTGACGTCCATTAGTCCAGAGTTCCAACAAGTGATTTTGCATGAGTAAATGAGCCGGAAGCTCTGCCATGTGGTAGACCAGAGGATCGTCGATAACGTCGTGTTGATTAATGCCATGCTATATTTAGCCGAAGAGAAATAATGCAGCATTTGGTACGTAAAAATAGACACCTGCCAGCTATGGAACCTCTGGATTTGGAACTCACCTGTTCACTCCATCTCCATACATTATATACAACTTTGAATTCCAGACCTTCCCGCACAAATCTCCGTACCGAAAGAAGCCCTATGATCTTAATGGCTGTTGACAATCGGCAATAGATGCATGAAACATAAGGTCGCAAAAGCTAAGGCATAGGAGACTGCAAGGCTGAAGACATTAATGGGGTGGTCCCTGTGCATGAGAAAACTCGGCTCTCTATGAAAGGTACTGTATCTTCAACGTATATTCCATGTCCTTTCGAGGGAAGGATACTGTATCTTCAACAAGAGCCTGGGCGGGAATACCGTAAGGTTTGTAACTAAAGCTTTTTGCGAGAAGAGAGGAATCGAGGGAGAGAGTGATCACTGACCTTTTTGGAGCTTAAATGCATGGGATCCCTTGCCGACGATTTCCAAGCAACTCTAGAGAGAGAGCGGCGAGAAGGGAAGCTCGAGTTGGCGCTTTACAACGATCACAACCGTCGAATCAGGAAGGATAAGCCTGGCCCCGCTCCCGCCGGAATGGCCATTACAAATTTGAACTGTTGATCCAACTTCTTGGCACGTTGTGGTATCATCTCTTGGAGCTTGAACCTCGCCCGCCGGCTGCCAAATGTGGGTACGTGGAGGTTGAAGTGCTTGGCGCGCTCTTGCGGTGTACAGTACTGATCATTGTTGGTGCAGCATTTGTTGTGGAGGGTTGCCAGTTTGCTGTTTGATAGCCATTCCATTGCTCATCACCTCCAAACTTCGGATTAATAAGTTGTGAGAGTAGTCTGTAGAAAGCTTGCTTCGAATACCCACGAATTAGAGATTGTTCAATGTTTTGTGCTGGAGTCAGAAGAATCGGGGACTTTGGAAATGCAGAAGCGAGGAGCGCGTAGATAGCTTACCTTGGACGAAGATGATGCACTTGATGGTAAATAGTCGGCAACTGCCGGAGAAGAAGACGGGTTCGAGGAACGAGAATGAAGGTCTTGTGACTTTTGCTTTGGAAGGACAGGAACCGCAGCGATGTAGCTTCCAGTACCTAGAAGCGGACAGTGTACGCTCTTGCGAGGAGCGCGAGCATCGGGATGACATGGGGATGAGCATGAGAAGCGTGAGAAGGAGACATCGCCGTTCGGCGTCTATGGATGCTCCGCAGCTAGACACCATCCGTCTTGGACCCACGTTGACAACATCGTTAGCATTCGAAAAGAGGACTACCATGTCTCCGACGATGCCTGCGAAGCTGACGGCCGATGACTCCACGGGGAGATTTGCGTACATATCCCTGGACGGCCGACTCGTGAATGCCGAGCTCGCCACTTGCGCAACCACCATCGGCGGCAAGCTCGGTGGCAAGGAAGCGCAAGCTTGGGACGAGTTCACTCCTATGCAGCGAGTTTTGATCGTCGCGGTCGTGGCTGCGGCAGCTGCGGCGGCAAAGCACAGGAACGTGAACCAGATCGACAGGCTTCTCAAGAGCGTCGAGAATCGGGTACTCCGGCAGCACCGCATTGTCTCCGCCATTGCTTCCTTTCTCCACATGGTCGTGTCGTCCTTGCATACATTCATCTGGACGTTGGTATCGACCTTGGAAGTGACAGCATTGTGGACGGTGCTAAGGTGGATCATACTGATGGGTAGACTAAAACTTCTTCCCTACATGATGTGCTCACAGGAGAAAGAGCTCCTCTATCTCAGCCAAGAACTTAATGAAATTTGCAAGTTGAACAGGAAGCAGAGAGCCTGCAGAGCTCAAGCTCATCCCGTATCCTTTTGGAATACTAGTCTCAAGACGCCCAAACCTCAGAGACGCACCATCGACGAAAACCTCCAACGGAGCTATGTGGCTCCATCTACCCCAATGGAGAGCTCGTCCAATGAAACCTCCCCTGTAGGTGATGAAGTGAGAACTAATGAGGAAGCCAAGTGGTATGTAAACCCCATGGTGGAAGCCACCCAAGATTCGACACCTGAGCTTTGCGATTCGTTGTTCTCGCCCTACACTCCAGAGTTCTCCTCTGAGTGGATAACTTTGAGACCTTCGGACATGGAGGTGCGCATTCACAGATTTTTATGTTTGAAAAAACTGCGATAGATTCGTAAGACATAGAGAATATATGCGCTTTTGTGTGTATGAAGCTGAACTTACCTGTGCATGTGGTGAGAGCTGCAGACAACAGTGAGCACCTCAAGTTGGCAAACGATATCAAACGACGGGGCTGGGTACAAGTCGATGCGAGCATTGTGTGCGGTAGTCGTGCTTGATCTCATGGTAAGGCCGGTAAAAGGATTTTTGGGGGGGGGGGAAGAAGCTCATGCTGCTTAAACATTCATTGACGTTGTTTACCCATTTGTTATTGCAGAGGCGAATACTTTCAGTCTTGGACAATCAATCGTCGGTGGTTATGGCCGCCTTGGACACGAGCGTGACAGATGCAAAGATCCAAGTCTCGGCGATGCAGTCGGCAATTTCGAGTTGTTGGAACGATTCGTTGCCGGAGGCGTTGGCAGCGCTCAGCCTTTCCCCTGCCGAAATCGATGGTTATGTTCTGCAGGTAAGGATGGTCCTCCTTGAATGGTTAGTGATTTATACTGTCGAGTTTATTGTTCATACCATACTTCATGTTTGTGCATCTTCCAACGGATGGAGGCAGTCAAACTACTCAAAATGATATGAGTAGCAGCAGCACAGTTTTTGGTGGTTGAATATTTTGTTAAAAGTCTTACACAAGCGTTACGCAGGGAACTAGTCTTGAGACCAATGCATCACAGACTCAAGAGAATGTAGTGGCTTGGAGGCAATACCTGGATAAATATGATTCTGGAGGAGCGAAAGGGAAGAGCCCAGCTAAGTCGACGTTGAGTGATGAAGAGAATGGTACTGAGTTTGTAAAGCACCTCCAACTGCAAATCGAAGATCTGAAAAAGAGTCAAAAGGTTAGATCTTGCATTCAAAACCAGAAGCCGATATTACATCTAATCGTGCATTTTGTAGAGAAATCCCTTAGAGTGCAGTGCTACAGCGATAATTGTCTAACGATCTTCTGATATCAGGCCTTACTTCAAGCCAAAAACAACGAGATAGACGAACTGAAAAGAGTCCTGGAAAACCGTGATGCTGAGCTTGACAAACTTCTGGCTGCTGGCAAAACCACCAAAATCGATGTAAGTTCACAGCAGTTTCCTTTCATCAACGTTAATTTCCCTTAATTTGTGTGAAAAGCATTAACTTTGAGTGTCACATCTTGAAACTTGCAGGTGCAGGAGTCGAGAGTATATCAATCATCAGCTGTCCTGCGAGGTCGGCGGTACTCCACATCTTCTACTCCTTCCTCGAGCCGTGGACACGGAACTCCACAGAAACAAAGTGCTCCATCATCTGATACTGGCGGTAATTCTATCCTCGAACACATCAGAAAAGACGAATCGAGCAACTTGAGAAATCTACCTCACTTGAAGACGGATGTGATGGAAGACGGAAGATCAGAGCGTGGGTATGACCACGAGACTTCATCGACGCCTGGATCAGCTATTGGAGATGATTGCTCACTTGACTTTTCTGAAAGTGAAGTCGACAGCCGCTTTGGAAGCGAAAATTGTAGCTCAGGTGATGATTTAAGGTGCCTCAATTCCAAGGATCGGGGCTCGCTTCAAAAACAGAAGTCGATGTCATCTGGTAAAGAAACTGACTCAATACAGAGAAAGATTACGTGGTCCTAATTACTATGTTGTGCTTGTTGGTTTCTTTGAAACGACAATGGTCTCATGTTCTAACTTTCTCTCGTGTTGCAGATTTAAGAAGAGCTGTAACGTCTTCCACGAGTAGTATCCGCAGCCTCGCACGGACTCAAAGCAGCAAAAGTTACACGGCAGGATCAACCAGAACCAGTAGACCTCTGCATACAACCCTTTCCGGCGAGATCAAGGTGCTCCCGAGAAGCCCCGGAAGCAGCCCTGGAAGCAGTCCACGGACAAGCAATTCAAAAAGTTTGGGGTCATCAGTGGCTGTCAACCACCGGAGGTCATCTTCATTAGATATGAATATCCAGGCTAACAACCCTGAGACATCTCGACACAATGGGTCACCGCGGAGCCAGGAAATTTCAGCAACGCATCGGAAACGGTGGGTGTGAAGGACACTATCTCTTCTTGTGTAAGGACCGTGTACATATCTCAGGTACTCATAGAAGGAATTCTTTTCAAGTAGACCGCATTCTTGCTAGAGCCTTCATAGGTGGAGGTGCAGCTTCTGTCTCGGAAGCATCTGGAGAAAAGCAATGCTCAATAAGACACCATTCTTTTGTTTAGAGATATTAGATGTAAAGTTGATGCTGAAGTGAGGAATCGACAGAACTGTATCTAGACATTTAAAACATGACGATCCCCCATCGGTGTGCAACATGATTAATTAGCTCTGTACCACATCACTCCATTTTATCGAATGGACAGCGTATTAGTAAGTGCTATATGCAAATTGGAATTTTTACTGCTGTCACCCATGGAGTAAGTACCCCGATTGACGCCTCAGCTGCTGAGTACACTTCGCTGCCGATGTTGTCTCCACTCCTCACATGCAGAATTTGGATGCCTGCCGAACGCAGCAGAACCTAACGATGGTGCTAAACTGAAATATATGAATGAGGAATTTGACAACGTTGGGATGAACACAAACATTGGAAACTGCTGCTCAATCATGACATACTGTAGGTGGGAGGAATGGAGATAATGATCCTGGAGATGATCCGATTCATCTTGTAGTTACATCATAAGATCTTAACGCTACACAATTTTACTCATATACAACAAGCAATGTGATGGTTAAATATACTAATAAGCCTCCGCTGATATAGATTCAGATGTTAAAGATTCAGGCTGCACCTATAAACACAAACAGTATCAAAAGCCACTATTCTGAATCCTACCTGTCACAACAAATTCTATATCCTGTAATGTTCATACAAAACCACCTCATACCGCCTCCCCATTCAGACAAACCTGAAGAGATGTCTATTGGCTCCATCCAGTTGACTTCTACGTCCAGACCTGAAAACTACTCGACAACATGTCGAGTAGCTTGGGAGCAAAATTACGTAACTTTAAGTCCGTATATACAGCAGCTGCTAAAGTGCATCGCAAGAGGTTGCAAGAAGTTGTGATAGCTCAAGTTGTTTGATTGGCCTTCGCTGCCACTGCGAATTGAGCCGTGTATTTGCTGTGTTTACTCGAGACATCTTTTTCTGGTGGACTATTCAGAAATGCATTGTTGCTCCGAGTCCACCTGCAAGGATTACCAAGAATTCAATGTCAGTGCACACCTCAGATCTTTATATAAGGTCATATCCAAATGAAGTGCAGCTTCTTTTTGAAATAATGATATCTCTAGAGTAACCTTCAAGTTGATACAAGAAAAATACAAAATAACTGTCGAAAGTCTTATCAAAAGTGTAGAGAGCACCAATCTGGACTCATTGATACAGGCATCTCTATTTCTTCAACGATAACCTTGGGAATTTCAATCCTAGTCGACCCGGCACTCTGCTAGAAAAAAGTACGGTCGATTCATTATGAAGAAAATAAATCTAAAAATACTGTCGAAAGAGAAACTAACGAGCGAGTCGTTGATGTGAAGTCCATCTCGGAAACGGACGAAGCAATAAGAAGTCAAATTCAATCCATATCTCGCTCTAGTTGTACCGTCTCAGCACTCTTCTGTGCCGATAACTCCTTCAAGTGCTCCTCCGTAGCTAATTGCCTTTCCCGCCAAAATTCCTGAATCTCCTCCTTTGTCAACGAGCTCTTGCTCCGATTCATCACTACACACAAGTCCTCACAGGTACTTAGAATTCCTCTTCAAATATGAGAAAAGGAAATCCACCTGCATTTGTCTTGACACGCAAATCAGAACATGCCTTGATCTCTTAACTCCTTACACTCCTTTCACTGATATGATGTCGAAGATGACCGAGATTCAAGATGAATAACAAGAATGTCTTGCTCCACTTCATTGCAACGCAAAGGCTTTTACAGGTATGTTCTCCCGCACTTTTCAAGAGCCGTGGACTAAGAAATGCCTAACCATGTTCCAGCACTACAAACTTCATCGTTAACCGACTCCACCACACGAGATTACTGATTTAAGACATAAAAGAACAAAGATCTCTTACTCTTTTCTTCGTGTCAGGGTTTCTTGTCCCATCCTGCCATTAAGGAGCCCATGGCTGCCAGCTCAAGAAAATCAAGAACCGCTTTCTTTGACAAAACAACGTCCGCTCTCGATTTATTAACGCACTCTGTAGTGCTTAGTTGCGCTCCTCAAGAAAGATATTCAGTGACAAAGCCTTTTTGAACAGGAGTAGCACAACTGTCATTGACTGCTGCTACTTACTCAATGTGAGAATAGTGAAGCTCGATTACCGGAAAGGATGAGGGAGAACTTCATCTTCCTCTTCCATTGGCGACTGCATGCACTACAGAGATTCTTCTTCTCACTCTAGTTTCTTACAGAAACTCCTGATAACTTGCCGCTTCTCCAGATGCTTCTAAAGCCATGGCATGATCGTGAATCCGCTTGTTTCATGAAAAAATGACAGCAATAATCCATTAAGAATGATACTAAAAATGTGCTCTGCATTCGCACGCTTTGGAGAACGATGAGTCCACTGTTGCTAGTGGACACTGTGGACAACGCTCTACATCGATAGTTTGTGATGTTTTGAGATGGGACTGTCCATACTCATAACCGCAGTTCAGGCAAAAACTGTAGAGGTGGCGCCTCCTCATTGGCCGAGGGAAGTGTGGTTATTTCCCATAACACTGGTTTCGGTGGCGTTATGGTCTCCCGCGGCTCGGAAGGATGCCCCACTGGTTATTTTCCATAACCAGTGGCTCCTTTTGTGTTACCTAGTACATAACATTTTCATGCAAAACTTCTTCTGACAATGACAATAATAGATTTTGTACTGTTATAATTTTCTATATATGACACATTGTCTTTATTTTCATTTGCTTATATTTTGTTGTCCATTTGTTTGACAACATCAATAACAAGTGGCGGATGTTGTAGACACTTAGCACACGGTGGTAAACTAACCTCGTGCTTGTTTGTTCCCATGGGTGCAGGGCACGGCCAAGGTATGGGTATCACTTTTTGTCAAGACTAATTAGGTGATTTTTGGTTGAAACATCCAAAGTTCATCATTTTTTTCCATTTTTATCAATTTCAAAGAGTACAAAATCATTTTAAAATATCGTGTATGTAATTGGAATCAAGATGCACATTCCTAAGAAAAAAAATTATTCAAACTTTTTATTTTTGGATCATTGAACCCTTTACAGTAAATTGCATATTGGTGGGATTTGCAAGCATCATGATGCAAAAATTATTAATTGTTTATTTGTCAAACTAACTATTTTATATAATGCTCAAGTACATGTAAGTCATATCCTAAAATGGTATCAAAATGTGATCATTTGATGTATCAAATGATTGTTTCTTAAGATTTTGTGTAATTAGGACACAACTTACTTTTTCAACTAAAATACCTAATAAAAACTCTTAACCCCTAAATGGTTTGACTCATTTGTAGTAAAATGAACACATCCTCAAAAGCATTGTCATAGGTGGAGGTAAAAGTGTGTTATCCAAATCTCAACCGTACAATCTTGTTGTAGACATATTGAACATCATGTGGGTCAAATTTTGAGTCATGAGGCTTCATAGATTGCGAGATCATAATGTATTAATACTCAAAAATGATCACATAATTTCATCATTTTCACTTTAAAGTGAAAATGCTACCATTAGACTTATTGCAATGAAAAAGTCACCAATTAGAATGTTGTTCACCTTCATCTCAGTAGCATCCTTGAACAAAAAAAAACCATGAGAAAAATTTCTTTGTGCAAATTATGGCCCTGCAATGGTGAAAACTGCCCTGAATTTTACAAAGGAAAAAATGTCTAAAGCTAGGCTGCTGTCACTGAAATGCATGCCATTAATTCATACTTCATTGTGTGGGTCTGAGATTTTTATGACATGAACTAAACTTGATTTGGGACCCAACCCAAGTGATTTCGTCCAAAACGGAGTCCGGATGAAGAAGTTATGGCTCTCCAAAGTTGGTGTCATCCAGAATGTCGATTTTCGACATTCGGCCCGCTTAAGGGTTAATATTCTTCAATGCGAATGTTTTTTTTTTTTTTTTTTTTGTAGGCTATAAGTGCTGTAAATTGAAACCACATTTGGTGTTCTCATACCTAACTTTATTTAAAAGATGGACATGTTTGACACACTTGCATGAGCTGAAATTGTACTTGGGACAACTTTTTTGGACACCCTTAGCTTAATTGTGCCCTGCACACGGTGGTAAACTAACCTCGCGCTTGTTTGTTTCCATGGGTGCTTGTGAGGCTAGGCCTTTCGATTAACTTTCGAGGGTTTTTAATTCAAATGTAAGCATTCCTATGCAAGTTTTGGAAATTTTCATATCTTATTCAATAACTACACTTTGTATTATGTTGAGTTCTTTTCGACATCTTTTTTGCACTTGGTGGTTTCATTATAATTTTGATATCACAAATCAATTTTATGTTAATATATGGACTTGAACTCGTTTTATACGCTTAATATGTGTATTAACGAAGTTCATTGATTTTTCAAGTTTTGTTTTTTGTGCATGATATAAAGGTACTAAGGTATAATCCCACTTTTCTAATTTTAGTAGAATATTCATTTACTTGTCTTTAGTATTTCAGCATTTAAATATTAGCATATCTCCATGTGAAAAGTAAGGCATTTCTATAATTTTTACACTATCATTGGGGTAAAAGTTGTATAGACATATTCCAACCCACCTAAGAACAAGAATGTGAAGAGCCTCTTGTCATACATATTTGTTTTTTAAATTGGTTCTTTGGACCTTCAAAACATTCCTTTCCCTTTTCATAACTAGGAACTAAAACGGTCTTTCAACTCTGAAGGGTATGATTTCAATAACACTGAAAAATTTGAGTTTAAGTTTTGGTGTACATGACCTTGTACAAGTTATCACTAGTAGAATTGTTTTTGAGTAAACCAAACATTTACCAACTAGTACACCAATAGTGGCACATTACACCCATCGTGGGTGTATATCGTCGGTTTTTAGAATGTTGGTTGGTATAATGGCTAGTTTACTCAAACTACTTATCTACTTGTGTAAGTACTGGATCATGTTTATCCATACTTCAAAATGAGTCATACACCAAAAAATTCTCACTTTGCATTGAATGGGTAGTTTTGAGGGTATGGCACAAAAATGAGGCCTTGAAACTTTGGAGACTAATTATGTATGCCACACAAGGAATGATCCCCCAAATGGAATACAAATGAGAGGAAATCCAATAGTTTTTAGTGTAATATTGATACCATATAAGAACTATATTAAAGCCAAATTTGGAATATTGATAACAGGTCCTTGTAGACTTGAAAAAAGTGGATGAGACAGGACTTCGATAAATGCACCTTGGACACTTAACCTATACGTCCTTGCGGTATTTTATGGGATGTTGACCTTCGAGTTTAGTAAGTGAGTATACCCCAAAAGTGAGTTCGAGTTCAACTGCCACCAGAGTCAGTGGGGATGTGCATAACAAGTCACTAGATTCACACGCACTTCTTCTTCGTCTTTCTTCCGAAAATAACGGAAGTCTGTTTATGCTTCATCATCACAATATTCTCCAGGGCTTTGGGTTGTGCAAGCTTATACCATTGACTAAGACCCTGTCTGCATATGACTTTAACCCATAATTGATTCCAATAGATTCTTTAGGTCTCAAAGAATGACAATCGTTGCAATTTCAACACCAAAATTCAGAGTCAGGATGACTCGGTTCAGAATATTCCAATAATTGCAGATTGACCTTCAAGAGATGATGAATATGATCTTACCTCTCAATGTAACGGCAATTTTTGTATTACGGTACTTCCTGACTGCAGATTCGAGGTTCGAAGATATTGTGGTTCCGCAGCAGTCTTCAGTTGCTGCACAAGTGGTCTCATCTTTCTATTCAATTGGTGCCATGTGATTCGGATTTAACAGATTTTGATCTTCTGGCGTGCTCCTGTCAAGAAGCTCTTCATAGCGACGATTGTCAAGACCCCTTCTCTTCAAAGCTCTTGAACTCGAGCTGCAAGATTTGAATCTTCCTTCAATGTGTTTGCCATGGAAAGTGGGATCGTTGAAGGGCTTCATGCATAATTGAATGCAATCTCGTGCACTACAATTAAGGCTGGGGTTACAAAACACATGTTACTCGTTATAATGGCATAGATGGAGGTTTCTACCAGATTTGGTTGCATAGAAGATAAAGCAAAGAGAATCGTGGCATATCTTACCGAAGATGAATTCAGAGCCACAGAGGTGGTGTCTATAGCATCTGGAGGTTTAACGTTGGGCCATGAAGGACCCTTTATTGGTATTTGAGCGATGATCGATATGATTCGGTAAGATCTGAGTTCATGAAATCTAGGTTACTCGGTGAGTGATGATAAAACCGGAAATATGAGATGAAGTGACTTGACAACCGGTAACATGGGTGATTTGCCGAATATAGTTGAGACTTCAACAACGATCGTTAAAGAGGAAAAGATTGTTAAACCATCCCCTCTTGCATTGCTGAATGTAAAAGAGAATAATTGGAAGGGGCCAAGCAACACACCGGCATTGGAAAAGAAGTTGGAGATGAAGCTACTGCACAAGGACGAGAAACTGCAGGAGTTGCGAACCCGATGTGCTCACCTGCTGAAGGTGGAGAAACGGTGCAACGACCTGCACAACGAGTTGAGCGTGAAGAAAGAGCATGTGGAGGTTCTGACCAAGAGTCAGGCGTGCATGCAGCAGCAAGTGGACGACGCCGAGCGGAGGCACACGGAAGATTTAACCTTGCTCGTGAGGGCCTTGGAGAAAGCCAAAATGGACTTGGGCTCGCAAGAAAAGCTCATCGGGATCTTGGTCCGGGACTTGCAGAAGATGAAGTCCACCCTTGAGTATTGCAAAGATGAATTGCTGGTCAAAGATGAACGGGTGAGTGCTCTCGAAGAAGACCTGCGGAAAGCCAAGCATCTGCAGGAGAGAACTAAAACTCCCTCGAAAATTCATCGCACTCGAACATCCGGCTTGCATGTGTCGAAACGGAAGTTCACAAGACCCTGTTGGCAACCCCTCACCAATCCAGGTAGAGCCCTCTCCACCTTTGCAATAGAAATGTGAAAACTGTGAGCCAAACGAACAGTTTCTAAATCCCCTGCCCCCACTGAATAGCCAGAGTAGAATAATTTGTTAAACGCCCACGTAACTACTTAATAAAAAAGTAGCTTCCTACACCCATAACTTTCTTAAATGTATGATCTTACCGACTATATCGATGAAGCCATTACTTACGTACAAGTATGGATGTCTTCGATGTTGGTAAATCATTTGCCTTCCTAAAGAGTTAATACGGGTAACACTTGCAAACACTGATACATAGTTGGTACGGACAGATATAGAGCTAATGAGGTTAAAAATCACCGAGAGGTTAGTGAAAGCAAGATAACCAGGACTAGTAACCAGTGAGCGAAAATGTCACTTGGTGCTAAGAGATATGAACCAAATGTGCAGTTGATGATCCTGAGCAGTGTATGGACTCATGGCAGAAAGAGAGGAGTAAGTTGCAGGCAAAGGTGGCGAAGCTTGCAAGGGAGAGGGAGTTGTGGACATTCGAGAAAACAATGTTAGTAACAGCGCTCCATGCAGCAAAAAAGGAGTTCAACCACCAACAGGAGAATCTAAAGCTCCTTCAGGAGAAGGTTCGGAAGACAAAGAGCTTGACCTCCGCAAGCAGGTGCACCTGCGAGACGCCGCATTGCCATCGCGTGGTTGAGAAGCACCACCACCACTGCGCCGTGTGCAGGAAAAGGGCCGGGGAGAAGGAAGGCCCTGACCAGTCGAGCAATCACATCATCATGTCGTTAGGGAAGCAGTTAAGAAAGCAGATGCAATTGCACAACGACTTGGAAGAGAAGCTGAGAAGCACAAAGAAGGAGCTCAGTCAGAGTAACAAGAAGCTCAAAACCGTAGAACGAGACCGAGCTGAGATGACTGATCAGTTGGCTAATGCACGCATGCGAAGCTACGACATGGAGTATCAAATGGCTTTGCTGCATGACAGCTTGTTTGAGTCTTCGGCCAGACTGGAGCATGTCACCTCTCAGCTCCGTCAGTCGTGCCACCAGAAGGCGTCGGTGCGGAAGAACCTCGAATGCAGCTTAATTAGCTTGCACGACGCCAGTGTCGACGTGGTGTTGGAAAATTCAGCCAAAGAACTGGAACTCAAGTCCATGAAGCTCCTCCAAAGGTTGGTGGCTACCAGGCTCCGATGGGGTGACACTGCAGCAACGGCCGTCCAGTTGCTTATTGCAAATTGAACATCCTATTAAAACCTCGCTTCCATCAATGTTACGTAAAAGGCTACTCGGCTTGAGAGGCTTGTTCTAAGAATTAGCACCACTGATCTCAGCCTATTGAGGGGCTCCTTACATTCTTGAAACTGAAGTCTCACTCAAGATTCCTCTATAAGTTTGAAAGTGGATCTGCTATTACGGAGGGCAGAAATATCATCAGCCTCGCGATTTGATTGAGACGAGTCGAGGAATAAAACCAACTCAAGCTCGCCTACCATGAAAGGAATTGAAACAAGGAGTGGCTTCCAGATTAAGCTTCAACCTGTGCGTCAAAGTGGTCTACAAAAATGGAACACTCCCCCAACTGTGGAGGCGCCTGAAGCAGACTACTCGCAACCACGAAATGAATCCAATCAGTTTTAACCCTGTACTGCTGTTCAACAAACACAGTAAAGTGTATGAATTTCAGAATAGGAGGTTGAGACTTTTATTAAGAGCGTGAAACTTGAAGAGAGCCAATTCACATTGCAGCAATGCTCACGAACTGGAATACGAATGATTGCATTGTGGCATGAAGCCTAGATTGTTGAGGGAAAAAAAGAGAGAGAACAGGACCATGAAAAAGAGACGTGCAAAAGTCCTCGCAACATTCGAAAATCCTCACTATATTATGAGCCTCAACTGCTTCGGCATGAAGAACCCTGCAATCTTATGTCTAACTTACCCCGCAGCTTGAGAACGAGCTCTGTATCGCCGGTGTCCTGGTGAACGACTGTTCCTAAATACAAATGATTCAGCATCCCTCTATCTCCGATACCTGTATCTCTTGAAATTGAAATATACATGCAAAATCCCCCGCTCGAAAGTGCACTTGAAGCCCTTCTTATGGGAGTACTCCCACTCCTTATTCACAATCCGAAATGCAATGTCTTCATAAGGCGGGCCAGCATGGAAGCGAATGAGACACGTTTCCCCGGTGCCTCCATCTCTCTCAATGAAATACGTCGGTGCCTTGATCTTATCCACAAGATCAGGATAGAAAATATTGAACTTGTAGCCTTGCACAATCTTAGGGGGAGGGTTATCATGATCATAGTGAGTCTGATTGTACTTGTTCCATTCATAACCTGTATGCACTCTGTTGAAGTACTTCGGTTTCCGAGGTCTATACTTGTCGTGCCACCAATAGACCTGAGACTCGAGGTTTACCTCCGATCCGGGACCAAGCATAGTGTCACCATCCTCCATTCCTCCCATGGATTTCATCACCGAGGCACGCTCAAGAGGTGTGAGCTCAAGCGGGTCTTCTTCTGTTGTGGCAGCTGCTGCCTCCTGTAAGCGCCGCTGCTGCTCATCCAAAACCTCAGCTCTCTTCCTCTCCAGCTCTGCCTTGTCTGCTTCGGGATCCAAGACCTCGGAACCATCCACTTCTTGCGTCGGCTCGGGGGAATAGTTGCCTGCGTCTTCTTCCTCTTCCTCTTGCACAGGCTCTGGTGAAACTGCTACCTCCTCTTCCTCCTCCACTTCCCAGTCACTTGCAACATCTCGCTCACTTTCAACCTTCTCAATGTCTCGGTCACTTTCAACTTTCTCTTCGCTGGGAAGCCGCTCACCGATGTATTCGATTCGACTCAAGTGCTTGCGGTGAAGCTCAGCATGAATCTCCCTGAGGCGAGCTTTAGCCTTGTAGATGTGGAGACGTTTCAAAACTGCTTCCCAATACTCCACAATCTGCGCCTCACCAGTGCGCATCTTGGACTCTGTATGCTCCTGTAAATTGTCCAGGTACGCAACGCTCTGACCTTGAAACATTTCATGGACTGCATCATCGACTCCACGCAAGCCTACATCATCTGCGGGAAGTGGATCCTCTCCACGCAGCCTTGCTTTATCAAGTGCATCTCTCTTCCGTGTCTGCGCAATCTCCCAGTCGCAAACAATCATCATGGACTCCCAGAAGCTAATGTGCGTATTCGTGGCGCGGTCCAACTCAAGATGCATCTTGATATCTTGACGAAGCTCCTCCATCTCCTTCACTGTCAAGCCTTTGAATATCTTGTATGGCTCGCTCATGTCCGGGTCAAAATCCTCAGAGATGTTCAAGTTCCTGGATAGGACGTCAATAGGCTTGGCTCGCCCCTCCCGCAATCTAATTTCGCTGCGCACCTTGCTCTGTTCGAAATGAAACTCCTCTTCCTTCTTCTGCCAGTCTTGGTACTCAGCTCGCGCGCGTTCGCGAGCCAGGAGCGCCATTTCCTCCTCGTGCTGCGCTTGGTTTATCGCGCGCTCTTCTCTCCGTTTCTTGACTTTCTCGATTTCCGCCATGCGCTCCCGCTGCCGCTTCTTCTCGGATTTCACACTCATCTCTGATGGTGTTAACCCGTGCCCGACGTCCCGCTCGATCTTCTTCCTCCATACAAATCCCTCGGTGAGGTTGCTGTCTCCGAAGGGGTTGCTGTCGTTAGAGTATCCTGAGACAGAGGAGGTTTTCAATCTCTTGGCCACTTTCACTGCCTTCTTGTGCGCTTTCCTGGCTTCGTACTCCCGCAGCTCCTCTTCCGTGAACTTTGGAGAATCGCTCCTGTCCGAGCCATCGTCACTGTCGTCGGAATCCGTATCTCTTCGCTTCCGCCTGTGACTCCTTTCCTTCCTCTTCTTCTCCTTTCGATGTCCCATACTGAGAAAATGGTCGATCAAAGCGCAGAAAAAATTACGCACCTGCAAAAGCTCCGACACCTCTATTCAGCTCCATGGAACTAAGCTGTCGGGCACTGAACCCTAATTCACGAAACGTTATGAGCTTGCGACAAGTTTCGATCCTTCGTCGCGGAAAGGGAAACCTTGCGAAAATGATAGGAAGAAGAAACTGTGTTGAGAAAAATCTAATGCCTTTGAGCCTTTCAGTTACCAACAACCAACTAGGTGATGTGTACTAAAATGTACAAATTTAGGTGAATTCTACTTCTACAAAGGTATAATAGTGTTTAGTAAAACTAAGTCGAGCTTTTGTAAACTAGAACAAATACTAATGTAGGAAAATTGGTGATGGATTTGCACAAATTACAACTTGTATATGATAGTACTTTTTATGAGCTGGAATTTCATGCAAAAGATAGTCCTTCTTACATTAATATGTACAAGAAAATTAAAAGAAATTTAAATCAAAAGGAAACTATGTCTCATCACTCAATTTTCCATCCTCAATCAAAGAAACAATCCAATATTTTGTCTACTTGCCTTTGGCAGTTAAAAGACCTTGGATTCTCCGTGGCATACTTTCATACAACCTCTTATACTCTTCTAATTTTATAGAAGCCTCCACCAACTATTGTGGGGGGTCTTTGAACCTTGTTGTATGGGTACCTCAAAGCCCTTTGGGGGGATACTGTGTCAAGTATCTTCAAGGCACTAGTAACTAGGCTAGAAATTAGCGTAATTATAGTGTTCACCCTCGAGAGGGGGAAGTAGTATTGTTCCAATCTCCCCTTGTCCGGTGGCCATCGGGATATTAGCATTACGAACAGACACTTCATTCACGCCGGCCCCTTAGAAAGGGACTGGGTTTCTATCTATCTATCTATCTTATAGAAGCCTAACATGGATTCTCTGTGGCATACTTTCATACAACCTCTTATACTCTTCTAATTCTAAAGAAGCCTAGCACTTTTCAATACGTTCTCACAATATCAAAATTCCCTTTAAAGCACATCTAAACTAGTTAAGTTGACAATTTAGCCATGCCCAAAAATACTCAATTGGATTTACATAAGTGGATGTGCAAGCCACTTAAGAACATCAAACTTGTGTGATTTTAGCCATTGGTTGATACTTTTTGTTGTATGTTTAGAATTATTGTCATGCTGAAAAATCAATTTTGAAGAATCAAGATCATATGCCATCATGGTGTCCATCAAATCTCTCTGTAAGATTTCATTGTACTAATGTTGATCCATTCTTCCTTCAATTCTATGAAACTTGCCTAGGCCTTGGAATGTTATACAACCTTACAAAATGAATGAACCACCACCAAACTTTACACTTTGTTTCACTTCTCTTAAATCGCAAGATTGTGCATCGCGAATCCAACACCAACTGCGACCATTAGAGAAAAAATTGATTCGTCTTTGTCTCGTTGGAGTAGATGACATGCTTCTGATCATCAATAATCTGATGCTCATGTTGCCTAACAAATTCAAGTCGATTCTTGATGTGCCTCTCGTTCAATTTTGGTTTTTTGCTTCACTTTGATTTCAATCCCGTTGTACTTAAGATCCTTCTCACCATATCAACACTTACACTAACTTGATATTCCTCACATACATACTTCCTAGCTTATGTTGCAATTTCAAATCCACCTCACGACAAAGCTCTTATGCATGCTCTCTTCTATATATGTTTTTTTAAATGCTTGTCATCTACTACCACTATTAGTAGGAATATTAGACAATTTATTCCTTCTACCTCTTGCAACATGACTTGAGACACCTATAATTCACTTACTACATTCCTAGTCGACCTATGAGCTTGCAACGTGACCAGAACAATTTCTTCATTCTAGCTCATGCAACATGACTTGGAACACCTACAATTCACATACTACATCCTTAGTGGACCTACGAGCTTGCAACATGACCACAATAGACTTATCAAAATTTATACGAGCACTTGCAGAAAACTCCTCTAAGTATACCATGGTGTGTAATTAAAATCAACTCAATATGTGTATAAGGGCACAGCCAAGGTATGGGTATCACTTTTTGTCAAGACTAATTAGGTGATTTTTGGTTGAAACATTCAAAGTTCATCATTTTTTCAATTTTTACCAATTACAAAGAGTACAAAATCATTTTAATATAACGTATATGTAATTGGGATCAAGATGCACATTCCTAAGAAAAATAATTATTTAAATTATTTATTTTTGGATCATTGAACCCTCCACAGTAAATTGCATATTGGTGGGATTTGCAGGCATCATGGTGCAAAAATTATTCATTGTTTATTTGTCAAACTAACTATTTTATATAATGCACAAGTACATGTAAGTCATATCCAAAAATGGTATCAAAATGTGATCATTTGATGTATCAAATGATTGTTTCTTAGGATTTTGTGTCATTAGGACACAACTTACTTTTTCAACTAAAATACCTAATAAAATCCTTAATATTCTTCAATGCAGATGATTTATTTTTTTTGGTAGGCTGTAAGTGCTGTAAATTGAAACCACATTTGGTGTTCTCATACCTAAATTTATTTAAAAGATGGACATGTTTGACACACTTGCAGGAGCTGAAATTGTACTTGGGACAACTTTTTTGGACACCCTTAGATTAATTGTGCCCATAAAGCTCTGAATTAGTACTGCAACATTGGAGTTGAATAGTCAAAAATATAAACAATTAATCTTGATCCTTTAATCTTCAAAAGAATATGGATGTATCAATTAACCCCTAAATGGTTTGACTCATTTGTAGTAAAATGAACACATCCTCAAAAGCATTGTCATAGGTGGAGGTAAAAGTGTGTTATCCAAATCTCAACCGTACAATCTTGTCGTAGACATATTGAACATCATGTGGGTCAAATTTTGAGTCATGAGGCTTCATAGATTGCGAGATCATAATGTATTAATACTCAAAAATGATCACATAATTTCATCATTTTCACTTTAAAGTGAAAATGCTACCATTAGACTTATTGCAATGAAAAAGTCACCGATTAGAATGTTGTTCACCTTCATCTCAGTAGCATCCTTGAACAAAAAAAAACCATGAGAAAAATTTCTTTGTGCAAATTATGGCCCTGCAATGGTGAAAACTGCCCTGAATTTTACAAAGGAAAAAATGTCTAAAACTAGGCTGCTGTCACAGAAATGCATGCCATTAATTCATACTTCATTGTGTGGGTCTGAGATTTTCATTACATGAACTAAACCTGATTTGGGACCCAACCCAAGTGATTTCGTCCAAAACGGAGTCCGGATGAAGAAGTTATGGCTCTCCAAAGTTGGTGTCATCCAAAATGTCGTTTTTCGACATTCGGCCCGCTTAAGGGTTAAAGACGTTAGCTTTTAAAGAACCTTGTAATATTACACTGTATAAAATTATTAATTGAAAAAAAATATATACTTACCTCTTGAAAAGATTAACAAATCTATATTGTATAACGAGATGCATTAATTCCACCTATGAGTATCCCTCTTCCAAACTTAAACAAATGATCAATATATAATAAGACACTAAATGAAACACCAAACAATCAAATCAATCAACATACAAAGACAACAATAATTGGCAATATCGTTAGTTTAAGCCGTTGATTTAAAAAATATTATGATGAATCCAACAGACAAAGTTCATATCATATAAGAACGTATCTACAATATGAAGACTATATAAGCGCCATATGTTTTATTTCCATACTTGGAAACAAAATGCACATTAATCTAATCCTTGCTTCGAATCATACTCTTTCACTTTTGCAAGCTAATCTGAATCCTTCGTTCGAATCATACTCCTTTACTTTTGCAAGCATACAAATGCTATGTTTTTACTAAATAATCTCTTTATTGAGATGTGGTTCAACATTTTCCCTAGTATCAAAGAGCGCAAAAACGATGGCATGAAACGTCCACTTGCCATGATGACAATTTGCAATACTAACATATAACCAAATCAATTAGACAAAATTCACAAATAAGCTTTTGAATCAAAATTTTGAAAGTATAATGACTCTTTCAAGTTCAACAATAATGAAATAATATTCAAACACTAATATTGTATATCATGAATAAAACCAAAATGTCCCTTTTGAAGCTTAAAATACTAACTTATAACTAGAATATACAAAGTTTTGCAATAAAAAACAGAAAAAAAACTTGATAGACACAAAAGATGCTCAATTTTACAATGAAAAAAGCCTAAAAAATTTCGTCATTGACACACATGCACCTCAAGGGCTATATGTCGTATTCAACAAACATATTATGTGCAAAATTGAAGTTATAACATCGTGATTCAAAGTTTATGGATTAAAAGTTATTAAGAAAAAAATAATAATGTTACATCGTATAACACTTGTCATTATAGTGACCCATTCATAACCGTAACTTCTTTTAGTTGAATAATTAATCACGAAATTATTTTGACATGATTTTATAACTTATACGCCCTTTTAGTCTCGCAAATTAAAACATTCTCAAGTGAGAGTTTAAAGATTGCTAAGATCTTTACAAGTTTGATCAAACTTTTAGGAGAGGAAATTTTAAATTAACATATGATCAACAATATGCATAATTATTTATCATGATATACTTCTCAATTTAATTTCAATAACCCACATTGATTATAACTCTAAAAGCAAAACTTGTGCACCATCATTGAATATTGGTATCTAGAATCATCCAAAATACAAACATTCAAATTAAAGCGTTTGGTTGCAACCATATTGGTATCAAAATTTTAATTTCATTACATTAAAGTCAATCTATATGAGAATAATCTTCTAAGAATTTAATAAATACTAAATTATCAAAATCTAAGTATGTGTAAAATTACTTGTGAGTAGAATCGGCCATGACAGAATAGCTTATTATGTCCCAGGAATACATAAATGAAGAGCATGCTGATCTTTATATTGTAGGCATAATGATCCAACATATCAGGGGAATGCAATTTGGTACCATTTTTACTAACAAAAACGTAGTCTTTTACGTCATAGCGGGTGCAACTAAAGATTATATCACACACTTTTTCAATGTCATTGTTAAAGTGTTCCAATGTAGTATCATTTAGAAGTCTTTGTCTGTCAAATAGTGGCGTAGATACTCTAAGATAGTCCTTGCCAATAGAACTACATGACCTTGTTTTCACACCAGAAAGATTCCTTTGAATTGAAATACCTCCTTGCAATGACAAAGCAATGGGAACTCCCCAAATTTTTCCAACCTAATTGTTTTCACTTGTGATTTTTTTACAATAATTTACTTTCTCTAGAATTCAAAGCATTCCTGAACATCATTAGCAGCATAAATTCTTACATATAATTATGTTAGATTATAAATTTTATACGATTTCAACAAGTTTTAGAAAAAGAATTCATATAATAAGTTCAATATAATATCTATTCCAAGTGTCCAAAACATGGGAATTGAAAATATGAATGAGCCAATGGTTGATTCAATGAGCATTTATAATATGAACTCTATTAATTGCAACGAGAATACTCAAATAAGGTCACAATACAAGAAGCTTATAACATTATCATGTTCAATCATGATCTAGTGAAATACTTGATAGCCCAAATGAAATGCGTAAAGTCGTGTTGGGATGTTGAGTCTATGGGTGCACAAACATTTGAGACATATCACAATAAACTAGTTGCTGAAATAATAATATAGAACCAACAAAACACTTAAAGAACAAAATTCGAAGCTAAATGAAAATATAAACATTCTAAAAGAGTGGGTTAACATTATATGAGCAACATAGAAGATTCATAGAGGAAAAAGCGGATTTGATTACAAAACTTAGCACAAGTCAAGCAAGATTTAGGCCATTGCAATCACAAGCTCAATCAAGCAATTAGAAGTTTGCAGAATACTAAGAACAAATTAATTGTCTATTTTCTTATTTAAAAAAAAATTATTCTAAACAACAAGATCAACAATGATTAAAGGATAATATCATTCAATAATTATGAATGACTTATGTAGGCGCTTCTCTCACCTTTTTGAGTCTTTGAACTTAAAAATTTCTTATTCTTATTTAATTTATTTTTTTAGGATCATTTATACATAGAATAATTATGGGTAAACTTATATAATGACTTTGTCATCCTGTCTTCAACCTTTAAATCAAAGGTTTTGCACTTTTAAATATAATTTATATGATGGCTTATTATTTGTGATTTAACTTTTAATTGACTCTAATTTAAAATTTTCACAATAATTTTAAAAATCAACGTCAATTTAAATGATTCTATAATTTTTTTTTCAGATTACCTCAACCAATAACCTTAAAAACTACTAGAAACAATATCCCCGTTCCTGATTTCACTTTACATTATTGTTCAACCATGTGAAGTGAATTTATTTCTTTTGCATGGAAAGTGTCGGACTTGGAGTACATGCCTGGAAGTGGGTATCCGAGAAAGGGGACGAAAAGCTCAACCCTGGACTCCATTTGGTAGCTGGCTGCTCCCCCCAATCATATGAAGTGGGAAGCCAGGCACATACATGCAAGCTGAACATCCCAGCCGTTGTTTGTTGGTCCCTCCTCAGGCAGGCTCACTGCTGTCGAGTAGCTTGCTTCTTCAATGTTGTCAAGCTCTCCAGCTCCAGTGAGGCGGTGAAGGAGGGTACCCTAATCAAGAACCAACCACCGCTCGCTCGCCCGCTGGATCTATCTCTCGCTCGTGCGTGCATGCACGGTGGTGCCAAGACCCCTTTCCTTTCTCCTTCTCTAAGGTAAAGGACGGACGGACGGACGGCAGCAATCTGTCTGTGCATGTGCAGGAGCAGAGAACGATGAATGCCGGGGCGAGCTTGAATCACCGGCGAGTGGAGGTAATGGGGGGCCAGGAGAAGTACTCGCCCAAGCCGCAGAAGCGATGGGCGCTCTCCAAGTCAGTGGAGTACGTCCTCCGGGAGCAGCGCTTCACCTTCGTCTTAATCGGAGTCGCGATCGCCACTATCTTTTTCCTATTCCTACAACCTGAGCTTCGTTACACTCGCACGTTCACAGACTCCTCTTCCTCCTTGTCCGCTCACGAGCTTGTCCGGAGCACCCGGAGGCTCGACGATGTGGCGCCCTACAGACCACGACAGCAAGATCTGGCCGCCACAGGGTTTGGCGGGGGCAAGATCCCACTGGGTTTGCAGCGCAAACCTCTCCGGATCGTGGTCACCGGCGGGGCGGGGTTCGTCGGGAGTCACCTTGTCGACAGATTGATGGAGCGCGGCGACAGTGTGATCGTGGTGGACAACTTCTTCACGGGCCGGAAGGAGAATGTGCAGCACCATTTCGGCAACCCACGGTTCGAGCTCATTCGCCACGACGTCGTTGAGCCGCTCCTTCTCGAAGTCGACCAGATTTACCATCTGGCCTGCCCAGCTTCCCCAGTCCACTACAAGTTCAACCCCATCAAGACCATCAAGACGAATGTTGTCGGCACTTTGAACATGCTGGGATTGGCGAAGCGGGTGGGCGCCAGGTTCCTCCTCACCAGCACCAGCGAAGTGTATGGCGATCCCTTGGAGCATCCTCAGAAGGAGACTTACTGGGGAAACGTGAACCCCATTGGAGTTCGGAGCTGCTACGACGAAGGGAAACGTACTGCTGAGACTCTGGCTATGGACTATCACCGAGGCGCAGATGTGCAGGTACGAATTGCTCGTATCTTCAACACTTACGGCCCAAGAATGTGCATCGACGATGGCCGAGTGGTGAGCAACTTCGTGGCTCAAGCTCTCAGGAAAGAGCCCATGACTGTCTATGGCGACGGCAAACAGACAAGAAGCTTCCAGTATGTTTCAGATCTGGTGGAAGGACTGATCAGGTTGATGGAAGGTGAGCATGTTGGACCTTTCAATCTGGGCAACCCTGGGGAGTTCACCATGCTGGAGCTCGCCGAGGTTGTGAAAGAGGTCATTGATCCTACTGCAACAATCGAGTACAAGGAGAACACTTCTGATGATCCGCACAAGCGCAAGCCGGATATTTCCAAGGCCAAGGAGCTTCTTGGATGGGAGCCTTCCATTACCTTGAAAAAGGGCCTCCCGTTGATGGTGGAGGACTTCCGGAAGCGCATTTTTGGCGACCACGACAACGTATAGACTACGCACTGTACCCCCATTTATGTTTGGTCACTCCTTCAATGATTTCAAGCTTCTTCTTCTTTGGAATCCCAAACATGCACTTGATTTATAGTCCTCCTCCATTTGTTTTAGACCCGGCATAATATGTACAAGACCACCTACATCAGTCGAGTAAACAGGATCCAGCTTATGGCTCTCATTTCATTCTTTCAATTCTTCCAATATCTGTATGGGGTCAACCTTGATTCATTACCTGTTCCGCAGTTTGCACTTCGATTTCAGTAAATCACCATAGACACAGCCTTGGTCTGCTCATTTGATCTGCTTATATGTGAGCTGGGAAAGGGATCGTAGGCACCAAATGAGCAAGGTGTATCGAGCATGTACAGTATTCTTAAAACAGTGGCACTATCGTATCTTTGCCGCGGCTGCTGCAAGTTTATGATATTAATAGAAGCTCTCAAACCGAGTGTAGAAGTACATCTAATTGGCTTTAAAGTTTTGGGTTGTGAGGATTCCATCGTAGGAACCACATAAGAGAGATTACAAAAACGAACTGTGGATGCTTCGTTTCTGTGGATATTACACGGAAAGGAACAATGTGCCTTGTGCTTGAATGAAAGTTTTGTACTCATTCGTGGCAAATAATGAGATGAGGCGGCAAACAAGTAGCCATATCTTTGTTAAGTAATTTTGTACATACGCAATCCATAAGGTGCTTCTAGTAGCCCTGAACTACAACCCAGTTTTTTAACTTGCCGCAGTGAGTGGAGCTTAAATAGAAAGATGATTCCTACTTTGTGAGCTTGGATACAAGTTAACGGTTGTCATTCAGGGGATGAGTGACAGTTTCTTGTTGGAGCCAGTTTGCCCCCGAAAGAACAAGTTAAAGATTTGATTCCTTGGTGCACACTCAAAAACAACCCGAACTTTTACTGCCGTGAGCACTCTGGCACAGGAACTGGTTAGTCATTGATGACTGTGTGACTCACAAAACCAACAAAGCAATGTTTCTCGTTCCAAACAAGAGAAAAAGGTTCCACTATCATTGAACGTGTAATGGAAGCTCCCGGGCTGCCACAACGAAACTGGGTACATCATGCTCCCAAACCTAAACAATCTACCAAAAATGCCTAATATGTTGAAGGTCACATCCACTTCGCTATCTGAACAAGGGTGGTAAAACTGCATGTAAATCAACATCCAGTGGCTCCAAGCTCCTGCAACCAACAGCAATTGCTCGTAAGGTAAAAGGTTTAGTAACATGGAACTTGATTGCTACAACTACAAGTCTATCCTTAACAATATACTGACCCTGCGAAAAGCTGATTTGATCATCTGGGGACAAAGCATATGATTCTGAATATAGGGATATCTTGGACAGACATCTTGTGCGAAAATTGAAAGATGAGTTGATATACTTGTCTGCTGAAATGTAGACTTCATAGTGAATACTGCTACTAGTCATCAACACATCATGGAATTCACATTTCACAAGTAGTTTCAGATATGGCGTACCTGGTGACATTACGGCCGCGTTCCACTGTACATGGCACAAACCATAAACGTCGCATGGTTGAAGCCTCTAACTGTACAAAGAAGCCATCGGTGTCCCCATGTTTCCATTTCCTTGAGCCAGATCCTTTCCACACCTGTCACAGCATAATTATGAGAGCGTGTACATCCACCGTCAACTGAAAAGCTCTCAGTTCTCTAGTATAATGAAACAAACTGGCTTCGAAATGCACTCCTCTGGTGACCTGCAGAAAAACGGTCGCATGCATTACCTGCGGAAATGCAATACTCTTCTTTGACACTATCAGACAAGCAGCAGTTGATGATGTATCGACAACGTACTGCCGCAAGAATGATGCACAGCTGTTTAACGTGTCAGGAGATTCAAATGCCTGCAAAGCAACCCCCCACTTGTAAGAGAATCAAAACAAATACATCATAAAGGACCCTGGAAATCAAGAACGTATTGATATAACTGCAATGTAAAAGCGTACAACACAGGCATCGTTCCAAGGCCTTGATGGATTGCAGTTCACACCTTTTCAATGGCAACATTGGGAAGAACGTCCTTGCCAACATCTGGACCCAAGCAGAAACGGACATTAGCAGCTACCTGCCCTTTCTCACTCCATTCCGTCGAAGCTGTCTCGATAGTTTCTTTTGCAAATTTTCGTGTTTCCTCAGAAGTTCCTGCAGGAAGGGTCCTCTCCAAGACCTACAGACAGTAGATTAGCCACCATGAAACAGGCAATGCTGTGCACATCTTTATACAAAACACGTACCACATCTAACGACACTGGTGCAGCTTCAGGAACAGTAGATGATCCATTCGCTTTGGGCTGGTTCCGCTTCTTATCTCGCACCAATTGTGTAAGCCTCTTCACTTTCGTAGCAACCTCAGAACTCTGAGGATTTTGAGCTAAAGCTTCTTGGTATGTGGCCAAAGCCTAGATAGCAAAAGCATACGATTAGAGATTACTTGATGAATTCTGTTTACAAGCATTAGATCATTGGGAGTGGACCCTAACCAATACAGGCCACAACCATCACCTCTTCATAGCGTTCCATCGCCTCCAACGCACATCCTTTCCTGAAGAAGCCCTACAACAACAACAACCACCTCGTTCTTGTTAAACCCTAAACCAGCAAAAAATACAAAAGTTTCCGAAACTGGAGCAAAAGAAACACCTTCTCCCAATCCGGGTTCAGCTTGATCGTCATCTCTGCATCGGCAAGAGCTTTGGTCAACTTCACCAAGTTCAAGAAAGCCGCCGATCGGTTGCTGCACTTCCAAAAAAATCACGAAGCGCGCTCTGATCAGGTAAAGGCGACATAATACGATAAAATCTCGACATTAAATCTCAGTCAGCTACTCCTGAGCAGATCTTTGCAAGGGTGCGCTCTTCGTATCGTACCTGTAGAGAGCCGCATTGTCAGGGTCCAATTTGATGGCCTGAGTGTAAAGAGCCGCGGCCTTGAGGTAGTTAGCGGCCTTAAATTGCACGTTTCCTTGGTCTTTCAAAGACGCCGCGGTTGCGGAGGGCGTGGCCTCCATGGAAATATCTCACTACTAAAACAACAACAACAACAACAACAGAGAGGAGGGAAGGAATTTGGTTGCTTCAAATTGTGCAATGACAAAGAAAGAGATATTCAGCTGGATAAGCAATTGATGTCGATGGAAATCGCGAAATGGCAAAGGTTTGCAAATCGATGGCGCCCTCAGTGCACCCGCCGGATTAGCGAAGCGAAGCGGAGGGAGAACAGAGGAGAATGGCGTTCCACGGTCTTCGGTGCCCGGTCTTCGGACTCTCTCTCGGAGCATACCTAGTGGATTTCCATCCCTTTCATTAGAATAGGTTCATGGAGAAGAAGAAGTCCAAACCTATTTCAAGGCCCATTGAATGTTTGTTCGAACTGCCCATGAACTAGATAGATAGAATAGATAGAAACTCCGGTCTCTTTCTAAAGGCCGGCGTGAATGAAGTGTTCGTTTGTAGTGCTAATAACCCGGTGGCTACTTGACAAGGGGAAATTAGGACTCCATGAACTACAGATTACAATACAATACACGGATGTGAGATTTGGTAAATTTTTGCCAAGTAATGATTTTTCCTTCTAGATATGAATTCGGCAACCTAGTTTACAATTTATTGGGATTTCAACATCACCATTAGGTTTTGTGCTATATCTCCGAGGGGTTTTGAGTATCATTTTTGGGTTTTGAAATGTGATTTATTGTTTTAAATCAAGATAAGATAATCATACAACGCCCAACGTTTATTTATCGATGCTTCCATGTAGAGTTATTGGACCATTTTAGCACCTAGATATTGCAATTAGGACTTCGAGGTATTACTCTCCAAAATCCGAAGACACCCGCCATTGATCATCACAGGCAATGGGTAGAATAGAGATCAACGTCCTCTTCACGTCCCCTTGGAGAACGACGTTCTGGAACGAAATTATCATCCATGCGGATGATTATCTTCAGTAGCGATGAATGAAAACTACCATTTGGACTCCCGAGGAGAAACGAGACTACCATTCGCCAACGCGCGATCGCCAGGAGATTTAATTGCTTTTCAAATTTTCTTTGACGCTTTGCAGCAACATCAAAGCCTCCAGCAATCACCTTCTGTACTAGAGGATTCTCTCAAAATTTCAAAGTAAGTTTCAAGCTGGAGGGAGAGGTATGGAAGGTAATCAGTGCGGAGTAAGTAATCCGTGCATTGGAAGAAGAATATTAGACCGTGTGATGACGAGAGCTTGCGAGTAGAGTAGAGAAGAGAAAGAGAGGAGAGGGACTAAGTTAGCTATGGCGGAGGAAAAAGAGAAGCGGAAGGTAGGGGAAAGGAGGAGTGCGCAACGGATCAAGCGTGTTCTCGCAGACACGACGCCCAAGCATTTGGAGCAACTAACGAAACAGGCGCGGGCATTAGCGGGTGACGACGGCGAGGCTGATGAATACTACGAGTCTTCCGTGGACGCAGTTCGGCGGAAGTTAGGGCATTTGCACAAGCGGCACACTTTGTTGCGGGAGAAGCTCACCGATCCGAGTCCCTCACAACAATCTCTTGTTTCCAGGTTGCAGGTCAGTGTAAACCTCGTTTCTGTAAACCCTAATTCTTGTCATGGCCGCTCAAGAACCCTTGCCTCGCTCTCATTCTTGACTCTGATGCTCTCTGAGAAATTCACTTCGAGTATTTCTCGTTACTCAACAACATCTTCAATAAATATTAGGTTTCTGCGATAAAACCGCCTTGAACCTTCATATTCTACCAGGCTTTTGGAGGATATTCGAAGTTCAATTCAGTAGTTCTTTTTCTCGAGGCTGGCAGGACAGGCCTTGTGAACTCAAGCCTCGTCGTCCTCGTAAGTCCTAGCATTCGTCAAAGCTGCTCAGGAAGTCTTCGATTAACCAGCGTATTAGGACGCATTGGCAAGTTTAGTTTTACCATTATTTCAGTAGGTTTCTACGGATCTATGAGTTTGGTTTTCTGTAACTTCAATGGGATTGAGCCACTTGCTTCAAGGTCGGAGTCATATGAAAGGTGTAGAGTCTGTCGGGGGAGTCTGGTGACTTCCAACATGACCAACTTGGCTCCTTATAGAATGCCAGAACTCTTGATTTAGAAGTGCATGTCTTGAGGCTGGAAAGTCAGTCCATGTGAACTTAAGCCTTGTTATTGTAAAACCTTGCTCTCATCAAGGCTGCTCAAGAAGTCTTGCAAGTAGCATGGATTGACTGAGCTTAATGATCATCGCATTATCTTAGTACGCTCTTCTGGATCTCAAAGTTCAGTTTCCCATAACTTTAATGGGCTTGAGCTTCTAAACTCACAACAAAGGCTTCCTTATATTCTGTCGGTGGGGTTTAGCAGCCTGCCCTTTTTCTCAGAGGAATGATCATTAACTCGGAGGGCAATCCTTCGTACTTAAATCTAAACCTGGAGATATTTTCATTACCCACATGCCTCTTCTTTTTTCCTCTACTGCTATATGGTGAGGGTTAAAGTTGTTCAGTGCTCTTATTGCGCAGGCAGAATTTGAGGACCAAATCAGAGGCAAGCGATTAGAGGGGGATGAATGGGACGACAGCGTAATCAGGGAGCTTCAACAGAGATTATACAACAGTGATGCTGCTGGTAGTGGTCAAGATGAACAGGAGCCAAACGGGGAATTTGAAGGTCATAGAGGTAGGCCACGGCAGTTTCTCTTACACCGTACAAGTAGGGGACAAGAACCGTTCCTTATTGTTCTTATTGTTCCGTTCGAGCCTTGAGTACTTTATCCTTGTTGGCTCTTTCAGGTGACGAGAACTTGACCCTCCTCGTCGATCAGAAGGTCATACGTGGGGTGAGAGGGGGACAAATTGTTATTCGCTTCGACACAACATACGAAGATAAGAATTTTGAGAGCTACTACTGTGTACTTAAGAGCAATTCGTCTATGGAGAAACTGCATGTCATTGAACATACGATTCCCTTCTTCTTACCTGTGCGGGAGCTTGAGAAGCAGCATCTGGGTAACAGTCCCAAATTGTTCATTGACTATATGGGCGATGTCTTACAAGCTTATGTTTCAAGACGTGAACAGGTGCGCTAAGTGTGCCACTGGTCTGATGGGTTTGCTTGCTTGCTTGATTTTTCGTTCATTGTTTATCCATGGCTAGATCTCTTGTTCACTGTGCGATTTGTTTGGACGCTGAACAGCTCAACGAGTTGAAGAGACTGAAAGGAGACCTCATAGGGCAGTTGTATCATAGCCTGTCATATACACTGATTGAGATCATGATAAAAGAGCCTCAATGCCAGGTATTAGACCAGCTTCTCTCTTGGTGATTCTTCCATTGTTGTGTTCCTAGTATTATATCTTACCAGCAATGAAGTCCGTGTTTTGTGTGCTTTTGACGAAGTCATGCGTTTCTCCAGGTGGGATTGAGTTTGGCATACCACAACTCGGATTCGGAGCTTCCTACACAGAGCACTATCACTGCGTGGCCGTTGTCTACCGAGATTATTACGCAGACTACCGCCAGACGATCTGGAAGGGCGGTTTTGAAGAATTCATCGGCATTCCGTCTGCCCAGAGCTGAGGCTTTTCTGCGGACATTTCCTCTACCGCGAGGGTTTGCGGAGTTTTTGACTGATTTGCGGGAAACTCTCGGTCTGTCGTCTCCAGTGCTGGCCATTGAAGCTCCCCCAGAAGCTCAACAACCATCCACTGAAGCTCCGCAGGTGGACACCGAAGCTCCAGAAGTGGCGACTGAAGCCGCTGAATTGGCGGTTAATGCTCCACCATCAGATGTTGTTGCTACGAAATTGGCGACTGAAGCTCAACCTATGGTGATTGATCCTGAACCGATGGCGATTGATGCTGAAGCCGAAGGTCTATTGGAGACACCTCATTAATTTCAGGTAGAACCTGTAGACTGGTTCTTTGTGGTTCCAAATCACTAAGCTTGTGCTTGTGATATGTTACTCTTTCTGGAATCAAGCAAGAGACACATGGAGTTGGCAACTGCCAGTTTTTTCAGTAGTGTTCACAAAGCACCTTATTCACTTGGCAGCGGGACGTTCTGTGACCTGGCGATGTGTTGAACATACAGAATAGATTTTACAAGTGGATGTTCACCTTTTTTTTTTTAATGGATGTTCGAATTCACCTTCTATTATCATTACAATCCAGTATACAATGCAGAGTAGTAGCCAATGAGCACTTTGAGATACATGGTTCGTTTGGCGAAGGTTTCATTTGCGATGTGGCGTTTTATCAAACAACATTATGTAAGTATTTGTGCAATTATGGTGCTGTTTGAGATGCAGCAGTGCGGATCGAGATACCTCAATTTTGTCAAACAGGTGTATCTCAATTCCTATGCATCGAATGCAGGGTAGGCTGTAGTACTAGCGACCTCCAGCCATCACCTCTGACTTCATCGGGTGATCCATCGATGAAGTAAAATGATATCTACATAATTGAAGGAGGTGAAAGGTGAGGACGAGGAGTATTTAAGTATTACAATGCACGCAGATCAAAACAAGAGATACTCAGGGAGACCATGATGAGAGAGAAATTCTGAGTGTCATCCATGATTGAATGTAATCACGGATGCAATGGATTCGATAAATGTAAACTGCACCCAATAATGTAGGCCACAGTGGTAAACATACACAACCAGAGTAACTTATTGCCATCTGGTTTCTCCTCAACCTCAGCCTTACTCGTCGTCGTCTCACTGCTTTCTGCCTCCGACGTTGTTTCAAATAAGAACTCCTGGTCAGATTTGTTGTTATGATGATCGGGACGTGACGAGGAGCTTCGTTGTTTCCAGCCGCTTGGGATCGCATGCGAGTCTGCACCGTCTTCGTGAGCTCCAGAGCCTGATCTCCTTATTAAGCTCTCCAACTCCCTGTACACATCACCACTCTCCTCGCCACTCCTTGGCAATCGCACATCTCCATTGTCACCAAAGCCCCTGGCCACATCTCCGTTGTCGCCAAAGCCCCTGGCCACATCTCCATTGTCACCAAAGCCCCTGGCCACATCTCCATTGTCACCAAAGCCCCTGGCCACATCTCCATTGTCATCAAAGCCCCTGGCCACATCTCCATTGTCATCAAAGCCCCTGGCCACATCTCCATTGTCCCCAAAGCCCCTGGAAAACGCAAAACTCTCTTCGGTGGCACCATCCCTCCCCAACGCAGCTCCATTGCCATGCCTTGAAGTGGCAGCAGCAGCAGCTCCGTTGCTATGCCTAGAAGCGGCAGCAGCAGCTCCATTGCCATGCTTTGAATCATGGATCTTTTGCCTTGAAGCAGCAGGAGCTCCATTGCTGTGCCTTGAAGTAGCAGCACCATTTGTGCTTCTGACGTTGCCGTTCTTTGATGCACTGGACGTCGAGGCATTCGAGACTTCCACGCTTGAGTCCTCTCTTGGGATTGAGACGATTGGGATTTCTGATTCGCCATCCTCATCGGTCGTAGTCGTCACGCCTTTGCGCTTGGCTTCCTCCATGAGGCTTGCTTCTACTGCCTCCCCCAGACTCACTCCAATGTCCTCCGCACTCTCGGCACCGGAATCCCCGTACACTTTGATGTAGGGCGAGGAAGAGCCTTCCTTCTCGTCAGCGCCCTCTTCTTCTTCGTCTACGTAGGATTTGTACGTCAGTGCTATTCGTACCCTGCCTGGCACCTTCTTCGGCCCAAACAGTCCATCTCGCTTCAGATTCACCCACATTGTACGAGGAACGCAATCCTGAAGTTACCATGTCCCACAAAACAGTCAGTGCTATAACTCCATACACAAAACATTGGTAAACCTCAAGTGCCCGACCTTGAATAGAAAACACACATACAAGCAACCTGAACGCGGAGGATTTCTATGTGAACCGACGCCATCAAGTTGCACCATCTTTTCACTCCCTATAATCCTCAAAATGAGTAATCCACGGTAGCTTAACCTTAACGAATTCCACAGAGTTCTTACTCAAGCTTAATGAATCTTTGAAGACAGTTGGCATCTTCAGCATGTACTTGGCACAGGGAGTCACAGTGATCGTTGAGTTGGGTGAAGCTCACTAACCTGAAGCTCGGCAAGGTTGATTTGACAGTAGCCGATGTTGGGGTTGAGAGTCATGGTGCTGTCCCGAATACGAAGCATGAGCCGCTGTCGTCGGGGGTCCTCGACGAGCAGCAAGAAGTCCTGATTCCAGACGGGGTCCTTGTGACCAGACGGATGCGACGTTTCCTTATTCCGTTTGCTCTCCAGAACCTGGTCTCCCAAAGAGAGAATACAGTAGGGGTTGCTCCAACCAGTGAAGCCACGGATTGGCAAGTCCCAAGCATCGCAGATGGTGACGGACAGCTCCCCGACGAAGGCTTCACTCGGGTCGTCCTGCGGAACCGTGGGCTCCGTGGACGCTGTTTTGAGCAGATCAAGCACACCGGATGCGATGGACTCGTCCATGGCGCCCGACTCCACCGACGCTTCCATGGCCTCCATGGAGTCCATCACGTTCTGACCCTGCGGCAGGAAGTCGAAGGTGATGTGCCGAGGAAGCACCAGCAGACGGGGCAAGTCCACTGTCAACAGCTTCGACAGAAAGTTGTTCAGAAATGGGATGGAGAACAGGTTCACCACTCTGAAGGGCGCCAACACTAATTTGATCGTCGGCAAGCGCACAAAGGCCAACGATAGTGTCCCCACGTAGGGCTTCACTGGAGCCAATCGCAGTTTCACCCATAGCTCTGCGTCCACATCCAGGTCGTAAACTCCCACCGGAATCACCGTCTCCAATCCTGCACGCCCCAGCTTCAAATTCAGCAAGCACCTCGCACCGCCCGCGTATCGCAATCCGAAGTGATACTGCAAGTCATTTGCTCGCCTGCCAACAAATCCACCAACAAGTCAAGCTCTACTTTGCATCGAACATCAATCAAACAGCCGCTTCTGCTAACTAACGCCCGGGAAGAGCTTTCATTGAAAAGCTGTCCGACTCCGAAAAGGTAAACTACAAAACGATGATTTGATGTCAAGTGATGAATTGATGGATTGATGATTGATAGATTGTGGCTCACCGAGAGGCGCGCCGCTGCACAGTGCGCACAATGATGGGCTCGTAATCCAAGTTCAGCTCCACGATTTTCACGCTCTTCACCCAATTCGGCTTTCCGAGGTTATCAATGGCCGGTTGCAGGAGCTGAATCAACCATCCTTGCAAGCTCCGTCGGTACACTTTCCATACTTTGTGAATCACCATGTTCACCCATTCCACAGACTCCTTCTGACCTTGATTGGACCCCATCTCCGGCATGGTTGCAGTGCCGCGCTCTGCCGAGCTTTCCCTAAAGTAACGCTCTTCCAAACACCACACCCGCGCCAAAACCCCCGCAAACAGGAACGCAAAAACGGCTCCGATCAATGCAAACAAAAAATCCCGAAGTGGACCAGCTCCTGGCAGGATGCGCGGCAAAGCTTGCGCTTGCGCCACAGTACATCTCTCGCTCCTCCTCCTATAATCTCCTATACTCAAATCCACTCCTCTACTCAAATCGACTACTCTACTGCACAAATCTGGCGCAAATAAATACGGCGGTCTTAATCTACTCTGCAGCTTCCGCGGCAGAACTCTCTCGCCATGACAACACCTCAATCTCCTCTCAAAATGCGTACACGGTATTGCCACTAACGACGGCGACAACTGGTATACTTGCGCCATCGCGAAACCCTCACGAATTGCTACTGAATCATTGCAGTAACCTCGTTCTCGACCAAAACCATAAGAATGCCATGGTTAAATTCGTAACTGCCCTAAATTTCAAATGTTAAAGTGGCGCCGGCCACCAGAAGAATCGTCGACGAATACTAAACTGAGCTTCCAATTGGAGGCAAGAAGTGGGGGAAAACGGTTGAACACAAATTCCGAGCTGAAAGCACGAGGGATTGACCGGTACACTCAAAGGATGCATCCATTGATTGCACACCATGATGTTGTAGTGTTGTACACATCGTACTCGCCGCCGAGGTAGGTAATCCTCATCCCAAATTGATTGCAAGCACGCAATCTCCCGTTCCAAACAGCATCATTCTCTCGTTCAATCCGCCAAACACACATTCCCGAATCCCTTCAAGCCGCATCACATCACGGCAGCGCGACGATCCTGCGAATGACCACTCCTGTAGCCCCGAACAATCTTCCTTTTTCCTAGATCTGGCTACCCGCCGGGTAATATTGACTTTCAATGCCGAGTCTACGATATTTACCGATTTTTGTTGATTTGAGGGATGGGCATTGTGAAATGTACGGCTGGGGTGGAGTTCTGGTTCTTTGCGGATTGGAGATTTGGGGTTTGGCGGGGGTGGGAGGGCCCTGGTCCACTGATATGGGGCCCGTGACGCGTGGGCTATATGATGGGGGTCGTGGCGGGGAGTTCATGTGCCACGTGGGATGGGGAATTTGTACTTGCAAATTGTGAACGTTTGGTCTTTTGGATTGTTTTGTGATTTGCTAAGGTGATGTAAAGTGTTTTGGGTGTAGATATCCACAAGGCCCCTTGTCATTGGAAGATTCATAGAAAAAATTCTTGTGTGCATATCCATAATGATGGTTGTTTCGAGAAATATATTTTATGTCTTTTTTGCATGTGCAAGGAAGGGCTATATCACTAGGAGGAATATGAAGAATGTACTTCCTATGTCTCACAATTAGTGTTATTATTTGTTCAAACTTTAAGTTTGACTCCTATCTAATTTCAGTCTAGAATCAATATATGTGGAAAGTGACATTAATATACATAATATAAGTTTAAACTCTCTAACATACAATATCAGGTAAGAATTATTGTAAACTATGTGAATCGCATTTGGAAGTAGGAGGCCTTATAGATTGGGAGATTGTAATATATAAGGGCATTATAAACAGACTTGGCTAAAAGGGTAAGACTAGCTACATTTAGTCATGTCAAGATCAGATTTATTTCTACACAAACTTGCTTGCTATACGACCAACCATCTTTGGCGGCCCGCCATAGAAACTAGCTAGATGTAGCAGCCCGCCACAACCATGGCTACTCGTTCAACTCCTACTCAAATCTATTATTTCAAGTAAACTTGACTTTTGGGGGATTTCATGCCGCCTATTGGAACACCTCAAAATATTTGGACTTTTGGACTTCAAGAACTTCTAAATCTTTGTCATGGTGTCGTAGAAGATAGAATGCAGCGAGGTCATTTAGTGAGTCCATAGTAAAAGGTTTTGAGTTTAACGGGTTGCTATACTAGGCAATCCCTCCTCCCTTGCTACATTCTGCGAGTCCGTTGGGAATGCCCTAAATACTCAAAAGAAATTTAACCCGTAAACTAGACAGAGGCCCAATATAGATTGTTTAGTGTTTGGTCAGCTTATGATTTCCTATATTTAGCTCGAACGAAGTTGAAACCTTTTAAAATTGTAGATTTTTTTCATTTCACGTTCAAAATGCTTTATACTTTAGGAAATATTTTTAGTCAAAGTTTGAAAACACTATTTGAAATGAGCCCAAAACTACCCAAAGTACGGTATATGCATAATAATTCTAAAAATATGCCCCAAAGCAATTAGATTCCAAAAACTTCAAAAGTTGAGATTTTTATATATTTTTTTAGTTTTGTATTTTGTACATGTAGATAAATTTTCAAGGCATGATCTCATTGTTCGGATATTCAATCCACTTATCTTTCACATGTCATTTTTATCGTCAAAGAACAATCTCTGTAGTTATATTCCAGCGTACCTCCATGTGATCAACCCTTAAATGCGTCGTGTGTTGAAAACTAACAAAATGGATGTCAAGCAACAACTTTGAAGGGCCATAGCTTATTCATAGAAAGTCTATTTTGAATGAAATGACTTGGGTTGGGTCTCAAATCAAGTCTAGTTTGTGTGGTAATAACTGCAGACCTACATAGTATAATTTGAGTTAATAGAATGCATTTTAGTGAAGGCAACTCTTGTTTTTGAGCTCTCAAACATGGGACATGTTTTATCCATGTAAGCCAATTATGTGATCTCAAAAATAGATTTTTATGAATTTTTTGCATAATCATGATTTCAGTATGAAGTTTGACAAATTTTTAGTTATAATTTTTTATTCTAAAACTTATGGTATTAGATTTGCAATGATGTTTCTACAATGAAAGAAGTGAAAAGATGGATGATTATTGAGGAGCTATATCACTCTCATCTACCATTGGATTGGACTTCATTTTTGGGATGAATTCAAATTAGTGTTTAGTTTTAGTGGTAGAAACCTTGACCCAAACAAAGGTGTTTTGAAGGTAAGTCAAGGCTTTGAGTGCAATGGGTGTAGCTTTGGACTACTTTTTTTACCAAAGTTCTACCAAGTTCTACCAAGTTCTACCAAGTTCTACCAATACTTTCAAAGTAAACCAAAGCATTTCTATAGGTTTTATAGGTCATATGAGGGTAACAATTGCATAGACATCTTCCTAACTCACCTACAAAGAAGAATCTGAAGAGCCATATATCAAATTTTCTACTAAAAGTGGTTTTTTTGACGGCCAAAAACTACTTACCTTTTCCTCAACAAAGGAAATAAAACATCTTCTATAACTTTAAATATTATGATCTCCCAATTGTTCAAGAATTTGAATAGGAGATTTGATATACATGTACAGAGTATACTAGATCCTACCATTATATACGTGAACATACGTCAATTTTTACCTCACATCAAATGTAGTTAATTTTTGGCAATTTTGAGATTTTAGATAGATTTGAGGCTAGTCAACTTTAGGTGTTGAAGTTTTATTACTTTCACTCTAGAGTAATAATATTATGAAAAAAAAAAAAAAAAAAAGAGAAAGAAAAAAAGAAAAGAAGGAAAAAAAAGAGAGAGAAAAAAAGAAAAAGAAAAAAGAAAAAGAAAAAGAAAAAAGGAAAGGAAAGAAAAGAACAAGAATAAAAAAAGAAAAAGAAAAGAAAAAAGAAAGAAAAAGAAAAGTAAAGTAAAAGTAACAAAAAGTAAAAGTAAAAGAAAAGAATAAGAAAAGAATAAGAAAAGACGTAAGTAGAAGAAGAAAAGAAAAGAAAAGTAGTAAGTAGATGAAATGGTAGACATGGGATACTTTTTCCCCTCAGGAGGACGGAGACCTTACTAGTTGATCATGAGAAAATATTTGCATAGAGAACTACCCTCCAATACTAAAAATGGCCCCAAACTATCAACTTATAGAGTTCAAAACTAAAGATCTTGGAATAAATGCATACCATCTCATTATAATATCCTTGATTGATTTTTTTTACAAGAAGTTGATTTTGGACCCAATCCAACATATAATGTCGAATTCTATTTATTGTGGAGGGGATATTAATAGTTGCTCAAGAACCATGTGTTAGATAGGTTTCATAAACCCCTATTAGCTCTTTCCAGCCAAAAAATCACATCTTCAAAAAATGTACCATATTTGAAAATAAATGTAAGTGTTTTAAATCTTAATCGTACAATCTTATAGTAGACTCATGGTAAGTCATGTGAACCAAAAAAACTCATTAAAAAAATTTCTTGGCTCAAAAAATAGTCTTGCAATGGCGAAAATTGCCAAAAAATTTACAAAGGAAAAATAGTTAAAAAACATACCTTTGGCACTCAAATCCATACATTATCTTAATCTTTTCAAGGTTTCTACCACTAAAACAACACTCTAATAGGAATCTATCCAAAAAAAAAGAAGTTAAAAACTAACATTTGATGAAGGAGATATAGCTCTTCAATAATCATCCATTTATTTACTTTTCTCATTGTAGAAACATTATAGCAAATCTAATACCAAAAGCATTTGGATCAAATAAACTTCAACCAGAAAGTTTTCAAAAATCAATCGAAGATCGTACTCATAAAAAATAATTCATGAGAAGAACCATTTTTGATTTCACATAACTAACTTAGGAGTTGTAAAACATGCTTTCCGTTTGATATCTCAAAATCAGAAGTCTCTAAACTAAAGTGCATGCCATGAATTCATACTTAATTGTGTGGGCTAACAAGTTTTATTACACAAACTAGACTTGATTTGGGACACAACCCGAATGATTTCGTCAAAGACAGAGTCCAGATGAAGAAGTTATGGCTCTTCAAAGTGTAGAAAAACAACACTGGGGTGACTCATGAAGGCAAGAGGGCCCTCCTCGCCTAGTCACCAATGGGATGAGCTGGACGGACACGAAGAAGAAATGGGGTGAGCTGGACGGACACGTAGGAGAAATGGGATGAGCTGGACGAACACGTAGGAGAGACGAGGTGAGCTGGACGGACACGTAGGAGAAATGGGGTGAGCTGGACAACCACATCATACCATCCCACTTATCCATTCGCAATCCATTCCAAGCCTTTCGGTCGTCTCGCACCTCTCGACAAGCTCAACGATTTGCATTAGCACAAAAAATTTGTCATACTTCCCCAGCCATGGCGTTGCTGCAGAGTGCCGCGCTGTCTGTGGCGACAACCTTCGCTTCCGCGGAAGCAAAGGCAACGTCGAGCACTCTCAGGAGCTCCTTCACGAGCCACGGCGTCGGGAGAATCTCATTCAGTCGCCAGCTCAGAGTGCAGAATGGGAGCCGCGTCTCCGCTTGGTTCAAGTTCGGCAAGAATGGCGCCGATTCCAAGTCCGCTGGAATCTACGGTAGCCAGAGCCGTGACGAATTCGACAAGGACGACGTCGAACAGGTTCTTTTTCCTTAAACCCTACCTCGATGGAGTCTCTAGGGTTTCAAACAATCAATTTGCATGCTGGCTTTACTATCTTTCTTTTGAATGCCGTTCTCACATGTACGTACAATCTGAAACTGAAATTGCAATTTTGACGCGGATCCTTTTATTAGGTCATGAAATTGCCGGTAGAGTCTTGCAATATTGTTACTGATCATGAGCTTCTTAGGAAAGGATAATAGCTACTCTTCACTCTTAATTCAATGAAACATTCGAATGTACTTGGTCGTCTTAAATCCATCTTCACGAGATTCTGAGCATGTGTATCTCATTTGTCAATTAGGCGCTGTGCATGTTTTTCAGGCAGCGATTAGTTTTCACGAGTGATGTTTTACTATCTTTAGGTTGGCTTGTTTCAGTATTTCAATCAATTGAGAATGCTTTTGTTGAATGCATCTAGCATATTCAGAAAATGTATGTGTTAAATTGTATCACTAACAGCTAAGAGAAACTGATAATTTGTAATGAGGTAATGAATTGCCGGTGTATTCAAGGCAAGATGTTACTGGTAAGAAGAGGATAATGACGTATCATTCTGAGCCTTAGATCAATTATACACATAGATGTACAGGAACGTCCAATTCCACTAGATGCTAAGCAATTGTTTGTTATAGAGAGTACTGTGTTTCATTTGTGAGTGATTTCTTACGATCTTAGCGTTGGCTTGTGACAGTATTTCAACTACATGGGAATGTTGGCAACCGAAGGCACGTATGACAAGATGTATGCCCTACTAGACCAAGGCATTGCTGCAGTCGACATCCTTCTACTGATGGCAGCTGCAGAGGGAGATCAACCCAAGGTAGAGGAGCTGATCATGGCTGGTGCTGATGGCACAGTGAGGAATGCGGACGGTAAGACTGCAGTAGACCTCGCAGCCAACGACGTGATTGAGGAGCTTATTGTGAAGAGCTTGAAGGCAAATGCGTGATTATCAATAGAGTGCTGTTTTAGATTATTTATTAGACATTCGGATGGTTCATTGGGCTCCTCCCTGGATAGTTTTGATATCCACAATTTTGCTCCATTGACCATGTATACTACAACTTATCAATCGCTTTCGAACAAATTGAAATGAGGTTTCCCAGCTCGCAATTACCTACCTCAAAACTCAACCTTGATTATTCCACTATACATAGCCGAGTTCTATTTTATGTAAGTCTTATGTAGTGCATTTTAAGTTTGGTTTTCAATATGGCAGTAGTAGAGATTTTTGGTGCGTGATTTGACAATTGGCTTTCCAATTTGTACAGGACTTAGTCCATACTTTCCACATATTTCGTACTTGGTTTGCTAATGTTTGCTTGTAATCTTTGATGGAATCATGATTGCAAGAAAAAGAATCGAAATGGAAAGAAATGATGGAAACCATATGCTTTTATTCAATGCTCAGTGTTCATGTCCTCTAACACTTGTGATGACAATAGGATGCCTATTTTACCTCCTGGTAGCAAATGTTCAAAATCTTGGCGAGGTCTTGATCTTATTGAAGGAAGAAGACTGTTCATAATCTTGATGAGGCTTTGATCATATTAAAGGAAGAAAGACTATAAAACTAGCTTATCAGAACTTATTTGTCCCAAATTAGAGATATTAATGAAAATTTGTTATATTGCATTGTTTCTAAGTTATAGGGTGCTTATTGAATTTAAGATCTCGTATTTTAATCTCAAGGTTTACAAACATGTTATGTTAATTTCAAGGTTTACAAACATGTAGTGATCTGTTTGTACTGTATATAGTATGAAATGGCGCTAAATATGGATTTTCGGCTTATTTCTGGACTTTGAAACATGGGCTTATTTCTGGACTTTGAAACATGGGGATCCACCTATCCATGACCTTAAAGTCTACATAGTTGAAGAATATATTCATGAAACTAGATTCTAGAACCTTCATTTTTGCACATGTTGTTGTTAATTGTAGACTGTGGACCGTCCATATTGAGTTAAATATGTCATATGTGCTTTCATGATTGTGACTGCTGCCTCATGAGGAGGTCTGCTTAGAAACATAGTAAAATTTAGTGAAGCAATCTATGCTTAGTTTTGCAATGGAAGAAAATTGTGTGGATGGGCAAAAATCACAAGTAATGGAGTGATACAAAAATTGGAACTTCTTAGTAAACAATGAGTATTGCCATGTTTTTGGTACTACTTTAAATCCTCTTCTTTTGCTCAAACAAACAATAGTGCACAATTACAGAGGTTGAAATTGGTTGTCTACTTTATCTTGTAAAGGTGAGCAACCTCAAAACAACCCTCTTTAGGTGTGTCATGCAACGTTCTAATTCTAACAAGCTCTAAAGTATGTAACTGTAGGATCTAGTATCTAACTTGTACGTGTACATGTATACCAATTCATGGATTCAAATTCCTCACCATTTGTGAGATCCTAACGTCCAAAGTTGAGAAGAAAGTTATTTTTTCATGTTGCAAAATGGCAAAGTAATGTTTTGGAGGCCAAAAAATCCACTCTTGAAAGGAAATTTGACATGAGGCTCTTTGAATTCATGTTACTAGGTGTGTAAGAAATATGCCTATATAATTTTTACCCTCATAGAACCTATGAAACTTGCCTCATAGAGGTATGCTGAAATTCAAATACAAATGCTCATTTTCAATAATTAAAATTGCCATGTAAAAGATTATTGGTTCGAAAATCCAAATGGTGGTATTATGCCTTACTACCTTTTCCACTTGTACCAAAAAAAAAAAAAAAAAAAAAAAAAAAAAAAAGAAGTTTCTTGAAAAAAAGGTAAGATCACAATTTTTGGTAAATTTCTGAAGTTACAGCAATTCAATTGATTTTGAACAGATCATGAGAATAAATGAGCATAGATACCGGCAGTTTGGGACAAATTTCAAACAATGTTTTCAAACTTTAACCTTGAATATCTCCTAAAGTATGAGGAATTTTGAAGCATGAGATGACACATCGAAAAGCTCCAGAAGAACTCTTCAACCTACCAAAGGTTTCACCTTCATGCAGACTAGACTAAAACCAGTAAGTCAAAGGCTAACCAAAGTCCAACTGCCCCAATTTAGACCTCACTTACCGATCAAAACCTCATTCTTCTTCTTTTCGTCAATATGTTTTTAAAAAAAAAATGTTATGCAGGTGCTTAAGCATGCACATAATTCAGAGCAAGAAACATGATGGTAGGATTAGAAAGTGGCCAACTTGGTGGAAAAAAAGACTTGGTATTTTGATATCTCGAAAACTGGAGCATGTAGATAAAGAAGCATAAGTTGCTGATATGCCCAACCTCAGACAAGTTAGTGTGCGGAGATGACAACAACGCCTACTTAGGTGCTTGGTAGGTGATAATCTCATGTGGCAGGCCCATCATCAAACATTCCTGAATGGAAGAATGTGCTCCCATGGTTGAGAATGGTGCCGCCCCACAATCTCCGGAGTGCTTGCATTCTACTGGAGATTATGCAGATTCTTTCTCCACAAACCAAGATTATCCTGCGATTCGTAGATTTGGTAATGGAAGGAGAACAGAAACTCCAACCTATTTAGAGGCCGGCGTGAATAGAGTGTTCGTTTGACTTATCCTTGGAGGTCATTACATCAGTGGCGGGACTACTAATCCCTCTCATGGTGAACACTATGGTAGCTCCTACTTAGCCACTGGTGGCTTAGAGATAGGCGACATGGTATCTGCCTAAAGAGCTTTGAGATACCCGTACAACGAGGTACAAGGACCACCTACCATAGTTGGGTGTACTACACGGGCATGAGGAGTAGAACGCACGACTTCCTCATTGGGGGCCATGAGCCCTAATGACCAAGCCAAGGTTTTTGGTGCCATTTGGGAAATGGACATTTTACAATGAGCGCTTCCCAAAATGAGCAAGTCAATATATATCCTTTTTTGGGATTCTCATGAAGATGATTTTCAAAATTACATAGTAGTTTGATATGATAAGCTCTAGAAATATTTTGAGATTTTATCTCTACATAGATTGAGAGATAATTATAATATGCTCATGAAAATTAGGAAGTTCATAAAGTTCATAATATCTTCATCGATAGACTTTGCCCATGCATTACGATTTCATACACAAACGCATACCTCTTGGACTCTTCATTTGACTTGCACTTACAACACATATATAGTAAACTAAAATGACAGTGATTAATAACTTTTGAATGAATCATGGTGTTTGCAACCTCTCAAGCACTTGTGTACTAGTTATCAAGTTCTCATAAAACGTGACAATTCATAATTATTGCATCAGTTTTCTACCTCATGGGCGACTTTCTACCCCTCATTGCGTGTGTTACAAAATTTTAATAGTAGGCACTTCAAGGGGCCGCTCATGAATTGCCAATACTCGAAACATTTTGGCCTTCGAACTCCCTATGAAAAATTCATGGCCTATTTGTGTTTGGAGGCTTATAACATATGAATTGTACATCCAAATGAAGATTTTCAAAGTACACAACTTACTCAACATTTCTCTCATGTAAATATTTTTTTCAAAACTCTTCTTAAGTTTCATTAAAAAACTCCAATCGAAACAAAAAAATGGTTTCTAGGGACCAAAATGTAGATTTTGAAATACCACGAGGTCAATAATAATAATAATAATAATAATAATAATAATAATAATAATAATAATAATAATAATAATAATAATAATAATAATAATAATAATAATAAAAAAAAACCTTTAGCAATACTAGACTTTTATTTAAGTGCAATTTGAATAAGCCTAACAAGTCTTAATGTTTAATTATGTTGTAAATTCTCGTACCCTGACTCACATACACAGAAAGCTGACTTGGACGAGATATCTCGACCTTTATCGCCACTTCAGCAGGTCCAGGTTCACTGTATCTCCTTTTCTCATCCTCCATTGGATGATATCCCGTACTCATCTAGATGAAAACCTACAATCTTCATCCTTCTTTGGATGGAACATTCGTCATTCTCATCCATCACGTCACTTCGGAATAAGGAAAGCGCTGGGAGCATGAGTGTCATATCGAAGAAGCGCAAGAAGCATCATTCTCGTTTAAGAATGTGCGATCTCTCCAATTGTGATATAAGTTCGTAAGGTCCGGAGAAGGAAGGATCATCTCTTTCATTGTTGCATAGAAATTCAAGGTATGTTGTAATTTTGACGATGGTATTGATTGTGACATTGAAGCTTTTTATGATAATTATAGAATGCTTTGTTGAAGCTGGTTTGTAGGAATTGAGTTGAGTTTAAGTGTTGAATGTCCTAATTTCGAGCTGTGATCTGATTATAGAGAATTTAGTTGCGGTGATCGAGAGCCATGGGAGTGAGTTTGGAGTCGGAGTTTTTTGCGGAAGGCAAAGTGCCGGAGCAGCGAGTAGTAGAGGACGGAATTCCGTTTCCGCAAGTTTTGCAGCCGCGATTGCAGTCAGACTCGGCATCTCTTGTTGAGGCTATCTCCAGGAACAAGGCGTGGTTAGAGGGCGAGCTGTGGCGGAGTGGCGCAATTCTGTTCCGCGGTTTTAACGTCGCCACTGCGGCCGATTTCGATGCCGTCGTTAAAGCGTTTGATTATGAGGAATTGCCTTATGTCGGCGGCGCGGCGCCTCGATCGAGTGTAGTCGGCCGTGTTTTCACTTCGAACGAGTCGCCTCCGGACCAAAAGATTCCGTTTCACCATGAGATGGCTCAGGTAAATCAAAATTTTGTTTGATGTAAAATGCTGCATAATTGCTCTGGACGACTGTACATATATTGATAAGTTTCTGTCTCAAATTATTCAGGTCCCTGAGTATCCTGGAAAAGTCTTCTTCTACTGTGAGATTGAGCCAGCGGAAGGAGGAGAGACACCTATTCTGCCAAGCCACTTAGCTTATGAAAGGATGGAGAAAGAGTGGCCTGAGTTTGTGCAGAAGCTTCTCAAAGACGGACTGCTCTATACACGCGTGCTCGGTGAAGGTGATGATCCTTCTTCGCCAATTGGACGCGGCTGGCAATCCACCTTCTTGACAAAGGATCGCTTGGAAGCTGAGAAAAGGTTTGCCTTCAGTTCGCGCTTCTACATTCCGGTTGCTTATGCGACACAGATTCACATTCAGCAACTTTAAATCTTCAGAGAGTTTATCAACATAATCATTAATCGCTAATCGTATCATGCTATATTGCGAGTCTCTATGCACAAATCGAGCTCTTCGATTGTCCTTACGGTTGATGGCATTGTGCGTACAGGGCATCGAAGTTAGGCATGCGTTTGGAGTGGCTAGCAGATGGAGTGAAAAGTGTATCAGGTCCAATTCCTGCAGTAAAAACCGATGAATTGCGGCATCGTCCAGTGTGGTTCAACAGCATGGTGGCAGCCTACACAGGGTGGGAGGATGCTCGGAATGATCCTGTTAAAGCGGTGAAATTCGGAGACGGTACACCTTTGCCTAAGGAAGCCGTCATGGCTTGCTTGCAAATCCTAGCAGAGGAAAGCGTGTCCATTCCATGGCGCCACGGTGATGTGTTGTTACTGGATAACATTGCGGTACAGCATGCTCGCAAGTCGTTCATTCCTCCTCGCCGAGTCCTGGCCTCGCTTGCCAAGTGAGTGCCTTAATCCTCTAGCTATGGTGTGAGATTAGGGGAACCACCAGCTTGGATAATGGAGCTGACCCAGAGTGTAAGTTCACCGCCATGCTTAGCTAGATAGTGAAACTGTGACTCATTCTGATGAGCGCAGGGGTTGTTAAATCGATGTACATATTTGGTTATTGGGATGCATTCTTTTACGACAAATTATATCGCTTGATCGAATGGTATGTGTACCGTCATAGAATTCATGTTTTGACTTCGTTATTCGTAGACCTTCATGATTTGTAGAATTGTTTACTGCTAAGATACGGTGAACAATGGAATTGTGCATCATAACCAAAGCATCATGTTGTGAAGGTCATTTCAATATGGACATTCGAATGGTCAGAGATCTTGAAGCATAAATCAAATCGCTATCAATGAAATGTTAGGTACAAGGTTTAGATTAGTGAACATTAACTTGTATTGAACATGATTTTTAGTGGGTAATTTTGGTTTGTATTGAGAATGTTAAATTTAAACGCATGAAACATTTTTGTTGGAAAAACAAAGGAGGTTAATAGTAAAAGTTCTGTGTTATTTTTGGGCTCTAAACCACTTTGTTCTGTTTTGGTATACAATCTCAAAATTTCCAAAGTGTCATAAATGTAATTGAAGGTACTCACCCCCAATTCCCTTAAAATGGCATTATGCTGCTAAAATGGCAAACCCCAAATTGCAATTCAAAAATATGTGATATTATAGAATTTGAAGGTGATATCATGGAAAATGAGTGATATTGTATATAAAGGGGATATTACAAAAAAATATGGTTATATTACACTTAGGATACACCAATTTGTATGCGTTCAAACGTAAGATTTGGTGTGACATTATGGTATTAAATGGAATAGTGCCATTCTAACTGAATCAAGATAGTCAAATCTTAAGTGTACAATTTTGCAATAGGCTTATTAAAATAATGTGGATCAGATTTGGAGCCTTTAGAACGTAAGATCATACTTCCTTTGTCTCTCATCTCTCACCACTATAAAATAATACATTTTTTTGAATTTTCATTCCCTATAAGCCAATCACAATCTAGTAAATACCTGTGTCCTCCGGACACGAAAAAAATGATATATTTGATTAATTTGTGAGTGAGGTCCTCCTTGTCGCCATTGGTGAGCTCCTTACACGTGTTTTTGAAAAAGTACCCCCTATCCCGGTCTCATTGCTTTTTAAGATTTATAGCATGTCATCCATTCCCTTTTTCTTGGTTTCCCGTGCTTTCCAAGATTCATAGAATGTACTCCATTCTATCGTTCTATCATTCCTAGTCTTCTGTCTTGGTTTCCATTCTCCATTTATTTGCTACTCGTTCCCTATCTCCAATCTCATGTTTCTTGTTTTCATCGTTTGATTCCCGTTCCCCATTCCACAACTCCCCTTCTTGGTTTCCCATTCTCCATTATTTTTATTACTCGTTCCATACCTCCAATCTCATGTTTCTTGTTCCCATCCTTTGATTCAAGTTCCCCAATCCCCATCCCACAACTCCCCTTCTTGGTTTCCATAATTTGTTCTCGGTTTCCATCATTTGTTCCTAGTTCGCATCATTCGTTCTTCGTTTGCACTGTTTGTTCTTGGTTTCCATCTCCTGTTCCCGGTTCCTAGTTTCCCTTCATTGTTTCTTTGATCTCCCATTCACTCCTTCTTTGCACTCACTTCCAAGATCCATATTCCTTGTCCCTTAGACTCCTTTTTATATTATTGAGATTTAATGAATACTTTATAACAATCTCCAAAATCCAAACTCCCGTTCCCAATTTCCATCTTATCTTCCCAGTCCCCCATCCTCCAACTCCTCTTGTTAGTTTCCATTATTTGTTCCTAGGGTCCCTATATTTTGTTCCCGGTTTCTAGTTCCCCTCACATAATCCCTTGATCTCCCGTTCACTCCTTCTTTGCTCCCATTCTTATGCTCTATATTCCTTGACCCTTCGACTCATTGTTAAATTATTAGAATCTAATAAACTCTTAATAACAATAAAATACCACTTACGGAAACTCTTCAAAATCTTTAAAACTCTTCATGAGGTGTATATAGTCAGGGCCTGTTAGCTTTTTCGCCGCCTTTTTTGAAAACTTGGTAAATTTCAGCTTTTAGAAGGACTACGGGCTTTCTGATTGGCTCATAGAGAATGGAAATTCACAAAAACGTATTCTATTATAGTGTTGAGAGACGAGGCCAAAGAATAGAAACTAGGAAGGGGAATCTAGAGATAGAGAACGAATAACAAAAGCACTAAGAATGGGAAACTAGAACAGAAGACAAGGTACTGGGAACAAGGAAATGAGGGAACGGAGGACATGCTCTAAATCTTAAAAAGCAGCTATCTTAAACCCAAACATCTCCTTAAGTAGATTTTCTTTTGAATCTTGAGCTTTTAAGACTAACTTTCTTAATTCAAGGTACCATTTTAAAAGATTTACATGATAAATTTATAAATATAGATTTCCAATTGAAGTCACGTATCATTGTGTGAATCATTTGTGCCTTTACAAGAATTGTAAAGAGTTAGTTGAAGATTGCACACAGCATTGAAAGAGGTTGCAAGCTCATCACTTCTATTATGTAAGGCAAGTATTTTGTTTTGTCTTGTTTTGTGAGTGACATTAAGATCTTGGAAACTGCTAGCCGGATTGGAGCACATGAGGTGTTATTGGAAGCGGGTATTTTGTAGAGCTGTGGGCAACAATTGGATTGCAAAACGGGTATACATATCCCAAGATATTGAATTTCCAAAGAATTATGGCCCCCAGATCACCAAAAATTACAAAAATGACGTAATTTTAAATCTAGCAAAAAAACAATAGGGGCATGATTCTAATTGCAAAGTGGGCGCAACAACGAGGTGCGGGCATTATCAAATTGCAGATCGGGTCTCTAGATACCAAGATATTGGGTTTCAAAGTATTTATGGCCTTGGAAAATATTGGAAAAAACAATAAAATTACAAAAATGACCTAATTTTAGAAGGAGTGGAAAACCAAGAGGAACCCACGTGCACAAGAATTGCATCATTTGGAGCCTCATAAAAATTACTAAAGATACAAACGTGGACCTACAATCTAAGAACTATGTCTTTTAGGAGAGTAGCATCCACTAGGACGGGCATGGTTGCAGGATTTATGCAAGCCTAGCAACACCGCACGTCATACTAATATTGATTTATGGTACACTACCCATCATGTCCAAATTCAACTTGTGCAGTCTTCATCATGCCCAAATTAAAAGCTGCACTATTCACCATGCCCAAATTAAAAGCTGCACTATTCACCATGCCCAAATTCAAACGACTTTGGATTAGGGCATTGAGCAGTCCCTCATATGAACAAGGTCAACAACATAACATGAAAACCTCAAGAATAAGATGTTCTAAGTTCTCAAAACCTCAAATTTTCCGAAAGCATAGCAATGATTCAAGAGGCAACACTTAAGACTCATCACATCGGCTTGAATATCAATGAAAGCAATACTCAAGAGTACTTTAAGAAAATCATACTTTAAGAAGCATAAAACACTTGCAAGAATACGAAACCTGGACGTAAGCAAAAGCATACCGATAATCTTGTGAAGCAACAACCTAGGACGCTACAAGATTACAAAGCTAGCTGAGATTCGACTCGACGATTCAGAGCCTCAGCTCTAACAAAAGCATACAACGATAATTTGAGAGACATACGAAAAGCATACGAAACTTCAGCATTAGCAAAAGCATACCGATAATTATACGGAGGAAAGATTACAAAGCTAGCTGAGATCGAGAGTACTCCATGAGTGCTGCTACCTCATCATCTACAAATCAGCGGCGGATCCCTCCTTGGTGGCGTTAGCTAGGGCCTCGGCGTGCTCATTGAGCACGAAGGTCTTGAGCGATTCAAGGTCACGGGCGCCCTGGTACTTCTTCACCTCCTCGCCGTTCCAGAACACCTTGAGAGTGGGGTAAGATCGAACCTCCGCTTTCGTGCACGTCGCCTTGCTGGTGGTACAATCCACGCTGCCCACTTCCACTCCTGCCTCGTCCGCTAACGCCTTCCCCAGCTGCTCCCATGTCGGTGCCATGTTCTTACAGTGCCCGCACCACGGCGCGTAAAACTTCACGAACCATAACGTGTCTTGCTCCTTCACCTTGTCCGCATACGTCGCATCTGTTAGCACCACCACATCCGCTTGCACCGCCATGATCGCCACACCCACCACGAGCACTAGCGCTAGAACCCTTGATGACACCATCTCTCTGGATCTGGCTACGAATCGAAGTAGTAGGGTTGCGAATGGAAGAAACAAGGAGCTTGTGCGATCAACTAAGCCTCAGAAGACGAGAACTAGCAGAAGATCTACTCACACTGTTCACCGGCAGTGCAGTACAGTGTCTTTTAGGGTTGCCAATCTGACATGTGATTGTTCTAATACGGAAAATATCTTCCACGTGCCGTCCACTTTTAGTACTCTCTGAAATTTTACTTTAAAAGTCACAAGGGAACCAGATGATTATTCTTGTCGTAACTCCAGGTCTCCGGCACTTTAAAAATTCCCTTGTGATCGGCAATCGGTGTTCATTCCAAGAATTTTTGTCTTCCTGCCTGGTGCTGCTAATTCAGAGTCGAATGCATCGCCTCGAGGAATTTATTGTTTCTGAGAATGCTGCCCTCAATGTTCGGTTGACAAAGTATCAATCAGAGTGAGTCGGAGTCGCATTCTGATGCAAGGAGATGATTTGAACATCGTGTTATACGATGCTCATTCGTTTTTCTGCCAGATTCAAATTGATGTGCTGTGAAAACCATAGCTGGTGAAAGCTCACATTCGTCGTTCTGGGGGGTACCAAATGAATCATAGCTGGTGGAAGCTCACATCACCGTTTTGGGGGCACCAAATGAGCAGGGTCAGAGTTTTCGGATGGTGAGGGGCTCGGGGGGACGGGCGACGCTAACGATGCCTTCGAGCATTTGGACGACTTTGCCCATACTGGGGCGCGCGGAGGGTTCATCTTGAACGCACCAGAAGGCAGTGAAGACGGTGCGTTCAACCTGAGCGAGATCCACATTCTGGCTGTCAAAGCTCTTCATGAGGCTGCCAGCGAGCATGTCACGGTACACCCACGTCGGGAACCGGACGCGTTCGGCGTCGGGGGAGGCAGCATCCAAGGCTCTCCTCCCGACCACAAGCTCAAGGAGGACCATGCCAAAGCTGTACACGTCTGCCTTGGCAGTCAAAGGCAAATTGGCGCCCCATTCCGGTGCGAGGTAACCCCGCGTGCCACGAATGGTGGTGATGTTCCGCTCGCGCCCTTGCAACCCCAGCAGCTTCGCCAAGCCGAAGTCCGATACCTTGGGACAAAACCTCTCGTCCAGGAGGATATTCTCGGGCTTGATGTCGCAGTGGACTACACACTCGCGGCACTCTTCGTGCAAGTACATGATGCCGCGTGCTGTGCCGAGTGCTACGGCGAATCGTGTCTCCCAGGGCAGAATCATTCGTGAGGAGACCGTGCTCCTGCTGCTCATTGAGCTGCTTGAGGTCGTCGTCGTCATGTCACCCCCTTGCACCAGATAGTGATCTAGTGACCCATTGCAAAGATACTCGTAAACTAACAATCTGTGTGCTTTCTCCGTGCAATAGCCATGCAGATGGACCAAATTCACATGATGCGTGCTGCCGATCACCGACACTTCAGTTCGAAACTCTTGTTCTCCTGCACAACACAAGCGAGGACATCACTACGTGGACAGAGTATGGATTCGGAGGTCGTGCATCACGTTCATGGTTCGCTTTTAATGAGGTTAATCTAGCTTGGAGAGGAATGTGATGTGGGAAATCACCTTGCTCGACGACATCCTCCAGTTGTTTAACAGCCACGATTGTTCCGTTTTCAAGCACACCTTTGTAGACGGTTCCGAACCCGCCAGCCCCTAGCTTCTCGCTGAAGTTCTTGGTCGCCTTCTGCAACGTCCTGTATGATAATCTAACGGGCGCGCCTGGGACGTATTCAAGAGTTGGCGATGGAGAGCGTCGTAGGCCGCGACCGAGTGCCGTAGCTTTCTCGCCCAGATTCAAATACGGCCACGCTACTAGCAACAGAAGAAAGCCAGCAAGGGCCGAGACACACGCGAGGGCCACAATAAGCCCGGTGGAGTTTCGAGAGTTTTCAGGGCTAAAGGCAGGATACGACGTCACTTTCTGGTCGACACAAAGCTTGACGAAGCTTTGAGCTGCGATGAAGGGCGATCGGTAAGCGCTGAAGAATTGCGTTCGTTTTAACCTACAGAAAGCAGAACCCTCATTCTCGAGAGTGGAAGCAACACAAGCAGTGCCCACGGTGGTCACATCGACCAAACACATACGCGCACAACTCGTACTATTAGCGCTGTTCTGGAGGTAGTCGGACGTGAAGGCGAGCAGGAATGTGTTCTCTAACGTCACTGTTTTCAATCCTGCTGTGCAATTCAGATTCATGATCACGTCGCATCCTTCTTGCAGGCTGATGAACTGATAGCCTGGTAAGCACGAGCAAACTGGCCCCGTCTCCGAATACGCACACAATCCATTTCGACCACACCACCCGTAAATCTCACACTCATTAGCGAATGCTGCCCACGTTGCTGTCCAGTTCGACGCCGCATCGTCCCAGCTCAACGTCTCCAAGTTCCCATTTGAGCTCAGCGTCACTCTCCTCAACGGACCCGTCCCGTAATCGCTGCTCCGGTAAGAGCCCGATACTCCTGATGTGTTGAGCAGCTGGAGTTCCCCCAGCTCATTGAAGGAAGCACGATTTGCACTTGAATCAGCGGTCCAGTAAACAGTTGTCTGATTGAAGTTCAGCACCAAGTTTACATCTGTGTCCACCTTAAAGGACAGCGTATACGGGCTCACGTAATCAGATATGTGCAGGCTCGCCATCGCCGTAAGAGCCTTTCCTTGAGACAATGTCTGTCCAGGCAACAGCGTGTCCGAAGGAGAATCCCATGTTTGCCATAAGACATGGCCAGTGCTATTCAATAGCATGAAATTCCCGGAGTCGCTGAAGGTCGCTCCGCTCACACCGAGGCCATCTGTGTTGCTCGACCACACGAGAGCATTCGACGTCTGAAGCTCAAGGCTTCCGTTGCTGGTGAGTGTGATCTTCGCCCCGGCATCGTACTGACCATCGTTGCTCACCAATCTCCACACGATGGTCTGTACCGGCAGCCTCGAGTACCAAATGCCAAGTTTGTAGCTATCTCTCTCCCCGTAGAAGCCAAATGAGAAATTGCCACTTGGTGATGATGTCCAGGCCGTGTCACCCGCAACAAGGCTTCCTCCAAGACCTATGGTCGCGTTGCTGGATTGCTGACAGTCAGCTTGGAACCACAAGCTCACAACGATGATCAGTTTGAACAAAAACTGAACGGCGTCTAACGCATTCTTGTTCATTTTTGTAGCGCATTCTTGTCTATCAATGTCAAACCCTGACCATATCCCACGAAAGGTTCAAAGTGCACTTGGAGCTATCTCCTACCGTAACATTCTTCTTTTTCTTCTCACGAATCAGTCATCGCTGGATCCGGAAAGCGAGAAGCTTTTTGACATTGGATTTCCTATCCGACACGACCATGAGCTTTCTTTAAAGCTGCAGTGACCTTTAGGAGCTCTCAGCCACCTTAATTATACCATGCCAAAGTGTAAGGTCGTCGAAGTCTAGTTCTTGTCACTGAAGTATACATTTCCAGCTCCGTACAGAGTGAAAGCCTCCTTCAGGAACCATTGAAAGTTTGCCGCCAAAACAAAAAAGATACACTTCTGCTATGGAAATTGTAATACAACAACAAGACGTGGCAAACTATTGGACCTCGTCCTCGGCTGCATTTATCCTTGACAACAGACGCGGGAAACTAACGATTCGAATATTCAATAAGGCTCCGCTAGTTCCGAAACTCGAGGTTACAAATCGAAAAGGTGTCGGTTGCATCTCCTATCTGAAATGACCATTCTCCATGCGCTTTCCATGGTGCAGTGACCTTTTGTACCTCTCAGCCCCCGTTCTACCATGCAGCAGTATCAGCTCGCTGAGGAAGGCTAGTCCTTGCCACTAAAGCATTTCCAGCTCCTTTAATACCGCGCTCAAAAATAACTGAACCTTTGCCTCTCAAAGAAGAATAGTATTCTTCTGCTATAAAATCTGCAAACAACAACGAGACGTAGCAAATTAGCTGCGGAAACCTTTAGAACCTCCCGAATTCTAGTTCTTGCTACAAGACATAACTGAACCTTTGTCTCTTAAACAAGAAAATTTCTTCTGCTGTGGAACATTGACAAACAGCAAGAAATAACTATACTCGTCGTTCGCTGCACTTATCCCATGCGCGATCCCCGTGAACTAACGTATCAATATCCAATAAGCCTCCGCAGTCTAGTCCTCTCCACTAAAGCGTTTCAAGCTCTCTCAGAAATCAATGACAGAGCCTGTATCTCTTAAACAAGAGAGATACTCTTTCTGCTACAGAAATCGTCAAATGACCACGATACCTCGCAAATTAGTTGCAGCAACTCTCTGCCACCGATATTTACCATGCCGAAGTATTCGGTCGCCGAGGTCTAGTTTCTTGTCACTTAAGTATCTCCAACTCCGTACAACACAACGAAAATCTCACAAAGAAAGAAACCTCGCATCTGAAACAGAATAGAAATTCCTCTGCTATGGAAATCTCAAACTAATCCAACACGCGATCACCGAAAATTAACAAATTAAATTTCCAATAAGACTCCGCAACGTTCGAAGTCTACTTCCTTGCCACTGAGATATTTCAAGCTCCGTGCACAGATTGAAAACCTTCGCCGCCGAAAAAAAAATAAAGGAATTATTCTGCAGCTATGGACGCAACTCGGCGATCACCGGAAGCTAACAATCCAAATGTCCAACTCCACAACGTCCGAATCCAATAATGTCTTTCTACCTCCGTGCACAGAGTGTAGACCTCAAAATTTTCAGAGCCTGTACAAATCATCATACCTTCGCCTCTGAAATGAAGAAAGATCGTCAAACAAATCCGGACGAAGCTCGACAACCGCTGCACTTATCACCGGCTCGAATCGTCCGCTGCAATCTTCTCGTTCCTTAACCAAAGACGAACTCCTGCTGCAAGAAATCGATTGTAGCCTTTTGCAATGCAGAATGAGCCTTTTCTCAGGAGCGACCAAAGCTTCTGGCTATGGCCAGCATAGAAAAGAGCCCGTACTGTATTCATTCGGTCACATTCTGTCGCTTTCACTTTCTTGTATCCACCTAAAATACTGACTCTTGTTCATGAGCCTTCAATTACTATAGCCTACTATTAGAATTTTTCAATCTCTTGCAGGGAGTATATAGTCATTGCCACATGATGAAGATGATGTAATCCTCAGTCACAAGGTGACGAACAGAAGAAGACAATTCAAATAAGCAAGTGAAAGTGATGATCTCTTACCTTAAAAAAAGGAAAGACAAACGATGTGGTCCAAGGAACAAGAGGTTCAATTTCTTAAAGAAATGATTGAGTGCATGTAATGAAGAGACAGACAAGGGGAAGGGAAGGAGGCATGGCAATTGCACTTTTAACTTATGGTACCTCGTGTGTGAAATCATTGGACCTACCTTGTTTGTGTCAACTTTTTAGGGTCCATGTGGGTTGACTGCATTGACTTACATTGACCCAATAGGGTTGTGTTCGGACCAAAAATCTTAGCTTGTACTCCCTCTGTCTTATTATGATTGTTTGGAGTCTACCTCGAGAGATAGAGTTGAGAGAACCTAGTGGACAGTTATAATGGGACATAGGGAGTAGAAGATAGGGTCGCTTTTAGAGATGGGGTCGATTTTGCAAGTAGGGTTGGTTTGACATGTGGTGTGGAATGTTTTGTAACTTGCTACCTTTACAAAGTGGGTGCACTTTTTACTAACAAGGTGTACAGTATTCAGTAAGAATGACTTTTCTTGGGGGGAACAAGATGTATGGTGAAACCCACCTACTGTTGTGCACTTAAGGGAAAGTGAGCGAATCTACATGCAAGGGAAGACAGATCTTTATAAAGGCAAGAATCTTGGGTGCCTGCCTTTAGGTAGGTGCCCATCTTTAGGTAGTTTCACCATATGGCAATAGAAACGTTGAAGCAATGGTCCGAAAGGACCATAGATAATCTAGGGATACATAATGGATACTCTCACATGGTCATAATTACATGACTACAACCTATGTTCATGTTTGCCCTTTCTAGGGTGTTTGATTCATGTTTCCATTTCTAAAATTTGAGAAAATAACTTCAATTCCAAAATTATCAAATATGAAATATTTATGATGTTTGATGACACTATGAGAGAAGTGTGGTATTTTCATCAAGCTAAATGACTCCAAGATTTCCACCAAGCTTGGCGGAATGAGACATTCATGGTGAAAACACTCGTGTAGAGCTCGGTGAAAATATCATGCACTTCCAGTTGAATCTTCATACCACAACGAAAGAGATGTTGAGTTTAGAGAATGTTGAGTACTTGGTCGTATGTAACCAAAGTAGCCCAACTAGTCTACAAGGTACTCTAGATTTTTTTTTAAAAAACATTAAGTTGGAGTCTTTCGAGACCTGTTATTATTACATGCTATAAGAATTATTGTTTTTTTAAACCAAGATACCGACAGTATTGAATAAGGGAGCACCCGTGTGAAGGCAACCGACGTAAATCACGAGGCACAATATGAACCTTGACATTGACAAGCAACAGCCTAATGAATTTGCCCCTTCACACAAATTCAATTTCGCTTTGGCGACATGCACAATTCCATTTGAAATGCTCACTCAGAATCACAAGATGAAGCTGCAACTTTTTGTAATTTGCTCCTACTATTATTTCTTCAGTTTGGGGAAACGATGATTTTGATTACTCAAGGCTGAGAGTGAATGGATTTCAGTATTAGAATGGGGTGGTTTTTGTTTCTAACAGTTCTGATGTCGTGTTTTCTAAGCAGAAAAAAGCGTTTTTCATTCTGTTCTTCCACTTCCTTTTTGAGCCTCTTGTATCTGAGTGTCTATTGTTGCAGAATGTGCGTCTTGCAATTTTGTATCTGACAGACACCCATGAGGGGATTCTTGGTTTGAAGGAGCCCTGACCGTGAGGAGGAGAGCTTTGCTCGTGACGGGAGGCATATATGCAAGCATCAACATGAACTCAGAATCAGAGATAGGCCGTCCATTCATCACTTGATAAAAGCAAGTACATCGATCAGCTCCTATTTGAATGGGTCCTGAAGTGGATATTAACAAATCTCAATCGTACCGATTCAGTACTAACAGAAGCTAACTAATATAAGAAGACCTTTCATTTGAAAAGTGGTATAATTATGAAACCTGATATAGACACAGAAAATTTTGTCATTATTTCCCTCCACAAACAAACAGACAGACTTGCCGAGTGTTGAACTATATATGGCACTCCTGAAAGACCAAAGTAAGCTCATGTAACAACAGTTATACTGTAAATAATAGCATTCTCATCATTCAAAAGGTTGCATCATTCGAACCTGAAGAGAGATTGAAGCCGATGTTTGCACTTCCTGCACGAAAGTAACGCACGCATGTAACCTCAAATCCGTAATGCTAATAGATGAACATATTATTGAAAAAGAAGAGAAGATGAGCATTGTAGCATAAAAAGTGAGTTACGGAAGGAAAGCTTACTCTTAGTTTTGCAAGGTATGAGCAAGATGGAACAACTGAATGTTTGAGATTTGGCACTTGAAAAGAACTAACACTTGAGTTCAACATGAAATATAGCGCATAGATTACAGCGCACTTCAACAGAAATGAGGACCTCAATTCCGTTAAAATGGCACTATGCCATGTGCCATTTTGTCACACCAAATCTTACATATGCGCCATGTGACAAAATGGCACATGGCATAGTGCCATTTTAACGGAATTGAGGTTTAATACAAAATTTTCAATGACCAAATAGCAAACTAAATCCACTCAAAAGCTGTCTAAACACGTTCGCTAGAGACATTGATGTGATTCCAAGTGATTTGCAACTGGTCTCAAGCATTCATCCTTGTTTGAGTTTTTGTTTGAAGCCGTTAAATAGCACAAGACATTCAAGCTTAATATCAAAAGATGCATGCAAGTGAAAGTCGGATGTTCAAACGTCAGTTTGAAAACTTTTACTTTAGGATTCTTTTATCTTAAATGTAAAATAATTTGATTTTTACTTTTGAACTCAATCTTTTACTTTGGAATCCTTAAACCTAGAGGATAGTAGATATAAAAGTCAAGGTTGAGGACAATCTCATTATCATAACTCATCTCTTCTAATTCATACTTCTATTGTTACTTTTGTACTTCTCTCGTTTGTTTAATAAAAACAAACAAACTTGTCGGCTTATCATTTCAATTCCAAGGTTGGCCAAACATGTCGCTCTTCTGTGTTAGCATCAAACCTTTGTTGTCACTCTACAAAAAGGCTCCAACTTCCTCTCCCACGCTTTATAAGGGTGTGTCTCCTAAAGGTGGTACATTTTTAGTCGAAGAAAACAATTTCCCATTGTGTCTGTGCACCGTAACTTGGAGTCTTGGAAGGGCATCAAAGTGCAAGAAAATGAGCATGTTCCAGTGCAAGTAGCCAATGAGCATCTCACGGGGGGATATCGCTACTTGGACGTTCGGACTGTTGAAGAATACAATGCCGGACATGTTGAAGGCTCCATCAACATTCCGTATCTTGTGAATTGGGGAGGCTGTATGAGGAAAAATTACAGCTTTTTGGATGAGGTGGAAGCAAGATTTGGCAAGAATGATGAGATTGTTGTGGGTTGTAAGACTGGCGAGGTGTTGTCTAGAATGGTTGCAATCGAACTAGTAGCTGCAAACTTCACTAATGTTACTACTTTGGGAGGAGGCGAAGTAGCTTCGGAGAATAACGGACTTCCTAGTGTAACAAACCAAAAAATAGGAAGATAAACATTGTGTATTCATAATAATAACCCAAAAGAGGGAGAATTCTTTGCCTACAAGGAACATTCATTTTTTCTGGAGATAGAGAAAGATCAAGGGTCCAAGTGCCGAACGGAAGAATTTTGTACGACTAATTTGAGAAAATAGAGTAGAATTTATTAAACTACTTACCACAAAGCTTACATTGGCTTGTTGAAAGGAACAAGATAGTTCTTTTAATGTAGCCAATCTCATTGCATGGTATTTATTTCTTGTAGGCTAATCTTGAATCCTCAAGGGTACTAGTTTTGGTGTCTCCACAAATTGTAAACCATGGATCTCGTCCATAAATTATAACGTAATTAACCTTCTCAAATAATGCCTCATACTCAAATGGGATCAATGTAGTGGAGTTAATGATATAAGCGACTTTTGTGGCATGGGCTAAGTAAGTGGTAGGATAGACCAAGTGGAATCATCTTGTTTGTACTCTTCTACATTTTTTTATAAATTTTTGAAATTGGACTTAATTTATAAGTTTTTTGAAGTTGGTTACCTTAGAATGGCATTGTGTATTAGTATATAGAAAATTGGATTGCAAAGCTATCATGTGCCTTCGGAACATTAAAATATCAGGAATTTAGGCCACTATTTTTTGAAGACCACGTACCAACCACTTGATATGTACAACAATACTTACCCACCAAGCAACCCTAGAACCTTTTACTTGATTATATATTGACATACCCATATGGGAAAAGTAGTATTGTCCCAATTTCCCCTTGTCTAGTGGGCATCGGGTTATTTAACCATTTAAATTCCTTGTCGCAAAACTCTCTAAGTCACAAAATTTTACCTTCCTTTACATTAAGCTCAAAAAATCTCAATCTAAGCATTATTTTGAAGATTCAACCGTAACATCTCAAATTTAACTTGACATTCTTCTCACATACCAAATTTGAACCGTTTATTCTTCCTCATTTGTGAGATTATATTGGTCAAAGTTGGCTGAGTTTTACTCCTCTGGGAACCTCCAAAACCCATTTCGGGTTTCAAGGAAATTTACGGGTTACATTACGAACGGACACTTCATCCACGCCAACCCATCAGAAAGAAACTGGAGTTTCAATCTATCTTTCTATTTATCTATCTATGTGACATACTCATGTGCATTAGAATCTTTTGATGAAATCACTCGAAAACTATCTTCAACCCCTAAAGATCCTTGATACAAAATTGTCTAAGTTAACCCTTAAACGCCCAAGCAAGCCCGAGGGGCTTGACTCCAACAGAATCTTCCCTGTAGCTCTCACTGTACTCAACTTTTCACTTATATTTTGATGTCAAACTGGTCACCTTCTTCTGATGTATTGAAAAAGTGAGATTTGACAATTCAAATCACAATTTGTATGAGTGATTTTGTGCTTTGAAAGGATTATGGTAGGTAGGTTGGGGTGGTACATAACCTTGTAGGAGGTTGCAAGCTCATCATTGATTGGTTCATTCACAATGCCCAAGTTCGAAAATTGCACTATTCATGATGCCCAAGTCCAGAAGATGTTGTGATCCAATTTTGGGCTACCCATTTCAGACCCCAAGGGCGTTTAAAAGTTAACAAAAAGAACATTCTTCTACTTCAGGCCCAAAGAAACTCAAACTTAGCATTAAATTTGACTCTTTCCTCTAATTTTTTCGCTAACGGTTAATTTTAATCCGATTTTGAAATTACAATGGTCAAAGTTGGCTGAAATTTTTCCATGCAAAAATCCCAAAAAACCATTTCAGCTTTCTTGGATCTTTAGGGGTTAACACTTTGACGTGACTACATTCAACTCTTAGAGTGTCGAAAAGACCCTAGTACGACCCAAACATCACCATAGAAGACTTGGAGTGGACATCATTCTAGTCAAAATTCTTAGCATAGAATGTTCAAGGGAGAGTTGAATAAATTCTCTTGGAAGGGACCCCCCTTGTCGAAGTAAAAAGCACATGTGATCAATGTGCTAAAAGACCCACCTGAGTTATTTCCGGGAAAAGGAATTTTTTTGAGAATTGGGAGTCCAATGCAGAATGTTCCTCATTTTGAGGGAATTGAGCTTTTGTCCTCTTTGACCCTTTTGAATGTGCAATTTCCTTGGTGAGGGGGTGCCCAGTCTAATTTACCGACATTTCACACTATTTTGAATACCTTTTGTTCAGGAAAATAACATGTTTCTTGAGGTCCATTTTGCACTTGGTGGTAGAGATGATGATGGTAATGAATAAATAAATAAATAAATAAATAAATAAATAAATAAATAAATAAGAACACCAAACCCTTGTGGGGTTGGCCTGAATATAATGCCTGTTCAACTTATCTTTGATAATATGTCGACATGACATAACAACAATGACGTAAGACTACTTCAATGGTGATGGTACAAGAAATCTAGTTCACATCTTGTCAAAAAATTGTCAACGTTTTCATCATCGACGCTTATTTCTCGGTGAGGAAGTGCATTCATTCTTGTTCTTTTTAATTCCCATTGAAAGAATTTGATATATGCTGACCACATTATGGATATCCCCTTCAGTTTACTACTAGTTTTTGAAGGTACTTCGGCAAAATTTTGTCCCAAATGTTGGGAAGTTCTATTGATGATTTGAATGTTTATATTCTATAGAATGTAATTTTTAATCAACTTAACCACAAAAATTCTTTGTTGTTTTTTGGGAGCTTAAAACCTCTAAACTGCAATTTCCTACTTCTATGTACTCTTGAGAGTGCGAACCAAAATTGTATTCCTTCTTTTAAACTTCAATCGTAAGATCTTGTACCTAAGGCTATTTTTGGTTGGTGTTCCAAAAATTGACCATTGGATGTTAAAAGTCTGGAAGATCGTAAAATCCGAAGTTTCTCTCCCAAGTTCTTTTGAACATTGTGAAGATTGTTTTTGAAACATCTGGAGGCTACTCTTGTAAAGTTGTTAAACTTTTCGACTTGGATCACTTTGAAATCAGATTTGTGAGTTAGTAATAGACATACTTCAAACAAATTCTTTTGAGTTACCCCATGTCGGCTCGCAACCGAGGGATTGTCCTAGAAGATTTACATATTTTGAATTTCACAACATATACTTTGCAGTATAAGGGGCATCCACTTAAAAGCTTAGGGGAAAAACTTATTTTTAACACCTTCATCTAGCCCCCCGCCAATTGCAAAAACCTATCTTGGACTTCAAGATAGGTTAGGGGTTGATGGGAAATTAAGTTCACAAAACTAATATGTGTTTCTTTTTTCTTAGCCCCGTGGTGGTGAAACACGCTACAAGAACTCGTCATGTGAGAGGCTGATTTTATGTAGGATAAACCACCTGCGGGCAACAAGTTTCAAACTTCCAACTACATGGGTATCAACATTAAGGTCATTCCCAGAAATTTAATCATGTTCATAGTCATGGCTCATAATTAAGAGCCGTGATCAGTTTGAGCCTGTGTTCCGGGGTATGAGTAAATTTACAAGAACAATTAAATGCAAGTGGATCACATCGCCAAGCCCTTTGTGAGCCATCTAAATGACTCATTAACATAGATTTGCTTAACTTTGCAAATTTTGAGTAAATGTTTTATAAAAACTTCTAAAAAACTCTAATTCATTTTACTTATGTTCTTTGATTATTTAAGCGACTCTAAATTCTAATCCTAGTTTCCATTTTAATTTAATTCCCCATACTAATTCTCTAATTTTAGTATTTGGTTATATAGCCATTTCAATTCAATTCCCATACTAATTTTCTAATCTTATTATTTGGGTAAAAGCCATTTTAATTTAATTTCCCATACTAATTTTTTTTTATCGTAGTATTCGGTTAAATAACCATTTCACTTTTATAGCCTCTACTAATTTTCTAACCATATAATTAGTCTAATAGCCCATTTCCGTTTATTCGCCCATACTAATTTCTACTCGCAGTAATTAGTTAATAGCCATTTTCCATGTTCCGCCCATACTAATTTCTTAACGCAGTAATTAGTTAATAGCCATTTTCTCATAACCTCAACCCATAATAATTTCTGGCTACACTAATTAACTGCCGCCCACAATAATTTCAGCGGAGGCCACTCTAATTAACTGCCGCCCACACTAGTTTCAGCGGAGGCCACTCTAATTAACTGCCGCCCACACTAATTTCAGCGGAGGCCACTCTAATTAGCTGCCGCCCACACTAGTTTCAGCGGAGGCCACTCTAATCAACCTCCGCCCACACTATACGGGCCGGCTACACTATTTAACATCCGCCCACACTATACGGGCCGGCGACCGCACTAATTTCCATGATTCTTCTTCTGTAATAATTCTGCCGGCCGCCTCACTGATTGAGGTGACCGGGTCTCTAAATTTGAAGATATAAGGAAGAAAATCCTCCCTTCTTAGCATGTTAGTTTCAATTGTAGTTTCAATTTAGTTTCCATTTAGTTCTCTGTTCCTGTGATCGGTAGAAGTTCAAGGAGCTTTGCGGCAGCCTTGTCGACGGTGTCTTCTTGTCACCGGACTGCGCATCACATTCTGCAGCTCCTCCGGCGCGTACTTTCGCAAACAGATGAACGCAAATGATGGCGAGTACATTGCTGTGTTCGAGTTCAGCATCAGCGTCGTCGAATCCTCGTGTCCTGCCAGCAACGGCCTCCTCTTCACCTCCGTCTGCCTCGTCTGCACCTGGGAGCAACTTTGCTGATGAATTCTGCACTACAAATCTGAAGTGTAGTGTTATTTAATATAGATACCAGAGGTCGGTCGTCAGATGATGGAGGTCGGGACAGAGTAGGGCATCTAGAAAGAAGCAGAGCAGTAGATGAAAATGGTATCGTGGTCGTTACAGAGCCATTCTAGTGGTGTACTACACAGTAATATAGGTAGATAAATAGAACTCAAAGTAATCAGATCGATGGCAGTACCACACGCCACTGCCAGTATTTGAGTTCGACTTGTTCCTTGGTAGCACCGAATTTGCTTGCAGCGAAGAAGGAACTCCAGAAGCGTTGTTTTCATCCAGCAGCGCTGTTTTCATCCACAAGCGTCGTTTTCATCCAGCAGCGTTGTTTTCATCCAGCAGCGCTGTTTTCATCCTCCAACATTATTTTCGTCGATCTTTTCAACTCGTTGTGTTGTTATTAATTCCTCAAAAGACGGTGGGAGGATTTTTTAGCTCACACCCTTGGCCCTGCAGAGGGAGCACTAGAAGACCGAGGGTCACATAATGAGCAACAGACCTTGGGTCAGAGCCGTGATCGTGAAATATCAAAAAGTGCATTTAAAGTGGCTTGGTCACCCTTTGTAGTATAAAGTGGATTTGGACATGAACAAGTTTAAGCTCAATTTTCTAGTATACATCCTCATGATTCTATCCTTTAGAATTTGTGATTGTGCACAAAGTGTAGTGTAGTAAAAAAATCCGCAACAATAAAGAGAGAGTCCATGATGATAATCTTTTTTCTAAATTTCATAATATCACTAATTTATTAAACTCAATACATTCAATAAATTCATAAACTCAATAAGTTCACTTGATTGATTTTGATGAATATAAACATTAAAATCAATCCTCCTCTTGAATCTCACAACACATACAAACTTCACTTCATGGGATGAGATTTTTGTTTAGATTATTTTTTAAGGCTTTCAACGGTATGATCTTGAAGAAAAATACCATAAAAGGAAGTGGTAGAAATTTAACCGTTGGATCTTCACTATGTGTGAGATCATAACATTTACAATTGATGGAAATTTTGATGTATTTTTCAAATGGTAATATAGTGTTAGGTTAAAATGAAATAAAAGACAACAAACTTGATGCAAAATCTTTCTTTGGCCATCTTTGGCACACATAGTCTCCTTTGTGCAAAGAGGAAGTTGAAGATTGCTACCCCAAACATATTGCTAATTTTATTTCCATGTAAATAACTAGGTTGAGCATGCTCATGCAAAATTTTAGAGACTTATTTGGCTATTTGAACCTTCATGCAATTTATCTTCCACAAGAAGGTATAAAATCAGCAATTTGGTAAAATATGTATCACCTTAATTGTATCTGGCTCAAGGGGAAAATGGATAGTGAGTAGAGACCTCTATAATTGTTTTAGCAAAATTATTTTTGAAAAATTTGAAAACTCAATCTTATCAAATTTTGAAAGAAATAAAATGTAAAATAATGTTGTCCAGAGCTTGCTCTTGTAAATTTTGAAGGCTACCATTGTAAAAATCAATAGAGTTTTTTTACATATGTTCCTTGGAAATTTGAGTCGTGATTTTCCAATAATCATTTTTTCAACCAAAAAAAAAAAAAAAAAAAAAAAAAAAAAGCTACATCAAAACCTCCCCATCTCGACTTGAAAACTAAACTTTCTATATGTAGGTTCAAAGCGTGGAATTTGGCATCGCAAATTTTACCACATACACCTTCCAGAATTTGGAGCACCCTCCTAAAAAATAGATAAAAATATTACTTTAACCCCTTCATCTAGGCTACCAAACATAGCAAAAATCCATGCCAAATTCCTTAGTTGTTTCCGGGCTTAAAAATCAACATTTATCTATTTGTATAATTATTATAATGTAATTATTATATAATTATTAATGTAATATAACAATTGTTTTTGTTGAGTAGGATTCTACCTTGGTTGACTTCTCAATGTAATGCTCATTTAATTGTTATAAAAAAACGAAGGTGCAACCTCCACGACCCGTCAAAAATGGTTGGATTTTCTTTGCCCAATTGGCACAAGGCTTTCAAAAACTGAATCTTAAAATAAATTTAATGTTCACTTGTACATTAATCCCTACATATCCTTGATACAAAAAAATTTAAATTATCACAAAGGACCCTCTTCTACTTCAGGCCCATAAAAACACAATCTAATCATTAATTAGAAAATCCAATCGTAGGATCTTGAAGTTAACTTGACCCCTTACTCATATGTCAAATTTGAACCGTTAATTTTTCTCCGATTTTGAGATTACAATATGGTTGAAGTACCCATAACCACCAACATAAGAAAACTCGCCCATTTGTAGCTTGTCTATTTATAGTGGGTAATTTTTTTTGGGTGGCAAGATAGTTTTTAGGAAGGTTTGTAATTTTTTTATATTTTTTTGTAAAACACATGAATTAATACGAATTTTCAAACAGTAAAGTACTGCATGACCCGTAATCAACCTATAGGATATGCAAAAACCACCTTAGGTGGTACAAATTTCCATTCATGATTCGACCCAAAACCACCAGCTTTTGTATTGTTTTGATTGGTCTGTTTGAATTGAGTGTTCTGACAATGCTAGTTCAGGCTAGGTGCGGTTATGGGGAGATCTATATGTTGATATTGGGGGTGCTGGTGGTTTTAGGTACTTCTACCTTAGTCAAAGTTGGCTGACTTTTTTCCCTGCGGAAATCCCCAAAAAGCCATTTCAGCTTTCTTGGATCTTTAGGGGTTAATATCAAATCTTGGATTCTTTGTGAGACGAGACGGGTGTCGAAACCAAAACTTGGTGTTTTTTCCAAAGAAAGTGTTTAATATTCCAGCTGAATATCCCTTTGCATGATGATGAGATACCGCGTAACCATGGCATTTCATATCTGAACACCATAATGCCCCAAGGCAAGGCAAGCCATCCCATTATTTTTATGGTATTCTCTTTTACTGAAATGAATCTCAACCATGCATGCATGAGTAGCATACCATAATTTGGGGGCATGGAATTGTTCACACTTGGCATCAAGTTGTGCGCACTTTTGGCGGTATGACTTATTTGGTCACAAGAATTTACATTTTGACTTCGAAGAAATAACCGAGTAATTGTGCGTATCTAGAGTGTGTTGGAAAATCGTTAGGCCATGTGAATCTTGAAGTCGAGCGTCAAGTGTTCAATTTTTTTGTCGATTCTAATGGAAATAGTTGGTGTCGTGGAAGTCGTAGAGCTTTGTAAATGTGATTATAAATGTGTTCATCATAATTGTACCTATGGACCTTTGTCCTGTGGGCACTAGCTCATTGTCAAGACAAAAAGACACTCTATTCATGTTGGCCTCAAAAGAGGACAAGAGTTTATATCTTATCTAATCATTATAATGTTGAGACCCGAGAATGACATGGTTTAGGGTTTCCTGGACTATGGTTTTAGTAGAATTCTAAGATTGGTACTATGCATAATTATTATAAAAAGGTGAGGAACACACTCTATGATTTCATGGGCCTAGAGTCGTCCTTTTTTAAATAAAACTCTATTTTGATAGATATCATTCTAAGAATCTATTGATTTCAAGGATTCTGTTTGTAGTCATTGTTATCATTTTTACTCCTAAATGCCTTGAGGTGTAGGAAGTTTCAACTTTCTTTGAGACTAAGCAAGTCAATAAAATATTTTTTAGATTTTACATGAGACAATCTAAAAATTTGTTAGCATAATTAGGATATTGTCAAGTATTAGAATGAGGAGTTTCAGAAAATATTGAGAGATCTAAGAGTTTAAGTGAAACTAGCAGTAGATATTAAATGGATAACTAACCTTGAGCAAGCATTAGGACTCCAGACAGAGTTGGAAGCACAACCACTCTTGAAAGTATGTTGTACTATAGAGTTACTTACTAACTTTTTAATCATTGTAGAATGATTTAAATGATTTTTTAGGCTTGTAATAGGCAAAAACATATAAAAATTCAACACATTATTTTACAAGATAGAATATATAATAATATATTGGGCAAGTTTGAAATAAAATGCATTGTAGAGGGATCCTTCATTCAACTCTTACTATAGAGACAATATTATTTTTTATTGGGAATATTGGGGATTAAGTAAGGGAAGTGTATGAAACCCCTCTTGGCCTTGAAATATTTTAATATTGGGCACTTTAAGTTGTTGCCTACCTCATACTATTCTTGAAATTTGATAAATTGGTTTAGAATCTAACCTTCGAGTTGCCCATCATTAAAATCTTGCCTTACTTGTGTTTGATTGCTTGTAAAAAATAGTTAAAGTACCCAAATCAAGTTTTTAGATTGCATATTAAAATAAATTCACCAAATTTATAGACAACATGCAAAAAATTGTCTTAATTTGACACTGAGAACCCTTCAAAACTCACAATGAACCCATGATAGTTTGGACTTTAGGGGTTGATATATTAACGTTCTCCTACTATTGGAATTTTTAATTAAATTCTTTAAGCATTCTCTGTTGATGTCAACCCTCTAATAATATGATGATCCTACAAAACAACTTTCCTCCTAGGCTAGTTCTCTACCTTGCTCAAGTATGTAATTCTCTCTCAATTGATTGATACATTAATTGGTTGAAAACATAAAAATCTAATGATCCTACTCAAAATTATTATACCGATAGGTTGGTTGAGAATCATTTCATTTCAAAGATAGATGCTAGTTTTGTGGAAAATTGTTTCTCCAAGATGTAATTGCTTTATGTGGTGAAGGATAGAATATGAAAGAATATTCTAGATTTGACAATTACTTAAACTAATCTTTGGATTTTGAATCATTGTTGAAACTAATGATAGGCCATAGAATCTACCACAAGACCTCATTTCTGCTTTCTACAACCATTATTCATCTACCAAAAAGAATTTGGTATACTATCTTATACAATTATTACGATTAAGATATGTGATGGAAATGGATAATTGATGTTGTAAGTTTTCTTGTTGGAACCCAAAATAAGTTTAACCATAACAGGGTATCAACCTTCAAATTTATCTAAAATGAGCAAGTTACTCTGTGAATTTTCACGGTTTTTAGAGATGATCTATAAAATTGTATGATCTTGTACCAAGATCGAAAGCTCAACCAAGAGTTCCAAATTTTTGCACCACATAAATTACAAGATCCATGTGTTTGATGAAAAAACTATTTAGGCATTGCATTTCTAGCAAGCATTACAATCACATACTATGCCCAAATTGCACCTTCTTTTCAAAGTGCATCAGTAAATATGGTCAATTACCACTCCACAAAGTCTTATAATCATTGAAGTCATACAGAAACATTGGTGTGGCTTGTAGGCACGAGAGTTACTGTGGAAATAAAAAAGAAAAATGAATGCCAGGAGTAGAGTAATGTCAACCAATCGGATTAAACCTTAGAATGAAGCCTCATTCTAAAGGTTTTATCTAATTGGTGTTTGCAAAGTGCCCAAGAAAAGTATCTCGGCATGTTTGTGACTTTGTGTTTGCAGGTTAATAGAATTAAAATTGCGACCAAGGCCAAATGCATATAATAAATTGCATATGTAACTAGACTCATAAACATTTCAAAATTTATATTTCTCATAAATTAGCTATATATAGCCTACTAATGCCTTTCAAATTTTGAGTTAGCAGCAATATTCTATATTGGGCGTTTAGGAATTAAGAAAGTGGATACTCTTCAGCACTTTCGAATGTCCTCAGATACAAACATGGCCCTTCCTAGACCAACCTTATAGTTCTTATTCATATTCATATTCATATTCATACAAGCTCCATAGTTTTTATGTTGTTTGCTCAAATGTCCACATTACATTCTAATTTCATAGACACTATTTATTAACAAACTCATCAACACTTGATCGATGATACATAAAAGACAAGAGATGCAATTCGTGTGTACCAAGCCAAAACCAAACAAATGTTCAATAGTTCCACGTTTGTTTTCAAGAGTTCGTTGAGAAAAAACCAAAATATTTGAGGACCAAGTAAATAACCTTCATGATGAAGAAGAAGAAAAAAAAAAAATTAAAAAAAAAAAAAAAAAAAAAAAAAAAATAAATCAAAATGTGGTTGTTTGAGATATCGGACTACAAACAAACAAACCAAAATTATAAAAATAAAAATACTTCAGGTCAAGTAAACAAGTGAAAATCCAATCTTTCTCTTAAAATTTGCATGTCTTTACAAATTGAAAATCCAATTATTTTTTTCAAGTAGACTACTTGTTTGAAAACACTGCAGGAATAGAAATAAATATAAGAACACCAGACTCTTGTGGGGTTATCGTGAATAAAATGCCCGTTTGACCTACTCTCCATGATATGCCCGCAAACAATGAAGGAAACCGAGGGGCCAAGTGAACAAAGGGATACCTCTAAACTCCATTATTGATAAAAGACCATTGCAGACATTTTCAGCTAAAGAGGCTCCCCAGTGTGAAAGCACGGGACTGGAAATTTGGGATATACAGCCTTCGTGGTTTGACCCACAAGGGCTCAAAAAAACCCCCAACCAGTGTGAACGCGTCCAGAATGCCACGTAGTCTAAGTCTGCGCTGACCTGGCTCCGAAATAATTGGGAAATTTGGGTTTAAATATTATTTATTTGGGGGTCCCTCAGAAGTTAGTTAAACCATGCAAATGTCCCTGACCCTACAAAATTCTTATTCAATCCTAAATCGGAAGAATAATACTCCCTCCGTCCATTTTTATTTCCCCTAGAGGCAATGTTTATTAATACGTCAAGAGGCAAAATATACCCATCGTCAAAGCCTCCTTGGGTGAGGGCACTACACTAAATTTGATAATTAGTGTTAGATTATTATAAGATTTGAAAATGCTATAAGTTTTTACTTTTAAAAAAATTAAATTACCAAGAGCATTGATTCTGATACTATATAAGGACCCCCATCTTGGTCAATTTAGTGGGTAAAATTATTGAACAACAGTAAAAACTTATAACATGTTTATGTAAATTAGTGTATCTAACACTAATTATCAAATTTAGTGTAGAGAAGTGTAGAATATTACTCCCTCCGTCTCGGAAAAACACCTTGATTTGCTAAAAATTGTTAATTTTTCTGATGGTTTAAATTACTCATTGATATATTAGTTGAATATGGTTTGGATGGTCTAGGTTACTCAAGAATATCAAATTTTGTGAGATGGGTGTTTGAACAAAATCATGGTGTATTTCGAGAGGGAGGGAGTGTTAGATTATTATGAGATTTGAAAATACTATATGAGTTTTTACTTTTGACAAAGAATAACCACCAGAAGTATTGATTCCAACACTATGTAAGAATCCCCATCTTAGCCAGTGTAGTGGGTAAAAAAACGGGTTAACAATAAAAAATCATAACATGTTTATATAAATTAGTGTATCTAACACTAATTTACCTCTTTAGTGTATTGTGGTACATGTATGTATTCCTCTTAAATGATGAATACATTAATTATTAAAAATGAAAAGAAAAAGACCTTCTGCTGCTAGTTGATGAATCTAGCGTGTAATATTTTCAATATAAGTTACCTAAAATATAGTCAACATTTTTCTTTTCTGAATTTTTAAATCAGTTACGAATGATCCATTGATTTGTCAAGGAAGAAATACTTATGTGGAAGAAGTTGTCAACTCTTGTGAGTAATTAAAATAGTCATTGTGAGAGTAGAATTCTATACATGTCTACTCCAATTCAATGGTCTTATATTGTAAGGACAACAAATATTCAAACCCATTAGTAACACAATAATCATTACTGCAAAACTTGTTGATAGAGAAATACAAACTCCTTTCCTTATGGATACTTAATATTCCTAAGTACTAAATCACACAAGAATGGAAAAACAAACAAGAATCTTTCTGAAGTAGGTAAAGTGCATGCAGGCAAGGCGTTTCACACCCTACTTTAGCCCACTTTAAGCACATGTTTTTGGTGGTAACTTTGAGTAACATACCAGTAGTTTGAGTCTCTAGAGGTCAACATCGCAAAAAAGTGACTCCACACTCAAAATCATATAGTTGTTGCTCCCAAGGCATCTTCTTTACCAGCTTCATAGTAACTTGAACCTTCTCACGAAAGTTATAGAATCAGTCAAACCACTCCTTTTGCAAATTTGTTTTGATTTGATTTTAGAATTCAAAAACAAAAACTCCTCTCTTCAGACAGTTTAGTAGTTCATTTAAAGATTTAAATAATCTTCCAATTTCAACACGTCAAAGCTCCCCAGTCAAACTCAACAGTGGAATTTTAAAAACAGTTCTCGGATACCGACACTCTCTCGGGAACCGCCTCGTGAGACCCGGAAAGTGCAAATATCAGGAAGTTGGTAATTATGGTAGGGCCCCTGCCGACCAGTGCGTGTTCTCGACAACCCACAATTTGCATCACATGCTCCAAACTCCCCCCCCTCCCCAAGAAACTGAAAACGTGCCTTATTCCTCCTTTCAAATACTAGATCTATGAATACAAACTCTAATTTTCAAACTACTACAAAAAATCCAATCGAACAAGAAGAAACTAGCTACTGTCATCACGGACCTCGGGACTCCCGCTCGCTCAAACTGACTGACACTCCTCATAACTAGCTTGTCTCTCACTTCACACACACACACTCTCAGCTTGTCTCTCACTTTAGTCGGTTCCACACACAGACTCTTCCGATCAATCAATTGAAAAGCTAGACTGTGTGTTCTCTCTCTCGACTGTCAAAACTCCGCCTCTGCGGCTAGCTTCGATCGAATCAATCAATTAGTCGACAAGAGGTTGATTGAATCGATCAGTTTGAAGAGAGAGAGAGAGAGAGAGAGAGAGAGAGAGAGAGAGAGAGAGAGAGAGAGAGAGAGAGAGTCTCGGCTAGCTTCGATCGGATCGATCAATCAGTCGACAAGAAGGTTGATTGAATCGATCAGTTTGAAAAGAGAGAGAGAGTCTCGTTATTGCATGATCGAGACTTGGATTACTTGAATAAGCTAGCCGATTCACTTCACAAGACTCGTGAATGGTGCTAGCGTTCATGAATTCCAGTCTGTGCACAGTGCACTTGTCCAAGTTTAATTCTTCCAACGGTGCGTGAGTACTAGATAGTGCGTGGATCATCGCAGATCATTCTTGGCAATGTAGATTTGCATCCCGTCTGTCTTTAAGTTAAGTACTAGTAAGGATCGATCAGGTGACCGAAACGAAGCGGAATTGTTGAGTCTGATCACAACAAGTAATCTTGAATCCACAAAACCTTGATCGAAGCTAGAAAATGAGTTTCAGCAGCAATCCAGGGTCGTCTTCTTCAGGTGATCACCCAGTGCAAGCGGAGCTTCAGTCATTGCTGCAGCAGCTGGGTTGGTCTTACGTAGTTCTCTGGACTTTCAACCCCCACTTAAGGTTAAATTTCCTCCCTGGCTTCAACAATTCATGAATTCGAGGTTTGTACGAGTCATGAATTAGAGATTTGGCTTCAAACAAAGCCCTCCATAGATTTGAAAGGTTTTGAAAGAGTCCATGAACTAGGAATTCGGCTTCCGATTTGGGAGGTTTCAGAATTCTAGGACCAGAATGTCGGCTTAAGGTTTAGGTAGGGTTTTGAGAGGTCTACGAGATTCATGGATTAGAAATTCGGCTTTGTGAGATTTAAACGATTTTGGTTGATCTGTTTCAGGAGCCTGGAGTGGACAGGGGGTCATTTGCAGGGAACACAGACTCGCCAAGAGATTTGGAAACAGCAGTTTTTCAACTTCACATACAAGGCTTGCTTCTTCACTCCTGGCCAAGGGTAAGTATGCTCTGTCAATATCTCTCTGCAGCCTGGAATTCCATTGTACCGACATATTTCATTATATTAAGAATGCAAAAAACGCGATACAGCTGCTATTTTGAGTGTTGTGCACTCTTTCTCTAAGTTTCAGGGTTTAGGGTTTAAGACCATAAGTGAGTGATACTTGCGCCATTGTTAAGCACTTAAAGTATCTGGAAGACTAGCCAACAGTAAAGTGGCAAAATTCATCAGAGTCTGTCATTTTTAAAAGTGTGAGGTTTTAGATCGAAATGAATATCCTTGCTAAGAGGAGGCTGTTGATACCGACAAATCTGTCATCTTCTTAGTACAATTGAATGTTTTGTTTTCTTGGACTTTTGACATTAGATAGCCTTTCACGTTGCGTTATCTTAAAAGACATTGGTGGTTTCTCGAGTGGAATTTCTAGTTTGACTCTCAAGTTATAAGTTTCGAGAATTTTCTCTTGGAACGCAGGTTTCTTGAGCGGATTTCGACCTTAAATGTCGGCAAGGTGAAATTTTGGATTGTCCCGATTTTCTAAAATTCCATCGTTTTTGGCAGATCTGTAGGCATGGCATATGCAGAACGGAGGAACATGTGGATGAATGGGCCGTCAGTGTACAGCTTTGCAGGATCTGAGCAGGAAGTTCAATTCTTCCAGCAAGCCAGAATTCAGGTAAAAATGATAATCACCAAATTCTGTTACTTGAATTTTCCACACAAACTGCCTAAGTAGCCAAATACGGATTCAGCTTCTTGCATGGTCAATTGGGATTACCTTCGATTAAACACCTGAAGGAGAAGCTCTACAGTTCTACAGTGACATCCAGGCGGCCATATCTGAAATCCATGAACAGAGTTCTTCCGAATTAGATCCTACGGGAATCCAACCGTAGGATCTTCTTTAGAACTGTCTAACGATTTTTGTCAAGTTTCTCCGCACGGATCATGTCCAAGTTTCAGTATTTGCAAAAACAGAATATTTTTGTGACCAGTCGATTTTGGCTTTAAGGGGTTAATGATTCATCGTCCCTACAGACTGCGGTTTACATTCCATCGGAAAAGTGCGTGCTGGAGGTTGGTACCACTGAAAATGTAAGCACAGTCCTCATCTTTTCATTGTCGAACTTATTCGTTTCCAGGAATCTTAGTCTTTGATCTAGTAAGATGTAGTGCTCGGAAATCTTTGAAGAATATCCTCGCTTCAGCAAGATTTCTTGCTTCTTGGTTGATACCCATGTAAAAATAGCCGAAATCTCTAAAAATCAAACCAGTAGGTGATTGGCAATCTCATTCCAGATTCAGAACTAGCTGGTGACAGAATCCTCCTGATCTAAGTAAGCTATTATTGAAACTCTAAACAAAAATGATCATACTGAGAATGTTGTGTGTGTAATCGATCGCAGGTGGCCGAGGACGTCGATCTGATGAGCAGTATCGCCGGATTCATGGAGAATAGCATCTTGCCACTGCTGGGCCATACAGTTTCTCAACTATCTCATGTTCCGGTACTGAGAGGCCCCATGCGACCCCACAGCTCTGATCAGATACCAAGAAGGTACCAAGTCTCTTAAACCACCCAGATGAGATGGTAAACCGTGCTGTTTTTCGGACGAATTGATTTAACCCGGCCATGATTTGGTGTGTGCGGGGAAATTACAGGATTTCGAGCACCGACACATTCTTGCAAGAACTGGAAGAGGATGAAAGCGTGGAAGAGATGAGGAGTAAGTTTTCCTCCGTCAAAACAACACAAGCATTCGCCGGTCCATCCCATTCCGGCACCACGTCCTCCAGTTTGAGCAGCTTCGAGGAGAGTTCTGTCAAGAAGAACTCGCCGCCCGAGCAGATCGTGTCCCTCATGCAATTATTCTCTATGCCAAGCTCTTCCGCACAAAGGTACGAACTACTATCACTTACATTGTTTTGTCTCATCAGGCAAAATTCCTGTTCATTTGTCAGACACAATTTAGATGTGATGTACATTTGATACATTGAAGACGTCTTGGATGTACATTGAAGACGTCTAAATTGTGTCTGACACTAGGAATTTTGTCAGGTAAGACAACCCTGACTAGTTTAAGTATGATTGTCTTATAGAACTGCCCATTGTGATTACAAATAGTATAAAAGAACAACTTATAACTTAGAACAGTACAAAAGAAAATCATGCACAACATGTGTGGTTTTCTAGCAAGATTTTGGTGGGATTTGCAACGTTTGGGTTATTGTCTCTTACAATTGTTGTGGGGCTTATATATTGATACACAACATTTTTCACCTTGAATTAATCTACGATTTCTGTTGCTTAAGTCCAAAGACTTTGGTATTCCCACTTCCTCTTTGTAGTAATGTTCACTAGATTTGATAAATTGGAAACTGATTGTTCACTTTAGGCTGCCATTTGCAATCAGTGTCCCTTGTCTTTTCTTCAAGTCACCAATTGCACCATGTCCTGACAATAGATTGTTACACTTGCAAGAAAGTTTGCATGCTCTCACATTTAGTGTTCTGACAATTGTGATCCTGGAATTTTTATAATCCTAGATTTTTATTTTTAATTTTTATTCTTTTATGAATTGTGTTGTTTGCAGGGAGACACCCAGGCATAGTCCTGAGCTTCCCATGGAGGACATAAGCACGAGCCATGGCATGGGAATGCAAGAATTTGCACACATGGTGGACGAGCAGGAGCCATGGCCGTACATGGACATGCCAATGCCATTGGAAGGTGCCTTCCGGGAATGGCGACCTACCGGCCCGGCCGTGATGCGGGTGTCCGAGGGAATGGCCATGAACCACGACCTCATGCGTCGCTGCTTCGATTTCTTGGGACGAATTCCCGTTCTGTCGGGGCCACCGGGTGCTCACCATCATAGTCCTCCCCGCGCTCAAAACTTTGACCTGCCTGGTCCCCGCTCGTCGCCTTCCAGTTCCAGCCCCGAGCAAGTCCCAGACCGTGACCAGGTACCTCAAGTACTTCACACAGTATTGTCTTATCAGACAACATTCCTATTCATTTCTCACAGACAATTTAGATGAGACGTACATTTGATACATCGAAAGATGTCTTAGATGTACATCTCATTTAATTTTGGCTGACAAATGAATAGGAATTTTGTCTGAGAAAAGACAACCCTGACTTCACATGCATGTTATAAGGTTGTTGTTAGTAGGGTGCCAGCGTAAGATGAGTGTTCAATGTTTCATGACAAAAAAGAGGTTTTGGATTTTCATACAGTAATTCTAAGAAGAGTTTGTAAAGGATTAGTGTTGTCATGCAAGTTGTGAAAATGTCAATTGAAGTTTGTTTAGTTCAGTGTGAAGAAAAGGTTTCTGGAGTGGTAGAGAAAGAGGCATACAAGATTCATTAACTCAAATTCTACTTAGGCTAAAGAGTGAAGACACTTCATTAGTTTGTACTATGTACTTTACGCAAAAACTTGTTACCAATGTGTGGTTGTGTCTCTTTTATAGAAATTCTTAGAGGTAGAAGAGTTTTGGTGGTAGTGAGGTTGTTAGTCTTTGTGATAATCAACTCTTTGTGATACACACTAAATTGTGTGTACATATAACCAATTAGACTCAAGTACATAAATTGAAGCCTAATGCCGTTACTAAAACAAGTTTCAATGTACTTCAATCATTATTTAATTAGAAGCTGAAAGGTAGGATAAACACAATGTAGCTATAAGAGCATAATATAATCATTGATTATGAAGTTTTGAAAGTTTAGATCAATCATTGTTTATCGATTATAGAAAACTAACTAAGGTTAAAACTCATTATGGCGTGGATTTTTTTCATTTTGTGCAGGCAAGGCCATCACGTACACGAAAACCTAATGACAAGAGAACAATTGGCCCTCAAAGGGTAGAAAATGTTGAAGCTGCCAAACTAATCCACACGAAGAAAGAGCGAGAGCGTCGGTTGATACAAAAAGAGAATTTTGCAAAGTTGAGGCGTATAGTGCCCATCATCTCCAAGGTAATTTTTTTTTTTTTTTTTAAACATTAAAATTAATAAATCCAAACCTTTTTTGTAAAGATAAAATTAATCCTCTATATCTACTATGTTATCAAGCTACATAACATGCTTGTGTTGTACAGTAGATATAGAGGATTGATTTTATCTTTACTATTGTTGTCATATCTTCTTCAGTCAAATTGTTACGACATTAATTGACACTTAGAAATCCACACCTTATTTAACAAATTCAAAATTTTAATCTTATCATCTTTGTTAAACTTATTAAATAGTCTTATCTCATCTTTGTTAATCTTATCAAGATAGTGTTATCTCATGTTTGTAAATCCTATCAAATAGTCTTATAGTCTTCACATGTCAGCTAACATCATTTCTGGCGATCAAAACAACAAGAATAGGTCAAATGAACACTGTGCTTACATCATTTTTTGTGATTAAAACATCAAGAATAGGTCAAATGAACACTCCATTCACACCAGCCTGCAGAAAGAGTCCTAAACAACTAAACTATTCATAATTATGTTGTAAATTGCATGATTAGAATGACAAAGCCTCAATTTTGAGCGACGCCATCATCTACCTCAACGTCCTCCACGGGCAAATTCAAAAGCTGGAAGGAGACATGGCCGACCTGGAGAGCCACCACGAGAGATTGAAATCGTCGCACCAGGAGCTTCAGGATCGAAACAAGCAGCTGGAAGACATTGTCAAGGGAGCCGGTCTTGACCTTCCCCCCACCTAAATAATTCCGCATTGATAGCTACCAGTATATATATATACATGTATATTTAATTGGTTTAATGGCAATCAGATCTACTGCTGCTGCTTGCAAGGACTGGGTGTGTGTTGAATCACCTGCCTGCCTTGTTTGACCAGACGATTCTGTATTGAGTACACTTAGTTCGCAACAACCAAAAAAGAAAGAAAATGAAAAATTGATTCTTAGTATGTAGTGTTAGTATATTTATACATTGATGACTGCTGTGAGTATGTATCACGATATTGTGATCTGTTTCCATGTATTAGAGGAAGATTGAATCGAAATAAAGTAGACTCCGTTTTCTTGTAGATTGCGGAGGCTCTGGTAAGAAGGTTTAAATTGCTTCCTGTCGTAAAGTCGGATTGATGTTAGATGATTGCATGAGACAGGCGTTGATGATTGATGTGAGGTGAATTTACTATCAGAGTTTAGAGAGAAGTCAAATCCTGTTGATATTAGTCTATTTTCAGGCGTATTAAGGTTGCTCCCATGGAGCTGAGTGTGCGGATGGCACCCAGTTGTTTCTGTCACTTCTGTTAATCACCCCGAAAAGGGCTTCACGAGTCAAAGTGGTCAGTGACATGCACTGTTTTTTTGACGTGCATTGCGCTGTGCGCATCAAAAAAGCATTGCATGTTCCGCCTAACTTGGACTGATTCTGAGCATCATAGGTTCCGTCACACTTGGAGTGCTTCTGACATGAACTGCGTTACAGTGCAGTGGATGCTTCGTTCCGGTCATCACTTCGCCGGTTGTATACGTTGATGTCAGTGTGATGTAAGATGACTGGAAACTTTTGTACCGGCCTTGTGTTCTCAGAGTAGTTGAACAGTACGTCGTTGAAAGAATCGTTGTTACTGAACGATTAGTACATCTCAGAACAGGTGCGATTTCATGCTTGGACTCCTCGAAGCACACACTAAGGTCCGTGATCAATTGTAGCACATCTCAAATCATGCCACTTGAATAAATTAGCTTCCGTTACAGTGAGGTTCAAATCAATACCAGATGAATCTTCAAGTTTACATACAATACCAAATGCACAGTCGCGGAAGCATTGGGTTCCTCTGGACCCTGCCTAAAGAAAATTCATGATTCTATCAGATAGGAAACAGGAGCGTTACAAAAGTGCCTAAGACTTAGGAATATGAAATACTTAAACCCGAGATCGCGTACCTACCGATCTGTCAATTTCAAGGCCGCTCCGCCACAAAATGCGTCCACTCCAATCATACAGACGTTGGAGTGCATTCCGAAGCTGTACACCACCCTCTACTGGCATCGAGGCTCCAAGCAAAGGATTGTGTACAGCTTTGGAATGGTCTCCACCATCCATACGCAGCGACAACCCGCTACTACAACCACCCATCATGTGGACACTGGAGTACAAGCCAAAGCCGTATACGAGTCATACATCGAGGTGCAAGAAGAAAGACCGTATACAGCTTTGGAATGAACACCAGTGCCCACACGGACAAAACCGAACCGACCCAGCAAGCATGAGGCAGTCAACGCAACGCCCACAATGCAAGAAAGTGGTGAAGAGGAACGAAGAGAATGAGAATGGAGTGCATTGTGCGTGGTTTAATAAGGCGCTGAGCGCCAAACCCTAACCCTAAAACAGCACGGAAGGAGGCTGGGGTTGACTTAGTGAGCTTGGACAGTGTCAGTGGAGGAAGGACAGTGGGAAGGTGAAGTGGAGCCTTCCTTTTTTCTTGGGATGCCGGCGTGATTTTAGCTTCCCTTTGACCGGCTTGCCATTTGATGATCTTTATTATATGTTATTTTTAACCAAGTGATGTATTAATCAATTGAGAGAAATACATTTGTTAATTCTTATTTTTGTTGAAACAATCAATGTGGTTTGTTGACTTTGGTGATGAATTCACCTTGCGAATTTCATTTTCTGTTCATGCTATAATCATATAGCTTCCAAAGTAGACTAAAAGTTACTTTCTTGACATATTTCATGAACTATATATTTTTGCTCTCTAGAAGTTTGTAGATTGGAGGATGATGCATAACTCTCAAATTATTTGTATATAGTTGAAGGTTCACTACTATAGTAGAAAAGTATGGTATTGACCGAACCAGTCGATCCACTAGACAGATGGCTATAGGTGGGAGCAAAGCAAAGTGACGGCACGAGGCGTCGCATGAAGCATAGGAGGACAAAGGAGGCACATTTGAGGGCGGCTGGATGAACCATCCGCTAGCTTCATCACTTGAGGCTTGCCAACCTCAACAATTGGCCTATTACAATCTTTTTGCAGCTCGTTGGGTACCCATCTTCACTTACATCCTAGAGAATGGGTGCCACTAGTTTCATGTCGATTAGGCATTTAGTCTAGTATGTATGAGGTTTCTCTTAGAAATTTTTCATTAAAAAATAAGATATCCCTTCGCCAAGTAGCCTTGCTACTTTGGTATATGATTGTATTTCTCTCAATTGATTAATACATTGATTGGTTTTAACAAAAATAAAATAAAAATGGAAGTGTAGTGTTACCACAAGTATGGTGGGGTCTTGAATCACAATGTATGGGTACCTTAAATACCTCTGGGAGAATATCATGTCATGTATTTTCAAGGTACTACTAATTGGGTATGAATTAGCATAGTGTCCACTCCGAGAGAGGTTAGTAGTCACAATATTGCTGTAATGACATCCAAGGATAGGTCAAAATGATTTGACCACATCTACCTCAAAATAGCTTCAAAGCTCTCCTTATTTTAATATTTTCACAAGGGTCTCCACTAATGTATTCACCAAGAAGGTCTTGTTCCACTAAGTTTGTGAAAGTCATGGTTTCTCCACTCCGCTACACTAAATAGGTAGATTAGTGTTAGATACACTAATTTACATAAGCAAGCTGTAAGTTTTTACTGTTAGTCAATATTTTTACCCTCTGCAATGGTCAAGATGGGGATCCTTACATAGTATTGGAATCAATACTCTTGGTAAATTTTTTGTACCAAAAGTAAAAACTTGTAGCATTTTCAAATCTTACAAAAATCTAACACTAATCTACCTATTTAGTGTAGTGTTTAAAGGACTTTTGAAATTATATGTAGTTTTTAACGATTGGGGTCTCAAGTGTGAAAAGAGCAATCTCATTGTTCATCTTTTCTTTAGGATTTGGTGAGAAAGGTTACTTTTGAACCTATTTAATAACAACAAATTTTAGATTGATGACATGGGTTGGAAAATATCCAAAATGTTCGTTTTGTAACCGATTAATGTAGTATATGAATATGCTTAAAAAGTCTCACCATCATTCTTGGCAAATATAGGGACAATCATGGTCCCCAGCTTTTTGCTCCTCTTTTGCTACTTTTATAACCAACTAAATGATTCAATTTCTTTCCAATGGTTGGGAAGTTGTTGGGGAAAAAATGATACACTACGTCAACCCAAAATATCCAAAATGCAAAGATTTGATTGAGTTGTAAAGGCCCCTCCAACAACCCAAGAACAATTCTTAGTACAAGTACTTTAAGTTTGCGAATGCACGAGCTTACGTGTAGCGGAAGGCTCTTGTTTTATAATTGTGCAACCATGCCGAACTTTGTCTAAGAACTTCAAATCCATTGAATCCATAGTAAGGGCTGCTTTACATGTGGGGCCAAGCCATTGATGGGGCCAATTCATAACTCATGATCTAGAGCCCAATGCTTGATTTCAATACAAAATTCATTATTTCACTAAAGATTTTTTTAGTGTGAACAAATTAAAAGCATGGAATGTAGCTAATAATACGAATTAGCACCATGGTCTTGTTTTTTCCTTCTACAAATCAGCCATGGCAAGGGCTTTACACACAGGAAAATTGGCCCACACTTCATTAATTGTTTTATGTGTTCTCCTAGTGGCTATGGAGCCAATTGGGCTGAAAATGTGAGTGAATTGACTTAGAGATTTGTTGGCCTTGACTTCCCATGTAAAGCGTCCCTTATTGCAAGAGACTTGGCCGCAATTTATGGAACATTCCCGGTTAATAATGAAAATAATGGGGAGTGACTCATCTGATCAGCTAATAAAACATTTGTGTTCATATATAGAAAGTCCAGAATCTTCGGAGCTGACTTCCATTCCTGAGATTCTTTTGCTATATTTCACCAAAAACCACACAAGCTGTCAATTTTGGGTACATTATGTAACAAAAATAAAATTTAAAAGTTTAAAATAAAATTTAAAATAAATAAATTGTAGGGTCTTGAATTTCATTTCATGGAAATGTATGGAAAGATCTTGTTTGATTTGACCATATAGATTATAAGATATGAGTCAAGTAAGTATCTATGCAAGGGTCTACTCCTTGACAGGGGTGAAGTAACTCTTGTGTTCTTGCATATAATAGGAGGTCATGGAGTATAGAAATAGGGGTGAGATTGGTGCTTTATTCACGTTGGCCTTTGAAGGGCTACATTCTTTTTTATGCTTTTGATGTATCCTTGTGAAGATCTTTAGCTGATTATGATCACTCTTTGTTGAAAATCTTTGCATGTGTTGGTTTAAGTAAATATGATAGATTGATAATTATATTAGGCACTCCCATACAAGATTTTTGAAATATTAGGCACTCCCATACAAGATTTTTGAATTATCGCACGAATGAGTCAGATTTGGCACAAATTGCTTATATCAAAGAAAAAGTGGAATTGTGAATTATGTAGAATAACACCCTAGAGTAAGAGAATGTATATATAATTCATTACATACTAGCTAATTTTTTACTTAATAAAGTTGTATTCCTATTTTTATTTAACTAGTATTTTTGTATAGCACATGGAAGAATAACATCCTTTCCATAAAGAGGAGAAAAGAAATATTTCAAAGATCTAATCGCTCTAAGGTTTTGATGAAGAAATGGCTTCTAAAATCATTCGATATATAGTATAATTTGTATTGGGCACTGATGCTAGAATGGGCCTTTTCTATTTTAGTGCTTTAGTACTATATCCATTTGAAGTCAACATAGTTCACTTTCTTAGATCTTCCCTTTCTTCCCAGAATTGCAAACAATGTCTATAACTTTTACACCAAATGTACGTGCTAAGTAGAATTTGGACCAACATGAAGCTTGCATAGTTCTTCGCCTACCAAATCGTTTTAAAAAATCAAGATAAAATAGGAGATTGTACAAAATTGCTAAAAATATCCCAAGGATGTTCAAAGGTTGAATATTGGATGAGAGTCATCGATTTTTTTTTTTTTTTTTTTTCGTAAATGGAGTGTGGCGTGACTGGCTCCACCCCAACCGCCCATCTCAGACGAAGTGGCGAAAAACAGTAAATTCTAAGTAACTCTCCTGGCTCCCCAACGTAAAATGCTTATGCGGTGGTGGCGGTTTCTTTTGTACTTGGATAAGATGAACAGTGAACACATTTGGCTCCTTCCACGGTCGTCCACAAGCGCATGTGGCGAAGTTCATTGTTTTTGGTCACTCTTGTGGCAATCTTCACTGTTTCTAGTCACTCATGTGGCGAGTAATTTATTTTTTTTGTTTTTGTTTAAATCATGCATAAGCATCATTTACATTTGCAAGGTTTGAAGAAGGGATGATGATGTACAAACGATGATGTGCAGAGTTAATGCCAAATAAGAGGTTTTCTAATGCCAAGAGATTAGATAACAATTTCTTAGCATTGTGCAAACATTTGCATTTGCTTGTTCAATCCACTCAAGCAAATGAGACCCTTATTGCCATGACATTTGAAATGCACAAACACATTCAAAATTGAGCTAACACACATGAGCTTGATAAAGAACACATCCAAACACATTCAACTGATGAACTAAGGGTTGAATGTGTACCTGTAGCTTTGTGTCGAGAGTGGAATGGTTAGCCTTCATCACCGTACCTCTATGCAAACATAAACATACAAAGAGTATTGGCCGGAGAACTTGAACCTCGGCCAAGTAGGCCCTGCCCAATTGCAGCACCCAATCCCACCACCCCACTCCAGTTAGAAACTGACTATTTACTCCATGAATAGAAAACGTGCTATTATAATCGAAACAAAGGAAAACTCTTACTTGTATGCCAATCGTTTCCGGGCGTCACCACAGTGTATTATGGCTGCAGCATATGGGAAGCTTTCGAGATTCCACCACGGTTGTCCAAAAATTTTGACACAAGTGTCCAGGTGGCCGCCAAGTCGATTACGGACTTAGATTGCATGTAGGCCAATGTTGAAAATGTGCGCTCATCCTCAACACTTCCAAGCACCGAAGTGATAGCTATTTAGCTGAGTTTAATAAACTCTGAGAGATGAGAGAGCATCAATCCATTCTGTCCAATTTTCTCCCAAAGTTTAGAGATCGGGTTTTGGTCCTTCGGTTCAACCATGGCGGAGGCACAATTTGATTTCATAGTCAGTGTAAAGAGGCTTGTTTGAAGTCCCAGCAGTCGGACATCCAACATTGGCTCGAGATCCACCGTAGCAGACTCACCCACGACCCCAACACTCACAACCCGAGGCATGCAGTATTGGCAGCGCAAGGTCTTCATATGCAAAAGGAAAAACTCATCTGCATTTGCTTGACACCAAATTTGTGGAAAAACAATTTAGATAGCGTTCATGAGATCCAAATTTAAGAAAAAGCCTATCAACCTCAGCAATCAACATTTTTGTCGCATCCTTGCACTGTCCCTTCACGGAGGAGACAACCTCCTCGAAATCGCTCCTATTCATCGATTGCTTGGCACGTGAAATAGAACAGAGTTTGTGGGCAGGGTATGAGTGACATCCGATTCGGAAGCTCCAGGCTTCAAATCAACCATTCAAGACCACCACCCACTCCTTGGAGATCGTGTAGCTGTGGTCACTCACTACGTCACAAAACTGTTGTAAGTGCATAGGCTGAAAGGACGAATCGAGGTTACAATACATCAAGTAGAGTTCAGCTTGTGTTATCTTCACCACTGCCACAAAATCGTTGACAAACGCGTGAGTAGATTGTGCAAATTACATTAGCAAGTTCAAGGACTCTAATATAGGCATGATAAAAGGCAAGGCAACTAATGTGCAAATATTGTGCAAAGGAGCTCATAATTGAGCCTGACGCTATCTCTAGTTGGCGCCTACCTACTGCTCATATCAGGCTCCTTCACTGCTGCATGTTTACACATTTTGGCAATAAGACTCTTGTATTCTCCCAACACCCTTCTAAGTAGATGCAAAAGCAAAATCCATTGGGTCTTCACGTTTTGCAACATTTTCGGACCCTTTCTTACTATGATGTTAGGAAGTTTCTGAAATTCTAGATGTTTCTTGGGCGATGCAATAAAGTATGCATACATAGCTTGACAAGGTGGCTCAAGTTTCGCCACTATAGGCAAGTTGGATATGGCTTGAACTGCTAGATTTGTGCAATGGTCCATACAGTGGATCTCAAGCATGAATGGGACATGTTTGGTCTGCAACTGCTTTGTGACTCCACTCTTGCTTCCCCAAAACATCGAGACACCGTTTGCACCAAACGATACCAACTTTTGTGCAATATTTATAGCATCAACCCTCGATGATGCAAGAGATGCGCCACTATGGCATTAGTAACAGCATCTGCCTCACTTTCTTCAACAAGACGGTGCAAACCAAGCAGTATGCTAATTCGGCTAAACCCAACTTACCGGAATATATGCATGCAAGCTTAGCCAAGATTCATAGTCGATTATAGTTACCTCGTCTGCGGAGATAGAGAAGAATGACGTATAATGAAGTACCTTCTTGGTTTGTTGAAAAACCACCTCCTCCATGCTCACTGCAATCTCCTACGGTCCGCAGTCCACACTCCAATGCTTCTTCGGCATATCCGGGACTCGCAACTGCTGGAGCAATGCACAATGGTTCTTGTAGTCTGTCATTGAGCGACAATGGTTGAGCAAGTTGAAGACCACACGGAACTGAACAAGATTTTATTTTCTTCTCGCGAGTTGCACCTTCATGCATGAGCTCGACCACTGTCTCGCTGCCGCTCCTAGCAAAGTGTATTTGCTCGTTCTTGACGTGGTGACAGGTCGAGAGAAAGTAGTGCTGGCCCTTCTTCAGCTTCTGAGTGTCCACGAGCCCTCACCTTCTCCCTGCATGCTTCCAGAGCGAATCTAACATGGGCACAAGCAATTTCTCGCACCCCTCCACCTCGCTGCAGACAATGCATTTTATTTGGAAAACACGACCGTCCTTCTCAAAGACCGACTCTGCCCAGGGCAGTTTTGCCGCCCAAGTGTCCTGGAAGTGTTTGTTGTTGTCGTAACTTTGCCGCCTAAACTTCGCAGCCTCCACCAGGGGACTCGCAATTGGAGAGCCTAGCACCTCCAAGTCGGAGTCACAGCTCGCAGCAGGTTTTGCAAGTTTTGCTTGGGCCATTTCCACAGAGACATTGTTCCCATAGCTCTCATTCTCCATCTCCGTACCTACACATTGTCCCAGGTTGTATCCCTGCTAAACACTGTCAGTCAATTTAATGATAACACTTACATTGGCACGGCCCCCATACAAGAACTTCGACAAGTCAGCATGTTTCGGAGCCATTATCTCTCGGCGCCATTATCTCTACACGCAAGCACAAAAATCTAAACCAAGGCATACATGAACCCACAACCTACGCCGAAGACTGCACTCTCCTCAACGCAACAGTACGCCCTAAACCCTAAACACACTAAGACCCATCCTTTTAGTGATGAACCAAATTAGACAGACACGCACAAGACAATGGATATAACCGAGGCTTCTCTGTCCAGCACTGCTCTTCTTTTAAACTGCTCCCCGACGGTTGAACAGCTTGCGCTGCTTTGAAGCTCCCTCCACGCTAAACCTTGAGCTCTGCGGTCATCCCTAGACCCTGGTTCGAACAACAAAATTGGCGAGCGCCGCCCATACAACTCGCAAACATGGCAAACGAGCGAAAATTTAGCTATAGCTTCAGTGGCGAGGTACCCGGAATGCAATGAAGAAGGTAACGACCAGAAGTAGTGGAAGAGCAAGAAATGGCAAATCAATCGCTATGATTGAAAGCGACGATGGCGAGGTCGTGGGCAGCGAAAGCGGCGACAAGCCGGTGATTGATTTTCAAGAGGTGGCGAAATCAAACCTTGAAACCCTAAATTTTCTTAGGGCATACTCGCAGTGCCCGAGAAAGAAGTAGAAAGTTGGTGAATTTTCGCTTAAATTTTTTTCGTTGATGAGAGTTGATATAAATTGATGAACAAAGATTATATACTTAAATCAACTAGTAAGAACCTTCCAAGAATGGTAGAACAATCCAAAAAATCATTTATACATGTTTTTATATGTCCCTATTAGCGCGTACAAACCTAAAAATCACGTATCCCATTTTTATTTTTTCATAAATATTTAGAAATATCTTATTTCAATAACTTAATAAATTTTAGGGAATTGGCAAAAAAATACTTTTCTTCCTTCCCATGTCCAAAGATTTCTACTATATGTTTTATTTCATATAAGAAAGTTATGAATACCAAACAAACAAAATACTCAAAAAATATTTAAGCTCAAATACTAGCCTTCTAATGGTGAAGACTGCCCTAAAATTTACAAAGGAATAATAGTCAAAATTTAGTTCCTTTGCACTCAAATCCATGGCCTATCTTACATCTTTAATTAGGTTAATGTTCCTACCACTAAAACTAGACTCTAATTACAATCCATCCCAAAAAATAAAGTCAAAATCTAATGGTGGATGAAGGAGATATAGCTCATCAAAAATAGTCCATTTCACAAGTAGAAAATGGCAAAAAAGTGACGGCCGTAATGACTTGACCGGAATGACACAAAGTGTCAGTTTTCATTGTGCTTCTATTAATGTCAAAATAAATTATTATATTTGTCAAATTTCCTTAATGTTTTTACTGATCTATTTGATTGTGGTATGCTTATTACAACCAAAAACAATTTAGGAAAAAGTGACAAATATCATAATTTATTTTGACGTTAATAGAAGTTCAATTAAAAATGACACTTTGTGTCATTCCGGTCAAGTCATTACGGCCGTCACTGTTTTGCCAATTTCTACTAGTGTTTTTTCACTTTTTTCATTGTGGAAATATCAGTGCAAATCCACTACCAAAGTTATTCAGATCAAAAAACTCCTAACTACAAAGTTGTTGGAATGCATCTAAAGATCACATTTATGTAAGAATATTTCATAAAAAAGTAATTTATATTTCACATAATTGGCTTGCAATGGTAAAACATGCTTAATATTTGAAAGCCCAAATACAAAAGCTGCCTTCACTAAAATGGATGCCATTTATTCATACTTTATTGTGTCGGTTTGCAATTCATGCCACACAAAAACTAGACTTGATTTGTGACCCAACCCAAGTGCCATTTCGTCCAAAACACAATCGAGATAAAGAAGTTATGGCTCTTCAAAGTTTTTGCCCGTGGCGGATCCAGTGCCCCGACCTCCGCACCCCAAGCAGGTCCCCCGCCTTGACGTCCGTGCCCGAGCAAGTCTTGCGCCCCAACCCTTGTGTCCACACTCCACCCTTGCCAAGAGCTTTGCTAAGCCTTCCTTTCTCTATCTCTCCATGCACTCTCCCTCCTTTGAATAAATGTCCACTTTTACATTACTAAATAGTCAATGCCTTGTTCACTATAACAACCCTAAATTATGTAACATTAAATTTACTTCAAGTGAAAATGAGACTTAAAAACTAAGTTCAAGAGACAACATCAAATATCATTCAACACTATTTTTCAAATTCAGTATAGTGACTCATAGAGCAAAGTGTATTGTCAAGTCAATAAGGGCCAGTTTACACTTTGAGTGGGGGCCATGGCCAAGAGAAGCCATTTTTGGTTGTCAAGCCATTTTTGGTTGGTTTTTGAAGTCATTTTTGGAGAAGCCTTTCTCCATCTCCCATTAATATTTGAGCATTAAATGTCCTAACATGACCCAGAGAGATAACAACCCACCATTTGGGAGCTCTCTTTTACTTCACTTGTGAACATGTCAGTAACTTCCAAATGCTAATAAGATCAATATAGTGAAAGAAGCAAACATTAACCCTTAGACGTCCAAGCATGCCCCTCGAGCTTGGTTTCCAGTGTATTTTAGAGGGGCTTGACGTTTAAGGGTTAAAATTATTGTTGACCCCCACTCCTTAACCCTTAAACGCCCATGGGGTCTGAAACGGGCAGCCCAAAATTGGATCACATCATCTTTTGGACTTGGGCATCATGAATAGTGCACTTTTTGAACTTGGGCATCATGAATAGGCCAATCAATGATGAGCTTGCAACCTCCTACAAGGTTACGTACCACCCCAACCTACCTACCACAATCCTTTCAAAGCACAAAATCATTCATACAAATTGTGATTTGAATTGTGAAATTTCACTTTTTGAATGCATCAGAAGAAGGTGACCAGTTTGACATCAAAATATGAGTGAAATGTTGAGTACAATGAGAGCTACAGGGAAGATTCTGTTGGAATCATGCCCCTCGGGCTTGCTTGGGCGTTTAAGGGTTAACTTCTAAACCAATGGGGGCGCTCTATTTGGTCGACAAAATGACCTTGACCCCTTAACACCATATTCGTTAAATTGGCCCAATCCCCGTTATATTTGGTCGCACACTATTCAAATATATAGAGTAAAGTGTAACATAGAGGGGGTCTCAAATACTATGGGTAAGGAAAATAGTAATATTATTAATTGCTAAATGTGATGGTTGTGTGACGTGGCAATAATATGTTGCAAATGCAAATACAATGCGCGATAAAATATGGAGAAGATAAAGATTTTTTTCAGTAAAGAAAAGAGGTAAAGAAATACGGTATAGGCAAAAGATATGTCTGTATTTGTAAAAGAAACATATTGGAAAGAAAAGAAGCAGAAGTAAAAGATAAAGAAACCGAAAGATAAAGAAAAAGAAAACTAGTAAAAAAAAAGAAAAATAATATAGAAAAAGAAGCACATAAAATGAAAAAGAAATGGAATGAGAACTCTAAGGCATAGAGATATTTCAAATTGGTACGTTAAAGTGAACATATTCAAATAGATATCCTACTTGCAACAATTGAGCCTTAAAGAGAGCACAAGCGCACATGTTGTATGAAGTGTGTCTCATTCTCACTAGGATTCTTCAAACTCTATGATGCGACGTAGATTGTCAAGAGCAAATTGGATCTGCGATGCCGGGGCAAATTGTATCCTGCCTTTTTGAGGCCTCCAAGAAGCAACAACGCTATCTGTAGATATCGTATCTTCTGTTTTTGTTGAAATATCTAACTTGTATGGAAATTCGTGAACTGTATCCCATCCTCGGTACAACTCCGCAATAGGGTTGTCATTGTTGTCTGGCACCCACCAACGGACTTTGAATGTCTTGAAATTTGGTTGCGTTGGGTCCATTTGTGGTTGGTTCATAACCTTCCCTAGCCATATTGGTTCCTCGCAACCTTCTGTTGGTCTTACAAAAACCAAGAATCCTTTCAAAATATCTCGTCCCCGTAGTGAAAGACGGCGGTGGTCTCATCTCTATTGTTCCAATATAATGGTCTTCTTCTTCCTCCACGTCGTCCTCTCCAAAGACCACCTCCGCCGTGTGTCCTTCGCTATTCGATTTCATCGATTGTACATCGTCTATGCAAAAATCGGGCTTGTCGGCCAAAATCCACATTTCAACGGCACATCACCTTCAATACCAACAACACTTGTCATTGACCTAATTGCATCTCGCACTCGCCCGAGACTCCACATAATGAGAATGCTCTCTCCTCGAATGCGGGAGTCACGTTCGCATTCAAGAAAGATATTGTAATGTGCAATGAATCCATCAATACCCTTGAGTATCTCATCTTCATGCTTCAATCCTTTTGATTTCACAAAGAACGGCTCAAAGATCCTCCTGGAGGTAATATAGGCCTCATTCGTCGCCACCTTCCACAATTTGATCCCAAATTTGAATGTGTTGGTTTCCATTTTTCTTCCGTACATGCTAATTTGTATTGCATTAAAGGCCATCCGTCCTCATGGATAAAGAATCAATTGACTTCCTCACTATGGCCTTTTAGCCTTGTCCTTCGAGCCTTTGCCATGTATGGAGCAATGAACTTCTTGAAATCCGAACTTCCTCAATAAGGTGCGGAATCATGGGGCCATCCTTGTCTAGATCCATGTAAGATTTCATTAGCATGGGAAGTGTTGGATGATTCTTCTCTTTCAAAACCGCACTCCACCTCCCAAATGAAGCATCGATGTCTTCATGCGTATGTCCCACCATCATGAATGATACTACCACTTCTCTCACAATCCTCTTCGCCACTATCAACGACCAAAAACAAAAAGAGTATCTATTTTTATTCTCTCTCCAACAATTATCCAATTGGATATGCAATACCGGTGCAAGCGGTCGTGCTACTCTTGAACTCTCAATTGGTTCCTTGAGAGATGCTAAACACATTTCTTTCCCCTGCAAAATGGCTCTGCATAATGCGGTGCTTTCACTTTGTGGAAATAATGCTCTCGACGATGTTGCCGGCGTGTCTTCTATATCACGCAACAATTTGGCAATGCACCCACCGTGAAGTTACTATCATTAGGAAACATATCCATTGTATAGTGAGTGTACCTTGAATCCCCATGTCCATGAGCATACATGCCCGTCACGGAAATGGGTAGCTTCATCAGGGCATCCAAATCTTTTGTCCGAGATCTAAGACATGGAAGTGCAGTTTTGGAGTGGTCCATCTTATCGTGCAAAATGCTTACAAATTCCAGCGGTTTCTTCTTCGAATGTGTTTGATCCGACCAATATGCAACGCGGGCAGCCGTTTGAGCATTTGTATGTTTGGTGTACTTCAATGCATACTCTTTGTGTTCTTCTGATCCAGGTACTGCTGATTGTTTCAACGTGTTATATGTATCGCACTTGGAACATCTTGAGAATGAGTCTCCCCTTCGCTTGATCTGGTACTCAGCAAATCTTGATATGCGTATTCGACTTAGAAGAGTTGCTGAGATAGGTCTGAGTCAGGGATGTCAATCCGGACGTCTTTTGGGTTTTTTTGGTCGGACGGACGTCCGTCCGTCCGGGGGGTAAATCGGAATTACTATGCATGTAGTAAATTTTTTAACCGTCAGATCGTATTGAAAATCGCATCGTAGCCGTTCAAATAGTGTTGTGAGGGTAGGTGATTACCGTTGGATTGAATCGGGCGACCCTGGACCGTCCGATTGGTTTGCCGACCGGCCGTCGACGCCGTCGGATCGGTCGCTTCGATCGCCGCCGTCCGATCGGGTCGCTGATTCGGTCGGCCGTCGGATGTGCCCGGTCGGGCGTCGGCCGACCGACGGTCGCGCTCTCCGTCGGCCGGTCGGCGATGCCGCACCGATCGACGTCGCGCTCTCCGTCGGCCGGTCGCGCGGGCATGCCTGACGGTCGGGTCGGCCGCGATCGGGTCGGGTCGGCCGGCGACGACGGTCGGGCCGGGTCGGCCGCTGATTGTCGCCGCTCGCGCCGGGCGCTGCCGTCGTCGATCGGTCGGCCGACGGTCGGTCGATCACCGGTGACGGTCGGGCCGGGTCGGCAAGACCGTCGGTCGGTCGGGCGGTCGGCCATCGGCCGTCCGATTTAGGTCGCCGGTCGGCCATGCGACCGCTGCCTATAAAGGCCGACCGCCTCCACTCTCCTCACTTCTTTCCTTCGTTATCGAGTGCGGGAGTAGTCAGAGGTTGGAAATTTTTAATTTTCATCCACTGCTCCTTATCCTGCGGAGGAAAGAAGTCTTTTCATTTGTAAGGGGGGAGATTTTGCTTTTTTTTTTCACAAAGATGCCCAAACATGGGGCTGGCGGTAGTGGGGGGAATCGAGGTCGGAGACCAAGGGTTCATAGACATTTGGAGAAGTGGGAGCACCCATCCAATAAGTGCAAGAACTTTCTTCGGAGAATGTAATCGTGCGATTTTATGAGGCTAACGATCTTCCACGTTTGTTTAGCAAATACGTGAGATACAAAGAGGAAGTCGTGGCCAAATTCAAGGACGACATGATGGACCTCATGATGGAAGCGCTCCAAGATCCGGTGTGGAGAACGGAGACTGATAAGCGTGGTTTTACGGACTGGATGGATGATAGATTAATTGATGCTATCCGGAATGCCGTCGCCATATTGAAGAGGTATGAGAGAACCACTCGAGCGGGTGATGAGGAGTTCGGGGATGTGGTATTGAGGCGGAGGCTTTTCAAGAAGCGATGAGGCCGTATTCCAATAATGCAAACCGGGTTGGTTCCATAGGATGGTGGCGCACGGAACAAGGAAGGTTAATGGAGCTGTTCGTCACGAATAATTTGGTGGTAATTCCTATGACGGCCCGTATCATCGAGCTTGAGAAGAGGACTCTAAGGGAGGATACGGCACAATTTCCAAAGTTCACATAAGAGGGTTGCGGGTATTGAAGAGTTTTGGGAATTTCTTTGCAAAGACTCCCATCCATGTTTTGACACGACCGGACTTGGCCAAGGTGGAGCATCGAAATGAGGCGCTTCTTTGTGAGGATACAACATCCCGGTGTTATTCGTTTTATAGCCATTCATGCAAATAAATTCCAAGGCTATACGTATTGGTGGAATGGCGGCACGATTCGATCGATGTTGGCTCTTGATGCAAGATATGGAGATGATGTTCATGGAGAGATCGGACTCTCACCTCATTCTGATGATGAGCTTATTCGAGCTTGGCGGTTGGTCCGTTTCCGCAAAAAACGAACAGAGCTTGCTTGGGCTTTAGTGCATATCATGTGTGAAGTCCACCGGTTGAACTACCTCCACAACGATGTGTCTCCAGAGAACATACTTCTTCACTTCCCTCAAGATGAATCACGGGTGTATATTGGAGTATGTGATTGGGGGCTAAGTACGAGCATGGATGATAAAATGAGGTCCTTGTATACGTTTACAAAACCCCAAGAGCGAATTGATACTCTACAAGCACGATATTGGGTAGATCCTCGGGTGGCGTACTTGTACAAACGGAGTGATGACATTCACATTATTCCCGTTCTTGATTGCGCTTCGGCGGAGTTTGCTACGGCACGAATAGCACAACGCATCCTCAAGAAGAGCATGTCGAAGGCCTACGAAATTGCCAAAGTACAACGGGGCTGACCGGTGGTGCAATCAAGACTTGGCAAATGCTTTTGACCAATACTTGGAGATGGTGGCTGATGCAAAGTATACGTTGACCCACGTTGTCAACCGCTTCATGGAATCATTCCATTGGCCGGTGCCAAATGATCATTATCGCACCAAGTATGATTAGCAAATTAGTTATGCGCATTTCTTTTAGTTCTTCCGGCTTTATTAGATTTTTAGATTCTTCATTGAAGTTCTGATGTAGATGTAGGCAAATTTTTTGTAGTAAAGTGTATTACATGCCTTCTATATGTATCGGCTTCAAGTACATTCTTGTTTATATATACCTTGCACCAATGACTTCTTCTCCATTGTTTGTTATTTTATTTTATTATTTCTTACCTTCAATAGAAATATCTCCAAATCTTCATGAACAATATTTGAGAATGTATAATGAATTGTGGAACTTCTTCATTACATCAACCTTGCGTAGTTGCGATATTAATGGTTTGTCCGAAGTCAGCTCAAGCATAATATGACTTTTCTTACATATGCTTTTTTTTTTAATGAATTGATGAACATATTATATGTTAGGTGAGAGTGTGAGATCATGAAAAAAAGGCTTAAAGCCAAACAAGAAGAAATTATTACCACCAAGTGAACTTATAGTATAAAATACAAAGAAATTGCCATAAAATCCTTGAAATAACAAATTACATAGTATATTAATATAGAACGATATAGTCCGATATTGGATAATCCATTCATAAACAAAATATGGATTTACGTATCCTCAAAATTGGCCCCTAGCAAGGCGAGAATGGTGTAGACATTATCCGCTGCCAAAAACTACATAACCTTCACTACAATGACACTATGTATGATGATTTGTCATTCTTAATCCGATTCTTCATCATCGTCTTTACGACTTGGCGCAGCGCCGTAAGAAGGTGGTCCTCGAGAAGATTCTCCAAACAAGTACGTTTGCCTAAAGTTTCTTTCGGCCTCGAGTGCATTCAATGTATTCCCTTTGACTTAGAAGTGTGGCTTGTTGCGAGATCTTGTTGGTACCTCGCCTCTTCGTCCTCCGGAGATAGATAAGGTGCTGAAGGCATGTCGTTACTTCCGTATGCATTCTGACCATATCCATAATTTGTGTAGCCAACAATGTCTGATCTTCTATCATATTGACCTCCATACTCGTATGTTTCCTTCGGGTGTGATGGCCTACGGTACTCGGGACTTCCGAATGTTGTACCGTATTGGTTCCCACGATTGTATGGGTTTATAGGATGAGTTGGGCTTGAGTTGCATTGAGCATTGGATCCGCTACCCTGCTCACCTCCTAAACCATGTGTACCTCCCGTATACATTGGAGATGGGTAGTTTGAACTAGATCCACCTCTACCGTACTCGCGTTCGGCTCCGTCGTGTTTTTCTTTGATGAAGTGGCATATAACTCACCGGAGTACCGAATTGGTGGTTTCCATGGTAATACCCCTCACTTCCCGTGCCAAAGGATACGGTGCTTGACGATCGTCATGGTTTGAGTCTTCTTTGAGTGCCCCCATATGCCCTTGGAGTTCCATGTTCTTTGAAGTTGGGCATCCATATCACCGAAACGTTACAATACGTAGTATAACAATTGCTTGGTCCCATCCAATTTGTGGGAATGAATCGGTTCTTTGCGATCCAATAAATGCACGTTCAAACCTATCACAGCGTGGTCCAGTCAATGTCCTTGTGCGGGACTATTTCAGCCCACACCATGGCCATGGTAGAATACAACATCAATTCTGGCCTTGTGTTCTTGATTCCAACTGCAATTGTAACTTCGTGATATCTGTGCGCAAAATGGTCGCTCTTGCAACTCTTCACTGGGCCTTCACGACGAGGACCATATTTCTCTGCTTCGTGCCGCGGCCATAACTTCATGATGTGGTACATCTTCACGTACTTCTTGCACATGGTGCAATTCCAAATGTCCGCCCTCTCCTCTCGCCAACCCGGCTCTGCAACACAGTTTGGGTCACTCCATGCTTCCCAATCCATTTTTGGAGGGTCGCCCTTTGGTCGTGGAGACTTGGCCTCGCCCCTCGAATGTGAAAACTTTGGCGCCATTTCCAGCAGCGACAAGTATGCACAGTGTGGGCGTGGGTGACCCACGCGGACTCTGAGTAACGCAGTCGATGCAGCTTTAAAAAAAGCCGCAACGCACAGCTCGTTCACCAGAGTGAGGGACAATGAGCCCCTCCCCTTCTATTTATGCCGACCGGGATAGGACGCCATTGGCCAGCTGGCCTTGGCCGTCCGATCTCGGCCGGCAGCCGTCAAATCGGCGATCCGGCGGCCGGCGACCGGCCGGTACGACCGATCGGGGTCGCACGTCCGATCGGTCGATCGGGGCCGTCCGATGGCGCGGCCGATGGCTCGATCGGGCCGCCCGATCCCGACCGACCGGCGACCGGCTCGCCGACCGGATCCGCCACCCGACCGGGCCGGGCGACCGACGACCGGCCGGGCGATCGACGATCAAGCCGGCGACTGACGACCGGGCCGGCGACCGACGACCGGGTCGGCGACCGACCCCGTCCCCCGGGCGACCGGTCGGTCGATCCTTCCGCGTCTCCCCTTCCCCCTCCTCCTCTTCCCTCACCCAAAAACTCCCTGTTTGCACAACTTCGAACACTTCCTAGCCTTGCTTTGCATTTTTTTTCAAAAAGTTCCATATTTAGCCTCTTTGGTCCACGTGGCGTCTAAATAAGGACAGGGAATGTTCTGACAAGGGAATGTCGGGAATGTCTTTTAGTCATAAACGGGAATGTTTTATGACAAAGATACTATCGGCTTTAAATAAACCTATAATAAGGGACTCTTTGCAAGAGGAGGGAAGGCCAACAAATCTCCAAGCCAATTCACGCACTTTTTGAGTTATGTTGTCCAATTAGCTTTAATTGAACAATTAGCTTTAATTGAACAACCAATTTAGTGGGGCCAATTTTCCGAGTCATGAAGTCCTTGGAGTTGAAGCCCATGTCTAGAAGGGTAGCCAAGGCCATGGGGCCAATTCTTATTATTAACTAAAGTCCATGTTTTTTTTTGGTACACATTTATTTTTTATTTTTTGATTTCTGGAATTAGACTTCCCTAACACCTTAACAATCATGGCCACCATTTCGTCTTTTATCGTCACGGCCAAAAAATGTTTCATATTCAATTTCAAATGTAATGATCTCGCATGTAGTGATGATCCAACGGTTGAAGATTTCACACTACTACATATGGTAGTTTACTCAAGATCCTATGGTTGAAATTATAAAGTATATCCAAAAATACTGGACATAGCCCCTTTGTAGTGAAACCACCTATTCTTGTACACTTAAGGAAAATTGAGGGAATCTATATACTTGGTGTGAGAAAGGAGTGGGTTACTATTTTTCACGGATAGGAAATAGAAAAATTTATCCATTCTCACTAGGAGATTTTGTCATTTCTTGGCCCCCATTCATGACTTGCCCCGTCTCGTGTGTACCCTGAGGTGGCCCTAAATCCCCTCTAATTACATTCCAAAAAATTTACCTAGTCCTTGGTGAGAATATATTGATGTCTCACATTGGAGAGATCCAAGTATATATGAAATGTAGGTGATCATGTGTGAGCATTTACTTTTCATAACTTTGGTCTTACTGAGTTTGTCAATATTTAGACTTTCTATTTGGGCCTTAACATTTCCACAATGTATGGTCTATATTAATTGACGGGTATTTGGAAATTACTCCGTCGTTGTGTATTCTAATTAGTAATACTTATTATAAAAAATATGGTGCATAAACAATTAATTCTATTATTCGCTATTTTTGTTTGACAACCTTCAACTAACCTAGGAGAATATATATAATCTAGTACATATGATTAATTGTAGCATTATTCTTATTGTATGGATTTGAATAGTTACTTATTTCCCTCTTACCAAGGTAATTGAAATAAGTTTTCATTGTTACTATTTTTGCAATCATAAAATAAGAGAAATAAATAGGAGACAAATAAATTTAAAAAATATCCCACCCTCTAAGTGTTTAACATATGGCAATAATGGCATCAACTCCTAAATTTTTAAGCATATTTGATATTGTACAAGTATAGTACATTAGTACTAGGATTAGATGTTATATCAAATTGATTATTCGTATACTATGATTGATTGATTTAGGAATAGAATATTTTGAAGAGCCATCACTTCTTCATTTACTGTATGTAATGGATACATTCTCTTGAGGATAAACTTTAAGTTCTTGGTTAAAGATGTATGAATTACTATGTAGGCCTCTAGGGTATAGGGTTTAGGGTATAGGGTTTAGGGTTTAGGGTTTAGGGTTTCTGGTCTTGAGGATTTGGGGTACATTTCATTTTAATCCTAGTTTTTGTGTTGCAAAGCTTTGCAAACACAATTGTGTGTGGATGTAAAATAATGGATTACTGTATGTATGGTGTAGTTCTCAATTATATTTTACATGGATACAAGTTGCACTTCTCTACATCGCATAGTTAATGTGTGCAAAATAATCTATTTTGTATTTATCATTTTTGATTGAAGATGTTATTGACATGGAATAAATCACAAATTTATTGCAAAGAATATATAGGTACTATATTAACTATCAACATACGAATTATGATTCCAGAGTCTTCAATCTCATAGCCTATTTTAAACCAAAATTGGAATAGAGTTACTATTGTAGGTCATGTGGCTTAGAGTTTAATTCATAGAGCCTCATAGATCATAACGTATGAGTACTGAAGTAGTGTTTGTACGAAACATTTTTGAATTCGTGAAGATCTATACTTTTATGGAGCTCACTCGAAATGGTTATGAACTTAAAATTTAAAGTTCAAATGTATCCGTGAAAAAAGAATACTTAGCATTTCGGAAATCAACATAGGATTCCTTTTTCATTGTGTAGTAATTACTGAAAATCGAGTAACAGAAATCTTTGAGAAATAAAAAAAGGATCCTATGCAATTTTATCTATTTTTAGTTATGTATTTAAGGAATAAAAAAAAAAAAAAACTAACTGTACTTTGGCCCCCATTTCAGTTCGCCGCCATCGGGCGGGCGTGCGACCGGCCCGGCGTCCAGCGACCGGCCCGGCGTCCGGCGACCGGCCCGACGACCGCCGACCGGCGTGGGGACCGACCACGTCCCCCGGGCGACCGGTCGGTCGGTCCTTCCCCCTCCTCTTGCCTCTCCCCAAACTCCCCGTTTGCACAACTTCGATCGCTTCCTCGCCTTGCATACCTGCATTTTCAAAACTACTATATTTAGTCTTTATGCTCCACGTGGCGTCTAAATATGGACATGGAATTTTCTGACAAGAGAATGTCGGGAATATCTTTTTGTCCCATGCGAGAATGTTTTATGACAAAGATACTCTTGGCTTTAAATATATCCATAGTAATGGACTTTCTTGAAGGGGAGTTAAGGCGAGCAAATTTTCACGCCAATACACTCACTTTTTGAGTTGTTGTGCCCAATTGGCTCGAATCGAAGTAAACATTTAACAATCAATATAGTGTGGTCAATTTTCTCATTTGTGAAGGCATTGAGAGTTCATGCCCTTGTTTTTAAGGAAAGCAAAGGCAAAGGGGCCAATTCTTATTATTAGTTAAAGACCATGCTTTTGATTGTACACCTTAATTTATTTTTGTTAAAATATTCCTTCTTAACCCCTAAAGATCCATGGACACCAAAGTGGAGGTTTCCTATTTCGGGCAGCTTATATGAAGAGGTCAAAAGTAATAATTTTTTATTAAATTTTGTCTAGGTGGTCCTTACACCGCAAAGTGCATGTGGTAAAATTTGCATATCCAAATTCCAAATTTACAACCTACATCTATAATATTTACGTTTGAAGTCCATTAAGGGCAGTTAAATTTAGTCTTTGTTTGAAATTCTTTTTTGGAAATATGTTCATGAACAATTTACTACTTCAGTTCCAAAGTGACCCAAGTCAAAATGTTTGTCTATTTCACAAGGGTACTGTTGAAAGATTACAAAAATAATCTTCACAATTTCTAGTAATTTCCGATATAAGTCATATAACTCTTTCTTCGATTGATTGTTTTGAAAATATAAAATTTTAAATAGGCATCTCTTCTTCATTTAGAGTATCTAGTGGATAAAATCACTCGTGGATAGGATTTGTGGTTTATGGTTTAGGATGTATGAATAACTCTTTAGGATGAGTTCCAAAATAAGTGTCCTACATTAAGATTAGGATACTCCAATTGACATTCTCAACCATGCATTATTGGAATAGAGTTACTGTTGTAGGTCATGTGGTTAAAAGTTTGATTCATGAAGCCAATGGTCAATTAAATTACAAAAGGAAAATAGAGAAGAAAGATATTGATTCGAAACCAAATGAATGCCTTATGTTTGAAACATCTATTAATTTGTGAAGATTTACACTTTAAAGAGTCCACTCAAAATGGTTATGAACTTAAAATTTAGAGTTAACCCCTAAACGACCACGGCCACCGATTCGGCGTTTACAGTAAAGGAAAAAATAATTTACAGTCAACTTTAAACGTTATGATCTCACATCTAGTGATGATCCAACGGTTAAAAATATTCACAGTACTATCAATGGTAGTCTACTTCAAGATCCTACGGATGAAATTATCAATAATTTCCAAAAATATTGGACGTACCCCCAATAGTACATAGTGGTCTGTGTTGGGATTTAAAGCTCCCGAAACATTGTGGATTTTTAGGGGTTAAGATGTATCCGTGAGAAATAATATATTGCATTTCAGAAATCAACATAGGATTCCTTATTTCAGTGTGTAATAATCACTGAGAATCAAATAACAAAAAACTTTGCGAAATAAAAAAGGATCCTATGCTATGTAAGATCTCTGAATTTAAAAAAATAAAAAATAAATAAATATATATATATATATATATATATAATTTCTAATTTTTATTTTTTTAAAAAATTAAAAAAAAAAAAATGTGACACCACATCGGTCGGCGCGTTGGTCGACCGGATCGGCTCGGCCGGCATCAGCGGCCACGATCGGCCCGCCCACATCGGTCGGCGACCCCGGTCGGCGGCGGCCGACCGGCCGCCGCCCGAACGACCGCCACGATCGCCCGCCCCGATCGGTCGACCGGATCGACCGGCCACGTCGATCGGCCGGCCGCCGGCCAAGACGGCCGCGGCCGTGATTGGCCGAGCGACCGGTCCGGTCGCCGGTCTCTAGGGTTGGGAGGGAGGGGGAAAAAGGCCTTTGGGGCCTCATTTCCCCTCACTTCTCCTTGTATTCATCCATCTCAATTGAGTCGCAACCGTGGGCATTAGCTTCTCGTGTCTTTGCATTTGTGGTGGCGGGGGAAGTCGGCGTGATACTTGCGGGGCTCACGATCGAATTTTTGCATACTTGGGATATTTACGGGGTATTTTAAATACTCCCTATTCTTCATGGCGACGGATATTGATAACACGAACATGGAGGCCGGTTCGAATGGACCTTGAGGTCACTGCGGCGAAAAACCACAAACGCAGATTGGTGGGGGACGAGTTGGTTTTACATGAGACACCGTCAAAGAGAGTGAAACCAAAAGGAGCGAGACATGAGTTGCACTACGATATCTTGGATAATGAGGCCATCAAAGCTGAGAGCGGTTGGGCCAATGAACCGGAGGAATACTGGAGAATGGCGACGTGCAAGAAATATGTGAAGATGTATCACATTGGGAAACTTTGGCCTCGAGAATGTCACAAAGTTAATACCAATAATTTTACTTGCAACCCTCAAACATGCAAGGATGATCACTTCCTTCATCGTGCTGAAGAAGTGTGGGTGGCATTGTTTGGAACTCGTCCCAAGAGCAAGGGTTATTTTTCCCGTACGCTCTTGAGCATGGTGTATCTTGAGCTCATATTGAAGCGCAAGGTGAATGGAGCACATTCACGGCGAGTAGTGCATATCCTCTTCGAATCGGGAGAAATCAAAAGGATATCCCGATAGGTTTGATCCAAATCAAACTCTACAAAGGCCTTATTGCGGTTTGAGGAGGAAAACTCATGAGACGGCGGAGAAGGAATCTCCTCCAACAACCGACATATCGGGAGGATGGAAGGAATATGGTTGCTACGGATGCACCAATCGTAGAACCAACTATAAATCGATAGGCTCGAAGGTGCAAACGTAGTTGAAGAACCTCGTGAAACCCCCTGTACCAACACCGAGGAGGAGGCGGGGCCAAGTGAACCACGGAAACCGAGCACCAACTTATGCCATGGATGACATGGATCTCGATTCGGGTGCGGCGCCAAAGTTCGAGAGGTATATGCGTTATCAAGTACCGGATAACACATTGGATGAGTGGATGAAAAAAGCAAAAAGTTTGGCAGATTGGTGCAATGAGGTAGATAAAGAGGAAGGTTTGCCAGGGAATCATTGGCCTGAGACTACGGGTGAACAGATAACTAATCTAGGGTACAACTTGAAGATGGGGTCAGAAATACTTGCGGATATGGCTCCTCGTTTTGTGGAGATGGCTCACACTTTTGCAGGTATCACGCCCAACGTTCTACGAGCTGCCATAAATTTTGAGGCACTCGTAGATAAGTTTGATCCTCTAATAAAGGACCGAGTGAAGACTGAGAAATTCATTTTGAAACTGGAGAAACAACAGCAAATTACGCAACGTCTCCTTGACGAGTTCTACAGGGAATTGCGGTTGTTTGGCCAAGGTCCTGCTAGCAAGTATGAGGCAAAGTACCAAGAAGCAATGCGCCAAAAGGATGCGGTAGAAGACTTAGAAGATGACCGATTCGCGTATGTTCAATCACAGAATGACACTCAGGGGGCTTCATGTAGTCATGTTGTTCCAGAATGTGATGCGGGTGGTAAAGACGATGGTAAAGAGGATGGTGAAAAGGATGGTAATAAAGATAAGGGGAAGACCATTATCGGGACTTCTGATAGTCTTTTTCTTTCACAAAGTGATGGGGGTGGTAAAGAGGATGGTGAAGAAGAGAAGAGAAAGACGTATATCAGGGATTTATCTCCTCTCAAAGAGGTTAGTGAAGAGGATGGTAAAGAAGATAAGGGAAAAACCATTATCGAAATAGACGATGATGACGATGATGACGATGATGAAATTCGGGGGGAATTGAAGTTAATATCACAAAAGGAGATAGATGATGCACATATTGAGCGACAACGAGCATGGGCGATGGAGTTCGCAGCACTGAAGAAGGAGAGAGATGTTACAGTTGCGAAATTGGAGGAGGAAGCAAAAGCATGCTCAATGAAGTTGGAGGCTACAAGTAAAGAGAGAGATGAGGCAGTCGCTGAATTGGAGGCATTACGGAAAACCTTCAAAACGGTAGATTCTACAGAGGCAGCAATCCACCTTCACCTACGCATACTACCATGGTTGGGATGGGTTCATCGACTTCAAGATAAGAGGAGCTTGGTTTCGAGAGCAAAAGAAGATCTGAAATCGATTGCATCTACATCAAAGGAATCACGTGAAGTTGTAGATGCTTCATTGGAGAAGTTCGTTAAGAACGGATCGAAAAAACGATATGACCCCATAGAGGTCACTTTTTGGGGGGATATTGAAGAGATGATGGAGCGTACAAACTACTCTAAGATGGGACGAAACAATGATGTTGATTGGACTATGGAGATAGAGGAAGGATGGGCGCCGTATAGTAGATTCTCATCGCACCTCCAAGAGTCAGCTCGCATAGTAATCAACACATGCGACCCTCCTCCCGCAATACTTAAAGACAAATGTGCGGTGTGCCTACATAATTTTGGTCCGGAGGGCGCATACACGTTAGGCCAATGTGGCCATAACTTTCATGTTACTTGCATATGCCGATATGCGATGACAAAATCGGTATGTCCAGTATGTCGCTCTCCATTTAGCACGAGATTCTACGAGATGATGGGCATTCGAGATCTTATGCCACCAGGGCACGAGTTCAACCGATGGAATCTTCCATTGGATCAATACCCGAAGAAATTTCTAAACTACTCTGATTGGGGAAATGCTCTTACCTGGAGTACATCCGAATCAAAACACCAACTAGCCATTCAATTTGGTGGGGATCATGATCAGTTATTTTGGATGACACGAGATTACGAAATAGAGATCAGGGCGAGGAATATTGAAGGTGATGAGCAACGAGAGTTGTTTTTTCGTAATTTCGGAGGGCATTGGAGCGTCGAACAGAACCGTTTCTTTCGATTTCCTTCAAAGAAAGTGGAAAAGGGAGAAGATGGTTCGTGGCACGAAATAACCGATTCAACAGGCTTTGGTGAGGAGTACAATAAGTACGATCATACTCCAATTGGAAGAGCTCTGGTACTCGCGAAATTGGAGGAGGCCGCAATATACCGGATTTCGATACCGGAAAATTCTTTTGAAGATGTGGAGGTCTCTTATTGGGATGCGGTGAAGAAGTTTGATACGCGTATCGATGACGCCATTACATTTTGGAGAGAACGTCTTTTAAACCCAAAAGACACACAACTTCTATTATTGGATGAGTTTGAAGGTGTTGTACAGGATGTCATTGCAAAGATCGTGAAGGCCATGGAAATCTTACGTAACAAACAAGTGGATCCGAGCAAAAAGCGGAAGAGGCAATCGGGCGACGATGGGGAGGATAGTTGGCAGGCAGGTATGAGAGGCGAAATCGCAACGGTGGATCGAGAGTATGAAGAGGGCGGTCGAATTGCCCGTCCAAGTCAAAGACCGCGTACTCGCAGTGTAGCTCAGATTGGCCAATCGGATGGATCTTCAGTTTGAAGTTAGAACGGATGTTGGACCTTAAGTTCCACATATATAACTATATATATATATGTGCTTTTTTTAGATTGTATGGTTGTTGTTTTAAAAATGATGCAAATGCCACCATTGATCCATGGGGCCTTATTTTTGAAGTAAAGGGTTACAATCTTTTTTGATTTAATGTGCATTTCTTTTGTATGCTTGAGACAATTGAGAGTGAAGACTATCGTACGACAAGTATGTAAAAATATATGTAATATTTTTCAAAACATTAAATGCAGCCATGTAGACAATAGAATCTCCAAATGCATTTGGAGTATAACAATAAAGTACTACAGTAAACTATAATTACAATTTCTATAATAAGTATAAGTCCTATGAACCTATTCTACATAAAGATGCCAAATTCAACTACTCATCAGGACCAGAGGATTGCTCATAATCGCTATCTCCCTTCACTTCAGCTCCACTGGATCCCGTAGGATCATATTCATAATCGCTTGGAACCTCCTCTTTGATCTTGGGTTTATTCTCTGGACATTGTATATTCCCATACTTATGCCAAGTATCAAATTCGGGGAGATTAACAGGGATCTTCGTTTTTTTAGGCGGAACAATTGGAATCTGCGATTTCCGTTTATGCGACTTGGAAGAGCCAAGCATGTGCTGTAATCCCGTGGCAGTACGAAGAACATTGGCATTCTTTAAATACCTGCCCAACGGTACATCAGAGTCACTAGAGATGCTCCCATATTTGGCTCTTGAAAGGGATACTAAACCCTTAGACGATTTCTCCAAGGTTGTCGTAACCCTTGTAGTAGAAGGTTGAAATAAAGCGCGGGGAGTAGCACATTGATCGATATACTTGATCCTTACTACCGGATGCAATATTCTCCGCGACCGGATCAGAGCTCATAGTGCCCGCAATTGTGTTGCACGCAGTGGTCTTCGCATCTATCGCCTCCTTTTCCAACCGTAAACCAGTAGCGATAACAGGTAGGACGTTATTTGATTTGTCCATGCCGCCTTGTGTCATTAACCGGCTAACGGCCGCTCATCATCTAGATCATCCATTTGAAAGACCATGAGCGATAAAATCACCATTACCATCATGAACATTTGGAGCATCTTCATCATTTGAAGCGGGGAAGAAAGTCATATCATCATCTTCATCGCCAAATTCAAAAACATCATTGTCATCAGACTCTGATTCGTCCTCGACAGCTTCCTCATCATTCTCATGTACTTGGTCTTCCTCTAAATCCAAGTTCTCTCTATACCACCGCCCATCATCACTCAACTTATTATTCGCGAGCAATTTCGAGTTGGAATATATGTAGACCAAGTCATCAGCTCTGCCCGGTAGTAACCGATTCCGTTTCTTGTCGTGAACATAAGAGTAGCTACTCCAGTTGCGTTCGCAAGCTGACGAGGACATGGTTTGTGCTAGTATTCGCTTTGCAATTGGAGAGAGGAGCTTAGCACAAGCACCTTCAAACTCCCACCATGCATGTGGAGCTAGTTTTTGAGTATTAGGCTCCAACATGTCATGGAATGGTGGACCCCTTACTCGAAACACAAGAAATTCACTCACCACGTCTGCGTAATCCTCCGCGGGACATAATTTTTGTAAAACACGCTTGCAAGCGATTGTAAGATCGGGATCGTCGGCTAACTCTTGGTCATGTAGTAAATAAGGATTTAAAAGTGCAGCCGCGCCATGTAAATCCGTTGTCATGAGCCGTTTTCGATGGTAAAACTCTGCAAGTGGTTCCAATGAGATGGGCGGTGCGTGCAAAGTATGGACATGTCTCTCAAGATCACGCATAATATGCCATGCCTTGCCCGTACTAGGAGCCTTGCCGTCGAATTCTCTCAGAGCGTACACCACGGGGGCAACCATATCCCGTAGTCTTTTGCATTGCTTCCAAAACTCATCGCTCAACACCACCTTCTTGACCTTACGTGAGAATATAAGCTTATCTCTAGCAGATACCGTCTTCTTCGAGGCATAGGCTGTGAACATAGGGTCGACAACAACTTGCTCCAATGATTCCTTGACCTCCAACAAGCGATCTATCATTATGAATTGACTAGCAAATCTTGTTTTCCCGGGCATCAGGAGGCTGAATTTCGCCTTGTGTTTACGAAACACAGCTAGGGGCATTTGTCGCCTCTTGATAAACTTGACCATTTTCTTTGCCATGACCAAAGTATTCGCCATCCATCCAAACCTTTCCCCAATCCTCCAACAACAAGTCCATTGCATGTGTCGCACACCCTTGCATGAAAATGTGCGGATATTTCTCAAGGACTATTCTTGAGGCATTGAGCATTACAGAAGCATTGTCTGTGCATACTTGAACAATGTTCTCTGGTCCAACTTCTTCTATGTACTTCAACATGAGAGTTGACATGTACACCGCTGTTTTTTCTTGGCCGTGAGTATCGACAAAGACCAAGAAAAAGCTCTCCGGCTTGAGTCACGAGCATCGCATTTACCAAAGGGCGACTAGTCACAGATGACCATCCATCCATAGTCAAAGTTCCTCCAAACTTCCGAAGGCTCTCAGAGAGTCTACTATCTAGTTTCTTTTGTAACTCCGTCTTTACTTCTCCTAACAACCTTGTCCGAATGTCATGGTAGGATGGTGGAGCATAGGATTTTCAAATCCCGCAGTCTTCATCACGGCGACTTTGAACGCATCATTGCGGGCTACCGAGAATGGTATATTTGCTTCGTAAAAAATTTCGCCCGAGTTTATCCAACTCCCGCCTATCCGCTTCTGTAAAAGTAGCTTCAATTGAAGATTGCTTCGTTTGCTTCATAGATCCAAACATCGGGCGAGTATCCCTTATTCCCCTCATATGCATGGAAGAAGCAGAGGTTGATCCTACCAAAAGATTTGTTGAATTCATGGGGGTGCCTAGCGAGGACCCTACACAAGAGTCACTCCTAGGGGTTTCAGGAATGTCATGTTTTGAAGCACCTGGAACGTCCGTGGATGGAGTGAGAGAACATTCACCGAGAAATAGTTCCAATTCTCCGTTATATGGAGGGAACTCCCCACCACATCTTAAAAATAACTGCCTAATTTCCCTAGGCAGCTTCGGGCAAAGGGCAGAACTCGAATCCCTATGTCCAGGAATCTTCTCGTACCGATAATGACTCAAATTCCGACTCTTCTTCTTCGAAACAATTACACGACATAGTGAGCACTGTAGGAAGGACCCAGACGCTTTGCCTTCCTTCTCGATGTCTCTAAACCAAGGCTCATGTGGAGCAGGGCCCATTTTGATAAATAGGACGCCTCAAAGTCTTAAATAATGGTGGGTCCGTGACGGGGAAAAAATTGGCAAGAGTTCCTTACGGAAATGCTCACTTCCGAACTCAATACCTACCAAGCAATGTACACATAAAATGAATTATGTGGCTCATAGCTCTTGGAAAGTGTTCAAAATTCGGAAGTGAAATGAGGCTCAATGTGTCTTCTCTTATATACCATCCAACTCCGAATATGACCGTTGCAATTTGAAGTTGAAATGCTCCTAAACCGTTGGATGCTCAAAAGGGCCATCTGGCCGTTGGCGGTCGCAGGATGCGAGGGCCGGTCGCAGTGGCCGACGGCCGGTCGCCCGGACCGACGGCCGGTCGCCGAGGCCGACGGCCGGCCGCGCAAGACGACCGGACCGGACGGCGGCCGCCCGGCCGACGGACGGGCCGACCGAATTCGACCCAAGGTCGGCCACCCGCGCCGACGCCGGCCGCCTCGCCCGGCCGGCCCGGTCGGTCGGGCCGACGAGAGAGGTCGGGGACGGTTGACGGGGTGGTTCGACCAATGAACGCACCCCGTTGGTCATTTACCCTTGGTAAAACGACCAGATTTTCTAAGTCACGGACCGTCCCCGGACCCCTGCCGGACGTCCGACGGACGTCCGGACGCTGTGACATCCCTGGTCTGAGTCCGAATTCGGTATTCACCTAACAACAATTTTGCATTTATTGAGTCAGTAAAAAATCGAGGGTTGATTTGCAAAGTATATGACTAACATACTCTTTTGAAACATGCAAGTAATGCATACCTCATTCACTCGGGGAAGAAATTGATTCCATCGTATTCCGTTGGAAGAATCTTTTGCGCAACACGTTCACGGATGGTAATGTACATGGATAAGGCATTTGGTCAAAGAAGGTTCATGATCATACTCTCCAAAACAAAAGCCGCATGTGCCGTAGATGCCCTCGGTTTAGATTTCCCGTATTGCCATGCGGACGTGCCCCAGCCCCCTCTTTAGCCTGTTTCTCATACCGCCGGAATGTCCTATTCGATACTCCATGGATGAGCTTCCAACCTTTCACACACACTTCTTTGAATTGAAACATCACAAGATCCTCATTGCCATCAACTGAACGAAACTTTGTACGATGAATGTCGAGGTTCTTCGAACGTCTCTCTTCCGTATCCCTTAAGAACATTTCTTGACGTGCCACTCGGATTATACTCGGAGGGAACATTCTAATGCAATGACGGTCGCAACATTCTCCCATGTACACCTTAGCAATCTCGTATTCGGAAATCCTCCAATCTTGTGTTTTCTTAGTTTTGTACGCCCTATTACTGGTGTCATAGCGGCGCTTTCCTTTACGGTCCAACTTTCTCATCTCATCCTCGTGTACGATATAAGCGTGCTTTCTAAGATGGTCATAAACACTCACACTCTTTAGAAATAGAGACCGAATGGGCCAACAGATACACATGTTGCGGAGTGCTGAGTCCCCATCAAATATTGCACACACCACAACGCCAAAGTTCATGTTACCTAGTTCATTCTCACCATCCACAGACAAGATGGGATTTGTAGCAGAAACAAGGACATCGGCAAATTTTCGCCCGTTCTTTGTGACATGACCTCTACCATTAGACCCTTCCATTCATCCCTACTAATACCATGACAATCAGGGATGGGAGAATTATCAATGACATCCTCCACATTGAGATCATCTTGTCCCACATCTGCGGTTGATGCGAGACCTATACACGACAATTTACGTGACTGTCTCAGTATATCGCACCATTCTGATCAACGTATAGATCATTGCGGCTAACACACACCATGTACTAACATTATAAAACCTTTGAAACGGGAAAACTTTCGGTTCACCCAATCTTGTTATTAAGTTCAATCATTTATACATGCTAGTTGATAAAGCTTTTTTATTCCTACCAAATCGGTTCCTACTTAGTTGAATCCGATGAGTAGTATATACTATAAAGAGAAAGGTATTGATATTACGAGCGTACCCATTCGCTCACATCATCTGCGATGCACGGGCCAGCCCCGTTCAACTCCTCATCCTCCCATACTGAAGCAGATTCCATACCTTGAACACCAGGACCTACACAACACACAACAATGCCTCTGCTTCCATTAGTTATTCCTAATCATAATCACCCACGCTATCCTGCACGTAATCGCATCCAGACCAGCGCTCTCCTACTCAATCTAAATTTGACACTGCTGCATGTGCGGACCGCTAAGGATGCAAACATTGAAGATGCTCGGACGACTAAAATTGATGCAGGCGGTACGAAGCACAGTTCATAAGTTCGTTATCATAGGAAGCAGACATTGCATTCACAATCAATGCATTACGTCCAGTGTATCGCTAAAGAAAAACTCCATCGATCATCCACCAACTTGACCTATACCCAGAATATCATATCGATCGCCTCAACCTCAAAGCTGCCATTAGCGAACTACAGCTCGTAAATCCAAATTGCTTTGGCCTCCACAATGATTCAGGTAAAATTGATACCGGCCATCAACACAGCGAAGCTCCCTCTAGTATCAGAAAGGTGCCTGACAACAACATTCAAATTGTGATTACAAAGGAGAGGTCGTAAAACTTTTACTACTGCCAAAGTGCCAAACGCGGCAAGTGCTACTCCGCAAGGATTTAAAATTTGGAGCAAAAGCACTTCAACACTTAACAGAGAAGCGAAAACTATTGTTGCATTCCACGCGTGCTATACTTTACGAACGGCAGTTCGTATATCGTGAACTGTCGGTTACATTGAAATGTATGTGTGTTGTTCAGTCTCGACGTGATATTAACTTTACTTAATCGAGTCAGAAACTTACGGCGTGCGATTCGTGAACTTACAAATCGCATTCAGAAAACTCACGAATCATATTCGTCAACTCACGAACGGCAGTTCGTCAACTCACGAACGGCAGTTCGTCAACTCACGAACGGCAGTTCGTCAACTCACGAACGGCAGTTCGTAAACTTACGAATCATAGATCAGAAACTTACTGAATCGCGATTCGTCAACTTACGAACGGCAGTTCAGAAAGTCGAGATGACGCTACCGACCGACGATCCCGACACTAACAACACGTCAAAAAGTAACTCGACACCGACAAATAATCATAATGACGTCATTAAAGTGATGACGTCACGAAAATGCTAACCTCAATCCTCCAAGAGAGAACGACGAAGTGAGCGGAAAAAAACTCATGAAATGGGAGCTCATTGTGAGGGGCAGCCCTTTTTATACCCCCCGAAATTTGGAGGAAGCTGCCCTGCCCGAATATAAACTTTCATTGACCTGCCCGCAATGATGAGCCGCGCGCGGCATTCAATCCGGTCATAAATTATTGTGCGGCCCCCACATACAACGGGTTAAATATGGTCATTGTACCCATAACCACCAACATAAGGAAATTCGCCCATTTATAGCTGGTCTATTTATAATGCGTAATATTTTTTGGGTATCAAGATACTTTTTAAGAAGGTTTACAACTTTTTCATATTTTTTTGTGAAACACACGAATTATTACAAATCTTCAGACAGTAAAGTAGTGGAGGACCCCTAATCAACCTATGGGGTAATTCTGCGAACACCACTTTAGGTGTTATAAATTTCCATTCATGATTCGACCCAAAATCAATAGCTTCTTTACTGTTTTGATAGGTCAATTTAAAATGAGTGTTCTAACAATTCTAGTTTAGGCTAGGTGCGGTTATTGGGAGACCTACGTGTTGATAGTGGCGGTGCTAGTGGTTTTAGGTACTTCTACCATAAATGTGTGCAAAAAACTAGATTTTGGTATGGCGAAGATCCACATATTCGGAAATAAACCAAAATAGAATATTTGATGTGGTATATTTATTGAGCTCGTTAAGTGTTACTTGATTTATTCAATTGTTATTGAACATTGAAGTACATTATCTAAAATAATTTCTTATTTTAGCATGTGTTGCAAATCTGTTGTAATTTGGTATTGTATATGATTTTCCTAAATAACAATATTTGGAATATATTTATGTCAATTGTAATTTAAAAACCTACCTTGACATATAATTAGGAAATTTAAAAGTTAATTCTACCTCGGTTTGTATGGCAATCTTTAAATTCAACTTTTTTCCTAGTTTAATTTAAGAACATATAATAGTTGCTTGTTTTTGGGCTTCAACCCAACCATATCTAAAACAAATTGTATCTTGAACTTTAATTTTGACATACCTTCACAAACATGTGAATCTTGTGCAAAATAGTCATTTTGAGTGGATGGCCTCGAGATAACGTTTAAGATATGTAATTTAGCATGTGTTGCAAATTTGTTCTTATTTGGTTGTGTATCTGTTCTAAAGAATAGAATTAGGATTAAATTTATGTGAATTAGGATTTCAAAACGTACCTTAATGTATAATTAGGAAATTTAGATTAAAATCTACCTTGGTTTGTATGGCAATCTTTATATTCAACTTTTTTTTCAAGTTTCATTTAAGAACGGATAATAGTTGATTGTATTGGGCGAAGGCTTCCAATCATATCTTCACGACAGATGCATTATTGAGATTTTGCTTAGGATATTTTACCAAATACCCAAGAGCGAAGCCCGTAAATCCTAAACCCTACACGACTAGAACCAAACCCCTACACCCTAATCTCTACTCTAGACCACATTAATATTAAATGTAAAAGATATTGTATCGTGAACTCAATTTTTGATATACTTTCACATATTTGGTTCTGTATATGTTTAAAACAACAAAAGTGAGAAAGAATTTATGTGAATTATGATTTTGAGGCGTTCCTTCACATATAACTAACAAATTCTGTAGTTAAATCTACCTCGGTTTGTATCACAGTCTTTAACCCCTAAACGCCCCAGCCTATTTTTAGCAGAAAAGCACATTTCCATAGAAATCCTCATAGATGAAAATCAAGAGAATCTATTAAGATCTCAACCGTACAAACTTGTAATAGACTTATCCAAGATCATGTGGACCAAAACTTGAGTCATGAGGCCTTATAGATCGGAAGATCATAACATATTAATACTAAAAACAAACTGCAAAATTTCATCATTTTCACTTTGAGGTGGAAATGCTACCAATATACCTATTGCAATGAAAAAATTACCAACTAGAGAGATGTTCACCTTCATCTTAATAAGTCCTTTACCCAAAAAAAATTCATCAAAAAAATTTCTTGGCTCAAATAAAAGCCATGCCATGGTAAAAACTGCCAAAAAGTTTACAAAGGAAAAATAGTCCAAACCTAGACCCTTTGCATTCAATTTCATGCCTTATCTTCAAAACACCTTCGATCTTGTTAAGGTTTCTACCACTTAGACTAGACTCTAATTGGAGGCCATCCCAAAAAATTAAGTTGAAATCCAACGGTGGATGAAGGAGATATAGCTCCTCAAATATCATCCATTTTCTCCCTTTTTCTGTTGACAAAACATCATTGCAAATCCAATAGCAAAATCATTTGGATCAAAAAACTTCACACTACAAAGTTGTTAAGAATCACCTTAAGATCATGACCATGAAAAAGAATATCATGAAAACTATTTTTAATTTCACATAATTGGCTTGCAATGGTAATACATGTCCCATGCTTGAAAACCCAAAAGCAAGCGCTGTCTTCACTAAAGTGCATTCCATTAATTCATACTTTATTGTATGGGCTTGCAAATTTTACAACGCAAACTAGACTTGATTTGGAACCTAACCCAAGTGATTTCATCCAAAACGGACCTCGGATGAAGAAGATATGGCTATTCAAAGTTGCTGCCTTCCATCCAAAATGTCGTTTTTCGACATTCGGCGCGTTTAGGGGTTAAGTCCAACTTGTTTTTCGTCTTTTAATTTAAGAACGAATAATATTTGCTTGTTTTGGGCTTGAAACCAAATATATCTTTACAAATGTTGCATAATTGATATATTGCTTAGGGCATTTTACCACGTAGCATAGAGCGAAACCCGTAAACCCTAAACCGTAAACGACTCAAACGAAAACCCTAAGTCCTAATCCCTATCGTAAACCACATGTAAGGTAAATATAAAAGAAATATTATCGTGAACTCAAATTTTGACATACTTTTACATGAACATCATTTAATACCTTTAGGAACATTTGAATCATGTGTTATGAAGTGATTTTGAGTGTACAGCGTGGAGAAAACATTTACAATATGTAATTTAGCATGTATTGCAAATTTTTTCTAATTTGGTTTTGTATATGTTATCACTAATAGAATTGGAAATAAGATTATGTGAATTATGATTTAAAAATGTACTTGTACATAATATTAGCGACTTTTGAAGTAAAATCAACCTCTGATTGTATGGCCATCTTGAAATTCAAATATTTATTCTAGTTTCATTTAAGAAGTAATACGCCATATTCGTTAAATTGGCCCCATCCCTTTTATATTTGGCCGCACACTATTGAAATAAGTAGAGTGAAAAGAAACAAAACAATTTTAAGATGGGAAAATATATTAATAATTTATTTTCGTCCACTCAAGGCATGTTGATTTCAATGCAATTATCTACATGGCATTGTTTTCATTTGTGCTATATACATTATTTCAAGCTGCCAAAATAATAGGGATTGGCCAATTCATGGCGTCTAATAATAGTTGCTTAATTAGGACTTCAAACCAAAAATACCTTCATTAATGTTGCATTATTGAGATATGGCTTAGGATATTTTACCACATACCCTAGAGCCAAACCCGTAAATACTTAACCCTAAACAACAAACACGAAAATCTTAAACCCTAATTCGTACCCAAACCCACATTTAAGGTAACTAAGAAATTTTTTTTTCCGTGAACTCAAATTTGGTTCAGTCTACGTTCAAAAGAACAAAGTTGAAATAAGTTTATGTGAATTATGATTTCAAAATGTAACTTCACATATTATTAGCAAATCTTGAAGTTCATTGCATCTCCGTTTGTAACGCAATCTTTAAATTCAACTTCTTGTTTGTAGTTTCATTCAAGAAGTAATAATAGTTGTTTGATTTGGGCTTCAAACCAAAAATATCTTCACGAAGGTTGCATTATTGAGATATGGCTTAGGATATTAAACCACATACCTTAGAACCAAACCCGTACATACTAAACCGTAAACAACTAAAACAAATACCTTAAACCCTTATTCGTACCGAAACCCATATTTAACCCCTAACTCTCCTTGTGTTTTGGGAGTTAGAAATCTCAAAAACTGCGATTTTTGACCTCTATGTGCTCCCGGAGGTATGAAGCTAACTTTTTGCCTTTTTTTCAGCATCCAACCGTAAGATTTTGTACCTAACCCTATTTATAGGTACTGTTCGAAAAATTGACCGTTGGGTGTTTGCCATTAGTGAGATTGTAACGTTTGAAGTTGCCTCAAAAGTTTTTTTGGGCATTGCCCGAAAGGTGTGGACTCAATGGTGCGTAGGGCAAGTTGATGATTGTTCCCCCAAACTTTTTGGTGGCATTTTTTACCATGTAGGTTTACAAGTTGGGCACTTCCATGAAAAATTTTAGAGCCGGGAAATAGTTTTAGAGCCTTCATCTAAGTACTTTTGTAGGTGTGGGTCTAAAAGTGTGCTTTGTGCCTCAATTAGGACAATAAATTGTTTCATGTAATGAAATGCAATATTTTTTGAAAAATGAACGGTAAGAATGTGCCTCCGCAAGTACTTCAAATTTGTGCAAATTTTTTTTTTTTAAAAAATTTTAAATCTCGAATTCTTATGAATTTATAGGTGTCGGAGGCTAAGAAAATGAGAAATTCTGATAAGGGCAGCCAACTCATGGGAGAACCGGTCCTCCCCCCTTCTGACCCATTCCGCCACTTATGACAAAAAATCCCAACTTTGTTATGTAGTTATGACTACATGGCATAAAAGCCAGTAAACTAGTCATGTGCAATAATGGTCTCCTCTTTTAGCTAAGACCACACCGTTGCAAAAGTCTGTAATAAGAGAGGATCATGAATGTATGGCAGCCAATGACCGTAGAGATCCTAAAAAAAAAAAAAAAAGTAGCAGCCCCTGGCCACATGCCGAGGAGCTACTGGATGTTGCTGCCGAAACTGCCCCTCAAGGGCTCCAAAGATCTGGGAGAGGGTCCCCTTGCGCCTAACTGACCCTTGCACGACCCAAGTGCCGAGCTGGCAGATTGGCGGGGAGGCCGTTGCAGCTTGTAGTAGCTGGCCCGAAGCAGTTGTAGAGGTGGCCTCCGGCTGCCCGCCGGAACTGTTGTCCGCCCGCCCCTGCATATCCGCTCGCCCCCCACCTTGCGTATCCGGCGCCTGCAGTACCCGTTGGTACCCGCCCGCCCGCTGTACTCCGGCCGCCCACGCTTGTACCGAGCCGCCTTCGCCCGTATCTCACCGTCGAAAATGGATTTGATGTACAATTCAAAGTTGTAAATGCCAATGTGAAGATAACATCTATACGGTTGGATTCATCATATTCATCATTAACATTTTAAAAACAATTTTGCAAAGTTTTCACTTGAGATTCAATTAAAAATCCAAAATTAACACAAGAAAATTTTAAAATATTGTAACAAAATTAGTATATAATGCACTACAAGATGGTATGTTTTCCATAATTTGATTCTACTTATTATGGAAAATCATGTTTAAGGTTTTTCTTTTTAAACTAAGATCGAAACTTGACATAAATCACTTTTGTAAAAATTTCAAGAATTCACATTATCTTATTTTGAAAATCCATACCATGCCCATGTAACTACTAAGTGTGAGGTGTGCCTCAGTCGAGGGGGAGTGTTGTGATATTATCCATTCTCTTTAGAACTACTAGTCTCTACTTTTCTACTTATTATCTTGATAACATATCTATTACTTTACTTTAGTTAGCTCCTAGTTGAGGGGGAGTGTAATGATATTATCCATTCTCTTTAGAACTACGAGTCTCTACTTTTCTACTTATTATCTCAGTTGATAACATATCTATTACTTTACTTTAGTTAGCTCCTAGTTAACTGGTTGTATCTATACAATATATATATATATATATATATATATATATATATATATGGGAGAATGGAGCTCAATGCTCATTCCAATTCCTTCCTAATCATTTTTTGTGTTCTCTCTTCCTTCTCCTTCTCAACAGTTTGCACTTTCTTCTTATTGTCTGTGCTCCTCCGCCATAGCTTTGTGTAGCTCTTTGCCGATTATGCACTTGTTATTTGATACCGTCTTCTTGTTGTTTTCACCTACTTATAGATGATTTCTCTCCTTATCATTTTGTTTCCACCCTTGTTACGAAGTGCCTTTCGCAATTTTTGTAAGGAGCTTGCTTAGGGTTTGGTGCATAGCTTTTCGCAAGGAACCTTGCTTAGGGTTTGTTGCTTTCATAGCCTTTGTGTGTTTTGTTGCCTTAGTTTGCACGCCCGGTTGCGGCGAAAGCATTAAGCAGTTTGTTTTTTTGTACTGGCATTCAATTGTGAAAGAAAGTTGCATGCACTTATCATTTCATGTAATAACAATCACGCGACTATCTAGAATTGCATGAAGAAGTCAACATAGACTCGGCAATTGGGAAAGCAACACTCAGGAACTTGAGACTTGGTGGATCTCCTGACATGTTCACATACGGAGTTTGGTGGGCTGTCAAAATTTTGTATGTGATGCGTTGATTGAATATTCTGCCTTAATTTTAATGCATGATGCGTGTGTGAGTGCATGCAGAGCCCCGAACAGAATGCGATTGGCAACGTCATGATCCTGGCCCTGATATTTGGCCTTACTCTAGGCGTTCTCGCAGGTTGGCTGTGGCTCATTGGCAAAGGGTGGTAGATACATCGGTACGTCGACCCATGGGATCCATGCTTTTATGCAGAAACACTTGTATTATTAGGATTTGACCAGGTGAAAAGTCTCCATCTGCCATCCCCCCAGGCTACCTCGCAAAGGTGAATGGAAGGACTCCTGCATGGTTGAGTACAACTGCGGTTAGGGCAGTAATTTAAGAATTGTGCAGGAGCTTTAGATAGCACACCACCTTAACTACTAGTAGGACTTTTACTTAACTTGAACTAATTGGAGGATATCATCTGCTGGAAGGTTCTAGAAGACTCTGAAGTCGCTCATCACAACACACCGCATAAAGGTATGTAAAAGACTTAAAAGAACTCAGTTGGTGGTCAGCTTTTTCCTTCGAGTTAACATTCCGGAATCTTTGAGTTCTTTTTTGTCTATTTTGAGGTTTTCTTTGTATGTAAAAGACTTAAAAGAACTCAGTTGGTGGTCAGCTTTTTCCTTCGCGTTAACTTTCCGGATTCTTTGAGTTCTTTTTTGTCTATTTTGAGGTTTTCCTTGTATGTAAAAGACTTAAAAGATCTCAGTTGGTGGTCAGCTTTATCGTTCGGGTTAACTTTCCGGATTCTTTGAGTTCTTTTTTGTCTATTTTGAGGTTTTCTTTGTATGTAAAACACTTAAAAGAACTCAGTTGGTGGTCAGCTTCTTCGTTCGCGTTAACTTTCCGGATTCTTTGAGTTCTTTTTTGTCTATTTTGAGGTTTTCTTTGTATGTAAAAGACTTAAAAAATCTCAAATGGTGCTCAGCTTTTTCGTTCGGGTTAACTTTCCGGATTCTATGAGTTCTTTTTTGTCTATTTTGAGGTTTTCTTTGTATGTAAAAAACTTAAAAGAACTCAGTTGGTGGTCAGCTTTTTCCTTCGAGTTAACTTTCCGGATTCTTTGAGTTCTTATTTGTCTATTTTGAGGTTTTCTTTGTATGAAAATCACTTAAAAGAACGCAGTTGGTGGTCAGCTTTTTCCTTCGCGTTAGCTTTCCGGATTCTTTGAGTACTTTTTTGTCTATTTTGTGCTTTTCCTTGTATGTAAAAGACTTAAAAGAACTCAGTTGGTGGTCAGCTTTTTCCTTCGGGTTAACTTTCCGGATTCTTTGAGTTCTTTTTTGTCCATTTTGTGGATTTCCTTGTATGTAAAAAACTTAAAAGAACTTAGTTGGTGGTCAGCTTTTTCGTTCGGGTTAGCTTTCCGGATTCTTTGAGTTCTTTTTTGTCTATTTTGAGGTTTTCTTTGTATGGAAAAGACTTAAAAGAACTCAGTTGGTGGTCAGCTTTTTCCTTCGGGTTAACTTTCCGGATTCTTTGAGTTCTTTTTTGTCTATTTTGAGGTTTTCTTTGTATGGAAAAGACTTAAAAGAACTCAGTTGGTGGTCAGCTTTTTCCTTCGGGTTAACATTCCAGATTCTTTGAGTTCTTTTTTGTCTATTTTGTGGTTTTCTTTGTATGTAAAAGACTTAAAAGAACTCAGTTGGTGGTCAGCTTTTTCCTTCGGGTTAACGTTCCGGATTCTTTGAGTTCTTTTTTGTCTATTTTGTGGTTTTCCTTGTATGTAAAAGACGTAAAAGAACTCAGTTGGTGGTCAGCTTTTTCCTTCGGGTTAACTTTCCGGATTCTTTGAGTTCTTTTTTGTCTATTTTGAGGTTCTCTTTGTATGTAAAAGACTATAAAGATCTCAGTTGGTGGTCAGCTTTATCGTTCGGGTTAACTTTCCGGAATCTTTGAGTTCTTTTTTGTCTATTTTGAGGTTTAATTTGTATGTAAAACACTTAAAAGAACTCAGTTGGTGGTCAGCTTTTTCCTACGAGTTAACTTCTCGGATTCTTTGAGTTCTTTTTTGTCTATTTTGAGGTTTTCCTTGTATGTAAAAAACTTAAAAGAACTCAGTTGGTGGTCAGCTTTTTCCTTCGGGTTAACTTTCCGGATTCTTTGAGTTCTTTTTTGTCTATTTTGAGGTTTTCCTTGTATGTAAAAGACTTAAAAGAACTCAGTTGGTGGTCAGCTCTTTCCTTCGAGTTAACTTTCCGGATTCTTTGAGTTCATTTTTGTCTATTTTGAGGTTTTCTTTGTATGTAAAACACTTAAAAGAACTCAGTTGGTCGTCAGCTTTTTCCTTCGCGTTAGCTTTCCGGATTCTTTGAGTTCTATTTTGTCTATTTTGAGGTTTTCTTTGTATGTAAAACATTTAAAAGAACTCAGTTGGTGGTCAGCTTTTTCCCTCTGGTTAACATTCCGGATTCTTTGAGTTCTTTATTGTCTATTTTTTGGTTTTCTTTGTATGTAAAAGACTTAAAAGAACTCAGTTGGTGGTCAGCTTTTTCCTTCCGGTTAACTTTCCGGATTCTTTGAGTTCTTTTTTGTCTATTTTGTGGTTTTCGTTGTATGTAAAAAACTTAAAAGAACTTAGTTGGTGGTCAGCTTTTTCGTTCGGGTTAGCTTTCCGGATTCTTTGAGTTCTTTTTTGTCTATTTTGAGGTCTTCTTTGTATGGAAAAGACTTAAAAGAACTCAGTTGATGGTCAGCTTTTTCGTTCGGGTTAACTTTCCGGATTCTTTGAGTTCTTTTTTGTCTATTTTGTGGTTTTCTTTGTATGTAAAAGACGTAAAAGAACTCACTTGGTGGTCAGCTTTTTCCTTCGCGTTAACATTCCGGATTCTTTGAGTTCTTTTTTGTCTATTTTGTGGTTTTCTTTGTATGTAAAAGACGTAAAAGAACTCACTTGGTGGTCAGCTTTTTCCTTCGGGTTAACATTCCGGATTCTTTGAGTTCTTTTTTGTCTATTTTGTGGTTTTCTTTGTATGCTAAAGACTTAAAAGATCTCAGTTGGTGGTCAGCTTTTTCGTTCGGGTTAACATTCCGGATTCTTTGACTTCTTTTTTGTCTATTTTGAGGTATTCCTTGTATGTAAAACACTTAAAAGAACTTAGTTGGTGGTCAGCTTTTTCGTTCGGGTTAGCTTTCCGGATTCTTTGAGTTCCTTTTTGTCTATTTTGAGGTTTTCTTTGTATGGAAAAGACTTAAAAGAACTCAGTTGGTGGTCAGCTTTTTCCTTCGGGTTAACTTTCCGGATTCTTTGAGTTCTTTTTTGTCTTTTTTGAGGTTTTCCTTGGATGTAAAACACTTAAAAGAACTCAGTTGGTGGTCAGCTTTTTCCTTCGCGTTAACATTCCGGATTCTTTGAGTTCTTGTTTGTCTATTTTGTGGTTTTCCTTGTATGTAAAAAACTTAAAAGTACTCAGTTGGTGGTCAGCTTTTTCGTTCGGGTTAGCTTTCCGGATTCTTTGAGTTCCTTTTTGTCTATTTTGAGGTTTTCTTTGTATGGAAAAGACTTAAAAGAACTCAGTTGGTGGTCAGCTTTTTCCTTCGGGTTAACTTTCCGGATTCTTTGAGTTCTTTTTTGTCTTTTTTGAGGTTTTCCTTGGATGTAAAACACTTAAAAGAACTCAGTTGGTGGTCAGCTTTTTCCTTCGCGTTAACATTCCGGATTCTTTGAGTTCTTGTTTGTCTATTTTGTGGTTTTCCTTGTATGTAAAAAACTTAAAAGTACTCAGTTGGTGGTCAGCTTTTTCGTTCGGGTTAGCTTTCCGGATTCTTTGAGTTCTTTTTTGTCTTTTTTGAGGTTTTCCTTGTATATAAAACACTTAAAAGAACTCAGTTGGTGGTCAGCATTTTCCTTCGCGTTAACATTCAGTTCTTTGAGTTCTTTTTTGTCTATTTGGTGGTTTTCTTTGTATGTAAAAGACTTAAAAGAACTCAGTTGGTGGTCAGCTTTTTCGTTCGGGTTAACTTTCCGGATTCTTTGAGTTCTTTTTTGTCTTTTTTGAGGTTTTCCTTGTATATAAAACACTTAAAAGAACTCAGTTGGTGGTCAGCATTTTCCTTCGCGTTAACATTCCGGATTCTTTGAGTTCTTTTTTGTCTATTTGGTGGTTTTCTTTGTATGTAAAAGACTTAAAAGAACTCAGTTGGTGGTCAGCTTTTTCCTTCGGGTTAACTTTCCGGATTCTTTGAGTTCTTTTTTGTCTATTTTGAGGTTTTCTTTGTATGTAAAACACTTAAAAGAACTCAGTTGGTGGTCAGCTTTTTCCTACGAGTTAACTTCTCGGATTCTTTGAGTTCTTTTTTGTCTATTTTGAGGTTTTCCTTGTATGTAAAAAACTTAAACGAACTCAGTTGGTGGTCAGCTTTTTCCTTCGGGTTAACTTTCCGGATTCTTTGAGTTCTTTTTTGTCTATTTTGAGGTTTTCCTTGTATGTAAAAAACTTAAAAGAACTCAGTTGGTGGTCAGCTTTTTCCTTCGGGTTTACTTTCCGGATTCTTTGAGTTCTTTTTTGTCTATTTTGTGGTTTTCTTTGTATGTAAAAGACTTTAAAGATCTGAGTTGGTGGTCAGCTTTTTCCTTCGGGTTAACTTTCCGGATTCTTTGAGTTCGTTTTTGTCTATTTGGTGGTTTTCTTTGTATGTAAAAGACTTAAAAGAACTCAGTTGGTGGTCAGCTTTTTCCTTCGGGTTAACTTTCCGGATTCTTTGAGTTCTTTTTTGTCTATTTTGAGGTTTTCTTTGTATGTAAAACACTTAAAAGAAATCAGTTGGTGGTCAGCTTTTCCCTTCGCGTTAGCTTTCCGGATTCTTTGAGTTCTTTTTTTTCTATTTTGTGGTTTTCTTTGTATGTAAAAGACTTTAAAGATCTCAGTTGGTCGACAGCTTTTTCGTTCGGGTTAACTTTCCGGATTCTTTGAGTTCTTTTTTGTCTATTTTGTGGTTTTCTTTGTATGTAAAAGACTTAAAAGCTCTGAGTTGGTGGTCAGCTTTTTCCTTCGGGTTAACTTTCCGGATTCTTTGAGTTCTTATTTGTCTATTTTGAGGTTTTCCTTGCATGTAAAAAACCTAAAAGAACTCAGTTGGTGGTCAGCTTTTTCCTTCGAGTTAACTTTCCGGATTCTTTGAGTTCTTTTTTGTCTATTTTGAGGTTTACTTTGTATGTAAATCACTTAAAAGAACGCAGTTGGTGGTCAGCTTTTTCCTTCGCGTTAGCTTTCCGGATTCTTTGAGTTCTTTTATGTCTATTTTGAGGTTTTCTTTGTATGGAAAAGACTTAAAAAAACCCAGTTGGTGGTCAGCTTTTTCCTTCGAGTTATTTTTCCGGATTCTTTGAGTACTTTTTTGTCTATTTTGAGGTTTTCTTTGTATGTAAATCACTTAAAAGAACGCTGTTGGTGGTCAGCTTTTTCCTTCGAGTTAACAATCCGGATTCTTTGAGTTCTTTTTTGTCTATTTTGAGGTTTTCTTTGTATGGAAAAGACTTAAAAGAACTCAGTTGGTGGTCAGCTTTTTCCTTCGGGTTAACTTTCCGGATTCTTTGAGTTCTTTTTTGTCTACTTTGAGGTTTTCTTTGTATGTAAATCACTTAAAAGAACGCAGTTGGTGGTCAGCATTTTCCTTCGCGTTAGCTTTCCGGATTATTTGAGTTCTTTTATGTCTATTTTGAGGTTTTCTTTGTATGTAAAACACTTAAAAGAACTCAGTTGGTGGTCAGCTTTTTCCTTCGCGGTAACATTCCGGATTCTTTGAGTTCTTTTTTGTCTATTTTGTGGTTTTCCTTGTATGTAAAAAACTTAAAAGAACTTAGTTGGTGGTCAGCTTTTTCGTTCGGGTTAGCTTTCCGGATTCTTTGAGTTCCTTTTTGTCTATTTTGAGGTTTTCTTTGTATGGAAAAGACTTAAAAGAACTCAGTTGGTGGTCAGCTTTTTCCTTCGGGTTAACTTTCCGGATTCTTTGAGTTCTTTTTTGTCTTTTTTGAGGTTTTCCTTGGATGTAAAACACTTAAAAGAACTCAGTTGGTGGTCAGCTTTTTCCTTTGGGTTAACTTTCCGGATTCTTGAGTTCTTTTTTGTCTATTTTGTGGTTTTCTTTGTATGGAAAAGACTTAAAAGAACTCAGTTGGTGGTCAGCTTTTTCCTTCGGGTAAACATTCCGGATTCTTTGAGTTCTTTTTTGTCTATTTTGTTGTTTTCTTTGTATGTAAAAGACTTAAAAGAACTCAGTTGGTCGTCAGCTTTTTCCTTCGGGTTAAATTTCAAGATTCTTTGAGTTCTTTTTTGTCTATTTTGAGGTTTTCCTTGTATGTAAAACACTTAAAAGAACTCAGTTGGTGGTCAGCTTTTTCCTTCGCGTTAACATTCCGGATTCTTGAGTTCTTTTTTGTCTATTTTGTGGTTTTCTTTGTATGGAAAAGACTTAAAAGAACTCAGTTGGTGGTCAGCTTTTTCCTTCGGGTAAACATTCCGGATTCTTTGAGTTCTTTTTTGTCTATTTTGTTGTTTTCTTTGTATGTAAAAGACTTAAAAGAACTCAGTTGGTCGTCAGCTTTTTCCTTCGGGTTAAATTTCAAGATTCTTTGAGTTCTTTTTTGTCTATTTTGAGGTTTTCCTTGTATGTAAAACACTTAAAAGAACTCAGTTGGTGGTCAGCTTTTTCCTTCGCGTTAACATTCCGGATTCTTTGAGTTCTTTTTTGTCTATTTTGTGGTTTTCTTTGTATGTAAAAGACGTAAAAGAACTCAGTTGGTGGTCAGCTTTTTCCTTCGCGTTACCATTGCGGATTCTTTGAGTTCTTTTTTGTCTATTTTGAGGTTTTCCTTGTATGTAAAAGACTCAAAAGAACTCAGTTGGTGGTCAGCTTTTTCGTTCGGGTTAACTTTCCGGATTCTTTGAGTTCTTTTTTGTCTATTTTGAGGTTCTCCTTGTATGTAAAAAACTTAAAAGAACTCAGTTGGTAGTCAGCTTTTTCCTTCGCGTTAACCTTCCGGATTCTTTGAGTTCTTTTTTGTCTATTTTGTGGTTTTCTTTGTATGTAAAAGACTTAAAAGAACTCAGTTGGTGGTCAGCTTTTTCGTTCGGGTTAACTTTCTGGATTCCTTGAGTTCTTTTTTGTCTATTTTGAGGTTTTCTTTGTATGTAAAACACTTAAAAGAACTCAGTTGGTGGTCAGCTTTTTCCTTCGCGTTAGCTTTCCGGATTCTTTGAGTTCTTTTTTGTCTATTTTGAGGTTTTCTTTGTATGTAAAAGACTATAAAGATCTCGGTTGGTGGTCAGCTTTTTCCTTCGGGTTAACTTTCCGGATTCTTTGAGTTCTTTTTTGTCTATTTTGAGGTTTTCCTTATATGTAAAAAACTTAAAAGAACTCAGTTGGTGGTCAGCTTATTCGTTCGGGTTAACTTTCCGGATTCTTTGAGTTCTTTTTTGTCTATTTTGAGGTTTTCCTTGTATGTAAAACTATTAAAAGAACTCAGTTGGTGGTCAGCTTTTTCCTTCGCGTTACCATTCCGGATTCTTTGAGTTCTTTTTTGTCTATTTTGTGGTTCTCTTTGTGTGTAAAAGACTTAAAAGATCTCAGTTGGTGGTCAGCTTTTTCGTTCGGGTTAACTTTCCGGATTCCTTGAGTTCTTTTTTATCTATTTTGAGGTTTTAATTTGGATGTAAAAAACTTAAAAGAACTCATTTGGTGGTTAGCTTTTTCCTTCGGGTTATTTTTCCGGATTCTTTGAGTTCTTTTTTGTCTATTTTGAGGTTTTGTTTGTATGGAAAAGACTTAAAAGAACTCAGTTGGTGGTCAGCTTTTTCCTTCGGGTTAATTTTCCGGATTCTTTGAGTTCTTTTTTGTCTATTTTGAGGTTTTCTTTGTATGGAAAAGACTTAAAAGAACTCAGTTGGTGGTCAGCTTTTTCCTTCGGGTTAACTTTCCGGATTCTTTGAGTTCTTTTTTGTCTATTTTGTGGTTTGCCTTGTATGTAAAAGACTTAAAAGAACCTTGTTGGTGGTCAGCTTTTTCGTTCGGGTTAACTTTCCGGATTCTTTGAGTTCTTTTTTGTCTATTTTGAGGTTTTCCTTGTATGTAACAAACTTAAAAGAACTCAGGTCGTGGTCAGCTTTTTCGTTCGAGTTAACTTTCCGGATTCTTTGAGTTCTTTTTTGTCTATTTTGTTGTTTTCTTTGTATGTAAAACACTTAAAAGAACTCAGTTGGTGGTCAGCTTTTTCCTTCGCGTTAGCTTTCCGGATTCTTTGAGTTCATTTTTGTCAATTTTGAGGTTTTCTTTGTATGTAAGAGACTATAAAGATCTCAGTTGGTGGTCAGCTTTTTCGTTCGGGTTAACTTTCCGGAATCTTTGAGTTCTTTTTTGTCTATTTTGAGGTTTAATTTGTATGTAAAACACTTAAAAGAACTTAGTTGGTGGTCTGCTTTTTCCTTCAAGTTAACATTTCGGATTCTTTGAGTTCTTTTTTGTCTATTTTGAGGTTTTCTTTGTATGCAAAAAACTTAAAAGAACTCAGTTGGTGGTCAGCTTTTTCCTTCGGGTTAACTTTCCGGATTCTTTGAGTTCTTTTTTGTCTATTTTGAGGTTTTCCTTATATGTAAAAAACTTAAAGGAACTCAGTTGGTGGTCAGCTTTTTCGTTCGGGTTAACTTTCCGGATTCTTTGAGTTCTTTTTTGTCTACTTTGAGGTTTTCCTTGTATGTAAAACACTTAAAAGAACTCAGTTGGTGGTCAGCTTTTTCCTTCGCGTTAACATTCCGGATTCTTTGAGTTCTTTTTTGTCTATTTTGTGGTTTTCTTTGTATGTAAAAGACTTAAAAGATCTTAGTTGGTGGTCAGCTTTTTCCTTCGGGTTAACTTTCCGGATTCTTTGAGTTCTTTTTTGTCTATTTTGAGGTTTTCCTTGCATGGAAAAGACTTAAAAGAACTCAGTTGGTGGTCAGCTTTTTCCTTCGGGTTAACTTTCCGGATTCTTTGAGTTCTTTTTTGTCTATTTTGAGGTTTTCTTTGTATGTAAAAGACTTAAAAGAACTGAGTTGGTGGTCAGCTTTTTCCTTCGCGTTAGCTTTCCGGATTCTTTGAGTTCATTTTTGTCAATTTTGAGGTTTTCTTTGTATGGAAAAGACTTAAAAGAGCTCAGTTGGTTGTCAGCTTTTTCGTTCGGGTTAACTTTCCGGATTCTTTGAGTTCATTTTTGTCTATTTTGAGGTTTTCTTTGTATGTAAAACACTTAAAAGAACTCAGTTGGTGGTCAGCTTTTTCCTTCGAGTTAACATTCCGGATTCTTTGAGTTCTTTTTTGTCTATTTTGAGGTTTTCTTTGTATGTAAAACACTTAAAAGAACTCGGTTGGTGGTCAGCTTTTTCCTTCGCGTTAGCTTTCCGGATTCTTTGAGTTCATTTTTGTCAATTTTGAGGTTTTCTTTGTATGTAAAACACTTAAAAGAACTCAGTTGGTGGTCAGCTTTTTCCTTCCCGTTAACTTCCCGGATTCTTTGAGTTCTTTTTTGTCTATTTTGAGGCTTTCTTTGTATGGAAAAGACTTAAAAGAACTCAGTTGGTGGTTAGCTTTTTCGTTCGGGTTTACTTTCCGGATTCTTTGAGTTCTTTTTTGTCTATTTTGAGGTTTTCTTTGTATGTAAAAGCCTTAAAAGAACTCAGTTGGTGGTCAGCTTTTTCCTTCGGGTTAACTTTCCGGATTCTTTGAGTTCTTTTTTGTCTATTTTGTGGTTTTCTTTGTATGGAAAAGACTTAAAAGAACTCAGTTGGTGGTCAGCTTTTTCCTTCGGGTTAACTTTCCGGATTCTTTGAGTTCTTTTTTGTCTATTTTGTGGTTTTCCTTGTATGTAAAAGACTTAAAAGAACCTTGTTGGTGGTCAGCTTTTTCGTTCGGGTTAACTTTCCGGATTCTTTGAGTTCTTTTTTGTCTATTTTGAGGTTTTCCTTGTATGTAAAAAACTTAGAAGAACTCAGTTGGTGGTCAGCTTTTTCGTTCGAGTTAACTTTCCGGATTCTTTGAGTTCTTTTTTGTCTATTTTGTGGTTTTCTTTGTATGTAAAACACTTAAAAGAACTCAGTTGGTGGTCAGCTTTTTCCTTCGCGTTAGCTTTCCGGATTCTTTGAGTTCATTTTTGTCAATTTTGAGGTTTTCTTTGTATGGAAAAGACTTAAAAGAGCTCAGTTGGTTGTCAGCTTTTTCGTTCGGGTTAACTTTCCGGATTCTTTGAGTTCTTTTTTGTCTATTTTGAGGTTTTCTTTGTATGTAAAACACTTAAAAGAACTCAGTTGGTGGTCAGCTTTTTCCTTCGGGTTAACTTTCCGGATTCTTTGAGTTCTTTTTTGTCTATTTTGTGGTTTTCTTTGTATGGAAAAGACTTAAAAGAACTCAGTTGGTGGTCAGCTTTTTCCTTCGGGTTAACTTTCCGGATTCTTTGAGTTCTTTTTTGTCTATTTTGTGGTTTTCTTTGTATGTAAAAGACTTGAAAGATCTCAGTTGGTGGTCAGCTTTTTCGTTCGGGTTAACTTTCCGGATTCTTTGAGTTCTTTTTTGTCTATTTTGAGGTTTTCCTTGTTTGTAAAAGACTTAAAAGAACTCAGTTGGTGGTCAGCTTTTTCGTTCGGGTTAACTTTCCGGATTCTTTGAGTTCTTTTTTGTCTATTTTGAGGTTTTCTTTGTATGTAAAAGACTTAAAAGAACTCAGTTGGTGGTCAGCTTTTTCCTTCGGGTTAACTTTCCGGATTCTTTGAGTTCTTTTTTGTCTATTTTGTGGTTTTCTTTGTATGTAGAAGACTTAAAAGAACTCAGTTGGTGGTCTGCTTTTTCGTTCGGGTTAACTTTCCGGATTCTTTGAGTTCTTTTTTGTCTATTTTGTGGTTTTCTTTGTATGTAAAAGTCTTAAAAGAACTCAGTTGGTGGTCAGCTTTTTCGTTCGGTTAACTTTCCGGATTCTTTGAGTTCTTTTTTGTTTATTTTGTGGTTTTTGCCCTTGAAAGACTTAGAAGAAGTCAGCTGAGTTTTGAATGTATTAGAAAAAGGATATTACAAGGAAAAGATAAGGAACTTTAAAAGGACAAAAAAGAGAATTACTAAATAAGAGAAATAAAAAAAATTTCACAATGGTAATTGAATAAAAAAGAAAATGATGGAGTTGGAGGAGCGTATATTCAGCAGATGTAATTGCAAAGTCCAGTTGAAAGAGTAAGCAATAGAACTCAATGAAGCCTGGTAACAAAAAAAAACTTATTACCGTGAACTCAAATTTAGTTTACTGTACGTTCAAAAACACAAAGTTGGGAATAAATTTATGTGAATTATGACTTCAAAATGTAACTTCACATATTATTAGCAAATCTTGAAGTTCATTGCATCTCCGTTTGTAACGCAATCTTTAAATTCAACTTCTTGTTTGTAGTTTCATTTAAGAACTAATAATAGTTGTTTGTTCTGGGCTTCAATCCAAAAATATCTTCACGAAGGTTGCAATATTGAGATATTTTAGGATATTTTACCACATACCGTAGAACCAAACCACTAAACGTCTAAAAACAAAACTTTAAACCCTAATTCCTACCTTGGAAGACGCTAAAAAAGGCCCGAAAGTCTATGAAGAAGTCTCAGAAGTCGCTTAAGAAGTCTCGGTAGTAGCTTCGTATCTGGTGGTATATATAAGAGTCTTAACTTATATCTTGATGTTCTAACTGAGTCTTCTTTGTTTGCGTTGTTTGTGTTCCCTTCTTTTGTTAATCTTAGTTCATTTAAGTTTCAGTTCTTATTATCCTTTCATTTCATGTCCTTGACGTATTATTAGCGAATAATCTAATTTCGTTTTGAATTTGTTCTAAATAACAGAAGAAGGAATATATTTTTTATGTATTCTAATTTTAATTCTTGAATACTAAATTAAAATATGCTAGTTCTAAACTTTTAGTTTTTTTTAAATATGTTATAAATATAAAAATTGCGAATTCTACTTTCACTTCTTGAATACTAAATTAAAATATGCTAGTTCTAAACTTTTAGTTCTTTTTAAATATGTTATAAATATAAAAATTGCGAATTCTACTTTCACTTCTTGAATACTAAATTAAAATATGCTAGTTCTAAACTTTTAGTTCTTTTTAAATATGTTATAAATAAAAAAATGCAAATGTTTTTTTGTGAATTCTAAGTTCACTTCTTGAATACTAAATTAAAATATGCTAGTTCTAAACTTTTAGTTTTTTTAAAATATGTTATAAATAAAAAAATTGATAATTTTTTTTTGTGAATTCTAATTTCACTTGTTTAATACTAAATTAAAATATGCTAGTTGTAAGCTTTTAGTTTTTTTAAAATATGTTATAAATAAAAAAATTGCGAATAAATTTTTGTGAATTCTAATTTCACTTCTTGAATACTAAATTAAAATATGCTAGTTCTAAACTTTGAATTTTTTAAAAATATGTTATAAATAAAAAAATTGGGAATAAATATTTGTGAATTCTAATTTTACTTCTTCAATACCAAATTAAAATATGCTAGTTCTAGACTTTTAGTTTTTTAAAAATATGTTATAAATTAAAAAATTGCTATTTTTTTTTGTGAATTCTAATTTCACTTGTTTAATACTAAAGTAAAATCTGCTAGTTCTATTTTTTATTTTTATTTTTTTTCAATTTTATACACTAAAATTGCCTAAAGCATATTTATTTATAATTTAAATTTTTTTTGCGCAGGGCCCATAACCGTGCAAAGCAATAAAAAATTAAAAAAAATATGGCCGAGGGCCCATGACCGAGCGCTTCGATGCCCATGGCCGTGCAATGATTGCACGGTATGGGGGCCGCATGATGACGGGACTTAAAGTGCCCCGTTTTGGCGGCTGCCCGTCTTCCTCCCCCCGCCCACCCCCTCCGCCACAGCTCATTCGAACTTTTTCTCCTCGATTTTTGCGCTGCAGCTACCGCCCTTCCGCGAGCATCTTCGTCGTTTTTGTGCATGCTCTGTGCGCCGCAGCTACCGCCCTTCCGCGCATTATCTTCGTCGTTTCTGTGTCTGCTCTCTGCGCCGCGCCCACCTCCTGCGCCGTTTGTTTGTTTTTTGCAATCTCTGTGTTTCTGTGTTGTATGCGCCGCGCCCACTTACTTGGCTTTCTGAATTTTTTTGCGCCGCAGCTCTGCGCTTCAGCCCAGGTTAGTTTTGTCAATTAGTTTACTGCGCCGCAGTTGTGCGCATCTGCTTTTTCGTTGTCGTTGTTTTTTGCTTGTTTTTGCGCGTTGGAGCTCTACGCCGCAGCTCACTCTGCTATTCATTTATTTTTTTTGTGTGTTTTGTGCGCGCCATAGCCGTGAGGTTTACTTCGTTTTCTTATTTTGGATGCGTAGCTCAGCGAGGAGGTGACCACTGCGTCGATTTCGATTTGGAGCTTGCGAGAGAGGAGGTAAGAAGCATGCTTCACTGCTTTTTGGAAATCCCAATTTCACAGGTTTTAATTTGCTGAAAACTACATTACTTGCATTGCGAATTTGCTTTGGTATAAGTTTTAAGAAATGTGTGATTAATTTGTAGTGCTTTGTGTTCTGCATTCCCTTTAGTTTTTGTTTTACTTTGCATTGCTTTTGAGGTCAGAGAATGCATGTTTGTGGACCTACATTGCGCTTTTTTTTAGTGTTTGTTATGAATGTGATGAAGAAGTGCGTTGTGCTGTGAAGGTGATTGGTTACTGGTTTTTGTGGAAGTCGCTCGTGGATTGTACGTTTACGAAATTTCTGTGATTACTTACAATCACTGAAGGTACAAAACAAAAACTATTACATTGATTTCAGTGTCATAGTGGTGACTTTTGTGTTCACAGTTTTGAGCCACTATCTTACAGTAGTTGGAAATACTGACACGTCAGCACGTGTTCCAGAGTTTACGAACGGCCGTTCGTAAGTTAGCAATGGGACACTACGAAAAATAAAACGAACGGCCGTTCGTATACTGGAAGTATAAATCATGAAACGAACGGCCGTTCGTAAGCTGAGTGTTTGCAAACTCAGTAACTTACGAACGACCGTTCGTAAAATGAGGTGGCAAGTTAGGTAGACAGTTAGGTAGGTTGCAAGGTAGGCAATTAGATTCGCAGTTAGGTCCAGTAACGGCTGCTTGGCAGTAGGCGTGATATTAACGAACGGCCGTTCGTCAAATTTGGTCACGTGCTACGTGTTAGGTCGACTTTTCCTCAATTACGAACGGCAGTTCGTAAGCTGAGGAGTCACGACCTCAGTAACTAAAACATGGGCGTTAGTGAAATGACGGCAGTTTGGTCGCAGTACTAGGCCGTTCATAAGGTGCAAGGTCGAGTGAGTCACGTCTCGAGTGAGTCACGTCTCGAGTGACGTAAACTTACGAACGGCAGTTCGTAAAATTATTCCTTGCTTACAGGGATGAATCATAACTGAATCGAAACCCCTCTTAGGACGGATAGAACGTCTTCTGTATGTCAGTGTAGTAAACTATGATCGAGCGTCCGTAAACCATGATATGCAAGTGACATACCTTGTGGTGATATCGGATCGCTTACAACTCCTACCTGTCTGAAATCTCAGGGATGGACGATAATAGGTTCATGTCGCAGACGTCGAATTTGTCCCCCTACATCACAGAACTACAATCGTCAGATCTTACTGAATGGGAAAGAAGTGAAGTATTGGAGTCGGAGACTGCAGTAACCCTTAACGGGGTTAGCAATTCTGCGTGGTCCATAGCCCCGGAGGCAACAACCATGGATCACAAATATTCAAACTGGCAGTGGGAAAATCCATGGCCAATAACCAGTACCGCTGGAAGGTGTTCCGTGGTATTTCAGTACATGGTTTAAATAGTTCCCCGGGCGTAATGATACTTACATTGGTGTCAAATATGATGATTGGTAAACTTATTATACGTCTAGATGACAACCATCCGTTCGATATTCAATACTGCTTGAACGAAACCGCTAGACTAGACGATCCATGGAAGATGCTTATATTCAACAACCTAGGACCTTGGCTTTCGTATCAACATGGATCCTACGATGTAGCAAATGTTTGGAACCGCTTGATGAAGCAAATAGAAGGCCTTGTTGCATGTCGATTGAGGAAGTCTGCATCTGCAGCTAAACTCGGGAGCGAGGCAGAGCCGATCACCATGGGCAGACCGAAAGCGAAGACAGAGCCGAAGCCCCCGAAGCAGACAAAGAAGCCGGATGCAGAACGAGCACGAAGGGCACCGAGGTCAGCAGTGGCGACCGAAAGCGACGTTCCTGCACCAACAACAGGGGTTCGTCCAAGTACCGCCGAATCTGCCCGTGGTAGTCATGTGCAGAGACCTCGGCAAGTAACCCATGTCGCGGAGAGTACCCAAGCTCAAAGCAACAGAGGAGAAGGATCAGGAGTTCCAGTTGCACGTGACGAAGCAGGTGCATCTGCATCTGTGCATGGCGAAATTTTTCCAGATCCGGAGGCAGCAGTCCAAACGGAGAGAATACCATCGACGCTGCACCCGCGATTCCGGATCGAGTTCTCTCGATTGGCTGCTCATCGGCGCAATCCTTGCCGCGCCCTACATTGCATCGGGCACGGCCCCCGTGCAAGGCAGTGCACCATCCGGACGCGTAGACGACATCCGGAACATCATTAACCTTCCGCAGGCGAAGCCAGCGAAGGTTACGTTGCTTACTGTGGACACTTGGTCTTCCTGTCTGGCGGCCAGACCATTTGATGCAACCTTAGAGATCCCATATCACCTGGAGACCCAAGTTTCCACGACGGGACATCCGAAGAACGAAGACAAGGATGTCCTGCTACGCAAGAAGGCCGAGCTCAATGAGAAATTCATCAAAGACTCGGATTACATGTATATATTTGGTCGCGACCAGCTTTTCGAGATCGCCATCGGATACATGGAGCCCAGTGATCACCGCTCTGGGAAAATTTATCGTGACTACGAAGCTTCTGGGGCGGAAGAGATCAAGCGCAGCCTGCTCGTGCACAACTTCACGAAGCCAATTCTGACGGTGATGCCGAATCTTTCGAGGAGGCCAACGGACTGGATGGAATGTGTCAAAGCCGGAACGTTCAAGATCATCAACAGGCAACACACTTGGCATGCCACCAAGTCCATCCTCGGAGACGAGACAATGCGTAGGAGCTGCCACCGAGTGGAAGAGCTGAAGGTTTGGGACGTGCAGGTCGTCTGGACGGACAAGGTGCACCACTTGCACGTCCTATCTTTCAAGTGCAACGAGGGCCAGAACGAGTCGAGGCACCTGACGTCACTTCTCCGCGCTATTTTGCACTGTCGCGTGCTGTATGAGCAAGAGGGGAAACCTCCACTTGTCAGGAAGAATGCCGTGACTCGAAAGAAGAAAGAGGCGGTGGAGGATGACAAGGTGGATCCGATCCTAAAACAGAAATATGAGGTAATTACCTTCTCTTCTTTTAATACAAGCAGGATTGCATGTAAGAGTTAATTTACGAACTGCAGTTTGTAAACTGTGGACTGCTTCTTGATAGTCTTGTCTCACAACGATAGGGATGCACAGGAGATCTTAGAATGCACAGCGAAGTTAACGAACAGTCGTGCGTATCCGAACATCTAACCGCTGAACGTCTTTAGTGAAGCAGTCATCATTTCAAACGAGCAGGATAGAATATCAGTAGTTTTACGAACTGCAGTTTGTAAACTGTGGACTGCTTCTTGATAGTCTTGTCTCACAACGATAGGGATGCACAGGAGATCTCAGAATGCACAGCGAAGTTAACGAACAGTCGTGCGTATCCGAACATCTAACCGCTGAACGTCTTTAGTGAAGCAGTCATCATTTCAAACGAGCAGGATAGAATATCAGTAGTTTTACGAACTGTAGTTCGTAAAACCAAGCAAATAAAATATCGTTTATTTTAAGAACTGCAGTTTGTAAAACCAAGCAAGAAAAAATATCATTCATTTTACGAACTGCAGTTCGTAAACTAAAGACAGCTTCATATTAGAGTAGCAAAGTCATAGAAGAATTTCACATCACGGTACGCAGAGCAAGTAGTTTACGAACGGCCGTGCGTATAATTTCTAACCGTTGAACTTTTTTGTGCCGCAGTCGTTCCGCGAGAGAGCAATCCAATCCCTGAGCCTCACCATCAAACAGGAGAATCCCAATCGACCAATTACTGTCGAGTGGGAGAAGAGGGGTGAACGCCAGATAATTATGGCACCCGATAACGTGTGGGAGAAATGGGAAAAGGTCCTCAAGAACTTCGAGTCCGGTGATTTGATCGACCTGGATACGGGGAAAGAGGTGAAGCATTCAGCGAATTGTAAAGAGCTGACAAACGTGAATCTCATCTCCGGAACATCCCTCCGTGGACTCGCAAGCTTAACGACGGCTCAAGTTGAGGAGGCTGCGGACTACATCCACGCGAACCCCCCGCGTATTTATCTTGGAAAGGCCCCCCGGACTTGGACTCGGGCTCTTTCATTGGAGAAGCACTGCGAGCGGAGGAAGTGGAAGGACGTCATCCTCAAGACCATTGGGGATCGTATTTCGTACGTGGAAAAGGATCTTAATCCCTTCTTCGACGAGAACCAGCAGGTAAAATCCGGAGCATGGAAGGAATGGAAGAAGAAGACTATGTTTTCTGTCGGACCCCGTTTTTTTCGATTTTTGGCCATTAAGTTCTAATGCGCATTAAGAATAAGTATAGTGTCTAGAATCCGACCAATGTATTTGTTAAGCCGTATATTATAAGGCAATTACGTTTTTACAAATAAGTGAATTAGTTAAAATCTAGTTTGTGTTAAGTAGGACGGATTTGCCAATCCGTACTCTGCTCCCGTACGGCTAGGACGTGCTGTCAGAGGACGGATTAGGAGTTATGATGGTAGGTGAAGGACGGAGTGGCGAAGAATTTAATAATGGCGAGAAATCTAGAAGGCGACTCCGTACGGAGAGGACAATGATGGCGGCGGACCATGTCATGATGGTCGGACTTAACTCCGGCCCCCTCGATAAAAGGCCACCCGTCCGCCCTTGTCGTCACCTGCCTCCTCGTTTTCTGCGCCCCTTGTCGTCTTGCGCTCATGTCCTCCGTCTTCCGCTTTCCGTCCTTAGCTCCGATCCGGCCCACTGGCCGATCTCAGCCCGGCGACTTTGTATTTCCTCGCGCACTTCTTTCCTATGGCAGGAACGGCGTCCACTTCCGCTCAGGAGCAAGAGGAGCTGAAGATCTCCATCAAGCTCGTGTCGCCGTGTATTCCGATCGAGGAGGACGAGAAGAAGTCCTTGACAGAAGACCTCGAGAGGATGGGGTTAGCCGGCCTGCTGGATACGCCCTGGGGTTTGCCCGACGCGGAGATGGTGCGCGAGATCAAGGTCGGCGCGCCAAACCAGTTCGAGGGGACGTTTAGAGGGAAGCCGGCTTCCTGGACGGCCGACTATTGGAGAGCTGTTTACGGCCTGACCGTAAACAACGGAGTAGGGTTATGCGGCCGGAAACACAAGTGACGAAGAAGGCGTTCCACGGAGATCCGCACAAGAACAACGGCTACTCGATAGAAGATTGCAAGAATCCGAGGGAGCGCGCCGTCATCAAGTTCTTGGCGCCGATTATTCACGGAGAGAAGCCGCACCGGATCACCGTACGGCTGGCCAACACCGTCCTGGGGTCCTTGCGCGGCGAACGGGAGGCAGACTGGAGGATGATCATCCGCGACTTGGTCGCCCGGCTTGCGGAGAATGTAGGTAAAACCCGTCCTAGCCCTATCACTCCTTTCGTTTACCACCTGTACAAGAAGGAGGAGGTGCTGACGGAAGAGGAGGAGTCGAACTATGAGATCGCGCTGTCGTTGCAAAACAACGGCGTGTTCGAGTCGGAGGAGAGTACGGATAGCAAGGCCGTGTACTCGGAAGAGGAGGAGGACGAGGTCGGATCAGACGACGGGGACGTTCCACCGGACGCGCCAGAAGAGCCAGTTCCGGAGGCAACCCCACCGCGGACGGGTCCAGAGGTAATCATCCTTCCGTCCCCGTCCCCTCCCACGAACCCGACCGAGGCCGGAACTCAGACTGAGGGAGGCCAGCCTTCGAGGCCGGTGGATGAAGGGGAAGTTACGGCCGATTGGGAGAACCCCATGAATCCGAACGACCCCCGACTCCCCCCACCTCTCAGTCCGTCCGCCAATCACCCGGATCCCATGAGGCGAGCATGGCACCACTTCACGGAAGCCAGGTGCCAGTACTTCTTCTACCAAGGACTGCTGGCGAAGCTATGCCAAGAATTTGGAGTGAAGACGTTGCTGGAGGTCAAGCAGAAGTGGAAATCCAAGCCGGACGCGGAGCAGTTTTGACAAATGGAGAAGCAAGTGACCAAGCTGATCCTGGAAAATAGACGTCTTCTCGAGACGGTCAGAAGAAGGGAGGAGGAACTCCTGGTCGGGAAGCAAGCCGTAATCACGGCAAACGAGCAGGTCGTAAAGCTCGTAGAAATCTGCGAGGTTCCGGCCGAGGTACTGCAGAGGGCGAACCTGTTCGAGGCCGGAATTTTGGGGTCGGAGGTATTCAAGGCGGAGACCTTCAAGAAGTTCCTCTTGGCGGCGAAGACGTACGCCACGAAGGTAGAGAAGAGCAACGCGGAGGTCAAGGTGCTGCTTGACGCCGTCCGAGAGCAGATGAAAGAGGTAGTGATGCCGGCCTTCACTTCTACTCCGGCCAAGACCCCGCGGCCGGATACAACGAGGACGGATGCTGGGCCCTCAAGTCCGACCGACACGAAGGGCAAGGCGAAGGTGAAGACGGAGCCGGACGCACCCGCCCCAGCAGACTCGCCGGCCAAGAACACGCGCACCGCGAAGAGGAAGCTCACGGCCGAAGAATACGAGAAGTCTCCCGGGGCGCAGAAGCTTCATGACATCGGCCTCGAGCACTCCGAAGAGGAAGAGTTGAAGAGCGGAGACGAGACCAACTCCAGCGAGGACGAGTACGTGATAACCGATACGGGCAAGAGAGTGAAGGCAGGACATATCGCAGCGACGCCACTGAAGCGGCCGAAGCACGGAGTTAGTTCAAGGAGGAAGAGGTAGGACGTCTTAGAAGCTGGCAGTCACAGGACGGCCAGGGTTAGGAGGTCGGATTGGTATCCGTCCTAGGCTAGTATACTGTTTTCTTTTTGAAGGCGTGCCGCTTTTTGAGGAGTAGGCCTGGTAGGCCGGCGCCGCAATCCACTTAGGTATCTAAGTCGTTGACTTAGAAGTACTTATAGGTGGGAGTTTTGGCCACCTAAACATTCCTTGCTTGAGTGTTAATCGAACCTTCTTATGCGCATATTCGGTGTGATCATTTCCCTGTCTCCTTTTCAGTTGAGTGCTTGGAAAGCCGGATCTACTTTGTGTGTTGTGAGTTGGTGTCGCGACCCTAATTACTCCAACTCATTTTTTTCTTCTTAGTGAGCCTTACTTGGTAGCGGAATCCCGGCTCACTTAGTTGGTAGCAACCGGCCACGACTTTGCTAACACTGCACATGCCAAGCACACACAATGTTAGCACCAATTCTAGTCAAGGTGTCCAACCCACCTTGACTCCCCCAACTCATTACCCGGAACCCGTAAACCGGAACTCCCACAAAACACATGGGCATGCCACTTGGTGGCACGGGGCGGCCTTCCACACATGTCCAAGCTCCCAAGGGTGCTACTAATCACCCCCGGAGCTAACCGCCCTTATGTATTGTCCAACTTCCCACTAGTCCCCTTGCACTCTTGTTTCTCACCCCATTCGGGACTTTGCCGGAAATCCTCCCGAATCCGCACTAGTTTTCCTGGAACTAGTTTGGAGCAGGACTCTTTCCAACCCAATGTTGCGGGATGCTCAAGAGCATCCCACAATGCCCAAGATGTAGAAGTAAGGCTTCCTTTCCATGCCTCACCTTCTTGAGCCATTCCCGGTCACTCCCGGGAACCGGCACTACTTATTACGGGGACTAACTTGGAGAGGGACACTTCCCAACCCCATGTTTAGAGAGGCTCCAAAGCACTCTCTACTTTCCACAAGGTGCGGGAGTGAGGCCCCATCCCAAGCCTCACCCCTTGGAGCCACCCCGGCTCCTCAAGGCACCATGTGCAAGTGAGGAGGGAGACCACCCCTCCTCATAGTACTCTCTGGAGTCTTCGGTAGGCCCCCCCCTCTTGTGTTGAGGGGCCTTCCGTGACACACTTTTGTTTTGGAAGACCACCCGTTTTTGCCTTAGTCTCAAAAACGGGCCGTATCTTCTTCTCGGGCTAACTTGTAGCTCAGTTATCCAAATGGGACGTGCGAGCCCATTTTCGACATCTACTCTTTGAGTAGATGTCGATAGACTCCTCACTTGTCCCAATCGGAGCTTCCGTGTGGGAGCTATGCTCCTCTGAACATTCGGGAGTCCCGGGAGGCAGCAGTCCCGGAGTCCCGAAGTCCCGATGCTTTGGAGAGCCATATCTCCCAAAGCATTGCTTTGCTCCTCACGAGCCTTAGCATTTTGGAAAGCTCTTGTCCAGAGCTTTCCAAAGGCATGCAACATGCCGCCATCCATGAAGGACGACATTTTGAGTCCCGAAAGGCAACACTCCCGAGTCCCGGAGTGTCCCGGAACGCGCTTCAACTTTGGAGAGTCATATCTCATGACTCACAACTCCAAATCGCGCGTTCTTTGGACCCATGGGTGCGTGCTCAAACAAGGTTTCCAACCATGTAAGACACGTCACCAAGTTCGTCCCGAGCACGACGCCATTGCGTGCTGTTTGCTCGGGACTCCCCTTGGTCACTTCACCTTGTCTCTTGCCAAGCCCGGGGCGTCACTCCCGGGGTCCTCTCGGCTCACCACGGTGTTCGGGCATCCTTTGGAAAGGGATGTGACAGTTGGGAGTTAGGAATCCGGATTCTTTGTTAGATCGTTTCCGCGGAGTTGAAGTCGGGTTGGGCGTATTCTTGAGTGCCTTGTGTCTTGAGCTGGTCTAGGTGTCTGAGAGAGGGAAACTGCTGTGGTAAACACTTACGGTCTGGGAGGGTCTTGGAGTATAGTGTGTGAGGACGGATTCCAATCCGGCCTCCAGCTGCCACAGACTTGGGTTCCTCTGTAGTCTCAGAGGACGGATCAAGCATAGTACGTGACCAGAATACGTGTAGACGTCTTCTAGCCGGATTCGGAGCTCTTGGAGTCTGTCATTGTAGTAAGGGTGATAGGGTAACCAGGACGGCCTGCGTGACCTGCTAGTTTGGACGGATAGGACGGATTAGTTGTGAGGACGAAATGTGTGCCTTAGTGTGTGTGTGTGTGAGTAGAATCTAAGTGTGGAAGTTTCCGCCACGGTAAATATAAGGGAAAGAGTCTTTGTGCATCCCCTCTTGCAAAGGGATACCCTTGCCCTGCAAGGCTAAAACATAAGTTGGGACTAGGAACGTTTGTGGGTTTGGTTGTTTTAGCACTACTTGCCTTGGTCACTTCACAGAATCCCTGGAACGATACACGAGTCACCTGAACACGGGTTTTACACCAATAAACGTGTAAGGGAAGATAACGTGAATACATGGCATCCGACATGTAAAAATTTTGGCGCCGCTGCCGGGGATTCTAACAGCTGACCGAGTGGTAGTGTTAGTACGGGGGGACGGATTCGGATAGGACGTATTCTTTATCCGGCCTACTTGTGAGAATAGTTCTGCGTAGATACAGAAGCTGCAAGTGCAGGTCGGTTTCTATTGTTGTGAATGAAGTACTAGAGAGTTACCTAGTTACTTCTTTATGAGTCAGGAGGTACAAGAGGTGCAGGACGTAAGGAGGTCTGTCCGGATTGGTGCTAGGAGGTCGGAAGGTGTGAGTACTCCGGCAGAAATTGTCCCACGCACGAACGCGGCATCCAGTTCACGAGAGGAAGGAGGTATTGTGTACGTGTCCTTGGACGGGAGGACGGTGAACACAAGAGTAGAAGAATCAACGCCGGAAGTAACCTTCTTGGTTCCGGATCCCGAACAGGCGGGAAGGAGGGAGCCGGAACAAGAAGAGGTCGAGATGGCACCCCACAACGGAGGATGAAGTCCTCTCCTTGAAGTCAGGATCCCGAGACAAGGACGATGTAGATTCGCGATTCGGTGATTCGGGAGAATTGCAAAGGTCTCCGGGATCGAAGGTGGATGATTCGGTGTCCAGCAGGGGTCCTGAACCAAGGGTGGAAGAGCAGCATGTGAATTCGGTCGACGAAGTGCCTGCGAATGTGCAACAGGAGGACACAAGCAGCAATTTCGCGGAGGCCCAAGTCGATACTGAAGTGGAGGTTGAGGACGTCAAAGCGCATTCTCAGTATCGAATAGCTAGGATCGCAGAGGATTCAGCGGATGTCCTAGCAAGCGGACTGGCACAGATAATGCTAAGTCCCGAGCAGCGCGCGATTGACTTGGGGGACGTGGATTCCCAATGGGCTGTCATACCTTGTACTTACGAACGGCCGTTCGTAAGTGCAGAGAGCGAGGACGCCACAGCGGCGGACCTCGCAAGGGCCGAGGATGAGAAGGCCACGAGGGAGAGCGTGGAGGCAGAGGCGAAGGCTTCCAGGGATAGGGAAGAGTTGGCGGAGGCACATGCCAAGGCTGAGGTCGAGAGGGCCGAGGCTGAGGCGAAGGCTGCGAGAGAGTTGGCCGAGGCTGAGCGAAGGCTGGGAGAGAGTTGGCCGAGGCTGAGGCGAAGGCTGCGAGAGAGTTGGCCGAGGCTGAGCGAAGGCTGGGAGAGAGTTGGCCGAGGCTGAGGCGAAGGCCTCGGTCGAGAGGGCCGAGGCTGAGGCGAAGGCTGCGACAGAGTTGGCCGTTGCAGAGGAGAAGGCCATGGCTGAGCTGAAAGCCTCGAGTGAGTTGGTTGAGGATGAGGCAGAGAATGCCTCGATGGAGAAGGGTGACGCAGCGAAGGAAATGATGGAGATGGCCGAGGCAGAGATGGCGTCGAAAGGGAAGGCTGTCGCAGAGGGAAGTGCGTCAACGTCACTTCAGCAAGATTCAGCTTTCTTGGAGGCAACCCCTGTGGTGACCCCCGCGGCGGTTGAGGGCGAAGGCATGGATGTAGAGGACGAGGAGGCCATGGCAAGGCGGATTGCCAAGGAAGCAGAACTCGCGTGGCGGGCCAAAGAAGAGGTTGCAAGGAGACGGAGGGAGGAAAGGGCCAAAGAGATCGAACTGGACAACGAGGTCTTTGCGAAGAAGTTCTCGAGGCCAGCCCCGGACCGTACAATCCTCAACAGTGACTCTTCTGATGATGAGGAGGATGAGCGAGTGAGGGGAAGGTTGTTCCAACGCTTCCAGTGCGTGCTTCCTCCCAAGGGGAACTTTGCCATTAATTGAGCAGGAATCAGCCATGTTCGGGTCCCGGTCGAAGCCATGAAGCCCGATCCGGCGGAGGAGGAGAATGACATCCCTTCATGAGCTGCCTCATCCCAGCAGACAGGTCAAGAGCTGCAGGATGTGAAGACGGAGAGAATCGAGGCAGAGTCACGGAAGCGCAAAGCCGAGCTTCAAGAGGTGACTGAGAGGCTGGAGAAGAAGATAAGGGAGGAGGTCCTCCAGAGGGTGTACAAGGACCTTGAAACGGGGAAGATTACGTTCCCAATCGTTAACCAGGAATCTATTCCTGGCTTCCGGTCCGAAATACAATCCGGGGTCTCTAACGCTGCTTCTCCATCCATCGTTGCGCTCTCGGATCCGCCCACCGTCACGGAGCCGGATTCTACAGTCCCAATGGTAAGTCCTCAGAACTAAGATTTTCCGTGTATGTCGAACGAACTCTCAGTACTTTACATGAATAACCAAGACATAGATGTTCCCATGTATAGTAAGGTTGTTGATGTTACCTGTTTCTTCTAAACAGGTACAATCCAGGATATTTGTCCCCGCCCATGTGGATACTGCGGGGGAAGACTCTGCTGCTGCTGGCAATCCATAGATATTATATTGGGGCTGGAAACCCATTTGGGTAGTCCCAGTTGTTAATAGTTAGTCGGCGTGGGTTTTTAGCCATTCGATAGGGTGACGATTTTTCCCTATCACGATTTTGTTTCTTTTTCCCCTATAGCAGAGTTGTCCCTCTCCCCTCAAAGAATCCAAAACCTGTCCATACCATTCGATTACCCGAGGGAGTGGAGCAACCATACTTGTTAAGCATTATGCACAGTTGATCAAAGGAATTAATGAAACCATGAACACGTTTTTCCGACCTGGGCTCATACTTCGAGTTGCACATGTTGTATATTCAGGTTCCCTATCTCCACAGCAATGCCACGCAAAAAATACATGACCTTTGGACTGTCGGACAAATGCATTACGGCAGTTGTCATGGTGTAAAACGCAAGGACATGGAGCCTATCGAATGTCCGGAGTATCCGATGGTGGTTTCCGTTAGCGACTCCTCTGGTACTCCACGTGCGTATGAGGACGATGCGGACTCCGGTTCCTGCCCGGAATAAATATGAACGAAGCCCACGTCCATGAGTTACATGTAAAGATTTTTTAAAAAATAATGTCAACCTATCTGAAATGCCTAACATAAGAAAGTAGCATAATGTTATATATTCCCAAGTGAATGCCAAACAGTTAAAAATGAATACAGAAAAATAAACTTGGGAGAACGTAGTATGTTAATTGACATCAAATGTATTATTCGATACATCTCCCGCTTACAAATTATTTTGGGCTTCCCCCTTTCACTTTACATCCTTAGAAAGGAAGTCACATTGACTTAGATGTTGATTAAATTAGACAGTTATTTCTTAGTGTGTAATGCAATAAGCATGTCCATGACGGTTGACAGTTACCATACAGATGTAATTACGTGGCCGCAGTTGGGTATCTTCATGAATCACGCTCGTATTTAAAATGTTGTTTACTTGATTATACAAACGGCCGTTCGTAAGCAGTGAATCAAATAGGAGTACTAGTCCTTGGTACTCCCCATGGTTGTTCGAAGCGTTGAGACATGGTCCGGAATGACCCTAAACTAGCAGATGTGCCCCTCTTTCCCAATATGTGCAACCTTCAGGTCTCTAATTCATGCCTCCCTTTGCTACTCGATCTCCTTTGCCCCTTATATGTAAATGGTTGACAGTCTCCTGTCGCTCACAATTTCGCCTTTTCTAACCATTTGATGTCGAGTTCATCCAAAGCAATAATCGTGACGCTAAACTTGAAGAGCATTTTCCGGCATTTGCTAGTTTGGTGGTAGAGAATAGACTCGGGTGTCTGCTACTTTCCGCTCTTACCCCGTACTTACATCAAATGAATTACAGGTTTCTCTCTTGCTATTCTCTCGTTGACTGGCACTTGGATTACAGAATCAGTAGCACTGAACAGTGTTCAATTCTACTGATATTGTAATCCAAGTGCTCGACACTTGGAGAATTCCGACAGAGAAGCTTGAAATTCGTTGGGTTTAAGTACTGAGCAAGAGCTGGAAGAAGCACACACCCAAGTCTATTCTCTACTACCAAGCCTCCTCTCGCCTCAAATCCAGCAAATGCTGGAAGATGCTTTTCATGTTTCGCGTTAAGTTGATTGCCTTGGATGAAGTCGACATTACATGGATACAAAAGGCCAAATTGTAAGCTTCATTGTCAACCCATTACGTATAAAGCGCAGTAGAGACTGAGTATCTGATTTAGAGCATATGATTTGGAGCCCGGAGACTTGTTCGTATTGAGATAGAGTTGTGGCAAGGGAGTGAAAGAAGTATTGTTTCTCCTCTTAGTTTTGCTTGCTCGTATCATATTCTCCTGACAACTCGGGCTACTTTGAAGTAATGCTACTACAAAGTATAATCATGGCGTGAGTTAAGAATTGATTGGAACTTTGTCCAAATATGGCCCTCTTTGTTTTGTACCTTGAGTTGCTGGGAGAATATGGTACGAGTAAACATAACAAAGACGAGGAATCATGAGAGAATTTGAACTGGGTTTCAAAGTCTTCAGTCGCTCACGAATAAGCTTTCATAACGGTGTGATATGAAATTGATCGTCTGCAATCATCGTGACGTTGAGCACGAAGAGTATTCTCGGACACCTCATTTTGAATGGCATTTTCGAGTACTGATATGCACAATACTCGTGAGTGGTCTAAAATGCACTTCCTGCTGACCGTTAGGATGTCTGCCGTCCATCAGCTTCATATTACATTGTTACGAAAGCTTGTTCGTGAGCGACTGGAGACTTAGGAGGAAATTACTGGATGGATGAGCCGATGAATGCATGTTTGGTCCGGATCGACCCTAAACTAGGATACCTGCACTGCTGCACATCGTATCTGTTACATGATTCGTACAGGAACTTGAAGGCCGTAAACATTTACAAACTACCGTTCGTAAATATGGGCCGAGGCGGTGTATCTCAATTGCCACCAGCCTTCCGTTTTAAACGAACCACCATTCGTGGCCACTTGTTGTGAAGTTGTGATGTTGCAGGAATTGCAAAGGAGATGAAGACTATACCGAAGTCCTCCACGATTTGGAGATCATATTAATTTGAGGAGATGGTTCAAAAGGTGCTTCTCAAGGTGCTTCTCAAGGTGCTTCTTCATGCTTGTGGACGGATCTCATGGCCCGACACCCACAAGAATTCAAGCGAGCGTGTACGTGTTCCTGTAGTTGAGGATTCCGACGGCGACAATACTCAGTTACAGAAAGTGAATGCTCGGACTTTGTTTCATTCATCAAGCGCTTTTACTTCTAGTCAATAGTTCATAGGTTTGTTTGCGTAGTCCCAATCACTTCACTGAAGTTGGACTTGATATTTTTTAATAAATGGGGTCTCTCCTCCCTCACAGAAGGGGTAGAGTTTTTCGCATATTGGTCTTTAGTCTGCCCTTTACCTCGCTTCTGTGCCACACTACTCCGAGTCTTGTTTTGATTTTTTAGAGCGGCCGTTCATTTATTCAGTTGCATGCTTGTGAATAATACTGTATGAGCAACATGGTTCTGCTCGTGTGTTGGTCCGGGACGACCCTAAACTAGCACGCCTTGCTAATCGACTTGCGTGATTATCGACGGTTGTTTGGAAGCCAGAGTGCTATGGTCCGAGACGACCCTAAACTAGCGTGCCCCGAAGATTTATGCCAGCTGACTAAGATGGTTCTCGATGGTCGTCTAGAAGTTTGGGGTGCCACGGTCCGGGACGACCATAAACTAGCAGTCCGTTCAGCACAAGATTTTGAAGTACAGTGGAGATGCATATTTTCTCATCCACGAAAATAAATATGTGATCAACAGAGGTTCAAAATAGGATCGGTGGACTTAAGAGGCAGCGGAGATGGAGTCAATGCGAGCGATGTCTTTGGACCTGGTGGTGGATTACTTTGGATTTTACCAAGCATTGGTCCCCCGTACATTTGAGTCTCGTTTGTTCAATTCGATGCCAGTCTAGTTTCATGTGGGATTCAAGGCTTTCGGATGGATCCAAGATGGCAAAGGAACGAACCGGTGGCGGTAACAACGTTCGCTATCTCCCTCAGATCTTCCGGGGAGGGGATTCGATACATTGACAGTTGTGCGGTGGACCACCAAGCTGAAGCACCCCAAGGAAAGCAACATTGACGGGAGTCCACTCAAAGCCATTTTTATCCACCTATGTAGTTTATTGGACCCTGGCGATGGATGTAGAGAAGTTTTACGACTTGAATGAAAGTAAGGGAAAAAAAAAAATCATGTCTGACGACGAGTTGTTGGTGCATCGGTACCATTGTTTTGCTGAATTTTCATGATTCACGTTCAAATTCGTCGTTCAGATCCGGGGTCCGGAATGACCGTAAACTAGCAGTACTGTGAGTCTCGCTTCAACTTCATGAAGAAGGATGTTTGAGGATGTTTGAAGGAATATCAAAATTGCTCAGGAGATACGAATCCGACTAAGGCCCGGCAGGATGTTAAGGTGGAGGTTTTGAACGATGGTATAGGGAGAACGCTTGATACGTCGTGGAGATATGGAACTCGTCCAACATTGATGCAGACTGACGGAGAACCAATGAAACGAAGGGGAAATAAAAATGACGCAGGCTGGAGAACGAGAACAAGCACACCTGTATACTTGTCGGAGCGTGGATGTTTTTCGCTTGCTCTCCACCCCACGATTGATGCCTTGAGAGGAACGAAACTCAGGGAAAAAAACAAGACTACTCGGTTGGAGAGCGCAAAGCCATTCAATGAAACTAAGGGAAAAAAAGGGAGACTATGGAGCTCGTTCAGTAGCTCTCTGGATGTTGATGTGGGGGAACTCACCAATGAAAATGAAGGGGAAACAAAAACGATGCAGGATGGAGAACGAGCGAAAATGCGAAAAGGTTGAACAGTATTAGTAGCTCACCGGATGAAGGACAGAAATTGCTTGACATGAAAGCGCAGCGGTATGGAGCGAGGGGGGAATATAAGTAGAGAGCTGGGGCCATGGAACAAACACAATGCTCTTGAGTCATCTCTTTCGGTGCATGAATCACTCAGTTATATACATTCCAAGAGATAACTTCAGAACATATTTGGTTTGTACCATGGCCCCGACTCTCTACTTTTATTTCCCCTTCGTTTCATTCCTCTCCGCATGTCATGTGTGGAGAGCAGATTGTATGAATCGAAGGGGAAATAAAAACAGGAAGTGGATTATTTTCGCATTCCACACACTGGATTTCTGCTGCAACACTTACTGCAAGAAGAGCAGGGGAGCGAAGTTCATCGAGGAGTTTTGGACTGACGAGGCCGGGATGGATGAAGAGGGATGCAGATGTGGGGGAACCCACCTATGAAACGAAGGGGAAATAAAAATGACGCAGGCCGGAGAACGAGCGAAAATGCGAAAAGGTTGAACAATATTAGTTCATGTAAACAGGATTTGCTTGCAGGCACGAAACTACAATGGGGTTTCGAGCAATATGTCGAATCTCTTTGCCTTGTCAAGTGGATTATTTTTGCATTCCACGCATTCGATTTCCGCCCCGACACTTGCGGCAAGGATAGCAATTGGCGAAGTTCGTCGAGGAGTACGGAACGACGAGGTCGGGATCGATGATGCGTTACGCAGATGTGGAGGAGCTCGCAAATGAAACGAAGGAGAAAAAGAAAAAGGGCTTCCACCAGACAGGTTCATCTGTGGTATCTCTCTTGCGTCGGTCCACCGGGCGGAAACGTGGGTTGTGGGATCAGAAATTGCTCAACATGAAAGCGCAGCGGTATGAAGCGAGGGGGGAATATAAGTAGAGAGCCGAGGCCATGGAACAAACACAATGCTCTTGAGTCATCTCTTTCGGTGCATGAATCAATGAATTTTATACATCCCAAGAGATAACTCCAGAACATATTTCGTCTGTACCATGGCCTCGACTCTCTACTTTTATTTCCCCTTCGTTTCATTCCTCTCCGCATGCCATGTGTGGAGAGGAGATTGTATGAATTGAAGGGGAAATAAAAATAGAACTTCTTGAAAGGGGTACTGGAAGTGGACGCAAGCAATCAATATAATACTAAGGACAAATGCAACTGAAGCCGTCACAATCCTCATCATAGTTCTCACAGCAGGCGAATTGCATCATAAATCTGGCCATGTTGGAGAAGGCTCGACATGTTGAAGAGAAAGCGGAGGTATCTTGAAACCAATTTTTTGGGGATTTGGGGATTATTTTCGCATTCCACGCATCGAATTTCTGCCCCAACACTTTCAGGAAGAAGCGCAACGGGGCGAAGTTCGTCGAGGAGTACGGACTAACGGAGCCGGGAACAATGAAGCGATACACAGATGTGGGGGAACCCACCTATGAAACTAAGGGGATAAAGGAGATTCATCTTTTGTATCACTCTTGCGTTTTTTCCAGCAGGCTGAAACATGGGTTGTGTAAACAAAAGGCTCACGTACGAGTCTCGGATAATAAAGATTCCTTGCGAGCCTATGAGGTTGCATAGTATTTGTCTTCAGATCCTCTCACTTTGCTCTTGCTCTAGCGAGAAGCGTCCTCTAGATCCCCTCCATCTATCACTCGATAGGCGAGAATGGTTTAGGGTAGATTAGTCACAAGGAGGTTCCTACTTTCGATACGTGTGCTGTATCCATTTGTCCAAGTGCACTCTTCGCAAGGGCGGACGATCTTTTGCAAGCAATGCACTTCGACATCCGTGATCATTCATAGTTGTTTTATGAGAGAACGTCCTTCTTTCTAGGATTACAAGATATATTTCGTGGAGGGAAGATCGGCAGATGTAGTGGCACTTATATTACAAAATAAAACTTGAAAGTTCATGTGTCGTGTAATCATGTTTGAGGACCGAAACGATGGTGATGAAGTGATTCTCAAGAATGTGTTGGAAATGACCTTGTCTTTGCGATACACATTGTTGGATTCACAAATTCCAATGGAGGTGTAACTAGTACCACTTATATTAGGAAATAAAATCTTGAAAGTGTATACTGCAGAAAATTTATGAATGCACATTGCTTAGAAACTATATGAATCTTGGTCACTTTGGCCAGATTCTTGCCAAGTTTCATGGTTTTTGCTTCACAAATTCTGCCAGATTGGCTGCCTTTTTTCCATATAATCCCCACAATGTCCCCATTTCACGTATATCTCTACATATTTTTCTCAATTTTTCACCCTAAAATTGTGCCATGTTATCGGATTGTTGCCATTTTAACGTGATTCAGGTTATCCAGACTAATCGTTAAGAACTTTAGAGTAATGTTCGCTAAATATATAGTAGGTGTGAAAAAATTTATGCTTATTGTAAAGAAATGTACAAAAAGAAATATACACATGGTGTTAAGAATTATATGGTTAATGTAAAGAGTTAATACATTAATCGTAAAGAAATACTGCATATTTGTAAAGATTTATACGGTTATTATACAATACAAATAAAGAAATACGTAGTATTTGTAAGTAAATATGCAGTACTCGTATATGTAAAGATTTATATGGTATATAGAGTACTTGTACATGAATATACGAATATACCCTAATAGTAAAGAAATATTGTATACTTGTAAAGAATCATACGATTAGTGTAGAATACGATAATTGAAATACATAGTATTTGTAAAGAAATACCAGTATTCGTACAGGAATGATTGTAAAGAAGTATTCAATACTTTTAAAGAAATGTACAATAAGTGTAAAGAAATATACACTAATTGTAAAGAGTTTTACTTTTATTGTAAAGAATAATACGTATAATGTAAGAAATCTACTTTTTGTAAAGAAATTGTACAGTAAATTTAACAAGGTATCAAAAATGAGTAAAATATTTCTTAAATGGGAAAATATATTTAATATTTATTTAAGTTATCTCAATGCATGTTGATTTTAATGTAATTATCTACATGGCATTGTTTTCATTTGTGGTACACACACTATTTCAAGCGGCCAAAATAATAGGGATTGGCCAATTTAACCAATATGATGTTCCTTGTGTAACTCCGCCATATTAAGATCATGCTCTGAATACCGACACCTGCTGACTTATCATCACAGTCAAGAATAGTCACGTCGACATGGCCATGTGTATATGGAAACACATGCTTGACACTTGGCATCGTGATCAACGCCGTGAGTAGGACAACATATCCGAATCAAAGGATCATCCAGCAGACTCAAACTTGGACTCGCTGGAATCTCCAAAAGACCTCAGTCTATTGTGAAAATTAATTGTTTGTCAATACATAATCATACAAAAGCCATACTTGCAGACTCTCCAGAGCAAATGATGTTACAAGCAAAATCCAGGATGTGATCAAAACTTCAGCCGAGACAGTCCAAAACAACAACTTTGAATCAGAGTGCATAATTATATAGTTTCACATTTTTCTTCTAGATCGATTGTATTCCATGGAACATTTAGTGTTACGAAATGATTAAGTGGAAAGCGATTCCTGTCGATCGAGGAGTATATCGAAGTTGATACCCTAACGAGGACCGCTAAGTCCACTGAGTAGGGGACTGTGCTTTTTTGCACAATCCCTGACGAGAAGGGGAGTGCTCACCATTGAGGAATTTATTCAACATCGAATGAAAGATCGTGATTCCGGGTTGTGCGCGATTAAAATCCGCCCACAAAATTTCAAAGAAAAATTCCATCGAGGTAAATACACAACATATGACATGTCTCAGAAATCAGAACTCCTTTAAATCTTCCTGTAGAACTCACACACCATTCTAATATTTGTCACAAAGCTGACGATTGTATTTACTTCATTATTCTGATCACCTTGTAACAAAGGTTGCATACAGATGTGCACGATTCCCCAAAAACTAGCAAGCTATGATAGGTCGAACTCGCTCGACCAGAGTAGCAGTGCTCTAGTCCATCACCATGCTCCACGATCGAACAACACTTGATACAGAACTCAACTTAACGTATACACACATGATGATCGTGAGCAAACCACAGCATATCGATCGATTACTTCGTAGTAACGTCCATCACCGTCTCTGTCACACTTGCAATCGTGACAAGATCGAACAATCAACAACATTCTGATCCTACATCATCATCTGCACATGAAACGAGTTCCCCGGCAGTCAGTCCATTGCAAAACAGCGGCAGCAGAGATCTTAGTATCAACATGTACAAGAGCAGGATCGGCAAACTTACGAGATCCTGCAGGCTTTTGTGACAACTGCCGTCGGAGTCGCACTTGCACTTGGTGTCAAACGGGTAGGTGTTGCAAATGAGGCCCTTCTCCGTGAGATACTCGCAGTACAACTTCTTGTTGCCGTTGCTGGGGTCACATTCGCAGCACGGGGTTTCAGGGCCGCACTCATCGTTCAGCTTCCGACACTCCGAGCAAACTACCATCGACGGAGTGACGATGAGAATCATAAGCACCAGTGCCACTAGCGAGAGTGAGCGGGTCCGAGACATGGCCATCGATCGATCTATGAATCTATGAATGTGCAGTTGATCGGTTTGAATGCAAATGTGGGATTTGTTTTGTGTTGGGGAAGATGATGCCATTCCCGATGTTATGTAGTTCAGATTACACCGTAGTGGTGACTAGCACGTGTCGTGGATGGTTATGGCCGGGGATCTTTGCATGCCTTGAATCTTTCGATGAAATGATCTATTGTCGACACGAGTCCTCACTATCAAACAAAGCGGTACAGTGAATGCACAGTTTTGTAAATTTGAACATTCCATGTGGTCCTAGAATTGTTAATTTTGTCAATTTGCCCTTCACCAATTGAATTTCGATCCATGTTCAAGTGGTTCCTGGAACGCTAATATTTTGAAGCACTTGGGTGGTTTTAGGGAGAACCTTCATCCCTAACTATCTATCCTTGCTTGCAGACTGATATGGTCTTTTGCCATTTTAGTTAGCCTAGGTTTTTGGGTTGAAATTAATATTTCTGATTAAGATTTTCACTTAGTGTTCTCTATACTACAAGGTGTGTGTGCAACAATTTGCAAAGTCGAATTCCAATTCTCTATACTACAAGGTGTGTGTGCAACAATTTGCAAAGTTGAATTCCAATTCTCTATACTACAAGGTGTGTGTGCAAAGTCAAATTCCAATTTAAGAGTTTTTGAAGCAAAATTTAGTTTTCACACTCTTGGCATGCAGAAATAAAAAAATTATTTTTGAGATTTTTATGAGTTCTTTTTAAAGAAATATGTTCATAACCAAATGACTATTTGAGTTTCAAAGGGCCTCCGGTCAAAAAATCTACCAATTCTACAAGGGCAACCTCCAAACTTTATAGGAGCAAGCTTCAAGGTTTTAAGAAATGTCAGTAAAACTTTTGCGCAAACTTTGGCTGTTACTATCCTGGATATGATAAACATCCAACGATCAAATTTTGAACCAGTGACTAAGAATAGGCTTTTCTATAAGATCTTACGGTTGGAAGTCTGTAAATATCTTAAAATTTTGCTTCACACTGCCAAGATTGCATAGAGGTAGAAAATTGCAATGTTGAGGTTCCAAGCTCCAAAACACAAGGTAATTGAGGAATTAAAACAAAACATTGCTCTCCTTTTGGACCAAAAGAACAAGTAAAGAGCACATCCCCGCACACACTCATTCTAATCATTTGTGATTCATGATTTTTTTAATGCACGCTTCGGCTTGAATCTACAATGTTGGGCGTGTACGTTGCAGGGGCTTGGTCAAGCGTTGATGGTTAGAGATTACTGCAATGTACACTTCTTATTTGTGCAAAACTGTGGTGGTGGCCACACTATTTTGGGATGTTACAATGAGAATGAGTGACATGGTTAAAGTGAAATCCAACCAATTTCTAAGTTGAACTCTAAGATCCACTTCACCAATCTCTTATTAAATGAGAGATATATTTTAAGAATATCATCAAAGTAAACATTACTTTCGCTAAATAGGCAAAGTTGATTGGGAGGTCGCCCTAATGAAATGAATTGAATTTGTACTATCATAAAAAAAAACCTAGTGGATCGTAAATGAACGCTTCTTTTGAAAAACTTTAGTGATAGTGCTTCTAGAGAGCAAATTGTGGATTCATGCCCATGATAATCATCCTAAAATATTCCCTATCGATATTTCGGTAGGTAAACTACTATCACTTTTTGGAAGAATGTATGTCGACCCATTCTTAACAACGAATGTAAATATTCTAGAATTAAAGTGGTCCCAGATATGAAAAAAACTGAACAGCTTAGATTTAAAATGAAATGTGCCTGGCAAATAAAAGGTGCGGATGCTCTTAGGTAACCTGTTGTGTAGTTGATGGCGCAAATTCAGCATGGAATACACTTTTTTTTAACCTTAAAAGTCCCTTGGGGATAGTATGTACGCTGTCGTATAATTAGGATTTGCTACCAACAAGAAACTGTAAACTGGAATCATAATAGCTCACTAGAACCGCATTGATTCAAATGTCAACTTCTTCTTTGAACTCAAACCCATTAAAGGTGTGCATTCACTCCAAATACAACCAAAATACACTGTATTCTACTGGTCGCCACGACACTCTCAGACCTTTAAGGGTTAAATGAAGTTAGTAAATTGTGAGCAATTTGTGTACATGGGCAAAATAACTAATTGGAATTAGCAGTTTGGAGATTTCTAGATTTTAATATGAATTTTTAAACTTAAAGTTGTAATGTGTTCCAAAAGCAGTTAGCTAGCTTCAGGCAGGGGCAGCTCTCATTGGTTTAATTTCAAACATTTTCTGCTAGGAATAACCCAACCTCAAAATCAATGTTTCGCTTGTGAGGCCGCTGACCGACTTCCTTATGCATTTTCCCCCTCGCTGGCTTGTGCAATCGAAGCACCAGCATAGACGCGATCCATTGTATAATTCCAAATTCCGTATATAAGCTGAATAATCTAGTCTCTTCAGCCCACAGATGTCCACCAGCATCTACAAATCTTCGAGCTAATCACAACAATAATACAAGTTTGACTACCCTAACTAGAACTCAAATAAAACTACCCATAAGGGGAACTGTTGCTGCTTTTGTAATGCTACAGATACAGTACCTGACCTTCACCACCTTCCTAATGAACAACGTCCATACAACTCTCAATCCCTTGCTCAATAAAAGTAGTTTATATGCCGCACATAACTTTCACTTAACCCTTAAACGCCGAAGGTGACCCGAGGGGTCATGTTCCAACAGAATCTTCTTTGTAGCTCTCAATGTACTCAACTTTTCACTTATATTTTGATGTCAAACTGGTCACCTTCTTCTGGTGCATTCAAAAAGTGAAATTTTAGAATTCAAATCACAATTTGTATGAGTGATTTTGTGCTTTGAAAGGATTGTAGTAGGTAGGTTGGGGTTGTACAATACTTGTAGGAGGTTGCAAGCTCATCATTGATTGGATCATTCATGATGGCCAAGTTCAAAAAGTGCACTATTCATGATGCCCAAGTGCAAAAGATGCTCTGATCCAATACTGGGCTGCCCAAATCCGTATACCTAGGCGTTTAAGGGTTAAAGGCTTGACTTCTTCTCTTAAAAAGAAGCTCACATCAGGAGTCACCCTTGCGAGACTTTCCAGTCATGAGCAAGAATGTATCTGGAATCAATGACAACAAAACCACCAACATACAACATCAATGACACCTAACGAATCTTGGCAATGATGCAAACTGAGGGACAAGCACGATAAGCAATATTCAAGATGAGATTCACCATCATAATGATAACAAAAGAGAAAATGGCAGAATTCAGGACCTTATATGTTATGGATCTGCTAGTGTTGCACAGCCTTCAGAGGATGTGCCCTTACTGCACTTAAATCGAGATTGGAGTCTAGCTCTTCGTCCAACTCACCAACCACACCTCTGTACAAGCCAACATATCTTCTTGTAAGCACACAAACTCCATCCTAAGGTGGATACACCTAAACTGGTGGCTTTTGCAATTGCATTATCTCCTTATGTAAACATAATAAATATTCTTAGGCGAATGCAACAAGGATAGAACTCAGTAAAGAATGTGTCATTTGGATATTACAAGTAAAACTTATTGAGAGTCAGAGTTTCATATGAAAATATTTTGAATTTACTCAATTAAGGCAAAACTAAATGGTCCAAAACTATCGTCTACTACACCACATAAGGGTGAGTTATATATGACCAACAAGTGCAACAAGATCCTAACTCACCAAAGAATGTGCAATTTGGATGTTGCATGTAAACTTTACTAAGAGTGAAAGTTTCATTTGAAAACATTCTGGCAGCACTTAATGTTCCAAAACTATCATAACATACTACTCAGAGAAGCAAATAAGGGTTGAATTATTCATATATGGCAGCAGAAACTATTCCAAAACTATAATCTACTGCTAAACCGAATTAGGGTGTCTCTGCCTGAAGCTCTCAAACTTCATCCGATATCAAGGTAACTGAAGGATCGATCGCTTACATGTTATCTCCTCGAATGATGTGCAAACCTAACACAACCTGCTCTACGCCAGCCTGCACACAATTCAACAACCCTCATTTGAATGTATTGCTGCCTAAATGGATCAAAAACCAGACATGATGTAGACCTGCAGTATCAACCTTTGTAGAGTACACACGCTCATGCGATTCGTCCAATATCAGGTTCGTGGCTTGATCAAAGCCTCTCAACACGCCCTGGACACAAAAAGATATCAATCCTTTACAAGCTACTATAAAACTCGAGACCATGTACATTCGTTATTCAAGACTGTTGAATTAAAGCAATTCTTGATCGGGACCTCACTTACAACACAGCCTACCTTCTTTACTCAGTGTATCAATAAGGCTGTTTCTACAGGTCAAATAAAGAATTACCGGCGGTCAAGAAACGTACCACAATGTTTCGTCCATCATTGGTGATCACGGAAATAGTCTCTGCGAAATCCGACACACTACGTCAATTGGAAAATGCAGCACGATTTATCGACTCTCGGAAGTTTCAAAACAAGAAGTAGAAATTCGGTGCATTGTGTTAACAGAGGCCAGAAATAGCTTATTATATTGGAAGTGATTGGAATTGGAAGTTCTGGAAACAGAGTTCTAGAAGATAATCGATGCTGCAACAAATCTTTGGTAATGTGAATTGAGCATACGATCGATGAGAGACTCGAGGCCGGTGTCGGTCGCCATAGCTGCTCTTGCTGTTGCAAATGTACTGCTCTGTTGAATTTCCCTAAAAGCCTCAAAAACATCAAGATGACGACGACGGAGTCCAGAATTCTTCGTTCCTTTGACAAGGATTATAATTTCTTCTCTCTTTTCCTTTTTTTCCTTTTTCATTAATCCTATGTTCTTGGAAAAAAAAAAAAAAAAAAAAAAAAAAAACTCCGAAAAGACCAATAAAGACCAATGTGAATAGAGTGTTTGTTCGACCTATCCTTGGATGTATGCCTGGAGGTCATCAAAGCAATGGCGGGACTACTAACTTCTCTCGAGGTAAACACTATAGTAGTTCCTAGCTAGCCAATAGTGACTTAGAGCTACCCGACACGGTATCTCCCTAAAGGGCTTTGAGGTATCCATATAACGAGGTCCAAGAACCCCTCAACATAGTTGGGTGAACTATGGTGGTGAGCACCACGCCGGCATGGAGAATAGAACCCATGGCCTCCTCATTGAGGACCAAGCCAAGGCTTGTTGCACTTCCCCATGTATATAGAGTGAGGGGTGAAATGGGAACTTCATTTAGATATGCCTACTTAAGTGATTGATTTTTTATTATTCTTTATATTTGTTCAGGGAATCTTGGGTGATTATATTGTATAGCTACACAATATATTTGGAACTTCAATGACTAATGATTAAATTCTAGGGGAATTTTTGAGTTTGGCAAACCTACTAACTCATTAAGTTTAGTCATTATAAAGTTTAAATTGAATAAGTGCTTAAAGTTGAATGTTAAAAATGTTTGGCATTCTCAAGTTGACGTAATTTTTTACAAACTTATTGTAAGTAGTCCAAGGAGCCAGTAATCATCGCTTGAACTAACTCTATGACTTCAATAGAAGGCATCTAATATTAATTTGAGGTTGGTATGAATCCAAGACAGTGCTCGTTCCACCTATCCTTGGATGTTCATGCTTGGAGGTTATAACACCAACCTCTCTCGTGGTGAACACTACACTAGTTCCTACCTAGCCATTGGTAGCTTAGAAATTATTCCCACTTACTATCACCCAAACATGTCTGAGGTACCCATGCAACAAGGTTCAAGAATCTCCTACCATACTTAGGTGCCATGAATGAAGCATGCAACTTCCTCATTGAAAGTTATTGTTTTTAACCCTTAAATGCCCAAGGTGACCCGAGGGGTCACCTTCCAACATAATCTTCTCTGTAGCTCTCACTGTACTCAACTTTTCACTTATATTTTGATGTCAAACTGGTCACCTTCTTGTGATGCATTCAAAAAAGTGAAATTTTACAATTCAAATCACAATTTGTATGAGTGATTTTGTGCTTTGAAAGGATTGTGGTTGCGAGGTTGGGGTTGTACATAACCTTGTAGGAGGTTGCAAGCCCATCATTGATTGGTGCATTCATGATGCCCTTGTTCAAAAAGTGCACTATTCATGATGCCCAAGTCCAAAAGATGCTGTGACTCAATTTTGGGCTGCCCGTTTCACACCCCATGGGCGTTTAAGGGTTAACTTCAACATTCATAAAAGTTACTGTTTTTAAGAATCTATTTTTGCTTTACCACACATATGGTAGAGTACATTTTTCATGAAAAATAATGATATATTTTTAGTGTGGTGCTGGCGGTTGTGAATGAAAAGGTGTTCACTTCATTAAAAAAGATCAGGGAATTGAGGTCACACACAACGTGCATCAGAAAATAGAAGTAAAATAATTAAACAATAAGTAAGTTAGTATGGTATTCCAGACTAAATAAATAAATAAAAGTTGGTCAAAAATAGGGAAAAGTTCCAAACTCGTGGGCCCCATTATTACCAAGCCGGGAAGATGAACGGCGCAGATTGAATATCCGTTTCAGTAACTTCCCATTCGCGGAACCCCACATATCCACGACCATCAGTCAGCGCAAAGTAAGGATCCACGACCATCGGTCGGCGATATCCCCAACAGTGCTCGTCGTCGTCGTCGTCGTCGACCCGAGCTCCCCTGTCTCCCGAGCTCCCTTTTCTTCTGTTCGCCGTCGGTTTTGCATCGCAGGCAAGGGCGCTGGTTTGGCCTTCCAGATCGCCACCCTCTCACCCTCGTTCCCGACCCCGGATCCGTTTACGGCACTATCCGAGCTTCCGTGTGCCGTTTTTCCGACTCAGGGACCTAATTTGCTGCTTCCGTGGTTCCAGATCTGAAGGTGAGCTCGTCTGGTCCCCTCGAGGCTTCTTCCGAGACAGGCTCATGTGTTGAATTTTTCAGATTCGTTCGTTGCCGTAATTTTGCCCCTTTATCCCCCCCGCCCGAGGGTTTTGTAGATTATTGTTTCTTTTCCGCTTGCGGGCGACTTTTTGAGAAGCGAATTCTTGTGGCTTAGCGCCTCAGGTTTTTCGTTTTCACGAGAAACTGCAATTTGATATTGAATGTCAATTTAGGTTTGTAAGCGATTCGCTCTCAACTCATTGGTTTTGACGGACAGCAAAACCTTTAACATGGGTCCGCTCTTGGATTTCTGAGGAGTATACAATCACAGAGTTGAGCGTACTTGTTGACCGAATGAAACTGGTCTACCGGATTGTGAACGCATTTTTAGGTTCAGTTTTTGATTCACAGTTCTGAACTCATTGCCTTTGGGGAACAGTGAAGCCTCCAATAGGGATCCACGTGCAAAGATTTCTGAGAGTCTATAAAAAGTGTTCAATCGCATAGTATGTTCCTAGCGAGGGTTGAGTTGAGTGTGGTTGTTATTCAACTTTAAGTGGCGGGTGCGTTTCAAATTTCGTTTGTGATTCACAGCTTTTAACTCACTGCTATTGGGAAACAGATAGGCCTCTAATGTATTCACAGTTGGATTTCTGAGTAATGGACAACTACAGGGTATGTTATCAGTTTAGTGTACTCGTTGATCGAATAAAAATGGCCTTTTTAACGGTGTATGCAACCTCAAGTTCGTTTGTGATTCACTGCTCTCAACTCACTGCTTTTGGGAAACAGTAAGGCCTCCAACAAAGATTCGATGGGAAGGTTATTTGAGAACGTACGGGAAATGTTCAAATACAGAGTATGTTATTAGCGAGGGTCGAATTGAGTGTGCTTGCTAATCAAAACAAACTGGCGAGTGCGTTTTTAGGTTATGTAGTGATTCACAGTTCTTAACTTACTGCTTTTAGGGAAGAGTAAGGCCTCTTACATGGATCCTCGCTTGGGTGCATATGTTACAGAGTAAATTATAAGCGAGGGTTGGTTGAGTAGGTCAGGATGGGGCTATTTACTGGTTTCTGATTGCAAGATACAAATTGAAAGTGTGATAGTAGTGTGACTATCACACTTCTCAGGTGTTGTTCGGTGTATGTAATATGAGCTGAATTGTTTATAGTGTGAACTTGTTGTGGATAGAGGGAAGCAGTGGCAGTGTGTTCAGCGAGCCAGGGCGTCGATGGTGATGGGGTGGCGCTACAAGGCTGGATTAGTATTGATCGGCTCCGTTGTCCTGATATGGGTTACCTCGGCTGAGGTTACACAGGTTCGATACAAATTCTTCTAGTTTCAGGTTGTCGAGGTTTTTTGAAGAAGAGGTTCATGTCATGCTTCTATCTTCGAGGGCGGCCCACTCATTGATAGCCTTTTCACCTATCCTTTTCGTGTGATTTTCGTGTGATTGGATATATTGTTAAATAATCGCTGGTACATTTTCGGATTAACGCTTCTTTTCATTTTGAGCCTGTTTAGGTTAAAAACGTTATTGGAAAACTAGTGCCTCGTCCAGAGTTTTAGGATGCTGTTCTTGCTGAACAGAAAGCTTGTACACAACAGATCCTAATTTACGGCAACTTAGAAACAGAAAGCTCAGTGTAGGAGCCAATATTAAGTTTTCGGAACATATTTCTATTTTTCAAGTGTAGTTTCGGATTTCATGTGCTGGTTTTTGTATTCTTCTGAACGATCATATGAGTTTGACTTTTAATAATACAAGTGACATTTGTAGTGAATGGGGTTTTTCTCTTTTTAAGGTTGGTAACGAAAGAAGGAGGTATGGTCAAAGTAGTACGGTTCTATGAATATGGAAGTAGTCACCTTTGGCCATTTGTTCACGATTGTATAAGAATGCTACCGTTTTGGGGAATGAGTCTTTGATTATAATATTTACGTATAGTCAATAGGTTTTCGACTTTTGTAGTTGTTGAGGAATTTGTGTGTGATGTGGTATCAAAGTGATAATTGTGGTGAATGTGGCAGAGCATCTTCGAAGCCTACAAGCACCCCTTCGTACTCACGTACTTAGGAGCTTCTTTATTAGTTATCTACCTACCAGTGTCGTACTTGAAGGACTACATCTACGAGTACTATCAAAGTAAACAGAAGTTGAAATCTCGAAACTCAGCAGGTCAAGGTATCAAGTTATCTACCTTGCCAGAATCGAATGGGGTGGTCAAATCTTCGTCGTTGCCGAGCTCTCCATTGCGAGCCAATGGCGTGCACAATAAGAGCTCTCAAGAGACGGATCTGGAGAAAATGATCCTGCTCAAGGAGATCAACTCCCAGTCGTCCGATCCGGAAGTTGCACACCCTTTTCTGCATAAGACGAGCAGTTTAGAGAATCTCAGGGACTCTATCGTTCTTACTACATGGGAAATTGCCAAGATCGGCATGATCATGGCTCCTCTTTGGCTTATAACCGAGGTACGACACCTTCACTCTATAAATCACAGGCGACCATGATAGTTAGCTTGGCTTATGTGAAGCATTGTACTGAAGTTCTATTTTGCAGCGGAATTGTAATGACCTTTTGAGAATCCTCCGTATAAAGCTCGTTTGCTTGGGTATTGTGCTAATGGGGCAGCACTTGTTTTGTTGCAGTACTTGTCGAATGCGGCGTTGGCACTTACAAGTGTGGCCAGCACTACAATTTTGTCATCAACTGCAGGGCTCTTTACTCTTTTATTCGGAGTGCTTCTCGGTCAGGATTCTCTTAACCTGGCTAAGGTGGTCGCTGTTTTAGTCAGCATAACCGGAGTGGCTATGACTACTTTGGGAAAGACTTGGTCTACCAACGACACCAGCGATTCTTTGAATGAGTAAGTTGTGATCTCGTCTAACTTCTTACTTTTTGATACTGATATGGATCACCCGTTTAGGCCTTACAAATGATTCGTTTCAAGTCTATATTTAGTAGTTGCGTCACATTCTTCTGTAGCACTGTGTAGAATTTCCCACAGAAAGTTAGGGTCATTCAACGATATGGATTTCAATGGGGGCTGTTTTGTACGAACAATGAGTAACAAGGCACTGCAGTGGTTTGTGACAGTCTTGATCAACATTCTTTAGCAGGAGATTTTCTAGGTCTTCTATCAGCTGTCATGTACGGTCTCTTCACAGGTATCCGCTCGAAAACCACTCTGATCATACTTGATTGACTTCGAGCATGAGCTTATATCTAAGATGTTATCTTCGTGTATTCTGCTGCAGTGATGTTGAAGAAGTACGGAGGAGAAGAGGGTCACGGTGTTGACATGCAAAAACTGTTCGGCTTCATTGGACTTTTCACCCTCTTTTTCGCCTGGTGGCTAAGTACGTTAGCCTCTGAGGTGTCTTTATGTTCCATATTTCGCAGTTGTTAACGATGTTGTTTATCTTTACATCGACCGCGGTAAGATTAAGTAGCCACATTGTTCAGCTGTGCTTACTTGAAATTGTTGACTCTGTAGTTTGGCCTCTGCACTTGATGGGGTTGGAGCCTGCATTCAGTGTACCTACCTCCCTCAAAGTAGACGAGGTTGTTTTGGCGAACGGCTTCGTTGGGAGCGTTCTTTCAGATTATTTCTGGTAACATTCTACTCTATTTACTTGCTCATGTGCTTGTTCCTAACACAATATGGCTGATAGCACATCATTTTCTAAGCCTGCGGAATTAATGTGAGGTTTTGGAATTGTTGCAGGGCCATGTCTGTTGTGTGGACGAATCCTTTGGTTGCAACACTCGGCATGTCCTTGACCATCCCATTAGCGATGTTGGCAGACATGGTTGTGCATGGACGCCACTATTCTTTCATATACATACTTGGTTCTGCTCAGGTACCACTCACAACCATTCTTTTGTGATGGTGTCTATGAAGGTAGATTGTTAGGGGAATCTTACCTTTTGGTTTTGTCCTCGTGCAGGTATTTGCAGGTTTCGTGATAGCCAACCTTACAGAACGATTCTCAAAGAAGCTGGGAGTGTAAAGTAGTAGGATCCCTTCCCAATACGATTGATTCTTTATGAAGTGCAATAAGTTATATCCTCCGTCGGACAACAATGTCCGGCAGGTATTTAAGCAGCTGCCCTTGCATTTCCTGCTGCATTTCTCTCCACCATTGAAGCTATCCTCCCCTTCCTTCATTTCTCTCTACCAGGTAGCGAGGGATATCTGCAGTGTAGTAGTAGAAGTTTTCCAGCAGACTCTCTATGGTGTAGAGGAGGTACAGTTGACTACCATCACCGGAAGGAAGATGGTTCTTCAATCTGGTTTGTACCAGTACAGATGTATCAGGAATTAAACTTATCCGAGTAGTGCACTGTTCAGGCTCTTCTTCAAACACCCAAATGGCGGGAGAGTGGCGCTTGTGAGATTCTCATTTCAGTTTGATTGCCACATTCAACAGTCAATTTATAGGTCATTTGACTGGTAAATGAGATGCAGCTACATTTTCAACCCCTACATGTCTGTAGGTTTTCTTTGTCTACAATTTATTGCTCTTGAAGAGGCATCGGTCATTAGTGTACAACCGGACCTCCTTCGTGGCACATTCCATAATTTTACGTTTGGGGTTTGGGGTATATGTACCCCTTGCGCGGAGTTCACCCTAGTGGGCCATTCTTGGTACTGCGCTCATCATTGAGTGGGTTATCTTAAGCATGCTTTACAGTAGAAATGGAAGCCTCCAATAAATCCTCCCTTGGGTCATGGCCCATCCTCGAGTAGCCTTAACCTCTAATCTCGAGTAGCCATAACCTCTAATCTCGAGTAGCCATAACCTGTAATTGCACCGTAGCATACTCCTGAGGAGCCTCGAATGGCCATTTCACAGTCTCAATTCAACACCTGATTTTATGCTTTTCATTGATCTCTTCATTAATCATATATTTGTAATTGACTTTTTTACTATACATGGTAAAGATTTTGGGTTATACCAATAGTATTATGGTTATCATCAAAGTTGCTCAAAGCTGGACATGAGGAAGACACCAACTCTGGAGCCTCAGGTGAAACTATTCACTTGAGAAATGTGTATGATGAAGTACAACGTTCATTTCTATGATATCATACCTATACCTATAGTAGGAGTACACGTAGATGTGCACTATGGTACCAAATGGGAGCTAGGCCTGTAATAAAAAATATCCAAATATCAATCACAAGGATGTATATATGTCTTGAACTTGCACATACATGATGTTGATTTGTAGAAGGTAGTGCTTCCATGTAGTCCAAATGTCGCTCCCCTTTGCTATGCACGTAAACTAATTCCTCCACATCCTACGTGTGAACAATCCGTTTTGAAATATGTGCTCTTTGTCAAAACATTTTCGAGAAAACAACAATGTCATTGAACTTCCGGTTAGACAAATTGCCCTTTGACTAGTTTTTGAAGGTCGAAAACCATCAAAATGTGTAATATTGTGGAATTTTTGGTGATAATGTAGTGACCTGTTGATATTATGAAGGACATGTGTCATATTTATAAAAGATAATAACTTTACAAGCATAATTTGTATCTTTAAAGTGTAGTTCAAAAGTTTCCTCTAAAATGGCACGACATTTTGATCAACATGTTTCTTGTAAATGTTCCTCTAAAACGTGAAATGCTCAATCAAATTTCTTGTAAATGAAAAAGCTAGTCTTGTAATATTGTGTAAGACAACTATCATGTCTGTATCTCTTCGTATGCTGAAAAAAATCATCTAGAGTAATATTGGTATATAGATTTAACCCCAAACAATTTGCATGACAAGTTGTGACTTTGAAGGGAATTTATCACTTCTTTATTTAGAATCCTTTTGACACTATTTTTGAAATGAATCTAGCTCACATCGATTCTACATGGTGTTTTAATAAGATTTACAAATCATTTTATATGGTATGATTTCAATACAATCGTCAACATACTTCTCCTTCCTCAAGGTTTGTCACTTTAGATTTGAAAACAAGGGCGATAACGTACTTGAGCTAACGAATTCTGAAGAAAGAAAGCAGAAGAAGACAAAAGCTCTATATTCGCTCTAACCTCTAGATCAAACTAAACCCAATCTCCAAAAACAATGTCAGTACAAGGCTTGAGCACTTGGTTTGACAATATGATTAATATTTGAAAAAGGGTTAAAGAAGGTGAAGTGAAGTGTGAAGTGTGATGAGTGATGGCTTGCTTCTCTTTGCTAAGTCTAACTTGAAGGAAACCTTGCAAGGGATGTAGTAAAGTTCATCTCTCAAATTATTTGGGCTCTTCTCAGCATATATTTCTCCATGGGAGGTAAGCAGACTCTCGTTTACATCGTTCACAATTGCCGTAACCCCAATTCTGTTAAAATGGCATTATTCCGGTAAAATGGCACACTTCAACTTTCTGAACTGTAGTTCAAAAACTATGTGATATAACAGAATTTTAAGGTGATATTAGGGAAAATTAGTGACAATGTATACAAAGAAGTGATATTACAAAAAAAAAATGTGATATTACAATATATACCATTTTATATAAGCACAAATGTAAGATCTAGTGTGACAAAATGGCACATAGCATAGTGCCATTTTAACGGAATTGAGGTTCGTTTCAAATAAAATCCTCATTAGCATTAGCATCCTCACCGCTCGAGGCTAGGTAGCATAGCAAAGCTTGCCATACCAAACACTCCAAAAACTCCTCATCACATGAGAGCTACCGACCGAGGCTGTAACCTCAATTCCGTTAAAATGGCGTTATTCCGCTTAAATGGCACTTTTTGGGGTGCTTAAAATGAAAAAAATGATGGGTTTTTGTCAATTTTTTGTCGAGTTTTGACATGATAGGGTAAATATTTCTGAACGGCCGTTCAAAAACAACAATGTTTCTGAACGGCCGTTCAAAAACAACAATGTTTCTGAATGGCCGTTCAAAAACAACAATAGTGCCATTTTAACGGAATTGAGGTTCTGTACAAATAAAAGCGATTCCACAAGGGACATCCGAACATAGGAGCCTTTTCCTCTTGGAAATAAGTAAAAATATTACCTCTCTTTTTCCCACTTCATCCAATTGAAGACTAGGTAAAAATTTGACCATTCTCACTTTGAGGAATAGAAAACAAAATAAGAAAATGCAATAATTTACCATGTGGCAAAGTCATTTTCCATGTTTCAGGATGGAAGGTCTTATGGATTTCCATTTGCAAGAAGTGGGAAAGCCTCCTATCTCCCCTGTGTTCTCGGCCGCGGCTACCCTGCTCAGGTATATAAGGCCAGCCCTTGAGCACCTTGTATCCATTCCCACAGCTTCTTCTGAGTGCTGAGTGCATCATTGTGGTTCGAGAGCGCTTTGAGTGAGAGAGTGATAAGCTTTCGGTAAGCGATCTGAGTGCTGCTGAGGTTGTTGTAAGTTCCAGTTTCGAATAGCCATGAAGGGAAGTTGGTCTGCATCAGCCCCCACGGACGAGAAACAAGAGGCACGTCCAAATGGATTGACCTGCACCATTTGCACGGAGGCCCCGTGTGAGCCAGTTACAAGTGCATGCGGTCACATCTTCTGCTGGTCATGCATCCACTCGTGGCTGGGTCCGAATGTCAAGCCGTGCCCAGTGTGTAGACATGCCTTGAAAGGGAACCGCGACATCATTCCCCTCTATGGCCCTCGCTCTCGTATCGGTACAACTTCAACATCAGGGAATGGCGCTACAACTTCAACATCAGGGAATGGCGATACCCCGCCGCTCAATCCGTTGTTGCCTGCAAGTAAGGAGCGGATGGAAGAGATGAGAATGAAGCAGGTCAGACGGCACGCTAGGAAGAAAGTGTTGGAAGAGCATATAAGGAAATCACTCGCACGAATGCGATGGGGTATTCAAATCGACATGCAGCATCAGATGAGGAGGGAAGAATGGGGTCAAGAACTCCGAAGCTTGATGGAGCGGCTGGACCGTGGGAATGCCTTGCTGAATCCCACCTTTCCCAATAACATAACATCTAGTAGTGGAAATCATTGACCTAAGAATGTAGTTAATATGATAGAAAACCAAAATTTGATCTCTTTTGCAAATATACTTCAAGAGAGACGCATTGAGAGATGCATGGAAGTAGCAACTTTAAGAATCAACTTTTAAGCAAAACTTGAAGAAACATTGATGTTGAAACTATTCACTTGAGAAATGTGTACGATGAAAGTACAAGGTTCTTCAAATTGGTATCATACCATACCTATAGTAGGAGTACACGTAGATGTGCACTATGGTACCAAATGGGAGCTAGTTCTATAAAGTATCCAAATATCAATCACGAAGAAATATATATGTCTTGAACTTCCCCCCTTTGCTCCCCCCTTTGCTATGCACGTAAACTAATTCCTCCACATCCTACTACTTCCTCCACATCCCACGTGAGAACAGTCCGTTCTGAACCGCGCCGCGCCAACCGTGCCAACCGCCATTCTCAACTGGGACTTCAGAGGTAAACAGTGTTTTCGGAGCTTGGTCGCCGCCACTGGCAGAGTCGATGTCGACACGAGAGTATGGAAGGACCAAAGTACCCATCCAAATGTGATGACACCCACCCTACAAATCACGGCTAGGCATGGTCCTAGCTCCCCAGGTACAAAACGTCAGCTACTCCGAGATGCATACTAACAACACAGAACAATAAGAAGTTCCACAAGTCAGGTGTCAATAAAAGTTTGAAAACAATTGAATTTGAAGTCAAGGTCTCTTCGGCCAAGACTCTTACCTTCAGCAGTGCAGGTTCAGATTCACAGCCTTAGTAGCATAAGTCAGTCGTGAGTTGGTACTATGATTGTAAGCATGTCGATTGTGCGCAAAGGAGGAGAGGTCAGGGCTGCAACCAAGTTATAGGAAGGCTAGTTGCTCGATTGTGGAAGATGCCAAGCTTGAGCTCTCACATCAAATGGTATACAGTACCTAGGAATTAGCCTCATGTACAGTACATCTATTATTCAAAGGCAAGTAATTTGTTTTGTTTTGTTTTGCGAGTGAGACTAGGATCTTGGCAACCCCCGGTTGGATTGGGGCGCATGAGATGTTGTTGGAAGCGTATTTTTTCTGTAAAACTATAAAATTGGATAGCAAAACAAGTGGACGGATTCCGAGATATTGAATCTTCAAGTAATTATGGCCCCCAAATCACCAAAAATTACAAAAATGACCTAATTTTATTTTTAGCAAAAAAGCAAGCAAACCCAACCACGTAAGCGTTGGTTGGAGTTACATAATCTATTAATAAAGGCAAGTAGAGTATTTTGTTTTTATTTGTATTTTTTAGCGAGTAACTTTATGATCTTAGGAATTGAAATTTGGCTCATCTCTTTTAGTGTCAAAATAGTGTGCACACAAACAAATTACTCTACAAAGTAATCTATGTCAAATTTCATCCATCTTGACCAAACGCCAACAACATCACGGAATCTTCTTGATGGTGTTCCAACTGCACTATAGGAGAATTTAAAGCTTTCATTTAGATTTAGTCTTGTATGCAAAAGATGGTGTCAACGTAGGAGTGAGTAGTATGTACTGCATTCCAAATACATTATGTGAAACATTGCATATAATGAATCCTGCAATTTGTTTGATAATACTTAGATTATTGGATATCAAGTATGTTCATCAATTTGTTTGTGAGCCTCCAAACATCGTTGTGTTTTGAGAGAGTCTCATTAAATGGGTTTTTGTGAATGAAAGCCTTGGTAGAGTGTGAGCATGTAAAAATACATAGATGTATTACGTAGGAAAAAGATGTGTAGCGTGCAAAGTTAGTAGGATCAAACAAGCTAAGAGAGAATCAATCAAATGGGGGATGAGTGCAAAGAGGGCCATTATTTGTTGCAAATGTAAGAAAAGTATTCGGTTACTTGGATCATGACAAGTTATGGTAAAGTGACCTATATATGGACATACAAGGCAACCACATATTATCGTTGTAGTTATGAAACTTATAAATGATTACCTTTTAACTGCTTAACCCCTAAACGTTTCGATCCATTAGGGTGGCTGGAGAAAGGTCGAAAAAGGCAAAAAGTGTCAAACTAGTTATTAGAGAGTAGAAGCAGTAAGGGGAAAATCCAACCGTAGGATCTTCATCTCTATTGTCTAGATATTGCATGGGCAAAATTTTGTGCCACTTGGAGTTAGGGAGATGCTCCATCCACATGATTGAAGCCCAAAAATGAGGGCCTGAAATGGGTGGGCAGGCACCAATTTTGGACTTTGATCCAAAAAGTCATATTGAGGATTGCCCGTAAGCCAATTTTGGTAAACTACAAAGGTAAGGGGCATGAAAGAAAGAAGCTATTTAAAAAAAAAAAAAAAAACAAACAATGGACCTTCCATTCACCCACAATCTGGCTTGCAATGCAAGTAGCTTCAAAACATTGTTTTAGGACGAGGCTATTTGAAGCTTGCCCAGTCATGCTCTTGTCCTTCGTGAACAAGGGGCGGGCAGAATTTAGAAAGAAAACAAGCAAAAGAAGGCATGGTGAAGCCGTTGGGTGGCTGACACAAATGCTAAAAGCAAAAAAAATATTCGCAACGAGCCAAAAATTCAGGCATGTCCCCTCGGCAAAGAATAAATTGCGCCTTGCCCCAATAACGACCTTTGTCGGATGTGCCTCGCCTCCCATCTACGGGTGATGAGGCAAGGAGGTAAGGGGAGCCCGATGCACCCCTCCCGGCCGTCGATCGGCTCAAAAGCCCCGTTGTGCATTGCCTCGATCTCTTGACCGGTCCGTAACTCCCTGCCGCAGATGATCGAGCTGTTAGAGGCCGGTCCGCTATCACCGAGTTGACTCCCCCTTGCGCCCCCATGCCTATGCCCATGCTTTGTGGAGCATAGTCGTAGCAAAAAAATTGCTCCCGGGAAGTTGAGTCCCCGGAAGTTGAGTCCCCACCAAAAAAAAAACAACCAAATCCCCGCAGCACAAATTTTTAGGACCGTAATCCTTGAACTTATGAGTGGGTTCATACAACACTAAAATTCATGGCCAAATGGATTATAAAAATAAGGTGGTTCAAAAAAATCAACCAAAGAAAAAAAAAAAGGGAAAAAAATAAAAAAGCAAATGTGCTAAGAAACTTACATGTTCATCTTCGTCGTGCAAAATGTGACTTGTTGAAGCAGTCACCCATGTGGTACCAAACACCACCACAATCTCTACAAACAAGATTGGTAGTCGTTTTTTTGTCTTTGCAATACGCACATTGATGTCTACCACGTGGAACCTTCTCGAGCCCATGAACACCCGGGGTGTATGTGGTTAGAGAGACCACACCCTTCCGGTTCTCTCTCCACTTCTCCATAAGTGAGAATGCCAAGGAAGTCACAAACTCCAAGTGATTCTTAGGGGTCTTCCCTAAGTCCAAATTCTCCCGCTTGTGGATTATCCACGAGTTTGTAATTGACAAGTCTATCAAAAACATAAAGATACGGTGCCACCACTTATGCGTTTTGGATAACGCCGTATATACGCCCCGAAGTTGGTCACTCACATCTACGCCCCGCATCATACGGGTGTACTCCAAGTGTATAGGAGAGGTGGGTATGTGCTCCGTACGACCACGGGTGTATCGGGGCACCGTAAGAGGCACCTCGGGATTCGGCGACAACGGCTCCGCATGCGTAGACAACAACAAAACCGGTTTTTTGTCAACCACACAAGAGCGCATAACGTACCGGTGCAATGCATGCGCCAATCGGAGCTCCCTTGGGTTTGCTTCGCCCACCGCCGCTTGTTCACCAAGTCGCTTGGCAAGCCGATCCGGTTGGCGCGTACGGTGCCAGTAGCATAAGTCCCCAAGTCGTGTAAATCTACAAAGAGTTTGGGAGAGGTGAAGAAGTTGTCGGTGACGACCACATGTCCCCGCCCATGCAATCCCTCCATCAAGCCCATCACCACCTCGTATCCGGTTTTCGCCTCTCCCGGTTTCGCCGTGCGTAGAGATTTCTTCAAGTCCGCCCCCGTGTAGACTTGAAAGTTGTAAAGGTATTTAGACTTCGAATCGGCCATTGCCCAAATCTTGAACCCGAATTTGACCGGCTTGTTTGGCATGTATTGCTTCATGCCGTGGCCATACATTCCTTTGTACCTAACCATGAGTTCGTCAACCGTGACAAATTGGCCAAGATTCCAATTTGCAACGCATTGAAGTTTCACCTCTTCAATTAGCCACCTCAATTTTACTAATTTGTCAAAGTTAGGGTCATTTCTATCGGTTAGGGCACTAGAATCATCATAAATGTGCAAACACTTTGTTATTGCCTCATATCGCTTCATGCTCATAGTGTTAGCAATGGTTTGGCAATAATAAAACTTAGAATTAGTCTTCCAATAGCACCTACGGTTAGGTTCTATTTTCAAACCCATAAGTATAGAAATTCCCAACCATGCCTCTAATTCGGGGACCGTCAAACTGTCACGGACATACACAAGAAGTTTCTAGAAGGTTCTTCTAAAATATTCTCTGAAGATTCCCTAAAAGACTCCTCGAAGATTCCTTGAAGATTCCCTGTGTCACGGCCACGTACTAGGTAGACAACTTAGGAAGGTTCTAGAAGGTTCTAGAAGCTTCCGGAAACTTCTGGAAGTTCCTGGAAGTCTCTGGAAGTTTTTGGAAGGTCCTTGAAGTTTCCGGAAGGCCCTGGAAGCTTCTGGAAGGTCTTGGAAGTTCTTGGAAGGTCCTAGAAGGTCCTAGGTTGAGGAAGGTTCTGGAGAACCTTCTTCTTAGCTATTATATATAGGAGTCGAGGCTGAGGGCAACCTCAGTCTCGACAACGCATCTCTTGGAGCTCTAGCTCATCTCTCTTGTTGTTGTTCGTGTACTCTTCTTGTTAATTCAAGCTCCTGTCAGTACTTGTTAGTTTCCACATATTCTTATCATCTGTTTCTGTGTCCCTGACACAAACTCCACCAATCTTTTGGCCCTCTAGTGAATCCGGTGGCGGGGTCAATGGAAGATGCATAACGGTTAGATTCCCTCACTATTTTCCTCAAAGTCTTCTTAGTGAAGAATTTGTGGAACAAGTCTAACAAGGTGGAAACTTTTCTAAGAACATAAGGGGGTCCCTCACTAGGCCCCTTGAAAACAACCTCATCATGGGTATAGGTTGACCGAAATTTACCCCAATATTCATCTTTATAACAATCTTTGAATGTTGGCCCATTATCTCAATCCCTTAGGCCCCTTACCGACTCTCTTCTTCTGCCCCTTCCCCCATTAGGAACCCCACTTACCATCATACTATGGTGAGAGATACGGTCAGTAGATGTGTTAGAAAAATACGATGGCAAACTTTGGAAGACACCCACCCTCCCTTCAGAACTCTCTGATGGCACCCTTACTGCCATGTTTACCATTGGCCCCAAGTTGTCATGAGAGGCCCCATATTGCCTGCCATCCACCAAGACGTCGTGGGAGACCCCACTGACAGCGAGGTTTGGCCAATCTGGTATGGTTATGTCGAAAAGAGCCGTGGGAGACTGACTGCCAGCCAGAGGCAGCGTTCCTTCCCCGTAGCTCGGCGCTGCCAGCTCACAGCTTGGATCAGCCTCCCCTTCAATAACTTGGCCCATACCACGGCTTCCCCCGCCCGTGCCTGGCTCTTCTAGCCCAGGTATCGACATGCGGGCTTCGGTGGGCATAATCCCATGATCAGCGGCTCTCTCAGCCTGGCCTCCTCCGGTCGATGCGGTATCTCCAGCCCGTAGCTCCCAGCCATGAGACCGACCTCCCAGGTTTTCTTATCCATTGATCCGGTGCCGTTGGTGGTCATTTTGAGAAGCGAAGTCTCCTGTCGCCGCTTCTGGTGGATCTCGGCAGCTCTAGGAGAGAGATGGTTCTGAAGGACCTCGTTGTGATCAACTTCTCGCTGCTCCAAGGCAACTCCAAAGTCATCAACCATGAGCATGAGATCTACATCATCGTCGCTATCGGAGTCCTCTAAATCGCTCTCGTCAGCTTGATCACCATGTTCTTCTAAACTGTCTTCTTCTTGAGATCCCTGCACTAGAGTGTGAGCATGAATTGTAGTAATCTCACCAAATGGAACTTCTTTCGTTTCGTCATTGATTTGCACTACATACATCAACCTAGAAGTTAAATCACACACAAAGCTTCTGATGGCGATTCCCCTCACCCACTGTTCATCACTTTCGTTCTCCTCTTCTCTCATGTTACTATCTAGATCAATCTCCCTCCTTTGATTTACTCTAACTTCTACTGGTTGAATGATATTGCGTGACAAATCTAGAACTTCTTCTCTGGACCTTCTAACAACCGCACATTTCTCACGTAAGTTTTCCTTGCTCCTACTGCTTATCTTCGTGACTACTCGCCTCCCACTTGTGATCGTAAAAGTCGGTTGCTTTGTTGTTGATCTTGTCCTCCTGTTGATCGAGGCAGTGGACAGCGACGGCGCAGGTCCAGCCACCGTCTCCGCTCTGGATCTCGTCCTCCGAGCCGCATTCTTGTCTGGTTCCGAGGTTGTAGGCAGCCCCGTCGACGTACCTGCTGGTCGCCAGGGCAGTCGGATTTGCCGCTCTTGTGAAGCCGTTGGAGGAGCTCTCCCACGTCCTGCAATTAAACTTGATGGTTGACTGAACGCCTGCGAGGGATGCGCACCCTCCACCTCCCTCCGTCTCTCTGATCTGCGCAGCGAACCCGTTGCGAGGGAATCTAGCGCTGTCGGCAGACCGCGGACTTCCAGATGAGGCGCGACCTCGTTTGTATCGACAACATCCTTCTCGGCTAGCACCTCCGCTGTGGAGGGTACCTCCGCCGTGACTGGCACCTCTGCTGTGCACGGTATCTGCGCCGCCGTGACTAGCACCTTCGCCGTGTTGGGTATCTGTACCGCCGGTGGCATCTTTGCCGTGGATGGCGCCTCCGTCGTGAGCTGATCCTCCAGCCGGGATCTCCTGTTGACTGCAGGTGCTGGATCTCGGTATGCTCTTGGAGTGGCCATGAGGATCTTTGCGATCGTGTACCTCCCTGCCTCTGTCACCTCCAATGCAGATGGTTGCCGGCTGATGCGCTTGAAGCGGACTGGGATTGAGCTCACATGGTGCATCACTGTCGGTGCTGCTGGAGCGATGTCGCGCCCTGGATCGCCTTGTAAGAGGCTTGGCTCGCAAGCGTCGGGTTCTAGCAGGACGGGCAGCTGGTAATTGTTGATTTCTTCCTCCACATGCAGATGCTCCATCTCCCTTGATAGGTGTGTTGATTTGCTCCTTGTTGTCCTCATCTTGTGCATTAGGCCAAATTTGCCTCACTAATGTGTAGAGGAGAGGACTAATTCCATGGATGTCTCCTTCAGGTACTCTCTCCTTCCAACCCAAGGTTGAGCTCACATGGTGGTAGAATAAATGGCGCAATCCAGCAGGTGTGTCATGCTTCTCTACCTTGGAGGAGCATGGCAATGTCAACAAAACTTCTCTATCCAATAAGTCTAACAAAAACCCAACTTGCAAGTCTCCCAAGCCCTTCTCTTGTTTTCCCCATTTAACAATCTCTTCCCTCGCATCATCAAGCAAATTTGCCGTTGTTGTCACCATTTTATGTCTACTTAGGAAACTTTGGAGTAATTGGCATTGAGGCTAAATGGTGGTGGAAGTGTTTACTTGAGCCGCCCATGTACACCTATTTTCAAATTTGAATATGATGGCATTGAAAGTTTGTGGTTGGAGTGTGATTTCCTAGGTTAGATTTTGTTTTCAAATTCAAATTTGAATGTAAAGAGGTGGATTTACACATTTTGCAATAGATTTGCCATTAGTGCATTGATGATAGTTGGGTATAGTATGGTAAAAACATGTTTGTAAGGTGTTCAAATTTGAAAACTCCCTTTGTGCCCAAAAACCAAGGGATGACCCTTCTAAAACAGTCATGCAATCAAAAAGTGATGGCTGAACTACCTTGACGGTTGCAATAACTCTCAAATCCTCCATTCTTTCTAATTTATGGCCACCTCACCCAAATCCTTCTTTCCAATTGCCCTTCTTTTCCAAATTGGCACCCATGCCCCACTGCCCTATTTCATTGCCCAAATGGCAAATTTTCACACAAAATGGAAGAAGTTGTCCCTCAAAACAAAAGTGCAGCCCACTCAAATCGCGATTGCAAAATATGGGAGGAAGAATTGACAGTGGGGTAAAAACAACAATAAATTAGATCCGTTTACCCATTGGGGGAAAAAATCACCGGATGAAAAAACGCGAGGATGAGAAGACGGGGAGATTTCAAACATCCCTGGCTTCATCCAGAATGTAGAAAAACGACATTCAGCCCGCTTAAGGGTTAATGCTCCAAAAGAAATAATGAAGTTCCTATATTTTGTTTGGTAATTTTGTGAATTATATAGCACAAGATAAAACTAGTTACTATATTAATGTGAATCTAGGCACATTATAAGGTGATGGTATTTAGAAACTAGGCAAGACTTTAGAGTGACATGAATTGAAAAAAAGCATTTCATGGGCATACTGTTGACTATTGTACAATTATGCTCAAGGAGGGACAATATCCAATATTCTAACCTTTAAAAAAAAATGTAGATATCATCATGATACATGAAATTCCCAAAAAAGTAATCTTAATCTCCTCTAAATTATTCCATATGAATCTTCAAAATCATAGGAACATCGTAACTATCTACCACTTTCTACCAATAAATTAGAATTTTACTTTGCAAAGTCTACCACATACACTTTGCACGTTGATGGAGCACAATTCAATTATAATTGTTCAAACATAGATCAAAACTAAGAAAGTCTATGACACCAATAGTGATATTTGGTTCACTAATTGAACGTAATAGATGGACGGAGAGGCATCACATTCCCATACAAGTGGATATTTGGATTTGTGGGAAACAACTTCCACAGACCTGTCTCCACATTATAAACTATCGAGAATGCAAGCCATCTATATGTAAGCATAATTAAAGAGCCAAATCCAAAGGCTCCATGAAAATCAAATGGTTTAACATGTACACCCTCTTCATGTTTCGGATCAAAGAATGTATAACTTTGCCCTTCCACCTTCAGCCCTTCCGCATCGAACGAAGGTTCTGCCAAATGGCTCTCTGTAACAAGGATGCCATCTCCAAGATCAATTTCGAACACTGTTAATGGATCCATCATTCTTATCTCACCGTTACTTGTATCAAGTTGCAAACGATCCCCACTTATCACGAACAAGCGATCACCGCTGACAACGAGTTCCTTGTGATCGCTGCCATTATCTGGCCACTCCGGGAAGTCCACTCCGCAATCTGCCCACGAATCCTCCAGATAGTTGTATCTGAGAAGCCAGAATCTTCTCGGAGGCTCTTTAGCTCTGCACAGGACGTACAAATGCCCCTGAAATGTGACGCTTTCTGCCTGACGCCAAGCTCGCACGGGTGGGTTGCTGGAGATTCGCCATTGGTTGATGGAGGAATCAAAGATGGACAGAAACGGGGCTTCGTATCTGTTTATGAGGAAAAGTTTATAGCTGAGCCTGTCAACGACAAGATTCACTGCAAAACTAGGTAAGTAGAGATAATTCCAAGCCATCGGCAATGGCAGAACCACCTCTTTGGTCATCGCCATGGGGTTGGTTATGATAAGCTCGGAGATGGTTGCTGTACCGGGCATCATCGAACAACATAGTACTAGACCTCCATCGGAAGCCAGAGGATGATCATTCCTAGCTGCCATTGTAGCGCCCTCGCTCAATACGGTCATACCTGCTTCCGAGACCTGATTGGAAGAATGTTGCCCGGGCTTCCATGTGTACCATCGCCTTCCCTTCGAGTCATATATCTTCCATCCTAAGACCTTTATGTAAACCAGTCTGCTGCCATCGATGTCGAAGTGGTTTGCATCCTCGAAGTGTGGGTCAAAACACCGTCCGATGATGTAACGAGAATCTTTCTCCGAATAGTTCTGTCGATATTGTGGCGCGCAGATAAGCGAGTTCCATCTCTTGCATACCGCACGTAGTCTCTGCAAGTCGAGTATGCTGCATAATGACAACACTTGCTGCACCAGCACGTCGGGGAGCCGACTCCACTCATCGATAGTGCTCTGTGAACGTCGCCAGAACACATCCCCACATGTTAACCTAATGCTCAAGAATCAAGACTCATCAGAACAGGTTAGAATCTTTTCAATTTTACCAAGGTTATATCAATGCAGATATCAAGAATTTGTTAGAGGTAGCCCACCCACCATGACCTCCTCTGAAGGCAAATCAAATGAGCTAGCCGATGGAGTGTCCGCGCTCGTAGAAGAGGTAAAATTCAGATTCGAATCATCAGAAGAAGGCGTTGCGGTATAAGATGGAGCTGAGGGGTCAGCATGACTCCCACTGATAGAAGAGTCGGTCGTAGTTCCCATGTACTCAGTCTCACCATTTGGATAATGATAAGTTTGAGTAGAACAGTCATACACAGTGTAGTAATTCCAGTCGTCAGAGCCCTTCACGATATCTTTAGGCGGATTGTCTAAACGGTGCCACCGTGGGTCTGTCTCCGTTGTAACATTTTCAGCACTTACCGGATCCCAAGTAGACAGCCAAGCAGACAATTCAATGTACTCGCGGAAGAAAGGATCAGGAGATACTTGCGGCGAAGAGGTCCCGGATTTCTCAGAATTGGTCAAGTTAGAGGATGAAACTGGGGTACCAGCAGATGTCGCAAAAGTCAGGTCCTCGTTCTGAGCATCAGCATCAGAAGCCTCGGTTGCAATGTAGAAAGGAACCTCGACATCCGCATCATCGTTGGTGTAGAAGAGATGCTCGGTAGGCCTCGAATCAATCTGGCCCACGTCACCCTCGCTACGAGGATCGTCTGCACCTGAATTATAGAATGGAGCCTCCTCGTTTCCAATACCAGCAGAATCAGAAATCAACGAATACGACAACACCTCGTGTTCAGTGGCAGAAGTGGAAGTAACGACAGCATTTCCATCGACCAGGCTCAAGCTATCAATAGCAGCAGTGGGATCCGAGGAATAAAAGGGAATTGTGCCAATTATGGTAACAGGGCCATTCTCAAAGCTGCTTATAGCTGGAGATGAGGAATACATCAACATCGGAGCCTCAGGCGTGGAATCAGTATAAACAAGAGACTCAGCCGTGCTAACAATTCCTGGACCATCAGTCGATGTTGGTGATGAAGAATACACCAACACCGGAGCCTCAATGTTCGTGGCAGAAGAATAAATATCTCTAGAAGAAGGGGCTGATAATGGAAGAGCTCCGCTCACACTCTCGAAGTGACTATCGTAAGATTGAGCCAAGAAATTCTTGCTGTCGGTAGGGCTGTACGTTGGCGTCATGTCGGCCACTTGAGGAGTCAAGGAGCTAGAAGACTCACCCTGCCAGTCGCCATTCTCAATTGGGACTTCGGAGTCAGACGAAGCTGGAGCGTGGTCGGAGCCGGTGATAGTGTTGATGTCTCCATAGTACTCGGCGACATCGGAGTATGAAAGTACCGGAGTACCCATCAAAAGCTGATGAGACTGATGACATTCACCCTCCACTTCAACTTACGGCACGGCGGAAACACTAATGGAATGGCAACTTTAGCCCTAGCTCCCCGATTAACGGAAGGTCAGCTGCTCCTAGATGCACAACAACAGTATAGAACAGTGAGAAGCTCCACAATTAAATCAGGTGTCGATCAATCAAAGTTTGAAAGCAATCGAGCTTGAAAACAAGGGGTTTCCGCCTAGACGCTTACGTTAAGCAGTGCAGTGCAGGTCATACAGCCCCAGTGTCAGAAGCTGATCGTGAGCGGATACCCTCGAATCACCTCGATTGTGCGCCAAGGAGCAAGGAGCAGAGTCGAGGCTGCTATCGAGTTAGAATAAGAACAAGGGCTAACCTACTTTTGTGGGGTCGGCATGAACAGTGTGATTGTTTGACAAATCAGATATTTTATTTTCTTTTTGCGTGTCCCGAGGACATGGGTATATACTTGTACTCTCATAAGCTGAATATGCTGACCCATTCACAATAACTCTTTTTAAACAATTCACATGCATAAGAGCATCTCCTCTCAATATATTGGCTCATCTGTAATAACCGCTAATTATGAATAATCTCTGTGCATAAGAACATCTATACTGTTTGCATTCTCAAAAACAAACTAAATGGAATTTGGCACAAACTCCAAATACATTGAGGGCATATTGAGGATGTTGTTTGCATTCTCAAAAACAAACTAAATGAAATTTGGCACAAACTCCAAATACATTGTTAGCATATTGAGAATGTTGTTTGCATTCTCAAAAACAAACTGAATGGAATATGGCACAAACTCCAAATACATTGAGGGCATATTGAGGATAAAATTGCTATTTGAATTTGTAGTCCTAATCTGCCAAGCTTCAATGCCTAACCAAATAACTTAAATATAATGTGCAAATTAAGATTAGTGGATAAGTTATAGAAAGTCATATTATCAATCATAATAAAACATGATGACAATATCCAAGACTTGAAAAGAAAACACAATAGGGTCAAGAGGGCTAAATGAAAAAGCTACTCGTAATGCCAACTTAAGAGGGATATTTGGCTTAAGTGATGCATGGAGGGAGGCAATTGTTGGGATTCAAGAAGTAGCAAAGGCCCTCCAAAGGTGCCTTTGAAGTATCTTAGAAAGTTATAAGTCTGTTCTTATAAATGATGTTCCTAAATTTAATTTCTTATAACGAACATAAAATTAGGGGGCCATAGTCTCTAGATCAAGGTGTTGATAAGATATTCTCTGAGTATATATATATATAAGAACTTTAAAAGCTAAGTAGAGATTATTATCACACACTTGCTCACTCAATAAAAGTTGCAATCTTGAAACTATGATGATACTCAAATGCAAGGATATACACATAAGAGCTTGAATGTGCATAATCAACAACTCACAATTGTCATACATCAGGAACCGTAATGACACCAAGGCTATCAAGCATATTCCCCGCTCCTCCATGAAACCCAATAACTCTCAAACCAATGTCACTTGTGAACTTTGAGTCCGTCTCCTCACCATAAGGACCATAATTCTTGAGGTTCGTATAAAAGGTTAATGACGACACAATCTCAATCTCTATTGTCTTCTTCTCTCTTGTCATGACCGTTTTTCTTGACACAGACACACCGATTTGTTTGATGTACTCAATTTCAGGCTGGAACTTGATCTGCAATTCCAACACACAACTTACATTTAGATAATGGCCATCAATTTTAATTACCATGATTTAACGCACAATCGCTTAAAAGTCTAGGCATGAGCATTAACAAAAATTAACAGCTAGTATGGAAGAACCCAACCATTGCAAGTTAGTGAGCTTGGCTGCATAAGTATTACCTTTTTGAGTGTATCTCCAAGTTTCTGTTTTTCGTCCTTTCCTTCTTTAACATATGATTCTCTAGTGAAGGTTTGACCAAGAAGCTCGTAAGTAACCTTGAATAAACCCACGGGTCCCAGTGTTTTTGAGTATCTCAGTTCAATTCCTGTAATAGATGGAGCCATGTCGAAAAACTTCTGTCCATTTGTAGGACTACCCCATGGTCCCTGAAGCTGATCACACAGATGAGTAAGATCCAATAATTATCACAAAAAATCAACTCAAGATTCTACTGTTTCTACAAGGAACTAAGAGCTATCTACTTATGAAAGCATATTGGTACTAGTACCTTTTTGTGGCCTGTATGTTCTTTGTGCCTCACCCGTATCCTTAGGACATGCTTTTCTGTGAGAATGGGATATGGACCTCACGGTGGACATGGCTTTCTAAAAAGGATAATATGATCTTTACAACCATAACAAACATGGTCTTTACAACAACAAGCAAGACAAGAAATAATGTACCTTCACTTCCTCCAAGGGTTTCTGTGAGCCGAGGGGTTGTGTCTGCATCTTTTGCTCATCACCTGCGAGTCACTTTTGGTCAACGAAAGGACGTCCTCATCATGAAAACAGCCGGACTGTTTTTTTAAAGAAACGTAGTATGATCTGATAAGCATCTTCAATTGAAACTCGGTTACAGCCTCTACATTTTATATGCACCTTGAGCTCACCTTTGAGTAGTAGGCCTTTGATGTACCGCAACTCCCTACAGATTTCCTGAAACGGAGGTCGCTCGTGAGGAACCCGAGACCAGCATTTGGTAAGCAAGGTGGCCAACCGCAGAGGACAATTGGGTAACTCGTCTCGAAGGAGTGGCCTCTCACCCGCCTTTATGCGCTTCTTGAGTTCCTCAAAGCTGAATTTAGAAGGATACCTTCCAGCCAGAATGTGGATGGACATCATGGCGAAACTGTAGACATCGGCTTTCAACAGGTTCAATCGAGCATACTTCGGGTCTCCGTTTACTTTCATCAACTCCGGCGCCATGTACTTCGTAGAACCGGTGTTCATCGTGTTCGTTTCTGTCCTCTCGGCTGCTTTGGTCGAGCCGAAATCCGCAATCTTTACTGAACGAATTCTTAAGGAGCCTTCGAATTTTTCGAAGTTAACGAGGACATTGCCCGGTTTGAGATCGCGATGAGCGACTCTCTTACCATGCATGTACTTTATGCCCTCCCCAATTTGAAGCATCAACGAAACAGGTTCTATCAGGTCCACTAGTGATAGCGGTTGATTCGCTCGGAGACGTGATGTCCCTGACCGTTGGTTCTTTAAGAGGACTATTGCATTCTGTAGGTCCTTTTCCAGAAGCTCCATAACGAGATGAACCTTCGCCTCCGTCTCCGAATCCGAATCCGAATCCGGACCCATCTTGGAGTAGCAGAAGTGGCGCACTATGTAAGGATGGTTCCCCAATTTTCTTATCGCATCGATTTCCTTTTCAGCTGATATGCTGATGGTCTTCACAGCGCACTCGCCGTTCAGAAATTTGATTTTTCTCACAGCACCATATGCACCTCTACCAATTTCTTTGCCTTCGAGATTGAGGTCCTCATGATTCAAAAACACCGGATCAGGGGAATACGTCTCAAGCTTCGCAAGCAAATTTTGGGCAAATTTTCCTTCAGGCTTCCTCACATCTAGCTGCTTTACAACACTTCTAAGGCGGTCTTGGAGCTCCTTCTCATCCTTTTTCGCAGCTGTCAGCAACTCCAGTTCATCCCTCGCACTCAAACGACACTCGCATGAAGTTGGATCGAACGTGACCGGGGACTCCTTGGAATTTTCAAGCAAAATACATTGAAGAAGAGATGTGCACCATTGGATGTCATACAGGAGATGTGAAAAGGTTGCCTTCATATCACCTTGTTTAGTAGCTTCTCTCAGCCAATCGGAATTGGTGCTTGTGACATAGCTCCTTTCTATCAGCTTCTCTGCATCGTGGAGAAATTGATGAAGCTCTTGCAGCACTAGGACTGTACCAGTGTCACTAAGAAGCGGAGATTGCTGAATCTCATTTAGAGTAGAATCTGCCGCTTTCAATGACCGGAGAAGAAACTCGCACTGGTGCTTGTTCAGAATTTGATCACGTTTGGCATGATCTCTCCAGAATTGAGCTGACCTCTGTACTGTCACTCTGCAGCCTTTGATGACTGCGTCCGCCTTGGGTGCCTCTTCGACGGAATGGAACCTAAAGAATGAGACTATACTCTTCGTTAGGCGCTGAGTCAGAGAAGGACGCTGCACCTTGGAAGTAGAAGGGAACGTAGCTTCTCGATCGACAAGGCTGCCAACGGGAGCATCCACGGAGTAAACGAGAGCGGCGCTATCAGTACTCTGGCTGTCCTCCGAGTTGGCTGACGGTGGAGATGAGGAATACATCAACGTCGGACTCTCAGGCGTTTGAGAGGGAGTCGAACTAATGTACAAGGGAGGCTGAGCCTCGTTACCAAGAGAACCCTGACCGTCACCAGATGTGGCTAGGGTTGGTGAGTAGTACGCCAACAACGGAGCTTCACTCTCACCAATTGCATAGTCAACGGAAGAAGGGGCCGAAGAGTAGGTGGGAAGAACTTCGTCAGTATCGTCAGAGGTATCCCCACTGTCGATAGCGTAGACAAGGGCCGAGGTATGCGAGGAGGCATCCATCGGATCCGACGCCTGCTTCAATTCAAAATCCGGAAGTTGAACTGGAGCCGCACTGCAAATCGTCTAAACCCTGTTTAACGATTGTCTGCTCAGGTTCCGGGTAGCTAACGGCAACATGGCTCACCGCTCACAGCCACGGAGCCTGCTCCATTCTGCACACTAACAACACCGAATGATGTAAGATGCTGCTCTTCCAAGCTTGTGGATGCAAGTCGACTCACAACTGATCACTTGAAACATGAGTTGCGATCGAATGAACACTTACTCGACAGAGGCGTCCAAGGGGGTGGCTGTGGAGGCCGCACGCAAAATCATGTGGTAGCATCTAGGTGTGTAGAAATGCAGTAGCTCGTGAAGCTTACAGTTCACGAACTCCAAACAGTACTGCCATTGTCGCGACGCGTCTACGAATCTGCAATGATAGCTGTCGCCCACCACGGCTTCGCAAGTTGGGCAAGCACATCCGTTGATTCTAATCTTTTCTTTGATAGAAGAATGATCTAACTCCAGAAGCATGAGGCTTCATTAGCGAGGCAGGACAGATTGAAGCTTAAGATATGCGAGAAGAAAATTGTGCTCAGGACCCACTTGCTCCACTTGCTCCCACAGCACGCGTATCGATCCAGAAAGTTGGTACTGCTCCAAAGCTCTCCAATTTACTGAGATCTAACACCGTATTCGCCGATAATAAATCTGAACTAGAACACACTCGTAAAGAAACACTTGTTGTGCACATTATTTTCATCACTATTGCAGATCTATACTGTATGACTTTGTGCTTCCCCACCGCGCAGATTCGCTTGTTCTGTTCCATCTGGAGTATATTTCTTCCACTAATGGACTGGTTCAGAGAAAGAAAATAAAAGAAAATAAAAAATATAAAAATAATTAATGTACGGAGCTCCTACGGAAGCGAGTGCGATATAGATGATTCCTTTCGGCTTCGATTTGGAAGTCCTACTTGTGCTATCCCTGGTACTACCTCTACGTGGCTGTAGAGGTGGAGGCTTGGCGGAGGTTCGTCGATCACTTCAGAGCTCACACATGCTTCGCTCTCTCCGTCTGTGCAATGTGATCGAGCGAGGGGGGTGGTATTCATGCGGCGCACGAAGTCATTGCGGACGTGACTTGTGCGACATAGAGTTTCTGAGGTGGCGATGCTGCAGGTTCAGACAGGCACAGAAGGTGAAGCAACATGTGGGAAATCAAAAGCAGTTGTCGGGAACTGAGCTAAGTTTGCGGCAGCATCAAGTGAGTTGGAAGAAAAAGATAACCATTGTACAGTATTGTACTTACTGTTGACCTGATGACTCCTGCTCTGTCAGTGGGTGTGGAAAGAATCTGTTGTTCAATTGATAATTTATTACATTGACTGGTTCAAAAATAAGAAAAATTGTAACTTATTGTTTACCGTAACCACCACAGCAGGTTCGTTCATGAATAAATCTCAAAAAAGAAAACGTAAAAAAACAGAAATTACAAGGAAAAAGAAACGAATAACATTAAAATTGTACCAAAATAAAAACAAAAGTACAGGAAATCAGTAAATATGTACCGTAGTTAGGTTAACTAAGTATGGCCGCCAAAAATTGATGAAGAATGAAATTAACCCCTAAAAATCCAGGGGTTTCCTCGACCTCCAGAACCAAAAACTGCCATTTTTCACCTTCGTTGGGAGATGGGGAAATGGAGAAACTTTTTTTTCTGGTTTTAGACTTTGAACCGTAAGATCTTGTACCTAACTTGTATACAAAGGACTGGTCAAAATTTCAACCGTTGGATGTTTTTCATTTGTGAGATCATAACAATCAAAGTTTGACCAACACTTTTTTTTTGCCACTGCGTGAGAGGCATTGTCTAAATGGTGCCAAGGGCAACTTGATGATTGTTATTCCAAATATTTTTCCCTCATTTTTTTTCATGTAGGTATTCAAGTTGGTTATGCTCATGCAAAATTTTAGAGACCAATTCCACTTTTTGACCTTAATGTAAAATATTTTATGAAAGAAGGTCTAAAAACAACCATATAGTAAAACAAGCACCACGTATGATATATTTAGTTTGAGAAAAATCTCGACGGTGAGAAGGTGCATTTATGATAATGTGAATTTTGAAAAAAAAAATCTTGGAAAAAATCCAAAATCTCGAATTTTGGAAATTTTTGAAAGAAAAAATTGTAAAATTACTAGAAATTGTGAAGATTGTTTTTGAAAGTTTTGGAGGCTGCCCTTGTAAAATTGGTAAACTTTTTGACTTCGGACACATTGGAATTTGAATAGTAATTTGGTAATGAACATATTTCTAAAAAAAATAAATTAAAAAAAATTATTTTAAACTGCCCGATTTGGACTTGAAACCTAAAATTTCTAGATGAAGGTTATAAAATTAAAATTTGACTTTGAAAATTTTACCACATACACATTACTGCATGTGGAGCACCCAATAAAAATCTTAGGCAAAAATATCAGTTTAAATGCTTAAAATGAGCTGCCCGAAATCTCAGAAAACCGAATCGGCTTTCCTGGATTTTTAGGGGTTAAGATGAAAATTTAAGTACATCTATCTCGTGCATACGAATCATTTTTTATCAAATAATTAAGAAAACGAATCTCAAAAAAATCATTTTTTGGGAGGCGAACCTTATTTTTTCAAAAAAATTAAATATTCGTGCGGCAGGTGGCGAACCTGCTATGGTGTTACGGTATTTATTTGATCAAATACAACAGGTGCGTTACGTGTGTACACAGAATGAGGGGTATGTGCATCACTCGTTGTAGTTTTGTACTTCTTGGGTTACTACCATTGTACAATATTAGTGGACCGATTATAAAGGTATCTTAAGCATGGATATCGGAATTCGCAAACATTTTCGTGTCTGCCAAAGTTATATACCTGAAATTATTTGTGTTTGGATTATGTTTTGTAGGACTACAAATAGAATATCTCAAAAATGTTAGAGCGTCCGCATCGGCGGTCCTCAAGCTTGTAAATAACGAAATATTGAGGGGCCGTAGGTTGAGCAGTGCTGCACCGGCGCTCCAAATCGCTTATTCAAGCTTGCGGGCTCTGGAGAATAATTATGAGCGGGGCTCTTGCACTTGCTAAGTTGTGCAAGGGCCCTTCAGCTTTTTTATCGGGTGATTAATGCGTGATGAACGCGTATTAGTGGGCATGTTAGAGCTTCTCGGTGGCAGAATCTTCATTGTTCGTGAATCGCGATGGCACGCAAGGAGGGATAGAGGCGCCGCGTCGGAGACAGGCCGTGTGAGCAGAGTTTTGATGTTGTATTTAGTATGTCTTGCTCCTCTTTATGGACCCAAATAAGACAAGGGAGATGCAGGCTCGAAAGCCGTTATGTAGACATGCTAGAATAGAGTGCTAGGGTTTGTAGAGCACCGTTGTAGAATTCTAGAGTTAAAGGCTGCGCAAGTAAACGCTTTAAGCGGCCGCATCAAGCCTCCGCTTTGGAGCCCGAGTTGAGGACTTAGGGTAGGAATGCTTTTAGGGTCCCTTTACACTATGATCCAAGAGCCATGACCAAGAAAATCAAAATCATTTTCATGGTCATGGCTCTTGGTCACGACTCAAGAGCTCTGACCATAATAAATAAAAAATGGTTTTCTGAGTGGCTTGGTCACTCTTGTAGTGTGAAGTGGAGTTGGACCGGGATAAGTTTATGCTTAAGTCAACAATATAAGTCCTCATTGTTCCCTCTTTTACCCTTTCATTTTTCCTCCTTTCTCCTTAACCCCTAAAGGCCCGAGGGGTTTGAAGAAAAACTTAGATGTGTTATAAAATGTGGATTCAGTAACCCTTATGAAGTAGCGCTCCGGAGATTTTATAAAGACCTTAAACCCTAAATTAGATCTATACGGTTAAATTTCCTAAAATAAGTAAGATTTGTTTCAAAATTAATTAAAGAGAGTAAAACTTTGAAAATCAATATAAAATGTAATTTCTATTATTAGTAATTGGAAATTTCTATAATTGGCTAAAATCACATATTATATGATAAAATGGAGAGAGGCTAGAAGTAACCTATGAGGAACCTTATTAGTTTCCCAAAATAGTAAGTTTTCTTACACTAAGAAAACTTTGCCCTGTTTGTGTTTGAAGGCTTATTCCGAACAATCTATAAATCCAAACAGGGTTTTGTAAATTGGATGTGGTTCCCAACTTACCAAACTTGTGGAATGTTAAAAAAAAATTCCAAAAAAAAATCTTTTTCTATCCAGGTACAGCTCCTCAAAATTCGGGATCGACCATAAAATGGTTGATTGGGCTCTTAGGGGTTAAATAATTGAATACCAGCCAATCAATGATTTTTGAACCGCTCATTAGCCCTATCAAGGCATAATGCACACTTTAGCTTCCACATCCACTTTTTGATATACTCGGTTGGTACATTTTAGACTAAGTGGTTCTTCATACACTTATGGCTTCCACTTCCAAATTTCAAAACTTATTCAAGAAAAAGCCAAAATTAATTATTCCATTGGTTTTAATTCCAATTTCTTTTGCCCATGTACCAAAATTGATTCACTTGTATGCCTCCCAATGAGCTTTGTGATATGAAAATTGAATGGTTATCGAGCACACTACCCTTATTGCATTCTACATTTGGAGTATTCTCTATATTTGTCTCCTTACGAGTCCAACTTTTCTCTAAAATTATTGAATGAAAATTCTAAAATCTTACTTGGATTGAGATGAATTCTATGAACAATAGAACTATTTATTTTATATTAGTAGTAGTACGCCCCCAGCGGTGTTGCTACGCTAATATAAATAATGATTATTTCCAATATTCATGGGACCATAAATACTTGGAAATTCTATATCTCGGATCCGCTAGGATTGCAATCTAATTGTTTTTAACAAATTCAGAAAAATCCCGCTTCCAATGACCCCTCATGTCGTCGCCCGATCCGACCGGTGGTGCATGATATCATGATGTTACATATGTAATAAACTACATGCCTTAAATAATAGAAGTTAGGGACTCCTCTTCTAGATGGGTAAAGGCCATGTTCATCATGTACAGGAGCATGTACATATGCCTCCTCCTTTCTCTGTAATATCACACCTATGTAATGCTGACATCTGATAAACAACCTTGGATGACTATAATTCTAGAATATAGTACGTGCTCGTTAGATTCAGTACACTTCTGCCATTTGAATAATTATTTTTTCATCCATAAATGACTTTGGCAACCACTTATACTTTCTTGAGGGTTTTAGATTGTTTCCTAGTTTTTTAGTTTTCAGATCGTTTCCTACTTCCATTGTGCATCCCGACGGACACCATCTGCTGTTGATGCCGCTATTCTACGTGTTGTAGTTCTAAGAAGAGTTTGGAGTAGATTTTGAGGTATCTTTTTGATCATCGAGGCTCAAATCTTGTGTCTATCGTGTTCATGCTAATTATATCTGTGCTTCACCCATAGGTGAGTATGGTTGGTGAGATTTTGAGTTTTAAAATTTCTAAAGATGCCAAATGCTAAAAAACAACATTGTGGGTGTAAGGCAGAAACTTTGAAGAGCCATAAATTCTTTATTGAGAGTCCGTTTTGAATGTTTCATGATTACTCTCGTTGGGTCCCAAATTAAGTCTAATTAGTGTTCTAAAGTGCAGATCTATACCATGAAAATATTTCAAACCATTTAGAGATTAAGTTTCAGGTGTTATTGCTTGTAGCAAGACAATAAAATAGTTTGCATTAATTGAATTTGGTATTGTTCAAGTGCTTCGAGGGAGGAAGTTTAGGATTTGGAATTTAGTATAAGCACTTGGGAGGCCCAACCTCGCCACCAAGGGCGGAACAGTGACAGAGGGACGTGAGCCTCACTGCTTGCCGAAACCCTCTGCCCGCTCCGTTGGCCACCCAACTCCTGAAACAGAGGATGATTTGACAATGTTGTTTAAAACAGCAACGCCAATGCTGAAGCCAATAAATCTTGTGTCTATTGAGATTGATACTTGCGAAAATATGTGCTCCCCCACGTTGTAGGAGCATATCAGATCTTATTTGTTGCACGGGAAGAGCGGTAGTGTGTGTGGGAGCGCCAGACTACGGACTAGCAGGAGTTGGAGTTGGGTGGCCGACGGAGCTTGTAGAGAGCCTTGGGCCCAGGCAGTGAGGCACGGGTTACTCACTGTCCTCCACCCCCCCCCCCCTCCTCTTAGCGGCAAGGCAAATAAGGTGTTGGGATCCCAATAGCTATTGTAGGGCTGGTGTTTGTTAACTTCAATAAGAATCACACTCACTTTTATGTTTTAGAGAAAGTTCAAACAAGAATTTCACTATATCTTAAGATTTTAGAGATGTCTTTTTAAGTTTTAGTGGTGTAACTAGAAGTTATATAATGTTCATGTTGCAATAGTACCAATAAATTGTTGGTATATATTTTAGACTGAACGGCTTTTGGTGCTCCTATGGCTTCTACCTCTGAAGTTCATAACTAATTCAAGATATATTCAAACTTAATGATGTCAACTGGTTTAAATTTCAACAAATTTTGCACAGGTTCCAAAATTGATTTTCCTTGATTGCCCCCAATGAGATGTATAGCCAATCTGAAAATTAACCGTTATTGAGCACTACCTTATATCTTGAGACCTAAACACACAAAGATAAGTTGAGCCGTCGAACGAACACTCATCTTAACCCTTAAACACCCATGGGGTCTGAAATAGGCAACCTCAAATTGAATCAAATCATCTTTTGGACTTCGGCGTCATGAACTTGGGCATCATGAATGAACCAATCAATGATGAGCTTGCAACCGCTTACAAGGTTATGTACAACCCCAAACTACCTCCCACAATCCTTTCGAAGTACAAAATCATTCATACAAATTGTGATTTGAATTGTAAAATTTTACTTTTTGAATGCATCACAGGAAGGTGACTCGTTTGACATCATAATAAGGTGACCCGTATGACATCAAAATATAAGTGAAAAGTTGAGTACATTGAGAGCCCCTCCGACTTACTTGGGCATTTAAGGGTAACACGGTCTAACTAACACTCATATTAACAAGGTCAAACGAACACTCATATTCACAAGGTCGAATGAACACACATACTAACAAGGCCGAACGAACACTAACATTCAGGCCGCCTTAAGAAAAAAAAGCTTTAGAGTTGTCCTTGTTCGTCTAACTCGGTGCAACCCTAATCTGGTCCTTGGTTCACAGTCGAGGTGCCTACGAGGGTATCGACTCCTGACTGGCTTCTGACACTGGGGCTGTGGATCGACCTGCACTGCACTGCTTAACGTAAGCGTCTGAGCGAAAAGCCCTTGTTTTCGTACTCCATCGTTTTCAAACTTTGACTGACACCTGAATTGTGGAGCTTCTTACTGTTCTGTGTTGTTATTTTGCACCTCGGAGCAGCTGACGATTCGTTGCAGGGGAGCTAGAGCTAAAGTTGCCCTCTCATAAGAGTTTTCGCGGTGCCGTAATTTGTAGTGAAGAGTGTCATACTCTGGCAGTCTCATCATATTTTGATGCGTGCTTCGGTCCTTTCTTACTCTGGTGTCGACATCGTTGGCACCGGCGCCGACCAGGCTCTGAGAGCTTTGCCTAACTCTGAACTCCCAATTGAATGGCGATTGGCAGTGTGGGTCTTCTAGCTCCTTCACTCCTCAAGTGGCCGACATGACGCTAAGGGATAGCTCTACCGACAGTGAGAAATTCTGGGCTCAATCCGAGAGTGTGTGCAACGTTCTTCCATTGAATTCATTAGCCCCTTCTTTGACAGATGATTACACATCTGCTAGGAATAGTGAGACCCCAGTGGTGGCACCAATATCGACTCAAACGTATCATTACTCAAAAGGTGATACTGAGTTTATCGGAACTCCGACCAACACTTCTATCAGTGGGAGTCATGCTGACCCCTCAGCTCCATCTTACACCGCAAAACCTTCTTCAGATGATTCGATACTGAATCCTACCTCTTCTACGAGCGCGGACACTCCATCGGCTAGCTCACTTGACCTGCCTTCACCGGAGCTCATGGTGGGTGCACTAATTCTATCGGAGTGTTGATTCTGACCCTTACATTCTTGATATCTGCATCGATATTACCTTGGTAAAATTGAAAAGATTCTAACCTGTTCTGATGAGTCATGATTCTTGAACATTAGGTTAACATGTGGGGATGTGTCCTGGCGACGGTCACAGAGCACGATTGATGAGTGGAGTCGGCTCCCGGACGTGCTAGCCCAGCAAGTGTTCTCATTATGCAGCATACTCGACGTGCAGAGACTACGTGCGGTATGCAAGAGATGGAGCTCTCTTATCTGCGCGCCACAATGTCGACAGAAAGATGCTCGTTACATCATCGGACGGTGTTTTGATGGCTATTGAAGCTCAATAGAGGGTGAGAGAGAATACAAACATCAAAGCTTACACACAAGGTAGAGCAATGAATGCTTGAATGAGATACATACTCATTCGAAGCCCTTGCTTATGTATCCATAGGTAGGCACATTGTGCTACAAACAATATGGGATAACCGAGAGGCTAAGTCCTCTCTTCTCTCTCTAAGGCTTTTAGGACCAGCCCTCTTCACACACCCTAGAGGACTAAGGCCTAGCCTCTATTACATACTCTAACATACTCTAATAACTATTAGTTGCTCTTATAAACTACGAGCAACCTAATCTCTAACACTCCCACTTTGCGAGTAGTTTTCTCCTCGCAAACTCATCTCCTTGTGCCTCACCTTGGTAAACGCCTTGGTCAACATATCACCCACTATGTCCTCCATTTGGTAATACGTCAAGCTCTCCTCTCCATCCTCTAACAATCTTGCGCGCATTTGGCAACAAAGCCAATTCCCATGTGCCATTGGACATACTAGATGTCTACTTGTCTTGTTTCGTCAACTCCCACTTGCTTGCATGCACACAAGTGACCTCCTCTCCCCTTATTGGATACCATGGGCCTTGTGCACGCTGCCCCTCTTCAATCTTCCTCATGTGATTCAACCTCCACATCCTCCTCTTGTGTCTCTTTCGGCTCTTGCTCTCATTTAGGCTCTTCTCCAACTTGAGCCTCTTGTACAACGCACGCTGAAATTGGAGTTGCATCCACCCCAATCACCATAGTGGCTCCAAACTCCCACTTGGATGCATCTCCACAATCGCATCTCGACAAGTGGCCTCCTCCGCAATCACCACATCACGAGTCGCTGAATTTGATGTACTATTCTTGATTTGCATGCCATTTACCATCCTTTCAAGGACCTTCAAATTCTTCACATTCAAATGCCCAAGGCGCCTATGGCGTAGCTCCAAAGGCGCTGATTGTGGCATTTGGTGTGCCACATTGGCCATATCATGCATAGAGAAGGGCATTTGATACAAACTCCCTTCTCTTGGCAATCTAGCAATCACCTTCCTATTTGCAGCCCTCACAATGCATGCATCATCATCAAACTCCACCTTTAAGCCATTAAGAGCAAGCTTTGCTATGGATAACAAATTTCTCTTTAACTTTGGGATGTGGAGAACCTCCTTTATGTTGATTTTGTGCTTTACTCCCATCACCTTCACCTCCTCAACAATGGTGCCAACTCCGACTGCATGCACAATACTACCATCTCCCAAGTGCACATTTCGTGGTGGTGATAGTACCTCATATGTTTGAAATCTTTGCCCTATGAGGTGACATGTGCTTGGTGGCTCCCGAATCCATGATCCACTTGGCCATGGTGTTGTCATCTCCATCTCCATTTGCAAAGGCATGCTCTTCCCTCATCTTGTCTTTGTTTGCAACAACGGCGCTTAATAACGCACGAAATCCTCCTCATTGTCTTGGTTTCTTCAACATTGGCACTCTCCTTCTCTTTCATCTTGTCTTGGAAGCAAAACCTTGCAATGTGGCCCGGCTTGCCACAATTGTAACACAACCTTGGCCCATTTGACATCCTCCCTTTGTTTTGGGCCGCCACCAACGCCGCCTCACCATTTTGAGCATCCTTCTCCTTTCTCTTGGACACTTCATGCATCAACCTTGACACCACAAACTCCATTTTAAGATCAGCAAGGGTCAAGGTCTCTAAAGCCGTTATCAAGTGCTCAAATGATGGTGGCAAACTATCAAGCAAGGACATAACAATATCCTCTTCTTTCATAGGCACATCCAAGCATGCAAGTGATCCGCAAGTGCCTTAATGTTGTTGATGTGTTCCAACAAGTCACCCCTTCCTCCATCTTGATTGTGAAGAACTTGCGCCTCAAGAAGAGGATGTTGGCCAAACTTCTTGTTTCATGGATGTTGCAAAGCACCTTCCATGCTTCACTGGTCCTTTGCAACTCTTGATGTGAGCAAGTTGCGCATCCACCAAGTTGAGCCCAATCATGGACATGGCCTTCCTCACCCTTCTTTGGTACTCCTTCTTGTCCTTGTCACTTGCATCGAGATAGTGGGGCCTCCTCCGTGCCTTCAACAATCTCCCACAAGTCCATGGAATCGAGTGCCAAGTTCATCTTGAACTTCCACAAGTTGAAGTTGGTGCCATTGAACTTCTCAAGCACCCTAATACCCTCCAAGGAAGCCATGGCAAAGCACAAACGCTGCCCTAACCACACCAACCACTCAAATCTAGCTTCAAAGACTCAAATCAGCCCTCTTGGAGTGTGCAAACACACTTGTGCACAAAACAATGCACAATAAGCCCCTCCAATATTCAAACGAGCAAGATCCACTTGCTCCCACTCAAATCAGATCACACTCAAGCTATTTGACCTCCAAATACTAGATCTAAATCTCTCCAACACTCTAAAGGTGTAAATGCACCTCAAAGCACTCAAATCAGCCCCTACAAGTGTGCAAAACACACTTGAGCACAAAACAATGCTCAATAAGCCTCCCCAACACTCAAACAAGCAAGTTTCACTTGCTCCCACTCACATCAGATCTCATTCAAGCTATTTGACCACCAAATGCTAGATCTAGATGTCTAATACACACACAAGGTGTATTTGCACCTCTAAGCACTCAAATCAGCCCTCTATGCCTCCAAATGAGCACTTGTGCACTCTCTACACTAGATCAGCCCTCAATCTATTTCAAAGAAGCTTCTAGATCAACAAATCACTCAAATCTATGCTTGGAAGCCTCAAGCCACCGCTTTTGCACCTCAAAGTGCTCAAATCAGTCCTCAATGCACACAAATGAGCACTTGTGCACTCCTTCACTAGATCAGCCCCAATATATGTCAAGAAAGCTTGTAGACCTTCAAATCACTCAAAACTAAGCTTAGGAGTCTCAAATCACCACTTTAGCACCACAATGGATCAAATCAGCCCTTTGTGTGCACACATGCACCCCAAATGCTAGATTCAGCCCTCAATACTTCAAGTGCACTTCAAGTTGATCACAATTAGCACTCCAAAAGCTCAAAACCACTCCAAACAAAGGATTTGGTAGCCAACAATGCAAATCAGCACCTCCTTGTGTTAGTATCACTCTACCAAAGACAAGGGAAGCATACAATACTCCAATGCCTTCAAGAGTCCTCCAAACACCTCAAAAGTGCTTCAATTGCCTCCAAATGCTCCAAATCACCTCCAAACACCTCTAAATGGTTGCAAACACCTCCAAATGGCTCCAAATGCACCTCCAAAGCTCCAAATGGTTGCAAGCACCTCCAAGTGGTTGCACACCTCCAAGTGCACCTCAAAACTCCAAATGGTTGCAAAACAACGTTAAATGCCTCCAAATTACCTCCAAACACATCCAAATGGTTGCAAACACCTCCAAATGGCTCCAAGTGCACCTCCAAAGCTCCAAGGAGTGCAAATCAGCCCTCCAAGTGTGTGCAACACCTCCTTGACCTCTCCAAGCCTCCAAATGTATTCTAACTCAACCTCACTACAAGAGTAGTGGGCCCATAACCTATTGAAGCTCAATAGAGGGTGAGAGAGAATACAAACATCAAAGCTTACACACAAGGTAGAGCAATGAATGCTTGAATGAGATACATACTCATTCGAAGCCCTTGCTTATGTATCCATAGGTAGGCACATGGTGCTACAAACAATATGGGATAACCGAGAGGCTAAGTCCTCTCTTCTCTCTCTAAGGCTTTTAGGACCAGCCCTCTTCACACACCCTAGAGGACTAAGGCCTAGCCTCTATTACATACTCTAACATACTCTAATAACTATTAGTTGCTCTTATAAACTACGAGCAACCTAATCTCTAACACTCCCACTTTGCGAGTAGTTTTCTCCTCGCAAACTCATCTCCTTGTGCCTCACCTTGGTAAACGCCTTGGTCAACATATCACCCACTATGTCCTCCATTTGGTAATACGTCAAGCTCTCCTCTCCATCCTCTAACAATCTTGCGCGCATTTGGCAATAAAGCCAATTCCCATGTGCCATTGGACATACTAGATGTCTACTTGTCTTGTTTCGTCAACTCCCACTTGCTTGCATGCACACAAGTGACCTCCTCTCCCTTATTGGATACCATGGGCCTTGTGCACGCTGCCCCTCTTCAATCTTCCTCATGTGATTCAACCTCCACATCCTCCTCTTGTGTCTCTTTCGGCTCTTGCTCTCATTTAGGCTCTTCTCCAACTTGAGCCTCTTGTACAACGCACGCTGAAATTGGAGTTGCATCCACCCCAATCACCATAGTGGCTCCAAACTCCCACTTGGATGCATCTCCACAATCGCATCTCGACAAGTGGCCTCCTCCGCAATCACCACATCACGAGTCGCTGAATTTGATGTACTATTCTTGATTTGCATGCCATTTACCATCCTTTCAAGGACCTTCAAATTCTTCACATTCAAATGCCCAAGGCGCCTATGGCGTAGCTCCAAAGGCGCTGATTGTGGCATTTGGTGTGCCACATTGGCCATATCATGCATAGAGAAGGGCATTTGATACAAACTCCCTTCTCTTGGCAATCTAGCAATCACCTTCCTATTTGCAGCCCTCACAATGCATGCATCATCATCAAACTCCACCTTTAAGCCATTAAGAGCAAGCTTTGCTATGGATAACAAATTTCTCTTTAACTTTGGGATGTGGAGAACCTCCTTTATGTTGATTTTGTGCTTTACTCCCATCACCTTCACCTCCTCAACAATGGTGCCAACTCCGACTGCATGCACAATACTACCATCTCCCAAGTGCACATTTCGTGGTGGTGATAGTACCTCATATGTTTGAAATGCTGCCCTATGAGGTGACATGTGCTTGGTGGCTCCCGAATCCATGATCCACTTGGCCATGGTGTTGTCATCTCCATCTCCATTTGCAAAGGCATGCTCTTCCCTCATCTTGTCTTTGTTTGCAACAACGGCGCTTAATAACGCAGAATCCTCCTCATTGTCTTGGTTTCTTGCAACATTGGCACTCTCCTTCTCTTTCATCTTGTCTTGGAAGCAAAACCTTGCAATGTGGCCCGGCTTGCCACAATTGTAACACAACCTTGGCCCATTTGACATCCTCCCTTTGTTTTGGGCCGCCACCAACGCTGCCTCACCATTTTGAGCATCCTTCTCCTTTCTCTTGGACACTTCATGCATCAACCTTGACACCACAAACTCCATTTTAAGATCAGCAAGGGTCAAGGTCTCTAAAGCCGTTATCAAGTGCTCAAATGATGGTGGCAAACTATCAAGCAAGGACATAACAATATCCTCTTCTTTCATAGGCACATCCAAGCATGCAAGCTGATCCGCAAGTGCCTTAATGTTGTTGATGTGTTCCAACAAGTCAGCCCCTTCCTCCATCTTGATTGTGAAGAACTTGCGCCTCAAGAAGAGGATGTTGGCCAAACTTCTTGTTTCATGGATGTTGCAAAGCACCTTCCATGCTTCCGCTGGTCCTTTGCAACTCTTGATGTGAGCAAGTTGCGCATCCACCAAGTTGAGCCCAATCATGGACATGGCCTTCCTCACCCTTCTTTGGTACTCCTTCTTGTCCTTGTCACTTGCATCAGATAGTGGGGCCTCCTCCGTGCCTTCAACAATCTCCCACAAGTCCATGGAATCGAGTGCCAAGTTCATCTTGAACTTCCACAAGTTGAAGTTGGTGCCATTGAACTTCTCAAGCACCCTAATACCCTCCAAGGAAGCCATGGCAAAGCACAAACGCTGCCCTAACCACACCAACCACTCAAATCTAGCTTCAAAGACTCAAATCAGCCCTCTTGGGTGTGCAAACACACTTGTGCACAAAACAATGCACAATAAGCCCCTCCAATATTCAAACGAGCAAGATCCACTTGCTCCCACTCAAATCAGATCACACTCAAGCTATTTGACCTCCAAATACTAGATCTAAATCTCTCCAACACTCTAAAGGTGTAAATGCACCTCAAAGCACTCAAATCAGCCCCTACAAGTGTGCAAACACACTTGAGCACAAAACAATGCTCAATAAGCCTCCCCAACACTCAAACAAGCAAGTTTCACTTGCTCCCACTCACATCAGATCTCATTCAAGCTATTTGACCACCAAATGCTAGATCTAGATGTCTAATACACACACAAGGTGTATTTGCACCTCTAAGCACTCAAATCAGCCCTCTATGCCTCCAAATGAGCACTTGTGCACTCTCTACACTAGATCAGCCCTCAATCTATTTCAAAGAAGCTTCTAGATCAACAAATCACTCAAATCTATGCTTGGAAGCCTCAAGCCACCGCTTTTGCACCTCAAAGTGCTCAAATCAGTCCTCAATGCACACAAATGAGCACTTGTGCACTCCCTTCACTAGATCAGCCCCCAATATATGTCAAGAAAGCTTGTAGACCTTCAAATCACTCAAAACTAAGCTTAGGAGTCTCAAATCACCACTTTAGCACCACAATGGATCAAATCAGCCCTTTGTGTGCACACATGCACCCCAAATGCTAGATTCAGCCCTCAATACTTCAAGTGCACTTCAAGTTGATCACAATTAGCACTCCAAAAGCTCAAAACCACTCCAAACAAAGGATTTGGTAGCCAACAATGCAAATCAGCACCTCCTTGTGTTAGTATCACTCTACCAAAGACAAGGGAAGCATACAATACTCCAATGCCTTCAAGAGTCCTCCAAACACCTCAAAAGTGCTTCAATTGCCTCCAAATGCTCCAAATCACCTCCAAACACCTCTAAATGGTTGCAAACACCTCCAAATGGCTCCAAATGCACCTCCAAAGCTCCAAATGGTTGCAAGCACCTCCAAGTGGTTGCACACCTCCAAGTGCACCTCCAAAACTCCAAATGGTTGCAAAACAACGTTAAATGCCTCCAAATTACCTCCAAACACATCCAAATGGTTGCAAACACCTCCAAATGGCTCCAAGTGCACCTCCAAAGCTCCAAGGAGTGCAAATCAGCCCTCCAAGTGTGTGCAACACCTCCTTGACCTCTCCAAGCCTCCAAATGTATTCTAACTCAACCTCACTACAAGAGTAGTGGGCCCATAACCTATTGAAGCTCAATAGAGGGTGAGAGAGAATACAAACATCAAAGCTTACACACAAGGTAGAGCAATGAATGCTTGAATGAGATACATACTCATTCGAAGCCCTTGCTTATGTATCCATAGGTAGGCACATTGTGCTACAAACAATATGGGATAACCGAGAGGCTAAGTCCTCTCTTCTCTCTCTAAGGCTTTTAGGACCAGCCCTCTTCACACACCCTAGAGGACTAAGGCCTAGCCTCTATTACATACTCTAACATACTCTAATAACTATTAGTTGCTCTTATAAACTACGAGCAACCTAATCTCTAACAATGGCAGCAGACTATTTGACACAAAGGTCGTAGGATGGAAGATATATGACTTGATGGAAAGACGGTGGTACACATGGAAGCCCTGGCAACATTCTTCCAATCAGGTCTCGGAAGCAGGTATGACCGTATTGTGCGAGGGCACTACAATGGCAGCTACGAATGATCATCCTCTGGCTTCCGATGGAGGTCTAGTACTATGTTGTTCGATGTTGCCGGGCTGTACAGCAACCATCTCCGAGCTTATCATAAGCAACCCCATGGCGATGACCAAAGAGGTAGTGCTGCCATTGCCAGTGGCGTGGTATAAACTCCATTTATCCAATTTTGCAGTGAATCTTGTCGTTGACAGGCTCAGCTACAAAATTTTCCTCATAAACAGATACGAAGACCCGTTTCTGTTCATCTTTGATTCCTCCATCAACCAATGGCGAATCTCCAGTAACCCACCCGTGCGAGCTTGGGATCAGGTAGAAAGCGTCACATTTCAGGGGCATTTGTACGTTCTGTGTAGAGCTAAAGAGCCTCCAAGACGATTCTGGCTTCTTAGTTACAATGATCTGGAGGATTCGTGGGCAGATTGCGGAGTGAACTTCCCGGAGTGGCCACAGAATGGCCTTGATCACAAGGAACTCGTTGTCAGCGGTGATCGCTTGTTCGTGATAAGTGGGGATAGGTTGCATCTCGATACAAGTGACGACCGTGTGATAAGAATGCTGGTTCCATTGACCGTATTTGAAATTGATCTTGGAGATCGCACCCTCGTCACAGAGTGCCATTTGGCCGAACCTTTGTTCGATGCGGAAGGGATGAAGGTGGAAGGGCAAAGCTTTTCATTCTTTGATCCGCAATTTGAAGAGGATGTGAATGTTAAATCATTTGATTTTCATCGAGCGTTTGGATTCGGCTCTTCAATCATGCTTACTTATCGATGGCTTGCATTCTCGATAGTTTATAACTTGGAGACATGTTTGTGGAAGTTGTTTCCTATGGAACCTAACATTCTCTTGTATGGGAATGTGATGCCTCTAGTGAGTCGATTAGAGCATCAATCATTGCTCTTGTAAAAATCATTGGTGTCGTAAATTTTCTCAGTTACACATGCTTGGAACAATTTTAATTGTACAATATTGTAATTTCTGTAGAATTAAGGTCAATTTTTAGATTTAAAAGCTTAGTCTAGCTGTATAAATAGCTCTCTCCAAGAGCAGGTAGTGATATATAATTTGATAACATATGCTCAAGTAATTATAAAGCTTCAATGCGCCCAAAAGTTGGGCAAATCCTCACCCATCAAAAAACACTTGTCCTAAGCTAAAGTGATGATAATGAGAGGTACAACGATATTGAGTAGATAGCTCGCACCAAGAGTGTTGTTGTTGTAGTGATTTATGATTTAATAACATTTGCTCTAGTAATCATAAAGTTTTGATACATCAAAAGGTCAAAGGTGCATTGTAAGTTAAACTATTGGTGTTTCAATGTTGGGCATGTTCATGTTATGTTTGTTGCCGGTTGGTATTGTGAGTTCAATTTTGTTTCTTCCAATTGTGAGGCAGAAGTATAGAATGAGTGAAGTAGTACCATTAGGTGATCAAAGATCTCAATACAATGTAGTGTAATCATCAAAGTGCTCAATATAATGTTGAGTTTGTACTTGTTTGGAACCAATCACACATTATTGATGCTAGTCAATGGACTACTATACTATAGGGTACGTCTTCTGTAAATAAGAGGAAATATTTTAGAAAGAATGCATATAGCATGTTTGTTGTGTTCACCCACAACATACACCACCAACTTCATGCCACCATCAATGATTGGTTTTCAATAGGTGAGTTTTGGTGGATTCTTTAACGGTATGCATGGGTCTTTCAACAACTTTCTCAAGAAGTCAAGAATTAACTATTCAGCATAGCATATTGTATTTTTCACTAGGGACTAGTTTTTTTTTTTTTTTTTTTTTTTTTTTTTTTTTTTTTTGTTTTTGGTTCATTTTGAAGGGTTTACAAAATAATTCCCTTTTCCTTCCTTTCAAAGGGTTACAATATATTTTGAAACGAATATGAATGGCTAGACCCCAAAATAAGAGTGATAGCCCGTTTTCTTTCATGTTTACACAAATTGGAGTTATTTATACTTGGGCCTAGGCATACGGATCCCCCTCAATAATGTCACTAAACAAAACCCTAAAAGTAATAGTTGCCTTAAATAATAGATAAGCATGGCCTACGGTGTTGTCACAGATATATTGTCAAATTTTATATACTTAAGTAAGTTAATATAAATATAATGAAAGGAATAAAAAAAATCAAAGTAATAAAAAATTTCTACAATAAGGTCACTTTTATAATTTTTGGTGATTTGAGGGCCATAAATACTTCATAATTTAATATCTTGGGACCCGACAACCCATTTTGTGATCTGATTGTTTTTTACAACTCTACAAAAAATCTGCTTTGAGCGACATCTCATACGGCCTGATTCGACCGGCATTCCCCAGATCATAACATCACAAAAAAAACCCTAAAAGTAGTAGACGCCTTAAATTATAGACTAGTATGACCCTAGGCGTTGCCACGAATTAGGCCATTTTTGTAATTTTCGGTGATTTGGGGGCATAAATACCTCAAAATTCAATATCTCGGGGACTCGTCGGCCCGTTTAGCAATATGATTTTTTTCCACAACTCCACAAAAACCCACTCCCAATAACACCTCATTCGGCCCAACGACCAGAGGTTTTCAAGATCATAATGATACTCGCAAAGAAAAAAAAAGACTACCTAGACCTATTATAGACTAATATTGCCAATGGCGTTGCCACAAATATTTTATTTTAAGTATTTATTATGTAGCTCCAAACGATGTGATTCTTGCGTCGTTGGGTTTTCTTCTTTTTCTCCTAAATATATCAGTAGGTCATCTTTGTAATTTTTGATGATTTGGAGGCCATAAATACTTCCAACATATAATACCTTGGGACTCCTCAACCCATTTTGCTCTTTGATTGTTTTCCACAACTCTACCCACAAAAAAAAAAGAAAAAGAAAAAAAAAGAAGAAAAAAGAAAAAGAAAAAAAAGAAAAAGAAAAAAAAGAAAAAGGAAAAGAGAATAAGCTTCAAACAAAACCTCATGCAGCCTAATTTGATCAACTGTCCCCCAAATTATAATGTTACAAAAGAGAACAAACCAACTACGTGCCTTGAATAATAGATTATATATCTCATAACGACGTAATTCTTACGTGGTTGGGTTCTTTTGTTTTTCAGCTATATCTAAAATTAGATCATTTTCATAATTTTTGGTAATTTTGGATCCATAATTACTTGGAAATTCAATATCTCCGGATCCATCAGTAGAAACTCAATTAGCTAATACTAGTGGACCTGATGGAACCTGTTTCGTTGATGCTTCAAAGTGGGGAGGGCATAAAGTACATTCATGGTAAGAGAGTCGCTCATCGCGATCTCAAATTGGGCAATGTCCTCGTTAACTTTGAAAAATTCGAAAGCTCCTTGAGGGCCGCATTACACAAGGGGCCAAGCCACTGATGGGGCCAATTCATGGCCAAATCCTCTCTTGTGATTGGTCCAATTCTTGAAATTGGCCCCAAGGGCTTTACATGAGGAGTCAAGGCCAATTTTTTGAAATTATATTATAATGGGTGGGGGACAAGTTATGGCACGGCCCGCGCTCCAAAAGTTGGGAGATACAAGACTGGAAGGCGAATTCATGGCCTCGAGGCAGTTTCTTGATTTCAATTAAAAATGATTATTTTTTACTGAAATACTTTAATGTGAATGAATCAAAAGCATGGAATGTAGTAAATAATACGAATTGGCCCCATGGCCTTGTTTTTCCTTCTAGAAATGGGCCCCAAGGGCTTTCCACATGGGGAATTGGCCCTCACTTTATGAATTGTTTAATGTGTTCTCCAAGTGGCCCATGGAGCCAATTGGGCTCAAAATGTGAGTGAATTGGCTTGGAGATTTGTTGGCCTTGACTCCCCATGTAAAGCGTCCCTGAGGGTGCTAGGAAGTCAACTCTTAGATTGATTCCTATATTGCTTTGTTCATTATTGCAACATGTGCATAGGAACAGTCTCATTAAGGTAAGGTCAATGCAAGTGGTTTTGCGCTTTATCATCAATGTTTCAGAGATAGACCTAGGGCTCTTGTCTGTACTAGCTAGGTGACTCCAAGGTATCAACATATTGATCTTTTTAGAAAGCCATGTCCACCGTGAGGTCCATATCCAATTCTCACATGAGAAAAAGCATGTCCTAAGGATACGGGTTCACGAGGCACAAAAGAACAACATACAGGCCACAAAAAGGTCCTACAGTAGTACCAATATGCTTTCACAAGTAGATAGCTCAGTTCCTTGTAGGAACAGTAGAAGATTCGATTTTTTGTGATTTAGGGTCTTGATCATCTACATATCAACTATTTCAAGTGGTTCTAAATCCACTATTAATAGAAGAAAGAGCGAACTTGAGAATTAGTCAAGAATAAGCTGGAGTAAAGTTCTAAGAAGCAACCTGACACTTGAAAGATCTGTTTGAAACAGCCTTGTGCACCTAGTTTTAAGAATCATATGTGTGATCAGCTTCAGGGACCATGGGTAGTCCCTACAAATGGACAGAAGTTTTCCGACATGGCTCCGTCTATTACAGGAATTGAACTGAGATACTCAAAAAGACTGGGACCCGTGGGTTTATTCAAGGTTACTTATTCATGAGCTTCTTGGTCAAACCTTCGCTATAGAATCGTATGCTAAAGAAGGAAAAGAATCGTATGCTAAAGAAGGAAAGGACGAAAAGCAGAAGTACGGAGATACACTTGAAAAGGTAATACTTCTGCAGCCAAGCTCACAGTTTGCAATGTTTGGGTTCTTCTATACTAGCTGTTAAGGTTTGTTAATGCTCATGCATAGACTTCTAAGTGATTGTGCGTTTAATAATGCTAATTAAAATTGATGGTCACTATATAAATGTAAGTTGTGTATTGGAATTGCAGACCAAGTTAGTTCCAGCTCGAAATTGAGTACATCAAACGAATCGGTGGGTTTGTGTCAAGGATAACGGTTACGACAAGAAAGATGAAGAAAATACAGATTCAGATTGTGTAATCGTTTATTTTTCTATTCGGACCCCCAAAAGTATGGTCCTTTTGTGAGGAGACGGGCTCAATTTTAACGAGTGCCATTCGTTTTGAGCACTCTCCCTTAAAGCACTCTCCATAAAGAGTCTAGACTCTTTCTCTTCTTTCTCTTCCTCTTTGAGAACGATTCTAATCAGGAGTTTGAAAAGGACAAGAATCTCAACACCGGAAGACCAAACGCACACAGCAGCTAAAAAGGCGAGCATAATTCCTCCGAAGCTGTCCAGAGCTTGATCAGCAGGATCATCAACGAGGCAGACGTAAGCGCCGACGACAAACACAGCTGCTGCTTGCCCGAATACCTTCTGCCACATCCAGTCCCGCTCATGCTCTTGCTTGCGCTTGATAAAATGACGAATAAACCTGGACACAAGTGCAAACAACGTCAACCATGAATACACAACTGCGGTATTGTACATGATCTGCGATCTCCACTGCCGAAGTGGAGAGTGACCAATGGCTTCAATCAAGCTGCCTCCCACGATCCCAAGCAGCATCAGATGCGGCACATCCGATATCAGCAGTTCCCACAATATCTTCCTGTGGAATACTGTTCCGGCGACGACGGCAAAAGCGACCATGATGGTCCCAAGCACTGCACCTGTTAGCGTTCCATACGCAAGAGCGAGCCTGTGGCGGTGTCGGTAAAGTCTACTCAGGTCGGTCATATCGCACCGGATCACCACAGCGTTTTTGCGGACTGGCAAGGTCCAAAACATCCAGTGTATCCAGTAGTACTTCAACTTGTCGGCGGTATCCAAGTCGTAGTATGGCAAAGGCTCCATAACTCCATTGTTGTCGCCTGGATATCGGTATCTTGCCAGCTCGTAAGGACCGGAATCGTTTTCTTGATACTCGCAGCAGAACTGGAACTGAACACCAGGGACGTCTTCAGGCCAGACTCCGAAATAGGGCTGCAGCGCGGTCTTGTTTCGAAACCGAGAGCAATCACCCCTGGTGAAATTCCAAACGGGAGGAAGTACAAGATCACCGTCTGGGCCACTACCGGAAGCTTGGACAATGCATAGAACTGCTAGTACCAGTAACCACAGAACGGAGTGAATGTTGGCCATTGCTCTGCAAACTGATCGATGAATAGCTAGAAGCCACATGAGGATGTCGAATAACGCTAGATTGTCTCAATGGTGACTTGCCTGAACTACCCAAAATATGAATCATTCTACATGAAGCCGATCGCTTCTTGTAGGCTGGGATCGAAAGTGAGCAAGCGCGTTGACAATTCACTGTCAGTCGGCGTATATCGCCGGCAGGCGTGTTATTCGATTCTAGCTTTTACAGACATTGTTTGTCCAGAGACGTTCCTCCAGACAATTGCTCCTGCGGGCGGAGATCCCTCCCTCCGGGCGAAACAGTGCTACGAGCGTTTCTCGGAGCCCCATCAGCCATTGGGATTTTTTCTTCAGAATTCCTTGAATTTTCAATTTGGACCCCCCACTACCGTTTTTGATAAGTTGGAATTCAAAAATGGGGTCTACGGCCTATGAGCCAACTCCTTGCTATTTTAAGTCTAAACATGAAAAATTTAGGGGGCTCTTTACCCCTCCCCTGAGAAATGCTCATAGCACTCATTTACGATGATCCCCTCTTGCAGATCGATTACTGTTACCTCGAAAGGGCAGGGTTTGTAAAAAAATAGTGTTCAAATGATACAAGGATTGTGTCCTTTTCGACTTTCTGGTTTTAGTGCTTATGCAATAGGACGAAAGGAGTTGACACGATGGGTTCCTTGTGCCACTAGCTTCAGGTCTACTTGTTCCCTCTACTCATACCGTATTAGGGCAAGTTTACACTACGGTGAAGAAGTCCATCGGTCAAGAAATCAAGTAGAAAATTTAAATGTGATTGGTTAGAGATGCTCAGACTTTTGGATTACTATTGGTTGACTTTTAAAAAGGTTTACATTGCTTTGATTTTATTGGGGCGAAGTGTAACAACGAAGGATATAGAGTGATATTAAAGCATCCACTAGACAGAGCATCAATTACCGAAAGGTGCTTCAAGTGATATTAAAGAGGGAGAATAAAGTGTCAACTGGTCAACCGCTTAGAATCTGAAACTAGTGGAATGGTGTCTGGCTGGAACTTTTGGTATGCATGCAACAAGTGCACCACCATATATCTAAATTAAGGGTACCTCTGCCTCATTCCACTTGAGACTCTCTAGATTTGCACCAACAAATTTATATGGTAAGTCAGAAAAGCAAAAAGTTACAATTATTCGAATTTCATTCATGGCAGCTTTGTGATTTTATTTTGTTCTTTTCTCTATTATGACAATATCTGAAGCATCATGTAGTACACTTCATTATGTACACTTTCTCATTGTATATGGTAAATCACATCTTTTGCAACACGGTTTGACTTCAACCACTACATTTTAAAATAGGTAGATTAGTGTTAGATACTCTAAGGGTCGCTTTACATGGGCAGTTAAGACCAACAAATCTCTAGGCGAGTTCACTCATATTTTGAGCCCAATTGGCTCCATGGGCCACTTGGAGAACACCTTAACCCTTAAACGCCCATGGGGTGTGAAACGGGCAGCCCAAAATTGGATCACAACATCTTTTGGACTTGGGCAACATGAATAGTGCACTTTTTGAACAAGGGCATCATGAATGCACCAATCAATGATGAGCTTGCAACCTCCTACAAGGTTATGTACAACCCCAACCTCGCTACCACGATCCTTTCAAAGCACAAAATCACTCATACAAATTGTGATTTGAATTGTAAAATTTCACTTTTTGAATGCATCACAAGAAGGTGACCAGTTTGACATCAAAATATAAGTGAAAAGTTGAGTACAGTGAAGGCTACAGAGAAGATTCTGTTGGAAGGTGACCCCTCGGGTCACCTTGGGCGTTTAAGGGTTAAAGAATTAATAAAGTGGGGGCAATTCCCCCATATGTGAAGCCCTTGGGGCTCATTTGTAAAAGGAAAATCAAGGCCATGGGTCTAATTGGGAAAGTGGTTTCAAAATTGATGATTTTATGGGATTACCTACAACTTCATTAGATCTTTTAATTAGTTTATTCATCTATAAACATTAGTTAAGCTTACAAGCATCGAAGGAACTCAAAATCGATTGTCTTGGAGTAAATAAGAAAATGAATACAAGGAGCCCGACAACATTAAGCCAAATGGATGAAAGTAAGTGGATTGCTAGATATGCTTTGGAATAAACTTCAGTTCATGGCAAGTCTCCACTATTTGCAGCATTTTGTGCACTTTTTTGTTATTCGCTCATCTATTTGGTGTCAAATTAGTGTGGATAAAACTTTACTATGAGAAGTTAGGTGGAAGTATGCAAAGTTGGTAGGATCAAACATGCTAAGAGGGAATGATTCAAATGTGGGATAAGTGTGAAGAGGGAAATTATGAGTTTTTGCGAATGTTAAGAAATTACAAGGTTTCTTAGATAATGATATGTTATGGTAAAGTCATTATCTATGTCTGGACATTTAAGGCAATCATGCAAGATAGTTGAAGTTATGAGACTTAAAAATAATCAATTCTTTTAATGCTTAATGATCTAAAAGAAATCACAAAGTTCTTAAGGCTCAAGGCCCAAGGCTCCTCCAAGGGGCAGCCCAAAGCATCAAAGTGACAATGATTCTCGAGCAGGCAGTAATTTATAGTTGAGGACCGTGCAGGAATTCCCTTGCAGGAAGTCCCTCGCAGAGCAAGCTGCAAACCGCGCAAGAAGAGGCGCGGCGCAGAGATGGAGCGGGCTCATCCGACCAGCCCCAACATTGCAGCTTGGGTCCGAGATTAGGCGGTTGACAGGCACAGTTGGAGGGGAACGGAGGGGGAACTCAGGCACGCCGGGCATGTGAATGGAACGTTATGGGGCAGACAAAGCAACAAGGTACAAAATGCAAGTTTACTGGGAGCTCAAGAGCAGGTATTTGAGAAGGATCTTGTGAAAGGGGGGTTCCACGAATGAGTACACAAGACTCAATAGCAAAATCAAAAACACATAATTTATATGTCGCCATGGTAAACTTGATCTAAAATTGTGTACGCAGGTGTTTAATAATTATAAATGGGAGATTGAAAATCATAAATGGAATATCAAAAATCATAAATGGAAGATTAACCTCTAAACGACCACGGCCACCGATTCGGCTTTTACGGTCAAGGCCAAAAGAAGTTTACAGTCAACTTCAAATGTTATGATCTCACATCCAATGATGATCCAACGGTTGAAAATTTTCACACTACTACCTATGGTAGTCTACTTCAAGATCCTACGGTTGAAGTTATCAAAAATTTCCAAAAATATTGGACGTACCCGCATTAGTACATAGTGGTCAGTGTTGGGATTCCAAGCTCCCAAAACATCATGGATCTTTAGGGGTTAAAAATCATAAATGGAAGATTAAAAATCATAAATGGAAGATCAATAATCCCCCTATTTGTCAACGTACACAGTAATATGAAGTAAAAGTAAAATCCATAAATTGAAGTTATTCGTAATCCTTACTTTAAATTCTTTAAGCATTATACTCAAGCGATAATAATAAAAGGTGTACTTAAATCTAACATGATACAACTCAAATTTACCACAGAAACAAGAATAAGGCGGATCAGATTCACCGATTACACAATCAGCTCACAAAGAGGTAGCAGCCTAGCATCAACAGCTGCACATCAATCAAGGAGCCATGTCCAGGTCATCAATCAAGGAGCCATGTCCAGGTCATCAATCAAGGAGCCATGTCCAGGTCATCAATCAAGGAGCCATGTCCAGGTCATCAATCAAGGAGCCATGTCCAGGTCATCCTCGAGCTTTGATCACCAGCTTCTGAACCACCCTCTCGCCACAGAAGTCACGCATAAGACTAGACATGTGATCTAGACGGGATCTATGGTAGAAGTACCTAAAACCACCACCACCCCTAGTATCAACCTATAGGTTTCCCCATAACCGCACCTAGCCTGAACTAGCATTGTCAGATCACTAAATTCAAACTGACCAATCAAAACCATCAAAAAGCTGGTGGTTTTGGGTTGAATCATGAATGGAAATTTGTACCAGCTAGGTGTGACAATGGAAAAGTCTACAGATTAGTTTTGGGTCACCAAGTACTTTTGCCTTTGAAAATTTATATTTATTTATGTAATGGGAGTTAAATTTTGAAAAAATTTGCATCCTATGAGAAAGTTTCTTTCCTACATGGGAAAATATACCCCAAAAATAACCATTCTAAAAAAACCTCAAAAAGCTTAAGTTGGTGGTTTTAGGGCATTCGACCTTACCATGGCGGGATAGCAGTCCTTACATCTTCTGATCAAGCACTCCATTGATAGCTCGATATAGAGCATGGATTCATGGCACAATAGTACAATCGATAAAAACAAAATAAGCTCATGATAAGGCTCATAAAGATTATCAAATTTTTAATACAGGAAAGAGGAACTAAACTATCATACCATTTCGTCGAGGGGTTGATCGCAATTGGGCAGTGCCGACCTTCACCCGCTTGCTGAACTCGAAGTCCTCTGTTCGCTTTGTTCGCTGCAGAAGTCGATCGCCCGCTTGCCGTGGTTGGCAATATCACCCAAGAAGTTGTCGGTAAGACCAAAGCTTGGGCGTCGGAGCACAACTCCGGTGCTAAACCTTGTGCAACTGGCCCACTACCCATTTCCAAACATTCACGCATTTCCATTTCAGCACAAAATCCTAGTTTTTTCTGATTCACAAACAAGAAATTCAAACTCACCTATAGAGCGCCTATGAGGCCTCATCCGGCCACCACGTCTCTCTAATTTAGCGAGTCGAAGAAACCTTGTGCGTCGCCTTCAGCACGTCTCTCTTTCCACCGCAATAACGATGCAATGTTCCTGTGGAACACGATTCAACGGAAATTCCTTGGTCCAGGAGTAGCAGGAAGAAATTCCTTGGTCCACTCTTAGACGATCAATTGAGGTTGATATTGCTTCTCACAAAGCCAAACACGCAGCTCTTTGCGAAAACTCGGGCCTTCTCGCTCGTGACGCTTTTCAACAACCCTTGACGCCATGTTGTCGTTGTGCAACGAGACCACGAAACTGCGGTTGTGCAATGGGACCCTCTTGCAACGGTCGTTGTGACTATCCTCACTAGAGGACAAGCTAAATATAACTCGCACTTTTCTGACATGTATGCAATCACTGCGTGAAGACCCGGCTTCCACAAAGCCAGGCGAGGATTGCAATTGAAAATTTACGGTCAACTTCAAATGTTATGATCTCACATCCAGTGATGATCCAACGGTTGAAAATTCTCACACAACTACCTATGGTAGTCTACTTCATGATCCTACGGTTGAAGTTATCAAAAATTTCCAAAAATATTGGACGTACCCGCATTAGTACATAGTGGTCAGTGTTGGGATTTCAAGCTCCCAAAACATCATGGATCTTTAGGGGTTAAGGGTTAATCTGGTCTAGTAGCTTTAAGTAGTTATTAACCTTGAAAGTCTATATGTTGAAAAATAACATTTTGGATGACAAACATAAACTTTAACAACAAATTTGTTCTATTTGGACAATCTCCACTCTCATTTTAATTGAACAATTTCAAGGATTATCGCACCAAGAATCTCCACTCTCATTTTAATTGAACAATTTCAAGGATTATCGCACCAAGAATGTTCTAGGCTCTCCATCGCGATTCTCCACCAATCAACCGATGACATTTGGCGTGAATTGGCAATCTCTTAACACATTCCTCAACCGGAACTGTTCCTCAACAATAATCTCTTGACATCTCGTAGTAAACGTTACACCATAAAGAAAGAAAGAAATAAAACAAAAAAAAGAAAAAAGAAAAAAAGAAAGAAAGATAGAAAGAAAGAAGAAAGAGAAGAAGAGAGAATTCTCGATCGAGAATCTCAATTTGTACAAATTGTCTCATTTTAATGAAATTATCCATCTTTAAAGAGCCATACCATCTACATCTACAATCTATTTGGTCAAAATCACTTGAGTTAGGTTTCAAACCAAGTCTCGTTTGTGTGGTAAACATTGTCGATCCACCCAAGAAAGTATGAATTTCTAATATGCCTCATGCTCTTACTTTTGGGTTTTCAAACATGGGGCATGCTTTACCATAGCAAGCTCATCATATAGAACCTAATATAATTTGTTATGCACTTTTTTTTTGCATAATAATGCTCTCAAGATGAAATCCAACAACTTTGTGTTTTGGATATAATATTAGTTCGTATGCCACTAAAATGTGACAATGTCTACTTGAGCTCGGGCACCCACAACACTAGTAGGAATTGGGCACATAACCTCAATTCCGTTAAAATGGCACAATTCCTTGTGCCATATTGCCAAAGCCATGTTGTGCCAATTTGGTCGCGTTTCTGAAACGTGCCATTTTACCGGCATATTTTTGAACTCAAAATCTCAAATCACCCACATCAAAATGTGGATGAAAAATCACCCACATCTTCCACATGAAATCACCCACATCAGATGTGGATGAAAAATTTGAAATCACCCACATCAGATGTGGATGAAAAATTTGAAATCACCCACATCTTCCACATGAAATCACCCACATCTTCCACATGAAATCACCCACATCTTCCACATGAAATATCACCCACATCTTCCATTATATCAACAAATTTCTGTAATATCATCAAAAATTCCATAATATCACACTATTTGATGAATTTTGACCTTCAAATTCTGTCGAAGGGCAGTTTTTTCTCAACGGCCGCTCAGAAATATCTCTCGTTTTGAGCGGCCACTCAGAAAAATTTGCTCTATTATGTCAAAAAAATGACAGAAACGAGTGTTGTTTTTTTCATTTTTTCCACCTTAAATCGTGCCATTTTACCAGAATATTGCCAAATTAACGGAATTGAGGTTACATCCTCCGTGACTCAGATGTTATGTTTGTAGAACAAAGTCATGAAAGCGGTGTAGAAGTGATAAACTGGAGGTTGCATTTGACTTCATCAAGGGCTACAAAATGTTGAGGACTAGTCGTTCGCTAGAGACCAGCTTGGAGCATAACCTCCGCTTAACTGAAACTAGTTCAAAAAGCCACTGTCTATTCCAAGTCTGCCTTCACGGATTTGGCTCGCTCAAAATCATCTATGGAATACATCTCTTCTTTGCAAGCATGTTTTCTAACTTGTTGTTGTCGCTTTTCTTTTTGCGACGACAATGCTTGGCCAAAGAAGAGGGGTACAACAAGGGAAATACATGCGATTTGAACACATGCAAATAGGAAACATATAGATGGAAACGCATGGGTTGCCAAGGTAAGTGGAGCTTTGATTGATTTTAAGACTCTCAACTTCAGAATGGCACTGAATCTGTTGTTTCTTGAGTCACAGTTACAAACTTGGGTCGCTATGTATGGTAGGCTTGGGACTTGGACTAAAAATAGACTAACCTTGAGTGGCTATGCTCTATGGACTTGGGGCCTGGGCTAAAAATAGGCTAGGACATAAAAGGATTTACACTTGCAAACCCTTGAAGCATGATCTATAACTGCAACTTAACATGTCATTAGTAAAATAAGTATAATTGCCATTTAACATCATTTGGAGTGAATAGTTAAAATTCCTCAGCTATTCACATTCAAGGCACTGACACAATGCTGCAAGATACATCTTCATTGATCTCAATTTTCTCAACACAGCACCAAAGGTTCAAGATGTTTTGACGTAAGTTTCAAGATGTTTTGACCTAAGGCTCAGATCAAGTGGTTCCGTGACCTTCCTCAGAAGATGCTAAACACTGTACCATCCAAAGCATTATCAGACTCTACTTTTCTCCATCTGGAGGTTTGAAGTTCATCAATTGTGCAAAGTCCAAGCCTGACGAAGGCGGAGACCACCTTGATAAACAAGATGCCTCTACCTCTGCCTCAGCCTCATCGTCGAGGGCCGCTGAGAGACGTGCAGCATTAAGTTTTAGAACTTTACTTTGAAGCCTTGATAATGTGTGGATGCCCTCAACTAAATTGCCACCACCTATGACTCTTCCTCGGGTTCTCTACAGCACAATTATCAACCATATTGCCAATAAGCTCATCAACCATTGCTTGTGTAAACTCTTAGATATACAAGATAGCTACATAAAATGTGATCCTTCGTACACTTCATACTTTCTGTACCTTCTGTGAAGAGATTCTCATTTCGAGGAATCTCTTCATGCTTGGACGATGCAAGGTTGTCCGCGTTGTTGTGACCTCCAGCATTGGACTGCACCTGAGCATCCCACTTTTTGATAACTTCAAAAATGAGTATCCTTCACAGGAGAGTTCCTGCATTAGACCCTATTTACTAAGAGAATATGGTACAGAAAAAAGTGTACTGCCAATCGTAAAGGTTACAATCATCGAGAATATAAAGTACTAGACTCGTTATCTCGAATAGAATGGGATTCACTACTTTGGATCGGTGAATGGTTGCAGCTATGCACATAGAAAAAACAGAGAAAGAGGGAGGCTTGTAACCTGCGTTGGCTTCCGGACCTGCTCCTGAGCCTCTTCGAACTTCCCGGAACACCCCTTGAGCCTGCCATGATGCATCCCCTTCAGTTCTTGCTATACACATAATTCAAGTCTGACGCTTCCAGAAGACCATACTTCTAAATCGCTCCCTGCAAATATGATTTCAAGACACTATTAAGTAGCTTCATTTCTCGACAAAATGCGGAACTGGCAAGTGTTGTTGTTATCACTACTTTCTTAAGTAACGTATGAGCATATTCACTACCACACCAAACAGAAATTGAAAACCTAATGGAAAAGTGTAAGAGGAATACAGCAGGGGATCGTAGAAATAAGTTTTACTACAAACTCTGCTGTGTGCTTTCTCGAGAGAGGACAGGACAAGAGTGGACAGAGCTTCTGGTAAAAACGATTGGAAAAACAACCTTCTCAAAATCTATCATTTTGGAAGGTAGTAAAGAAATCTTACTTGACTGGAGATGAGCGATTCTCCCTTTCGAGGGAGTCATTATAGCCTCTCCAGTCTACTGCTTCAGAAGTGCTCTTCATGTTTGCACAAACTGCGAAATCTGCCATTAGAGGTGGATTAGTGAACCGAAAGCGTCTTTAGACTTTAAATAGCATGGTAATTTGAGGTCAAAGAAACAGGTCCTTCACAGAAACTGTGTAATGTTCTCGCCTTGCGTCTTCGGCTCTCGAAGACATTGTCCTTGTTGAGGAATTGAAGACATAGGCTGATCCCCTCTGTTCATTGGCAGATGCTCTAATGATTTCTGATGTTGGATAGAGCACTGAGCTGCCTTCTGGATAGCCTCACTGCACTGCTGCTGGAGAGCCTCGACACTTCCTTCAGTTCTCTCAAGTCGCTTTCGTAAACTTACAATCTGGATATAAGAAATAAATCTTCATCGAAAACGGCTCAAAATAAAGGATGCTAAGATCAGTAACCACAGAGGACGTGAGGAAAGCTCTACTAGAAGGTCGAATGCTTCACTTCATTCTATATGGCATCATGTAAGTGCATTATTTCTGTTGGGACCATCATCACTGGTGATCAAGACGAAATCAGAAGAAAGGAGTTGATGAGATACAACTTCAGAAGGTACTGAAAGTCAGACGGTTTACTTCACATCAGTCTATTTTGGCCTGATGAAATGAAAAGTGTACTTACGTCTGGTTCACTTTCATGCGGTGAATCCTCTCTCTTCTCTTGTCGCTTCCATTTCTGTTCGGCTTCAGCTTCTTGTCGCTTCCATTTCTGTTCGGTTTCAGCTTCATGAATATCAACGAGTTTACTGCTGGCCTGCATTGCGAGCTCATCAGAGTCATGCATCTTCTCAAATTGATGGATTGGACGCCCTCTTTGTGGAGAAGTATTCTGAAGCTTGAGCTTGATCTTTGAAAGACTAGCGACCTGCTCAACTGTGATGGAACCAGCGCCATTGGGATCATCACCTGGTTACAAACGAACAAAAAAATGGTCACGGTTTTAACCATTTCCAGTAATTTCACCTACACCCCCTCGGTTTTCTACTGGAACACGTATAGAAGGATAAGCTACATTGCTGTAGTAAGAGTTTTACAGAGTTCCTCTTTACTACTCGTACTCAGGTGCAAATTGTCAATGATTCAAGAGGTGATGAAGATGTAACTACACTAGTGGTAATAGAAGTGGATTTTTGCATCACTGCACCTTTGCCTTCAACCTCAAACTGACTGAGCTTATGCTGGAGACCTCTGATTGTGTGCTCTTTGAGTTCCAATAAATCTTCCAATGTGCTTATTCTCTCCTTCGCGTCCATCAGCTCTTTCACCTGCACCTCTATAGCATACATGAGAGCAGATTTCAGCATGTCTCTTACGTACATGAACATCACTCAAAGTGGTGCCAAAACAGGTAGAATGTGGTGATGTAGGTCCATCGGAAAGGCTTGATACACAAAGGACAGAAAACACCTCAGTCGGTAGTTTCGATACCACTGCGATGCAAGACTGTTCGACATGTATTCAGAGAAGACCACGTACCTTGATAGTTCGCATTGGAGTTATTTTTTTGTATTGCGCAGCATTTTCCGCAGCTAGTTTGAGTTTGGCGTGTTCATTACTGCTCTCCGCCAGCTTATCCGTCAATTCTTTCAATTTCCGTGCATAGTGAATACGAAGGTTCACCACCTGGAAACGTTTCAATCAACATGGTAAGCTCTCAAACGAGTAATTACAGAAGAACCAGAGTGTGTCTAATGGCAAAATTGTGAACATCAAATTGTAAACTGCATACTGCTGATACTATGAATGTCTTAATGATACCTGAGTCTCCAATGCCTTGACCCGATTCTGAGCAAGCTGCTCATTTGTTTCACTAGCCTCGACATCTGGACGCGTGAGCTGCAAATGCTGCAAACGTTTCTCATACCCTAGCTTCACATTCTCAAGTTCGCATTTTAACATGTTCACGCTTCTGCTGTTCTCATCCTGCTTATTATTATATTGTTTTCTTAAAGCTGCTAGCTCGAATTGCAGCTTTCGAACCCTGTCACTCTCATCCTTGGTTCCCTGAAGGCAAGAAATTACCTCAGATAGCCACAAGCTTGTGTTGAAAGAGTATTGTCTAGAAGAGAATGATAATGCACTAACAAGCTCTTCTTCAGATGAGTTCTAAACCTGGGTAAGAGCTGATAAACCATTTTTCACACATTTGGGATCGAATTCTGGTCTCCTTCCCTGCAAGATGATACGATCTGATGAGATGGTAGCTCTTTGGACAAATTATTGTCTCCTACTAAGTTTGCAGAACTTCACAAACTACTGCTGAAATTCTATCGATTTCCTGTATATCACAGTTTCCTGGTGTTCAAATATATTACCTTGATGTTTTTCGCTCCCTCTTCTTCGTAGTTTGCTATCCTGATCTCGAGCTCCACGATTTGGTTTGCCTAGAAGGTCAAACATAGAGTGACTTTGACACGTTCAGAACAAGCTAGTGTAATCTTTTCTACAGTCGACAATCCCTATTGAAACCTTGAGAATCATCAAGCTCTAATATTCTTCATATTACTGTACAGTAGCAAACAAGATCATGATTCATGTATAGTTACTCCATGATAGGGGAGGTTTGTGATGATAAAACAAAATAATAGCTTTCTTCCAAAAAGGGGAACTACTGTACCTGCTGTTCGATAGTGGACCGCTGGGAGCTCAGAAGCTTCTGGTTTTCCGCCAACGAGTTCATGAAATCATCCCTCAGAAAGCAGGTACGTGCATGACTCTCCCGCTCCTCTGTAAGACTAGTTTTCAAGCTTGCAATTTCGCACTCTAGCTCATCGAGCGTCTTGGTCACCCTTTTCTCTCTTCGATCCAACTCAGCATGTGCCTCTCATATGAGAAAACACATTTGTTGAGAATGAAGCATACATTGTCTAATAAGATAAGACAGTTTATATAAGAAGATACAATAGTATGTGTTGGTGTTCACATTCCTTACGATACTCAATCATAAGCTCCTCATACAGACATTCAGAATCAACACTAAGTAAATCACAAATGTAGACATCACATTGAATCAAATCTTCAAAATGCTTGTATGATGTAGGAACCGACAGTAATTCGTACATTGACGTGGTACACAGTCGGCAGAAGTGTAAGTGGTTCCTGGTAATGTGATGAGTCTTCATTTGGTGTCTGATAGAATATTGAACTCAATATAAAAGAGGAGATGTGGATTAGCTTAGATACGCACCTTAAATAGCTCATCTTTCAACCGAGCAATCTCTTTTTTAAGCTGCACCTCAAGCTTCTTCATCTGCGCCTCCCGGTCGAGAGCTTCTTGTAATGAAAGTTCAGTAGCTTCGAGGGGACCGGAAGACGTGCCACAGCGTTGATAGTAAAGCAACTGAGACGTCAACTTAGCGTTTTCCTCAGCCATGATGCGAGACGATTCTTTTGCCTCTCCTTGGACCCTCTTTATCGTTTCCTTAAATTTCTCGTTCTCATTCTGCGCATTACAATTCATAATCTTGTCTTCACATTCTCTAGGAGATCTCAACCCGGACACATTAAACAAGTGGTCAGTGAAGAGAATGCAATGATCCTCAGAAAAATAAGTCGATAGTAGAAAAAGGGCTTCACAAGTTCTACATATTCAGGATTTAACTCTTGAATAACGTTGATTTTCTGACATATACCTGATACCCACGTATGAGGACTTCCTGCTGCAGAATTTCCTGTTTGAATTTCGTGGCTTCCTGGTCTGTGATATGTGGAGGGTTCACCCTGTCGGATCTGTTTCTGCCCTCATCAGTCTCCAGTTCCTATTTGCAAGCAGAATATGAATTACTGTGGTCAACTCAACACTGCAAAGGGATGAAGAAAATGATCGACAGGTCTGCCATTGTTTGCAACATAGAATGATAGCAGTAATCAGGCAATATCTCAAAATAAGGGATTAGGATACAGAGTGAAAAAGTGAATTTCCGACCTTGAGAAATTCTTCATGGTGGTGATGGCTTGGAAGACGGCGTTGAGATGCACTACCAGTTTCAGGTTGCGTCACACTCTGAGCAGATTGACTCGCACTTTGCGCAGGTTGAGCTTGTACTGATCCTTGCCCTGCTAAGAGGGATGCCAGGTGCGCAGTCTCTGTCGACTGTCCCATAGAATCAGAACAATGACCCATATAGAGATCGGTACAGTTAAGACTAACTATATACTAAAACTCGACTTTTGCAGAATGCAGAAATCAACAGAAATGGAGAGTAACCGAAGTGGAGAGTAACCGAAGATCTCTTGATTGTAGAAGTACTTCATATGGTTCATTTCAATCACTGTACAGTACCCACCAACAAGTTTACGTTCATAATTGAGACAAGAGAACATGTTGCAATCTTCAAACAATTACCACGTTCACAAAAATGATCCAAATTGCCAACTACAAATTGTACTGTAGGGATAATGTAGTATTTTATACCATCATTACAAGAAATTTCAATACATATTAGAAATTCTATTTTAATATATGACTTTTTAACATATTATCTATTATATTCCCGTAGCTCTTATAACAAGCTACTTTTGGTGTGGCATGACACAATGGTAAACTTCCACCATCTCAAAAGAAAGCTTTTTCGATACACTATCTACATATGCAATTGCTTTTTAGAAAGAACTTGAATTGTACCCCCAAAGAAGCTCAAGATTGGACTTTTGTACTCTAAGTAGATGTCAAGATAAACAAGAGCAACTTCAAATGATCATATCCAACCTAGAATATCCAAATTCCATCAAACTACCACCAAAGTCTTCAAATCGTAACAAATATTATCAAAACTATCTCTTTCATGCTAATCCAAGCTCCATGTGTTAAAAAAATCCATGAGCAATCATTGCACTTCAAAATGTGTATGTAACTTTTTCAATAAGAGACAACATCAAGGTTTCTTACATCAACTCAACTCAATATTTGTAACTGTGAGCCACATATATGTAAAGGGCATCAAAAGAGGTTTCTAAAGAGATATTAGTACTCTCTTCCTTAACAAACCTCTCCATGTAATGGTCTTCATAAGAGCTAAAGGTAGTTTTTAGAAAGTAAGTTAGAAGATACTAAAGTTGTCAAATGAATCTACACATTTTTTGGAAGTTTTTCATGTATTGGTAAAGAAAAATGCAGTACCTTCTTTCATACTTCATGATTTGCAATCTGGATAGATTTTACAAAAATGGTGGTCATTTGAAAGTTGAAGGTATGTTATCTCTTCTTGCTCTGAACGTAAACTTGTTGGTGGGTACTGTACACTCGGTTCTGTGATGGAACTGCTTATAAGTAATGCTTACCTGTACTTATGACTTAAATAAACATATACTGAATTTGGCGGAGCAAACCTGAAGACGAATGGACAGAGCGAACTTCTCTTTCTGAAGTTCCCGCATCTTTCCGTCCCAATCGTCCTGCATCTGCTGCGCGTTTTTTCCGGCCTCAACTTGCTGTTGAACCAATTGCTCAGAAACCACGTGATATTTCTTCTTTTCCTCTGCTATTTGCCTCTCCAGTTCTTCAACCTGCACTCGACAAACACAACACATACTGTATATAAAAGATTTCAGAGTATGGGCTTGAATGGAAAGATAAGTTTTGTCTCAGGTCAAGCCTCGTCATTGAGCATCGTTCTTCCCGGAGCTTCAATGATGGTGTACATAGAATCTGCGCTCAAGATAAAATTAAAAATCCTCAAACAATCTTGAGAAAGATAATGGGTAGATCAAAGCCCGCTCAAACATAATTTGACCCGAGCATCGTCAGATACTAGGCCACAGCTCTGTAGAAGGCCCGTTGATGCAAATGTCGAAATTGAAAATATTTTATCGGGATGAGAGAGCGGACCACACCTTTCTTACTAAGTCGAAATTGAAGGCTGGTGAAGGAACGTCCGCACGTCCCATTGGCATAACAGACAGCACAGGCCTTTCATCAAGATTGGTATGCACACCCTCACTGATCTGTGAGAATGAAGGTAAGAGAGAGGTGCAGCAAAATGAAAGTGATGGCTACATTTGATAACGTAACTGTGTTCCTTCTCTACTTCATTGGAATATGTGAAGGATTAGCAATTGCTGACCTTGTTGAGACGCTGCATGAAAACGGAGTCTCTGGAGTCATGTATCCAGGGGGTTTCTTCATATTCTGAGTCCAGGCACTGTGATCCACGCTCAATCTGAGCTGACGCAAGCTTGGCATCTGAAAAGTAGCCGATCAAGCACTAAGAATCTTTCCACATGAAGAATATCAGCACCTGCAAGAATGATAGCCTACTTCCAATAGAATGAAATAGAGAAGAAAAAACAAAAGGAGTTGCTAAACACCTTAACTCAAAACGAGAGGCAGGAACATACGTTCATTGCCATTGACCTTGGAAGTTTGCAAGGAGCTTCCATCATTTCTCTGTCCAGCAGATTGAGCGTCCCCAGCCGCGATCCAGTGAGTATCTGGACCTTGATGATCTTGTTGCCTGGTTTTACACTCCAGTTTCGAAGCCCGACATCTTTCAGGGCTCGCATGGGAGTAATTCATCAACCCTGGATTGAGTCTGCAATTGCTTGTGTTGATCGATATCCTTCTTTTCTGTTGAGTCATCATTTCCTTCGTATCGACCTCAGTTGTACTTGTCGACTTCCTTTCATCTATACCTGACAAGGGACTTAGTCGTTCGAAGCTCAGTGTACTCCTCCTTTGGCTGAAAGTATAATCATCTCCTTCCCCTTCCTCTTTCCTTATCCTGTTGACTGATTGTTCATCACCTCCATCCTTCCTTTCAAATCCTCGACAGGAAGTGCTCTCACCGCCATAAACCGTGCATCTTTCCCAGCCGTCATTCAGATCCTCATCCCTGGAAACTCCTTGAGCAGAGGACTTCAGTGGACTCTTCTCGGGAGGTTGGCGTCTTCGAACAGTAAGATAAACAGTTTCACATCTGTTGCCTTTCTCAGTTGATGGAGACATGTTCTGGATATCTCTGTCAGTATTGTGAAGCTCGAACTGCCTGCTCTGCTCTTTGGGTCTCTGATCCTTCATAGCGTACGAGCAGGAGGTCTGTCCGTAAGTTGGGCGGTACTCATAATCATGCGTTCTGTTAGAGGTGTCCTGGGCATAGTTTCTCATGCCTTCAATTCAGCTCTAGGTATCTGATCTTTCCACTCCAAACTCTGCTTTCCTGCACGACTAAGACAATCAAACTCATGAACCTTGAGTATGTGATTTAGGTTATTTTGGTTGACGTTATCCTGAAAGCACGTCGACTTCTGCACCCACTGGTAATACCTCAAAATCAATAAACATCAGAGATATTGCTCCACGATCAAGCAAAGAAACCAGTGAATGTTGATCGTGAATCTAATGTTAGCTCTAAACAACCTGTCAGTAAGTCCAATTGCTCCAATACGCCACTAAATGTACAGGAAGATCAACCTTGACATGAATGCAAACCAAAAGATTAGTCCACAATTAATGCATGTCCAACTTCAGCTATTCTGAGGAATGCAACATCATAAAAGTGTAAGATCTTCATCTGTAAAACGATAAAAGTATCAGTGAAAACCATAGCAGGATTGGCAAATTGAGCTTCAGCAGCTGAAATCCTCTCAGACAACGTAGAGTAATTGATCCCTCAATACTTTTGAGGTAATTTCACAACAGGAGACTCACACCCAGAATGTAATCCGATCGAGCTACTGAAGATGTATGAAGACCGGCGTTGTAACAGAACGGGAATACCTTGCAGAGGGCTGGGGGATTTCGGCGTACGGAGCGGGAACAGAGAAGTGAACTAATAACCGTGAGAGTTGAAAGAAAGAGAAAGAGTGGAAATAATAACTACGAAGCATGAGGAGACAGAGAGGTGCCAGGAGCTGCAACAGCTGCGGTCCTTTCGAGGGAAAAGTTAATTGAATCCGCCGCTCGCCATCTCCATGTCCGCTGGAGTCTCAAAAGCATCAGAAGCATTGAACTGGCTCTCAACAGACAACAAGAGCTGGATCCTTGGAGGAAGACGATCATACTCTGTACATCCAACGGATGCACAACAATCAACGAGTAAGCTTCCTTCCATTCGATAAATGCGTTTCTACAGACAAGGCGAATTCGTGTCAAACTGTAACTGTCGGTACTCGAGGCTCGAGTCATTACGACTCACAATCGGCTCTACATCAGCGAAGATCCTTACGATATTTAACCGATACTCCCAGCTCGGTAGAGACGAGACCTTCTACTACACAAAACAAGTAATAACCTGTGGAAAATAGAAGCAAGTGAACTCAAGAACCATGCAGGGCAAACCATTTTCACAATGCGGAGTACACAAACCATATCATTACATCAGAAAAGCACTTCAATCATATTAGGCGACTATGAATTGTAACAGAGAAACAGAACGACGGGAGACGCGAAATTGGCTGAAGCATGAGTAAGATCGCGAACGGATCTCAAAAGTCTTGATATTTCACATCTAACCACAAGGTATAGAATTCTACTTAAAAGATCTATCCCGTACTAAAGAAAACTTGAGCACTTATTCAAGCTTCTTCTGAAATTTAGTCCGAGCTGAGAATTATAACAATCTAACCAAGTCACTGCCAAAATAAGAAGTGATTTTTCCTGCCTCTTGCACAACAGCCTGACTTGAAAGCGCCTACTTGGATCTCTGTCTCATCTTTCGGCGCTTGCGTTTCAGTCTCCTCATGCGTTTTTTCTTCCACTGAAACAGAGCATCCAGCACACAAAGGGTTTTCAGAACTCTAATCCAAGGATAACTTAGTGGACATTGAGAGAATGCAATTGCCAGTAGCTGCGATGAGCATGACGATAAGCTGCAATGATGTCTTCTATTCTTTGACGCCACCGGAAAGAAGAGCATGGAATAAGAGGTGAAGAGAACTCAGAGCAAATTGGTGAGAGAAATGAGATGTGAAGTACCTTGGCCCTCATGGTTGACGAACGCGGTCGGGGATGCAGCCGCAATCAACCGAGAGAAAGAGAGCCCGTCTCGCAGTGCGAGACGGCATATGAAGGGAAAAGCTTGACCTCATAAAGTGCGAGCGCCAAACCCTAAAAGAATCCACAAACTCTGCCCGATATTTCCGACGTGGACCAACACGCTGGCCTCGACAGCCACGTAAGCAGAACTAGGGTTTCTCGAGGTCTCCTCTTCATATACCCTTCTTCTCCTTAACTCTGGTCTCTTTCACAAACTTACCTGCGGCTGCTGATCTCCGAGCGTGTTCGCGAACCATGAGGGCCAAGGTAATTCGCTACTCGCTCGTGTTCGCCTTTACCTTCCCTACTCGCTCCTTTTCTTGACCTGCATTGCGAGTGTTCGTAGACTGCGCTTCTTTTCCGCAGATTATTTTTCAAAATTAAGCAGTATCGTCATTCCTCGCTTGCGCATGCTTTTGTCTCCGAGGTTGAACCCCTGCTTCTCCTCTCTGCCGCCATAATAGCGGCAGATATCTTCTCTCTCTTTCTTTTCGTGATCCTTGTTGATAAAAGCTGGCCTTTGTTGATGATGTTTTCGTGAAACAGTGGAAGAAAAAACGTATGAGGCGTCTGAAACGTAAGCGCCGCAAGATGAGACAAAGATCGAAGTAGGCGTGACGAAGTTCGAGAGTGGCCGCGTGCGGGAGCAGTGTGGTGGTTTCTTGGCGACTCGTAGGGTTTTGAGGCTCCCAGCATCTTTTTTGTTTGTGGTAGCCGAGAAGCAGTCGTGAGTTTAGGACTTCGGTTCTTTCGAATTGCTTTGCCACCTTATGGTGAATTGTGAGTCGATTTGTGACTGTGAAATGACTACGAGGGGTGCAGTAGCCATCCCTACTTTTGCTTCTGGCTAATTTCAGTGTGCACGAACCTCTTTTCCTTGGATACGTCTGTTTCATCTCGTCCTCTCACCCTTTGCAATGTTTCTTCCGTAGTGTAAAGGAACACCACCGGTTTTGTTGTCGTATCTGCATCGGCTTTGTTTCGCACAGCTAAATTTGGTAGTGTTGGTAAATTGTGCATTAGGGTTCTATATCTGCAGCAAATGATTGAGAATATATGTGGTTGTGTTCTTATTGCTACATTATTCTACGAAATTGTGTTTATGGCATTCGGTTGAATCGTCAGTAATTCCAGTGTTCTATATCAGCTCATGGATTATGAGTGCGATTCAATGATTTATAGCGCTGTATCACTAGGACTGTTGCAACATATCTACATCACTTGGATCGAAAAACTTTGCTGCGTCATGCTATTATAGCTTGTTATGTCTTTAAACGAAAATATGCATCCATCAATCTGTGTTATGTAAAAAATTCTGCATGAGAATGACACTGACTTAACTTCAATAGATACCAACAAGGAGATCGCATGCGACCTGACCATCGTGAAATTTTGATTTGCATCGAAAATTTCAAACAGGTGGAGCACGGTATCCGGGGATACAATACAGTGTTGTTATTATTTACACATACAGTGGAGAACAGTTCGTTCTCACGACTGCTGAAGAATGTTGCATCAAATTTACAAACTACTGAACAGTGGACAGCAAAGCTCCACTCCTCACCTAAAATCTCCTCTCATAATGTCAGATTCATTTAAATTTGAGTATTTCTTTTGACTACCTTTCAAAATTCGTCTGACCAACTCAGCATCTCGTCGTGCAGACACACCAAAGCTTCCATCACCAACAAAATTGTCCTCCGCATCACTTCCAGGCACAGCATTCCATCTCTTGCTATTACTCACCTTGAAGGCCAATTTTTTAGGCCATGACAGTAGTTTCCCAGTACATGATGGTACAACATTTGCAACTCTCCCCTTTGTCCAGCTAGACCACCTCGTGGAGCCACTCGGGGATGGAGTTGTCTTCGAATCGGACTTGGAATCATCGACGACAACATTTTCTCGGTTTTTTCGCCACCGGTTCCTATAGGCTGTCATGATAGAAGGACCTTCTTCCTCATCTACTTCTACTTCCCTTGGCTTCTTGGTTTGAGGTGCTGTTGGATTTGGTTTAAAATTTGAATATGGTGGAGATGTGTAGGGAATCTCCTTCACAAGGTCCACAGCAAAGTTCACTGAACGCTTCGGAGCTTTGGCAGATTCGCCTTTTGTGATGGAAGTTTTCCCCTGCTGTAGAAACCAACTAGTCAAAATCTTGAACAATGGCAGGAAACTACTGCTTCAAAAACCACATATTCAAACTACCCATGGTGTTAGTTGTATTCATATGTGAACTCTTCCCATTCAACCAAAGGAAGCACAACTCCTATCGAAACATTCTCTCTTCATGAATGCTACAAACATACTTGCACAGTCAAGGCTCACCAAAAAAATCTTGATCAATGAGCAATTTAGGGGAAAATCTATCCTTCACATATTGAAGGATTCAGTTATTCATTTGCAGAATATGATTCCATTCCACTCTCTCTTACGGCATTGCTTTGACAATTATTACCATGCATGCATATTCACAACATGATGAGCATGTCAATATCGGAGAGGGTGAAGTGTATCATACCCCGGGTGCTGCGGAATTGATTAAAATCGGGTTCTGAGGTCGTTTTATGGGGATGCGTTGAGCTCGAGGTGAACCGTCGTCGAACAGCTTGCTGGTCACATAAGGTACCCATTTGTTATCACCTCCTATGGGTCTCCTCATACTGTCATGCTTAGTGCTGGGACCCTCATACTTTGTCTTAAGATTCTCATCTTTAGACTTGGGACTTCCATGGCACTTGGTCTTGGGACCCGCAGGCTTGACCTTGGTATGGTCATACTTGGTCTTGAGGCTCTCATCTTTGTTCTTGGGACTCTCATGCTTGGTGTTGGCTCTTTCATAGTTGGTCTTCAGCGAATCATCTTTGGACTTGAGACTCTCACAGTGAGTCCTGGGACTCCCTTGCTGGGTCTTGGAACTCTCATGGTGGGTCTTGTGACTCCCATGCTGGGTCTTGGAACTCTCACTGTGGGTCTTGGGACTCTCATGGTGAGTCTTGGGACTCCCATGCTGGGTCTTGGAACTCTCACGCTGGGTCTTGGAACTCTCACTGTGGGTCTTGGGACTCTCATGGTGAGTCTTGGGACTCCCATGCTGGGTCTTGGAACTCTCACGCTGGGTCTTGGGACTCTCATGGTGGGTCTTGGGACTCGCATGGTGGGTCTTGGGACTCGCATGGTGGGTCTTGGGACTCGCATGGTGGGCCTTGGGACTCTCCTGGTGGGTCTTGGGACTCCCATGCTGGGTCTTGGAACTCTCACTGTGGGTCTTGGGACTCTCATGGTGGGTCTTGAGACTTCCATACTTAATCCTCCCATCTGCACTCTCTGGCATCTCCTGGTTTGCAAGAGTTTGGATTGAGGAAGGCAACCCATTCCTGTAAATGCGTACATATTCCATCAGTAGTTGAAAATTCTCATTCTGGCAATGCATCGCAAACCAATTAGATTGACCTCTGCAGAAACAACCATAGAATGCAAATATGGACAAGAGAGAGGTTAATTGCCCAACAGAGAGCCAGTATACTCCACAAACAAGCAAACATGACATTGTGCAAAGTAACTACAAACGAAGGGCTTTTTCTCTTCTTCTTGTCCGAAATATCCAACACTATCATCCTTCTAGAGTAGTAAGAGCTTCAAATTCTCTCATGATGTATTCATTCAACAACCACTTGATCCTCTAGAGGTTCAAATGCAAACAAACGTACACAAGCAAGTGTAAGTGTATGGTTTGGGGCAATGGTAAGCTTGGGGTATCACTTTTTGGACACACTAATTAGGTTATTATTATTGAAAGCCTCCAAAGTTTGTCTAATTTATTCATTTTAATCAAGTAAAAAGACCCTAAAATAGAAAATAAAATATCATGCACCTCACTGAAATCAAAGTATATATGCCTATAGATTTTCTCTTAGATTTTTTATTTTTTTTGGATCCATTCATAGATGAGGGAAAAAGTGCTGAATTTGGGGATTTGCAGGCATTATAGTGCACAATGAATTATTTTTTTTATAATTAAATAAATTATTTTGTATTCTATACAAGAAGATGTATGTCATATTCAAAAATTATATTAAAATAAAAATGGTTGATATTCCATTTGCTTGGTTCTATGGATTTTAGGTTATTGGGACATGACTTACTTTTTCAACTAAAAAATCAAATAAAATTACTTCAAAATATTTTTTTTAATTTTTAATTTTTTTTCTTGATACATTATAAGTATAGACAACTAAAACCACATCTAATGAAGTCTTATTGTATTACAGTTTAAAAATGGATATGTTTGACACACCAGCATAGAGTGCAATTGTTCATGGGACAACCTTTTTGGGTACCCCAACCAGACCATCACCCTTTGTGCATTGGACTTATAAACCACCCAAGCATCAGATTGGATAAACTCGATGAAAGCTATGGGAATGATTCTTCCTACCTGAGCGGAGAAGCATGCAAGATCGTCGGAGACAGAAGAAACTCCAGATCCTCAGAGTCGTCCAACACGCCGCAGTCATTCACAAGCCACGGCTCTCGCTGATTAGCTTCCTGAAAAATGCCCAGTTCTTGTAACGATCCTGCAACGTTGATATCCTCCTCCTCCTCCTCCTCCTCATCTGAAGACTCGTCTGATGTTGTTGCGCCCATATCCATGCTCGCTTCGTATGTGAAAGCAGGAAACGGGAGCTCATACTTGAACCCCGATTGCATAGGTGAGTCCAAGTCTGAGGATTCGTCATTGTACAAGTAGTTGAACACTTGCTGTTGCTTCCGAGGATGCTTTTTTGAGGTTTCGGAGCTGTCTGATGTGCCGTGGGAGACTTCATCCGGCTCTTGTGACAGTACTGACCTCGGTGACTTTCTAGAGCCATTCCTGACAGCTCCAAACTGAGTTTGTTAGTGAGCAAGTTGATACTTCACTTGGTTCTATAAGAAAGAAATTTGAAGCTAAAGAAAAGTTCTGTAAGGATATGTATTAGACACGGAGAGCAATCTAACATGATGTTTTCTTAAAAGAACATTTAGTGAATTTCTAAGACACTTGAAGGTTTTTAAGTCTTGCTATGGAGTTTGACAGATGTGGTGATTTGGAGCTTTGTTGATGATTGAGCAATTTCAAGATCTATACTGAGTAGCTTGAAAGTAAGAAGTGTCTAGTTAAGTTGAGGCTCTTGTGTGAATCACTTGTTGGATATTGCCTAATTGAAATGAACTTTGGTGGAGGGATAGAAAGATGGATACTCACCTTTGATCTTCATGAGGCTTCACATGTTCACTGCAATATTGTTCATCGAATGTATGAAACTTGTTGATGTTGGAGACACTCAGTGAAAAAGGATCTTCATCATCTGAAAACAAAGATGTGGATGACATTCCACAAGTAAGAGAGCAAGGAGAGGGGCAATCTTGTTGTGACTCCACTACCTCTCCTACATGGACTTCTACCACCTTTGGTGTTGAAGTTTTGGTGCCTCTTCTCCTGCTAGAATGTAAATCAAATCCCTTGAGACTCAAAAGAGCATCCACATTGGTTGGTGAATATTTGCTTGTTTTCTTCATAACTCTATCACCTCTTGGAGTTGAGCTCTCACTGTTGCAATCAATCCCATTGTAAGTAATAAGCCAAAAATGAAATGGACACTGTGAAGATTCATGACCTTACGTACTCTTATACTCATATATGTTCTTCGAATATTTTGTTTTCAACCACTTGCAAATAAACAACATTAAAATGGTTCTCGAGCATCAGAACTGGAAGGAGCCTTGAATCACAAAAGAGCAAAGTGTATGAATCTACCTGAGGTCATTCGAGATGGTACACTTGCTCCAGGAGTAAGCCTCCATCTTTTCCAGTATGGGACTCGACAGCGATGGCGAAAATGCTGATGGCACCGGAATCGGTACCCCTCTCAAATCCTCCGGAGCATCGCCTTGCAGTGGTTGCTGTTGCAATGGCACCTTTGCCTTCTCGATGCTTTCCAAGTGTTGTAACAACTGTGCATACCCCTCGTCACCACTGCCAATTGGCTCAGAATCCCTTGCACTTAAAAACTCGTCCTCCGAGGAGGAAGAAGACGAAGATTCTAAGGGATGATGCTCGACTCGAATGGAAATGCCACCGTCTGCGAACACGCTTTCGAACGTCGACGTGAAAGTCTTCCTCTTCTTCTTCCCCTGCAAATCATTCTTCGGCTTGCCAATGCAGAACGACCACCACTCTTGCGCCAATTGCCCTGAGGCCAAATCTTCCTGCAACCAGTTCACTGGCGTCTCCTCAGGCTCCGAGGGCACCCACCGCTCCGTAGGAGACCGTAGAAGCACCGGCGACAGAGGCTCCATGTAAACATCAGCCGGCAAATCTTCTAGCGACACTCGCTTCTTCGCTTTCTTCACCGGCGAAGTAGCGCCATTGCTGCTTCTACTACTGCTGCTCTTGTTACTGTTAGATTTCTGTAACTGGCCAATAATATTGCTGTCCATCGCCGTGGTTGCAAACCATTTCTGCGACTGGCCTTGATTGCTCTCCATTGCTGCTGTGGTAGCAGTCACGCGACATATGCCATTGCTCTGTAGCTGTTTCCGAACCTCTGGTGGATGATACTTGTTCCCTAACGAAAACTCCACAAGCTCTAAGTTTCCTGTGGGTCGAACACCAGGATTGGCAAATCCCATAAGGTACATGACTCCTGTAAATCATTCATTCCTCGCACCCCTCCTATACATATACTCAAACGATCGGATCTGAATGTCTCGTTCCGCCACCTCTGGATCACTACTGCTCCATTCTACAAAGTAACTCATCCCTTGCCCAATTCAACACGTCCCGTCCACGATCGCAAGCTCCCCAAAAATCATCTGTACACTAACTAGTAACCCACAGATGCAAGCTCCCGCTTCTGAGACCACGAATGGCGCGTTCAATCGTTGACTGATCCAGTGTACTAAACTCTGTCTTGACTACGATTGTGAGAGCTAGCTAGTGGTGGTCAAAGAGTGAGGGCGAAAGAAAATTCAACGCCAATTCGCAACACGTCGCACCCAAAAACCATCGATTTGCTTTGCTAACCAGTTACTCATACAACCTCCGGTGCCAGGACTATCAATGTCGACACTGAAACTGAAGACTCCAGTTACAACCCCTTCAACCCAGAAACCATCTACTTGCTCGTAAGCCACGAACTGTCGAGCACTGATCCTGCAAACTGTGTGGAGATTGTTGCGAACCAAAAATGAGTGCGGACTGATAGGGCGCGTTGTTGGTGGTGAGAAGGACGCGGTGTCCAGAATTGTTGGTGTCACGAAGGAGAGAAAGCGCAAGGGAAGTGGAAAGGAAGGTAAGTTGCGTTGAATCAGTCGTCGTGCGCTGCGCTGCCATCGCCAGCGAAAAGGAGAAACCGAAACGTACGCTGTGGGACGGATGGATGATATTCCATGAATCTTGTTTCGTGTTTGTTCGGTCATTTGAGCAAGTGCATTAGGTGAGGGAATGGAGGTTCTGTGACTTCCTAGAACTCCTTTACGAGAATGAGTGATCATTTACCCCGGTAAAAGTTTGAGTTTTGACTCCAATACAAGGAAGACGAATAAATGTCTACTTTTAGGCTAGCATAAATAGAGCATCAATTTTGGGCCCAGCTTTGTGCATCATGACATGAAGTAAGGAAGAAGTGGTGAACGATGACGTAATCTCTCATTTTTATTATGAATCCTGCTATTGTTGCCTCACTAACTAGTAGAATTTGACCCCATTTGCTACATCTTTGTTTTCATAAAAGTCACGTTTGGTGAGTATTTTAAACTACGTTCTAACATATTTTTGTTCAGATGTAGCTTTTGAAACTACGTTGTAGCATAAACATGTTGAAACGTAGTTTAAGCTCCTCCCGAAACCTGGCTATTATGAAAGCAGAATTGTAGTGAATGGGGTCAAATACTAGTAGTGCCTTGTGCAGATTCTCAAAAACTAGGCACTTACAAATTACATTGTTAGTAGTGAATAATTCCTCTTGTGTAACAACTCTTCCAACCAAATTGACATGTCTTCCAATGGCAAATTCATTTTCACTATCGGTATATAAAATGAGTGCACTCAAACTTCCCTATAGTGTAATATCTGAAAATATATATATCACTATATTCATACATTTGACTTCTCTTGTTTGTAGTCTCGACATGCTCCTCACTTCATCATAAAACAAGTGTCTTGTCTTCATATGAATCATGTCAGCCGACTATACTTACTTTACACACTATGTGGCACACACAAGGTTGACATATAGTGTAGATGAAAATAGTGTGGATTTTCACACATTTATTTCATGGGTCTGATTGGTGCACATTTGCATACAGTTGTCATAAAACAGCACCCACCTTACAAATATGCTGGGAATGAATGAGATTCTTCATCATACAAATGTGTTTGTAGTCAGGGATTTTGTGGGGACTGAGGAATTTTATGCAACTTTCGGCTGTACATGTATGTACCACTTCTCCGCTTTTCTTGAATCATTTCCATTGCTCCTTGTCATAAAGGTAGAGCCCAGAATGGACGTAAATCAAAAAAATTATGAGGTTTTCATATATTCTTCTTCACACCAAATGAAGTCACATTATTAAGGGCCGGTTTACACCCTAAGGTGAAAAAGGCCACTAGTTGGTCAAGAATTTCATTTTTGTCCAATCGCATTCTAAGAGCCTCAATTTCAACTAACCATATTTGAGATTTTTCCTAAATTCCTTGACCGGTGGACTTCTCGACATTAGTGTAAACTAGTCCTAGAACCCCAATTTCAACTAACCATATTTGAGATTTTTCCTAAATTCCTTGACCGGTGGACTTCTCAACATTAGTGTACTAACCCCTCTCGGGGTGAACACTCCCAGTTCCTAGCTAGCCAATAGTGCATTAGAGATACCTGACATGGTATCCCTCCAAAGGGGTTTGAGGTACCCATACAACAAGGTTCAAGAACCCCGACCATAATTGGGTGGATTATGGTGGTGAGCACCGCGCCAACATGGGGAATAGAACCCACGTCCTCCTCATTGACAACCATGAGCCCTCACCACCAAGCCAAGGCTTTTGGTGCCTCTCGCTTCATCACATTTAATACTTTAGCAGTCGAGGAGTTTGTAGCTCTCCACCATTATGCCCATCACGAATGTTTCATTCCCCCAACATCTTAGTGAAATGAGTCATCTCAACATGATAGATATTGCACATTTTCCCACTCCAATATTACTCTTGGAAGATTACCAATCTAAATGGTAGTGCATGCACACAACTTGTATCAAATATACAAGAATTATAATTAACACTTTCAAAGGTATGGCATCTTCAATTACGTGAATCTCAAGTAGATTTATACTTGGATTTTTTCCTATAAAAAGCTAAAAGACTTCTTCTATGAAAAGATGGGATTTTCTTTTTTTTCTGAGAGAAAATCCAGTAATCATGTAGCAAAAGCGGTCATAACCGAATGAAACTTGAGGGCACGGTTACAGGCCCAGAAATTGAGGGTTACGTCATGAACTGTAGAATTGGATTCCTTCGGCGGTGGGATTCATTCAATACTGTAAATATACACTCTATTCACACCTGCCTCTAAATAGGTTGGAGTTTCTCTTTCTACCACTGCAAAGTCCTGCCTAGTGGGTGGGGCTATGTAAAATAAAATTGGAATTGTACAGTGGGGCCCTTGGAGATGCCAGGTCTGATTCTAGAGCTACTGTACTCTATGTAGGTCGGTCGGCAAGAATGATTCTCAGAGATTTTTGGTGTTTTCTTCATTGTTGGTCTATTGGGCTAAATTAGGTCAACTGATAAGCTCATTTCAGCAATTGCGGAAGATTGCTCACTTCCTCATTGGATGCTTTGCTCTGACTTCACAAAAATCTGGGGGAGTTTAGTATAAATATAACTTAAGAAAAAGTCTTTGGTTATTTCTATTTCTTTTTGGTCAAAGAGTAATTGTGTAAGGTAGAGGGCCCTATAACCGATCATTGTAAACCTAAAATTGATTTTCATTTGCCTGTAATAAGATATAGAAATTTAAGAGATGAATGTGTGCTTCAAAGTAGAAGAATAGATGGTCAACATAAATAGAGCACCAATTACATCATTACCAAGTAAATGTTAGTGGAAAGGTGGTTTTTGTAAAGGAGGCCCTCAGAGCATGCTCAGCCCCGCATTGTGGGCCGGAGAGTGGAGCCTTGTTTGGAGTGTGAGGAACCCCTGCCCTCACACTATGTGTGTAGCCCGTTCAAGAGGATTGAGGTTCCCTAAATTCTAGAACACCATAACTCTAAGTTATCCCGTGTTTTTCATTCACATTTTAGCATCTCCGTTAACTAATGGAAGAGTGCCACATGGCAAAGACCTCATCAGCAGAAAAAAATTGTATTATAACCGGCTTGTCAGGAAATGTGATTGGTGAGCGGCCTTTTCCTCTGTCCAGTCTCCTGGGCTGGGTGGCGTTGCGACGCCTAACTGACTAGCGCCTCCAAACTTTTCATGCAGCCGAGCAGTCCGGCCTGAAGCACAGGGTTGGCCATGCTCTCATTGAAGGAACTCCCAATCTAGGTGGGGCCAGACTCCACCAGAAGGCCACTTTTGACCAAAAGGTCCTTACATATACACCATAAGTATACCCATGGAAACAATCTACACTCCAAATTGAGGTGTAAAATACCACTATAGCTATACACAACTTATGGGTAATATACTTGTGGTGTATACAAAGACCACCTTTTCATAAAGAACATCTCACTACCAAACCCCTCACCGATTGCCTTTTTACAATGAAAACCCCTTCTCACAATCACCTACTCCCAAGATACTCCTTTTCATTTACAATAAAGCTCTCCATACAGATGTCCTATCTCTTATCTAAAACACAACTTTAAACCTAAAATTCCGAAAAATCACTGACAAATCCTAATATAAAGAACCAGAAGAATCCAAAGTGATAAAAAAGATTCAGACAAAGAATACACGTAAACTTCAATGAAATATCATCGAAATTAGTGATGGAATGTGGCCCCATGCCCTCAAATGTGGCCACGAAGCATAAGAAGATCCAGGCACTCATATTTATTATTTTATTTTGTTTCTAACTTTGGTTTTAAAGATTTTTGGTGCAAGTCAAATGAAATAGATATTTCTTCAATTGTTCAAGGATGGTTATTATTATTGGTTACCTTAGTAGTAGGTTTACCATGATTTTTGTTAATTTTTTGACTTGTTCAAGGTAGCTTGTTTGGATGACTTTGACCTTGAGTCATGATCTTAATATGCAAAATAAAGAAATAGAGTTTATTTATTAAACAATAGTTAAGTGATCTAATAGTTGCATGTTTTTTACATTTTTTTGTCCATTCATATTTTTCTGTATAGAAGTATAATTTTGTGTCAAATTTTGCTCATATAAAGGAAAGAATATTCTGGCTTAGCATCATGAAGCAATACCGAAAATTTACAATGGAAAGAAAAATAATAAAGAGAATCTATATTGTGGTGGCAAATTGAACTAAACGATTACAGTTAGTGTGAATCGATGACAATAAGCCCTTGAATCTCCTTGGTGTTTCTTGGGAGCTTGACCCTTAGACGCCCAAGAATCCCGAGGAGCTTTTTTCCACATGTTGTACCTAACCTTGTAGGAGGTTGCAAGCTCATCATTGATTGGTTCATTCAAAATGCCCAAGTCCAAAAGATGTTGTGATCCAATTTTGAACTACCCGTTTCAGACCCCATGGGCTTATAAGGGTTAAGACCTCAAAATTCCAATTTTTTTACCTTGATGCAATCCAAGAAGTGTAAACCAATTGTTCCACTTCCCATTTTTCTGATCTTCCAACCCTAAGATCTTATACCCAAGACTATTCTTAGTTCCTATTCCAAAATTTACCCGTTGAATCCGTACCATTTGAGAGATGATAACATCCAAAGTTTATCACCGAGGTTTTTTGGGGCAATGAAAAGATCCCTTCTGGAAGCTGCCCTTGTAAACTCAACAAATTCTACCACATACACTTTACAGTGTGAGAAGAACCTAATATAAATCTCAGACAAAAATATTACTTTCAACTCCTTCATCTAAGTTGCCCAAAATTGCAAAAAACCTATTCCAAGTTTCACGAAGAGTCAAAGAATAAACGCAAAGGCATTCACCATATTAGATATCAAGGTCCCATCTAGGGTGCAATAGAAGCATGATCACAATGACATTATTGATGGACATAAAACATCCAACCTCAGCACATGATATTTTTACTGCAATCAAAAGTGAATACGACAGAACAGTAAAAAGGAAAGTTCTCTATCGTATTGGAGTATTTTTTTTGACATGAAATGGTCAAAAACAGTGTGCCCAACCACTTGGGAGAGTTTGATCAAACTGGACTTTGGAGTTTGGACCAGACAAAAGACCAATTGTCCTCAATTTTATTTATTGGCAAATAATAAAATCATTTCTTTGCATGTCCCGAAATAGATTGAATATCCTATCAAAAGTCCTTGCATGTTGCCTCTTTCACTCATGCCACAACAAATTCCAACTTTCACATAAAAACTCATTCCACAACAAAATGTTTCTCATTCGCATAAGAATCATTTATGACCATAATTACTAATTAAAGTAGTAATACAACAACACCATAATGTCAAAAGAAATGATAACCCTCCACATCACCTAATACTTGCCAAATATGCACATAAGGTCTTAACCCCTAAATTTCCTTGTTGCAAAACGGTCTAAGTCACAAAATCTAACCTTCCTTTAGATTAAGCTCAAAAAGTCTCAGTGTAAGCATTGTTTAAAAGATTCAACCATAAAATCTCAGAGTTAACTTGACATTCTTCGCACATACCAAATTTGAACCGTTCATTCTTCCTCATTTGTGAGATTATAATGATCAAAGTTGGCTAAGTTTTTCTCCTGCAGGAACCTCCAAAACCTGCTTCAGTTTTTAAGGAAAGTTAGGGCGAAAGGAAAAGGTAAAGACTGTTGACAGACAAGTAAAATGGTACCCACGAGGAAAGCCTTACCAGGACTTTGTGTGCATACCAATTATCACCATTTCACAGTACAATTTGAAGCTTCGCCTAACTTCAACAAAATGGGACCACCTTCTGATTCATGAGTGGGACACACCCTGCAAGCAATTCATGCTTCATCATGTGGCCACAAAAAGTAAACATTCTAGATAGCCATACCCCAACTAACTATAACCATTTTTAAAAACCATCATAAGACAAGAAACAGATCTTGCCTTGCCTTGGGATGATGATGATATCACTTGAGACACGTTACTTTACAAGACCAATCCACTTGACTCATTCAAATGTAACTACCACCACAATTTGATTCCTCTACAACCACATGGCACAAATCACTTCAAAACACATGACTCGATATCATAGGGCACAACTTTTCAATCAACCATTTTCTTTCCTGAATGAAGATGAGACAACAATAGGGAATGAAGTGTTACCCGAAAACCAAAGCAATGTATTCCAGACCACAACCACTTGTTTGAATGCTGGCCACGAAGAGGATGTGTAATACACTAGATCAGAGGAATCTCTGGGTCCGAAGATTAGTATAGAAAACGTGGGACCTTGTCAGATGCACGTGCAATTATCAACAGAAGCAGGAGGCTCGAGTTTCGATGATGTGGTGGTATTCGCATTACACAGGAGCCTCCGGGTGGTCTTCTTGCAGAGGCATTCCCTTCTTTGGATCCAAATACTGCAATACTCTCTCCACACTCACGTATGCTCCCCACCAACCTAATCCCACGTATTTCATCCGCCTCCACCTGAACACACATCATATCCTCTCTCCGGTTAAAATCAATGTGCGAATATTTTTAGAACTTGATTGATTTTGAGAGTTTCAATCGTAGAATCTTGTTTGAAAATGCCCAATTAGTCTACGTACGAAACTGACTATACCGATCTTGACATATAATCAGTCGAAATTTCATTTTGTAAAAACAGCATTTCTGATTTGAGTAAAAACGGCTCTTTTCGTTTTTAGGAGTTAAAAGTGAAGAATTCAATGTAATTACTGTGCGGTGGTGGATGATGATCTTACACAGAATTGTAAGGCAGGGCCATGCAGTGAAGATGAAGATGGTCGACGCTGTTGAATGGAGGTTTGTGGAAGCCGAATCTGCATAATAAGGACAAAGTCTATAAATCTAGAAAGAATACACTGCTGAGAGGAGAAGTGTTTTCTTCCAATTGGCAACATTCTAGACTAATATGATTCGCAGTACAGCAACAAAGCGATAGAAAAGAATTATTTCACAAGGGATAAGTGTGAACCTGTAATTAGGAGCATTAGGCGCATCACGCTGCAACGTTGATCTCCCTAGCTTGAGCATATGAGAGACTGCAAATGGCAAAATCAAATCAAAGGTAAGTGAATACTGGTGCCATTGTTTAACCCCTTGTTTCTAACAAAAACTCATATCATCAAACTAGTAGAATCTTTCACTACTTGTCAACCTAATTTTATTCATTCTAATAGTTGTCATTGAGTCATGGTTAAGTAGGACAGTCATGGTGACAATCTTAGTCGTAGTGAAAAGACACCCTTTTTTATTAGTGCATGATCATATACTTGGATAATGGTGTCAACATAGACATGCATGATATGGATTGAAATTAGCATCCTTGCCTCCCACTCCTAAAACATTTGAGGATGCATGAAACTGATTCAAGTGCCAATTCAGTATTTTCCATAGAAAAGGAGTTGCATTCAGTGCTGACCTAAGGCATGATCTGCTTCCCCAGGTCGAAGATCTTTGACTGTCTTGATGTGACTACTCGGTACCACAAGGTAATGCCTGCAGGGAATTGAAATCAAACATTTCAATACAGCAACGAAATTTCTTAAAGCTGAGATTTAGATAGAATGTAGTAGCGGATTTTCACAGGATCGGATCTTACCGATGCAGTCACGCACCTATAGGCAGACGGGTTGCGATCCGCGAACACAACTATTTGCTCATCCTGCACTCATACCACAATGAGCTTTGTTCAAAATACAAATAGAGCACACTACAGAGATTAGAGATTCAACACAAGTTATTGACATGCTACTGTCCACCTCAAAACCTCAGACTTTCACCAGTTCCCATCATGTAAACTGAAGGCACAATGAGCGTCGAGAGAGAATAGACAACTGCTCGTTAAGGCGATCAGAAGTTCTATTCTGAAGAGATCTGACTTTTGAATGCTCTTACAGAAAAGTGATCCTTTCGATTGCGAGTACATTGGACCTGTTGCTTCTCGATCACTGAAGGACCAAGAGTTCGATAGATCGTGAATGCAACCAAATCATGTTCGATGAGCTCGATGAGTTTTCATACGATTAAGCTACTCCAAAGAGGCGCAAATTGGCTATGAAGCGTAAACCTTAAAACCCTACATTGCTAAATTCAACCCTAATTGAGATTGGACCGAGTTCGCAATAAACTCCGACTTGTTGTCAAAATTCAACCCTAATTGAGATTGGACCGAGTTCACAATGAAATCCGACGTGTTGTCATTCAGCTGATTTTTTTTCTGAAAATTTGAAGTGATGGAAGAAGAGTTTTAAGGAGTGAGCATGCTGTAGACCTGGAACAAGATGTTGGGAGTGCGGCCTTCGGCATTTCCAGAAGCCAGAATACAAAATGGACAGTCCTTCGTCGCCTTCCCCTCGGGCCACAACCACTTCCACACCGCCATTGCTGCAATTACTCCGGAAATTTGATCCGCTCGGTGTCGCTCAGTTGATTTGATCAAGGTCCGCCATCGCCCCAAGAAGCACGGGTTTGGAGCCCCAGATGGAGCTTTCGGAGGTGGCTCTATCACCAGGGTACAGTACCTACAACCGTTTGTCTCTTGGAAAGTGTTTTTAAGAAACTTTTCTGGGTAAGCTAGTTACTACTAGCGATTGAAAATTGGAAAACATGAGTTTTGAGGTGAGTAAGCATATGATTGTATGAACATGGTAGATTTTTACTTAAATCCTTTGGAATAGAGGCCGCGAAGAATGTTGAAAATGTTGCAATTTACTCTTCGGGACACATGCATCCATATGTACAAGTACATCTTTTCCTCCAAAGCAATTTACCTTGGTTTCATTCTAACGATATCATCCAAGTCACAATTGTCACTTCGTTTTTCATGCAAATGAGCGGCCTATAACGACAACCACAAATCGTAATACAGCATCTCAGCAAGACTCGATCTAATCAAATCATGCTGTGAGCTTGAAGATGAATTTCACTGTGCTGCGAGCTTGAGTTATGACATGTTTTCAGAATTCTAGGTTGCGTTGTATCGACATCTAGACACAAACTTGAATTCGAGTACACGGATGTCATTGATCTGAACTTGAATGATATATACAATGATAGCGGGATTGCCTCAGAAATATCATTTGCTTGAAGAAAACACCACTGCTGCTTCCAACACCGCAGCGAGAACAAGTAGTCATCACAGGAAGGAAGCGAGATGCAGGAATCAAGCCACTTGATTCGACCTAAAGGGATGAGATTAGCCTGATTTTGTACAAGGATGACGTCAAGTAGTCCAACCTCCAATTAACCACCCTACATTCGGAGGTACAAACGAGCAGGAAAGACAGAACATAAAACTTGAAGCAACATTTGTACCGCAACAATTTAGATGGAAAGAATTATCAACACAAAACTGCAGTTCGTACGATCCATACATGGATTCCTTGCATTCCCTCATTCGTAGACTGGCTTGAGCACGAGACAAACACACCTCTCACATACTCAAATTGGCTAGAATCCAGAAAAGCATGAGTACAAAAAAGAGAAAGACTACAAAGCTGTCCAGTGATAACCCTAAGAATGACCTAAAATCAAAAACCTAATCCGTCCAGAAGTGAAGGCAACTAGTAATTCATCACATGAGTTAGCAGAATCTCAACTCAATGAGCACTCTTGCAACAGATTTGATGTAACATACGTGAATTGAATGAGGAGCAAAGTGAAACAAGAAAATCGAGTCTCTGTTGTAAGGAGAAATTCCATTTCAAATGAAGCCGTGAAACCGCAATACAATGCATCGGCCCTGCTCAAACCCTAATCAATCTCAAACCCTAAGCAGTGAGAATGACCGCACCACCGGCCTCCTTGATCTTCTTCTCGGCGAGCTTGGAGAAGAACTTGGCCTTCACAACCATGGGCTGCGTCGGCAAGTCACCCTTTCCAAGAACCTTGAAGTAACCGTGCTGAGTGACGTCCAAGAGAGGAGCGCTGCTGTCTCCGTTAGCCTTCTCCTTCACGGCCTCCGGCACCAAGGACCACAGCTTGTCGATGTTGACAATAGGGCAGTGGAACTTGTTCATCGTCTTGTGGAAGTAGCGCATACCGACCTTGCCGAAGTACCCGGGATGGTACTTGTCGAACAGGATCCGGTGGTGGTGCATACCTCCGGCATTACCACGACCTCCAGGATGCTTGCGGTGCTTGCCGACACGCCCGTGCCCCGCGCTCACGTGGCCCCTTTTCTTCCTGTTCTTCTTCAGCCGGGTCGTCATGGTGCTTTCCTTTGATTTGTCTCGGAGGCTCCTCCGGGGATGCCACAGGAAAGCAGACAAAGAGAGAGAAAGTGTAGAGACTCCCTGCCTTTGTGAGCTCCAAACCCTAATACTTCGCCGGACGGCCTAGATCTGCTACTTCGTTATTAGCGTATCTGAGCCGTTCGTCGCCCTCGTCGCATATCTACGGCTACTGATAGAAGATCTAGTCGACCCCGGATGAATTTGCGCGGATGGAAGTTATATAATCATTCGTCAAGTCAATGAATAAATGAAGGGGGAAAAATAAATAAATAAGGACACCAGACCTTTGTGGGGTTGGCGTGAATAAAATGCCTGTTCGACCTACTCTTAACCCTTAAACGCCCAAGCAAGCCCGAGGGGCATGATTCCAACAAAATCTTCCCTGTAGCTCTCACTGTAATCAACTTTTCACTTATATTTTGATGTCAAACTCGTCACCGTCTTATGATGCATTCAAAAAGTGAAATTTTACAATTCAAATCACAATTTGTATGTATGATTTTATGGTTTGAAAGGATTGTGGTAGGTAGGTTGGGGTTGTACATAACCTTGTAGGAGGTTGCAAGCTCATCATTGATTGGTTCATTCATGGTGCCCAAGTTCAAAAAGTGCACTATTCATGATGCCCAAGTCCAAAAGATGCTGTGATCCAATTTTGGGCTGCCCGTTTTAGACCCAATGGGCGTTCAAGGGTTAACCCTTTCATGACCAATCAACCAAATATGGTCGCTGAAGTGTGGTTATTCCATGATTGAGTAGAATCTGTGTAGAAAGAGCAAAATGTTAGAGAACAACGTCGGAAGAGGAGTGTGTACTGGATCTACTACACAAAACAACGATGCATTTGGACTCGTACTCCGCCTGGTAGAGGTGTTTATACATGGTGATGAGTATGCGATACGGTAGCTGGTCTAGAAAGAAGTGAGAAAAATTCAGGAAATACGGCTATCGAGGACACATGACACCAATTCTAAGGGTCCCTTGGGAACATGGCGGTACTACTCAATTGGCTCCATCAACAAAAGAAGAGTTGATTTCTTTTGGCAACCCAACACCGTCTATCAAAGCGTATACGTTTGTACAACCTGAAATCCTCCCCAAAAAGAATCAACCACATGTTGTTTGCACAGTGATTCTATGTCAAGGCTCGGCGTCTGATGAATGTGACCATGTCTGATTTTTCAATCTGACCATACTTGCTACGATATCCCATGTATTTCTCATACGCTACCGTATATAAGGAACTGGGTTCTTAGTCTCTTTTCACAATTTAAGTTTCATAAATGCTCGAAATGCAACGCTCATGGTGTTGTTGGATAGATCTTCAAACTCTCTACAATATTGACCACATGTGTTTTCCCCAAATCTGGATATTCTGGTCTCTAATTCTAGTAAAAAGCTTCGAGGTCATGTATACGCTATGTACTACACTTGACTCGGAACATCATAATACTCTAGTTCATACGGTAGATCTGACCCATGTGTTGGCCACTAGCATGTATATGAAGTTCACTACACATTTATACGGTCGGATCTTAATTTTGACCCTTTAGTTGTTCGATGCATTCCAAAATACATCCAAACACCTCAAAAAAACCTCGACTTCCAAAACAGGAGTGGTCATGAAAGGGTTAATGATATGCCCTAAATGAAGGGAATTGTTATATGGGGAACTAGTAAGGTCCCCGTAGTCCCAATGGGGAAAATCTTTACACAGTACTTTCAAAAAAGTATCCCATGTTTATCATTTCTCAAACTGTATTATTATTTTTTTAAATTTTTTCCAAAAAACATAAAAGAAGGTTGGTAAGTTCGTAGGTTGGAAGGTTTGTATGTTGGTACGTTGGTACGTTGGTGAGTAGGAAGAATCGCAGTACAATATTTTATTATATATATACTAGTAAGGTCCCCATCGTCCCGATGGAGAAGCACTTTATATGGTACTTTAAAAAAGTATCTCCTATCTATCATTTCATTTTATTTTTATATATGCTTGTGTTTTTTTTATTAAAAAAATACATAATCCAAAAAATAAATAAAAGAAGGTAGGTAGATAGGTTGGTTGGTAGGTTTGTATGTTGGTAGGTTACTACGTTGGTGGGTAGGAAGGATCGCCGAACATGGATCTTATTCTTATACTAGTAAGGTCCTGGTCGTCTCGACGGGGTATATCTTTACATGATACTCTCAGAAAGTATTATGTCTATACCATTTTTCAAACCGTAGTATTATTTTTTTAATTTTTTTAACAAAATCCAACGTCCTCCCGACGCAGGAAAATCTTTATATGGTACTTTCAAAAAGGTATCCCCTGTCTACCACTTCTCAAACCGTATTATTAATTTTTTTAATTTTTAAAATTTAATTCTAAAAACATAAAAGTAGGTAGGTAGGGTGGTAAGTTCATAGGTTGGTAGGTTGGTACGTTAGTGGGTAGGAAGGATCGTCGTACAATATTTTACTCCCTCCGTCCCAGTTATATTGTCCAATAGGTTCTCTCAAATCTACATTGGAAAGTAGATCTGAGAGAACCTACTGGAAAATATAAATGGGATAAAGGGAGTATTATATATATATATAGACTAGTAAGTATGATTCCCGTCGTCCCGACGGGAAAGGTCTTTACATGGTACTTTTTAAAAAGTATCCCGTGTCTACCATTTCCTCAAACGGTTTTTTTCCTCCCATTTTCTCTCTCTTTATTCAAATTTTTTTAATACATAAAAAAAGGTAGGTAGGTTGGTAAGTTTGTAGGTTGGTAAGTTCATAGGTTGGTAGGTTGGTACATTAGTGGGTAGGAAGGATTGCCGAACAGTATTTTATGATAGAAGTAGATATATATATATATATATACATGCATGCATGGGTAAAATATTTCGAGATACGGGAACGATCACGAAATATTTTTTAAAGGGTAAGAAAAAGTGTTGCTTCAAAATAAAAAAGAAGGAGCTTTCTATTAGATCCAACTTGTTGATATGGTATATTTACCCGTAATGGCTATTTGAGGTGTTTCTATGTTGCCATTGGAACGTTAAGCTTCTACTTCCTACTTTTGAAGTGATAAAAGAATGATTTTCCTTCCCCATTTTGAAATATTTTGTGCTCGTTGTCCTGTGGAGGAATATTTTACCCAAGCGAATGAAAATTCCTCATGTATAAATTATTAAGAACACCCAATTGGAGTTAAGATGAATAAAATGTCCTTCATACCTACCTTCAAACCTCTAATGGTGTAAGGGGGGTTGGAAGCTTCCAATTTTTCCTAAAATGTGCAAGTCAATAAATGCTTTTTGAACATTTTTCATGAAATTTTGTAACCATGGGATGTTGTAGAGTACTACACTAAATTTGATAATTAGTGTTAGATACACTAATTTACATGAACATGTTATAAGTTTGTACTGTTGTTCAATAATTTTACCCACTATATTGGCCAAGATGGGGGTCCTTATATAGTATCAGAATCAATGCTCTTGGTAAAATTTTTTTAAACAAAAGTAAAAACTTATAGCATTTTCAAATCTTATAATAATCTAACACTAATTATCAAATCTAGTGTAGTATAGGTAGTCGCTAAAAAACATTTGTGTTTTTCTAGCGTACATATAGGGAGAAACATGCATTCAATGACATGTAGGCACTTCAAAAAAATCTGTTCAGTAGAATTTGAGCAAGGACAAGGACTTCATACAAAGTAAAAAGACACCTTTTTCTATGAAAGCATTGCAAAATGAAGTTACGTACCATTCTTCTATTTATCTTAGAATGGTTCAAGGTTTACAAAATTATTTGTGAGGCTTGCAATGAGCAAAAGTATATAAAATTCAATACTTTTGTAAATAATATAGAAAACCATATGATAATTTAAGCAATTTTAAAATTAAGAGTAGTTTGAAGAGAATCCTCATTCCACTCTTACTTTAACTTATAGTAAACTGAAGAGCAACCATCCATAAGTACCATCTCTATTTCAAGCTTTTTATTATGATGGATAGAACTACCTCTTTGGATGAATAATAAGAATAATTTACCAAGTGAATCACCGTTGACCTTACACCCTACTTACCCTCGTAAATTATTCTTAATGATGTGAATTGAAGTTGTTGACTCATTCTATAGCTTCATTGGCTAAAGTTAGTGCTACATAGCTGCCATTGCAAAGAATCTTCTCCTATTTGTATTAGAAGGTCTTTAGGAAAATCTTTTTGAATCCAAATGAAGTTTTGTAAATTACATACAAATTATTTGGAGAGTAAAGAGTTTAAATAATTTATTTATTTTAGTTTCTAAAACTTTGTTATTTTCAATGTGACAACTGTTTAAAATTTTGCGTCAATCACAATGGTCAACTGAACGCCTAAAGGCTAAAACATACACCAATGGTACAATATAAGCTATAGTATACTTTTTACCTAGTGTACACTTATCGATCTTGTACAATTTTTGATCATTCTACAAGCATCTTTAGAATGGGGTGGCAATATTTCTTGATGTAGTGCACAACTCTTACTATCTCCATAGGTTTCTTCTCTCATATTTCTCATTGAACTCAAATAGAGGAGTTTCTAAAGTCAAATGGATACCAACAATTTGAAAGCAACAAGGGGTTTCTATAAATTTTTGTATATACTTCTAGAAGTGATATCGACAAAGCATTGTAAGACCAACAAGACTTTAATCATACTTTCATTTACTTTTTCCTGTAAGACCAAGTAATTGTACTATACTTAACCAAAGGCACACATAATGTTTCTAGCAATCTTGCAACTTTGAGCCTTACTGTTGACCTCTCAAAGAGCATATTTGCATACTAGTAAGGCACCTGCCGTCCCGACATGTAAACGCCTCGTCTACAATACACATGTTCATGTATATATGCACCTTCTCCTTCCCATGTAATGTCACCTCTTCAATGAATTTTACTTTTTCCATATAATTTTTTATTTTGGGCAAAGGATGCCCTCGTCTCCCATCCTCGTGTCTGATCCCCCTCTCTCTATCCTAGCCCCCGTCTTCGTGTCCCGTGTCTCGTCTCTCGTCCCCTTGTTCCCTTCCCTCGTTTCACATCCTCTGTTTTGCGCTTCTTGTTCTTTATTCCGTCGTTTCCAATTTCTCCATTCTCCATTCTCTCAACCCCCATGTCTCGTTCTTCCATTCTTGAACAAGGGTATATTGTTCCTTGTCCCCTCTTTTTTGTTCTTCATTTGGGCATTCTTTCTTTCCTTCATTTCTTTGTTTACTTATTTCCTTGTCCCCTCGTTGCCTTGTCATGTTAATTAATCTAATCAACTCTTAGTAACAATAAAATATCACTCAATACTCTTTAAACTCTTTAGAACTCTTTATGTTGGTTATGCATTATTGTGAGAACTATAAAAGATATCCATTATGTCATGTTTACCATCATGGTGGATCGCCACAAACAAACATATAGACACGTTTCATTGTATTTATATAGATTTATGAAGAAATTAGTGTGAAGAATTGACTCATGTTTACAACCAAGGAAAACATTGCTACTAGTTAAATTGGTATCATTCTCAAACATGCCTTAGTGAAAGTAATAATTTGTTGAATTGCAAGTAAGGCTTTATTGAACACTAAATAACTTCATTGGATTTAAATATTGTCACCTTTAAGTTCTCTATAGTGACAAATTGATCTAATACACCATTAGCAATACAATAAAGGTTGTAAATACATTTGATTTCTATTTTGGTTTTCAAATTTAATAACATAGTATAGGATACTATTGTAGCTCCTTCTAAGTACAAGCCTATTTCAAGGAATTATTTGAATATCTCTTTTTAGTGTAAAAAGTCTTGTGGATTCTCACTCTTGAAATGTCATTTTATCAAAAAGCTTCAAATTCTAAAACAAATTGTTTCTTGACAAAATATAATTTCTTTGTAATGCTTAGTAGTAGCACCCACCAAATCAAACAATCATGAACATGTACCCATGAATTACTCTTACTATTAAATTTCCTCATTCTTCAACATTCAGTAATCTAGTCCTATATATACACGTGATAGAAACCTTCTATATATTGTTTCAATCAATGAGTATGACCACATCCATCTTGTTTAAAAAGCTCAAATTTCAATTTTGATGAATAAAAGGTTCCAAATGTCATATATAGTCTCTAAAGAATATTTTTTAACCCGTTAATTTTTGCATAAATTGCAACCTTATTATAAGCATCACTATGAAGAGCAAAATATTGATGTGGACCATAGGTGACTTGTCTAGGAGGACAAATTGTCACTTTAGCCACATCTTTAACAAAAGAGTTTTGAAGCGCAAGGGTTTGGTCCCAAGAACACTATTATACATGAATATGAGGCCCTTTGGTGAGCATGCACTGAAATCTTATTACAGATAGGCTCAATTTCCTGGGTTGCATGGAATGGATCGTCTACTTCTATTCAAAACACTTCTTCTTGAACCTCTAAATCAATATCATTGCTTCTTCTAAGTAAATTTGTAAACAAGCTATCCATAAACTCATCCCAAAGTTAGGGATGCTTTACATGGGGGAGTCAAGCTGTACTTGGGGCTATGGAGAGCAAAAATCCTCTCAACTTGATTGGACTTGCACTCGCCTCTGCACATATGCCACTATAGCACGCCTCATCTCACATGGAAGTTTGAGAGTATTGGGGCGTTTGAAGTGGCACTTGTAGCACATCAAGTTCGTTCAAAGCGGAACACTTGCTTACCATACACTTGGGATTCGGTTGCTTCCCTTACAATTCCCTCTAAATGTGCCTACGGAATTTCTATATATTGAATTTCAGAGTAACTATGGTTTCAAAAAAAACTGGAAATTATGAAAAACAACCCGATTTTAGAGAGCAACCCAAACACACATAGAATCACATCATTTGGAGCCCTAGAAGACTTAACAAAAATAGAAACATGGGCCTACAAGTGTAGAATCACAATTTTGTTTTTTTTTTTTTTTTTGGGAGGGGTATGGTCAAAGTATTCATGGTTCAAACAATTAGCTTGAACTCTTTATGAAAAAACCTGTCAGTAGTTTTTGAGTAGAATTGGGATCTGAGCATTGGAGTTATGGGGATGGGCCGTATCCATCTTTGCTTGCTGGTACTTGTTTCTCAACCAAATTTGACTCACGATTGGGCTATGGCTCAATATTCTGCTCAAAAACATAAGCACACTTACAGGTGAGATTGTTACTTGATCAATAGAACTGGAACCATATGCTAAGATTGCCCAAAATATGACTACAATTTGTTGTAGGACCTTTGGATCGGTTGAGCTTGTTTTGAGAAGCAAAAAGGAGGAGGAATTTCTAAAGAATGTATCTTATGGCAAATTATATCAAATGCAAATGATGCAATATCATTTGGAATATGTGTGCCTTTAAGACCTTGGTAAGCCAAAAGCAAAAGTAAAGAAGGGGAGTGAAGTAGAGGGGTATTAAGGTACACACGGGAAGAGAAACTCCAACCTATTAGAGGCCGGCGTGAATAGAGTGTTTGTTCGACCTATCCTTGAATGTATGCCCGGAGGTCATGACACCAATGGCGTGACTACTAACCCCTCTGGCACACATGGGTAACTTTGTGATCGTGGGTTTGGGATGAATACTTTAAGATACAATACAACGGTACTCGATGCCGTGTAAATTCTTGAAAACCGGTTGTGGTAAAGTACAACAAAGCAGAAAAATTAAGGGTATGTGACAATTTGCCTCTGTTTAATGGCCTTGCAATCTGAAACAAACGGTATTGGTCCAAAACAACTCAAAATAGTAGAGTATAGGAAGGTGTTCTTTAAGAATCCTAGGAGCTAACCTTACAAACGTACGCTTGGATTAAAAAATTGATGTTATAAAGATCAATTACCTTTAAAAAACCATTTTAGGGCAAAGTACATGAAAAGTGAGCAAAGTGACGTAATTAGTGCCAGGGTTTGCCTCCCTTTGGGCCCTTGCAATCTAGAAGTAACTTGTTTGATCTAAAACAAACCTCAAAAATTGATCCTAAACATGATATGTTAAGGCACCATAGGATTAAGGGATGTAGGTATGTTTAGCTACTTCATGCTAGACTACCTCAATACTTGGTGCAAATTGTGTTGTAAGTTTTATAAAATAATGGAACAACAATACATTTTTTTAGCGGTCCATGAGAAAGCACAAAAATAAATAGCTATGCTTACTTCAAGCTCTTGATGTTTATGATTGTTCCTAAAGTGCCATAAACAGGAGTAGAAAACTATATTTAAATGCAATACACATGGGCCTTGGGATTATCACTCAAGGCCTAGGTAGAAAGACTTAATGATAAGGTATCGATAGGATCATTAAAATTACCACCATTTGAATACAAGGGGTAGTTGGAGTATCTCTATAGATAAAAGAACACGATTTGGAATTTGCCTGTATGTTTGTCCTTGGCGATGCATGGTCATGGTCATCATCATTTGGTCATGTATAGATAAAAAAAAAAAAAAAATGGAGAATGGGGAACCATAATAGAAGAGGGGGAGCTAGGAACAATGGAACGAGGGAACGGGGGACATGCTACAAATCTCTCTTACAATACAGGAGGCTTTGTCTCACACGACGGTTCCACGCTGGAATTCGTCGTGGAGACTTGCCTCCTGTATCCACACTTCCCGCTCAACCGCTCAACCAACCGCTCATGCAAGCACCGTCAAGGCTTATTTTTATAGCTTTAGGCAATCCAAGTTGAACGTGCTCAACGGCACGGGTCCCACTAGTCTTAACAACATGGAAAACTGAAAAGCTGGGAGCTTGCATATTGATTGCATATTTCATAATTTCAACATCACCAAAAACCTCCAACTTTGTATTTTTTTTTATACCTGAGTTTCGATTTTTTACACATTTTTATAAACTTCAATTTGACCTTTTTGATGTCTGTGTCCAGAGGACACGGGTAGGGACTTCTCTTAATATTTACGGTACAAAGAAGGTGGGCAACCAACATATTGGTGGAACAAAACAAGGAACGCTCTACTTGGTCGCTCTTCAAAACATGAACACACCTTAGATTAAAATTTACATGCAAGGATTCTCAAGCCGGTCAGAGCTTGCAAACAAACCAAGAGTTTTCTACAAAGCTCTATTTCAATTTCCTCAACATGTTTATTCCTTTTACACAAAAAAGTAACACGCAAAGACAAGCTTTTAATAAGTTAACTAGGTCAAATTACCAATGGCTAAATAGCTAATATACATCATATTCTCAAGCACGCATGCCCTTTGAGCATGCATTATTTTTTTAAGGTTAACCCTTCAACACCCAAATGACAATTTTAGATCACTTTAAATTAAGATCAATATTGTGTACCTAAATTTAGCATATTTTAATATTTTAATCCTTATTTTGAAATTCTTTGAGACAAGGTTATATGCAATTCATATAACTCCATATGCATCCATATTTTATTTTTTTATACGGCTTATAACACAATTAGAACAAGATTTTGTGTAAGGTAATTTCTTGGTAAGGAATGTTGACCAATTATACTTGTGTTGTGTATTGCGATGAAATTAGGGATTGCCGTAAAATTCCTACATTCTAAAAATGTAGATAAGGGTAAAATGCATTTGACGGTCACTCATGATTTGTTCATTCACTTTTTAATATTCTCTTCTTTATAAAGGCAACAACTACTATAGTCCTTCAAATGTTCCAAAAGAAGTAAGAAAATAACCATTTTATTCCCCCTTATTATAAGATGCCTAATACTTGGTTTTCAATTCCAAAGTTATAAGGAAGTTGTAACTTAATGAGTTCCTTTGCCTTTTGCAAGATTCATCAATGATTTTATAAACCTTCAATGATTGCTAGGGAAGGTTTAGCAACCACCCAAGTATTATAATATTTCACCCAAAATCAAGATATTAGCAATATTTGTGCGTGACCATATCATAACAAAGAAAATTGAAGTTCAATTAGTGAATAGCAACTTAAAATTTTGTTTTTCCAAGGAATAATTGAGAAAAAGTTTGCTTGTACTAAAAAACACTTGAGGGTGCCCCTCAAAAATCACTAGTAGTCGCACGGCTATGGTGGGCCGCCATATACGACGAGTCTCGAGCGTTACTCTCACAGGCGACCAAAGTTAGCACGTCCTTTAGCTAGTCCGTTGGAAAAGGAAAATGATGTTTGTACGACTAAATATAGCCAGTTTTGTCCCTTTAGGGTGTCCGTCGGAAATACTCTAACATGCCACTTGTAAATGACTTTGTCAAAATTAGTTTTATTTAGTGGTAGATTATATATATATATATATATATATATAAGTTTTTATCTCTATTATGTTGCGTACCTTTTAGTTACTTTTCGGTTTACCATATATTAAAATGGAGAGTTAATTAACCCCTAAGAGCCCAATCAACCATTTTATGGTCAACCATGAATTTTGACGAGCTGTACCTGAATTATTTTTATTTATTTTTATTTTTATTTTGAAAGTGGATTTTTTTTCACATCAAAGAAGCTTGGTGAGTTGGGAACCACATCCACCTTACAAAATCTCGTTTGGATTCTTAAATTATTCACAGTAAGCCTTAAAAACACAAACAGGGCAAGGTTTCCTTAGTGTGAGAAAACTTACTATTTTTGGAAACTAATATGGTTCCTCATAGTTTATTTTTAGCCTCTCTACATTTTATCAATTTGTTCTGTTTTTAGCCGTTCACATCAATTTCCAGTTACTAATAATGAAACTTATATTTTATGTTGCTTTTAAAAGCTTTTGATTGATTCTAAAAATAATATCACCTATTTTAGGAAATCTAATTTCGGATTTAAACTCTTTGTACTATATTTGGAGCGTTACATTATAAGGGTTACAAAATCCATGTTTAATAACACATGTAAGTTTTTCTTTAAACCCCTCGGGCTTATAGGGGTTAAAGGAACCCTCTAGACTATTGCTTATTTAAACCTTATTTTAAATCAGTATATTATTTTTCATTATTATTATGAAGTATTGAGATTTTGTCTACCTTCACTTGTTGCAAGCTTCCCCGATGATTTTATAACCCTTGAATGTGTGTAAGATGAATAAATGAATATGCATAACTCTATTTTTATGACTCCATTCTAGAAGAGCTTTGTTTACATCCTGCTATGAAGTTGTAATGCTTGGTAAGTTTTAGGGTTTAGGGTTTAAGGTGATCAAAGCTAGACACAATATCATCTTTAGTTTCACAAGGCTACCTTTGGCCATCACTAAAGAATACTCGATGGGAAGGAATGAGAGCCTGAGGGGGAGCGTCACCAGAGTGTCGTCAGCAGTGACATCACAAGTATGAGGTCAAGCATGACGTCATGGTGAGGTGGGTATGAGATAATTTGGGTGGTTGGGGCAGTGCGCATGATCGGGTAGCCCCTTCCAATTGTCCTCCTGGTAAAGTAGTCGATGAACTTCGGAGAAGGCACATTTTTAAAATTCTTGAACCTATTTGACTGCCCGACGGGCAGTTCAAACAATTTCTTAGAATTTATTTGCCCCATTGTTTGGGGACCCCGGGTTCCTAAGGAACTTTAGGATTTGGTAAATGCCATCCCTACATCAATATTTGAAGGTTTTAGAAATAATAATAAAAAATATAATCTTGAGATTCTCCTCATTGAGATGCATTTAAAAACAGTGTTTATGCCAGTTCTCATTGAGTCCAAGCTTGGCTTCAATGTAAATGCCATCCTTTCATCATTTTATTATTTTATTATTATTATTTATTTATTTTTCCTCCATCAAGTTTATGAATAGGTGCAATAAAATTTTGAAGTTGATGTTGGGATTTTTGGGGAACTCGGGGTCCCCCAACAAGTTTAGTTGAGCTATGAAGAAGAAGAAGAAGAAGAAGAAGAAGAAGAAGAAGAAGAAGAAGAAGAAGAAGAACACCAGACCCCTATGGGTTGGTGTGAATATAGTGTCCGTTCGACCTACCCTTGATGATATGCCTATCAGACATAACAAGCTAAGCTATGCTTATATTTGCTACCGGTTACGAGTCAATTTTCACCTCAGGGGTGCTTGGGCGATGCCATGAGTACTTTTTAAATGTTTCTCTCGAAAATTTCAATTTTTGCAAGGATGGGATTTAGTCCAAGCTCAATAAATGCACATTAAGGATATGAAGTAATTGGTAATTCAAATATTTGTACCAATTTGAATGAGTTTTTGTCAATATTTTTTCATAAGCTAAGGCCCTCGGGCTTAGACTCAAGTTAGAAGATATAAATTTGTAAGGATAAAACCTTGTGTTTATGGAACTTTATCAATGCTAAAGGAAATGAATAATTGATAGCAAAGTTTTTTTATTTAACTTTCTCAATACTTGATTTAAATATCATATAGTTTCCTTGACCCTCAAGTTGTGAAGAAAAGTGTTGAACTAATATGGATATTCGGATGAGAGAAATAGAAGTAAAAAAATGTCAAACATTTTTGTATGCTTTCTTTGTCCCAAAATAGATGTCTAGCTTCAATATTGTGGAAATTTTTGTGAAGTTTTATTAACAAGTATTAAAAACGATTGATCAATACTCAATCCTAACTTTGATATTCACTGAAATATCTAAAGTAGAATTTGATAGGGTTTCAAATAAATCATAATAATGATAATAAATCATAAGTAACCATTGAACCTACTCCAATCCTAACTTGTTGAAATTGTCACCTAAAGCTCAAGATGTTATTATCTTATATTATAGGAGTCCCCAAATTTCATTAGAAACTTCAATTTGGTTGACAATTCAATCAAATGCAAGGCACTCATGGCTAGATTGTAACTTCTCCAATGTTTCAAGAAAGAGGAATTAGTAATCTCACTATAAGTGTAATAACATTTAGAGATAAACATCCAAGAATAGGGCAACAAAACACCTTTGAAACATATGCAATGTTTCCTTACACTTCTCCTCATATTATAGAGTAATCTACCACTATACCACTACAACTTAACTAATCTTATTTTACAATGAGATTGCCTCATAATAATTTGATCAAAGGCATGGTATTATACAAGGGTGATATTGTAGAGTGGTGATAATCTGGTAGAAATCAAATGTGGTATAATAAAAATCAAAGAGGTAACATTATACAGGTTGATGGATAAAAATATACACATCAAACCAATAAGATTTTAGATTAAATATGTCCAAAGAACATAGGTACATTCTAACAATTAAATTTTATGTACAATTAATCCAAAATGATCTTAAATGGTATGGTACTTATAATGCTTTCATTACCTCAACATTGTGGTTTTGAATTATAAAAACTTCCACGACTAGATGCAAACCCAAGTTGTGAACTCTTTCACCCAAGTGCAAAAAGAAACAAAAAAAATTTGTTTACATGAGGTGAAATAGAGGCGGGTATAGGGGCCTCATCTTTTTACAAACATCAAGGGGCCAAACAAGAGGGCAATGGTTCGTAGCAGCTACCAAGGAGGCACCCTAGAATCCGTGGGGACCTCCCAAGACCGTTTTTGATAATTTAGAATTCAAATTTGAGGTCTGCGACCCCAAGTTACCCTTAGAAGCCTATTCCTTGGCATTTAATGTCTATACATTAAAAAATTAGGGGGCTCATTACCCCTCCTCCATCCTCCTTGGTAGCTGCTATGAACGCTTACCCCAAACAAGAAAGGTATATTCAAAAGTGACCAAATCCCAAGGTCAAAGCAAAGAGTGCCAACGTGGCACAAGAACAAGGGTCCCGTCCACTCCCATCGTGCCACATAGGCAAAGACAATGGTTCGCCTCTTGTAGCTCCGGACGAGGGGCCAGCCAATAGAAAAGGAACAAAAAAAGGAAGCCCGGAAAGCCTGAAGGATGTTTCATGCACTGGCCCTCGCAGCTGCTTCCAGTCCTCCCGTCCTCGGGAAGGAACAAAAGCAGCGTTTGGGTGAGAATTCCTGTGCCTGGTTCGATCGATCCATTGCAAGAGGTGCTTTCCATGTGCAGTGCACCCCGCCCCGCCCGCCCTCTGGTTTGCCTGGTTTACGTGATCGCCATCAGACTGTGTCACCAATTCCCCACTCGCATCGGAAGTCTGAGCGATTTGGGGCGATTCGTAGGACACGAGCGACTGCAGCTGTCGTCAGGCTCACGAGAAAGGTCCTTTCTGGTGCCGGGAAATTTGACTCTGCGCGTTAGACTCCTGTGCAGGTTTGATCTTCTCTCTCGTTTTCCCTCCTGAGAGGCGAGGTAGGGTTTTGTGAAACTGGGTGCGGTTGCGAGCGGGTTAGGTGAATGTGGGAGAGCTTTCATGCTGTAAGGGTGTGTTTCTGGACACAATCGAGGTTTGTAGGATAATTTTTCTGATGCTTTTTGGACACAGCCACGCCTTGTAGGATAGTTCAGTTTTGAGCAGGATGTATGATTGTGCGACAATGGCTGAGGCTGCGATGTAGAGTATAAGGTATGTGTGTAGCTGTGTTTATGGAGATGGCTGACCTTGAGTTAGCTTGTTTGTTCAGGTCGATCTCCTTTTGAACAAGATGGTTGCAACCATTCTGAAGGTAAACAACAGTCACTTACGTCATTTTCAGTAGATTTGGGTTCAGATTTTGCACAAGGCTTTCTAGAGTAGTGTGGTTCTCGTGCTTACCTTTCCATGTTGTCGATGTGCAGGCCTTCCCAGACTGAATAGTCTTCACGAATAGGAGGATGAGTCTTGAATAGGTTTAAGATTTAGTTGTCCTCTTTAGTAGCCCACTTATCTCAAGGTATTCAAGTATCCTACTCGCTTGTTTTTTAGACATGTTGCTATCAAGTTTTTGCATATGCCAAAGTCAGATTACAAACTGTGTATTTGCTGTTCAACTAAGATGTAAGAGTTCTTGGGTGCAAGTTTCATAGCGTTTCTGCAGGATGCAATTTTTTCGTGAAGCACTTACCGGTGCGAGTGTTTTGTGCAGGGAAGTATAGATTGTGTAAGGAGCGTGTGACGAGCACCGAGCACGATCGTGTAAGGAGTGGGATGCTGGTGCGGGTCCTGGCCCACCCGCTATTTCCATGCAGTCGAACAGTGGCGAGCATTTGGCTCTCTTTTCACCCGGAGTGCTCGACAGCAGCGGCTATGGCGCGTGGGGGAGTGGGAACTTCAGTGGCGGGACAGCGATGCCCCTAGGCAGCAACTTCCCTGATCATGTAGAAATAAAACGAGGGCCACCAAAGAGGAAAGAACATGGAGTTGCAGTCGGTTTCGACGAGAATGGCGATATGGATTTCTCACTAGACGCAGGAGGACCACTCAACTGGGCAGCAGCAGTAGACCAAGCCACCGAACTCTGGAAAGATCACCACCACCATCCGAGCATGATCGATCACGGCAAGGGCAAGCATCATGCGCACAGGGACAAGTCCTCAAAACCTGAACGCGCCAAACAACAACACCACGACGACGACAGTTCCGACGGGGACAGGAAAAGCGGCCGCAAGCGCAAACGGAAAGAGATCGAAACTGCAGTCCCATGGACCGAGGAGATGGTCAAGTATCTCTTCGAGACCTACGACGACGTGCACCGACGCCTCTATATCGAGAGCCGCGGCAAGGTGAAGAACCAGAAAAAATGGGACCCCATCATCAAGACCATGCAGGAGAAGTTCGGGCGGGAGTTTACCAAAAACCAGTGCGAGAGCAAGTACTGGAAAGTGCGGCGCGAGTGCACAAAATACAAACTCCGGCTAGAAAAACGAGCCCAGCACGAGAGCAGCGCGGACGCATTCTCAGGCAAAGCAGTCCGGGAGCTTCTGAAACCGAAATTCTACGACGTGTGGCTGGAAGTGGCTAGCGACAAGTCGAACCGCATGCCAGACGTCGAGCTCGCAGACTCAGGCTCCGAGGACGAAGCTGGGGACCTTCCTGCAGGAACCAAGACCCACGACGAGGAGGTGAAAGACGGCGAGGGCTCCAACCAGCAGCACCGCCACTCGTCAACCTGCGCGATCGTCCGAGAGATGCAGCAGCTGATCACGATGCGACTAGAGGCGTCGGAGAAGCGTGAGGAAGCGCTCAACATCCGTGCCGAGCTGACCATGGAGCTTCTCCGCCAGCACATGGAGCGCATGGAGCGCACGGGCTCCATGGGTGATGACGCGCGCCAGCGACAGCTCCAGATGATCGAGGGCGTGGACAACAAGCTGGACCGGCTCGTCACGGGACTCAGCACGCTCAGTAAGAACATCGGCGCCATCATCACCAGAGTGACCACGCAGCAGCAGCAACGACCCTCGCAATTATCTTGCTCTCAATAAATTGGTTGACTGTAGATACTGCGGATGGGGATTAACCCTAGAACGTCGGAGCCCATAACCGTGGCCTGAACTTTGATATGCCTTACTCTGAATCCTCCATTTCGCCACTTTACCTGAAAGTAAAATATTTTATTTTATTTTTCGTAGATGTGATCACATGCTTTTCATATGCTGTAAAAATTTCAGATTTTTTTGGGAAGATTTGAAATTCAAGTGAATTTTCAAAGAAAAACCAAAAATAATTCATATCAAATACAAATCACTTTCAAAAAATCTGAAATTTTTAGAATAAGGGGACATTGTAGTGAAGAATAGCATGGTGTAATCCTTGGTTTCGTGTCATGCTATATTTGAAAATTGAGAAAGAGACCCTATAGGCATGTAAACTTAAGGTGTCAGTAAATCACTAGATATTAGGAATTTCTTGAAATTCTAACTTGGAGTAGAAACAAGACTTGGTAAGATTCATTTTATGAATTGAGCTTGAACTCAAAAGAGATCATTTAGTTGCCTAAATTTGAGACTTAATAAAAGTAGGAAAAAGTTGCAGAAATGCACTGTGTGGTGATTTGTTTTTAACCATTCTTTCAACTTTCATACCACATGTGATCTTAGGAAATACCTTAAATGACCTCAAATTAATTCCATGATATGCTATTATCATTCATAAATCCAATTACAAAAATCATGAATGAAATTCATCCCGCAATAATAGGTTACAGTGAGAAATGTTCTGTTCATCGGACATAAAATGGCCGCTTCGACGTTCCAGGGTTAAGTTGGAAACGGAGAGAGTGAAGATCAATGGCGGTCCCTGTAAAATTATACTGATGGGATATATACGGGGGGCGGGGGGGGGGGGGGTTCAGTTTTATATCTGGCATGTATGGAGAGAAAGGACTTGATCATGTCCTTCGATGACAATGTACTTGCTGAGATTCTTCGAATGTCTATTCATTTTGAGTTCTGCATTGTGAAGAGTCTTTGAATTTCGGATTCTGCTATGCCCCGAGGTTTCTGCTTGAACGTAACTTGCTCAATAATTGTGCAAATTTCAATAGATTTGTATCCATGGACAAAGTAAGTTGAACACGGGCCTACTGGAATCATCATTTTTGAACCCTTTTGGAACTTGTGATGAGTTTTTGGAGTTAAACTAATAAGGTTCCTGAAATGGTGCAGTCTAAAATGTTTATTTTAATTACATCAACAAGAAGCAATTTAGTGGGCAATTTCTGATACTCCACTAGGCTCCCGTAGTAGCAACATAGCGCCGAATTATGGAACACTTGCTGGATGGAAGAGGGGTCGTGTGCAGAAAGGTTGAAGAATATGCTATTTGTTACTTTTTTTTGGTCAAAAGTTTGTAGTGATGTTTTGGAATGTAGCAATCTGGAGCCTCTCTTTTCACTTTCTTGCATGACGTAGAAGTGTTTGGGTTCTGAAATGAACACCTGTGGAAGTTTGATTGTTAGGAAGTTGGTTTTTTTTCATGGTAGGAGTACCGCCACTTAAATGGATTTCAACACATTTCAATACTTACTTCTAAGTGCCTATACTTTGCTTTTCTGCAAATTTGTTGCTTTGGTTGACTGTTCTGATCCTCCAATAGTGGTCGCATGTTTCAGTTTTGTCACTTGAGAGTCGTGAGCATCTATTGATAATATAATTTTTGGATATTCTTAGAGCACTTTCACTTTGTTGGGTCTAAGAGCTCTGTAGAGGGAGGGTCACAAGTCACTTATGCACTGTGATAGTTCTTTTTCACCAACAATCCTGTAACGAACATTCCCTCTTTTCATTGATTATAGATTTTTTAGGTTTCTGTGAGCAGGAGGTTTGGAGATGGTCATGTCTTGTTGTTTTTGGATGGTTTGAGATGATTATCTCTTGAGGTATTGCTGGGCGGTAGGAGCCGTGATGACGTAATAAGACTAGTGCCAAATTCTATTTTCTCATGTGCAATTATGATTTTAACCCCTAAAGCCCCCAAAACTGAAAGAACTCAAAACCACCCTCTTTCAATGCAAGATGAAAATTTTCAACTTTGACGTAATATCAAGTATATAACCGTAAGATCTGATACCTAACTTGCTCATAAATGTGTGTACCAAAACATAGTTCCAAATTCCTTACCAATTGTGAGATCGCAAAATCCAAAGTTGATAAATAAATTTTTTTTGCTTGTTGCAGAATGTGGTGCGAGGACTGTCGGTGTTGGGGACCGCAATCCTGGCTGTGAGTGTGCCTGGGTTCGGGATCTTCATCTCCCTGGTGGTAAGCCGAACGCAGCGAACACCACACCACAAAGTACAAGCACAACGTCGACGACGAGCGAGAATCTGGAGGCAGTGGCGCCACAGAGCTGCATGTGAAACTCATCGCCGGAAGCACAAAAGCCATCAAGAATTATAGTAGTAGGTCATATTCAAAAATTATATTAAAATAAAAATGGTTGATATTCCATTTGCTTGATTCAATGGATTTTAGATTATTGGGACATGACTTACTTTTTCAACTAAAAAATCAAATAAAATTACTTCAAAATATTTTTTTTAATTCTTAATTTTTTTCTTGATACATTATAAGTATAGACAACTAAAACCACATCTAATGAAGTCTTATTGTATTACAGTTTAAAAATAGATATATTTGACACACCAGCATAGAGCGCAATTGTTCATGGGACAACCTTTTTGGGTACCCCAACCAGACTATCACCCAAGGATAGATTCCGATTATGCCGATTTTCATTCTAATGGAGCTCATCATGATTTGCAGTATTAGTTCTAGTATTCTTCTTCAATCTTAGCCTGAAGAAACAAACAGGATGTGTGATATTATAGATCAATATTTTGTACATAGAATTGAAGCTTCACAAGAGAAGCTTCTGTTTTGTATTACGACAATTTTGTATTTTCTATTTTATATGAAGGATCCTCTCTAAAGTGGGCCAACAGAAAGTGCTGCTTTTTTATATTAAAAATGAAGTTTTACGACATGGATAAGCCATTTGTAATGATGAAGATCCTTCACTTTAAAGTGGGGGTACGCAGCTGACAGGAGAAGTGCTGTTTTTTCTTGTTTTTAATTCTGTCATCAATTCCTGTTAATTGGTAATTCAAAAGCAGATGCTGCTAACTTAGTGATAAGATGAGGCTTTAGCTAAGGTAGGATGACCTTAAACCGCGCAAATAAGAGATTCAGCATGGTTGTGAACCTTGTGTGCATTGTTTGTAATTTTTCTTGGATGGGAAAACATGAGGGAGAGTGAATGCAAAAATTTCAAAAATAAAATAGCAAAAATTGAATTTACTACAAATTTTTGAAGTCAAAAGTGTATATGACCTTAAAATGATCAGTATCCTCTCCTTTTTATCCGGCAGACCAGTACTTTGTGGCGCTCACGCATGTAGCTAAAACCGTGCAAAAAGGTCCACGCCATGGGCGGCTATGTACCCTCAGATTTCACAACTGCTGTGCGTGCAATAAGGTCCATGCCATGGGCGGCTACAGGGGCGGTCTGCCCTGCACTTCTGGGGGCCGCACGATTTAAGGTCATTCTACCTTAGTCGTGTATTCATTTTTCAATGGTAAACCTACTATTGTCCTTTCTTTAAAAACTGAGTTCCATTCTTATGAGCACTCGTAATTGTAACTAAGCTGATCCGCCTTGGCTGAGAATGATTGCTGGCCCGAAGAAACTGAAAGTGTCATATCCCAGATTTGTACATGAAATTGACGCAAATGGTGAGCTTAAAAGCAGATAATCTGTCATTGTTAATTCAAGAGAGATGATGCTAGGGTTCTGTGAATTTATTTGAAGTAATCGATTCTGGATCTCTTTTAAATGTCGATTGACGTTGAGTTGTCCTTTAAAGATGAGATTGTTATGTTTGATAAAAATGTGAAATTCATTTTGAACCACTCTATTGCATTCATGTTGGGGATTCAACCCCGGAATGCTTAAACACTTTGGTTTACTTATAAAAAGATATTAACAAACCTACTTTCACAAAGTTAACTAGATTGATAAATGTATTAAATATTTTTTGTCATTTAATTAAATACATATTATCAATATTTAATTCTTTGATATATATGTTTGATTTCATAATATTGATTTCTCTTTTAGAAAAAAAATGATACAATTCTCACTATTGATTATTAACTAGAGCTCTACATAATAGACATCTCATTGTTTTGTACATCCATTTTTGCATGCATCTAGGATGGAATTCATGTTTACATTCTAACATCAACACGCTACCTCTTATTTCAAAATCACATAGACATATGGAACATGTTTCAATTTTGAAATCAACCCTTCTCCGTATGTATATTGTTGGAATCTCTCGATAGAACGATGTAATAGAGATCTTTTAGACGTTCTCATATTTCTTCTTGGAAGTGATTCTTGCTCAAATAGGATTGCGCAAAGGGTGTCGACGCCTCAAATTGTTGCTTTAATTGTTGATCAACTAACGCCAAAGCATCCGTAAAATTCTCTTTGTTAAAAAAACATGGTTGGCATTTTCATCACTATATGTGAGTAGAGGATCGATTAAAAATTTCCCCCACGGTCTCATCGTTTCCTTCAGCAAAATCACAAGCTAAATTTTCAGTGTCAATGTTAAATTGGTTGGTGTTACAAGTATCTTCGGTTCCGCTACCAGTGGATTATAGAAAACACCCACTCTAATTTTCTCAGGATGCTTTCCGAACATAGTTGGATCCATTTTGCCAAATGGATTATGCCACAATGTTCAAAAATCTTTATGTTTAAAAAAGTTCCTACTTAGAAAAAGATTTACATGAAAAAAGGATGAAACATATGAACAAAGAAAGAATTATGCTCTCCATATATATATAGCTCCATTTATATAGCAAATAATCATCTTTTACATGAAAGTAAAAGAGAGCGTTTCTTTCACTTTTATATTAAAACACAAAGCGACGACGGATTAGTAGAGCTCCAAGCTCTAATTTAGACCACTTTACTTAAAATGGTATTTAAAATGAGTGAAAAACAGTCTGTATTATATCATTAAAGAAGACATTCTCGTATGTATTTAAAGATATCGGCGTTGTGGGGATGACGGGATAGCATGAGGTGAGCTCTCGTTGGAAGGGAATATGTTCACAGGGTGCGGATGTTTGCACTTTGTGTTTTGTCTTCACTTTCCCTATGTAGGTGACAAACTCACCGATGACTAAAACCATGTTTGAATTGAGACTCGATCAGGTAGTGCAGCCCCATTTGTGCTTGAAAATCCAGATTACCAGCAACATGAACTGGCTGAAACTCGCAAGCAGAATCTGGCTGTCGTTCGAAGCACCACATATTCTTACCTCGAATAAATCCAGATCTATATTCAGAAGGTAAACAGCCCTCCTGCTTATTTCGATTTCATTTACATTCTTATTGATGTTCTTACTGTTCTCTTCTTAAAGTGAAAGTGAGTGAGTCCATCTTGGTTTGTTTGGGCGTAGAGCCTCCTGCACTACATGCAAAACAGGACGTAAATGGAAGGGACTCTCAGTCACCCACATTTTATTTCAACATTGTCGCAATTCAGTATCCTGGATTCGATAGTTCCAGACGAAATATGAAAACTTAGAAGAAAAATCATCAGGAACCCTTGATGTACAACGGCTTGATCCCTCGAAGTCAAAATCTAACCAGATCAAACACATATTGCACATGAACGAAAACAATGACAAACTGGGCCTGTCCAAAAAACTTTACATCCTTCCACATTACTCAATTGTGTAGTTCAAATGGTACTATGAGAAAGTTAAGTAGTCCATTCAGAGGATTTATTCAAGACAAAGTGAAACTTCAGAATGTTTCAAGTGACGGACTGTGATAATGGTGTGAGGGCTTCCAACCTGGAAATTCATGTGATGCTGCATCCACAGAGCCATCTTCATGCGGTTGCTGTCCTCAATATCCTTGCACACCAAGCGAAAAGTCGGGTACCAATATTGTTGCAAGCTCTCAATGTACTTGGTCATCTTCTCTTTCAATCTTCTCACACGGATTAGTCGAATGGATTTGAAACTCAATGGCGTCCCATTGATCAGGACTTCTATACAGATTCGACATTGGTTTTGACACCAGAACAGAGTTCGGGTAGTACACTTTTTCATTTGAGCCACTGCATCAGATACGTATACGTCGTCAGAAGATATGAAAACGATTTGCAAAGATACATTTGATAATCGTAAACTGAAAGTCAGATGCTAAGCTTGTGTAGTACCTCAAGAAGATAGTGTGAGTATGTTCATTTTCTGCAGACAAAATACCAGTGAGTGAAGTACATGCCGATGGCTATCAAGTTGAATGAATTGAAGAAGCAGGCTGGAAGCTGTTGATTAGGTAGGAACTCGCACCTCAACAACCAAGGAGATGTTGTCTACATTAATCCGGTCACCCACATCAAAGGGGTGCACATTAATCCGGTCACCCACATCAAAGGGGTGCATGATGAAGAGGAAGATAAGTGACTCGAACGTACTCCTTGCAGCGTTGCCAAAGACAAACACCGAGGGAAGCAATATAGAGGAGAAGGCAACCAAAAGCTTCTGAGTGTTCACTCCCATGCATATGGTCAACAGAATGGCCAACATAAGCTGCAACAAACCAAAGCAGGAAGTAAGTTTCCGTTGGAAAGTTCAGTGCAGGAGCCTACATTGCAAGATATGAATGCACACACTACAGTTTTAAGTGTTTGAAGTACCAGACTTCTTAGGAAGGCGATGAATTCTCAAAAAATTGAAAATGTTGTATCAATTAGCGCACATCACACTTGATTCCCTAGTTAGTGTAGCGCCACCTTCAATGCTTCTGAGAGTACATGATAACAGGGTTAAGGAACGTACTACATCCATCACGCGATGTAGCTTAGCAACCACAGCAGTGATTTTTTTTTGGTTTTAAGCCAAACACTTATATGGCTACTTCATTGACTTTTCGATGTTCGATATGGCTATTTACATTATTATTTTTTGTTTTTTTATTTTTCTCCTTCTTTTTTTCTTGGCTTTTTTTTTGTGAACAACAATATTATTAGGAAATAAGTGGCGATACATGTTTATGTTGTCATTCAAGATCTGGCAACTAGTAAACAAAGATGTATACAAAATTGGCTACAAACGTCTAAACGCAAAAATTGATTTGGCATGTTGTAAATTAAATTTCTACATATCTGGCATCATACTAGCAACACTCTTTCAAGCACTGTATGTAATATGGCACTATGTTCATGCATACAAGGAACACAACCAAAAAACTTCAACACCCCAGTGGCCTAATGCAAATGGAAGAAAAGATGGAAAAATAAAACTTTGAAATGACAAACATGATCACCAGAAATGACTTGAATATGATTTACATGAACTGTTTTGTAAAAACTACAAGTCACTCTTCAAGGCCTAAGCAAGATTGCATCATGCGCGGCTGCAATCAAAGATTGAGATATGGAATGGCCTTACTAAACTAAGCATTAGTGCCATACCGATGTGCCTCAGCCGAATGGACCCACTGTTTGAAGCAAGCATCGTAAGGGAAATTCTCCAACGTGTATACTTGTTGGATTTTCATGCTCACTACAAGGGACAAATGGTCACCATCAAGCCTGTTTCGGACTTTATCCTTGAGAAAAGTGAGAGAAGAGAAACATCTTTCATCCTCCACTGATCCAAGGACATGAACCATTGCAAGTTGTGCTAACTTGACATACTCATCCATGGTCTTCGACAAAACTGGATTTGCATCTAGCAACCTCCAAAGCTTGGTTAGTGGGTTTACCAACTCATGAGCTTTGCTAGTACCTGGGGTGGCTAACTCCATTGCATGATCGCAATTGTGGATCATAGCACACTTGAAAATGATCTGTTGTTCTTCCAACTTGGAGCGATCAAGGAGCGGGGAAATCAATCTCCGATCGCCATCAACTTCCTTGCCAATCCACTTCGGCATGCAATAGAAGTCTTCTAGAATAGTCAAGTGCTTCCTGAAATGAACCTCAACGTTCTCTTGCTGCCAATATTGTGGGTACAATACTCCAAGTGCGTCCATCAAGTTGTGGGAGGGGAAGCGGGATTTGACTTCATCAAGCATCTGAGTAGCCGCTTCTGCATAACAAGGAACCTAATATTAGTGATATGAATATATAAGTATTTTAAACAATGTTAGTTTGAAACTTTTCAAAGCCTCATAGATGTATCACCTATAAGGCATAAGCATTGTAAATGATCACATCTAAGTTTTTAAGTGATCACCTCTAACTCTCTGAGGGCGCTTCATATCCTCAAACCTAAGATTTTAAGTAATCGCATTTAAACTATGAAGGGTGCTTCACACTATGGCCAAAGGTTTTATGGAATTCCATTAATCACATTACAAACCAACTACTTTCTTGCAATCTTTATTAGAATGTGATTGATGGAATTTTGCATACTCTTGACTTTTGACAATAGTATGGAGAGGCTTAAAGGTCCTTAATTGTTATGTTAGTCTCAAATTCAATTCAAGTGAAAGCATTTTTTCAACAAATATGAAGTTCCTATTTCCTAGCCCAAAACTATATATGCGATGTAAATAAACAAAATAAAAAACATCAAGTATGGAGAAAGACGCACCAAAACTATACATGTGATAAGAATAAACAAAATCAAAAACATCAAGTATGAAGGGAGAAAGACGCACCAAAACTATATTTGTGATGTAAATAATCAAAATCAAAAACATAAGTATGAAGGAAGAAAGACGCACCAAAACTATACATGTGATGTAAATAATCAAAATCAAAAACATCAAGTATGGAGGAAGAAAGACGCACCAAAACTATACATGTGATGTAAATAATCAAAATCAAAAACATCAAGTAAGAAGGAAGAAAGACGCACCGCTCACATCAAGTTTAATGCGCTCTAGTAATGCTGTGAAATCTGGCCGTGTAAGTTTTTCATCCTCATGACGAGCAGGCAAGCTCTTATCGCCCACTAGGAATACCAGAGTTGGTGCAAGCTCATTCATATCAATTTCAAAATTCATCTTGATACTCTCGTGGTTAAACAATCGAAGTTGATTGAACACAAGGAAAGATGGTCCAAAGAATGATGTATCGGGATTCACAAACAACTTGTACAACTTCACCTGGCACTCCATCACAGCTGCCGTGAAGTCTTGGATAAAAATATCTCGTTTTTGAGCTGCGTTTACCAAGACATTCATAGTCTCCAAGAGTGGTAGCAAGGCAGCCATACCAATAAGTAGGTAAGGGTCCAGCAACTGGACTAGCAAAGCCTACACCAATATACAACAAAACGAAAGCATATCAATAATGAAAGAAAAAAATTAGATAAAAAATGAAACAATATAAACATGAAAGGCATACCAATCAAATGTAAAAAGAAAAATAAATAAACATAAATTTAGAACTTACTCTTGCTCGAGGACCCCATTTCTTGCAATGTTTGTCTGCATCCATCTTTGCTATTAAGCTTTTATACTCTGCTATCACACGGTGAAGGGGAGCAATCATGCTGCACCATCGCGTCTTCACATTCTTGAGCAACTTCAAGCCCTTTGTGTCCATTGAAATGGCAAGAGCATGAAATTCAGCAAACTTCTTTGGACTTTGGGCAAAATAGTTGTGACAATTCCTGAGTAACTCCTCAATCAAGTGTATGATCATGAGCTCACTCAATGTTTGGATAGCCAGATTGAGTTTATGCCCATAGCAATGCACTCCGATCATAAATGGCGCCCAAGAGTCGACCAGTTTTGTTGTTACTCCGTTCTTGCGTCCATGGAATGCGCTGACGCCATCGGCCCCAAAACATACAAGCTTTGATGCAATTGCATTAGCATCTAAGCCCATTTTGTTCTGCAAAGCTATCAAAATCACTCCTAGAAGCGCTTCAGCTGTAGCTCCACTTGTGTCAAGTTTCTGTAAATGCACAAGCAGGGGAACTCTAGCCCAATTCTGCATGACGTACATGTGAATGGCCATCCACGATGTGTTATCTACGGCTGAAGTCTCATCACATGTTAGAGCCACAAAACTTGCAGCACCTATGATTTCCCTCATTCTAGTTTTCACAAAGTCATACATATGACTGGCCATCAACCAGCCGGATCCATCGCTCCAATGCATTGTAGGCAAGGTAGGAACTTCTAAAAGCTTGTATAAGGCAAATCTCGGCTCAAATTCAACCATAGGACGTCCATGACACAACAACTGAAACAAAGTTGCAAGTTGTACACGCTTCCTCTTACTCTCAACAGTAGTGATATTGTTGAGCTGTTGGAGAATGGTAGTAGGGCGTTTGGCTGCGAATAGAAGCATGTTCTTCTTGTGTTTATCAGACATATCATGTTTCTTCAAGCCATGCCACTTTGGCTTTAGAAGACAATCTTTACCTCCGGTTTACGCAAGGAATGCACTTTACTTGGTGCATGATCCCATCATCAGCCACCTTGCCCATTGCCCATGGCAACTTAGCTGACCATTCAGTTTGAAACTTCCTAGTTGCCTCGTAGCTTCTCTTGAAAGACCAAGGCTTCTTTCCGGCTTGTTTATCTATCCTTTCTTGAGAGCCCAACACTGGTTCAAGTTCCTCTATATCATCATCGCTCAGACTACCATACTCAAAATCATCCCACGGTCCTTCGTTTGAAAACTCCACAAAGTTTGGATCATCCTCACTGTATACATAGCGGGAAGAATCGCTAGATACATTCACAACTCTGGGAGTCGACAACACAACAAAAGTATCACTTCCTTCAAATATCGAATGAGCTATTTCCTTGATTGGAAGTACTTGATGGAAAAGTCACAACCCCGGGTGTTGAAGCCAAAACTTCCACGGTATTACTCTCTATCCCTCCAAATCTCACCTCAGGCAAAGGTGTATCTATAGATACAGTGCTGCTGAGGTTTATTGCATCCAAGGTAGCCAACTCCTCAGCTGCAACAGCGTCAACAATGGCTCTATTGGCACCCTCCCGAAGAGGCGTTGTGTTTGCTTGATTTCTAGGTGTTTTGTAGAAGGATCGAATGTCATTCTTCTCTCTAGCCCGTTTCTTCCCATGTTGCTCGCCTACACGTGCATCTTGGAGGACTTTTCTTGCTGCCGCTACAGCCATCACCTCCAACCTTGCCTTCTTCTTGCGTGCTCTTTCTTTCTTTGTAATCGCCTCACTGGCTGCTCGTTCTTCCTTTTCTAAGCGCGCAGGATCATTCTCCTCCATTGCACCCTGAACACCATATTTGTGAAGTTGTCAACCTCTGCTTGAGACTTCTAAAACAATTAAGGACTTGTAGGGGCCACATGCGCCATCAGACTGTTCATGTCACAAGGTATTGCAAAATGAATGCAATTGAGTTTTGAGCACTACGAGCCATTGTCGCTTCAATATCAAAATGGCAATAGAAGCAACAAATACATAAATTTTTTGGAAGAAGATTAGACATTCTCTCTGTTCCACTGGTGTACACCATTGAAGCAAGGCTTACACAAAAGCAAGTGATTGAGAATAAACTAAAGCACATTGTGCAAATAATCACTCTAAGCAAATTAAGAAAAGATGTGAGCAAGCAGTAGGCCAAAAGCAATACGAACCTTGACTCCTTGAGCGTGAACAAGCTGGAAGACCAAGAGTAAACCAGAAATGAATCTTGTGTAGACGATGGTGATCACTTTGCCACTTTGCCTCCCATTCCACTTGGTGTCTTAGTTGCAATGTTACATTGAAAAATTGAAGGATAGCTTCTAGCCCTCAACCAAAGCCATAATTGTGGCGATAACGGGAGTACAAGAGAAAGTAAATTGGCTTCAATGCAATGGAATGAGGAGTCCATCTGGCTATGAAGCATTAAAGTCATAATCAAATTCGGCGACATGGCCGTAAAGGAGGCATGCAATTTGGCTACTCTTAAATGTAAACACCTTGAGTATGTTATGATTAGGCGATCTCAACAATATCAAAGGCATCAAAGTTCAAAATGGGTTTGGCGATGTCAAAGATCACGTTCTCTTTACTTGGAGCCCACTTGGCATACTGACCTTGGACTTAGTTTCTTTTTGGCATTTTCGATTAAAAAAGCACTGATTTTTTTCAAAGGACAATCGCCAGACATTTTTTTTTGTAGCAATCTGGCTATTAATCGCCAAAAAAAAAAACACTGAACCACAGTGCGGTTGTCACTGAGGTCAAGGACAAGGCCTTCCGTTCCTTGTAGACACTGACCACCCATTGCATGAGGGCTTTTTTGGAGATATGACCTTGATCAGACACTTCAAACAAGCCATATGCCTTCGCGGCCTTGTCTTCAGGCAGAAACTCAGTGAAGTTCTCTAGAGTCAAGTACTTTGCGCCTGGAGGAGCCATATTGTGAAAAATCGATTCGAAGTTTTTGTGAGCGCCGAAGACCAATTTCAAGAGTAGTTTTGAACTGCGGCTCTTCACATTCTTGTTCCTAAGTGAGTAAAGAACACCCCTATGGGCAGTTTTGGGTAGTTTTGGGCAGATTTCAAATAGTGTTTTCTAACTTTGACTGAAAATACCTCCTAAAGTATGAGGAATTTTGAAGTATGAAATGACTTTTCGGAAAAGTATGAAAAAACTCTTCAACCTGCAAAAGGTTTCAATTCCATAGGAGCTAAACATAGTAAATAAGGGGCTCACCCGCTCCCTTAGCTAGTGAGGGCCTTCTTATACAAAGAATGACAATCTTAGTATTGGTGTAATCTTGTGCCTTTTTTCCAAGTATGGATACAACTTAGATGAAATACAAAAGAGAGGAGCGACATGAAAGAATCTTAGGGACATATTTTTTGATTTTTTTTTTACTAAGATAAAATGCCATATAGTTACTTAAGGTCCATTTGAAGCTTTTCTATGAAGATTTCTTCTTTGAAGTAGCAACACCAATATGTATTGGTCTCTAAGATCCACAATTATATGTTACTATCCATGTGAAGATAAAGAGAGGGAGGGAGAGGGAGAGACACTTAGTCAAATGCTTTGATAATGGAGAAATTACACCCTTGTGTTTGGTATCTTATGACAAATAGCTTCCTTTTCATTGTAAAAAGTTCAATTTAGAAGGACAGAAAGAGTGAAGATATAATGTAGAGCTCTAAGGATTCTGAAATATTCGACAATGCAAATACATGTATACCATTTGGTCATTGTCTCTTAGTAAGTAGTGTTCCACTTTATATGAAATTTATATGACAAATGTGCTCTCATACTTGCATAAATATCACCCATTTACTCTTAGTGTCATGGATATTAATAAAATTGAGTAGTGTAGTTGCCTCTCCCCCCTTGTAAAGAGGTCCTAATCTAACTATGAACCCTATTTATTACAAAGTAAATAAAACCTATAGAAATTGTGGTAGCATTCACTTAATTTTTTTTACAAAGAACTAAATTTGAGCAAGTACTACAACTTTGTACAATGTAACATACACAACTTTTTTTGAAAAAACGTTTCATTTAGCGTAAGGGAACTTGCTAAAGGGCTGACTAAATGAAGCTAGGGAGGAGGGGCTGCTAGATATAACACCATCTAACACTTGTTTTAATTCAAACCCTTTCCCAACGAAGTGGCAAAATGACCTTATAATATTTTATCCTCTAGCACGTCATTACACAAATTAAAAAGTTCTTAGAAGTCCAAAAGCCCAAGAAGTTTTGAGGTCTTCCAATAGGCGCCATGAAATTTTCCAAATTAACTTGAAGTAAACGATGCATTTCAATGGGTGTTGGACGGGTAGCCATGTAGCGGGCCGCTACCTCTTGTCGGTCTCGACCGTTTGTTTGGTGGATTGCAAAAGGTGGTAGGTTGTATAGTCAATTTCTTAGAAAAGAAACTGATATTTTCTTGTCTCTTTAGCTATCTGTCGTGAATGCCCTTACATACCATCCCTTCAAACCTTAGAGCTATTGAAGGTTTGTGGACTTATTGGAAAACCTTGTAATAAGCAAGGTAATCAAAAATTTGTAACTCCCTCATAAATTCTAAAAATAAAATAAGGTAGTGAGGACCTCGAGAAGAAGGTGGATGAAGTAGTCAATTCCTTTACTTCTCTTAGGATGTTCGTATGATAAGGGTTGTCAAATTTATGAAAATGAGAATATTTGAAAGTAAATGAGGAAATCATCCGTGAACCTTGAACCAATTCTATCTCTACGAAAAGTTTAGAAAGTGGGACTTTTGAGTTGATATCCATTTCATGACAATGTACAAATGTGATTAGATCATGCCTTCTTGTTTCTCTCCTAGATCTAAAATTAGGTCACTTTATAATTCATGGTGATTTTGGGAGCCATAATTACTTAGAAATTCAATATCTTGAGATTTGTTGGCCTTATTTGCGGTCCGATTGTTGCCTACACCTTTACAAAATAACCTCCTTCCAACGACACCTCATGCGCCAATCCGAATGGCGTTCTCTGAGATCACAATGTCACAAACTCACAAAATATACTATCTCCGATATATAATAGACTATGCGGTCATTTGCATATTTTACCGCATACACCTTGCATTATAAGGAGCACCCAATAAAAATTTTAGGCAAAAATATTACTTCTAATCTTTTCATTAAGACAATCCAAATAAAAAGTAAATTTTGCATAAAAAGAAGCTTTAGGGGTTGAAAGAGTTATGAAGCTTTGAAAATTAGCTAATCCCTAACTTCTTGAAAGCCAAAATGAAGGGGACAAATGTTTTAACCTAAAATTTATTCTAGATGTTCTTTATACTTTAAGGTGAGTGAGAATTTGCAAAGTCAAATTCCATATTGGCCCCTAAACGTCCTTGCGGTCATTTGATACATTTTGGATGAACCGATGAAGGGCAGAAACTTTGTAAAGCCATAACTTCTTCATTTAAGGTTAGTTTTTGACAGAATCACTTGGGTTGGGTACCAAATTAAATTCATTTTGTGTTGTAGAGATTTTAGATCCATAAGATAATTATGATTAAAGGCATGCATTTTCAGTGACAACAACCTTTGGTTTTGAGACTTCAAACATTGGCCATAGTTTACCATTGCAAACCGATTATGAGAAATCAAAAATAGTTTCTCATGTTTTTTTTTTTGTACATAGATATGATCTTAAGATGAATTTTAAAAAATTTTTAGTCGGATTTTTTTTTTATCCAGATAAGTTTAGTATTGGTTTTGCCATGATGTTTTTACAACGAAAAAGTGAAAAAATGAATGAAGTTTGGAGAGCAATATCTCCTTTAGCTATTGTGAGATTTCAACATTATTTTTTGGGATGGATTCCAATTAGAGTCTAGTTTTAGTAAAAGAAATTATGACTTGATTGGAATTGTTTTGAGAATAAGGCGTAGGTTTCAGTCCAAAAGGTATAGTTTTGGACTACTTTTCCTTCGTAATATTTTATCAGTTCTCTCCATTGCAATGCTACTATAGGAGCCAATAAATTGTTTTGATGAATAATTGTGGTACAAGTGTGTTATTTAGATGAGAACTAACAACTTTCCAGTTGCTGATTGCAATTTGTCTGTTGATAGAATTTCCACTCTTAAGTGAAAATGATGAAATTTCACGATTTGTTTCTAGTACCAGTACTGTTATGATTTCCCAATCTATGAGGTTCATGACTTAAAATTCGATCTAGATGATCTACAAAGCCTACCAAGAGTTTGTACGGTTGAGATCTGAATAAGTTACCTTCATTTCATCAATGACACTTTTTTTTTTTTTTTAATGTGTTTTTTGGCTAGAAATAGGCAAGGATGTGTAGGGATTAAGAAATTTTTAATGCCCTAATAACGCAGCAAAAAAAGAAATGTTTAAAGTTTTTACAAGAGCAAGCTACAAAATAACTATCTGCACTAGGATGTAGTTAATAATACGAACTGGCACGAACTGGCCCCATGGCCGTGTTTTTCCTTTTACAAATCAGCCCCAAGCGCTTTACACATGGTGGAATTGGCCCCCACTATATTAATTCTTTAATGTGTTCTCCAAGTGATCCATGGAGCCAATTGGACTCAAAATATGAGCGAAATGGCTTGGAGACTTGTTGGCCTTGACTCCCCATAAAAAGCGTCCCTAAGTGTACCTAACACAAATCTACCTACTTAGTGTGGTGATTGAAGTCAAACCGTGTTGCAAAAGATGTGATTTACCATATACAATGAGAAACTGTACATAATAAACGTGTACTAAACGATGCTTCCGATATTGTTATAATAGATAAAATCACAAAATAAAATCACGACGCTGCCATAAATGGTATCCTAATAATTGTAAATTGTTTTTTGTTGACTTCCCATGTAAAATTGTTGGTGCAGAAATAGAGAGTCTCAAGTGGATTGAGGCAAAGGTGGGTATCCTTAATTTAGATATATGGTGGTGCACTATTTGCAGACACTCCAAAAGTTCCAGCCAGACACCATTCCACTACACTAAATTTGATAATTAGTGTTAGATTATTATAAGATTTGAAAATGCTATAAATTTTTACTTTTGTTTTAAAAAAATTACCAAGAGCATTGATTCTGATACTATATAAGGACCCCCATCTTGGCCAATATAGTGGGTAAAATTATTGAACAACAGTAAAAACTTATAACATATTTATGTAAATTAGTGTATCTAACACTAATTATCAAATTTAGTGTAGTTCCAGTTTCGACGCGGTGACCAGTTGACACGTATTCTCCCTCTATAATATCACTTGAAGCACCTATCCAAAAACATGTGAATTTGGGCCCTCAAATTCCAGACTTCAATGTTTTTCACGTACACTCCGTCACCAAGGATTTGTTTACACTATGGTGGAGAAGGCTATTGATGGGTGGAGAATTTCACCATCATATTTCAAAAGTCTCATTTCTAACCAATCACATTTGAGATATCTACTTCACGACCAATGAACTTCTTCAGTGTAATGTAAACTAGCTCTTATACATATGTGGTCTGAGTAGAGGGAATGAGTAGACCCAAAGTGGCACAAGGAACCCATCGTGTCAACTTCCATTGCATAAGCACTAAAACCACCAGAAAGTAAAAAAGGACACAATCCTTGAATCATCTAACCCTTAAAGACGCATGTCAGCCCCTCGGGCTATTTTTCAAGAGAATCTTTCCTGTAGCTCTTTTGATTCTCATTTTTTCACTTGTTTTTTTATATCATTCTAGTCACCTTTTTGTGATGCATCTACAAAGTGAAATCCTACAATTCAAATCACAATTTGTATGAGTGATTTGTGCTTTGAAAGGATTGTGGTAGGTAGGTTGGGATTGCACAAAACCTTGTAGGAGGTTGCAAACTCATCATTGATTGGTTCATTCACGCTGCCCAAGTTCAGAAAGTGCACTATTCATGTTGCCCAGGTCCAAAAATGCTGAGATCCAATTTCGGGCTGCCCATTGAGGAGTGGAAGGACCTTTAAGGGTTAAACACTATATTTTTACATACTCTGCTTCTAAACACATGTTTCTGGCCAGTGGGCAAGTGTGGCACTCTATTTTAGAGGATCAACATGGTACCTGTCAGATCTTCTTTTTACTTGCACCGAAGCTGTGACATTACAGAAGTCGGGCGCCTCTCGGAGCATCATGCAATGCCTCTGCTGCCGACTAAGCCATTGCATCGTAGTTTCTTCGGCAACAGACAAGCCGGCTTATGTCTGCACAGACTCGTACTGACCTCTCACTCATACATTTCAATAGAACGAGTCTCCGTAGCCTGCAAGTCTCTCTCTCTCGCTCGCTTTTGTTGCAGCTCCAGTTGACTGCAAAAATCACATGCTAGTTTCAATTTTCAAGACTAGAGTACTTTCTTCGGCAGCAAACAAGCCGACTGATATTGTCTGCATGGACTCGTCCTGACCTAGCTCCTCTCAACGACTTCACACTAACATCACAATAGATAGAGCTTCCGTGGTCTGCAATTTCTCTCTCTGTCTCTTTCGCAATCTGAGACTGCAACAATCACATTCTAGGTAGCAGTAAACCCTCTTTCCGAGACATCGATCATCTCTGAACCGAAAGAGGATTAGTTACATTGGCGAGATCAGGACAGTTGCTTTTTCGTTGTCGGTAGACGTCTTCTAGTGGACCTTATCGATGGCGAAGCATCTTCAGGTGACGCTCTTGAGAGCCACGGGAGTCAATGCCACCACTTATCGGAGTAAGGGACAAACCATTCGATTCGATTCTTCTCTGACTTCTGTTTACTAGGAAATGAAAGACGTGTTCGTACTTTGTAGGTGCGTGTTTATATTGAAGCTTTGCTTTTGGTTGTACGCAGAATCTCGAACAATGGTACATGCAACAGCCTCATTCAAGAATGCAGTCCACACAACTTCGACTGTAGAAGGTACGTCACTTCTTCATCAAATCCAAAAGACGTACATAATTTGTATCAGTCACCATTAATTGTTGTCCATAACAATTACGGGTCGCTCCATTTGCCATTCGATGGTGAATTTGGTGCATGAAACGAATGTTGGAACATAAAGTATGTAACTTCTGATTGACACCCATTGCTCAAATTGCTTTCTGTATTGATGTTGACTATTCCATTGCTAAACAACTCAATATCGTGTGAAGTGATATTGGTTTTGCTTTTCTATGCCACATTTCAATCTGATCACTCCCAATCTGCACTACTTTTCTACACTCCTACCTTAACCTAATTTCTATTCAAGAATTCACCATCTTTCTTATATGTCAACTCAAACTAACAAGGCTGAGGTGAGTGTCGAATGTTCTTTAAATCTTGGAGTAAACATTGTACACAAGGTTAAAATCTGATATGATGGTTGGATTTGCAGACATGGGGACGGAACCTGAATTTCACGACGACGGGTCGAATGTGTTTCATTTTGAATACGAGAAAGACGATGAATTCGTCACTTTCGAGTTGTTCAACCGAAATAACGATTCCATAGGGAAATCAAAGTAAGATCCGAACCTATTGAGGAATTCACTCGATCAGTCATGCAATTGTTCAGCTTGTATCAATGAACTAATCTTTGTTTGAAATCCACTCTTGACAGGCTTACTTTCGTCGACCTAGAAATGCTGGAACCAGGAGGAGCTCCACAAGAGAAGACCTTGAAAGTGATGATATCCAGAGAGAGGGAGTTCGGAGAGTTAGTCTTGAGTGCTCAACTCCACCGTCACCAGGTGAATTAAATTCACTTTTTCACACTAATTGCTGAATTAGGTTGAATCTTGAATGTTCAATATGATTGTTGACAAGTTATAAGAAACAAATCTAGTGCTAAGTGATGCCACCAAGATTAACTTTAATTTCCTGCATTTTGTTCCGATGTAATAAATCTGAAGTTTTTGGAGAATCTCATATCCATATTTGGCAAACATGGGACAGGTTATGGGAGAGAAAGGGAACTTGAATGTGGAGCTTGTGGGAGGATCCTCCAACAAACTCACCTCCATATTCACATGTAAGTCACTTCCTGACATTTTGATTTTTCAAATTTAACCCTTTTTCGCTGGGCCTCTTACAATGCCTAGGAATGTTCAATGCGGAATGTTCATGCATTGGACATTTGTACATCGTATCAGGGATTTAATGATTTGTGTTTGTATTTGAAATCTACAGCTAAGATGAAATTTAAATATGTCATTTTTAAATGCAGCAAAGACAACTGCAATGATGGCGAAGCTCACATACAGGCACACCTCACTAAGAAGTGGACTCCGAACAGGTGAGTTTTGACAAGTTCCAATGTAATTCGTGAGTAGTTTACCATAGTCATTCTAACATTCTAACTATGTGTTTTACTATACAATCATACTTCAAACTTTCTATTGATATCTTGATATGTGTTAGGTACGGGAAACACGTTCAAATGGTATACCGACAACAAGTTCTCATTCTTGATCAACAACGACATCCAACCAGATGATGTGCTTGAAGTGGTGGTTTACAACGGAGACAGGGTTGGAGATTGCAAGTAAGACCGTCTCCTTAACTGCAATGAACTGCAATGATCCAAAGCAAGTCTAAACTACTCACAGATTACATTGGAACTCATCTAAACAAGAGAATTGCAGGAAATGTAACAATACAGTACATGCACATTCCAATTTAATGAATATGATGTTGATACAGTTCAAGCTCTGAAGAATCTCAAAAAGTTCAAATTGTGTTTTCAGGATATATATGAAGACGATGCTGGTCAATCCAGGGACTGAGCACAAACGTAAAGGCCAAGAACTGCTGAAAAGTACCAAAAAAGTTGGCACAATCGATATAAACACCACTTTTATCCTACCTGTAAGTTCTCCATCAATCTTCGTATCCCTGGAAATATCACCGCGACACTCTCTAGTATCATGAATGTTTCAAATAGTTAAACAATTCAACCCTTCACCCCGCAGAGAAGGACGGCCCTGAGAAATGTTTAGTCGTTGGATTCTTGAAAAAGTACACTGAAAATGAAAGACGTTGGCATTCTCTTACAGATTAAAGTACCAAGAGAGAAGCCTCGACCGAGAACCCCGAGCCCTCCGAGACACGAACCAGAGGTTTGTCATTCACTTTTTAGTGAGGGAGTGACTTTCGTACTCTTTTCCTGTAGTAATCAATGAAGATGTGTATAAGACTTACAGGGCAATGGTAAGCTTGGGGTATCACTTTTTGGACACACTAATTAGGTTATTTTTATTGAAAGCCTCCAAAGTTTGTCTAATTTAGTCATTTTAATCAAGTAAAAAGACCCTAAAATAGAAAATAAAATATCATGCACCTCACTGAAATCAAAGTATATATGCCTATAGATTTTCTTTTAGATTTTTTATTTTTTTTGGATCCATTCATAGATGAGGGAAAAAGTGCTGAATTTGGGGATTTGCAGGCATTATAGTGCACAATGAATTAATTTTTTTATTATTAAATAAATTATTTTGTATTCTATACAAGAAGATGTAGGTCATATTCAAAAATTATATTAAAATAAAAATGGTTGATATTCCATTTGCTTGATTCAATGGATTTTAGATTATTGGGACATGACTTACTTTTTCAACTAAAAAATCAAATAAAATTACTTCAAAATATTTTTTTTAATTCTTAATTTTTTTCTTGATACATTATAAGTATAGACAACTAAAACCACATCTAATGAAGTCTTATTGTATTACAGTTTAAAAATAGATATATTTGACACACCAGCATAGAGCGCAATTGTTCATGGGACAACCTTTTTGGGTACCCCAACCAGACTATCACCCTACAGTCAAGTGGTGATTCTTGTTCTGCAGGAGCCTCGAAGATACTCGTGCCCTCCGACGCGATTCGGATATTATCCCCCGCCGCACGATCAGATACCACGGGCCGACCATTTGAACGTGTCACAAGTTAACATTCCATATCCTCCGCCGCAGCAGGTCTTCCCTTATAGTTTTCACCCTGCACCGCCTGCTAATGAGTATGCACCAACGGCACCACCCGCGGATCTCGCGCAACACCACCAGCCAGAGGCCCACGGCGCTCCCCCTCCTAGCAAACACCGGCCGCAGGCTTACGTTCCTGAGGTCCAAGGCTACAAGCGAAGCTTCCACTTCTAAGCCCACAGTCGAGGACAATCCAAAATGTCCTCTTGGATGTCCCCTTTTTCTACCATTTTTTCTCATTCACGAAGAACGTGAGTGACAGGAGTCCCTGCCAAGGCGTGAGTGATATCGAACTCTCGATCGTAAGATAGCTTCTATTGAAAAGTGTGAACGTCCATTTCATGACTGAAAGCAGTTGAAAGGGTAACAGTAATTCTTAGAACTGTCATAGGATGTGAAATTGTTGGGGGCTGGAGCTCCATATCATTGTAACACTATCAAGTGTTTGATGTACAGTAGTTGGCGGAACAGTCTCATCACCTTCCTGTCGGTGAGATAGGTTAGTGCTTGAGGATTTGTACAGTCAACATCTTTTTCGGGATTATTCGGTGGTCTCAGAAGATTTGGATGCATTGAATGCCTCGTAGTGATGTGATCAATATGAGAATTGTTCAGTGTCTCAACTTCGCACTTGTGTAGCTGGTTGACTTTCTACCGATTCCCATTCGGCTATATAATTCCAGTATGGTGTCAGGCTTTGGAATTAGAGTATTGCTCAGGAGTTCTACTTGATGGCATGCATCGTTTGAGATTTACGAAGCTACTTTCACTTCTTTATTGTCGTGAAAATATCAACATTGCTGTTCAAATGATGAATCCATGCTCATTATTTACTCAGACCACTGCAGATCAAAATTTCTGTATTCACAAATCAGGTACAATTTCGTGATCACTAGCTAGCTAAAGCCTACCAAAAAAGAACAACACCTGCAACGACCAAGCCAGTAAACACGATCTCCTTCCTAAACCGGCATGCGACTTCTGCTTCGTCGTCTTCAGAATCAGGCGATGGAGCTGGAGTGAGGGTCCACCCTGGAGTAGGAGGAGGCTGCAAAGTCGAAGTCGCCGGAGGCGCCGGTGTCAAAACCGGCGGAGGAGGAGGAGGAGGAGGAGGAGGGGGTGGAGACAGCCTTTGAGGAGGAGGAGGAGGAGGGGGAGTCTCAGGCGCTGCAGGCGACTCATAGGTCTGAGGAGGAGAATTTGGTGTTGAAGGTGGTGGTGAAACTGGAGGTGAAGGTGGAGGGGGCGAAGTGAGAGGAGGTTTCGGAGGAGCTGGTGGAGGTGGTGGAGGGGGCGGCGAAGAAGTTGGTTTCAGAGGTGGAGGTGGAGAATGTGGTGGTGGTGGTGGAGGGTGATTGACCGGCGGTGCCACTGGTGGTGGTGGTGGAGATGGTGGCGATGTTGTTGTTGTTATCGATCCTTTCACCACGAGTTTCAGAAGCATGCCTCCTCCCTCGCAGTGGCCTGCGTATCCGCAAATGAAGTAGTAGTTGCCGGGCTTCTCCAGTGTGATGAGGTCGTTGCCCGACTGGAATTGCATGATCGGGTTCCTGGCGTTGCAGACTGCGTAGTCGTTCGAACTCACTTGTTGCACATTGTGCTCACTCGGATCATACCTAAAACCTGCCCCCATCACACTTGACACTCAGAAATCACCCATTCCTGCCTCCTACAAATTTCCCTTAGGTCTATCTCAGAAGTTGCTTGTACAGTTCGTATCAAATTCTTGCCTCGAACATTCATTTGATGATCTTTCTCATTCCTTTTTCAATTTGGGTAGGGCAAAATCACTTGGAAAATTATGTAGACTTTCGGAAACTCTGAGTACAACTTCTGCATGTCGTAAGTTGCTGCAATGGCTGCTTTCGCCTTAACATATATAAACGGACCTTACCTTGCACAACCTAAAACCAGTGAAGAGGATGAAACTTACTGAGTCTGTCGCCAAGCTTGAAGGTGTTTTCAGAAGCCCAGTCGGAGTAATAGGTAGCCGTGGGCGCGAAATCCCATCCTGCAGGCCCTCCGACTTTATACGTCGTCACTGCCATCGCCACTTGCACTGTACCACTGAACATCGCGGCTTGCAATAAAATCAGAGCGTTCAGCATGATGGTGAGCGCCATCTTTACGGTCCTCTTGCAACCACACTCAGCCTCATGATCGTAGCTGCATTCTCAACTCTCACAAATTCAAAACTGGTAACTGCAATTCTGCCCTCATTCTAAAACCAACTGACAGCTGAGAACTCGTTTCTACAGAAACTTTGCAAATCGTAAAGCTGAAAATTATATTGCAGCATCGTATCTTACATTCCATTGAAGTTTGCAACCACACTCAATCTGATGGTCGTTAGCTGCATTTTGACTCGAAAATGGTAACTGACAATTTTAAGTCACCCTAACATTCTGCTCGTGATATAACTGATCTCTACTGAAATAGTGTAGCTGAAAATTATGTTGCAGGCCTATCTTATGTGCCATAGAAAGATAAACAAATTTTGCTTGGCCAAAATGTAAATCTGACAGTAAGTGCTTGTAAACTCCCTGAAGCTCAGAGCCATTGTCTTGTGCTCAAATTTCAAAATACAGATTTTCCTCAATCAGAACTAATATCCAATTGATGGGTGTTCTTGGTATGCAAGAGGAGCCTGTACCTCAAACTGAAGCGGAACCACGACACGTCCATTGATGTTGCTCTGCCAAGAAGCTCATGGATAACACATGCTCGAACACTTGCTTCTGACTATTCCGAGCTCGACACTGCAGCCTCAACGATCTTCATTGCATGGTCGATAGGTAATTTCATACGCAGTTTCTTTAGTTCGAGAGTTTGCAGTCAGCCTTCTTATCGCATGCCTCCATTCTTTTCACAACATCATCAATCCATGATTGTGCCAAACTACGAGGAATGAGAAAAAGGTCGAGGGAAGGAAGGGAAGCATCGGTTTGGTGAGCGGTGGTGATGGACGGGTGAGATTGAGATTACACTAATAATCAAATTAGTGTTGCCTCACTATATGATTAGGGTTTGTAGTAACTTTTTACTCTTGATGATTTTTTTTTATTAAGACCACAACAACACCTATTACTTATATGTGGGCATCCATATAAGCATAGCTGGTAAATAATTCTATAAAGACAAAGTAAAAATATATCATTTATAATTCATTGGTTAATTAGTGCGCTTAACACTATATTTCATCAATAGAGTAGTGAGTGTTACTGTCACTAACCTAGACTGTATGATGAGCTATCCCGTATCCTTTCCACGTTGTCTTCATTAAAGTGAGGGTGATGCAAATGAGAGTGCCAACACTGTAATGTATTGAATTTCATTTAATTGTTTTGAATATCTTATTAATAGATTTCATTCACAAAACATAGTTCCACATAATTGAATTGATGGATGTATTGTTGCACACTTTTGTTGCTCTAATCATAAGATTTTTTATGTCGGATAATTAAATTTGTATTGCTGAATTTACAACGGTGAGAATACATATCACTAGTTGAAAATGGCTAAAAAGTGACGTTTGTAGTGCCTTGTCCCTAGTGTTACAAGAGTGCTTTTTAAGATGGTGCTTTCAACAACATCATAATAATTTGTTATATTTGTCACTTTTCCTTAAATTTTTGTTGATCTAGTAGGAAATAATATAGCTTATTACGATGATAAAAATCTAAATAATATAATAAAGCACAACTAAGCAGGCTCTCTTCTTTCACGAGGGACAAGTCATTATGGACGTCACTTATTGTGCAAATTTCTAAGATTGTATTTTACCTTGTTAACTATATCAAATGTATGATATTCTTCAACTTCGAGGCACAAAATAAGTAACTTGAGTAACCACACCACTTTTTCACTTGCCTTCATCAAGGTCCAAATGATCAGCATCCGAATATGTTGAAATGTCATTCCGTAGTTGTGATGGGCGACTTTATTGAAACCCAAAGCCCACAAGACTATGAAGAGCCATTACAGACTTGCAATGAATGTGGCAAAAGTTAGAGGGAAACTAAGTAACTCTCGAATTCTTCAAGAAGTAAATCTTGACGAGTACGAATTTCCAAGTATAAATGGCAACCTAACATGTCTTCACAATGGAATAGCGGTTTCTTAAATCTCATGGGAATGAAGAAGGGTAAAACAAGCATCATTAAGGTTAGTTCAAATTTGAACCGATTGCGTTAAATGCGAAGGCCAATATAGACATCAATAAGCTAAGCAATCCGTGATTTCAAAGTGCTACTTTAAATAAGCAATTCGCTCATTAAGTTCATAAGGTGCAAATAGCCAGTCCATCATCGACATAAATTGTACTGATGATCCTTGGATAAGTAGATGAAGCATAAACACGAGGATCCTCAAGGGTGAGAAGAAGATCAAATTAACGCATGAACTTGTCAAATTTTGTGTTCCAAGCTAAAGACGCTTGCTTCAATCCATATAAGCTTTTCTTCAACCAACAGACTTAATTTCTTAGAAATTCATATCCGAGAACTTGTGTCATAAAGATTTCTTCTACAAGATCCTTGTGAAGAAATGCGGTCTTGATGTTAGATTGTATCATTTCATAATCTTTAGCTGCAGTAATCCCTAGTATGGTGCTCTACTCTCAGCCTTTGCGATATGTGCAAATGTCTCTTCAATTTTGGGATCCATTAGTTATGAAAATCCACAAGCCACGAGGCAAGCTTTGGACGTGAAAAATACTCTCAAAAGTGCTAAGATGTAAAACAGATGATATTGCTTCGTGAAATTTCTCATACAGTGTGCTACTTCGAATGGTTCAAGAAACTTCACAGTTGAACATTTAAACACTTCACAGTAGTGGCCATAGCATTGGCTTAAAATTATCAATCCAAATCTCTTGAATGAAGCTTGCATGTACACCTTCTACTATGGTTCGGTTATCTTGGTTAGCACTAAAAGAAAATTGCACAGAAGATGACGTCCATAGTTACTTGTCTCTAATGACGCAAGAGAGCCTATTTAATTGTGCTTTAAAAACACTAATCATTATATTTGTCACTTCTCTTTAAATTTTTGGTTGTCATAAGCTATACTATAGCCTACTAGATTAGCAATCTTTAAGAAACACATATAACAATATATTTTGATGTTGTTAGAAACACAATCTAAATAGGCACTCTTTTGTTACTAGAGATGAGTCATTATGAACATCACTTTTTTGCCATTTTCTAAAAGCACGGTAGCAACAAAGTTTTGTTCAAGGGTGTAAGGCACGGTGAGATCATTCCTTATACCATGTTGCTCATTAATTGACAAAAGGATTTGTTCTTATATTTAGTATTGTTATCCCTCCAAAACTTATTTATTATTTTAGCAAACTCATCATGGTGAAGAAGTTAGTACAGCTTCTTAAAATAATCAAGCATTTTGCTCTTTTGTCTCATAAGAAAAACAACCGGTAGTGGCTCTTATCATCCCTGAAATAATAAACAACTTGTGCCCTCCATATGAAGTCTGTTACTTCAAGTGAACAAGAGACATCTGTGTCAAAGCATGTGCCATGATAATGGGCTCTTCGCAACTCTTGATTGAAGTCCATGTTTTTAAAAAACAAAACTTGGTTTTACTTACCATAGGTACAACCTTTGCAAACAGGTAATGTGGATTCTTTTTCGCAAAAGGATCCACCCCAAGACACAATTGTTACAAGCCATATACTTTACCATAGTAAAGCTAGCATAATATAAGCGTTTAGGCCATTGTCTCAAATCCCGAGTTGCATAAGTGGGTTTGACAAGAGGATTAGAAGGATACGTAAAGACTAGATTATTTGACGGAATAATGCAGAACAATATATAACACAAAAAATTATACAACGAAGTCTCTTGTCTTGCGCCAAGGATTTTGGTTCATCACGGGTAACAATGAAACCAAAACTTGACGAATCAAAAATCTTCCGCCGAGTGCTCAATTGATGATAACGAGAAGTGCAATGAGTGGAGAAATTGCTCAAGCATCAACACACATCCTTCTCACCAAGTGTTGTATAATTAAATTTTAAATAAGGAGTTGTTCACATTGTGACACTTGCCTCTTGGCATTAAGAGTTTATTTGGTTTTTTAAAGTGTGAATAATGAGCATAGAAGTAGAATGAGTAGAATAATGTTGTAATGTGGTGATCAAAAGACTTCATAGATGATCAAAGGCCCAGTACAATGCTGTATTTGAACTTGTTTCAAACCAATGTGGAACAAAGTAAAAGTGCCTACCAAACCTTCTATGAAAAACTTCAAATAGTAAGATAGTGAACATATGTGCCCACTCAATAAATGACATCTCCATAAGCGATGATCAAAAATTCATACACAACCTCCTCAAATGAAAAACAACGAACTAGAAGACTTAGATGAGTCATTCTTCAACAACAAACCTTCCATAATTCACTGGCAGTGTACACAGAAGCCACCTTCCAGTACTGGGGCGTGGAAGCCGCAACCGCCAGTCAGTCCACAGAAGGTGGTTGAGATTGCGCCGGATACTTCCTTAACTTACTACTCATCTAAACCAGATAAAGAGCTCCAACCTTTGAGCAGGTCCCACAATGGGGCTCTAGTAATCTTCTCTCACAATTTCATAATAGCTTCTCATGCGGCAATAGTAATCTTCGCTCACAATTGCATGATAGTTTCGCGTGTGCACAGTAATACCACATACTCACTGCAAACATTATAACCTTCTCATTTCTATGCACCGTTTTAGAAACATCTATGTTTCAATTTCAAAAATTCAGGAGTCATTGTAAAAATATCTGATTCGATTTGCTCTATCTTTCTGCTGATTTTCCCATGCATAATACTTGATTGCACTAGGAACATTCCCTGTCGGTTTCCTGTTGCTTGAGCCATTATTGGACACCTTACTCTACTGCATCATTGCCAAACTACGTTTAGTCAATTTCAGCAGGTACTGTACCAATGTCAGTGACAGACATGGTCATCTGAAAATGGTGACGCTCGACATTCAAATCTCAATCACAGCGAAGCCAACTCAAGCTATCAGGCCGACTTCTCGGGCTCCGAATCGAGTTTATTTCGTAGACTTTCGTTCTCACCAGCAACAGTACTGAAGAGACAAGGACCCGTCTGTCCGTTGCCAGAATACTTTTATACCAGGGACATGACGTGACAGATCCATGAAAGGGACAAAGACAGAAGTTTACTAATAGCGTAAATTAGGATACAGACACAAAACCACTCGTGAGAAATGTGACATGACGATTCCGTAGACAGAATGAAAGAGGTGATGGCAGAATTTTCTAATAGCAACAACAGCTGTTCCGATTGAATGGAACACAAAAAAAATGATAGTAGTGTATATTAGATTACCTATACAAAACCACTCGTGAGAAATTATTGGTGTCGAGAAACTCCAAAGAATGTCAGGTTCCGGTGGCCCTCTATTGTCAGGCCGGCTGGCTAGCTACGAAAGAGTCTCTCGCTCTAAATCAGCAATGCGAGAGCAGCAACGAAAGCGGCTCCCACAAGCGCCAAAGAAGCTTGCAGAGAGTGGGCAGATGAGGGTGGAGGAGCCGTGGGCGGGGCCGACCCTACTGCGGGAGGAGTAGTGGCGCCAGAAGGACCAGGGACAGGGGCACCGGCAGGGACAGGAGTTGGTGCCATCTCAGGCCCGGCTGGAGTGGGTTCCTCCACCACTGGTGCAGGTCCAGGCACTGGCGCTGGTCTGACGGGGGCAGGCGCGGGTGCTCTGACGGGAGGGGTGGCAGCAACTGGAGGTGGGGTCGCGACCGGGGGAGTGGCCGGAGGAGTGGCAGGAGGCGGGGTTGCAACTGCGGGAGGAGTAGCAGGAGGCGGGGTCGCGACTGGGGGAGGAGTGGCAGGTGGGGGTGTCGCGACGGGAGGAATTGCGGGTGGAGGAGTCGCGACGGGAGGGGGGGTCGCGACGGGAGGGGGAGTCGCCACAGGAGGAGTTGCGACGGGGGGAGTAGCAGCGGCGCCAGCCACGGTGACCTTCAACTTCATGCCCATGTCGCAGTGCTGAATAAATGAGCAGAGGAAGTAGTAATCTCCGGGTGTTGGCAGATTAATGGTATCCTTTCCAGACATGTACTTCTTTCCAGAGCTCCTCAAGCAACCGTTATATTCCGCTGCGGATACGACTTGAACGTCGTGTGCACCAGCCATGTACTCGAACACTGCATCGAGTAATATCCCATCAGTAAAGAACGAATCTGCTACACTACTAAACAGATACAGTGCAAAACTGAATTTCAACCATCGAGAGACATCTTCATCTGTCTTGATTGATAATGTGGGACTGCGTATTTGAAAAGTATATAGGAAAGTGCAGTCCATAGGAAAGTTTTAGCCATAGAAAAGTAATCGAAAGTGTGGGACACTCACCCAAGTTGTCCCCGGGAGCGAGTGTCTGCGCTGCGGACCACGTCTCGTAGTAAGTCACATCAGTTCCAGGAGGGTAGTCCCACTTCTGCGAATCGCCGCCAACGACGACATCCTTCGCTGCAACTGCTTGTAAAACAGCGAACACGGCTACCACAAGGAGGATAGCCTTAGCATTGCCTCTTCCCTGCGCCATCTCGGTTCGGTACAAATTCAACCTGCAAAACACGTCGAAAACAATCAATGGAACAATCTCATAAACCTCGGGACAATCCCCTCCGCATTGTCGAAAACCACAATCGTCCTACTTCTACATGAATAGAACCAAAACTACCCATGTCACATGCTTCTAACGTAAATAACTATATCTCACCGGCACTAACAACACCAACAACCCCGATCAGACCATCCTCAGAATCTCCAAAGAGAACGAAGCCCTCAATCTAGAACCCCACAGGTCAATCGACCAACACCGTAACGGCACACGATAGTCTAGGAAACAGAGGAACGATATCAAAACCGATAGCTGACCTTCAGATACCTATCTACTATCACCGACCTGAAACCCCTCGCAATAATGAAAGCAACCTAGGACAGATACGATACTAGCAGCACAGGTCAAATGCGATGCTAGCAATAACAGGTGATTGAGGTCTCACCTCCGCAGAGGTGAAGAAGCAATGCGGTTCGCGCTCCCAGGAGCTTGTATTGATCGATCGCCTGTTTCCAGCTCCTTTGAGGCGGTGTACGATCGAGGTGGTGAGCTTGGTTCAAGTTGCAAGTAGCAAAGTAGCGCTGCTGCTAGTGCTACTGATGAGGGGGAGAAAGAGCGGTGGTGGGGTTTTAGAGAAGAGCGTGAAAGCAGGCGCAGTGGCCGGATAGGGCGGGCTGCCGGTTTCCTGGCTGTGACCGTGGGCCTTCGCTGACTGCTAGGATGGATGGAGCCGTAGCTTGTTGCAGCTTGCGGCCAGGCTGGTGCCCTGCTTAGGTATGGAGCGCACGCGAACTTTACCGCGTTTCCCACCGGCTTCCTTTTCCCCTTCACTACGCCAGGGCAGTTGATTTACCGGCCCATCCCCCGGTATTTCTGATGACAGTGAAAGTACCGTTTGACTGGCTATCCAGACTAAGGCCCAGTTTATACTTGGGGCCCGATTGAGGGCCGGCCCAAACTCTCCAATTTTCAACCAATAGGATTGCTCGATTCTCTCAAATCGGGCCCAAGGGTTTTATACTAGGGCCGGTCCCAAGCATGAACATATCCTACATGGCAGCTTATGTGGCAATAATTTGGCGCCAAATCTTTGGGCCTATGTGGTGTAATCGGGACAAGGTTTTCCTTGACCCGAAGATGAAACTTGGGCCCGAATGTCCACCTCCGTTGGATTCTTTCAATCCCCACCGTCCATCAAAAGGACAAAGAATCGCAATTAACGAACTCGGAGATCGCAGAATCCGAACTGGAGAGAAGCATGCAAGCAGGGTCCGAAGAATGTGGCGGCTGCAGTTGGTGGCGAGATTGTCGACCCCAATCCATGTCCCGGCGGATCCCACCGTTCTCTCACTCACCCATCCAGCCAACCATAAGGAGTTTACATGCCCCTGGGCTGGATCCCGAAGGTCAGGCCCGATTGGAGGCTGAAAGGTCCCCAAATCAGGACCGCCTTCGGGCCGGCCCCTGTTCGTGTATAAACTCGCCCTAACTATGCAATTTAGTGCTATCTACACTCTTCTCTTTTCAACTTAGTAGCCAGACTACCGTTCAAATCCATAATTTTCGCTTCCAAGTGTACATGTCTCTGTTGTGGATAAATCGTAGAGATCTAGGTAAAACTCAGTTCAGTTCCAGACATGGATATTTCACCACCATTGTTTTCTGAGAACATATGCAACTTTGTACAACGATATCAATACATTAATCGGTCTAAAAGACTTATAGATCTGTGAGTAACAACTACTGTACCATGGTTTGCTTGATACGGTGCATTTGTTGAAATCCTTATTTTGAAAAAATGGGCATCTCAGTCATGAAAAGACCGTTCTCACCAGCCTGATGAAGGCCATGGTAAACGAAAAATGCACCTGTGCATCACTTTCGTGTTTGGTCTGCTGAAATTCCGCAATTGCATGCAGATTGCAGAAGTGAAGTGACTCCAACGGTACTGCCCAGCCCCTGACCCAGCGCATATCCACACTAAATACAATACCCCAGTCTTTGGATAGATAACAGTATTTTTAGCTGTTAGGGACCACTCCAATCAGTTCAATGTTCAGTGGCAGCTCACTCCCAGCATGTGTGTTGTGTATAAATAAAAATAGCCCTTCTGTTACTTATATTATCTAAATGTTTAATTATTGAATATTAGAGATGGACTTTAGTAACAAGACTTTCTACCTTAGGGCCTCTTTACACTAGAGGCGAGAGGCCGTGTCCAGAGAAAACCTCACATGGGCCGTGGCTCATCCTTGAGAAGCCAACCTTTGAACTTGACGGCCTTTGGATATAGTGTAAAGTGAGAAGGGGCCACAAAATAAACTGTTGTTTTCACTGTTCACAAAATAAAGTGTTGATTTCACTGTTCACACCATTCTGAAATATTCTTAAAATAATGATATTGATTGGCTGTGAGAATTTTGGCCAAACGGCCTCCCGAATTTTGCGTCAGGCCCACCTCTTGAGGTGGGCCTGACGCAAAATCCGGGGGCCATCAAAAATGGGGCCTTCTGCTGCCACGAAGGACAAAAGTGCTGTCCATGTCATTTCTCCTCCTTTTGTCCCTTGGGCTGAAAATTTCGGGTGTAAAGTAATATTCTTTGGTCTTCTCGGTTTGTCTGAAATTTCTCTCCTCACGGCCTCTCGCCTCTAGTGTAAAGAGGCCCTTACTGTGTTTTGACAATCTTAGCTTATTTTTAAAGAACATAAAAGAAGGTAGGTAGGTTGGTTGGTTGGTTGGAGAAAAAGATGTACTTACCCGTTGGGACGACAGGGACCTTATTAGTAAGCAATAACAAACTTCATTATCTCATGTTTGCCTAACGGTGTCTATCAGATTTTAGGGCTGGTTGCACTTGTCCTCGTGTTACATGCAAGATTATAAGGTTGTTGTTCTTGTCATGAATTAAAAGTAATCAATTATAAGGCACCACAAACCTTGGCTTGGTGGTTAGAGCTTAGGCCCCTAATGAGGAGGTCGTGGGTTCTATCCCCCATGCCGGCGTGGTGCTTACCACTATAGTCCACCCAACTATTGTGGGGGTCCTTGAACCTTGTTGTATGGGTACCTCAAAGCCCTTTGGGGCGATACTATGTCAAGTATCCTCAAGGCACCTGTAACTAGTTAGAAACTAGCGTAGTTATAGTGTTCACCCTTGAGAGGGGGAAGTAGTATTGTTCCAATTTCCCCTTGTCTGGTGGGCATCGGAATATTTGCATTACGAACGGACACTTCATTCACACCGGCCCCAACCATAGTTTCGGCCTCTCGAGCCTTCACACTAGAACCCAAAGTTCACCGGCCGTCGCTCTCCTAATGGCCTATGTGGCAAAGCTTTTTGACCAAGGCGATGACCTCTCGGCATTCGTTTGGGTCTTGCATTTTCAAACTATGGTCGAGAGGCCGTCACATTTTATTCATAAAAAAATCAAAAACTGACAAGATCTTGGCCGTTAGATCAAAAGATGCCTTGGACAAGGAATAAAGTGATATGGTTTTTTTTTTTTTTTTTTTTTTTTTTTTTGACACAGTTGAAACTCGTACATTTCATTGCAAAAGGAACCAACTTACAAAACCCAGTCACATGTGACCTGCGTCTAAAAACAAAGAAAACTCCCCAAGCAACGACAACACAAGCAGCAGTAAGACTTGCGCCCCAAGCTACAAGTGATATGGGTTTGGACTTTGGGCTTGGCCTTTGGAGGCTTCACACTACGCCCATCCAAGTTGAGAGGCCATGGGAGTTCATGGCCAAAGCTTTCGACTTTGGGCTTGGCCTTTGGAGGCTTCACACTATGCCCGACCAAAGGCCCCAATTACAATATTTTATTGGCTATTTTCAGTAAATTTCTTTAGACTCTCAACAAAGTTTGGACTCTCAATCCCACGGCCTCTAGACTTGGACGGCCATAGTGTGAAGCGGCCCTAAGAAGTTGATGAATGAAAAGAATGTGAAAGAGAAAAGGGGAGAATAATATCACTTAACTACCTTTACTCATAGGTTGCAAATGGGAAGGTTACAAATTTAATATGAGGATATAAGAAGATATTTGGTTCCAGTTTTTCTTACAAGCCTGAAGGGCTTTACTTTAATAAATGGATTTAATTTTGGTATTGTGTGCCATTCAGCAGGTTCTATTTTGGTCACCGCCTAGCTCACTGTCGTTCCCCTTTCATTATAGCTCATCCTCTCCCACGCTCTCCTCAATGCTCCCATCTGTTCCCAAGTTAGATCGGACGGCTCACAGACCTTGGATCCAGTCAACGGCCACGATCAAAAAATCGATGTCGCAAGGGGACGAGGGGGCCATACCACAAACCCTAAAAACTTGCGAGCCAACCTTTGACTTTTCAGTCCCTTGAGTCAAGATGGGTCAAAATTCTTATTAGGCTTTTGCATCTTCTCAAATTCTCTCCAAATCTAACCATTTTAAATCTCACAAACGGTAAAACTTTATGGACACATGTACAATATTGTCCATCATTGATGTTATGGCCTCAGGTTATATCAAGGCTAGGTCAAACAATCACTATATTCAGATCAGCCTTGAGATTGATTTGGGTTTCTTATGTTTTCTCTTTCTAGAATGAAAATGAAGATATTAGTCGTGCACAAAAAGAGAGCAAAACATCAAGAACTCAGATTTTTCACCTTGTTTCTTTTTTCTTTTTCTTAGTCTCCATTCCTCCCACCAAGGTGATGACCCACGGGTCCAAATGACTCATTTTTCTCTCACCTTTTTCTTTTTCTCTTTAGTTTGTTGTGTCCACTCAACGTGTTCTTAGTCAATGCGATTACACCGCTCAAAACAAAGTTCAAGGTAGCGTAACCGTTGAATAACGCAGCTGGGTACCGGTACTCAACAGCTAGGCCTACTACACCTAGAACCGCGGAGAGGTACCGGGTGTCATAAGGAGAAGAAAAAGAGGTCGGCACTCGCCGTGGGAGAGTACCGCTGAGAGTTGCACAGGGAGGGAGCGAAGGCACCCAGTAACGGTTGACTTGAAGGTCTTTCGATATTCTCTCGGCTAACATTAGTAACTCTGTAACTCCATTGACTTTTAGTGGTTGCTTGTTTTTTTATCTCAATGACTTTGAGTGACCGTGGCTGTGGAATACAACCAGCGTGCACAGGAATTCGGGGAGCTTCCATATTCCGAAATTGTCACATCTAGGCTACTGGCAATGTGGAGATACATACGGTCGAAGTGGCTGACGATATGCTTCCTCTCCTCTCTCTCTTTCTCTTTCAATTGATTGCAATCTCTTTTGCAAGCTTGATTGCAAACTTATCACTTTTTATATTTGGATGTTTATGATTAACCAAACACACATGAAATAAGTGGGTTATTGTCGGCTTGCTGACTCCAGCACATACTATATAAAGAGTCCTGTTTTCAGACAATATATTGGTGTGGGCCCCAAGTTAATAGAAGCAAACGGATAGCTAAATGGGCAGGACACCAAATTCAATCCTTTGGATTCTCCTTTGGATTTTCCTAAATATGGAGGGTGTCTAATAAAGGGGTGCGTATAAGCTGTTGAAAATTCCATGGAGAGGCTCCTCAGTGTAAAATGGGGGCATAGACCCCAAATTTATAAAGACATAAAAATAAAAATGATCTTTAGGGGTAAAAAGCGAAAAAATAAAAAATTAGGGCCCCACCCTCTGGGAGAACCCGGATTGAATGTAGCGAGGGGGCGTTGAATGGATACAGCCTGTGCTTATGTTGTGAGTAACGACCATTATACCCCTTCACCGGATCTGCTTAACCCTTAAACGCCTGAGCGGCCCCGAGGGGGCCGTTTCCAACAGAATCTCCTCTGTAGTTCTCAAACACAATAACTTTTCACTAATATTTTGATGTCAAATTGGTCACCTTCTTCTCATGAATTCAAAAAGTGAAATTTTAGAATTCAAATCACAATTTGTATGAGTGATTTTGTGCTTTGAAAGGATTGTGGTAGGTAGGTTGGGGTCGTATAATACTTGTAGGAGGTTGCAAGCTCATCATTGATTGGATCATTCATGATGCCCAAGGTCAAAAAGTGCACTATTCATGATGCCCAAGTGCAAAAGATGCTGTGATCCAATACTGGGCTGCCCAAATCCGTATAGCTAGGCGTTTAAGGATTAACCCCTAATTTTCCTTGTTGTTTTTGGAACCTTGAAACCTCAAAACTGCCATTTTCTACCACTATGTACTCCCGGCGGTACGAGTCAGATTTTTTTACTTTATTTTGACTTCTAACCGTAAGATCTTGTACAAAACCCTAATTGGAAAAACTGATCTCAATTTCAACCGTTGGATGTTTGGCATTTGTGAGATCATAACGTTCAAAGTTACGACAAATGTTTTTTTGGGTATTGCCCGAGAGACAAAATGTCAATGGTGCAAAGGACGAATTGATGATGATTACCTCAAACATTTTGGTGACATTTTTTTTCATGTAGGTTTATGGGTTCTTCATGCTCATGCAAAAACTTGGAAACAGATTCCACTTTTAGAACCTTCACTAAAAATGTTTTCCAACTTAGGGTCTAAAATCTCCCATTAGAGTTGAAATATGAAAAAACTTGGTGGTATCTATAGAGTTTTGAATTTTAAAAAAGTGAACAATGAGAGGGTGCACTCATAGGATTGTGAATTTTGGGCACAACTTTTGTTCAAAAATTTTACAATCTCAATTTGTTATGAATTTTTAAAGATTTACAGTAAGAAAATTAGAAAAATAAGAAAGGGGCACCCTTACAAAGATGGACTCCTTATTAGCCCCACTACACCCTTTACCTGCATTCATAAAAATATCAAAGTAGATCTTGTTGTTATAAATGCAATGACCTAAATTGGTCAAAGTTGACTTACATTTATGGCATGTGTAAGTAAAATTCAGTCGTGGATAGTGCCACCTATGCGGAATACATTGAAATTACATTGAGATTAGTGCTAGGGGGGGGGGAGCATTTAGCATGGCATGTGAGCAACCCCCATTTGCAGATCATGGGTTAGCCATAACCCCCTTCTTAACCCCCTGCCCATGTCATATTTCTTCTCTCAAACTGCACGACTGCCCTATTTCTAACAACAACCCCCATTGGCTTAGAGCCCCGCCCGTCCTGCCCCTTCTCGACTCCAAAACAAAATAATGCCATAGAAGTCGTGAAAATGAGAATTTTACACCAAGATTTTTACAACATCTTCATCATGAAAATGCCCACCTCCGATAAAAAAATTAGAAAAAAATATCAATTTTTACTACTTCACTTACGCTGCCCAAAACAGCTAAAACGTGTTTTGGGTTTTAAGGAAAGTTAGGGGTTAAAGCTGGCTAGCGAGCTTGTCAGGGAGCCTCTCGTGGGGCAAATAATCCCTGCCCAGCAAATAAAATTTGGGGTATATTTGCCTCCTAATTTTTAATGGTTGATGTCACCCATGGCTCCATGAGGCACCCCCAAGAGTAAAAGGAGGCCGTAGACCCCATTTATGAACTCAATTTTTTTTGAAAACACAAGAGGGCATCCCAAAACGAAAAAAACAAAAAAAATGGATTTTCTGGCCGGGCAGGTAGGGTCGAGGGGCTCCGGGACCAGCCGCTGGCCAGCTTTAAGCTCACCCCCCTTCACCTATATCAGCCTATTCTTCGTATAAAAGCTGTAAAATACTTTGCAAAATTAAGATACTGGTGCATTTGGATCAGATCTAGATTTGTAGAATGAAAGCAACCTGTGGTATACTTTTTTATTTATTTTTATATGTTAAAAAGTTAATCAATTGTGAGAAATATGATTAAAATAAAATAGGTACCAGGGATTCTCCGGAGGTCACCCACCTCTATGCTATCCCGGTCAAAGGCGCTTAGCTTTGGAGTTTTGATGGGATCTGATGAGCTTACTACACTAAAAATTATATTTAGTGTTGGATGACAATTAGTGTAGTACCCACCATCATGCTCCAACACTATTAGTCAACTTGTGGACAATTAGTGTATTGGGGGGCCACCCCTTTTTAATGGCAACCTCCCTTTTATAGTCAACTTGTAGACAATAGTGTATTGGGGGGCCACCATATCTTAATGGCAGCCTCCCTTTTAGTCACCAAAGTTGCAAGTTGGCTAACACTAAACCAAAATCTAACACTAAATGTCAACTTCTTCATTTTTCAATTCTTTAATTCTTACGATTGTTCACAATTGGTGTTGGAATTGACAATTAGAGTTGCTACAATTTTACCCTTGTTGACAATTGGTGTTGTTGTTCGTATTTAGTGTTGCCAACACTAAATATAATTTTTAGTGTAGTGCATATGTGGTATGAATGAAGGGAACGAGTACACTTGTAGTGGCTTTAATAACCAAGCCTGGGTAATCAACCCTTAAACTCCCAAGCGTGCCCGTGCTCCTAGGGCAAGTTCCGAAAGTTTGGGTCACTGTAGCTCCGGCTTCGTAGGACGGACTCGGGCGAGGCTAAAGTCAAACTGGTCGGGCGAGGTCCATCTACCGAGAGCAGCAATCCGTAAGAAGAGTTCGACTGTGGTTAATTTGCAATTCGCATACCTCTGATTGCAAGAGAAGGGAGAGTGCGTATTGTTGTTGCCCGATGCTAGCCAGCTTCGTTGCAAACTTTCTTTCCTGCCTCAGTCTGTGCAAGCCGGGACTCTTTTGAGACATCATCTGTCAGAGCCGTTGTTGTATTTTTAGGGTAGTCCGCTTCTTGTGACTTCCTCTCAACCGTTGGGCAACGGGTTGCGAAAGCGACATGATGGTTGTTGAGTGGGTTCGATAATGGCTGGACAGTTGCGGAGACGATTTCTCCAAAAAATTGCAACGTTGGCTTGTCTCTAAGCAGAATCAACTACAGTCAATAGTCGATGAGTGTTTACGATTCTTGGACGAAGATTATCTGCTCTCACGTCCGCTACTACCTGGTGTTGTTTTGCCGCGAATTTTCGGTCCCACAAACTTTCGCTTCTTGTTTCGTAGAAATATTGCATAGCACCTGCGGTGGTTTGATCGACGCGGTGGCTTTAGTGACTCAATCAAAAAGTTTATTCGGTAATGTTGGTGGACGGATGGAGAAGTAGAGGGGCTCCGTGGCGACCATAGCTTCTGCAAAGACTCCAGGTGATAACGAAACCACCGCTTCTGGTTTTCATGAATTAGGTTCATGAGCGATTCGGTTATTGGTAAGTCTGGTTGCTTGTATAGTGGGTATCAGTTGAACAAGGGAGGTTGGAGGATTTTGCGTCGGCACCAGAGCCAGCTATTATTGGTGATGGCGTTGCGATCACCTCTCAATCTTCGACTCGAACTCACCATCATCCTCATCGCAGACAAACGGTGCGACGTGCAAGCTACGAACCCATGACCCTTCGGTAAGTCCTTCAAGTTGCCTTGCTTGTGCAGATTCATGATCTATAGTGTAATTGCTATGCTTAGGGTGTTGCACCTACATAGACATGATTTGAGAAGTCATGAAATACATCATGGGCACATTTTTCCATACACATGCATTGACTTGTCAGTTGATAGTCAATGAGTTCAACAGGGCAGAGCCAAACTTGTGCACCGGGTCCTGGTGCTGCAAGCCGGGCGCTCCATAGCCGACCCATCCCCCTCGAGCTATTGCGCGGTTTCACTCCCAATTTCCTGCTTGGTTTTTGCATGCCGGACTCTACTGCATTGCATGCCCAATTCTGCATAGATCCTTCATAGATGTTCCGGGCTGCCCGCCTCAGTAGCCTTGGTCGTATAAGGGTTAAAGCCACTTTTGGTCTACTTGTTCCCTGTACTCATACCACATATGCACTAGTAAGAAGCCATAATGATAGGCTCCCTCTTCATCGTGAAGTGGGGTATGAATTTTGATCCAAAAGTGCGTTATTTTTATTTTTTTTAAAGACCAATTAATGTATCAATAAATTGAGAGAAATATATAAATAACTAGAGTAGAAAATTACTCACCGGAAAAGAAAAATAAACAAATTGTGCTTATATTGGTAAAACCTCATTGAGGCCTAAGCTGAAAGTGACACTTCGTCACCCCTCAAGTGGCAGCACCCACTGCCTTTGCTTTTTTTGAAACAATCAATGTATCATTTTAAAAAGGCATTTTTTTCTACCAAAGTGGCGTCCTTTCATTGCAAGGTGAAATTTTCATTTTATGATGTATTCTAAATGTTGTAAATGAACATCTCAACCACAATTTAGAATTAAATATTTTACTAGTTTTTAGATTGAATGTTTTGACCCCTAAAAAAAACGACATTTTTAATCACAAACTAAAATTTTAAAGAGCTCTAACTTCTTCATTCAAAGTCCTTTCTACTTTAGGACTTTTGATCAATTCCAACCTAAACTTCAATAGTGATCTCTTATAACCTTGGGACAATATACTCTCCAACACCTTGAATTTCTATTTTGTACAATACTGAACCCCAAATTGATTGTTCCAAAATCCTCCTCAATTAGTGAATTACGACAAAAATAAAATAAAATGTATAAATATATATAAAAAAAAATCCTCACTTATGTACAATCAAAGGTTCATGATTTGGAGGATTGTTGGACAATTGGTCAAACCTCATATACTTTTATCTCAACACTCAAACCATAAAAATCTGAATTATGAACACATGGCAGACATGTCCAATTCTAATACAATTGACTAAGCTCACCCACAAGTGTTGAAAATGATTGACTTGTTGATCTTGGCAACCACATTTCCATGCATAATGCAACAGGGAAATTATTGAGGCTGGGGCCTTTTCCATGCATAATGCAAGTGAGGAAGGGGAAGTTACTTGTGAATCCCAAGTTGGGGTGCATGATGAGATGGAATTACATGGCATTTGACTTTCTCCAACCCAATTGTAGACTAGACGTTTCTTTTCTTTTTTTTTCTGTAGAAAATCACGTGGTCATGCAATCACTGGGGGCTACGGAAGCCTTGAACTCCGTCCCATGCTCGTCAGTGGTGAAGTTCAAGTGTTGATTGGGGCAAGGATTTTACAAATAATTTTAAGGTATTTTCACTTTGAAATGGCATTTTAACTCCCTTGAAAATCTCTTCCTTATCGCCTCTGGTGAAGAAACATCAAAAATGGATACTCACCTGCAGGTTGGTTCTAAGAGTGCACTTTTTGCAATCAGGCCAATGAACAACTTTACTATTTGATAAGTGAAAAGTTGATTAGAGAATTCTTGGTGGTGCCATTAAAACTCTCTTTGTGTGTTATCCCCTTGCTTCTACAAAGGGGCATGCACTCTTTCGAGGAGATGGCTGAATCTTCTGTTGTGGAACCTCGCTGTCACAAATACATGGTTGCGTGCGATTGTGCACTCGAACTACCTTCTCCCGATTTACTCTCCCGGAAAATCCGGCCACGACTCAGGAAACTATTACGGGTTCTCCTTGCGAGACACATGCACACCCATTGCATGCCATCCGTCGAGTTTCACAAAACGGCCAGGAGCCACCTTCCCAGCCCTAATCTCCCTTATTGTGTCATTACTTCCTCCCACTTTCAAAGACCCGCCGCCAATTTACTCACCAATTAATGAGGTGATGCGAGGAGGTTTACAATGATCGATGATTACTTAGGAAATTTAACGATTATAGGAGGGATTTACGTGGAGGAGAACTTGATTAGGGTGGGAGTACAATTTCCTATTAAATGCAATATCGAGATGGGGTGTTCAGGGCTTATATAATTGGAGTTTAGGGAGAAAGCAACGGCCATATCCATGATATTTCTCGCCATACCCAACGTCCCGGCCATTTTCTTGTGAGTACATCCTTACCTTATTTATTTGCCTCCTTTCATTACATGACTTGCCGACTTCTTTCTTTTTCTCTTTTTCTCTCTTCTTTCTTTCTTTCTTTCTTTCTTTCTTTCTTTCTTTCTTTCTTTCTTTCTTTCTTTCTTTCTTTCTTTCTTTCTTTCTTTCTTTCTTTCTTTCTTTCTTTCTTTCTTTCTTTCTTTCTTTCTTTCTTTCTTTCTTTCTTTCTTTCTTTCTTTCTTTCTTTCTTTCTTTCTTTCTTTCTTTCTTTCTTTCTTTCTTTCTTTCTTTCTTTCTTTCTTTCTTTCTTTCTTTCTTTCTTTCTTTCTTTCTTTCTTTCTTTCTTCCTTTCTTTCTTTCTTTCTTTCTTTCTTCTTTTTTTTTTTTTTTTTTTTTTTAAAATTTTTTTATTGAATTTTTTTCTACATGTTTGCATTATAAGCGGAGTACATTCCTAGATTTAGGTTGTGTTACTTGTTACCTACTCCGATCGGCTTCCCGACAACAATTTAGGATTCTCGATGGCGTGTTCTGCCGTAGCGCTGACATTTCTAAACAATACTTTCTGAATTGCCATCATGGTTCCTTCTCAATTCATTGACTTGTATGTTATCTTGCAGTTCATTGAAGAATCACGAGAGAGACCGCAATGCATGGAACGAACATCAAGATTTAATATGAGGTTCATAGTCTCTCCTACCTAAGCCAACAAATAATTGATGACATTATTTTGAGAGTTTGGGGGAAAATGCAAGATTAAACTCAAGTAGGGAAGTATTGCAAGTTCTCGCGTACGTCTAATGGGGGGAGAACAACTTCTCTAATAAGATGATTCTCAATGTTCACAAGTTTGAGACTCGGCGTCCATGTGCTCAAGGTCTCAACTAGTCCTGCTGACATTACCATATCCTACCTTCGAGAAGGGTCTGGGCATGATAGTGGTGGAATTGGCAAAAAAAAAGGAAGTGTCACAAAGATGGTGGCCGTGGAGAGGACGATGACTTTGAAGGCGATCTACCAACGAAGAAGTCCATGACAGGAACTTCCAAAGACTATTGGGGAGACCTTGATAGGAGCAGCTTTGCCAATCACGTGGAACATGGTCGTTGGCCTTGACCCAGACTGGGTCGAGTAGGCCTCAACAAAGTCAAAAAAGAAGGTGAAGAAGCAGAAGGTGTTGCCGAACGTGACAAAGGCCTTGGTGAGTACGAAGCAACTCGCAAAAAGTAGATGGGGGATTCTCAAGGTTTCAACACTGTTTTATGCGAGGGTGTCCACTATGCCCGTGTCAAAGAGAATTCAGACGACGATGCCACTTTCCTAGCTCGCAAGCAATTTAAGAAGAAATGTAATAGGTTTGCGATTGATTGTCAACGGATTTTGGTGTTACCGATCCTTCCAAACGTCGGAACTTACTTTACAAATTTTTCCATTTTTGAATCAGATGAAATTAATTTTGACATCAATTGTGGATTTTTTCAGTTCCAGAGAGCCAGTCCTCTGGTATGCATGGAGTAGAGTTTGGCGAGCATCGAGTAATGTCATTTGGCAAGCAAGGGGTAGCGTCGCTGAGCGTTTAAAATTTTTAAAGTGGTTAGAATTAAGTAGGAAGATTATAACAATTGTCGCTTGTTAAATTTAACAAAGAGTTTACGAAGTATATAACCAAGAAAATGGTATCTAAAGTGAGGCAATCATACGGTAGGAATATTAAGGAATTAAGGTGCTTGTCATTAATTACCTTAACCATGCTTGTATACACTAACCATAATTGATTAACTTCAACTTAAAGTAATTAATCTAATCAAGGTCAAGGACTATTAAAGTATAGAAGTTTTAATTAGTCATATTTAATAAACTATCTCTTGATAATTCACTTATGACTAATTAAGCTAAGCTAACCTCAAATTGGGTTTTACTCATTACATGGAAAGTAATCTTTTAACTTATGTTTAAGAGTGTTTTGTGTTGTTTATATATAATGACTTTTGATACATAGTTTGATTACTTTTCCTACTTCTCCATTGACTTCGGTACAACTAGAAATCGGGTGTTTATTTTGAGGCTAATTCTCTTCACGTGACAATACTCCATGGTCTTTAGTTTTTAAGTCACCGCGAACCACCGCGCCTTCCTTATTCACATATTGACCCTAAAGGACACAATGTGTGGGGCATGCAAAAGAATTTTAAAATTCAACCGTGTTTGGCATCCTTGTTTTATCGAAATTCTCCATTGCTTCAATTCTCCATTGCTTCCTAGAGTTTGTAGTTTTCACGCTTAATTGGTCTATACTACTGTCTTCCACCAATATCTTTGAGAACTACTCGACCAAAAGCAAGATAACGTTGGTGGTACTACGTAAAGTATTTACAACAAAAGCGCATTCCGTGAACGAATCATTGAATTGAACACAAGCAACATAGTGTCTCAACTCATCAAAAATTCATTGCACTTAATATATACAGCTTAGAGTGACAGTTCTAGGGATTTTGTACAATATTGAAGACAAATTTTTATATATACTACTGGAATCAACCGATTGGGAGGTGTCGTTGAGATCTGAAATAGAGCAGCTCCTATTGAAACTCCACTCAATGATGTCAATGAGGCATTCACCGTTGTCAAATGCATCTGCTCTATGACGATACTCCAAAGCACAATATGTTGATTGTGGCGAATCCCGAACTTCACAAACAATGTCTTGAGGATACTTCCCTGACTTTTTTTTTTTTTTTTTTATTCACAACTACATCGTCAATGGCGATATCATTTGAAATTTGAAAGTACTACTATTTGAAAGTCTACTCCAGGCTCATTTGGAAGGATACTCCGGATAGACTGACGTAGCAAGTGTGTGGCAATCAGTTGAGATTGTGAACCGTTTTTAGGGCTTGAATTCAGGGGGCGGGTGGATTTAGCGCAACACAATTTTACTTAGCAAAAGATGTCTTTGTTGGGCTCTCCGAAGTCGTAGCAGTGACCTTGGAAACTTTCAGTTTCTTTCGAGCCGTCCGGATAACATGTGCTCTTATAGTTTTAGGAGGGCTGGAGTAGTCTATCAGCCTGTACTCACAATGCTACTTGCACGGGCAATCGAGAGTGTAACACATTACTGAGAGAGGATAATGGGTGTAACACTTTTTGCAGTAAGTGCAGAGAGTTATTTGACAATGCAATAAGTGATGTGATAGTAAGTGCGAGCTCCGCACAAAAGTTTGATGATGGAAAAACTCACCCGTGTGCGCACACCCTTCCTTGCATCATCACGGCTATTCCAATCTTGATTAGTTTTACAATAGACACATTGCATTCCTTCCTTCCCGCTCTGAATTCCCACGATGAAGTCTTGTATACTAGTAGCAAAGCGTGTAACATTGCTCAACTTGGTAATCTTTACCATGTTTCCCTCGACGTGCTCCAAAATTGAGCTGCCACTCTATATCACGCATCCCAAACAGCCCCATGAGCTATTGTTGAACCAATTCCTCTATGTTTACTAAAATCTCAGCCTTGACGTCACCTAATTTTCCTTGTTCAGGGCACTAAACGGATCGCAAGTCTCGAGCAGATCCGTCAATATAAGCAACCATGTCTACTATATCACCTTATAACAAAAGCCTTCAATGCAATACACAATGCAATTATTGAATGACACAGTAAGGAAATGTCATACAACAAGTAAAACCATGAATGGACTAAAAGGAGTCGTATTCATCTTTGGACAAAATTAGAATGCGTCTGTGGACGAGATCGAGATGTGTATCGCAGCGTTTATTTGTACCAATGAGTATATGATTCTCTAGATTGGAGGCAAACAAACGTCGAAAACGCCTGCGTCACCTCATTCATTGGTGAGGATTCAGTGGCGCATTTTCGAAAGTAGGAGAAAGCAATAACACAACATGAAAGACAAAGGTTTGAAAGGCGGCGCTAGGCTCTTTTGTGACACCAAATGAGGATGGCATAAGTGGGAGATGGCATGGATGACATGCGATGGGTGTGCCATGGTTTCGCATGCGGAAGCTGTGACAATCGCTGAAGTTACGGTAGTCGTAGCCAGATTTTTCAGGAGATTACATCAGGGCAAGGTAATTTAGGTCGTGCGCAACCACTCGATTGTGACAGCGAGGTTCCACTACAGGAGATTTTGCCATGTCCCTCTTTGGAGGAAGAGGAAGAGCATTCCAACCATTTCCCAAGGGATCTTCAGCTTCTGCTGCTAGCATTGACTGGCTTATTCCAATCGGAGCTTCCACTTTCACGACTGTTTCAGGAATTGCCCTAATTGCTATTCAATTATGCATTAGGAAGATAGAAAAAATTCCAAATTTTAAATTATTTTTGCTTTAATTAGTGCATTTTCAAAAAAAATTCTTTTTCATCCGGAAGGTCATCCCAAACTTTCCCACTTTATTGAGAAATCTTCAACATTTGTCAGATGAAACCATACTATACTAGTAGAAAATGGCACTAAAAGTGATGGCCGTAATGACTTGACCGTAATGATACATAGTGCATTTTTAAAATGTGCTTCTAATGACATCACAATAAACTATTATATTTGTCACTTTTCCTTAATATTTTTACTAATCTATTAGGGTTTGGTATGCCTATTAGAAGTTTACAACCAAATAAAATCTAAGAAAAAGTGACAAATATCATATTTTATTTTGATGTTATTAGAAGAACAATTAAAACTAACTTTTTGTGTCATTATGATTAAGTCATTACGTTTGTCACTTTTAGTGCCATTTTCTACTAGTGCTAGGAACCGCACTTACCGATCATTGGTTTAAGTGTTTCCGAGAGCCTGCACTGTACCCATGACCGTAGTTCAGGCAAAAACCTTAGAGGTGGTACCTCCCCATTGGTTGCGGGTATTGTGATTTTTCTCAACAACAACACATTCTATGATGATGTGAATTGATGTGCCCTCCACCCTTTATCTTTGAAATTGAGCGTTTTCTTATAATCCTTACTGCATTTGATGGAGGAGGGAGTTTACCGTGTTTTCTTTCCACGAGCAATTAGTATGGAATAAATGATTGTTTTTTCAATTTTTTCTTTTCAAAGATCACGATTAAATTAATTCCAAATTTTGAAAAAATAAAATAAGAAAAATTGGGAGAATATTTGATGTTTTTTTGAATTTTAGAATAACATTTTGATTTGCAAGGAGGGATGTATTAGTTTTTTCTTAAAAGTTTTGAACTGTGGTCGTGCCAGGTAACTCAAAAGGAGCCCCGATTATGGAAAATATACGATAGGGCATCTCTATCTCTCCTGCGGCTCAGGAAGATGCTCGACTAGTTATTTTCCATAACCAATGGCTCCTTTTGAGTTACCTAATACGAAACTCCTTGCACTGTAGCTGCTTGGACTCCGAGGACGAACCATGGCTGCCACTTGCGTTGGGCACATGAAGCAAACGGCCATGGCAAATTGCCTGCGCATGATGGGTGGTGGGCCCCCACACCCCAATTGCATGGCAGCAAGTGGCACCCTCCTTTTTGCAATTTGAGCTGATCAAGGTTAAGAATTCGGTTGCTGGAGCCCTCTTATCCTCCCCCCTCTCACTCGAAGTTAGGTCCAGGGACTCTCCTGCCCCTTCTACTTTGAAATGAAAAATTAAAACTATTTTGACGCTTCCATAATTTTTATAGGGTATTAATTAATTAATTTAAATTTATAAATCCCTTTCCATTAACCCTTTTCTATTTACCTCGAAAAGCCTCTTCTACTTTGAAATGAAAAATTAATTCCAAAATAAGATACATAGATTTAATTAGTTAGTTAATTACATGGTTTTAGAATTTTCATGTCCTTATAGGTACCATGTGAATTCAACACACAATAGACAAACTTTTATTGATGTAGAAAATACACTACAAAACCAATTCAATTAAAAAAAAATACAATGGTAAAAACTACATTCTTAAAGGTTTGCAAAAATTGTAAGCCTCCGTAAAATCAAATCCATACATCTCAACTAGAATCAAGAAGTAGAAGAATCCTTCTTCTTCAGAATCTCTGCAAATAAGGCCGCCATCTGCAAATTTCCTTCCATAGCTAATTTGCGCCCCTCCTTGTCGTTGTCAATCAAATTCTATGTCAATTTTAGTTTCATTTTCTCCAACTCAAGAACTAATCGACAAAATGGCTGTAGCTATGGCATCATCACCTTCCAAAAACTTGCGCTTCCTTTTCTTGGCGCTGCGGTTTACTTGCCCCTCACATCCAGGAGCCCTGGTGGCCTTCGAGCGGGGATTGAAATTAGAAGTCGCGGAGGAAGAAGGAGGGGGCGGTGGAGTTTGAAGAATCACATCTTCATCACTCAGAACATGCACATCCTTCTCTTTCTCCTTGTACAAAGAAGGGCGCCCTTGATCAATACCATTAAGAATGCCATTGACTTTAGCAGTGCTGAAATACATACCATCGTGCCGGAATACATACCATCGAAAAGTGCAAACCATGGAGTCCATGTTGAAGGTGCCGCTCCGGTCACCGACTGCTTCTCCTTTCCTTCATGGTACAAACTCCTCATCTTCTCTCATTTCTCCCTTGTTTGTTTGCCGGTACGTGGAGTCTACTTTGAAAATTGTGCATTAATGACTTCGGCGAAATAATCCCAATTCTCCGCCTTGAAAGCCTTCCTATTGTACTCTCAATACTTTTCCTCGACAATTTTGAACAATACATCACGAGATTATCGATGTTGTCGAAGTTATGCTTCCGATGTACTCAAAGAATGCATCGAGCAACATCCCATCAGAATAGAACGAAACTGCTGCGTACTGTACTACACAAAGAATGTGCAAAACTGAATCTTGGCCATCGAGAGACATCTTCATCTGTCTTGATTGATACTGTGGGACTGGAATTCTGGTGATCGAAAGTGTGTGACACTCACCAAGGTTGTCGCCGGGAGCGAGTGTCTGCGCTGCGGACCACGTCTCGTAGTAACTCACATCTGTTCCAGGAAGGTAGTCCCACTTCTGCGAAGGGCCGCCAACGGCGACATCTTTAGCTGCTACTGCTTGTAAAACAGCGAACACGGCTACCACGAGGATAGCCTTGGCATTGCCTCTTCCTTGCGCCATCTCGGGCTGGTACGAATTTAACCTACAAAACACGTCAAAAACCATCTATGAAACAGTTTCACCGACAACCGCACCTCCGAGCGATCCCCTCCGCAATTCAAAAACGACACCCGTCCTACTCCCGACATGAAAAGCACCAGAACTACCAATGTCATATGTGTTTAGCGCATTTAACTCCTTCTTGCGGACAACAACAACAAAAATACCAACAACCCCGATCAGACCAACCTCAAGATTTCCAAAGAGAACGAAGCTCTCAATCTAGAACCCCACAAATCGATTGACATACTACGTAAGTTACCGTATCGGTAAACGATCGACTAGAAAACAGAGGAACGAAATCAAAACCGGTGCCTAAACTCAAGGTCCCCGCGCACGGGAATATTCTCGTGCGCAGAGATTTCAATCACCGTGCATAGGCTTAAAAATTTCCGTAGTTGAAGTTTTTTTCCGGATCCACTATCAGAGATTCTTGAAAACGTTACAAGCACAGACTTTTCGAGTGCACGTGAGAGATTCCTGACACACGCACGAGAATATTCTCGTGCGCGAGGAACAAGGCCTGAACTTCAAGTACCTATCTACTATCACCGAACTGAAATTCCTGGCTGTACCTGTGGGGGCCGCCAGCCTTCGCTAAGTTAACTGCTTGAATGGATGGAGGCATGGAGCCGTATCAGAGCATGTTGCAGCTTGCGGCCAGGCTGGTGCCCTGCTTCGTTGTGGAGCGCATGCGAACTTCACCGCGTTTCCCACTGGCTTCCTTTTCCCCTTCAGCACGCCAGGGCAGTTGATTTCCCGGCCCATCCCCCCAGCATGTCCCGTTTTTTCTGATGACAGTGAGAGTACCGTTTGACTGGCTAGCTAGACTAACTATGCAATTTAGTACTATCTACACTCTTCTCTTTTCAACTTAGTAGCCAGACTACCGTTCAAATCCATATGTTTCGCTTCCAAGTGTACATGTCTCTGTTGTGGATAAATTGTAACAACCGTTCCAACCGTTCCAACCTTTTCAATGCAGGTAAAACTCAGTGCAGTTCCCAGATATGGATATTTCACCATCTTGTCTACATGGTTTGCAACTTTTTGCAACGATATCAATACATTTATCGATCTAAAAAGACTTACAGATCTGTGAGTATCAACTACTGTACCATGGTTTGCTTGAGGCGGTGCATTTATTGAAATCCTAATTTGAAAAGAATGGGCAACTCAGTCATGAGAAGACCGTTCTCACCAGCCTGATGACGGCCACGGTAAACGAAAATGCACCTGTGCATCAGTTTCGTGGGTGGTACCGTTTGGTACACCGCTTGGTACTGCTGATATTCAGCAATTGCATGCAGAAGTGAAGTGACTCCAACGGTACACCGTAGAGTTGAAGGCAGGTGGGAGCACCCTGGCTATGAGTGCCCCATCATTCATGCTCTCCTGTTTGTGTTGACATGCAGTTCCGCATCCAAATACGCTATCATTCAGAGCCCCCCCCAGGTACTCATACCACAAATCCTAAAGACTCGCAAGCCAGTCTTTGACTTTTCAGTCCCTTGAGTCAAGAAGAGTCGAAAAGTGTTCTTATTTGATTTTATTAGGCTTGCATTTTCTCAAATTCTAACGGAAGAAACCGAAGAAATATATGGATGTATGTACGTGTACAATTGTCCCATCATTGATGCTAGATGACTTCGAGGCATATCTAAGTGTAGGTCAAACAAACACTATATTCATACTTGCCTTGAGATAGGTTTGCGTTTCTTATTCTCCTCTTTCCATAATGAAAATGAAGATGTTTTTAATGCATCAAAAGAGAGCAAAAGTTGACCTCTAAAGATTCGTAGAACACAAAAGGGGTTTTGAGGGTTCCCACAAGAACAAATTCAACCAACTTTGATTTTTATAATCTCACAAATGAAGAAGAAGAAAAACTAGGATGTTAACTTTAAGACTCTACAATCAAACCTTCAAAATAATTCCTAAATTGAGATTTTTTTTTATCTTGAAGTAGAAGGAAGTCATACTTTGTAATTTAGGCAATTTTGCACCAAAGATCTGTAGGAGTTAAACAAGTCAAATTTTCCACCTTGTTCTTTTTTCTTTTCTTAGTCTCCCTTCCTCCCACCAAGGTGATGACCACAGGTCCAAATAGCTCATATTTCTCTCACTTTTTTCGTTGTCTTTTTAATTTTTTATGTCCACTCAACTTCAAATGTTAACGTGTTTGTAATCAATGCGATTAGACCGCTGAAAAAACAAAGCTCAAGGTAGCGTAACCGTTGAATAACGCAGTTGTGTACCGGTAATCAACAGCCAGGCCTACTACACCTACAACCGCAGAGAGGTACCGGGTGTCACAAGGAGAAGAAAAAGAGGTCGGCACTCGCCGTGAGAGGGTGCTAAAGGCCCGTTCGCACCTCGCCTTAGAGGAGGTCTTAGGAGGGGGTCTTAACTCTATTAAAAAGTGTATGTTCCCACCTACATTCATTAGGAATTACCAATCCTACATGGATGTCCACATGGCACACTTTAAAGAGTAGGGTATTAGTAAACATTTAGGAGGACAAAAGAGATTTGAGCAATGGTAGGCAATACTTAAGGAAGCACCAATATTGGAAAGATTCTCAAATTTTCCTCACTTAAGAGTGGTCTTATGTATTGTCCCACTTGAGGGGCCATTACGTAATCCCCTCACTATTGATTACACCTTTACGAACCTCATTGATGACACCTTTCCTCAAAAGAAGGTATTCCTCTCCAAATTGTGGGGATGTTAAATTTTTATGCACGCTCTTTGCAAAGGCCAGGTGCAAACGGGCCTTAAGAGTTGCACAGGGAGGTAACGGTTGACTTGAAGGCCTTTCGATATTCTCTCTTAGATTAGTAACTCTGTAACTCCATTGACTTTCAGTGGTTGTTTGTATCATTTTCTCAATGATCATGAAGAGTGACAATAGAAGGAGGTGGCCTTCACATGGTATGTCTATGACAAGGCAGTTTTGGTTGATGCGTGTAGAAAATAGTTGTGCCCTCATTCAGATGGGACTTGCCGAAGTTGTGACAATCTACACCGGAGACCTTTCTTCGTCGACTTTTTGAGTGCCCCACTACTACCTCTGCTTGGTGGTAAGCTCAAACTATTATGTACACTTTGATGCACGTTCCTCTTACCAAGAGCTTTTGGAATGACTTTTTCTGGCAGCAATGCCTCCTAGCTCCCCTTGTCTAGGAAGATGAGAAAGGCCTCAAAGATCTATATAGTGCTAAGGGGCTCTGTACTTAGGTTGATCTTGTTGGAGCAAAAAGCAGTCTGTTTTTTTGAGGAGAGGTGGACTTCTCACCTCCAAGAAAAGGAGATCCAAGAGGCTTATCTAGAGGCACCAAGATTGCGTGGTTGTATACCGCGAACCTCATAGCAACCTATCCTAAACACTCTGATAAGTTCTTATTTAGATTGATAAGAACTGGTTACTTTCTATTGTATTTACCAGTATAGAAGGCCTTGCTCTTGAGTGGCATCTCACTCAACCTTCTCTCGGTATTTTTACCTAGAGCTCCTCGCCTTTCGTCTTTCTTCCTTTCCGTTATTTTAGTGCAATTGATTCTCCAAGCAATGGTTCAGATATGGAACGGATGTATTTTTTCAATTGATAATACATTGATTGGTTTGTAACAAAAAAAGGAGTCACCATGGCAGTAAAAAACAACCAGTGTACACAAGAATTCAGGGAGCTCCCATTCTCCAAATTGCCACACCTAAGTAGATAGATAGATAGATAATAACTCCGGTCCCTTTCTAAGGGGCCGACGTGAATGAAGTGTCCGTTCGTAATACTAATATCCTGATGGCCACCGGTCAAGGGGAAATTGGAACAATACTGCTCCTCCTCTCGAGGGTGGACACTATAACTATGCTAGTTTCTAGCTAGTTACTAGTGCCTTGAAGATACTGGACATAGTATCCCCCCGAAGGGCTTTGAGGTACCAATACAACAAGGTCCAAGGACCCCCTACAATAGTTGGGTGGACTAAAGTGGTGAGCACCACGCATGGGGAATAGAACCCACGACCTCCTCATTGGGGCCATAAGCCCTAACCACCAAGCCAAGGCTTGTAGTGCCTTCCACACCTAAGTACTAATAATACGAAGATACAAACCGTAGAAGCAGCTGACGATATGCTTCCTCTACTCTCAATTTGCCTTTTTCTTTCAATAGATTGCAATCTTTTTGAGCTTTTCTCTTTTTGCATTCAAATTATTATGATTAATTCCTAAAGATCTAAGAAAGTATAAATGGCTTTTTGGAGTTCCATTAAAATAACCTTTAGCCAAATTTTATATGCATGAGTATTTAATAACTATTTTCCAAACACACATGCAATAAGTCGGTTAACCCCTAATGTCGAAATGAGCCCCAACAAGGTCAATAGGACTTTAGTCAGACTCCCACCTAATAAACATAGATCATATGGAGTTGAAACTTTTTGCAGATTAGAGAAATTTTTCATACCTTTCTAGAAAAATCATTTCGAGCTCCAAATTTCCTCATACTTTAGGAGCTATTCATAGTCAAAGTTTGAAAATACTATTCAAAATATACTCAAAACTTTCAAACTCCCATATGTGCTCATTTATTCTCAAAATCTGCCCAAAATCAATTAGATTGCAGTAAGTTCAAAAATTTGCCAAAAATTGAGATTTTACTTTTATGTCAAGTTTTGTTTTTTGTACATGTAGAAGAGGTACCTACCAAGGCTTGATCTCACCGTTTAGATTCTAAAGTTTGAGAATTTTTCACATGCCTTTTTTATTATCAAAGACCGGTATTTGTATTTGCATTTCAACATACCTCCATGTGAATAATCAAGCTTTTCTACAAGTGACATAGGTTTAATATCGTGCTTATATTGGTAAAACCTCATTGAGGCCTTAGCTGAAAGTGACACTTCATCTCCCCTCAAGTGGCAACACCCATTGCCTTTCTTTATTCAAATAAATCAATACATTATCTACAAAGGCCTTCTTTCTCCCAAAGTGGGCCTACTTTCATTGCGATGTGAAATTTTTTTCATTCTATGATCTATTTTGAAACATGCAATAGAAGGTTAATTATTTTTTTAAAAAAAAACTCCAACCTATTTAGTGGTCGACGTGAATAGGGTGTCATCCGACCTATCCTTGGATGTATGCCTAGAGGTCATTACACCAATGGCGGGACTACTAACCCCTCCCAGGGTGAACACTATGCTAGTTCCTACCTAGCCACTAGTGACACCTAAATCCTCACTTGTGTACAATCAAAGGTTCATGATTTGGAGGATTGTTTGAGAATTTGTCAAAGCTCATGAATTTTGATCTCAACACTCAAAACCATAAAAAAATCTGAATGATGACCACATGGCAGACATGTCCAATTCTAATACAATTGACTAAGCTCACCCACAAGTGTTGAAAATGATTGACTTGTTGATCTTGGCAACCACATTTCCATGCATAATGCAACAGGGAAATTATTGAGGCTGGGGCCTTTTCCATGCATAATGCAAGTGAGGAAGGGGAAGTTACTTGTGAATCCCAAGTTGGGGTGCATGATGAGATGGAATTACATGGCATTTGACTTTCTCCACTACAGTTGTACACTAGACATTTCTTTCTTTTCTTTAATTCTTAAACGTCAAGCCCCTCTGAAAATACACTGGAAACCAAGCCCGAGGGGCATGCTCTGACGTTTAAGGGTTAAAGAATCACGCGGTCATGCAATCACTGAAGTCCGTCCCATGCTGGTCATGTTCAAGCGTTTTTTTTTTTAAAAAAAAGCATGGCAGGTAGCAGGTGATTTTTTTAGGGTTTTTTTATGCATCAATTGGGGAGGTGCGTTTGCAAGAGTCAGACCAAAAGACCTCATGGTTGACTCTTCAGTGGGAGTACTAAATCCCTCCTCTCCTACCATCCTTTGCTAGTTTAAGGTTATTTTGGACCAATGGGCAAGGATTTTCTTAATATTTTTTACGTATCACCGCTTTGAAATGGTATTAAGAGATGTAACTCTTCGAAATTTTACCTTGAAGTTTGATACTCCTCAAAGGTTGATACCACCTGCAGCAGCAGATTGATTCGAAGAGTGCAATTTTTGCACTCAAGCCAATGAACATCTTTACCATTTGATGAGTGAAAGTTGGTTAGAGAATTTATATATTTTAAGCGGGTAGTTTGTTTTTTTCAATGATACAATCTTGGGGGAGCACTAGTCGGATTAAAGCGCATGAGGTGCTGTCGGAAACCGGTATTTTCGTAGAGGTGTGGGTAGCAATCGGATTGCAAATCAGGCTCACAAATTTTGAGAGATTGAATACCAAAGTATCTATGATTTCAAAATTATGAAAAATTCCTTAATTTTAGGCCCAGTAGGAATACAAGAGGAACCTAACTGCACAAGAATCACATTATTCAGAGTCCTAAAATAGAAATGTGGGCCTACAAGAGCAAAATCAAATGTGGGCCTACAAGCACAAATTCGTCATTTAGTTATTATCCTTATTACTCATATTATTTTATCTATATGATTTTGCGCTTTTACAATAGCAATGATGGGCATGGTATTTATGTATGTATTCATAATACCGCATGGGCATGCTAGTTCTTAAGAGTGCCATAAGAGAAGTCATGGACCTCTCTTTGTATGTTGTGTTCAACACTCAAGATAAAATTACAATACAAGATAAAATTACAAGTTTGCATTGAAGATATCCTAAAACCAAACCCCAGTTTTGTCAGAGGGGAGCCCTGCCTTCTGCTGAAACTTGGGACATCTTACTTGGTCCTAAAATGTGTTAAGATCCTGCCTTTTACTGGAGCTGGGGCCTTTATGATCCCCAATTCTCAGCGCATGTAGGATAACTCTAATATAGTCAAAGAATAAGATATGTAAACCAAGACATTAACAATCGCCACTAGAACTCACTTCCGGTTGCCAATGCAGGCTCCAAACGAGGATATCAGAACAAAAATCAACGATGCCCAAGAAAGAGCTCGTACACTCATCTAACCTCCGCATGAATCGTTCTAAAAGAGTCAATATTGGCCGTACTCCACCTGCTCCGATTGCCGATAACAAATGCAGAATATATTCCAGCAGGACATCATCAAAGACCACACGAAACCGCACTACACCACACCAATAAGCTCACTTCTAGACAGGATGGTTTAACTAACGGCGGCAATGCCGGTCAAGATTGCATCAAATAAACAGCGGTTACGTAACTGCAAATACTTACAGCGGCCGAAGGTCTCCCTAGCTCTTCGACCAGTCTACGACTATATAACGCAATTGACGAACATAGTTAGCTACTATTGAAGTGAAGAAACAACCTGAAGAGGTTCGCTCCACTACTCGATTGAGCTTCAGATTCTACATGCCCGGTTCCTTATTGGCATTAGAAACAGCTGAAGCTCAGTTTAAAATACTCGTGGTCCAGAGACCGGTACAGAATCCCATCCAGATCCTGAAGAGGTGACAGGCGTGCCAGAAGGCACTTCAGCCCATGGGTCATCAGTAGCAGCTTCGGAGTTCGTCCCACTCTCCCACGCACCTCCACCTCCTTGAGAGGAGACTTGTGGTACTTGTTGTTGAGGAGGATTATCCCACCTGCTTCTTGATGGTCCTGCAGTCTTCGGAGGAGGAGGAGCATCCCAGCCATTTCCAGAGGAAGTAGGCTCGGATCCCCAGCTGCTGCTAGCATTGACCGGCTGACTGGGAGGACGCACTGCTCCCTTATCCCACCCTGAGCTTCCACTTTCACGACTGTTCCAGGAATTGTCCGGTCTCCAGCCTCCTGGTCCAGAGTTCCTCGAATTGTTCCCAACCGGACCAGCACCCCAACTGTTTCGAGAGTCATAGCCAGAGCCCCCCGAGTCTGAAGGTCTCCGGGAGCCTGCACTGTATCCGTAACTCCCTGCACTGTAGCTGCTTGGGCTTCGAGGACGAACCATGGCTGCCACTGCTCTTCGAGGCGCCTCTGGTATCGGATCGTTGAAATGTTTCTGGAAGTACATCACGAGCTTATCGATGTTGTCGAAGTTATGCTTTCGGTAACGGAAGCCCTTCGACGATAGAGAGAGATACTCGTGGTGAGGATTCACAGCTCGAATGTAGGACAACATGAAGGCCCCTGGATGCTCATGAGCTACCGAGAAGTAATATGGAATGCGTTTCGGATTCGCCGCTCTTTCCACTCGTAGTAAATCGTCTATTTCCAGCTTCGTCCCTTGCTTGTACTTTCGGTACCTCAGCATCTCACGCAGATAACCAACTAATGGCTCGACATATCTCGCGATCACCTATGAATATAACAGTGACAAACACTTGAGTATGTGGACTATATCCAACCACAATACTCTGATTGATTTAGACAAGCAAGATTTGAAAAGAAGAAACGAAGAGTTTGAGTCGGAAACCTCGTCAAGATCCTCGTAAGACTCCTCGCCGATGGTCAGAGTCTTCCCGAGGCTCAAAAAGCTTGTGAGATCGCGACTCTCCTTGCCCCCCTCAGCAATATCGATGTGTGTGAAAACACCGTCGTGGATTTTCAATGTCATCGACAGGTGGGTTGGACCCCGACTACTGGGACGAATGATAAAATCTCCTACATCCTTCTCAGCAAGTGCCTGCGAAAGGTTTTCTCACGGTCAACAAACATGCACTATGCCAGTGAAAATGATGGGACCATACCTTATATTATAAAAGCTTGTATCAGGCTGGATCGTAGTGACGATACTGACCTTTATCGCATCGTCAACAGAGACATTCTGGAAATAGGGGTGAACAATCATGCGAGGCTTAAAGGCCTTCTTCTTCTCCTCTTCCTTCTTCTTCCGAGCCTTGTCTTGCTCAATCTGTAAGAAACTATTGTCGGGCTGATAGTACGGGTCGGGTTTCATCCTCGGTCGCCAATGGCTCGACCTAAGATCGCTCCCTCTGCAGCGTGCAAAACGTGAAAAAATAAGTTGGAATCCAACCGCTAAGAGAGACCAGCTGATTCTACTGATTAAGTCACTGAAAAGGAACCAAATGACTGCAGGTGAGAAATGACAATCATCCAAACTAAACAAGCCAGCACGCCGGACTTGTCTGTGCAATTTATCCTCAAAAACACATCTAATAGAAGGTGGATAGTGAGCAACTTACTTGCAGGTCAAATCCACTATGAATTTGGCTAACTTCACTTCTTTGACTCGACAGGTCACGATGCTACCTTCGGAAACTTTCTCACTGGGATCGACGTCGCGCTCATCTGAAAGATCTTCCTTCTTAATGAAACCCATTAACCCAGATTCCAGAACACAGATAACACGGGACTGTTGCACATTCCGAACAGTGGCATGAACAATGCGGCCACAAGACAGAGTTTCTTCGGTTTCACCGCACAGCATATAGAACTGCTCCTCGGCTGAGGGCTCCGCATATGGTATGCGCCAGTCTCGAAAACCATGTTGAAGCTCCGACTTTATCAGGCTCAGCGTAGGAACCCTCTTGCCTTGTCCTCGTACTAGTGTACTATTTGCGTACTCCTCTACGTCCATGGTGTCTAGGACAGTGGGATTTGTCATGACGTGTTCCACAGCCATCTCTAGCATGTCTTCATCGACTTCGTCATCGTTTTGTTGAGCCTCTTCTTTGAATGCAGCCTCGGCCATATTTTTTGCAATCTGATCCGGATCAACAATCATGTTATAAGTACATGTCTCCATTATAGAGAGCAAAAGCATGGCGAAGTCAAATGCTTCATTTCAGAAGCACTTAAGCTGCTGGCATCCAGGTATATCTATTACAAACATAGAACCCCAGATTCTTCCAGCCCACATTAGTTATGGAAGAGGATGATAGTTTCGGATTCAGGATTACGTACCTGATACGACTCAGGATGGATACGAGTATCGTCGAGTGGATCCAAATGCTGCATTCCAGAAGCTGCTTGCCCACTGCCTCGAACTCGAATGAAACCTGCAGAGTTGATAAAGACCTTTTTGTCCATGACCCGAATACTTGCATACAGGTCTTTTCGGGTCCCCACACGCCCTGCACTTTGGATGGCTCTCTGGATAGCCCCGGCTTTACGGGGGCCAAGTCCGGCAACAAACTGAAGAGGGCCGAAAATCCAATCATGCGAAGCTGCCAAGTTGATATCGATGCCAACCTGACAAGGCCAGGATATAAAACAAGTCCTCAATGACGAGTATGATCATGATACCGACGGCTGTGATAAAGTATTGCAACTGACGCCTTTTTCTCGAAAGAAAGTGGATCTCTCACGAAGATCGATGACACAGTGGAAATCTCAATCTGCCTGCTGGAGAAGTCGCTTCTTACCAACGAGAGTAAATGAAAAAGCAATAGAAGGTACCCACCTGGTTGAACACAGTAACCATAACACGCTCGATAGCTTCATATAGTTCCTCATTTGTCAAGCAGCTCTGCATTGGGTGCAACTTTAAAGAAAGAATTTCCTTCGTAGGGCCACACAAAGAAGCAACCATCGTTACGGGATTCTGCAGCAACCTGCCCAAGGCAACTGCACGTCGTACGATACCTGCAAACCACACATTTATGTGAATGAAGTGTTAGTCCGGTGCCTTGTGCAGTTACGACGATATCAGACCACCGAAAACACAAATAATAAATCTCGCTAAACCACCAAACAGATAACAAAAACGAAAACAAATCTCGAGCAATCCAGTGATGAACCCCCCGCAGCTGGTTGCGCTCATACAAAAAATGTATAGCATTGAGGCAGACGATTATTGGATTCAGCTCAAGCGCAACATCAAGGTGAAAGGCCAAGGGCAAACCCGAACTCTCGGCAACTTTCTAAACCCCCACGATCGCAAGTCTTATAGCGCCTAGTCTGTAGAAATACTTCATGGTGATATCTCAAAGGAATATTACGAACCTGGCTGCCCAGGAAGCTGCTCTTGAGAAACTCTTGAATTCTCATATAATGAAGGGATGGTCTCATCTCCGTAGAACACCTTGATCATATCCAGGCCTTCCGCTAAATCACGAGGATGCGACTCCACTACCTTGAAGATAACCTACATACAGAAATTCAATATGTGGTCAAGTCGAGCCAAGTCTTTCATGCGTGGATCGTCCGATTAGTGTAAATCTAATAGAAACTTTCAGAAAGTTTCTATTACCTAATAGAACTCCCAGAGAAATTTGAGCATCCATACCTCAATAATGTCCTTCCTTAAGTGCTGGCACTGTAGATTTGCAGCACCCAGGACACAAACATGAGGTTGGTAGTCTCGCATAAACTGAAGAAGGCGATTTTGATCGTTTTCTTTCCTTTTCTTCTGTTCAGGACTGTTGGCCCTCATGTTCAAGTATCCAGTGTGCAAAACGCTCATTACTTCTCCAGCTGCATCTAGCATCACAAAAGTAGTTGCTGGATTGCCTGGGCCCCAACAACATGCTAGCACCCGCAGTGATGGGCCGTCGTCTATCCTGTTACCAAGAACCGTCACATACGTTAATTACTTAATTAATTACTGGTGTAGGAACTGGGAACTTCTGCAATGAACACATATCTCATCACTGTAAGCAAACATAGATCTAACTCGGTTGATAAACAATTATAAAAAAAATGATGAGAGGAAAGAAAGCTTTTCACTGATCTAAAACAGTATTACAACATGGTCACTGTAAAGTAGGAACTTGTACTTAATAAGGATTGTAAAGATGGGATTAACAGGTGGGTGCGTGGATTAGAAGTAAACTGCCAAAAAAGTAGATGGTGCAAGATTGCAGAAACTTAAGAGTAGAAACAAACCTTTCGTCCTGATCATTGGACTTCACAGGAACATATGGAGCAACAGAGACTTTCTTCCAAAGCTCCAAACCACATTGCGATGAAAGCCACTGCTTTGCCCTTGTGGTCAGTAACATACGAGCCTCCTTTTCCATGGCTGGGAGCAAAAGCGACACAATCGCATCATGTAAGATCTGTTTCCTTTGCTCATTCCACTGTTGCGCTGTCAAACTCACACCGTCACTCAAATACAAGGCCTCACAGTCTTGCATCAGAGAAGAAATCTGCTGCTTTGGCAATCTAACTGTGACCTCCAACAGTTTCTCTTCGGTCGCTTTCTCGATTGATAGCCACTGAGCATCATTAAATGCACTAATGGGTTTGTCCAGGAGCCACTTCACAGCCGCGTACTGATGAAACGCGTCAATCGCATCATTCCCATCTGAAGTAGGCCGTGTGCTGACCACTGCTCTCTCCAAATAAAGGCTCCGCACATGCTCACGCACTTGAGGCTCTGTACTGATTTCCACTGAAACCTGGATCGCCCATTTGAGAAAGTTAGATGATTCCGGTCTCACCATACAATAGAGCATACATTACCATTGCGAATATTATAGCAGTTCTCCCTCGACATGGCACCTCGAGGTTGAAACCAATATCAAGGTAAAAATACCAAGCCGAAAGGTAGACTTACCATGTGCCTCGCACCCCGTAGCACTGAACTAGGATCCCGAAACTCGTTTGCAGATCTATTAGATGCACAAAACCTGGCCGCAAGCTCCTCCGGTGAAACAGGTTTATCTTCAACATCATGCCTCTGCAAAGCAAGGACAAAGCCTTCGTAAAAATGCTTCCATTTAGAAACATGCCCATTAAAGAGAAGCATATATTTCATTCACAAGGCGTTGTGAAGGAAATATCCTGAAACCTCAGTGTAATTAGGTAAGTATATGAGACTGATTACTTTCTCTGTAAATTTTATTAGACTGCCGCTTGTCTTTGCTCCATGAGGTTTCTGTGTTACATACTCGGAGAAAGTTTTAGTTGAATAGCAGGACTTCTACATACCATACAACTTCCATTTGTATAGAAACTAACCTTGTAGGTAGCCAACAGATTTTCGCCAAAGAGGTCTGGCGGCAATCCAAATTCCTTCGCAAGGGCACCAAGATCTGCTTTACGACAGATACTGTATAGTGACCGTCTCTTGGGACGCTTAAATCCGCCATCCACGACTTCAATCTCATCAGGTGGAAAGTGAAGATTAAACTTGGCATCACAATCATCTACAGCTTGATCTGACAAGGCATCTGCCAGAGCTCGAAATATCTTTTCAACAAGCTCCTCTTTTTCGGGATCGTCTGCAGTTATACGCTTCTCATAAGCAGCCTGAAGAGCTGTCTTCCGACGCTGCAGCAGCAACCACTTCTTGTCCCATTGTTGAATTGCCCAGAGTGCCTACAAAAAGAAACGTATCAGCCCCACATAGCAGAAGACAGAATGCGAAACGATAATTTGAACAAGCCCCACTCCTGAAGCACATTGTGTACGAGGGGAAACATTCCAATTGGCAACATAAGAAATAAAAATAAAATAGCCTAGCTGATGTCCTGTAAAGAGTCAAAAAGTAGTGCATGCAACCCCTGGACACAAAATCCGATTCATAACCAATCCAAACCATCACAGGTACTTGAACCTACAAAACAGGACGTTCATATATTGCTTACTAACAGAGGGTCACCAGAAATAATCACAGGCGAGAAGACGAACCCCATATTGTTGAATCATAGGCTTTTCTTTGTCTTCAAAATCATCCGACGGCTCTTTCAAAAGATCAAGGCATTCTTCCCGTCGATACATTGCAATGAATGGAATCTGTTGCAATGCCAAAGGCGTCAATTACTGTACTCTCTTTTCTTCTTTACCATCTCTTTATCCTAGTCACTGGAAACAATTTTTCATGAACTTGAAAGTTCCGAAGCTGGAATCAAAAGGAGATATCTGTACTAAAAAACAAACCTCAAATTTATCATCATGTATGAAATGCAAGACATTTGCAATTTGTCTGGAAATATTTTCTCTTGCATCTTTTCCTTGAGCAAGGTGTTCAAATTCAGGGCCGCCGAATGCTCTGTCGTAAATCCACTCAGCTGCTTGTCTAATTGCCACATCCGAGGCAGTTAGAGCACCAGCCGTTTCTTCCAGTATCTGCAGTCCAGAATAAAAAGGTTGTTTCAGAAGCTGGAGAACTGAACGGCTGTAAGAATTGTTTAAGCAAAGAATAAAACTAGCAGATCCTTCGAAGGTAGATTGATTATCCTCTTCCGTGATACACCAGTACCAGTTCGAGTGCAGGAAAGATTCCAAAAAATGGAGCAGAGGAGCAACCGGAAGTAAGAACACATACTTGAAGCCTTTCAGGGACGTCTGTTTCTCGCAAGCGATCATCCCTTTCTGTTAAGAACTTCTCCTCTAGCAAACTAGGCTCAAACTGCTTCTCCAACAACTTCTGAGGTGGCGCTTTTCGACCACGGCCATAATCATCGTCATCCTCGTCATCAACGTCCCTTTCCTCGTCATCGAGCCCAGCTGCTGCGTCCCTCTCACGCCTCCTTCTCTCCTCCAACAAAGAACTCACATCGCCGAAAATATCCTGCGCCTCTTGAAGAGCTAGAGAGTTTATTCCAGGCGCTTGCCTGAACTCCTTCCTCTTCACTTTCTTCTTCCTGTGTCTATAAGACCAGATAATAAGCACACAAGTCCATCAAAGCCTGCAACTATAACAGGCATACATAAATACACAAACGAACTGAAAATGCACATACTTAGAAGGCTCTCCATGCTCGTCAACTTCTTCTTCATCAACAATGAAATCGGCCATCTCATCTTCCTCTCCCAATTCCTCTTCTTCATCCATTTCCTCCTCTTCAACCACATCCTCAGCCGCAGCCCCTGTCCACGATAGACACTCCCATTATTACTAATACAAAAGACATGAACCTTACAAAGTACAAAATGAAGAGTATATCCATACCATCATCTTCTCCAAACAAAGACCTCTTGAGCTCTTCTTCGGCTGTACGACCTCTCCTACCACCACTATCGTCCTCCTCGTCGTCATCTGAAAGTCCAATACCACCGGATCCTTTCTCTCCACCGATACCAGCTTTCTTCAGCCGCTTAAATTTTGTCTTTCCATCCTATACAAGAAACAGAGTATGAGTACTGAGCTTCAAGCATGAATTGCAAACATTTCCGTTGCAAACATTTCCGAACTGGTAAAGTGAGCATACTGCTTTGGGAGGTCGATGGAATCCTGTAACGTTCGCTTCTTGTAGCAGATCGTAATCATCCTCGTCCAGCTCATAAGTCTCCTCCCCCCTGCAGATTTTCCAGGAACAACAAATGCGATGAATGCGTTGTTCGACAACATGGCCGGCCGCTACAAATGTTGACAATATTGTGCCTTACCTCTTCTTGCGCTTCTTTTTCTTTTTCTCCCGCTCATCGTCGCTACTCTGCTGCGGTTCTTCTTCCGGCTCCTCGTCCTCTTCCTCGTCGACAATGAATCCGTCTTTTTCATATTCATCCTGGCCCTCCTCCTCGTACTCCTCCTCATCATCATCGCCGGAGTCCGCCATGGCTAGTCGAAACCCTGACGAAACCCTAAAAACGGACTACTTGGTGGATTGCCGGTGGATTGTACAATAAATTGTTTGATTGTTGTTGTTTTCATTAGCCGGAGTTATCAGAGCAATCTCCCGACTTCATCCCGAGCTCCAGAAACCGTCCCCCTCTCGAGCAAAAGCTCGAAGAAGATTGAAAACAAGGATTTGGTGTTTGAGAGGGGAGACGACGACGACGACCACCAAAGGCACTCACTTGCTGGATTCCAATATCTACCAAATTATACAGAAAAGATAGATGAGAAACCTCGACATGTACGTACTATGTAGAGTTGGTGTCCCAACACTCGCTATCTAAACCGATCCTTTCCCTACAATCGCACTGGAGACGACTCCATCCTGGTATTACCCGCCTGGTATTACCCGCCTGATATCGTGTGTACCGGGTATCTGTTAGACTGCGTAATGTTTAGACCGGGTATAGCTGCGCAAAGAGCACCATGGTGAAACAACTTAGGCCCTCTTTACACTAGAGTTGAGAAGCCATAATGAAAAAAATTCAACCACTAGAAGAGATTAATAAAGAATCGTATCAAATTTTGAGCTCTCTAATTGGCTGAATTTATTTTTTTACATAGCTTCTCACCTCTAGTGAAAAGAGGCCTTATCGTTGTACACTTTTTCAGATTTTTAAGGAATTTGTATACCCTACCTCCATGGCCATTTTGGCACTTTGGTGTCAAATAATTTATTAATATTGTACTTTTGAATTAGAAAAACTTATTCTTCCTTGCGATTCCAATTTTTTTAGGTATAAATATGTCTTTTTGTTTTTAGAAGATTTTTGGATTTTTCAGCATCTAAAAACAGGACTTAATTTTTGCCGAAATGGCCATGCAGATATGGTACTTGGAGTGATGAGATGAGTGAGTTACTATTTTTACATGAAAATACATGTAATCACTTTTGACTTTTTGGAATATTTTGGAAATCTCCTTACAATCCCTTCTAATATGCCAACATAATAAATTAATAATTTCTTTTTCTTTTTCTAACCACTCGTCCTAACATATAGAATTATTATTGAATCATTACTTTGCAAAAACCTGTTTTGGGTTTTGTGAGTCTTTAGGGGCTAACATCAGTTAAATTATCACCAAATTTCAAAAAAAACATCCAGTTGTTTCAAAATAGGGGGAGGATCAAATAATAAGAAGATTTAGGTTAAACCACAAAGTTGTAAGAATATAGTTAAAAGCCAAACTAAAAGAAAATAAAAACTAACCAACTGTGGAGGTTATGGTGGATAAGAAGTTTCATTGTCTTCAACTTTTATTACACGAAGCACTATCATGGAATTGCTATAGCATAACTACTAATCAATCAAGATATCAACTATGGGGTTGATAGTGATTTTGTGTAGATTCAATCAAACATGATACCATTATTCTCAATCATATCAATCATATCAACTTTTATACCATGCATAATTACATTGATGAAAAGTGCAACATCAAGACATAGATCTAATGCCTAAATGTCAACACATGTTGTCATGAGCATCATGTAGTTGAGAAAGAACTAAACTCATAAGCAGAAAAAAACACAATGTAATTAAAATATTCAACTAAAGAATTTCCGTAGAAGTTCAAAATGAGAGAATTTCATGTCGGAGGTGGGAGGAAACCAAATGTTGTAACTCTATACAGGTTGGCGATTGTTGGTTTAGTGGTGATATTGCAATGCATTAATATCGTGGAAGGTGCAAGGCAAGGCATACCGCCAACATTACCTGATAGATATGGAGGAAGTGGTTATACCCTTCAGAATCTTCTTAATGCATCATGGCCAGCAGCTCAAGGACCTTCAGCAACTTTCACTTTCTTTGCTCCTCGCAATAAAGCGGTCAAGGTACACACATCATCGAAGACTCAATTTTTGATTTATAAAAATGTGGGTTCTTCTATAGAACAAAAAAGTCCCAATATTTTATCTACAACATGTGGGTTCTTCTATAGAAGAAAAAAATAGTTTCACGTTGCTAACACAAAAACTCGAATTGGTGGTGGTTTCAATTGCAACAGAAATATCCATGTTTATTTAACAATGTTGACACATTAGCAGAAAAGACAATTGTAACAAGTGTATTGCAATACCACATTATACCTGGAAAAGTGTTTTCATCTGAGCAATTGAAGAACCTTGCTGCAAATTCAGATTATATGTCTTCAACCGCATTTACGGGTCATAAATTGAACATTACAAGAGGTGGCGAGAAAATCAATGGATATTCTACTATTACTGACCCTGATATGAGTACTAAGGTTTCTCAATCTATTCAAGGCATTAACACTTTGTTGGTACCTCCGGGTCTCATTGTAAGTAGATTCTATTATCATCATTACATCATTATAACCTTAATGTGTGAATATTATGCTCAATTATGACCTATTCTTGCACTACTTCACTTTTTTTTTTTTTTAAATTTTAAATCTAAGATAATATTTGAGGTACAATATTATTGAAAATGTAGATTGGATGTGGACCCCCGGCTCCTGCCGTAAAAGGCTATGGAAATAGTAGCAGCCCGTCACGTAAGAGTCATTGACAATATGGAAAATATGCAATTTTACTATTTTATACTTCCCTTAAAAAGTAGTCAACTCAATATGATTTACTTATATTAATTTATTGATAGATTTTGACATGGTATGATGCTTGATATTTGTACATAAATATTCTAGGAGATTGTTTCACTAATTATGACTTTGTATGCATTGCATATCATTTATAACCAGTATCGATGCAATTGGCTGAAATGAAATATGTGGACGTGGGTATAACGATTTTCAGTGTGATTTCAAGTTTGTTGAATTTTTTCTTTTGATAAAAATTCACAATGATAAATTGATAAAAGTTTCCTATTAGGGACCTCGATTCATCTTTGATCTCATAGTGGCTATCGCAACATACATGCTATTTAGTTGTTATAAAAATTTGATGAGAACTTATCATTAAGATGAGCATAGTAGTAAACACGTAGGAAGTGAAATAGATTAGAATTTATTTTTGAGAGGTGATTTTAGGAAGCTCCTCTATTTAATAGTTCTTGTTAAAAATCGGTGAACTTTGAGGAGGAATGAGGATTTAGATTTTTTGTCATAGATTTTACAATTGCATGGTTTCAAATCACATATACATTAGGAAGTTTTCAAAGTTAAATCAACAATTATGTACACCTATTGGTGAATTTTAACATGTAAGTGGTTCTTTGATCCTAAAATATTACACATATAATAAATAGAAATTATACTTCAAATAAATGTATACATACATAATTTATTGTGTGTTGACAAATTATTTTGCCTATTAAGAGAAATAGAGATTTGGAAACAATGTTGTTATTGTGGCAATAATTTCACATGTACAAATAATTTGCATAAAGTTAGAACCATACTGCCATATATATAAGTATTAATGTTTAATTCATACATACCTGAATCATACAAACTAATCAACAAACACAAGAAAATCAATCAAATGTATTTCTCTAACATGTCAAAAGAATAAAATAGATGAATAAAAAATACTTAGAGACAACTTTTTGATATTGGTCTTTAAAATGGCTTAAAACCAACTCAAACATTGACTTCAATGATTTGGTAAGATCAACAAAGTTATTTATGAAGAAAATACCTTTTGAACTTCAAAATTCAAGAAGCTTTCAACTTTTTGTAAGTATATATACACATAGAGGGAGCAATGAATACTATACATGTTATCAAATGTATAATTGAGACAAAATTGAGAGTCATTGTTCATGCAAGTTCGTGGCCATACAAGAACATTAAATATGTATTCGCAAAGTTTGAGATTTTAATTTAGGTTATTATTAATTTTTTTTAATAATTTAGCACAAACTACATGTCGAACTAACTTCAACGACTTTATCTAATTTCTATGCATTCAATTGTATTTCAAGGAAATAATATATGTCACAAATTACAAGTATATAGAGGTCATGTATATTGATATTTGATGTAATTTGTTATGAAAATCCATATAAGAAATTTACATTTAAATTTATTATGTTCGCTTGCAATATCATAAGCACCAAATAACATAAGAGTACCTTAATCTTCCTAGACTTCTTTAAAAGTATGAGAAAGATGCTACTTTTTTCAAGATAAGAGTAGAATATATCTACTGCAATGTCAATGATAAATGTTAGAAATCATTATTGATAAAATTGTAACATTCCAAAGAAAGAGCCTAAACAAATATACCTTTAAGGGTTTTGCACTATCATATGAAGATTAAACCTTTATTTTTTTAATGTTTTTCAAAGTTAACCATTTGTGTACATGAGAGTTTCGAGCATGCCTTCATTTTTTTTACTCATACATATTATTTTTTTAAATGAAGTTTTAGTGGTGAAAATCAAGTCAAATTGTGAGTATCTCAAGGTATCGGTTGTGAGTATTTCAACAATTAAGTGCTAGTATTACAATTTTTCACAAGATGAAAATTTTATATAAATACTCAAATCTTAGCTACTTACTTAGATACAAATCACAACGCTTTCAGATTCCATGTTTATTCTAGAAGTGGTATTATTAGCCCTCAAAACTAACTCATCACCTTGTCGGCAAGGTAAAATATAATTTACTTTGGTTTGTTGCACTTTTACTTTTAATTTTTGTGAACATATTTGATTTATAATGCAATATCAAAGGCCTGTAGTCACCTCAATCTCAAGTATTGCCCAAGAAAATTGTTGTATGCATACCCGTGAAGCCCTCTTAGGGTATAATACAAGTATGGCCTCTTGGACATTAAGAACTAAAGTACTTATTGAATCAATTTTAGTTCTCTTGCTTGTAACTTGTGGTTATAGTGCATATAGTCAAGCTCAAATCTCACACTCTATTTATTTGACACCCTATATGGTCTATCTAAGTGATTTAACCAAAAAATAAAATATAATCTGTTTAACTTTACATTTAATTTATTCTAATTCATGCGATACAGGAATTGGGTAAGGAGGTCTTGGGAAAAAATTAAAAAATCCTAAATAGGTTACTAAAAGCCAAATAAACCCTATTATTTTGCCTTAAAGTTTGGTGCAAAAGGAATGTCACTTTTATATTCCTTCCTTTTCCAATTCCTCGGAAATGTCCTTGAAGATTCTGAGAAGATTCCTCTGATATCCTTGCGTATACCAGGGTCCAGTGTTGGTCAATTATTTAACCCTTATTATATTACATCCACCAATGCATGACCCCTAAAAGGAGAGTGAAGCCCAAATCTGGTTGATTTGTTTCATAATAATGCATTGGTTTTACAAGAAGTGAAACTTTGACTCAATATACCTCAAGATTCTTTCGGTGAAATATGTTTTAAAGAATGATAGCTAAACTAATTAGACAGTTTTAAACAAGATCCTACTCTTGGTTTTCCTATAGTTAGAGTTTAGAAAACTATGTTCATGGATTTCATATATGGCTCTCCGTAAGTCATTGTAAAGCTTCTCCATAGGAGTGAAATGTTGGGAAATGATATGTTGATCCTTACAACACTCGAAATTAAAACAAAAGCTCGAGGATAGATACGTCACCATTGTTTTCATATGGAAGGTGGATAGTGGGTTTTTCCACTGAGTGATTAAGTGACAAGAAATATCAAATGAATTAAGAGAGATTGTATATTGTATGTGCTTGTTAAGGGTAAAAAGACTATAGAAAGAATTTTAAAATAAAAACTATCAAATAATGCTCATAAACAATTGATGCCATGCTCAAGTGATTGCTTTAAGCACCAAGTGATTCAACACATGAAATAATCGTATTGCTATATAATTTTCAAAAACAGAACACCCTTATTATTATCAATTCTACCATAACATTGGAGAGGCTTCGTGCAAGTATAAATAGAATGAGCTACCACCCAAAATGTACTAAACCCTGCATCTACATTTATCCCTACAACTACATCTATCCGCTATAACTACATTAATCCTACTTCTATCCCGCGCAATTACATCTTTTTACGTCTATTTTCCTATAACTACATCCATCCTAGATGTGGCGAGATTATGTACTCTGGAAATCCTTATAGAACTAGGGATGAGATTCACCGTCTAATTACGTTGTCCTCTAAAGGGTCCCTTTACACTATGAACCAAAAGCCATGACCAAGAAAACTAAAATCATTTTCATGGTCATGCCTCTTGGCCAAGGGCCGTGACCATGATAAACCAACAGTAGATTCTTAAGTGGCTTGGTCACTCTTGTAATGTAAACTGGATTTGGACCGGGAGAAGTTCAAGCTCAATTTTCCAATATGAATCCTTATTATTCTCTCTCTGACCCTCCCCTTTCTCCTCCTCCCTTTTCAAATAACTGAACACCAACCAATCAATGAATTTTAAGCCTCATGGTCCCCCTGTTGAGCGGAGGTATTTGTTTCGACTCAACTATAATCAAGGAAACCATGAAAACATTATCCACAATGCATACTTTGGGAACCTCAAAGTTAGTGGTCCTTCTCCTTTTTTCAAGGTAGTATAAAGCCAAATGAGACCAAGAGCACTTTACTCTCCAATCACAAATTTCAGAAGACCATAGTCAATCAATCTTCATGATCCAAAGTGTAAAGTGACCCTAAGATCTCCATTCATCATCTTCTTGCTTTTAAAAAATTGACAAAAATCTAAAATCCCACTTGTAAAAAATTAGCAAACAATTGGCACAAGTGTACATGAAATGATGAAGTGGCTGATGTACCCGAATAGAAAGTGCCATGATCCATTCTCGGTTCCCCACATTCTGAACAGCAGAACATGCAAGAGTGTGCAGATCATTAAATGGGCGAGAACTGGAACATGCCGAAATGAGTTCGTTATAAAAGCAAGTGAAGTCAAGGGGAGAAGATAAAACGTATGATAGAGGGCTATTGCTATTGCTGGGAAGTAGCCCCGTCCCGCCCCGGCTCAACTTTAGAGGCGTCGCCTCCCGTTATTTGAGGCAGCGTCCACTTGTGTACCGGCCTACTTGCATCCCCTCCAGCAATGCTTCTCCTGTCGCTTTGCTTGCTTGCTCCTTGTCTCCGAGCCCCACTGGCTGCCTGCCCCATATCCTGCTTTAATTCATCTGGAGCTCGCCGTGCATGACTGAACAGCTTACTGCCAACCAGTCCGAACCGTTGTCGCATCACTTGCTTGTTTCCGAACATTCTTTGTTGATTTTGTGTAGTTGGTTGTGTGTATGAGGAGCATTTGAGCTCTGAAGACCACCGTCTGTTAGACGGACGGTTCTTGTGCAAGTGGTTTGTCGTTCCGAACATTCTCTGAGCATGAGGAGCACGTGATTCGACAGGAGCTCTGGAGGTTATCGTCTGTTGTCGCTGGAGTGATCGAGGAGTTCATTGTTGCATCACGTACTTCTCGGTACTGATCGTTCCAAGCAGTTGTGTGTGTTTGTAAATTTGGTTCTGTGCATGAGGAGCATGTGATAGTGTTTGATAGCTTCTAGTGGCCTTCAAGCTTCAACTTGGCACTGCTGCCCGCAACTCCATCACCAGTAGCTGGAGGTTTTCGTTCCTCGTTGACCAAAAGTTCAGTGCTGATCAATCCCTTGTTACCCTGAAGCGTTGTTACTTCTCTTCACACATTTTTCGGTGTGACTTCGGATGTGTGCATGAGGAAAAACATGTGATGGCGACGAATTCTGTAGAGCTTGATAGCTAGTACCGGCGTATGTACGTGGTTGAGAGTCTCTTGACTGATCGTTCCAAACATTCATGTGTGTAAAGCCTGTTGATATATCTTGAAGTGGCAAAGTCGACAGTGGTTGATAGCTAGTAACGGCCTTGAAGCTTCCTGAAGGCATAAGCTAGCCACGATGCCACTGGTAGCCATGCCACCCGAGGTGGAGTACACGCCCATGGCGATGGTGCAACCACTGGTGGAAGGAGGCATCAAGCAAGTGCCAATGAGGTTCATTCAGCCCGAGTCGCAGCGTCCTGGACTGTCAGTGCAGCAAAACTCACAGATTCCCGTCATTGACATGTCGCTCCTAGACGACGAGAATCATCGGGAGCAGGCTCTCGCCCAAGTCGCTGCCGCTTGTGAAGAATGGGGCTTCTTCCAGGTACCCTCCGCTTCTCAATATCCAATACTCAATGTACAATCTAGTATCCAATAGACAATATATGTTGATCAGCAATTCGTCACCTTCTCACGGCATGTGCATGAACGAGCCGAATCGTATTATCGATCGAACAAAGCATTTTGTCACTTTCAGCATGTGCATGATCGAATCGAATCAGAATAATGGACAATGCCCAGTTACATGCTGGTGAATTAGTCATCGCTCGTGCCACCTTGAAAGTAGCGTACTGTACAAGTTAGAATCTCGTATTTGGGCGATACTGCAGACGAGTGGACGCCTTTATGCTCTTTTTGTTGCATGTCAAGGTCTGATGAGAAACATTCGTACGATCCATGACCTTGTGTATGAACACTGTTCATCAACTAGTCAAGGTGCAGAACATCACAATTTTCCACGAAGAATAAGGAAGACTCCTTTGATCGTAGAAGACGTACTGATATCATGATTCGATTGTCATTTTGGATTGCTATTCGTATTCATGCACTAGTTCGACATAGTCCAGATTCATCACTTCAGTTGGGGTTGTGGTGTTACGCAGGTGGTTAATCATGGGGTAGAACCAGGATTGATGGAGGAGTTGCTGAAGGTGACAAGAGAGTTCTTCGCTCTCAGTGCGGAGGAAAAGGAAGTGAACAGCATGAGGCCAGGGAAGACGGTGGGTTACGGACGTCTGTTCGAGACGAAGAAAAGCGTGGCCAATTGGATCGATCGCCTGGTGTTGTGGACATACGGGGAGCGTCAGAAACTCGCCGAGCCATGCATGCCGTCGAAGCCCGAGCACTTCAAGTACATTCTTCTCTTCGATCTTCATGCTTTCATGAAAGTCATGTTGTATCCTCATGGCAGATTAGTGTTGCAACGACGAACCTGTCCATTTCGGAACCTACTGTAAACGTTTGATCCGTATCCCGTTTAGATTGATGAGACTCGCTTCCTGGCGTTTCGGAATCATACTCTCAGACTCTGCAGGCTCTTTGAATTCCTCCACACTCTCTCAAAGCCCTCTTCAGTTTACTCTCTTCATCATAAGCACTAACCGTCCTTTCAAATCAGTTCATTAATAACAGAGCTTGCAACCATGCTTAAGATAGATCAGCAAGGTGCAATTACTAATCAAATACCTGCATATTACCGTCTCTGCACTAGTGCAACACCATTGTTAGTAACATTTGTTCGAGAGACTATGGAGACAGAGACGGTGATTCTACCGACTTTTTGCACTAGTGTTTCAACATTGCTCAAAAAGGGTGGTTCAAACAATTGACATGATGACCTAATGACATTAGTGTTTCAACTCGGTCTTTCTATCATGGTTTTGCACTAGTGTTTAACCCTGATAACTCTCTCCATCATGAGTTATAACCGTCAGTGTTTTAAAACGGAGGTTCATTGAAAAGATCAGCAAGGTGTAAGACGTGCATAGTACTAACTCCGCCACCAGTTGATTGCAAGCGAGCTAATACATGACTCTTGTGCTTGCAGGGAAGTGGTAGATGCGTACTCCAGGGCCGTGTACAAGCTCTGCATCAGACTACTGGAAACCTTGTCAATAACGCTGGGGCTAGAGCCGCATGTGTTACGAGAGCGAGTGAATTCGGAAGCTCTCGGGATCCGCACGTCGTGCAACTATTACCCGCCGTGTCCGCAGCCAGAGCTCGTGCTGGGCCTCATTCCGCATGCCGACTCCAGCATCGTGACTTTGCTGCAACAAGACGGTCAAGTGTCCGGTCTGGAGATTCTCAAAGACGGCCAGTGGTTCCAAGTTCCGCCTCTCAAAGATGCGTTCGTTGTCAATGTCGGAGACCAGCTGCAGGTACGAACTGTTCTTGCACCAACCCTATCAAATCCATGAACCAGTTGCAAAACCCCAATCCATCAGAATGGCACTATTTTGCAAATAGTGACACACTGTGAAGGTTGAAACTCATTCTGGTATGACACAATGACACTTAGAATACTGCCATTTTCTCCAGACTGATTCTTTGATTAATGCATGGACTGTGCATGGGCTGTGCAGATTATGAGCAATGCCAAGTACAAAAGTGTGATGCACAGAGCGCGGACCAACACGGCAGAAGGGCGATACAGTTTCCCCAACTTCATACTACCAACAGATGACACGGTGATCGAACCATTTCCGGAGCTTCTATCTGCGACGAACCCGCCTCTGTACAGATCTCTCACTTACGGCGAGTACGTCCATGGATTCCACTTCAAATCCTTTGCAGGAGCTCGGCACATCGATAACTTCCTGATCAAGCCCCCGCAATGATGGTACAGTATCAAGCTGGTATGTTTCGCATGTTTTGGATCACACATGAGATTGTTTGTGGCCATTCTTCAGAGTACACAACAAGTTTTTGCACTTTAGGTGGTGTTGCCAGGTTTTTGTTTTTTGTTGGTCTATTTCGAGCTTGGTCTTTCAGGTCCATTTGTGTGTGCAATAAAGAATGTATAACAGTTTTGCAATGGAAGGATTTCAATCAAACAGTGTATATATTAGTTTTTTCTCTTTCTATGTGCAACAGTACTAGTTTCCCTAAAATGTGAAGTGTCTTGTATGAAATGGGAGATTTAGGTTGTCTTTGGGATGTTTTATCTTAATAGAATTGAGATAAATTGAAGGTGATTTTACTTTTGTAGAGAAAAATGTGAAGTGCTTCGGTGTCACAATCACAAAATATGTGTTATATTGATGACAAACTACAATTGCAGATGAGATTCATTTATGATGACCCTACATTTTATTGTAAAAACATTGGTTAGATTCTGCTAGATTATTTCCAAAATCCTACACTTCTTTCCAATATGGAATATGGTGTCATGAGGTTACAATTTGGTTGGCAAATTTTTGTAATAGTGAAATCAAAATATGGTCATTCATGCCGTCAAGAAGACAAGATTGTATGATTTTAGAGATGGATTTGCATATACTTTTTGTGAGGGTTTTGAGAGTATAGAATTTAAGTCTAATTCTCAATCGTGAACTTTCTTGATTCCTAGTTTGTCAATAAAACAAGAGCAATCGGAGTCCGAACATATCAAATTCGGAACAAGATCAAATTCAAGGTGAAATCCAAAACACCAATTTGCATCTCCTCTAAGCTCTTCCACAAGTATGATATTTAAAGTTCTAGTGCAATTTCTTTTATTTGTTTCGCACAAAAGTGAAAGAGCTCTAAGTACAAGATTTGCATCACTAGGAAAATAATATATACTTGTTGTTACAAAACTTTAATGAAGCATCAAGATCTTTGTAACTACAATCCAATCATGTCCATTGCATAATGAGATATTTATGACTACAATACAAAATGGCAATTTCTGAAGAAATCGACAAGTCTGAGGAGGGTGAAACCGAAGCAAAAAACATAAAAAAACATGCAAAAACTTCAGCCAAAATAAAATAAAATGTGATATTAGATAATTCGAGAACCATATTATAAAAAAAAAAACGTTGGTAGCATTATGAAAGAACAATAATATTAATATTGCCATTTTGGCAAGCGTACAAAAAGGAAGTTTTAGTATGACAAAATAATATTAGAATACAGTCATCCTAGCACAATTGCCAATCACACTAAAAGATACCGTATTCTATAAATTACTAATCATATCAGCTCTAAAACATACAAAAATGACCGTAATACAATGCTCCAAACAACGACTTTGGAACACTGTAGTTACAACTAAGGTGACTCTGCATACGGTACTTTCATGCCTAAAAGCAACTATATATGATGCAGATTCTCCACCCATCTTTTCTTACGAAAAAACTATAACCATAATTGTTCCTAAGTTCATACATATCAATAGTGATCAATTTGTGGACCAAATTGATCAATGGAGATCAATCTATGGACCAAATTGATCAATAGAGATCAATCTGTGGACCAAATTATTGCAGTGCAGATTATAAAGTGTCGAGTGTGCTTTTCCCATTTTGGATCACCAAAGTTGTAGCAAATTCAAATTTCAAGGTCATCTGCCTGGCCTCCTGTAAGCCTCCTCGTGTCTTCAGAGCTGATTTAAACACATAATTTCACTATGTTAAAACTCATACCCATAGTACCTTCAGTTACATACATGTACTACTCTCTAGGTTACAGACCTTTTTATCAATCATGTGCTTACAAAGTGAAAGTAGTACCTTAAACCCTAAACCCTAATCCCCTCATTCAGTCAAACAAGAGTAACAAGTTTCTCTGTGATGACAAAGGCTACTCTTAGAGGTAGTTCGCTATAGTTGCTTCAAGGAATGAGCAATCAGAGCATAACTATATAATGTTCATTCTGTAGAAACTAAGAAGGGCACTTCTGATGTATTACTAGACCTGAAAACAAGGTTCCTTTCAATTACGTGAACCACATGTCACTCCTAGTAGTTTTAACAAAAGCAACATGACATTCACACTAATTTTCATCCACACTAATTTTCGAAGGTCTATATTCATGATCCAACATTCCTTACCTCCTTAAGCTATTCCATGAGTGACAGAATCACCCATGCTCAAATATATAGCAGCCATTTGTTTTACTTCTACAATCGTTTTATACGTCTACATTTCTACCAAACCAACGTATTCACTACACTCAAAACCACGATCTTGTCAAATAGAAGAAAAGTTTCACCATTTAAAATTGGAATAACAACCCCAATTTAGATTGAGAAAATGTGTTTTGAGGTTAAAGATCTCATGTTCAAATCTTACGTGTGAGACATTTGGACAATTCTATCAACCATAAAAGAAAAAACTAAGTTAACATCCTCACAGATTGTCAAAGCAGATTTAGGGCATACCTCACTCGGATTCTTCAAATTCCATACCAAAACGGCTAGGATATAATCCCACTTCAGGATCAATGTCGAAAGTAGGAATAAATCCAGGGGTTGTTGAAACTGAGGCTCTCCCTGGCACAGAATGATTTTCCTCCGAGTTTTGCATCAGTTGGTGCTCCGGGATTTGCATCCTTTGGATCTCCGGGTTTGGCTGCATCGTTTGGTGCTCCGGGTCTTGCACCACTTGGGACTCTGAGTTTTGCTGCATCATTTGGGGCTCCGGGTTTTGCATCACCATTTGGGACTCTGAGTTTTGCTGCATCGTTTGGGGCTCCGGGTTTTGCATCACCATTTGGGACTCTGAGATTTGCATCGTTCGGGGCTCCGGGTTTTGCTGCATCGTTTGGGGCTCAGGGTCTTCGATGATTTCGTGCTCCGAAATTTCCATCAGTTCGCGCAACTTCTTGTAAGGCGGATCTGCATCCGGAGACTCTGCAAATGGTCTCGGACGCTTCTGCAAAATCATCAAACCACGAACATGAACATTAGCTTGCAACCGAATGAGAACGCTAAACGATAACAACCTGGAAAATAAACAAGAACGTAAATATCTCAGTCTCAAGCCAGTGAATATTTGAACACTTTGATGATTCAAACAAGTTTCAAACAATAACCCAAATTTAGAATATTTTGAACGTACAGACTTCAAGGTAGGCATGCTCAATCCCCATAGCAATCAAACGTACTGTACATGTAAGCACAATCTAGGAAGATATTACAATGCCCTAAGGTCAGAAGACAGTTCTCAATGTTTGTGGTACCTACCAAAAGAGCCACATGTACAAGTAACTAATGATTCAAGTCAAAGTTCCTCCAGAATGAGGTGGTAATGAATGATGTTGTTACTCATCGAAAACATTCACCTTCAGAATCACAACACAGATTAGAAACATTCCAGACAGGGAGTGAATAATATCTTACCCTGGACAGATATTCTTCCACGCTCAGGCACTGAATGCCCGGGTCCAGGTTTTGCCCGGGAGTGGCACAATCCTCCAACGATAGCTTGGACGCTTCGTCGGACAGCGGCTCCGCCTCAGACACCTTGCCGGAGGAGCTCGCCGATGATCTGCAATAACTCAGCGGTTACAACAATCATCTGAACAAGCAACAGTAACAAATCACTTGCTCCCATTCTGCAACATAAGGGAAGTCGAAATGCACATACTCGCAACCATTGGATCTATATCCACACCACCTATAAACGTTCAGCAAGCTGCGCAACACACTTACGATGCGAAAGTGAAGGAGTAGAAATGTACAAGTTAATGAACAGTCTGAGCATAACGTCGATCTTAGGAGAGGGACATGTTCACTTGCTTCCCGTACTGGAACATACATTATATATCACATGATCTGAATCTACTTCGGGTTTCGAAAGTAACAAACTGGAATATAATATGAAAGAGGAGGAATAACAACTTTCTGTAAATGGAGCCTGGCTTCGCATGAAAGGTGTCCCGGAGATCTGCTCGCTCGAGCAGCTTCTCCTGTCTACCCTCTGCAGTTGGTCTCAATTTTGTTACAATCTGCGGCTCATTACAGAATTAAGCACACTAAAAAAGAAAAATGACAGGAAAGGAATGTTATGGATGGGTAGAAAGTGAGCGAAGGACGAGAAACAACAGGAAATTATGGATGGGTAGAAAGTGAACTGTAAACGAACGGCTGGCACACACAAAGAAAAACCAATCCCACTACAGATGAATCTCACACATGAATACGAAGATAATCAATCTCACTTGTCAAAAACGCACATGAAATATAAATTGAGGTTATAGGCATGATCGTTCAGTACCAAAAACCTAACATGTTCATACAAAACAGTGATCTTACTTTCCTGTGGGAATACATCAAAGACTGAAAATGAACTCCCATTGACCTAGAGCATTGACTGAAAAATGCCCTTATATAACTCTCCGCTGACTTTCGTTCAGCATTACAAAGAGGTTAGTGAGTACAATCATGGGTTAGTCCTGCCAAGTACACTTGTACCTCACTAACACTACCTCCCCAAGATTTTGTGGGACCTTGACGTGTCAATCTCACTTATTAAAGAAATTGTTAATTTGGCGAAGTAGCTCAATTCAACACGTTGCTTCCGCAGTGTCGGTGAATCAAAGGGCAGGTGTACTTATTGTTTACATCGTAGGAAACATCCAAAAGATCCTATTTTTACCAGACGTCTGATGGTGACATGCCTCCGATGAAGTGGACTGATTTGACAGTGACGTTGATATCACGCACTCAAAGTAACGAGAATCTCTACATAACATGCTCGAAGAGACATGAGGAGTCGCACAGTGGTGTGGGAATTCTTTTGTAGGTATGGATGGGGAAGGGCGGAGTACTTACTTGTCCGGATCCCCGGGCATCTCAACATGATACTTGCAACGAGGACGTCCCTGCAGATGGGACTTCGAAGCGCCGGGACAATCGCTGCACCTGACACCCGAGCCATCGTACTGACACCAGTATTGTTGCCTGGTCTCGTCCTCCTCACTCCTGTAGGGATCTGGCATCGCTGCTCACGAGGGGTTGTGCTGCGGGATCTGCGCAGACGAGAATCAAGTTGTCAACAAACCCGTGGCCGCAAACAAGAACTTCCGGTCACTACTCTGATTCTCCCAAAGACTAGAAAGGTGCAAGAAAATGGCCACAGTCATACATTCTGCAATCCCTCGAACACATAATTTGCGTAACAAAGACAGCGATTGAGATTCAGGCTACTACTCCTCAAGATGCGATCCTCAACGGTGACATTATCAAAGTCTGAGAGTTTTTAAGGAAGGGTGATTCAATAGCTAAAGAATCTAGCTAAAAGAATCCTGGAGTAGCCTGTACGCCAATTCGATGTCTCCTCCTACCGAATCACCTTGATCTCCTCGTGTGACCCTGTTGAACACCGGGATAATCAAAGCGAGATCGCCGATTCTAGAGACATCGCCAGTCTTGAAGGAAACCTGAGGAGTCCGACTATGCTGCTTTCTGCAAACAGATGCTATGGCTGACCTGATTCCGGTTCCCGAGGTAAGGAGAGGGCGGGTGTCCCATTCTAGCCTCCGCATTCGTGTTGCAGTAACAAGAAGCTGGGCTCTAAAGCAAAAATTGACGAGGATGCTTTGGCAAGCAAAGGGCGCATTACGGAAGTGCACAAACCAGATTATAGTCGGAGAAAAACTTCTGTAAAGCTCCCGCGCTCGAGGGACGGCGGCAACTCCAAATCAACTATGCTCTTTGAAAATTCGGAATGCAAAGTATCCAGCGCGTAGAATTTTGAGCCTGGAATCTGCGAATTCTACACATGATGGAGGGGAAGTGACGAGAAGTGGCAGAGAGGCCGATCGACACAATCGCAACCTATGTTGACATGTTCGAGCAAACTCTCAAAGACCTTGATAGAAAGCCTTTGCAAAGAGGAGCCTTGCTTGCTTGCCCCTCTTTGTTGCAGAGGTAAGTGGCTATGGCGGAAGCACCATGGGAGGTGGAGAGCACCGTATTGACCAAAAGAGTGGCAGACTTTGTCATGTAAGTTGAATATTCGACTTTATCTTAAGTTACTTCTTGTGGTTGGAGACCATTAGGATAAAATTGGCACTGTTTTGTGCTGATTGTGCCTACCTCCTTTTTTAATACAAGAAGAATCTCTTAGAAGTTAAATATTGTATGATATCTTTTTAGAGGAAAGAAAGGTTGGTTCAATGTAACATAATTATTTATTGATGTTTTTTTTTTCATGAACAAACTTAGAAACTGTGGTAGGATACTCAAAGTAAATGATAGCTCCTATCAACTACACATTAGAGCATTCAAGCAAGAGGTATATTAAACATCCATTTTAAAACTTCAATGTACCCACAATGTACAGTTTAGATTGTTTGGTTTTAGAACTACCAGACATGGTATTCCCACAAAGGGCTTTGAGGTACACATACAACAATGTTCAAGAACCCCCTCACAATAATTGGGTGGACTATGGTGACTAACACCATGCCGGCACGAAGAGTATTTTGGCCACTCATCAATAAGCCTGCCAATCTATTTTAAGGTGATATTAGGGAAAATGAGTGACAATGTATGTAAAGAAGTGATATTACAAAAAAAAATTGTGATATTACAGAATATACCATTTTATATGAGCACAAATGTAAGATCTAGTGTGACAAATTGGCACATGGCATAGTGCCAATTTATCGGAATTGGGGTTCATTACACTATCATCACCGTACCCCCTCACCTTAGGGCAATGGTTCGTGGCAGCTACGAAGGAGGCACCCTAGAATCCATGGGGACCTCCCAAGGCCGTTTTTGATAAGTTTGAATTCAAATTTGAGGTCTGCAACCCCAAGTTACCCTATGAAGCCTACTCCTTGACATTTAATGTCTATACATCAAAAAATTAGGGGGCTCATTACCCCTCCTCCATCCTCCTTGGTAGCTGCTACGAACGCTTACCCCTCACCTCATTACTTAATGCCAGGAGGCAGGCAAGTTTGAGCATACAGTGATGTATTTTTTTTTTTTTTACATTGGTACATTACTACAACTCCATAAATATCTAAGCACGCTATACATCGTTACACATTCAAAATTTGTTCCAAAAATCCCCCATCCTTGAGATAAAAAACTTTGGACATCTTTACAAGATATGTAACTTCTACACACATGAGAGATACAAACTTTAGGATTCTAGTACATGCATTTAAAAAAAGTCTTTTAGACAGCAGGCACCAATATTCCTTGTTACCCACAAGATTTGATGTTTTTGTGCGTTTGGAACACCTTCATTCTCCAACCTCTATGAAATCAGTGGAAGTCTGATTAAATCATTCATGTACATGAAAAAAAGTCAACAAGTTGGCAAGCTTTTTGACACTTGTTTGATGACTGCGATTCCAAATTAGGGAGAGGTAAGGATTGCTTTACACTATGGACTATGAAGATTGACCATATCCTTCTAAAATCTGTGATTGGAGAGTAAAGTGCTCTTGGTACTGTTTGGCTTTGCACTACTTCACAAAAAGGAGAATGACCACTAACTTTGAGGTCCCCAACGTATGCTAAATCTTCATAGTGAAAATTATGTTTTTGTGGTCTCCTTGATTACAGTTGAGTCAAAGGCCTTGATTGCGGTTGGAGTCAAATGCCTTGACTCAACTAGGAGACCATGAGGCTCAAACATCATTTGATTGGCTAGAGTTCAATTTAATTTATTTCATTTTTTTGAAATTTTTTGTTAAAAAGAGAGGTAAAAGGAGTGAGCAAAGGAGATAATGATGAGGATTTATACTAGAGAATTAGGTTTAAACTTGTCCCGGTCTAAATCCACTTTACACTACAATAGTGAACAAGCCACTCAAAATTCTATTTCTGATTTATCATGGTCATGGCACTTGGTCAAGAGCCATGACCACATGAATGATTTTAATCTTCTTCGTCAAGAGCCATGACCACATGAATGATTTTAATCTTCTTCGTCAAGAGCCATGACCACATGAATGATTTTAACCCCTAAAGATCCAAGAGGACCAAATCGGGCTTTTGCTATTTTGGGCAGCTTAGATGAATAGGTTAAAAGTAATATTTTTGCCTAAATTTTTTAATGGGTGCTCCCTATCTTTTGCAAGTGTATGTGGTAAAATTTACAAAGCCAAATTCCAATTTTTGAGTCTTCTACAACAATTCTTGGTTTGCGAGCCGAACTGGGGCAGTTTAAATTTAGTATTTTTTTGAGATTTTTTTTTGGAAATATGTTCATGACCAAATCACTACTTAAGTTCCAAAGGGCCCCAAGTCAAAAAGAGTACCAATTTTACAAGGGCGACCTCAAAAGTGTCAAAAATAATCTCAACAATGCCCAAAAAACTTCGTAGACAAACTTTGGATGTTATAAACTCTCAAATGGTAAACATCCAACGGTCGGTTTTATATCGAATCTTCGAAAATTGGCTTAGGTACAAGATCTTACGGTTGGAAGTTAAGAAAAGAATAAAAAAATTGTTTCGCACCCCTTGAAGTGCATAGAGGTAGAGAATTGGAGTTTTGAGGTTTTAAGCTCCCAAAAACACCCAAGGATCTTTAGGGGTTAATCTTCTTGGTCAAGGCTCTTGGTCAAGGCTCTTGACCAAGAGCCTTAACCATAAGAATGATTTTAAATTTCTTGGTCATGGCTCTTAATCCATAGTGTTAAGGGACCCTAAGGACCGGTTTACACTAGATGAAGAAGTTCACTAGTCATGAAAAAAAAGGTGTTTCTTAATTGTGATTAGTCGGAAATGCCACTCTTGACCGGTGAGTGTTTTCACTTCGTGAAAAAAACAATGGTGGTGAGTTTTTGTCATGAATAATAAAATGACATGACGACTTACGTGACGGTACTTTTTGAACAAAGGTTTCTCCAGAATAGTGATTTCTTGTCCGGCCTCGAGAGTCCGGACAAAAAATTAATGCCTTTGAGAAACCCAATTTAATCAGATAATGATGCATAATTACGCTATATATGGCACCAAGCCCTTCTTTTTCTACTCAAACCTGCACATCAGATGTCAAATATAACAAATCGTTGTGTTGGCTTCCTCATTTTTAGTTTAAATTGTCATTGAATACCTTCGGACTATGTGAAATTGCAGTGTAAGTGAAGTTTACTTTCATTTTTATCAAACACCCTTGAAGGGGGTGCAAATAGCAATGTAAAGGAGTTTCAATTTCATTTTTACCTAATACCTTTCAAGGGAGTGTAGAACTGCAGAGTAAATAAAATAAAATTATTAAGCCAAAAACTGCATTTTAATGGAGTCACTAGTGCTAAATGACACAAATTGAATATTTTGAGCGATAGTACTTGCGTATCAAAAACAATTGTTATTTCATCGCATAGTTTAGTATAAAATAAGATTTGAAGTGAAATAGAATTAAATTTGTTATTGATATTTATTTTTTGAACATTATTATTTTTAATTTGTTTTGGTACAAGGTCCCATTTGACTTTGCACTACCTTGAAAAAAGTAGAATGACCACTAACTTTAAGGTCCCCAATGTCTGCTAAATTTCCATACTGAATAATTTTTTCGTGGTCTCCTTGGTTAAAGTTGAGTCAACGGCCTTGATTAAAGTTGAGTCAAAGGCCTTGATTGTAGTTGGAGTCAAATGCTTGACTCAACTACAATCAAGCAAACCATGAGGCTCAAAAATTACTGATAGGCTAGAGTGTAATTATTGAAGAAGAAAAGAGGAAACGGGGATGGTGAAAGAGAGAATGATGAGGATTTATATTAGAGAATTGAGCTGAAACTTCCCCGAGTCTAAATCCACTTCACACTACAAGAGTGACATGTACACTCAAAATTCCATTTTGTGATCTATCATGATCACGACTCTTGGTCAAGACTGAGCCATGACCACAGAATGATTTAAATTTTTCATGATCATGGCTCTTGGTCCATCGCTAAGTTGCATATGCTAACGTAATGTTCACGTGAAAAGGAGAGGCAGGCCTGTGGGGCTGCTCGTGTGAAGGAACTTCACTTGCATTAAAATAAGTAGTTTCATGTATTCTATTTCAATTTCAAAGATATGGCACGTGACAGTGAGTATAATTGCAAAAGAAACAAAAACATGCCATTAAAGGCAAGTTTGAATTAGTCTTCAGATGGTCGCCCAGGCAGACCTGCAGGAGTGAGTCACTACATGCAACCCGGGTTCTCCCGGGGTGGGGGTGGAGGTGGAGGTGGAGGTGGGGGTGGAGGTGGGGGTGGAGGTGGGTGGGGGCCGTGGGGCCCATTTTTTTTTTTTTTTTTGTTTTTCCAGTTCTGATTCCTCAAAGTTTTTTGTTTTTGTTTTGAAATTTGGGGTCTATGCCTCCATTTTAACATAGGAGCCTCTGCATGGAATTTTAACCCTTAATTGACATCCTTGTTTTCCACAAATTGGAGAGAAATGCAACCTCATTGTCTTCTGGCCTTATTTCTGCACTGAAGGTAAAACAATTTTGAGAATCGGAAACGGTGGTTATCAAGGTAACTTGGTGATGTGACCAATGCAAAAAAAGATCGATCACATCGGGTAAAATCTCAAAAAATGGCACCGTTGAGAAAAATATGTTTTGGTTGCTGATCATGAGTGAGAAATATCATATTGCTTTTTTGGTTTTTCCCCCCCTTGGGTCATTTTTTTCTGGAAATTGGCATCATAGAGCATGGTACAGGGATAAAGATCAAGATTTTTTTATTATTTTGAAGAAAAATCGTCCAAAAAAATAAAAAGAAAGGCCACGTCAAAGAGCATTGACCGTGGGATCACGTGGCCCCTACAATTTCGCGCGGATCACACAAACCTCAAGAAGGCGATCGGGAAGGAGCATTGGGTTCGGAAAAACAAAAGAATAGGGGTGCCTTTGGACAAGATTTGCACCCTACCAATGTGTCGAACCCCAAAAGCAAAAACAATGACCTTGGTGACCAGTTTGGTCACCGATGACAATTAAGGATTAAGGGCTTATACGCAAAAAAGAGGGCTTTCATTAGCCCTTTTCCATAATTGGAAATTCCAAGGGAGAACCTGGATTGGATTTAGTGAATTTGGTGGTCAAAAGTTGCAATAATGATTTTTTATTGTACACATTTCGGATGGCCACGCTATTTGCCTCATGTATGGGGCGGATAGTGTGGCCACAAGGAAATTTGAGATATAATGCACACTGCCAAATGGTGTGTTCGAGCAAGGCGTCTTCCATAACCCTCTTGATTATGGCAAATAGAGGCCTTTTGCAAGGGGTAATTGTCACAATCGCCTTGTAACAACAAAGTGACAAGCTAAGAGAGGAGGTTGGGTGTTGGTAGGAGGCTTTTAGAGTTAGAGAAATATACTAGCACATGCCAACCTATAAGAGTATTTATAGGTTGACATGTGCTAGTATATTTATAGGTTGACATGTGCTAGTATATTTATAGGTTCCACAAGTTGGCAATACTCTGTTAAAGCAAATTTAAAGATTAGATTTAAAAAACTACACATTATAGGTGAGTCTATACGAACATCTCATGAGACCACTCTATTTGTGCTCTGGACTTGCTAGTGGCGTAGTTGCCACAAAAAACAAGGTCCATTGCTTCCTACCATCCTCTCTTCTTGAACAAGGCTCCCCGAAGAACCCTCTCGCTACTACTAAAGGAGAGTTTTTTGTAGGGAGGGACTACCCTGCCAATAGTAGCAAGAAGAGAAGTCTGTGTTTGTCATCTTCCGAGTAAAGCTACTATACACAAAGTTACGAGATTGGTGGGCCTCCAATTTGTGGGCACATCGCTTGCCAATATCACAGACTTTTCGACTAGCATTGCAGCAGTGATTTTTGTCATATTTGTGACACGCCAAGAATCACATAATCCTTTGTTTGGAGGGAGTAGTTTTCCCATGTGAGCATACTAAGATATTGAATGCCTTGTCCGAAATAAGTATTGTTCCCAATTATTGCAAGATTCGTTTTGTCATGCACTTTTGAGACCATGTAGAATTCCAAAGGTATAGTATAGTACTCCCTTCTTTGCCTCTCATGTGATGGCCACTATTCTTATGCACCACCCAAGTACATTTGAGTTTTATTTAAAATCTTGAAACAATCAATATGATCAAAAGCACAATTTTACCCTTGAGAGTCTCTAGAATTTTTTTGAAGAACGAAAGATCATGATATAAAGGAACTTTTCAAGAAGAAAGCATTCACTTCCGTACTACACGAACTTTGCGCATTACTTTATCTATGTTGACTCCAAGGAAGGTTCATCCCTTGCCTCTATTAAAAAGTCACCTTGTAGTGGCAATAGATGTTTGTTGAAGCAATAATGGAACTTGAATGTGTAAGAATATTGGAGGGAGAGCCTCGTGGATCCAACGATTCTTACCCAAAACACCTTGATCTCTACTGCAACAACGGGAAAAAAAAAAAAACTTTGATTTCAACTTTGAGCATTATGATTTCGCAAATGGTGAGGGAGTTGAATGTAAGATTTTGTGTACATGTACATATAAGTGTACAAGTTAGATACTAGATCCTATGGTTACATACTTCAAAATTTGTCAAAATTGAAAAGTTGCATCTTGCATCAAAAGAGGGTAATTTTGAGGGGTTTTGGCAATTTTGAAGCCACTCTTCTTGAGTGGACATGTGTAATTGTGAATAACAACTTAAGACCCTATTGGGAATGTTCATGCTTAAATGCATTGATAATTAGTTATGGATTGAAATTTTCCACATAATACAGTATTTAAATAGAATTTTATCTCAAAAAATCAAGAATTCAAATTTAACACTTGTCATCAACATGTAGCTTATCTTGTCTCAAGAATTTCATGGCAAATGGACCATTCTTCAGCCATTGGAAGGGTCTCAAAGTCTGTTGTAGTTTAAACAATTTCCAACAACATACCGAAAAATAGCACATGTTGATAGATTGGGAATATCTTATATTATACTTTCTTTTTGGGCTTGAGATTTTTACCATATTTCACTAACACGAATTGGTTCTCACCAAAACGAGATCAAAGTAACGGGGAAAAAGAATCAATTCTTGGGAGGTTGTCGAAGTTGGTAGGACTGAATCTTTTCCCATAGCTACCTGTATTGGTAGATTTTGACTAACTTTTTTTTGGTGAATTATTTGGCCTTGAAGATTGGTACGCATACTAACAACTTGATTTCACGTTCATGATGAAAATTTCAAGGTAGAGTACACATTTTTTATCTCTCTAGAGGCTTTCACGGTAGAGTACCAATTTTTTTGGTTTTTTTTTTTTTTTTTTTTTTTTTTTTTTTTTCACTAGAAAACCAAAAACGCCACTTTTTGTGTTGGACCCTATTGTACATTTGCAAGTATTCAAATTTAGGTAGTCCTATCGATTCCACTTTCAAAATTCATATCAAATTCAAGTCAATTACAAGATTCATAATTCCAATTGGTCTAATCTCCTACATACTTTGCACACTTTCTAAAATTGAATTGTTTCATCGGGGCTGGTTCACACTACGGTAGAGAGGTCCATTGGTCAAGAAAAATAGGGCGTTTCACCATTGTGATCGGTCGAAAATACCATTCTCGCTCCGCGGGTGTTTACACTTGGTGAACAAATAAAAGGTGGTGAACTTCTGACATGGATACAAAAATGACATGGCGGCTTAGGTAATGGTACTTTTTGCTCAAGGGCTTCTCCGAAACAGTGATTTTTTGTCCGGTTTATTGATTTTGGATCTGGTTTTCTAAAACCCAAGGCAATTCACAACATAAATTGAACCATGTACCTCATGCCTACCAATGCAAGCTACTTGGGCTGGCCAACCATCCCCACATTCTCCTCTACCCCATACTTCTTGGGATCGTATATATACACTTCCTACTCTAACTCCACATGCTATAGTAGAGCCATTTTCAAAGCCATTTTGAAGGCTTTAGAGTTTATTTTTTCGACATTTTATCATCTTTTTGTGCATGTGAGTATGCAAGGTACTAATAATATTGTTGATATTGATTATGCATTGATATATGGATTCGATTTCAAGAAGGAATGATAGTGGCAACTCGTGGATTTTCACGCACGGCCGATGCATGTTGAAAGAACTTTGAGACAATTTTCAAGCATTACAATGAGGACAAAGTTGCTAACTCGATTTCAGGAAATGAACGCAATGAATGTAAGTTTTATGATTTGATTGATCATTGGTGGCATCAAGCTTGTTTTGTTTTGAAGCACATGAGTGCTACTACAGTAAACAACACTAGTGCGGGAGGACAAGAAAAATCAGCAAATGCTAATGAAGATGAAACTTAACTGGTTACTACCATTCAATCCAAACCATCAACTACCTCAAAGAAGAACAAGTTTTAAGACCAAGCTTTGCGTTACTATTTTTGAATAACATTGAACATAATATGACCAAGAAATATTTTGTTCGAGTACTGGAAATAAAAATGAGCCATACAAATTATTATTCTATGGTACAAGTTGATAATAAAATTGATTTGAAGTTTACTCAAATTTCCATACAAATGCAAATTGATGTTTATGGGAAAAATAAAATTTTGATGTATTTTGATACAATGTGAATGTAGATAATTATGATTTTTTTATCACAAAAAATCCCCACCATTAAGTAACTCCTCTTCACCAATGAAGTTCTTCAATGGACATCGTCGCTAAAGTTCTCCTCTAAGAGTTTAGACTACAACCGGTCAATACTTTAAAAAAATAATTCTATTGCCTTTAATTCTTCTCCAGCACATTCACCATATGCCTCATATAACCATGTCTTGGCCAAGCATTCTTGACCGACCAAAGGCCTTCTCCACCGTAGTGTAAACCGGCCCTAACTCTTGATAGATTGTCAAGCTGAAACTCGTGTTCTTTTTTAGCATGGTACTTTCATGAAGTATGCCAGCAATCTAAGGACAATCAGGACAATCATTTCATACATTACCAAAAGGCAACATAGGAGTGGTGAAGAAACAACCATTTAGTGTCAGGCGACGACCACCACATTATCTAGATCTCCATCACATGCAAGGATGATTCTAAAATAGATACGCACTGTTACCAAAGGTAACAGCCGTTACAACACTACAGGAGAAGAAAGATGGTCTGAGTAAAGCCACAAGTAAAGCCACAAGTAAAGTCATAGTGATAAGGTATCAATCTTCCCAAAAAAGATGAACAGCCATAGTGATATAGTACGGCATGTGGAGTTGCAGGAAGTGTGTCCTTTGCTATTAAATTTCACCCCAGTACCAAAGGAGCTTCTATTGTACTACAAGGACATCCAGACCAATCCAGTCAGTAGAGTAGAAAAACAAAAAGAAATAATAAAGAGTCAGTTTTTTACTTTTAAAGAATGAGAATGTTAGACAACATCTTTTTAAGAAATTCTGCCATGCAGGTGTTGTTTCATTCCACACAATAAATTTACTAGATATAAAAATCTGCTTGAGCAATGAGCAGCATTCATTGATACATTAACCCTTAAACGCCCATGGGGTCTAAAACGGGCAGCCCAAAATTGGGTCACAGCATCTTTTGGACTTGGGCATCATGAATAGTGCACTTTTTGAACTTGGGCATTGTGAATGAGTCAATCAATGATTAGCTTGCAACCTCCTACAAGGTTATGTACAACCCCAACCTACCTACCACAATCCTTTCAAAGCACAAAATCATTCATACAAATTGTGATTTGAATTGGGAAAATTCACTTTTGAATGCACCATAAGAAGGTGACCAGTTTGACATCAAAATATATGTGAAAAGTTGAGTACAGTGAGAGCTACAAGGGAGATTTTGTTGGAATCAAGCCCCTCGAGCTTGCTTGGGCGTTTAAGGGTTAACCCCTAAAATCAAAATTAACCATATTGTGGTCCATTTGACCTTGGTCAAACTCTGAATTACTAAATATAGATCATATGAAGTTCTTGCTTTGGCACCTTGTAGAGTTTTTGAATACCTTTCAGAAAAGTCATTTCATGCTTCAAAATTCCTTATATTTTAGAAAATATTTGCAGTCGAAGTTTGGAAACACTACTTGAAATCTGCCCAAAATTGCTTACACTTCGGTATATGCTCGTTTATTCTCAGAATCTGCCCAAAATCAATTAGATTGCAGAAACTTCAAAAATTCACCAAAACTTAAGATTTTACTTTTTTTCAAGTTTTTTTTCTGTACATGTAATTAAGGTTTTATAGCATGATCTCACCGTTTGGATATTTTATTCAATTATTCTTCACATGCCATTTTTATTATCAAAGAGGGGCCTATGAAGTTGAATTTCACCATACCTCCATGTGAAAATTTAAGCATTTCTTTAGGGTTTGCAAGTCACATGAGTATAAATCTGCATAGGCGTGTTCCTAACTCAATTAGGAGCAATATTTTGAAGAGCCGGAGTTCAAATGTACTTGTAAAGTTGGTTTTTTGGGCTCACAAAATACTTCAAACACATTTTGCAACAAGAGTTTTTTCTTTTTTTTTTTCTTTTTTTTTTTGAACTTTGAATGGTATGATCTCACAATTGGTAAGGAATTGAAGCTAAGATTTGGTACACGCATACATGGACTAGTGAGGTACAAGATCTTATGATTTCATACTTGAGATTTTGTCAAGAATTGAAAATTTTCATCTTGCATCGAAAGAGGGTGGCTTTAAGGGCTTTTGGCAGTTTTTGGGGCCTTTTGATTTCAAGGGTTAAACAATTCACTATACTTGGAGTAGTGGAATGAGTGGCTTCCTAATTTTCAGTGATTAGCAAATAGAACAGAGGAAGTTTCCCTATCTTTAACAATACTTCTAAGCACTCACAATAAGAACTACAAATTTGAAAAGTGATCAATATATGTTAACCTATAATCGAACACCCTATTGTATGTACGCATGAGGTACATTAAGAGAGCTCAAATCTTCATGAAAGCAAGAATTTGACATGCACACTTTTTGGAGCTCTATTAATCATCACTGACAAGTACACAATAGCTTCTACAAACCACATGACCATAGACTCGCTGCAAACATTATAGGGTGTCACATTAGGGTACCATTTTAGGAACACCTATATTTCCAATTTCAAAAATTCATAACTCGTTGTAAAAAAGTCCAAAAATGATGATTCCACTTGCCATAGCTTTATCCAGATTTTCCGCATGCACTAACATTGCATGCAATGGTAACATGCTTGTAGCTTTTCCATGCTGAAAATTGCACCATTTTTTGTCACCTTACTATAACCGTGCACACCACCTAAAATGGAGCTCATTCATTGTTTTTGTCTTACACACGAGCTAGGTGTCTTTTGCTTGTTAGATAGTCTTTCTCCCAATTCTTGCCAACGGCTACACTGTTCGTTACTTGTTCCTCAGTTCATTAACCCTTAAAGGTCCTCAATGGGCAGCCCGAAATTGGATCTCAGCATCTTTTGGACTTGGGCAACATGAATAGTGCACTTTTTGAACTTGGGCAGCATGACTGAACCAATCAATGATGAGTTTGCAACCTCCTACAAGGTTTTGTGCAATCCCAACCTACCTACCACAATCCTTACAAAGCACAAATCACTCATACAAATTGCGTTTTGAATTGTAGGATTTCACTTTGTAGATGCATCACAGAAAGGTGACGAGAATGATATAAAAAAATAAGTGAAAAATTGAGAATCAAAAGCGCTACAGGCAAGATTCTGTTGGAAAATAGCCCGAGGGGCGGACAGGCACCTTCAAGGGTTAAGCATCCCACCAGTTATTAATAGTGTCAGGGTATGAGCACCACATTATATAGGTCTACATTACATGCAAGGGCGACGTTAAAATAGATATTGAATGTTACCTCATGTGACGACAAACCTACTGACATCATAACACCACATTAGTGGAAAGGTGGTTTGAGTAAAGCCACTAGTAAAGCCATAGTGATATAGTACGCATGTGGAGTTGCAGGGTTCTGTCCTTTGCTTTTTCAGCAATTTCATACCTAGTACCAAAGAAGCTTCTATGAAAGCCTGGTACCTGTACTACAAGGACAATCCAATCAGCAGGAATTTTAAAAAAATTTAAAAAAAAATTAAAAAAAAACTAAAAAAAATATATGAAGGTAAGAGTCTTTTACTCTTAAGAAAGAGAATGTTAGACAGCATATTCTGAACATATTCTGCCATGCACATGTTGTTTCATTGCACACAATAAATATACCAGATATCGAATTTGCTTGAGCAGTAGGCAGCATTTATTGATACATTCATAAGGTATGAACACCTATTTTCGTGCATTTAACCCTTAAACGCCCAAGGTGACCCGAGGGGTCACCTTCCAACAGAATCTTCTATGTAGCTCTCACTGTACTCAACTTTTCTCTTATATTAACACAGAATTAGGAATTTTTGCACTTGGGGGTAGAATCATGCACTTGCAAATGGATGGTTCAAAAAATCACATTTAGTGAAATTAGGTGTACCATTTCATCCTTGAATGTCGTATCCTATTTTAATATCAAAATTCTAAAGAAACATTCATTTCTGGTAATTATTGAACCTCATGATTGGATGCAATGTATCTTGAAAATTTTCATGTGTAGCATTCATTTCCCAGAGTTTAGACTCCTTCAAGTGGTATAAATGGCCAAGTTATCCAAAACTTTATCGCATCTTTGTAACAAAAAAGACATATAATGTATAAGAAATATAATACTTCTAAAACTCCTTTAGTTAGCAACCATAATTTATGATTACCACTAAAATAAACTTACACTGCTAAAAGTACACAGTCTCTTCTCTAAATATTTATTTCTCCCTAATCTCTATACTAATAACGGTCTATATCATTTTGAAGGCGTTCGTTATCTATGTATTCAACTTGCATTGCAATGTATGCTAGAAGGTGTGGTTTTGCAAAAGTTGGAATTTTGATGTTTCGCTCCGTTGAAACACCGTGTATTGGAATACAAAGTTGTTGCGGTTCTTTGGTTCTTGCATGTTGTGTTTCATCCACCCATGAATAAATCGATGCTTCTTTCTCCACCCATCCATGTCTTTCACCCGATGGCTCCCACTTTGACTCCATGCAATTCGAATACCGTTGTCTATCAAGAACCGATGATATTTCTTGGGATCCCCTCCATTGCGGCCAGTACCACACTACTTTCATTTTTGTTGCCCACCTTCCATGACCAAATTCCAAAACTTTTCCAATATAAAACGGTACACACCGCTTGAACTTCCGTGGGATCCACCGTCAGTAGCTACAAAGTGTCCAACCTTCACATCATCATCCGGACAAAAATGGGTAAACGGAGCTTCTCCGTTCTGCAGTGTAATTAGTACATGCGACTCTAGTATTGAAGTTCTACGTCTTGTTGGTGCTCTTGTCGCAGCTCTCTCTTCGATGGTCTCTCCCTCTACGAGGACCAAAATATTGCCTTCGCTCGATCGTGGCATTGTTCTCATTATAAGATCCACCGTGCTCGTGTCCAACGTTCCATCTTGATTTTCGATAGAAGTTGCGGTGCATTTACGGTTGCTCTGTTTGGGCTTTGATTGTCTTACGGCCAAAAAGGGGCATTTGTTGCCGTGCTCCTATCTTGTTCGGAAAGTGTTCCAAATAATCGCCAACCACTTTGCTTGATCAATGGCTTCCAAGTTCTTCTCCACGTTTTGGAATCGTTCTACACACTTCTCCTTGTAGGCCACAAAATCTTCTAATGCCCTTAGTTCCCTTGCATCATTTTAAATACCTCGGCTAGCATTGGCTTCGCGGCTCTAGTAGGCATTGATCTCAAACATGGATGCCCATCCGCTGGAACCCAAGCATCTTTACGAAAAAGTCTTAGATCATCTCGAGGCATTCCACCCACCATGTAAAATCGCATGTGATGTGGGAACGTTATGCCGATCAAAGTATCGCCACCTCTGAGCAAATGAGGAGTGATGAAAGACTTCCAATCCCTCACATTCTCTAAATGCCTCGCACTCACATACGCTTCGGTATACGAGGTTCCTCTCTCGACTAGTGATAGTAACTCCTTCATAGAATCAATGTCGCTCCTCTTTAACGTATTTGAAATGGTACTAAAACGTTGGTCTATATCTTCGTGTGTGTGCCCAACCAATAGAAAACATAGCCCCACCTCTTGAAAAAACCCCATACCCACTAGTGCAGCACACAAGGCGAACATGTATATGTTCTTGTTCTCCCGCGTCGTATTATCCGCTTGAATTCGTAAAGTTGGTGGCAACATTCCTTTCCTTCTCTTCACATCCGTAATAACATGCATCAACGAGGTAACAACTTGATTGCTATCGTGCTTGTGGTGTGCATCGAGCCATACATCTGCATAGAGGCCAATCCCGTGCACAAGCACTCCGCATAGGTGTGTCTTCACGAACCGCCATTCATTCAATGTTTTTCACTGTTTGCTTCATCTTTGGCACCATTGTTGTATTTTGGTCCATCCCATCTACGATTATGCTCATGAAAAGATCTGGAGTTATGATAGCTGACCTTTTGAAAATCCAATAATCTCGACGCTCTTCCATTTGACGGTTAATGTGTACCAAAAACAATTTTTTGATTTCTGCCTTGGCCGCCTCATTCGTTGTGGATTCCATGCCACATTTGTACTCCCAGCAATGAAAGCACTTTGAAAACCTTGAGAATGGTGGAATTTGCACGTGGGGAAAGTCACCCTCCACATTTTGTGAAACGAACTTATTGATATTGGATGTCCATCAACTAGCTTCTTCACCTCCTCATTCACATAATGAAAGACATCAGTTTTTGTCGTATTCATTGGCAATAGTATCAACGGCAATATTGCATCGTCTGATCTTCTCTTCACTTGTCGATGCGGTTGGGTACACCCCACTTCATTGACAAACACCGCAAAACTTTCTCGTGCTGCAGATATCTTCCCTTGCTCCTTCTGCTTACCATTATTCCCATGTACGCCAACTACCTTTCCATACAGTGATCGTGCTTGCTTGAGTTGTTTGAAACGCCTTTGGGAGTATCCTAATGCTCGAGCATAGCATGCGTTGCATACACGATGACCATCAAGCTTGGTGTCAAACTTTTCCTTCCGTTTGGTATTTGTTCGTGTGTAAAATGAATTCAAGATTTGCATGATCCATGTAGCTCTGCTCTCATACTTTTGTGCCCATGCCATGTACCGATTGTCCAAAATTACTCTCTCGTTCACATGCTTCAAACAATTTAATGTACAACCTCCTGTGACCTTTCTTTGCCCGTGACGCTTTCAATTGTTACTTTTGTTTTGCGCGATTCCCCCTTCTCCGTACTCTTGTTGGTCGACTCCTCCGGTTTTGCATCGAATATTTTCTCCGAGGTCTACCTTCCACCAAATCCTTCCACTTCAAATACACCTCCAACACTAGATTGTGACTCCGGTGTCACTGGTAATGATCGTTCCCCGACACTGCTGCCCACTAGGTTGCTTTCAGACATCCGAATCGGCATTCCATGATTAACTTCATCGTCGAAATCAAACGCAGATGTTCCCACATTTTGAAACGTAAATGATTGCCTTTCCTCTAAACCAATGTTTCTCTGTGGCAATCCACATTTTTTTCGCAAGTTTGACGCCTTCCAACGAATGACCAAACCTACACATTGTTCAAGGCGTTCTCCAACAACTTCACCAACCCAAAGTGAACCTTGAAAGACTTCCGTTACACACACTGCAACCTCGTCCGGGGTTAATTTCAAATAATGTAATTCCATCCCTAGTTTGTAGGTTTGATCTACGAATCCTTGCCCTACCAATACGTCGTCCTCTATAAGAAGCTCTACAACTCCATCTGGCGTACTCAAGTTCCGTTGCTCTCCAAGAGTTTGTCTGTCAAAGTCTGTTGCAAGACTACGTACAAGTCTTCTACCCACCGTATTTGTTCTTGTTGTGGGAGGTGCTACATTTTGATACCCAACAACCGGACTTCCAAAACCCAAATTCTCCATCTTTATCTACCAACAAGAAACCCACAAACACTATGTCATTCATAATGTGAAGCTTAGAAATCTCAAGGTAAGCATTGTTTTTCAAACTCTACTAATAATGTCCAAATCATCAGGTTCACTTGATTTTGAACCACAAATTGATGTAATACCTATGAGATCCTAGTTGGACACTTTGGATGACAAGCTCAAATTCATTAAGAGACCAAAACTTATTGATAGCATTCAATATTGGGAGATTTGGATTAGGTTGAACTCCGAATCACGTGTAGGTTTTTTGCTACAAGTTACAAAGTTGAAGAAGACCATATGAACGTATAGCATGCAATATATGAAGGTAGCTCTATTTTGAGAGACTTAAAACGTGAGGTATATTTTACAACTCGAAGCCAATTAAATTCCAAATACCCGATAAGGGTGTTACACATGCCACAATCTTTAAAAATAAAACTAGTAAATTTTGTATAGTGTATGACATACACTCTATATGTCTCGCATATGGAAATGTCATTATGTCGTAAGAGACAAAATTACATATTTGTCAAGATCTTTGATTCTAAGCATAAATTATTATTAGTATAATATGTGCATGCCCCTTGTACCTCAAAGCTTGTAATCACGTATGGAAATTTATAAAGAAAACTACTAGAACACTACTAGGGATTTGCAAGGTTTTTTGGAAATGTTGTCCAAGCAAAACAACATCTTGGTACTTGCTCTAGCAATTTTTCCAATTTTAAATACTTAAAATAGTAAACAAAGTTTTTCATCAATATAATAACTTTACTTATTTTTGTAGGAACATTACTAAAGCAAGACCTAGGACATTCCTTTACTTGCGTAGCGTTTGACAAAAAAACGTAGAGAATCCCCTTTTAATTTTTGGTAATGTAAAAATGTATATTTTGGTTTGATAATACAAATGAGAGTAGATTATAATACGAGGTTGTCTACATGATTTTAATTCACTATAAAATGTCATATTTATGGAAATTCTATTTTATTTCTAAAAAAATTGAAAATCGTCGAAGGTGCTATTAATATAGTGCTACCGGCGCTCCCAAAAAATTTCAAGTCAATATCATCAAATTTGAGTAAATTAGAGCCATACAGACTTGGGAATCTCACAACACAAAAGTAAACTAAAATTTGAAATAAACGGTTGCTTGAAATATTTTATGAGAATACTACATGCATGTTATTTATCCATACTAAATAACATGAAGATGCAACTTCCCAATGCAAATATTAGAGCAAACCATAGAAAGTAATAGAAAATAGAAAAGGAAAAGAAAAGAACAAAAACTAGAAAAAAATCAAAATAAAAAATCAAATAAAAATAAGAAAACAAGATCAATTACTAAACAGAAATGAAAAAAAAAATTTAAAAAAAAATAAAAAAAAATAAAAAAAAACCTGCCGCCCTGCGGCAGCGCAGACCTCCGCACGCGCGGAGGGGTGCTGGCCGGCAGCAGGCAGGCTGCCGCAGCAGCTGGTCGGCAACAGCTGGCTGGCTGCCTTGCCGCAACAGCTGGCCGGCAGCAGGCTGGCTGGCTGCCTTGCCGCCTGGCTGCCGGGCAGGCTGGCTGCCTAGCCGCCGCCCGCCGGGGCAGGCTAGCCGCCGCCTAGCCGCCGCCCGCCCGGGCAAGCTAGCAGGCATGGGGAGGGTATAAGTACCCCTCCCCACATTTTATTTTCATCAGTTGAAAATTTGCAAATACCTTGGAGGTGAGATTTTTTTGAAACAACAAGAACTAACCACCATTTCAACCTTTTATACCAAACAAATTAGGGTTTCATGATTAAGAATCTAAATTTTACATGTTTTTTCAAGTTCATGTAAGTTTTCTTTTACAATGTTAGGGTTTCATTGCAAATTAATGTTTTTGTAATTTTAGGGTTTTGTATTTTATTTTATTTTTTTGGTTGTTTCATTGTTTTTTGTGTTTATATAAATTTTTCATGAGATACTAGGGTTTCATTGCAAATTTATTTTGGAGCTTTAAGAATTTCCATAGTTTGATTTTTTTTAAATTTTTTTTTTTCTTTTTTCTTTTTTTTTCTCTTCTTCCATATTGTTGTGGTTTTATAGATTTTTGTGGTTTATTTTGGAATTTTAGGATTTTATTGCAATGCTTTTATGTGGTTATGAGATTTTGTGTCGTTTGTAGTTTTTGGACTTTTTGCTATTTTTGTAGTTTTTCTTTTTTAGCAATTTTAGAATTTCATTTCAAGAATATTTTCAAGTTCTAGGTTTTTTGTTTGATTGTGGGTTTTTGTGGTTTTGGTATTAATTGTTGTATTTTGAGCTTTGAAGTTTCTTTCAAGTTTTAAATTTTCTATTAAATTAAAGCTTTATGTAACTCATGACTTTCATTGCAAAATCATTCTTTGAATTTACTTGTGATGGTTTGTAGCCTTGAGGTTTTTTGTAATTTGTGGATTTTTGTGGGTATAGATCTTTTTTAGAGTTTTTTTAGTTTTGATATTTGATTTTCCAAAACCTACAGAAAAATTCAGTCAACTCAAAAGTTATATGTGTTTGTGAAATCATTATTTCTTACAACATTGTTAAATTCTATCTTTCAAACTTCTAGAAAATAAACAAATAAAATTACTTTTACAAAAACCAATGTAAAAGTACAAACTTTTATTTTTTTTCATTTTACCCACTTTTAAAATAATAAATATTTATAAATATATTACATTGATAAATGTAAATTATCACATGATAATTTAGTACTTAAGAACTTTATTTTTTATATATATACTGATTATCGTTTGTTTATTAGATATATCTACACAAAGAAACATGACACCTCAAAGTCAATGGAGTGAAGCGGGTGGATGATATTGGCTCCAAACAAGGACCAAGCTCGATTATGGATTTGGACTACCCGTTGGTACGTGGTCAGGAGATTTGTGCAATCGGCAAGGACGTCGGGCAAATTGAGAAAATTGTAGCGATTCCAGAGGGGTTGGTTCAAGTGAAAGTCCGAACTCGTGCACATGTAGTGACCCTATACAAGATTGAGAAGGGGAATATGCTGGCAAAAATTCCTAACTTGTTGTTTGAAGCTGCAAAACCGCTCCGAACATTGCGCTCTTTAGCATCATTTTGGAAAGGTTTGACTGAAGACGTGAGAATGGAACGTACTGTTGCCATTGTGAAAGCTAGGCAGTGCAATCCTGAGGAGATATTGGAACTGAGAAATCAGTATATTCAGCAAAGAAGGGATTTAATCGAAAGCGGCAAAGACGACCTAACGTGGCAGATTTCGTGAGTGTCGGAGCAGAAGATCACATGGACCTCACACTAGTCCTGATCGATCGTATGCAGATGTGGTTAGTAATAGAGTAAGGAATGATATTCTATCACAACCAGGGCATGTCACACATCCAATGCTACAAACAGAGCCGGTAGAGGCACCTTCTTCACAAACACAACCTCCAAGTGCCACGAGACCAACACCAACACGTATACTACAGAAGTGGGTCCGTCTTCTAGCGTGAGGAGGGCAAGAAGTGCGGACGTGCTTCTACTCAAAGTCCAAAGATCAACATCACGTGTGCCAAATGTTGCGGTATCGAGGGGAAAACAATTCAAGTGGAGGAGGAATATCACGAGGACGACCAAAAGTTCAAAAGCAGTGACATAGTGGAGCTCCAATTACATGCCAGTTCGAGCGCTCATAATATTACTACTCCTACGAGTATTAATATTTCAAGGAGTCAAGTAAAGACTAGCTACATCGATAGCACCAACTCGGGACCGGCGGCAAATCAACTAGAGGACGTGGAAGACGATCACCCACATCAAGAGCTCCACAAACTCAAACACCTTCGCTAGAAGGCAAGCACGTGTTGTACAACAAAACACAATACTAACAAACTCCCGAGGAGCGGAGAAAGAGGGGCGGGGATCGAAGATTTGGACAACCCTTCTTCCGATGAGGAAGAACCAAGAGAAGTGGAGAAAAGTACTAAAGGCCCTCTGATTGCATTCCCAACAGAGGAGGAATTTAAAGTGGATATGTGTGGGGATGGAGGCGGTGTTTAAGATTCGCACGGAGAATGTACGGCGTGCGATAAGTCAAAACCAACCATCGGGCATTGTCAAAGAAGCGTATGGCTGAGATATATGAACGTCTACGGGGAGATGATGAGGACCTCGTGTCCCCCATTACACTTCGGCCAGTTGCATTTCTTGAAAAGAGAGTGGATGGTGATGACAATATAGTAGAAAAAGAGGTTCCATTCAGGAAGGAGGATACAGTGGACCATTTCAAAACCGTATTTGAGAAGTATCAAAGGCAACAAGACAATACAATGGGCATTTTAAAGACGGAATGGTTACGAAATGCAATAATATAGGAACCGGTGGATGGGCAACACATTATAGAAGCATGCAAGTTTGCAAAACAACAATTGGCGGCCCAAAGACTCTCTCAAGAAGAATATGCAAGTATATTTGCAGAACGGGCAGCAAAATTTGTTGTATACAACAACCCTCAGTTTTACATTGAGGCCTCTGTGCGGATCAATGCAAAAGCGATTTTAGAGAAAATTTTACATGTCACTCTGAAGACCAATTGGTGAAGCTCGGGTAGATCTCGGAGTCTTGTAGGAAACCCAATGCGGAGGTGAGCTCACGACGCCAACCGGGCCAAAGCAGCAATAGCTATGGCGGCTAGTCTGTTGCATCTTAGCGTCTGATGACTTCTTCACGGAGCCTTTGGGACTAGTGGCAAAACGGATGTTGGATTGGACTAGGCGTGCGTGGAACGAGAATGAAGAATGCTACAAAGCTATTTTGGAGGTGTCTGAAGACTACGAAGATGGTTGTTTATGGTATAGTAAAGCGGATGAGAAAAAGTGGAAGAAGTATCTAAGGAGAAGGGGTTGGATAGTACGAGGATCTAAGACCAAAAAGACCAAAGATGGAGAAAACATGGTTGAGGCCTTTAACAAGGGTACCACCTGAGGAGTACCTACAATTGGCTAAGGAGATGGTAGCTAAACCTATTGTAAATGGAAAGAGGAATTCCCGGAGTTCTATTTCAATAGGGCTCATAGGGGTTGTATGGAAAAAAAACAAACTCTCGAATGGATAGTAGATCGACTACAACGTCGACGCGCAGTTCAAAATGCATTGCGGTGGTTGATAGTATCTAAAGGAATGGAGCACCCAACATCCATGGAAGATTTTTACAACATAGATGTTGTGCGATGCAGTGGAGAGAAAGGCAAGAGGCGGTTTCAAGCGCTTGCGGAGGAAATAGACAAAGACATGAAGAATACTTGGTCAATGCCATCCGTGAAAACCGTGGGGAGTTTGGTTAAATTTGGAGAGAAAATCAACGCCCATGTGAAACAACATTTCGAAGACGTGAATGTTGGTGGTAGAGGTTCGAAGGTTTGGGAATAAGAGGGAGATCAAGAGGAAATTTCCGATGGGATTGGAGAGTTGATGTCAAGCAAGGAGATGAAGACCATAGTGTGAAACGATTCCAATCGGAGGCGATTCAGGATTCTTTAGTGATGAATACCATGAAATGCAAATGCCTTGTTTGTGGGTATTCGATTGTCGAAGGGGAGTATGGATGGCGGGACAAAGCTTGGACAAGAGGAGAATACAAAAGCGTCTTCGTAAGGTGCGAAAGTGGATGAGTAAGATTTTAAGGTGGACTATAGTCTTTTTATTTCCACCAGAGAAACCTATGGCGACGAGATGCGATGATGTTACTGGGTGACATAGAAGGAATGACGTGCGTGAGAGGGATTTGGGCGTTCCAATCGGACAACCGTTAAAGATTACAAAAAAGAATTTTAGGGAGGCGCGGGGTTAGACGCAAAGTCAAGCGCTTGGAAATATTGTAGTGTTGATGGAACACCCGTTGATACAGAGAGCTATCAAGAATTTGCCAAGAAAAAGATGTACTCCCAACCCTTTTTCTGGACTCTTGGACAGCTGGAAGGGTGCCTTCAAGCGTTGACAAGCTAGAGAGAGATCCTATGGAATTGCGTAGACTTGTTCAATCGTATTTGCATCCTAAATGGACGTTGGTGGCAATTGGGATTACGACATCCATTCCGGAGATACTGACAGGTGGATTCGAAGGGCAACAAATTTTTGTCTTCGATCAATCTCAAGCCCGAACAACATTTTTGTACAATACCCTAGTACAAGAATTCAAGGGCTTCATGAGACAATCACCACCACAAAATTTGGCAGACGTAGCAGGACCTTCAACAGTACATGCGCAGAGGATCATCGAAGATGAAATTGAAGAGGGAGATGAAAGAGATTACGAAGAAGAATCAAGAAGAAAGAAAGGTTCATTACAACCGATGAAGATGATAGTGATGATCATGTTTCCGATGATTCTCGACGTGAGTCGAGAATCTTTGGAGCCATTGGAGAGAAGACGGAAGACGGTTGTACAATCGGCAATAGTAGATGATGATACCCAACCAAGAACAACGAACGCATCGAGGATGAGGACGGCGAGTACCAATGATGGAGGGGCGGAAGAAACTCGAGACCACACTGATGCGGTACCTAGAAGTCGGTTGGTAGAGGAGGGTATTATTGAGAAAGTCATGGTAATAGTCCAATTCATAGAGCGCATCAAGAACCGGTTCTGAGGATTTACCGCTACCAAAGAGAGAGACAACGTCTTCGCAATCACCTTTTGAATGGGCAAACACCGAGCACGCAATGATCCTGGGAATGAGGGTTTCTACTTCAATCCGGAGGGTGAGGTTTCGCCGCATTGGTGAAGAAGGCAACCATACTTTTGTGGAGGCATCGTCTATTTTGGAGGAAAATTCGGGGTTGGAACGAGTGCCATCCGGGTGATAGATGCTATGGTGGCGGAAGGGGCAATGGATTATGCGGACCCCTCGATTCCATGGGAGATGCGGCCACGTGAAGGGCGAGGAGTTACACCTGTCATCAGAGAGGAGCAACCGCAATCTGAAAGTGTCGAGTTAATAGCGGAAACTCCTCCAGACTTGCATTGATAGGTTTTAATATATTTGGATGGTGTCAAATATATATTTGATTTGTGACCTGAAAGCATGTAATGTTTTTTTTGGAGTAAAGTAATGAAAGCTTTCTTTCGTCATGAATGTATTTGAGTTTGAAATCGCAATAATTGCATGTTCTCATATGAACGATTCTTACCAAAATGTTGATAAAATTTCATGAGCGTTTTAAAAATTCTTGTATAAAAGTTTTGCTTGCTGCAATGACATTTATTAAGTGTACGTTGTCATGACGAAGATAGGATACCTACATTGATACTGGTTTGGTATACCAATTTGAAAAAATTAGGGATTTTGGTCAAAACCGATTGCAAATGTACATTGCACTTCTTGGGTGCAAAATTAACGAATTCGGTGTTTATTTTGATGTCAAACTGGTCACCTTCTTGTGATGCATTCAAAAAGTGAAATTTTACAATTCAAATCACAATTTGTATGAGTGATTTTGTGCTTTGAAAGGATTGTGGTAGCGAGGTTGGGGTGGTACATAACCTTGGAGGAGGTTGCAAGCTCATCATTGATTGGTGCATTCATGATGCCCAAGTCCAAAAGATGCTGTGATCCATTTTTGGGCTGCCCGTTTCACACCCCATGGGCGTTTAAGGGTGAACCCTTAAAGTCGAAATCAACCACATTGCGGTCGATTTGACCTTGGTCAAACTCTCAGTTACTAAATTTAGATCGTATGAATTTATTTTTTAGCATGTTGTAGAGTTTTCGTTTACCTTTCAGAAAAGTCATTTTATGTTTCAAAAAGTGGAAGTTTAAGAGACTTCCATTTTAGGAGATATTTGTAGTCAAAGTTTGGAAACACTATTTGAAATCTGCCCAAAAGTGCATAATACTTTGAGGTATATGTTCATTTATCCTCAAAATCTGCCCAAAATCAATCAAATCGCATTAACCTCAAAAATTCACCAAAAATTGAGATTTTACTTTTTTCAAGTTTTGTTTTATTTGTACATGTAAAGAAGGTTTCATGGCATGATCACATCATTCGGATCCTCAATCCAATTATTCTTCACATGCCATTTTTATTGCCAAAAATTGGCCTTTGTATTTGAATTTCAGCATACCTCTATGTGAAGATTCAAGCATTTCTTTTGGTTTAATAGGTTGCATGAGGGTAAAACATTGCATAGACATGTTCCCAACTCATTTATGAACAAGAATTTGAAGAGTCTAAGTTCAAATTTACTCTCAGAATTTGTTTTCTGAGCTCACGAAAAACTTCAAACCCATTTTGAAACAAGAGAAAGAAACTTGTTTTTCAACTTCGAAAGTTATGATTTCGCAATTGGTAAGAAATTTGAAACTAAGATTTTGTACACATACATGGACAAGTTAGGTAGAAGATCTTACAATTACATACTTGGGATCACGTCAAAAGATGAAAATTTCCTTCTTGCATTGAAAGTGGGTGGTTTTGAGGAGTTTGGCAGTTTTGGAGGCTTCTTACTCTAGGGGTTAAGCAATTCACTATCCTTGGAGCGGTAGAATGAGTGGCTTCCTATTTTTCACTAATTAGCAGATAGAAAAGATGAAGTTTCCCTATTTTGATGATATTTATAAGCACTCACAATAATAACTACAAATTTTAGAAGTGATCAATATAGATTAACCTATTATCAGACACCCAACTGTACGTATGCATGAGGTACATTAAGAGTGATTTGAGGGTGCTCAAATCTTCATCAAAGCAAGAATGTGACATGCATGCTTTTAGAAGAGTGACTGCTTTTAGGTGCTCATACCTTATATAAGCATAGTGCATGTGAAAATATGCTCCATAATGGCACAAAGTCCAGCATGGCAAATATGTAGTGAGAGTAGGGTTTGTGCACTCATAAAGGTATTATTAGTGATGATGAGAGTGTTAAGAATGAATTCAAGTGGAAATTTGGACTATAATCATTGTTCGCACTTTTGCTACCACCATATATCACTAGGTGTGAACAACTCTTTAGCAATGTAAGCAATGGCCAAGTAAATAGAGGATTGGACCTATTAAATCTTTCATGTTTCACCCTTCTATTGCACCTTCCTAATTCTCGAGACCTTAGCCACTTTCGAGCATCCCCATGCCATATGAACCTTTACAATCAATAATGAGGCAATGCCAAAAATGGAGCTCTAGTAATTGTAACTCATGAGGTACATAATAGCTTCTCCATACAACATTACATTACGATGGACTCGCTGCAAACATTATAGGGTGTCAAATAGGGTACCATTTAAGGAACACCTATATTTCCAACTTTATAAATTCATAACATGATGTAGAAACGCCAAAAAATGGTGATTCCACTTGCTCTAGCTTTATTCTAATCTTCCCCACACACAAAAATTGTTTTCAATGATAACATCCTTGTACCTTCTCCTTGTTGAAAATTGCACCATTTTTGGCCACCTTTCTATATCGGAGCACACCACCCAAAATGAAGCTCATTCATTGTTTGTGTCTTATACACAAGCTAGGTGTCTTTTTTTTTTTTTTTTTTTTTTTTTTTTGACACAAATAAAGGAGAACCTTTATTGCAATGAGAAGAGTACAAAGCGACCTCCGCCACGTCCGGCACAAGTAAAGAGTAACTAGAAATACAAGGTGACAACAACTAACATACAATTTTAGGCATCTATGTTCTCCATAAGTGCCAACCTGGGTAGGTGTCTTTGTTTGATAGATAGTTTTTCTCCCAATTCTAGCCAATGGCTACAATGTATGTTACTTGTTATTTTATTTAATAAGCATCCCATCGGTTATTAATAGATGTCTTTACTTGATAGAATAAGGTGTGATGGAGATTACTGTAGGAAGAAAAAACACGGTTTCATGCCCAACCTATGTTCCATTTAAGGCATCTACTTGTACTCACTTTGGAGACTTCTAAAACTTAAAGAACTAACACAAAAAATATGATTCAACTTAATATATTTTTCTATAATATTTGCTAGTGTGAGGATAAAAAGCTCAATTTGGAGTATTATAAAAATCTCTTGAATGCACCAAAGTAGGTCACGTGATCTCACACTTTGTAATAAAGTGAAGTTGGACTTGTATGTGTTTCTAAAATGCGTCACCATATTCAGTCCTACTTTTTACTCTAGTCCATGAAGAAAAAAACCATAATATTGGAAAGATCTTCGAAGGTAAGATATGTATTGTAGCCTCTACTAGATGTAGCAATTGATATTTAATTATTCCAAAAAAAAACAATCCTCAAATTTTCAACCAATAAAATCCGAAATTCTTTTGAAGTTATATGTGATCAGATTTCATCATTTTTTTAAGCTCTAAGTTTCTTAACTCTATATTTTTGAAATTTTTGGGTATAAAAACTGGAATTTAAAAAAAAAAAAAAAAAAATCAAAAACAAAAAAACTCTAAGAACACCTTGATGAAATTTATATGTGAACAATAATAACTATTTCGTTTTCACAAAAGCGAAAGCTTGTAGAGGCTACGGTATCTTAGGGTCCTTTTACACTATGGACCATGAATATTGACCGTGGCCTTCTAAAACTTGTGATTGGAGAGTAAAGTGCTCTTGGTCCCATTTGGCTTCACACTACCTTGAAAAAAGGAGAATGACCACTAACTTTGAGGTCCCCGAAATATGCTAAATTTTTCATGGTGAACAATGTTTTCATGGTCTCCTTTATTGTAGTTGAGTCAAAGCATTTGCCTCGGCTCAACTACGATTAGACAGACCATGAGGCTCAAAAATTATTAATTGGCTAGAGTTCAATTATCTAAAAAAAAAGGAGGAAAAAGGGTAGGTTAAGAAAGAGAATGATGTGGATTTATATTATAAAGTTGAGTATAAAACTGTCTCGGTATAAATCTACTTTACACTACAAGAGTGACCAAGTCACTCAAAGATCCATTTTTGATTTATCAAGGTCACGGCTCTTGGCGAAGAGCCATGACCATGAAATAATTTTCTTAGTCATGGCTCTTGGTCCATAGTGTAAAGGGACCCTTAGTTTTGAGAATGAGAATGTTTTTTTGACAACATCTTTGAACAAATTCTCCAATACACATGTTGCCAAGTTCATACCCTTCATATAACATTATTTAATTACCAGATAGCAAATTTTGCTTGGAAAATGTGCATTGTATGTTGCTCTGGAAAACCTTGAGGGAGACCAAAAACAACAAACCCCAATGAATACACCTCAACATAAACTATAAAAACAAGCTAATGCATCCACTCTCTCTCCCCAAAAACTGAACAAGATATAAAGAGCAAAGGAGTTCATAACAACATGAAACAAAGAATTAGGGTAAAACCCTAAACAAAGTGTTTTCCAAGCGCTCCTTAGCACACTTCAACGGTGTTTTTCTAACGTTGCATCAAATACTCTCGTCACCACGTGCTTGAAACCACATCTTCGCCTCCGCCGCACCTCAAGAACTTCACAAGGAAACCTTTGCTCTAGAGCTTATTCTCCCCGTTTGGAAACTCTTGGTGACTCCTTGGAGGCGTCTTGGTGAGGGCGAGAAGATCTCTGAGGAGGAGGCAGAGTGTAACCCTAAACCCACGGTTGTCTTACATCACACACTTTGGTAATGTCTCCCTAAATTGTCGTGTTCAACATGACAGTCTGACGTTGAGTTCAATGGGAATGTCCGACCTTACTAAAAAAATATGTAGTAAAAATAGGAACAATTATCTCTTCGATGTTGTTTGCCTCCTCCGAGAGTGAATGTCTGTTTGACGTTCAACACTGTTGCATAAGACAACCCTGCCCGCCGCTCCTGCTGTTCTGCAGGAGTGCCCCCTTGTACTCTACATCACCGGTCCAATATGCACCAAGTGGCTTGTATACTTAGACCACATATGCACTACACAAGAGTTGTTGATTAGTGTTACAAACGATGATTTTGAACAGTAACACTAGAAGGATGTTACACATCACCATAGTGTTACAACACTAATAGTCAATCCATAATACTAAATATGGGAACATGTGGAAGATTTGATTCGAAGTGGTGACTTGACGAAAAGACAAGGGACATACATTACAGTGGTGGTCCAAAGTGAACACTAATTTTGAGAAAGCTGAGAAATAGTGCTATTTACCAAAAGTTATCCATTACACTAATCTTCACCTAGTGAATTACATCCATTATTGTATATTTCATGGTCATGTCAATCAACCAACCTATGGTCATAGAGACATTATCCAGATGACAATACCCAACCCATGACGATGATACACCCGTGGGGCGAGGAGCAAGGGCCGATGTGGGGCGATATGCTCACCTTTGCATTGGCTGCTTCGTTCTGGGGACGCAGTGTTACTGTATGTGTATGATAACTTCAAAGGTGCCGGCCCCTTTTAACGGAGGTCGATTCCAGTCTGGTGGGGACATCATTCGCAGCATCGATACCTTTTTACAAAACATCCCCACTTTTTCAAGGCCATGCACGCAACCTTCACTTTATATTTATTTGAAAATGATCTCGCATCTCACGTGCTTTTGTCGCCGGATGAGGCACCCCACCAAGGTAAGCAACTAGGCGATGCTGATTCAACGCATCTATAACCCCTAACTATCCTTGAAAACCAAAACGGTCTTTTGCCATTCGGGCGGCCTGGGTTTTTGGGTTGAAATTAATATTTCCGACTTAGTTTTTTGATTGGGTGTTCCCTATACTACAAGGTGTGTGTGGAAAAAAAACTTCAAAGTCAAATTCCAATTTTTGAGTTTTCAAGTAAAAGTATACACTCTTGGGTTCATTGTAGTACGTTGCATCGTCCTCTTATCCTAGCAAGGTAGGTCATCATTAAGCAATGAGAAGGAAGTCCGAATTTGCATGATGGTAGCATAGTGTCGAAGTTTTCTCAAATGAGGTTTCTAAAGTGGAGAATCTTGATAAATGTTATCCATTGTAGATAAGGAAGAGCGCAAGTCCTTAACCCGTAGATGTCCTTGTCGTCTTTTTGATACATTTTGGATGAACGGCAAAAACTTTGAAGAGCTATAGTTTCTTCATCTGAAGTTCGTTTTTGACAAAATCACTTGTATTGGGTCTCAAATCAATTCTAGTTTGTGTGGTACAAATTGGAGACCCAAACAATGGAGTATGAATTAATGGCATGCATTTTAGTGACATCAGCTTGGTTTTGAGATTTCAAACATTGGGCATGTTGTACCACTGCAAGCAGATTATGAGAAATCAAAAATAGTTTTTCATGAAAATGTTTTACATGAGTATCATCTTAAGATGGATCCGAAAAACTTTCTAGTTGGAAGCTTTTTGATCCATTCAATGTAATTGATTCATATCTTGTAGCTTAAAAAATGGACCAATCCCATTGAGAGGATTTTTGTCCTCCATTGGCCCTCCACAACCTGAGGTTAAGTGCTCCAAATGTTGTTTTTTGACATTCTTGATGAGCACCCCAATATTTGAGGGAATGTCACCTTTCCATTTAAACAAATATTCATCCATTTTTTCTTTCTCTAGTTTTAGAGTGGGTGTACTTTCATGTCGATGAGCATTTGGTAACTCTTATGAGGTTTTGCTTGAAAGACAACTTCAAGACCTTAACCCCTAAAAATCCTTGGTGCAAAATTGCTTGGATTAAAAAAATGACCTCTTTCTACTTCAAGACCAATTAAGCTCAACCTACGAATTATTAAGACAGTTTGATCGTGGGATCTCAACCCCTAAAGGCCCAAGGGGTTTGAAGCAAGACTTAGATGTACCATAAAATATGGATCCCATAACTCTTGTCATGTATCATACGGGAGATAGTATAAAGGCCTTAAACCCTTAATTAGATCTATACGGCTGAATTTCCAAAAATAGGAAATATTTGTTTCATAATGAATTAAAAAGACTGAAACTTTGAAAATCAATATAAAATATACTTATTGTAATTAGTAATTGGAAATTGATATGATTGGCTAAAATCACACATCATGTGATAAAATAGAGAGAGGCCACCAGTAATTTATAAGAAACCTCATTACTTTTCCAAAATAGTAAGTTTTGTACACTGAGAAAACCTTACCATGTTTGTATAAGAAGGCTTACTGTCAATAACCTACGAATACCAACAAGGTTTTGTAAATTGGTTGTGGTTCCTAACTCACCAAACTTCTAAAAAGTACAAAAAGAAAATTTTTGAAATCTTTTCTCATCTAGTACATCTCCTCAAAATTTGGAAACCACCATAAAATGGTTGATTGGACTTTTAGGGGTAAGCTAACTTAACATACGACTAGTATGCCAAATTTGAATCATCGATTCTTCTTCATTTGTGAGATTATAAGGGTTGAAGTTGGATGATTTTTGTTCCTGGAGGATCCCTTAAAACCTGTTTCTGCTTTTAAGGATTTATAGGGGTTAATGTTTAAATTAGAAAATACCCTTGAAATCCACTAAATAGTAACTACTTGATGTGTGATGAATTCAAGAGACAAAACTTTAAGAGCTAATAGTTACTTCTCATTAGTAGTAAAGAATTGATATGATTGGTTAAAATTACATTCCGTATGATAAAATAGAGAATTGCCACCAATAAGCTAGGATGAATGTAATTAGTCTCTTTTTTTTTCTTTTTTAATTTGGACATGAGGGAATATGAAGCAAACCTTGCCTTGATTGTCTTTGAAGGCTTGATGTGAATAAACTCCATCTTGGAAATTGGATGTGAATCTCAACTTACTAAAATTTTACTTGCAAATATTTGTTGGCTTACTTTTTCAGTGTGGTACAACTCCTCAAACTTCAACTTGACTATAAAATATTTGATTGGACATTTAGGAGGTAAGGAATATTATTGCTTCTACTTTTAGTTAGTAGTTGAAAAGTGATATGATTGGCTACATTTATATATTACACTAGTAGCTTAAGAAGAATACCATTAGTTTCTTAGATACTAAGTTCTTGATACTAAGCAAACCTTGCCCTCTATGTATTTGAAGGCCTATTGTGAGCACTTTATAAATCCAAACGAGGTTTTGTAAATTGAATGTAGATCCCAACTCACCAAGACTTTCTAAAAAAATTAAAAGAAGAAAAACAGAAAAAGGAAAAAAAACTACCTTTTTAAGTCTTGTATAACTTCTCAAAATTTGCAATTGAACCGAGATTATTTGATTGGGTTTTTAGGGGTTGAGAAATATATTATCAGATATCAATCTATTAAACATCACTTTGTAAAAGCATATTTACACCATCAGCTCTAACAATCTACAAACTAAATGAGTCTATAATATGATAGTAACAATCTACAAACTAAATGAGTTTATAATATGATAGTGAAGGCTTGGTCCAAAATGAGAATCTACAAACTTTAGATGAGTTTACTATATGATAGTGAAGGCTTGGTCCGAAATAACAATCTACAAACTTTAGATGAGTCTATAATATGATAGTGAAGGCTTGGTCCAAAATAAGAATCTACAAACTTTAGATGGAACTATAATATGATAGTGAAGGCTTGGTCCGAAATAAGTATCGTTTCCAATTATTGCAAGATCCCCTGTGTCTTGCACTTTTGAAACCATGTTGAATCCCGAGGGTAAACCTTACTTCAAAAGTGAATATAGGTTATAACTAAGTATACTACTACCTTCATTGCCTCCCATATGACGGCTACCATTATTTTGCACCACCCAAGTACATTTGATTCTTATTTCATCTCTTGAAACAATGAATTTAATTAAAAACACAACTTCATGCTTGGTAGTTTCCATAATATTCTGGAACAAGGAAAGGTCATGATAAAAAGAACTTCTTAAGAAGAAGAAAGCATCCATTACCTACTACATAAGGTTTGCAAATTTCAACTGTGTTGACTCCAAGTAAGGTTCATCACTTGCCTCTCTTAGAAGGTCTCGTACAACAGTCAATGTTTGTAAAAGGCAAGAATAAAACTAGCATGTGTTGACAAACAAGAATGTTGAAGGGAGAGTCTCACAACTCTAACCATTCCAAGCATTCTTGACAAACAATTTAAGGTTACTAGAAACAGTGTTGGACTAGAAACCATGCAATAGACCAATTATCTCATTGGGAAGACATTAGTCATTAACTTCACCCTGGAATGCATATCACATCTTGATCCGTTTAAAGAACACCTATAACATTACCTTCCAAACTAAATAAAGATACTCATTGAAATTAATTCAATAATTTAAAAAAAGTTGCTGAAAATTTGGTTTTCTTTATCAATGCTCTTCCACAAAGATAGAAAATTCTCCCAAAAAATATTTATGTACCAACACCATGAGAAACTTGTCCAACTAAAATTTGTTCAAATTTTAAGCTTGTTACCTTATTAACCCTTAAATGCTCAAGGTAGGTTGGAGTTGTACATAACCTTGTAGAAGGTTGCAAGCTCATCATTGATTGGTTGCCTAAGTTCAAAAAGTGCACTATTCATGATGCCCAAGTCCAAACGACGTTGTGATCAATCCAATTTTGGGCTGCCCCTCTCAAACCCCATGGGCATTTAAGGGTTAATCATGCTATGAAACATAAGTAACACATGTTTTTGTGATTTCTGGAAACTAATCAACACATCAACTGATTGTGCAATCAATACAAAGTGATCCAAGACAAGACCTTTGTCTGGCAAGTGATTTTGTGTGTTTTTTGCAGGCTATCTATCGAGAAACCTATGGCTGCCTAGCTCAGGACTGGTTGATGTAACTTTATGTTACAAACATTGTAACATTACAAACATGTTAACATTGTAACATTACAAACATGTTAACATTGTAACATTACAAACATTACTATGTTTGTAACATAGTAATTTTCTAGCGGCGGTAAGTAAGCTAACATACCCCGTTTTCAAGGTAATCTGCCTTCAATCCTGTCCACACGGGTAGAGAGTTTTTATCAAACCGATCCAGGAACTTCTGCGTGAGGCGTGGGTGCAAGTGAATAAGCTGCGACCGAAGTCCTAGACCACACCGTGTTGATAGCTTTGACCAGATTCTCTACTCTCGTAACAATGAACATACAAGAGTATATAGGAGACCATGATACTGTACTACAAATAAGCATTTCTGGACTCCTCTGTACATACTTTCATCTCTAGCTAGTAGCAACTATATATGATGCAGATTCTTCATCCCTTTTCTTCCAGGAGCTATATATCGAAGCCATGCGGCTTGAGCATAAATCGTTTTGAGATCATAGAGATCGTTATTGCGAATTGCAAATAACGAGGTGTGGCAAGTCCTTTTCCCGTTTTGGATCGTCGAGGTTGAAGCACATTTGAGTTTTATGGTCGGTTGTTTGGCCTCCTGTACGCTTTCTCATGTCTTGAGAGCTGGTTTGTGACCTGAACACATGAATCCGCTATGTTGTAACTTATGAGTATCTTCAAATACAGTCATCCTACATGCAACTCTAGGTTACAGACCTTTCCATAAAACATCTGACCACAACTGAAAGTAGATATTCCATAATCATATCACTGGAGTATAAAACGGTATCAAGTTCATCTTTTGGAAGGTCATGTTCCCGACTTTGTACGTACATGCCAATCGTCATGTTTAATATCTCCCCCGAACTGCTAAACCACAACAATTTGCGAAAGAGAACCCCGTCTTAGTTGCAGTACGATGTTTTGAGGGTCAGAAGTGAGAAGCATCCGATCATTGGACAGAGTTAAACCATGAAAAGAAGCACACCCTCACAGAATGAGAAATTGGAGCATACCTTAATAAGGTCAATCAATTTCCATGTCAATGATGTCATGCGACGAATACACTCCAGAGACGTCACACACAGTCAAGGGTTCAGCGATACAAGCAGTGGTTGTCGGGGATGAGGCAGCAGAATCTTCCGAGACTCGCATCAGGTGTTGCAATAACCACCTTTCGGGATAAGAGCCGAAGACGTCTCCTGTTGCTTCGGCAAATCGTTTCAACGGTTTCTGCAGGATCGTCAAACCACGAACATGAACGTTAGATCCTCTCAGAGTAACACATACCCGGATTATGAGATGTTATTGAACAATATTATTCATAGAAGAAAACTGACATGAACCATACTTTGCCTGATTGAATGATCCATACTTGTGGAATGTTCATTCAACACAAAATAGAAGTATCAACTGAGTGATATCTTACGGTTCGCAAATATTCTTGGATGCTCTGACTTTTATACTCCTCGCTGTAGATCTCCTTCTCATAATTGCTTCGTCGGACGTCATCCACTTTCCGTTTGGAGCCAACGTCCGTTTGGACGGCGAGGGTGCTTGATCCACTCGCACTGGGGTCCGCCAACGAGAGCCTGTGAACTCGGAATATTAGCAAATCCTCGCTGAAAGAGGAGGGGCTCGCCAATGATCTGGGAAAGGCACTGCTTGTTTCACTCGCACTACGACCCGTCAACGATAGCTTGGAGAATTCGTCGCACAGCGACTCCACCTCAGGCACCTCGCTGGAGGAGCTCGCCGATGATCTGCAAAGACTGAGCGGTTACAGCAACCATCTGAACAAGCACAGATTTTAGAATAGGAACATATAACTTGCTCCCATTCTGGAAGATCATAAAGAATGACAATGGAAGTCTATATCACATGCTCGCAACAGTTGGATCTAGAACTAGTTCGGGTTTCGAAAGGAACAAACTCGAACACAACTTATGATTCAAAAGAGGAGGAATATCAACTTACTGTAAGCGGATTCTGGCTCCATCTACTGGACTCGCAGCTTCTCCTGTCCGCTCTCTGCAGTAAGCCAAAATCTTGTTGGAGTCTGCGGTTCATTACAGAGTATGGCACACTAGAAAAAAAAAAATGATGTACCAACCTTGAAGGAAAGGTTATTAAGGTTATGGATGGTTGGTAGAAAGTGCGCAAAGGAAGGGAAATTACAAGAGAATATGTAGCTCATAGCGAAGTTAAACAAGTGAACTGTACACACAAATAAAACCAATCTCACTTCACATGATTACAAACAAGACCAATCTCACTCCCCATGACTCCTTGTCAGAAATGGCACATGACCAATTGAGGTTAGTACCATGTTCCTTCATAGCAAAAATCTTGTGTCTTCAACTTTTGAAGCCACCATTCACTAATATACGAAAGACCTAACAAAACAAGCACTCGTACTTTCTCCATAGAAATATTTACCGAAGACTGAAAATGAACCCCTTAAATCTCCGTAACATAACCCATGGATGACTTTCATTCAGCGTCACAGAGTGTTACAGCGAGTTAAGTGAGTACAATGATGGGTTACATCTGTTAAGTACACCAGTACTGTACACCACTAACGAATAGTTCCCTAGATTTGTGAGACTTTGACAGAGTCAAACTCACTCATAAATCTGGCGAAGTAGCTCAGCTTAACGCGCTACTTCCGCAGTGTCGGTGAAACAAAGCGAAAATTCGTGGTACTTATTGTTCAGAGTATAATGGCAGAAAACATCCGACATGATCCTATTTTGACCAGACGTGTGATGGTGACATGCCTTCGAAGTCGACTGATTTGACAGGGGCGTTAAAAGGTTGCACTCAAAGTGACGAGAATCTCTACAAAACATTCTCGAAGAGACATGAGGAGTCGCACAGTGGTGTGGGAATTCTTAAGCAGGTATACGAAGGGGAAGGGCGGAGTGCTTACTTGTCCGGATCGTCGTGCTCCTCACCATGGAACTGGCAACGAGGACGTCCCTGCAGATGGGACGTGGAAGCGCCGGGACAGTCGCTGCACCTGATACCCGAGACATTGAACTGGCACCACCATTGTTGCCTGTTCACCTCCTCCTCACTCAAGATGGGCTCTGGCATGATGGTTGCTCACTGTAATCTCACTGCGCAGACGAGAATCAAATTGTAAACAAACCCGTCACCGCAAACAAGAACGTCTGGCCACTACTCTGATTCCCCGGAAGACTAGCCAGCTACGCAACAGTGCTAGAAAATGGCCCACCGATCACCCATACTGCAACCCTTTCTAATGATTTATCGGAAGACTACCTAGCTACGCAAAGGTGCAAGAAAATGGCCACCGATCACCCATACAGTTGCAACCCCTCTAACCCCTCCAGACAAAACAATTCCTGGCAACATAGGCGGCGATGGAGATCAAGGCTGAGTCGGCCTGCAATTCGTTAAGCTCTAAACCCCAAAGGTGCCATTTCATCCGAGTCCCAAGGGAGTCCGAACCCACCCCATTCTACGATCTCGAGTTGCAGGAACTGAATCCGAAACACTGACTAAAGACTCCTGGGGCAGCGTGTACCTCGATTCGATCAGCCTGGTCTCTGCTCCTAACGAACCACCACGGTCTCCTCGTGCGACCCTTTTGGGGTGATCAAAAAGAAGACGCCGTTTCCGCGGGCATTCCCACTCCTAAAACAAAACTTGACGAATCCGTCTATGCTACTTCCGGCAAAACAGATGCTGCGCTAACCTGACACCGGTTCCCCAGGAGAGGCCATTCCGGTCTGCGCACTCAGGAGCGGCGAATGCAGTATCTGGACCAGAGCTTTCGAGGCAAATCTGACGAGTCTAAACTAAACGAAGTGAGAGCCACATTCCGAACTTGCACAAACCAGATATCGGTGGGAAAAGGCTGACGAGCGGCAGCGACACCGGATCAAGTTCGCTCCTGCAGATTGGGAATGCAGACGATCCAACGCGACGATAAATCAGCCTGGAACCTCCGGATGCCACCCATGATGGTGTGGAAATAGCAGAGGACGGATCGACGCACTAGCTAGCCAACGAAGTGGCCGTCGCGCAAGCAGTCAGGGGAGAGCTTCATCGAACACCTTTGCCGTGGAAAGTGAGAAATGGGTAGGGGCCCTTGTTGTTGCAATGCGTAGCGGAGCCAGAGAGAGGGGTAGAAAGCCACTCCGCAAAAGCAGCAAACAAGAAGTGCACAGAGAATGTAAAAGAGCAAAACCGTAAAAGACCGACATTTTGGTCCCACTGCATTTAAGCCGTATTTATGGACCATCCTATCTAGTAACTGCCACTGTACCTGTATAGATTCTCTGGCCCCTGCTCGGCAAGTTACTGCAGCCATTCTTCCCCTTTGTAGTGGAATCTACTCTCATTTGCATGGAAAAGTTACAGTTTTAGAACTCTCCAAAAGTAGTAAAGTAATCTGAACTTTACTAGTACCCTTTCCATCAGAATCACATTGTTTTGAGTTTAATAAGGGGCAAGCCAGACGGGCGGCAGCGGCAGAGAATCCTCACGGGCCATTGGCCGAATTTTTTGTGGCTTGCCCCACGACCGGAACTGCCGCAGCGGCAACTCCGACGTGGCACGGTAGTGGCACGGTAGTCGACTTCCAGGCGCTCGACAACGGCACCCCGGTTTCGCCGGCCTCCCGGCCAATGGCCATCTCTCCCGCGTGATCTCTCCCGCGGTGCGACCTTTCCTCCTCGATCACATGCTGCCTGCTGCTATCATCGCACTTTCATTATACGTCCCTGAGTATCGAGCGAACTGGAAGAGCTTCGTTTTCTGGAGCCTGAGCGTTCTTTGTTTAAGATTGCCGCGGACAGCGCGCGGAGCAGACGGGACCTGTAAGTGCACACTCTGAGTTCAAACTCATTCGTTGTTGTGTCGACTGGGTCTAGTCTCTGATGGCATTAAGTCTGTTTCTGCCAATTCGTGAAGGAAATTGAGTTTACGCTTTGTCTCGTTAGGAGGTTCCTATCTCATCCGGTGAATGGTGTGTCCACCTCTGTTTTACAGTAATCTAGTAGCGAATGTTGTCAGTTTAGTTTTGTCTAAATCAATCCATATTCAATCAATGTTGGCTGGTCGATTGATTGATCATATATACCTTCCCTTCAAGGAACCACAAGCCTTGGCTTGGTGGTTGGGGCTCATGGCCCCCATTGAGGAGGTCGTGGGTTCCATTCCCCATGCCGGCGTGGTGCTCACCACTATAGTCCACCCAACTATTGTGGGGGGTCCTTAGACCTTGTTGTATGGGTACCTCAAAGTCCTTTGGGGGGATACTATGTCAAGTATCCTCAAGGCACTAGTAACTAGGCTAGAAACTAGCGTAGTTATAGTGTCCACCCTCGAGAGGGGGAAGTAGTATTGTTCCAATTTCCCCTTGTCCGGTGGCCATCGGGATATTAGCATTACGAACGGACACTTCATTCACGCCGGCCCCTTAGAAAGGGATCGGAGTTTCTATCTATCTATCTATCTACCTTCCCTTCCAAGCTTTCAACGAGCTCCAAAGCCTTCACGGAAAGTCTGTGTCCTGCTAACGACTTAGCGTGCATCATCGTCAACTAACAAGTCAAAGGACCGTCAACAATGTGGAGGATTAACGAGCAACTGTAGGCCTATAAATGGACCTGTTCAACTTACCACACAACATTTAAGATAAATTCTGAAGTGATTCCTTGAAAGCAGGATTGGTAGCCCACTCCTGCACCAACGAGGACATCGTTAGATGGGTTCTTCTTTATATTTTGCAAGAAACATCATCTTCGAAGCATGTAGGGAACCTGCTGGAGAAAGATCCGGTCCAGAACTTCTGCAGCTCGTATGGTGTCTGATAATGCAAGCAGATCCCCCTCACCGAGACCTGCAGTCAATTGTAAATTCAGGACACAGTTATAATGTCGGTCCCTCGAATCCAAACGAGCCAGCATTCCCAACACAAGAAGATTCACCCCAAGATTTGTGGTGTGACGATACCCACCGGAAGCTTGTCGACCAAATTCACGCCAAGAGCTCACTGATTCGTGATGAATGAGCTTTCGGTGACATCAGAAGAGCTCCATAGAGACGTGGAGTCGCTGAATCGAAGTTGGTGCTATCATCGAAGCGACCTTACAACTGTTCCACGGGACAGTCAATTAAGGGCGGCACTGTACCTGGCTCCGCACCCCCGAAGTTTTTGGGCTACCGCTCGTCTGCCGCTCGTCTGGTGTTGCGGGGGGCAGGCAGGTGAGCTGGCGGGCAGGGCCTAGTGGGCAAGCCTAGCCTGCTCTGCCACTGCCGCTGCCGCCCGTGAGGATCCCCCTAAGTGTACATGACATGACAGTGATAGTGAATAGTTGATATCCATGCAAGTACCAAGGCATGGTAAAGATAAATAACATGTACATATACCATGTACATGGTATATGTAATCTGAACTTCACTAACCACTCCATCAGAATCACATTGTTGATTAGTGTTAAGTGATAGTGATTGTAAATAGTTGATATGCATGCAAGTACCAAGGCATGTATATGGTAGAGATTCTTCGTAAAGTGAGTATCTGACGCTCATTCACCAACTAGCGGATATGTATCTTCTTCATTAAATGCTTGAGAATAACTTCCGACGGTGAACCTTGACACTTTCAATGATTGTACAGTAACTCTTTACCATTTGTGGTGGGCACTACACCGATATTTTTGATTTATTTAGTGTTAGATATACTAATTCACACAAGTTTTTACTGTTGACCAATATTTTTAGCCTCTATATTGCTCAAGATGTGGATCTTTAAATACTATAGGCATCAATACTCTTGGTAAAGATTCATGTGAGTAAAATCTTATAGCATTTTCAAATTATTTAAAAAACTCAACACTAATCAACATGATTAGTGTAGTTAAATTTAGTAGGCATGGGGTGGCCAAAGCATGCACATGTAAGCTGAAAGTACGACCACGTAACCTAATCACTTTTTTGCTTGTAGTTGGTTGTCACATGGACAACATCGAAGATGTATTGCATTGGTCGATTCATTTGTTTTTTCAGAACAAGAAGAACCTCTTAGAAGTTGAATATCTCATACTACTTCTGCGGAGAAACAAAAAATAGTGGTTTAGATGTAACACATTTACTGTTGATGTTATTCTTTCAAGAACAAACTTAGAAATTCTCGTAAAATGCTGGAAACCAACGAGGAGCACAATCCACACATTTGGGGCATCCAAGCAGGAGGTACATTATAACCTCCACTTTCAAACTTGGATCTCTAGACAAATGTACAATTTAGAATGTTTGGTTTTAGAGAAACCTATGACGACCACTACTGCTAAAATTTGATCAAAACTTGAAACTTTGACTTATCATACCCCATGATCCGTGAGGTGAAATTTGAAAAGAATAAAAAAATAAAATGGTGACTAGACTAAGTAGACAATCACAAAAGAGATCCTCCTATCGGATCTAAATTTGTTCATGGATTTCAGATATGGTCTTTTGGAGGTCATCGTTGAGCTTCTCCTTTTGGGATTCATCGATCAGCTCATCATGTGGTTTATAGAATTGAAAAGTAATCAGAGGAAGCTTGGATGGCAAGCTTTGTGATATTTGAGATAGCCAAATTTAGATTTTTTAGAATCCCAAATCTGCATGTGGTAACCATCACGTGAAAAGGCAATGCAAGCATGTGGGCAGCCAGTGTCCAAAAGCAATCTCATTTCTCTGATAGTGCATTAAAAGAAGGATTTCTTTTAAATGTAATGTTTCATAATTTTAAAACATATCACATTGTAGTGAAAGTGAGAATAATTGCACAAAATCAAAAGATGCCCAAATGCGGTGTCGTGCTCTCAAGAATGCAACAATGCTCCTGAAGGTAGATTGGAAATCCTCCTGGAAATAAGTATAAATATTATCCCTTTTTTTTCCCACTTCATCTAATTGACGACGTGGCAAAAATTGGACCATTCCCACTTTAAGAAATAAGAAAATGCAATTTACCATGTGGTAGAATCATTTCCCATGTGTCAGGAGGGAAGGCCCGTAAGGATTTCCATTTGCCATAAGTGGGAAAGCCTCCTCCTATCTCCCATACGATCTTTCTCATTTGATCAAGGAAAAGTAGTGAGGATGAGGAAAATGGCGGTGTTGTGAACTCCTAAAAAGGGGAGTGAAGCTCAAAACGGGACGTTTGGACTCTGATCACCCTCTTACTTACTAAAAATAGACAATATGAAGTTGGAACTATTCGAGGATTGTAGAGTTTTTCCATACCTTTCCGAAGAGTCGTTTCATGCTTCATAATTCCTTGTACTTTAGGAGATATGTACGGTCAAAGTTTGAAAACACTATTTGAAAATTCACATGCTGCCACTATTTACGAAACACTATTTACAAAACCCGCCCATTTATATGCTCATTTATTACTCAAAATAGAGAACCAAAACATGCCCATTTACATGCTCATTTATTACTCAAAATAGAGAACCAAAACATGCCCATTTACATGCTCATTTATAATCAAAACAGAGAATCAAAACATGCCCATTTACATGCTCATATATAATCAAAACATGCCCATTTATATGCCCATGCGGTATATGCTCATTTATTCTAAAAATCTGCCCTTAACCCCTAAAGATCCTTGGGTGTTTTTGGGAGCTTAAAACCTCAAAACTCCAATTCTCTACCTCTATGCACTTCAAGGGGTGCGAAACAATTTTTTTTATTCTTTTCTTAACTTCCAACCGTAAGATCTTGTACCTAAGCCAATTTTCAGTATCTGATATAAAAATTGACCGTTGGATGTTTACCATTTGAGAGATTATAACATCCAAAGTTTGTCTACGAAGTTTTTTTGGGCATTGTTGAGATTATTTTTGACACTTTTGGAGGCTGCCCTTGTAAAATTGGTACACTTTTTGACTTGGGGCCCTTTGGAACTTAAGTAGTGATTTGGTCATGAACATATTTCCAAAAAAAAATCTCAAAAAAATACTAAATTTAAACTGCCCCAGTTCGGCTCGCAAACCAAGAATTGTTGTAGAAGACTCAAAAATTGGAATTTGGCTTTGTAAATTTTACCACATACACTTTGCAGTATAGGGAGCACCCATTAAAAAATTTAGGCAAAAAATATTACTTTTAACCTATTCATCTAAGCTGCCCAAAATAGCAAAAGCCCAATTTGGTCCTCTTGGATCTTTAGGGGTTAATCAATTAAAACGCAAAAATCCACAAGAAGTTTTTGCTTTTTTAGTTTACTTTTTACTTTTTACTTTTTTTAAGTTTTGTTTTTTGAGCATGTAGAAGAGGTACCAAGCCATGATCTCACTGTTTGGATTCCCAATCCAATAATTCTTCACATGCCTTTTCTATCGTCAAAGACCAGCCTTTGTATTTGAATCTTAACCCCTAACTTTCCTTGAAGCCCGAAATGGGCTTTTGCAATTCCGGGCAGCCTAGATGAAGGGGTTAGAAGTAATATTTTTGCCTAAGAATTTTATGGGGTCCTCCTTATACAGCAAAGTGTACGTGGTAAAATTTGCAAAGTCAAATTCCAATTTTTGAGTCTTCTAGGACGATCCTTGGGTTGCGAGCCGAGATGGGGCAGCTCAAAAAAGTAACTTTTTTGAATTTTTTTTTTGAAACATGATCATTACTAAATCACTACTCAAATTTCAAAGTGACTCAAGTCGAATTATTTTGGAGGCTGCCCTTGTAAAATTGGTAAACTTTTTGACTTGAGTCACTTTGAAATTTGAGTAGTGATTTAGTAATGATCATGTTTCAAAAAAAAATATTCAAAAAAGTTACTTTTTTGAGCTGCCCCATCTCGGCTCGCAACCCAAGGATCGTCCTAGAAGACTCAAAAATTGGAATTTGACTTTGCAAATTTTACCACGTACACTTTGCTGTATAAGGAGGACCCCATAAAATTCTTAGGCAAAAATATTACTTCTAACCCCTTCATCTAGGCTGCCCGGAATTGCAAAAGCCCATTTCGGGCTTCAAGGAAAGTTAAGGGTTAACATACCTTCATGTGAAAACTGAAAAGTCAAGCTTTTCTCTAAGCTTTATAGGTCCTATGAGAGTAAATATGTAAATTTTATGTAAATTATGAAAATATGTACCTAACGCACTTAGAAACAAGAATTTGAAAAGACTCATTTAGAATCATTTTTTGGAATTGGTTTTTTGCTCACAAAACACCTAGGTCCCTATTGCAACAAGGTGAGAATAATTTATTTTTTTCAACCTTGAATGTTATGATCTTACAAACGGTGAGGAATTTGAGCCTAAGATTTGGTATACATGTACACAAACAAGTTACTTACAAGATCCTAAGGTTAAATACTTCATAACTTAGAAATTAGTCAAAGATTGAAATTTTGCATGGAAAGAAGGCAGTTTTGAGGGTTTTTGGCAGTTTTGAGGCCTCTCTCCTTCAGCGATTAAATTTCGGAGGCTTCTTCGAGGAGTAGTGTTGTGGATAATTTGGTTCACTAGAAAGTCTCCACTTTTCGAGGGAGCTCATTGGGCAACATGTATTACTATTGCAAGCCAATATTGTGAAATCCAATTTACTTTTTATGAATTATTTTTTGCAGAAGTCTATTCTAAATGTGAAATCCAACAACCTTGTAGTTGGAAGACTTTCATTTGAATATTTTAGGTAGTGGATTCATATTTTAGGTAGTGGCTTTTGATGAAACTTTAATTTCATCCAAGATCTTAACCCCTAAACGCCCAAGGGGGGGTAAAGCTCCTAACAATTGGTAATAATGCTGATTTTTTCAAAAGTGTGTAAAAACAAATAAAAGATGAAAATGGAAAATCCAACTGTAGGATCTTCTTTGGAGCATGGCAATTAGTATGACCTCTAAGTTGCATGCCATTTGGAGGTATGGATGTCAAGATCCATGCAAAAAAGGGGTGAAGATCACACCACCAAAACTTTCATGAAAAATCTCTTTCGTCCACTCTCACAAATTGAGGATCAAGGTTTTTACCATTTATCCAAGGAGGGAGTAGAGTAAACCCACCGAGGAGTTGAGCAAAAAAAACGGGGGATGAAAAATCGATGGGATGAAAGCGGGGTTGTGCACCAAAGACGGAGCCTCACATCCAGAATGTCGAAAAACGACACTGTGGGCGCTTAAGGGTTAAGAAGACATGACAAGCATCTTAGTGCAAGGATTCTAATTATATTTTTATTTATTTTTAAAGTTCTGGGGCAATTATCACCATTTCAAGCCTATTATTCGAGGCAAGATTTTTTTCCTACTGAACTTGTTTGGTACAAGCGTGTTATCAAGATGAAGATGAACAACCTTCTAGTTAGTGATTTTCTCATTGAAGTAGGTCTATTGGTAGCATTTCACTTTGAAGTGAAAATGATGGATATTTGTGATTGTAGAGTACTAATACGTTACAATCTCAAAATCTATGAGACCTCAAGACTCAAAATTTGACTCACATGACCTACAAACAAAAAGTCCACTACAAAATTGTATGATTGTAATTTGGATAACTTACCTTCAAGTTTTTTTTTTTTTTTTTTTTTTGAATCCCTTGTTGTAAAAAAGGGGAAGCAATGTTTTAAAGCACCAAGTTATTATATGAAGTAAATACTACCTAAGTCTCTTTAAATTCTTGTTCTTATTTGAGTTTAGGAATATGTTGACACAAGTTAACCCTCATAGGACCTTTGCAACGTAGAGATATGCTTGCTATAATTTCACATGTAATGCACATGAATTTTTGAAGAATTAGCATTACTAGTAGATGATCTATTGAAATTGATAGATTAGAAACACCTATAAATGACCATCTAAGAGATTTTAGGAATTATGCTAGGGTAATTGAGAGGTGGATTAAGTTCCTATGTAAAGAGCAAAAAAATACATGTTATGGATATCATTTAGTTATCATATTGACATTGATGAATTTAGTATCAATTTTTGAGTGGGAAAATATACCTTCACCTGAATCTATTATATTTGATGTTCTATAAAATTAATCTATATGTAGCAAGCCAAACAATTTTGAACACATTTCAAGGTACTAAACAAAACTTTGAAAAAGTAAATTAAGGTGGACTTTTCAAGAATGACTTGAATTTTAGTTTAGGAAATCTATGATGGAATTAAATATGTGAGTATTTTTTTTGCAATTGGAAAGTAATTGGAAGACTAGATCAATTGGAATCATCACTTTCAGACTCTCTTACAAAATGCTATGGACTTTTGAAGCTTAATTTATTGGTGTCCTGAAATGAAATCTCAAAATCTTCACTAATGATACATGGAGAATTGAACTTCAAAACTATAATATATCTATGAGTTTGAAGCTCCCGAGAGCCATTTCTAGTATTGCATCCATTTTGAGCAGTCTACCTTATACAACATCACATCATTCCTTAGGATATACATTGATTTTAGGGCTAGGTGGAAATGTTGCTTAGTACATTCAATCCGGGTTCTCCAGGGCCCCAATTTTATTTTTTTAATTTTATCTATTTTTTATTTTTTTATTTTTTATTTTTTAAAAAAAATTGGATTTTTGGATTTTTTTTATTTTTTTATTTTTTTAAATTTTAGGATCTACGCCCCCAATTTACCGTGTGGAGACTCAACTCAGAGCTTCAAGGAATTCTAAGGGCTTAAACGCAAAAAAATACTAGACACTGTTTTATTAGCCCCCTTCATATTTGGAAATCCAAGAGGAGAACGTGGATTGCATTCAGGGACGTTTTACATGAGGAGTCAAGCCGTACTCTACGCCAATGGAGAGCAAAAATCCTCTCAACGTGAGTGGTTCATTTTTTGAACAAGAAGTAATGAACCAATCACATTGAGACAAAATTTTGCCCTCCTTCAGCGCCATGCTCGACTTGACTCCCCCTGTAAAGCGTCCCTTTAGTTAGTGTCCGGTATCATTTTCATATACTGCAAGATGCAACATCCCAAGGACAATTCTAAGTTGAAAACTAAATACAAGTCTCATGTGATGGCCACCGTTAGTGTACATTACACCACCCAAGTAATTTGGTATCTATTTCGTTTCTTGAACAATTCATAAACAACCAAATATGGTAGCAGTGCCAAAAATGGCGCAGTGCTGAAAATGGAGCCCTAGTAATCTTGAGTCACAGGTACATAATAGATTCCCCACGCAATAGTATCATATACTCACCGCAGACATCATAGGGTATCTTTTTAGGGCACCATTTTAGGAACTTACACCTATACTTTCAACTTCAAAAATTCATAACTCATTGTAAAAGAGTCCGAAAATGATGATTCCACTTGCTCTATTCTTCTACTAGTTTTCCCCATGCACGAAAATTGCTTGTACTGGTGACATCCCCGTGCTGAAAATTGAGCCATTATAGAGCATCATACCATACAACATCAACCCTTTTATAAGAAAAAGGTCATAAAAGATAACCTCGGAAGAAGAAAGCATCCATTACCTACTTCGGTCTTGCTGCATGAAGTTCTGTCACTAACTTCACCTATGTTGCTTCCAAGTAAGGTTCATCCCTTGCCTCACTTGTACGGCAATTAGGGTTTGTCAATACAAAGTGTGAAAGGAATGTTGGAACAAGAGCATTATAGATCTAAGCATTCTTAAGTACAATGTATCAACTATGTATGAAAAATATTGTCATCTCACTTTTGGTTCACCAAACTCCTCTCGTTCTAGAAACACGGTTTCGATCAAATGATCATTTGATCAAAAGTGAGTTTTTAGAACTTGAGGAGTTTGTTTGTTGAACGAAAAGTGAGTTGACAATCTTTGTTAAGAGATTGGTAGTGCCACATGATCTCTACCTTGCGTGCAGGGTACGGTTCTGATATGGGTACCCCCTTCAAAATAGTGTGATTTTTTAAACTACTTTTTTGATAAAAAAACAATATTGAAAAATTATTCTTACTAGATGGTATTATAGGTGACATGGCTATAGTTGTATACATGTAGTTAAAAAATGGAATTTCTGGCACATATATTATGAATTACACATAGGTCACACATAATGAGACGCGTCTTAGTGGTACCCATATCAGAACCGTACGCCTTGCACAACTCAAGCAAGGTGATAAATTTTTAACCAAATCGGTCTTTTTTTTCTATTTTGGGCAGCCTAGTTTTTTTTAGTTGAAATTAATATTTTTGACTAAGATTTTTATTGAGGGTTCCTTTGTGTGCAACAAATTGAAAAATCAAATTCCAATTTTTAATTCTTCAAGGGCAATTATGAGGATGCAATTTGAGATGGGGCAGTTTAGATATAGAGTTATTTTTTTGTTTTTTTATAAAATAGGTTCATGACCAAGTTACTACTCAAATTCCAAAGTGACCCAAGTCAAAATGTTTACCAGTTCTACAAGGAAATTCTTCAAAAATCACAATAACAATCTTCATAGTTTTCAATAATTTCTTAATTATTTCATTCAAATATTGTCAACAATTGAAAATTTGGAACTTTTTAAAAGAAGTAGCATACCACCATGTGAAATATTAAGCTTCTCTTTGTGTTCTATAGGTTGTTGGAATTGGGTTTCCGAAGACTCTTTAGTTTATGGTAGCTGAAGCACCATACAAGTTTGTGGAACACCATAAGACGTATGTCTTAATGGTATATAACGTAGCTTGGAGGGTGAAGGAGATACAGTTGATTAGACCATTCCATTCAATATCTCTTTCTATGGTTGGGTGGCAAGTTACATTGGACTATATTCATATTTAATATATTATCATTGTTACAACAATTCTAACATGGTATCAGAGCGAAGGTTAGTTGATATATATTAAATCGTTAGTAGATATTTTGAGTCGGTAGTAGATCGAGCATGGTTATGATCAATTAGTTGATTATAAGTGAAATCCTAAGTATTGGTCATTTTCTTCAACTCTCAAAAGGATTGATTACATAGAGTTGTAAATCATATCATTGTTTCATTGCATTTGTTGCGATGATGACTAGCCCTGTGGGGACTAGGTTCTTGGACATGTTTGGTGGTGAGAACTTTCATGCGTGGAAGCTTCGAATGTCCTATCTTTTGAAAAGAGAAGGATTTTGGAAATTGGTAGTTGGTGAGGAACCAAAACCAATTTTGCAAACACCAATTGAGGGTAATGTTCAAGAGGGGGTTTGTGGAGACAATGTCATAGAGGGTACCATAAGTGGTACTACTAATGCAGCTGCTATTAATAGTAGTATGGCAAAGTGGATGGAACGTGATTTTATTGCTCTTTCTACGATAGGATTTTATCTCAAAGACGAGCCATTACAACAGATAGCTAATTGTCAAACTTCGAAAGAAGCATGGGATGAATTAAATTTCATATACGCTTTAGGAGATCAAAATACGAAAAGGATCTTGCAAAGGGAGTTTTGGTCCTTTAAAACTAACGAGGAAGATGGGATGGCAAAATCCATTTCTGCTTTTAGGTCCTTAATTGATCGTTTAGCGGGAGTAGGTGTTCTTCTTGATGAAGGAGACAAGACTAATTCTCTTTTGAGTAGTCTACCAGATTCTTGGAAAAGTTTTACAAGCATCAATGGAAACGAACAAAATTTATCGATGCATATGCTAGTTGGGAGGATCCTACAAGAAGAGCAAAGAATCAAAGATGAAAATGGAGGAGGAAGTTCTAAAGACTCGATTAAAGCTTTGGCGGTTAGAAAAGAGAACTTTAAGAAAACAAGAGCATTTAAGGGCAAATGTTTTCTATGTAAGAAAGTCGGCCATAAAGCCAATGAGTGTGAACTCAAACAAGATAAAAATGAAGGTGATTCTTCCGACAATGAAGAGAATAAAAAGAAGGGAGAAAAGAAGGGTGGTAAGGACGAATCATCGAAAAAGGAGAACAAGAAGTCGTGGGAAAATAAGGTTAAAACACCTCAAACAAAAAGATCAGAGAGTCCTACTTTACTGGTGATTGATACTTGTTTAGTACGAGAAGATGATGCGATTTGGTATCTTGACTCTGGAGCTACAAGACATGTGACTCCCCACGGAGATTGGTTCATTGAGTATGAGTTATTACCAAAAGGGCAAACCATTTTTGTTGGTGATGATCATCGGTGTGAAATCAAGGGGATCGGCACCATTCTAATACTGCTAAACAGTGGAGCTTCTATGAAAATCACTAAAGTTCTTCATGTTCCAAGTATGGCAAAGAATCTTCTATCGGCTCAAGAATTGAGGAAGGACGGCTTTGAGATTCATTTGGGAGAAAACATTTATATTGAAGACAAGTACGGTAAAAGGATTACTAACCTTCAAGAAATTAATGGACTTTTCAAGATTGGTAAAAACCCACGAAATTACAAGGCCTTGGCTTCATATTCATGTACAAGGTTGCCAAAACTAAATGTGTGGCACGAGAGACTAGGGCATATCGGATTTCAGAAAATGAAAATTTTAAAAGAATTGGAGAAGACCTTGGATTTTACTACAAGGGATATGGGAACTTTTCCTTTATGTGAAGCCTGTTTACACGGTAAGCAGTCAAGGAAGAAGTTTCCGAAGCATGAAGCAAAAAGAGCTTCACATCTATTGGAAATTGTTCATTCAGATTTGGTGGAACCCTTACCTAACTCACTTGGAGGTTCTCGATATTTCATTACTTTTATTGATGATTTATCACGGTTTACTAGTGTGGCTTTTCTCAAAGTAAAATCAGATGCATTGAAGGAGTTCAAGACATTCAAAGCATGGGGTGAAAAACACACTCAAAGATTTGTTAAGAAATTGAGAACTGACAACGGAGGAGAATATATCTCCAACGATTTTAAAAGTTATTGTGAAGATTCTGGAATTTCAAGAGAGTTTACTATTCCATATACACCTCAGCAGAATGGGGTAGCGGAGAGGAAAAACCGAACTTTGATGGAAGCTGCTAGAAGCATGATGATGGCTTCTTCTTTAAGCCCGGGATTTTGGGCAGAAGCTATATCTACAGCATGTTATTTACAGAATATAACTCCAACAAAAGCGGTAAATTCTACACCTTATGAGATTTGGTATAAATCCAAACCCTCGTATGGCCATCTTCGGATTTTTGGATGCAAAGGATTTGCTAAATTTCCAGATGAAGAGAGAAGGAAATTAGATGTTAAAACCAAGAAATGCATCTTCATCGGATATAGTAACCAATCTAAGGGGTAAAACTATTTGATCCAATTAAAAACCAAACCTTCGTGAGTAGGGATGTGGATTTTATGGAAGATATGGCCATAAATCAAGAGGAGGATATTGAAGAAACCTCACCATTTGATATTTTTCTATCTACTAATGAGACGAATGAGATGACTAAAGGGAAAGTAGTGGAAGAAGAAATTGTCCAAGATGGTGATGTTGAGTGTAGAGACAATCAGGTGATTGATGGCTTTGAAGAAGATAATCGAATCGAGGAAGATCATGGCGAAGATCTACTTAATGAAGAGGAGGATCATCCTAATACAGAATCCTAATACAAGTAAGAAGAGGAAGTAGGGTAAGAGATCCTTCTCGGCGATTTCTTGAGTCAATAATTCTATTGGAGAACATGAACCTTTGTCGTTAAAAGAGGCCCTAACAAGACCAGATGGTGATAAATGGAAGGAAGCCATTAAGATGGAATACAATTCATTAATGGACAAGAAAACATGGGATTTGGTACCACTACCTAAGGATAGACAACCACTGGGTTGTAAATGGGTATTTAAAATCAAAAGAAAAGCAGATGGATCATTGGATAAGTATAAAGCGAGATTAGTGGCTAAAGGATATGATCAAATTGAAGGCTTGGATTATAATGAGACTTTTTCACCTGTGGTTAGAATGGCTACGATGAGATTATTATTTGCAGTATCGGCAATTTTAGATTTGGAACTTCAACAAATGGATGTGAAAACGGCATTTCTAAATGGAGGTTTGGATGAAGTGATCTATATGAAGCAACCGCAAGGGTATATCTGCAAGGAGAGGGAAAATATGGTATGTCTACTCAACAAAGCAATTTATGGTTTGAAGCAATCTCCTCAAATGTGGAATGAAAATATCAAGTCCTTTTTATCCAAATTGGGATTCACTAGGAGTATTAAGGACAATGGACTATATATTCTACAAAAGGGAGGAGCATTTTTGTGGTTGGCGTTATACATTGATGATTGCTTCTTATTTAGCAATGACATCGAACTTTTAAAAAAGGTAAAATTGGCTTTATCCAACAAATATGACATGATGGACATGGGTGATCTCTCTTCTGGACTTAATTTATATGTCACAAGGGATAGAGACAGGGAGGTGTTGACATTGAGTCAGGTAAAGTACATACAAAGAAACTACAACAATTCAGTATGGGTTACGCAAAACCTATGTCTACGCCGTTGGAGGTAAATTGCAGATTAGATTGTGGGAAAGACATTTCACAAGAGGAGGAAGAAATAATCAAGACAATTCCATATAAATCTGCAGTGGGAGCATTGATGTATTTGGCTATTACGTCTCGGCCCAATATATCCTATGCGGTTAGCATGGTGGCACAATATAGCTCTAAGCCTTGTGAAAGCCATTGGTCATGTGTTAAACGAATTTTTTAGATACCTTAATGGTACAATCAACGATGGTCTAATCTATGAAGGAAATACAAGCTTAGAGGTGGCTGGATTTTATGAGGTGGTTGGATTTTGCGATGCAAACTGGGTGGGAGATCCGATCAAAAGAAAGTCAAGAAGTTGTTAAGTTTTCATTTTAGGCAATCGACCTATTACATGGAATAGCGTCAAACGGATGTGTATTGTACAATCGTACAATCAAGTGCGGAGGTATAATACTATGGCACGGGTGCGGAAGTATAATACTATAATACTATGGCACGAGTGCGGAAGTATAATACTATAATACTATAATACTATGGCAAGGGTGCAAAAGTATAATACTATGGCACGAGTGCGGAAGTATAATACTATGGCACGAGTGCGGAAGTATAATATTATGGCACGAGTGCGGAAGTATAATACTATGGCACGGGTGCGGAAGTATAATACTATGGCACGGGTGCGGAAGTATAATACTATGGCATGGGACGAATCAAGTGCGGAAGCATAATAGTATGCTGCAGGGGACACTATGAGCGGAGATACGGGAGTGCATCTAGTAACATCGGTTTCGAGAAAATTATTGGAGATTGATGAAGTTCCTAACCCCAAGAAAGTTCGTTTGGGTTAAGTGGGAGCAATGGAATGTCATACACATCTTGTGATGGTGCTAGCTAAGTGGAAGTGTTGGAATTGGGTTTCCGAAGACTCTTTAGTTTATGGTAGCTGAAGCACCATACAAGTGTGTGGAACACCATAAGACGTATGTCTTAATGGTATATAACGTAGCTTGGAGGGTGAAGGAGATACAGTTGATTGGACCATTCCATTCAATATCTCTTTCTATGGTTGGGTGGCAAGTTACATTGGACTATATTCATATTTAATATATTATCATTGTTACAACAATTCTAACATAGGTCCTATGAGAGCAAGCGTTATGAAGGCATGTACACAACTCATTTAGAAGAAGAAGTTGAAGAATTATAGAAAGCTCCATGTATACCTTACGAAGTGCCTTGCTCTATAGTAGCTTGTGAGCTTGAGCTAGGATCAACCTCATTTTAAGAAGTCTTGTTTGTACGTATTGCCAAGCTCAAGCATAACTCCTTTTGGCTCTCTCTCTCCAGAGAGAAAGAAATTTTTGCCTTGAGTTTCCTCTTAGGAAAACTTCCCCCTTCCACTTTACGAACAACCCTAATATGATAATTAAAAGTCTAAAAATCTAATTGTTGCAACATTGAGGTTTTGGAATTTGCAATGTTGCAACAATGAGATTTTGGATTTTTGATCTCATAACGTTCAAAGTTGCAACAATGAGATTTTGGAATTTTTCATTCTCATCTAGAGTTTAAAGAGGGAATCACATACTTTACTTTGCAAAATCTCATGCTTGTACAAAACAAATAAATAAATTTTGCTTATACAAGAGATGGTGCAACTCACTTACTTATGATGTGCCTAGAGTAAGCAAGATGTGACCCTTTCCCCATAAAGTGATAGAAAATAAACAGCATATGATCACTAGGTGCCCGTATTCCAGTGCTAGCGTTTCTCGGAGCCTCCATCAGCCAATGAGATTTTTTCTTCAGAATCCTTGGAATTTTCCATATGGACCCCCCACGGTAGTTTTTGATGATTTTAAATTTAAATTTGGGGCCTGCGACCCCAAATTACCCATGGAAGCTTACTCCTTGGCATTTGAAGCCTATACATGAAAAAATTAGGAGTTCTTTACCCATCCCCTCCCTTGCCCCCGAATTTGCTCATAGCACCGAAATACGGTGATCCATGATTGCTCATCTGCTCTAATTATTAGCTGGTCTTACAAATTGAACTTTAGAGAGGCTTGTCAGAGCATCTCCACCAACAAGGCCACACGCACTGAGAAAAGAGAAACGGACAACTGTTCATGCCAACGGCTTCCCACCAAGGACCATTTGGCGCGGCCTCAACGATCAGGGCCTCCATGTATATGAGGAGGCACGGAATTCGGGGTGGGCTCTTCCGTGCCTCCTTATGCAACTGTAGCTCATCCGAATCTACTGTAGCCGGAAATAAAAACGAATAAAAACGAATCAGAGAAGCCCAAATTCCAAAAAGAAAAATCTTGGAGAAAAATTGTAGCCGAAAAAGTCAAATCACAATTGAAGAATATTTTCAAAATCACTATAATAGTAAAAGTGAGATGCATCGCACTTGCGGTTGGTGGGAATAGCGCCCGCCCAACCAAGCGAGGCCACTCCAATCGACCCTCAAAATACCCCACTTGCGTGCTTGCGGGCACACAACTGGTGGAGATGCTCTCAGATATGGAGGCAGTCTCGTGATGATTTGCGACTGTATGATTGCTTGATTGAGTTTTCAGACAAAGATTAAAATTGTTTATTATACTATATCTACAACAACATACAACATGACATGCAAGGAATTGCAAACAATCAGCGAGTTTCTACATACTATATTGGGGGCTCTAGGAAATGGGTATCCTTCCTATGTACTGCAAGAGTCGAGGCCAACAAATCTCCAAGTCAATTTATTCATAATTCGAGCCTAATTGGTTCCATGGGCCACTTGGAGAACACATTAAACAATTAATTAAGTCGAGACCAATTCTTCCATGTGTATTCTCTTGGGGTCGAGTAGTAGAAGGAAAACCAAGGTCATGGGGTCAATTTCTATTATTGGTTACATTCCATGCTTTTGGTTTGTTCACATTAAAGTATTTTAGTGGAATAATGATTTTGTATTGAAATCAAGGAACGGATGCATTGGCCTTCCATTCTTGCATCTCCCAACTTTTCGAGTGCATGGCGTATCATAACTTGTCCCCCACCATTATAATATGACTTCAGAAACTTAGGCTTGACTACCCATGTAAATCAATTTCAAGAACTGAACCAATCACAAGAGAGGATTTGGCCATGATTTGGCCCCATTAATGAATAGGCCCCTCGTGTAAAGCGGTCTTTAGTGTCGCACACTTTCCAAACCATGCAAAATCGATACATTGTTTGATTTTAAAATTTTTAAAAATAAAAAACAATAATAATTACAAAATCCCAAGGACAATTCTTGCTTATAAAAGTCTTAATTTACTATTCCCTCCATTGACTGTCATGTGATGGCAGCCATTACTTTGCACGACCCAAGTGATTTGGTTATTATACTATTTCTTGAACATTTTATATTAAGCAAATAAAATAGCATTTTCTTGCTCTGGAACAAGAAAATATCATGATCATTGAGAATCTATGAAGAAAAAGAAAGCATCCACTACCTATGGCGGTCCTGTTGAACGAACTTGGCTAATTTTAGCTTCTAAATTTCCTTGTGTTTTTGGGAGCTTGAAACCTCAAAACTGCAATTTTCAACTTTTATGGACTCCTGGGGTAAGTAAATTTCTTTAAAAAAATATATTTGTACTTCCGACCGTAAGATCTTGTACCTAACCCCATTTATAGGTATTGCTCCAAAATTTGACCGTTGGATGTTGTTGTAGATATAGCATAATAAATAAACTCATTTGTGAGATTGTTGATTGTTTGGGTGTAACAATCACAATCCGTCTTCAAGGATAGTTAGGGGCTAACAATGTTGACTATAAGTAAGGTTCATCCCTAACCTCTCTTCAGCGGTCTTCTACGGCAATCAATCAGTGTTTGTCAAAACAAGAGTGGAGTTTAGATGTGGAAGTAAGTAATGTTGGAGCAAGAGCCTCATAGATCTAAGCATTCTTAACCCCTAAAGGTCCAAGAAAGCGGAAATCGCTTTTTGGAATTTCCTGAGGGAGAAAATTCAGCCAACTTTGACCATTATAATCTCAAAATTGGAGAGAATTTAACGGTCCAAATTTGAGATTTGAGAAAAGGGTCAAGTTAACTTCAAGATCCTACGATTGGATCTTCTAATCAATGCTTAGATTGAGTTTCTTTGCACCTGAAGTAGAAGAAGGTTCTTTTTGATAATTTAAACAATTTTGTATCAAGGACCTCTCGGGGTTAAGCAAGTAACAATGTATGAATCATTTGATCAAAATTGAGTTTCTAGAACTAGAGAAGTTTGTTGATCTAAAAGTTAATCACTTGTTAAAAATTAGGAAATCACCTTGCCTGCAACTCAAGCAATAATTCAGTGACCTAACTAATTGCCCCGTGAAGGAATTTCAGAGCAATAAGTGAGTGTTTTCTAAACTTCAGATTTGCTTCAAGGCCTAGTTGGATGGTTTAAATTCTTGCAGGGGTCCCTTGCTGGAGTGTCTTCGTAGCCTAGGAGCTAGGCAGGAGTAGCTTCATAATCTTATCTTGGTAGTAGAAAATTTCAAAAAATATCGCAAGGCCCACTGATGCTCTGGTTCCCAGTGTATTAACATGCAATTGATTAATACATTACTTTTTTCAAAAAAAAAAAGAAAAAAAAGAAAAAAAAAAGAAAGAAAAAGAAAAAAAACTTTAGATTTGCATATCATTGATGACTATCAATGTAACAGAAGGTATGCAATGCATGCCATATTAAATAACCCTTGTGGGGTTGGGGTGAATAAAATGCCCATTCGACCTACCCTTGATGATATGCTCATGCATGCCAACCAGTATATTGCCTCTTTGACACCTTGTGTAGCTTCCAAATAGGTTGTTGTCATTGAAGTGATAGAACTCACATCATACTTGTTGTGTACACCATGGGTTACTTAGTACAGCCATTGGTGTAAAATGCCACTATACCTACTATAGCTAGTACCGCTCAACAACAAAATTTAAGTACTACATGTTAGCATTGTAGCCGATGAGCTACAAGGAGCCAAATGTTGTGCTCATCGAGAGCCAATGTTGCATTGCTCTTGAGCAAGATTCGAACTCTCCTTTCTTGAATATCGATTGACCAAGGAGCTAAGGTGTGTATTGTGTATTGTTGCATGAACATGTGCCAGTTAGCGGTAAGAAGATTAACAAATTGAGACCTTCAGTTTGCTTGCAGTGATGAACGGAGGAGGATCACTATATATAACTATTTACTTGTTGCCGCTATACATACAAGTATACCAGGGCCACTATTCACCTGTTGTTGGTGTGTGACTATCCGTAGGAGTATACCATCAACAAAGTCCAGTGTACAGTGTACAGCTAGTGTATACTGAGAGTCGTTTTCTTCGAATTTTTGTCTCTTCCTTTTGTCCTCCCTTCTCTCCTCTTCTTTCTTTTCCTCTCTTTGTCTTCACTCTTGTGTGGCTTTGCTAGACATGGCGGAAACCCTAGGCTCTTGTACTTTCTCCGTGTGGAAAAGACTACCCTATATTTGTGTCAATAACAAATTAAAGGCAGTACGATTTCTTGATTGATTGTACAATACCCTCCAGATGATTTACGAATTCAGCAGTAAGGGACTGTTTTCTATCACCTTTGAACATTGCCTCTGCACTCAAAAATGATTCGATTTCAAAACCGTAAAGTGCGTCGCAAGCGTAATGAAGATTGCTAGATCTTCAATACAATTATACACATTCATCAATGAAAGGATTATAAATTATTACAAGTACTTCACACTATGCACAAACAAGTGTTGTCATTCTTTGCTTCAATTTGAATGTTCATTCTAGCCTGCAAATTTGAAATGAGCTTGAAAATTTGTTCTTTAGATACTATAACTCATTCTTGATGCAAGATTTGTATCACTTTCACTTCATACTACAATCTGGAGCGAGTTTTAAATAGTCTTGATATTTGAAGAATTTCTATTGAAGCTTGTAAAAGACCTCTCCGCACCTTTACAATGCCGCACTAGAAAGTGAAGTGTGGTACATGACAAAATTGAGTAATACCTCTCATGCATTAATTACTAAGATCAAATATGATTACTATTCTTGCTGATTCTAAGGGATGACTTATCAATCTGCTATGAATGCTATGCAATATCTTTTCAAAAATTGCTCCACACAACAACACAAGGGAAAGAGATACAAAACATGCATCACAAATTTTCTTTAGTATCTAAGGAACAAAGTTTCAAGCTCATTTCAAATTTGTGAGCTAGAATGAACATTCAAATTGAAGCAAAGAATGGTATGGTGAAACCACCTATTGTCGTGCACTTAAGGAAAATTGAGGGATCTATATACTTGGAGTGAGAAATGAGTGGGTTACTATTTTTTAGGTATAAAGAATAGGAAAAGACGAGCTAATTCTATTTATGTGCTTTTTTAAAAGCACACACATAATTAGGTACAAATTTTACAAGGAGAAGCCTAAAGGCGGGCACCCTAAATATGTAAGCATAAGGTACATGCAAGGGAGGTGAGATCTTTATAAAGGCAAGAATCTTGGGTGCCCGCCTTTAGGTAGGTGCCCGCCTTTAGGTGGTTTCACCATAACACTTGTTTGTGCAGAGTGTGTGAAGTGTTTGTAATCCTTTATATTCCTTTCATCTGGAGGGTATTGTACTGTACAGTGGGATACACTTTGCTTACGAATTCCTCATGAGTGAGAGTATTTGTGAAAAGTTTGAAAATTGATTGTGAGCTCAAAAATGATCAGAATTGAAATTCGTAAAGTGGGTTGGAATCACATTAGAGTGTACTACAATACTATGATAAAATATCAATTCTTCTTTGTAATGCAATTTATCATATTACGATTACTTTATACACCATCTACCGTTGACTGCTTCTACTTTTTGTTTTTTGTTTGATATACATTTCAATGGCAAAGTTGAAATTAGCTTTGGAAGTTGTTCTTAAGGTACTTAGGCACATACTTAAATATTAAAAAGAATATCCTCTCTTGACTTTTTTTTGGTGATGAAGTGGTTTTTTATGAGTCTCTAATTAAAACTCAAAATGGAAATTGAATCTTCCATTGAACTCGGCAAGAGTAATATAAGAATGTAAGCTAGGCATGAGAGTTATTATTCTAATAGCCTCTAACCAACCTCCAAGGATATTTGTTGGTCTTTCAAAAACATATGTAACTGAGTAAAGGCTTTCACATGTTTTGGGTAAAGTTTACTGGTTAGTAGGACCTACTAAGAAATTTCTCCAAGTGAACATCAAATAAGAGGTATATCAATGATACCACAAATATGTGCCTAAGTACCTCAAGAACAACTTCTGAAGCTAATTTCAAACTTGCAATTAAATTGTATATTTTAATAAAACAAAAAGTAGGAGTAGTCTATGGTAGATGATGTATGAAGTAATTGTAATATGGTAAATGATATTACAAGGACGAATTGATATTTTATCATAATATTTTAGTACACTCTGATGTGATTTCAACCCACTTTATGGATTTCAATTCCGATCTTTTTTGAGCTCACAATGAATTGACAAACTATTCACAAATACTCCCTCTGGGGAGGAATTGTAAGCAAACTGTACCCCACTGTACAGTACCCACCAACAAGTTTACGTTCAGAGCAAGAAGAGATAATAACCTTCAACTTTCAAATGACCACCATTTTTGTAAAATCTATCCAGATTGCAAATCATGAAGTATGAAAGAAGGTACTGCATTTTTCTTTACCAATACATGAAAAACTTCCAAAAAATGTGTAGATTCATTTGAAAACTTTAGTATCTTCTAACTTACTTTCTAAAAACTACCTTTAGCTCTTATGAAGACCATTACATGGAGAGGTTTGTTAAGGAAGAGAGTACTAATATCTCTTTAGAAACCTCTTTTGATGCCCTTTACATATATGTGGCTCACAGTTACAAATATTGAGTTGAGTTGATGTAAGAAACCTTGATGTTGTCTCTTATTGAAAAAGTTACATACACATTTTGAAGTGCAATGATTGCTCATGGATTTTTTTAACACATGGAGCTTGGATTAGCATGAAAGAGATAGTTTTGATAATATTTGTTACGATTTGAAGACTTTGGTGGTAGTTTGATGGAATTTGGATATTCTAGGTTCTGTGGATATGATCATTTGAAGTTGCTCTTGTTTATCTTGACATTTACTTAGAGTACAAAAGTCCAATCTTGAGCTTCTTTGGGGGGTACAATTCAAGTTCTTTCTAAGAAGCAATTGCATATGTAGATAGTGTATCGAAAAAGCTTTCTTTTGAGATGGTGGAAGTTTACCATTGTGTCATGCCTCACCAAAAGTAGCTTGTTATAAGAGCTACGGGAATATAATAGATAATATGTTAAAAAGTCATATATTAAAATAGAATTTCTAATATTTATTGAAATTTCTTGTAATGATGGTATAAAATACTACATTATCCCTACAGTACAATTTGTAGTTGGCAATTTGGATCATTTTTGTGAACGTGGTAATTGTTTGAAGATTGCAACATGTTCTCTTGTCTCAATTCTGAACGTAAACTTGTTGGTGGGTACTGTACAGCTTGAAGTGGCGTCCACTTCCAAAATTCTTATCATTCTCAAGATACGTCCAAAAACTATGATTGCAATTGATCCAATCCCTTACATACCTCACACATTTTCCAAAATTGATTTAGTTGGTCACTCCCCAGTGAGCCTGGCGGAAACTTGTGCTGTTGAAGCATATGGGAGTACTCTCCTGAAGAATGCGGGCAATCTAAGGGCAATTAGAATGAAAGGACAATAACTAATAGGAATCATGCACACACCAAAAAGCAATATAAGAGTGGTGATGAAGCAACCATCTAGTGCCAAGGGAGGAGCACCACAATATTGTGATCTATATCACATATACTAGAACAATCAATAATGGTGCTAGTAATGGAGCTCTAGTAATCTAGACTTAGAGGTACATAGTAGCCCATGGAACAGGACCATGAACTCTAGAATGCAAATATTAAATAGTGTCACTGTAGGGTACCATTTCAGAAACACCTATATTTTCAACTTCAGAAAATCATATCTCATTGTGGAAGAGTCCAAAAACGATGATTCCACTTGCTTTCTACTAATTTTGTCCATGCGGAAAACTTGCTTGCATTGGTAATCCTTGTGGATTTCTTATGTTGAAAATTGCGCCGTTATTGACCACGTTACTATATATGTGTGATGCCCAAATGGACACTCATTGTTACCTTGTGTGAAGACAAATCTAATGCACGTATGAGCATGCCCAGACCCGCACTCCAAACCGCATTGGGGTACGTCACAAGCTTGCAGGCGCCGCTCGGACGGGTGTGGATACCCCACCCCACGCCGGAAGGCAATGCACATAAAAAGGCCGCACATGAATCACACTTTCTAACAAGCCGGTTATAATATAAATTATTTTCTGCAAATAAAATTGTTGCCATTTGTCAGAGCATCCCCATTAGCTGGGCGAACGGCCCTCGCCAACGGTAATTGGCGGGCCCGCACTGATACAATACCCCAATTGGCCGCGCCACCCCTCCCTCCACCTTTCCGCGGCACTCTATTGCAGCCCCGCTCACGCCAGGTTTTCTCTGGTTGCAGGGAGACATTTTCCACACTCTATTGCGTAGTCAACGCCAAATCCGATCACAAATGCAAGGCCCCACCCTCCCTAGCTACGAGGCCATGCTGATTGGCCCGACCCCACCACGTCACCACATCAAGGTTGTTTGGGGGGCTCTGTAGCGAGCTTCCATTGCAACCAAAACCCTCCATTTGGTCGCACGCTCACGTACATCCCTCGCCATTATCCGTTAGGGCATCTCAATGGCGCGGAACTATTGGGGATGCTCTCACTCTCCCATTGATTAATCGGGACACTAAAATGTGAGTGAAGACACAACATAACTTTGATTTATGGTGTGCTAAAATTTAGGAGATCTTAACCCTCTTGACCGGGTTACAGGGATATTGTGTTAGTTGGGGTTCTCCACACTTTGAACAAAGCTCCACTCTCCGGCCCACAATGCGGGCTGGACATACTCCAAGGCCCCTCCCCACCTAGCCTTTGTTGAGAACATACATTAAAACTTAACAACTTCACAAAATTGGGGAAATCCCCTTCTTCTAAAGAAAGGTGTCACCAACGAGGCTTAGAAAAGTGGCATGAATAGTAGCCTCAAGTCCATAATGGCTCCTCAAAGTCCTCAAAATTAGAGAATCTTTCCGATTGTAGTGCTTTCTTAACAATTGCCTACTAATACTTAACTATTTTTTGTCTTCCCAAATATCATTTAATATTTTTTTGTTCTCAATTCTTTGAAGTTTGCCATTTAGACATCCATGTAGGAGTGATAATTACTAAAGAATGAAGGTGAGGACACACACTCTTTTAAAATGATAAGACCATCTTGTAAGACCAAGTGGGAGCATACCTTTTTATGGATGTGTCCTTTGCTTTCCAACACTTCCATCCTAGTACCAAAGGAGCTTCTATTGGAGCTTGCTACGGTTAGACTACCTAAAAGCGCCAGGGGACCCAAGAGCGCTCTGTACCTCATTTGTAGATTGTGAAAATACAGAAGTACCTCATTTGTATATAACGCATTTGGGTCAAATCTTACTTAGCACTTTGGAATTTTGTATAAATTTCACAAATGTGAATTACGTGTTGCAAATTTTTGCATTCCTTTCGAAAACCTATTTCGAATGTAGTCATAATTTTATTTTGAATTTACTAGTGCTAAAAATAGGTCAGATCTCTTAAGTTGGTGCTTTTAGGACACTCAACCTTACAGCAGATGAAGGCTATTGTTCACCTAATTATCTGAACTTCAAAGAAATGATAAATACAAAAATAAATAAGAGTCTTTTACCCTTTAAGGCAGAGAATGTTAATCAGCATTTAAGGAACAAATTCTGCAATGCATAATTATAAATAATTTAACCAAATATCTAATTTGCCTCAACAAAGAGCACCATGTACTTTTACATTTATTTGTAAAACCGGGCATCATGCATGGGGATAAGGTGGCCTGCTCAATAATGGTACAAAAATTTGAGCATGGCAAATTTGTAGTGAAGTTAGGGTCTTTTCACACATAGAGGTATAGTTCCTGGTGATGATAGGAGTGATTTAAGTGAATATATGGACTACATTCATTGCTGGCACTTTTGCTACCACTACATAAATTACTTTGTGCATGGGTTAAGGTACCCTGTCCGATAATGGTACAAAAATTTGAGCATGGCAAACTTGTAATGAAGTTAGGGTCTGTTCACACATAGAGGTATAATAACTGGTGACGATGGGATTGATAGGAATATTTCAAGTGAATATATGGACTACATTCATTGCTGGCACTTTTGCTACCACTACATATTTTAAACTGTGTTTCAGCAGTGCAAGCATTTTGTGTGTAAGGACAAAGTAACTAGAAGATTGGACCCACTAGAATCATCCCTTTGATTTTGACACCATGTTGCATCATCCCAAGCCCCCACCCATTTTTGAGCACCCCCATGCCTTACGAACCTTTTTTTGACGGAGCACACCAGCCAATATGAGGTTCATTCACAAGCTAGGTGTCTTCATTTGATTAACTCGTTATTGTTTGGAAGTAGGTGTGAGGAGGTCGTGGGTTCCATTCCGCATGACCACGTGATGCTCACCATCATAGTCCACCCAACTATGGTGAGCAGTCCTTGGACCTTGTTGCAAGGGTACCTCAAAGCCCTTCGGGTAGATACTATGTCAAGTATCTTCAAGGCACTAGTAACTAGCTAGAGACTAGCGTAGTTATAGTGTCCACCTTCGAAAGGAGGAAGTAGTATTGTTCCAATTTCCCCTTGTCCACTGGGCATTCGGTTAATTAGCATTACGCTTCATTCACGCCGGCCCCTTAAAAAGGATCCGGAGTTTCTATATATATATAGGAAGCAAATGAACATGTGATGGAGATTAGGAAGGAAAATGTATGGTTTCATGCCGATTGTAAACATTTACTTTGTATCTACTTTGGATATTATCGAGACATAATTAATTAACTAGATAACAATGATTCAATATGAAATATATTTCTATTACATTTGCTAGTGTGAGAATAAAGTTAAATCTCATTTTATTTTTTTGGAGAACTCCGAAAATCCCTTGAATGCACGGAAATAGGTTGGCTGATCTCAAAGTTTGTTATAATGATCTTATGGAGTTGAACTTGTGCATGTTTCTAAGATGGTGTAGTCTAAAATGTTCATGTTGAGTACATTTAAAATTACCTTTGGAAGCTATTATATACCCTTTTGCAAAATAAGGCCAAAATCAACTTTGCAATTTATTTTTTTAAATACGCCTTGTAATGTAGGAAACACCCAATAAAATCAGGAAAAAATACTAGTTTTAACCCCTTCAATTAAGCTCCTTGAAATCGCATAAAGCCATTTCTGCTTTCTTGGATCTCTAGGAGCTAAGAAGCCACCCCCTTAGGGAGTCCTACCGCCCACCACCAGCACACAACAACCCTTGACTCTTAAATGCTTGGAAGGTCTTCTTAATCTAAAAACATCACTCCATTTGGAGTATTATTAACCCATAAAATTCCTAGTGTCTTTGAGAGCTTGAAATCTCAAAACTGCAATTTTCAACTTTTATGGACTCCCAGGGTATGTAACAACAACAACAACAACAACAACAAAAAAAATTAAAAAAAGATTTAAAAAAATAAAAAAAAAATAAAAAAATGGACTTCCAACCATAAGGTCTTGCACCTTACCCTATTTTTAGATATTCTTCCACAAATTGGTAGTGGATGCTTATCATTTGTGAGACCGTAACGTTCAAAGTTGCAACAAAAGTTTTTTTTGGGCATTGCACAAGATGTGTGTTTTCAATGATGCAAAGGTTAAGTTGATGATTGTTACTCCAAATATTTTGCTCATATTTTTCTCCATGTAAGTAACTAAGTTGAGTTTGGGCATGCAAAAACTTAGGGTTCCCTCATATTCGTAAAGCGAAATCTAAATTTTTTTTCTACAGGAGGTCAAATTTTGCTACCTGATGTGCAAAATCGGCAAACTAAATATTGTGGAATGATAATTATGAGTTAGACAAGAAGTGAAAGGTGGTTAGTTCTCATTATGAATTTGTAATTTTCAAGCGTTTTTTTTTTTTTTTTTTTTTTTTTTTTTTTTTTTTTTTTGAAAATTTCTAAAATCTCAATTTGTTTGAAATGATTATTTCAAAAATTACTAAAAGCTATGAGGTTTTTTATTGTAATTTTGGATGTTGCCTTTTTGGAATTGGTAAACTTTTTGACTTGGATTATTTTGGCAGTTAAGTATCCATTTGGTTATGAATATATCTCATTAAATTATTATTTTTAAAAAAGAAAAAAAAAGAAAAAAAACTACATTAAAAGTGTCCCATCTTGGATCGCATTCCAAGAATTGCCCTAGAAGATTCCAAAAATTGAAATTTGACTTTGCAATTTGTTGCACACACATTTAGTGTAGGGATTACCCAATAAAGATCTTAGTAAAATATATTAATTTTAATCCAAAAATCTAAGCTACCATAAATAGCAAAAGACCGTTCCAGTCTTGATTCTTGAAGGCTAGTTAATGGTTAGTAAAATTGAAAGGGACATGTTTAGATCTCAATTATACAATCTTGTGATAGACTAAAGTTGGTCACGTGGATAAAATTTGGAGTCAAACAACCATGGATGAAATGATAATGTGTTTGTACTAAAAAAGACAAAAAAATCTGAAATTCCATCCTATTTACTTTGAAGTGGAAATCTTATGGAGCCAAAAAAATTCTTCAACTAATAAGTAAAGTTCCAACTACAAAGTTGTTGGAATTCATTTGAGATTAGTCAGATTACTCTTGAAAAAGAGGAATTTGAGATAGATTTAATGTGATTCATTGGCTTGCAATGACAAAACATGCCTATGTTTTAAAGCCCTAAAATAGAAGATGCATGCACTAAAATAAACGCCATCAATTCATAGCACCTTGAATGGTTATACAATTTTTATTATACAAACTAGACTTCATTTGGGATTTCATCCAAATGATTTCGTCAAAAGAGACATTGGATACAGAAGTTGTGGTTCTTCAAAGATTCAACTTATCATCCAAAATATTGTCTTTCTACATTCTGGGCGTTTGAGGGTTTACATGTCGTAACGACCTCCATCTTAGAGCGAACGCCTCAAAATGTATGCCCACAGTTGCCGGCGTGATTGGTCAATTGATATGCCAAGTGAGTCCCCCACGGCTCGGACTCACGACATGCTCGTGCCCCTCGCTTGTCGGGCTCCCACCGTCGAGTTCCTTCGCTAAAGACTTCCCCACCTACCTTTTCCCAGCCAATAATGGTTCATTCAACATCCAAAACTGAACATTCATGACCCAATATGGTTGTTCGACGCAATTGCACAATGGTGGAACCATAGCTAAATAATTCGACTATTTCTAGGGTTTGACCATGGGGCCATTCAGTAAATGAGTGCTACCAACGTTTCTCGGAGCCCCCAGTGGGAGGCCCTAACATGCCGACCAATAAGCATCAATCACATGATAAAAACGCTAGAGGACGCTCGCACGACTCAGTAGGTGCCAGGGCCGGGGTCATATTCTTTGGAGCCCGCAAGCAGTTTGGAGCTCCGCTACAGCACTGCTCAGCCTCCGGTCACTCAATATTTCGTGATTTACAGGCTTGAGGACCACGGGTGCGGATGCTCCAAGAGTGGTGATGAAGGAACCATTTAGTGTCAAGATACGCGGTATATGCGCACGACATTACCCTGATTTCGATCGCATCTATGAGTGATGCCAAAATGGATGCTTACTGTTACCTTACGCGACGACAAAATCTAGTGAAGCTATGGGAATGTGTCCTTCACTTTCAGGAATTTCAGTTCAGTACCAAAGGAGCGTGTAATACCTTCTCTCTTGAAGCCCTTTTCGGCTTCTAATTCCTTGAATCAAGCTTGCTGTTGTTTACCTGCACGGCAATGAAAACTGGTGTCACAAGGCCATGTTCAGACCTCGTCCATATATTCTTTTGGTTTTCTTTAATCCCTAAAGATCCAAGAAAGCCGAAATGGGGGTGCTCGCAAGTGAAAAATCAGTCAACTTTGACCATCATAATCTCACAAATGAAAAAGAATCAACGGTTCAAATTTCACTTGCTCGTGAAAACGTAAGATAACTTCAATATCCTCCGGTTGGATTCTCTATGTGATACTTAGATTGAGTTTTTTTTGGCTTGAAGTGAACAAAGGTCATTTTTCTAATTCAGGTAACTTTGCATCAAGGATCTTTTGGGGTTAAATTTAAAAGACTGAATAGATTTCCAAAGGTAAGACTATTCTTCTACTCGTAAGAATAAAAATGTTCCACAGCATCCTCGAAACAAAAATTTTGCAATGCATGTTGTCAAGTCCACTTATTCCGCACGATAAATTTACCAGATAATAAATTCGGCTCATGTGCTAGATACCGCATAAAAATTGATACAGTTATGGTAAACCTGGACGAGGGCCCAGATATGGTGATGTATGTGAATAATAGCACAAATTTCAGCATGGCAAATTTGTATTAAAATCAGGGGGTCTATTTTGTCCTCAATGGCATAAGTAATAGTAATGAATGTAGTCCATGTGTTCACCTAGATTCATCACTACCACCACAACAACACTATTGATAATTCTATGGGCAATAGGACTTTTTGCACGATAAGTAATTTGTGTGTATTGACGAAGTAAATAGAAGAATAAGACGTACAAGAATCATTTCCTTTGAACCCTTCTATAGTCGGCGTGCCTATCCTCGCACACCTACTTATTCCTAAGCACCGTCCATGTACCTTTATTGGACGGAGAACACCACCACCCAAATGGAATTTGTTCATAGTTTGGTTGTTGTATTTCACTACCACCACAATAACGACAATGACAATTCTATACGCAATAGGACTTTTCACACTATAAGTAATTTGTGTGTATTGACAAAGTAAATAGAAGATAAGACGTAGAAGAATCATCTCCTTTGAACCCTTCTATAGTTGACGTGCCTATTCACGTGCACCCACTTCTTTCTCAACACCGCCCATGTACCTTTATTTGACGGAGTACACCACCGCCCAAAATGGAATTTGTTCATAGTTTGTCACTTATATGCAAGTGTCTTTACTTAGTTGAGTTGTTCCTATCCCAAATAGAATTTGTTCATAGTTTGTTACTTATATACAAGTGTGTTTATCCACATATAGGTCAGCACTTGATAAAGAGTAGTGAAGAATATGTGTGGTTTCATGCTCATCGTGTATCCTATTGTGGGCATATACTTGTACTCTACTCTAGACATTTCTAATAGATGAAATATCAACAAAGAAATAATAATTCTACATCTTTCAAAAATTATATTTGTTAATGTGAGGAAAATTGTATAGTTCCACTTTTGTAGAGACTTAAGAGAATCCCTTGACCTCCAAAGTCCAATTGAAGCCACATTTTGGCCACTTGGGGTTCGGTCAACATTTGCTTTACTATACTGAGGTTGAAACATTTTGCAAGTCATAGAGTTTTTCCATACTTATGAAATAATCATTCAGTAGTACTTCATATACTTTAGGAGATATACGAAGTTAAAGTTTGAAAGCACACTTATAGTGCATGTTGAACTTGTCCTAAACTGTAGTATATACTCATTTATTCATTTATTCACCAAATCAATTAAATCACCAAAACTATAAAATTTAGGTTTTAACCCCTAAAAATCCAGGAAAACCGATTCGGTTTTTTGAGATTTCGGGCAGCTCATTTTAAGCATTCAAATTGATATTTTTGCCTAAGATTTTTATTGGGTGCTCCCCATATAGTAATGTGTATGTGGTAAAATTTTCAAAGTCAAATTTTAATTTTATAACCTTCACCTAGAAATTTTAGGTTTCAAGTCCAAAACGGGCAGCTTAAAATAATTTTTTTTATTTTTTATTTTTTAGAAATATGTTCATTACCAAATTACTATTCAAATTCCAAAGTATCCGAAGTCAAAAAGTTTACCAATTTTACAAGGGCAGCCTCCAAAACTTTCAAAAACAATCTTCACAATTTCTAGTAATTTTACAATTTTTTCTTTCAAAAATTGCCAAAATTCGAGATTTTGGATTTTTTCCAAGATTTTTTTTTTCAAAATTCACATTATCATAAATGCACGTTCTCACCATCGAGATTTTTCTCAAGCTAAATATATCATACGTGGTGCTTGTTTTACTATATGGTTGTTTTTAGACCTTCTTTCACAAAATATTTTACATTAAGGTCAAAAAGTGGAATTGGTCTATAAATTTTTGCATGAGCATACCCAACTTGATTACCTACATGAAAAAAAATGAGGGAAAAATATTTGGAATAACAATCATCAAGTTGCCCTTGGCACCATTTAGACAATGCCTCTCACGCAGCGGCAAAAAAAAGTGTTGGTCAAACTTTGATTGTTATGATCTCACAAATGGCAAACATCCAACGGTTGAAATTTTGACCAGTACTTTGTATACAAGTGAGGTACAAGATCTTACGGTTCAAAGTCTAAAACCGGAAAAAAAAGTTTCTCCATTTCCCCATTTCCCAACGAAGGTGAAAAATGGCAGTTTTTGGTTCTGGAGGTCGAGGAAACCCTTGGATTTTTAGGGGTTAATGTATCTTTCAAGTTTTGTTTTTTTGAACATATAGAATAAGAGATACCAAGGCATGATCTCATTGCTTGGATTCTTTTAACCCGATATTTTTCACATGCATTTTCTATCGTCAAAGACCGGCCTTTGTATCGAAAATTTAGCATACCCCCATGTGAAGAATCAAGCAGTTTCCTTATTTAATAGCTCCCATGAGGATAAAAATTGCATGAACATATTCCTAACTCACTTAAGAACAAGAACATACAACTTAGGGTTCTAGATCCTACAATTACATACTTAAAAAACTTGTCAAGAAATTGAAATTCTTACTTTGCCTTTATAACTTTGAGACTTTTGGAAGATTTGACGCTAGTAGAGTTTAGGGGTTTAGATTGGCATTTGGTCATTGTATTGGCTTTCTTGTTGGATGTTCTATAAAGATCATTTAGGGTCGCTATACACTATGGACCATGAAATTCTAAAACTTGTGATTGGAGAGTAAAGTGCTCTTGGTCCAAATCCACTTTACACTACAAGAGTGACCAAGCCACTCACAAAATCCATTTTTGATTTATTATGGTCATGGCTCTTGACCAAGAGCCATGCTCATGAAAATGATTTTAATTTTCTTGATCATGGCTCTTGGTACATAGTGTAAAGAGACCCTTCAAATGATATTTTAATATATTTTTTATTAATAAAATTAGTTTCAAGAACAATCAAACTACTTTTGAGGGGTACCAATTACCCATATCATGCTCTTACGTGTAATTGAGTGTCCTAAAAGCACCAACTTAAGAGATCTGACCTATTTTTAGCACAAGTAAATTCAAAATAAAATTATGACCACATTCGAAATAGGTTTTCAGGAGGATTGCAAAAATTTGCAACATGTAATTCGCATTTGTGAATTTTATACAAAATTCCAAAGTGCTAAGTAAGATTTGACCCAATTGCGTTATGTACAAATGAGGTACATATGTATTTTCACAATCTACAAATGAGGTACATAGTGCTTTTGGGTCCCCTGGCGCTTTTAGGTAGTCCAACCGTATGTGACGTCACATGATGGAATCATAAGAAATTAAGCATGTGTTGAATGACAGCAATCAGCGCGTAGACTTCGTCCACATGACAGCACCCAACCATACACCTCGCGGGGCAAAGGGGTGGGGCACGGTGGGGCACGGTGGGGCGGGGCGAGGGGGGGGGGGGGCATGGATGTGGGGCAAAAGTATTCTGGGGTCGCAGAGGCCATTCCTTGTTCGGCAGGGACACCATTCCCCATTTCCCAACACATCCGCACCTTTTAGGCACATCTCTCACATCTTTTAAGGGCCTACAGGCAACCATGTAATTTTGAATCTCAGTAGGTTAAATATTGTTCCAGAAAAGATCTAGTTGTTGCGTCTCGCGGGCTTTTGTCGCCGTTCCAAGAACAGAGGAGGCACCACATTCGGGCAAGAAACTAGGTTAGAATATGGCGAGGTTGTTTCCACATGTAAATCGTTTCCACATGTAAATCAGTGCCACGAGCGTCTCCCGGGGCCAAAGGAGGGGGAGGGATTAACCCTTAAACGCCCCTACCTACGGAAATGGGCAGCCCGTTGTATGGGGGAGGGAATATACATGGAAAGGGCAGCGAATTTCGTAACCCGTGGTGCATCAAAAACAGCGCGTCGAATTGGGAGGTGGGTTGATGGAAACTAAGCGGCAGGATCGGTCAAGGAATTAGGCCCCGTAATCGCGAAACAGGCCGACGATCGGGCGGTTATGGGGAGCGATGACGGAGCCGGAGGAAACGCAGCGAACTCTGACACAAGCTTCCCTCAAAAGCTACCCGTGAAGCAAACGGTGCAATGCAATCACGATCGAAACTGCACAACGTAGAGTTGGGCAGCCTCGCTTCCGTATACCTCCCTCTCGCGAAACTAGCTTTTGCCCCATATAGGCTTAAATTGTCAAGGAGTAATCCAGGACCGCAGGTCATATTTTTGAATTCCAAACTATCAAAAATGACCTTTGGGGGCCCAAATTGAAAATTCTAGGGATTTTGAAGAAATAATCTCATTGGCTGATGGGGGCTCCGCCGGCAGCACCCGTTTATGACCCCCCCCCCCCGCGATTCCACGGAATCGCGGGCTTTCAAGATTCCCATAGAAATTGATGCGAGTGAAAACTTACACACAAATGTTCCTATTTCAACCATATGATATAATGTGATCAAGCATCACTATTTTAGGTGGAAGTAACCCCTGCCCTGCTGCCCAGATGCTACATATGTGTTACTGTTGAGTGGCCCCAATATTGTTGGGGTGCCACCCCCATCCCCAATTATAAGGACTTGCCGTTTTCCATATCTACAATGGATAACATTTCATAAAGATTCTCCATTACTCTCTCAAACTACCCACTTTAGACACCACTTTTGAAACCTCATTTAACCCTTAAACGTCTAGCTATACGGATTGGGGCAGCCCAAAATTGGATCACAACATCTTTTGGACTTGGGCATCATGAATAGTGCACTTTTTGAACTTGGGCATCATGAATGATCCAATCAATGATTAGCTTGCAACCTCCTACAAGGTCATGTACAACCCCAACCTACCTACCACAATCCTTTCAAAGCACAAAATCACTCATACAAATTGTGATTTGAATTCTAGAATTTCACATTTTGAATGCATCACAAGAAGGTGACTAGTTTGACATCAAAATAAAAGTGAAAAGCTGAGTACATTGAGAGCTACAGAGAAGATTCTGTTGGAATCGGCCCCCTCGGGGCCGCTCATACGTTTAAGGGTTAAGAAACCTTCTTGGATAGTTGGGATAAGTGGATATGTACCCATGAGTGTAATTATTTACTTGGGATAGTTGGGATAAGAGGGCAATGCAATGTATGTCAATGAACAGCTGTAGAAAAAGAAGAGAAACTCCAACATGTTTAGAGGTTGGTGGGAATAGAGTGTTTGTTCGGCCTGAACAGTTGTACTCGTGATTGTAATTATTAACTTGTTATCTTTTGGATGTTTTGGGAGCCCCATATCATAAAAGTTTATTGCATGCCTTCTATTTTCTTAATCAAATAATCAACTTGTCAACCTGAAACTTGTGAACATGATTTGCCAAGATAAACTTTCATTTAGCCATTAGAGCAACTTCTTTTTTTGAAATTTGAAGCTCACCCTCATAATAATATTCAAGATTTCAACTTGAGAAGTTGTTTCTCCAATTTTTTAGTATTCTTAACCCCTAAAGGTCCAAGCGTGTTTGTGAACTTCCAAAAACCAAAACTTGTAATTTTTGACCACTCCGGCTCCACTACTCGAAAGAGGTTCAATTTCCACCAAGACTACCATGATTTTCATTAACCCCTAAAGGTCCAAGAAAGCGGAAATCGCTTTTTGGAATTTCCGCAGGGAGAAAATTCAGCCAACTTTGACCATTATAATCTCAAAATTGGAGAAACATTAACGGTTCAAATTTGACATTCGAGAAAAGGGTCAAGTTAAATTTAAGATCCTACGGTTGGATCTTTTAATTAATGCTTAGATTGAGTTTCTTTGCACCTGAAGTAGAAGAAGGTTCTTTTTCATAATTTAAACAATTTTGTATCAAGGACCTTTAGGGGTTAAGCTTGGTGGAATGAGATGCATATGATAGGAATCCTCGTGCTGATTCCAGATCCACTGCTGAAAAGAGGGTCAATTTCCACCAAGGCTACACCAATTTTCATCAACCCTTAAACGCCTAGCTATACGGATTTGGGCAGCCCAGTACTAGATCACAACATCTTTTGCACTTGGGCATCATGAATAGTGCACTTTTTGAACTTAGGCATCATGAATAGTGCACTTTTTGAACTTGGGCATCATGAATAGTGCACTTTTTTGAACTTGGGCATCATGATTAGTGCACTTTTTGAACTTGGGCATCATGAATAGTGCACTTTTTGAACTTGGGCATCATGAATGATCCAATCAATGATTAGCTTGCAACCTCCTACAAGGTTATGTACAACCCCAACCTACCTACCACAATCCTTTCAAAGCACAAAATCACTCATACAAATTGTGATTTGAATTCTAAAATTCCACTTTTTGAATGCATCACAAGAAGGTGACCAGCTTGACATCAAAATATGAGTGAAAAAATGAGTACATTGAGAGCTACAGAGGAGATTCTATTGGAATCGAGAGGGGGCCGCTCAGTTGTTTAAGGGTTAAGCTTAGTGGAATGAGATGCAAATGATAGGAATCCTCGTGGTAGTTTGAGTGGAAATTTCTGAAGTTGGAAAGAGGGTCAATTTCCACCAAGACTACCACAATTTTCATCAAGCTTGGTGGAATGAGATGCATAAGATGGGAATCCTCCTGGTGGTTTCAGTGGAAACTGATCCTATTTCCATTAGTTGGAATAAGACACATCTGATGGAAATCCTAGTGGTGGTCATAGTGGAAACTAACTATCTTTCCAGTAGTGTTCTATCTCCAAATGGGACATAGGGAGTAGCAATTCGTAGTCCACTCATTTCCATTGTTTCGGTTTTGAAATGAATCATACAGGTCTTTTCACACGTTGAAAACAAAATGCATGGTTGCAGTAAGCCGGCTGCAACACCTCATTCCTCTTCAAAAGAGTCCACATTTGAAAGAACCAATATCCTAACATGATAAACGTAGAATGATAGCTATTCCTCATCCATCACCAAGGTTCGTGTCGCAAGAGTTTTATCACTCTAACCGTTGACATCTATGGTCTTGTGTGTCGACAATCGCAATGGCCTAAAAAAAGAGGTCCCTACTCCGCTGAAAAAGAATTAATCTGGTCTAATCTGACGATGATAGAAAATGTTCCACCTCCTGAAAAACTCTCAGCTCGCCTCGTCCTTGGTAAATTTGTAGCTTCTATTATGAGTAATAGCTGAGGAAATCTGCACTGGATCCCCCGTTCACAAAATGTTGTACAAAGAATCACATCAGCTTCAAGTGTCCAGTAACATCATCCACAAGCTCTGCAGGCCCTGCAACATGTAGAAGAAATACTCAGAAAGGTGTTAGAGTAAGGAACAGTAAGATATAGTAATCAAGCAATAAAGCGCACCGATGATGTTACTTTTGACACAAAAGATAAGAGATCACAAATTCCCTTGGGATTTACGAGACCAAAAGAGAGCTTACCAAGGACCGCCATCACGGTTCTGGAATCTGCAAACACCAAACGGAAGAGTTAATCACAGAACGGCAATTTTTACTACCACATAACTATTACCCATAGCCTGTAGCTAAGCAGCATACAAACGACAAAGATGACAAAATATAGAGCTTAAGTAAGGATTGAATACGAAACCAAAATATTCGAACTAACAGAGGAGCAGAGGAGCAGGGACATACTAGGAGCAATCTGAGTCCGACCAGCGTCGATTGTGATGTGACAAGGCAGCTTAGACTCTTTCGCTTTAACCTGAGCATCATAACGACAACAATGAGTACTAGCCTTGGCTCCAGATTCAAGTTCTGTCGAATATCATGATCGTTGAAACAGAATTTTGATGACTAGAAGTGCATTAGGGTAAAGAAATCGAAGTTTTACCTTCAATGCAAGCATATCCTCCTCGCTTTCAACTTTGGTAACCACCTTCACTTGCCCACACATTTCCCACCTTTGCAGAGCTTTGGGAGCTCGACTGCAGATGTCCTTGTACAGTCCCAATGTAGCATGACTGCACGAAATGTTTCCAAAGAAAAACACGTTTATATTCACATTGAACTTAAGAAGCACTTGAAAAGCCAACAATGGTCAGGATGAAGAAGGCTGTAAGGAGACGAACCTGCATTGAGCCGCAATCTTTCCCTTGCCCATTTTCAAGTCATTCCTGACCACCAATACCTGTTGTTTCAACGCACACCTGCATAATTGTGAGTGGTAGGCAGATACTACGCGTCTCATCAATTCATCACTAGCTACTTCATTGCAACAATCCGATAATGTTGTAGAATCAGTACAAACTAAGAAGCTAATAAGTTGTATTCTGCATTCAATAAAACCTCTCTCCTTAAATCTGTTGTTGATTCACTACGATCTTACGAATCGCCATATTTCATATTTCAATACTGCACTGCATTACTGACCGAAGTGAATCTCATTTAATTTCCGCGCGGAAAAGACAGACACCGCGGAGACCTTGAACTTCATATGAACACCAAAACGAGACAAAAGATTGTTTTAAGAAAAAAGACGAGACGAAAGTGCACCTCGTTCCGATATAGTTCAAGTTTCATCAGATTCAAAGCATTCAATTATTTAAAGAAATTCACTTTAGATGGCGATTGCACAGTAATGAAAAACCCCGCGTACATCCTTGTCCAAGCGCGCCAAATTTCAGATTCTGGATGATTCAAACAGGCCACATTTTCCAAATGCTGATTGATCAAAGACCTTACGAAACCCTATAGCTTCTCCCCGTACCATTTTGAAATCATCGTTCCATTTCCTTACAGAGGTTTCAAGTACTGGCCATATCTTCCAGATGCTAATTGCACAATTGATCAATTGAAACTCGTCGTAGAATTTCCGTTCAATTTCCTTACTATATATGGTTCAAGCTTCATCTAATTCAAAAATTCGACTACAAGAAAATTTTGCTTTAAATGGCGACTGCACAGTATTGAAAACCCCGTGTAAATCCTACCCGAGTGCCACGGATGATTCAAACAGGCCACATTTTCCAAATGCTAATTGCACGATTGATCAAAAGATTCTGGTCGTACCATTTTGAAATCCTCGTAAGACTCCGCGAGCCGGTCCAACTCCAGAGGCTCCTTGCGCCGCCTCCGCTTCTCGGAGGGAGCAGCAGCAGCACCATCGGCAACGCCCGTGGCACTGTCACTGCTGACACGAGATGCGGCTGTTGTTGTGAGAGGCTTGTGCGTAGTACGGCCCAGGAAGTATCCCACTGTCAGAAAGCCCGCTGCCATGGCCACCAAATGCGCCGGGGTGAGAGGTACGGCGCTGGCTATGGCGTCCATGGCTTCACTCGCCTCCGCGTTGAGAGATTCCATGGAAAGAAGAAGCTCAATCCATGCAACTTAAAAGCTTCTCTCGAGAGAGAAATCAAACTCTTCAGCTTCGTCTTCCGAAAACAGAATTAGGGTTTGGAGCTCACTACAATACGATGGATGGAGCGTACTTCTGCCCTGGCTTTACTGTGGGCCATTCTAATTTAGTGTAATTCCTAATTCTATAGTAACCTGCTCAATTTGCAGTGTAGTCATGTGAGCAATTTGTGGGCATGGGCAAAGTAAGTACGATAGATAGCAGACTGGACCAACTAGAATCATCAATTATGGAGTTTGAATATTTTGAAAATTTGAAGTTGAACTTCTAGGTGTTCGTGAACTGCCACAATCTAGAATGTTCACAATCAACTAACTTCGGAAGCTAATATGTATTTCTTACAAATTTTAGTCTAGTAGGGTGTATCCAAATTAATTTGAAACACAAATGAATTTTTTTTTCTTGGTATGGGATTGATCTCTTTTAGACAAATACATGATTTTTTATACAAAAATTTAGTATATCCACTTTTTACGATTCAACAAACTTGAAACTAAGCTTGCACCTCATAGAAAATTTGTGTTAATCAACTCCAAAGAGACCTCATAAAAATAATACAAGCACATAATATGACTTAACAATTTGGTATTGACTAACTACATTGTTTGTCCTTTAGCTTGACTTTGGAAACCTCTGGGTCTAGAAATGAAATAAGCTCTTCAATTCTATACTCAAGAAGTAAGGAAGAATAACAATTGACAGAGGCCTTAGAAGGACACCTTAAATAGAGTGCCACTTTCACCCCTAATTCTATACAATATGAACTCTGTCATAGACAAGAATATAGGGGTCACTTCTGACCTCTCGGGAAGAAGGCCATAGAAGTAATCAACTACTACAACTCACATTCAATAATATCTACATAAATATTTCTAAGAAAAACAAATCTTAATCATAAAAAATATTCTTAAATATTGAAAAAATATCTTAATTATTAAAGAGAAATCTCAATCATTAAAAAAACATGTTCATTACCCTTACAAATTGTTCAACCTCGCCATGCACTTTACATGTACTTTTTTTTGCACAAATTCTCATAACCCATATCCTTCCCCTTGCCATTCAAAACCAGCATTATAATCCCGTTTCTACCTCCAGCAGACGTCTCTTCGGAGACATCTGATAAAATTGGAACGATACAGAGAAGATTAGCATGGCCCCTGCGCAAGGATGACACGCACAAATCGAGAAATGGTCCAAAATTTTTTTTGACGAACTCACCGAATCCGAACACCAGCAGATTCAGAATCATACTTCAGTTGCAAGCATCAGTGATCTCGGCACCTGTAGCCTGAATTCCTGACCTCATTCTCGTGTCGTATGATTCTCAAGGGACCACCCAAACACGGGTGTTGCGGAACTTTTGGTGATCACTCTGATGTTTCCAGTGTTGTGCGAGATGGGCATCTTGTCGAGCGGCTTGTGCGCTCTACGAATGGAGTGAACCTGTTCTCTCTGAGCATGGTAAACCCTAAACCAATCACTCTAGTTTCGTGTTTGGCAACCTGAGGCCATTTGCTTACGAGGAAATTATCCATTGGTGTGGAGTGATTTGCAGAGTAGTAGCTAGCTTCCGGATGTAAAGTGTTCGGTAGACAGGTGAGGCGATCGAAGGCGTTTTGAGGGAAGAATTCGGAGGTCCTGCTTAGACTTAAATTGTGGCTCTGCGATCAAATTTGAATCGTAAAATCAACATGAGTCTCTTATGTTATCTTCTATCATGTAGAGGTCTTGCTTCTTTGCTGTAAACGAGGGATTGATGATGGCTGTGGTCTAATTTTTTACATTCTTGCATAGCATAGACAGGCAACTGTCTACCATTTACAATGCTTACACAATCAGATAGAGAAGATCTGCAACCAGGCAATTTTTGCCCCAGATCGATGGTCAGTTGATGAGAAAGTCGGCTATGGTAGACTCTTGTTGCACCGATCTCAGTACTGACATGTCCAACTGGAATCGTCCATCATGTAGAGGTCTTGCTTCTTTCCTGCAAGTGAGAGAATGATGCTTTCCTCACGAGATCGCCAAACTTCTTAGCATTTACAGTCTAGCATTTACAATCAAGACAGGAAACATTTCACAATCTTCATCGGTTTGATGTTTACACAATCAGGTAGAGAAGAACTGCAACCAGGAAAATCTTGTCTCTCAAGGTCAATTGTGTGGTGAGGACGAAATATGAGAATGTGTAACGGCTATGGTAGATTCTTGTTGCACTGATTTCTGTATTGGCATGTGATTCTCAGCTATGGCGACGGCAGGGTTCATCTCAAGGCTACTGGACATAATCGAGTTCGAAATCTCCCCAAAAACCCGCCACTCGGTAGAAGAACGCGGCAACAAGCTGTTCGGCGCCGCAATCCTCAAGAAATCCGACCTCTCACTCATAATCGCCGAGACCAACAACGAAGTGGAGAATCCGCTGTGGCACGGGGAGGTTCACGCCATCAAGAAATTCTACGAGCTTCCATCAGAGTCTCGTCCGGATCCCAAGGACTGCATCTTCCTGGCCACGCATGAGCCCTGCTCGCTCTGCTTGTCTGCCATCACGTGGGCAGGCTATGATAATTTCTACTTTCTGTTTAGCCATGAGGATAGTCGTGATAGTTTCAACATTCCCCATGATCTGAGGATTTTGAAGGAGGTTTTCGGTGGGGGGTATAACAAGGAGAATGCGTATTGGCGGAGTCGGAACATTGTGGAGATGATTGATGGAGTTGGAGTGGAAGAGAGGGAGCGGTTGGTGGAGCGTGTGAGGAGGATTACGGGTTTGTATGCTGAGATTTCTGAGGTTTATCAGGCGAGGAAGGGGGAGAAGGGTATTCCGCTTGCTTAGTGAGCTTCGTTTAGGGTTTAGGGTTTAAGGTTTAAGTGAGGTGATAAGGTGTAACAACATGGCTCTTGGCACCGGAAGGAGGAGGGCCACCATAAGCGAATTCACCTTCTTTGTCATCCCAACTCAAAATCAACTCTTATTCATATTCATGTTGTATCTTGACAACTTGTTTTGGTGTTGGCTTTGGCTTGTTGAACACCTACTTAGGCTCCTTATGTCATCGTTTTGTTTTTGATTGGTGGCGGTTTTGTCCGACTTGGCCTTCCAATTGCTTGGCTACAATTACCAGCGGTGTTCAGATGAGTTCAAGAAATGTAGGACACTAGATTTTAATTATCCAAAAATTCATGGAAGGCAGTGCTCTTAGAGGGTTGGAGGTGACAGGGTTTAAGAGGTTATGTAGATTATGTCTGCAGGTTTGACAGTATGATAGGGTTTAGCGTTTGAACAATTAAACCATCAAGTTGAAAGGTTGGCCAGAGCAGCATGTATCCATTTGTTGCAATCAGCAACTTACATCAGAACCCAAGTCTCCGTATCATTGGACACAAGCTCTCTCATGTTTGCAAGCCAATGTTAGAAAAGGTGAGCAAGCATTTTCGTCTGTAGGTGTTAGATATATGCAGTATGTGCAGATGTCGAATGTATTCAGACTCCCTCTCGTTGCTCGGTAGGCACAGGCTCCAACAATTTAACAATCATCCAAGAAAGGGCATCACCTAAATGTATGCAAAATTAATCAAGGTTACCTATCATTGAACTCAAACTCTTACATGTTTGCAAGTCATTATTGAAAAGATGAGAAAGCAGCCTTCTAGAAACTGGTTGAAGAAATGTCGATTTTTGAAGGAGTTGTATGAACATCCTCCTTGGCTATGATGATGTTGTAGATCAGAGCACAACAATTTGCAGATTCTCATGCATGTGTATGACCCATTAGTTTGTACCTGGTGCACTGATGAAAAATGTATACCTGAACTGAATATCTATGTAGAATCGCCTCAAAATCAGAATGAATGCAATCTGCAATGTATAAGATGTAATAAATTATTTTATATTGACTTGTACAAAATTTGTGTGTAGTGACGAGACAACATTAATTCGAATCACAAAAAATCTATCCACTTTAAGAGCATCCTCAATCTATATGTTACATTGCCCTGCGAACTCCACTTGCCAGGCACCGACGACTCTTTGCCCCAACCATGCAGTACATAGCGATTGCACTCTTCTAACCATGCCACTTTCTCTAGACACTGTATTTGTCTTTTTTCCCGAAGCCTAGAAGCTCGACGGTACAGGAGGGCAACTATGGATATGGCTATGAACTACAAAGTCTGTTGGTTATGTCGCATCTGCCGCATCTACATAGTTTGTTGGTTTTTCCGAGTTCTATAGAGACTGTTGCATCCACATTACCATAGAACTATCATCCGTGTTGGCTAAGTTGGGTCACATTCTACAATAATGACCCGCCTTATATACATGACAATTTTATTCCCCTCGAGATTCACGCGAAGGGATGCTTTTTCGTTTCAAGGTTGAGGATGCCCTAAGTGAATTTTTAAAATTGACATGTGCATTGACATTCTCTATGTGTTTAAGCAAATACATGCACGAACATTACCGTATCCACCCATTTTGATCCCTCCAACAACTTGATTTCTTCTCAAAACTAGTGACTAGTGCAATGTTGAAAATTGTATATTTATGACCACTTGCCTCAAAATGAGGATGAATGCAATCTACACCGCCAACAATGAATAATTTTGTTGAACCCAATGACCTTATTTGAATGTCTATTCTTCATCAATATGTGCTCATTCAATAGAAGTATACTCACGTGAGGACCAGGAGTATTTTTCTCCAATTTAAAATCTTACAAAGGGTCTAATAATTTTTATAATGAAATTCAAGTGTGGACCTAGACAACCTTTTAGTACCTGGTTCCCAATTTATTTTTTTCCAAAAGTTGCCCATGTGCCACCCACCAATTGACTTCGGACTGGTTGGTCCTCAAGCTCTCTTTAGAAACGAAAAATTCAGAGTCCTGGATTCACTCTCTTTCTGCAAGTGACTTGGGGCTCCGGGCCGGTTCACACAATGCCGCCCAAGTCGAGAGGTCATCGCCCAAACTCCTCTCATTCTTGATCGAGACGTGCAGAGAGAAGTCCTTCACAAATTAATATTTGTGACCTACCTCTGAGAATTTTATCCAATAAAAAGTTTGGCCTTTCAATCAAAATCTAAGTTTTCATTTCTATTGTATTTACTCTCTTGTTTGAGAGGCTAGAATCTTGGCGCCAAAAAGTGCTGCCATGTAGGCACTTTGGGCATTTTTGGACTTTGGGCTTGAGTGCAGAAGCTAAACTTTCACTCTCCACCAATGAGACTATTGGATTTCCAACATAATATGGAGAAGATGAAAGGGAAGTTTTAACCCTTGTTAGGGTTGGTGTGAATAAATAATCTCTCTGATTTTCTCTTGACAGTATGCCACAAGACATGTTGCACAATTTTAACTTGGACTTTTTGCTTGGTTATAATTACATTGTCAATAAGAGATTTTGCTATATTTTTTTTTAGGAATATAACTCCATATCCAATTTAAATAAAGAGCCACGTTATCCCCCGGATTATGCACTATCATCACCAACCAATAGATTAACTTCCAAAGTTGTTTTAAGACCTTTCATCGGCTCATCACTTACACAAACTTCATAAGAATGATTGTGAAATAACCATTTGGGCTACAACCCCAACTCCGTTAAAATGACACACCTCAATTTTCAGAACTGCAATTCAAAAACCATGTGATAGAACAAAATTTGAAGGTGATATCAGGGAAAATGAGTGACAATGTATATAAAGGAGTGATATCATTAAATAAAGATGTGATATTACAGAATACACCATTCCGTATGAGCACAAATGTAAGATTTTGGTGTGACAAAGTAGCACATTGCATAGTGCTATTTTAACGAAATTGAGATTCTACTCTTTTGAAGGGTGAAAGAATGAGAACACTTGCACTAGGAAATTACACACATCATAGTATTTTTATACCCCACAGTATTAGAATACGGTATTAGAATCCAGATACAGTGACTATGAAGGCAAGTGATTCCCTTATCCTGGCGAAGGCACAAGGAACATGAGCAATCCAGCTGGATGTATGTAGACTTTGCTTGTTTTCTGGAAGGGGGTTTGAATGCTTCCAAAATCTCAACCAGATGGATTCCCGGGCAGTAACAAAATGTCCATTTTCCCAATAAAAAAAAGAACGTGTATGGGCTATGGAATGTGACCATTTCAGCTGCTCGGGCAGGTTTCCACAAGGAAGCTGAAGAAGCTTGATATGAGGGAGGGCTTGCATTTTAAGTTTTTTTTTTTTTTTTTTTTCCGCATGCGCGTACAAATGTTCATGCATTGGATATTCATACTACCGTACCACCATAGCACGTTCGGTCCTCAACGAAGGAATATATTATTATTTTTTGAAAAAATAAGGTTCGTCTGTCAGAGATTGTTTAAAAAAAATTCTTTCTATCTTTTTTTTGGGGAAATCCTATGCAAAGGAGAGAGATGAACCGGAGGCTTTGAGAAATATATTGTAGACTCATTTAAAAGATATAGTCTTTAACAAATTACCTTGCACTCAATTGTAATTAGTGATATACAATGGTAACAAAGAAAATAAAATATTGGCTACATTTCGAATCAAGTTCATAATCATTTACAAATCTAAATTCAATATATGTTGTTAGATTGTTTGATCGATTGGAACCATGATCTTGAGTAAGTTATGGTGAGAGGAATAAAAGGATTAACGTAAACTAAACGCTATTCACGTGTCTAAGAGAGAATCTACACATAGTTCATTTGAAGGTACTCATGCAACAATGTTGATGTACGCACCATAGTTGAGTGGAGTATGGTTGTATTGCTTGTATTTCTCTCCGTACCCACCAAACTTGATGATTACTTAAAATTAGTTGTATTTTGAACGACCACTTAGAGAGAGACTAGTAACCTCACATTGGATGTGTCCTAGTAACCTACCATCGGGGGTAGGTCATTTCAACTACTAAAGCTACTAGGCCTGATTTCAACACTTTACCCTTAAAGTCGCCCTCTTTCAATGCAAGCCAAGATTCTTTATTCTATGATTATATTTTAGGATTTTAACTGTAGGATCTAGTACCTACCTTGTACTTGATCAAATACACCAATTCTCAAACTAAAACTCCTCACCATTTGTGATATCATAATGTTCAAAGTTGCAAAGTAGTTCTTTCCCCTTATTGTTACAAGAGAAATTTGTTTGTTGGAGCCTAAATTAATCGTTTGAGAAGTAAATTCTATTTTAGGCTCTTCAAAAACCATGTTTTGAGGCAAGTTAGGTACATGTTTATATAATGTTAACCCTCATGCAACATATGAAAATTAGACAAAAGCTTGATTCCTCACAAAGGAGTGTATTGAAATTCAAATACAATGGCCTTTTTTTGACGGTTAAAAAGGCAAGTGATAAATCCAAATGGTATGAACATGCCTTGGTACCTTCTTTACACATATACAAAACAAAAAAAGTTAAAAACTCAAATGTAGTGAATTTTTGAAGTTACAGCAATCTAATTGTTTTTGGGCAGAATTTTGAGGATATATGAGGATATAGTGCCCAAATTTACCCAAATTTCAGCATGCCCTAATAGTGTTTCCAAACTTCGAGAGTGAATATCTCCTAAAGTACAAGGAATTTTGCAGCATGAATGGTCTTGTTGAAAGGATATCGGAAAACACTATGATCTGCAAAAGGTTCGAACTCCACACAAGCTAACTATAGTAAACCACAAACCAAAGATTAAACTACTCTTCTTCTTATGATTTTACCAAGTTTAGTGTGAATCAACAACCTTATCCAACCTTAAATTCCGTAATTGCTAGGTGTGTAAGGAACCATTCATTTGACCAATAGGAATTTACCTGCCATTGTTCTTCACCTTGGTCAAAAGTGTTTCTTCTGTGCCAAGAAAAATTGCTACTCTGCAGAGAATTTCTGTCATTAGAGGCGTACTAACTTACCTCTGCCACAATTGTGTCCTTTAGAAAATGGCAATGATACTGTACTTTGTATGGAGCCAAAAAGTTGGTGAAAATCACCAAATTGAATGGCAGTACTGTAAATTTCTGGATTGCACCCTTTCACTGCATTCCAGTGCATTGCCAGCTCCAGATGATGATGATTTCTTGAGTGGTGGCCAAGGAAACAGCAGACTACAGCTATTGGGTTATCAAATTCAACCGCTTTTGATCTTTTTGTAGAAGACAAGATTTTCATCTCAAATTTTGGGATGAAAATCAAATTTTGGGATGAAAATCAAATTTAGGGATGAAAACTAAATTTGTAAGATTAGAAACTCAAAATTTAAGAGTAAGAAAGAAAACCAATTGTAAAATCTGAGCTCTTAAACTTTGAGAACGATTCATTCTAATCTTCCTAGGGTTAAAAGACTTAGCTATCTCTAATTTTTCAAAATAATTGGTTTTAGTTGAGAAAAATCGGTATTCTAAAAAAGCATTCTGAAGGGATTGGCTAACTGACCCTAGCTACATTGTCTACAATGTCTACAGGGAGGAAGGGTTGTTAAATGTAACACCCCTTTGAATCCACACCCTTATTCAACGCATTAGTTGAATGACCCTGCTATATGTTGCCTTACGTTGAATGGGTAGCAGGGCTATGGTAGGTTGCTACCCCTCACACGGTCTTAGTGTTTCTTTGGCGGATCGTCAAAGATGACGGGTTGTACGACAAGTCCGTTGGGAAAGGGAAAATGACCTTCGTTTAGCTTAATGTAGCAAGTCTTGTCCCTCTAGCCACTACATTGGGCATGCCCTAATAGACTAGATAGATAGATAGAAACTCCGGTCCTTTCAAAGGGGCTGGCGTGAATGAAGTGTCCGTTCGTAATGCTAATATCCCGATGGCCACCGGACAAGGGGAAATTGGACCTTTATAGACTAATACCTATTCAGCTGAGAAGACAAGTATAAAAAGAATTTCAAAAGAAGAACTACACGTTGATAACCTCAAAAATCACAATAAATAAGTGAATGGTATCCTTTACTACCTCTAAAGATTGCAGCATCAATTCCATTCCAAGCTTTGCATGATGATGGGGGGATTCAAGTTTTCAAAGGCACGAGTGAAAAAGGAAAAAATCTTGCGAAAGCAACAAACAAGGGCCAAATTTAGCCGTTGAAATCTACAGTACACTTGATTGAAACTCCCAACGGAAAATACCGCCACAACATTGTCAGCCGTCAGGGCCACGGGATACGGTCCCACATACCACAGTAGTATACACACGGCTTGGATCGAAGGCTACGCCGCATACCCGCGACCACCACCGTCGTCGTCTTCTTTGTCCTCGCCCCACGCTAACTCGACACGCAGTCAAGCAAGCTGCGCCGCGGCCCGCGCTTTCACTCCCCCTACTACTTCCCTTACTCCCTCTCCCTCTCTCTCTGCATCCCCTGCACCAGCCATCCATTCTTCCAGCTAACCAACCAGCCAGCTTGCACTACCGAGTTTCTCGATTGTCCGCAACCGAACGATTGTCCGCAAACCCACAGACTTTCTCACAGCTTAAATCGCCCTGCCCGGCCTCCTCCCTCGATCGGTTGATGAAGGTCGAAACCCAAAAGCTCGATCATGAGTTGCGATTTGGGTGGGAAGAATCAGCAGTGATCGAAGTGGTGCTTTGATTTGGGGTGAGTGTTCCGAGTCCTGTGACAGTGGCGTGCTCAACTGCAGGGAATGCCTAATTTAGCATTAGAGCTCCGTGATTTTCGGTTGCATGTTTGGGTTCTGAAGTTGTGTGTTTTGGTGCAGAGTGGAGTTATGCAAGTTTGGAGATAGTTTTGGAGGTTTTTGGGTTTAGGTCGTTCTTTTCGGTTTCATGGTGGAGTGGAGCTGAAGGTGGGAGAATTTGGAGCTATGGCGTCTTCGTCGTCGCCGACGACGCGTCTGTCCATTCCTGGGAGCAGGTCGTTTCGGAACTACAACATACCGCGGGGAGGCAGCCCTCGGTTGGAGAGGTCGGACTCGCCGGTGTCGACCGCGCAGCCGCGGCGCGCCTCCTATGGAATGTCTGATAGCGAGATTGACGATGGGGAAGTTCGATCGGGGTATAGGTACGCTGTGCAAATTCCTGCTACGCCCGACTTTCAGAATGTGTCAAGCAGCATGCAATCCGTGAGCCGGCCCATGAGTCCAGCGATCGCGGGGAAAGCTGAGCAGCAATTCGTGTCGTCGACCATTTTCATAGGGGGTAGTGGAGCCGTCACGCGTGGGCACGTGATGGAGCGCATGATGGAAATTGAGGGGAACCACCCACAACTAGCGTGCGCGAAAGGAACCAACTGCGGCGTCCATGGCTGCGACGGGAAATCGCTTCGTGACGAACGCGGCGAGGAGCTTTTTCCTTGTGAGTGCCAGTTTCGTATTTGCCGCGAGTGTTACCTCGACGCGCTCGCCACGCCCGCGGCGAAGTGCCCCGGATGTAAGGAGGATTACAAGACCGCGGATGAGTCCCCACGCAGCACCTTGCCATCGATCGAACACAACCCCGCGCGCATGGAGCGACGCTTGTCGCTCCTGCGAACGAATAAGCCGGGTCCGATTATTGGCAACGACTTTGATCACTCCCGGTGGCTGTACGAAACAAAAGGCGAGTATGGGTATGGGAATGCGGTGTGGCCGAAAGATGATGGGTACTCGAAGAACGGCATCGGCGCTGCGCCGGCGAATTTCGTCGACAAGTCGAAGAAGCCACTGACGCGCAAAGTGAAAATCTCGCCCGGAATTCTGAGCCCATACAGGCTACTTGTGCTGATTCGAATGGTGGTCCTGGCCCTCTTCCTCGCGTGGCGCGTGCAGCACACCAATCCCGACGCAATGTGGCTATGGGGGATGTCAGTTGTTTGCGAGATTTGGTTTGCATTCTCATGGATCCTCGATCAGCTCCCGAAGCTGTCCCCCATCAATCGCATGACGGACCTCCTAGTGCTGAAGGAGAAATTCGAAATAGCGTCACCTGCGAATCCCGACGGCCGCTCGGACCTGCCGGGAGTAGACGTGTTCGTATCGTCAGCCGATCCGGAGAAGGAGCCGCCGTTGACGACGAGCAATACAGTGCTGTCAATCTTAGCAGCGGATTACCCTCTCGAGAAGCTGACGTGCTACTTGTCCGACGACGGCGGGTCCTTGTTGTCGTTCGAGGCGTTGGCCGAAACTGCCAGCTTCAGCCGCGTGTGGGTGCCGTTCTGTAGAAAGCATGACATCGAGCCGCGGAATCCCGAGACGTATTTCCTGCTGCGAGGTGATCCCACGAAGGGGAAGACGCGCCCGGACTTCGTTAAGGATCGGCGACGCGTGAAGCGTGAGTATGATGAGTTCAAAGTGAGAATTAATGGGCTGCCAGATTCAATACGGAGACGATCAGATGCTTATAACGCCCATGAAGAAATTCGGGAGAAGCGTGCTCAATTTGAGTCTGGCATTGACCCCATGGAGCCCATCGTGGTGCCGAAGGCGACCTGGATGGCTGACGGCACGCACTGGCCCGGCACTTGGACCCAGTCCGGGAAAGAACACGGGCGCGGCGACCACGCCGGCATCATTCAGGTAATGCTCGCGTTAGGATACGAATCCACTTGTTTGCCCATTTTGCGCTTCGAACATCATGATGAAAATGGTGTTCAACCCTCGAATTTTGAGCCGATGGATGCTAAAATATCATAATCTAATCTAATTCTTATGGGATTTCAGGTGATGTTGGCGCCGCCGACGCATGAGCCTTTGATGGGCAGCGCGGACGAGGAGAACATAATCGATACGACGGGCGTGGACATTCGGCTGCCAATGCTGGTGTACATGTCTCGGGAGAAGCGACCAAAGTACGATCACAACAAGAAGGCAGGCGCCATGAACGCTCTCGTCCGCACGAGCGCCATCATGTCAAACGGGCCGTTCATTCTCAACCTGGATTGCGACCACTACATCTACAACTCTCTGGCGCTTCGAGAAGCCATGTGCTTCTTCATGGACCGCGGCGGCGACCGCCTCTGCTACATCCAATTCCCACAGCGCTTCGAGGGCGTGGACCCCAACGACCGGTACGCGAATCACAACACCGTGTTCTTTGACGTCAACATGCGCGCGCTCGACGGGCTCCAAGGCCCCGTCTACGTCGGCACAGGGTGCGTTTTCCGGCGCATCGCGCTCTACGGATTCGACCCACCTCGTTACCGGGAGCATCCGGGCTGCTGGGAGACTCTCTGCTGCTGCTTCCGAAAAAACAAAAAGTCGAAGAAAATCCACATCGTAAACGATGCCGACGAAGAGGCCGAGGGCGAGGGCGAGCGGGAGGCGATGATGTTGCCGAAACGATACGGAAACTCGGAGGCGTTCGCCGCGTCAATACCCGTAGCGCAGTTCCAGGGCCTCCCATTAAATGACGGCGGCGTGAAGAACGGCCGCAACCCGGGCACGCTCACGCACCCTCGACAGCCCCTGGACGCGTCCACAGTCGCGGAAGCCATCAACGTAATCTCCTGCTACTACGAAGACAAAACGGAGTGGGGCGGGCGCGTGGGGTGGATCTACGGGTCCGTCACCGAGGACGTCGTCACAGGTTTCCGCATGCACAACCGCGGCTGGCGATCCATCTACTGCGTGACGAAACGAGACGCCTTCCGCGGCACCGCCCCCATCAATCTCACCGATCGCCTCCACCAAGTCCTCCGCTGGGCCACCGGCTCCGTGGAAATCTTCTTCTCCCGGAACAACGCGCTTCTCGCAAGCCCAAGACTCAAATTCCTGCAGCGAATCGCGTATCTGAATGTCGGAATCTACCCATTCACATCGATTTTCCTACTAGTCTACTGCTTCTTGCCGGCGCTCTCACTATTCTCCGGTCAGTTCATCGTTTACCAGCTCAACATCACGTTCCTCGTCTACCTGCTCACGATCACAGTAACTCTCTGCCTGCTCGCGATACTCGAAGTCAAATGGTCGGGTATCACGCTCGAGGAGTGGTGGCGCAACGAGCAGTTTTGGGTGATCGGCGGCACGAGTGCGCATTTGGCCGCGGTCTTTCAAGGCTTTCTGAAAGTCATCGCGGGTGTGGACATCTCATTCACGCTCACTTCCAAGGCGAGTGGGGATGAAGCGGGTGACGAATTCGCGGACTTGTACGTGGTGAAGTGGAGCGCGCTCATGATTCCGCCAATTACCATCATGATCACGAACGTGGTGGCAATCGCCGTGGGAACGTCAAGGCAGATTTACAGCACCATTCCGGAGTGGAGCAAGCTCATCGGCGGCGTTTTCTTTTCCTTGTGGGTGCTTGCGCATCTGTACCCGTTCGCGAAAGGGCTCATGGGCCGCAAGGGCAAAACGCCGACTATCATCTACGTCTGGTCTGGCTTGCTGTCCGTCATCATCTCGCTTTTGTGGGTGTACGTCAACCCACCCTCGGGATCCACCGGCACTGGCGGCTCCTTCACCTTCCCCTAAACGCTGGCTTGGAATGTGGAGATTATCAGCACGAGCTGATTGGGGTTCGAAAGGATCTGAATGATTTACTGCAAGAGACGAAGTGCGAGTGAGGGCACACGGCATTGTAAACAAGTTTTCAAGGGAGATGTAGTTGAGTGTAGCGATTTGTTACATAAGTAAGGTGCGATCCTCATGCATCGGTTGTATGATTCTTTGGCGTTGAAGCTCATGGGCTTTGATGTCGTGGCGGCTCCTTGCTTGGAGTTCGCTCTGTTCAATTAGGTGACATCCATTTTTTGGCCTTCAACGTTTCGTGTTCATTTTCTTCCCTATACCATGTTTGTAGATAGTTCAATACAGAAGCTTGCAGTGCAGTCTTATTTCTAACTATCGCTCAAAGGAGTTTAGCCAAGGAAAATCTATTTTTACAATGGCGTGCCTAGAAAACGAGATGACTGTATGGAAGAGACAATACTCGACTGAACTACCTTGGAAGCAAATAGGACCTTGCATAATTTTGACATGGACTAGGTGATGGTCGAGCAGGCTCTGGATATGAGAAATAACCGATGGGGGCGGTACCTACCGTGGGAGCGGCGAGTCGGCGACGGAAGTCCGTCGTTGCTCATCGACCGTTTCAATCATTTTCGATCATCAACCACCGACCGGTGCACGCTAGAAATCATCATCGACTGGTGCATTGATAATCACGGACTTGCTTTCTAGCGTGCACAGACCTCAGCAAGAGTGGGAAGTTACAGATGCCGCCGAATTTTATCAAAATCTTAAATTGCGGGTGCGATGTTCGATGTTGCTTGCACCGAGGAAGGTGCATAAAATTGGAATCTTGGTGGGTATACAGAACCCGGATTTGGAGACGATCAGATCGATCAGAAAGACTCTCTAGGCGTTGATCGATCATTGACTTACTAGCTTCACCCCATTGAGTTCGATTGATTGAACATGGCTCTAAGCAGTAGATCCTGAGAATGAGAACAATGGAATGAAATTGAAGCAAACGAAGTGATCAAATTCATGTAGGATGCTGAGGTTTTGATCCTTCCTAGTTGAGTGCAGCAGCAACGCTTGACAAATTAAAGGGGGAGCACAAGCCCCCCGCCCCCTCCAAAATCGAGCAGGTAGAGAAGAAAAACTTCCGATTCATCCCCACCTGGCCTAATGCCGCTGGTCAGAAGCCGGAAGCTCTATAACCTCAAACGAGGCGAGGGTTATGCATTCTAACGCTCATCCTAAGAGCGAATGGGACGCCACCACTTCAAAATTATTCCCTAGACTGAGATTATGGGACTATATACTTATGGCAAAGTACATTTGCCGTCAAATGGTTCAACTCTTCAAAGCAAGTGGGGTTTTCAGTTAAGAACAAAAGCCTCATATGCAACTTGCAAGTATTGAGCGCTTCTGAGCTTAGCTTAGCAACTTTTCAATTGCACGGTGCGGAGGGGCCGATGTGTCGTTGAAATTGCTTTTGGAATATTGAAACTAACTTTCCGGGAGTTGCTAGTGAAGTCTTAGTTACACATTACCTTCTTGCCAGATGTTATCATTTGTTGTGGTATTCTTCACAACATAGTCCTCGGCCAGTCTCAAGAGCAAGTACAACAAGCACTCCATGTACTACATAGTGAAGGTTTAGGTGGACAAGTTGGAGACGAAGATGGAGCTCTTAGAGAGGGTGCCAACACGCACGGAATCGATGGTGTACTTGTAGCCGGTACCGAGGTTGACTGGGACTTTGGGATTATACCTTTCCATACAACGTAACCAACAACATTCAATCGGACATGTACGTTTTTGCTCAACCTCTTCTAGAAATCAAATCGTTCACTTATTATTTTTTTTTAATACTTCTTCCTATACATCAATAGCATGTTGAATCACATTCCAACTACTCGTACCGTATTGCAGAGCAAATTGTAGTGAACGTGGGAGTAGTGGGAAGCTTACCCCCTCCATGTAGGAAATATGGTAATAGTGTAGCTTTGATTTCAAATTTTCAGTATTCCCTTCACTCATATTGCCGACTGAGTACTATCGTTTGTGTGGTCAGTGGATAGTGCAGAATTTGTTGCATGCTTAGTCTCTCTTTCAGTCAACTATAGCTGATGAGACCTATCGAATGCAAAGGCCTCTGTTTCTTTGTTCTGTTGCACAGTCGAGCTAGGGGGCCTTGATATTGGTACAAGGCATTCTAGCAGCTGGAGTGGAGGCCATGTTCTGATTGACTGTACAGTTGGTGGCATTTCGAGTGGTGCATAGTTGATGTCCTCACAGCTGTAATGTCCTTGCTGCGCTCCAATTTTGATCTTCAATCCTGCATTGTGGTTAGCAATATGTCAAGAGTCTCCACTTCCAGGGCCACTCGGGCCGGTAGTGTCGGGTGTAGGCAGTATTAGCCCACTAGCATAGAATTATTAGCCCACCGGCATAGAATTATTAGCCTACCGGCATAGAATTATTAGCCCACTGGCATAGAATGTAGTGGCATTTGTTTTCTGATTCCCATCTTCTGATTGAGGCATGGTGGGCAATAAAAATCATCCGTTCAATTTTAGTATAAGGCTAAAAACTGTCAAAATATGAAATAAGCAAAATACCATTTCACTTTGTTTCAATATGCTTAATCAGGCATTGTTATTTGCTATGGCCGCATTCTCATATAATCGCCTATGTTTTTGACATTGGAACTCCATCTATTCACTGAAAAGTTTTAGTTGGACTTCAATCTCTGAACGCTCTAGTTTCCTGGATGTGTCTACAATGCCCGATATCGGTTGCGCCATCATCGCACCTGTAGCCTTTGTAGCTTGTGCGATAATTGCATGGCCTAATATAGTCTTCTTTCGTATAGTCGTGTTTTCAGGTCGTCGTTGGATTGATGCGTGCAATGTCTTCGACGAACTAATCACTTGTGATGTAATTTCCGATGGTAATGTGCAAAAAAGTATAGAGTGAGGTGTGTTCGGAGCTTCGTGTGCCCCTGGGGGACGTGATCGCGTTGACAACTTCAGATGAGCTGATTGAGTAGGTGTGTTGTCTCCGCCCGTGCCTTCTGTGTAGTCTCCGCCCGTGCCTTCTGTGTAGTTTGCAGGTGAAAAGTCCAGTATCTCATTAGTGTTGGGGTTACTTTCAACATCATCTTCTGGGGTTTCCATGCCACTCCTGGATGGCATCATAAACCATTTGCGCAAATACCTACGGGAGACCTTCAGCTTTCCTCTCGTCTAGATCTATCTCCCGAGTAAACAAGTATATTGCGTTCGGTCCTCCTAAGGTAGTCAGCTATGCCCTTGTAATCTAGCACAATCTGATTCCACTTCGTCTCGCACGCAGGGTCATCACAAAAAATTGGAGAGCATCATGCACTCTTGACAGCGTGAGACACACAAATCCATTTGCTAGTCTGTGATGTCATAAGGTCTCGGCCATTGATGGTAACTATCAAGTTCTTGTAGGTACATGTCACGTTTAACTGCAATGAGGACGGCAATCTCTTGCGGCAACCACTTCGGACCAGGGTTCTTTCCTGTCTGCTTGTCTAGACTTGGGCCATTAGCTGCTAAAATACTTGAAGGACCTCCTCATGACAAAATTAATGGTGGCGACATGGACCTTGAAAAAATATGAAATTTGTAATAATGTTTATTTTTTGATAACCATGCACTGATTGAAGCAAATAGGTTCTTGTATGTATTGTATAGGTCCAGTGCAGAAGGATAGACTTGAAATTTGCTTTCACGATGAGATAATGAGAATGCACATACCATCGACACGGAGGGCCCAAGGTTATATGGGGAAACGAAAGGCTGAGACTTGAATCGATTATCCATTCCAATGATAGTAAAACTTGCACACGAAAACGCTCAATTGTAAACCTTTTGTCACTACTTTTGTTATCATGATCCAAACTTTGAAATCAGTTAGTAATGGAGTATGAACTCCTCCAGTTGGATACATACTTTCATACAGGGAGCAAGACGATACAATCGGAGGAGTCAAAGTAAAGATGAGTAATTTGTACATTGAGTTTTGAGAAGATACTAGCATAGCAAACTGCGAGGAAGAGAAGTTCTGCAAAAATGCAGCAATTGTCATTAAACGGGTTGGCTAGCAACACAAGAGTAGTAACGTAGCAAAACAAGATGAACAGTAATGTAACAAAACAAGATGAACAGTAACGTAACAAAATAGGATGAGCAATAATGTACCTCATGTATAAAGGCACAAAGGCAGCAAGTGTGAAGGTACGACCTTCTCATTGAAATTATACTTATGGTCGATGAGTTCATGCCTTCATGGTGCTTGGGGCCCAAAGATTGTGCATGTGCAAAGGGTGGGACTTGTTTTGGAATAGCCTAGTTTATTGTCGGCAAGATGTGATCATCGGTGTTTTGTGAAGTGACAAAGAGCTAGAGACTAAATACAACCTCACCTACATGACTCAAAGTGGACGAGATGTGGTCATTGGTGTATTGTAAAGTGACACAGAGCTAAAGACTTCATACAACCTCAACTACATGACTCAAATTTAGCAAATTTTAGGATTTCTAACAACGTAAAAGCTAGACATAGTGCCGGAATTCACCGAAAGGGAGCTACATGTTTTGGGCTGAAGGTGGTCTTATCCTGGAGCGACCGTGGAGCCACATAGGAACGACAGTTACGAAAAGACGTTGGTGTGAACAAGCAACGAGTTGATACTGTAAAACCACAGTACTATCTCTCGCTAACGCCAGGTGCAAATCGAGCATATCATGACAACCCTTGTGTGTTTGTCACCAAGCCTAACAACCCTTGTGTGTTTGTCACCAAGCCTAACAACCCTTGTGTGTTTGTCACCAAGCCTAACAACCCTTGTGTGTTTGTCACCAAGCCCAACAACCCTTGTATGTTTGTCACCAAGCCTAACAACCCTTGTATGTTTGTCACCAAGCCTAACAACCCTTGTATGTTTGTCACCAAACCTAACAACCCTTGTATGTTTGTCACCAAGCCTAACAACCCTTGTATGTTTGTCACCAAACCTACAACCCTTGTATGTTTGTCACCAAGCATTCAACATGCTATATTTATTGTATTCAAATTCTCCAAAGAGAACCTCACAAGAGTGAATACCTTTATGTGTAACTCGAGTAAAATGATAAAATTTGCTTATTGTGAGAAAAATAAAAAAAGTAATGGACACAAAAAATATATCTTTCCAAAATAATGCTTCCACTGAGAGTTGAACTCAGGACCTCCCGCTTACTAAACGGGTGCTCTAGCCAACTGAGCTATAGAAGCATCCACACCCCCTGTGCAGAGGAGGGCCGCTGGAGATGCGGGGTATCGATCCCCGTACCTCTCGCATGCTAAGCGAGCGCTCTACCATCTGAGCTACATCCCCGAGATGTCCCAAAACGCCCAAAAAATGCAACATATAATCAATGCCCCATTATTCAGGCATAAAAAGGATTCAATCAAACCAATCATGTCCACATGTTTTTAGTCCACTCATCCCCGGAACTAAGAAAGAAATTGCATCGTGGCCTACTTGTACAAGCAACAGCAGGCTGCCAATTGTCCACCTTTCTAACAGCAAAACATCAAATCAGACACTCAGTGGACAAAACAGACTTCGAGATAGAATCAGTGACAGAGAGTTCAATAATAACCAATCAATATTCAATATATATTTGTCGCAAAACATCATGATTCCTGCTTAATAGCCACAACCCCCTCCCTATTACCACCCTCATAAACTAATCCGTAAAGCATACCCACAAGAGAGGTCCCGAAGGACTCGGTGGCATGCCCGCTGCCTCCCAGAAAGCCAAGGGGATCACCGACGATCTGTGGCCCCTTTTATCAGTGAGGCCGTCCCTGCCACTTGATTCAATCGTCCCCACTGTTGTGAGCCCCCCTCCCTTCACGATTGACTTCTCCTGGGATCGGCCGTTCTCCGTGCGCCATAGAAACTGCTTCTTGCCAGAGGATTGCTCCCCCATTTTGCTGCTCTGCGTAGAAGAGCACTCTGGGATGGAAGAGTGTGTGGTCATAACCATATTCCGTTGCTCCTTGGACTGCATCGAACTTCCAGGTCGAGCCTGAGAGCCCGACCCCATCGAACCGAACTGAAAGATAGGAGCACAGTTCGGAGGCGCTTCCGGCGAGTCCTGCATTGTCACCTCTAAGTTAGCTACTGGGGGGAGATCTATTACTGGAGCTCTCTCGTTCGAACCCTCTCTAATGCTCAGTTTCATGCTGTGTCCCTCTTGATTATCACCGTCAGGTGAGTCTTTACGTGAGTGCGTGCTCCCCTCTGTAACTCCCGGAGGTGGTTTCAACACAGAGACTGAAAGGCCGAGCCTCCGAGGCCCAAGATCCTCCGCCACTGGTGATACTTGGAGGGCTCTCCCCTCCGACCCGGTATCTTTATGTGATCTTGGTATGATCTTCTCTCCAGCATTGCCGAAAACAGCACCTCCTGTTGGCCGCCAGAAGTCTGCAACACTATTGCGTCCGGAGTAGGGCCGGGGACGACCCCTCTGACCCTCAGAATGACCCTGAGGGGCCGGATCACGCGCGCGCATGTTACCTGCTGGTTTTCGATTAGGGAACGACCGTGGTTGGGTCTTGATGCGAGTAGGCCTACGACCGTTTGGACAATGCTGGGCAGTGTGCCCAAATTGACGACACCTACCGCACTGGTTGGGGTGTCCCGATACCAGTATCTTATGTTCCTTGTAGAACCCCTCCGCAGAGCGTAAGCGGATTCTTTCCGGAATCTTGGTACAGTCAGGGACGAGTACCTTGACTCGGAGCCCCGACGTCTTGCCAGCGTATGACTCAGAGTCCTCGACAAAAAGAACTCTGCCTAGTTTGCCGGCAATGATCCGAAGACAAGTTTCATTACGCATAAACTCACTCAGCCCCAGAAATTGGAGCCAAACCGGGTATTCTAGGAATCTTGAATCCCCAGGGTTCTCCGGGGAGAAGCAGGGGTTCCAAGGACTAAGGTTTACCTCCTTTCCTTCAAAGAAGAAAACCCGTGATAAGGAGTCACGAACTCCTTCAGCTGACGTGAACCGGAGTTCAAAGAACCCGTTTCCGATAAGTGAACAAGCAGCAAAAGATTTGTGCATGGCAGAACGTGCCCATTCACGAAGTCTTTCTTGGCCCGGGCTTTCACCTGGGAACTGTCCAAGAACGGTGAGCTTGGCGGCCGCGTCGCGCAGCGCGTTGATGATCGAGTGTTCTTCCTCAGAAAGAACGAGTTCGGGGACTGTTTCACTACACGATGACTTTGCTACATTGATAACATGAGGATTCTCATGAGAAATCAGATGCGCCGGCGTCCGGTCACCTTTCGCGGAATTCTCTCTAGTACGGACCTGCACAGAACCTGCCTTTGAACTGGCACGAAGTCGTGGCGAAGACCCACCCGCAGAGTGGGGGGCATTGTCAGCCATAACGTCAGCCTGAACAACCCTCTGACAAGCTACGGATGCAACCGTACAAAATCGCGCGAGGAAATAAGCATAAAGAACTTACAACCTAGAGACGACTGCAACAAAACCGGGAGGGACTGACAGCTTTACTAAACGGCGAAGAAAAGTGCCGTGGCCAAGACGGCGCGCCGTACTAGACTATCTGTCCGTTTCTTGGAGCTCCAAGAACGTACCCCCCCACCCCCCGCTCTCGCTCTCCCTCTAACCAACTGCTCTAGCCAACTGAGCTATAGAAGCATCCACCCCCCCTGTGCAGAGGAGGGCCGCTGGAGATGCGGGGTATCGATCCCCGTACCTCTCGCATGCTAAGCGAGCGCTCTACCATCTGAGCTACATCCCCGAGATGTCCCAAAACGCCCAAAAAATGCAACATATAATCAATGCCCCATTATTCAGGCATAAAAAGGATTCAATCAAACCAATCATGTCCACATGTTTTTAGTCCACTCATCCCCGGAACTAAGAAAGAAATTGCATCGTGGCCTACTTGTACAAGCAACAGCAGGCTGCCAATTGTCCACCTTTCTAACAGCAAAACATCAAATCAGACACTCAGTGGACAAAACAGACTTCGAGATAGAATCAGTGACAGAGAGTTCAATAATAACCAATCAATATTCAATATATATTTGTCGCAAAACATCATGATTCCTGCTTAATAGCCACAACCCCCTCCCTATTACCACCCTCATAAACTAATCCGTAAAGCATACCCACAAGAATGAACTACAACCATGAAAAGCGACTATGAGATCTAGTTTCTTCTTGATGAAACCCCTATCACAATTGTCTGCACCCTGCAGGGATCTGCCTGTCCCTCACAAACATCACAAGATCATAACCACGGTGGTGCTCTCCCAGGCATTTATACAGCATGTCTTAAAATCCGTGAATCTTGATCAGATCCTTCTTCACAATCCCAGCCTGCAACAGAAGAGCACATGATCAACCCTAGTATTCGATCGCAAGCGCCCTGGTATTCTATAGGAACATAGAAATTACTGTAAACTAGCTAGGTATCCGCGCTTGTGCACAGAAGCAATTATAAAAGCATCTGGAGAAATCAATCACAGGAGATCCGTATTTCAGAAGATATTATTGCAATTATAGAGGATCACTGTGTTGTTACCTGCACGAGGAAATTGGAGACATTCTTGCGTTGGTCACCCTGAAGCTGGATGACCTGACCGAGTTCCGGGTCCTGGACAACGACGCCGTTGCAACAAAACTCCTTCTTCAGATCCTTGAGAATCTTATTGTAGTTGAATTCCTTCTTCAATCCTTGAACGGTTGTCAAGCTCTTTCGTCCATTCCTTTGCTGCACCCTAACATGCACATAGCCACTTCCTTTCGAGCCTACCCCGCTGTCTTCAACATTCGCCTCGGCGAATGGATCTGTAACAACATAGCACACATGCGTAAGCCACAACACCATCAACACCACAACACAATCGATCGGCGCCGGAACGGAAAAAACAATGCAAAAACCCGAAAAAACGAGCAGCGCGTACCAAAAGAGGCCGGAATCTCCGTGTCCGACAACTCCAACATGAACCCCGACGTGCCTGACTGCTTTTGCGCCGGATCTGAAATTTTGGCGAGCGTTCTAAACTCGGGCGAAACCCTGAAAAGTGATCGAAACTGAACGAGAATTGAAACTGAGGAAACCTGCCGGGAGCACAGGCTTATGTAAGAAGAGAGAAGCAGAGGTCGGCGGGTGCGGACGCAGCAGACGGTGGCGAGCGATGGGAGGGGAGAGAGACGAGGCAAGACAATGAGGAGACAGCGCGTGCCGTGGAGTACAAGGAGGAAGCTGCAGTTCTGGTTCGGGCCGAGCTTACCCGTTCGGAACCGAACCTACGAAGCTTCGGAAAGCCTGTTCTAAACGGAATCCAACTACCGTTGACTGTGACGGATTTCGTTCACGAGGTACGGGCTGTTTCCGTCACGCTGCCCGGCCGGCAGCGTGACGGAACTTATTTGATTTTATGGCTGGTGGTCATAGTGCACAAAATTTAGGGGTAGATGTGGCAGTCTATTTCTAGCATCAGAATATCCATAAACATGAAACATGGTGTTAGCAATGATCCGGAAGAACCGACGGCTAGTTTATTATCAACGGATGGATTTAGCACACTAACCGGTTCATTCATGAAACCACCAACTAAAAACCTATGAAAATTACATAAAAAATCTATCCTCAATATAAAAGAAGGCAACTGAAATGTGAAAAACCAATTGGGTGGCGGAAATACCAGTTATTAGCCAGTAAAAGTCTGAAAACTTCCCGAACCCTAGGTGTTAGTTGAAGAAGTATTCCACTTATTTCATTTTCAACGTGTGTGGTCATAGAGCACCAAATGTGGGGCTCTATTTTGCACATCGGAATATTCTCAAACACGAAACATGGTATTCTTAAAGGGACTTGAAGAATCATTCCACTTATGTGTGTGGATGGTGATCATTAGAGCACAAAAATGTGGGGCTCTATTTTTGGCAAAGAACATGAAAAATGGTGTGAATCTTTGAAGAATTATTCCACTTAGATTTGATTTGTTTGCACAAAGCTCCAGAGAAACCCATATAGAAAAAGGAAGAATCTCACTGATCTCTCTGAATAATACCCTTTCCAATCTGACATTTAAATTAGAACCGCCAACAATTACATAGTACCATATATTTTTTAATATTCCTGAAATCAAGGGTGGTACAGATCTGCTTACACATGTGATATCAGTGAACTGTTTTTGTGGGCGACTACCCTTGTTGTAGACTCACCCCTATCTACCATTATTCAATTCCATTGCAACACACAACATGGGACACGACAAAGTCTTTCCATAATTGAGTGTATGTACACTCAAAGTTGAGCGGTACCAATAATGGCTACTTGACCGAGAGGTACATAATAGCTTCTTCACTCAACAATAGCATGTACTCACGGCAAACATTGTAGGGTGCAAAATCATGGCACCATTTAGAAACACCTACAAAAATTCATAGCAGATTGTAGAAGAGTTCAAAAATCATGACTGTCATTCCACTTACTTTCCCCACGCATGAAAATTACTTCCATTATTATCTCCATTAGAGGTTGGGAAATCTGAAGTTTGAGCCATTTTTTTAGCACTCTACCTTAACCCTGGAAAGTCGGAGCGGCCATTTTATGTCCGATGAACAGAACATTTTCACTGTAACCTATTATTGCGGGATGAATTTCATTCATGATTTTTGTAATTGGATTTATGAATGATAATAGCATATCATGGAATTCATTTGAGGTCATTTAAGGTATTTCCTAAGATCACATGTGGTATGAAAGTTGAAAGAATGGTTAAAAACAAATCACCACAAAGTGCATTTCTGCAACTTTTTCCTACTTTTATTAAGTCTCAAATTTAGGCAACTAAATGATCTCTTTTGAGTTCAAGCTCAATTCATAAAATGAATCTTACCAAGTCTTGTTTCTACTCCAAGTTAGAATTTCAAGAAATTCCTAATATCTAGTGATTTACTGACACCTTAAGTTTACATGCCTATAGGGTCTCTTTCTCAATTTTCAAATATAGCATGACACGAAACCATGGATTACACCATGCTATTCTTCACTACAATGTCCCCTTAATCTAAAAATTTCAGATTTTTTGAAAGTGATTTGTATTTGATATGAATTATTTTTGGTTTTTCTTTGAAAATTCACTTGAATTTCAAATCTTCCCAAAAAAATCTGAAATTTTTACAGCATATGAAAAGCATGTGATCACATCTACGAAAAATAAAATAAAATATTTTACTTTCAGGTAAAGTGGCGAAATGGAGGATTCAGAGTAAGACATATCAAAGTTCAAGCCACGGTTATGGGCTCCGACGTTCTAGGGTTAAGGTACGTCCCAACCTCTTATGCCTTACATGACTTTCTTCAGTTTGTTTTTACACTTGTAAGATGTACAGTATGTGCATATTTTGAAAAGTTTGTCACAATGATATGTGTTCAAATAATTTGTACATTCTTTGTCAATAATGCACTAGTAGAAATAGTGTGAATTTTTTATTTTCATTGTAATTTCGTTGTAATGACTAAAGAGTGTCAATTGTAAATTGTTTTCTTGATGGTATCAAAGGTGCTTAGTATGATTGTTGCTTTTCTTTGACATTCTAGTGGTGTAGTAGGTTGTGGTATTGCTTACTAGACTAGTAAAATTTTGTGGAAGGTGAAAATAATTATATATGATCAAAATGACGTAATTAAAATATACAAGCTTCTACCATTACAAACGAGGGTTTGGACAAAATTTCTATTAGTGATGGAATGTTTTCCAATGAGCCTATGCTTTCAAACCTAAATAGTCTTGTGCCAAGATATATAATTTATTTGGTGGTATTATATAACCTCTAAGAGGCAATTCATATTGTTACACATAAATTCTATGTTTACATTATGATGAGCATGCCTCTAAAATTGGAAAAAAATTCAAAAACTTAAGTTGAAGGATAGCAATCTAAAAACAAGGTTTGTATTTGTGTATGTAAAAATTATATAGATCTTCTTATGAACAATGTCGGCTTAGTTTGATAACGGTTGCACGATATCTTTTATATCAACATAGGCTTTTAGGAGGGAAGGAGGGAAGGTCCTTCATTTGTTTTGGTTGTATTTTCCAAGGCTATTTTTTACTTTAGCGGCCTTTACAACCATCAGCAACAATGCCACAGGAGTGGGTAAGTCCAAAGGAGAAAGGGCTAGCTTCTTCTTGGGCTCGATGTATGACTCATTTTTTGGGGGATTTGGGCGGTCTTCAAAAGCATTGATCTTCATGGCCTTGAGTTTGGTGGTATCTTTAAATTTCCCCACGATGAAAAATTATCAATTTCCAATGCCAAATAATTAATAAGACGGAGTAATATTCAAGAAGGTAGTATACTTGGAGGACAAGTGTGCATAGTACGGGTAATAAAATGGATACTTGTCTGAGTGGAGTACGTTCTCTTGTGAGAAAAATGAAAAATGAATCCGTTTAGTGGGGTCTCTCCCGTATACACACTCACGACCACGCATTTTACAAGTTACATTAAATAACGCGTTGTTTTAAACCGGGGCCTCCACCCTTGCCTCCTCCCATCAAGCCAGTTGCGGTTCGAGAGCAACACACTACCCTCTTCATTACCATACTTGCTGCCGTGTTCTTTGTAGGTAGGAGTTCTTGTAAGCACACTGTAAATGATAGGAATGGGACATGGTTTTGATATGAAAACAATAACTTCCTCCAGACTTGGTCCTCTTTGAATTGGTAAGTTGGATTAACCACACCTTAAATGAGTGTCCTTGCTCAAATTTAGTGTAATTACGATTGCAAAAACAAATGTTGTGATATTGTGACTTTAACAAAAATATTTAAATCTCATGATTGTATGTAGTAATCAAGTAGATTTTGAGGCAACGAGAACTTAGGTAAATAAGTTGGCCTTGTTTCCTTTTTTTAATTATGTAAATTAATAAGAACACCAAGCTTCTTTGGGATTGGCGTGAATCATCTTGTGCAACATGCCCAATATGCATACATGTACCTATAATAGCAGTAGTTCATATCTTTTTATTCTCATAAAAGATGTACTTAATTGTATGCAATAACCAATCAAAACTGGAGCAAGGAAATTATTGAATGAGTTAAAGTGCAAAGCGCAGGAAGCTCATCAAAAAGAACCACGGGGACTTTCTCAATGAGGAACATGGACCCTATGCTTATCTCTTAAAGGATTTGTTTGTATGACCTTTCCTTCTGCAAGATAAAACCCATCCAGTAGGAGCCAATTGCTAGTTCTCAAGATTACTAAAAGATTGGCAAACATCAACTTATCACAGAGTACCAAAACAGATGTCATTCATCGAGTAGAAAAACCACGATGAAGTAACACACTATAGCAACGACGACAACAACAAGAGCTTGACTCTGAATCAACAATCTCGAACTGACAATTAGATTCCTCAAAATGGAGCAACAATTTTAAAAACTACTAGAATTCATCATGTGATAATAAATGCAATATTACCTTTAGATTTTCAAATATTATAGCATTTTTTTCTTCAAGCCAAACTAGGCCAAAATAAAACTACTTGCATTTTATAGAGTTTTAATGTATTTTTTAGGTTATATTTTTATAACCATGTCTCTATGTAATTTTCCAAGTCACGTGATTCAAATCCTTAATGAATTCTACAAGATTTTTTCATCAAATTTGCAGTATCAAGCTTCAAAGTCAAATGTGATAGTACTAATCGTTCTTTTACAATTTTTCAAATTTTGAGATACATGAATTGAAAAGAAAAATTGAACTCACAAACTCGTAAAGGCACATATCTATTACTATTTAATTACCTCTTAGACCAAATATATTCAACAGACTATATATTTTACCATGAGGAGTAAGGCCTCAATACTGCCACAACCCTCAAAACTACTCCCTTTTGATGCAAAATGCAAAATTTCAAATTTTGACAAGTTTCCAAGTATGTAATTGTAGTATCTAGTAGATAACTTGTGCATTTACATGTGTACCAAATCTTAGATTAAAATTCCTCACCATTCGTGAGATCAATACGTTCAAAATTAACAATAAAGTTTTTTCCTCATTGCTGCAATAGGGACTGATGTGTTAAGTGGGCTAGGAAGACCAATCTAAAAAAATAAAAAATGACACGAGTCTCTTAAAATTCTTGTTCCAAAGTGAGTTAGGCACATGACTACATTATTCTTACCCTCATAGGACTTATAGGAAGCTTGGTTATTCAAATGGAGGTATGCAAAAATTCAAATACAAACGGCAATCCTTGACAATGGGAAAAAACATGAAAAGAATTAAGTGATTTGAAATCCAAATGGTAATATCATGCCTTGGTACCTTCTCTACATACTCATAAAACAAAACTTGAACAGTAGAAACTTGTCATTGATAAGCTTGCAACCTTTAACAAGGTAATGAGCAATGTCAAACTTACTTATCATAGTCTTTTCAAAGCACGATTCACTTTCAGAAATTTTGGTTTGAATTGTAAATCTTGCTTTATAAATGCATCATACAAAGATAAAAAGAATGGTACAATGAATGAATCGAGTTGATGAATTGCTACAAAGAAGACCATGCATGAGGGGCTTGCATGGGCAGTCATAGGAGAACACAATTAAAGACATGCAAATTTAAAGCATGGACTAAGTTGTGGCAAATTAGAATGAAGGGTTGGACAAAAATGGACATTAAAATGATATGTAAATATATTATACATGAAGCTTCAATACATGTAGAATAATATATAAATATTCAAGGCTTGAATGCTTTGTATATTGAGGTAAATGAAAAACTCATACCATTTTTATCATTTAAAAAATGTCAAACCATGTTCCTAAATTGTTCTCTATCATTTAATTTGTGGATGTTCCCAAGCCTTATCTCATCCGCACTGAATGCCAAAAGTACTACTTGTATCCTTATACTCATTTAGTGATCTTTAAATGAGAAGCTCTAATCCTCAGTTTTTATAACAACTTTCTTGGTGTTAGACAAAAACTGTCATCCTAGAGTTGTTTTTCTTCAATTGTAAAATTGGCCAATAAGGGTTGATACCAAACACCACAAATCACCAACATTACCAAGGTCACTCACAAACCATGTACAATTATCATAACAGAGTCATCGTCATCCCAATCGGACACCATCGCTCTCTAATATCATGAATAGTGTCCCAAGAGTTGGTTAGTCAACTAAGACACAGTAGAGAATTGAGTGACAACTGACAAGGATACAAAAGTCACATGTCATACCACTTAGAAAAAATGTATTATCAGAAGGCAACATACGTACACAGACACAGGCAGCAAGTACATGATTAGGTGCACATTATTACCATTCAGACCCTGAGCACCCATGTACGTAATCACCTGCAACTAAAGCATCCGGATCTGCGCTGATCTTCAGAGTTACTGCCATGACTTTTCCTGTACTCATGATGCCAGAAGAGTATGAGTATCTTTACTTTTTGACAAGCACAGGAGACGGGCGCCAGGAATCAGATTCACATGCTCAATTCGTCAGGGTATTGTTACTTTCTCTCGAGGACACCAATCCATCGCTGCGATTCACGGGCCTAAGCAATCAAAGCAATAAAAATCTTGGCATACTCTAGCCACATACCTTTGACTTAGGAGCTGTGGAGTTGCAACCTTCAATCTCCATTAGAATTTAGTTCTCTCCAAGATTTTAATGAAGATCTAAGAGAAGACATGTCTGATTGCAAACACTCATTCCACGTTTCAGGAGACTAAATTCATCTTAGAAGCCTAGATATGTTATTTCAATGGGATAATCATCAGCGAATTTGACCTGCTTTTGGGCCCATCTACGTGCTCTACCTAACCAATATATGTACATTCCTACATCTATCAGCAGTTGTTTACAGTTCTATGTCTATGAGTTCCGGAGTGGCTGTAGACTCTTCAGTAGGCTTCGGAGAGGTTGATCCGCGACTGACCTGGAGTGGTCAGCTCTTATGCTTCATCTAGAGATCAAAGAATGAGGAATATACCAACGTACTCTGTTTAACTCCATATTGGAGTTGCATCACGGGCTCTTTTCCTTCCAAGAATTGCTGCTCTTTCTAAACGAGGGCCTTGAAGTCTCCACTTTTTAAACGCTTTCATTGAATCTCGGCCCGCTTCGAACACTTCAAAGAAGAAAAGCCACGTATATACTTGTTAAATATACGAACGTGAAAAGGGAATATAACACATTCAGTGAAAACGAGGACTTTTGTACAAAGAGCGTATGCCTGACTTGATTACCGTAAGTATTTGTGACCCACACCGAGGTCCGTAAAGCAATTCAGTCTGAAGGCTACCGACTTGCAACACGCAGATGAACAAGAATTGAGAAGGTGAAGATACGGCGAGGGAGTTGGTGGCTTACAACGCGTTTCTTCCTCAGTGAGAAGAGGCAGGAACTTAGGGTTTCCAGTCAAAGTTGACGTGAGGGCTTTGCACAGCAAATCCTTGTACCGCCCTTGCAAAGTGGTCAATAAAAAAGGACCGAGTGAGGGATCCGCGTTCCTGCAGTACAACCAAAAAGTCGTATGAATGGAGAGTTCAGTTGCCATCTAGTCCTGACATTCAGTGTGATGATACTCCGGCCATACGTACTTTCTTTGACAAAAGAAATTCTCCATAATTCACCTACTTCATCATGACATCCTTGGGAGGTCTCCTCACGGTAGGTGTACATTCAGAGGCTACTGATCACGCATGGGTAGGCCCTCGTATATCACTGTAAGCGTAGGAAGACCATGAGAAATCTACTTCCAACCTTATGGCATTTCAAAATGAACCTTTTTACAGAAATGTCTAGTGACTGCTATAACTCCATAGGTTAAAAATCTGCGTAGTACAGAAGAGATTCAAACTGCCATGAATCAGAAACTCACAATTCAATAAACTTGCAGCCCATCTCGTAGTAAAAAGGGCACTTGCTACGGAGGTCTACACATGCTGGATCAGCTTGAATCTCCTTGCGAACCCTGAGCACAGATCCAATTACCGATTTCTCACTCAGAATTGAATGAGTATCCCTCGATATCTCTCGTTCCATGGAAAATTTATAAAATGTTCAGAGACTTTGGCTGTACCAAAGTGACCTCTTCTTTGAGCTCCATACCAGTGCTCCATGACGGAAGGATTACTCTCTGCCCAACTAGCGAGCGTTCCATGAAAATGACATTTTACATAGGAAAAATGTGCAAACCTTGCGTTATAGCAACCGGGCAGCTTCACATGTACAATTTGTCGTTGAACTAAGTCTTGAGCCAACCAAAGAGGAAGATCCACCACCGATCCTCGTGCTACCTGAAAATGAATCCCCAGAACCCTAATTAACGCTATCGAGACAATTTGCACTTTACCCTTCATTCAAATGCACATACTTCTAAAGAGTTCTATACCAATCAATCTGATGCAGCAAGATACTTGGAGGTGAAGGAGTCAGGTGATTTCTCAGTTTTACATCTATCTGTAAGTGACACAATAGCCGAACCTAAGGATATAGCGACATGAGAGACGATGCGAAAATCAGGTCCGAACGTGAAAACCCCAAAATGCGAATCAACACTCACATTATTATCCTCCGAGGACGGATCGAGAAACCCAGCGCCATTCGCTTTATGCAAGAAGACCGTCGATACACTCTGCAATTGAATTCTCCAGAATCAATAACAGGCAAGACAGTAAATGAAACTAGCTCTCTGTTCGAAATTAAGCCACTAGAACTTCAGACCTAGAAACAGAAATTTGCTCATAAGGATAGCAAACAGAGTGTATCGAGTTAGCGTACCTCGTCTTGCATGAGAATGTCGTGGATATCGTAGTAGTTGGCCATAGTTGGCCGTAACTCAGTCAGCGGCCGCTGCAGCGGCGGATTTTGAAGGGGCGACTAGTCGAAGGAAGCATGTGAGCTTGGAATTGAGTTCCGGAGCGAGGGATGCTAGGTAGCGACGATCGATTGCGATAGTGGTGAAGCGGAATTCCCAATGCGAGTGAGGGGGACGCGCGCAAATTGAATTTGCGCGCGTTGGCGGGAATGGACTCGGCCCTTGTTTGGGTTCGGATGTGGGATGAATTTAAGTGGATGATTAATTTCTTGGATGAATGTTGGGGATTGTGCCTTGAGGGGTTTTGAGGGCCATCTCCACTCAGCACTACAGCGACCTCCAAGACGGCCATATCCGAAACCTGCAAACAAATTTCTTTGTAATTCGAGTTTGAAATCCAAGTGTAGGATCTTGTTTATAACTTTTCAATCAATCCACCGATTAATTTCAATCAAATTTCACCATACGGAGCTTGGGTTATTTTCAGTAAAAATTTCAGTTTGTGAAAAAAAAAAAAAAAAAAAAAATCTTGTTTAAGCAAATCGATCACAATGTAGTTGGCAATTTGGAACATTTTAGTGAGCATGGCAATTGTTTGAAAATTGAGGCATTTTCTCTTCTTGTTTCTATTGTGAACGTTGAGGGCAAGTGCTCTTCACAAAATGGAGGAAAAAATGTAACCCTCGACACTGAAATGGACACTCTCCTTGTCCTTGACTACGATATAACGACCAACATTTCAACTCAAAGAGGGATGTAAACAGAACTTGAGCAACTGGAAAAATATCAACTCAAGGTTGAAGTAGGTTATTCAGCATATTCTGATAAAAACACTGTACATTTCTCATGCTAAACAGATGAGACTTCTGGTAAGAGCCATTTTCTACCAGGAGTATGAGGACGCAAAATTCTCAGAATGTTCATTCACAAAACAAAGAGCTATGAGCATTTTTGATAGAAAGCTCATCCGGAGCAATGAGTGATCTTTCAAGACATCATCCCCACACGGACGCGCTATCTCCTTCGATTCATTCAAACGGCATCCATGGGCTTCTTCAGCTCCCGTTCACTTCGATAAACTTTCCCCGGCGCCGAACTTCGGTGGTTGATCGGGTACTGTAACGTTCCAGCATCCTTCTTCGCGCGCCGGCGCAACCACAGCGTCCAGATGACAATCTCCATCACAAAGCTGGTGCCGCCAAGCACTGTCAGTACCACGATGTAGGCGTTGGTCCACTTTTCTCCAGGTTGGAGCACGTCCAAGCCTTCGAAGATGTTGACGATGATCAAAATTATGGTGATGTATCCTATCATGTGGTGGTACACGTTCCAATACTTTCGGTACTTCGCATCAGGCTTGGGTCGCAGCCACAACGCCAACATCTGCCAATGCAGGACTCCGATATCAATGTCAATTCAACCACTTGCATGCCCAACTTCCATGAATCTCAATGGCAAGATTTCACAAAAAAAGGACACCTCCAAAATGGCATTTCTCGAGGTGCTCAAGAGTGAATCATATGAACATGAATCGTGAAACTACAGAGAAGCAATGTGTGCTCTACAATGGCGTGGAAGGTGGCAGTGGTGGAGAAATTGTGTGGTATTCCTATCAAGATTTCCACCGAGAATGTCCTATTCTTAGTGACGATAATGACGTCGAACCTTGCTGGAAACACCACACTGATGAAAACATAAACGAATCACACCAAATTGACACTTGATGACAGATGGCACTTTTGGATATTGGCACTTTGAATGTTTATCATTACCCGGGATGGCAAAGTTGGAGCTTTTGAGCTTGCCCACCTGGAGAGAGGCGAAGGTGAAGATGGTGAGGCCAATGTTACGATGCTTGGTGGGAACCGCGGCGCCTTCCTCAACAACGTAAGCGTGGAGCTGCAACCCCATCGCCCACGCCACCACTCCCAGCGTGTAACCACTACACTGGCACGTAATGTGAATGTAGAACCACGCCGGGTTGCTTCCCGACAACGGACGCAAGTACCGGGCCGACATCACTCCCACGGGAAGCAGCAGTCCCCACGCCACTCCACTAATAACACCATGTCGCTGCACCCAACTCAGAAATCAATCAGCCTTTCTTCGAAAACAGTGCATGGATGGGGGTTGTTTGGGAGCCGATTCTTTACATTTTTGACCTTGTGGTGCGAAATTTCGATGTCACTGTGCTCAGAATCAATCTTTATCAAAAAAAAATGTGAGCCGATTTTGTACATTTTTGAGCTTGTGGTGCGAGACATCGATGTTACTGGACTCGGATCAGTCTACTTTCTAAAAAAGAAAGCATGGATATGGAAGGGAAGAGCCGGGTTTGTACATTTTTGAGCTTGTGGTGCGGGATATCAATGCTACTGGACGCGACATTGGTGGCGAGATTAATCGCAGCGACGGACGAGACGCTGTCGCCCTCGAACGAGTGCGGGCCGATGGCGTTCGTGGCGAGCTCCACCGCGGCGCCCTGATTCCAGACGTGGTTCGTGGTCCACGACTCGTTCGGCATCCTATTGAGTGTGGCGAAGATGGTCATTTCCGTGCCTGTTGTGACCTCGGCTGAGATTTTCGTGAAGTTGAGCGTGAGGTTTCCCGGGATGAATGCCGCCGCGCCACCCTTCATTGGACCCGTAATGGCGTACGTGTGCACCACTGGCGCCCCTGACGCGGATTTGAACGCGATCAAGGTTTGAGTCCCCACCATCGCTTGCGCCGTTGGGTTTATGCCCCATCCCACCCATCCCTCGCTCGCCGACGCCGACCCTGCATCCACGCCACAACAAACCAGCTTTAAAACCTCCGACCGAAGCTAACAACACAAAACTCCCGCATTCCCAAAATCCTGCAGCAATTCAGAACCTCACAGCGCAATTCGACAACAAATAATGCACCTTAAACCTTCAAAGCAATGAATGCCGTATTCCTCTCCGAACCTTAACAAAGAATTCACATGCATTCCGGGAGCTTGACACCGTCTGGAACCTCACACACTTGGCTTTGCAACATTCATTGTCGGTGACGATTAGCATGCTTCCAGAGCCCATTAACAAGTGAAATATATAGGTCAGTGCTGCAGGATCAGAGCTGACGAAGTCGAATTTATTTGCATATGACGGTTTTTTCAACAACAAAAGTGATCAGTGGTGCGGGATCTGAGAGCTTACCGGAGAAGGCGAAGTCGACGCTGTTGGAGGCGTTGTAGATGGTCCAAGCAAGGGTAGCGCCAAGCTTCGGCAGAGCCTGACAAGCAGTGAACCCCCGATTCGAGCTCAACAAAACGCTGCAACTCCGAGCACCGAATGCTCCCCTTGCAAGCACAGAAGCACTCAACACGGCGCACCACAGTCTAAGCGCACAATTCCTCATCCTCAACCGCCCCATTCCGATCGAAACTCCTCGATCGATCAAACCACATCACCACATTGTGCTCAAATCGATTAACTACTGAGTGTGTACTCGATCGATCGGGGCAGGGATTTGATTGTCTACAGTGTCTGACCCACCACTAATCACGTGTTGATGGCGTGAGATTAGTACTACTGTACTTGCGAGCAGTTGAGGTCACTTGAACACGAAGACTCACTGGAAGTGGGGTGTTTTTTTTTTTGCCATGGATGGAAGCTTCGAGCAGCTTTTCATGTGGTAATTATAATCGATTGTGGAATTCATGGCTAGTTGTTGAGATTTCATTAATGGTGCGGCCGGCGTTGGTGACTGGAGAACTGACTCTTGCTGGTACAACATGCAGGGGCTGTTGATATTGACTTCACTGTTTTCGGGGCCATGGACATCCAATGTGAAGAATTTGTGCATTTTCTTAAGTTTTATTGCCTATTGCTGTGAATTTTTGGGACCTTCTTGAGAAGAAATCAGGGTTGATAGAATAATTGCTTGTCCTTTTGGACTGTAGGGTATTCAATTTCCTTGACGAGAGCCATGACGTGTGCATGACGAAGAATTCATATTGTAAGGTGTTCAATAATGGCTCAATTTTCAGGAGAGAATATCAATATATAGATGTTACTAGTGGAAGGGGAGAATTCTTGTGCATGGGGAGAAGTAGTAGGAAGATCGAGCAAGTGAAATCATCATTTTTGGACTCTTCTACAATGAGTTATGAATTTTTCTAGTTGGAAATCAATAGGTGTTTCTTAAATGGTGCCCCTGAATTGACACCTTGTAATGTGTGTTGTGAGTACGTTGTATTGTTGTATGACGAAGCTATTATGTACTTTTGAGTGAAAGTTACTAGAGCTTCATAATGGAATCGGCTCCATTTTAGACCACTCATGTTGTAATATAATGGATTGTTGCTCATGGTTGGCGTGATTGGTCAGACAATAGTTGGATATTCTCTTCAAGTATTGAAACAATGCATTGGTTCTTAGTCAATTGGATCTCATGCTCACAACCATTAACTGGATTCATTTTAAATGATGTGGATCAAATTTGAATTCTTGAGGTTGTATAGAGTGCAAGATCATAATATATAAGTACTTAATTAAGACTTTGATACTTTATTGTTTTCTCTTTATAGAAGAATTTTTGCTTATGAATTTATTGCAATAAAAGTAATCAAACTAACACTAGAACAACTGTCAAGTGGTGTATTTATGAAAGCATAGTCTACAATTACGGCCTGCTAATGAAATGATAACCCCATGGCATTTACATAATGTGTTCAACTAGTGGGACCCGTGCCGTTGAGCACGTTCAACTTGATTGAGCGGTTGGTTGAGCGGTTGAGCGGGAAGTGTGGATACAGGAGGCAAGTCTCCACGACGGATTTGCGGACGTCGGTGTGCACCAATAAGCCGTGACGGTACTTGATTGAGCCGTTGGTTGAGCGGTTGAGCGAGAAGTGTGGATACAGGAGGCAAGTCTCCACGACGGATTCCAGTGCGGAACCGTCGTGTGAGACAAAGCCTCCTGTATTGTAATATAGATTCTTCTGAAATACTAATTAAATACAAAAGATTCCACTATGGTCTCAAAGTGCATTTGCATTGAAGGATTTCAAGTTGTGAGACAATAATTAAAACAAAAAACTATATAGTTTAAATTGGTGAGGGAAGTCACTTCATTCTAAAAAAATCTAACAAATGTGTATGATGCTCAAATGGTGGCAACACAAACACAAAGTGAATGAAGAAGGTGATTCTACAATCTCCCATGTGTGATACGTGTTGCCAAGAAACTATATGTCAATAATATTCATTTCCTAAGAATTGGTATATTAGCCCGCAGCGTAGCCACATTCATATTATCTGTATCTTATAATCAAGTACAAATTGAAAGGATTGAAAGAATGTTTTACATATCAACTTTTGAATTTATTTACTTGTGAAAAACCTTATCCAATTATCAATATCTCCATGCCATTATTGCCATGTCAACATCTGGATATTTTATTTCAAATTTTGCAATAACGATGTAAATTTTTTAACAAAAAAATCACTATTATTCAAATTATATTCTCAACAGAAATTTTTACATTTCAATGTTTTTTTTTCTTTGATATTCAACATTCTTAAATTACCTCTTTTCTGATTTACCTTGTATTATGTTTATTCCGAAATTTCCTTGTGTGTTTTTGGAGCTTAAAACCGCAAAACTGCAATTTTCTACCTCTATGCACTTCCGGGAGTGTGCAACAAATATTTTGAAATATTTTAAGACTTGTGACCTTAGAATCTTATAAAAAGGTGTATTTTTAGTCATTGGTCTAAAAATTGACCATTAAATGTTCATCATTTGCAAGAATGTAACATCCAAAGTTTGTGCAAAAGTTTTTACCAAAATTTCTAAAAACTTTGAATCTTGCTCTTTGAATTTGAATTTAAAATTTGTTGCACGCACACCTTGTTTTATAGAGAACACTCAATAAATGGTTAGAACAAACGTCAATATAATAGGAAATTGTTGAAGGAGAAATTAACCCCTAAACACCCAACTTTTCAAAAATACTTTGAGAAGAAAGCCCCTCGGGCATGGTTGGGCGTGAAAGGCTTAAATAGGCCTTAACTTGTTAATCATTGCCATGTGATTCAATGTATAAATGCCATTTGATGGGCATGCCCTCAAGATATTAGCAAACTTTAATAAACCGCATGTCCAAATGTTTATCACAAAGGTGAAGTTTTTACACTTCTCGTATATTCTTGTAGCTACAAGAGATGTTAGGTAGGCCTTGCCTTTTGCAAACCGTACTTCAATGGCCTTGCTTACCTAACTCAATTACAGGCCTATCCTCTACGCTTCTTCCGTACTTATGAACAAGTAGGTTGTCCGTGTATCCAACAGAAAGGAAATGTGACTTTTGCAACAATCCTTTTTAGGTATAAAAAGCCACCACCTAACTTGGAGCAACTTCCTTCTGCAATGAAATCCACTTCCAAGAGGTGACATGTAACAAGGATTCTCATATTTCCAAACTCAATTTTGGTTTGGAGCAATCCTTTGCCACGAGGCCCTTTTTACGTCGGTTTTAATAAGTTGTATGACTCATATCTTTTTTGGACTTGTCTCCACTTTTAGTTTTGTCTTTAGCACACTTTTCCTTCCTATCCTTGGAAGGCCCACTCTCACCATCCTTATGCTTTAATTTGCCAACCATTTTTCTTGTGTTGGCGCTTGGACTCCAATTTGCCTTGCACTCCGGTAAAGGCCCCCAGTTTAGAGACCTTCCAGTGACCTACATTTTCACCAATTCTTTCTGCGAGCTTGAGCAACTCGACACAAGTCTCTGACAGTCTTGGTATCTCGAATAATGTCTACTCTGCCCAAACTTGGAGTCCAGACAAAAGAATGACATTTTTGGCCAATGCATCCAACTTTGGAAGCATATTCAAATGTGCATTCAAATCCCTTATATAGACATGAAGGATGTTTGTTTCCTTCAATCGCACAAGTACCATGTAATCTCGAATGTCTTGGTACTTTGGGGTGAAATGATCATTTAGTATTCCCTCTGAACCGGTCCAAGTTAATTTTCTCACCACTCTTGCATTTTTCATCCTATAACGAGTTCATCACAAAAGAGCACGCTCTCTCAAGAAGGTAACGGCAATGGCAAATTTCTCCTCTTCACAAGCCCTTTGGGCCTCACAATAGAGCTCAAGTTCTGCAATGAAGTCCTTGACCTTGTTTGCCTTGTTTAATTATATTAAGAAAGGGGCAAGTTGGCCTTGCACAACTTGTGGGAAGAAGGGCTTGATGCCCTCCACTTGAGCTCCTTGATCTCTTCTTGCACAACTCGAAAAGTTTTGACAAGCTCATTAAACATTCATCTTGTTCCTTCCGCTTGTGGCCTTGTTTTTTGGAAACGAGATTTAAAGAAACTTCTTCCTCTTCATGGTGAGTGTTCCCCTCACCACTAGCATGCAACTTCCCTTGGGTCCCCTTGCTCCTCTTGTATTTCAATCTGCTTATCGGATGTATCTTCAAAAAACTCCTCATGGGGGCCATTCCCGGCATTAAGGACTTGACTACGTGTATTCGGATCACGTCGCAAGCTTCCGACCCCTCGTCTTATTCTACTTCTCATTAGATCTCACTACATAGCATGCTTTAATACCTAGCATGGAGGCCCTAATTACTCTAAACTTTTTCATATAGTAAGCTTTACTTGGTCACAAAATCACAGCTTACTTCGTTGGTAGCAACTGTCTACAATTTAGCTAACATTGCACATGCCACAAATACATCACTCTTCTAATCAATACTAAAGGACCACCTACTTGTACCATTCAGAGTTTTCTTAACCCTTAAGCGCCCAGAGTGTTGTTTTTCGACATTTTGGATGTCCACCATCATCTTTGAATTGCTCCCGTGCTTTCATCCGATCATTTTTTCATCCAGGGTTTTTTTTACCCGCCTCCTCGTCGAGTTTACTCTGCTGGGCAGTTTGGTAAATAGTGAAAATCGCATTTTTCAAGTTGTGAGAGGGAGCAGTAGAATTTTTGCATGAAAGTTTTTGCATTGGGATGTAAAATTTTGCTTGGAAATTGGGCAAGCAAGGAAGTAAGCCCAAAAGAAACAATGGTAAAGAATTTTGGGAGGGAGGTTACTTGAGCAAAAGAAAGTGGCAAAGTGTTGGGATTAGTGGCTATTATGAGGGCAGCCACCTCTTTGGTGGCTTAGCCACCATATCAACCACCCTAATTGCAATTAGAAGCCACTACTTACATGGCCTCAATTTGAACATTTGAATTGCACCTTATACCTAATCCAACAGCCCTTTCCACCATCTCCACCAACTTTGGCATTTCATTGGGCCAATATTTCTTGCATAAATTAGAACAATTGCCACCCACAATGGCACCAAACATTGAGTTATTGGAGAATGATAGGAGGGAGATAGAGAGATGGGGGAGAGAGGAGAAGGGCTTGGGTGAAGGAGAGATCCAACTCCTCAAGAACCTCTTAGATAGAAACATACTTCTTGCTTTGCCATGCTCTAACAAAGTTGAGAAGAGGGACACACATGAGGGTTTGAGACACCTCTTTTACCACCACCTTAGTGGGATTTGTGGGTGGAGGGAGAGAGTGGAAGAGGGTGACAAGGGTGGAATTTCACCCCTTCTCTATTCCCTAATTAGGCAAATTTGGCCCTCTAGCCATGGGCACAAGAAGCGGCTTAGAGTTCAAGGTGGGAGAAGGAAGAAGCCAAGATGCTCTTCAGCATCATGTGAGGAGGATGGAGAAGGCAAGATCACACCAATCACTGTCAAGAACACAACAAGCAATGCCATGTAAGTTTACATAATACAATCTTGCAATTTTCACATTCCAATCTCGACAATTCAAACTTCTCCTTTGCACTGGGTACTTTCATTTCTAATCAGACACTAAGAGTGATGTAACGGTGGAATTTGGATGGAGTGCATGCATTTTTTGATCATGTAATGGAGCAATGTCATGAAAATGTTATGATGCCTGTACAATCTTTGCCAAGTACACCAGTACTAAGCCTGAAGTTAGCGTCGAGCCGGACAAGAAGGAGCCAGCCCATGAGATCAGTAACTCCGTCGGTGGAATCCATCTCCTTTTCTGGCCGCCAAGAGAAATCTAGTCAGGAGCACGCTACACGGTTGGCTCCAGATCGGAGGAAGCAGGTGGTCAACTCCACCTCCCGACTGGAGCCCCCAAGTCCAGTAGCCGGATTGACCTGCCGGAAGCAGCCTTCAAGAGCGATGACGGCAACCGTGTCAGCTTCCACAAGGTACACCAAGCCTTTAACCTCACTAACATCATTAACCTGCTGCAAGGTGCACAAAATAATATGATGAGCAACGACTGAAACTCATCTCCCTAAAGCTTTGAAGAGCAGTTAGCAATCCCACCATATGTTGCTGAAAAGTTGAACATCTCGATTACTTTACATTCTTGACGAAGGGCAAATTTCTGAAGTCATTGACCATACTGAATGTCCACCTAGTCAGGAGAATATCTAAGAAATGGAGGTTGTTATCATCTTACAGTATGTAAACCTGATCAGTTTAAGGGAGACATGAGACGCCCCACCACAAACATTGGTTGGGATGGGATTCGTTCCAACTCCACAGTATCTTGTGTGCATTATACAGACCTCGCTTGAAGGCCAACAATGCTAAATCTAACAATCCAACCGGCTTACCTCGGTCCTCCTTTGCAGTGGGGTAAGACCACTGACAAGCATCTTGGCATTCGGGCGCTCGCGCGGCTCAAATTGCAAACATCGTGATGCGAGTCGAACCAATTCAGTGCCGTCATCATTTGACAGCTGACCTTCTAAGTAGGAGTCCATGAGCATCAACATGTTCTTGCCACGGATCAAGTCCAAGGCCTGCAGAGTAAACCGTAGGATCAACAATCCATTGCAGTGATCGATCAAGAGCAACCATTGATTTCCTCTCAGATCTCAGACACCTATTGTTGTAAGAACTAACTTTGCATGTGATGTTGATAAAGCTAGAATAATACATACAAAAGTTTCTGACAGTTAAATTGTGTTTCTTCACCACTATACAACATCCAATGTACTAAGAATAACAATCGTAGAATTTCAGGAGAATCAGCAAATGCTGTACTTACATGGCTAGGAGGTATGTGTTTCCCACTCAACAAATCCAGTAGAACGGTTCCATAGCTGTAAATGACACTTTCAGGCGTCACCCTCCCTGCACAAATCAATCATGCACCAGAATCACTTATTGATCTATTGATTTGAAGTAGAAAATTTAGCTCTGATGCTCATTCCATGTAGTTTCTTTGGATAAAAAGCTCCGGACTTTCTTGATACCTGTTCTTAAGTACTCAGAGGGAGTATAGGCCAGGTTGGTACTGTAGCTCTTTCCGTTCCTGCTATTCTTCATGAGCCCGAAGCATGAGAGACGTGGGTCGACGTCCTGACCAAAACAAGCAAGCAAAGAGCTCACAGGTTCAAGTATAGAAAATCAAGAGGTCACGTCATCCTTATACTACGGGAGCATTTCGCAAACAATTAAGCATCCACACGATCGCATAGCAAAAGATTTTGGCGCTTCCGACTTTTTTCTTTACTGAAAGGAGGAGTTATGTACCTGGTGAAACAAAACACGATAGGCGTTGAGATCATGATATAATCGGAGACTACTGTTGGCACAGTGGTCTAATGCCTGCGCAATGTGCAATGCCACTCGATATAATCGGAGACTACTGTTGTCAAAAGAGATTGATGTATACCATGTTTTTGAGATCAGATCAGCAAGCAAGGGAGTCCAACAACTGCAGCATCCACCGTGGAGAGTCGTGCACCAGCATCGTCGACCGTGGGGAGGGAGACTGCCGATGAGGATACAGGGTGGAGGTCCTCCAGGGGAGGCACCAAGAGCACATTGGGTACCTTCATCGGGGCTGCAAGCCACAGACAGGGCTCCTAATGCCGGAATCATCAACAAAGGTTTGAAGCTAGAGAAGTTACTGCCCACCGTCATCACGGACCTTGTGGAAGTAAGATTCTTGCGACAAGTAGGAAAAGAAACGATAGACGATACTGATCTAGATCTAGATGCTGATGAGTGGATTCGTGGCACAGCCGTCCGGAGTTTTGTATGTTATAATACTCACAGATTAATGTATTCAGTTGATGTATTGGGAGAAATGCAAAACGTACCATTTGGGGAGATTCATACCATCCACGCACATTGCGAAACAGAAGAGGAAGTGAATACTATCTGGCCCTCCGAGTTTGACTTGATTTCTAACTCCTCATCCGGATCTGAAAGCAAAAGCGAGAAAGAATTAGATCTCTTCTTGCTAAACGACGATATTGGAAGAATCGGGATTGCTACTGAACCTGAAAATGAGGATTGGGAGAAAACCCTAAGCGCAAGCGCCATGAGTTCCGGTAGCGGCTCGTACAGAAGCGGAGGGGCTCGCGATCGAAGCGCCTTCGGCGATCCCTGTTCTGAGCCATCAGTGGCCGATGCTGCTGCACGACTCCGAGAGGGGCGCAGGCGGGAGGGGCGACTCGCGGGAGAGGGCGGGAGAGCTGCTGGCGCGGGAGGGGGCGGGAGAGCTGCTGGCGCGGGAGAGCTGCTGCCGCATGCGCACTGGTCGGACTGGCGCAGGAGAGGGCGGGAGCCCATGGCTCGGTGCGTAGCTGCGACTGGCCAGATTGCCAGCTACGACGGAGCGGATCATGCGCTTGTAGGTATGCCTCTTTTTTTTCTTTTTTTTGTGGTCTGAGTACTCAAAAATGTAAGGCAGAGTTGGGGTAGTAGTAATCACTTGCGCTCCATGCTCGTGCATTCAAAAAGTTAGCATAAAACCTGAATTTATTCATAAAGATCTTAAATCCGAAGACCATGCTCAGTGCAAGATATTACCAGCTCCAAACGCTGGTGAAACACATCCATGTGAAGCAGACCAAGAAAACTGCATCTAGTCACAAAAGGTGCAAACAATAGATCAGAGTCAACAAACAATATTTGTTTGGAAGATCTAAGATCGGTGAATGAGCGTGAACAAACTTGAATCCGATTCCAAGAGCCCCACTGCTTTCTTTTGCAATTGAGACGCTTGCATCATTACATGTTAGGCGTTCAACTGCAGAACAATATATGCTGCCTTTTTTTTTTTTTTTTTTTTCTTGAACAGTATATGTTGCCTCGTCCCTTTCTCCTCTTCTCAACTCATATATCCGCGGTGAGCAACTTTAGAAATTCAAGCGATCTGACATGGCACCCGTTTTGAACAAGATTCTCTGGCATAGTACTGTAGCGTCACAATTAGGGATGTAAAAAACTTGCGAAAGGTTTGCCTGAGATGTGTGTGATAGATATTGAATTATTTTGTGGATCTAGAACTTGAAGAATCATCTGCCGGGATATCTTCTGTGGGTTTTGTCTTCAGATCAGAACATGGGGGAAGGGCGGGAGCCCATGGCTAGGTGCGCAGCTGGATGCCGCGAAAATAGAGGAGAGTCTGGCAAGGGGAGCCGCAGAGACCACCCAACAGATCTTTTCAATGGCATGTCGGACTCAGCAGAAGGTGTACAACGTGGCGAATACGAAGATAGCGGTGACAGCTAGCGTCAATATCAACCAACTCCAGCAGCTCCACAGCCCCACAACATCCCTTTAGTGGAAAATTTACGCCAAATGGAAGAGCGTAAGTTCCAGCGGGTGAGGGGGCTCCGAAATTGGGACGAGCCCTCTACATTGAAAGAGTGTTACGATGATGCTTTTTGGTTGAAAGGAAGGCCCAAGTATAACCATGGTGAGGGTAATTTCAATGGGCCGATGCCGGGCCCGACACATGTGCCAAAGGATCTTCCTAGTGTGAAGGACGTTTTCGACTTGTTTTTCACCAGACGGACTTTATTAAAAATTTGTAGGGAGACTAATAGGTATGCCGCCTCGATTGACCCCTGTGAGGTTGAATCCCGGTGTTCCGGTTCTAACTCACAAGTTGGGGCGTGGGGGGGGGTGCAAGCAAAACAACCTTCCAAGCAATGCACACCCTAGCAACACTAGCAAATCTTCTCGACCTAAACTCTGAAGTTCGGACTTGTAAATTCAGCATAAATTTTGGGCAGCGCTTCCGCACTACCCTTACTCGTAGTGCACGCTAGCATCTAATCATTTAAATCAGCAAGGCAAGCAAGGCACAAACATTCCAATCCAAGGCCAACACCAAGAACAAGCGCATGCAACCCAATTTAAATCATCACAACCAATTTTTAGGCAAGGAAATTGCCATTTTTAAGGATAAAGTTCACAATTTCTACTATGTCTAACCCACACAACCTACCAACACAAAACTATGAACCAATCGAGCAAAAAGAGGGAAAGAAGAGCTCCCTCCTTAATATCACCCTGTCCACCCTCCGTAATATCACGGGGGGGACATGGCGCTGGATTCTGGAACGTCGTTGCGGTGCCGAATGTGCCATCCCCAGCGTGGTTCCTCCGCGTCGAACCGCCGGCGCTGTCGATGGTGTCCGTTCCGATGTCGTCGCCGATCGATCAACGGCGCTGTGGAATGTAGCGGTGCCGATGCTGGTATCACCGTCGCTGGTGCTCCTTTGCCAGTGTCGTCGTCGCCCTTGTTGTCAACTGCCGTCTCTCACCTCGGCGAGTCGGCGCTGTCAGTCGGCTCGCCTCACCTCGGCGCTATCTGTCGGGCTCGCCGGAGCTTGTAACTGCTGATCGCTGCCGGGCTTCGACGTCGATCGGGCTGGTGTCAGTCGGCGGCTCGATGCCGACAATGCTGCCGGTGTTGACCGCGTCCGCCACGGTGCACCGCGCTGTCGCCCCGATCTGCTCGTTCCGGAGCTGCCTCCGCAGCCGCTACTTCAATCGGACTCCTCGACTGCCTCCCCGCTGTTCATGAATCCGTCGCTCAGGTGCTGGCGGTGGAGGCTGCCATGTCGTTCGTCCTCCAACGTTGTTTGCCGATACTGCCGCGCTTGTTGCCGGGGTGGATCGTCCCACCGTGATCGCCGTATTTGTTGTCGGTGGTGACGACGCTCGCGTCCGTCGGTGCTGATTCGCTCCCCCACGCCGTAGCTGCGGCTTTTCCGATCGCTGCGGGTGTCAGCACCCCCCCCCCCCCAAACTCACTCCTCCTACTCTCTCTGTTGTTTTTCCTACAAAACACTCACACACGCAAAAAACACATCCACCAAAAACATGACCAAGAAACTAACCTAGATCTCAACCATTTTTCTCCATAGTCCCATGGACACACTTCCTCCGCACACACACCTTCTTCTTCCCCCAAAAACACTTAGAACCCTCACTCCTCTTCCTCTCCCTAGTTCGACACTTGGATGGGGTAGGGTTTCATCCTGTTCAAGCGGATGAAACTTTGATCATCCAGCATTTCATCCGCAGAGTTTAACTAATTACTTTGATTATGAATATTCGTGAGGATAAATCTAGGTAATTATGAATGATGATAAATTCATAAAACATAACCAAAAACATGTCATACTTCTTTGACACAATTTAATATTACTAATTTAGAATAGACTAAACAATCACCGGGCCATTTGGGCAAGACCCCTCCAATTATCATATAAATTCCGGAAACCGAAGGATTTAGCCTAAATGTCCCAATTGGGGATTTTGAACGTAAAAATATTATACTAACGTTTGTAGATAGTATTTTGTAGAAGCGTGAACCGTTTTGGTGGTTCACAACCCCTCCACAAACCGCCTGAGGGGACCAAGTGCATGGTGGAGGTTAGGGAGGGTTGAGTTAGAGGCGTGGCTCGGGATTTGCATATTAATGGGGTTGAAGGTTTTGCCTCATAGAAGGGCTTATTGGAAAAGCGAGCCGTTTTTTTATTGTAGCAAAATTGCGGGTTGCATGTCTAGGAATAGATTTGAAGCCATTAGCAAGTGTTTGCATATCGTGAACGATTCGGAGGCACCCACGGAACGTGACCATTCCAAGTTTTCCAAATTAGTCAAACTCCGGTGGTTGTTAGATGAGCTTCGGGACCGTTGCATGGCGAATTGGAATTTAGGTCAATTCGTTACCATAGACGAAATGATGGTGAGGTACAAAGGGATATACGGCCATGGCATGAAATAATATATGCCAAATAAGCCCGTGAAGTTTGGTTTCAAGGTGTGGGCGGCGGCGGACGCGGCGTCAAAGTACTTGTACAATTTTCAGGTAATTGTTGCTAGAACTAGGGCAAAGTTCTATTTAGATTGTTATTCGAATTGTTCTAAAAATTTTCACAATTTCTTTTAAGTGAAATCCAAATTGTTCTAAGTGGGTAGCCAAGTTGTTCTAAGTTTCTTACAAGTTGTTCTAAGTGAAATTCAAATTGTTCTAATAGGTTAGCCATGTTGTTCTAAGTTTGTTAGAAGTTGTTCTAAGTGAAATCCAAATTGTTCTAAGTGGGTAGCCAAGTTGTTATAAGTTTGTTAGAAGTTGTTGTAAGTGAAATCCAAATTGTTCTAATAGGTTAGCCATGTTGTTCTAAGTTTCTTGCAAGTTGTTCTAAGTGAAATCCAAATTGTTCTATAGGTTAGCCAAGTTGTTCTAAGTTTGTTAGAAGTAGTTCTAAGTGAAATCCAAATTGTTCTATAGGTTAGCCAAGTTGTTCTAAGTTTGTTAGAAGTAGTTCTAAGTGAAATCCAAAATGTTCTAATAGGTTAGCCAAGTTGTTCTAAGTTTGTTAGAAGTTGTTCTAAGTGAAATCCAAAATGTTCTAAGAGGTTTATTGTATTTGTACAGATTCCAGATGTACACCGGTGCAGACTTGAAGAAGAACTTGGCGCAGGCGAAGCCGGGGGAGGCGAAGACAGGTTATGAGGTCGTCATGGATTTGATGGAGGGGCTACATGGGCGAGGCCACGTCACGGTCACCGACAACTTCTTCACCTCGCGACGGCTTTTGGTGGACATGTTGGAGTTGGGGACGTACGGCACGGGTACGGTGCGCGCCAATCGTATTGGATTGCCGTCGGCTTTGATCGACAAGCGACGGTGGGCGAAGGAGCCGCAAGGCGCGATGGACTGGCGTATGCACTCCACCGATGAGTTGTGTGCATTGGTCTGGGTTGATAAAAAACCCGTTTTTTTGCTATTTACCCATGCAGAGCCGCTCTCGCCGGACCCGGAGTTCCCCCTCACGGTGCCACGGTACACTAATAGCCGGACGGTTCACGTACCCACCTCACCCATTCATTTGGAGTATACGCATCAGATGCGTGGAGTTGATGTGAATGATCAACTCCGGGGTGTTTACAGCGTGTTGACCAAGAGCAATAAGTGGTGGCACCAGATCTTTATGTTTTTCATGGACCTGTCAATGACAAACTCCTACATCGTGCATCGTGATTTAAGCACGAAGTTTGGGGTGGGCCCTAAGTCCCATTTGGAATTTGTCACCGAACTTGGGTTCTCCCTTATGGAGAATTGGGGAGATACGTCGTGGTGGAGTGGTGTCGGTTTACAACGCCAAACCGGGCGTGCATTCGTTGGAGAAGTTCCCCGGAACCCGCCACATCTGTCGCCAGTGCAAGGCCAAGACGCCTCACACTAATCTCATGTGCCGAGATTGTGATAATGCGTGGATTCACTTGGGCGAATGCTATCGCAAGGCCCATTATGCACGCGCCAAGTAGATGTGTCACTCTCAAACCCTCTAGCTTGAATTCAATGTAAATTATCTTTGGGAGTCTAATATCTGAAATCTAATAGTAAATTTAAATTCATAGCCGTCCAATTAGTCATCTCGCCAAGATTTAGCAACATTCATTTGGTAAATTTTGAGATATTTGGGCTAAAACATGTAGTTTCTTACGGGCCAGCACCTCTTTGAGCAAAAACAATAATATTTCGGAGTCTAATTTCTTTTCCTTCTATAGGGCTGCCCTCCTTTGGCCACAATTTCACCACCTTGCCTTGCAAGGTGGAATGCCGCTATTTAAATTTATTTTTTTCACAATCCGTTTTCGGATTCTTCTTCTATGTTCTCTTACCTTCCTTTCTTTAGAAGGAATCATTTCTATCCGAGGCTCTCAAAAAAAGTATTACACCCCTAAAGTGGGGTGATGCTTGCTGCCCCTCCTTTTTTGGGGGCGTTTTTCACCCTTTTTTTGCATGGATCTTGGAATCCATAGCTCCAAATGGCATGTAAATTGGTAGACATACTAATTGCTATGCTCCAAAGAAGATCCTACGGTTGGATTTATCTATTTTCAATTTATTTTTTTTTTTTTTTTTTTTTTTTTTAATTTTTTTTTTTTGCGCAGTTTTGAAAAAATCAGTGTTTTTACAAGTTTTTTAGAGCTTTACCCCCCTTGGGCGTTTAGGGGTTAAGGGAGATATGCCCCTCTAAACATTTGGTGTCCCGGAAAGCAAGAGTCTCGAGTCCCAAAGTCCCAACTACTTTGAGGAAATATACCTCTTAAACCATTGCTTTGCTTACCATACTCCTTAGAATTTGAGAATTAAACCATTACTTTGCTTACCATACTCCTTAGAATTTGAGAAAGCTCTAGTCCGTAGCTTTCTATTGACATGCAATATGCCGCATTTCATGAATGAAGTCATTTGGAGACCTGGGAGGCAAGAATCTCCAGTCTCGAAGTGTTCCAGGAATGCGCTCTAACTTTGGAGAGTCATATCTCATGACTCACAAATCCAAATCATGCGTTCTTTGAACCCTTATGTGCATGTTCAAACAAGGTTTCCAACCATGTAAAGTACACCACAAAATTCATCTTGAGCACCACGCCGTTGCGTGCTGTTTGCTCGGGACTCCCTTTCATTACTCACATAATGTCTTACCAAACCCGGGACATCACTCCTAAGGTCTTTTTTGTTCACTCTGTGCAAACATCCTTTGGAAAGGGATGTGACAACACATATGTGTATGCACCAATGGTTTTAAAAAAACTTATTGCATTCTAACATTGAACATTAAGGAGATGAATCATATGAAGAAGATGAAAGGTAGATAGTGGGAGTGACTTTTTTCACTTGTTGATTTATATTATTTGTTGACTGCACATAAAACCTTTGGCGGGCTTGTATACCAACCCTTTAGACATATCCAATTGCCCAAAATTCAAAAAGAAACACAATACGATACCACCATTCTAATTTTTGGCACCTCTGTTTGTATTTTTATATAATGACTGCTATTGAAAACAAAGTTTTCATCACGCACGACAAAAAATTGTTGTTCAATTTGAACGACCACTTCTCCCCTTCTCCTTGCCAAATATGATACATCGTCCAAATCTTCTCTATGTAATTAGTATAGTTTTGATTGGTCCAAAGGTTTTCAAAGGTACAACATGAAAAAGACTACACCGTTACATGCAATTGCTCTGACAATTGGCAAGAATGTGGGCACATGCTTATATACTTTCTAGAATGTCAGGGACCAGCAAAAAAGAAATGACAATAAAAAAGCATATACTTATAGAATAGCCCCAATTGTCAACTACAAAGCCCCATGCAATCAGCAAATTAAAAAAATGGCTTTCCTCAGTACCTTTTCCTAAACCCTGAAAAGGTTCTTGTCCACGTCACCAAAGTTCCTAATTCCGACCCCTCCATGTCAGCGAATTGGGGATGCCACTTGGCAGGGTCTCACTCCCAGCCAAAGCCAAGCCAAGCCAGGCGCCCCTTTCCTCACTTCTCCCTCACCTTCCCCACACCAACACACTCGGCCAGGCACACACGCTTTGACTGCAAAGAGACGCACCCAAATCATGCACTCGCACTGTCGGGAGCCTCCTCGTGGCAATGCAGTGATAACCACAGCTTTTACCCTGCAAAAAATGGTCCAGAAATTCGCCTCATTGCCCATTCTGTCGGTTTATTAAGCCCGAGGTCCTTCAAACTTGTTCTCCGCATCTCGAGAGCCTCGAAATTTCGCTTTTCCGTCGTCGCTCGTGACGGGCTGCTGCTGATTCGATTACGCAACTTTTTTTCCTGTGCAGAGAATGGTCCAGGAAATGATCATATTGCCCTTTCTGTCGGTTTATTAGCCCCGAGGCGCAAAAAGTTGTTCTCCGCATCTCAAGAGCCTCGAAATTTCGTTTCTCTGACGGGGTGGTGCTGTGAGCATATATTAGGGTTTTGATGGAGGAGCTCTGGAGGTAGTGAAATGCATTTTGTTTCTTAGCTGCAAATACTGGATTGATTTCTTTGTTTCGTGAGGTGAAATTTGTCTCGTGATTGTTCAGGCTCTAGCCATTGGAGTTTAAGACGTTTTTTTTGAGGAGTGACAAGTTTTTCGTCATCTCTCAAAGGTACTGAAACCCTTACTTAGTACCATTGTCAATGCAGGGTTGAATTTGAGTTGACGTGCGAATTTGGAAGTGACGTGTGAGAGGAATAGCTGTCCATTTTAGAGCTTTTTGTTTTTTTTTTTTGGACTTGTGCACCTTGAATGGGACGTCCGTGTTGGTTTCGATCTGCTTATTACTGAGGTTTTACGTTTATTAGCTATAAGTTGAGGCTTCTTTCGTCAGCGTATTGGCGAGCAATATTCTTAATCCTTTAGAATTAGCGGAAGCCTAACGTATCTTTTCTCGACGAGGTAATCATAGTTTTAGCGATGTGAGCAAAGTTAGTTGTGAGTTGAGCGATCAGCAGGTTTTGTATTCTTGTCGGTAAAGGAAAGAGGAACCTACTGTGTTTTTTCAGGTAGTGTAGGCGAACCACAAGAATTTGACCGGTAGATGTCATGTACTAAGTTGGTGCACTTTTTAAGGTTCAAGAAAATACGATGTTTCGTAGTTTGAGCTTGAGAAGTCCATGTTCTGAGCCTCTTTGTGTTCCTACCAGCATGACCGGTGATCCAAAGCACTAAAGATTATAAGAAAGTTGAAAGATGAATTTAACGGAAGAAGTTCGTCACATAATAAGTTCCCTTCCACAAGATGAAGGTGATGCAAAAGTTGAGACTCTTGTCTTACCGGATGTGCTTCAGGCAGCACCTATTCCGAAGCATGTTGGAACTCGTCGAAAGTCGATGCGCACCGTGATGTGTAAAACAAAGTCTATTAGGGTAAGGTTGTCTTAAATCAACTTGTGAAATCATAATTTTACTCTAATTCATAATTTTTTCGTAATCAGCTTGTAGCTGTCGGTAACAACCTCTACATATTTCTTGCAGTTGATTACTGTGAACTCTGAGATTGAGCACTAATCTGCATTCACTGTCTTGCTCGAGCATAGTGTTGGCTGCGTTTGTGAAACTTCGTTATCATTCCGTTCTCCTTGCACTTGAGTCACCAATAAACATGAAATTTTTTGAGGATTTTCCAATAGTCTTCTGAGCTTGGCATTCGGGAGGCAGTTCCATGTCGATTGTTCTTGTTTGTCTTATCGGTGAACATATTTTGAGTTATGGGGTCGGAGATGCGATGATTTGGTAGTCTTGGAGCTTGCTAGCTTATTTAAGGTTTCTGAAACGAAGTGACTTGTGACAGATGGAGCAGGATGGTGGAAAACATCAGAATGGTTGGATCCATACCTGCTCTCAACGTTCAGTTGAAGAGCATCTTCAAGAAACCTCCATTGGAGATGGCGGGACTCATCTTGTTGAATTCTCCGAAGCCATGCGAAGTAGGAGCTAGTACTCTTTCTCTCGTGAACATTGCGTTTCATGCAATTTTCCTTTCATCAAGTTTGCATATGAATTTGTGCTTGATCCCGAGAGGGGCCGTCAAGTTGAGTGTTCATCTGGGATTCTCCCACTTGATGCAGCTGTGGAGAAGGCTCTTCGGCAGTTGGCAGAGAGTAAAGGTAGAGCTCTAGATGAAGCAGCTGACTGGAAACGCAAGTATGAACTGGAGCGCTTGCGTACTGCTTCTTTGGAGCAGGACCGTGAGCAGGAGCAGGAACAGGAGGCGGAGCTTGAGCAATGCCAGTCATCTCCCGGTTGGTGTTGAATATCCTCAACCTCTTGCAATTGGGGTTTTGCATCGATTGCATACTTTTCTGATAGTGTGAAAATCGGAAGAGGAGTCATGCTTTCTAAGCTGACATCTTAGGCTCAAAGTTGCAGACTACAAAACTATACTCGAATAGCACTAGCTTCAATCTTCACATGTTTTGTCCTAATTTAGCTGTCTTGAATCACATTTGGGTCTTGATGAATCCTTTGTAGCTTATGTCTAAATTGCGCAACGAAGCTCTACGAAGGTGGTTGACTGTAACTATACTTGATCCATGACTTGAAAGAAGTCTCTTAGTTCACCCCAAGTCCCCGCTTTGGGATATACTCAGTCTTTCTGACCACTTAGTAAGTTGTTCTTGGTTCAGATTCTTGGAGTGCTGGTGAACCATTGGATCCGGATAAACCCGAGACGGAGAATGGGGACCAAAGTCCAGTTGGTTCTTTGAATGGCTTTCCTCCCCACAGCAATTCCGAGTGCTGCAAGAGAAATGGTATCTGCTCACAGCAAATACTTCGCTGCCACAGCAGTTCATCTGGCAATGTGTCACTCTTGGCTGAAACACCACAAGCCGACAAGGTGGGGGCTCTGCTCTCAATTCTTAAAATATTACCATCGCATTTTCTACGCGAACATCTTCATTAACATGGTTCCTTCTTCCCAGGCGTCCTTCAGATTACAATGGGGTTGCGGGGACAAGAAAGCTGCAAGAAAGCATTCGCACGATGTTGTGTCGTTTGAGTGTGGAAATATTACAACAGCAAGTCGGAGCAGTAAACAGGTCTTTCTCTCGGTTTTCTACATGGACGTTGGAGTCTAGATGTGCCTTGTCTTATTTATCATCACTCTAATTCGGGGTCGCTTTTCACGTGAGCTGCTTGCAGATAACGCTGGTGTGGGATTCGCCTCCTCAGTCTGTGTTTATCTTGTCGAAGCCTAATGCTCCGACAGTCACTGCCTTATGCAAAGAGATGATCAGGTAATCACCTTATTACAACTGCTTGTTAACCAGTAGTTACCAGAATGTCCAGAAGTGCCACAACTACACGAGCTGTAAATGTGTCGATGTTAATACCAAATTGACTCCTCTATGGTCTTGACTTGCTCAGATGGTTGAAGGAGGAAAAAGGTATCGGAGTGTACGTAGAGCCTCCCACAAAAAAGGAGCTCTTGGAAGATAACTCCTACTTCGGTTTCGTTCAATCTTGTGATTCAGGTGCACAGTCAAGTTAGTTAATATTCTTATGTTTGGGCCGAGGATATGCATATGCATCACTTAATAGAAGGTTGTCATTTGTTTATTCCTAGCAATAGCCTTTTCTCTAATGAAAAGATATGCCACTCTTATACCATGGGCGACAATGACTTCCACTTTGCATAATCAATGAGTACCATTGGCCATGATTTTGGACTAGGTTAGCAGTGGTGCTAATATACCGTGTGCTGCATTTATCTATACAGAGGAAGACGGATTGCAGCTGCACACGAAAGTGGACCTCGTAATCACGTTGGGTGGTGATGGAACAGTTCTTTGGGTAAATTTTCACTTCCAACTATTTTAAATAGGAGAGCAATAAAACGAAGCTGACATTACTATGAAGTGTTCTTGTTGCTCTCTAGTCGTTTTTCTTAAGCTGAAAGCTATAATTTGGTGCAAAATTCATGAACTTAGAGTTCGGCAAAGCTGATGTTTGCAGCAGGTTTACGACTCATAGTGTACCATTTCCGTTTTTTTCTTCCTTTGTGGGGTAACTTCTTGTTTACTGATGAAAGATGGAATGATGATGCGGTGTGCAGGCAGCAAACATGTTCAAGGGTCCTGTGCCTCCTGTTGTTTCTTTCTCGATGGGCTCTCTTGGCTTCATGACACCATTCCGTATCCTACTTATATAAGATGCTTTTGGTAATTTCCTTGAAAAGTGAACAGTCCTGTTCGAAATCAAAGGCTCTGACTGTTCTTTCTGTTCGCCCTTAACTTTCGTTCCTCGCAGAAACTGACCATTACAAGGAGTGCTTGGAAACTTTGATAAAGGGCCCTGTATATATAACCCTACGCCATCGGTTGCATTGTCAAATCATACGCAACCCAGATAAACTGAAGGAAGGTGAAGATCCACGTGAAGAGATTCATCTGGTGTTGAACGAGGTTTCTATTGACCGAGGCATGTCATCATTTCTCACAAACCTCGAGTGCTACTGTGACAACATTTTCGTCACGTCAGTACAGGGAGATGGCCTTATTCTTTCTACTCCTTCAGGGAGCACTGCATACTCTTTGGCAGCCGGTGGCTCGATGGTTCACCCACAGGTGAGTTTTCTGCAATAACGTCCAAAATCAGTTATCCAGGTCAAAGGTCCTCGTTCATATACTTCTTAGATGACCAATACGTGTTCCAAATTTAGAGCTCCATGACCGTCCATCCAAGACCACCCTCACCAACCGAATTACTGCAATTAGATTATCTAAAAGGCATGATTCTACATCCGTTACAAGTGTAGGCACACATTAGTCTCGCCAAATTTCGACTAGCTTAAGTACTGTAGTACCCCAATCACATTATGGGCTCCACTTGGGGGCAGAACCTTTCACTTCAGTAGGAACTTATCAGACGTCTACTCTTCACATATAGAAGGATGCTCTTGCGTTTATTACAAGCTGAACGTCGGAGTAGTCGTAGTTCACTTGAGAAGTATGTCCCCTTTGGTATGGTACTAACCTTGCATCCGTTTGATTATCAGGTTCCAGGCATTCTTTTTACACCAATTTGTCCCCATTCATTATCCTTCAGGCCATTGATACTACCTGAGTACGTGACAATCAGAGTCCAGGTGAGTTGAATCTATCCTACTTGTGAATGTTACCCTAGTATTTGCATTTCTTCTAAGAAGTTTAAATCACTATACCTACCTTCTAATATTTCCTGTTCAGTAACTTTATCGAAATGTGGATTTATTGCCATTGCAGGTGCCCCATAACAGCAGGGGTCAGGCATGGGCGAGTTTTGACGGGAAAGACAGGCAGCAGTTGAGCGAGGGTGATGCTCTGATATGTCACATGTCTGCATGGCCTGTTCCGGCTGCATGTGACCAGGAATCAACTTTCGATTTCCTTCGAAGCGTTCGGGAGGGTTTGCACTGGAATCTTCGGAAGCGTCAGGGTGAATCCATTTCGTGATGTAAGTCTTCCAAACCACGAATTTGTCGAAACCAAGGAAGTATCAGAACACGATGATGCTAAGACAGGCTCGAGGATTGGAAGCTACTGTGGCTTAGTGTATAGTATTGATGTTTATTTCTCATTCTATGCCTTATTGAATTATTGCAGTAGTGCAACCTCAACAAAACGGATCAGACTAGTTGGATTAGTTACATCGAGACATTTGCGGTGCTTGTAAGGGTGGAGGTTGTACAAATTTACGTCATGTATCAATTGCTAAATTTAATTTGCTTTCTCTTGTACTAGACATGGGTTAGTTGATAATGCTTATGGAGTAGGGAGAGTACTCAAAAGTGGAGCAATACCAATAATGGAGCACTAGGCTTCTTTACCCAGAGATACATAATAGCCTCTTCATTAACAGTAGCATGGATCCACTTTAGATTTCCTTCCAATTATTCCTACAGATCAGGGCACTCTCCCTTAACTATTTGTGTCACGTTTGGTACTCCCTCTGTTTAGACTAAGAAAGCAATTTTAAGTCTTCCTGCATCATGTGGTGGAGCTAAGTGGAGGAAGCATTACATGCCCCGGTCACGAACCATTGCATGGCTGTCATGTTGTGTAGGTTTGCCTGTACACATGTATCACATGTATGAAGTACAGACAAGCATTGGAAACTTTGGAAAACAAATGTCTACTTGAGGAGAAATCGACCTCTTAGGATGTCATGAACACTGGAGAAGCTTTGCACTGGTTTTCAGACTGCTTGTTGTCTTGAGGATTGATACAGAAGGTTACAGTTCATATAGCGTTTAGGCATCCTTTTTATTATGACTGGTATCTCTATTCTGACCACCTCAAAAGAGCTTTAATCTTTCAAACATTTCCAAAGTAGTATTCTTTCTGTCATTTCTTTTGTTCCCACGAGATGCATTCATCAAACTTAAATCTGCATTTTGAACCACCACACGTATGTATTTGCCATATCAACATTGATGAATCTTCACACAATCACCTCAAGGAAGCCCTAGGACGAAACAATAGCATGTTCATGCACAAAATTTGATCCTTTATCAACATCTTGACTGCCCCGTTAACTCAAACTGCTTTCCAGTATTTCAGAGACCCCGGAAAGGGACTTACCAGATATTAAAATAATGCTCGAAGTGTTCAAGGTCGATTGAGAGATACGCACACTCAAATGAGAACATGAGCATTGTCCCAAAAGCATATTTTTTCCTTTCCTGTAATGATCAACTGTAATAGCAGTCACTTCCTCCATCGAAATTTAAGGTTTCAACACAACAAACCGTTCGGGGCAAAAGAGGATCCCGAAAACAACACAAGTAGCAACTACAGATGCTGGAGAATCAAAACCTGCAAACAGACAAATACGACACAAGGACAAATGGAAAGTGCGAAACTCAATGGTTAATCCGTCTTTGTTTGAATATTTCTGTGAATCTGGTGTCAATCCCTCTCACAAGAGCAAAACTGTCACCTAATGTTTTCACCAAGGCTGCTGCTGGAAGGAGCCTCGTGGAGTTAATAATGCTCACTACAAAACAACGGACCCCATACAGAGGTCGCAACAAATTTTAACAGCCACGGCAGTGGAGCAGAGTCAGTCAGTATAAAAATAGGACAATAAGAGGCAGGCTGGTGACTCTTTGTTCTGGGCAATCGATGCACCACAAGAAGAAAGAGCTCAATCGCCACACAAACAGTAACTTAGTCAATGCTATCTCAGTCAAGTCTATTTGCTAACCAGAGGTGATTTCCTCTCAGATGAATGGTTGGGATACAACAAAATCTGTACAATCATCTCTCCTTTTTCGGTTCATTAGCTTGCTGCTGTTGCTGCTGCAGTTGCTGCTGCTGTTGCAATCTTTTCTCGAGCGCTGCCACTTCCCGCTTCTGCTGCTCCATGAGATACCCCTGTGCAGAAGCTGTAATGATCGACGCCACAAAGCCAGCCATCATCAACTGCACCACCGTATTCCACAGAAAACCAACCGAGAATCCGCCTTTCACAGCCTCCGCAACGCCCGCATTCCCTGAAAGCTTGTCTTTTCCAGTGCGCACAGCAGCCATAATCCTTGGCGAAAGCCGATTCAGAAACGGCAAATGAGTAATCACCCACGCCATACCAGCCTCCAACGCCTCAAGCACATGTGGATTGCATGCAAATATCACCGACAGCGTCTGAATATGTGTCTTAATCACCGCCTTCCCAATCAACGTTGCAAGGAAGAATTTCCAAAACGGCACGAGAAAATGCCCGCACATGAGCCCTGCGAGGTCGAAGAGCGGATTCGGCACCGACGCAAAGAGAAGAATAGCGAAGAATCCAAGCTGAGAAAATCGCCGAAGACCCCACACTTTGAGACGATTGTAGAGGCTGGGATGGTCTTGAACCTCAGGTAGATTCACAAGGTCCTCGAGTTCTTTCAGCTTTTCACCTGAGAGGCGGGCAGCGCGAGAGACGAAGTATGGAGGAAGCTCACCGATGGCGGTGCCGACTCCCCAGAGAACAGCTTCCAGTTGCACTTGGAGCAGGACTTTGAGCACAGGCACGACGTAGCTGTCCAGGCCTTGCCGGGGGAAGAGCGGTGGCCCGAGCTCCGAGCAATCTTTGTGTTGCCATGACGACGGATATCCCCACTGGGGAGTATCGTAGTTCACTGCTTTGAAATCCACGCGCCCGCATTGAGAAGCTCGCACTGCGAACATGGCGATGTGAGGGCCGAGGTAGAGGACGAAAGTGTGTAATCCGGAGCCCAGCCCGATGGAGGACGCTACCCCCAGCCCTATCCACCAGAGCGCGAATCTGAAGTACGCCATAGCCTCCCGGACGTAATACTCGTGTGGCCCCTCCACCACGGCCAGTGCAATGAGAATCACATTGGCGAGAAGCGCAGCGGCTACCACTCGGAGGTGGTGGCTCAGCACGTGGATCCAGAGATTTCGGCATTGGTTCAAGAGGGAGAGAATTGCCAGTCGAATTGTCGAGACTGGTCGCCTTACCAAACTCACTCTCTCCCGTTGCAATGTGTGCTCCCTCTTTAGCTTTTTTACCTGCGGCAAATTCGCCGTCACTGGCTCCCCATCTCGCACTATCTCGTTCGAACATAACTCCGATCCTGCCACCTCATGATTCATGCTGCCGCGCTCAGAATCCATAAAATCGTATTGTCAATCCTGTGAGAATGCCTCCACTTTGAATTTTCTTATACAGATCCGCACTTCACAAGGAAACAATCAATCTGTGTCTTGTACTGCAAGCAGAGATCTCAGCAAAGAAACGTAAATTCTCGTTACGATATGAGTCACCACCGCTAAAACCTCGACCTCACGATTGAAACTCCCCCCGAAACCCTAATCAGCTCTCAAATTGGACACGCGGTCGCGTAAGTTGCAAGCTATTAAGAGCTACCCACCGCGATAATCAATCAACCCTAATAATCCATCGCTATCCCAATGCAGCAGCGATGCAGCAATAATCTCAAACTCATCCCTAAATCGACCTAAAAGCAAAGCAAACCCCCTGTCGTCGTCGTCGTGAAAAAGCAAACCCAGCTCCACGCACACCCTAACTACGAAACGAGTGCACACTACTTCTCGTGCGCAAACTCCGAATGATAGAGATTAATACGTCATACTAGTAGTAGATGGATGGCTCCATAAGCACGCAAGCTCCGGGTATTGGGGAATGAGGCAGAAAAGAACAAAAAGGTAGAGAGCGAGGGGAGGGGTCGAGAAAAATAAAAGACGGGAGAATCAATGCGTAGTGAGCATGAGTTTGCTCCCTGGCCGTGATTGATTGAATGGAAGGGTTCAAGGGCGAAAGGGAATGTGGGTTGTACGTTAAGATTTGGAATGGGAAAAACTTAGTGGTGGTGAGCTTGTGATGGACGCGGTGATGCCGCGCTGGCCGAGACGCGGGAGCGCGATGCCTGGATTGCAAGTTTCGATTGCGTCGACGGCGGCGACGACACGGCCGAGGGTGCGCTTCCGGGCGCTTCCGTCATAACGTATGCTCACATCGCCTCTTCTTTCTATTAGCAACCATACTTTTGTTTGTTACTTTTACATAATTATACAGTACATTGGCATGTCCCTGCGACGTTGCCATACCCGAATACATATTTAGAGAAACAGTTCTGAAATTCAAGAAATTTAAATATTGTTCTTGGGATACTTGAGCTCATTTATCATGTCCAAAACTGATGTTTCTCTCTTTATCCCAAAGCCATCTTGAACCTATTCTTGTTCTTATTTTCGTTCCCGTTCCCCTCTTTTCCATGTGCTACATGTCCCTTCAGAGACCATAGATAGTTGAAAATTCCTTAACTCTGGATTCACTCGTCGATTTTATTAGTGGCTGTTGAACAACAAAAATATGCTCTTTCAACAATACATCGTGCACCTCAATTCGACAGGTGGTCACTGGGATCCCAGTGCAAACATAAACCAAAAAAATTCTTGTTGTAAAGTATATCAATATGTTTAATTTTACATGTTGTCTATGTGATATCTTTGACGGATAATTTGTTGATATTCTATTTATTACTATTGGAATGTCAAATCCATACTCATTTTGAAGTAGGATAATTTGTATTCTTTAGGCTTCCTATGGTTGATGGTGGTGATAGCCACAGATTCTTTTAAATGAGTTTTCAAAGTGAATATTAAAGTAGGAGTTTGTATACATTCATACAAATTTTCTTACAATATTTTCAACATACTAACTATTTGACTAGCCAAATTTGACTGACTGTCCAAGAGGGACCTTCCATTTGCCAAGGGTGACAACGCTATGCAAATGCAATAGTTCATAAAAATAAATGGAAATAACATAATTATCTAGTCAATCAAAAAATAATAGGTTCTTGGATTGGACCCAATGTTTGACTTCATGTCTAACTACAAGTGCCATAAAACTTTGGATATTATAGGAGTGCATAGAGGTAGAAGATCGCAGTTTTGAGGTTTCGAGATTCCAATAACACAAGAAAATGTCGGGGTTAAATAATAAGGATTGACTACGGGAATATGGAATGACTCTCACACCCTCTTTGCCCTTGCTCATAAATCTTGAAGTTGAGCACTTCAATGCATTGCCACCTTATGCCAATGTTGCAAATTCATTTGTCCTCATTTAGCTTCTTGAATTCTCACGTAAAAATATAGTTGTACCATCCTCTTTTTGAGGCTTACAGAAAATAAACTACAATCCCAAACGAGTTTCTATGAATGAAATCCAATTTACCACAATAGCCCTCCATGTAAACTTCCTTTTAGATGTTTTGTCAGAATAGGAAGTCAAAATTCTCAAACAACCTCAATGATGTTGTTTAGATTTTAAAGTATGTATTTTCACCTTCTTTGTAGACCTAGAATCTCATAGAAGTATGAATGTTTTAGTTTGAGTATCATGCTTCAGATTTGAACTTTGATATAAACATTTTGTACAATCTAAAACAACTGTAAAAATATATGGAGCCTCTGTCTTCTCAAAACTAGCACAATGAAGAAACAAGGAATTGGTCAACATCTCGTGGTATAGTAGTATCATAGATGAGATGTTGTTGCATAGTGACCTTCACTATGCAGCATTAATTAATTAATATATGGTCTATCACGCCACATGGACCCCCTTAACGGGGTGCCACATGGACCCATGGGTGCATTGCTTTCTGTAATTTTTTTTCATTGAGTGGTGCCCCCAACCTCCTAGTACAACTTCAAAGGAGGCAGTAGCTGCAAATAATATGGAATAAATCCCTCCCCCAAGACCCCCTGCTCCTTAAGACCCCCTGATCCCAAGACCCCCTGTTACAAGACCCTCAAGACCCCTACCACAAGACCCCAAGACCCCCTGTCACAAGACCCCGAAGACCCCTGCCACAAGACTCCTCCATACCCCCTTCGCATTTTGCGGCGTACTGTGCGGCCCGCATTCCACGACGTTATTGAGATTTTCAGATATAGTAATATCATAAACTTCAAATGTAATAATGTCATATAACCGCAATTCAACACTTTCTATTGTAGTCGCAGTTTTGCATTTGAAGTGACGATCAAGGTTATATCTCATAATAATGCCTTCACCAACGTTATAAATCTCCACCACTTCCAACCATTGTATGTAAGGTGCTACTTGGTACCTCCAAAATTTCTCCGGTATAACCTTCGAAATTTCTCTAGTACGACATTATTTATTTTGTGGCGGAAAATGATAGGCTTATACTGCCTACGGAGACGAGGGCTACACTTCATTGTGCTTTCCGTGTGGAATACGTGCCACTTCCATGAATGAACATCAATGTCATCTAAAACACTAGCATGGATGCTTGGATTAGACATCCAATTTTCCGTCCAACCATACATGCTTCTTTCGATACAAAGACACTTCAACATGTACAATATATTTAGAACTTTATTGCAATATTTCTTTGTACATCACTTATGGAAATAAATTTTCATTTAAGGATTCCTACTAGACATTTAGATGAAATTCGTCCGCATCTATCCACAGACTTTGGTTATATCCGGTAATGGTTAGCAGCTTGTCATTATAAGAAATAACCAATGGGGCCATACCTACCTCGCCGCAACTTTGGCTTAGTATGTACCGTCTCATCAGTTATTTCTCATAATCACAATTTGCTCGACTATTACCTAATCCATTATTATCACGCATTCTGATTGACCGAGAAGGTTTCAAGCTATAGTGACCATGAAATCTGAGCTACACGCAAGGATGTCAAAATGGACGTCTATTGAGTTTTTTTGGACGGACTCTTGGAATTTGTGCTTAGGTTTGCTTACTCTTTTGCTTTAACTTTCTCACTCTTGCATACAGTTCTTAGTCTTGCTCGTTTTTAGCATTGTTTCTTTTCAGTTTCTCTTTTTAGTCTTGTTCGTGTTCTTGTTGACAATTTCATTTCAGCTCTTGTCACTCACGGTTTAGTTTCATGTATGTAGTTTTGTGATCAACATCTCGGTAGTTGCACAAGTAACACTTAGTCTCGCGTCGTTAGTTGTTCATTTTTTCCACTCTGCTTCTCATTTTTACATTCATGTTGCACAACTTGTTTTGATTGCGTTCGACATAGGGTTTCTGGTTGAATCAATTGCAACTACTCCCAGCTAGTACGTGTTTGCTTTTGCACTTAGCATTTCGCATTCGTAGTTGATATTTGCGAATTTAAACCCTAAACCCTAAACCGCATTTCGCATTTGTAGTTTTTAGGAACTAAGATTAACCTCTAACTAGTTGACCCTGCACTACTCTTGAGCCGACAACACGACCGATTGATGGTTCCATATATCAACTTCCTAATATGTGTTTTGCTACTAATAGACCCTGTCGATCTGAGACGAAGTGTCCGATTAACTAAAGAGTTGAACACTTCAAACTAGACTAGTTAGTGTTAGCACTTCAGAAAAGAATACGTGAACTCTTGACATATGAACCCGGACGATGAACATCAGGCGATGCCTTCGAATTGATGATGAGCTTCTTTGCCTTGCGAATGTTTTCAAACTCATGACAAACAACTTCCTCGAACTACGACATCGAAAATAATTGGTTACTGACGCTAACGCTAAGTGGAATCAAGAGTATTCCTATTAAGCACAATAAAGTTGTCGAAAAATTTCCAACGGTCCTGAATGCAGCCTTATTCAACCAAGGGTCGAGGTCGGCTTCCTTGAATTTCTGGTGGTAAAAATCGTTAAGAGATCCGCGAACTCGGCGATGAGTTCTACCACCTGAGCCAACGCGCTTTGTATTTGACATGCCCTGCTACTGGAATAATCTTTTGTAACTAATCGAACGTCATCTCTGGTTTTGAGAATTCTCTAAATTGCCCATTGATCTGTGACGAAAACATGACATAGACACACAGATAAATAAATTGATAGTAGTATCAAATTTATGTAATTGTATTATAAGTGTTTACAGTCTCACCTCTCCAAGGAAATCATCAGTACTTTTTGGATTTGCTATTCCAAATATTTGGTGAAGTCCTTCTTCTCAATGACTTTGACCATGTTATCTGATACGAAAGTCATTGCATGCTAAAGTTCCCTCGCAGTTTATTAATGTTTAGGTGTTTTTTCCTATGTAGGCCTTTGCAGCTTTATCCGAAACCACGATAATCTCTTGCAGTAGAAAGGTGATTTAAATTATTTGGTTTTGCAAACAAAGATAATTTGAAACTCAATAACAAACAAGAATAATTTGAAACACGATGGGAAACAATGAAGGGGGGGGTGGAATCCGTGAAGTCTTACACGATATAGAAATGCGATGAAAATTTTTCTTGTTAATGTAAACCATCGAGGAACAGATGATTTGTTCGCCTAGCAGATGTGGTATTCCTTTGGACTGCGTAGATCCTTAAACTCTTCTAACTTCATCACACCGAAGGAGCGAATGCGGAAAAGTTTTGCTGTTAGATTACTCTTCACGTGGTCATTTTCAGTAAACCTGAACAATATGACGATTATTAAAAAAACATTTTTTGAAAAAAATAGAGCATTCGATAATGATAAATAACTAAAAAGAAGAGGATACTTACTAGTTGATATCGTGCATTTCATGGAGAATGTTGTCCACCTGGCCTCGTGGATCCAAAATAATGCAATGCACAGATATGTGCCATGCGGGGTCCTCGGCATGATAATTGTAGATGTATCTTCTCTATGCGTGGAGGCGATGATTACGCTCCCTAACAAAGAACATCTTCCTAGAGAATTGACGTAGATCAGGGTCTCCCTAAAGCTTTTCTTCGAAAGTCTTGTTCGCGAATTGCCAAAGTGAGCTCCATCCGGTCTTAACCTCCTATGTAACATCCGATGACAACTCTTCGTTGTTGTACATATTGATGTATACGACACGCTTCCCATTTCTATATGCCTTTACAAATTCTCTTTCTAGATGTTGATCTCCATCTCTGTTCGCGGCTCACATCTAAGCAACATCCCTTTCAAGCTTTTTCACTTTTGTTTGTTAATTGAGTTACTCAATGTTACTTGATATGAAAACCATGATGAGTAGTGATTAATAAATAAATTACTGCTTGAATAAAAATAAATTATAAAGCTTATTGTAAAATAAATAATTTTATTTTATTTTTATTTTTATAAGAACCTTTGTTCAGGTTTACTTTTTCATGTCATAAGACTTTTACCTTCTTCTAACACAAGATTAAATCTCATATAAATCTGTTGGTTACATTACATTGAAATTATTCATTGATTTCGTATTATCTACATTGCAAATGCATTATTCTTTAACCATAACTTTAAATCCGACAAAACAATGAATCACTTTTGTCTGATATAGTTAGCTTGTTTACACATCCTTGTGAAAGTCGTATTCTTCATACCCCTCCAAATACCTTACCTATGATGTTGTAACTCTCTGAAACCCTATAAATTCTATATACTGTCATACCTTCTTGCTCCCAACACTGCTTCATAATACTGCTCCTAACACTGCTTCATAATACTGCTCCTAACACTGCTTCCCAACACTGCCCCCAACACTGCCCCCAACATAGATTCTCAACACAAACACTAACACGGAAATCTCCACACTTAATTTTAACACATTTACATACAAATCCATTCATAATGTCATTGGAAAAAAAAATGATGGTGGTACAGACATTTCCTACCTTGGCAGTACTACTTGGTTATTCCAGGTACCATGAACTCACCTAAGCAATAGTTCCTGCCACTATCCAATACTTCATACACACACCCCACACACGCTCCTAGCTCCAGCACGAGAGAGAGAGAGAGCGCTCCCAAACCCCCTCCAAACCCTGACCACCAAACCTTAATCTCCAACCCTAGCCGCCTTTATCCATCCACAGGATTTCATCCCGGGACAAGATTTCATCCCACAACAGGATTTCAGTCAAGGACAGAATTACATCCTAGACAAGATTTCATCCAAGAACAGGATTTCATCCCAGGACTCTAAAGTCTAGTGGTCTTATTAGGCTACTAGCAGATTTACTCTTTTACTGGCTAGGTAAATCCCCGGTTAATATTATCCCCCTTTTGGTTTACATCTGCCCGCAGATATTCTTGTACGGGTTAAAATGTAATAACCGGGTTAAACATCAAATAAAATAAAATGTAAAAAAACATGTCTCACACAAATGAAAACCCATACTTGGAATACTGTCCTATCAAGTATGTAGTGAATACTACTAAGCAGTCATATACTCCTGGTACTGCCTTAGACTGCTCCTGGTGATGCCGATACTCCTGGTGTTGCTGCTTGTCCGCTCCTTGCTGGCACAGTATTGATGGTGGTTGTAGGTGTGCTCTCCATCACTAGTGCTGCTTCGCCGGGACCTCCCAATATCTCTGTCCCAATGTCTGAAGTAGTGCCCGGGGCACTGTAAGAAGCTCCTGCCCCCTCCACAGACTGCCTGAATTGTGGTAGTAACTAGTCCTCATCCTCTTCCTGCTCTCCATCTGACCAATAAACAAAACTACGGTATTTTTTCACAAACCTCATTAAGTATCTGCTGCTCCTCTCTTAATCCTCGGAATAGGCCTTGATCTCCTTCAAGACCTGGTTCTTGGATGTAGTTAGTAGATGCTGGGTCAATTGTTGAAATGTTTGATTTGATTTGGCCTGTGCCAATTGTACTTGCAGTTGCAGTCGCCGGTTCTCCAGAGCTAGTCTGTCATAGTCCTTGAGTCTAGCGCTCACACTATCCTCCAACTCCACGCATCGTCGTTTGGCCTCTTCTGTTTGTACTGCTGTGTAGTATTTCTCTTGGACAGTTGTCAAAATCTGCATCGTTTCTGTTCAGATACTTTCTAATGCAGCATACTGCGGCTGTCCGTGTTGTAGCTGCGCAGTCATTTCTTCTACCCACCGCTGTAAGGCCAAGTTGGTGTTGACCTGTGTGGTATCCACCTGCTCCTAAAGTTGTCTTACCATTGCTGCATCGTTGAGTGCAGTTTGTAGATGGTGGACTAAGTCGTTTAGTCCATCCATTATGCGACTGTGATCTCCTGAACTCCTGCTCCTTGTCTGTTGCACTTGGTCCTGCTCCAAATGCTCACTCTCCTGGGGTGGTTGCGACTGTTCTGTAATGGTTGGATTTACCTGCCCCTCCTGAACCTTCTCGTATACCGGTAAGTCCGGTACCACCTCGACCTGTTTATAAGTTTGTTGTTGTTAGTCTTGTTCTGGCTGTTGAGTCTCCTGCATGGGTTCTAGCTGCTCTTCCAATACTGGGTTGTTCTGCCCCCCTTGAACCTCCTCATATACTGGCAATGCTGGTACCTCCTCTACCTCCTCATGAGTCTGATATAGCTAGGCTCTTTGTCTTTGGCCGCGGCAAAAAGCTTCGATGTCGGGCCCGAATTGCTTTGTAATAGTAATTAAATCGAATCGGTGGTCGATTCAATGGTCTCCTTGCCCTTTTGAGTCTTTCGTTTCCGTTGCACTAATCAAGTTGTCTGAGAGTTACCTCGTCATTATCTTGAGTCCCGTGTACGTGGTGGTGGAGTAAAATGATGTCTTTTTGGCTCTGCATATAGACTTTCCTTTCCCTTTCACGAAACCACCGGTGTGAGCGTTGAGCGGTGAGCGGTAAAGTTTAAATGTAAGGAAAAAAAAAAATTTAAAGTTAATGGCCCTATTACCATGGAATGGGTGGTTTAGAATTTTGAAATGGTCATTTTTAGGCATAAAAGTACCCAAAACCGTGGACATAGGTCATACAATATTTCAAAAATTATCCACACTTGTAAGTTTAAATAAAAGTTAATTAAATTATGGACTAGCATCATCATGTGTAAATCAACACAATTCAAATCATATCCAAAATATAAACCGAAATTAGGGATGATCAATTTAGGTAATCAATAAGTTTAATTTATCGACGATGAGCTTTAGAGACTAATTAGGGGCCGACGTCATCAATAGCGTATTGCACTTGTAAGAATTATATGTAAATGCTTGGCATATATTAACCGAAAATTATCAAGACACGCCGTCTTTCCGTGTCCTTGTAAGGTGTACGAAAAGACATTCACGCTGGCATTGCGGTGGTCCGAGTTCGATTCTCCTCGGCCTCGTTTGAGCGTTAATCGCTGCGTCTTAAATCAACTATCCTGAGCTATACAAATACTGGACTATAGCCCCTACCAACATTGGCAAAATTCAATCACTCCAATGGAAATAAAAAAAGACCTTCTCAAACTTTTAGTCTGCATTTAGTTTAGAACTTAAGCATTTACATACACCGGTGCATCGAAACTGGAGTTTAAGAAGTTACATCAAAATTAGGGCTGACGTCTTCGTTACAGTCAAGCATGACTTTAGATTACATTGTAGTGAGATACTTAAATTAATACTTGAAACACTTAGTGTAGCTTAAGCTATAAACGATAATCACAATAAATAAATATATAAAACCATATATATTGAAAAACACAAATACATGCTATAGCAGTAATAGATCGAGATAAACGAATACTCTAGTACCATGTCTAGTACCTATCAGAAAACAAATCACACTCTAGGCAGAAGGTGTTGAACCATTAAAGTGCTGATCACACTGATCAGCCTCAAAGTCTATAAACTTAAGCACACTATTGTTATAACGTCGACGTGGAGTGTCTGAGAGAATGGGAGATGGAGCTTGAACAAACTCTTGAGCAAGCCCCTCAGCGTACGATGGTAGGGTGAATTTTGATGGAGGGCTCTTGTAGAGATGAGCGTTGCGAGTCAATCGCTCCTTCAGACCTGCGATCCTAAAATTGCAAAGAAAGTCAGTTCAACAGATTTGTAAGTGCTAAATAAAAAATCGAGAAAAAGAACACAAGATGGAATTACGCACCAATGAACTTTCGTGGCTTCTTCACGACCGGTTCGTCAGAGTCATAATCCGCGGGAGGGGCAGATTCTCCACTTTCTTCATCACCGGGAGGACCATTTTTGTAATCGGCTAGCACACCATCAAAGATTTCTTCGTCAGGTTCCATGGCGATGAGGTGTCGGTTGGAGCGCGCACAAGCAATTACAGATGCACCTACAAATACAGAAGCCCACGTTAGAAAAGCGAAGTGTGTATAAACGAACTCGAATGTAGTGTTTACGGAAACATTACCTGTACTAGCGCTCCAATCGAAGACTATACTTCCGTCGTCCGTGAGACAATCGACGAAACACTGAATGGAGGAGGGGTCCTTCTCTCATGAGCCACGCCAGGGCGTACCGTCCGGACGATAACGCAATGTTTCTTTCTCTGCAAAGTTACAGAGGTGGTCTTCCTCATCAGGTACGATTGCCACACCCCCGTATGCGTGTGCCACTTGCCGAGTCTGGAACTTCGAAACATACTCTTTACGAACATAGACTTTGATGTGGAAGCGGTGAGTCTCAAAAAACACAAGTAAAAATACGTTAACATAGAAGCATAGTCGGAAATAATCATGAATCGTGAAATTTAAAATTGGAATCACATTACGTACCTCTTTCGGTTTGGGTGCGGTAGAGGCCATAGGAAGGGGATTATATCCCCACCGGTCTCGAACTGGAGATTTAAAACCATATGTTGCAGACTCAGAATCGAGAGTACGCTCGATTCTACGACATTTTGGATGCATGAGAAGTATGGCTCCAACGTCCGTCAAATGATAAGCGGCAAACACGAAGAGGCTCTCAAAGTAGGTTTTGTCACGCCGATTCCAGGATGGAATTTCTGTTGGAGACACACCCGGAACAGGCAAGTTTTCGGGAGCATCTGCAAAAATGAGATCAATTCCTGGATGCTTGGGTTCATACTCCATCGCCGAACACGGGTACTTACGGTCTTTGCCAATCTGAGATAGAAGTGAAAATTTAGATACTGGCTACTAGATTCACAAGTACTCAACTTACATATGGAAAATATAAATGACAAATGTATGAAACAATACCTTCTTGATGTGCTCAACGATATCGAGGATTTGCGAATCCCATTTTGCAGTCTTCGACGACTGATGAACCAAGTCTCCAATGTTGCCCTTCTCGAGATACATTGGCAAAGTCACCGAAATTTTTGACGACGAGCTGCTACCAATGTGATTGGGTTTCGGAAGAGGGCGTTTCGGAAACAATGGTCGGGCCGATGCGACGCGAGATCTGGCCGTGAGTTGTGGTCCACGGTGAACGATTGAGGAGGGGACCCTGCATTCGTAAGTTCACCTGTCGAAAGCTGAGTCAGTCTTGCATTGCGACGATTTGCATTGTTTGTCACTCCCTCTGAAGCCTGAGTCAGATCAGCATCTTCTGGCCCTGCAATGTCATCCGGGAGGGGAGCAGTTTCTTCCGATTTTTGCTCGAGATCGACTACAGGTTCCGCAATAGCATTGCGTCGCTTCCTGGTTGCACGAGACTTGGACACTGCAACTGGTGACGAAGGAGAGGAAATTGGATCTGGTGCATCTGGTAAAATAGACAAGTCGTCATCGTCCTCGTCGTCAATCTCCATCGGTGCTGAGTCAGCTGGGTTTGTAGCCAGATTTCGAAGAAGATGCTTCTCCTCCTTGTGGACGTAGTTGTCGTGGCACTCAAGGAACCATCCACCGGTCGACAATTGGGAGTTAGTAAACCGTTCTTTGTTGGTGAGGAGAAAAAGTCATGGGGATCATTCGTTCTGACGTCCTCGAATTCCATGGGAATAGAGAACGAAGGTAATGCTCCCTTGGCAACGAGCTCTTGTTTTAAGTACCTACAAAGAAGTAAACAAATTAGATAGGAAAAATTGATTACGTTGAACAATGTTCTATAATATTATATAGGAAAAGGAATACATACCGGAATACAAGCCGCTTAATTGTAGCTTTGCCTCCGGTAATTTTTCAAGATCCGAGCCTTTAATGAACTTCGGACTTGCATTCGAGCAAAGATAGATTCCGAATGCCTTCTCCCATAAGAGTAGCCTCCACTTCTCGACATACTCAGATGGCTTTAGGACAACACTAGACCACTCAATGTTGAGGTTCTCGTTGTCTATAAGATTCTGCAATTCACTTTCTAGTGATTGCTCAAGCCGAGAATACAGAAACCGTTAATATTTCAAGTAACATATAAACTCAAATTCTCAGAATGACGGAACAAAAATCCAAGTTACCTCGTGCCAAAGAGAAGCACGATGAAGAAATGAAAGCAAAGCTTTATCTTTCATAGGGCGATCTTGAGGAAGCGAAATGATCGTCGATCGTCGTTTGATGAGTTCCACCACCTGCAGCCCACTTTGCCTTGAAATCGAAGTGCACATTCGTAGTGGCGACCATGTGTAAGCGATCAAGCGTCATGTCGGGTTTTAGGTTTTGGTCAGAATGAGAGTTAATCTGCACATCGACCCATAGTGTTGATTGGAGGAACAGACGTATAAAAAGATACGATTTAGAAATCAAAGAACCAAACGACCAATACCTCTTTCGCAAAAACCTTCCCGAGTTTGATATTGGCCACAGCCACCATCTTGTCGAAATTTTTGCCACGAATTAATTTGATTTCAGCCTTAATAGCGTTATCCATGGCACTCCATACTCCCGGTCCAGTTTGTTTATCTTTTGGAATCTACGCGTAGTCTGCGACCTCGGCATCGTCGATTTTTTCGCTAACCTCCTCCTCGAATAACAACCAGAACACAAATGAGAATTTGTTTTAAATCAATTGGAGAAGAGGAGTCGAGCACATATGTAGTGAGCTTACCGCGTATAGAAACTTTACAAATACGTCTATTGTGACAGGATACCAAGTCTCTCTTTTTGCTTTGGTGTTCTTACAGATCCTGTAATCTTCTGGAGAAATGAGGTCCTTGAAATCTTCAAGTTTCAACTTTCCAAACTTCCTCATGCGTTGGAGTTTCGCACACAAACTGTCTTCGACGTGATCATGTTCAGTAGACCTACAACATATGACGAAGGATGAGATAATTTAAAGATGACAATATCATAAAAGGACAAATTCTTAAAAATGCGACATTCGCTTACCAGTTAATATCGTTCATAGCATCGAGGAGGAGATTGCTCTCTCCACGGGCATCGAGGACGATGCAATCAACCGAAATGTACCACGAGGGATCATTCTTGTGGTACCTCTCTATATGGCGCATCCGGTCAGAATACGGTGGTTACCTTCGTAGACATAGAAATATTTGTCACTAAGGTTACGAAGATCTGGATCAGACCGCAGCGTACTCTCGAACTCCTCATTCGCGGCTGCCCATAGCGGGTTTTTCCAAAGTTCATCTTCAGTGTCAACAATTTTCTCTCGGCCTTTCCTGTCGAAGGGAGACACGTACATTACCCGATCGCCTTCGCGGTATCCCTTGTTGAACTCGTTCTCGAGTTTCCTGATGTCTTGTTCTGAGATCGGGCGAACCTTCGGATAACAAACGAGGCGGCAGAGTGGAATTAGCATACGAGACTTCTTAACAGGTTTGTAGCGTAACCTGTTAATGATAGCAATCGAATCACTCTTGTGGAGCATTCGCATCTCGTTTGCACTCCAGTCGGGGTCCTTGTTCTGAAGATGGGTGGGCATGTGACTGATGCCCACGTTGACACCTTCAGGCAATGTAGATTCTTCGTCTTCCGAGAGGGATTGGTGCCCATCATTGTCTTCAGTTGCTTGATGAATATCTGCCGCTTCCAGAGGATTGTCACTTGAAACCGCATTGCAATCGCCCTCCACAGGTTGGCGATCACTTTCCAAAGGGCTGTTATGTGGAACTCCACTTCCCAACTCTTCTAAAATGAGGTCATTCTCGTTGGACGGTACAATTTGGAGAGCATTAAGATGAGGCAGGTTGGCTCCGTCATCTTGGACTTGAGCTATGTTCATCTGGCAAATCAGTAAACCAAATTCAACACATCACAATAAGCATAAAATAGTGGGGAATGCACGGGTGTGAGCGGAGAGCGGTGAGCGGTGAGCGGTGATTGGCAGATTTTTTTTTTTTTTTTTCATGAAAGATTAAGACCCTATTACCACTCATTGCAAAAAAAATTGAAAAGTTAATAGCCCTATTACCATGAAATGGGTGGTTCTGAATTTTTGAAATGGTCGTTTTTTGGAAAAAAAAAGAACCCAACACCGTGGGTATAGGTCCTTTATCCATTTATTTTTATGGTACTGAGGTTATACAATATTTCATAAATTATCCACATTTGCAAGTTTAGATAAAAGTTAATTAAATTATAGGGTGGCATCATCATGTCTAACCAAAACAATTAAAATCATATACAAAATATATACCATATTTTGGGATGGCCGTTTAGGTAATCAATAAGTTTAATTTATCAATAATAAGGTTAAGAGAATAATTAGGGCTGACGTCATCAATTTCCTATTACACTTGTCAGAATTATTGATAAATGTTGCGGATTATATAATCCGAAATTTATATCTACAGGTCGTCTTCCCGTGTCACCTTGTAAGGTGTACAGAAAGACATTCACGTGGCATTGTAGTGGTCCGAGTTCGATTCTCCTCGGCCTCGTTTGAGCGTTGCACCGCGTCCTAAAGCAGCTATCCTGAGCTATACAATTACTAGACTATAGCCCCTACCAACATTGGCAAGCTTCAATCACTTCAATGGAAACAAAAAAACTTTTAGAGTGCATAGAGTTTAGTATTTAAACATTTACATACATCGATGCATTGATATTGGAATTCAAGAAGTTACATAAAAATTAGGGCTGACGTCACCGTTAAAGGCATGCATGGCTTACATTACACCGTTTTGAGATACTTAGAGTAAACCTCAATTCCGTTAAAATAACACAATTCCGATTGCCATATTACCAAAGCCATGTTGTGCCAATTAGGTCGCGTTTACGAAACGTGCCATTATACCGGCATATTTTTGAACTCAATATAAAACCGTATATATTGAAAAACACATATAGATAGTATATAAGTAATAGATCATGGGAAACTACGAATGTATGGCTCTACCATGTCCAGTACCTATCGGAAAACAAATCACACACTATGTAGACGGTGTAGTACCATTAAAGTGCTGATCACACTGATCAGCCTCAAAATCTATAAACTTGAGCACACTATTGCTATAACGTCGACGTGGAGTGTCACAGAGAATGGGAGATGGAGCTTGAACAAACTCTTGCGCAAGACGCTCAGCGTACGATGGTAGGGTGAATGTCGATGGAGGGCTCTTGAAGAGATGCGCGTTGCGAGACAATCGCTCTTTCAGACCTGCGATCCTGAAATTGCAAAGAAAGTCAGTCCTACCGATATGTAAATGCGTTTATTTAAATTGACAAAGAGAATACAATATGGAACTACGCACCAATAAATTTTCGTGGCTTCTTCACGACTGGTTCGTCAGAGTCATAATCTGCGGGAGGTGCCGATTCTCCACTTTCTTCATCACCGGGAGGACCATTCTTGTAATCCGCGAGCACACCATCAAAGATTTCTTCGTCAGGTTCCATGGCGATGAGGTGTCGGTTGGAGCGCGCGCAAGCAATCACAGATGCACCTAACCAAATCGGAAGCCTACGTTAATAATGCGAAATGAAGAAACGAATTGTAATGTAGAATCTACGGAAATATTACCAGTACTTGCGCTCCAGTCGAAGACAATACCCCCCTCGTCCGTGAGAGAATCGACGAAACATTGAATGAAGGAGGGGTCCTTCTCTCGTGAGCCTCGCCACGGCGTACCGTCCGGACGGTAACGCAATGTTTCTTTCTCTGCAAAGTTACAGAGGTGGTCTTCTTCATCAGGTACGATTGCCACACCCGCGTATGCATGTGCCACTTGCCGAGTTTGGAACTTCGAAACATACTCTTTGCGAACATACACTTTGATATGGAAGCAGTGAGTCTGCAAAACACAAGTAAAGATACATTAATAAAGATGCATATAAAGCAATTACCATGGATTGTGAATTTGATACTTAGAATATGATTCGTACCTCTTTCGGTTTAGGTACGGTAGAGGCCATAGGGAGGGGATTATATCCCCACCAGTCGCGAACAAGACGAAAACCATACACATGGGACTCAGAATCGAGATTACGCTCGATTCTACGGCATTTGGGATGCATCAAAAGTATGGCTCCAACGTCTGTCAAATGATACGCGGCAAACACGAATAGGCTCTCGAAGTAGGTTTTGTCACGCCGGTTCCAGGATGGAATTTCTGTTGGAGACACACCCGGTACAGGCAAGTTCTCGGGAGCGTCTGCAAATATGAGATCAATTCCTGGATGCTTTGGATCATACTCCATCGCCGAACACGGGTACTTACGGTCTTTTCCAATCTGAGATAGAAGTCAAGAATTAGCTAGTAGATAATATTTACAAGTGCAAATCGTAATACGAGAAATGATGAATGGCAAATGTATGAAATAATACCTTCTTGATGTGCTCGACGATATCTAGGATTTGAGAATCCCATTTTGCTGTCTTCGATGACTGGTGAACCAAATCTCCAATGTTCCCCTTCTCGAGATACATTGGCAGAGTGACTGAGATTTTAGACGACGAGCTGCTACCAATGTGATTCGGTTTTGGAAGAGGGCGTTTGGCAAAAACTGGCTGGCTGAGGCGACGCGGCGACTGCTGAGAGTTGTGGTCGACGGTGAATGATTGTGGAGGGGACCCAGCATTCGTAAGTCCACCTGTAGAAAGTTGAGTCAGTCTTAAACCGCGTCTACGTACGTTGTTTGTCGCCCCTTCTGAAGCTTGAGTCAAATCTGCATCTTCTCGCCCAACAATGTCTTGTGGGGAAGGAGCAATATCTTCCGAATCTTCGTCCAGTTGAACAATAGGCTCCGCAACAGCGTTGCGACGCTTCCTGTTTACACGAGATTTGGGCACTGCAACTGGTGAAGAAGGAGCCGAGATAGGATCAGACGCAACTGGTACAATGGATAGGTCGTCATCACTTTTGTCGTCAATCTCCATCGGTGCAGAGTCAGATGGGTTTGAAGCGAGATTTCGAAGAAGATGCTTCTCCTCCTTATGCACGTAGTTGTCGTCGCACTCAAGAAACCATCCACCGGTCGTCAACTGGGCGTTAGTAAACCGCTCCTGTTGGGCTGAGGAGAAAAAACTGCGGGGATCATTCGTGACTGAAACATCTTCAAACTCCATTGGAATAGAGAACGAAGGTAATGCTCCCTTCGCTACGAGCTCTTGTTTTAAGTACCTACAAAAAATTAAACAAATTAGGTCGTGTAAATAAAACAAGTTGAACCGATTTTGTATATACTGAATTGAAAATTGGAAATATACCGGAATAACAGCCGCTTTATTGTAACTTTGCCCCCGGTAATCTTTTGAAGATCTGAGCCTTTGATGAACTTTGGGCTTGCAGTAGGACCAAGATAGTTGTTGTATGCCTTCTTCCATAGAAGCAACCTCCATTTCTCCACATACGCAGACGGCTTCAGGACAACACTGGACCACTCAATGTTGAGGTTTTCTTTGTCCACCAGTTTATGCAATTCACTTTCCAGCGATTGCTCAAGCTGCGAAAACAGAAACATGTTAGAAACTCAAATTGAGATACCAGTAGCGGAGAAATACTTGAATTAAGAAACTTGTAACGGATAAGTAAGTTACCTGTGCCCAAAGAGAAGCGCGATGTAGGAATGCAATCAAAGTTCTATCTTTCATTGGGCGTTCTTCCGGAAAGCGAAAAGATCGTCGAACTTCATTTGATGCGTTCCACCATTGGAGCCACTTTCCCTTAAAATCGCAATGAACATTGGTAGTGGCTACCATTTGTAAGCGATCGATAGTCATATCAGGTTTCAAGTTCTTGCTGTAATGAGAATAAATCTGCATATGAAACTCATAAGTAAGAATCGAGTTATGAAACATGATTACAAAGAGAGTCATATGAAAGCTGAATAGGTGCACCCTTTACCTCATTCGCAAATACTTTCCCAAGTTTATTGTTAGCCACAGCGACCATCTTGTCGAAGTTTTTGCCACGAATGGCCTTTATTTCCGATTTGATCGCATTATCCATGGCACTCCATACACCGGGTCCTGTTTGTTTGTCTTTTGGAACGGTGGCGTAGTAATTCGTCTCAGCGTCATCTGAAGCCTTTGCTAGTCTCCTCTGCACAAAACATAAGATGGATTAATTATAATGTGGAAGAATGTACATTCAAAGAATCACATTACGAACACAATCCACCGCACTTACCGCATATAAGAATTTAACGAAGACATCAATTGTTACAGGATACCAAGTATCTTTTTTTGCTTTGGCATTCTTGCATATTCTGTAATCCTCTGGAGATATCAGATCTTTGAAATCCTCAAGTTTGAGTTTACCAAACTTCCTCATGCGCTGCAATTTCGCACACAACCCGTCTTCGACGTGGTCATGTTCAGTTGACCTGCCAAGAAATATTGAACATGAGAAACATTGAAGTCAATTAAAATACAAATGTAGCGAAAAACAAAATTCAGACAATTACGCACCAGTTTATGTCGTTCATAGCGTCGAGCAGGAGGTTGCTCTCTCCTCGGGCATCAAGAACGATACAATCCACGGAGATGTGCCACGAAGGTTCCATCTTGTGGTACCTCTCAATGTGACGCATCCACGCCGTCACACGGTGGTTTCCTTCGTACGGGTAAAAATACTTATCACTCAGGTGTTGAAGATCCGGATCGGAGAGCAACATGTTCTCAAATTCTTCGTTAGCAGATTTCCAAAGTGGATCTGTCCACACTGCATCTCCGGCTTCAACAATTTTCTCTCTCCCTTTCCTATCGAAGGGAGAAACGTACATGACACGGTCGCCTTCGCGATACCCTTTGTTGAACTCATTCTCCAATTTCCGTACGTCTTGTTCGGAGATCGGTCGAACCTTGGGATAGCAAACAAGACGACACAAGGGAATTAGCATGCGGGACTTTTTCACAGGTTTGTATCTCAACCTGTTGATGATCGCGATTGAATCACTTTTGTGAATCATTCTCATCTCATTCGCGCTCCAATCCGGATCTTTGTTTTCGAGATGTGGAGGCATGTGGACGATTCCAACGGTGACACCCCCAGGCAAAGGGGTGTCTTCATCTTCGGAAGGATACTCTTGTCCATCTTGATCTTGCGTGGCTTCAGCTTGGACACCAGTCATCAGTGGAGTCTCTTCCGGTACTCTGCTCTCCAAGTCTCCAAGAGATCCGACACTATCAAGTAAGATCTCGTCACCGTCCGAAGTTCCCATTACAGGGTGGTTAAGAAGAGGCTGGGTATCATCTGCATCTTGAAGAAGTTCAACTTGTTCAAGATTCATCTGGCAATTCAAAAAGCAAGTACAACAGACCACAAAATATGTGTAAAATTTACAATCCAAGAATAATAATACTTCAATATCGTATTAAAGTAAGCATATGATAGAGATATCACATACTATGATGATACCATTAAACAAATTGTAACTTTGCGGCGAGACGCGGAGAACGACGTGGTGCACTTCTAGCTGATGCTTTCTCTTCAATACGTCTAGCTTTTGCATCATTTTTTTTGATTTGCATGTTAATTGCAACCCGATCAAAGTCAACACGTGAAGTGCGACTGACAGGGGTGATAAGAGGCGGGGTTACGGGAACCGACGTCAAAGCTACTACTAAACGACGGGACTCTACTACAGCCATCACATGATCTCTCAGCTCAGTCGATACGCTCTCGTCATCAGATTCTTCTTCACGTACAACTCTTTGTCGCTTCAACTGATCCTGCAGTGACAATCACAATAGAGATCAGCAACATGGAACTAAACAATTATAATTCATTGATTGGCAAGAGTGTGGATCCCATTCAATAAAAGAACACTTAAAAGATGACATGGACCATAGCAAAACAGATAAAATTGACCAAAATTGCACATAAGAATGCAACAAAAAGCAAAGCACGATTAATCAGTCGAGACCCACTCAGACTTGCGTCGACGCAAGTCTGGCACTCGAAGTAACGATCCGGCCCTCAGGGTCCTCAAAGCCCTCGGAGCCCAGCAAGGGTGACGACACCCTTCAACATGACAACACCTGCATAATGACGATGACCAAAGCACAGCACGATCGAATAACCAAAAAAACACAAATGAATGTAACAAGGAGCAAAGCATGGCGAACAAGTCAAGACCCAAGCTGCCTCGAAGCTCGCACAGACACAGAATTCCACAACCACTTCCAAATCGTGAGTGCCAGTCACCATTTGCACCGTGCCTCAGGAGTCCCTTCACGGCAAGTCGGGCATGGTGGATGCCAGCAAGCTGCTGGCTTCCGGCGTTCAACACCTGCTGTTTCTGAGCCCGAGGAGCTCTCATTGGCGTCCGAGCCCAGCGACGGTGCCGACCCCCCCGACAACAGAGGACCTGCACGATGTGGACGACAACAGCAAAGCCGAAAGAGGATCCATCCATCAACAACAGAATGACTCAAAAATGCAAATGAAGGCGAACCAGTCAAGACCCACCCAGACTTGCGTCGACGCAAGTCTGGCAGGCCCTCGAGCGATTCATGAGCAATGTTGACCATCCTCATCCTCATCGTCAGTGTCTGCTCCTTCACGCCGGGCATCAGCTGAGGGCATCTGGGATCCTCCTCCGGAACACGGCGAGGTGCATGCCAGCGTGGTGGCCGGGTGTGTTAAACCCCGGCATTACCGAGGCCACGGGACCCTGTTACCCCGCCCAGCCCGACGAGGGTGCCGACCCCTTGCAACAGAGCAACGAAACGATGACGAGGAACAGAGCCAGGGCCCCAAAGATTGACACCAAACACGAGAATCTTGGCAACAAATAGCAATGCTTGACGAATCAGTCGAGGCCTGGCCAGACTTGCGTCGACGCAAGTCTGGCAGTCCTTGGATCGACTTAGCAAAAAAATTTGAGTCCTGCTGCCTCGAAGCTCGCACAGACACAGAATTCCACATCCACTTCCACATCGTGAGTGCCAGTCACCATTTGCACCGTGCCTCAGGAGTCCCTTCACGGACAATCGGGCATGGTGCGTGCCAGCAAGCTGCTGGCTCGAGGCGTTCAACACCTGCTGTTTCTGAGCCCGAGGAGCTGTCATTGGCGTCCGAGCCCAGCGAGGGTGCTGACCCCCCCCGACAACAGAGGTCCTGTACGATGTGGACGACAACAGCAAAGCCGGAAGAGGATCCATCCATCAACAACAGAATGACTCAAAAAAGCAAATGAAGGCGAACCAGTCTAGACCCACCCAGACTTGCGTCGACGCAAGTCTGGCAGGCCCTCGAGCGATTCATGAAAAATGTTGACCATCCTCATCCTCATCGTCAGTGCCTGCTCCTTCACGCCGGGCATCAGCTGAGGGCATCTGGGATCCTCCACCGGAACACGGCGAGGTGCATGCCAGCGTGGTGGCCGGGTGTGTTAAACCCCGGCATTACCGAGGCCACGGGCCCTGTTACCCCGCCCAGCCCGACGAGGGTGCCGACCCCTTGCAACAGAGCAACGAAACGATGACGAGGACCAGAGCCAGGGCCGGAGCCCGAGGAGATCACTTTGCCGTGCGAGCCCAGCGAGGGTGCCGAAGCCCTCGACATCACAGGACCTGCACGATGTGGACGACAACAGGAACGCCGGAAAGGAATCCATCCATACACAACTGAACATTGACACAAAAATGCAAATGAAGGCGAATCAGTCGAGACCAAGCGCTGCCGACCCGCTTCGGCCACACCGCACGTCATGATGCCAACCACCAGAGCGATTCGGCAAGAAACAGATAGCAATTCTATTCAACCTCGCCACCGTGAGTTCCTGGAACCGTCATGCCGAACTTTCCAACCGTGCCTCGCGGAGATCAATCATTAACAGACGGGGATAGCAACTTCCAGCAGATGACGAGGACCAAACCAAGCGCCAAGGTTTTGAAAGCAATTTCAATCTTGAGCGATGCATACAGATGGCAAATAGTCCTTGGCATCCAAAACTTCCGAATAGAGTTAATGATGAAGGAGGTGATTCTAACCTTGAAGCCCCTCGCAAACCACACTTCCTTTTCTTCACGAGTCTTCATTATCATCTCTGGAGTATATTCGAGCGCGTATTCCCTGTAAAACTCAGAAAAAATGCTTGTCTGTGAATCGGCACTCACATTCTCTGGAATCATCTCCGCGGTCTCTTCTTCTGGCATCACTGTCACCTCCACCACAGGAATCGTCATATTTTCTTCTTCTTTAGAATTCGGCGCTCCTTCCTGTAGAATCCAAGAAACGGGAATGATTCTCACACATCTCCTTTGTAAAGTCCTTCATCTTGTTGCCGAGGATAAGTTAAGCTAATCCTATCAAGTCCAAAGAAAGCATCTTCCTTGTCAGCGTCTTTCGTGCTAAAATTAAATCCGCCACCCTTTCTGTCAAGCATCTTTACTGATTAATTCTAAGGCCGCCAAGCATATCACAAGGCGACTTGACCTAACGCCTTCTAAAAATACAATTAGAGCTCTGATTGATGTGTGGTGCTCGTCGAAGGCCCATCAACCGGCCCATCGGAGGCGCTGCGGAGGAAGACAGACTGCGCTGCGGAGGAAGACAGACTGCGCTGCGGAGGAAGACAGGCTGCGCCGCGCCGGCGGAGGCCGCGCCGACGGTCACAAGACAAATACTCTGTATCTACGAAGCCAGTCTTTAGGACCCTACCCAGGCTGCTCCTTACCTAGGCAGGGCCATACCAAGGCAGGTCTTATACCCCGGCAGGATGTTACAATGGCAAATCAATACCCGGCAGGGTCCAATCGCGGGCTGGGTCGATACCGGGGCAGGGCCATACCCGGCCAGAACTCATACCTAGGCAGCGCCCATGGCGAGGCATGTACCATACCCGCGCGGGGACCATACCCGGGCAGGGACCATAACCGCGCAGAGCCCATACCCGCGCAGGGTCCATACCCACGCAGGGTCTATACCCGAAGACTATTTTTCTCTCTACCCCCTTGAAAGTTACATTCTAACCTTCTAGCGGTCTATGTTGTTTAAATTTTTTATTTTATCATACTTGGCTTGTTTTATAAACATGTCTTTACACTTGCACCATACTTTTATTAAAATGGATAATACCTAGTCGAATTATAATATTAAGACTTGTAGAACTGATACTTGTACTATTATTCCTGTAAGATGTGTGAAGATCTAATATTCAATTTCAACTAACATTCTAACACATCATGTAATATTTGACATACTATAATAAGGTCCTTACAGACTACAATAATCATCGTCTTTGATATTATACGCCGTCATCGCAAAAACAAGATAAGTACTTCAGATCGCATACTATATTATAGACTCGTATATTGTACAGTCCCAAAGAATTTTACAAATGCAGGAGTATAGTACTTGTATGTATCACGAACTCCTTATTTAGTACCTCCTATCAGAATTGTCATGATTTATAATTATCACCACAAATCAAACATATAATCAATAGGACGTCATATTCTCCTCACTAAAGCAATATTTGACCGAAATGTACATTGGCATACTGTGCAAACAAAGTCGCATATCTAATCTACGGAACTGAATGCTAAAATGTGCCCTGCCTCCTTCATGACACTTAGGAAAAACTTCATGGCATTTACCTTCTCCTCTAAATTGGGCTCAGAAGTACGTTCATTGTCTTCAGCATCTTCCAACTTCTTGTCTATCTGCTCCTCGTTCTCAGAACAATCCTTGATATCTTTCTCCGTAACCTTAAGACATATCATCAACATCATCATCCTTGAGACCGTCCTCGGCATCTTCCTAGTATGGGATCATTGAAATCATTAAACTCAAACTGAAATAACTCAATGGAAAAAAGTCATGAATACTCCCGTACCTGCCTCTCGGAATCCTGTGCAACCTCATCACCGCCTATGTAATAACATAGAGAATCGCTAGATGTTGATCCACTTCTACCGCGCTCTTCCTCTTCTGTAAATCTCTTGAACTCGTTCCCATCTTCAACTGCATCTTTCTCGTTAATCTCGATGACTGTGTCAAGATTGATCGATCGCATTTTGAGATTCCGCCTATACAGGGGCCCGACTTCATTATCGTCCAGATCATAATCAGCAGAGCCTCCCTCATCTCCACTCGACCTAGACGCACCGACCTTTCGCAATGCACTTCGTTTGCGAGCTTTCGTATTACTGAAACGAGTACCCCCTCTCTTCTTCTTCTTCTTAGGCACACTCTCACTGGACCTCTCAGACCCCAAGCTCACCGCATCCATAACGTCAAGACTCTAAGCACAAGCACACAGTTTGTACCGTCTCAATACCTCACCAACACCAACTAAACGATCAAAAGAAAGAACCATCTCGTCTTCCTACTCCTATTTATACAAAGTTCACAAGCCGCCCCTAACGTAATTTGTGCAGTTCATCATAAATTATCGCAACAACAGTGACGGCTCGTGGTCTGCCAAATGTGACAGTCTCTGACATGAGATGCTAATCTATTTTTTGAATTTGCATACAAATGCTCTGACAGTGACGGCCGCCGTCACTTTTCCAATTTTGAGACTGTCAACAGTTGCGCATTAATGACACTACTTACAACTGCCTAATTGTATATAGTAGACACTCTTCATCATGGTAATTGTCTGATTTATTCACTCTCCTCATCTTATTTACTTCATTACGAGATCTTAGTACAAATTTCTTCTTATAAACTTTATCATATCTAGTGTGCATCCTTTTCTTACATCCACTGTCGATGCTCGTTGTTCCTCTCGCACATCATGGCTTCGTCCTCCTCTGCACCCTCTGCCGCAGACGTCGTTGAGATTGTGTCACAGGGAGCACTTGTTCCCATTTGCATGTCCGTAGGGCTTGAAGGTGTCGTAGACATCACTGCATCGTGGCTTGGAATTCAATTCGGCTACGATGCATCTTCACTGTGGTTAGAGAGAGAAGTTCTTGAACCCGTTACTAATCATGTTCAGTACTCCATGGTCGTAGATCCAATCATCTTAGAGAACAATACTACAATCTGGAAGCTTAGAGCTGGAAAGTATCGCCTCTACGGCTTGACGGAGTCCGTCATGAACGCGTCAACAGTTCTCCTGACCCCACGTAGTTCTTCTACTATCGCCACGGTTGCTCCAGCTCTTACTCGTGTCAAGGTAGAACCAGGTCTTGAAGTCACCATTGACATATCGGATTCATCAGAAGACGAGAAGAAGTCACCTCTGCAACCATGTCGTCTGTCGTCTGATATACCATTGCCACCTCTTCTTAGGGATAACTATCTAAGAGCCACCCCTCCTTCTTTAGTTTCATCGCAAATTGTAAAACCCAAAAAAAATCTTCCATCCCTCTGCAATCTCGCTAGTATGCCCAGTAGCAAGACTCTCCTCAAAAAAATAGATTTCAAAACCATCCGCACTGTCAACGTTTCTTTCTTGCCTCCGTCATTCAATGGCGATGTTCTCTTCATCTTTCCGCCCACTCTTCTGTCTTCAACTCACAAGGTCGCGAAGTCCATGGAGGGGATGGATAAACGGTACGACGGTCATGTCTGGACCAGGACGATGACCACCAACATCAGCAATACGCAAGGCTTGTCTTTTCGATACTCGAATTGTGTAGGACATCTACAGTGCCACAACCCTGACTGCGACTTCTTGCAACGACCTGATCGTGTCGCTGGAGTGAACGATGTGGAGTTTGAAGGCATTACCAAAGACCCCTTCCCAGTAGGCGGATCGCCCCCGCCCACCTCGACGTTGGTCTGTAAGCTTTGCAAACAACCTCCTGTTTGTGTTGCGCCTTGTTCTGCGAAAATCTTTTACGTACTTGGAGAAGATTGTCAAGAGCGTGCATGTGTCCATATAGGATCGCACGAACACCCTGTCAAAGTTGGAGATTATAGATGTGTAAGAAAACAAATAGATGAGTTACTAGAAGAGCATGTTGACCGTAACCCTCAAGCAACCGTTTCGAAAATAGTTATGGAAACCAGCAAAGACTTGTTAGGTAACTTACTTCTCCGTGATGAAGGTGACCCCGAAACTGGCAACCTTTCTCTTCAGCAGCTGGAACCAGTCTTTGAACAATGCAAAGAGTTAAACTCTCCAAGCATGCGCAATCGTATCTACACTTTCAAGTACTTGCGTAGGTATGGCATTCTCGATGGGATCACAAAGCTAAGAGGTCTCAGCAACTGGGCATATGTGCAACGCAACATGTTCCCTGGCCAAGGCGACGAATCGGAGAAAGTCTTCATCTTCAAGATGTCCGAGGTCGGCCCCGGTAGCGGTGTTGATCTGGTTCGCCGTATGCAGCCTGGAGGAAATCTCTCCCAAGCATGGATGATGTTTGACCATGTCAAACGCGTGACGGATTGGACCACCATGGCCTGCCACGTGTACGACTCACGTTACCAACGCATTCTTACCATTGCATGCTGTGATTTCCAGTCAGAGGACAAAGATGCACAACTCGTCTTCTGGAAGAACCTTAATCATGTGATGGCGAGGAACGGAGTACCCAAGCCGCAGTTCCAAGGATTTATGGCTGACAGTGCTCAAGCCAACTGGAACGCAGTGCGCATCATCTACGGCTCTGGGAACCCTACCATTCCCATGGAAGGCCGCGAACGCACATGTTATTTCCACTGGACGCAGTCTCTTGAGAAACATACGAAACAATACATTGTGCCCGAATTGCAAGGCCAACACCGGATTCTCTGTAAGCAGTATAAGGATGCGCGCACCATGGAAGAGGCTGAAACTCGGTATTGGGCTATAAGAGCCTGGTAGGCTTCCTCGAAGGCCACCTCCGAAGTTGGTTCAGAACACTTAGGTCATTGGCTTGCGTACTGGCACTTCAGATACAGACAATGGGGTGGATTTATGGAACTAGTAAGTGTACTATTTCTTTCCGATATTTGAGCTGATTTCATGCTGTATGGGAGCTTCTTTAATGTTATGACTATACCAAATATCTTAACAGATATTGTTTTTATATTATAATTTGTTTTTGCCCTGTGTATTTATATACTAAGAATCTGTACTAAGTTCAAATCTCAAATATGATTAAAGATCTAATACGTTTGTACATTACAGGAAAAAAAATATTCGGCAGAAGAACTTGCAGAGATGCCTTCTTGTAATCTTGCTGAGTCAATCCATAACAAGTGGCTGCAAGCGTCTGGAAATAAGGGTAGAGATTTGTACGTCGCAACCGTTGATGACTACGTTCGTGCCTTCCTCCAAGTCGTCGGCTACCATCAATTTAATAAAGGCGGAGCAAGTGGTTCTGGACCATCCGTAGAAGAACTTCGTCAACGTCTTCATACCGCTGAACGTCGTGCCAATCGATCCGGCAATCCATCCTGCCTCAACAAGGCTATTATGGACTTCCCTGAAGCAGAAGCTTACTGTACGCGTGACGCCCACTTGGAGGGTGCAGAGATCTTTGGTTCCAGGAAACGTAAGGCTGATGTTCCCATTGGTGCTGAAGAGGAAACTCATCGACCTGACACCGTGAGCTACTCACGTCCTCGAATTGGGAGAAGAGTCACGCGAGCTCTTGCTGAGAATCTCAGTCCTATCCACGAGGAAGATGAAGTTCAGGAGCAACCGCTCGAACCCCCCGCTTCTCCGAAACCCAGTATTCAACGCGTTATTGCTATCCAAGAGACGAGGGTAAATGAGCGTCTATGGCACATTGCTCGTTTGAAAGAATCCTCATCCAAGGCTTGTTGGGGTATTATGGCTAAGACCAGGAAGAAATGCGAATCCCGCATTGTCCAAAACGGGAAGGCAACCGCAGCTCCTACTTACACCGGAGTATGGCAACGTCCTCAAGAGGGTCCAAAAAAAACTGATCAGTTTTTCTTTTGTCCAGACGACATTGAGCGTTGTGTGAAAGGCAGTCGTCGTAAATGGATTGAGCCGTTCTCTCAGAAACAAGGTCGACCGCCTATTCCCTCTATTTGGCCCGTGAAGATTGGGACCAATTTGACAGCTGACGAGATAGAGGCGTTGGAGAATGCGGGTTTTCGGCTCCCACAAAAGGAACGCCTTCCTCTGAACCGCACATTCAATACTTCTGCCCCACCGAGAGACTTGTCACATATTCCAGTGCCAGACAAGGCTGATCTGTACCCCAAATCACGCAAGTCGAAAGTTCTTCGACGCATCAAGGCTGTGACTTCGAAGCACACAAAGAACATTGACTCAGCTCGTGCCATGGAGGCAAAAATACTCGAGGTGACTATGATACCACAACCTGGTTTTGGATGTATCGTTGCTTTGGAGTCGGATTCAGAGTCCATCTATAAACTAACCATCAGTGAGAATCCTGAGTGTTCTTGCCCAGTGTTCAAAAAAACCATAACTAAGTTAGGACGTAAAGGCGAACCGTATAGACATTGCAAGCACCTATACTTCGTGTTGGTATTGGTATGCAAATTTGATATTGATAGAGACCTCTTCATCCACGCGCCCACCCTCAGTTTCAACGAGGTGAAAATGATCCTAGAGAGGGGAATCCTAGACCAATTTAGAGAATAGAGTACGTCAAGGTCACATTACGTAAACCAACATCCACATCTTCCCGTTCTATATGTTATCCCTGTAATCGTGTGTTTCACACGTTATATATTTTTATTCCAGCGTTTTACAAATGTCAAAAACTGCATCCCTATTTACAAAAAATTATGAATTGCTATACAACTTTGACTATTGATATCGCAGTTATAATATACTAGTCTACTCTAAAATTCTTCAGTGTCTCTTAACGTTTGAAGAACATAGTTTAAGTCCACCGAATTTCAAAAATTTTATCATTATTTCCACGGGTTTAGGAACATTAAACCACGGTAATAAGTCAAGAATATTCGAATATTCTTGAGAATATTCTCAAAAAAATACTAAAAAAATATTTTTAGCAAAATTTTTACTAAAAATACCAATTCATCGCTCAAATTCCGGAAATTTGATGGCTCAACGCTCACCGCTCACCGCTCTCCGCTCACACCGTAGCTACGTCCTAAAATAGTGTGAACTGAACAAGATTAAATAAAAATGAATACATAATCTTGTTGTAAATTAGAATATGATAAACGTATCATATAATGTTCCAAGAATACTATGGCTGATGCATTTTTGCGGCAAGTCGCGGAGAACGTCTAGGTGCAAGTCTAGCAAATTGTTTTGCCTGAATACGAAGGGCCTAGGCCTCATTCTTTTTTATGCCCATGTGAACTGCTAATCGATCAACGTCAACTTGCGAAGTGTGACGGACAGATGAGGAAGGAGGTGGAGTTTCCGGAACTGACGAACATGCTATAACTAATCGACGGGACTCAACGTAAGCCAACACATTCTCTCTCAAAACAGAGAGGTCACTATCTGCATCAGATTCCTCATCCGGATGAAGCACAAGTCGCTTGATAGGATCCTGCAAAATCACCGCCAACTTAATAATCAAATCCTGAACAACAAAAAACATCATTTTAAAAGATAAAACAAATAAAACAATATACGTTTGTCTCATAAAGTATACACATGAATAAATAATTCACATCCTATTTCATATTCTGCCATGAAACATTGAGCACATATCAGTCACAGCCATTCAAGACGAGGACCCCCACATGCAGTAAAAAAACACAAAGCGACCAATTGCCTCATCCCGGATCTTCATCACCGACGATGGTGACCCGACCAAGCAGAGTCAGGGCTCATGCGCACCCTCGAGGGCCCTCCTTCACAACACAGTTAGCTTCAAGCCAAACAGAGCAAGACATTCAACGGAAACCGAGGGAGCAAAATTTTTTCAAAACCAATGTGACGAATTCGGTCCAGACTTGCGTCGACGCAAGTCTGACGCTTGTCGGAGCATTTTTCATTTTAAGGACAAATTCTGCTTGCACAAAACAAAAAACCCCGCACACCATTCATCACGAGGACCCACAGGCTCTGGAAAAGGCCGGCTCAGTCTTCGGCATCATCGCCAGAGCTTCCTTCATCGCCAGACTTCATCACCGGGATGGTAACCAGCCAAGCACGAGCTGTGGGCTTCATGCGCACCCTCGAGGGCCTCCTTCCCAACAAGCAGGAGCTGGGGGCTTCATGCGCACCCTCGAGGGCCTCCTTCACAACAAGCACGAGCTGTGGGCCGAATTCGCACCCTCGAGGGCCTCCTTCACAACAAGCAGGAGCTGGGGGCTTCATGCGCACCCTCGAGGGCCCTCCTTCACAACACAGTTAGCTTCAAGCCAAACAGAGCAAGACATTCAACGGAAACCGAGGGAGCAAAATTTTTTCAAAACCAATGTGACGAATTTGGTCCAGACTTGCGTCGACGCAAGTCTGACGCTTGTCGGAGCATTTTTCATTTTAAGGACAAATTCTGCTTGCACAAAACAAAAAAACCCGCACACCATTCATCACGTGGACTCACAGGCTCTGGAAAAGGCCGGCTCAGCCTTCGGCATCATCGCCAGAGCTTCCTTCATCGCCAGACTTCATCACCGGGATGGTGACCAGCCAAGCACGAGCTGTGGGCTTCATGCGCACCCTCGAGGGCCTCCTTCCCAACAAGCGGAGCCGGGGGGCTTCATGCGCACCCTCGAGGGCCTCCTTCACAACAAGCACGAGCTGTGGGCCGAATTCGCACCCTCGAGGGCCTCCTTCACAACAAGCAGGAGCTGGGGGCTTCATGCGCACCCTCGAGGGCCCTCCTTCACAACACAGTTAGCTTCAAGCCAAACAGAGCAAGACATTCAACGGAAACCGAGCGAGCAAAATTTTTTCAAAACTAATGTGACGAATTCGGTCCAGACTTGCGTCGACGCAAGTCTGACGCTTGTCGGAGCATTTTTCATTTTAAGGACAAATTCTGCTTGCACAAAACAAAAAACCCCGCACACCATTCATCACGTGGACTCACAGGCTCTGGAAAAGGCCGGCTCAGCCTTCGGCATCATCGCCAGAGCTTCCTTCATCGCCAGACTTCATCACCGGGATGGTGACCAGCCAAGCACGAGCTGTGGGCTTCATGCGCACCCTCGAGGGCCTCCTTCCCAACAAGCAGGAGCTGGGGGCTTCATGCGCACCCTCGAGGGCCTCCTTCACAACAAGCACGAGCTGTGGGCCGAATTCGCACCCTCGAGGGCCTCCTTCACAACACGCAGGAGCTGGGGGCTTCATGCCCACCCTCTAGGGCCCTCGTTCACATCACAGTAAGCTTCAAGCCAAACAGAGCAAGACATTCAACGGAAACCGAGGGAGCAAATTTTTTTCAAAACCAATGTGACGAATTCGGTCCAGACTTGCGTCGACGCAAGTCTGACGCTTGTCGGAGCATTTTTCATTTTAAGGACAAATTCTGCTTGCACAAAACAAAAAACCCCGCACACCATTCATCATGTGGACTCACAGGCTCTGGAAAAGGCCGGCTCAGCCTTCGGCATCATCGCCAGAGCTTCCTTCATCACCAGACTTCATCACCGGAATGTGACCAGCCAAGCACGACGAGCTGTGGGCTTCATGCGCTCCCTCGAGGGCCTCCTTCCCAACAAGCAGGAGCTGGGGGCTTCATGCGCACCCTCGAGGGCCCTCCTTCACAACAAGCACGAGCTGCAAGCCAAACAGAGCATGGGCAGAGAAACTACTTCAAATGATTAGGGTTTATTAGAAATCCATACCTTGATGTTTTCGGAGTTGATGTTTTCAACCTTGGCTGGAGGCTTGATTGCTTGGCCCCAATACGGATCGGTCCTGTAAATGGAAGAGAAGAAACTTGAGTCCAAAGATTGATAACTCACATTCTCTTGATCCTTGGCGACTCCTCCTCTCCACGCAAAGATGTCGTCCTCCTCTCCACGCACCCGCCCATCTGTTCTTGGACTATGTCTCGCCATTTCTCCTTCTTCGAGATGAGCACCTCCTTGCTTCAATTTGAAATATGCACAAGTAATCCAACCACGGCGCTAAACACAATCAAGTTTCATTGGTTTCATCAACTTCTCAAATGAGGTCCACATTCCATAGTCAACATCGATGACCATGTCAATCGCTTTGTCAAGACAGATCCTCAATCGCTCTAAAAATACTACGTTATCAACTTGGAACTAATTACTGCGCCGGCGTATTGGAATCCAAAGTTAGGGTCAATTAATCCCGTTTGTCCTATTCTCCACCGTTTGCACCATCACCAACCAATTTGCGGTCCCACTTTTCTCCCGCGCAAAAAATGACAACACACGATGTCGAGGGACCGCATCCAGAGGCTCGAAGCCTGGCGTAGCAGGCGCCGCTGCCAGCCCGATGTTCGCTGGAGGGGACGGCACATTCATCGCTGGAGGGGCTACGGCCGCTGGAGGGGACAGCACCGAGCAACAGGCAGGGACACGGCCCGATGGAGCAGCAGGCTGCCATCGGTGCGGCGAGAAGAGGAGACGGCGACCTACGTGGATTCCACCTACCCGATAAGCGCCCTGCAAGCTCCTACCCGGACCCTCGTACCCGGATCTTACCCGGACCCCCCTACCCGGACCCTACCCGCACGCTTACCCTACTCGGTCCTACTGGCCAAGACTACCAAACCAGCTCCTCCTACCCGGATCCTACCCGCTCGATAACCGGACTAACCAACCTGGCTCCTACCCGGCCCATACCCGATCAGCCGGATCCTACTTGGGCCGAATATAATTCCTACATGTTTCTTTATACCCTGACCGTACCTACCCGGCAACTTGACTAAACCTACTTCGTAAGGACTATTTATTTATTTTTTCCGTGATATTTTTAAAATTACTAGAGACTGTTTTTTTGATCACCGAACTCAGTCAGTGCACTTCATATTAGTACGATTTATTCCACTATCAAAACAATATTTGCAAAGATAAAATGAATATAATATATATTATTCAATCTCCGTCCATACAAATCATGAAATTATATCATGTCAAAACTCGAACTACTTATATTGAAAAATGAACTCTCGTTGATCGTATACTTAATCCACCCTAGGTCCTCCCAAGAAACCAGAAGTAGGGTTTTCATGTACCTCCTCTAATTCTTCAGCACTTGTCTCAAATCCATCCGTTGTATCATCCATTGTTTTCGGATGAGAAGAAGCTTCTCCTCTCTCGCCAGTGTCAGTGACTCTTTTCTCCTCAAACATCGTTGATTCATCTCCTGATCGATTGTCTTCCTCTTCCGATCCTTTGGGGCTCTGGAGACATCACAAGTCGATATAAATCAATATAAATATTCAGAAATAATTTAACCTTTAGAAATATCCGCGGGTTTATACCATACAAAACTTAATTACCTCATATGTAGAGTCTACACCTCCATCGTCGTCCCCATCCACGCAAACAACCTCACTAGGCGTTTTGATCTGCCCTATACGCCCTTCATCCTCCTCTTCCTCACTTCGTCCGTCGCGACACTCTCCTGGACAGTGTCGAGGTTGAGCGATCGCATCTTAATAGTCCGCCTAAACGGCGGTAGCACATCATCATCGATCAAGAGATCGTACCCGTCTGGCTCTCGATATTCACCGCTAGAGCTTATCCCGTCGCGCTTCCGCAAAGCACTACGCCTCTGTGCTTTAGAATTAGTGAACTTCGTACCACCCCTCCTCTTCTTCTTTCTCTGACCTATTTCCTTTCTTCTCTCACTACCGCTAGCAGTTTCGTCCATGTTGCTTGCAATGAGATAACTTATTACACGTTCTTCCAAACGAGTCCAAGAGGTATCACTGCAAATAAAGAGGTCGAACTATGAGTTTCAACTCCATTACATAAGGTCCCCAATTGCGTCTAAAAAACTCTAATCAGCCGCCGTGGATTGCCTAACATACGGCTATGACGGTGACTGACTTGCCAAAATAAACTAATTTAGAAAGTATCTATTATCCAACTAAATATCTGACAATGACTGCCGCCGTCACTTTACCTTCTGCACCAACTTATTTTTATCGAAGGATCTCATATTTATAATCCTAAGTACTTAATGCAATTATGTCAGTCGAGATATTTTAAGTATCCTAAGCAACTTACTTCAAATTATCATGCTCACGATTAGGAGTATCGAGTATCTGTACGTTGTATTATATGAAATTACGACAAATAAGTGTGCAATACGTATGCATGTACCTTACATTAATTTCTCGTATTTGAACCTCCGTGACGCAACTAAGACTCTTTTTCTCCGCGCTTGTGATGCTCTCTTTCTCGCCTTCGTCTATCATGGCATCATCCGCTCCCCGCTTCCCACAAAACGTCATTGCCATTAGGTCTCAAGACTTAAGTCCTCCTTCGCATTCCTCCGGGGTGGATGGGTTGGCGTGGTCACCCGTCTTGGCTAGCGATTCGTTTCGGGTTTGATGAGTCCTCTCTCTGGTTGGAGAATCAGGTCTTGGATACAAACACTAATCTTATCGACTACTCTGTCCTTGTCGAACCAGTCGCCTTAGAGAGTAACTCTAAAATGTATAGGCTACGGCCCGGTCAGTATCGACTGTTCGGCTTGATAGAGTCCGTCATGAACGCCTCCACCGTCCTCCTCACTCCTCGTAGTTCTTCTACCATCTCCACAATTGTTCCGGTTCTCGCTCGTGTCAAGGTCGAACCCGGACTCGAAGTTCGAATCGATATTTCAGATTCATCTGACGATGAAAGAAAAGCGTCCATCCAGTCCCGTCGAATATCATCGAATCTGCCTATTCCCTCCTCAGGTTCTGAACACAGTCTCAGAACCACCCCCGTTTCTCTTCCCGTGTCAAAAGTCGTAAAACCCAAAAACATTCTTTCCTCGCTCCGTAGACTAGGTAGTATGTCTCGCAACAAAACTATACTCAAAAAAATAGATTTCCATTCCATCCGAACTCATAGCGTCTCTTTCCTGCCTCACACTTTCAATGGTGATGTCCTCTACATTCTCCCTCCTGTTCTACCAACTACTGCTGCCAAGGTAGCCAAATCTATGGAAGGGATGGACAAAAGATACGACGGCCATGTGTGGACCAGGACAATGACTACTAACATCAGTAACAACCTCGGTTTGTCTTTCCGCTACTCTAACTGTGTAGGTCATCTTCAATGCCACAATGGGAACTGCGGATTCTTGCTAAGACCTGACCGTAGATCACAAGTTAATGAGGTGGAGTTTGAGGGCTTTACCAAGGACCCCTTCTCGGTCGGCCAAGCGCCTCCTCCTTCGTCATCACTTGTCTGTAAGATCTGCAAAGAACCTCCCATTTGTGTTGCTTTATGCCCTGCTAAAATTTTCTACGTATTCGGAGAAGAGAGTCAAGAGAGGGCATGTGTGCATATCGGTACGCGCGAACATCCTGTTAAGGTCGGAGACTACAGATGTGCACGTAAAATAATTGATGACTTAATAGAGGAGCACGTAGAACGTAACCCACAAGCTACCACATCCAAAATAGTCAAAGAGGCTAGCAAGGACTTACTCGGAAACTTACTTCTCCGTGAAGAAGGTGACCCTGTAACCTCTAAGCTCACCCTCCAGGAGCTAGAACCTATCTTCGATCAGTGTAAAGAGCTGAACTCTCCCAGCGTCAGGAATCGTATTACCACTTTTAAGCACTTGCCCAGATACGGTGTTCTTGATGGGATCACCAAGCTTCGAGGCCTCAGCAACTGGGCTTACATCCAACGTAACCAGTTCCCGGGCCAGGGAGATGAAAGTGACAAAGTGTTCATTTTCAAGATGTCCGAGGTCGGCCCCGGAAGCGGTGTTGACCTTGTTCGTCGTATGCAGCCCGGGGGCGACTTGTCACATGCTTGGATGATGTTCGACCACGTCAAGCGTGTCAAGAACCGGACCACCATGGCATGCCACGTTTATGACTCGAAAATCTGCCGCATTCTAACTATTGCATGCTGTGATTTCCAATCTGAAGACGGGGATGCTCAAATCGTCTTCTGGAAGAATCTTAACCACGTCATGGGCAGGAACGGAGTGGAAGCGCCGCAGTTTCAAGGGTTCATGGCCGACAGTGCGCAGGCCAACTGGAACGCTGTGCGGATCATTTATGGCTCCGGAGACCCTAAAGTGCCCATGGAAGGCCGCGAGCGGACTTGCTACTTCCATTGGACGCAATCCCTAGAGAAACACACCAAACAATACATCGTGCACGAACTACAGGATCAACATCGACATCTTTGTAAGCAATACAAAGATGCACGCACCATGGCTGAGGCGGAGACAAGATACTGGGCGATCCGAGCGTGGTGGGCGTCGGCGCAAGCCACCTCCGAAGTTGGATTAGGTCACCTCGAACACTGGCTTGCATTCTGGCATTTCCGATATAGGCAGTGGGGTGGCTTCATGGAATTGGTGAGTCCACAGTCACTGTAGCTATTATATACACGTGAATTGATGTCTAATAATTCTGTAAAATATATTTACTTTTTTAGTATAGAATATTCTGCTTTCTTAATCTTTTTCAATATCAATCATTTAAAAAAATAATAATATTCTATTTTTAGATCATACTTGCTGTGACGCAAGTCTAACCCGCTGTGGATATTGTGATCATCTTTTTTTGTTACTAAGTCAATTGTCTTTGCACCTTGCAGGAAAATAAATATTCAGCAGAGGAGTTGGCGGAGATGCCTTCATGTAACCTTGCGGAATCTATCCATAACAAATGGTTGCAAGCGTCCGGCAACAAGGGTGGGGACTTGTACGTTGCAGCTGTTGATGATTATGTTCGTGCTTTCCTCCAAGTTGTCGGTTACCACGACTTCAACGGAGGTGGCAAGGGTGGTATTGGACCAACATCTGAAGAACTGTTACTTCGTCTTGCCCATAAAGCTTCACGAACTGGCGATCCATCAGGCCTCACAAAGGCAGTGTCTGACTATCCAGGAGCGGAAAAGATTTGTACCCGAGACGCCCACCTTGAGGGGGCCGAGGTGTTCGGATCCAAGAAACGTAAGGCTGATGTTCCGATTGGAGTTGATGATGAAACGCACAGACCTGACACCTTGAGCTACTCACGTCCTCGAATTGGAAGAAGGGTTACCCGAGCTTGTACTGAAAATTTGAGTACTATCCATGAGGAGGATGAAGTTGAGGAGCTACCGACAATACCATCCACTTTTGCTGGACGTAGTATTGAACGTGTGACCGCTGTTCAGGAGACTAAAGTAGACAAGAGGCTGTGGCACATTGCCCGTTTGAGGGAGAATTCTGCCAAGGCATGTTGGGGTATCATGCGAAAGAGTAAAAAAAGATGTGACTTACGAATTATTCAGAAGGGGAAGGCGACCGCAGCTCCAACTTACACCGGAGTATGGCAACGCCCTCAGGAGGGGCCAAGAAAAATTGACCAGTTCTTTTTTTGTGCAGATGATATTGAGAGGTGTGTGAAGGGTCATCGTCGCAAGTGGATTGAGCCATTATCTCTAAACCAGGACAGACCCCCTATTCCTTCAATATGGCCTGTAAAGATAGGGACTAACCTTACACGTGATGAAATGGAGACGTTGGAGAATGCGGGCTTTCGACTACCACAAAAAGAACAGCTTCCTACGAACCGCACTTTTAATAATGCTGCCCCACCAAGAGACTTGTCCCATATTCCCGTCCCGGAGAAGCCGGACGTGTTCCCTAGGTCAAGAAGATCGAAGAACATGAAACGCATTCCAGCTATGACTTCAAAGCACATGAAGAATATTGAGTCTGCCACCTCAATGCAGGCCAAAATTCTCGAAGTGACCATGATCCCATGCCTGGTTTTTGATGTATCGTAGACTTGGAGTCGGATTCGGATGCGCTTTATAGACTTTCAATTAGTAAATTCCCGGATTGCTCATGCCCAGTGTTCAAAAAACAATTTCTATATTAGGAAGGAGAGATCCATATCGACCGTGCAAGCACCTATACTACATCACAAGTATTGGTTTGCAAATTTGATCCGGATCTTGACCTCTTCATCCACGCGCCACTCTTAGTTTCAACGAGGTGAAAAAGATTCTGAGGGAGGAATCCTGCACCATGCTCTGATTAGAATGCCTTATATCTCCTCATCTACGTACGCTATGTGTTAGTCTTATGATTGGGTGCTCCACACTATATGTGATATTTTTTCACAAACTTATTAAAAATTATTATACCAAGTCTCCTACATGTACAAAGAGACCTTGCCAATTTGTCTAACTCGGAGTACTATTCACTTAGAAATATTACCTTAGAAACCTCTTGACATTTAAAAATTTGTGATTTACTGTACAGTTTTGTAGCTCAAGTCTCATAAATTCAGGGAATTTAAGCCTTATTTCCACGGGTTTGGGTCACTAAATCCACGGTTATAAGTCTAGAATATTCGAATATTCTTGAGAATATTCGAAAATTATTCTCAAATTTTTTTAAAAATCTATTTTTAGTAATATTTTTACTAAAAATACAAACTCAGCCCTAAAAATTCTAAATCTTACCGCTCACCGCTCACCGCTCAACGCTCACACGGTAGCAACGTCCTTCCTTTCACTACCCGCTATGGAGAGGTTGCCTCATCATCATCCCCAGAGTCTGATGATTCTGTGGTGGGAGGGTCTTGATATACTGGTCTCTTGACCTAACGCCGTGTTCTCCTATTGCTGGGTCCTACTTCAGGGGATGATGCTGGGGAAGACACCATTTTCTTCCCTCTTCTTCTTCTGTACACCAAACCCCGTTTTGGTGATGATGATTGTTGCCTTGACCCTGCTTCTTGTTCCGGCTCCTGTCTAGGCAGGTCATCTCCGTAAGCTCCCCTCAAGCCCTCTCTACTAGCCACAACCGGTGGTGGTCTCGGTCCTGGTCGTGTTGGTGAAAAACTTGGTTCTCTGCTACTGCCGTCATGTATCTCCGGTGAACGTGCCTGCCGTGCAGTAGTATGGCCCACATACTCCTCGTCGTCCGGGAACCATAACTTCAACAAGGCATCAATTAGTTCTGCCCCTTTGATGTCCTTAATGTGGCTGGTATGTATTTGAATCAATAACCGCCTAAGACTGGTCAGTATAAGTGGTGCCCAGTTGAGATTACCTTCCGTCACTACCTGGTACAGGTGGTGTAATAACACCTTGCTGACATACTGTGATGTCTTCTTCAAACACATTATTTCGATTAGTGCCTTGACCCTGTCCTGGTACTTGTCTGTGAAGCCGTTTATTCAGATTCCATCACTGTTGAAATCAGTCTTCTCTAAACCAAATGTTGCTGTATATCTGGTATCAAACTCCTCACTGGGTTTTCTAGCTGTGGGCTCTGTGGTCCCCTCAATACCGAGGGCTTGTTGTACAGTCTAGACCGTGATCTCCACTGGTTTACTCCTCACTGTAGCTCAGATTGGCATATTGGGCTCTGCTTTTTCTCCCTTTGTGTAGTGGAAGCCTTCCACAAAATCCAACACTAGCTCTGTACGTGGCACAGGCCACGTGAATTCATAGAAACTTCCCGGGCCCGTATATTGTGCCCAATAGTCATCATTCAGGTCCTTCCAAGTTTGCAAGTGTTGCATAGGGAGGAAGTCGAGCTGTATAGCCCTGTTTACCTTCTTGGGAACCAACACCTTCTGTGACAATCTTGCAAATCATTGAGTAGACTTTCTCCTGGTACTGGGTCCTGCAACTACAGCTGATGCAATCTCTATTGTAGCATGAGGAGTATTTTGCCCCACGTTGCTTCGAAACTCCATGTTTGGCCTGCCTCCCTGACCTGGCCTGCCTCCCTAGTCTGGCCTTCTTCCTTGGCCTGGCGTGCCTGCGTGGCGCCCTGGCCTGACCTTCCTCCCTGGGCTGATGTAATTCTTTGGCCTGATCTGCCTCCCTGGCCTGGCTCCACCACACTAACTTGGCCTACACTCTAATCTTGTCTTGTCTACCTCTCTGGTTGGTCTGGTCCCTGCAATTGGCCTAAGTTAGTGTACCCTTCGTAAGTAATCTCCTCCTAGACCTTGATAGTTGCCTTCTCATCAATGGGCACAGCCGATGCTTCCTCCAGTGCTGTGGCCACCTCCACCGCTGCGGGTTCCTCCTTCTCCTCCTTTACCACTAGGGCTGTGCATGCAGCAAGGGCCTCTTCTTAGGGTGCAGTCACCTCCTTCTCTACAGTTGGGACACTCTCCTCCTCAACCAGCACCCCTAGTATTGCATGTTCGTCTACCCAGACCTCTACTGGCTGTACAATTTCTGTTGGTTCAAACCGACTATTCAATACCGTGAACTCTGCATTCACTAAGTTTACCGGCCTATCAACTTCCGTGTCCTGCTTTGCCCTCGTGACTGTTTCTGCATTGCTATTACTGTAAGATACCACTGCAAGCCACTCCTGCACCAAATTGTTTCTGTTGCCCTCTGCAAATCTCACAACATCACCAACCTCAAACGTCACTCGCCTAGCCTCTGCAACAGCCTCAGTTCTGAACCTTGCAACCTCTTGTTGCGCTGCTGCGACTGATGTCGTTGTCGCCATTGGTGTAGTTATTCTCTCCACGGTCCCCTTATCCACTCTCTCGCTGGTTGTTGCGACTACCGCCGTTACCTCCTCCGTGGGTACCCTTACTTCCACCCACACCACTGTTGTTGCGGACTCCAGCGAACCTTCTGTAGCTACCGTCCCCTCCGCTAGTGTCGGCGCTGGTGCAGGTACTACGTCTGCCGCTGCAACTTCGGAATTTGTGGCGTCTCCTCCGGCTGTGTCCGCCACCGCGCCTGCTGATATTTCCACCGCCGGGTTCGTCGATGGTGCCGCCTCTGCTTGCTACTCTTTTACAACTTCTCCACCTGCAATGCCTATTGCGCCTGCAAGCATTCTCGTTGCAAGCCAATCAACTCTGCCTTTGACAACAACTGTCGCTCTTGCGAAGCCTCCGATTCCTACTGCCGCTTCTGTTCCGACCTTGCCGTCTCCAGGTCCCAAAGGAGCTCAAGTGTCAGTATCCTCCCCTGCTCAAATTGGCGCCGCATCCACCGTCCTGTTCTGGTCTCCAGCAGTCGCAGTTGCTGATTGTTGTCTGTCTGCATGCTGTCTGTTTGTTTTTTTTTTTTTTTTTTTTTTTTGTGTTGTTGTTGCAAACTTCAGCTACTTTTGCCATATTCTTTCTCAGTTCTCACCTACTTTTCATCAACTTTTCATCTAATTTCTCCTCTACTTTTCATCTACTTTTTCATCTACTTTTTTTGTCTACTTTTAATCTACTTTCTCACCTACTTTCTCATCTACTTTTTTATCTACTTTTCCCTCTACTTTCTCATTTACTTTTTTGTCTACTTTTCCCTCTGCTATTTGTTGCACTAAAACTTTATCTAACACATTTTTCCTTGTGCACCTTTGAAAATAAACACTTGTGCTTGTCCTGGCCTCCTGACTCCCGTATCTTTGTGCATACCCTCCTGGTGTTCCTCATGGCCTTCCAGGCGGTCCATCTGACCTTGCACTTGTTCTGCATGGCCTCCTATGTACTTCTTCTGGCATCCTAGATATTCACCCTGGTCTCCAGGCGTTTTCTCCTGGCCCCGTCGCTGCTTCTCCTGGCCTCTCGGGTCTTTCTTCTGGCCTCCTCGGTGTTTACTCTGGCCTTCTCGGTGCTTCTCCTGGCCTACTAGGTGGGTACTCTGGCCTTCAAAGTGTTTCTCCTGGCCTACTGGGTACTTCTCCTGGCTTATTTGGTGGTTACCCTGGTCCTCCAAGTGACTCTCCTGGTCTTCGAAGTGTTTCTCTTGGCGTCTTGGCTTGCCCGTCGGCTCCTCCGATTTCGTACTCCGGTCGTCCGAGTACCTCTCTGCCACATCAGATCCATTAATTACATCTTTGGGTTCTTCCGTCTTGCCTTCACTGCTACCTTTCTGGCCTGGGGAAGTGTTATCCCTCTTTTGCTGCTCGGCCAAACCCTTTGTTGGATGGTTTGGAGTGACTGTAACCAATTGATCATTTTCATAGAAGTTGTATGGTTTTAACTTGTTGATGTTGACGATGACTGGATTGGGCTCGAAGTGCTCCATTGTAACCAACAGGGCAGTGTTGTTCGGCAGTCGGTACTGAATCCTATATGGGCCAAACCACCTGCTCTTAAATTTTCCAACATGGTCCTTGTGTCCTTTTGGATACCAAAGAACATAATCGCCAAGCTGGAAATCTTTTTGACGGTAGTCTTGTTGACTCCATAATGACCGCTTCCACTGTTTAGTCCTGCCACTACTTGCGCATCGTCTCTGAATGTATCCATCTGCTCTAGATCGGCTATTCTTGCCGTCAATACCCGTGTTGGGGTATATTCAATATCCAAATTTGTTTGCTTAGTTGGAATTAAAAATTCCTTGGGCATCAAGGAATGTAGCCCATAGACTAGCTGAAAAGGAGTATACCCTATGGTCACTTTATGAGCAGTCTTGTATGAGACTAACACCGTAGGCAAGTGCTGATCCCAGTCGGTTCGCTTGTCATTAACAAGCTTGGTCAGCATCTGGCCTATCACCTTGTTTGTTGATTCCGCCTGGCCATTACCTTGGGGGTAATATGTCGTAGAAGTGCGATGTTGGAGCAGGAAATGCTCCACCAGGTGCTCAATGGCCTCATTTATGAAATGAGAGCCCTGGTGTCGAACCCTGTTCTCCAGTATTTTTGTTTTTAGCAATTAATTAGGAGTAAAATGGTAATTTTAGCAAGTAGAAATAAAAATCGGTCTGCTTAAACCGGTTCGTAGATAGTAATTTTGTGTTAGGATCCCTCCGGCTAACCTTAGGGGATTTTAGAGCTTACCGGATACCCGTATTGGTATCCGGTTGATACCCTGAGATACCCGGATGGGCCGGTTCTCCTACCGGGCTGATGACCGGGGCCGCCGGTCGACCCGGAGAAAGGGCCGGAAAACTCGCGGGCGCCCAACAGAACCACCGGCGGCTCAATGATGACCGAGGTAATTCCCGGTGTATGTCTCGAGCGCTGGGTGATGATGTCTCGGAAGGAGAACTCCGGTTTGCTATTATTAGGAGCTGCCGCCTCCATTCTCAGCCATTCTAGTCCGCGCGTTCTGAGAGATCGAGCGGTCTCTTGCGCCAAAGAATCCGCGAGAGTTGGAAAAGCAAAGTCTGTGAGGTTAGGGTTTCAGGAAGTAGGGTTTCTACCGGAGTCAGTCCGGGAAGGCAGGGAGAGAGTATTCCCGGACATCTACATGAGAGTAGAATCGGAACAATGCCGAAGAGGAGGGAAGTCGTCCCATGGCGACCCGGGATGCCGATCCCCCTCAAGTCGGTGAAGCCGCAGGTGCCCGAGCTCCCACCGCACTGAGCGGAGCCGAGGAGGACCTCCTCCGGATGGGGTGCGCCGGTCATGCGATGCCCCGTGGGATTTGGCGGATCGAGCCATCATCGAGAGACCGTCACCCACCGCTTCCCGAGATGTACGTGACGCACCCCCTGAGGGGGGAGACGGATAACTAGGGGCCTCGCCATTGGAGGGCAACCTACAAATTTCCGGACTCCCCGATTGGCTAAATCAAGAAGAAGGGAGACGACGGGCTGAGGAACCGATTCCGCAGGGGGCCAACGGAGAAAGACGGGTTCAAACCGGAAGACCGCAAGGACCCCGGGTGATGCGCCTCCTCGGTTTCTCCTCCCCATACTCGGCCGGATAAACCAACCACCGCACCGTGGTGAAGGCGATGAAGGCCATCCCGACAAATTACGATGGGCGGATGCGGTCGGGTGGCACCACATCATCAACGAGGTGGTGCGGCGGGAGGTGATGAAGATCGGGAATCGGCGGGGGTGTCCATCGCCCCCTACCTCTTCCACCTCTATCAACGGCACGGCATCCTCACCGACCGGGAGATCTTCTACTGGCATGAGAAGCACGACCTTCCATCCGGGGATCCGCAGGGGCCGACCTCTTCTGAGTCCGGGGACGAGATGGAGGAAGTCCGCTCTGCGACTGGAGGGGTCACCGGAGCCGACCACTCGGCTGCACTGTGGGCGGTGGGAACCAAGCCAGGCGGACCAAAGACAAAGACTTCCCGGTGGCCGCACAAGAAGAAGGAAGTAACCGGGTGAATCCTACCCGGGCTCACCAGACGATGCCCTCCCTGTTCATGCCGAATGCAGAGGAGGAAGAGGAGGAAGAGGTCGTCCCTCTCATCCGGAGGACAAGAGCCCAACAGAGAAGGGCCGAGGAGATAGCCGAGGCGGGTGGAGACCAGTCCGCAGAGGAGGACGGCCAAGACGAAGACGACGAGGAAGAGGAAGAAGAAGAAGCCCCACCTCGACAGGCAAGACCATCCCGAGGGGTGAGGAGGAAGGACACGACGGGTTTTGGGAGGAGACGTTCTCCCGTCCGACTTCCTCCCGGTAGAACAACAGGGAGTCCTGCATTTAGGAGGTGGCTGCAACCGGGGCCAATGCGGAGGTGCCTCCACCCGGAGAGAGACCCCCAGGAGGGAGGGTACCCAACCTGAAGCGCAAGGCTAAGAAGAGGAAGAGGTCAGCGAGTCTCGGTGGTACAGTCGAGGGCCATCGAGGAGGAGCAGGCTCCAAGTCCGGACCCGCACCGACAGACAGACCCGGCTCCTACCCCGGTAGAAGAGCCAATCCCGGAGAGCCACCCAAGGTGAAGAGAAGGTCGCTCATTACGAGAGGAGGAGGACATTCCGAGAGGACCACACCTCCCGGGCCGGAGTTACCGGAGCAGGAGGAGTGACCACCGCCACCCCAAAGATCGGTGGCGGCCCGGAGTCGTCCCACGAGGGGGTTGTGACACCCGAACGGGAACACCACCCCCGGTGCTCCCCGTCCCTACTACCGGATACCCAGCGAGGGTATCCTCCACCCCATCCAGCTAGCCATGGAGGAGGTGGATCGGGAGAATGAACAATTGTTCACCTCCCTGGCGCGACTCGAGCGGGTCTTCCAGACCCCCAACGTGGAGAGGTATCCGGAGTTAGCCGAGGAGATGCAGCGAGAGACAACCCGGCTAAGGAGGGAGAAGGTGGAGCTGGTGCTGAAGGCCCGACCGAAGGAGAAGGCATCTGTGGGAGTCCAATGCGGACCGGACCCCTCGGACACGGAGGCGCATCCGGAGGTGGAAGCCCTCAGGAGGATTGTACAGGAGCAAGAGGCTGCACTCCGGAGGTTGCAGAATATTGACAGGACGGTGTTGCACTCCATCCTGAAGGTGCTGCAACCGGATGCTGAGGCCCAAACAAAGGCTACCTTCTACGATGCCCGGATTGGGATTAGCGAGTCTCCCAATCCCCGGTTGCTCGGAGGCACACAATAGGTATCAACCAGTGCCTCAAGGAGTTCCGAACCCTCACGGGTAGGTTGCTGGGGGCCCTCCCCCACGTGGAGATGAAGGAAGCCCTCCCGGAAGAGGAGGTGCTCGCACCCCCAGAGGTGCCCACGGAGGGGCCAGTGCCCATGGAGATCGAGGAGGTGTCCTTGCCCGTTTCGGAGGAGCAGGGAATCCCAGTTGATGGTGGCGTTCCGGAGAACAGGGAGGAAGATCGAGATGTAACTCCCCCTCGGGGAGATGATATCCCGAGTGAAGTAGGGCTACCCGGTCCCTCCGAGGTGAAAGAGGCGGTAGAGAGAGAGGTTAACTCCTCTCAACAACCGGATGAGGAGCCGGTGGATGGTACCACAGGAGAAGAGGCAGGACTCCCCGAGCCGATTGAGGAGGTGGTACCTCACCCGGAGGCCCAAATTAACGAGGCGGGAGATCCGGGCGAACAGGAAGAGCAGGAGGAAACCGTGGTCTCTCAGGAAGAAGCGGAAGTCCAACCCGTCCCCCCTCCATCCAAGTTGAAGGCACTCCGGGACAGGTGGAAGAGCCGGAGGACACAGTAAAACCCGAGGTTTTACATCGACACTCGGGTCGATTAAAGAGGCAGATTCCCCTCCCCGCGAGTGGAAAGGTACTCCCAGGAGGAATACCCCCGCCGCCAGACACCTCGAGCCGCCCCACGCCGCCGGAAGAAGACACCAATTAGTAATTAGTTAGGTTAGAAGTAGCTAGGAATAGTAGATGCCCTTTTGGCCACTCACCCGGGAATCTCGGAGACCCGGGAATTCCGGATCTGATAGGGTTTCCGGGAAATCCGGGACCCTCTGTACTTACCGAAGGCTCTGCGGAGTCCTTCGGGTCTTTCCTGCGATCCACCTCTGTGAGTAAAGGTTCAATTTGCATCTGAAACCTTGCGTCCTTGCTGTGTATGTGTGAGTGATTTTTCTTGGTATCTTGTGTAAAGTGAGGATTGAAAACCGGTTGTGGGTACAGGAAGTCCCTTGTTGGTCTGGTAGTTACGAGTCTGAGATATCCGAGGAGGGGTAGCCGGAGGAGTGACGCCGTCAGTAAGAGGTCCAAGTGAGAGAAGTCTGAGCGTCCTGGAGGTGTTTAGCGAGAGCCAAGGGGGGGTGTGACTCCAACCGGGCTGGACAGAGGAGTTGGGATTGGAGAGTAAAGCCACCCTGCATAACCACCTCCCGGATGGGATATTCGGGTGAGGAAAGTCCACGACGGGAGTTGTACGTAACCCCGGATGCCCGCTAATGACCAGTGTGCGTCAGTAGAAATCTCGTGGGCTGAGTAGTGGGATGCTACTCACTGCAGACCGGATAACAAGTTGTGTCGTCCAGAGAGAAGGAGAGAACCGGGACAAACCGCCGTGTGACCTACCGTTTAAGCAAATCAACCAAGCGGTAGCGGCAGTTGTAAGGGAGGAACCCCGGGTAGAGAGAGAGAGAGAGGGATACGAGTATAGGTGAAACTCCAGTCACCCTAATCAACCGGAGGAGAGTGCCCCTTCCGTGCTCTGTCAAAAACTTACAGGGAGAACCCCTCCGAGGACTTACGGAGGTTAGATTAAATCACCACTCACTAACATGCCCTAACCGGTCAAAATAATAATTGAGTTGAGGAGGGCAACCGGATCAGAATCAACCGGTTACCCTGGGGTTTTGGGTTAAGGAACCAGTCAGGTCTAAACTCTCGTGTTCCCTGATCCGGTATACCAGAATGTGTTGGTCGTTGTAGTGTCAAACCGGTGGTCGATCCGGATTTCGTCTTGTCTTTACACTTCACAGAATCTCCGTGGAACGTTACCCGGAAGGTGGATCATTTTACTAAGTTGTAAAGGTGAATTGGGTTAATTTTGGTCTCTTCGGTTCGGTAACTCACGACACCTGGTCACTAACCAGTGTCAATGGACACCCGTACCGTGTGAGCACCTGATCATACAAAAACTTATCTCTCACAGCTGCTGTATTGGTCCTCAAAGCCTTGGCCTCCACCCACTTAGTGGCATAGTCCGTGGCCACCAGTATATACCGGTTACCGGTTTTTGGTGCCATTGGCTTGATTGGACCGATGTAATCCAACCCCCATTTCATGAATGGTTCGGCTGGCATACTAGTCACCAGCTGGGCCAGGCCAGTATTTGCCATACTGCCCACCCTCTGACACCTATCACAGGCCTTGCAGTATTCCGCCACATTTTTGTGGATGGCTGGCCACCAGTATCCGACATCCAAAATCTTCTTTGTGGTGATTTCTTGTGAAAAGTGACCACCCCCCAGGCCGTAGTGCATCTCCTTCATTACTGTCTCCGCTTGAGCTGGGTCCAGTACTCTTCATAGCACCAGATCCTGGCCCTTCTTATACAGCACGCCCTTGTTGAGTGTATACGGTAACGATTTCAAGATCAACCTCCTCTGCTCCTCCTTAGTTAGTATTTATCGAACAACTCCCGTCTGTAGATAAGCAGTGACATCCTCCAACCATTCTGGCTTGACATAGAACAAACTTGCATCCTTCGTCTGGTCCGCCACACCAGTAGCTGGTTCTCCATTTGGTAGTCTTGACAGCGCATCTGCTACGCCATGAGTTTTTCCTGGTTTGTATACCACCGTGAAGTCATACTCCTGGAACAACAGCAACCATCGAGCAATCCTGCCGGATACATGTGGCTTGTTCACTAGGTACACAAGGGCCATGTGATCAACGAAAAATACAAACTTGTTGCCTAACAAATAATGCATTAATGCCTATACTTGTCCATCGCATAAACCATTGCAAGAGCTTCTCTTTCAGTGGTACTATAGTTCTTTTCAGTAGAATTCAAAAGTCTGGATGCGTAAGAAATTGGTTGGTCACACTTCCCTGTTGGATTCTGGGCCAGTATTACCCCAACTGCTATGGCTGACGCATCAATATGCACATGAAACTCCAGGTCCCATCTTGGCGCAATCATGATAGGCGCATTCTGGTACTTGTCCTTGATCAGCTTCCACGCCTCCTCACACTGGTCTGACCAGGTAAACTCCTCAGATTTCCGCATCAGTTTTATGATGGGTTCCATGATGTGTGCATACGTCTTGATGTAGCATCTGTTAAACTGGGCAAAACCGTTAAAAGCCTGCACATCAACTCGTTTCTTTGGCCTTGGCATGTTGGCTATCACCTCAAGCTTCTTTGGGTCCCGGAATTTACCTTCCTTTGACACCACATGTCCTAGGATTATTCCTGAATACACCAGTAAGAAACATTCTTCTGGGTTCAAGCTTATGCCATATTCCCGACATTTCTCAAAACATAGTCTCAACTTGGCTAGATGACTAGTGTTGTCACTGTAGACACTAAAATCATCTAAGAACAATTCCATAAAATCTCGAATATAATCACGAAAGGCTCGGTTTACTCGCCTTTGGTAAGTTGGTGGTGCATTCTTCAAGCCGAATGGCATGACCACCCAAACGAAGGCTCCCCAGTCCGTCACAAAAGCAGTCTTGAACCGGTCTTCTGGTGCGATCTAGATTTGATGGTACCCTGAGTACCCGTCCAGAAATGAATACATTTCATGTCATGCCACAGAATCTAACACTTCCTCAATAAATAGTAAGGGGTAAGGATCCTTTTTAGTAGCAGCGTTCAACTTCCTGAAATCAATACAAATCCTCAATTCTCCGTTTTTCTTCGGCACAATGACAATGGGTGACAGCCAAGTGGCATCCTCTACTGGTGCAATGAATCATGCTTGGAGCAGCTTGTCCAAGTCCTGCTTCACGATGCTGGCGTAGTTCGGATTCATCCGATATCTGGCCTGGTGTGATGGTGGTATATCTTTCTCTAGCTCGATGCGGTGTTGCGCAGTTGAAGGGGGAATACCCTTCAAGTCCTTGTATGTCCAGGCGAACACGTCCTTGTACTCCCGGAAGAGTATCTCTGCCTCATTAGCCTGCTCCGGACTGATGTCGGCATTTATCCGGAGCAACTGAGGTTCGTCTTCTGTACTCAGGTTCACGTTCCGTAACTGCTCTGATTCCGGTAGATTCCAGGCATCAATCTTCAAATTCTTCACCTTCTCTCTGGCTGGAGTTTCATCCACCTCAATATCTCCTTCGAAAGTGTAGAAATGTTCAGGGTACACTCGTTCTGGTCCCCCCAACTGGTCATGGTCACTGGCCTGGTCTTGGTCCTGGTTCATTCGAGGTAGTGTGACTGTTCCAACGACCAGTACGTCCTGCTCAGTAGCCAGCCAACGTGCCTCTTCCTCATCCGTTAGTCCCTCAGCAAAATTATAGCAGACCAGGACCTCTGGTAATTTAGGTCTCGGTCCCTTCCTTTGACTTACCGATATTGTCCTGACCGTTCCGTTGCCTCGAATTGTGACTGTATGATTACCCCAGTCATGATTAACCTTAGCATCAATTAACCAAGGACGTCCTAACAGCATGCTATATGCTTCATTAACTTCCTTATTTTTAATTACTGTTAGAGTTATAAGGTAAGGGATACCATGAATGTGAATCCTGACGTTGCGTATCAATCTCTCCGGGTCTACGACTGTCTGGTCTGCCATTCTCAGTCTGAATGGGGCTAGTTGTGGGTCCTTCAATCCTAGGCGCTTCCGCTCTTCATCAGTGATTAGATTGACACCGGATCCTCCGTCCAACAGTACATTTTCGAGAACCCCGTTGCCAATGTGCAAGGCTAACACCGATAATTCCCTGTCCACATCTATAGCCAAACTAGCTATCACATCTTTCTTACGTCTTTGTCCGGTCATCGGCTTGACTACTGGAGTTTGGGCTATACCAGAAACCTGGTGATGTCCCAACTCAGTAAATACATGGGCCTTGATGAACTCGGTTATATTTGGGGCCATCTGCAACAATTGGCCCAACGTTAATGTTATTGGGCTGGCCAGGATTTGCCTACCCACCTCTATTGCAAAATGCTCCTCCTGGTCTTGTCTGGTACTGGTGTCCTGGAGTGTTCTTGGAACCGGTTCAGCAAACTTCATTGTATATTGTAGAGTGTCAGAGTCTGGAAATCCTGCCCACTCATTGTCCAGCAACTTTCTTGGACCCGCGTTTGTATTCTCAAACAGAATAGCATCTCGAGTCTTATCTGCTACTCTTCTCTCTTCCTCCTCCTTAAGCTCGATTTCCTTCAAGGTGTCAAACATGCGGTTTCTGATCCGCTCCTCCTCCTTCCAATCTTCCTTGGTTATAGCCTTCCGAGGTTCTGGTGCCTCAGGTTCCTCTTGGATTGGAGGTAATCCAGCCTTTCGGCATTGGGTCCGGGTCATACTGGTCACGTCGACCGGATCCTTCTCCTCTTCCAGTAACTCAATCTCCACGTTACTTACATGGTGGGCCGGTTGTTTAGTTTTCTGGTCCTTGTCCGCTAAAAACTGGTCCCATTGGGCCTTTAGAGAGCAGTTCCAACTCCTGTGTCCTGGTTGACTACACAAGTAACACATATCTGGTCGATCATGAAAACCTCCTTGCTGACTGGTACCTCCTTTTGGAGTGGCTGGCCTCTGGTAAGTCGTTGATGACTTCTGCACCGACACTTCATTCACTCCTACTGGTCCCTCATCATCCTTCGTAACGCACGGTCCCCTTTGGTTTGCCGGGTTGAACCAGCAGTTTTTGTCAATATGACCAAACTTCTTACATAGTCCACATTGTACTCTGGCTGCTTCTGGTTCAGGCTCTTTCTTGGCCACGTTAGCTATTTTACTGGGGGTCTCCACCTTCCTGACCTCAAACTTGGTCGGCTTGCTACTGGAATCAGTGCAGTTCTCTTCGCACCTCAGAGCAGCATCAACCAATTCCGTCAGAGTGCGTACCGAAGCTACACTAGTCGTAATCTTGATGTACTCCAGTAAACCAACTCGAAAGTTGGTGATCCGGAATCCCTCTCCAGGGTCTGACTGGAGACACTTGATCAATGTCATAAAGCGATCATAATAATCATGCACCTTCTCCTTGTCTCCTTGCTTGGATGACTTCAGCTTCCGGTACACAGCCTCATCTGTGTTCTGGTCCTGGTATCGTCTCTGAAAAGCAGCCTTCACTTCCTCCCAAGAGCAGTAGAGATGACTCTCCAAGAAATTCTCATACCAGGCACCTACTTTATTCAACAGGGTGGTACCCAGTAGGTTGATATCACCTGTTCATCTCCCTCTCCGTTGTGCCACAACGTTCGTTCAAATTGTCGGATATGAGCATCTAAATTAGTTCCCTCCTTGTACTTTGTGTACGGCAACGGCTTCCTCTGTGCCATGCTGATTGGTCCGACTACTGGTGGTAGGTCTAGTCTCGATACTGGTGGTACCCCTGGTCTCGATATTGCTGGTACACCTGATCCAAGTACTGGTGGTACTCCTAGTCTGTATACGGGTGGTACTCCTGGTCCGTATACTGGTGGTACTCCTGGTCCGTATACTGGTGGTATTCCTGGTCCAGATGCTGGTGGGACCCTGCCAGTTAAAGGCATGCCTACTATAGGATAACCGCTTCCTCTTGATATGGGGGGTATTCCCTTCCCTAGTGTTGGCATAGGGCGTACTTCGGGCGCCCTACTGGTTATTGGTGGCCCTCCCGACCCACAAAATCCAGTGCTTGCTGATGAAGCTCCTGTCTCAGCTCTAACTCCTCCACCTGGCCAGTATGCTGACTTGGGTGCCTCTGGTAGATATTCATCACCAGTTAGGTGATCTACATAGGTCGGTGGGATTGTGCCTCCTCTCAACGGGCCAGTATGTGTTCCCTCTGGTCCGCTTGCAGCAACTGCTGGAGTAATCGGAATCCCCAATACTTCTCGTCCACCCCCGTGGATAATTCGCCCCTCCTACATCTCAGGTGGTCCTGGCCATAACCATTGGGTAGCCTTATGTTGAGCCTCCCGTGCTTGTTCTTCTTTTCTCAACACTTCCTGCCACTGGAGTATGGCAGCTTCACGTTGCTTTTCCTGCCTTTGAGCCTCCTTCTTTTGCTCTTCTAGTCTTTGGGCCTCTTGCCACAACGGCAGGGCTTCCGGACGAAGAATCTCCTGCTCTAGGGCTTCGGCTCTTTCTGCTTCCTTCTTCTGTTCTTCTCTTCGATGAGCCTCCTGCCAGTACTTGAATATAGTTGCTTGCTCCAACTCCTCCATTTGTCGGGTATACTGGTCCTTTCTGGCCTGCTGGTTTTTTTTTTCTCTTCCGTCGTGTTGTCTGGCCTTGAATTCTTCAAAACGCCATCTGTCTTCCTCCTCTTCATCGAATACTGCTTCTTGAAGTTTGTCTTGTGAAAAGTGTATTGTCTGCTTCTTTGGAGTTGGTTGCTCGTGCCTGCTGGTTTTGGGCATTTCTAGAGGTAAGGATGTTGCTCCTGCTGCCCTCTCCTCAGCCCTGGCCTCGTCCAACTTCTTCTTCAGAGTTTCGATCATCTCCACCGATTCACCAGAATTCTGACCTCCTGGTCTTGGTGTGTTTGGTCTGCTACCACCTCTCCTGTCCTCTTCTTGGTGTTGGTCAAAAGAATTGACTAGTCCTAATGTAGGATGCCAGTATTGTTGTGCATCTCTATCTCTTGGTCGGAAAATTCTCTTCTGCTGGTCCTTGGTGATGGTACCCGGCCTTCATACTTCCTAATTTCCTGCTCCTCCTGCCAGTCCTTGAAACTGGGTCTAGGTTCTGCTCTTGCACATCTTGTCTTCGTGCTTACTCCCATTACTGTCTCCTGGCTTGAGTTCTCTCCCACCACATCCATATCGATTAAGTCTCTGTTGCTTCCTTTGGCAACGCTCTCATCTGAGCTGATCTGCCCTCCTATGTTCTTCCTTGTATTGACTGCTGTCCTCTGCTCCCTGTGCTCAAATCTCGTTAGCCTTTCTTTTGCTTGTCTCCTGGCTATGTCTTCCTTAATGCCTTCTTTGTAGTGTCGATCCATTGTAGTGCAGCTGCTGCTTCTCCCTCCTGGTACTATCTGGTGATGTTCTTCGGTCTGCCTTGCTTCTCCAGTAAGTCGAGTCTGCTCCTCCAGGTGATTTCTTGGGTAGGTGTTGAGGATCTCTGTCTCAGCCCTCCTCTGGTCTCCTGCGTGCTAGTCCTTCGTACTCCTGGTTCCTGGCCAGTACATCCCTCTGCCACCCCATTCTAGTCCTTGATTGGATCCGTCAGTAGTTACTGCTCCCACTTAGATTTCCACTATCCTATAGGTTTTCAAGGTATTTCTTAGTCTAGGATTTTTACCAGATAAGGGTGCAATACAGTCGTACAAGTCTATTCCTAGGTGCATTTCTTATGTTTCTCTAGTTTTTATATTATCAGTTCTGGTTGATACAGTTATGGTGATCCCAACCCTGCTCATTCCAACTCTGATGTTCCTCCTTTGTTCTAGTATCGCTTCTAATATTTTCTACTGCTGTCCAACAAGTTAAATCAGAACAGTGGTGAGTGAGAGCTTACTTGAATATGGGCAACCATTCCCCTTAGTAGTGTAGAGCTGCCCTCTGCTCCTGGGATAGTACCTCAACTCCTGGTGACGGCTCCCTGGTCCCCCACTGTCCAGTATCTGCTGGGTAGGCTCTAGGTTGAACAATTGTCTGCGCCCCTCCCTAGATGGTCACTGTGCCTATCACCGCCCCAACACTACCACATTGGTACTGCCTTGACGTGTGCAGCAAGAGCCACATGGTTCGAACTTATGCATGGTCGCCAATGTGAAAGTGGTATTCTTCATTTCCCTCCAAATACCTTACCTATGATGTTGTAACTCTCTAAAACTCTATAAATTCTATATATTGTCATACCTTCCTGCTCCCAACACTGCTTCATAATACTGCTCCTAACACTGCTTCCCAACACTGCCCCCAACATAGATTCCCAAGACAAACACTAACACGGAGATACCCACACTTAATTTTAACACATTTACATACAAATCCATTCATAATGTCATTAAAAAAAAATGATGGTGATACAGACATTTCCTGCTTTGGCAGTGCTAGTTGGTTCTTTCAGGTACCATGAACTGACCTAAGCAGTAGTTCTTGCCACTATCCAACACTCCATACACACACCCCATACACGCTCCTAGCTCCAGCACCAGAAAGAGAGAGCGCTCCCAAACTCCCTCCAAACCTAGCCACCAAACCCTAATCTCCAACCCTAACCGCCTTCATCCATCCACAAGATTTCATCCCGGGACAGGATTTCATCCCACAATAGGATTTCAGTCAAGGATAGAATTACATCCTAGACAGGATTTCATCCCAGAACAAGATTTCATCACAGGACTCTAAAGTCTAGTGGTCTTAATAGGCTACTAGCAGATTTACTCTTTTACTGGCTAGGTAAATCCCCGGTTAACAATCCTGCCGGATTCGGCAAGGCTCTTTCAGCTGCTGCCGGCACAAGCTGTTCTATTTACACTTCCTGCCGGCAGACAGAAAGCAACCGGGTTGTTTTCACCCAAACATTTAATCCCACTACACCAAAAATTATATTTAGTGTTGGATGACAATTAGTGTAGTTACTACCATCATGCTCTTACATTATTAGTCAACTTGTGGACAATTAGTGTATTTGGGAACTACCATTTCTCAATGACAACCTCCTTTTAGGTGCCCAACTTGTAAGTTAAATAATTACGGCTAACACAAAGTCAAAATCAAACACTAAATATCAACTTCTTTATTTTTCAAGTATTTAATTCTTATTATTGGTTACGGGTTTTAATGGATTTATCAACACGAAGTTTAAAAATGTTCGATTTCACAATTTGTATTAAAATTCAAAAAATTTGGATGTTACAATCCGTAATAAACAATTTGTAAACAAATAGACCTGAATCAAACCGACTAAGATAATCTCAAAAATGATTTTAATCAGATAATAATAAATGCAAACAAATTATATACAAAGGAATATCATATACTCCCGGTAACCTTACCTTGGGTCATTATATGTATCACTAAACCGTATATGTGCCTTCACATTATATTGTCAGATGTGAGGTAAAAAAATAATACTTACTGGAGCTGCTGGAGATTAGAATTTAGATGAACTTACAACCCGGAGTTTTTTTTTTTTTTTTTTTTTTTTGACTTTTCCTCAGCCTGTTAGGCCTGCTTCGCGCAGGCAGTTGCTCCGATGAGCTTGGTGACCTGCCAGCCACCTCTTTCGGAATCCCCTTTCCAAACTCGGATTAGATAATTTTAGCAGCTGCAGCAGCATGTGCAAACAACATAGGTAATCAAAAATATTTGTTTCAATTCTAAGATCAAGTAATTTTCGTGCTGAGTTATACATCAAGATATTTAAATCACTTTTTTTTGTTTGTGATTACTTTTGTAATAAGTTATAAAAGGAAAATATTATAGTAGAAAATAATCTCGCGCTTGTGAAGAGCAGATAGCTACCAAGAAATAATAGAGTTTTCAATGACCGTGAGGTATGCAAGGTTATAATTATCTTTTTTAATTGTAAAATGTATATTTACAATCCTTTTAAGATGTATTATATGTATGTAAAATTGTACATAAAAATATCAGTAAACATAAGTGATTTTTATACATATGTAACCTAACTCAGCCAATGTCAATGACACGGAAAGACACAAGGATATTCTGAACAGAAATTAACAAGAACTTGGATTAACAGAACGAGAACACGAGCAATACCAAAAAATGTGAAATTTCCAAGAGATGTGGTGTCGAGACTGAAAAACCCTTTAGTCTCGACTCCTATATATACTACCAGATACGAAACTACTTTCGAGACTTCTCAAGCGACTTCCGACACGCTTTGACACGCTTTTCAATCTTCTAGAAGTTTCTAATGTATGTTCGTGAGAGCCAAGAAGTTTTACATAGATATTCTACACATTAAATAATCGAGTGTTAGATACTCAAACAAAAATGATTTTGACTAACTGAGTTTCTTAAGTTAACACGACATTTCCAATAAAATCTTTACACATTAAATATACTGAAATGCTGAAACAAAAAACTCTTTACTGCAGTTAAGTGTCAGTTGCTACGATTTTGCATAGTTATTTACGATAACGATTTTGCGCCCATCCAATCTCGGTCTCTGCTAGCGCCTCTAGCTTTTGCGGTAATTTTCAGTGATAGCGATTTTCATATAAAATTACCTTTCAATTAACAAATAGTAATATAACGTTTTAAAAGAGTCGCGAAGACCGTTGCCGACCAACACTCCCAAATATCTCATTATAAAACTAAATCAATCATGCTTCTACAAGTATGATTTGCCTACTTTATTGAGCTTATATTTCTTGTGTCAAAGGTGGTTATGGATAGATGTTGAGTGAAGTTTTAATGTATGATCTTAGAAGCGTAGTTTTAATCGTTAGATACTCTAATAGCGTGAAGATGCTGATATGCGTAGGTATTACAATGTTAATTTAACATATCAGCATCTAGTGATGTGATTAGGTGCTTTTAAGATGATACTTTTAGATTCAGCAATTTAGAGTTTGATAATGGATTGATAACCGATTGACAAGAGACCTTACTTTGTGTTGAAATGGACTTACGGCTTTCTCCTTCTGAAATTGAAATTCCAAATGATGAGATCTTTCTTTTGCTGTAGCAACGGTCGCCCTTATGAAATCATGAAAATAAAGAGAAGTCATGGCAATATTAAGTTGACCTACTGAGTTCATAGGGAGACTTCATTGACAGAAAGTACGAGGTTACTGGAGGATTACTGGAAAAAGTAAAACGTACCAACTTCTTCAGCGTTATTTCAACAATTTTATATACAACCTAAATCTCTACACAAAATCAGTCTAAAGGTGTCCTAAGCTTTGCTTTTGGTTCTGCCGTGTCTATCCCTACTAATCTCCCTCAGTTACAAAGCATTCCCTCTTGCTCACCTACATATCGCTGAATGACAAAATATATCTCACATTAGATGTTCTAATAACAAAAGCGGATTATATTATCAATGAGACCATGCACAAACATTTTCGTGATTATGGAGCCACGACCTTGATTATCAATTCTTCAACAAAGATCTTGCAAAATCGGTGATAAAACCTTGGAAAATTCACAAAGAAAGCTTCAACAAGACGCGCTATTGCTGCTCAGAATTGTTTCCTACCTCGTTGCAATGGAGCACCCAACTATAAGGTCTTCATTTAAAGAAGAACGTAAAAGATTATTTCCACCTCGCTATCGTATTGAGAAAGACTTCAAAAGTCGTCTCCAGTGACAAGTGCGAAGGGCCTATTAGCAGAATATTAAAGAAGTTGAGCCTTTAATATAGGATTGATTTGAGCTTATCAACAGGTGTTTCATATTGAGTCAACCGCACTCTGCCAGAAACACAAATCACCAGAAATTTCGGCCTACTTTTGTATCAATTATTTCCATTTTGCCTGCAAGACGACGTAGCGAAAAGACATGAGAAAATCAAGACAAACACGCAAATGCAAATGGCTGACAACTCGCCGCAACGACGTCAAACTTCCCCAAAAAGCTCGCCTCACTAGAAATAGTGCCAACATTGTGTGTGCATGGCAGGTGACACACACAATTGGTAACTACTCTGACCGCTAAATTAAGCTCTGACAAGAAAAAAAACGCGAACCATCTGAGACTTGCCTAGCATGCTAATCGTCTTGTATAAAGCCGCGCCTCCGCTCGCATGCTCCCGCATCATCGTCGCTCATCCTCAAGCTCGAGAGAAGGTGCTAGCTCATAGTGCTAAGGTATCTCGTTAATTTGATCGTACTTACAGTGATTCGAGGACGTTAGGGTAATAGAGCCGCTTTGAACTTGCGGCCTTAATTTTCTTTTGTAGCTACTTACCCTACATTTTGACTTCTGGCTCGATCGCTCTGTATTCAGAATCGGCGGTGGTTGTGCATTGCAAAAGCTTCAGGCTTCAGAGAGTCAATTGAAGGGAGCAAGTTTGATCCTGCTTTCACCGTATGCATTTCTTTCTATGCATTTTGTCCCTGTAGTCTAGTTGGTAGATGGTGGATCGCATCAAGAGTGAATATTGTCTCATTATTTTACGATCAATTGCTTTGAAAAATCAAGGATACCTCGCTGAAAAATCAAGGATTCTCTTACTATAGCGTGCGACACTTCGCCATCAGAAGCTTCCCATGCTTGCTATTAGGGGGGCAGGGTAAACTGTATAACTGCAAGGTCGTCTTGCAGCTCCTTTAAGGTCAACCTGCCTATTCCCGAGCTTTTAAGGGGTTCTTGTAGTTCTTCATAAAATTAGAACATGAACTTTTCCCCTCATATTAGCAAATACAGTAGAAAATTAGTCCAAGTTGAATCATAATTTTTTTAATGATTCTCCATTTATTATAAATTTCCAAAGTGGGAGACAAGTAGACTCCTATAATGGGGCATAGGTGGGCATTAAACCGTGCCTTTCATTCCTTAATGTCCATTACACACCAACCCACATGTGGACAAGAACCACCCAAAGGGAGGAAAACACCTGGCATTTGTGTAAGAGGCAAGTTATTAATGAGCTCCACTTTGGGTGGTGGGATGCTCGGTTTAATATGAGCTTGTAGAGTTCGGTTTTAGGAAGGCGCTCGGAAATAGGCAGGCTGACCGTACCCTCTTTTCGGCAGCTTCAAGTTCTTTCTGTGATCAAATAGATCGCCTCGTCACTGCACACCTTCAGTCCAGGTGTTCCACCCTCCTTCACTTCTCTAACTCGTTGCCCAAAACTCATAACTCAGAACTCCCACAAAATCCATGGGCGTGCTACTTGGTGGTACAAGGCGGCCTTTAATGCGGTGAAACTTCCAGGGGTGGCACTACTCACCCTCGAGCCAACCGCCCTTCTATGAGTCAAACTCTTTATTAGTCCCCTTCCACCCATCTCTCTCAATGCGTTTGGGACGCTACCAGGAACTCCACACTACTTTTCAGATAGATTAGTCTATAGCGGGACCTTTCTCAACCGAAATATTTGGAAGCTTGTGTGTAGAGAATTTCGGTTTCCCATAATATCCAAGGTACGGGAGTGAGGCCCAATCCCAAACCCCACCCCTTAGTACCACCTCCTCCGGGCCTCACATGGTACCATGTGGAAGTGAGGAGTGAGACCATCCCTCCTCATAGTATCGTCTACGTTCTTCGGTAGCCCTCTCCCCTTCTTTTGTGATATTGTCTTTCATGTACACTTTCCTTTAGAAAACCACTTGGTTTTGCCTTACTCTCAAAAATCGCCTGTAACTTCCCCTTGTGCTAGTTCCTAGCTCACGTATCCAAATGGGACATGCGAGCACATTTTCAACATCTACTCTTTAAATAGATACCTATCAACTACCACTTGGCCGAATTCAAGATTTCTTGGGAGAGATATGCTCCTCTCAACATTCAGTGTCCCGAGAGGCAACACTCTCAAGTCCCAAAGTCACAACTACGTTGAGGGGCTATATCTCCTAAATCATTGCTTTGCTCACCATGACCCTTAAAATTTTAAAACGTTATTGTTTGTAGCTTTCCAACAAGATGCAACATTTCATGAAGGAAGTGACTTGGAGTCCTTGGAGGCAACAATTTTGAGTCTCAAAGTGTCGAGAACGCCCTCCAACTTCAGGGAGCCATCTCATCACTTAAAACTCCAAATTGTGCATTCTTTGGACTTTTGGGTGCATACTCAAACAAGGTTTCCAACTATGTGAGGTACACAATTAAGTTTGTCCCAAGTACAACGCCACTGCGTGTTGTTTGCTTAGGATTCCACTTGGTCACCTCACCTTGTGTCTTGCGAAGCGTGAGAAGTTATTCCCGAGGTCCTCTTGGCTCACCATAGTGCTCGAATATCCTTTGAAAAGGGATGTGACATATTTGATTTCACAATATGGATCAAGCAATCTCATTGCTACCTGAGTTAATGACATGAGAGGTGCTTTCTAGAAGCATAAGCAAATATGTTACTACAATGACATTTTGTTACAAAATGATAGTTTTGGTATATCACATTGAAACTTAAATTATTGCCATCTTAACAAAGTATCTCCACTTGGGATCTGCAAAATGAAGTGCACATTTTCATTGGCACCTTTGATTTGAGTTCAAAGTGTGACATCTTGGTGCTTCTTCACGTTCTGAACAACCTTTGATTTCAACCTTTGGATTTTTACCTTTGTATGATTATAATCTTCAAAGTTGATGCAAAAGTTTATTTGCGAAACTTTGAAGCTTGCTATTGTAATTATGAAGAGTGTCGATATAAAACATGTAAGAGCACAAACTTGGATATCTTGAAAGTTTATAACAGTGGTATCATTATAGATTGATATTACGACACTTAAAATTAAAAAAAAAAAAAAAAAAAACGAACAAATAATAAAATAATGTCATATACAAAATTTGAAATATTCGAAAAACTATAACTTGCTTAGAAAAATCCTTAATCTCGAATTTGACTTTGTAAATCTTCTCTCACACACCTTGTAGTATAGTGAATACCCGATTAAAATCTTAGGAAAAATATTAATTTTAACCCCTTCATTTAGGCTGCACAAAATAGCAAAAAGCCATTTTGACTTTTAAAAACTTCTAGGGGTTTATATTCCATGTTGTATTTTGCCATTCCACACAACCATGACAAAAGTTAAAAAGTATATGAAATTGAGTAGCTCAAAACTTTTCAAATTTATTTGAGAAGGTCGGCTAAATTCTCCCAAAAGGCAAGTTAATTGAAGTGAACTCCCCAGTTGATTGGGAGTTATGTTGGTAGCCGGAGAAGTAGGAGGGTTTGGAGGGTTTGGCGAGACGTTACTTTTGGTAGGTTAGGCTCTATTGTGTAAGCTACTGAAGGCAACAAGTCGGATAGCCATTTCATTGAAAGAAAAGTAAGTTTCTTCAAATATAGTTAGTCTTGCTCCTTTGGCCATTGTGTTGGAAATGCTCTTACAATAGGTTTTAACAAAGATAATAATATTTCAAAGAAACAATAAGTGTTGTATAATGGTATTGAAGGTGCCAAGTTTTTATTTTATTATTGTGCACGAAGCGTTAAGCGTGCACATAGCAAATTGCGCGGGGAGATGAAACACATACTACATCAAGTAAGAAAAGGTTCAAACCTTAACTCCATGATTGACTCTCAAAGGTTCTAATGTTCTATGCTCTTCCTCTTCCCTACCATCTTCTATTGGATAAAAGTCATTTTGGACTTTTAAGGTGCCATTTCGAAAGCATTATGAAATATATTACTATTAAAATACTCTCTCCATATAGAGAGAACACCATGATTTGGTTCAAACACCCGTCTCACAATAATACCAAGATTTGATATTGATGAGTAATCAAGACCATCCAAATCCTATCCAATTATATCAAGGAGTGATCTAGACCATCACGAAGAATCAACCATTTTTAGCAAATCATGGTGTTTTCTAAGATGGAGGGAGTAGTACTTTGTGCTATGTTGGTAAAGCCAAAATGACACTTGAAACATTGTCATTTTTTATAAGGATCGGAATCGAAAAGCAGATTGTCATCGACACTTTTGATTTTGTTGAAAATACAAATGAAAGGAAGGAGAATACAACTGAGTAAGCACAGAGAAGATAAACACAAAAGAGAGGAAAGAATATATGGAGGTACAAGGAGAGAGAAGATGAATAGTACTTCTCTCTTATAGGTCCAAACTTCGTGGTATCTTACACTATTGACTCAACAAAAAAGAGTGTATGTATGAATATTAATTCTCAACAGATTTGATTCATAAAGCTTGGTGCTCGGCAGATACCGTTTAGATTTTTTTGTACCCGCTTACTGTATTTGTCTGAAATAGCGTCTGATTGGATCCCCCATGCCTCGAGGTCTGATGTAGCGCTCAATCCTACGAAGCAAATGGCACACCTGCCAGCTTCTAGTGCTCCGAGCAAAGCAGATAACGTGTTCAACGCAATAAGATGAGTCACCCTCACATCAATGAAGGTACACAACATCCTGACTGGCTCCTACATGAAGGTACAACATGCTGTACATGTACAGATGGTCATTTCTGAACCTTCTCTAAGTCTCCACGGACAGCACAAGTTAGATGAGTCGGATTATCTGATCAAGAACAGAGAGGGGACTGGATCACGCTGCGCTTTGGCAACTTTGGTCAGTAGTTATCAGTAAATCATGCAGTACAGGGAACTCTTTCGCCCCCAAAGCAGGGTTCGGGAAATAATTTGAGTCCTACCTGCTCACATCCGGACTTTCTCATCATCAGCAGGTTTTTCACACGCCTCGATTGCAATTGCCTTTATTTGTACTGATAATAGAAATTCTCTTGTGACTGTCGTGGGTTTTTTAGTCGATGATTTCAAGAATCAGCCGGCTAGTGGGCAATTTTCATCGGTTGATATTTTCATCGGTTGATAATGAACTAGACGTCGATTTTTTCCCGACCATTACTCCAACAACGACGTGTGATGTTTCTCTTAAGGTGTCGAGGAATGGGTTCATTGGGACTCAACTTATGCGTTCTGTAATCGGTTGCAAGCTGAATTGTATGCACAAGCATGCCATGGCAGCTTCTTATTAAGTTTTTGGTTATCAGTGTGCATCTTGGATCGGAGCAGGCTTTATGGCTGTGATCGAAAACCCATGTTGCTTGAGTTGAGCTAGCGGAGTCCTGAGCAGTTAGAGATGGTTTCACATACGGTGGCGCTTCCAAGATCCCGAAAGAAGGTGTCGGTATCACATGAGATTCGATAGAGAAGTCCTCGCCTAACTCGGCCCTCGACTACGCTAGCGACACTGCGAATTCCTTGCCTGTAGTCCTGTACACGTTCTGAGGGTGCGGGCTAAGATCTTTCCTCGTAATACTCTGCCCCTCCTTCCATTAAGTACACTTTTGGTAATAGTGAGGCTCCGTTGTATCCACTTGTACCTCCTGCTTCGGCCAGCCAGAGTACTTTTGGCACATCTCTCTTTGATGCCATCAACGCTCCCATCGGCTGGACTGTCATTCGAGAAGAAATGTCAACTTCCAGTGTGCAATCGGAGAGCATCAAGAAGCGTTTCCGCGCACTCTTTCCGTTTTATCCGTTTAAAAAGGTACCTAAGGCGGAGGCAGCTCTCAAACGCTGCAGAGAAGTAGTGCAGAGCTTAGAAAATCTCTGGAGTAGTGCCAGAGGTACTCAGTTAGCGAACTGCCACCAGTGGGCCTATCTCTTTAAGTGGGTGGAGTCGACAGACTCTACTTTAGGTGCAATTCAGAAACTTCCACTTCTTAGTGACAATACAATCCCGGTGCTGGAGGAGCTTCATCGAATTCTCCACACTGCCGACACGTTGATGAAAAGGAGCAACATCACGGGTACCGAAGTCCAGTGGTTAAGAGCAGCAATAGAACAAGGTAATTTGAAATTAACATTTTCACATCTACTTTTTGACATTCATTGGAGCATGAATATTCTTCAGTGTATTCTCCTTGAAAATACAAAGGAGTCTTCAATCCAATTCGATCCAACTTTGTGCGACTTTTCATTGAGCGCCATTGATGAGTTGGCATTGATGACGGGAACGAAGATGGATGAGGCGGACCTTAGAGACTGCATCAAAAAAATTGTACGGGATATAGATGTTAAAAAGCCGGAAGCAACGATCGCGAGCAAATTGCTTGCAAAGCTTGAGTCGAACTCCCCTTATCTGGTGGTTTTGAATGAAGAGGACATTGATCTCGAAGGCCCAGAAATTGGTGAAGGTGGACAAGGTGTAGTGAGGAAATCCAGATTTCTGGACAGCGAGTGCGTTGTGAAGACTGTCGGGCTGACCTCGTACAAGAAAGAGCTGGAAGCTATACAAAAACTGGGGAATCATCCTCACATAGTATGCCACTTCTGTTGTTCCAAGTCGGATCCCGAGCATGAAGCCTATCTCGTTATGGAGCGTCTGGAGATGGACCTGGAGAAAGCCCTAAAAAAGCGACGAAAACACGTAAAACCGCTTCTACTAGTGGAAGCTGTTTCGTTGATGCTCCAAATTGGAGAAGGTATGAAGTACATGCATGGTAAGGGAGTCGCGCATCACGATCTCAAACCGAGCAATATCCTCCTTAACCTTGAAGAATTCGAAGGCTGGTCAAGATTATGTTCAGTGAAGATAGCTAGATAGCTGATTTTGGCTGAACCAAAGCAGCCGAGAGAACAGAAACGAACACGATGAACACGGGCACCACAAAGTACATGGCGCCGGAGGTGATCAAAGCAGAAGGAGACCCCGAGAAGGCTCGAGTGAACCTGCTGAAAGCTGACGTCCGTCCACATTTTGACTGGGAAATATCCACTTCAAATGAGCTATCAGGAGTTCAGGGAGCGATCGAAGGCAGGTGAGAGGCGAATCCTTCGAAATGAGTTACCGAATTGTCCTCTGCGGTTGGTCACCCTGCTTACCAAATGTTGGTCTCATGATCCTCATGAGCGACCTCCGTTTACTGAGATCTGCAGAGAGCTCCGTTACATCAAAGGCCTACTACTCAAAGGTGAGCTTGAAAACAAGACTTTCAATACGAAGACGCTGTACTAAACAGATTGAAGAGGTAGAGAACAGGTTTTGTCATCCACTTATTTTTTTATTAGAGTAAACCTTCTGATTTTATATGTAACAAGCTCAAAAAATTGTTAATTCCATGCTACTTTCATGGTGATGTGTTGTTGTTGGTATTCAATGACTCGCAGGTGATGAGCAAAAGTTGCAGACGCAAATCTTCATCCCAACCAGTCTCCTAGGGAGCGTGAAGGTAAAGTATGTCCTATGTCATATGTGGTCTCTTGCTGTATGGTTGGCTATCATAAGGACAAACTTGCCACACTTATTATTTTTGGTATTCACTTTTCTTCGTCTTTTTATCATGGTTTGCAAGTTATGGTTTGAGTCTCATGCAACATTACTTGTATTATTGTCAGTACAAAATCCTATCTTAGTATCTTACTCTTGATAAGAGTTTGAGATCAAGGACCTTCTTTACATAACTGCGTACTAGAGGAAGTTTGTTCTAAAATGCTAAATCCACATAATTCAAGATAATAAGCGCACATAATTGATATTCCTTACAAGTGATAAATCATTTCTATACTTACCACTTATTTATGAATTATTTGTTGTAAGTTGGAAGAGGCAGCATGAGTAATAGATTGGTTCAAATCAAAACTCCATGATCAATAGTTCCTCATTATGACTGTGAGTACCATGTGTGTGATCATTCAGCTTGAGGGACCGTGGGGAGGCTCCACTTGAGGACAAGAGTTTTGCGACATGGCTACATCCATTGAAAAGATTGAATTGGGATACGACGACTCTAAGTTGGAGCGTTTATTCAAAGTTACATACAATATTCTTGGGAAAACCACGGTGAGATCATACTTAAGGGATTCACCAACTAGTGATAACTCTCACCACAAAAAAACGGTATGCAGTCAACTACGTCTTTTGTTTTTGTTGTTAAGTTCGACTACAAGTTTGATCTACATCATCTTTTGCAATAGTTGTAGTAGTTCATGCACAGGCTTCTAAAATATTTTGGGTTCGTGTAAGTTTACCCTGATCAGTTTTTGTCATCTAATGGTAGCTTATGTTTTGAAAATGTAGATCAAGTTCGAGCCCCATGAGTTCATCAAACAAATTAGCGTGTATGCGCAAATTGAAAATGAACCGTTTGTGTGTTCGTTAACAATACACACAAACCTCAAAAATCATGGCCCTTTTGGTAAGGAGAGGGGTACAAAGTTCACAAGTGACAAAGATTCGAGTATTATTGGCTTTCATGGAGAAGGTGATATTTACCTGTACAAGCTTGGTGTTGTTACGATCCCTAATGTATGAAATGCATGAGTTGTTGCTTATGCACACTCAAGCTCTCAATTATACAAGTGAATATCTTAGAACTTCATTGTCACTTGTTTGCAATTCTCTTGGTCAATCACAACATGTAGTGATAATATCATGTACCGCTTCTAAAATTCATTGAATGTATTATACTCCAAGCAAGCTTATATGTCGAAATTCAAGAGCTCCATAATCTTGCGTGTGAGGGAACCATTCCATTATTTGATATCACATACGAGATTGAAGAATAGAGACTTGTCTGAACAAACTATCGAAAACAGCCAATGTGAACCGGCTAGCTCATTGACTGTCCGCCTTCAACCTTGTTTTGTCAAGAGTACCATTGCCTTGGCTCTTAGTGAGGCCCTTCCATCTTCTTTCGTACTAGAGAAGCTCCAGGGTAATGTCGATTCGGCAGTATGGTGAGGTCAGGTTAGTGACGAGCCCCTAAGGTGACATAAACTAGACCTATCCACTTTGAGACTCACTTGGAATGCCCCTAATGGCCCCAAGTTAGGCTCAACTAGCCCATCATACTCACATGAGTTAGGAATGAATTCAAGGCTAAGCAACACTTTCTTGGTCGCAACACCAAGCCCTCTTTTCAAACACTTAGGCTCTCAAGTGGTGAACTTTGCTCGCCTAGGGGTAATGCTAAGTCCCCCCAACCTAGCCTTTGCTTCACTCTACAGAGACATGGGTGATCAAGCCATGCGTTGACGATGGTCAACCCGCAAAGGGCACTTTTTTATGAGTCCGTGCCACTACCTTGCTCCCGCCCGAGCAAGTCCTAAGCTTGAGAGTCGTGGGGGTTCACCCACTCACAACTTCCAAGCCAAGGTCCCTGTTTTGCAGCATTCCAAGTATTGGCTTTGTGTAGCCTTCAACCTCTTCTAACCAACCTAGCAATCTAAAATGAGACTAGGACACATCTCACCTCGAATATGCAATCAAGGAACTTGCCAATCACTTAGCAACTTTATTGTCGACCAAGTATTACAACATGTGCAATCTGCATCAAATATTAGACAAAACTTAGGCCAAGTCTACACAAGTGTGGTGATTCACCCCACTACAAAGGTTCATGTCTTCATCAATGTTTTCTTGGTGTCTTAGATCTCCGTTGGCTTTCATACCTTTCCACCAGCTCCTTTGCATTGGCCATGTACTTGGCCTCAACCCATGTTGCTTCCTTCTCATGGTACCCCCGGCACTTCACCAAGTATTCTTTGTCTTTCTTCTTGGTGTTCCGACATTTCAAAATGCCTTCTACCTTGAACTAACTAGTTCACCAACTTGTTCCGATGAAGGCCACAACACTTGCTTGCGTTCCAGCCTCACTTTATCTTTGTGATATGGCTTGAGCAATGACAAGGAAGGTGGGATGAATCTTGGTCTCCGGTGGTAAGTCCAACTTATACACATCCTCAAACAACCGTTTTGCAATGACTAATGGACTCACATACTTTTCCATGGATATGGGAGTTAAGCCATCCGGTAAGGAGAAGTTCTTCACATTCTACCACACCTTTTAGCCCTCCTCATACTCCTCATGGCGCCGCCTTTTGTTGACTTGTTTCACATACCTCTTCTGGGCCTTATCTAGATTCCACTTGGTCCTTTTCAATAAGTTGTTATCTCATGGCTACCAAGTCTTTTGCACTTTGGCTTTGTTCCATCTCCGATTGCAATTCATCCAAAAGTTAGGTCGGTAGGCATAAGTCGCTTTACACATAAGCCACCTTGGGTGGCGATTGACCCGTAGGACCATGCCTCAAATCATTATAGCTACACACCGCCAAACCCAAGTAATTACTTTGGTCTTCGGCAACCCATGGTGCTGGCACCAAAAACTGAAAAAGGAGCACCACCATGTCAAAGGCGGTCGCCATCCCTTTTGTTGGCTCCATCCTTGCCAACTTACAATTAAAACCTATCCACGACCACAAAGATGGCGTCACTTTCTCGTGACTACGGAAGGCTTGTAATGAAATCTATGGAGACACACTCCCATGGACCATCCAGGATAGGCAAAGGCCGTAACAAACCCACTTGCTTTCGATATGACGCCCGGTTGGCTTCACAAGTGATACAAGTCTTCACATAATAGGCAATGTCTTCTTTCATTTCGGGCCAATAGAAACCTTTTTGAAACCGAGCATATGGTGGACTTCTCCCCCATGCCCGACCAAGCCGTTGTCATGCTCCTCCTTGAGCACACTCAACCTCCACTTGCCCTTTGGAACATACACCCTATTTCGCTGTAACTTGATCATACCTTGATGAAGCCAGATACCTTTAGGCTTCTTGCCACACCTAGCTTTACTTATGAACTTTTGAGCCTCGGGGTCTTTCATATACGTCTCTCTTATCCATTTTTCCAAATCACCTTCTCCCGCATACATCACTCTCAAGACTTGCGTGGTATTTGGCTTATATTCATTCTTCCAACCTAGTGCATCCGGTGCCCATTCACTCAGCCTGCCTTGTGAATCAACTCCACATTTATGAACACTAAAGTAACATACCACCTCAATTGCTTGACTGTAACTTTGGCTTATGTTTCAAAATACTTCAATGAAACATTATTGGTGAATACCTTGGTCTTGTGGAGACCAAGGTAATGTTGCCATGTCTTCACATAATACACCACGGCAAACATCTCCTTTTCATGCTTTGGCAAATTGATTTGAGTGTCATCTAATTACTTGTTCTAAAATGAAATTGGCCTTCCTTCTTGCATGAGCACTCCCCCGATAGCAAAGTCACTTGCATTGGTATGCACCTCAAAAGGCTTCTCATACTTGGGGAACTTCAATACCGGCAGGGAGGAGAGCTTCTCCTTGAGTTATTGAAAGGCTTGCACACATGACTCGGTCCACTCCAAGGTCAAGTTCTTCTTAATCAAATTGGACATGGGCTTCGCAATCTTGGAAAAGTTCTTTATGAACCTCCTATAATAATTAGCCAACCCAAGCAATGACCTTACTTCCCTTTGTGGAGTGGGTCAACTCCACTTCTTGATTGCTTCCACCCTCTTGTGGTCCAAATTGACACCTTGCCCCGTCATAATGTGTCCCAAGAACTCAATCTCTTGCAAGCCAAACTCACTCTTCTCCTCATTTGCATGTAACTTATTGTCCCTAAGTTTTTTCAAACACAATTGCAAGTTGCTATGCATGCACTTCCGCCATTTCGGAAATCGCCAATATGTCATCAAGGTAAACAATGACAAACACATCCATCTCTTGATGGAACACCGTATTCATGAGGGTTGTGAACATTAATGGGGCGTTGCACAACCCAAAAGGCATCACCAAAGCTTTTTCCCCCTTCCGAATACACTTGGGAGGTGTGGAGTTAGAAGTGGGCTTATTCCCTTCAACTCCCAAATCGGTCCTTAGCATCATCAAGAACCGGGTTTCCTCTAACTCCTCCAAGTTCGCCAAGTTGATACTACTCCCTAACATGTTGGGAGCCTTGATGAACTCTAACTCAATCTCCTTGCCTTCGGGGTTGGCAACCACTCTCAATGGCCGCCTCATTATCTTTACCCCATAGGTATCAAAGGAAGTCTTACATAAGATGAGACCAATCCCATCCATCTCACAAACCTTGAAGTTTTCCACAAAGGTGAAGTTTTGGCACTTCACTTCTACTTCCGTTGCTACAATGCATGTTTGGTGTGGCTTGCTTTTTTGCAAACCTCACTTGGATGAGCTTCCTTACTCAAATGCAAGCCCATCGTCTTCAATGCTTCGAGACTTATGAAAGAGTGGGTTGCCCCTTTGGTTTAGAGCAATGCATTGCCATGTGGCCCTTTTCATTGCAATTCTAACAAGTTATGTGACTTGTCTCTTTTTTTAGACTTATCCCTACTTTTAGTCTTGTTCATGGCAAACTTGTCCTTCCCATCCTTCAAAGGCCCACTCTCACCGCCCTTAAGCTTTTGCCAACCATTTTTCTTATGTTGGCTCTTGGATAGTAATTTGCCTTGCTCTCCGGTGAAAGTCCCCTCTTTAGAGCCTTCCGGTGACCTTCATCATCACCAATTCTTTTTGCCAACTTGAGCAACTTGACACAAGTTTTGGCACTTTCGGCATCTTCGATGATGCCCGATCCACCCAACCTTAAAGTCCATTGGAGAAAATGACCTATTTGGCCAATTCATCCAACTTCGGGAGCACATTCAAATGTGCATTAAAATCCCTCACATAGGCATGAAGGGTGCCCGTTTTCTTTAATCGCACAAGTGTCGTGTCATCCCAGAAATCTTGGTATTCCGGGGTGTAGCGTTCACTTAGGATCCCCTTGAAACCGGTCCAAGTCAAGTTCCTTACCACTCCCGCTTTCTCATCCCGGAAACGAGTTCACCGCAAAAGAGCATGCTCTTTCAAGAAGGTCACAAAAATAGTGATCTTGTGCTCTTCACAAGCCCTTTTTGGGCCTCAAAGTTGAGCTCAAGTTCTACAATGAAGTCCTTGACCTTGTTTGTCTTGCCCAACCCCGTGAAGGAAGAGGGCAAGTTGGTCTTGCACAACTTCCGGGAAAAAGGGCTTGATGCATGCCCTCCCCTTGAACTCCTTAATCTCTTCTTGCATCACTTGAAGAGTTTTGACAAGCTCATTGAACATTTCATCTTGTGCCTTCCGCTTGTGGCCTCACTTCCGGGAACGGGAATAGGAGGAACTTCTTCCTCCTCAAGGTGAGTGTCCTCCTTACCACTAGCAACTTTTCTTGCGTCCCCTTGCTCCTCTTCTAATTCCATGAGCTCCTCCGATGCTCCTTGCGAAGCCTCCTCATGAGGGGCATCCCTCGCCTCAAAGGATTGACCACGTGTATTTGGGCCACGTCGCGAGCTTCAGGCCCCTCGAGCCATCCTACCCTTGATTGGATCCCGTAACGTAGTCTGCTCTGATACCAAGTGTCCCGACCCTAATTACTCCAACTTTTTTTTTCTTAGTGAGCCTTACTTGGTAGCAGAATCCCGGCTCACTTAGTTGATAGCAACCGGCCACGACTTAGCTAATACTTGCATGTGCTCCACAAACACAATGTTAGCACCATTCTAAGTCAAGTTGTCCAACGCACCTTGAGTCCTTGACTCCATGACTCATTATCCGATACTCATTGCCCGGAACTCCCACTAACACATAGGCATGCCAACCTGGAACTCCCACCAACACATGGGCATGCCACTTGATGGCACGGAGCGGCCTTCCACAAATGTCTAAGCTCCCAAGCATGACACTAATCACCCCCGGAACTAACCGCCCTTATCCATTGTTCAACTTCCTACTAGTTCCCTTCCACTCTTGTCTCTCACTCCATTCGGGACTTTGCCGGAAACCCTCCCGGATTCTGGCACTAGTTTTCCCGGGGATTAGTTTGAAGCGAGACTTTTTCTAACCCACTGTTGCGGAATGCTCAAGAGCATCCCACAATGCCCAAAGTGTGGGAGTGAGGCTTCCTTTCCATGCCTCACCTTTTTGAGCCATTTCCGGTCACTTCCGGGAACCGGCACTACTTATCACGAGGACTAACTTGGAGAGGGACACTTCTCAACTCCATGTGTAAAGGTGCTCCAAAGCACCCTCAAATTTCCCCAAGATTCGGGAGTGAGGCTTTCTCCCAAGCCTCACCCCTTGGAGCCACCCCGGCTCCTTATGGCACCATCTGCAAGTGAGGAGGGAGACCACCCCTCCTCATAGTACCCTCTCGAGTCTTTTGCAAGCTTCCCCCCCCCCCCGCTTGTGTTGAGGGGCCTTTCATGATGTCCACACTTTTGTTTGGAAGACCACTTGTTTTTGCCTTAGCCTCAAAAACGGGCCGTAACTTCTTCTCGGGCTAACTTGTAGCTCAATTACTCAAATGGGCCGTACAAGCTCATTTTCGACATCTAATCTTTGAGTAAATTTTGATAGACTCCTCACTTGTCCCAATTGGAGCTCTCATGTGGGAGCTATGCTCTTCTGAACATTCGGAAGTTCCGGGAGGCAGCAGTCCCGCACTATAAGAAAACCCTGATTTTTTTGATGTTTAATAAATAACTTTTAGACTAGAAGACATCCTAAGACTTCCTCCAAACATCTTTATAGACATCTTGGCATGTCTATGGATGTCTGCCAAGATGTCTATAAAGATGTTTGGAGGAAGTCTTAGGATGTCTTCTAGTCTAAAAGTTATTTATTAGACTTCAAAAAAATGAGGGTTTTCTTATAGTGCCGGAGTCCCGAAGTCCCGATGCTTTGGAGAGCCATATCTCCCAAAGCATTGTTTTGCTGCTCACGAGCCTTAGCATTTTGAAAAGCTCTTGTGCATAGCTTTCCAACGACATGCAACATGCCGCCATCCATGAAGGACGACGAATTGGGTCCCAAAAGGCATCACTCTCGAGTCCCGGAGGGTCCAGGAATGCGCTCCAACTTTGAAGACCATATCTCATGACCCACAACTCCAAATTGCGCGTTCTTTGGACCCATGGGTGCATGCTTCAATAAGGTTTCCAACCATGTAAGGCACCCTACCAACTTCCGTCCCGAGCACAACGGTATTGCATGTTGTTTGCTCGGGACTCTCCTTGGTCACCTCACCTTGTCTCTTGCCAAGCCCAAGGCGTCACTCTCGTGGCTCACCACGGTGTTTGGGCATCCTTTGGAAAGGGATGTAACACGCTGCAAGGTCGTCTTGCAGCTCCTTTACCCTCTTCTTGGCAGCTTCAAGTTCTTTCTCTGATCAAGTAGATTGCCTCGTCACTGCACGCCTTCAAAGACCCTCGTTTAGAGATCCAATCACTCAACAACATTTTTGTACAGAATCAACAGTTCAGAGGCCAATGTTATTTTATACTGATGCACACAGATAGAGTCAACTTACTCCGAATACATAGCACTGACATGATTCAATAACGTTAACTCAGGATAGTTTAAATTGAAGCCTATTACCATGTCAGTATGATGTAGGGCATTTCTGTAAAAAGTACATTCAAGTCGATAGGGTAGTGTATCACCTTCATGCGTGTGAAATCGGCATGAATAGCAGGGTCTAACAACAATCGCCGAGTCTGGACGGATCAACAAACGATGCATGTCACGCCCACTTACAAGGGTCCAAAGTAAGTTTCAGAACAAGTAGAACTCATGGTCCTAACGAAGAATTCAGTTGTTTCTATTCATTTTAGAGAAAGTGTATGTTGCTTGCCTAACATGTTGCATTGAGGTCTTCTACATCAGCTTCAAGTCATGGACGGTGCTCTGAAAGTTAACGCAACATAGAATAAAGTTACCCAAGATAATAGATTACCAAAGGATGCTCACATTCCAAGCAATCTTTCCAGCCTTACCTTCAAATCCACAACCTCATCTTCTGTCGTAGCAAGTTTCGCGACATTCACACTTTCCCTCCGCTTAGCATTCAAAAGCTGCACAAAGCAATTGATCGTCAGATAATGAGACGATATTCACTCTTCATGCGATCTACCATCTACAAACTAGACTACAGGGACAAAATGCATACGGTGAAAGCAGGATTAGACCTGCTCCCTTTAATTGACTCTCTGAAGCCTGAAGCTTTTGCAATGCCTGCACAACCACCGCCGGTTCTGAATACAAAGCAATCGAGCCAGAAGTCAAAATGTAGGGTAAGTAGCGACAAAAGAAAATTAATTAAGGCTGCAAGTTCAAAGCGGCCTCATTACCCTAACGTCCTCGAATCACTGTAAGTACGATCAAATTGACGAGATACCTTAGCACTATCAGCTAGCACCTTCTCTCGAGCTTGAAGATGAGCGACGAGGATGCGGGAGCATGCGAGTGGAGGCGGGGCTTTATACAAGACGATTAGCATGCAAGGCAAGTGTCACATGGTTCGCGTTTTTTCTTCTTGTCAGAGCTTAATTTAACGGTCACAGTTGCTACCAACAAAGTGAGCCGTGATTCCGCTACCAAGTAAGGCTGATTGAAGGAAAAAGAGTTGGGAGTAATTAAGGATGCGACAATATATCGCCTATATAGTTGTCTATATTTATTTGTTTATTTTTACTTTGAACTCCATAATCATTTCTTTCTTTTGACTACTCCACATTACATGATAAGTTGTTAACATATCATAATTAACCTTTAAAGATCCACGATGTTTTGGGAGCTTGAAATCCCAAGACCGACCACTATGTACTAATGGGGTACGTCCAATATTTTTGGAAATTTTTGATAATTTTAACCGTAGGATCTTGAAGTAGATTTCCATTGGTAGTAGTGTGAAAATTTTCAACCGTTGGATCATCACTAGATGTGAGATCATAACATTTGAAGTTGACTGTAATTTATTTTTTTTGGCTTTGACGGTAAAAGCCGAATCGGTGGCCGTGGTCGTTTAGGGGTTAAAGTTCCAAATTTGAAACAAACTATACATCCAAAAAAAAGTCTTTATCTTATCAAGAATGACATTAGACTTACGATTTAATATAAGTGGTTACTTTTTCAAATTCATGAGGTTTTGATATAAATGTTGGCAAACATTTGTAGTTCTATCACTTCTATGTGAAAACCTACTTTGGAAAGGTCAAGACACCCATATCCGACCACATACCCATAACCAACCAGTAGAGTATTCCAAATCCGCTCACGGAAAATCTCCTCGCTAAGTAGCTATGCTTTTTAGGTTCATGAGTGTATTTCTCTCAATTGATATGTTACATTGATTGATTCTAAAAAAACTTCAAAAAAGTATTAAATATGTTAGTTTCTTCATTATCGGTTTTAGGTGAACCTACATATCGGTTTAGTGTATGAGTGAAATTTTGGCCTTCGTGGGCAATGGTTCGTGGTAGCTACCAGGGAGGCACTGAGAATCCGTGGAGACCTATTTTTAATGATTTTGAATTCAGAAATGGAATCTGCGGCTCCAAATTACTCTGGGGCTTACTCTTTGACAATTCAAACCAATGCATTGAAAACTAGGGGACTCCTTTACCTCTCCCCCATCCTCCTTTGGTAGCTGCTACGAACGTTTACCCGTAGAAACTCTAGAGTGAAGGACATCACGTCTCTTGAAGTAGCTTTTTGGAGGAGAAACTTCACTCTTCGTTTCATAATTAGTTTCACCTCCTTTGTTTGCCTCGGAAAAGCTTCATTGATGAGTTCATGCATTCAATAAAAGTAAGTTTGCGGTCAACCTACGAAGTACCTATTTTCCTTCTTCTAAGATATTTCTGTTAAAAACTATGAGAAAGAAAAAGATGAATCTTGGTTTATAGATCAAACTGCACCTCCTCAACATCACATTCCAAGGGCTCGTTTACACTATGGTGGAGAAGTCCACCGGTCAAGAAATCAAGTAGAATTCTCAAATGTGAATGGTTGAAATTGACTGATATTTCACTAATTGTGGACAAATTCATAGTCCAGAAATAATGTCGGCTCTCCGCCGATATTACCTTTAAACTCCATCAATATTCTTTGAAAGGTCATAACTCAGTCAAATTTTGTCCAAATTAAACATATGAGGTGTTTTTTGATATTTACGAAAAATGTAGATGTCAAAAAACACCTCATATGTTTGATTTGGACAAAATTTGAGTGAGTTATGGCCTTTTGAAAGTCGCTGATGTGGGGATGTATCGGCTCGCTGCCGATAAAACCAAGGTTCTTCATTAGTTGCAAATAAGTCCATAAGTTGCAAATAAGTCCATAATTAGTTAAATATCAGAGGCTATTGAAATGTGGTTGGTTGAAAACCAAATTCTTGACCATCCGGTGGCCTTCTCCATCGTAGTGTAAACTAGCCCTTAGTATAGATCAATATTTAGGGTATTTGTTGAACAATGATTTAATTACAGGTGACATACTTTAACATCATACTAAAAAGAGCATAAAAATTTGATCAAAAGGGAATTCAGACATACAAAGTGTCTCTTGAACCAATCAATTGAACAATGTCTCACTCACAAATACATGTAATAGTTCCTTCTTAGGGTAGTTGCATATCAAAATGTTCCAATGATTCAACATACTCAAGTCAATAAATAAGTGAACTATTGGAGACAATGTTGAAGGGCAATATGTTAACCACCAAAAAATAGGGTTTGAATACCTAAGCACATAATAAACTAATCACAAAATTACACAAGCATTGTAATCCAATAACTATTTGATACTATTCATTGATACCTTCATTAGCTCCAGAAAACGATTTCTCTTCCTCAATGAATCTATATGTGTCTTAGTTGTTGGTCAATTACAGCTTACATACGAAGGGATATATTTATAAAAAAGAATATAAGTTAGTTTACCATGTGATTGCAAGTGGTGAGATACCTGCACGAGTTCTGGGATATCGAGTAATATATATTAGGCCGCGGAGTTTATTCTCTTCAGTATGCTTAACTTCTAATAGAAAAGGTCCGTGTATCATCTGTACACTTAACGGATATGACTAACATTGATCATTGGTATTCTGTTCTGTCTGACTGTTAGTTGTAACACAAGTACAGAATTAGTCATGCTTGCTGTGACAGAAGTACTATTCCAGCAAGTGGTTTTCATGTTTCGTTAAGTTAGTATGGTATGATTTGAATGGTAGAATAAGAAAATCTTCAGAATCAAACGATTATGGTAGAAACGAGCAAGAAGGGAAGGATTTGTGACGAGCCAGTCACACTTAATTCATCTAACCCTACTTGTGCACTTTGTGTGCTGTCATTCACTAAATCAGACAGAGAAACTGTAGAGCATACCTGTCGCAGAACCTATATTGGCTGGTTGCTGGAAATGAGAACCAGCTCTGGAACATGCCGGTCATCCCTTGGTCATCATTTCTGCGCTTTCGAAAGCAAAGTGATACTTTCCACTGTTGTCAGGTGACCAATGATTTCCACCACCAATTGTGCTCCCTAGTCGTGCGGAATAAGAGAGAATCTTCACTCAAAACCCGATGAGACGAGGGGCTACCGTATGCATGCCTCCGGAAGCTTCAATCACTTTTTTATAGTTGAAACGGTCATACCACCAAGCAAGCAGTTCGTGGAAATAGGGATCGGGTTCAATCTCCGAAGCCGGCTGAAAAATCTCCAGATTTCACAGCCTGCACGAACTCCAATGCTTCTCGCAGCGCAATGTCGGCAGTCATATCCTGGTTGACAACACATTACTGTATCCTTTGCGGCAATGGGTTGGAGCTTCTCAATTGTGTACCCCTTTCCGATAAGCTAACAATCTGCTAGCGCGTCCTGCTGATCTCGCTCAGTTTCTCTTCTAGATCACCCTCGATGCTGTTGAATTCAAGCCAGACCGAACTTGAGGAGTCTATGATTTGGGAGCCTCCTTATTATCGTCAATGACGCTTCATCGTTTTGCTTGCCGGCGAGTTTTGAAGGAATACGACTTCTATCAACCAGGGTAAGCGACTGATAATTCACTACTGTCTTCGAAAGGTTCAGTTCCTGAGGTTTTTCCGAACAATTACTTTGCAGACTGATTGTAAGAACTCGCTGAGAAGTTACGTACCTCTGTACTCGCTTCTGAACGGTGCGGCATAGCTGCCGTCCTTCTACATCGCAGCGTAGCCATTTCTCTGTTCAAACGACGGTCTAGTTGTTTTTAGTGTTTAGGGTTTTCGTCTCCAGCAGAGGCAATTTTTCGCGATTAAATTCCTACAGAGGTTATTTCATCGATCGAGCAGAGCTGTTCTTTAGGTAGGCAGAAAGGAGACGCTTCAATTCTGTGTGAAATTCTGCGTTTACAATTGTTGCTCACCTACTCCTGGCAGTGTTAAGTAGGTTATCTTTCAGCCTTATCGATTATCTTGAATCGACAAGCAGATAGTATAAGCTGAATTATAAACATCGATAGGAAGTGTACCTCAGTCGCACGATGAGGTGTAGATCCTGCTCTGTCGCTGTTGTATCCTCACCCTTTACCTGATTTGATCTATGAACGAATCGTGTGGCAATATTCCGGAACTAGGTTTGTGCGGAGACGTTCTCCTGCTGATAGATGCAACGCTCTGATGGTTTCAGCATTTTAGGGCTGCTTCTAATTTACGGAAGTAGACTGTAGAGATCAGCTCTCATCAGTTTGCTCCTATTCTGGATACTCCTTCCTCGCCTAACAACGCGCACAGATTTCCTTTCCAGTGTAGGTATATCACATCGACGTTGCTGCCGATGTACAGGTGCTGAGAGCAACAGAATGCTCGAGCTTCATTTCGCTGCAGCAGATTGCCAACGAGTGACCAACAATGCAGCATCATGCGGACAATAATCGGACAACCTATAATTTTGGCTTAGGTAATGATTATCCAAATTCGAGAGATGGAGAATACGGCCATCAAAGCACGCATGATGGTCGGTGGAATGGCGTCGAAGTGGCGAACGATTTGGGAACGCCCTACAAAATAGTGCCACCACCTGAAGTGCCACAGTCCTCGGGTTGGTTTGCTTGGTTTGTTTCTGCATTTCTAACTCGTGCATATTCAAAAGCACACGCCGAGGGCGGATCCTCTGCCAGAGTCACTGGACGTGCAGGAGATGAGAGGTCATCATACGGAGGACAGAAGTCGGTGTACTCTGAGCGTGCGTATTTCAAATCGCCTAAAGATGCCAACGGGCATTATTCACCGGATCTTGATGAACTCCATCGATATCACAACGAGGCCAACGACCACGAATATGAAGCTAGACTTCTAAACGAGATCAGAAGATTAGACGATCGCAACAAGGATTTGGAGGAGCATTTTTTTGCGAAGGCGAAAGAATATCATGTTGAGAAGATTCGTGTGGAGTATTTGCAGCAAGAATTTCATAAACAGCAGGCACGTGCTGATGCTCTTGAGAGAGATAACAAAAAGTTTCGGGAAGGTCTTCATCAAGAGAAGGCGCGGGCTGATGCTTTGGAGATAGAAATCAGTAAGTTCAGGTCAGAGTTGGCAGGTCTTCGTCAGGTGAAGGCGCGAGCTGATGCTTATGAGAAAGAGATCAATAAGTACAAAGCAGAGTTGGCAGGTCTCCAGCAGCAAGCGACGGTGCGTAGGGATGCTTTTGAGAAAGAAATCAGTAAGTACAAATCAGAGTTGGCAGGTGCCCAGCAGCAAGCGAAGGCGCGTGGTGATGCTTTTGAGAAAGAAATCAATAATTTCAAATCAGAGTTGGCAGACCTTGATAGGGAGAGGACGCGCGCTGCTGCCCTGGAGAAAGAAAACAAAGAGAAGTTGGAAGGGCTTTCAGTCCAGAAGGAGCGCGCTGACAAATTAGAGACAGAAAAGAAAGCGTTGGAGGAAGAGCTTCAGGAGCTTCAGTCAAAACTCCAAAATCATGCGAATGCCCTTGCAGCGAAAGAACTCGAAGTATCTGAGTTGCAGAAACATCAAAGCTCTTGGAAAGACATCTTGACACGCGAGAATCAGGCACTGACGAGTTGGAAAACAGAGCAACAGAGGAAGATGGCGCAAGACACAAGCACTGTTGGACAATTGCGCACCAAGGTTGCAGACTTGACGTATTCTAAAGCTCAATTGGAGAAGCAGCTGACAAATCAGGTCGAGGAACAGACGAAACGCATAGAGGACCTCAAGCAGCAAAACGCAGTTCTTATGGTGAATATGGGAGCCTACGAAGCACAGGTGCGAAGTCTTTCCGATCGTCTTCGTAATGAGAAGCAGAAAAACGCCGACCTTGAAGAATTGAAGAAAAAAGAAAAGCCGAAGGCAGTCCAAGTCATTACCGATGACAGAGAGGTAGCACTGAAAGAAAAATGTTCTGCTTTAGAGGAGCAAGTGCAATCGAAAGAAATATTGCTCCGGGAGAGCACGTCGAAATTGTTAGAGAGATTGCGACAATGCGATCTCGAAATTGAAGACCTGAAACAACACATACAATATCTGGAGACTCGAGACTCACAGGAGCTGCTTAGCGCACCTATGAATAACGGAGACTCATTCCCTGATGACGCAGCGAATCCCTATCTTCTCGACAGGGCGGTCCAACGTGTGCACGAAGTAGCGGGCATCTTCTCTCGCCTCCTTTTTAAGGCGATGGAGCAAGGCAAGATCGATGGCATGGCAGTTGCGCGCAACACCTTCGTTCGCTCAATTTCCTCGGGGAAAGGCGCTCCTTTGAAGTACGTGTTAGAAGCCATAACGTGCAAGCTCCTGTTTCAAGGCTTCGAGCACGAATGTTTTGATCTACAAGACAGCACGTCAGGGTACTTGGACATGGAGCAACAAAGAATCGAGAATTTCAATCAATACAAGTATCTTAGCTCGATCGCGCAACCCGAGGAGGTTCTGCTCGCGGAAGAGGACAGCCTGTTCACGCATTTCTGCCGCCTCAAGCTCGAGAGCCTCAGTTCGGTCATTCCTGAGATCGAGAGCATGGTGCAGGAGATCATGTCGCGCACCTTTGAGCGCTCACTCTCTGCGTCCGAGGACACCTCCACAGACGTCGCGACGTACCTCGCGTCCAAAGTCGGGTCAACGTTCGTGAAGCTTGCGGTGTGTGTCTGGCAGGTTCACAAACTAGCATTCGCTTTCAATCCCATGGCGAGAATCTTCCGCGTTTCGCAGTCCGAGGAATTTGTAGAGAAGTACATGAAGTCTGTTATTTTCCAGGAGTCAGATTCAGAAGACGAGGACATGCCTAAGGTTGATATTTCTCGCGTCGATTTCATGGTTGTCCCGGGCTTCCTCATCAACAACATTGTAATCCCTAGCAGAGTCTTTGTTGTTACGAAACCTCCGTCGAGCCCGTTCACTCGAAATGGAGACTCACAACATCTGTAGATACCTGCGATGTAACGTATCGATATACAAATTCTCAATACTCTTGTACACATCATGTCTGACACCAGAACTGATCATGTAAAGACCGTTTGATACTCTTCAAAAATGCACAAGCATTTCCTCAACTTCCGCGTTTCTTTGGTACCATTTGCACATCTGACACTTCTTGCATTTAATAAACTACTTCTAATCGTCACTGCTTAAGCTGTCTGATTACGGCGGGAACCGGCGGGAAGGAGCACTTTGAAAACTCATTTGACTGATGCTTTTGTCCAGCGAAATACTCGCTTCAGATAATGCAAGCACATAAAAGCTACCAAGAGATACAAGGGAATACTTGCAGCTGAAACATCGTATTTTCAATTTCTAACAAAAATCGAAGACATAAGTATTCATCCTCCAGCAGTATGTTCGATCTTCGATTCTCCGGCCTCAGCATAGAACGGTTTTTCCTGCTGCGGCAAGTTCAAATATCAAATACTCTCGGCATGGAACGTTTCCTAAACTATCGCCACACTTTCCTAACAAATGGAAAGGATGCTGTGATACTAAATTATCATCGCAATATCACTCTCATTTCGTACCTACCTGTGTTGTGAAGAAGTGCCGAGTTCCTTGACTCAAGAACAGTGTCTTTTTTTATATGAGCAAACATTCAGTAATGAATATCTCAACATAACATCTGAATGTCAGAATACTTCAAAGACTCTAGATCCAACAACATATCATGGGAAGCTACCGATGCCTCCTCGTTCGATACCCTGCATCTATTTGAAACTACAAACTCAATTTCATTTTTCGCAACAATCGCATCATAACTAAATGAATTACACTAAAACAGATTTATGAACAAAGAAAAATGGTGGCCGATCCTTCTTAGGGCTTCCCAGAAGCTTGTGAGAACGATTGCTCTCGACTTGATACTGCTATTACTGCAATAGAATAAGTGAAAGTAGGACTGTCGTTCCAAGCATCCTGACCAGTTATGCCCATTCAAGCAACAAATTTGCTGTTTTATCCCTTAAACGTCAAGCCCCTCTGAAAATACACTGGAAACCAAGCCCGAGGAGCATGCTATGGCGTTTAAGGGTTATTAAAGAGAAGAGAAACTCCAACCTATTTAGAGGTAGGCGTGAATACTAGAGGTAGGTGTTTGTTCGACCTAAATGTTTTATTAACTAGTTATTTACTTATTGTTTTAAAAAAAATTGAGTGCACAAGGAGCGTGACATTGATGGCACTTATTCCATCAAGATATGTAATGTTGTAGAAATGCTAGCAAGGTTTACGGCTATAGTTGCTAGGCCTCAAATTCTATGCCATGCTCACAAACTTGCCCTCTTTTAGTGCGAAGTGAAACTTTTCATTTTGTGATGTATTTTGAGAATTCCGATGTAGTATAGTGCTTACCTTGTACATGTACATGTGTATGATATTTTGAACTCAAATTCCTCACTCTTTGTGAGATCATAATGTTTGAAGTTGGAAATTTTTTATTGTTTCTTTGTTAACAAAGTAGGGGCCAAAACCCATCATAGAAGCAAAGACCTAAAGGCTCTTTAAAGTCTTGTTCTTCGGCAAGTTGGGTACATGTCTACATACTTTTACCCGCATAAGACATATAAACCTAGAGGAGTTTGTATCTTCACATGAGGGTGTGCTTTAATTCAAATCCAAAGACTCCTTTTGATGATTCAACAAGGGTGTAAATAACAATTGTTTGGAAATCTAAACAACAAGAATATGCCTTTGTACCTCTTTTACACATATATTCATTAATTATTAAAAGAATGTTAAATCTCTAGCTTTGGTAAAGATATGGTAGGTCCGTCATCTAATTCTTTCTGGGTAGATTTGAGATTGCATGAGGATATACCGCAGTTTTGGGAAGGTTTCACCTCGTTCTTACTTCATGTTCAAACTTTGTGGGTAAATAACTCCGGAATGATAAGTTTTTTTGAAGCATGATTGGTCTTCTTGGAAGGTTATGAAATAAAGAGAAATTTCATTAAACAAGTTTCATAATCGTATTGAGTCAATATGAGGTTGACCAAAGTAAATACAACCAAAGTATGGCTTCTTACAACTTTAATATTGGATGCTAAGTTCAAGGCATGTCCAAGCGATAGAAACCAATTATTGTGAATCTCTCCCTCATTTTGTAATATTTTTTCTTTTGGAATAATAAGATGCAAAATGGAATTCCATGGACAATGTAGGATAGAAAAAACCAAAATAATATTTATCTCTTAAACTCAAATTTTTTTGGTTCTAAGGCTCGCATATGACTCGTTGTAATAGGTATATATACAAATGACCTATATGATGGGTATAGGAACTTCAGATATTTGAGTAACTGAACATTTATTTCAAATTAGCTTTTGGAAGTGAATCATGGACAAGATCACCACACCGCTCTTAATGAATCTTTGTTTGGAAAAATTAGACTTTTTAGAAAAAATAAATTATCGTAGTAAATTTGACATGAGGCTTTTCAAATTTTTGTTCTTAGATCAGTTAGGTTCACGTCCAGGTTCATGTTCAGATTAAAATAACCTCATAGGACCTATGAAACGTAGAGAAATGCTTGATTTTTCACATATAGGTATGTTGAAATTCAAATACAAAAGCTAGTCTTTGACAATAAAAAATGCATATGAAGAATTAATGGATTGAGAATCCAAATGGTGAGGTCATACCACAAAACCTTATTTACATACTCAAAAAACAAGAAAAACTTGAAAAAAAAGTAATATCTTAATTTCGGTGATTCTTAGAGTTTTTGCAATTTATCCAATTTTGGGCAGATTCTGAGAATATATGAGCATATGTCACAGTTATGGGTGGAATTTGGCATGCCCTTGTGGTGTTTTGAAACTTTGATCGTGAATATCTCTTGAAGTATGAGGGATTTTGAAACTTGAATGGTCTTTTTGGAAAGATATGGAAAATCTCTATAACTTGCAAAAGGTTCGAACAACAAATTAAAAAAATGAGCAAGTCCTTGGCCTAACCAAAGTGAAATTGACCTAAATTAGGCCCCATTTTGCATAATTAGGAATTAAGACTTAACATACATATGTATGTACAAGTGAGGTTTTAGATCGTACACTTTCACTCTTCAATACAAGTCAAAAAAAATAAAATAAAATGTTCACCTTACATTGAGAGGGGGTAGCTTTAAGGGGTTTTAGTACTTTTGAGGCCTTAATCAATTAGGAGACAATCACGTTCTATTGGTCCCATAAGGATAATTTTTTTGTTAACATATTCGTAACTCACCTAGTAAACATTAGGATTTGAAGAGTCAATTCCGAAACTATATGTGAAAATTAGTATATTTTCACAACAAGAGAAAAAATCTTTTCGTCCAACTTTAAACATTATAATCTCACAATTGATAATGATTTTGGATCCCAGATTTGGTATATGTATAAACCAACAAGATACGTACTAGATCATACAATTACATATTCAAAAATATGTCAAACTTTGAAAATATTCAACTTGCATTGAAAAAGGGAAATTTTAAGATTTTTTTGGCAGTTTTGATGTTGGTGTAATCTAGCAATTGAAATCCATTATGCTAACCCTCACCTTGAGGTCCACCCATGAAGGAGAAGCTCTACAGTGACCACTCGACAACCATGTCTCAAAATCCATAAACAAAGTTTTTTTGAATTTTATTTTGACAAATCCAATAACCATACGAGTTTTAAATTATATTCAGTCAAAGTTTTAAAATGTGCAAAAACAAACCATATATTATAAGCAAATCGACCACATTGATAGAGGTTAATGCTCATGTGTGGAGGGAAAATCATAAATATTTAAATCTAAAAAATGTTAAAATAAAGAAATAAAAAGTGACAAATGACAAAGAACATGCATCAATATGAAGAGTATCATCATTTTCACATTTCGGGTCGTGCCAAGGGTTTTGGCCTTTTGGGGGTTTCGTCGCCTTCGTAGGATTTGCTATTCAGGCGGGCCGGAGCACGATGTCCGGCTATGGTAGATGACAGAGACTGCACAAGCGTTAAACAGAGTTCGTGTACAGTAAAAGAAAATGATTAGAGATGGTGGCCGCACACGATCATGGTCGCAGCACAGAATTAGTCATCACCTTCACGGAAGGATGGCGCCTTCACGGACCTGCTGTTTTTAGTACAAACAAGAAGAAAAGATTCTCATCTGCAAGCGCACTTCATGCTTCCAATCGATCGAATGTATGAATCATAAGCAGACAGGCCGCACAGTGAAAGTAACTCATTCTTGTTTACAATGCCTCCGGTCGCTCATGATGGAATCGAAATACGTGGCGCAAAAACCTGTTTCTCAACAGTGATCAAGCGACCTTAATCTCCGGTGCGCTTTCTGACACTGAGTGAGCCCACCATGATTGTGCACCTTCACATTCGCCATGCTCTCTTCCCTTGAATCAAATCTCCATTCGCTTAGATCAGATTTCCGCAGTACAAGATCGACGACTTTCTTCAGAGGACTATACATTTCTTTTTTACTTCGTTTCTTACTCTTTTCTCTCTTGTTTTTTGAATCAATCAAATGTATTATAGTATGTATTGTCATTTGATTAATACATTGATTGGTTCAAGAAAAGAAATAATCTATCGCAGATCGAATACTTCTGTTTCTTAACAAGGGAGGGGGGAGAAGAGGAGCACTTTTCTTTTACTGTGTTGGAGATTATGTTTTTGAACTTGCTCCTCCAAAGTCGGTTGCTAAATCCGACTATGGTAGGGTCCGTCTCTGCATGTGGTAATATCGTAGGGTATCACGAGGGAAGTGAAGAGGCCATGGCTGATGATGTGGCTATCACTCACGCTAACCATCCCCCAACCTACTCCGACGGCGACTATATTTGGAAATTTTATAACGATGAACAGTTCATAAGTCGACAAACTGTCCAAGCCAATATAACTCCTCTTGGATTTGGCCTCTCCCTTATCTTCATCATTTGAATCTCATCCTAACATTAGTGGTTTCGCACGCGCTGAATCTCAACACGGCTTTCGATTTTTCTCTTGTGCAGAGTCTCTACCTCCTTCAACATCAGCGCACTGAGTCAGACACCTGCCATTGATCAATACCAGAGTGTGCTTGTCTTGTATCACTCTTCTTTTGCTGTGATCGATCGACTGCCGCTTCGAGAGACAGTGTCGAGATCTGTTTTCCGTCTTTGTCTTACTAATATTGTCAGTTCTGTAGCTTCGGAGGTTGGAGTTGTCACACTGTTCATTTGCTGTCTCGAGTGCTCTGATGCTGACGGAGGCAGAGTTTCTGTAGCAATGCTGCAGCTTTCGGTCGGTAACGGGGTTTTCCGAACGGTGCCAAGACCTCGGAGACATTGTAAGGTATATTGCAACCTAGAATATGCAGATCCTTCTTCATACTTCATCGATCGGACGACTCAGATATTGTCTTTGAGATCAAGGCCGCAATCCACTCGAGAAACTCTTCTTGCGATGTGTGTACCTTGATTTGCGCAAGATTGCATCAATCATCAGCTAATCCCGAGATCGATTTCTTTTGGGATTGAAATGTAACTTCTCTCTGCAAGAAATACTCTTACTTTCAAATGTTTGGTTCCCTGATCAATTTGTCCCAGAGCCTACGATTCTAAGCTCCTGCTTCGGCATCGCTGTGTTTGTTCTCTTTAGATTCTTATTAGACTGACGAAAATTTCAAAATCTGTTGCCGGCTATGAATGGTGTGCTGCTTACGTCATCAATCATCAATGTGCAGAACTCGTTTCAGGTCCAAAGAGGGAGGACAGTTGCTGCCCGGCACACAATGTGCAGAACTCGATTCAGGTCCAAAAGAGGGGGCACACATAGTGAAAACTATAATGTTACTGATGTGGGAAACAGCTTAAGCTCTCTGTGCACTCGAATCTGTTCCCCACATCAGTAGCATAATACTTTTCTGAGGATGTGGTACTTGAATTGGATGGGCAATCTCTTGAATCTCTGAACACGTAGCGAACGGGCACCACTGAGCTAAACTTGCAAATTTCATCAACGAGTGCACGTACAGCATCTCATGTTTTAAAGGTGAGTATACAGTCTTGGGTACTACAGTCACTTAGAGCTCGGAGATTCACTGTTCAACTGATCCGAGCTCGGTAGTTCAGTCCCTCCAGCAATGATTTTGTGTTAGAAGTTCAAATGTGACTCAAATCTGGTGATTTGTGCTTTGAACCGAGCTAGCCACGTTTGCAAGCTGTGACTGAGTAGTAGAGATTGTTTCTAGTATTGTTGGTGAGAGAGTTGGAGCATGTGGTGATTTCGGGTGTGCTGTGCAAATGAAGTAAGGAGAGATCGAGAGTGAGCTAGCTTTTATTGCTGTTAAGTTTGTATATTAACCCTCTTGACATCTAACTTGATTAATCTGTACAGACAGATTATGACTACTGTGTTTCTGAATCTGATGTCGAAAGTGGTTGAGAGTGTCTCGCTGTACAGTACGACAATGATGTCCTCTTTGTGTTCATTCAAATTGTGTTTTATGCAGTTTCAGTGTTGTATCCAGTTCAATGTTTTATCATAGGTGAATATATTCCGCCAAAGATTCGCAACACTGTTGCATGTTTTAACCAATATTACATATCCTGTTACATATCCTTTTATGTGCTAACCAATGACATCTGTAACATACATTCAGGGGTTCCGTTGACAAATTGTCGAACATTGTTAGAGTTGTTAACAAATTGGTAAGACTGAGTCATGAAAGGAGTTACAAGAGATATAAGCTGTAGTCTTCTATTATTATGAATTCACTTACGACCTTTTCCGGTACCAATATACCATTCTTTAATTACCTTCATCATATCCAAAACATGAGCGGTGTATTTATTAGTAATTACATCCTACAACACCCCTATATGTTCGAGATTATCTATAACCAACAATGGAGCGCTGCCAAAATAAAATTTGAATGTTATGTGGTATGATTAATCCAAATACTTAGTGCTTAGTGAAGATAAATCTTGGAAGAGAGCTTTGAAAGGAAGTGGTACAGATGATGGAGCTTTGAGCTTCTTCACCAAGAGATACACAATTCTGCAACAATACCATGTACTTATTGCAGACATCAGAAGGCTTCAAATTAGGGCATCATTTTAGGAGTACCTATACCTCCACTTTCAAAAATGCATAACAAATTGTAGAAGGGTCCAAGAACAAAGTTACCACTGTGACTATCCTTCCACTTACTTTCCCATGCATAAAATATGGTCACATTGTTAACTTCATTACAAATTTTGAATGTTTAATTTGAACCATTATTGAGTGCTCTTCCTTATTTAGAGAATTGGAGAATCTTGTAATATACAGCTACATGTCCAAAAAAAAATTCCCCTCATAGGACATATAAAGTGTAACAAAAGTTTGATTTACCCTTTTTTTTTCCCTCATAGGACATATAAAGTGTAGACAAAACTTTGATTTACACATGGGCTATGCTAGAGTTTAAAATCAAAGGCCTAGTTTTGATGGTAAAAAGGCATGTGGAAAATCATCATATAGATAATCCAAATGGTAAGAATATGCTTTGATGCCTCCTTTACGTACACATGATTATATTATTTTGAAAGAGGAAGATATAGTAAAGAAACTCAAATATAATTGTTATTGGGCGGACTTTGAGAATATAGGAGAACATTGTCTACATATGGGCATATTTCAGCATGCCAAGATAGTGTTATCAAACTTTGAGAGTAAATAACTCCCAAAGTATATGGAATTTGAAGCTTGAAATGTCTTGTTGGAAAGACATGGGTAAACTTTTGAGTCATGAAGCCTCATAAATCATTACATTTTAGCACTAAGGTAAACTACAAAGTTTTATTATTTCACTTCAAAGTGAAAATGCTACCAAAAGACCTACCTTCACCTCCATTTAGAAAGTTGTTCACCATTATCTCATGGACACCCTTGTACCAAAAAGTTTAACAAGTAAATGCTACTAGCCCATATAATAATCTTAGTATGGAAAAACCTACCTCACAATTTATAAAGGAAAGAGTCCGATACTAGACCCCTTACATCAAAATGAATATCATTTCTTTCTTATATCTTTGATTAAAGTTTTGTATCACAAAATCTAGATTCAACAAACAATGCTGAAAATCAACATTCAATGGAGGAGATATAACTCCTCAAAAATCATGTGATTTTGAGATGTAGCTTTAGTAATTCCAATTTTACAATTTAATCAAATCTTAAAGTTTTAGGTCTTGAAAGTTCCACTAATCATAATTTTACTCTTTTGTTTACCAAACTAGGATGTGTATAACCTATTTCTTCCTAAGATCATGCTTTAAAAAACTTATGATACTTGGGATTAATATACATTCAAAAGTTTGAAAACTTGAACAAAGTGGTGAAAATGAAATGAATATAGTGATTGTTTGTAGTTTAAGGGATATTCATTACGTTTAAATGGTCACCAAGATTTTGAGATTGAAGAAATGATACTAGATATTATAACACTCTACCAAGAAAGAGACAAATGAAATGTTCAATGAGAAAAATTATTGATTGTGAGGTTCAAACCCACCCATGCTTTTGCATAGGCAACCTTTATTTGTCACCTTTAGATTGCCTCCCTTATACCATGCGAGCAAGTTAGCTAAGTTGAACTCAATCGAGCACTAGAGTGTTTATATACTATAAAACAAATCTAATATTTATAATAGTTACTACAATGATAACACATGCTTACCGTTATATGGGTGATGGTAGTAAGGGCTAAAGTAGAAAGACCCATGAATATAAGTGCATATTGTAATAGGTGTCTACGGTAAAAAAGGGGCTCAGGATAGCAAGGGTTCATGGTAAAGAACACATAGTAAGAGGGGCCCACATGCCAAAGTCGTACAAATATATAATCAAAGGATTACATTATAGAGGGGTGAAATTACAAAGGAGGGGGTGATATCCTAAAGGGAGGTATGGAGGAGGGATGAGAATACGAATGGAGATATTAAATATTAATATCTAAATAGAAGGAGAAATATTTACTTCAAAATTGATTGTAAAATTGGAATCTTTAAAATCATTACTTAAAAATACGGAAAATCACTCATAAAAAATTAAGCCACATTATTTATAAGAACCAAGATGTTTTTAAGAAAACCTCTTTTCAAAATGGCCCACGCTCAAGAGGCTGATCCTTGAGAAGCCTTGGTATCCATTGAATTACAGTTATGCGCACCTCTTGAGATCACCCTAACTAATGTGAGATTTAGTGAATAGATAACATCTCACAAAGTACATGTCTCTTCAAGCCAAGAACCAAACCTCAATTCACATACCATAATCAATAATATGGAAGTTTTTGTTAATACTCTGTGCCATATAACACTAAGCCTTCAAGTTCTTTTCCTTCTAAAGTAATGAACATTGTACAGTGGGGTACAGAAATAATTCCAACTGCATTTGGAGGGAGTTTTTAAAAAAAGTTTGAAATGTGCCTGTATACTCAAAAATGATCGAAATTGCAATCCGTAAAAGGCGTTGGAACCATGTTAGAGTGTTTTATATTATCATAGCAAAAAATTTGCTTCTTTTTTGTAGAATATTTCAAAGAACTAAAAATTTACATGCTCCATCCACGATTGATCAGTGTCACTTTGTGCTACAATTACAATGTTCATTTTCACTTGCAAAATTGATATGAGTGCTTAAAGTTGTTCTTTAAATACTTGAGCTCATTGTTGAATGTTCAAAAATACTTGCTCCCTCTAAACTTTTGAGTTGGAGTGGTTTTGTGATGAGTTTCCAATCAACACTCGAGATGGGAAATTGAATTTTTGTTTAGACTCCGCGAGATTGCTAAAGGAATTGGAGTTTGGCAATGAGCTTATGAAGTAATAACCCTAACTATATCAAACCATCCTTTAAGTCCTTGTAAAACATTTGTAGTGATGTGAATGGCTTCACAAAGTTTTGAGAAAATTTGAATAGTCACAAGCACATTCTAAGACATTCCTCCGAGCCAAAAAACCAAAAAGGAACATATCAATGATTCAATAAGCATGGGCTCAAGTATCTAAAGAACAACTTTAGGCACTCATATTAATTTTGCAAGTGAAAATGAACATTGTAATTGTAGCACAAAGTGACACTGATCAATTGTGGATGGAGCATGTAAATTTTTAGTTCTTTGAAATATTCTACAAAAAAGAAGCAATTTTTTGCTATGATAATATAAAACACTCTAACATGGTTCCAACGCCTTTTACGGATTGCAATTCTGATCAGTTTTGAGTCTACAGGCACATTTCAAACTTTTTTCAAAAACTGCCTTCAAATGCAGTTCGAATTATTTCTGTACCCCCACTGTACAAGAATATCAAAAAGTGCACAATATCTACAACTCCCAGCATGAAAGAGAAATCCTTTGTTTCATGCAATCCCATTGGGCTTGCCATCGTCGTCGTCGAAGAGCCGCTTCCAGAACCAATGGCTGCGCCACACATGCGTCATTTCTTCGATGGGCACGCCTTTAGTTTCCGGAAAGAAGAGCGCGATGAAGACAGTCATCACCACAACCCACCCGCCGAAGAAGAGAAAGATCCCGTACTCGAAGTGGCACAGAATGGTCAGAAACGATTGCGCGATCACGAATGTGAAGAGCAAGTTGAAGCTCGTGTTGATGGCTTGTCCCGCGGATCGAGTCTCCATGGGGAAAATCTCCGAGGGTACCAGCCACCCGAGCGGACCCCACGACCACCCGAACGCCGCGACGTACACGCACACGATCACGACAATCCCCATAGCCTCGCCCTTGGACAGCTGACTAGTGCCGCCGAATTTGAGCGCTAGAACGATGGCGATCAGCACCTGGCACACGATCATCTGCAGTCCGCCCTCCAGGAACAAAAACCGTCGCCCTAGCTTATCGACTGTTGCGAGCGATACGAGCGTGGCGAGCACGAAGACGGCGCCCGTGATGACTGCTGAGTACAGGGACGCGTTTTGGCCGAACCCGATCGTGCTGAAGAGCACGGGCGCGTAGAAGTTGATGGCGTTGATCCCCGTGAACTGCTGGAAGAACGGGATCGCCATGGCCATCACCAACTGCGGCCTGTTAGTCCGTTTGAAGATGTTTCGGAATGGGTGTTTTACGCGCCGTGCTGTCTCGCTCGCCTCCACCATGTCCTCGTACTCCGCCTGCACGTTGCTGGTGCCGCGAATCTTTGTGAGGATGGCGCGACCTTGCTCCGTCTTGCCCCGCTCGATCAGACTGTTGGGTGTTTCTGGGCAGAGAAGCCCGCCAGCGCAGAGTAGAAGCGCCGGCGCAGCCGCTAGGCCGAGTGAAACGCGCCATCCCCATGAGTGCCCGTCTGTGGCGTAGTTGATCAGTTGCGCGACTAGAATGCCGATCGTCGTTGCGAGCTGGAACATGATGTTTAACCCGCCCCGGAGCTTCGCGGGCGCCATCTCGCACAAATACAATGGCACGCTCTGCACCCACACATCCAACCCCTCACGTTCCATAGCACAGTTCAAAGGATACTTCCATTTATGAGAGTTCGAACAAGCAATTTTTTGCTGTAGGTTAGGGGAAAAATTGCTGGACCTGGTTGGCGAAGCCGACGCCTGCGCCGAGGAGGAGGCGGCCGATGATAAGCATGGCGAGATTGACAGCGGCGGCGTTGAAGATCGACCCAACCAGAAACGACAAGCCGGCGATGAGCATGCTGGCTTTGCGGCCGAGCAATCTCGTGGTGAACGAGGCGACCAGGGACGCCACGAGGCCAGCCAGGTAGAGCGACGACGTGAAGAGCTGCAACATCTGGTCGTCATACTTGCAGTAGTGGCTCTCGTGCAACGACCCCGAGTGCTTCTTCTCGTAGACGTGCGGGAAGAATTTCTCAAGGAAATCGTCCATGGCCGTGACTCCCCCGGAGATTCCGATGTCGTACCCGAACAGCAGTCCCCCGCTCGCTGCCACCACGCAGGCTATCACCACGTATCCTGTTACCCTCCCCTCGTACTCCCTCGCACGCTTTCCTCCCCCATCGCTCATCACCAACCCCCCGCCCGCCATCGCCGCCCCTCCTGCACTCACTGTATGTTACCCGCAAGCACCACACTAGCCATCGCCCATATTCTCCATATCCCCAGCTGCAGCTTGCTCAAACTACAAGCCCATCGATCGCCACAAAGTCAAACTAAAGCGCTAGCTGGGTCCGTCGTTGGGAATCAAGGAGGTACGAATAAAGTGCAGCAGCTCGATGGCCCAGTGCTCGATCAAGTGGGTGGTTCTGACGATCGAGAAGAGCAATTAGGCAAGTTTTGACCAGTATGATCGAGAAAGGTAGGTAGTGAGCGTGATCCGGCCGGAACCCGGGAGTTCGAAATGGCAGATTCTATCTTTGAATCAGTAACACTAATAGTAATTCAGGGAAGCAGGATGGAAATGTTGATGAGGTGCATGCAAGTTCGATGCTCAAGCTAGTGATCCGTCCTTGGGGCTTGGCTTCGAAAGTCTTCCGACAACTTGAGCAATCGTGAGTTGCCCTTGCAACTCTGACAGAAGCTAGCCCCAGTTATCGAGTTGTATGAGGTCACGACACAAGTACGCACTCGGAAAACCGACACTTTTGCTGATCCTATCGCTTTTGACTGTCAAGGCGGTACTTGAGGTGGATGGGTAGCGGTAGACAATTGCTACGTACTTTGTTGCTTTTTATCATCCCCTACGGCTCAAATAGAATTTTATTTTGGTGAAGTGGAGAGAGAGTTCAAGTTCAGCGGAGGTCTCTGTTAGTCTTAATCCTAGAACTTCTAAACGGACACAAATTGTCCGATAAATGAATTTGAGAACTAGTACTGCACAATAGATAAGACCATCTTCCCAACCTCCTCATCATTTAGGGCAATTGTCAATTGACGTTCGAGGGTTAAATCGCGTTGAGGACAAAAATTTCTATAGGGGAGTTCAAAATTGCACAATGATTTTCCACTTGGTCACGTCAAATTAATTATAGTGTAAAATCGTTTAAAGACATCTTTCCCACCTATGAGATGTTCAATTCAATAATTGTTCTTAAATCCCTTCTTGAATTTAGAGTGCGGCCTCATTTAATTCCTAAAGGTTCAAGGCCTCTATTCTATGTTTTATACTCAAAACTGCTTAACTTTTCAATGCGAGGTGAGAATTTCCTTTTTATGATGTAATTTGATGTATGTAAGATCTACTATCTAATTAATGCTGCTCTATCTCTTAAAGATTTATGATGTGGCGAAAATGGTTGGATTTTCTTTGTCCAATTGGCATGAGGCTTTTAGAAGGTGAGTCTAAAATTATCATTAGGACTATCTTTCCTTTGTAGTATTTGGGTGGGGTTCCACCATTGCAAAACTACTATTTGAGTAAGGGAATCCTCCAAAGAACTTTCTGGTAGAAGGTGTTTGGAAATGGAGGTGGTTGGTGATTTTTCATTGCAATAAGTTTGTTGATAGCATCTTGACTCCAATTTGAAATGATCAAAGTTTGAGTACTAATACATCATGCTCTCACATATATGAAAGGCCTCATGACTTCAATCTTGATTCACATCAATTACAAACTAATGTTTGTAAACTGACACGTAAAAGTTAAAAAACAATTATCCAATGAAAATCTATAAGAATTAGGAAATTTCATAAGGATCCACAAACTTTAGGCTTTTATACTATACACAAGGCAAAAGATTTTAACCCGTAAGCGTCCTTAGGTCCAAAGAGGGAACCCAAAAGATTGCATGGTCCTCGAGGAGTAGTATCTCCTATATCCACTATTGGACTTCAATTTTATTTTTTGGGTTGGAATCTAATTCAAGTCTCGTTCCTGTTGTAGAAATCTTAAAGTCATCCAATACGTTTTGAAGACATGTCATGGATTTTAGTGCAAGAGGTTTAGACTTGGGCTATTCTTCCTTTGTATGAGGCTATTTTCACCATTGCAAGGTGATTCTTCAAGTACAAGTCTTTCCCGAGATGAAGGTGAACAACTTCCTTGTTGGTGAAATTTTGATTGCAATTGATTTGTTGATAGTATTTCCACTTCAAAGTGAAAATGCTGAAATTTCACAACCGTTTGTAAGTACAAATATATTATGATCTCACAATCTACAAGGCCTCATGACTCCGAATTTGACCCACATAACCTACTGAAAGTGTACGATTAAGTATTGGGGTGCGGTTCTGATATGGGTACCCCCTCCTAAATAGTGTAATTTTTTTGAAACTACTTTTTTGATAAACAATCAATATTGAAAAATTATTCTAACTAGATGGTATTATAGGTGACATGGCTATAGTTGTATACATGTAGTTAAAAAAGGATTTTTTGGCACATATTTGATGAATTAAACATAGGTCACACATAATGAGACGCGTCTTAGTGGTACCCATATAAGAACCGTACCCATTGAGATTTGAACAACTTACTTTCATTTCCGTTTAAAATGTTTTCCAAAAGACTATGTTTTTTAACTTGAAAAATGGCAGGAACGTCTAGAGGTTAAGAATAAGAATGAATTTCTACTTTGTCACAGTAGGTGCCTCATTATACAAAGTCACAAAAGTATCTTTACCACGTTCGAATCAAGTGTACATTTGCGTGTAATGAGGCAGAATCTGAAAACCTCAAAGCCTAAGTAAAATGTTAAACACCTAAAGGACCTTGGCTCAACTGATAAAACCAACTCCTTACTACTTTCAAGCCTAATTTCAAATCCCAACCTAAGCAGACCTTCATGTTGATCCTGAACGTTTCGTTCTTCTAAAAGTAGTTGATTGTACAGACACTTTCTCCTTCTCATCACCAGTAGTAGACTTCTCCGATGCGGCAACAGAATTATCAGCCTCATCAGGAACATACGAGACTTGCGTAATCAAAGTACGAGACTCCTCAGTTGGTTTGTGATCCTGTTCAACTGTTTCCACAATCTCGGTTTCCTCGAGGAGTCCAGCGCCAGCCGATTCCTCGTCATGCACACCGTATGTGCCTTTCTTGGTGACGGTCTTTTTGTGACCACCGGTCCACGACTCTCTGGTCTCCTGGTAAGACTCCCGGATTTTGGTGATGTGGTCCTCTAGTGGCTTCACTGCTTGGTGGATGGTGATCGTCACATCCTCCACTACCTGTGAAAACAACAAATCCGGTTATTGGGATCATCAATATGTACCACCTATAAAGTTAACCCTTAAACGTCAGACCCAGCCCGAGGGGTTGGGTTTTTTTTTGAGAGAATCTTGCTCATAACTTACACTCCATTATACCAAATGGAATTTTTAAAATTCCAAACTGAGCACCTTAAAGAGATCTATACTTTCTTAGAATAGAGCTCACGCAAATTAAAAATAGAATAATGCTAAAATTGGAGTTTTAAAAGAGATTTTGGGTGTGGTATCAGGACAGCATATGACGTTTAAGGGTTAAGGAGGTTCATTATCTAACAAGAGCTAAATATGCGGAAGCTTAACGGAAACATAAAAGCACTCCAGGTATACGAGATAATTGGTAACACGGAGCTATCTACACAGATCACTTGATTGGATATGAAAAAATAAGTGACAGTTTGTTATATTTCTACATTAGTTACTAGAAATTCGAGGTGTAAGCTTAGTAAGTAGGAACATTACAGCTTCTCTAGTAGTTAGTTAGTGTAGACCTTATCAAAATTTTCTACCTCGAGTGTGGAGATATGATGTGTTATGAGGCTTGTGCAAAAGGGAGCTTACATCTTCACCGCCTTCGAAGATAACATCATGTACGCTTTCTTTCACACGAGAGACAATATCATTGTCTTCTTCGTGCATGGTTTTCGCAACGATTCCCATTATGTTGAATTCTTGAACGTAGGGTGTTGCTGGATATACAGCGACATGAACTATTGCTGCAATAGCCATCTGATCACAAAAAAACAAAACCCCCATTCAAACAATTATGTTCCTACATTACAAGAATTAGCAACAGAACGTACTATATTCACTCAAAGAGCATTCACAACATGATGTGTTCTTTCTACTCCTGAATGCGACATTTTGACTCATAAAAAAACATAGTATGTCGTTTCTAGACAGTGGAGAACATGGTCTGTTCTTTCTACTCGATATTGTCTCATGAAAAAGACCATAAACAAGTGGAGGGAGAAGAGGAAACGTACTTCTATGCAAATGATGAGGTCTTGGAGGCCGCTCTGGACGTGGCCACGGAAGATGGCCTTCTTTGAAAACCATCGAAGCGCCAGTCCTGAGGAGAAGATGAAGGCGATGATCACCCCCTGCCACCAGGTTACGAACACAACTGCCTTGAACGTGAGAAACTTCGCTAATGGGTTGATCGCATGAAGCTCCTTCTTGGTTGCATGATAAAACTGTACTAGGCAGTATAGAGCCCACATCTGACTGAAGTTCAGCACCAGCGTTATGTATGGATACCTGCACCTCCAAACAAGTAGAAATCGTGATTCAATGACCAACTAAAGGCCCATAGATTGAGCCAGAAGCTACACTAAATTACTCAATAGCATGATTCTAACAGATTAGCCTCACATAAGTGTCGTGATCAAGTCACTCACCCTTTAAACCAGTCGAATTCGCCTTCTCCATACAGATCAAATTGTTCCAGAAGCAGTGATGACCACACGCACGTTGTTTTCAATATCATCTGTAACCGATATTTCCAGCAATCATATAGCTGTAATACTCATAACTAAATTAAGTCTCTACTTCGTACTCAATTGGCTTTGAGATTATAATTAATCACATATCACAGACTATCAACTTTCAAAGATCAATTATTAGGGTTGACCTAAAAATAGGACACAGAATTTTATAGAGAGAAATATGTCAATTGTGATTCGGGTAGGAAATGATTTGCATGCACCAACTTACATATTGCACGATGCCAAACTTCACAGCAGTATAGAATTGGCGGCCCAGCTGCCACGGCTCGAAAAACCAACTGAACGGGACAGGATGATTCACTAAGTGATAGCCGTCAGAATGTTTGTGTAAAAGAGAATTACGAGGGCCGATTGAGTCTTGCTTTTCTAGCTTCCTCATCACAACAGAATCCTCCTCTCCTGCGCAACACATCACACACAACTGCCATCAGAGCTCCAGAACATAATCACCTCACTATAAGTAAAATATGACTATGGATATGTTCAAATTGTCTGTAGTAACCTAGTCCAGATATGAAACTATTGGAGTCATTCGAATGGAATGTAATGACTTCTTTGATAATCATTGTTGGATACATTCATATGTGATGCCTTGAAGCAAAATGTGTTTCGTCCATTACACTCAGGTTCCATATTAAAAAATGATCTGTTGAGAGTCTAACAATTGCAAGGTACTAGTGCTAACGTACCTAAGCAAGCGATCAAGTATCGACCAAAGCAATACATGGCGAAAGCTTCGTAGCAGCTTCCCAGAATAGAGCACTCAATCGAGATCTCTGGCACCCACAACGACACAAACTGCAGCTTATACACGACAAGTTAAGAATGAACTCTATCACCACAATTTAATCCAATACACATCCACAGCTTACGAAAGGTCATGAATCCTGAACCGTAAAATCAGTACCAAGACAACTGCCCAGTCTTATCAGATGAACTCCGGAATACTTACCGAAGCAATAGAGTAGACTGGTATCATGAAGATGACTCCAATAAGCCATCTTTGTTCCTGCAAAATCACCAGATGTCGTTCTAAGAATTCAAACCACGAAGTTGCCCGTTTTCACCACAAATTCACATGATTAGTCAATTCAACGAACATTCGAATACCCCGAGAGTGTCTCTTATCTCAATACCGGAGCAGACTTAAGTGGGCCAGAATAAGCATAGTCTAGTGCACAGTTCTGAGAATAAAAACCATAATACTAATATGAATCAAAAAATTCTTAGTATCATCTATCTTGACCTAAGCTGATGATGTACTCTTAGGAGATATGATAAACCCAGTAGAAATTTATTACAATGATCGAGAAAGAATCCTCCACAAAAAGCTGATCAATTACGTGATTAGTACAGTTTCATAAGTTCCATATTCTACAAGCAACAAAGGACCTGATCGCAAACAGAAAGTTCCAAAATGGGCACTCACCGAGGGTTCATTATACGTTGACAAGTGCTGGAAGACGAGGTAGGAGGAAAGTCCAAGCGTGAACAGCACAAACACAGCCGCAAAGATCACCACTCGCGCATGCAAAATAGAGCCATTTTCAAACACCCGAGCTCCGAACCCTAACTCCTCCATCTTCCCCAAATTCCCAACCCAAAACTCACTCAATTTCTCCATAGTCTTGCTCCATCGCATTCATCACAAAAGCTTGTGAAATTTCTTGTGCGCAAGGCACCGCTAGCTAGAAAGTACAAACGTGCTGAATTCCGCTTTCTTCAAGTCAGCGATGAGGCTCACGGCCCCCGGTAAAGAAGGTCGAATTTGCAGGGTGGCGTAGGGCACCTCCACCGGTTCTTGGCTTTGAGACGGTATTGTGAGGGCAGGTGGCGTTAGCCCGGCGGGAAGAGCCCCACCCAAGTCGGTCAGATGCGCCACGTGGAAAATGAAGATTTTATTCGGAATGTTCATTCCCCTTGGAACGTTCAGCCACGGCATGCCACGTGGGAAATTCGATTTCCATAGAAAATCCATTTCGGATAAAATATGAATAGTGACACTCAAAAGTTCTAAGTTTTTGAACTTAAATAAGGGAGAGTGGTCAAAACTAGAGCAGTACCAAGAATAGAGCACTAGACTTCTTCACTTAGAGATACATAATAGCTTCTTCACTCAACAGTAGCATGTATAGGGTGCAAAATTAGGGCACGACAAACAGTATAGGGTGCAAAATTAGGGCACCATTTAAGAAACACCTATGAAATCGCCTTCAAGAATTCATAGCAAACTGTAAAAGAGTTCAAAATTCATGAATCCACTATCTGACTATATTTGACTATCCTTCCACAAACTTTCCCCATGCACGATAATTGCTTACACTACTTACTTCACTATAGTTTAGGAAATGTGAAATTTGAGCTATTATTGAGCACTCTCCCTCATTCCTAACAATGATGGGAATTGTTATGGTAGGATGACTCAGAAACCCACGAAATCAAAACCATACACCAAGGCATTGAAGCACCTTATTGATATATATTTTAGAATGTGTGGTTGTGAAAAGACCTAATGTTTTCACTTCCAAAACTGATAATCAATTCAAGTTAAATCCAAAGTTTCGATTCCAATTGGTATAATCTACTACATATTTTGCACATTTTTTAGAGTTCATCCTTGATCATTCCCCTAATGAGCTTGCTTGTTTAAAATTTCTCTTGTTTTGAAGCATTTTACTTGGCAGATGAAGATGATTAATATCCGAGAAGTGGAGTGCTCATAAGTGATTTGGTTTCAATAGTGGCTTACCAAACTTAAGTGATCAATACATGATACATGGCAAATGATTCACTTTGCCATGTATTCCTAATGAACATTTACGGGTGCCACTTAGGGGCACCATTTTAGAAACACCTATAAGTCTAGTTTCAAAAAAGATTCCACTTGATTTGGTTTCCATCTGCTTTGCCTGTGCATAACCACTCAAAAGGTTAACTACTCTCTAGATTTTTCTTAATTAAAATTTGCATCAATATTAAGCACTTCACCTTGCAATCATTGACTTTTTTAGTTTTTGTTTGTACATCAAAAACTTGTATTTTTGCATAGTATTGAAAAACAATCAGGAATTTCTTAAAAAACTTAGAAATGGAGTGAAACAATCAAGAATTTCTTCTAGATTCTCACGCGGATTAAAGACTAAGGTCGAGACAACCAAACTAGACGGGGCTTCCATAACCAACAAGTAGAGCATTTCAAATCCCCTCATAGAAAATCTTCCTGCCAAGTAGCCATGCTACTTAAGTTCATGGTTGTATTTCTCTCGATTGATATGATACATTGATTGATCCAAAAAAAACTTTGAAAACTATAAAAAAATGTTAGTTTTTTCATTATTGGTTTTAGGTGAACCTACATATTGGTTAACCCCTAAAGATCCTTGGGTGTTTTTGGGAGCTTAAAACCTCAAAACTCCAATTCTCTACCTCTATGCACTTCAAGGGGTGCGAAACAATTTTTTTATTCTTTTCTTAACTTCCAACCGTAAGATCTTGTACCTAAGCCAATTTTCAGTATCTGATATAAAAATTGACCGTTGGATTTTTACCATTTGAGAGATTATAACATCCAAAGTTTGTTTACGAAGTTTTTTTGGGCATTGTTGATATTATTTTTGACACTTTTGGAGGCTGCCCTTGTAAAATTGGTACTCTTTTTGACTTGGGGCCCTTTGGAACTTAAGTAGTGATTTGGTCATGAACATATTTCCAAAAAAAAATTTCAAAAAAATACTAAATTTAAACTGCCCCAGTTCGGCTCGCAAACCAAGAATTGTTGTAGAAGACTCAAAAATTGGAATTTGGCTTTGTAAATTTTACCACATACACTTTGCAGTATAGGGAGCACCCATTAAAAAATTTAGGCAAAAATATTACTTTTAACCTATTCATCTAAGCTGCCCAAAATAGCAAAAGCCCGATTTGGTCCTCTTGGATCTTTAGGGGTTAAGTGTATCAGTACAAAATTTGGCTTTCGAATTTCATTGTAATTTACATATTGGAGTAAACATAAAAATTGAAATTGCATTCCTCATGACATTTATTTCTCTTTAAAAGAATCTTCACCCTAAAGTGATACACCTCCCCTTTTAGTGGGAATTCTCTCAAATGGTCAGTTTGAGGTGCCTCGACCTTATTTTGTGCAATTTTTCTTGTATTAACCCCTAAAGGCCCACGGCCGCCGATTCGGCTTTTACGGTCAAGGCCAAAAAAAATTTACAGTCAACTTCAAATGTTATGATCTCACATCCAGTGATGATCCAACGGTTGAAAATTTTCACACTACTACCTATGGTAGTCTACTTCAAGATCCTACGGTTGAAGTTATCAAAAATTTCCAAAAATATTGGACGTACCCGCATTAGTACATAGTGGTCAATGTTGGGATTTCAAGCTCCCAAAACATCATGGGCCTTTAGGGGTTAAGATTAACAAAGATCATCTAGCTCCTTTTATCCTACTTCACAAAAAATAGCGCAAAACAATCCTGAATACATTGCTTGACAAGATATTTTCTTTCAGATGAATATAAGGGTCCCTTTACAATATTTACCATAAAGATTGACGACGGTCTTCTAAAATTTGTGATTGGAGAGTAAAGTGCTCTTGGTCCCATTTGGCTTTACACTACCTTGAAAAAAGGAGAATGACCACCAACTTTGAGGTCCCCAAAGTATGCTAAATTTTCCATAGTGGACAATGTTTTCATGGTCTCCTTGATTATAGCTAAGTAAAACCATTGATTGGCTAGTGTTCAAATATTTAAAAAGAATGGAGGGAAAAAGGGGAGGGTAGGAGAGAGAATAATGAGGATTTCTATAAGAAAAATTGAGCATAAACTTCTCCTGATCCAAATCCACTTTCCACTACAAGAGTGACCAAGCCACGCAATTTATCATGGTCATTCATCATATTATCCAAGGAAATCTTCATTCTCGATTGTCCGAATACGATCGAGGGCCCGTCCGGATTTAGATTCTTTACCCTACAAGTGTGAAATTAAAGTAGATGTTGTTGAATCACAACTTACAAGTTTCATCACCACTTCTTTTAGCATTGAAAGTTGATGAATGAGTGCCGCTTTAGGCATAGCTCGAACCAATCCACAACAACTACTATGAAAAAGACTTGGGCTTTTGAGGGCCTGAGCTTGAATTTCACGTTATATATACATCATGCCTTCTGCAGGAGTTCATTGAAAAGTGAGATAATGACTGGGTACCAGAACCAAGAATATTTCCCCTCTTCCTTTAGAGAAAGTATTCCATGCTTTAAAAACAAGAATGTCATGTGGGTACATTTTTATTGATTAAAAAATTTTATTCAAAAGGACTGTACTATCATGTTTCAGAGGGAGATCCTATGTGGCATATTCTGCAATAAAGCTTAAGATTGCAGTAGCTGATCAAATTTTATTTTTAAAAAGTTTATGATGATGTAACCAAGTAAGAGCATCCCCAATGGTTCCGCACCATTGGGACGCGCTAACTGATAATGGCAAGGGACGTACCCGAGCGTGCGACAAGATAGAGGGTTTTGGCCCCAATGGAAGCTCGCTACAGAGCCCCCCAAACGGCCTTGGTGCGGTGATGTGGCGGGGCCGGGCCGTTCAGCATGCCTTCGTGGCTGGGGAGGGTGGGGCCTTGCATTTGTGATCGGATTTGGTGTTGACTACGCAATAGAGTGTGGAAAATGTCTCCCTACAACCAGAGAAAACTTGGCGTGAGCGGGGCTGCAATAGAGTGTCGCTGAAAGGTAGAGGGAGGGGTGGTGCGGCCATTGGGGTATTGTTTCAGTGCGGGCCCGCCAATTAGCGTAGGCAAGGGCCGTACGCGCGGCTAATGGGGATGCTCTAAGTGGAAGCCATAGTTGTACCTAAACGCGCAAAATGTTGAATTTGATCATTTTGGATGACAACCCAAAATTTTATCTCCTTCATCCAAACTTTGGTTTGTACGAAATTCGTTGGGTTGGATTTTAAATGAAGTCTACTTTCTTGTGGTGAAAGCCTTATCTAAAAGCAAGATTTTAAAAATTAATGGCATGATTTCCTATGACGGTTTCATTAGTTTTTGCTTTTGAAACATGTGGCATGCCATACACTTCCAATTCCTTATTTTGAAAATATATTTAATATTGAATTACTGCTTAAAATCTAAAGTGATTCAAGTAAAATTTTTACCAATCTTACAAAGGCAGCCTCCAAATATTCCACAAACAATCTTCACAATGCCCAAAAAAATCTTGGGAGACAAACTTTGGATGTTATGATGATTAAATGGTAAATGTCTAACAGTCAATTTCTAGAATGATAACACCCCCTAGAGGAAGAAAATTACAATTTTGAGGCTTCAAGCTCCCAAAGAACACCATGGTCGTTTAGGCGTCAATCTCAAATGTACACATGAGAACATTGAAATTTGAAGTTAAGAGCTAAAATGTACTCCCCACTTGAATAACCGTAGCGAGTGACTTTTGATTAAGAGATTTTTGAGCCCCCCACCTTAACAAAGACCAAGAAAACTTCGAGTTTAAATCAACCTTTTTTCTCAACCCTCTTAACTAAATCAATATCAAGCATCCTAAATGCTCCCAAATTCCTTAAGATGACCCATCAACAAGACATAGTAAGTAGCTCAGAAACTCCTCAATTTTCACGTCACGTGAAGTTTACTACGAGTGAGTCAAATCTGGAAGATGCGCACACTCTTCCGAACATCAAACCAATTGGAATGATTAATCTGGGGTTGAAATTGATTTAGTTATGAATTTTAAAAGTGGAACCCAGATAGATAGAAACTGCGGTCCCTTTCTAAAGAGCTGGCGTAAATGAAGTGTCCGTTCTTAACCCTTAACCCTTAAACGTCAAGCCCCTTTGAAAATACACTGGAAACCAAGCCCGAGGGGCATGCTCTGACGTTTAAGGGTTAAACGTCTAGCTATACAGATTGGGGCAACCCAAAATTGGATCACAATATCTTTTGGACTTGGGCATCATGACTAGTGCACTTTTTGAACTTGGGCATCATGAATGATCCAATCAATGATGAGCTTGCAACCTCCTACAAGGTTATGTACAACCCTAACCTACCTACCACAATCCTTTCAAAGCACAAGTCACTCATACAAATTGAGATTTGAATTCTTAAATTTCACTTTTTGAATGCATCACAAGAAGGTGACCAGTTTGACATTAAAATATGAGTGAAAAGTTGAGTACATTGAGAGCTACAGAGGAGATTCTGTTGGAAACGGCCCCCTCGGGGCCGCTCAGACGTTTAAGGGTTAATGCTAATATCCAGATGGCTAGGGACAAGGGGAAATTGGAACAATACTACTTCTCCCTCTCGAAGGTGGACACTAAGTGGAACCCATAAGTATACTCAAAACCGCTCAACATAGAATGTACACCGCCGATACATCAAAATCTGAATTTGGAAGCTATAATGTACCTCTTGCTGAAATAGGTCCTACACAGGTTTTGAACCACCTACCATATCGATAAATCTATGCTTTAAATCCAACAATGTTCCTTATATTGCACGATCAATGTAGAGGTGGAACGCCATGCTGCAGATTGTACTTCTTCGGAATAAAAAAAAGTGAGATTTATTTTCCGCAGTCCACGTAATGGAGGTAAGTTATTTTTGTTTAATTTAACAATGCAATTGAATGAAAATCCTAACATGCAGATTGCATACAGACACGAGTTTTTGCATGAGGCTAGCCTAGATTGTTGTAGGCCAATCTTATCCTGTACAACAATTCACTATCATCATGTCAGTTGTCAACCACTCCACCTTGTGCGCTTTGACCATCTATGAATTGCATTGTACGTTTTGTTCAAGATATGCTAAGCATATGCATGTACTCGGTAGAAAGAATATATATTTAAAGCATCAAACTTTGAGGAAAAAAGGAAAACAATCTTCTTGTTTAGTTCAGTACATGCAATCGATGTCGTTCACTTTCTCAGCTCTGTCGAGTAGGCAAGAGTCTTAGTAACTTTTGTGTTATGTTGCCTTGTGCATATGGTAGAACGACTTGTCTATATCAATAGGAAATGGGTGTCTTCTAAGACTTGTACACTATGATGAAGATACGCGTAAATGACGCGACGGTGCCTTTTCTTTGAGTGATGAGCACCAATAAAGTCCTGGTGGACAAGTCATATTGATGCTACCTATGTGTTCACACTTGTAGTTTCTTTTGAAATAGTTACTCTTGATAGGAATGATACATTAATTTTTTGTTGGAAATTATGTCGAGAATTATTGATAGTTGCTTTACAGATAATTGTTAAGTAATTATTGAATGCAAATGAGACTTTATTGTTATAATTTTTATTGGTCGAAACCCAGAAGGTTTTAATAATCTTGTACTTTTTCTACTGGCACTTACCAAGACAAAGTCTAACTATTCTACTGTCCTTGTTTTTGCTAAAAATTACTACCAGTTTAGGATACTTTTGGATGTGCGTCATGAACAATCCACCCTTTATAGTTCAAATCTAAATTGAGTCAACTAATCATAAAATGATATTTTGAGGTACTTAACCCTTACACGCTCATGGGGTCTCAAATGGGAAGCCCAAAATTGGATCACAACATCTTTTGGACTTGGGCATCATGAATAGTGCACTTTTTGAACTTCCGCATCATGAATGAATGAATCAATGATGAGCTTGCAACCTCCTACAAGGTTACGTACAACCCCAACCTACCTGCCACAATCCTTTCAAAGCACAAATTCGCTCATACAAATTGTCATTTGAATCGTAAAACTTCACTTTTTGAATGCATCATAAGAAGGTGACCAGTTTGACATCAAAATAGAAGTGAAAAGGTGTTTATAGTGAGAGCTACATAGCAGATCTTTGTTGGATAAAAGCCCCTCGAGCTTGCTTGGGCATTTCTTATTCTTGATAAGAAATGAACGTTGATATTTTCTAACAGGAGAGCCTTCTGAGATTCCCGACACTACCGAGCGTCACTGCCCTTTCGAAAGCAACTAGTAACTTGGACTCACGTGGTTTACAGACAACAATTGGTTGGTAGGACCGGCCACAATGCTTCTGTGCTAAACTTGCAAAATCTCGACATAAATATGTTGGAATTGAGCTCATTCGAACCACAGAAGAGTCCAATCGAGCTTCGGTTTGTTGTTTGTTTCCAATCATGGCTCCCATGTCCAGTTTCGCGGTTGTGCTATCGGTGCTTCTGATTGTCAGCACCACCTTCGTTGATGGTATGATCACCAGTTCCACACACTCAAGCATCGGAAGCTCAGTTGTCGATTGTTTTTCACAAATTCATATGCTTTTGGTTCACCGATTAGTTCTGCTGAGCTACGATCACTGACTTTGATCGACCTCAAAGGTGCAACAATCGAATGCTGTCCGCAAGTTGTCGAGGATACTAGCACTTCGAGCTTATTCGTTATAGTGGCAATTATAGATCCGCAGTGTCGTGGGAAACCTCGTTGTCATTTTGGCAGTAATTGCGCAATTTTGACTTCTAGTGTTCAGTGGTTGAGTGTCGATTGAGTCATGAGCTCCATAGCCTAGAACTTGCCCACTTTTTACTCCTGCGCCTGGACTTGTCTTCTTAGTTTCCTTTTCCGAACTGCTAATCTCCATGACCAACTGCTGCTTGAGGTCGCGTCTTTGTTGCAAGTGCAGCAAAACCCCCTCTCTACGAATCACGCATTTTGGAATGGCCATTTCGACTGGATACGGCCGATCTGAATATACATATGTACATCCTGTTCTGGTGATCGGTATTGATCAGACATTTGATTGATGTGCAGGTGCCCAGATCAACATCAGAAACCAGTGCGGGCAAACCATTACGGCCTGCGATGCATCTCGCGATATCGGAACGCAATGTTACGTGCTCAATGCCTTCGGAGGCTCTCGAGTCCGAAATGTCGGTGGCACCTGGACTGCAGGATTGATCTGGGGATTTCCAGGCAAGCCAATCCGATACAATTCCAACACATGCTTAACAACTGATAAATGATAGTGTAATAGTAGACCTCCACCATTTCCATGCAAAAACAGGAACTGCTGTTATAGATTGAAAAGGGGAATAGCATTCCAGCAGTGGGTTGCCCTAATTACATATGAAGGGCAAAAGGATGATGTTGTTGTTACAGGAGATTGTGTTAACCATTTTGATGTTAATTTGAAATGTATTGTTGTTGTTGTTGTTGTGATGTAGGCACAAACACCGACCCAGGACTAGGGAACCAGGCCAAGACTGTTGCCACCAAAATGGAAATGAGCGTCAATGGTCCAAATGAACTAGACTATTACAACCTCAGCAATGTCGTAAGTACCATCTTGACTTGAACCACTTTCTTTCTTACAAGAATCGGGTCTACTGTGCCACTTAGGGTCTACCCGTTTGAACCACATATGCACCATTGTGTAATCTTGTCGAGCAATAGAATTTATATCAAGGGGTTGGGAGTTGACCCTAGAGCGAGTCACAGAATGTGCTGAAATAGACCTCATTGCTTTGTATATCATAAAATTTGTTTTCAAATGACTACTAATAGATATATCCTTAATCATTAAGATTTAGTCACTTTTGGACAATACGATTGTGATTTTGACAATTGTGTGTTTTGTGGTAGGATGGCTATAACTTGCCGTTACTTGTGAACCCGACGTTCATAGCGCGTGGAGGACAAAGGAACGGGCTTCATTGCGGGACACCCATTTGCAACATCCCCAACCTAAATCAAGTATGCGGCTCTCCCAACTATTACAGTGGCTATCCGGCATACGGCTGCAAGAATGTGGATGGTGGTGGCACACGTCCTACGGCAGGCACTCAATTCTTCAAGAATCCTTGCCAAAGTTCCTACTCCTACTCCTCCGACAACAACAATGTGGTGTATGGTTGCGAGACCGGAAGCAACTACGAAGTCGTCTTCTGTCCCTGAATCACTTGATTCCTTCGACATCTCCATTCACTACGAGGTCGTACTCGTATGTTGAGCATCTATGCAATCTAAGAGTTCAATCAAAAACACTCAAAAGATAGCTTCTCTTGTCAATGTAAATACAACCAGTGAGAGTTTATGCAGTGCCTCACCTTTGATGAGAGCCAATAATTGTACCAGCTATGAGCTATCATACTGAAGAATAGATTGAGATGTTAGTGATATGCTTCAATCACTTGCAACTTGTTTACATAACGGAGTATTTAATATTATAATCTGTTTTATTCTGAGTATGTTGTGGTTATTTGTCATTTAGACATCTAAATATTATTGCCTTTCTTGAGTTCAATGGTCTGTGTGATGTTAACCCTTAAACGTCATATGCTTTCCTGATACCACACCCAAAATCTCTTTTAGAATCCATTTTTAGCATTATTCTATTTTTAATTTGCTTGAGCTCTATTCTAAGAAAGTATAGATCTCTTTAAGATGCTCAGTTTGGAATTCTAAAAATTCCATTTGGTATAATGGAGTGTAAGTTATGAGCAAGATTCTCTCAAAAAAAAAGTCAACCCCCTCGGGCTGGGTCTGACGTTTAAGGGTTAATGCCTCAATGCTGCACTAGAAGGTATTGTGCCCTATAACCACTCAAATTTCAGTGGTAAGCTTATTCTGAGGTGGTGAATATCAATTACAGTGCATGTCATGAATTTGAATTTATTCTGAATTTTGGTAGTGGAAGTTGTAGGTATACACAAAAACCATTCTGTGTCAAATATACACCTTGAGTATATTGGAGATGGAAGTTAGAATGTCTCTCCTACTTTGATGGGGCTGTTGTATGACTTCTGACGCTTGAGCACACTACTTTGGATACCGTACCACCATAGCAGGTTCGTTCATAAATAATTCTATTTTTAAAAAAAGTAAAAAATATATAAATTACTAGCCAAGAGGAACGAAAAGTTGGGAAAAATTTATGAGTTACTACAACAGTCAACTAAATGAGTTACTGCAAGAGTCAAAGCCTCCAGTTCATCTCTCTCCTTTGCATAGAATTTTTCAAAAAATGAAAGAACGAATTTGAAAAAAAAAATCTATTTCTGACAGATGAACCTTATTTTTTCAGAGAAAATAAATATTTCGTTCGTTGAGGACCGAACCTGCTATGGTGGTACGATAACTGTTTTAAGAATTATTCAAGACGTGCACACCGAAGTGTACATTTTGATTAACCTACAACAAGAAAATAGCCTACTTAATAGGGGCTAACTTAAATAGAGAGTTAGGTTTTGCTTTCGAAATATAGTAATCAGGGAGACCAGTGACATTCAAAAGGTGACAAATTATTATCAAAATTTGATTAAATCAATGATGTTCCAGGCCATTGTTTTCAATAATTACAGCGTCAAGTTTTCAACCTACATGTTCTGTACAAATAACATTCTCCTAGCTTCTCATTCCAAAATAAAACCTTGTACTTATACACGGTTCATTGTTGGCTAAAATTCCAAAAAAATATTATTATTATATGTTTTCATATAGTAGTATTGAATGTATTTTTCTTCAATGTATTACAAACTAAACTAACAAGGTTATCATGAACTTATAAACTAATTTATTGAGTGGAATGATAGTTCATTAAAATGATACTAATTAAGAAACTTGAGCTTGTTTTTGTGATCAATTAGTTCTTTGGTGGTCTGTCACCGCCCGGTCTTCCACCTCCTCCTGGACCTCCTCCATGTCCTCCACCTCCTCCCGGTCCTCCACGTCTTGGATCTGGTTGTGGCCGAGGTTGTGGTGGTGGTGGTGGTGGTGGTGGTGGTGGAGTACTGCTACTACCTTTCTTCTTCTTTTTTGAAGCGTCAAAATTTGTTGTCATGGTTGTATTTGATTCATTTTCAGACACCTTTCTTTTTGGTGGTCTACCGCCGCCTGGTCTTCCACCTCCGCCTCCGCCTGGTCCTCCACCTCCACCAGGTCCTCCATGTCTTGGATCCGGTTGTGGCCTAGGTTGTGGTGGTGGTGTTGATGGAGTACTACTACTACCTTTCTTCTTTTTCTTTAAAGAATCGTGTGAAGGTATCTCGTTACTTGTCAAATCATCATCAAACTTTGTCGTCGTGGTTGAGTTAAATTCATTCTTTGCCACCTTTGTTCGTGGTGGTCTGTCGCCGCCCGGTCTTCCACCTCCTCCCGGACCTCCACCTCCATGAGGTCCTCCATCGGGTCCTCCGTGTCTTGGATCCGGTTGTGGCCTAGGTTGTGGTGGTGATGATGTTGATGGAGTACTACTACTGCTACTACCTTTCTTCTTTTTCTTGCTTTTCATACTTTCATCAAAGTTTATGGTTGAATTTGACTCATTACTTTCAGACACTGGTGTAATAGATGTCAAATTAAGATCATGACTTGTTGCAACAGAAGTTGTGTTCAAATTGCTCGGTAGAAGTCTGGCATCTGCAAATTTAGCTAAGGCTAAAAGTATCATGAGAAACACGGCCTTCAGTGAGACAGCCATGATGAATACTTGGAATAAACCAATGCTCCTCACCAAAATGTATCTCCCTACAATAAGAATAGACATATAACTTCTACATAAGATTGTTATATATACACCTCACAGAGCCTTTTACGTTACTATGAGAGCAAACAGAAAAAAAAAATTCTTTTAATTTAAATTGCTTTTACATTTTCTATTTATAAACACATCGATAAACAAGGATGACTTCAATGCAATGAATATGTAACTATAAAAGTAAAAAGGTGTTGGAAAAATGACATCCAACCATGATCTGCAGTTTTATACACTCAACAGTCAACATTCGTAACCCACAAAACCCACTTACACTAAACACATCAAAGCACTACAGTAACCTGATACAAAAAATCCACTTTGGAAATATCAATCAGGTTACTAACCAGTTTCAAAGCTCAAAAATCGTGTTAAAAAACACTTGGTTTGCTCCTCAATAAAATGGGCTCAATTACAGAACAAAAAGACGGTGGCATTCATCAAGCAGCAGCAGCTTGATGAATAAAATAAATAAAAACTCCAGTCCCCTGAAGGGGCTAGCGTGAATAAAGTGTCTATTCGTAGTGCCAGTGACCCTATGCCCACAGGACAATCTTAAAAATGGATGCAGCACCGGGACTTCCCGGGAGGTCACCCATCCCAGTACTATTCCGGCCCAAAGGCGCTTAACTTCAGAGTTCTGATGGGATCTGGTGTAGTAGCCTTGGTATGACCGCATCACGCGGCTTGATGATTATTAATCTAGTGGAAACGAATGGATACTAGGAGCAGCTCTCTCAATCTCTCACTCCAAAAATCAGATTTCTGGTTGCTTATTGTGATCTTACTCTCTAAAAAAAATTCTAAAAGCCACCCATGCCCATGATAAGCACAATGAGCAGACACAATGCGAACCTAAGAAAAAATAAAGAAGACTAGCACAAGAATTGGACCTAGAGAAGATGGATTCAAGGCACCATGCCACAGCAGATTTTGAGCGGGCTTGGAAGACGTATTTAGTTGCGAAGACGTATTTAATTGTGGAGCACACGGACTACAAGTTGGTCCAAAGACTATGGTGTGGGGTTCTTGAACCTTGTTATGTGGGTACCTCAAAGTTCTTTGTGGGTACCATGTCGGGTATCTCTAAGGCACTGGTGGCTAGGTAGGACCTAGCATAGTGTTCACCCTAAGAGGAGTTAGTAGTCCCATCATTGGTGTGATGACCTCTGGGCATACATCCAAGGATAGGTCGAATGAACACTCTATTCACGCCGGCCTCTAAGTTGGAGTTTCTCTTCTTTTTCCATGCCTCGGGGTGACCTTCCATGTCTTGGAATGTCCGATGGCTCTCCTTCCTGAACCCGTGCTTCCAGAACCCGGGGCGAGTTGCGTGAACAGAGGTGGCGGTGCTCTAGTACTTGATGGGCTCTCCCCACACACCCCGGCCTTTGGCCAACAAGGATGCGAACAGGAGCTCATTCCAAGTGTCGGGGACGCCGGGCAAGCAGAAGTGGCTGCAGTCCTGGCGATTCTTGGGCGGCAACCCATGGACTTTGACGTCCTTGCCGTACAAGCCAGCGTGCGCGTCCGCTCTGTAGTCCGTCAAAGTCGTAACATCCATAAACTCCACCGCCGCCCTTGGCTCGCGCTTGATGTGCGTGGCGATGGCGGATCTGATGTGCTTGTTGGTCCACGGCGTGGGTTGCTCCTTCTTCACCTCCTCGTCCGTCAGTGGCTTCGTCTCCTCGTGACAGTGCCCTCCGGCGTTCCACGCTCCTCCTCTGCACCATCAAATCTCATTAGCTATGGCAGCGATTCTCCATGCTCCCACAGTCGATTGTTGGTTACTGTTCTCGACGATCATGTCGAGGTGGTTTCGGTCAAGATACAGAAGCACTCTTGATTGATCCTGTGATTGAGTGCTACAGTATTCCTATGCCTTGAATGCAATTATATGAATCACTGTATCGTTTCGTGGCCGAATTGCTACAGTGGGAAAAGTACTGGGTACAGTACAAAGTACTAGCTTGACGGGGTCATTTATAGAATGATGTAAAGCTGGGTGCGTCATAGCCAAGCCAAAGCGACAAAAATCTACATGCTGCAGCTGAATCTTATTCACTAATAAGTGTGGTTCAGAGGCAACTGCTGTTCCTCGTCTGAAGTGAAAGAGAAGCCATACCCCCGGTTCCATTCAAAATTAGATTGACAGGTTTTTACGTTGATAAGCCTGGGAACATGCAGTGGTTGAGTACGAAAAGAGATTTGAAAATGCAGTGATTGAGTACTGTGGCTTGAATTTTGTCACATGGGTCGGGTCCTTGTTCCCAGGCGCTCAGAAAATGAGTGTACTTTTCCTATGCCTTGAATGTGCATGAATTTTCCTTTCCCTTGCACTCTTCTGAATTAACCCGGTTGATTTCCTAAAAATAAATATGCTGCTCTGTGAAAAACTGAAACTTTGACTTAATGTATCTTAAGATCCAAAACTTTGACTCAATATATTTAAGTCAATATGTCTCAAGATCTGTATGGTGAAATTTGATAAATTTGATAATTTGGTGGGTGGACTAATTAGACGGTTTTGAACAAGATCCTATGGTTAGATTTCCTAAAATCAAATTCCAAAAACAGAATTGTTCACAGATTTTGAATATGGTTGTCTTAAAGGAAAAGTGCATCGCGAGATATACCTGAAATGAGTCGAGGCGAAGCTTCTGAAGAAAACTTGCGTAGAACGATCCAGGTTTTGCTCTATCCAGGACGCCCATGTATTTACAGCAGTCTTGAACGCACTTTCATTGCTATCTTCCGTCAAATGCTTGTTCTTATAGAACCGGCCTCCGCTGCAATTCAATTGGAAGCACATCACGTTCCAAATTCTAACCACAATCTCAAAGTGATTGCATGTGCCATGTTATGTAAAGTGGGACAAGACTACTTTGACTCTACTGGATCTTGTTATTTGATCACTCACTTATGTCATGTGCTTACTGGATAATTCATCATCTTTTCTTACTAAATCTTGAAGCATTCAAATGCCTAGATCTGCGCAATCTTTGATGCTTTTCCTTCCTGTTTGTTTACTCTTTACTCCAAGAATTCATCATCTTACCAACCTTAATCATTCAGTTACTCACTCTTGCTATAAGTTACACAGTCTACCGCATGAACCACCATGATACTTTTCCTTCCTCTATTTACTCTTTACTCTAAAGTTCATCACTCTTTTTTGATTATCAACCTTGATCATTCAATCACTCACCCTAACCGAAAGTTACAAAGCCTAAAACATTTACTTTTCTTCTACCCTAGAACCCACCATCCTTTTCCAAAATTGAGGTTTTATGCTTTCAACCTTGTGAAAGAAAAGCACATAAGCTCAACGTCCACAAAACCAACACTCTTTGACGAATCACATTAGGCTCTAATCATAATCAGGTCAGTAACCCTAACTAACTGCCCAGACGAAGAATAGAAAAAGAGACCAAAAAAACCCTAAAACGACCAGGAAACCCTAAATTTAGGGGTTTAGGATTTTACCCGCGACCAATCTTCTCCCACGACCACCAATGACCGGAATTGAAGACGATGGTATCAGCGCCATGCCAGAACTTCGCGCTCCAGGAAACTTCGTCGATTTTCAAAACACTCGTCACATTGGAAGGAAACCCCGGTGGAGGGCGAACTTGCGGAATGAGAAACGGGTCTCGATAATACTCCACAGTGCAATTGTAATCCTCAAACATGAACACAAGCTCCCCTATCGTTTTATCGATCGACCTCCCACCGACTTCGTAGATCCTCGACTTGTTGTGCACCGCCTCCGATAACATGCACAACATCGACTCCCACTGGTTCCGCCCCAGTGAGTCTCCTACGAACAACAGTCTCTTGTCTCGTAACCTCTCTAACATCTCTCTTGCATCGAACCTGCACACAAAGCATCGATAGTACTGAGCAATCAGCATTGCATTGGTGGTACTGGGCGTTGAGGGATGGGAGCAGTGTGTGTGAGTTTTTAGTACTTTGGGAGATCGCAGTCATGGGGACGCCACCGGTACTTCATGAAGTCTTGATCGGGACGACCATTCTCCTCACACCGGAAGCTTGTGTCGACGAAAGGGCAGTTTCGTGATCTGTACAGAGGATATGTTTCATCGTACACCCATTGTCCATGCTGCAGGTCGCATTCTGCTAGCTTCTTTCGATCCTTCCCTGGCATACTCAAAAGTTGTTGCGCATCTTCTTGAGCTTGTATCTCAGCTTGAAGATCGTCGGGGGCGATTGCAGCTTCTGGATCTTCAGATGGAAACTCCACAGATCGGAACTGCGAACTGTCATTCGACACCTGTGATACCAATCAAGTCAGTCAGTAAGATTTTGAAAACTAACACAGACAGTCGGACAAGCATTGAAACTCGGAGACCGAAAGTTTGAACGGCTGCTCCACTAAATTGCACATCTGATAGAAAAAGAAGAGTCGTTATAATGCGGGAACATTGGTGCTGGTTGAGGTTCGTGATCACTGCTGTGATCGTTTATGGAGGCCAGAAGAGTCTCTACCTTGGAATTGAGCTCGGTGATGGCCGATTCTTCGTCGGACTCCGGAGATATCACTGAATGAATGGGGATGGCAGATCGGAGCTCCTGCTGCAAGTGGACTTGCTTGCTGGTGTGATAAAATGTTCTCAAGTCCAGGAACAAGGAGCAAAAGAGAAACATGCAAGCGAGGACACCGACCGTGCCGAGCCCATGGCCGTAACACAGAACTTTTCGAACTTTGCAACTTTTTTGAAACTCTAAAACTTTCCTCGTCCCCCTCGCCGCCATTTCAAAAGCAACTCAGGAGCGACTACAAACAGACCTACCTCGCATTTTTATAAGACGAGGAAATGCTAAGAGATATGACTCAAAATGCGCGGAGACCCGGAGATAGATAGCACCGGACGTAGCTCAAGACTGAATGTCAACGAAGAGACTGCTACTGTTTTTACACAAACTGCTTTTGTACATGCGAACTACGGCAGTGGACCCTGGCGCCTACTCCCTTCGACACAAGGTCCGACGAAGTCCTCCGCTGCATCACAGGCCCTGGAACGCAGGGCCCGGGTCCGGACGAGTGTACGAGATTGACGGAGAAAAGCCTCCGCCAAAGGAGAACCCTGCCGAACTTCACCAGCCAGCTACCGAATGGAGTGATCTCCAAACCTCCGACGGCCTTGCCGAGCACGCCCGCTTCTGGAGTAGTCACTGTTACTAGCACTGTCAGTTTAGTTTCCGTTCTCCTCGACAATAACTTCGTGATTCTCTCGCCACGTAATTTTTACTGGGCACATTCTCGTCCAGCTTTGTACGATAATCCAGACTGGGACTCTACACCACTAATGTACAGTACATGCGATGGAGAGATTGCAATCCTGTACGTTTTTTGGGATCGATCTGCAGGAATCGCAGTAGCGTGCCGAAGAAACAGCCAGCTACCCCTCCCAGATAGTTTACTATCTTCAGAATGCTGCTAGGTCGATTATGTCTCCGGCATTTCAGGCCCGCCAGGCATTACTAATGGACGAACGACACACGAGACTGTCTATTCAAGCACTACCAAAAGCAACGAAGACGACGTTTCGTGCGAAAAAAATCAGAAAGTAGGTAGAAATTTCGAAGGTTCTAATCCTGACCCGGCGCAGGCAACTCTGGCGTATGTCGGGGGTTTAGAGAGCTAGCCATCACAAGAAGCGATGTCCAGAAAACGAAATGCAGGCGTAACGGAGACCCTAATTCCTGCAGGTTTCACACCTCGCCATACAAAATGCTACCATATTGCGCAATGCAAGTTACAACTCGACTTTCGAGACAATTTACAAGTCGGCTACACAACGAAGGTGTGGAATCACCGGCCACGAGCTCGCTAGCAAAGCTTGAGTGCGTACGGCAGACAGACAGAAGTACCCTCCCGTATGATCACATGAGTACAAGAGTGCTGTAGCATTCGAGCTACTTGGCAACCAAAGTGCACCTATCCTCATAAATTTCCTGCCTCCATAATTGCCGCCCCTCATCAGTGAGGATCCCTGCCACATGGCACCTGAGCAAAATACGGCAGATTCAGATTCCGCCGACTTGTTTACATCAACGAGAAAGTAAAGGGAATGAACAGTATTTTCATCAACGCCATCCACCTAAATTAACTAAGTGCCGGATTAGCAGAGCTGTACACTAAATAGGTAGATTAGTGTTAGATACACTAATTTATATAAACATGTTATAAGTTTTTACTGTTGGTCAATATTTTTACCCTCTACATCCGTCAAGATGGGGATCCTTCCACAGTATTGGAATCAATACTCTTGGTAAATTTTTTATATCAAAAGTAAAAACTTATAACATTTTCAAGTCTTATAAAAATCTAACACTAATCTACCTATTCAGTGTAGCGCATGTTGGGTGGGAGTTTTTCAGTTCTGGCGGAATGGCAGTATGGTAGAATCCGCAGTAGGAGCTTGCGAAGTTGCGAGATGGAGGGAGTTGTTTGGAATTTGATCGCATGTGCGACGGAGTGATGCATGCATGCAAGCTAAAAAAATTCTTTGCCGAGCGAGGCCCTCGCTCCGGATCGCGATGCATTGATCAATTTCGAAATGAAAAAGAAACGAAGTGATGCATGCGACGCGTGGTGGGCTTTGCGGGAGCGTCGGCGTCGCAGGGAGCTCCATGCGAGGAAGTGGGTAGAGTAGCTGGGTGGGTAGCTTGGTAGGCAGCCTGGGGTCGTGACGGGCACTGGTCACCGTGGCTATGGTCAGGCACCAACTACCGCGGAGTCAAGGTCTCTAGGACCGTTTCAGGTTTCAGTTGCGAACTGAATTGAAGGCGCAGCCATTTTTCGCTTGTGGAATAATTACCGTTGAACTTCATTAATTATTGTTGGGTCAATCCTAGCATCACTTGAATCCTAAATAAACACATTAATATAAAAATAAAACGGAAATTTTCATGTAAGGGGAATGCTTTTGTAAAATATTTTCAAATAAAGGAACGTACACAAAACATCTACAAAGAGGGGAATCATATTATTTCTTTACTTTCCTATCACTAGTAAACAAAGTGAAGTTGGTATGAAGAAAATTGGCATTTTGGCATAATGAAACTAATATGGAGCTTCTTCTTCTTCTTACTTTTGAATCAACAAGTGGTTGTAATTTCTTCCCTTCTTGCAATATTTTGCAAAGGGTGCTTTCTTTTTTACAGAAGTGCTCCCCTCTACGAAAATTCCCCAAAATAAAAATTGGAGACTCTCCATGCATTTGATGCTATGGATCATTGTTCTCCAATCAATAAAACGTTAAGTGATTTGAGAAAAAAAAAAAATGGAATAAATTAGATATATCAAATTGAGTTTGGAGTGTACATTTTAGCAGGAGTTGTAGCTTCTTGGACTTGTACTTTTAGTAGGCCACGTAGAAGTTTCTTGTGAGAGGTTTAAAATAGTTGATAAGAATCTTAGATATGGACTAACAACTGTCACTGAGGAAGCAAACCAACATTCAGATATAGACTTCCAAAAGTCATCACAAGAACTTTACCAAAATGAGTCTAAGAGCCAATATACAAAACTTAAAGAGCAAGCTTAATAGGGGGCGTTCAAAAGTGAATTTTTTTCCGACAATAGCGTCACTCTCTAGAGGATTACTTTACTTTATGGTCCTTTGTTAGGCTTTTGGTGAGAGGGCAAGCGACGAGGTTTAACCTCTAAAATTGAAAAGAGTCATATTGATGTCGTTAACATTGGGCAAGTTCTTGCTTAGATTGTTTGAAATTTAAACTTTTGCGAATTGTAGAGTTCTCCTTGCATTTTTCCGACAAGACCACTTTTGCGTTAAAATCCCTCATATTTTAGGATATATTCACTCTAAGATTTAAGAATTATTGAAGCAAGTTGTGCGCCACAAATTCTTAAATCCGCCAAAAATCAACTAAATTGCAATAGCTTCAATATTTTACCAGAAATTGATTTTGTTTTCAATTTCTTCTTATTTTTTTACATGTAAGAATCATTTCAACAACCTAGCTTACTCGCTAAATATAAACAGTGAGGAGGGTTTGCAAAATGTAGCACCCCTTCAAGTCCACACCCTTTTCGATCATACTAGCTTAATGACCATGTTATATTTTGCTTTCCACCACTCATTGGAAAAAAAATTGAAGTACTTATAGTTCCTTAAGTGTCCTTTCTACCTTACAAGAAGGTGACATCAACAAGTAATTTGATTGTACATACCTTCAAAGCAATGTCAGTTCATCTACACCACGAGTTCCTTCTTAGTTACATCATTTGTAAGGTATGAGCACCTTAACGCACGCACCCCCTCAAAAGCCTCCATGTCAAAATCTTGCTTCAATGAAGATTTCTTCAATAAAAATTTGATCGCCCTACAATTATCTTTAATTTATTCCATGTGTATATACATAGGGTGCCACAATATACGTTAACATGCATTGATCACTTCTGAAATTTGCGGTTATTATTGTAAGTGCTTATAAGTATTGTAAAAATAGAGAAACTTTGCCTTTCCTATGCTATAATCAATGAAAACACATAATATTAAGTTGTTGTTTAGGCTCAAATTTCTCAACGTTTATTTTTATTTATTTTTTCATTTTTCTAATTTTTTTAAAAACAAACCAAATAATGTATTAACCGATTAAGAGAAATACATACATGACCAAAGTGGAGAACCAGTTGGCGAAAGGACTTCCTCCCTGAACTTTAAATCAAGGGCAAATAGAGTATTATCTTAAAAGTAATTGAGTACTTTTTTCTTTTTCTTTTTTTTTTTTTTTGAAACAAATTGACTTTACTCAATTGCAAGTAGGAAAAAAAGGGACATGGTGACCCCCAGCCGGTAACCGACCAGGGCAAGACCCGACGCAGGACCAACTAGATAAAGACTCATGGACTTTGACCTAGCTATCAGTGAGGTTGTATTGGAGAGGGGCCCGGTGGAGAGGATGATAGACAGTAAGGGGTCCTGCAAGTACCCAACTGACTGTGTTCGTGATTGAGTACCTTTAAGTACTGTATCTTTAATTTAAAGTTCCTCAATTCTAAACAAATACTGCTTGTTGACCTCTTTCTAAATTCCTTTCCAGATGGTTGACTGCTTGAAGTCAACGAGCTGACTTTTATGATTAAAATTATTTTGTTTCGGAACAATGAATGATCATTTAAGTGAAGGTCGCTTTACACTATGGACCATGAAAATTGATTATGGTCTTTTAAAATTTGTGACTGGAGAGAAAAGTGCTCTTGGTTCCCTTTGGCATTACACTACCTTGGAAAAAGGAGAATGACCACTAACTTTGAGGTCCCCAAAGTATGCTAAATTCTGCATAGTGGATAATATTTTCATGGTCTCCTAGATTATAAGGGTCCCGTTACACTATAGACCAAGAGCCATAACCAAGAAAATCAAAACCATTTTCATGGTCATGGATCTTGGTCAAGAGCTGTGAGCATGATAAATCAAAATTGGATATTTGAGTGGCTTGGTCACTCTTGTAGTGTAAAATGAATATGGACCGGGAGAAGTTTAAGCTCAATTTTCTAATATAAATCCTCATCATTCTCTCTCTCACCCTCCCCTTTTTCCTCCTTATCTTTTGAAATAATTGCACACTAGCCAATCAATGAATTTTTAGCCTCATGGTCTCCTTGATTGTAGTTGAGTCGAGGTATTTGCTTTGACTCAACTAGAATCAAGGAGACCATGAAAACATTATCCACTATGCAAAATTTAGCATACTTTGGGGACCTCAAAGTTGGTGGTCATTCTCCTTCTTCCAAGGTAGTGTAAAGCCAAATGGAACCAAGAGCACTTTACTCTCCAATCACAAGTTTTAGAAAGACATGGTCACTCTTCATGGTCCATAGTGTAAAGGGACCCTCAACTACAATCAAGAAGACCATGAGGCTCAAAAATCATTGATTGACTAGTGTTCAATTATCTAAAAAGAAAGTAGGAAAAAGGGGAGAATAAGAGAGAGAATAATGAGGACTCATATTAGCTTAATCCCTAAAAATCCAAGCGTTTCCTCAACCTCCAGAACCAAAAACTGCCATTTTTCATCTTCATTGAGAAATGGGGAAATGGAGAAACTTTTTTTTCTTCTGGTTTTAGACTTCTCCGGGTCCAAATCCACTTTACTCTACAAGAGTGATCAAACCACTCAAAAATCAATTTCTGATTTATCATGGTCACAGCTCTTGACCAAGAACCCTGACCATGAGAATGATTTTAATTTTCTTGGTCATGACTCTTAGTCCATGGTGTAAAGGGACCCTAACCATAAATACAGTACATCATGAACCAGAGTGAGAATATCACTCGGCGGAGACTTTTATTTATTTATTTATATATTTATATATTTTTATGACCATTATTTATAGGATTTGTTGGATTGAGCAATTTAACATGACCGAATTAAATATAGACTGTAGAGCATTCTTCAACTGTACGGTATAGCATTCTTGAGTATTACTGAACCGTACCGAATTCTTCAGGGTTTTTTATTTTATTTTATTTTATGAATTTTTTTTAATAGTCCAACAATGTATTTAAATGTTTATTCTTCAGTTATTTTTATACTTGTTTCAATCTGCCTAAAAAAGCAACTTCATCAGTGTATTCTACAGTAAACCCTCACTATGTTTATGAATCGGAGTGTATTCGAAATTGGGATTATTGTACAAGTTAACCCCAAAAGGTCCTTGATACAAAATTGTTTAATTTATCAAAAAGAACCTTCTCTTACTTCAAGTGCAAAGAAACTTAATCTAAGCATTGATTAGAAGATCCAACCGTAGGATCTTGAAGTTAACTTGACCCCTTTTCTCGAATGTCAAATTTGAACCGTCAATTTTTCTCCAAATTTGAGATTATAATGGTCAAAGTTGGCTGAATTTTCTCCCCGCGGAAATTCCAAAAAGCGATTTCCGCTTTCTTGGACCTTTAGGGGTGAAGACTAGGGAAAGTAAGCGGATTCTAAGTAAATGTTAGAAATTTGACATTGACATTTTGGATGACAAGCTGAAACTTTGAAGATTAATAAGTTTTTCATTGAAATTGTTTTTTTTTTTTTTTTTTTTTTTTTACTAGATTTGTTGTGTTGGATTCCAAATCAAGTTTTGTTTGTATGGTAAATTTTGCACATCCATCCAATAGTGTATAAAACATCATTTAAAATCCAGTACCAAAAGTATTTGGATCAAAATTCTTCCAATTACAAATCTTTTATATTTTATAGTAGGACCATAATCATGCAAAAATTTCATGTAAAGAAATTTTGATTTTGCATAACAAGCTTGCAATGGAAAAACATGCCTAATGTTTGAAAACCCAAAACCCTAAAGTGGCCTTCACTAAAATGCATGCCATTGTTTCATAAAATATTTTATGGATCTGAAATTTTCACCACACAAACAAGACTAAATTTGAGACTCAATGCAAGTGATTTCATCCGAAACGAACTAGTTATGGCTCATCAAAGTTTCTACCTTTCATCCAATATCTCGTTTTTGACATCTTATGCGATTAAGAGTTAAAAGCCAAAATGTTTGAAAGGTTATCCTAAAAGTCAGGCAATTTTTAAAATCGATTAGCTTTGTGCAGAACCTACCCCTTGCGTAGGGTACCTCAGAGGGCCTAATGCATTCAACGTAAAGGGAACTTACTAGGTGACAATGAATCTAGACGGTAGTGAATTCGAGTGCATTAAATTAATCTTTCTAACTCATAGGTCTAGATTTTTACCATGATTTGATAAACATTGGTTGAGCTCTCTCTTGAGTGGCACCATCCTAGGTACCTTCACTAAATCTAGAACGTTGAAGCGCACACAAAGTGTCCGATGAATAAATTTAAGATCTGATATAGTGGTGCTTGGATTAGATAAACTTTTTCGGACAGACAAAAACGTTGATCTTATTTAAGCGTTGACCATAACGAAACAATGCCTCTTTGCATAATAAACGGACAGGGACAACGTTTTTAACTAGACGTCGATCTTAACCCCTAAATTTCCTTGTCACAAAACAGTTTAAGTCACAAAATTTGACCTTCCTCTGGATTAAGCTCAAAAAATCTCAATCTAAGCATTATTTAGAATATTCAACCGTAAGATCTCAAAGTTTGCTTGACATTTTTCTCACACACCGAATTTGAACCGTTCATTCTTCTTCATTTGTGAGATTATAATGGTCAAAGTTGGCTGAGTTTTCTCCTGCGGGAACCTCCAAAACCCGTTTCGGGTTTTAAGAAAAGTTAGGGGTTAACGAGGTTGATCTTATCAAGGTACCACTGTATTGTACAAAAAACTACATTTTTTCATCCAAAATGGTCTTTCTAACTTTCACATCATCCACGGTGATGGGCTCCAACGTTCCAAGGTTGATTCCCTAGCTTTATACCCACCACTCTGATCTTCTATAGTAATGTGTTCGATATTGGCTCAATTTCGGCACAAGATATATGCATGGATGTTACCATTGCAAGCAATTTTTGTGTATGGGAAAAATTAGTATATAAATAGAGCAAGTGGAACCATTATTTTGGGACTCTTCTACAATAAGTTATAAATCTTTAAACGCTGGATATATAGGTATTTTTAAAATGGTACCCTAAAGTAACACCCTGTAATGTTAGCACTGTGTACATTGTAATATTCGCATGAAGAAGCTATTGTGTACCTGCGAGTGAAGATTACTAGAGCTCCATTATGAGATTTATTGAGCTTAATCTGAAGGAAGGTCAAGTTTTGTGACGTAGACCGTTTTGCAACAAGAAGAGTTAGGGGATAAACCACTCAACTTTACCCTTCATTTTTCAGTGTAGATAGATAGATAGAAACTCCGGTCCCTTTCTAAGGGGCCGGCGTGAATGAAGTGTACGTTCGTAATGCTAATATCCCGATGGCCACTAGACAAGGGGTCTTTCAGTGCACTTGTTCCTCCAGGCACTTTTCTTTTGCTTTGATTCATGAGTATTTGGAACCTCAACTTTGCAATCAATAATGTGAATGCCCATTATTGAGAAGAAAGTATTCATTGGTACTGTAATCGCTCACCATCACCTAGTCTCCATCCAAAACCCTTTTATTTGGCAAGCCCATTATTCCCCATTAAGTTGGGGGCAATATTCACTTTGAAAATGAAATCTTAAATCATTTGTGCCCAAAAGAATTTCAGCAAGAAAAAGAAAAATAATAATTCAAAAAAGAATGAGAGTGACTTGAATGCAATAATCACTTTACTTTGAAAGCTTGTCAATTGTTGAAAAGACAAGCTACACTATTTCTTTTTTCAAAGAGCCCAAATTAAATTCATTGGATGTGGACGTCTCTCACAAGAGAATACGGTAGTCTTTTATTGCTTGTTATAATAAGTGTGAAACAAAGTGGGTGACATGTGAATATCATTTGAACTTCTAGAAAATTGTAGAAAAATAATATGACTTGAGCAACCCTCTTCAATAGTTCTATCCCTTGTGGTTAGAATCATGGTGATCGGAGTACAAAGAATATTCCATACTGGTTACGAGAATCTCTCTAATACATGCAATTTTTTTGGTACTTCTAAAGTATTTAAAAGATTTTGATGGTGAATATTTACAAGTACAAGAAATCATACATAATTTCATATACATTTAGCCCGAAGTACGTAGTCAAAATTCGGAAATATAGAATTATTCTTGTACTCCGGTAACTTTGGTTAGAATCAAGATTTGGGACTCAACATTACATGTATTAGCACCCAAATTTTGAGACTTTTGGCATTTTTGCGGCTAGTCATCTCTACAAGTTGAGATAAAAATCATGGGATCTTTTCGTGAAGGCTAGTTGTTTGCCGCTTGCCAATATTAGGAAAACTTGTCTACATGGATAAAAACTCCGGTGTAAATGAATTATCCGTTTGTAATGCTAATAACCCGATGCCCACTGGACACAAGGAAATTGGATGTCTACATGGAATTACAGTACTGTAGGTGAGGTTTTTATTTATTAATTAATTAATAATAATAATAATAATAATAATAATAATAATAATAATAATAATATTTAAAAAATTTATTATTAAAGCATGCACGTTCTGCCCTTCAGCATCTGATTGTTATACATATTTCTGAAACATATGATTATACATACATCACTTGTGTTGTATAGTATTATTTTCTATTGAATATTTGAGGTTTTGTATAGTAACATGGAGTTTTACATAAGGTCTTTCATGGATACCCTTTAGACTTACAAAAAATTATCTCTCTCTTGTTTCTTTGTTAAGAACTAACCTCGATTCTTGTATACGTGGGACATTTTTCAACCGTATTAGGGCCTTCCCGACGGTTAAGGGTTTACCCCTTGAATGTCTCAAAGTGCCTTTGCGGTTAGTAGAATACAATGTATTTTGCTTAAATGAATCCACAACTTTAATGGGTTTGATCTTAACCCCTAAATTTCCTTGTTGCAAAACCCTCTAAGTCAAAAAAATTGACCTTCCTCTAGATTAAGCTGAAAAAATCTCAATCCAAGCATTATTTAAAAGATTCAACCATAAGATCTCAAAGTTCACTTGACATTCTTCTCACATACCAAATTTGAACCATTCATTTGTGAGATTATAATGGTCAAAGTTGGCCGAGTTTTTCTCCTGCAGGAACCTCCAAAACCCGTTTCAGGTTTCAAGGAAAGTTGGGGGTTAACAGAGAAATTGGAATATGAATTTACGCACTTCTAGTGCGCTATTGAAATTCCAATTTAAAGCTTCTTGTTGGTAGCAAAGGCCACTTATACAACACCGTATCTACTATCCCCATGGGATGTTTAGAAGTTAATGATTTGCAGACCAACTGAGGAAGTGCGAAGTGGACCATGTTACATATTATGATATATGGTAACATATTGTATTCTGTTTTTCAATTGCTTCCATTTTCATGGCAAGTGAATAATGATTCAACCACTTTAATGAGCTTTATATTTGTGATTGGTGCGCACAAACGGGAGTATTTGGTGAGCAAGGCTCTTCCAAAATGGAGTCACAGATCTGAGGGTGGTGTATTCTACGGGTTAACCCCTAAACGTGCCGAATGTAGAAAAACTACATTTTGGATGGAAGGCAACAAGTTTGAAGAGTATGAACTTCCTCATCCAAGGTGTGTTTTGGATGAAATCATTTGGGTTAGGTCTCATATCAAGTTTAGTTTATGTGGTAAAAATTGCAGAATCATCGCGTGAAGTATGAATTCATGGCGTTTATTTTCGTGGAGATAACTCTTGTTTTTGGGTTTCGAAGCATGGGGCATGTTTTACCAGTGCAAACCAATATTGTGAGGGTAAAAATTGTTTTTCATGCTTTTATTTTTATTTTTTTGAGATCGTGATTTTAAGGTGATTTTGAACAGCTTTTTGGTTGGAGATTTTTTTGATTTAAATACTTGTGCTGTTGGATTTGCAATGATGTTTTATCAATGAAAAAAGTGGAAAATGGATGACATTTAAGGAGCTATATCTCTTTCATCTACTTTTTTGAGTGCGACTCTGTTATACAAAAATGTGTGTCAACTAGAGCATGTTCATCACTCTCTTATCACTAGTAGAAAATAGAACAAAAAGTGACATCCATAGTGATTGTGGAGAGCCTATTTAGTTGAGTGTCTAAAACTTTCAAAATAAATGATTAAATTTGTCAATTGTCTTCACATTTTTTATGACGTCATAAGCTATACTGTAGCTAAATTAGCAAAAAGCTAAGAAAAAGTGAGGAATTAAACTATTTAATATGATGTCGTTAGACATACAATTTAAACATGCACTAATTGACAAGGGACAAGGGACAAGTCACTACGGACATCGCTTGTGTGCTATTTTCTACTAGTTTATATTACTAATTTTTTAGATTGCAATCTCTAAACATTCTAGCTTCACCCACTTTTTTTCTACAATTTCATATATACTTGGTCACTTTCTATTGATTTCTAATCTCCTAGAAAGCCTCATTTTTGCATGAATGTGCCATTTTCACGGTATTGGGAATTGCATAAATATCTGAAGAAGAAGGTAGAAATTCTTGCAAGGGATGTGGTGATGAAGACTGGTGTGCAGCAACTGTCTTCCAAGGTGGTGATTGAAGTTTCATTTTGTAAAATTCTAGATCTTGTTAATTTGTAAGGCTTGAGATTGTTGAGTGTGCCATGACGGATATATTAGAGATAACCTATGGATGATTTTTCTAGCGGTAATCATAGAGATAGTAAAGAGGCTTGAGGGCTTGGCATGTGAGCAGGGCCATACCAACTTTAGAATTTACGAATTCTCCTTACCATGACAACGTATAGATGGGGGGAGATTTAAAGATAAGAGAAGTTGCAATGTAGATTGTGCTTTATACCTCTTTTGATTAGGTAAAAGAACCAAAAAGATTTATGTGGGAGAAAGACAATGATTATGTATAGATGGGGGGAGATTTAACCCTTAAGCGGGCCGAATGTCGTTTTTCGACATTCTGGATGAGAGCGGCGATTTTCGAAGTCTCCCCGCGTTCTCATCCTCGCAATTTTTCATCCGTTCTTTTTTTTCCCGGACGGGTAAACGGGGCTATTTTACTGTGGCAGTTTCCCCCTTGTCAAATTTTACCGTCATTTTTTTCTGTAGTGATTTTAGTGCGCTGAATTGTTGTTTTGGAGAGTCTTTCTTCAAAAAAATTGTGAAATTTTGGAGTGTGGGCATTGGAATTGGGCAGTTGGCCTTGGATTCAAATTTGTAAAAGAAGGGCAGTTGGAAAGATAGATTTGGGTGAATTTGTCATAAATTAGAAAGAAGTGGAGAGGTTTAGTGAGTAAATGCTACCGTCATGGCAGTTAGGCCACCTTTTTGATCACTCTCATGAATTTCAGCAGGTCAGCCTTCCATTTTGGGGTACAAAGGGCCTTTTCAAACGAAATTTTTTGCAAACAAATAGAAATTGGAGTGTTTCATCAATGCTAAAACCAACTAACATGCAATAAATGAAGGTGCACCACCACAAATTCAAAATTCAAATGAATCAAATCAAACCACCAAAATCACACTATGACACCAAACTTTCAATGCCATATATTCAAATTTGAAATGCACTAGTACATGGGCGGCTCAAATCAATTCCTCTACCACTTACCACCTTTGCACCAACTCCTACCTTCTTCTAAGTCACATAAGATGGAGACAACAATGGAGCACTTGCTTCAATTGGCAAGGGAGGAAATTGTTAGATGGGCAAAACATGAGAGAGGATTGAGAGAACAAGAGGTTAGTTATTTGTTAGACCTATTGAACAAAGATGTGTTATTGTCATTGCCTTGCTCTTCCAAAGTAGAGAAACGTGAGACTCCAGAGGGACTTCGCCACTTGTTCTATCACCATGTAAGCAATATCTTGGGGTGGAAGGAGAGAGTGCCTGAAGGAGACGAATTTGGGATTAGTGCTAGATTATATAGTTTGATAAGGGAAATTTGGCCTAGTCATCAACATGGCTACAACCAGGAGCAAATCAACACAACATTCCAAGGAGAAGGAGCAACCTCTCAATGTGCAAGAGATGACCAGCAGCTATCAGGTCAGATAATCCATTTCAATACTTTGCAAGATTAGGAAATGCTTTGCAAGATTAGAAAATGCTTTGCAAGATTAGGAAATGCTTTGCAAGATTATGAGAAGTGACATTGTGTAAATTATACACAAACGCCATCACATCATGGGCATGAAAAACACTTACATGGCTCAAATCTAGTGTCCAGCAGGTATCAAGCAGGCTCGAAAGCGTCTCAGGGCAGCGCCTGTCACCAGAAGAAGGCGACGGCAGCACCGGATCAGCAGCGGAAGCTCTGCAGACAGCGGCTGCCCGGCAACGACGGAGGCAGCAGTGGGGGAAGGCATCAGGGCTTCCACAGAAAGACGAACGAATGACTATAACGAAAATCATGATGGCCAAGGTAAGACTATCGAACCTGGAGATTCCACTGTCGCGGCAGGAGAGGGGTCGGGAGGGGCGGATCCCCCCATGGAAGCCTCCTGGCTCCACCGGAACAGCAGCTCGGAAGAAGGTCGGGGCTGATCCCGCTGCGAAGGGGATCGGAGCAGGTCCGTCGAAGCAGACCGCTCCCTCGTCGAAGAAGACCGCTCCAACGTCGACTACTACCGCTGCACCGTCGAAGCAGACCGCTCCGGATCACAGCCGGATCACAGCCGGCTCACAGCCGAGGCACCGGATCACAGCGGAGGGCACCGGATCACAGCCGGATCACAGCCGAGGCACTCACGTTGGGGATACCCGATCTGAGCGGCAGTTGCGGCGGTGATGCAATGCCGCGCCGGACCGGAGCCTCTCCTGTCGCGTTACCCGATCTGGGCGGCGGTTGCCCTGCTGATGGGGTGCCGCGCCGGATCAGAGCCTGTGCAGGCACGTCGGGGAGCAGTGGAGGTCCGGGAGGACGAAGGCCGCCCATGCAACGTCGTTCAGCAGCGGCAGCCGATTCGAGTGGCTCCGGCGACAGTCAAGGGAGGTTTACAGGCGCTGCTCTGAGCGCAACACAACAGCGGAGGTTACATGCTCCTCAACAGCAACTTCGATTGCCTTCGAATCCAAGATCTAGAGATCCGGAATTACCTCAGCAAATCACGGATCCCGTACAAGTTAGAGTTCTGCAGAGAGTCACCGAAGATCTAGATAGTGAGAAAGAAGAAGATGAGCATGAGATTGCACAACAGTGGGTGAGAGGAACGGCAATTAGGAGCTTCGTTTGTGAGGTCACTTCTAGGTTGATCTATGTGGTTCTCATAAACGATGTAACTTGCGAAATCCCATTTGGAGAGATTGCCAGCATATACGCTCACACACACATGCAAGAATCTGAAGAAACAAGTTTAGAAAAACCTGAAGAGGTTGTAGTTGCCTCAGGAAGTGAATTCGGGGAGTCTGACAGCGACGAAGGAGACGTTGATCTCATGTTGTTGATTGATGACCACGGACAAGCCATAGAAGAACAACACCACTATGAGCTTGGAAGATCTAGATCCATGGTGGGGTTGTCACCTGCTTGCAGTGCGCAGGTGAGAGGTACAGAAGCAAATGGCGAGGAGCTGCAGTCAACTGCTCAACGGGAGCCTGGCAACGGCCTTCGAGAGTCACACGAGGCGGCCTTATCTGGCCAGGGCCTCGGCGGCCCTTACGAGGCGACCCCAGCGACAGATGGTGCGGGAGGCCCGGCAGGTTATTGGGCAGAGCGGGCGGGAGGGCCGGCAGGCCACTGGGCAGAGCGGGCGGGAGGCCCGGCTGTGCCGGTGGTCGGAGTTGATTCGCTGCCAGTGCGATCGGCTAGGCAGGTCGCCTGCATGGCGACGGACCATGCACGACCGGCTGGCCAAGTTGCCGAGCAGCCACTGTTCTCCGGGGGGTCCGGACGGGTCCACGTGGACAGCGTGGCGCCAACGTATTGGGGGGGAGCCGAGGCTGATGGGCCAGCTCCTCTCCATTCTACGGATGCCGGTGGGTCCAGCCAAGCCGAAGGGAGCAATTGTGGGGGGCACCACAACCCCTCTTCAGCAGGGCATGTGGGAGGTGATGGGCCAGTCCCGGGGGTAAGAATCCCATTCGAGAGTCCCCAAGTGAATAGACAAAGGGGACTCAAAGATTGGGACACGGGACCAAGCTTCAAAGAATGTTACAAGGACGAGTATTGGGGCCAGTTTTGTTCGCGTTATACTCATGATCATGTGGTTTTCACGGGTCCTAATGAGGGGCCCCCATATGTGCTTAGGTCAATTACATCTAACTTAGATCTATTCCACAAATTCTTCACAAAGAAGAGTTTGAGGAAGATTGTTAGGGAGATCAATCGGTATGCTTCATCCATTGACCCGGCCACGGGTTTTACTCGGGGGCCAAGAGATTGGTGGAGTTTGCCGGTTCCCGATTTGGAGGCGTGGTTGGGTATTTCCATACTAATGGGCTTGAAAATAGAACCTAACCGTAGATGCTATTGGAAGAGTAGTTCCAAGTTTTATTATTGCCAAACCATCGCGAACACCATGAGCATGAAGAGGTACGAAGCGATAACTAAATGTTTGCACATCCACGATGATTCGATGGCCCCGACCGATAGGAACGATCCTAACTTTGATAAGTTAGTGAAATTGAGATGGCTTATAGAAGAGGTTAGAATTCAATGCGTTGCAAATTGGAATCTTGGCCAATTTGTCACCGTTGATGAACTCATGGTTAGGTACAAAGGAATGTACGGCCACGGCATGAAGCAGTACATGCCAAACAAGCCGGTGAAATTCGGCTTCAAGATTTGGGCGGCGGCGGATTCCGTGTCGAAATACCTTTACAACTTTCAAGTCTACACGGGTGCGGATTTGAAGAGAAGTCTACGCACGGCGAAACCGGGAGAGGCGAAAACGGGGTACGAGGTCGTGATGGGCTTGATGGAGGGTTTGCACGGGCGGGGGCACGTTGTCGTCACCGACAACTTCTTCACCTCGCCCAAGTTGTTTGTAGATTTACACGACTTGGGGACATACGCCACCGGCACCGTGCGCGCCAACCGGATCGGCTTACCGAGCGATTTGGTGGACAAGCGTCGGTGGGCGAAGCAACCGCAAGGGAGTTCGGATTGGCGCATGCATTGCACCGGTACGTTATGCTCTCTTGTTTGGGTAGACAAGAAACCGGTGTTGTTGTTGTCCACGCATGCCGAGCCGTTGTCACCGAATCCGGACGTACCTCTTACGGTGCCCCGGTACACCCGTGGGAGGACGGAGTTGATTCCGACTTCTCCAATACACTTGGAGTATACGTGCATGATGCGCGGTGTCGATGTGAGTGACCAACTCCGGGGGGTTTACACGGCGTTGTCGAAAACCCACAAGTGGTGGCACCGCATTTTTATGTTTTTGGTGGACCTCGCGATTACGAATTCATGGGTAATTCATAAGCGGGAGTGCCGTGACTTGGGGAAGACGGCTCAAAATCATTTAGATTTTGTGACGGCGTTGGCGTTCTCTCTAATGGAGAAATGGACACAAGACCGGAAGGGGGTGGTCTCTCTATACACGTATACGCCGAGCACTCATGGGCTTGAAAAAGTCCAAGGTGCTAGGCACCAATGTGCATTTTGCAGGGACAAGAAGAAGCTCACAAATCTTGTGTGCAAAGATTGCGGTGGGACGTGGTACCACATGGGCGATTGCTTTGCAAAATCGCACTTTACACGACGTAGATGATTATGTAAGCTATCCAAACCTTTATACCATTTATGTTTACTATTCCCATTTTATTATGTCCAATTGAGGTTCAAATATGATCAAGTAAGCTAACGTTACTTTTATACCATTCATGTTTATTATTTCCATTTCATTATGTGCAATTGGGCTTCAAATATGATCAAATAAGCTATCCTTACTTCATACCATTCATGTTTATTATTGTCATTTTATTATACCCAACTTGGCCTCAAATACTGTGTTTCATATTTGATTTTCCAAGCATAGTCCAGGGAGTTCGAGCTCACTCCAGGGACTTTTCCGTTTGCAGGTTTCACAGATGGACTCCATTTCCTTCGACAGGCCCAGGGACTTTTGATTTTTGCATGTATAGGGGACCATACCCCCATACTCCACTTGCCCAGCCCATGCACCACACTGACCCGCTAAGGGGGGGCGGGTAATCCAACTCACCCAGCAATTCTAAGGCCCCAATAGGGGGAGGAGGGGCCAGCATCGAAGCGGGGACAGTGGCAGAAGCCAGGTCGGAAGGGGAGGCCAGCCTCGAAGCACGGGCGACCTCCATCCAAGGGCTCGAGCATCGCTGCTTCAATCGCGTGGCTCTTGTGGTGCTGGGCCGGTCAAACATGCTGAGCCTCCATTTATGGCTACCATGCGATCACATGTTGGAGCCTTTTGGCTTGTAGTGCATCTCATCAATAGTTTTAGTAAGTTTGCAGGATATTATCTATTTGTTTATGAGCTTACTTTGTCCTTGTGTCAGGGATACAAGGCCTTGTCACTCATTTCTTTTTGTTCTTTTCCTTACAATGGGCTACCCGTCCCTCACAAAGCTTTGTCCAGATTGGACAATTGCTTGGGAGGGCAGGCAAGAAATAGACTTGACCCATATTTGAATTCCAACCTACTTGCATTGCAATTAGGATTGTGAACGAATAGAATGATATTTATTTGATTTTTTTCCAGTAATAGGTTCCTTACTTGACGCCCCATGTTTTTTTAGTTTGCTAAATTTTCATACGGGGCAATTCTCAAGATGACTTTTCATTCCAAAGTCCAAAATTGGTGACTGCCCCTCCATTTCGGGGGCTCACTTTTTGCATTCAACTAAGTGGATCAAGCCTCATCCCAACTCCAAATGGCACAAATTTTGGACCATGCAATCCTTACACAATGGGGATAAAGATCCTACGGTTGGATCTTAGATTTACTGCCCCCACTTTTTTTTACTGACCTTGACATTTTGGGCGTTTTTGGACCCTTCTCCGACCAGCCCAATGGATTGAAACGTTTAGGGGTTAAAGAATTTTTCTAGAGTTGGATCAAGTACAAATGGTGTATGCCATTAAATTGTTTCGCAATTTAAATATTTTCACAATGTGAATTTTACATATTGTGGCAATAACAAGGAAAAAGGGGATTTAACTTTTTGTCATGGAAGGGATTGCCAATTCGAACTACCATCAAGGGATCTTAGCAGACGAGCACTTACGAAAGCATTAAAGCTTCCAATACAATGAAGTTTTTTTATTGACATTATTCTCATATTGAAAATCCAATGATGTTTCACTAGTAGAAAATGATTTTAATAGTGACTTACGTAATGATTTGTCTCTAGTGACGCAATGCGTCTGTTTTAATTCTGCTACTTATGCCATCAAAAATACAAATTATATTATTATATTTGTCACTTTTTGTTAAGTATACTTTGGTGTAATAAGTAGTACTAAAAACTACTAGATAAATATAAATTCAATGAAAAGCAAAAATTATGATAATCTATTTAATGTCATTAGAAGCGTTATTAAAACATGTACTCTATGTCACTAGGGACAAGTCACTACGAACGTCACTTTTAGTGCCATTTTCTATTGATTTTTCTACGTTGAAAAAACTAAAAAAAATGATTGGTCCTTGAGTAGTTGTATCTCTTTCATTTACCGCTAGATTTCAACTTTGGGTGGAAGTATGCTAGATGGACCTACTTTTTGGGTCACAATGTATTTTTTTTTTTTTTACAAAACTTAAATTGATGGTTTTTGACTCAAATTTGACATACCTTAGAGGTAGATTTGCTTGGGTTTCTTGGAAGACTTAGGTGTCATCTTACATGTCAAAGATGATCCTACAAAAATCCTATAAAGAAGTATGTTTAAAGTTTACTGTTCCAATCTTTAGCCGCTGGTCACGTAGTTTTTAAGAAATGCAAAAGTACATTATTTGAACTTGTTTTGAACTGAAATTAGTCTTGTGTATAAGATTTTAGGAGCATAGTCTAGTGCTTTCTTAGATTTTTGAGGTTGATATATTGGTAGGAGCTTAGAAATGTGTGGAAATTGCAAAAAATGGAAAAATTGTAGGCGAAGCATAAGTCGGCTTCGAGAATCACAAAGATTCCTTAGTATGAAAGATTCCTCCTTGACACACATAATGTGCAATTTATATGTGAATCTCCATAACAAAAGCGTTCTTCTCATAGCGAGCTTTCTTACCCCCAAACCGATCCTGCACATGTAGTTTCATTTAGATATTTGACTGGGACACTCAAATCATCAGGTTTTGATTTGGTGCGCTCGGATGAGACGTCTGACAATTTTGCTCACACCCCTGAAACTACTGAATCACTTTGAAGTTTGTGTTGAAGGCCATCATCGATCTCCATACGTGCTGTCACAGTGCTCTCATGCTCAAAGACGATCGCCGCATTAAAATATCACAAACCCGGATAACAAACTCCATACTCTGCACTTGCATTGCTCTTAATTGCAAACTCCACACTCTGTGCTTGCATTGCTTTCGATGGAGGAGCCGGTTCAGCGTCTGATCAGGCCAGAGATCGAGACACAGCCGTGGTGCGGGTTCTGGAGATCATGCATCGGTCACCACAACTACACAATCTTGTGAAGCTCGACCCGGATGTCCACCACTTCCAGTGGTTCAAGCGCGAGTACCGCGATGTGGCATGGGCGCTGTTGCACTACGTCCAGAGCACATGGTTGTACATGCGCCTTTACTGGATGGTCGCAGTCGAGTTCGGACTGGCCGTCTTCGAAAATCTCTCGATGGTGCGGACCAACGTTTACAATGGCGTGGTGCCCATGGTGGCCGTGTCCGACGCGCGTCTCGTGACGGTCGCGTTCGTCCACGCGTGGCGTATTTTTGGCTGGAAAATGCCTCCAGGACTAAGCAGTTCGCGGTCGCTGTGGTGCCGTGGTTCATCTTCTCGTTTCTGTTCATGATGAACACGCAGATCAATCACCTCACTCCGGGCACTACTCATGTTGCGAGCCGAGACTATTACAAGCATGAGCTGACGACTTTGGGTTGAGTAGCAGGTTTAGCTATCTTTTGAGCGGCGGCTTGATCCACCAGGCTAATCATCATCTTTTCCCCACTGAATAGCTGCCACCTCCCGTTTTTGCAACCCATAGTCGCTCGTTTGGCTTTGAAGCATGACATTCCTTACTGTCCCGCTTCTGGGTACCTCCACGCCATCGCCAGGCAACACGAGAATTCCAAGAATAAGAGTATCAACAGTCAAAAAGCCAAACCTTAGTCCTGGCATGCTGCCACCATGATGTTCAGAATGTACCATGGCTATGACATATTTGAATTTGCCATTATGTAGTGTACTGACTACGTTTATATATCAACGGAGACTTCTTGTGTTAACTTCTCCTTGAACACAGCTCTAATAGTTTGTTCGCAGATTGCAACTCATGGGTCATATCTTGGATGGCTAATATCTTGGATGGCTAATATGATTCAGTGACAGAGTAGGACATGCATCCAAGGTTGTATTTGAGCCATTTTTTGTTTTGTCCGTACAACTGAAGATGACAAATATGTGAACCTTTCAAATCTGAATGTCTGAATTTCCGAATGTCCGAAGCCTGAACGACAATGATTTGGAGTGTGCAGTGCTCAGGAACTCGTAAGAAACTTCAACATTCTCAAAAGTCTGATCAATAAGTAAACCTGACATTTCGTCTCATAGAGTTCTTGACCCATGATGAACCAGTGTACCGATGCAGCAAGATGTCTAAGAACTCAAAACTCAGGCTACTCCACCTCAAATCGCTCATCCTTTAATTCTAAATTCTATCGCCATTTACTATACTGAACCCCTGACTCAACAAAATCAATTATGTCAAATAGTTTCAGAGCTCAATCAAGAATGTCAGAACATAGTTTGAATGATGTAGTTAATTACACATCGATGCTAAACGATGAGTTTCAAAAGTGGCAAACTTCAAGGTCTCAGAAAGCTACTGGTACAAATGGGGTGGTAACCTCGGCACCGCAAGCGCCTCCAAGGGACATTGTCGCTCCAACGTCATGCAACGCCCGTCCTTCACTCATATCCAACTCCTTGACTGTCAAACTCCAATCAAAAGCATACAACAAGCTCGCCACTTGCAAGTGCACCACATGCAATGGAAGCGAACGCCGTGCCAGGACACAACCTCCGTCCTGCTCCGAACGGAATCAACGCAAAGTGCTGTCCTTGAAACTCCGTTCCAGGCTCCAGAAACCTCTCTGGTGCAAACTGCGAGGGATTGGTCCACACCTCGATCGGGGTCTCGCCCGATGCCCAGATGTTCACGAACAGCCTCGTTTTGGCTGGAATGTCGTACCCGAACGCCGTCGTGGCGTTGATGCTTTCGTGAGGAAGTAGGAATGGAAGAGGTGCGTGGATTCTTTTATGATTGCTTGGATGTATTTCTGGTTTGGGATGTCGGACTCTTGTTCTGTGCGTGTGGAGCCTAACGCTTGGTCGAGCTCGGCTTTTGCCTTTGAGAGGACGGATGGGTTGCGGAGCACCTCTGCCAATGCCCACTCACTCGATGCCCTGCCCACATCATGAGCATGCTTGAAGGATTCGTTTCATATTCTGTTGTTAAAGATTAAAAACTTGCCATCCATCAAACAAATATTAGTGGCTGTATATAACAAATCTGGGAAAATTCGGTGAGAGACGAGCTGGAGCTGAAATTGATGACCTCAGAATTGAGGATATTTAGAAAATGTGAGGATTTCAATATAATATTACTTCAACTTAGCATGATTGGGGTCAGGGTTGTCTTCTTTGACACATTTTTGGCAATGTCTGTCGAGCTGTCGTGTTCGTCAAGTGTCTGGTACGGTATGCAATTTGGATGAAATATGCTCGAATATCCAAGAACATACAAACTACCCTTTCTCATATATTCATGACCTTGCATGATATTGCAGTCTCCACATACAAGTCTATATCCCTGATCTTCATGGAATTTATTTATGGTCACTAAGTCATTGAATATGGATGAGCAGTTTTAATGAAATAGTAAGGATCATTTTTGTCATTCCAAAATTATATCACTTGTAATATCACCTTTCCTTTAGGACGACACTCCTAAAACATTGTAACCTCACCCACATTTAACCCAAAATTGGTTCAAATTCGAACACTTTTTTTGATCCTTAGTCACCATTAAGAAATATAGCAAGAAATAATAAATAAACACATAAATTAATAATCTCAAAGTTTAAATATTAAGCTTGAAAAGTGAGGAAAGAAAGAGGAACCCAAGCCTATATAGGCATGCATACTTTGGGATAGGCCAATTTTGCAACTAAATCTACACACTATAAATGACTATAGCAAGGGACTTGCAAGACACTAGTTCTTCTTTTTCAAGAGCTCCAATCCTATTTGAGGTTGGCGTAAATAGAGTGTCTGTTCGACCTATCCTCAATGCACATATCCTCAATGCACCAGGAGGTTATAACACCAATGGCGGGACTACTACATCCTCTAAGAGTGGTGGTTTACTTTACTCTTAATAGAGAGGAGGCATTTTTTATATTTTTTTGTGTTAGCTTATTGTACCCCTTAATATACAAAAGCACATCATTAACATGAATAATTAGCCTTTTGAATTATTATACCTATACTAAAAAAAAGTGGTAGCCGAAGTGTTGTTGTGCACCTTGTAAATTATAATTTGCAAAAGTATGGTAATACTAAAAAACACTTGTTTTAGATTTGTATGATATTCCCCATGAATTTGGTGAAAGTATATAGAGATCTTTGTAGAGGAAGACAAACCCCTTGTTACTTCTAAAATCTTGGATTCACAAACAAGCCTGATGATGTATATGAATGTACTAAATCCTAAGGGTGTTTCCAAGTTGTGTTCATTGCTTTATAAGAGGACGAATAGAGCAACAATGAATATTATTCCTTATAGAAAGTTGAAAAAAGAAAAATCCAAGCCTTGTTTTTAGGTTGGTGTATATTAATCAAGAGTTTACTTATCCTATTCTCAATGTATGCTTGGAGGTCATACCATCAATAGTGTGAGATACTCTCACAGGAGCCAAGTCCCAAAATCCAACCTTTCCATCGAAGAATATCAAGTTACTATCATAGCTATGTAAACCTAAAGACATAATCACACGAATCAACAAAAGTTCCATTGACAACCAACCTTTAGAAATCACTGTCTATAAGCAAATATGATCAAGGAAAAGGGGGCAAACTTGGAAATCCTAATCTTAAAGTTTATTAGAGCTATCAACAAGATTCAACACAAAAAGACTATTTCATTGTAAGAATTCTCGATTAACCTCATGATTTACAAATTCACAAACAAATACACAATATCATTGATGATCATGGTGAAACTTAGAATCTCTTAGTTGTGAGCTTTCTGAGTTGAAAGAGTGATTCTATACAACATTGTAACAATTATAATTTGAAGCCAATTTGAATATGATTTGACTTCTGTTTGAGATGAATAACAATATGAAACCTAAATATGTATTACATATGCAAATCGTGATGACATATTTATAAATTTGAAGGTTCAATTATTGATATTCTATGTAAAAACCATAGTTTTCATGGCGAGTCAATTTTAAGAAATGGTTAATCTCATCCGCCAACTATTCACCAAAGGCTTAAGGAACAAAGCTCATAAATCTGATCCAATTCCACTAGCAACATACCATAGTTATGCTTGCCTCCAAAGCATGAAAGAGAATCTTGAAAAATGCATGTATGATCCGGAGTACAAAGATTATAGAGGAAATTATCACATTCCGGATACATTTATAGAAAGAAATGAAGAGATTCTGAAAAACCTACTTAAACAATACTCAGCGGATTCTGAATTCATTGATAATCTTGATGCATATCTTCAAGGTGATATAGAAGAACTCGCTAAAATTTCAAAATCTTCTACCGAATACGAATTTGATGATCCCGATTTGGATGAAGAGTCCCCTACGACGGTAGCATCATCGAAATCTAAACCAAAGTTCAAAGAAGTTCCACATTCAAAAACATTGTTCAATAGACCGTGGATTGTGAAAATGAACACAAATGATGATGGCTTTTCAACACTTCAATGTTATGCAATTGATGATGATGGAGAAATTATGCAAATTAACGGACACCCAGTTCCACCACTACCCGGAGATGCCCCAAAGAACGAGTGGAAAACCTTAAGTCAATCACTTAAGCTTAAAGAAATTCCTCCAAATCCAAAGTGTCCTAAGCACAAACATCTACAAAACCCTACAACAACTTTTGAGTTGGTAAGAGAAAATACTTTTCAAGCAACAATTTTTAATCGTCAAATCAATAATGCACAAACAAATACTCGCACTAGTGAAACTATTGTAGACGAAGACCAAATTGATATAGAAGAAGATGAATCGGAAAGTTTTGTTCTCCCGGATGCACGACGGTTAACCATAAGGTCAAGAGAAATGCAAGAGCGCATGATAAGAAATGCTTACTTCCGTTTGATTGGGCGTAGGACACGCGCTAAACATAAAAAAGCAGCCCTCTCTGTCGCATATGCTCAAGGACTTGGTCCTCCAAAAAAACGTCGAAACTAAAAAAAAAATATTGTACAATGAATAACATGGTTTGTGTATATTTATCTTTTCAAGTATTTAATTTGATGCTCAATGTTCCTAAGCCAAAGCTGTAAAATTCTACACACAATTCCATTTTTTGATACATTTTAGCAACATGCACCAACTTCCTTCTCATGCATATTAAAGTTGTTCTTTAGCAGATAATCTAATTTCATTTGGTGAATATTCTTTCATGATAATGTATATATGGATAGTTTGAGGTTGAAGATTGTGCTATATTTCCCACCCATGAAGTGGTTTCTTTCTTACATATGAAGTACATGATAGGTAGTGCAACTCCAAAGTGCACTTATATCATTTCAAACAAATTATTTGTGGAAATTAGAATTAATATCAAAAGTCTCAATGTATACTCCCATTTTTTTACCCAAAGAGGAAGAAAAGTATTGAACTTTCTAAACCTTCAATAAGGAGCTAAGAAAGATTAATTGTAAAAAAGTCAACTCTATTGATAATTTTTTAACAATAACCCCTAAGGATTCTCAAAACCCAAAGGTTCCCACAAAAAAATACTTCAACCAACTTTTACCATAATAATCTCACAAATAAAGAAGAATTGTCCATTCAAACTTTTACAATGAGTCGAAGATCAAGTTAAACTTTAACCCCTAAACGTCCCTAGTGTCGAAAAACGACATTTTGAATGAAGGCCAGAAACTTTGAAGAGCCATAACTTCTTCATCCAAACTCCGTTTTTGACGAAATCACTTGGGTTAGGTCACAAATTAATTCTAGTTTATGTGGTACAAATTGCAATCTCATAAAATAAAGTATGATTAAATGGCATGGATTTTAGTGAAGGCAGCTTTTGTTTTTGAATTTTCAAACATTTGGCATGTTTTACCATTGCAAGCCAATTATGTGAAATCTAAAATAGTTTTTCATGATTTTTTTGTCATAAGTTTGATATTTAGATGCATCCCAACAACTTTGTAGTTGGAAGTTTTTTGATCTAGATAACTTTGGTATTGGCTTTGCAATGATGTTTCTACAATGAAAAAAGTGAAAAAATGGATGATTTTTGAAGAGCTAGATCTCTTTCATCCACCGTTAGATTTTGACTCTATTTTTTGGGATGGATTCCAATTATAGTCTATTTTTAGTGGTAGAAACCTTGACCCAATCGAGGATATATTGAAGAAAAGGCATGGATTTGAGTGCAAGGGGTCTAGTTTTGGACTATTTTTCCTTTGTAAAATTTTTTGGCAGTTTTCACGACTACAAGGCTACTATTTGAGCCAAGAATTTTTTTTGATGAATTTTTTTGGTACAAGAGTGTCTTTGAGATGAAGATGAACAACTTTCTAGTTGCTGATTTTTTGATTGCAAATTTCATGTTGGTAGTATTTTCACTTCAAAGTGGAAATGATGGTATTTTGTAGCGTGTTTTGCGCACTAATATGTTATGATCTCGCAATCTATGAGGTCCAATGAGTCAAGTTTTGGTCCACATGATCTACTACAAGTCTATTAGAAGTTTGTACGGTTGAGATCTGAACAACTTATCTTTATTTTCATCTATATCACTTTTTCTGAAAATGAGTTTTTGGCTAAAAATACCCCAAGTACGTCTAAGGGTTAAGATCCTACAATAACAATTTCTAAATAATGCTTAGATTTAGTTTTTTTGTCCTGAAGTGAAAGGTAATTTTTGAGAATTTAGGCAAATTTTGCAACAAGGAATTTTCGATGGCCTTGTCATCTGAGTACAACTTTGTGAGAGTTTCCAAATGCACATTTTATGACATTTTACGTTTCTCTCTAAACCCGAAGCCAAGCCGTTAAAAGATGGTACTAGAGTCAAGTTTCAATGTTCAACCTCTGAAGTTGTTCTATCCATTAATCAAATGGCTCACAAAGTGGGTTCTAAACATCACCAACTAGCCAAGGAGCGAATGAGACATTCGTCTTTACAAGCATTGTAGCGTTTTTGACTTTGGACTGAAGGAAGCTAACTATGCCCTGTGCAGTTTCATTTACACACAAATTGCTTATGCTATTCTTCTTGAGAAACTGGTGTCTTCAAAACAAATCCAAGTTTCAACTGCATTACACACATAAACACCAATGTCAGAAAATGAACAAAAAACCAAACTCCGAATTCCTATACCTCAAGCATTGTGTACTAAATGGCGAATATCTCAAAAAAAAGGAAACAGGGAAGAATTAAATGACCTTCCTAACACAACACAAAAGAATATTGATGTAATGATCATGCTACTATTGTGTACACTCTCGAACTCAAACATCAAAAAATATGGCTATACCTTTGCATTCTCTTCTGAGAAACTGAATAGAGTGCCTTTGGTGAGGAAGCACTTCTTGTACTGGTCTCCATATCTGCAACACGATAACAGTCAATAAGCTGTAGCGGTGCAATATCTTAACCCTCAATAAACAGAGAAAAACTGCCCATTATCACAAAAGGAATACCTAAATTCGTTGTGAACATTACTTTCGTGCACTTCCAAACGGCTCCTTTGGATTTCTGCAATGAAAAAGCAACACCATAAATTGGACATTCTGATGCAAGGATTCTGAGACATTGACAGAAGTAGAAAGAAATAAAGTTGAGAATGTGAGAAGCATTACCTTTTTCTACTTCTTCCATTGGTTGAGTGAACGATGGAGAAGTTGATCGTATGCTGCTGGAGTTGGCAGTGCTATTTTGGTAGGTAGTTGAACATTTTAAGGTCCCATTTTGATACATACATCAGACGGACAACTCATTGCCCGGCTTGCCGGCTTTGCCTGTTGCGGCGAACAAAGCCATGAGTAACCATTCGTTGTCCCTGGCCTGCTGCCACAAACACCGTCATCAGTACAAAAATGTACAAACAGGATGCTCAAATACCATGGATAAAATCAACCCCAAAAAAGAAACCGAAATGATAACTCCTTGGCAACTCTACTTGTCAAGCAACTCGCAACTCCTTTGCTATTGGAAAGCAGTCTGTATTGAACCTATGTTACAAAAGTGGTAGCCAAAGCAGTAAGGGCATTGTCTGCCTCCAAGTTAGCGAATGAAACTATGCTTAGCTGTGGCTATGCAGGTAAATGAAGCAACTACATGGACTTCCTTATTGAATCTCTCTCTGCTGTCGGCATTGTGGAGATGGCACGGAGCGGAAAGATGGGTGTACCTCAATTTCGAGCTTGGTTTGCAGGTCTTGAACAACGTTAGCCAGTTCTAAGTACTCTTGTTCCTTGAGCTCGAGCAAGCGTTCCTTTCCTTGCGCAGCAGCTTTGGCATCCTCGAGCTCCGTCGTCAACGCGGACAGCCGCTTGGCCAGGAGCTCGCATTGGCGGGACTTGGCATGGACTACATTGTTCTCATCAGGCAAGCGCTCCACTTCTTCGTTCAGTTCCTTTGCTTCCAGAATTATCTCTCCCGTGCCCTTCTGCACCGCCACATTGTCAGTCAGAGGGTGGCTTCACAACACAATTACTATTAAGAGATGGGATTGCTTGCTTACAGGATGCACGGTCCATTGTCTGCTAAACTCAGAGACGGCGTAGTCGATGAAGTCGGCGTCCAAGTCCACTATCAATTTAGCTCGGTGTGCCATGAGCTCCCTCTGCAAGCGCTGGATTTCAGTGTTGGCTTCGAACAGTTTTGTGTTGATGGCTTGCACGCACTCCCGAAGGTCGGCAGCGTGGTTTCGGTGCATTTTGATCAACTGGTCCTGGTCCACAAGCTGCGCCTGCAATACAACGCAACCGATGATTGCTTCAGAACTCGAAAAGGAACGTTCCACAATTCGTGCAGAACAGGATATCAATCAGATTGTGATGAGTACCTGCATTTCGTAAATCATGACGTCTCGGCTTTTGATCTGCTGCCGCAACCTGTCGCGCCGTCTACCAGCTGCGGAGGAGATTTGAACCGTGGCTTCTCGAAACTCGGCAATGGTAACTGAACTCTGCTTACAGCACTTGGACGCCGGTGGGGAACAAGACTCGTCAGCGGCGGGTGCGGGGCGCTTCGAGCTCATCGAGCTTCTCCCGGAAGGAGATGACTCTAGCTTATTATTACATTCCCGTACCACTGAAGGTAACCCAACAGAGCTTCGAAAAGTCTCATCTCCTGCACACAAAAACCTTCAAATTCAAACGATCTGCTCCATTTGGGTCCAAATCCAAATCAAAGACTACAACTCATCCCTCCACTCACTATTAGGGCACAAGAACTACAAGTTTCGCTTGCCATACCCTCCTCAGCCGATGGTGAGGCACCAGGCTCGGAGCCTCGCTTGTTGTTGCGTCCGAATGCTACACTGACAGCCATAGCAATGGCACCGCCAGCGAACACGGCCCAATTGTTACTACTACCAGGCCTCCCCGCTCTATGGCCAAGCGGGCCGTAGCCAAATTCGTCGTCACTCATCGCAACAAAACTCCCCCACTTCAATACACAGCAGAAGAACCAGGTCCCAAGCTAATCCTCGTCTCTTTGACAACAATGCCCATATCGGAAAGAAGAGATAAATTTAAAAGAGCTGGATCTAGCAGATAATACAACCGGATTGCGTAAGCTAAAAACGGGTGGATCGGCAGCATGCTCCACTGAATACCAGAAGTAGTATGATAACCACATTACAGTTCGAGTGATGCTTGTAAGCCGATGGTTGCAAATCTGATGACAAAATCGAAATCCGCGGTGCAATAAATTGAGTGAAAGAGCCTTTCCAGGGTGGACGAGAAGGATTTGTGGCTGGGATTGCCGCCTGCTTCCAACAACCATGCTAAATCCGAGGAAAACATCATTACTAGGCACGTGAATTGATGGGAGTTCGCAAGCTCTCAATCCACCTCGGTTTAGCAGTGTGCGTCCGGGTGCATTGCTCTCTCTAAAAGAGCCGCTCCCACGGTGTCGTTTTCTCAAGCACCCTGCCCTATTTCGGGCAGCCACTTTTGGGCAGAAAAAACCTTATATATCAACCACTTATTTTATTTTTTTCATGTGTGAGTGTGTTTTTTTTTTGGTTTAGAATTGGGCTGTTCCAAAGTCTGCTAGGGTCCTAATTTTAACCTATTTTGTGTTACCCTAACCAGGATTATTTGTGATGATGGCATGCTGCCGATCGGGCAGCATGCTCCACTGACTAGGCAAAATTTCACATCACTTAGATTTATAAAAAAATAATAAAATAATAATAATAAATTAAAAATAAAAATATATAATTTAAAAAAAAAACTCAACATGAGGTTATTTTTCAAGGGCAAATAGGGTGTGAAGGTCATCCATGATTCTCTGCAAGATCTCATCATCTCTTAAAAATAAAATTCTCATTCATTGACTTGCTCATTCTGGTGAAAAGTTGAAACTTTTTACACCTTGGGTTGATGACTATCTCGGTTCAAAGAGAAGTTCTAAATAAATTTCATAACAAACACCCTTAGAATTTCAAGGGTTGATCTGTATGTTTTAAAGTTGAACATAAACAATAATTATAGTAATATGAAACTTAACCTTTGATTCACAACATATAACTTTAGTAGCAGGAACAAATCTTTGCTAAAAAAAAAGAGAAACTCCAACCTACTTAGAGGCGATCGAGATTGTTCATTCAACCTATTCTCAATTCAAGCTACTCTCAGATGTATGCTCGGAGGTCATCACACCAACGCACAACTAACCCATCTTGGGGTGAACATTATGTTAGTTCCTACATAGCCACTAGTGCACTAGAGATACTCAACATGGTATCTCCCAAAGGGCTTTGAAAGAACCCCACACCATAGTTAGGTGGACTAAGGTAGTGAGCACCATACCAGCATGGGGAGTACATGCATATGTTTGCTTACATCATATGTATCATTTTATGTATGTAAAGCATCACATATTCATAATTTGTACGGTGTTCTTGAAATATATTCATGAAAAGGGCAAAAATATACAAGGACCTCTTCTTTGATAAAGATCTCAACAAATTATCAAGTTATATACCAACATGAACCATCTAGCATGGAACACAAAGTTTAACCATGGAACATCTCTCGCTTTGATGATGCATGCTAGGCAATTACAGAAAATATTCGGTAAACCAACATCAGTAACAAGGACTCCTTCACAAACAAATTATATGGAGAGTGTTCAGGCCCAAAAAGGTACCAAGTGCATTCATCGCCAGTGAGTCATTTCATTTTTCAAGCAAGCGACTACTTATCATCAGTACAAGTGGTCTGTCTTTGATTCCAACAGTACCCCGCTAAGTTTAAAACTGTAAAGATAAAAAAGAATTGCTGAACTGTCAGCATCCATTGCAAAAAATGATGGTATCACGGAAACGTCGTCATGGTTGATGATGGTCATGGTTGTATGTACAGACTAACAAGTGCACGTCTCAGTTGGTCTTGTTGTTGTTGGCTTTCTTCTTCTTGGAGGAAGGCACCGGCACTTGCACCTGAATCTTCTTCTTGTGCTGCTGGTGCTGCTGCTGAGACTTCTTCAAAGTGCTGGGCCTCAGAATCTCCTCCGTGATCACCTTGTCTTTCTTGTATGTAATGGCATCATCTAACGAGAATATCCTCAACGCTAGGGTCGACAGAGTTGCCGATCTCGCCGCTAATGAAAGACATGACCAGTAACACCACGTTCTCTTCAGACAGTCCGCTCTTACCATCTGCTCAAGAATAATCACAGCTTTCGTCATCTGCAACCACACAAACAATCAGAATCGTTTCTTCTCGCTTGAAACAAGTACATTTCAGATCAGGGTACCAAATGAGACAATGACCTATCCTAATGTAGAAGTTTCGTATGATCTACCAGTCAAAAAAGAATTGGACCCTAAGTAGGCAGAGTCAAGCAGATGTTACAGCCATATCATTAGTCCTATGGTCATGCTAGCCATCGATTAAAAGGAATCTCAGAGGCTCTAGAGTACGGGGAGTTTAAAGCTCTTCAAAATCAAGAGTGTGCAGTATCTTCACTTGTAGGGGTCCTGACTAGCAACAAAGAGATGCACGAAATATGGGTAAAACGACAAAAGACGATACCTCATAAATGCATTGAGCAGACTTCACAAGGGAACGCCATGCACGTCGTCTAGTCGGTGCCGACTTGGCAGGCACCACAGCGTCGGACCCCAGGGCTGCCTCTATATCCAACAGCCTCATCTTCAACCCAGTCAAAATTCCGAACTGTCCTCCGACTAGGGGACGTAGTGAAGACTCCGGTGCTGCGAATTTCTTCGACTGTTTCTTCATGCTTGGCACCAAGCTCGGCACAACCACTTCTACCTCACTTGCAGGTTGCGCGTCCTGAGCCGGCAGTGCTTCGCTCGCGGGTTTCGTGTCCTGAGCAGACAGCGCTTCGCTCGCAGGTTTCGCGTCCTGAGCAGCCAGTGCTTCTGGAACGCTTTCAGGAGCCGAATTTGATGACGGTTCTGTGTTAGAAGTTGGTTGCACCTCACCAATGGAGAAAACATCTTCTGCTTCTCCTGTGGCGTTAAGGGTACACTCTGGTTGGAGCGACTTATCTCCGCTCCCGTTGACAGCATTAACAGCATCTGAAGCGCCTTCCACTTCCGCTGAACTTACATTAACAGCAGGGGTATCGTTTGTCGAAGGGCCTTCCGCTTCGAGCTCACTCGTAAGAGGCGTACGCTCCTCGGCATACTCCATTTTTGGCAAGCCCACTAACTCTCCCCACTCAAACTCCGGTTGCATCACGGGTTCAGTATCTGGCACGAAAGCCACATCAGAAGGAACCCCTCCTGAAATGTGAGCGTCGTACCAAAGCAAAGAATCATCTACAAGGCCGCCTTCCTGTGCATAATCCTTGGGGTGAAATTCCTCAGCAGGACTGCCATTCTGTGATGATGAGCCTAGAAACTCCACGGCGTCCGTGGGACTCTCGCTTGCATCAGAGTGCAGACTGAGAGACGGGTCGAATGCGGGTCCATAACGCAGCCCGGGAGCAAAAGTAGGGCCCTGATCTGCAATAAACCCAATCTGATTGATTCTGTCGCGGGTCGAATCCGGTGTAGAAAACGTCATTGGCAGTGAAGCATAGTCGAAGTTGGCGAGCGCCAGTTCAGTACTTCCCGGGGTGGGAGGCTGCTTCAAGGGCTGTTTCTTGCCCGAGCCGGATTTAGACTTCCGTTTCAGCTCTAAAGATCGCTCAGGTCGCAAATTAGCCTCCCATTCGTCATCTTGCAGGAGCTGCGAATACGATCCAAACCCCATGAGCGGGTTGTCCTCGGCTTCGACCTCATCTGTGCCTGGGATGCCGTCTTGAAAGTCAGAAAGAAAGAAGGCGTCTTCTACAGGCTCCTCCTCCAAAGCATATGGATCATCGTCTAGGCCACCATCATCTGGATTATACGAACTTGTCTGTCTTTTGCTTCTGAATAACGAGGACCTATCAAGCAGTCCTGGAGGGTTCAACAGTGTCGGAGGCTCTGCAGATTCTTGAGGCATCCATGAATTTTCTTCACAAACATGTAAGCCAGAATCCTCCTTATCTAAGGCTCGCCTCGCTCCATCCGTCTTCGAGGTTTCAGGCTTGCCTTTCTTCTTCCCTTTCGAGGGCGTGAGGTTCTTCTTTCCCTTCACGGGAGTCAGGTTATTCTTCACCTTTCCGCTTCCTTTCGGCTTCTGGGATGAGGTATGGGGGAAAACTGCATAAGGACAAGAGTTCTTGTGACTCTCAAGCTCCGCTAGAGACTCGTAAGTCTCATGGCACGCGTGACAGTGCCACTTGTACTTCCACAGAGGCTCGAGGCAGCTGCACCGGATTACTTTACCCTCCATGGGCATCACTGTTTTCTTGTTCACGACTCTGTCCGAGAAACTCGACGACCCGTACCTCATATGAATGACAGAAGTTGCTTTCAAAGTCGGGAACCTCGTCGGAGTTCGTTCCTTTTTCAAGGATTCACCTGTACCATTTTCTGACAAGCTTTTTTTTGATAACTCAGATTGCTTCGATTCATGAAGGACGTCATGAAATCTTGCGAACACAGTCTCCCGCCAATGAGCAATGGAACTCTTAAGAGTACGCTCCAATTTGTGCCTCGAATTCAACCAAGCCACTAAAGAATCGATGGCAGCTTCAGTTTTATAAGCCCACCAGCGTGGTTTGGTCCCTTTACTTACAGTATCAAAAGTATGATCTGCAAAAGTAGAAAAGACATTTTTATCAGTTTGTAACGAGGCACTGACCAAGCAACTTGTGGTAGGTCAACTTACTCTCTACTTGACAAGCTTCGTCCACTTAATTTGGTAGAATTTAGATTCCTTGATTTGAGAACTTTTACGCAAAGAACTTGGAAACATAAACAGGCACTAATCCAATGGTAACATGATATGGTTCCGCTAATGCAAAGAAGTGCTAGGAGATATGGCTAGAGACTTACCACTTTGTAGGATCTCTCCATCAATCTTCCCGCTTCCAGATTGCTCTTCATATGTAAAAATACTTTCATCAGCTACTTCGTAATCGGCACCACCTGTCAAATCACACTCCGAAACTACAAGCATCGGTGTCTGATTTGATCCTGAAAGTGCCCAATAATCTCTACCAAGGTCGTCAGTGCCTAGGTGGTCGCGCCGCACAGAAGTGTTGTACAGCTTCAACTCTACCTTCAGGATTTCAGCATCAAGCTTTGAGAGTTCATTTGGAGGCTTTGCGCCCATACTTCGAGTATGAATTGCTGGTCCCTGACTTTTGTGGTCAGAGAGAGCTTCACCTCCATGCGGATCGTCAATGACTTCACCGAGTGCAGGAGCAGCTTGGCCAGTACCATCTGTCCTTGCTTTCTTCAAAGTCTCAGAACTCGAAGTTGGTTCAAGCTTCCGTTTAGGTGTCCGAGGTGGAAGACCCTCTGCAGCTACTCCTATCTTGACGATAGGGCCAGACGAGGCAGGAGGTTCAGAGCTCAACCCAGTTGTTCTCGGTGCCATCCTTCGTCCTAGACCTCTTTCCTCCTCATCGGCAGCAACGGTAATCGAACCTGCATCCGAAAAGAACATCACATATCAGATAACTCATTCTTGCTCTTGCAGATCCCACAACTCAGCATAATAAGATAGAATTCAAAATGAAAGTTTCTGCAGAGAAATTGGTACATCAACAATTTGTACCGAATACGTTAGAAGAGGAATTAGAGAACAAGACAGATTACTAACCCGGAGTTTCACCTTCAACCACTTCCGCTACCGTTTGCCCCTCCAAAAGCTCACTTGCAGCCAGTACGTTCGCCGTGCCAACACCTTCAGTTTGCTCCGAAGGTAAAGTAGCAGCCGCGTTCTCAACCTGAGGCTCACCACCTTCACTGAACTCTTGGACTTTCGCACGCTTCGACTCGCCCTCAAACACTTCTTCATTTTTCCTCTTCTTCGAATCGTGATCTTCATGGATAACAGTGTTTACAGGAACGTCGTGGTTACCCTCCTTCGCTAAATCAGGCAAAACTTTGACTGTCTTAGAGACCTCAGTTGAATTCTCGTGCTCTTTACCATCAGCATCAAAATTCAAAGTGCGTGGAAAACCAGCTCCAATATCTTCAGCACCCAACACGCCCGGAGAGTGATGTCTTAACCTACTGGACACAGCGTCCACACCGCTTGCTTCAACGGCTCTCGCAATTTGAGACCGCGTTTTCAAGGGTTCAGACGCCTCCTTCTTCTTCCCCTGATCTGCAACATCGGCTTCTTGCCTTTGTGCATATAGATCACTGAGTTGCTGTTGAAGCTCGGAAGCTACGTCCAAGGTCTTCTCCAGGTGTGTGCGGAATTGAGGTGTTTTCAGCAACTCGTTGCATAGAAATTTCAGCATTTCAACTCTCTGTGAAAATGTGGTTGTTAGTAAGAATAATGTAAAACATAGACAACCATACTATATTCTTACCTTCCAGAACACAAGCAAGATAGGCATCATGGTACAAGAAGCTGCCAATACTGAAGCAGCGCACAGATTGATTAAATCCATATGGAGTAATCATAAGAATCTGTACTCACTTCTGAAAGTTCCAAATGCCAATACTCTTTCTGGTCGATTTGTTTCAGAAGACGTTGCGCAGAGCTCTCTCCTAGAGCTTCCTTTAAATCTTTCCTTTGACCTGTCGCATCCGTACCCCGGTCCTCCTGACCTTCCTCGCCTTCAAGAGATTCAGGCTCACCTCCCTCCACGTCCTTCCCAGTGGGTTTATTCGAGTAACCTTTGTCAAGGGCAACGCATTCTGGGCAGAACCAGTTGCCATCCGGAACCTCTTCAAGAGGTGGATTCAGACAGTATGTATGATACTCTGCATCACACCTATCACACAGCATGATGCTATCGTAGTCCTCGTCAACCCCACACACTCTGCAAGTCTCACTGTCTTGCCAAGGAGCTGCTTGAAGCTTATTCTCAGGCTTCTCAGCTGTAGCCGATCTAGTCAGAGGAGCGTCAACAGGCCCTGCACCTTCCTCTGTAACTTGGGCTACGACAGCCTTAGTAGGCTCCTTAGGTTTCACTTCTACAACACCACTCATGAAGTTTATGACCTGCACATCACACAACCGTTTCTCAAATCTTTAGTTGCTCAAAAACAAGCTACACATTATATGTGGCACGAAAGTTTAAGAATATGAGATGTTTCTACCACCTGGCCGATTGAAGAGCAAGAATTACGCAGTAAACGAAGGTTAAACGCAGATTCAATGTGCACATTAATAGCGATGGATACTTTTGAGTTGACCATGGCCATATTATGTGTACGTCCTGAACCGGCATAGCCAAAAGCGGCGAGCAAGCAATTGAAGAGCATTCAGATTGTACGTGATACAAAAATCTGTGTGAAGGGCACTGAGCTTCACTCCCTCAAACCAATGAGTATCATGACATTTACCTGCTTTTGCAAAAGGTCCTCAAACATCTGAGACAAATTATTTGCCAGCTCCATCACTTCACCCCCCTTCGGCAGTGACTCTACATTCCTCCATATCTGTCAAATTGAAGACATTTTTCAGTCATCATAAGCATAAAAGGTGTCAAGACAATTATGCTCTGAAGATACAGCTCTAATCATTGAGAAGTGCATCTCACTGGCTAATGATGAATTTAACATCTAGTATTGAAGATATGAGGATGGAAGTGAGAGGCATACCTGTCTCACATCTTCCGCAAACGCATCAATAGATCCACCATAAGCCCCAGCAGCAAGGCGAGCATCTATAGTCCGAAAATCAAGAGGACGAGCCACCATACCCCGCAACTTTCTCGAACCATGCCCCTCAGGGCCGTCTATGAGTATCGAGAAAGTATCAGTCTTGTCAGCATCTGCAACAGTTCGCAAGACAACCCGGCAGCGCTGCATGAGCTGATCAACAGAGGGAGCCGTCTTTCTAGGCTTCGTCTTGGTAGTCGGCGATTCGCAGGCAGGAGTAACATCGAAATGGTTCAAAACCTCCACAACAGCTTTCTGCAAGAGCGATATGTCAAAAAGATAAAAAAGCCTTAAAATTTGAAGAGTGACATCTGCAGCACTTCCAGGAAAAGAAATGTATAATTTCTCAGTTCGCAGTCCTTGAAAATACAGTGATAGACGAGGAAATTACTGCATCCAGACTCGACAGCGACCTGGTAAAAGTCACCTTCTTAAACGCAATACATACCTTGGTTGGACCAGACGCATTGCTTTTGAAGACCTCTTTGCTTATGGACCACTCCAATAGTTCTCTAGCCCACTCGGGAGGGTCCAACTCCAGGGCTTCTTTCACTTTAATCCTGATCCGAGAACCCACATTTGTGGCCATTTTGGCTACAGGTCTTAATGCTTCCACCCACTCAGGAAGCGTGTCACAATCGTCAGGTGATCCAGCTTCTTCTTTCATTTGGCCTGCTTTCTGTAACCGGATGCTCAGTTCTTTCTCAGCCTCTGCTAGAACCTGTAATAAAAATATATATATATATATATATATACATATATGTCAGACACCCCTGATGAAAGGCAACAAAATGCAGCTGTTCACTTCAAACTGCGCTGCGACCTTACCTGCTGTAATTCCTAGAGTCCCAAAACCACGATTGTTGCAAGAAATAAAGGATAATCCTGGCATGCTGAGGAGAAAACTGGACACGAACATGCATAATTGTAAATTCATGTCATGCGACCGGCACAACATATATCAACGCTCAGATGAGGCAAAGAAACTAATCAACGGTCAACCTAAGAAATTGAGGTCCATATAGGAAATACTTCTGGCAAAGTGAAGGGATTAATCGAGATAGTCTACCCACCTGTGCATCACTCTCGACACCAACAACGGTGTAAAGTGCACCGCATGGGATTCCGCCATCGCCTTGAAGGCATCTTAACAACCACTTCCGTTCGTTAGCAGTCAACTCTGCCAAATCCCCGTACTTCTCAGCCTCAATAAGAGTTACCAGATACCGCCGCATTAGTTCGGGCCAAGTCACCTCATTCGTGGGGAAGTCACTTAGATACTCGGCGATAGTAACTTGAGGTTTGGGCCCCGTTTTCTTCTTCAGTTCCTCTGGCTTTTCAGGCTTGCTCGCAATTGGATTACCGGTTATCCGAAGCTGCAGATCATCTAGCAGTAATTTTAAAAGTGTTATGTGTGTTTTGGACATCATAACGAAATTATCGTTGAGTGTGCCATCTGAACATGCCACTGCCCTTTCCTGTACAGCAACCTCTCCTGAGGGTAACTCCATGGGACTGGGTGTCAGATCCTTTTTCTCTTCTACAGTCGAGCTTCCTGGCAGACTCTCAGCTTCCACATTTACAGACGTATGCTGTTCCAACCCACTGGTACCACTTCCGTCTGGCTTGCAGGGACTATCCTCGGTCGCAGGTGGCCCTATGTCGACTAACCCTGTTTCCAGTTCCTCGTAACTTAAGGGAGCCTTCAACTCCAGGAACTCCGAAAAACGGCACAGGAACTCCCAAACCTGCCATGGAACATACACAACAATCAATATAATATTATATCCTATAAACTGATGAAATGGTAGATTTGAAGGAGAAGATCTACTCTGATAGGTAGAAAGGAACTTAGAAACTCTAAAGTACGTATGATAAACTAAAGGCAATCAGGTATCGTGAAATAAAAACAATAAACTTCGAAGTACGCTTTCGAAATACCTATTGCTCAATGAACAAAGTAATATCGCATAGTAACATATATACTGCACTAAATCCAGTAGTAATTCAGCGAGTGTCTGTGACATAGTTGAATCTTTATATTTCAATATGAGAGTGATTCATCCTTATTAGCTATCAGCCCACCAAACAAACAGAACTTAAGAAATACCAGTTCGCAAATGTATTAGCTAAATGAGAGTATCACTACATACTGTTATGTAATGAAGACACCACAAGCAAAAGATGAGCGGAACAGCACCTGAATAGTGTCTCCAACAAGTTCTACAGGAAGTCTTCTCGTCAGAAGTTCACCAGCAGGCGGAAGCAATCGGCTTTCTTTCACAACGACCGGGATTTTTTCCTCCGTCTGAATTTCAACTACTTCTTGAGGCTCCAGCATCTCTGTGCCAGACCTATAGACTTCATGTGACAAGTTTCCAGCAGGTACTGAAGTCTCCAGCTGAAAGGAACATAACAATAAAACCCAACAGTAAGTAGTCTTCAATTCACTCCTAGAGCATTAGTGATAGAACATCAGAGAAGTCTAGATTGAATAGTATTGCAGATGAGGCGCCACGTCTAGAAACGCAGCTACAATCACAAGCATCATATCTGACAATGAAAACGGAATCGACAGGAATTCTCATAGGAATATAAAGAAAGTACCATTTGAGCTGCAGGCTCTGCGCTAAGTCTCGATTCTCTCTGACTTCTATGTGAGAGCCCCAAAAATCTGGCAACAGCAAGCCGCGATCTAAATTTCTGCTTGTTTGGCGAGATAAAGATTTTTTCGATTAGCTGAGGGTTACTGGGTCTTCTCTTCCTGATGACTTCCCATCCTTTTTCGAGTCTTCCATCCATGCCTGCTATGAACTGACGCAAATCCTCAAGCATACTCTCTGGATCGTGCTTGTCATGGTGACCACCATCATAAGCTGAATCACTGTGAGCACCATCATAAGCTGAATCTTCGTGAATCTCCCTCTCACTTGCTGCAGTCAATATGTCAGTGGCACCACCCGAAATGGTTGTTGATGGCTGTAATGCACTTATACTATTCCTGTACAAATCAGTCACAGCACCGTACGTTAGCTTCATGTTACCCAAACGGCTAGAAGTGCACAACGTAGAAAAGTAAACAAAACATAAACAGCGGACGTGTTGCTAGTGCACATGCCTGGTCGCTAGTAAACAGAGCATGGAACCATATTCACTATTGTCTAATCAAGGAAGGTAATATTACTCTGAGATCATTGCAGGTTGCTCCCCTCTCGGCACATTGTCGCGTACGGCCAAGTCCACTACCGTCCGGTCTCTCAACAACTTTTCAATTTTCGGAGGTTTCTTCTCTATTACCGCAGTTGGATCCTTTCTCGGTCGCCCAGGGCCTCTTTTTACGGGCAGAGCAGTTCCTCCAGGAAGAGAAACAAAAACTTCCTGTTCTCTCGTCCTCAGCCATAAATTTCCTGAAGCACGAGGTTTTCCATTGTCATCCTCTTTGCGTGGGGTAGATGTTGTCACTGAGGGTGTTCCTGTGCCACCATCCTCAGCAGTTACATCTATAACAGGTGGTGGCCCTGGACGATGTTCGACAGCATTACTAATATGTGATATTGATTCAACTCGTTTAGAATCTGCCTGCTTCCGGTCATGCTTTGGAGTAACCTTTCCAAGTGGCCAATACTCCCATCCAAGTTCTGGACCACAAGATTCACACTGCCAGTGCTCGTTCTCTATATCTGTGGCTCGCTTAGGTTTGAGGTTAACACAACTCAGGTGATAACCACGTTGACACTTATCGCACACAATTGTATGCTTCGGAGTTTCAGGTTTCTCACAAACGTGACATCTGCCTATCCCTATCATTCCTGGAAAATCAGCTGCCTGTCCTACAACTTCCTTCTGGTTCCCATATACTTCCATGACAGCTGCAAGTGCACGAGATGCCTCTGCTGGATCATCAGCGTCAGTTAATCCTGCAATCCCCAGCCAAAACTCTGTCATGAGTGTCGGTAATGCGCAGCACTGTCAGCATCCTTTTCAGAGGTCTTAATACATTGACCTCCTATACACAGCAGTGACACACCAAACTTCATGGTACATGCAATACATCCAGGTTCATATATTCTTTTCAAAGTGAGTGATTTGATCTCGATTAACAGATATGTCACAGGAGCTTGCATGCATGGATCCAAGTAAGCAGTTAAACAAACATTGTCTTCAAGTACGCCAATCTTGAGGTGTGTGGCATGTAACGAACCTGATTGAGCAATTGCAGTGTTGTTACCAAACTTGACCTGCTTAAACATTGAACTTTCCACTACTCCTTCATTCTCAAGGATCTCTTCATTTGTTTGTTTCGTACCAGAATCCGCTCTGCTTCTCGTAGTCCTCTCCGACTTTAGAAGTTGCGATGGATCCATGCCTCCAAGGAGACCTTCGACTTCCACTTTACGACGACCAGCTCGTCGAGTTGCACCTTCCTGACCTTGGGAAGAGGTTCGACTAGTGTTCTCACCGTCCCCACTCAATGCCTCTACTTCAGGTGCTTTATCCCTCGATTCTGCGCCTTCCGTCACTCCGTTCATTGGAGGTTTCTTAGGTTGTTCTGGACCCTCAGTACGTGCAGTCTCGTCCTCATCCAACGGTGAGGTAATCTTTTCGTCAAGGGCCGCCATTACTCCGACTCCTTGTCCGGATTCTACAGGATTTGCAGTCATCGCATACTGACTACCCACACCACGTCCCTACTACAGGATGTTGAACCGGACCACAGTCTCTTGTTCAAGGAAGCCTCATGTCAGCCTCATTCATCTCCGAAAGCGGAGACGCCAATGCATGTGCTGAGAAATATCGACAGCTTCAAAAGAAGCCGATCCGGGCGCGTCCAGCTGCAAAACCGCATGAAGACATAAAGGATCTTAGAAATGCACAACTAAGCAGATTGTCGAAACTTCTACTGCACATTGATCCCAGGAAAACATCTACTCCTTCGAATTCGGTCATGAAATACTCAGCTCATAAATTTTCGATAATTGCTCAGCTGTTACATACATATCGCAAAAGCCCTCGACCTTGGAACGTGGCCATTGATTTCGCATGGCGAGAACGAGTGTACCTCACTCGGGCAATTCTTTCAGGATAACACACAAGAAATGCCTAATCGCAGTCTTCCTAGAACCTAATCCGACGTACGAAAAATTCCCGAATTTCGAAGCTGATATCGTAAAGAACGCAACTAAACCCCCTACCGAAAATTTCGCTAATTCAGAAACTACCAATTTCCTCTCCAGGTTCTCACAATCGCGCGTAACAAAGGGGCAATTAATGCTAGGTTGACGACGGCATCCAACCCTGAATGCACTTACCGACCCTAATTCCAACCTAGATGCCTAAACTCTCACTTGCAAAGTGGGAGGCGATCCTGCTAATCTATCCCACAGAAACTCCAAGAATTTTCAAGGCGAACGAATTTTTTCTTTAATTACAGTCTGAAGTTCATCCCTAGAAAAGTCCATGCGTGACGTCGAAGCTCTCTAATCCAACAAGAACGAACTCGCACAATCACCTCCGATAGAAAAGACAGTGTCTCCAAATTGAATATTCCACCTGCCTAAGCCCTTGCTAATCACGGCCAATGCTGATCATTCTGATGCTGTCAACCTGTGCTTGAACCAGAGCAAAATGCCGAGAAGCCTCACCTCCTCCGTAAAATCTGTACGAGACGAGAGATTCTCCAATTCAAGGTTACCAAATTCTGCTCACCAGAATGGAAAACTACACGAGTCTTCCTGGCGAATTGCGACCTAGTCTTGGGACCGGAAGACGAGCTGATAAAAACTCAGGATGCTCCAAAAGTTGCTGAGTGAGATTTCTCGCGATCCTGAGGCGCTAGAAAGCGCTCCGAGGATGACCGAGATGGTGAAAAAACACCGAATCAGAAGTCTGGGGATCGAAAAGTGAACAGCGAGGGGGAGGGACGACGGAGCGCCAAACCCTAATCCTTAGTCCCACTATTGCTGGGCCCCCCTGGGTAGTCACTTGTGATTGGCTTAGACCCTCGAGATCCTACATGGCAGTCGTCGATTTCTACGAACGGGTGACTGCCACGTGGACTCTATATCCCCGTCCTCTGCCGGATTGATGAGCCCCTGATGAGTGATGAGACCTAGGCGCCAAACTAAAGTGCGCGGGAAAACGAACTCCTTCTTTAAAACGTTTCCCGGCTCCCGGCCCTATTACCAAGAAGCTTCCGCCTCACTCCCTCTCCTTGAGCAAAATGGTGTGAGGTTAAAATTACAAAGAAACACCAATTTCAATTTTCTAAATTAGATTTTTAGACAATCATTTGGAATATTGATATTTGAGAATATGCTATCAATCATTAAAAAAATAGCATAAGAATGATTGTGATGCATTATTCATAATTATTATTAAGGAAGAAATGGAGAATAAGCCCCAGAAGTTCATTCACTCTAATTAAATAGTTGATTCTATTGATAATTGGTTTTAAGCTGAATCGATCGGTAGGTGGTTGTAAATTCAATCAAGAAATTATTGATTGTAAGTTGAGTAGACGACAATCTGGTCGAAAACTGAATTGTCAAATGATTGTTTGTACAATGAATCAACTACTGACAAGATGGAGGTTGAATTGAGGCTGAATTGACGGATAACAACGAGTTGTTTATTGAATTGACCAATAATTAATTGTACCTGGAATCGACTAATAACTAGTTGGACGTTGAATTATCTAATAACGAAACGTACGTCAAATCAACTGATAACGAGAATGGGACATACGTTGAATCAATTGATAACAGAGCAAGACGTACGTTGAATCAAATAATAACAACACGTACATTGAGTACTTCAAATTAGCTGATAATGGGGAACGGAACGTACGTCGAATCAATTGATAATAAGAACAGGATGTACGTTGAATCAACTGATAACGGAAATCGTATGTCGAATCAATTGATAACGAGAACGGGAAGTATGTCGAATCAACTGATAACATGCACAAGACAGGACATACGTTGAATCAATTGATAACGGGAACGGTACGTACATTTAATTAACTGATAACGGGACGTACGTCGTATCAATTGATAACGGGAACGGTACGTACATTTAATTAACTGATAACGCAACATACGTCGTATCAATTGATAAGGGGACGTACATTGAATCAACTGATCACCAAGCAAGAAGCAATTGTAGGTTGAATTGACCACTCATAACTAGAGGATGATCATTGTTGATTCGGAGTTTGACATGTACAATTTCAAAAATGACATAAGTGTTACTATGTATAAAACTCTAGATGGCTAATTGATTGTGAGTTGAGCAGATTGAAAACGAGAAATTAATAATTGCTTATTGGAAATTAAGGTGTAGATAAATAAAACTAATATTTAGTTATTCTAACCAACAAACATTTGTTTGATTTACATAACATTAAGAAGCCTTTTGTATCTCATTTTCTCCTATTTTTTCTCAAAAAGTGGCACATTTTCAAGAATGCGTGGTAAAGAATTTGAGTTTGTGACATATCGGAACAACTTTAATTCCAGGATCTTATATGTAACTTGTGTGTGTACGTGTATTTCAGATTTTAGTTCTAGGTTTCTCATGGTTTATGTGGATGTATCTTCTAAAATGGATGTGGATCTTATATGTCAAATTTTCCATTTTGAGAAGTAGATACAACAGAAGCTTTTCAAATTCTTGTTCAAAAGTGATATTTTCACATAATAGTATAGTTGAGACTACTATACTTTGACCATGTTCCTCTTGTTTCTCTAAAATATCTATAATTAGGTCTTTTGTAATTTCCGGTGATTTGGGGGCCAAAATTACTTTGGATTAATTTGGAATCAGTCGGCATGTTTTGCCATCCGATTGTTTTCCTCACCTCTACAGAAAAGCATCCTTCCAATAACACCTTATGCACTCCAATCCGACCAGGGATGCTAAGATCATAATGTCACGTTTAAAACAAAAAAAACAAACTTAGTACTTGCCTTAAATAATATATCCAAATACAAATACTTGTTCACAATAAAATACACACATGAGAGACACCAAATCCTTATTGGGATTGGTGTAAATAGAGTCCATTTGACCTATCCCTGGAGTAATGCCTACAAGATATAAAATCAATGATGTAGGACAATTGACCTTTCTCATGGTAGGCATTATAATCCAGTACAAACCATTAAGAAACTTCGTAACATGAAGTTTGGAAGTAAGTTTCTGTCCATATGAAGTTCATGAATGAAAAAATTTGAAAAATTTAATTTTTTTTTTAAATAAAAAATAAAAAAATAAAATAAAATTAATAATAATAATAATAAAAACCTAAAGTGTGAACCTATTTTAAGGCCGCCAAGAACAAATTGTTTCTTTGACCTATCCTCATGTATTTATGCATGGAGATTTTGATACTAATGGTGTGATTGCTAACTCTTATCAAGGTGAAAATTTTCATAGTTCTTACCTAACCACTACTCTAATGATAAAATACGATATTAAGCACATTGTGATTGACTCCTAAAGTTCCTTAAAAGCCAAAATGGTTTTTGAGTTTTTGGTAGCTTAGTTGAAAGGGCAAAATTGATTGTTTGGACTTGAAATTTCTGTGAATGTGGGTAACTATAGAATGCAAGTGTAGTAAAAATTGCAATGTAAAATTCCTATTTTCGAATCATTTATAGTAGATTATAGTTTAAAAATCTACATAGGGCATGTCGGACTGGTGCTTTCGCCGATGGGAATAGTAGCATAAAGAGGGGCAACGTTGTCAGAATGGAGTTTAGGAGCTCTCCGCCCAGTAATAAAGAGAGTGTAATAAAGAGAGTGCAACCAAAGGTTGGTCGCCAACCATTTCAAAATGGTGTGAAAAACTATACTTGTCAAAAGGCAATTTACATCATAATTACAAAACCGTTTCAATTTCAAACTTTCAAAAGTTTGAATTTGAAACGGTTTTGTAATTATTATTATTTCAAATATTGCAACGGTCTTTCTCCTACGGTTACTAGTTTACTACAAATATCGCAACGGTCTTTCTCCAACAGTTATCACAAATATTGCAACGGTCTTTCTCCAACAACTATTACAAATATGGAAAATATGAGAATTCATAAGTTGGATGGTTCTAAAAATTCAGAAGTTGCTACGGTTGCACATATGAAGTGCAGGGGATACAAAGGGAAGAAGCTCATGAATGTAGAGTGTCGATTGAACTTCATGAAGTGATATTAGGTAGTGAGATTTTGCTGCGGTTGAGGGTACGATTAAGATTACAATACCAAAGAGCGTCAGATCAAGAAGTCAAGGTCTCGTCACCAATCAATTATTAATCGAGGTGGGAGCCTTGACGAAGGGACATCAACGCGGACAGTGGTGGAGGTGTCATCGACTATGAAGTGTTTGATGGTTGTTGAGCATAGGTGGTGTGTAGTCAAGTACGAGTGTTGTTAACAAGAGCTAATTATTGATCGAGATCCCAACCTCGACGTTATTGCGAAGAGTCGACCCATTTCGACCCAATTCAGCTGTCGATGGTATCACCTGCTCCCACGAGGAGTCATACTGACCTTGGACTTATCGCTAAATTCCGCCATCTCTTCGATCATTCACCCCGATCCAAGAGCAAGACACTAATCTTCTAGATTCTGCAACAAAGTTGCGTTCTTGGGCATGCAAGGAACACTTACATCCATATCAACTTAAGAGGCTACTTTTATTACTTGATCCATTGCATTTGCATAGTCTACGTGTAGATAAAAGTCCAGAGCATGGCCAAAGGTGCTAACATTTAACAATTTTACCCATTTTTACAACATATTCTAGGTTGGATAGATCAATACGTTAGTGAAGAAGAGGTAATAGATATTGTAAAAATAATGAGTCTAGATATACACAATGTCACGCCGGAGATAGTGCAAGAAAGAGAAGGAACTTAGTAGTAATAGAAAGTGAGATTCTATGACATGTTGGGTTACATAATTGCGCTACTCGATCTTTGTATGCACATGGAGTGGGACGGCATACCACTGCGAAGGCGTTCAAGGTTACAACAAGAAGCGGGTCCAAGCACAACTTCCCCCACTCCACCACATGATGAAGTAGAAGACTTACATGCCCCTCAAGATCATGAACTTCATGATCTAGGATTGGGCGTCGAGCTTTTCTCATTTCTTGACATAGACATTGGTTTCAATATAGACTACTTCACTTCTCAAGAACAACCTCCGACATACTACTCGAGTGATAAAGAATTCATGGACAACAACGATTTTGATGGCCACGCAAATAAAAGAGGAGGCCTTGAAGATTTCTTATGGCCACCGGAGGTTCTACTTCAAGCCACAAGTTACGGGTTGAGACAAGGGAGAAAGAGACAATAGAATGCGCTGCAACGGGCCAAGCAGCGAGAGTTAGCAGATATCAATATGCATCAAGCAACAGCGGAGGAGACAACTTTGCCGAGCAACATAACGGAGATTGAGTTGTCGGTGTGGCAACGCCACGTGGTGTCGAGTATAAACGTTGGGAGGCTGTTCTCTAGTCAACCCAATAAAGAAATGCCGCTCGGCAACCTAAAGATGCCCAAATCGAGCTTTGAGATGCGTGCCATCACAGCAGGGTCCCTATCGAGCCAATCAAGGCCAATTATTGCCCATGTAAAGGAATCCCATGACGTATTGTTGTCAGATATCGAGCAAGTCTTTTCTGACTTAGGTGTTGCCCCTGAGCGAAGGAGGTTGTTATCAGTAGAGGACTGCATTGCTCAAGGACTGCATATAGCTCGTGAGTCTAGTAGCATTGTAAGGCCTCCTAACTTGAGCCATGACGAAGCAAGTAGAGAAATTGGACAACTGAATGGATGGGATGTAAATGATGTAGCCTGTAATTCTTTTGAAGGTGATGAAATTGATGAGAGGCATCTAATGAGCAATGATATTGGCCATAGAAGAATAAGAATAGTGGTAGAAGGGTGCATTGAATAGTGAGCACTATAAGAAAACCATCGATTTGTAGATGTCTTAAGATTTGGGAAGATCACTTTTAAGTTGTCTTGCTGTCTTGCAAAATGTCTTGTAAAATGAGAAGATATCTTTTTTTTTAGAAGATGTTTTCAACTAAGAGTGTTGGATGACTTGAAGACATCCAAAGACACGTGGATGTTTTATAAGATGTCTATTAAGACATCCCATTAGACATGAAACTGCCACGTTGGCAAGAAATTCCGGTTTCACCAAGTGAATAACTCTGAAAGTTACTGGTGAGAGGGTAGAAAGTAGCCCGGTTGTAAAAAAATATGATAGTGGGTAGCGGTTTGCATGAGGAAAAAAAAAGGAACTTCATCCTTTTAAATACTCTTTCGTTATTTGTGCATTATAATTTTATTTTGTACAACTAAAAATATTGAAATATGAATTTTATAGTATTAAACATGTAATCTCAGATTTTTTCATTGGTTTAATTTTTATAATAATATTCAAATATTATAATTTAATTTAAAATATATATTATATGTACATTTGAGAGTATTTTAATTATAAATACTAATAAAATAGTATAATAAAACCAAAAAATTATAAAATATTAATATATTAGAATATTATTATTCAATTATTTAATTGGTAAAGTAACTTAGTTAGAAAATATAGTTATTTTAATATATACGGCAATTTTTGCATATTTATGAACAAAATTATATGTGGATATTTCATTAATTTCATAATTTCCAGTTGTTTATCTACATGGTAAACAAAAAGTCCACGTTGGACGAGTGTACATGTCATACAATGTCTACGGCAGTGTCTTCGTAAACATTTAAATAGATGTCTTATGAAACATCTTAGACGACATTGTATTACTGGGATGATTTTCGTGGACTTCAGTGAATGAACAAAAGCGGCTAGGGTTTGCTGCTGCCACCATACTTAGGTCATGAGATCTTTAAGTAGAAGTAGCGGTCGCACAAAGCTCATTTTTGCCTTCATTTTTTGAAGGAGTTAGTGTTTAGAGTGTAGAGGTTAGGGTTTGCTTCTTCATGTGGCTAGGGTTTGCTGCCGCCGCCATAGTTAGGTTATAGACCGTTTAAGTGAAAGTAGAGGTTGCACAAAGCTCATTTTTGCCTCAATTTTTCCAAAGAGTTAGTGTTTGAAGTGTAGAAACCTTATGACTTGTAGTATATGATTTGTTGTGGAAGAAATCCTAAAACTTGTTATGGAAGAAACTTAATGACTAACAATACATGATTTGTTGTGGAGGACAACGAAAAACCTTCTATAGTAGAGGTATTGTGGTTGAAACTCTGAAGATGTCATCAGATGGTTATGATGATGTGTGCAGGGATGTCCTAGAGCATGTCTACGAAGATGTCTAAAATGATGTTTAATTGTGTTGATTGAATTTTGTTTTGTAGGGTTGAATATGAGGGGTTGGGGTCCCCGTTCGGTGGTAAGGAAAGCTTAGAGAACACACGAACATGGAAGAAGTATGACAAAATAAGTGAGCTGTTGTTTTTTCACAATTGCAGAGGTAGCAAAATACGATCTGAGGCCACGAACAGATGTCTGCATGGATGTCTATAATGTTGTCTTTAATGATGTCTTCAAGGATGTCTGCCTGAATGTTTAAGCAGATGTCCGCAAGAATGTCTAACTCTGTCGATATCTTGAGGTCAGGATGAATACCATATCAACCTATGTAGTGCAATTAAATGGAACTAAATCACAACTTTTTGCCTTTACAAACCCCTGTTTAAATGCAGTCGATATTGGCTTATTGAACATGTGCAGCGGCATGACATGTACAAGACCGTAGAGGTATCGACAGCAAGCGATGGTAGTGATGGGACATCGTGGAGGGACATTGTTTTGAAGACATCCTTAAAAAACATTTTGTGAAACATTACAAAAAACACCTCCAAAACATCCTCACAGACATCTTCAAAACATCATATAAGACATTTTGTAAGACCACAGAAAAAATTGTATACACATCTTGCAAAGCATCATTTAAGACATCGTGCAATATGAAAAGTAATCACTACCATGTCTAAGTGGATAACTCCGACGACGCGCTTAAACTACTAAATACATCACCGTAAACATTGTAAGATGTCTCATAAGACATTGTAAAATGTCTCATTAGACATCCTTATATGTCTCGTAAGACATCTTCAAATGTCTTCCGATTGTCTTTTATGACCAATATTTTAATATAAAAGCGATCAAAACTATCTTGACATGGTATGCCACGTCAAATTTTCCCGCGTCCACGTTGGATTTTGGCGCCGCCACGTCACGTTTTGATCGATCACGGAAAACTTCACATCAGGATGATATTCATCGCCATGTAGCACTGCCCGTCCACATGGCGCTGATGTGTCCTCCACGTGACGCACTTCTTACCCTTCCAAGTTTACCTTGACACGTCATATTTTTTAAGACATCTTCGTGTATTTCAAATGTCTTCTTGATGTCTTCTTAGACACTAACCCAACTTTTAGTCTAAAAGTTGTTTTTAAGACGTCTAATTGACTTTAGATGTCTTATTTAAGACATCCAAAATTCGATGGTTTTCTTATAGTGGAGAATAGTGAAACTCTCTCCCATATTGAGAGTCCTTCCAAAAGGGAGGGACGTGAATGAGGATTTGGCACAACAATAAGATGGGCTAAGATGGGATTTTAGAGATGAAATACGGGAAAATCTGAGCATTGTATATAATCCTACGCCAACTTTATTTTTGGGTCCAAGACAAGGCCCTTCCCAAAATCACAGTGTACTTCCAAGTTTTATGGAATTGTTTGGGCTTTTTTCGACTCCACAAATTTTACATACAATTGTTGTATAAACCAACCGCTATGCCACATCTCCTTTAGATGAACATGGCAATACAAAGGGAGGTCCTAATTGGGAGAATTTGACAATATGTGGCCTTCATGCATTTATGGCTCTAGCTTTCTACATGGAGTTGAAAGTTATTGGATGGGGTTAAGTTTTGTAACCAAATTACAAAACCAACCAAATTACAAAACTTATTGGATGCAAGATGATTTATTCAATTGCCCCATTATTTCTAATATGATGACTAGCGCCCGGTTTATTGATTTGAGAAGATGTATTCATCTTTTAAACATAAAAGGGATGTCTCGGAGGACACCGGATATGATAAGATCGGACAAAGATGGTTAGTAGACTCAATACGGGAGAGGTGCAAAATGGTGCGGAATCTTGGGAAACACATAACCATTAATCAAATGATGATCAGTTATAAGGGGACATATTCACCTATTAGGCAATATATGCCTAAAATGCCCAAAAAGTGGGGCTTGAAAGTTTGGTACTTGGCATGTTCAAAATCTAAATTTGTATAGAATTTTAATAATTTATTGTGGCAAGGATAATAGATTCGCTCCCCCACCTATGGAATAACCTTCACCTATTGTTGTAAATGCCTGGTAAGCTCATAATGTGGTTCTAAGGTTGGTAGATGGACTTTGGGATCGTGGTCATTGTGTGACCATGGACAATTATTTCTCAAGTGTAGGCCTTTTCACAACTCTTTTAGCCCAGGGAATGTATGCATGTCGAACTATAAGGTCTAACCGAATTGGCCTTCTATTGTCATTGAAAAATACAAATCTTTTCAAAAATGTGCCCTGAGGCACGACTTTATGGCGAATGCATGATACACAAACTATTTCATGTGTCAGGATCAATTATGGGCACCGTATAGTTGCCAAGAACGGAGCCACAAATGGTGGCACTGTATCTTTTTCTTTTTATTGGATACGACGGTTGTATACATGTACGGTTGTATACATTTACCATATAGATTGTGTGGATAAATCCAACGTACGGCGGATTCCGTTCCTTCCTATGACTCATTTCCAATTCAAGAAGGGCTTATGCGAAGCCCTTCTAAAGAGGTGGCCTATGAGAAATATGCACCCTTAGGAACTTCCTTCCGTGCCACGCGGCCCATTGATATGCACACCTTCTTACAGCAAGTTACGACGTGGGTGAGTTGTTGCAACGCACATAATCCACATCTTTATTGTCACAAATGTGGTGACAAATGGATGTGTCTCAGACAAGGTTGGTATAAGAGGTGGCACACGGAACTATACATTTGCGGCCAACGTCGTAATTGATTCCATGCAAGTCCTTGAACATATCATTCTCATTACCTTATCTTGTTCTTTGGAGTCTTTTATTTTATACAAAAACAAGTCCTTACTCGTGTCCACGAATATAAAAAGGTCAGATTGTAATTTATAAAATGTATAAAAAATCCAGACCAAGGTATAAAAAAATACAAAGTTGGAAGTTTTTGGCGATGTTGAAATTATGGGATATGCAATCAATATGCAAGTTCCTCGCTTCTCGGTTCTCCATATTGTTTGAGATTTATAGCATGTCCTCCGTCCCGTTCTTTTTGGTTCCCTATGTTTTTTAAGATTTGTAGCATGTCCTCCGTTCCCTTGTTCCATTGTTCCCAGTTCCCCGTCCTCTATTATGATTTCTCATTCTTCATTTTTTTCTTATTGGTTCTCTACCTCCAAGCTCTTGTTCATGGTTCCCAACTTTTGTTCCCAGTTCCCGATCTCCGAACTTCCCTTATTGGTTTCCATCATTCATTCCCGGTTCCCATCATTTGTTCCCAATTCCCATCATTCATTCTCGGTTCCGGTCATTCATTCTTAGTTCCCATTAGTAATTCCTAGTTCTCATTCTTTATTCCTAGTTTCCATCCTTTGTTCTCAGTTCCTATCCTTTGTTCCACGTTTCTAGATCCCCTCCGATATTTCCTTTATCCCCCTTCACTTCTTCTTTGCTCCCATTTTCATGTTTCATATTCCTTGTCCCTTTGCCTTCTTGTTATATTCTTATGATCTAATAAACCCTTAATAACAATCAAATACCACTTATGGAAACTCTTTAAAATCTTTAAAACTCTTCATTTCATGTATAAATGACCAAATGATAATCATCATGATCATGACCCATGCATTGCGAAGGACAGACAAACAAATTGCAAATTGTTTTCTTCTATATATAGAGATTTGTGATATGTGTTGGATTTGACTATCTGAGTGATGTGATCAAGCTCTACTCATAACGACACTTATAACAATCTTGTCAATTGATTTATTTATTTTCTTGTCGATTCATGCATATTCGAGTTATAAGGCACGCTAGCCACACTCCTAGAGTCCCTATTACTTTCATTCACTAGCACAGTGAAGTCCCTAGACAACAACCTCAAAATGAGAGCAACAATTATTCGCCTTCTCTTTGCATGAGCTCGCCTTTTTATTATATATATTTATTCATTTTTCCTTCAGAAGTGTCAAAGTTTCTTAGGCGCATCTCAGGAGTTGAAGCCGAGGTCCAACAACTTCCTCATCGGTCTGTTAGACAATACCTCCCACCTTGTTTCAGTCTACACCGTTAGGATGTATTTGTGGCATTTATTGCTTCCAGCCTACATAGAGGCCTAATTTATCCTTCTAGCAAGACCATTTATGGCTTTACCAATGTAAGAATGTTGAACCCTTTCAAGTTAGAGAGGGTTCCATCCTTCATGTACTACCCTCTCTAAATTCCTAATACATATATGCATTTTTCCTTCAAAAATCACCCCAGGATTGAGAGTTTATTACAATTATTTTATTTATTTTCCTAAATTTTTAAAATACCATAAACACACATTGTAATCGTTCACTTTTGTAGAATTCATAGTGGAGATAGTGGTTTTGCACTATTACCCCAATTTTCACATGTAGAGCGTTTGTAGACCACCTTTGTGGTAAAAGTTTAGGTGAAGACTCAAAAACATGATTGAGAAGCTAAGAATCTGCATGCACATGCCGAACTTGATGCTCCACATGGGAAAAAAAAGATGAGCAAAATGTTTGGGGTAACCATCATCAAGTTACCCTAAGCACAAAGTAGACCATGTCTTTCGGGCTAGACTAAAAAAAAAAAAAAAACTTTTCCACCGACTTTGAACATTACAACAAATGGTGAAGATACAACAGTTGAAAATTTACATGGTAGTTTATATGGTAGTCACCTTTAACCCCTAAACGTCCCCAATGTCGTTTTTCTACATTTTGGATGGAGGGCAGAAACTTTGAATAGCCATATCTTCTTCATCCAAGGTCCGTTTTGGATGAAATCACTTGGATTAGGTTCCAAATCAAGTCTAGTTTGTGTTGTAAAATTTGTAAGCCCATACAATAAAGTATGAATTAATGAAATGCACTTTAGTGAAGACAGCTCTTGTTTTTGGGTTTCCAAGCATGGGGCATGTATTACCATTGCAAGCCAATTATGTGAAACTAAAAATACTTTTTCATGATTTTTTTTTCATGGTCATGATCTTAAGGTGAGTCTTAACAACTTTGTAGTGAGAAGTTTTTTGATCCAAATGATTTTGCTATTGGATTTGCAATGATGTTTTGTCAACAGAAAAAGTGAGAAAATGGATGATATTTGAGGAGCTATATCTCCTTCATCCACCGTTGGATTTCATCTTAATTTTTTGGGATAGCCTCCAATTATGGTTTAGTCTAAGTGGTAGAAACCTTAACAAGATCGAAGATGTTTTGAAGATAAGGCATGAAATTGAATGCAAAGGGTCCAATTTTGTACTATTTTTCCTTTGTAAAATTTTCGGCAGTTTTTACCATTGCATGGCTTTTATTTGAGCCAAGAAATTTTTTTGATGAATTTTTGTTGGGTAAAGGACTTATTAAGATGAAGGTGAACATCTTTCTAGTTGGTGATTTTTTCATTGCAATAGGTATATTGGTAGCATTTCCACCTCAAAGTGAAAATGAAGAAATTTTGCAGTTTGTTTTTAGTATTATTATGTTATGATCTCTCGATCTATAAGGCCTCATGACTCAAATTTTGGTCCACATGATCTTCGATAAGTCCATTACAAGTTTGTATGGTTGAGATCTTAATAGCTTCTCTTCATTTTCATCTATGACGAATTCTATGGAAATGTGCTTTTCTGCTAAAAATAGGCTGGGACGTTTAGGGGTTAAGATCCTACGGTTAGAAGTATAAAAAAATTGCCAAGCCTCAATTTACCATGCCCCAATTTCCACAAGGTGGTCTAAAATCACATTTTTTGGTTTTGGAGGCCTTGAAAACAAAAGGAACTTTAGGGATTAACCACACTGATTAACTTATAAATGCAATAACTTTTTATATTCTATGAAATTATAACCAACTATCTTTGTATGAATGCGTGCATGTAAGTAGTAGATGTTTTGTTCTCTTAGTAAAAACATCATGAGGCGTAAAATGTTATCATTACAAACCCTAAATATATCGTGTGGCAACACTATATTTCATTATTAGTGTAGTGCTTTATAATATCAAAACCTCTATAGTAATAACTCATGGGAAGATTTATTTTTTAACAAAAAAGCATTATAAAATTGACATTGATACCCTAATATCTCATTGATTCAATTGATTTCTAATATGTATTCTCTAAAATCTCTTATAGCAATAAACAATTGAATAATTGTGTGTAGTACTTACTTCTTATTAAGGTTTAGTATCGATTATCATCATGCACTTCAAGCATTTATTTTGCATGAGTTTGTATATAAAATTGTTGTGTCCTATCAATCTCTATAGCTCTTTCTTTATAATTGTTAATTGATGCTTTTTCATTTTGGTTGTGTTTTTATTTTAACTACAAATATAATTATAATCATTGGGTTGATTTATTTTAGTATCATTAATGGTCATTTCCACCTTGCTTTCTTGTACACTATTTACCTTGCTGAATTCAACATGTGGTGGGTGCTAATATTTTCTTTATATTGGTGGACTTGTGGTGCATGCTTCACAGCATTTTTTCTCACTGATCAATTTAAATCTCAATGGCTTGGAGAAACTTGAGTCCTAATTCTAATTTACCTTGTCTTAATCCAACTTTTGCACAACATGAAACCTATAGTTTTCTCATGCTTCAATGTGCTCGAATTAAAGAGTGATTTTTCATAGTCTCAATCGATGGAATATCCCTACTCCAAGATCTAAGGCATTTGAAGTGCTTATCACATTATCTACAATTTTTCCAAGATATGAAGAAGTTTTATATCTCAAAATATGTGCACTCTTACAAATTTATGGGAAGAATTGAACATCCCAATGATCATTTCAGCACTCAATATGTAGAAGGTACGATGTCAACTATGTCAAACTTAAAAATACTATATATGCATTCTTCAACTTCATATTGTATAAAAATGGTACATTGTATAGCAAACAACTTACCAAAGTTTGAGATTACAACAATAAGGCATTAACCTAGAAATTTTTCATATGAGTATAATAAATCGATGACATTTGGATACAATGTAATGATATGTTTTAAAAATAAATGAGTTGTTGTGTAATTCTCTTCATCAAATTACTCAACAAAAGTTTTAGTACAAATTATAAGTTTCTAATTTGTTCAACAAGCATGTTAAGCATACTAGGTGCCTTGTACGAATTTTCTTATGAAACTTTTATATAGGAGTGTGTAACCATTATCAAATGTGTAATAACCTTATTACAAGATTGTTTAGTTGAGACATCTAAAACTTACCTTCATTTACATGTCATTGAATGCTTCCAAACATTAAATGTTTCTAAACTAGAAGTAGATCAGAATGTTATGGGATTAAAACTCAATTTTTAAAAATAAAAGATAAATATGAAAGACCTTTGCTTAATCATTAGAGTATATTTGACTCTAAAATTTACATTAAACTTAAAAATACTTTTATTTGGAGCTTCTCCCACAAATTTTAGAAATTTTGTCTTATAAACACATGAAAACTAACAACTTCAACCAATTCCTTTAAAGTTTTTGATATGCAATTTATACATGTACAATAGATACTGTGAATACAACTAATCATTATTATTATCAATGATAGTTTGAGAACTCAATTTAATATATTTGTATGATTGTGCAGGACTTCCTATATAAAATAGCTTATCTTACAAGAAGAAGTTCCAAAATGAAGAACTTTCAAGCAATTGTGACTATATGTTATTTTGGAAGGATACAATAAAAGCAATATAATAAGATAAAATCATCATTGATTTTATGTGTAAAGTTGTTAAATTGGAGAAACAACCGTGTGTGTTCATCGTTGTTTTACATGTAGTTTTCTCTTGTAACAAACTAATATTTGATTCTTTATCAAATACCAAAATTAAGAATTCACCTTATTGTAATCATTGCTAAGTTAGTTCTAATGTATGGAACGTTTCTATACAAGAATTTAAAAATACATACAATATATAAACATGCGATAGCTTGAGTTCCATAAAACTCCAAAATGACATTTAAGAATTTCAAATTCAACTAAATATGTTCTCTTATTTTGTCATACTTCTATTATTATTGATAAAATATGTGATAAAAATATCTTATTTTTATCCTTACCATTTATGTCTACTTTTATTCCACAAGCATTACTTAATTTCTAGTGTCCAAAACGATTAATTATGATCAATTCAATGGTGGAGGAATGAGATACAACTCCTTACGGAACCTACATTTGTTTAATCCTTTTAGTGTAGAGACATCATTGCAAACACAATATCAAAATTATTTCAATAAAAGGTCTTCCATTTAGGATTTTTTTGAAGCTTGTAAGTTAGCCCAAAAAGATATTTTTTGAGCATTAAGTGCGTAGAAGAAAAATTATGAAAAACTAATTAAAAATCAATCAATAAGCTTGCAATTGTAAAACGTGCTCCATGTCTCAAAACTCAAAACGTGCTGCCTTCACAAAAAAGCATTCCATGAATCTATTATATCTCGAACAAATTTGGAACATCATCAACAAAAATTAAACTCCATTTGGGATCCAACCCACCAAAATTTGTCAAGATTGGATTTTGTATGATGAGGTTATGGCTCTTCAAAGTTTCAACTTGTCATCCAAAATGTTGATGTTTTGACACCAAAGACGTTCATGAGTTGAACATAAACAATCTTGTACTAATTATCTCTAATTTCTTTAAGTATTACTTATAAGACAAAGAAAATTTACATCAAGTAGCGTATTCGACACTACATACTCATCTGAAAATAGTCTCAAAGAAGTTGTTGGAATGAAGTGTTCAATAAGGGAGAACCTATATATATCTTCAACTTACTTAAAGTCTCAAAAGGCTTACAACTATGGTATTATTCGTGTCATCATTACTTAGTATTGTCATTGCCATCGCAATGGAAATAGTGTCGCTGCAGAAACTCTAACAAAAACGCCAATTTCAAACACGTGTGAACATGTTAAACACAATACTTTCATAACAATTTGTTATCTTATTCTTTGGAAATTAGCAACACATCATAAATTGCCCTATCTGTATTCTTCTTCCAAGAAAAGCTAGCCTATATCATTTAACCCTTAAACGTCATATGCTTTCCTGATACCACACCCAAAATCTCTTTTAAACTCCATTTTTAGCATTATTCTATTTTTAATTTTCTTGAGCACAATTCTAAGAAAGTATAGATCTCTTTAAGGCGCTCAGTTTGGAATTTTAAAAATTCCATTTGGTATAATGGAGTGTAAGTTATGAGCAAGATTCTCTAAAAAAAGAACCCAACCCCTCGGGCTGGGTCTGACGTTTAAGGGTTAAAATACAAAGTTGAAGATCCTAAAACCGACAGAATATGTGTAATTATAAATGAGATGGCAAATGAAGACCTCTTCAACAATGGCCAACTGTTTCCTCAGACACGAAATTCCTTCTGCACTCAAACAGGGTGGAAAAGTACTGTAAGGAGTATCAGAGTAACAACCTCCAGGCGCCAGTTAATGCAATGAAGCCGGCATCGATGATGTCCGTCCCTGCCATACCAACCGGGTAGACCTAATGGCACCTACTTCCGCTCGATCATTGCTAAATCGGGATTCCCGGCACATTTTCGAGCAATCCTTGTCGCTCATCCCTCAAAAATTGCGATTCTTTGCATGGCGCAACCATACAGCACGATCTGTAGAAGTCCTTAGCGCATTCTTTACTCCTGTTTGTATCGAGTGCGGAGGAGCTTGCATTGGTGCTTATATTGTGATATTTGAGGTTGCAACCGGTTTGTGATTACTGGTTGTGCTTGTGTTGCTTACCGCGTGACGACGTCATCATTAGTGACATTTTAGAGGCTTTAAAGACTTTTTGACAACGACAGATGCGTGTAATGAAATGAGTAGGTGAAACTACGTTATCGAGGTCTTGCATGAGAGCGCAATCTGCGTGAAAGGAGAGGATTGAGCTGTTTTTCTTTGTTCTCATCTTCTTGGATGGAGGAGTGTTTATTTGAGAGGAGTGTTGCTTCTGCATCTGTAGAGTGATGACAGGCCTTGTGGATCGTAATTCTGAGGAGTTTTTTAAGAGGTAGCTGCATAATTCGCTTGCGGATTGTTTTGCATCGGAGATTTTTTTTTTTTTTTTGTTCAACGCATTCGTGGCTCTTTAGGCTTGGACTGTTTGATCGAGACATAATTTTGTGAAATTGCTACAACAAAAGTTGCGTTATGCTGAGTTTGCAACAAGGCCTTGTGAGTGTGAGGCTCTGTGATATTAGGACTTGTTGGATTGCTAGGCAGGTGAGTGGCTCTCGGTACGTGCAGCTTATGTCCACAAGTGGTTTGTCGAGCTTGAGTGGATTAGCGGTAGGAGATCGTCGCTGTGCTCTCAGAACCTGTGAGTATTCAGTGTCAAAGACAGCCAAGTCTCGGCGAGGTATGGATCAGCTTGCCATGCCTAAAGCGGGGCCTCTGCAAGGGCTGGGAGATATTCTTAACGAAGGCTACGAGCTGACTGATCACGTTGTGGTTGACGAGAATCACAAGTTTGACGGGAACAACGATGTGATAGAGAAGCTGATTACTGGATTTAAGACTTTCAAGGATGGAGTGTTCAAGTACGTAGTGGCCATTTGAAATATGTTTAATCCTTGTTAGTATCCTCGTGCTTTCACTCTGTTTTGGAGATGCCAATTGCAGAACTGATGAGACATTCCTATGCTTTAACATGTCTATGCGACCGTGTCTGTAGATGTATTAAATACCTCAACATTTTCTAGACAATCAAGAACCGCTGATAAGCTTACTACCAGCTTCAATTAAGTTTCTGTGATCAGGTCTCAATGTGCTTCTCGTATTTTTTGTGTACAGACAGAAGCCAGAACTGTACGACAAACTGAAAGAAGGACAAGAGCCAAAGGTATGTATTCTATTTATGACATCTTTGCAAGATCTCTTCTGTTTTTACATGCGTATATGTAAAATATTAGGTTGGACGTTAAGTTCTGCCTGGTTATTGCGGTATGTAAGTCAAACATATGAAAGCCAAATCGTCCTTCTGATGTTCCTCCAAATTCTTGGTGAACATTGCAGATGATGATGATCACATGCGCCGACTCTCGTGTCTGTCCAACAATGCTTCATGGACTTGAGGCTGGTGAGGCATTTATCGTCCGTAATGTTGCCAACATGGTTCCTCCATGTGAAGGATCGGTAAGTATACTAATTTCTTCCATGCTTAATGGCTCAGTTTTCCCTGATAGATTATGTATTGCTCCAATGTTGTATGTAGGTAAGTACAAAATATGAGATCTCTCATGTACCTTCTCCTGGTGCTTCTCTGATGCTTCTCTGATTATCTAAGCTGATTATTGACAATTAGCATAAAAATCTGTACATATTTATTTTGGAACTTTTTATGCTACTTCTTGGATGCCTTTCCAACGTTGCACAAGTAGTTGAGCTGATTTGGACGCTTGCGGTTCCGCTATTTTTATTATATAGGGACAACACCACGGAACAAGCGCTGCTATTGAGTATGCAGTCACTATACTGAATGTAAGGTTCTTCAATATGGTGCTTTAAGTTCATCCGCATCTCTCAATCTGCCATCTCTGTAGTTTTGTGCAATGAGGGCTCCCCGGCGACGCTTTATTTCCCATATGAAAATTAAAGTGAACATACTATGAACTTACTTTTGCCACACTTGGTCCAACTTGACGTTCTGGGAAATCGACAGGTCAAAAATATCATTGTCATGGGTCACAGTAGCTGCGGGGGAATCAGAGCTCTTATGTCCCGAGATGATTTTTCAGGGTATGTTTCTTATCTTAATCTGGTCAAGTAAGTATTGGTAAGCAGAGGTATAAAAATGATCTATACATCAAAATGATCTATACATTTAATTATGATGAGGCTTTGGTTCATGACGTACACAGAATCTTCGACATTCTTCTGAACTCTTACGAGCCTGTGGCAGGGACTTCATTGGAAGCTGGGTCAAAATTGGAGTGCCAGCTAAGAAGAAGACTCTTACTCTTATGAAAGACAAGCCTTTTGAAGAGCAATGCAGCTTCTGTGAACAGGTAAAGCAGTCATCCAGTATTTCGTACCAATATCTAGCGCCAACTAAACGTAGGCCCCATATCATTACCTTCACAAATGTGTATAAATTCATGATCACAACTTTTAGAGATTCATAATGTAGTTGCTTGTCATTCTTTTTTGACTTCTCATCTTGGAATCACCAGGAAGCGGTCAATTTGTCGTTGGTCAATCTCCTGACATTTCCTTTCATCAAAGAGCGCCTTCACAGTGGACGCCTGCAGATATACGGTATGCACTACGATTTTGTGAAAGGTAAGTTAACCAGCTGGCGAATCATACAAGGGCAGAATCAGGCGGGGGAATATAAATAGATTGTCTTCCTTCCGCACTTCCATGTATAATTTACCATTCTATTGCTGCAATATTTGCTGGATATGAATAAAGTTTACTACTGAATGCATCTGCATTTCATCCTTACTACGTCCTCTTTGTTCAGCTCATTCTCCACAATGATCACTTCCAATGCAGACTTCTAAGTAATCTAAGTGATAAATTATGGATTTCAATAAGTTATCCTTCTCTGCACAGTTATCCCCTTGCGTACGGTAATAAGCTGACACGGCATTTCAAAATTCATGCCACTGACTAACTAAAGATTCAAAGACAAGTTGGTGGATACACCTCGTGTACAAAACAGATAGAAAGGAGTCGTCATATATTTTAGAGGTAGTAAGAAATTCCTTCATGTTTACCCCTAGAACCATACAATAATTTTCTCAAAGGTATCCACTATCTAAAAAGTGCACAAAAAATGTGAAGGATTTCGTGATTCCTCTCAGAAGTTTCTTCCATCATCATTATGTCATGAATATGTATAATGACATGACACGAAACCTGTTAAACAGGAATTGCCGTATGATTCACAACTCAGACCTGAGTTGCGATTGCGATGTGCTAGCTACTCATCCCTCTGATTGTTGAGCTCAATGATGGCCAACGACCTTCTCCTTCAACCGCGTGATTACACCCTTCTTTTCGTGAATGGGAAGCTCTCCGGTAGCCTTCATCTGCTCCACTTCATCCACAAGCTCCGCGATGTCTCGTTTCCTCGCTTCCTCTTCCGCTGCTTTTTCCTGCAAGATGTGGACGATGATGAAAAATGTGAAGCAATTCAAAGTGGTTGCTGATCGAGTTGCGTGAGTCTCACCTTCTCGGCTTTGGCGGTGCAATCAGCAATTGTCCTCTCCGTCTGCTCGTAGACGTGCGCTTTCACTTTCGCCGCCTCTTGCTTCGCATTCCCTACTATTTTATCGGCCTTCACCTGCAAGAGCGAAGAATCTCATCACACAAAAGTGTAATGCTAATTCTTGCAAGTGTGCATCGCATATAAGAATCGTTGTGCGTTTGAAAATGTGACTTCAAAAAATTTATTGATTTCTTACAGCAACTTTGAATGTATCCTCTTTTGCTTTTGCCATTATCTTGTCAGCTCTTGCCTGTTACATTTACAACCTCATTATGCATTACAATGCAGCTATTACGATTCTTGATTAGCAGCGGAGAAATTTTAGGTCGGAGAGCGAAACCTCGGCGGTGCTCTGAAGCTGTTCCGCACGAAGCTCCTCGCGCTTCTTCAGCTCCAGCGCTTTTGCCTCTTCGTGCATGCGTTTCTTGTCTGCCAATGCCTGTATTTGCATTCAGTGCACGATAAGGAGGCGGTCGATTTAAAGGATGTGATCGGGAGGAAGGGAAGGGAAGGGGAGGGGAGGTCGACCTGGGCAGTATGAGCTCGCGCATTGACTTTGCGAATTTCCGATTCGAGGTACGCATTGGCTTCCACTTCCACTCGCTCTTTCCGAGCCTCAGAGAATGCTTCGGCCTTCTCGTACCCCGATCGTGGCGTGCTGCCTGTCTCGGATTCATTGGACTCTAAATCGAAGTGCTCTTCGTTGAGCACTGGAATTTCCCCTTCGTGACCGCCGGTGACGTACAACGTTTTTCCTAGCCCATTCTCACTTGCTTTTGTGGTCGGCACCTTGCTTTTGTGGTCGGCACTTGCTTTTGTGGTCGGCACTAAAGGTGGCTGCTCCACTTCCGTCGCCATCATGCATGCAGTGGTCCTGTCAATCAATCAATCCGTCCTAGCCTTCACTCCTACTCGATGGACCACAATTTCTCTCTTGAGTGATTGTTTATGCAAGTGCAGAACTGTGAGGACTCTGCAAGACTTGTATGGATCTGCTATGGTAGATAAATATGGGGATGTGCATGAGCGATGGAAAGTACAAAGCTCCCCAGAGGAGGTGAATGTGTGAGGAAAGGGAAGCGGTTGCGAACTGCCCGGTGAGCACCACTTGTACATGTTGCAATGTTGCATTTATATGACTTTCCACTTTGCTTCTTCAGTGTTTTAGCAGCATAATTATGAGACTTTGGAATTCGTAGTTTTGATGGAAGCTCATGAGCATTTCCACCGGTTCAGGCTGGTACCTCTATATCAATTCTGAACCATGGTCAGACAGGCCTGTTTTGAGATTTGAATCGTTCCGCTTTCAAAAAAGAGATAAGGAAAATTGATAAGAAAAAATCATTTAAAGTGAAAAAAAATAAGAAACAACAACAATCCTCTAAGTAGATGACTCTTATTTTTGAATTTTGATTGTATTAAGATAAGATGTCGATTAACCCATAAACGCACCAAATGTAGAAAAACCATGGATGAGAGGTAGCAAGCAACTTTGAAGAGCCATAATTTCTTCGTCCAAGGTCAGTTTTGGATGGAATCACTTGGCCCATATCGAGTCTGGTTTGTGTGGTGAAAATTGCAAACTCATACAATAAAGTATGAATTAATGACTTTCAATTTAGTGAAAACAACTCTTGTTTTTAGGGCTTCCAAGCATGGGGCATGTTTTACCATTGCAAGCCAATTATGTGATATAAAAAAGAAATTTCATGTTTTTTTTTTCATGATCATGTACCTAAGGTGATATTTAAGGTGAATTGACTATCATATGCTAAATTACACGCTTCCAATGGCACCAGACACACTGGACGGCCTCAATTTGAATACTCTCCAAACTCTTGTTGACAATACAACCAAACCATTTAACAATCCAACAAACGACACCTGTGGTACCCCAAAGACCCCAAAGAGAACGTTCTTTGTGGTATTCCAAACAGAACGTTCTTTAAACTCTTGTTGTTCTTTAAACTCTTGTTGACAATGCAACCGATCCATCAAACAAGAATCAAACAACAATCCGACCAAATATCTCTCAACTCTTGTTGACAAGACAATCTAACAAACTAATATCCACTTTAAGTAAATAGATAGATAGATAGATAAGTGTTGAATTTTTGAGTACCTCCAAGCTTATATATCCGTGTATCATGAATAACAAAGTAATGGTAGTCAACTCTATTTACTTATAGAGCTTGATAAGACTCTAGTGCTTGTGTGAATTTAAATGCCCAAATTCCATAAATTTATAGATCTCAAAGTCCGTACTGTTGTGGCTTGGATTCAATGTGGCTTGGATTTCAATGCCCGAGTTCCATAATATGCCGCGACTATGAATTAGTAATCTACTACCCACTACCCAATCCATAATATGCCGCGACTATGATTTAGTAATCTACTACCCACTACCCAACGCATGCCATTCTACATACCCAATGCATGCCATTCTACAATCTACATACCCAACGCATGCCATTCTACATACCCAACCCAACGCATTCCATTCTACATACCCAACCCAACACATTCCATTCTACATACCCAACATGCAATTCTACATACCCAACGCATGCAATCCTACATACCCAACGCATGCAATTCTACATACCCAACGCATGCCATTTCATTCTACATACCCAACGCATGCCATTTCATTCTACATACCCAACGCATGCCATTTCATTCTACATACCCAACGCATGCCATTTCATTCTACATACCCAACGCATGCCATTTCATTCTACATACCCAACGCATGCCATTTCATTCTACATACCCAACGCATGCCATTTCATTCTACATACCCAACGCATGCCATTTCATTCTACATACCCAACGCATGCCATTTCATTCTACATACCCAACGCATGCCATTTCATTCTACATACCCAACGCATGCCATTTCATTCTACATACCCAACGCATGCCATTCTACATACCCAACGGATGCCATTCCCAACGCATACCCAACGCATGCCATTCTACATATGTATTCTACATACGCTGCCGCGAGTATAGGGGTTAATACAAATTCGTTAAACTGATTGACAATATGTTTTAAATATTACGTATGAGAATCACTTAGTCCTTCATTGGACAAAGAAAGTCTCATTTTTTCACTATGAAACAAATCTGCACATGTTCCCATAAAAGATTGATTAATAACCTATATGTATTTTGGTTGGTAGAGCTATAAATGACATTACATATTTTAAATAGCACCTGTAAAAAAAGAAAAAGTAGCACTTGTACTAAAAGAAAAACAGATGCTTTTAGTCTTTGAACCTCGTATCGAGATAAAAAAGAATTATCATTTTGAACATATATGGAAGCACATCCTAACCATAAATGTAAGCACAATATCAATCAAGAACATTCATATAATGAAATTCTTAGGAATCCAAGTTACAAATACCAACAGGTTTTTGGAAGGCCCACGTAACAAAAGTCAACATCAATGACTTTAACCCTTAAAGGTCCCTTGGGGATAGTATGTACGGTGGCTTATAATTGAGATTTGCTACCAACAAGAAACTCTATATTGTGATCTTAAAAGCTTAGTAGAACCACATGGATTTATATGTCAACTTGTTCTTTGAACTCAAATCTATTAAAGGTGTGCACTCATTCCAATACAACCAAAATACGCTGTATTCTAGCAACCAAAATATGGTTGTTCAGACCTTTAAGGGTTAAAGGTTAAATGCTATTGTTACACTAACAACTTGCCCGTGAGGCAGATGAGGTATGATTGGGCACATGAGGTAGTGGCACGTGAGGCCGGGGCACAGGATTAAGAGTAAGAATCATAACCGCCGCAAACACCCCATAAGGCTTGTGATTCATACTCTTCAACATGTCGACCTTACTCCTATCTAAGCTCCAATTACTCCACTCTTTCTTCAGCAAGTCGTAGGCAATAAACACTCCTGTGCAAGATGTGAGTATGATATAGTAGTCAAATCCAAGCACCGCCTCATTATCATTAGTAATTTGAACTATATTTCCTCTTTTGTGGCAATTCAACAACTCATGATTCTCGTCTCTCGTCTATCATGGTCACAAGCAAGGACTGACCGCTGGCAACGTCCAATTCAAAAACCACTATTAAGCTGTTGCCGATTCCCACAAGGAACAATCGCCCGAGTGCCATTGCTAGATGGGCCATCCTCACGTTCTTATACAACTCCACGCCCACATCCATCCATGTACCCCGCACAATGTCTAAAGTAAATAAATGATACTGATACTCTTGTCCGACCGTCGTGCCCCACAACATATACAACATCTCATTCATATGCAACATAAATAGCCTGCGACCTAACGCGTACCACCTCCGATTCTGAGGAGGCATTTGGGATGAGAGTAATTTCTCTGGCAGAGAAATCTCTTGCCACACCCCCTCTCGCGAGTCAAAGCGCTCCAAGTAATTCTCCGAGCGTCCGATCACCCAAGCGACATACAACGTGAAAGAGGAGTAGTCCTCTGCAACACACATCGCTCCAGCCTTGAAGATTCTTCCATCACTAAATGCGGGAAAAGGTGGAATCGCAATCACCGAACTCGTCACAGGATTGACTACTTGCATAACCGAAGCTGGCGAGCTCCACAGCACGCACACAAAGCCCTTGTCTGCCGCTACAGTTTGACACTTACTCAACTGACTTCTGGGGGCATTTCGCTCGTGCAGAGACCCCATGCTGATCGACCAGAATTTTTGCCTGCTAGGATCAAAAATCTCCCAGCAGTTGCGGAGGAGGTTTTGGACCTCAACGTCCGTCTTTCCCAAGCCGGGTTTGAAAGCGATTGGTGCTTTAATGATGTACTTGTCCTTCGGTCGAGCCTTGAGTGCGAATTCGCGGTCATGGGTGAGCTTGTTCCATGCTTTACATACAACTCGAAACCGACAAAGATCTGGCACTGAACAGCACTTCAGGATATGATTGTGCAGATCGGCCGGTAAGTGCTTCCATACGCCCGCGTCCATGGTGACGCCAGCCACCAAAGCCAGCTTTGCCAATCGGGTCACCTGATATCACACACACACACAAGTTCTTCTTCAGCACGTCGAGCTCGATGTTCAGTCCTACCAAATTTGCACTTGTGGCAAAGTTAACCTCTTGACCATTACCACAGTCTTGCAAATCTCAAGGAGCGGGAGATGATTCTTATGTAAGCAGGTTTTGGGATACACCAACAGTCGGTGACTTAGATGAGCATTCTATGTGTCGCCTCATGGTGATTCACTTACACAATCGATTCTATAATCAGAACCTCCATCTCTAAAGGAATGGCATTCGTCGGGATAGTAAAGCTAACAGCTGGTGACTGTGTGCATTCCATCATTCCGGCTCGTCATGTTCCACAATTTTGACGATACACAACGATATTGGAAGGAGATGTATAAATACGTCTGCATATTCAGTATGATGTTGAGATCAACAGTGGAGCCTCAACTAGAATGGTATTTAAAGCTTGAATGATTACGCTAGTAGCGTACTCCGAAGGTCAGCACTCTCAGAACCCCCCCGCTTCATACTTAGATGTATCTCTCTATCCGCGTTTGTTAGAATTCCATCTCTCCTCCACAAGAATCTGCTCGTGTACCTTGGCTCAGACCCAAGTATTTAATGGATTTGGTGGAATGCGGAAGAGTAAAGAAAATGAGTTAAAATTGTACTGCTGCAAATTGGATGTAAGTTGAAAATGATATGCCTTGAAACGACGTGGCCGCTGAACCTCTGACCTGTATCTATGAGCATGCCATTTAGCTTGCAAGTGCGTGCTGTCTGAGGTCATTGATCCTCTTGTTATCAAAACAGAACGCACTCGAAAAATGTATGCATTGCGGCATTGTAGTCAATCCGAAGACATCATGATCACACTTTTCTTGGGTAGTACAACTGGTTGAATATGGACGTTTTTGCGGCTTCGTACTCGAAAGTGGCGAGGACATACAAGGTGGGCGCCAGTGTCCCGGGCTGCAAGTCACCCAGAGCTTGCAACTAACGCTGCTGTATTGTGTGCAAGGAGGTTTGTTTGTGTCCGTTCACGTTTGAAGGCTCGGCATCCTTGGTTGTCATTGTACAGTGGGGTACAGAAATAATTCGATTATTTTCTTGAGCCCCCACTGTTGTTGAAAAAAATCTTCTGATTGAATTAATTGCTGCGATCATGCTGTAAGGAGTTTGTCCCTGACATTTGGACATTGATTTTTAGGGTGAAAGAGGAATCTAATCGCATGTAATTGGCCATGTGTCTTCAAAATCATTGTAGAAATGTGATGATTAATGTGGAAATAGTTAGGTGAGCTAAAATATCACAGTTTTAATTAAGCATGCATGGAGCCAACAAGATGAAGTGATTTTTTGGAATGCTTGCATGGGGTGACTTATATAATCCATGTGAAGATGTGAAGAACATTGGACTTGCACAGATTGAGATTGTAAAGTACAGTCATACAGATTTTTGAAGTACTTTTTCTGAGTTTTGGACACTGTTAGCTTCTGTGACTCTTCTGTGTCTAACTAGAAGTTGGGTTGTGTTGTTTGAAGGCTTACAATTAGCATTATGAAGTATAGAACATTGTCCATTATGCAGAAAAATCAGATTGTGGGGATGAGGAAGGTTGGGATGAAGTGTAAGGACATTGCAGAATTCTTTAGTGCTCCATGTTCCACCATTTCAACAATCTTGAGTCGTTGGAAGGTTCATGGAAGCGTGGAGTCGTTGAAATCACGATGTGGTAGATCCAAGAAGTTGCCTGAGCGGGATTTTAGGGTGTTGTGTCGTGCTGTCTCATCAAATAGAAGGCATACTTTGGTAGAACTTGCAAACTTGGTGAGTGTTTCTCGAACTACCGTTCGATTCTACCTCCGTGAGTTTGGTTTTAGAAATTGTATAGCAGCTAGGAATCCATATTTGAATGTCAAACATAAAGCAGACATGCTTGTATTTGCACGTACACATGAGAGTTGGAAGTTTGAAAATTGGTGTAACATTATTTGGACGGATGAGTCGTCATTCGAAACTCGCAAAATTCCACGACAAATTAGAGTGTGGCGGAACCGCGGAAGACATGTGAGAAATATAATTGGGATTGTATAGCACCAAGTTTTAAGTCTGGACGTAGTTTTGTAATGGTTTGGGGTGCCTTCACTGGCTTTGACAAGTCTCCACTAATCACAATTCTTTAAATAAAAGATCATCAAGTGATTTTGTCACTATCGTGTATGAAGGAGTATTAAGTGGTTTTTATTTCTTACATGATGACCCTGAGCAATTGATATTGATGGAGGATGGCGCTCCAGTCCACCGTAGCTCATTGCCACTGCAATGGAGACTTGCTCATGATATAGAAAAGTTGGTTTGGCCTGCCAATTCACCGGACTTGAATCCAATAGAGAACGTTTGGATGGTTGTGAAAGATTCGCTCAAACATTATAGTAGACCTAATAGTACTTGTAAGCTAAAAATGATAGAAAAATATATCTATAGAGTGGCTTTGTACATTGATTTCCACTATGCCTTATAGGATGCAAGCGGTGATTGCAGCTGGGGGTGGTAGTACGAGATGGTAGATAGTATGTAACAAAAAACACTCTTCATGTATATTTTCACAAGTTTATTATTCAAACTTGTTATAATATGAAAGTAGACTCTACTATCTTTGCAATGCACTTTACGGCGTAGAAATTTGTTCATTTTTGAAACTGCTGGAACTATTTGAAGTTGAGTGATCTCAGAGAGTGATTGACCCTGAAAAAAAATTTGAATTATTTCTGTACCCGACTGTACATTCAACACTCTTAAATGTGTGCTACGTGCTTCTGGTGTGGATGGTTTTCTCGCGATCTCGCAGCTGTGCAGTAACGGCGCACCTGCAATTGTTGCAACCATTTATCCATGATGAGGTTCAGATGGTCCAAATGTGGAGAGGCGCAACTTTCCCTCCTTACACACTATACAATAGTGGTTGTTGCAGGCTCTGGATAACTTGCCGCCAGGTCATTGGCGCCCACCTTGTTTGTCCTCAGCCACTTTCTCGTATGGGATGAGGTTCCCTTTAGAGCAATTGAAATGCCTCATTTCAACTATGTCCAGTCATATTAAAGGAGTGATTTGAGCTACAGGTGGAGGCACAAGATGGTAGATAGTGTAGAAAAAAAATACAAATTCTTATTCATTTTGGTGGTTTTTGTATACGAGTTATGTATTATTGTGAGTTATGTATTATTGAACGAGACTTATAACTAGTATTGCAATTTAAAATTCCAAAATCTTTCAATCTTTGAGCCAGTTATTGCATTCAAAAGTTTGTACCTCAATTTATACCTCACTATTCTCATGTTCTCTCGTGTTCTCAGGACATGCACAATAAAGGCAAATTTAAAGCTTAATTGATTGGTTAAAACTGGGGTACATAATGTTGAAAACACCTCAATATGTCACTATGTAACATTGGCTTTTCTAGTATACATCGTACATACATTGTTATTAAAGATCCTTGTATAATTCGTGTGGTGGGAATCCTATGAAAGTGGTCACCTTAGCAAAAAATATTGCAACAAATAGTAGCATTGTCTTGATGAAAGGATCGAGCAACCTTGGGAAACCCCAACTTGTAGTTGGAAACCCCAACTTGTAGTTGGAAACCCCAACTTGTAGTTGGTCCCGTATTTTTCACTAAAATAGGAGTCGATTATGAGCTTATCATGGAAGCGATCCAATTGGTTCTTGAACATCTATGATATCTAATTATTTTTTTTTGAGCATCTGCAAGTCCTAAAGTTCTCCATCCACCTCCATCCTATCGGTCCCATAGATAATTGATTGTACCAATCCAACACCAATCCAACATCGGCATTTTCACATCAATATGTGGAGAGCAACCCTTCTGCCTCTACACTTTCATGTCTACAACTGCAACAAAGATGGAGGGCTACCTCATACCTTCAAACTCATAGACACATAGTAACCCACCTCCATGTTTTCCAATGTGGCATATATCAAAACCAACTCTCATCATGCCTTCAACACGTTTCAGTAGTCAACCACCTCTATCTCTGTGAGCAATATCCAACGGAAAGAGCTCTCCCACAACATACTCTGAGGACTAAGTACTTTCATATTTCACTAATAAAGCAGAGGCAGATCAAATTAAAATTACCAATACCATGGTTCACGGAAACATGTTTCGATAACAATACTTAGAAAACAGTACATAATTAAATACCATGTCCAGTCGGACCTTATCAGTTACAATCCGTTCCTTCCCAAGGAGATGCAAACAATCACAATGAACATGAGCCAAGAAATACCAAACCTCATACCGAGCCTCTCAGGTGGTTCATCTAGACGTGCAGAATCAGGAGATTATTTAAAGGAGTGCTTGAAAGTGGAGGAGAGGTCTGTAATGATCTAACTTGGTGCGTTGTTTAGAGTTCCATGTTCTTTGCAACTAGATCTTGATCGCATTCATTGTAGGCATGGCCAAGCACTTGAGGATTCACTTCCCTGTCATCCTCTTCCTTCTCACATTGTTGTATGTACACTCACATTGTTGTACATGGCAACCACGTTGCAGACTGTTAAATTTATAGATCGTGCATTTTGTATAAATTGTATATATATTATTTCATAATGTACATTGTGTTTTATATAAGAGTTTCATGGAATGGTCTGTGAAGTCACGGCTATTGGTATCTCTGTACAAATTGTTCAGTATCTATAATAGTGACTAGTGTACTAACTACAGAACATGTCTAACACTCCCACTAAATCACATACATCACTTGTCTAACACTCCCACTACTAGGATACTAGTCTCAATGTTTTTAATTCATTCTGATTTATCATCTAGTCGTCATCCATTCTGCCACTTATCTTGTCGAGGCTTAGGGTTTACAACTCTTTCGTCTTTGTTCCGTGGTTGGTTACTGCGGCGGCGACGGCGTTTTCCTTCTGGTTGTTAATCTTGTCTACGGCCTTCATCATGCGCACCAGACGTACGTGGACGATGATGAAGTTCACGAGCACAATTGCAGGGTGCTTGTTTGCTTGTAACACCAATAACATATTAATCGGTATTTTGTTGCCTTGCTTTTCCGACAACTTCCCATTGTTCTTTAAGATTAAGGTAAGTTGTTAATATACGCATTCTGCAAACAGCTTCATTAAGGTTCTCGTTGACATCTTGAATAAATTGAGTAACTTTTGTTTCTTTCGAGTTGGTTGCTGTAGGTGTTTTGTAACTTTTTTTCAAGCTGATCGCCTGAGAGTTGATGAAGTGACGTTGGAGTAGTGGAGTTTGATCTTCATGAAAAATCTTCTTATTATGAGGTAAGTACTGTCCGCACATATCTTGCTTCTGCATTGTTAACTTTATTAAGTTGATAGTTGGTGGATATGAGTTGACAGGTTGCCTTTTATGTCGACTTGTTTGAAATTTTACTTCTTTATGAACACTTTTGTTTAATGGGCAATGCCTTTGTATATGTCTAGTGTTTGTATAAAAGTGACAAACTTTTGTTTTAGTTTGTTGGTGTCTGCTTTTTGAATGATTGAAATCAGTTGAAATTTTTTGCACCAAGTTTTATTAAATTTTGAAGACGTTATACGTTGATTGGTCTTAGACAATGTACAATCAGGTTGTCTGAGATATCTCCAACTCCAAGACTTATCAAATTGTTTTGATTGCTGAATGGTCGTAGCAAAATTATTCAATATAGGATATAAAAATTTGGAGAATAAATCAATAGGAGTATATGAGTAACGTGAATCACGTTTAGGGCAACAACCATATATACATGGTTGTGAATTACTCCCACACAAGTGAGACGAGTAAAATGGCGAACTGGGATGTCTGGTATAAGTAGTCAAGGCTTGAATCTTTGAAGCTGGAATTAAACACATGCCTAAGCGGGTCATACAACGCTCATGTTTATCTTTGGGTAAAGACTTAGTAAAAATATCACCAGTCTTGTCATTAGTAGAAACATAACTTAACTGAATTTCGTTAGCAAGAACCTTTTCTCTTGTAAAATGGTATTGTGTGTCCACATGCTTGCTGTGGGAGTGGTATTTGAGGTTCGCACTCAAGGCAATGGCGCTTTGGCTGTCACAGTAAACAATGGTAGGATTTGATTGCTAAAATCCTAATTCAAATAATAATTCTCTCAACCAAACTGTTTCTGTTGTTGCTTTGTCGCGGCCCTAATTACTCCCAACTCTTTTTCTTCAAGTAAGCCTTACTTGGTAGCGGAATCACGGCTTACTTTGTTGGTAACAACCGGCCACAACTTAGCTAACACTGCACATGCCAAGCACACACAATGTTAGCACCATTTCTAGTCAAGGTGTCCAACCCACCTCGACTCCCCAACTCATTACCCGAACCCGTAAACCGAACTCCCACAAAACATGGGCATGCATGCCACTTGGTGGCACGGGGCGGCCTTCCACACATGTCCAAGCTCCCAAGGGTGGCACTACTCACCCCCGAGCTAACCGCCTCGCATATTGTCCAACTCCCCACTAGTCCCCTTCCATTCATGTCTACACTCTCCATTCGGGACATTATCGGAAACCGGCACTACTTTTCACGGGGACTAGTTTGGAGCGGGACACTTTTCCAACCCAATGTTTCGGGATGCACACCACAAGCATCCCATAGCGCCCAAGGTGCGGGAGTGAGGCTCCATCCCAAGCCTCACCCCCTTAGAGCCACCCCGGCTCTCCTCGGCACCATGTGGAAGTGAGGAGGGAGACCACCCCTCCTCATAGTACTCTCTGGAGTCTTCGGTAGGCCCCCCCCTCTTGTGTTGAGGGGCCTTCCGTGACACACTTTTGTTTTGGAAGACCACCCGTTTTTGCCTTAATCTCAAAAACGGGCCGTATCTTCTTCTCGGGCTAACTTGTAGCTCAGTTATCCAAATGGGACGTGCGAGCCCATTTTCGACATCTACTCTTTGAGTAGATGTCGATAGACTCCTCACTTGTCCCAATCGGAGCTTCCATGTGGGAGCTATGCTCCTCTGAACATTCGGGAGTCCCGGGAGGCAGCAGTCCCGGAGTCCCGAAGTCCCGATGCTTTGGAGAGCCATATCTCCCAAAGCATTGCTTTGCTCCTCACGAGCCTTAGCATTTTGGAAAGCTCTTGTTTAGAGCTTTCCAAAGACATGCAACATGCCGCCATCCAAGAAGGACGACATTTTGAGTCCCGAAAGGTAACACTCCCGAGTCCCGGAGTGTCCCGGAACGCGCTCCAACTTTGGAGAGCCATATCTCATGACTCACAACTCCAAATCGCGCGTTCTTTGGACCTATGGGTGCGTGCTTAAACAAGGTTTCCAACCATGTAAAGCACACCACCAAGTTCGTCCCGAGCACGACGCCATTGCGTGCTGTTTGCTCGGGACTCCCTTTAGTCACTTCACCTTGTCTCTTGCCAAGCCCGGGACGTCACTCCCGGGGTCCTCTTGGCTCACCACGGTGTTCGGGCATCCTTTTGAAAGGGATGTGACATGCTTTGGCCAAGGCCATATATTCTGATTCAGTTGATGATAGAGCAACACTTTGTTGCATTTTGCTACCCCATGAAATGACTCTACCAGCCAATAAAAAACAATATCCAGAAGTTGACCGGCGAGTATCTTTATCTCCAGCCCAGTCAGCATCAGAAAACCATGTAGAATATCCCCATTAGGTGATTCTTGATATTTGATGCCATAAGGAAGAGTGCCTTTAATAAAGCGCATTGTTTGTTTGAGAGTCTGAATATGTGTAGTGCCTATATTTTATAAGTTTGTGCCAAACTATTTATAGTATAGGCACAATCTGGTCTTGAGTTAACTTGAGCATGCATTAAGCTACCTACCAATTGAGAGTAAGGATATGAGTTGATAAGAGCTCTTTCTTCTGTAGTAGAGGGAGAATCATCTTTACTTAGTCTGATGCCACATTGCATCGGTGTACTTATTGAATTAAACCCCAATTCCGTTAGAATGGCACTATGCCATGTGCCATTTTGTCACACTAGATCTTACATTTGTGCTCATATAAAATGGTATATTCTGTAATATCACAACTTTTTTTGTAATATCACTTCTTTATATACATTGTCACTCATTTTTCCTAACATCACCTTAAAATTCTGTTATGTCACATGGTTTTTGAACTACAATTCAGAAAGTTGAGGTGTGCCATTTTACCGGAATAATGCCATTTTAACGGAATTAGGGTTATTACACTTTGACATATTGTATTCAATAAGCTTATGAAGTAAATATTTTTGTTGATGTAAAATAGTCCATCCTTCTTGCCGATTTCGAATGATAGAATTGCCAAGTATATAATGAATTTCACCTTCATCTGTCATTTCAAATGTAGTTTGAAGTATTGCTTTAATTTTATGAATGAGTGAGATGTGATTACTTATGACTGTTATGGTGATGCAGTCATCGACATAGACTGTCAAAATTGTAAATCCAGCATCACTATCATGTTAAATATATATGTTGGCATTTGCTTCTAATCTACAAAATCCTTGTTACAAAAATAAGTATCAAAACGCATATACCATGCTCTTGATGATCGTTTTAGACCATACAAGGACTTCATAAGCTTACACACTATATTTGAGGGGGCTGATAATCCTTTAAGTAGAGACATGTATATGTCTTCATCTATGTATCCATGAAGAAAAGTTGTTTTTACATCCAGTTGGTGGATTTCCAAATTAAATTGAGTGGCTAGGGCTAAGAGAACTTTGATAGAGTTGAATTTTATTACAGGAGAAGAAGTTTCCGAATAATCTATGCCCTCTACTTGTATAAATCCACGTGCAACCAACCTAGCCTTATATTTGTCAATGGTTCCATCAGCAGGAGTTTTGATCTTGAAAACCCATTTTGAGCTGATTGGTTTTTTATTTGGTGGAAGGGATATTAGCTTCCAAGTTTTGTTTTTCTCCAGGGATTGTAATTCAGCATCAATAGCAACTTGCCAATGATGGGCATCAGGTCTAGCTAAGGCTTCAGTTATGGTTTGGGGTGGTCCTAAAGAAGTATATGTTGTTTTAACCATATTAGCATGATGGTGAGACTTGTGATAAGAGCAACCTCGTTTGGGTGAGGATGAACTCTGAATTGACTCAAGTAATCGTGTGGACGGTTTAATGGTTCTTTTAGGACGAGAAGAACCAGCTGGAGGAGGAGCCTAAGGTGAAGGTTCTCTTACTGTAGAAGTAACTTCTTCATCATCCTGAGGTAGATTATTTCTACTTTGATCTAGGGAAGTATGCGAAAAAGTTTCTGACATGTTATTATTGGAAGGTGGACTTGAGCCACTTTGTGTATGATTCTCATGGAAATTCTGATTTGATGATGTTTGAGTAGGTGTAGGATGTACTTGTTGAGGTATTGTTTGTCGGTTCTTTGGAGTGATGGCCAGTTGTCTAAATAAAGTAGGGTCTATCAAATCTTCTTCATCTTCATTGTTTAAAATTACTTGATTTAATATGGTCACTTTTGTTGAAAATAACATGCCGAGATATGATAATTTTCTTACTTTATTTACCCATAAGTCGATAAGCCTTTGATTCCTCCCTGTATCCTAGAAAAATTGCCTCAATAGAATGGGAGTCCAATTTTCGTCTAATTTTCTTCTGAACAAGGATATGAGTTGTACTTCCAAAGATCCTCAAATTTGATAAGTTTGGTGGTCTACCAAACCACATTTCATGAGGTCTTTTGTTTACCGTTATAGATTTAGTTGGACTTCTATTTTGCAAATAATTTGTTGTTTGTAGTGCTTCTCCCCAAAATATTTTGGGTAGTTTAGCATAAGAGAACATAGCTAAGATTGAGCCCACCAAAGTTCGATTTTTCCTTTTACATACCCCATTATGTTAGGGGTGTATAGGCTCTGGTAAACTCTTGTTTAATGCCTTGTTCTTCACCAAAATTACTAAATAAATCGACCATGTATTCACCACCACGGTCAGATCTTAGTATTTTGATCTTGTGATTATTTTGCTTCTCTACAAAATTCTTGTAGAAGATAAATTCATCAAAAGCTTCAGATTTTTGTCTCATTAAATAGGTGTGACAGTATCTGGATAAATCATCTATAAAGGTGATAAAATACTTACATCCAGAGTGTGTACCAACTTGTATTGGGCCGCAAATGTCTGAATGTATTAATCCTAAGAGCTCAGTAGCTTGTGTCCCTCCTCCTTTGGAAAATTTGCTTTTATGTTGTTTGCCCTCAACACATGATGAGCAAAAAATCATGGATTGTACATCAATACCATTCCATTGTGTTCTCCATACCATTTGAAAGTCTATCTCTAACATCACCGAGTCCTTTTATTTTATAAGAAGTACTATCATCTCCTAAATATACAAAATGTTGATTTTCATATTTTGTATAATTAGTGAAAGCATTTGATTCATGACACATATGTTGTGTCGCGCCGGAGTCTACATACCATGTAGATGTAGACATATCATTGGTTATGAGTGCAGCCACATAAAGTCTATTTGGTTTTACAACCATAATTGAGTGCTTTCTCTTTTCAGCAACTATTCTTGTTTTACAGTCTTGAATTAAATGTCCTAATTTCTTACAATAGAAACATTTCTTATCAGCATTATAATTCTTCTTCTTCTCAAAAGGTCGAGAAGAGCTTTCCTCTTTTGAATTTGAAAATTTCTTGTAGTTTTTAATATAAGGTTGTTTCTTATTATTATAAGATTGCTTCTTTCCTACGTAAAGGGCTGATGTATTGTTCATATCTAAGTTCATATCCTTCATCAATGTTTCCTCTTGTATCAAATCCGTACTCAATGATTGCAAAGTGATACCTGGTTGCCTTCTTAAGGAGCTAATGAAGGATCTGTAAGATGGGGGCAAACTTCTCATGAGAGTTAAGATTGCCTCATCATCTTGAGTTGGACATCCGGTTGCTGATAGTTGCTCTAAGTGAGATTTAAAAACATGAATATGTTTAGTGACACTCTCATTTTCTTTCATTTTGAGAGTATGTAGCTTATCCTTAAGTTACATTTTTGGTACTGTGTCTTGTGATGATTCAAACACGCTCTCTAATTCCTTCCATGCTTCATTTGATGTCTTACATGATTGTATGTGTGATACAATATTATTTTCAAGGCAATTATTTATTATGGTTAGAGATAGTGTATCTCTTTCTTCCCAATCGCTAATGCTCCCTGCTCCTGTGGCAGGCAAAGCTTGGGCACCTGGTGCTGCACTAGGTGTTACAGGCAAGGGCTCACCACCACTTACCACAGACCATAACTTTTCAGCCTTAAAGACTAATGTAAGTCTATACTGCCAAATGTTAAAGTAACTGCCATCAAATTTAGAAACGTGACTTATGTCAACTTTGTGAGTCATTTTTAATGAACTCCAAATTGCTTCATGAAATTAAAGTGCTAAGCTGAATGACCATATCTCCATGTTATTCATGGATTTTAATTTTGTTAGAACATGATCGAAAATGATTCCTTTGAAGTTGAAAACATGTATTTCACTATCATCAATCTCTATGTTAGATTGGTGATTACTATTCATTTTCTTCTCGTATAAATTATAAGTAATCTTGCTTACTACATTGGAAAATGAAATTCACAAGAATTCGCTCTGATACCATGTTAAATTTATAGATCGTGCATTTTTTATAAATTGTATATTATTTCATTATGTACATTGTGTTCGCGTTGCTCGAATTGGTCATCTACGTTCTGAATGGTACTTCCTACCTTTATGCTTTGGCTGTCACAGGAGATTACTGGACTTCCATGCAGTTCAATATCCGCTCGCCTCACCAATACTCGGAACTCTTGTCCTCACATCAATTAACTCAATCAAGCAATTGCCTTTTGTTTGTAAATAGTTATCATGACCTCATTAGTGTTCCAGAAACGTTGTTTCATTTCTCTGTACTACTCGTAAGTCAAACTTGGACTCATTCTTTAAGATGAGAATAGCAGCAATTTATCTAGAAGGGGTTTGAAAATCTTCAGAAAGGATGAGACGATCGGAACGATTGAAGAATGCCCTCAATAGATGGCAGCCCATGCGTCGCATGAGTGCAACTCGGAAAGCCTGGAGCCTCTTTCGAGCGTTGCAACACGAATTTCAATCGTTTTGCTTTCGAGAATTTCAATTTTTGACAGTGCGGGTGCTCGTAGCTCCCGGTTTTGGCAACGGGAAACTGGCTAAGGAGCGCCATGACAGAAAGAACGTATCTCTTTAGTAGAGATGTGAGCAACATAGGGTAATACTAAATCCTATACGTCCTTGGATAGTTCTACTAAAAAACGTATTTGCCAAAAAAACTGTCATGGATGAAAATGAAGATAAGTTATTTAGATCTCAATCTTACAAACTAGTAATAGACTTGTTATAGGTCATGTGGAAAAATATTTGACTCATGAAGCCTCATAGACAGTTACGTATTAGTAAGCAAAACATGCTAGAGAACAATCTGAACATCACCATTTTCATTTTGAAGTGGAAGTACTACTAACAAACCAATTGCAATCCAAAAGCCACCTAGTTGAAAGTTTATCTCAAATTCATCCATGTACGAGAAAATCATAAAAGATTGTCTAAAAGCCTTGCAATGATGACAGTTGCCAATAAATAATTTTATAAAAGGATAGTATTCCAAAAATAAACCCTTGCATTGGAATAAATAATATATTTCCTTCCCATCTTGGATCAAGAAAGCATTCTTACTAGATACAAGGAATCCATTCCAAAAAATAAAGTTTGATATAGCTCCTGATTTTCCACTTTTGTCATTCTGGAAACATCAGTGCAAACCTAATGCCAAAATTATTTGTTCAAATCAATAATCCTTCAACTAGAAAGGTGTGGGAAATCACCGTGACATCATAGTAACATCATAGTCACATAGTCACACAAAAATTCATGAAAAACTATACTGATTTCATGTAATTGGTTTGGAATAGTAAAATATGCCTAATGTTCCAAAATTCAAAAACAAAAGTTTCTTCCAATACTTTGCATGCCCTTAATACATACTTCATTGTATGAGTATGCAATTTAGACCCTACAAACTAGATTTGATTTGGAATTCAGCTCAAGTAATATTCTCCTCAACAGACTCTAAATGAAAAAATCATGACATGGCTCTTCAAAGTTTCATCCCTTCATCCAAAATGTTGCATTTTGACATGAGGACATATAGGAGTTAAGTGCTATTTTGTTAAACAAATTGGCAATATCTTTTTAATATTAAGTATCAGAATCAATTCGTCATTTATTGGACAAAGAAAGTCTTGTTTTGTCACTACAAAAAACAATTGCCCATGTTCCCATATATTGATTGATAATGTATATGTATTTTGGTTAGTAGAGCTATAAATGACCTTATATTTTTGAAACGTAACACTTGTAAAAAAAGAAAAAATATGCTTTTAGTCTTCGAATCATATATTGAGATCAAAAAGAATTATCATCTTGAACTTAAATGGAAGCACATCTTGTCCATAAATATAAGCACAATAATCAATCACGAACATTCTTATAACCAAAATCTTAGAACCGATATTTAACTAATTATGGACTTATTACAAACTTATGGACTTTTTGCAACTAATGAAGAACATTGGTTTTATCGGCGGCCAGCCGACACATCCCCATATCTGCGACTTTCAAAAGGTCACAACTCACTCAAATTTTGTCCAAATCAAACATATGAGGTGTTTTTTGACATCTATATTTTCTGTAGATATCAAAAAACACCTCATATGTTTAATTTGGACAAAAATTGACTGAGTTATGACCTTTCAAAGATTACGGATAGAGTCTCAAGGTTATATCGGCGGACAGCCGACATTATTTCTGGACAATGAATTTGTCCATAATTAGTTAAATATCAGATTTAGGGATCCAAGTTACAAATACCAACAAGTTTTTAGAAGGCCCACCTAACTTACAAAAGTAAACATAAATGACTTTAATGGTTAAATGCTACTGCTACACTAAGAACTTGCCTGTCCTGTCAAGAACGCAGGTGAGTGCACGTTAAGGTGAGGCACGGGATTAAGAGTAAGAGTCGTAGCCGCCGCGAACGGGTCATAAGGCTTGTGTTTAATTCTTTTCACCATGTCGACCTTACTCCTATCTAAGCTCCAATTACTCCACTCTTTCTTCACTAAGTCGTAGGCAATATACACTCCTGTGCATGATGTGAGTATGATATAGTCGTCACACCCAAACACTCCCTCAATCTCGTAAATGGTTACAACTCCTCTTCTGGTGCGATCCAACAACTCCAACAACTCATGATTCTCGTCTCTTTCGTCTATCTTGGTTACAAGGAAGGACAAACCGCTCGCAACGTCCAATTCAAAAACCACTATCAAGCCATTGCCAATTCCCACAAGGAACAACCGCCCCAGTGTCATTGCTAGTTCGGCCATCGTCACGTTCTTAGGCAACTCCACCTCCACATGCATCCATGTACCCCGCACAATGTCTAAAGTAAATAATTGATACTTATGTCCAACCTTTGTGTCCCACAAGGTGTACAACATCTCATTCATATGCAACATAAATAATCTGCGTCCTAACAAGTACCACATCTCATTCTGAGGAGGAGGCATTTGGGACGATGAGAGTATCCCTGGCAGAGAAATCTCTTGCCACTCCCCCTCTTGCGAGTCATAGCGCACCAAGTAATTCTCCAAGTGATCCTTCGAGCGACTGATCACCCAAGCGACATACAACGTGAAAGCGGAGTAGTCCACCGCAACACTCATCGCTCCAGCCTTGAATGATCTCACAGTTGTGTTGGCGGGCAAAGGTGGAATCGCAATCACCGAACTCGTCACAGGATTGACTACTTGCATAACCGAAGCTGGGAAGCTCCACAAAGCTGGGAAGCTCCACAGCACGCACACAAAGCCCTTGTCTGCCGCTATAGTTTGACACTTACTTAACTGATTTCTGTGGGGAATTCGCTCGTACAGAGACCCTATGCTGATCGACCAGAATTTTTGTCTTCTAGGATCAAAAATCTCCCAGCAGTTGCGGAGGAGGTTCTGGACTTCAGCGTCCGCCTTTCCCGAGCCAGGTTTGACAGCGATTGGTGCTTTCACTGCTTTGATGATGTACTTGTCCTTCGGTCGAGCCTTGAGTGCGAAATCGCGGTCATGGGTGAGCTTGTTCCATGCTTTACACACAACTCGAAACCGACAAAGATCTGGCACTGAACAGCACTGCAGGATATGAGTGTGCAGATCGGCCGGTAAGTGCTTCCATACGCCCGCGTCCATGGTGACGCCGGCCATCTTTGAAAATCGGGTCACCTGATATCTCACACACACAAGTTCTTCTTCAGCACGTCGAGCTCGATCTTCAGTTCTACGAGATTCGAACTTATGGCAACGTCAACCTCTTGACCATTACCACAGTCTTGAAAATCTCAAGGTGCGGAAGATGATTCTTTTATAGGCAGGTCTTGGAATGCTCACTTCGATGAGCATTCTATGTGTCGCCTCATGATGATTCACTTACACACTCCGATTCTATACATCGGACCCTTCATCTCTAAAGGAATGGCATTCGTCGGGATAGTAAAGCAAACAGCTGGTGACCATCTGCATTCCATCATTCCGGCTCGTCATGTTCCACATTCTTGACGATACGCAACGACGGAATGCTACTCACACACACGAAAGATTTGCAGGTGAGGAACGGTTCCATCTCTCCTCCACAACAATCTGCTCTTGTACCTTGGCTCAGACCCACGGATTTGATGGAGCTGCTGGAATGCGGAAGAGTGACGAGAATGAGGTCAAATTGTACTGCTGCAAATTGTATGTAAGTTGAAAATGATATGCCTTGAAACGACATGGCCGCTGAACCTCTGACCTATGTCTGTGAGCATGCCATTCAGCTTCTAGTACGTGCTAAAGTCATTGATCCTCTCGTTATCTAAACAGACCGCACTCGAAAAAGTATGCCATTGTATTCAATCGTTGATTGACTGCTGGAAGACATCATGATCGCACTTTTCTTGGGTAGTACAACTGGTTGAATATGGACTTTATTGCGGTTTCATACTCGATAGTGGCGAGGACATACAAGGTGAGCGCCAGTGTCCCGGCTGCAAGTCACCCAGAGTTAGCAACAAACGCTGCTGTATTGTGTGCGAGGAGGTTTGGTTGTGTCCGGTCACGTTTGAAAGCTTGACATCCTTGGTTGTCATTGTACATTTTCAACACTTGTAAATGTGTGCTACGGTGCTTCTGGAGTGGATGGTTTTCTCGAGATCTAGCAGCTGTGCCGTAACAACGCACCTGCAACTAAGTCATCCATGATGGGGTTTAGATGGTCCAAATGTGGTCGGGCACAACCTTCCCTCCTTGCACACCATACAATAGTTGCAGGCTCTGGTTTACTTGCCGCCAGGACACTGAACGCCATATTCGTTTTTATTTTGGCCGCTTGAAATAGTGTATATAGCACAAATGAAAACAATGCCATGTAGATAATTACATTAAAATCAACATGCATTGAGAGGACTAAAATAAATTATTAATATATTTTCCCATCTTAAAACTTTTTTGTTTCACTTTACTCTATTTATTTGAATAGTGTGCGGCCAAATATAAAGGGGATTGCCAGGCCAATGGCGCCCACCTTGTATGTCCTCGCCACTTTCAAGTTCCTTATCTTGATGAAGGCTCCCCTGAACATCTCATTATCGACATCGGCTCCAGCCGTGGTCGGCAACAAATCACCCGGTGTACTGTCGAAGAAAACTGAGCATAATGTCTTTCAGCGAGCCTTGGCTACAATGCAACAATACAAACATCCGTTTTCTTACGTACATTCTTTTGCGATAACAAGCATGCTTATCACGGGATTGATGATGCACTTGCAAGTTGAATGAAAAGGGCTTGTATCCAGACATAGGTCAAACTAGACTCTCTTTGGGTCCCCGATTCAAGTGATTTCAAAATTTTGTATAAAGAAGTTTTGGTTGTTGGATAGGCTACATATCTATGAACAGATGTATCCTTTCTAAACTTGAGTTGTATTCAGGAGCGTTAGCATCAAAGTGTGATGCGGACACGCACACTTACAAATGTAGAGCGGGTACTTATCATTGGACTACGTGAAGGTGATGGAAGGTGATGGACTACGTTAAGGTGGTGGTCAAGGTGATGATGATGATGAGTCTATGTGATATTAGAATGGATTTGAGCATGTCTTGCTCTAGTGGTTGCATGACAACTTAAAGTAGGAGACACAACTCTTGCAAATTAACATATCTTCCATTTTGCAACTTAGGTCAAAACATTCAACAAGATTGACGCCAACACTTCAATAGTCTTTGCTGCAAAATATGAGATGCATCACAATACCATGGGAAAATATATATGAAATCTAGGCTTTGGAAATTGAATTGCTTCAAAAAGGCCATACCTCAATCTAGTGTGAAAAAAAACTAGGTTAGCATTTGCTCGCAAATATGAACATTAGAAAGAACAAGATTCGTACAAGGTCATTTTGATCGTCATTTGAACTTGGAAATTTGACTACATGGCGCAAACCTTACGAAAAGTATATGATAGAATGTTTGGTGCCTACCTTGAGTATCTTCAAATCTAGAAGGACAAGCAATGATGATGTGGGGTGTGTTCCAGTTTTGACAAATGCCCAGTGGTTAATATGCCTCAAGAAGACAAATTGCTACATATTTTGTGAAAAGTGTGTATGGAAACACTTTGAGCAGGTTTTATTTCATGCACAATCATCCGCATGACCTCACTTTCAAGGAAGATGGAACTCCTCCTTGTCGAAGTAAGTTGGCAAAAAATTGAAGACTAGCTTTTAAGGTATGAAGAAGTTGGAAGTGGCCTTCAAACTCACTTGATATAAATCCAATTGAGAACATTTGCAGGATACTCAAAGATTGGTTTTATTACCATAGCATGCCACAAAATAAGCTAGAATTATACAATGCATTCCAAAAATATGGAATAAGGTTCACTTTAGAGCCATTGAAATGCCTCATTTCAACTATGCCCAATCATATCAAATTGGAGGATACTCAAAGATTGGTTCTATTACCATAGCATGCCACAAAATAAGCAATAATTTATAGAATGCATTCAAAAAATATAGAATAAGGTTCAGTTTAGAACCATTGAAATGCCTCATTTCAACTATGAACAATCATATTATAGCAGTGATTTCAGCTAGAGGTGGAGACATTAGGTGGTAGATAGTGCATAACAAAAATACAAATTCTTATTCATTTTTGAAGTTTCTATGTATATAATTCTTGTAATATTGAATTAGACTTAACTAGCATTGCAAAACATTTCAAAATCCAAAATTTGTTAATTTCTCAGCAAGTTGTTGCATTCCAAAGTTTTGCAGTGCAATGAGAATTTGTAAGCAAATTGTATCCCATTGTACTTGTGTCCTCTACGCACGCACAAAAAAAGGTGAATTTAAAACTAAATTGATCTGATAAAACTTGGGCACATAATGTTGAAAACACCCCTATATGTCAACATGCACCATTGACTTCTCTAGTATGCAACCTATACACCGTAAACACTCTTGTATCATTCGCTATAGACTCTTGTATCATTTGTGCGGTGCGGATCGTGTCAGAGTGGTTGCCTTAGCGATCCTTTTTGCAACAAACATTAGCATTGTCTTGATGAAACTCCAACTTATAATTGGAACCATTTGTCTTGGATGCGATCACATTGTTTCTTAAACATCTGCAAGATCTAATTGTTTCTTGAACATTTGCAAATCCTCCATTTGATTGGTCTCAAAAATCATTGATTGTACCAATCCAACATCGGCATTTTCACATCCATATTTGTAGAGCAACCCTTCAGCCTCGCAAATTGTCGCTCTCCTCAAACCCGACTCAAAATTGGAGTTGCAAATCATGCGTGCTTAGAGAACGGCCTCCAATCGTACAGTCACGACAAAGATTGGTAAGTAACTTGTACCTTCAAAACTCAAAGACACATAGTGACCTACCTCCATGTTTTCAGATGTGGCATATATCAAAACCAACTCCGATCATGGCCTTTGAATCCAATATTGAGATAAAAAAGAATTATCATCTTCAACGTAAATGGAAGCAAATCCTGACCATAAATATAAGCACAATAATTAATCAAGAATATTCATATAACCAAAATCTTAGAGGTCCAAGTTACAAAAACCACCAAGTTTTTAGCAGTCCCACCTTCCAAAAGTCAACATTAATGACTTCAAAGGTTAAATGCTATTGTTACACTAACAACTTGCCCGCAAGGTAGGTGAGGTATGGGTACGTGAGGTACAGGCACGTGAGGTCGGGGCACGGGATTCAGAGTAAGAGTCATAGCCGCCGCGAACACCCCATTATATTGGTGTTTCATACTCTTCAACATGTCGACCTTACTCCTACCTAAGCTCCAATTACTCCACTCTTTCTTCAGCAAGTCGTAGGCAATACACACTCCTGTGCACGATGTGAGTATGATATAGTCGTCACATCCAAGCACCACCTCGTTCTCGTTTTTGATTCGAACTAACTCTCTTGTTTTGGTGCGGTCCAACAACTCCAACAACTCATGATTCTCGTCTCTCTCGTCTATCTTGGTTACAAGCAAGGACAAACGGCTCGCAACGTCCAATTCAAAAACCACCATCAAGCCATTGCCAATTCCCACAAGGAACAACCGCCCCATTGTCATTGCTAGTTCGGCCATCGTCACGTTCTTAGGCAACTCCACCTCCACATGCATCCATGTACCCCGCACAGTGTCTAAAGTAAATAATTGATACTTACGTGCCAACATCCTGCCCCACAACCTGTACAACATCTCATTCATACGCAACATAGGTAGCATGCGTCCTAACATGTACCACCTCTCATTCCGAGGAGACATTTGGGATGACAGCGAGAGTAGTATCCTTGGCAGAGAAATCTCTTGCCACTCCCCTTCTTGCGAGTCAAACCGCACCAAGTCATTCTCCAAGTCATTCTCCGAGCGTCCGATCACCCAAGCGACATACAACGTGAAAGAGGAGACTTAGTCCTCTGCAACACTCATCGCTCCAACCTCGAATGATCTCACAGAAAATTTGGCGTGAAAAGGTGGAATCGCAATCACCGAACTCGTCACAGGATTGACTACTTGCATAACCGAAGCTGGGAAGCTCCACAGCACGCACACAAAGCCCTTGTCTGCCGCTATAGTTTGACACTTACTTAACTGATTTCTGGGGGCAATTCGCTCGTGCAGAGACCCTATGCTGATCGACCAGAATTTTTGCCTGCTAGGATCAAAAACCTCCCAGCAGTTCCGGAGGAGGTTCTGGACCTCAGCGTCCGCCGTTCCCGAGCCAGGTTTGACAGCGATTGGTGCTTTAAGAATGTACTTGTCCTTCGGTCGAGCCTTAAGTGCGGTCATGGGTGAGCTTGTTCCATGCTTTGCACACAACTCGAAACCGACACAGATCTGGCACTGAACAGCACTTCATGATATGATTGTGCAGATCGGCCGGTAAGTGCTTCCATACGCCCGCGTCCATGGTGACGCCGGCCATCTTTGCCAATCGGGTCACCTGATATCTCACACGCACAAGCTCTTCTTCAGCACGTTGAGCTCGATGCTTAGTTCTGCCAAATTTGCACTTGTGGCAACGTCAACCTCTTGACCATTACTACAGTCAAGGAGCGGAGATGATTTTTATGTAAGCAGGTTTTGGGATACACCAACAGTCGGTGACTTAGATGAGCATTCTATATGTCGCCTCATGGTGATTCACTTACACACTCAGATTCTATACATCAGACCCTTCATCTCTAAGAGACTGGCATTTGTCGGGATAGTAAAGCAAACAGCTGGTGACCGTCTGCATTCCATCATTCCGGCTCATCATGTTCCACATTCTTGACGATACGCAACGATATTGGAAGAGGATATGTAAATACGTCTGCATATTCAGTACCATGGTGAGACCAACACTGGAGCTTCAACTAGAATGGTATCTACAGCTTGATCGAATGATTACGCTAGTAGCGTGCTCCGAAGGTCAGCACTCTCAGACCCCCCCCTTCATACTTAGATGTATCTCTCTATCCGCGCTCGCACTTCACCTACTTTGGACAATTCCTCTGCATTTCTTGAGAGTGGGGCACTATCCGGGATTGCGAGAAGTCTCTGAGGAAATTCTTGAAACAGTTGATGCGAGCAGGCCATGAGAGTGGCATCTACAGCTTTGGTGGAGCAACAAGCCTGCAAATAAAGAGTACAGCGAACACCATGACGACTTCGACAATGCCGATCTTGTGGACATCATTATTCACATCATGTTTCCATCAACTCCTAACCCGGCATGCAACAGGTTCTTACCCATTACAACACTCGGCACATTGCTTAGGTTTTTCTGCATCCAGAGTGCATGCCGCATCATGATGACCACTTTCAAACACATCTCCTGCTCCAGGACATGGTGCAGATTCGAATGTCCCAACGGGATGTGGAATTCTAGTTCTACACACGAAAGATTTGCAGGTGAGGAACGGTTTGTAAGAATTCCATCCCTCTTTCACAACAATCTGCTCTTGTACCTTGGCTCAGACCCACGGATTTCATTGAGCTGCTGGAATGCGGAAGAGTGAAGAGAATGAGGTCAAATTGTACTGCTGCAAATTGTATGTAAGTTGAAAATGATATGCCTTGAAACGACATGGCCGCTGAACCTCTGACCTATGTCTGTGAGCATGCCAAATTCCATTCAGCTTGCAAGTGCGCGCTAAAGTCATTGATCCTCTTGTAATCTAAACAGAACGCACTTGAAAAATGTATGCATTGCGGCATTGTAGTCCATCCTTGGTCGACTGCTGGAAGATATCATGATCACACTTTTCTTGGGTAGTACAACTGGTTGGATATGGACTTTATTGCGGTTTCGTACTCGAAAGTGGCGAGGTCATACAAGATGGGCGCCAGTGTCCCGGCTGCAAGTCACCCAGAGCTTGAAACAAACAGTGTTGTATTGCGTGCAAGGAAGTTTGGGTGGTTTTCTCGAGATCTCGCAGCTGTGCCGTAACAACGCACCTGCAACTAAGTTATCCATGATGGGGTTCAGATGGTCCAAATGTGGACGGGCACAACCTTCCCTCCTTGTACACTATACAATAGTGGTTGTTGCAGGCTCTGGGTGACTTGCCGCCAGGACACTGGCGCCCACCTTGTATGTCCTCGCCACTTTCAAGTTTCATAACTTGATGAAGCCCCTGAGCATCTCAGAATCGACATCAGCTCCAGCCATGGTCGGTGACAAATCACCCCGCGTATTGTCGAAGAAAACACAGAGCATAATATCTTTCAGCGAGCCTTGGCTACACTGCAGGAATGCAAACATCCGTTTTCTTTTGCGATGACAAGCATGCTCATCACGGGATTGATGAAGCACTTGCACGTTGAATGAAAAGGGCTTGTATCTAGACATAGGTCGAAGAGTAACTACATTAAGTGCACATGCCCTTCCTCCTAGGCATGTTCACCCTACATACCATGCAGCTTACGTACAATTTGCAGGTTGTCGACTCCTGAGTTTATCTGTAAACCAAGAGGCAAGAATTTGCATCCTGCTAATTTACATATTTACATAGGCCTTCTCGATGCTTTGAAGTACTGGCAAAATCTCTTGCCACAAAGTTTTGAACTGCAAACTCCAGTACGGCAAAGACTCTGCAACTACATGCCTGACAAGCGTGCGCAAGTTGTTGTACGGCCAGATACTGGGGATATCAACTAAGCACGCTAAGACATCAACACAGATCGCAGCTACGAATAGGAAGATGAACAACAGGGGAAGAGCGAGTGTGTAGAGGATCGCCAGCAGTAGTTGAATAAAGCTCCACACAAACACTCCCACAGGCCGAGGCAACCACTTGCCGGCCAAAAGGACGAACCGAAGATAGTCGTAGAGATTGGTGGCTTGTACAACATAGATCTCGATCTCATACTCCTCCTCTTGCAGCCCCTCTCTGCAAACCTCCATGGCTCTACCGACACTTGCAGAGATCACTGGATTAAAACGCAATCATTCCAGGAAGAAGGAACCAAGTAACCCAATCGGTGAGCTTGTCGACGAGGGTTGTCAATGCACCAGGAACTTTGTCGAAGAGAAGGGGATGCTCGAGACGACTTAGCCGAAGCTCTCGACCGGGGAGGAACACCATCCCTACTCTTGGTATTAGAAGTGTAGGAAACGAGCGCAAAACAGAATAGGGTTTGAGTGGCCCTTCTGTTGCTTCCTCAGAAGCGCAATTAAGGTTGAAGTACCCATTACCACCACAGACCAGATAAGCGCCTAGTAGAGTTGATCTGTAACTGATACTAGTTGGATTTGACACCACCACGACGTAGTACTTGATAACGCTAATTTTGGTTGTGATTCTGAAAATAACCTTTGAGCTAAAGCAGTTTAAGGTCGTGCAAAAGTGGAGTATGGAAGGGTGCGGTTGGTTGTTGATGTGGCACCCTCACATTGATGAAAGGTTATTTTAAGTATGGAATTGTCAAAATTGTAAAAGCGCTTTTCCAATGTAAGTAACATGGATTTTAGTAGAGGCATGGGCAATGTGGGCGCCTGCTGCCATGTATAATTGCACACCAGTCGTGGTGGTTTAGGGCTGCTTAGCTGAGTACAAGTGCACATACAAGGTGCTAGAAAATGAAGAAGGAGTGAGTTCCTCCTTAACAGTAGTCCATACAACCTCTTCACAGGTGACCCTCTCTCATGTACATGGCTTCAAAATTCCATAGCTGCAAGGTCCAGAGAATGTGATGTCCTGTGCAATGAGTCCATGACATTTTACTATGCATGTATAAAGTTGTCCATCTCCTCCTATGCTTCTGAAATTGTTTGCCAATACATTCTCGTTGTATGTGCAAAAGTCTTTACAGGTAAGGAGCATGGAAATCGACCTTGACAATGGTGGTTTCATCGTCTCTGATGAAGAAGACAACTTATTGCACTCTCCAGGAGGAGAGACCTCAAGTAGCAGTGGTGACGAAGGACAACACCTATCTCAGACTGTGGACTACCAGGACTTGGAGTTGGCGCAAAGACCACGTCAAGGACGTCATGCTGCTCGCCCATCACGCATGACTGCAGCGAGGTCCACAATACCTACACTGATTGACAAAGGTGGCCAACTTCCCCACACTCCGTTACCTGCACGGTGTCGCCGGTCCAGCCGCGTGACGAACACATGGTCCAGCGGGGGTCGAACAGTTAGTGACAACGGCATACACATGTATGTGAACTCTGCCATTCGCCGCCATGGGCAGCCATCGCTCAGGGCACCGCACTCGACATTGCCGAACAACTCGCAGTCTCCGTACTCTCCATCTGCCCGGTTCAATGCCTCCACTCGCCAACATCACAGCAGTCGGCATGCACGCACAAGACGTCGCACTGGAACATGGTCCGACACTCAATTCCAAAATGCACTCGCAGCAGTAGATGATGGAGTTTCCATGCAGAAAGCTGCTGCACAAAATCAAATTCCATACTCTTCTCCTCGAGACTGGTGTTATGGGCGAACGCGCACGCGGGATTGTGGAGCAAAAACAGTCCTAACTGCACAAGAGGAAACACAACTCGTTCAATATTTGGTGAATATGTGTGATGCGGGTTACGGTTTATCACCGAGTGCATTCAAAGTCAAAGTCTATGAGATCACGAAGAGCAGGTGGACACCGTTTCGGGATGGCATTCCTGGCTCGGGTTGGATGCGTTGGTTCAAGCATCGCCACCCCAAACTAATTGTTAGGGCGTCACAAGCATTGGAAACAGCTAGAGCGCGTGCATTGTGCCCGGAGAATGTTGGGACACTGTACGAAAATTTAAATCAACTATACAACTTAGAGCACTACTCACCTGGACGCATCTGGAACTGTGATGAAACCGGCGTTCAAGCAGGTACTTCGTCCATCCTTCCTTGTATTGATATTTGCACTACACAATTTGCATGAAGAAAATAATTGATGTTATCGACAAAGATGTTAGTAGGAGGTGAAAAGGTTTACTGAAAGCAACGTATTAAAATCATTTACACAAATAAAAAAAAAGCGTAACATAGGTTATTTGGCACCTGTCTCGTATCTTTGATTGATCCTAAGATGCCTCAAAGAACATAGTCATACATCCATGCATGCTAAATAAAACTCCCACTCCTGTCGAGACTCACCGCCATCTCTTGTGGCACTGGTTGAACTCTTACGTTTGATTAGATGTATTGACCTTGAATATCGCTTGATGGTCGTCGCTAAACTTATGAATACTATATTGTCTGACCGTCGTGATGAACCATAAATGAATCAAAGACATAAAAATATATAAATAGACTTTGAAACGAAAATGGTGCTTTCAATTTTGAAAGAGTAATGCTTAGAAATCTCATGTACCTTTCTTACGATTTGTAGGCAGAAACGGTGGTGGCATGGTGATTGCGAAGACAGGAACGAAGCGAGTCCAATCAGTAGTACCTAATCAACGAGAATGGCTCAGCGTGTTAGTTTGTGTGAATGCAGCAGGAAATCGATTCCATCTTTCTACATATTCCGTGGGAAGCGTTTTAGGAAAAATTACATACAGAATTGTGAACCTGGAGCTACAATGGCCATGCAGCCCCGTGCATGGATGACTACTTATTTATTCTCAGCTTGGATCTCCCACTTCATAGCATGTATTCGCAGATTTGATGTCATTTCTCCCACTCAGAGACACCTCCTTGTGTTGGACGGCCACAACTCTCATGTCAGATTAGAAGTAGCAACAGGTGCACGTAAAGTAGGGCTGGACCTTATTAGCCTTCCTTCACACACATCGCACAAACTTCAACCATTAGATGTATCGGTATTTAAGCCATTCAAGGGTTTTTTCAGACAATACCGTGACTTCTGGATGTCCAGGTATGTCGATGAACCAGCAGGGAAAGAAACGCTAGCACAATGGGTTTCTTTATCTCTGAAGAAGGCACTAACAGCTACCAACATTTGCAGTGGATTCCGAGCTACTGGAATCCACCCATTAAACAAGCATGCGATTGATGAGGACATGGGACCATCAAGAGTGTACCGCAAAGATCTTGCAGAGGGCAGCTCCGACTTGGAAAGAGAGGATGATGGGGCATTGAACCCGCATTTAGGAGATGAGGAACTGCACATAGACGGCGCAGGTCAGGGTCACTCAGAAGTACATGATGACATTGTGAGTGTGCAAACTCGGGAGCTACTGGGAGTACGAGATCAAGGAATCACTAATGGCACATCTACTACAGTACAGTCGGCGGAAGGAGTTACCATGGTCGGAACAGGTACTGAGGAGTTCTGTGTGTTGCCTGAAATGGGAAGTGACCATGCTATGGCTGAACTAGACGTTGGAAGTCAGACTTCACCGGAGGCTGATACAAGTGCGGAGTTTGCAGCGATTCCTGGAGTTGAAACGGAACATTTTTTCGTGAACACAGAAGATTGTGATCTCAGCTCTGATGAGGAGATAGCCGGTCTAGATCCGGAGGTTGAGGAACCTGATTCTATTACTAAGTTCCTACAGCTGCCGACTGTCAGCGCAAGGACTAGTACCAAAAAGCGGGATCCAGTCGTGGACTTCGCCAAGTCCATCATTTTAACATCAGCTGCATATGAGGAAGCAGCGCGCGGCGTTCGAGATGCAAGGGAGCAGGCAAAACAAGATAAAGAGCGTCAGAAAGAAGAACGCGAAGAGTCACGGAAACGAAAAGCGGTGGAAAAATCAGAAGCTCAGGCTCGGAAATTAGCAGTAAGAGAGGAAAGACAAAGGGAGAGAGAAGCCCGCGCACTTGAAAAAGCTGCTGCACAGGAGGAGCTAAATCGCCAACGTGAAACGCGTGCGGTTGAGAAAGCTGTTGCCGCAGCAAGAAAGGTTGCCCAACGGGAGGCTGCAGCGCGCGCAAAGGCAGAGCGCGCTCAGGAAGTGGCCATGGCAAAATTCTTGCGCGCATCTGCAGAAAGACGCAACTTATCCTCCACTTCTAGTCTTCGCATTCAAAGGGTGACTGAAAGCGGGGATGGACGACAAACGAGTGCTCATGGCGGCCATGGTGTATTTGGTGGCTCAGACCATGAAGAAGGGTCCATTCTTCAACCTCAGTTCGATTAAAATGAGTCTCAATGTGAGGACTATGTCCCTCGCACAATGCAGCCTCCATTTAGACAAGTTTCCTCTTCTCACTTCATGTTCCCTCAAACTCACCCCATGTTTCCCGCAGAAACAATTCCCGCAGAAACAAACCATGAACGACGACCTTGGCTGATAACTTAGAACCTACACGACAGGAAGAAAATAATTTTGGTTGTGAGAGCCGTTTCAGGAGCGCGCGCTAGTGAGGGTTGTCAGCAAAAAAGCGCGGGATGAGATGGAAGGGGAGCACATCCAGGCTGAAGCCCAACATCATAGGGCTTTGAATAGTCTTTTATGGGGTCACTTTTACATTTTACTTCGAATAGTTTTGGGGAATTGCAGCTGATGGCTTTCTATGCACAGTGTTAAGGTAGAGGAACCCATAGTCGATAAGTTAAGGCGATTTGCATAGTAGAAGTTGTATTACTCATGGGGAGAAATTTTTCTCGTATAAGGAAATAAGGTTTAGGTAGAATGCACATTTTTCCAAATTTTTTTTCTCAGAATTAAAATTACTACAAATTAAAAAGGTGAAAAGTTGATCCGGACTAGTTACCAATATGTAGCTTCACCTGTAACCGATAACTATAAGACTAGTTCACAAACACAAATTCACTAATCCCCGTGATGGAAACTGATGTAATTGAGCTAACCACATAACTAATAGTTGATACTGCCGTTCACTAGTGGCCGGTCATGCTTAAAGCCGAGCAAAAGGCTAACAATAACCAAGCCACCTAATTTTGCTGCTTAATTTAGTGCAGCCATTCTAAACTTGGAAGCCACCATGCACAATCACAGAAAGTTGCCATGATTTTCAGTGTTTGCCAAAACCAAATGCCGACAATTGGTCAATCAGACCCTGGCAATTGGGGAGTCTACAACTTGGGCATGGGGACCATATCGACTATGGGTTCCTCTACCTTATGCTTATTGTTGTTGACCTTGTGCAATTATTCGATGACTCATTCTTGCTTTCGAGGCCATGTTCTGGTGGTTTAACATATCAGTATGAAATGGACTTCAGTATGAAAAGTTTTGGTTTTTCTGAACTCTATGGCTTGCTGATGGGATTTCAATTACTTTTCACTTTGAAAATTTGTATCCATTAATCAATGAGGACTTAAATTGTGCAAAGTTGCACATTCTGTAGAAAAACTATCTTCCAATGCACTAAAAATACCCCCTAAAAATATCCCTTTCAAAAACAGGCGAAAACCCTTATGTTGGTGGTTATGGGTGCTTGGACCTTAACCCCTAAAGATCCTTGAAACAAAATTGTCTGAATTATTCAAAGACCTTCTTTTACTTCGGGCCCAAAGAAACTCAATCTAAGCATTAATTAGAAGATCTAATCATTTAAACCGTTAATTTTTCTCCTATTTTGAGATTATTATGGTCAAAGTTGGTTGAATGTCTTCCCAGCGGCAATCTCAAGAAGACACTTCGCCTTTCTTGGATCTTTAGAGGTTAACCCCGTTTCTTGTAATTATTTTTTTATGATAGGCAATTGAAGTGGTTGCCAATTTATTCTAAAGCTTTACTGTGATTAGCCAAAAATCATACTCATGACTACACATGAAAAGAATCTTCCTATTTCGGAATCTTCTAAGAAGGGATTCATTATTCAATGTAAGGTGAGAATTTTTTGATGTATTTTGAAGTACCGTCATTGTAGGATTCAGATAGATAGATAGAAACTCCGGACCTTTCTAAGGGGCCAGCGTGAATGAAGTGTCGGTTTGTAATGTTAATATCCCGATGGCCACCAGACAAGGGGAAATTAGAACAATACTACTTCCCCCTCTCGAGGGTGAACACTATAACTACGCTAGTTTCTAGCCTAGTTACTAGTGCCTTGAAGATACTTGAATAGTATTCCCCCGAAGGGCTTTGAGGTACCCATACAACAAGGTCCAAGGACCTCCCACAGTAGTTGGGTGGACTATAGTAGTGAGCACCACGCCGGCATGGGGAATAGAACCCACGGCCTCCTCATTGGGGGCCTAAGGCCTAACCACCAAGCCAAGGCTTGTGATGCCTTTGTAGGATTCACTACTTAATTTGTATAAGAATATGTACGCCAAATTCTACACTAAGATTCCTCACTAATTGCACATGAGATTATAACTCTCACAGTTGAAAAAGGAATTTTTTGCTCCTTGTGAAAAGGGAAAGCAATGTTTTCAAGGCTAAAGAAACCATTTTCACAAGTAAATAAGTTTCAGAAATTGAAAGGGAAATTAAATTAACTCAAAGTCTATCCAACTTTTTGGAAAAGTATGGAAAAGCTCTACAGGTTTCCAATTCTCTCAAACTAGGAAACAGTAAATTTGAGGGGTTTAAATTGTACACTACAGTTGCGTATATATGGTCGACAAATGATGCCTTTGGAAAGATGGACCGATCACTAATTGGAAAGATTGACCAACCACGCCTTTGGAAGGGTGAACCGATCACTCATTAGAAAGGTTGACCACTCACGCCTTACATTTTCGTGGATATTGGACAAATATTTTACTATAATGCCATGGATCTCCGTTTTGTCTTTCATATTATCACACCTCAAACTTTTATATTCTCATCCTTCCTTCTAATCATGATGAAATGAAGCTCAACAGTGGCGAGAATGTGATGAGTATCGATAACTTCGGCATATCTTAGCACACGTAATATCTGATCGAGATTCAATGGCCTGAAAAGATGAGGTTGTATGCACAGGTATCTCTGGTTTTCGAAGGGATTACTTCATTCCCAGTACTGTAGTGAAGTTGAGCCGGGTATTCAATGCACACCCGCAACAATGCCATTCAATGCACTTGCAACAACGCCACGCTCCTGCTTTCGTGACTTCCTGAAATAGATTGCTTGAGAATCTTTTTAGTCGCACTTTTCTGTAGCACATCATGTTACCAGAATGATCCGTTTTCAGGACTAATAACCTGGAATGGGGTTGGTGGTTGATTGTGAACGCTATCGTTGCGGAAGCATTCAATACTCGCTCGATCGCAACCACTCATCATCAGCATTCCAATATGCTGCGAGTCGTCATGTTCCACATTCTCACATTCCACACCCTCATAACAGTACAGAATCAGTTTGGCAGAACATCTTGTGCTCATCAATTGGAAACAAATTTCCCGTTCCAGGGCAAAATTGCTTGACATTGCCTGCAGTTGGAAGTGGGCTTCGACTACACGCTCGAAGGTCTCGTAGGTGAGGATCAGTTTGAAGGAGATCGCTAACGACAAGAATCCCCATACTCAGCTGAGTGGATTATCAGCCATTTACCAGGTTCCCAAGCGCATTTGTACAGTACACAGTGTTCATGGTTATCATGGTTACAAAGCTGCATAATGATTTACTTCAACTATGTATTTGGTGTTTTTTCACAAACAAGAAACAACTTACTATAGACAATCTATTATGTAGTCAGAGTACAAACTTTGAATAACAATACAAATCAATAACAATACAAATCACGTGTGTCGACAAATTGCAAAAACCTCTTTTGTTCATTGGTGCTAACCAAAATAATGATGTTATGCAAAAAATCTCAAGTGATGAAAAAACTGAGTTAATTCGTTCTGATTCTAAATTTATCATGTCATAAAACACTATTGTACCACCTTAGGCATCAATGTAAGCATCATAAATGTTCAACAATAGATACATGGAATATTGGCATGTCCTGCAAATCAAAAGACTTGGCCTAACCTACGAACACTACTCTATGATCGTGAAAACAACAGGCATACCACCAACACCTCAGCTAAACAAATCTTCGAACATACTAAAGATTTCACTGCCTCAGCTATACAAATCTTTGAACATACTAAAGATTTCACTAAGCGAGGCAACATACAAATCATGAAACTTGCCTAAGAGACAGACTTCGGATTCAGACAGTAAGTTCCGTCAACTTCCACACTAATACCCTTAAATTGCACCACAGAATGTAGATATATTTGACTGTGACTGATAGAAGGTAAGAACTCAAAGCATATGGTTTAGAACAATGACTCTATCCCAAAAGAGCTTATAACCGCATATGCTGTCCCACAGCTCATCGCATACACACGACTCCAGTGCCAACAAGCACCACAAACAGGGACATTTCTTCCGAAAAGAAAATGTACATGAGGAATGTACATTGCAAAGTGTACACCAGGAGTGTACAGTCCAAATACGTCACCTAAAAGTTGGTACAAAAGGGGTGAGCAACCCCCAAGTATGATAACCATGCTGGGCTCATGAAGTGGGTCTCCTCCTAGTTAAATGAATGCAAAACCGAAACGCATCCACCCTTGCCAGCATGCGCGGCTGCAAACTTGAACATGATTATTCACAATAGACGGCAATTTGCCAAAATCCTAGCAATCGAGTTTTTCCTGAGCACAATAATGATTGGCTTACCCCAAGCCTGAAAGCTGCGCCAGCTACTGTACAAAAGAAGCCACAATAATACTTGCATCATGCTTGGTAGGTCATGTGTAATCGTTATCTTGCGCCAGGACTTCATACTTTGTCCCTTTCAAACGAGCTTGTACGTCATCCCAATTTTGTATTTGTTTGCTCAGTGGACGTGTGTGAATCTTCACATGCTGGCTTTCTAACTTTCGCGGCGGCACCCCCAGAAAATCCTGAATCCCAGTCATGTGCTGCAACAAATTGTATCAAGTGATCATCATTAGTCCGCCTCAAATCGTGGTTGAACAGGCTCTCAATATAGGATGTTGTGCATTCCAGGCAATTAATTAGGTAGCAGCTTGCTAACATGATGATTATAGCATCGAAATGACGAAACATGTTGGTGAGAAAAACAAGCCATGAAGGCGAAGGGTAGGATGCCAACCTTGGGATTCATTATAAGATCCTCATAATAAACCACTTTCATACGGATGCTCTTGAAGTAGAGCTGTGCAGCAGTGGAAGTATCCTCAACTTCCTGCAGAGTCTCCGGCAAACTCTGCACGTCTATGATTGGCTTATACTCTGCCAGTTTTGAAGCCTGGAATCACCAACATGTAAATATGTCAAGACGTAGATCTTTGGACGTGGAGGTGGACATCATCCGATCGTTACACATTGATGAAGTCGAGTAATTCAGGAATGAAAGCACGAAAAAATGCTCTACAAATCAAGGAGAAGAATGGCAAAGTAGGGCACCTCCTCCAAAGAGTGAACGTGCGCTTTGTGAGTGCCGTTCAAGAGCTTTTCACGACGGTCAAAATCATTTGCCATGATTGAGATTAACCGCTTCAACACATTTCGTCGACGTAATAAAATTATAGACACACCCTTCCTTTGAAAATAGTCTAATACCTCCTGACGGTATTCTACTGGTCCCTGCATGAACCGAACAATCGAACTGAGTAAACCAGGATACACAATGATACTGGTCCTCTTATCACAGAACAGAAATTCGAGAGCTACCTGGTTGAGCATCCACTTGAACCCCACAGCTGCAGTACATTCGTTCTTGGAAGCACTGTTGAACCAGTCCAGATTGTAGACCATATCCAAATTCATGGCGATGGAGGAAAAGTTGTCTCTCCGTTCCCTAACTGAAAAAATTTCGCCATGCGAGCTGATATTTGGGTGGTTGTTCAGTAGAGTCTCAAACCACCCACTCCCTGATCTTTGCATTGATAAAATAACAAAATAGTGTACAGGCGTGCATGTGCACTCGTTCCTGCAGAAATTAAATAAGCGTCAGTAAAGAGGCTGGTCCTGTCACATGCATTTGGTGTCAAGGCGAAGGATGTTCAAATAGGAATGTGAAGCAGCACCTCTGATAAGTGCGTGGAAGTGGATAGTGCTCCGCAAAATCCGCAGAGGAAAAGTAGCTGTATCTCTTAGCTGCACAAGAAGCATCTTCTCGACGCCAATCTCTCACGACCACATCTTCCTCAGTCTCATAGGGAAAATGCCGTGTAGGAGAGAGACCGACTCCCACCATACACATGTAAATGCCACTGCCTCCAATGACGACCAACACAAGCAGCTTCCATACCGTAAACAACTTTCTCCATTCCTTCCCGCTGCACAGATCCTGTTCGCGTAACAAATCAGTATAATAACATCATATAATCTCCTTTAGATACCTCAATAGCCTTGAACTAAACCCTTACCTTCATCGTAGAACTCTTGAAGGAATCATGTCCTCCGTCGTATTTTGTGTCCATTTGACTCCCCGCCACCTGCACCAATCACACAAACTCTAAGTATCAGACAACAGCAGCATTCATCCCTTTCAAACGGTATGCAGTTTTGAGGAGGTCATACAGAGACTATCTTCTAACCATGCAAACTTCTACAGTGTCTCCGGTAAAATAGCCCCAAATGTATCATTTTATAACCGAAAAGACTGACTCTCCGACTCCACTGTGAGCAAGAAATTTCTTTAGTCTTATTCAATCCGAGAAACTCAGCTACCTGCTTCTACAAATTGCCGGAAAAATCACCTGGCAGGAGCCATTGGCAGCAGGGCGAAAAATCACCTGGTGAAATCCATTGGCGGCAGGGATGCCGCCAATACGTGAGAAGGAATACAATGGAAGGCCTGCTTTTTTTTCCACCATAAGCGCAAGCTTATTACAGGCCTCCCTTACAATCATGTAACTAGTGAATGTATGCAGCTGCTTGGCCGCAGCAGCAGTACTTCTCTCCTGATTAATGACCTCATTCGTCCCCGACGAATGCTTCTACCTCCTCCAGCAGCTGACATCAACTGTTACATCAACTCCACACAACTCAACGTAGAAAGAGGAAAGCGAAGAATCCACATGCCTCTCAGTTGAGAAGATAGTCATGATAACCGAACAATCAGGGACGGAATGGATTTCTGCAGAAAAGAGAGTGTCACTGTCTGTGCAGTCGACCTAAAGTGAAAGAGAAGGCACAGTCCGCATGCAATAACTGTCTCATCAGCTGAAAGAGCTCGCACACTCTTCACACCTCAAAAAAAAGAACTAGACCTAAGACCTCACGCTAAGTGAACATATCCTCACTGAGATTTTAACCGGATTTTGAACGAATCTAAGTACAAAGCGCGCCAAGAAAGTCCATATCCATTCCAAGAACGCAAAACCCTCACATGCACTCTACCGACTCTCTGCACAGTAGTAAAACTTCCAAGTGTACTAAATCCTCTATTCTAGTTCCCTATCACTTATGACATTGACCTCTGCAACTAACAACTCCACTCCTTCAGTTCGAGATTGCCTACTCTCTCTCGATCGCGGTCAACATTTGATCATCACAAAGCATAGGCTATCATTACTTTTTTGCTCTAATATTTCGAACTTCATCATACTAGTCAATCAAACCAGCCATGGCTTACCTGGATCGATCGAGAGCAAGCTCTACCGAGAGCGGCGGCTCAATTGAAGCGCCATCATTGTAATAATAGGTAGTAGGATCAAAAACGGAGGGCGAGAGACCTAGAAGCTATAAAACAGGGTAGAGCGACACGCCATAGCCAGCTTTCAAGCAAGGAGTGGCCTTGACATCTGCCATGCGGATGTTAATGAGAGATTGTCGGACTCATTCACGGTGTCCGAGGACGGATTACCAAATCGGCTGACCTACCAAGCGCGTTGATCGAGCTCAGAGAGCGTGCTTCCAGCACATCGTTCAAAAGCTGCCGTGGAGGGGGATAATCTGAAAAATGGCGAAAATGGAAAGAATGACGATCCGGTTGACGCAATTCGTTTAGAAATGTGGGAGTGTCGGTCATGGGTCCCTCTTGTCGCTATGTCAACGCCGTAGTCGCGTTAACGAGCGTGGTACTGTAGCGAGGAGAAATTTTGAAAAGTGCCAAAATGTTTGCATATTGTGTTGACATAGTCAATTGAAAACAAATGGAGAACAAAAGGGTATGCAATGTAGATGGAAAGATTCTTTGGATACTCAATATGCACAGAAAGTATATGAGGAGAATAAGGTAGTTGTAGTGTGTTTTTTCTAAATTCTTCTAGTTTGAAAAAATTAAAAGCTGAATCAAGTGTTCAAATAGACAACTAGTAGCAATAACGTCGTATGTCTCAATAATAGTGTATTGTGTTACACATGACTTGATATATATATTTTGTTCTCTTGCATTGAAACATGGAATCTAAAATTATCAATTTTAAGGCCCTTCATTGTTATCAAAAAGACTTGTAAAGTGCTCAAATTTTCAATCTTTTGAAATGAATTAATTAGAAGGTCTTGAATCTCAAACACTCAGTATACAAGTGCTTGGTATTTGGCATTGACGTCTAGACCTTAACATCCATTGTCAATCCCTTCATATACTCAAATCACAAACATGGAATTTAGCAAAAACTATTGCCATTGACCTCATGTTTTTCAATTTACTAAGTGTCTCAAGGGCTTTACACAAGCGTGATTTACACAAGATTGGTCCATACCATATTAGATTTGGATATGTTCTCAAAGTGAACCCATCTAGCTTTAAAATTTGGTAAATAGCTAGGAGATTTGATGATCTTAGGATCGAGCTTTGATGATCCACTAGTCCACCAAGACTTTTCATTTTCAACCAATTATATTTCAAAAGTCTCATTTTCAACCAATCATATTCGAGATTTATCCTTAATTTTTTGAGAGTTCTTCACACTAGTGTACACCGGCTCTTGCACGTGTCCAAAAGTTTCCTTCAAGATGGAGGGAATGGAGAAACTCAAAAGGGATTGGTCAGCAAGGGGGGTCCAAAAAGTGGTCACGGGACAAAGAAAGGCAGGAGGGGAGGGCCTTCGAGAGAGCGCCAAACCCTAATTTTGTAACCAGGCTGCCAGCCACCCGTTCTCGCAGCGTACGAGCTCGCCATGGCTGCCACAGCTCCTTGTCCCCTCGTCTGCTCCGCGGCGCTGGACCGCCGCTCCGCTCCCATGTTGCTGAGCAGCAGCCGAGTGGCCCTCGTCGGCAGCCAGAGCATGGGGGGATTCCTGCGCCGCCTCAGGCTTTCCTCCGACCGCAGCTCCACGTCCCTGCGGCAGCGCGGTGCTGCCGGGGTGCGCGCTGTCTGGAAACAGGAGATTATGTGGGCCGAGGCACCCGTGGCTGACGTCGGCATTGCCTGTGAGGAGCATTACCACCTTGTGTTGGATATCAGCGGCAACCGCGAGTTGATGGAAGGTCACACTAAAGCTGGCCAGTTCGTGCAGGTGACTCCCTTAGCTCCCTCAATCTATCAATCGAATGTCAGAGATAAGCCTTTCAATTACGTTGAGGGGAGTCGTGCCATTCAAAATCTGTTTATTCAGCGAGCAATGGACTCCTTTTGGAGCGTAATTCGGTAATGTAGAGTCGTATTGATTTTCATGTGGTTCGGCATTTGTTGAAGAGTGCGCGGTTTTTGATGCACATTACTGCCTTCTCCGCTTTCTATCGACCTGCCTGAACAATACGTGATGAGTTTAGGGCATAGATCACGTTAGAGGCTGAGGTGGTGAGCGTGGCCATTCGTATGCTCATTGTCCCCACAGAGCATGTTCAATTTATGCTAGAAAGCTGAGTACTTTGTGTCGTTGGTTATTATGTAAGCTTTGTTGATAGAATTATCGAATAAGGGATGTGATTGATAGATTTGAAAGCACGGTGAAAAGGATGTCAGCGTTATGGAGACGAGACTTGTTATATTAGTGTTACGATATTTACTACAATGATGGTTTCGCATCAGTGAAGTAAGAGGGCGTGATTGGGCTAGTGCTTTGTTGGTGTTTGTGAAGCTTAGTGACCTAATTAACAACAATCGTGAAGGTTCAATCTTGTCAAATAATCACACTAGCGAAGATCTCGAGGAAATCTTTTAGTATATACATCCAGGTGCTCTTAACGATTCGAGTAGATCTCATGGGTGCTAGCAAGGTTTGAGAGAAGGCCGCTGCACCGTAGTATTTATAGTCTTTCTTAGAATGCCTAGATTGCATCGGCAGATTCTCATGTTATTCGTGTTTTCTGATTCATGCAGTGATTGTGTGCGTAGGTTAAAATTGGCAACAGCAAGCCAGCATTTCTCGCCATCGCCTCTCCTCCCAAAGTAACAGCCGCTGGGTCGATGGAATTTTTGATCAAGGCCGTGGAAGGCACCACAGCGGGTTCTTTATGTAGCTTAGGAAAAGGTGACAAGGTAGAGCTTAGTCAGGTAATGGGAAGCGGCTTCAAAATGGATCAGGTTGCACCTGCTGAAGACTACCCTACAATACTGCTCTTCGCCACTGGCTCTGGAATTAGGTATTCTTCATACTTACCGTGGAGCTTCATACCGCGACCTGAAAGAGTCTTTTGGATTCTAACCGTTGTTCGTTGTCCATGCCAGTCCAATTCGCTCGCTGTTAGAGCACGGTTTCGATGCCGGCAAACGAAAAGACGTGCGTCTTTACTATGGTGCTCGTAACTTAGACCGGATGTCCTATCAGGTAGTTTCTTGTTCACAGTGACAGTTCGCCATTTCCTTTTTGAAAGCCTAATTTTAGCTTCCTTGATTATTACAGCGTTCTTATGAGTTTATCATCTTGTATCTCCAGGATAAATTCAAGGCTTGGGAGGCCACAGGTGTTCAGATTGTGCCTGTATTGTCTCAGCCCGACGGTTCATGGAATGGTGCTCAAGGATACGTCCAGGTACAAGAAGCTCTCGTTAATTTCCTGTGCTCATGCGAACAAATCTGTTACCCAGGTAGCTTATTGGACCAGTGAGCATGTATGTGAACTTTTGCATTGGGTTGTGGGCGATGGCATTGCAGGCAGCGTTTTCAGATAACAAGGGAGTCATAGTTGGATCTCAAACTGGCGCAGTGTTGTGTGGACACAAACAAATGGCACTGGTATGTGAAGCAGTTTAGTTTTCTCTCCAAATGTTTAGTTCTCGAACGTGTTCTAGTTACTATTAGACCGTAGGGCATGAATTATATCTCAATTGGTGCAATGTTCTGAGCAGGATGTGACTGACTTGCTTCTGGCGGACGGAGTACCGAAGGAGAAGATTTTGCTGAACTTTTGAGGCGTTTGTGGTTCGAAGGTAAGAGCTCAAGTAAATATATTGCATGCGCTTGTACTTTAATCGTTGATCGAGGTCAAATGTTGTACCTGTTATCCCGGTGATGAGAATTTTAGTAATCCGAAGCATGCGCAGCTGAACCATAGTGCATTGCTCCCTTCCTCATTTCGATGAGGGTAGGTGAAGCGGTGCAGTGAAGATGGTAATCATGCTGTTTGTGAGCGAATGTGGATTCCAGGCATTGCCAGCTGAGGGAATGGTGCTTATATCTTCTAATACTAGTGATGCCGAAAGACTTGACTAATGTCATATCTTGCTCTTGAGTCTGACACTCTTAGTCATTTCGAAGCATGTACACCCAAACTCCTTCCTTCATCTGTAAGTCCTGGTGATACGGTGTAGATGCTTCTATGCTGTTAGCATGTGTATGAACCAACCGAAGGGTGTGTACGTATGGTTGACCTCATTCATGTAAAGTGAACATCTTCCTAGCTGAGACTGTGTCCCTTTATGGCAAAACGCAGTACTTAGAAGTCACGAAGTGGAATGTTTGAGGTTACAGATTTCATATGTTTGTTGCTGAGATGTGGTATAAGGAATCTTGCTGATGTTCCTATTATAGCTTACTTTCTTTCAAGAAAACACATTAACCTTGTAGTTTGGCAGAAAGGTTTTCAGATCTGAAGACCAGACCACGAGTCCTTCTAGGAGTGGTTGTCAGTCTCTGGCAACAACGGAGAGTCTTCTTTTCAGTGAGTCTCCACCCTTCCTCGTGCATCAAAGTTGAGTCCTGGTATTGAATCATCTAATGCTACAAAATCGTTGATCACAACCTCTTTGCACTTATGTTGATCGTGGACTGAAGGTGATCCAGAACATTCATCTAATTATGATGCTTGTATATGACTGCAGAAAGAGTGATTGCATCAGCCAATCGAGCCCTGTATATGTCTTACTAACCTTGGAGATTCAAGGTTAGCATACTTAGGTAGCAAGACATGTAATAATGACTAGTTGTAATTTACGTTAACTCTACTTCATTCTTTATGAATAAAATCTCGTTGAGTTGATCTCTACCAGAGCCTGCTAATCTGTAGTGTGGAATTGATCATTCTGCTATTCATGTCAGCCAGGCATTCATTATTGTGCTCCTTGATGGTGATTTATTCTTGGCGTAGGAGTGGAGGGCTAGAAAGTGCATGTGAAGGTCCTGCATTACAAGCTGTTGGTCTTACTTTTTGTGCTCCTTGATGGTTTAGGAACCAGGATTGTAAGTTTCAGATTCGACAAGCTCAATCTAGATATGAAGATCTTTTAAGGATTTCGTCATGAACGTTAAGTTGTGGGCGATTTGGGAAGTGGTCGTTCAGGCGTGATGTGATAGTGTGGAGCCCTCTCTGCATTGTTATAGAATCATCTCAATTTCAGACACCTTTTGGTTACATGCACATTATTTATTCATGTGCAACCATGACATGATGGGGATATTTGAAAAGGTTAAGAAGATGTATGCTTTGCAAGATGTATTAGATTGATGTGTAAAGTACTTGGGAATTAGGAATGTTTCAGTTCATTTAGACAAGATTCATGGACTTGGGTACATGTACTTCTGAATATGAAATAAAACTATTGAATGTTCTGCGCAAAGGATAAACCTTAGTAAGTAAATAAGTTGAATGGATAAATCTAGTAAGTAAGTTGAATGGATAGAATTTAATAAGTAAATATGTGAATGGAGAATATTTAGTAAGTAAATAAGTTGAATGTATCTAATTGTAATAGTGAATAAGGACAAAATATTGTTTTTTCATGAATACATGTTAATCTACTTCTACTTCTATAACATAATATTGTTCTACTTCTACTTCTATAACATAATATTGTTCGGTGATCCTTTCTACCTACCAGACCTTCCTACCCACCAAACCTTCCTACCCAACGTACCAACCTACCATCTTATGAACTTACCAACCAACCTATCTACCTATCTTCTTTTATCTTTTTGGGATTATGTAAATTAAAATGAATTAAGTTAAAATTATTTTTTTAAAAAATAAAATAAGACATGGGCATATATAAAATTATTAAGGAATGGTAGACACGAGATACTTTTTTAAAATACCATATAAAGTGCTCCTCCGTTGGGACGACAGGTACCTTACTATATAAAAAAATTAAACATAATATGAGGAAATGGTAGACATAGGATAATTCTATAAAAGTACCAAATAAAGAGCTTTCCTGTTGGGACGATAGGTACATTGTAGTCTATAATAAAATATTGTTCGGCAATCCTTCCTACCGACCAATGTACCAACCTACCAACCTACAAACTTACCAACCTACCTACCTTCTTCTATGTATAAAAAAATATGAATAAAGAGAGAGAAAAAGGGAGAAAAAAAACGATTTGAGGAAATAATAAATATGGGATACTTTTTTTAAAGTACCATGCAAAGACCTTTCTGGTCGGGACGACGGGAATCATACTAGTCTACTTCTATAACATAATATTGTAGGGTGATCCTTCCTACCAGGAGGAAAAAAAAAAAAAAAAAAAAAAAAAAAAAAAAAAAACAAAACTAGCATTTATAATTTTGTTTGAGAAAATGGTAGACATAGTTACTTTTTTGAAAGTACCATACAAAGAGCTTCCCGTTGAGACAACACGTACTTTACTAGTCTATATATATAATAAAATTTTGTACAGCAATCCTTCCTGCCCACCAACCTATCAACATACAAACCAACCTACCACCACCTTTCATGTTTTTTAGATTCCGTAAAAAATATATAAAAACAATAATATGGTTTGAGAAATGGTCGACACGGGATACTTTTTTGAAAGTACCAAGTAAAGATACTCCCGTCAGGACCACAAGGACCTTACTAGTGTTTTACAACATGCAAGGATTAGCCATGCAAGGGCAGTTAGTGACGAGCATTATATGTAAGCAGTCAATGTTTTGACAGTCATGCAAGGGCGGTCACTATTGATTTTCACGTTATATGTAAGCAGTCAATGTTTTGAGAGTCATGCAAGGCTGTCAGTATTGATTTTCACGCTATATGTAAGCTATAAATGTCTTGACAGTTGTGCAAGAGGTGGTCAGTAGTTATATGTAAGCAATCAATGCCTTGACAGTTGTGCAAGAGGCGGTCAGTATTGATTTTCACGTTATATGTAAGCAGTCAATGTCTTGACAGTTGTGCAAGAAGCGGTCAATATTGATTTTCACATTATATGTAAGCAGTCAATGTCTTGACAGTTGTGCAAGGGGCGGTCAATATTGATTTTCACGCAAGAACAATGATATAATTACCGTATCATGTTACTGAGGACCGACTCAAATACCCAACGACGTTTAGGGACTAACAATTGCAAAGGTTGGGCACAAATATTGTTAGAATATGTACTATTTTTGAATGATAATTTATTGCATAATATTTGTATTTTCACTACAAGAGTCTACTTAGCATCTCCCAAACCTTTTTCTTGCTTTGCCCATCTCTCTACTTCCATAGTAACTAACCAAGTCCTCATACAATGTAGTCATGAGGTGTTTTAAAGTGATTGAGAGCTAAGATAATTTTATTCCAATCATACAAAGGCAATGACTCGATTAAACATGTACATTCATATTGAAATTCAAAGTCTGTGGCATTGATGGTTTGTTGTAGATTTGCTAGTATGAATCAAGATTTGAATCTGAGACTGAGTTTGTTTGTGTAATGGCTTAATTCCATTGTCGATTAGCTTATTAGTTGTTGAAAACGTATACTTTGGTAGGATTGGATAAAATGTTTGAATTTAAATGATATGAAGAATTGGTAAAGGGTTGGTCCCATCTCAATGAATTGATCATTCACTTACAATCGTGGCTCAACCATCTTCGCAAGTGTCATCACTTACTCAACCCTTCCCCCTACTTTCTAAAGTATGGCACACTTGGTTTTAAAGTATTAAATAGTTGCCTAATTTGTATATTTTAGTAGGCTTGCATAAAAAGTTTGTATTTGACTTATTTTAAGGAATGATAAAGAGAGCTTAAATCTTATAAGTGCATGACCAATAGAGTAATGATTATAAGTGCACCATCAATCGTCGATGTACTTGTTATTACAACATGTACTTGTTATTACAACTCAACGACTTTGGCAGGTGTCATTACTTCTTGGGCTTTGTATTATTTATTAAAGTATGACACACTTTGTGTAATGGTAAAGCATAGATTAGTTGTTGAGTTTATGTATGTTGGGCTTTAAATATTTAACTTTTACATATTTAAAGAATTGGCAACATGAGCTGACCTAACCTGCTATTGGTTAGTTGCACAAAAAGTTTGGATTTGACTTCCAATAGTAATCTCAACATAGGTCAACCCACCTTCATTGGTTGTACACTTATAATGGTGGTTCAACCACCTTGGCACGTGTTCTTACTTACTAAACCCTCGAGATTTTTCCAAAGTATAACGTACTTAGTTCAATTTGTATTTCCCAAGAAGATTAATTGAAGATAATATTTGCTTTGGATAATATATCTTAATTTGTATGAACTAAATAAAATAAGGATTAAATCATTGTATCTCAATTGTAAGATAGTACTTGAAATTTGGTGGTCATAGGCACAATAGTTAAATACTAATCTTGATTTTTTCATTTTCAAGTTATGTTTGTATGACTTGGTATGATATAAATTAAGGCAACCATTTGTAAAAAATCTTCAAAGAATAATTCACATTATCACTTACAATCTTTTAATAGTAAAAAAAAACACTTACTGATAAATTTTGAACAATATTCATACATATCAGAGCCTTGTTTTGACAAATAACATATCATTGTGCAAAATAATTGAGTGTAACTCGATCCCCTTTCTTTTGTCGGCAACAAGATGTGACTGTTCATACTTGGGCCAAATGTATCCACGTGCGGATTGAATTATGTTGACATTGTGGATCCAATGCGATACACCTGTTGCATAACCTTTGCTTGATGAAAAGAGACACAAAAGAAGTAGATGTAGAGTTTAGGGGAAAAAGAATGCCTTATTTATTTCATGGCCCAAGACATGCGAGCCTTCTTGATGGTAAGCATGGAAGTTACAACTAAGGATAAGAAGCAGGAAAAAACGGTTGTAGAGCTGAGAGACAAGTTTTTATGCGATACCATTATGAAGATTACGACATGTTGGAATTGTCAGTGGTAGGCGTTCATCCGACACAAAACAAGTAGTTGACACAAAGACATAAAAACACAAACATTTGTAACCTGGAAGATAGATTTTCATATCGCATTCACGTTAAAAACAAGTCTCGCTGGCATTGTCGTTGTCGTGCACCAAGAGACACACCCTAATTGATGAAAAGATGCATAAGAGAAGCCATTTTAGTGTTTGAAAACACATTTCTTTGTCGCTCTTTGTATAGAGAGGCTATTGTAGAATTCCATGTAAAGATATTTAAAAAAATTCATGACAAGTCTCTTAGTGAGAGTAAGAATCTTAACTATCAAAGAAAATGACTATGCTTCAAGGAGCAAACAACTTTGTTGACTATTTTTGCCACTCAAAAAAAGAATTAAAGAAGTGTATTTGTACCAAACCATGATTCAACTCTTTGCCTTAACTTATTAGGCTGCAACTTTTTTGACATTCAACATGGCACAATTTCCTTCCTCTTTCGTAGATGCCTCTCGCATTACGTAGATTTCTCACGACCCACCTTACAACCGAATCTACCAAATGGAAGATTAAGACCGGTAGACCGTCCAGCTCCCCCACAACGCGGCAACCGCGCTGCACCGACGGGCTATTCAAACTCACTGGACAAGGAAAGGGAACGGGAGTGGAACGTGGAGGGTACGGTGGGAACCGGTGACCCGGCCGGGCCCGCGGGAACCCGCGGGAAGGGCGAGAGAGGGAGAATCGCGAGCAACAACAATGCGCGGGGCCAGTGCCAGTGGGAGAGAGGGAGGGCGTTTGGAAGGGAGGAACGGAGCTCGAGGGTAAACGTGTGTTCGCGCGGATGTTTGCTGCCGTAGATGCATCGAATCTCCACCGCCGCGCTCCATTTTCTTCCCTCCTCTCTCGTGGCTTTCTTTCGACCCCATTCTCGCATCTTTTGGTGGTCGCTTCAGTTTTTCCTGGCCGCTTTTGGAGCCCCTTCCCCGTTTCCGCCTTCTCTTGAACGCTTGTAGGCGGTCACACTGCGGTAAGCTTTCCATGTCAAAGACACCCTTACATTGCGTGCGATGAGGGAATTTTCGTTTTGAATTCTTTTTTCTTCTTTTTTATTGACGTTTTTACAATGATATAGGGTTGATGTGCATTGCGTTGAGTTTCTCGAATTTGTAGTTTGATTGGAATCTTCATCGTGAAGACAGGCGGAGAGGCTGGTCAAGAAAGCGTGACTTTCTATTGTCCTTTCAATGTATACGTGTTTTTCCTTCTTTTTGTCCTTTGGTGTCGAGAATTCTCCGAGTGCTGTTTTTCGTTCTTTTCTATTCTCATATTGGTTTTCAAGGTGTAAATATACACATTCTTTTTCTCTATCCTCTTTCGTAGTTATCATCTCCTGGTCTGAAGGTTCGGTTTGTTTGTAGACAATGTGAAGCTTTGCGCACTGTGTAGAAAGTACGAACTTGTACTTTACTATTGCACGTAGTAGTAGAAAGGTTTGGTATGATTGATCGTTGATTACGCTGGATTTTCTCGAAGAGCAATAGTTTTTAGCTTGGGAAGCGTCAGGTTGTTTACACGTAGCCTTGGACTTCCGGGAGTCGAGCAAGAAAGGTCGCTGTGATTTTCCGCCGAAATATATTTCGTCTAATTGGAAAATGTGGTCCCTGTTCAGGTGGAGATGGTTGTTTCAAGAGCGGCCTCGTAGTGAATTCCTGAGCAGGAAGGAGGTCGTCCAAGCTTAAGAGGATTCACATTTGGTTCTGGGAGGACTTTGCATAGGTTCTGGGAGGCACTGTGTAGCGATTGGGATGGTTTTATGATTATAATGTCCGAGTTCTTTCAGCATGGTTGGAGAGAAGACATTAGAGGAATGTTGGCCAGAAGAATGACGAGATAGTTATGGGGGATACCGTATAATTATGAATGTTGCAATCAATCACTGGGGAGCTCGTAGCTATGGGTGGGCCATGTCGAACTGTGATTGGCAGGGAGGCTGGCAACTTCATCAACAATAAGGATCTTCCTCCTATCGATGACAAAGCTGCTTCAAAGAGCCTTGCCCTGTATGACAAACCTATGGAGTTATACGAGCGCATAGGCATTCGCCTTGATCAGCGGGTACCATATCGCACCAATGCTCAGCTTTGTATCACATACCCTCAGTTATTGCGTGTCTTCGAATGCCCTACAGTTCACACCACAGCTTATAATGCAGGAGGGTATTTTCGAGTTGGGAATCGCTGAATCTTTCACTTCCAAGTCGGTGTGAAGTTTTTTGATATTTGTCGAATCATGAAGAGTGCATGATGTATTTCTTTCTATTATTTCGAAATATTAGACCCCATTAGCTTACTTGTATCATCAGCTCTACATGTTGGCAATTTAGAGATAGTGTTGTGGCAGTTTTATAGTTCTGAAGGAAGGAACTCTGGTCTCGTGTCGCCCTGCATACTTTGCGCGGTTAAATTGGTGTGGTTATGGTCATAAGTTACAGTTTCTGATCATTGCCCTGCAGCCAGTCTTTCTTCAAAGATGTCTCAACTACAAAATTCAAGCGTTGCGACAGAGGCGGTGAGTGTGAGTTTTCGAACAGTCTAGTAAATGGATCCGCTGTGAGCCATCTGCCTAGATTGTGGATACATAGGTGGGATGAGCTAAGCATCATCCGTTGCTGCTTTTACTCGTTTGGTTGTTTTATTTCCTCTTGTACCCGTTTTTGACTGTCCTGAATTGATTTCTGTCCTTGGACAGGTTGAAGGTAACAATTCGGTTAAAGGGGCTTCTCAACGTTCCTTGCTTATCAAAATGGCACAGTGGGAGGGGCCAGACGGAGCCTGGTCCCAGTACTGCATTCACTCACCAGTATTTACCTATTTTTGTGATGGTTTCCAGCCAGCCAAGTTCTCAACAAGAGGTATCTAGTGTCTAGTTCACTTTCGATCTTGAATGTTCATGTAGATCACAATCATGCTGTTTTGGCCTCCCCCCCGTAATGACGAAGATATACCTATCATGACTTTGATTATCAGACTCTTAGTTTCTTATGTTAGTCGTTGCTTTTATGCATGCCTGCAAATGGTTTTCGTACAACAGTTGCATCCGCCGCTTGCTAAAATGGTTTTCGTCTGGTTGACTTGCTTCAGATGTTTTCCCTGGGAAAAATCATCAAGGTAGCCAGAGTACCTTTGGTGGATGACGGTGCTTTGAGTGCTCCTGTGACCCTTTTGGTACCAGATTTGAAGAAGCTATGCGTTCTTGCCAAGAATGGGCATCTCATCCTTTTCTTTGCATTCGGTAAGTCATTTGGTCGGTCATTCACTTACTTCTGGCATGCATATTAAGATTTCAAGTGCTTCTCAGGTTCAGAGCGGAAACAGTGATTTTTAAGCCTTAATGATGTTGTTTGTTGACTTTGTATGTAATTGCAGCTGATCCAGCAGAGCTATATAATGTTGACACCCAGCAAATGCGAGATCTAGGTGAACTTTTGACTAACCCATGAACGCTGGATTAGCATCGGTACTTGTCGTGCTGTTCCGCTTCGAAAATATTTGAGTATGCTGTTTCTAAGGTTATATGAGTTCCATCGATATGGAAGTAAGAGCTTCTGTATTCCAGATCTTCACATCTTTGGCATGTGGTCTCTACCTTCATCCGAATTTCCGGCAGAGCTGATTTTGGGTCATTTTAGGACCTTGATAATTACAGTATCACGTTACCGAGCACCGACTCAAAGATGGGAAGACTTGTCAGATGTTCATGATGTCCTTCTTGTGATTGTCAGGGGATTGCAGTGGTCGTGTAGTTTGGAGCAAGCTGAGCATGGCTTCACTCTGCCATCAATGGCTAAGGAATGTCAACGGGAGTGCATCACCATTGGGTTTGAATGGAGCATTTGTTGAGACTGTTTGCAGTTTGGACTTTACGCAGGGCAAGTTGCAGGTATTAGACTTACCACATAGTGTGACAACGCTCCTTATTTTGATTATTTTATCCTGATAATTTACATTCCTTACAGAATATACACTCAACGTTCCATTGCAACACATCATAGTTTTTATGTCGTCGGTCGCAGTTAGGTGTATACGTTCTTCGCAAACAGTTCCGTTTGTTTAGGACATGTTGTGTTCTTGTCATTCATTTCCGACTAAGGATCGATTTGTCGCACATTTATGATACAACTGATAGTAGGTTCTTGTTTATTATCCGCACTTCAAAGGGGCTTTTGTGGTTATGCATTGAAGTACTGTATGGGGTATTAGGGTTTGAAAATTCTTTTGTTTGAGATGCAGCATCACGATACTCCACTTGGAAAAATGATCAGCATGCAAGCTTCTAGGGAGCTTCTAGAGAAAAGCGAGGTACAGAACTTCTTGCTTGTTTTGACGATGACCTCTGAAATTTTACTTACTGGTATGACTTCATGTCTAGGGATGATATTCTCACAAGGAGTGTGGAGATAATTAATCTCACTCATAGTGATCACTAGTAATCATCCTTTTCCGGTTATGCAGATGAAGCTTCAAGTGTACGCTCATGCCGCTGAAATGGGTAGTGCACCCATAAGTAATTGTACATCAAATGGAACACCTAACAAACGTACTTCCTCCTCGCCCTCTCAGGCATTTAGGTATTAATTGTCTTGCTGTCCCTCTCCTCCATCTTCTCAAGTTCAGTCAACAACTATCCCTCTCTAATGCAGTAGATATCGCTCAATGTCAATGGGAGGTGTCAGGTATTGCAGTAAGCGTGCTATGTAACTTTACTCGTACATCAAGTACTAAAATTTTACTTCTATTGCCATACATGACATCGATTGCTGTGGCTATAACAGTCCGTTCGGTTTGTATATGGTTCCAAGTGGATGTCTTTTCTGGTAAAGTTTGTTACTATTCGTACCTTTTCGTCACTAATCAACTATAACTTCAGGAAAAACTCTGACATTACCTTTTTTTGGACAGGAATCCCTCCGGCCGTGTAGAATTTCACTTTCTGTACTATTTCAACCGCTGCGTGAAAACAAAAGGTAACATGGTGGCTTTGCCTTTAAGTTCAGTTGTAACTCATGGTACCCCGAAGACTCAAACTAGTGTAGGGACTATCTTAAAGTTGCAGATACTGAAATCTGAGGTCGCATTGAGGACTACTCACTATGCAGTCGAACCCATTGGAGAATGTGGTTCACTTAGGTTGACTGGATAGATGTTTCTCATGATGGAAGGTATTAGAAACAGCGATGATTCATTTTTGGATTTTCAGAAATGCATGTCTATGTGTCTGATTCATCGGCTCATTTTTGCAGAGGTGGAGTTATATTCATGCCCATTCTGCTTAGTACGATGTTACACCTTCAAGGTTAGTTTCTTTTGTTTCCTTTTTCGTGAACAGATTTTAAGAATGTTTTTCCGCATTTTTTTACGGGGTGGTAGTCTCTGTTTAAGGCACGGAGATGTAACCTTTCGTTATCAAGGACTACATATATTGAGTGTCTCCTGTCAAACTCTCGTTCATTCTCGCAGAAGACAGTGATATGCTGTTTCCGGACGTTGCCTGTTTCGTTCTACATCTTGTGTTCGTATTGAACTTGTTTAACTTGTGCAGGGTTTACGATGTCATTTGAATTGTTCACACGAGTTACTCAACTTCGAATATCTGGTAAATGACCATTTTGTTTCAATAGATCTTATACTAAAGCAGCATGACAAGCACCTTGGTTGGCATTGCGTTCGTCTTTTTGTTACCACTTAATGAAGAGAGTCTGCATCATAGCTCTCAGTTGTTTAAGTATATAGTAAAAAATAGTTTTTTATGATTTATTCTGTCCTTGCCAGCCGAATGGAGACGTGCCAATTGTAAATGTTACTTGTCGGACAGATCTCCTAGGGCCTGAGGTAAATAGCAAACAACCGTCTCTAGTTCTGTATCTCACATTTGTACCGGATCTTCCTGTATCTCATATATGCATTGGATCTTTTCTTGATCCACTTTTTCCATAAATTTGTTTGGTATTATTCTCTTTTTTCGCACTAGCCGACTTCATGTCCGGAATGGTTAGATTGCATGAAAACTAGACTTAAGAAGGCGCTCTTTGACCAAATACCACGTAGCACCGTATAGAAGTACTCAAGTTTTAAGAATCTTCCAATTTTTGAGGTACAGATGTAGCTGACTTATTTGTCTGAACAGGGGAATATTCAAGAGCTAGAACCAGATTTAAGGACTAAAAACTGGATGTTTTGGTGAGCTTTTTGATTCCTTCTGCTACGCCCGCAAACTAGTTATTTACTTCGGTTTACGTTCTGTTAATCAAGAGCTGAAATCGTCAGATTCCGTAGCCTAAATTCCATCACTTGGTACTTCTTTTTATTCAGATGAATCTTTGAAATGCATGGAGTAAAACATAGTACTGTTTATTTTCCGACTTAATCGCGTATGAGTCCATCTGAATGGAGAGCAGTATTTATAAATTTGTGTTGTCACTGGGAACATGACACCTACAATAGCTGTTAAGGAACACATATTCTAGTGTTCACACGTATGCTAGTGTACTTCATTGAGGACTCCGCTCATTCTTTGTATGTTCCTTGATACTAAGACATAGTTCACTCTCAGCTTGTTCTTGATAGTGATCAGAGCCCTTGCTTCAATAATCTCAAGTATATACGCCTGACTTTATTACTGAGAACTACTGAGCAATGTTGCACAGGTCGCGTAGGCCCTTTTCAAAGATTTATGGGAGCATACCAAAAACCGTCCCTTTACGTGGGGAAGGTGGTTATCTTCCAGGTCCTATCAGTCAGGATCACTCTAATGGTGTTACCAGTACTGGCCCTGCAAAGTCCAGTGATGACAATTCACAGAGATTCCACAAACAAGCTATGAAGGGGGAAAGGAGGGATGGAAGAGTCGTTTACGGAGATGTTCCTGGTCTTTCACCTGTAAAGCGACAGAGGCTTGAAGGACGTGATTCTGCTGAAAAAGAAAGTAGTTTCAGGGTCGGAGGAATAGCAGCAGCATCTGCAGCTACCTTGGATGAAATTGGTGCTCCACTTATGACTGCTACCTCTATTCGGCAACGTCCAGAGAAGAATCGGCAAGTGGCCGCAGAACGTGCAGAGGCTCGCAAGTACGTGTTAACTGTTTTATTTAGTAAGCTTATTGTTATGATGGGGAAGGTATACACATGTTTGAGAATATGAGAGGAATTTGACGCTGGGTTTTTTTTGAGACACCACTTCAGCCTTGTCTTTTATGACACTCATTTGCATATACAGAGTCGATACTGTTTCATAACAGTTCCTTTATACTTTGGTAGTATTATCATACATTAACATCATCCTATGGTTGCAGTCGACTTCTCCTTCAAAAACGCACCTTTTTTCATTCACACACTGCTCAGGTACTGTAGCAGTTCCGGGTTCTTACCATTTGTTCAAATAGGTCGTGCTTTGTTCCTTATACCTTCATACTCTGGATCACGGATTAGCGTCTTCGTGGGTGCAGTTTATTATAACAATTGGTCACTTCAAATTGACGTTGTGTTCAGCACTGCTTTCATTATATGTGCAACATTATATTTTTGCCGTATCTTTTGTTGAGTGACGTTTCGTGTTCATTTTTCCAGCCGATGGGACTTGAAGAGCTGCTCTCTGAGAAGGACAGTGAAGATGAACTCGATGAGGATTTAGCCACAGTAGAGGATCGCCGGGTATGCATCTGTATTTTCTTATTGTTCCCGCCTAGTATTTCAGTATCGCGTGCTCTATATGCAGTTTCCTTTTGTCAATCGGTTATTCTGTTTTCTTCTTGTCTTAGTCTTACATTTTTAATGCAGTTAACAATGGAACAGAGTGGGAACTTGTTGGTCTTTCTGAATCTCCAGATAGATTTTAGTATGGCATTGTCTCCAATCTTTGTCATGTTCTCATTTCGAACTTCTACTTTCCTCCGCAGATGCTTGAAGATTTTGTTGATGTATCCTCGGATGAGAAGGACATCATGCATCTATGGAACTCGTTTGTGCGAAAGCAACGGTACCCTTCTAACATTTCGTTAGCAAGCAAGTTATGTTGCATGGACCCTCGAGACTTTGCTATAGTGATCAGTTTGAATGTACTGCTGTAATGTACGATCGGAAACTTAGAGCGGGAACAATTTGGATTTGCTATTGCAGAGTTCTTGCCGACGGTCATTGCGCATGGGCTTGTGAAGCATTTTCTTTACTTCATGCGGCGAAGTTTTCAAGCAGCCTGTCGTTAAGAAGGTGCGCTTTCTAAGTTTGCTCCCTTCTATACCTGATGTTCCGCTCAATTAAAACCTTCATTTAAGGTCTTCTGATATTTTCTCGAGGCAGCTTTGAGTTGAGCTGAAGAAAATTTTAAGCTATAGCAGGTTCACGTTGCTAAATTCAAAACAGTTTAAAGAGTAGTAAGGACTATGAATGCTACCGTCTCGCATGTGTACGTACTACTGTCTAAGGCTCTGCCTGCTGGGTGGATCTCTGAAGCGTCGTAATTACTTTTTGTAATTCATAATTTGTGTTTGTCTTTGTTTTGGCAGGTGCTTCATGCTGTTTCTCATTAAGCTTTGGAACCATCACCTTGTGGACGGGACAACTGTTGATAAGTGCCTCTCTGTGGTGGACTCTTACAAACGGCCAACAGAAAGTTAAAACAGGCCCTTCGCAACAATGACTACCGAATTTGGAAATTTTCTCCTTTTTCCACAGCACTCGATTATCTTATCACTTTAAAGGTCAAGTTTCATTGTATGTGTCAAAATTGATCCCTTACGGAACTTGAGACCCTGTTAAATGTTGAATTACAAGTCCATGGGAAGTGTCCGAAGTCTAGGGACCTCTTTTGGTTGATTTCCAGGATCAGGATTAGATCTAGCTTAGCACTGATTTGAGATGACCATTTCCTCGGTCGCTGATTTTGATATGGGGGCTGTCCAAGAGTCACCCAACACAGCTTTGTTTTCATGGTATCTGTTGATGGTTGAAAGGAGCAACCAAGCATCATTCATTCAAGTAGGAATTTGTTACATTCTTTGAACATGTGGTTCAATAATACTTGTACAGTGCCCTTAGTTTTACACATGGTTTTAAAGTTTTAATGGTCTCTGCCTTTCGCCTTCGTCGTTATGAGTTGATGATGCTGTAAGAACTTTTTCAGGTACTAGAGTAAACTCCAGCGTTGACAATCTGGAATACTGAAATGGGGAGGTTGACAACGTCCGATTAGGCACAATGCTTTTGTTGAACGGCCACCATCAAGATTTCGATGGTAACCACCCTCGGTATCTGTAGTTCACGTGGTAGAGAGGTAACCGCAGACTACCTCTGAACGATGAAGCATGTTGCGGAAGTACTTGCACAGATCCTCTGATCCATGCCGTGTGAACCATTTGTTGTTCAATCGTTCAGGGATGAGGATACAGACGTTCCTTGGAAGGATAGACCATTTTTGGCGAGATCCACTAATTCGTACTGTATTCATACTGTGGTTAAATTGCTGTAGGTCAGTTGACGACTTTCTTCGCACGGTAGAGTTGTATGAGGAAATCGCTGTTACATGAGGCCATGCCAGGTACTTGGAAGATGATCAAATGAGAAAAGTTCTCTTGTTTGAATTTATGTAAACTGATGAGCCATATTGTAGAGTCTAGCTTCGTAACTAACTAAAATCCTAGAATTTGTGCCCAATGCTAACTTTCCTGCGTTATTCTCTCCACATCAGAAAGGATCAAGAAACCACTGTACTTAGATATCGCTCCGAAACCAGCAAGCTGGTTACCAGAAAACGATAGACGTGCTCGACAACCCAAGACGTGTTTGGCCTCAGTTCGATAGTAAACGTTTTGCTGCCATTGTCGATGCTGACATGGTGGAGACCGTCATAGTAACCTCTTGAACGACCTTCTCCAGCAAGCGTTGAGGAACCTCGAGGATGAAAATTAGTGCCGTCGATAGCGAGCGCTCCCCCCCATGCCAATTGATAATACCTGAATAATGTTCTTCCACTTCCACTCGAGTGCAAACCGGATGCGTTGAGAACCTCTGCGTTGCGGACCATGACCGAGCTTCAATCCATTTTCGGAACCTGAACCTACATTTAAGAGATCGACAGGTACCCCGCAGTACCTCTTGTCCTTTGTCAGCCTTTGCCTAAATACTATCTACAGAAGTCTCTACCTGCGGGTCTGTTCGCTATTGGAACTGTACAAGTAAGGAGAATTACACTTCTAGGATAAGGGTATAAACACATTTCTTACATATGCCAGATAACGTAATGGCAGTCAGTGGCGTCGGCACTATGATACAAGAAGAAACGGTTTTCAGCATACTCTGGACTCCAATAGAATGCTTATCGTTCCCTAATTAACAATGTTAACACATGCTAATACCTCTCGATACTCTAATGTAACAACTGGGCATTGTTTTGATTCTATCTACAACATGTTAGCTAAATCAGAACTATGTTGATCAAAACAGGTTGGTCTCTCACTCTACCATGTACAGAGATAAAACTATCACGATTGGTTCTACACTATCTAACGGTCATGTCTAATTGGACGCCTACTGAATCTACACTCTCGGTTGACGTCAGGTATCCTTTTGAAATCAGGAAGCAAACCGACGCCGACACATCAAAATTGTGGGAGTCTGATGAAGCAACGAGTTTCTGCTTTACAGACGTGGGACGACTGCTGCTGTGAACACCAGCCCCTCATGAAAGAAGAAAGATATCGAGGCCAGTTTCATTAGAAAACTCCGAGTGTTTTCTTCCACTGGTCGGTCCACCGGCACGGTCCACCTTCCAAGCAATGCCTCCGTCTTCATCATGATAGCATGAACTTTTGAATATTCTCTAGCGCCACCATAGTTCCTTCCGACGAAGGTGGGTAGCGTTGCCTCAGAATCACATTCTGGCTTGTGAAGTGTGATGGAGAGCCAGCGAGGCAGTCGAGTATAGTCTGAGACCAGTTTGCAGAGGTGGGCGTAAGATCAGGAAGACCTGCCATCGGACTCGGCGGTAGAAACCCTGGAGTGGGAAGAGGAGAGTTGATGTCAATACTGCTGTGGAATGGACTGTATTCCTGCTGCAATGCCTGCTTCGGTAACTGGGATTCCTGCTTCATTGATCCCTTAATTGCTGACTGCGAATTGAAGGACTCCGTGAAGAAGTTGAACGAGTTGTCATTAAAGGAGAACGAGGGCTCCGCCTTGACGTGAAAGAAGGGGCTTGACGAGCCGTCAAACGGGGTGAACAATAAGTCGTGGTTGTCGAACTCGAAATTTGACAATGGGCTTCGTGGAGAATGAGACTGCTTTCCCGGTTCGCCTCCGCCTGGATCTGAAGCCAGAAAAGATGAGTCCTCTTCAGAACTCGAAGGAGATGCACACTGTGCGCTTTTTGATCCTGGAGACACACGAACACAAGTGCACCAGTAAGCGATTTGTCGGTTGACAGTATGGCTACAGTGGGGTCACAGGCAAACAACAGTAATGAGCTTTTAACATCTGAATGCTCAACCGTTAACCCATTATGTACAGATCTCGGATCACAGTTACTTGATAGGAGGCAAGATGATCTACTTAACTTGCTCGGAGATCACGGTGAGCCGAGGCCACCGACATCTTACAATTAGGCCTCTAGACTTGACCTTGCAGACTCGGTACAAAAAAGAAGATCAAGGGAGTCTGGATGGAGCAACTAGAGAGTCCCATACTTGCATTGAATTGCGTTAACGGGACGGCTACTGGAAAGGAGGGGATTCGAAAGAGATGGTCATGCATACCTTGTTGCTCAAGATCAGCGACAGCATCAACTAAGTCATTGTGATCCGATTCAGGTGCTGGTAACTTCTTCGCCGGCTTGCGCTTCAACCGAGAACGAGTGTCGCTTGAGCCAGTGAGCTTCTGTACTAGGGACATGAAATCGTCAGGCTGCGTGTGAATCACCTTCGGAGAGTACGTATGAATGATGATCGGAGGTCGGTACTGCACTTGCGGGAGCGGCAAGGGCTGTTTCCGGATCCGATGCGAGTCTTTACTGACTTTGAGCGGCGGCGACTCACTTCCTTTCTCCTGCTTCCGAATTCCGAACTGGAAAGTGGAGCCACCAACACCACCACCGACCTTCTTCCCTGCCGGCACTCCTGCAGAGCTACCACGAGTTTTGGCTCCCAAATCCCCGGACTCGTCCTTCATCACAGTGTAGCACACGGAGGTAGGACTCATTTTGCTAACTCAGCAGGTATGAGCCCCCAGTTGCACACTTCAAGCGATCAAAACTACTCCTGCACAAAATTGATTCCGTAGCAGTCTCTCAGAATTCAGTAGCAGTAGCTACCATCGAAACTCTAATCGAATTACTCAACTGCCGGCCGACAGACGGGCGCAATAGTTCGCTCAGAAGCAGGCCAAGCTTCACTAGACAAGACGAAATATCAACAAAGAAGTGTCGATGTACGAAAAAAGTGGGTACTGCCAGAGTAATCCAAGTTGCATGGGTCACAGCCAAAGATGGAGGGATGAGATTGAAGAGTACTGAGGAGAGAGAGAGAGAGGTGGGGAGCCTAGAAAGAGACGAAAAGAAGAGTGCAGACAGGCGCAAGGGAAAAGGGGTTACATCACCTAGATGAGGCCTGGCTGGCGAGTCCGCGAGTGGGTTGGGGATCCTGCACGAGATTCTTTACCAGCAAACAGATGCAGGTTTTCCGGTCGAGTATCTTAGGTTCACGAGGCCGGCCTTTGTTTTTTCCCTCGCACTTCGTCATTATTTTCGACTGTATGTATAATAATGTATACACATATATCTCCTGTGCGTTTATTGCAGAAAGCAACTTCCGTTTTCGGTCAAAAGTGAAGTTAGTTTTTTCCTCCTGTCTGGAGTTGGCCAACCATCAAGGCGGTAAGTATCCTCAACAGTATTCTCAGACTGTACTGTACTCATACTCAATCGTAGCTTTCTGGTGCTGTACAATCCGAAGGTGATGGTTCTGTTGCATACTCATGAGAGCACTGTATGATCCGCAGCAGTTGAGGGCCGTGGAGGGGGGTAGGGAATATTCTTCGAGGAGGTTTTCATGAGTGAGGGGTTGCGGGCACTCGGAAAAGTTCGGTGACAACAGAGCTCTCTCCGTGAGACAAGGCCATGTGGAGTGTGGATGTGCGTCCATCTGTTGAAAATGAGTCCGACATGGGTCTGCGTTAACCTTGGCCTGGTTCCCAGCCTGGCGAGCACCCTCACTGTCTGCTTACTTTTTGCCACCGCATCCCCATGAGTTGGCCTCTTGAGTTGGCAATTTGGTGGCTCCTATGCTGCAGCTTTGGATTCCCCAACGATGGAGGAAGGATATAGGGACAATCCCCACAACCTCTCGAGAAGGTAATAATATGGTACGAGAGAAATGTGAGACCCTAAGAGCATCTGTATCCGTCCAGGGAATAAACCCAGCCTCACCCCTCCTGTAATTCCACCCTATCCCCTAAAGGGCAGAGAAGCCCGAATCCCCTAAATGGGTACAAGTATGCCTCCGCGGTGTTGCCACGATCATACAAATAATTTCCACTATTTATGAGGCAATAGACACTTTGAAATCCAATATCTCGGGGATTCATCAGCCTGAATTGTGATCCGATTGATGCGTGCACCTCTACAAATTAACCCGTTTCCGATGCTTGCACCTCTAAAAAAAACCTGCTTCCGATGCCTGCACCTCTACAAAAAAACCCGCTTCCGAACGACACCTCAATCATGCACCTCGATCCGACCCGCAAAGCCCATGATCATAACGTTACTCAATCACACACACAAAAAAACAACCTTAAATAATAAATGTCTTTCTTACAAGAACTGAAACTTTGATTCAAATATATTTCTAAAGATCTCTATAATAAAATTTGATAAAAATTGGAGGGTAGACTAATTAGGAAGTTATGAACAAGACCCTGCAGTTGAATCTCCCAAAATCAAATTCAGGGATTCCAAATATGGGTATCTAGAGGTCATTGTAGAGCTTCTTCTTTCTTCCGGGGCAAGAAGAGAACTGCAAGTCCTTTTTTGAGGCAGATATGAGTAGGGTACTAGGGTACTCGTGAAAAATACCATTTCGACATAATATTACCATTTTTACAAAAATGAGGCTCCAAGACATATATTACTAAAGTTATGAGAAGCACCAATGTCATGTCGTAGATTTTGGTATCAAGTACCCAGTTGTTACGTAACTACTCCCTGTAAATTAACCTTTGATGTCTGGGAGGCTCTCCCTTCGTGGAACGACCTTGAGCATTGTAGCTTCATATAGCTTCAAATCTCACAGGGAATTCCCCTGTGAGCCTATAGAAAACTTTTCACATTTCATTTAATAATAATATAATTTTAAAATTTTGGAAGCGTACGTCAGCCGAAGTGCCGATTCTGCCCACCCTGCCCGAACCTGCCCAGGGTTTCATTTACAGGGAGTAGTTACGCCGGGGGAGGTCCCCATCGTTGGGACTCCCGGCCAGTTCGTGACCCTCCCTCGTCGGGCTCCCGCCCTCCTCGGGTCGGGTCCCTCACAGGCCGGGAGTCCCTCCGATGGGGGCCTCCCCCTTTACTAAAAGCTGCACAGAGGAGCCCTTGGACGGACTCTTTATCCACGCCAGCTCTCAAACCCCAGACTTCTTTCACTGGAGCTACACTAGGATAGTCTTCTTTCACAGTTGGATCAAGCTAGATTTGTAGCAGTGACATGCATGGCTTTGTACAATCTGCAAAGCCATGAGCTAAAGTATCTTCACTTCTGAAAAGAACAAAAGGAACAAAAAGAAAACAAACAAAATAAAACAAAACAAAACCCAACCCCATTTGAACAAAATAATATGAAACAACAACCCAACCCTAATTGGAGTAGGCGAAATGAAATATCCGTTCTACCTACTCTAAATGAATTGCTCTCTTTTATCATTTTTATTTCACCTTAGCCACTTTTGTTTATCTAAATGATAAGCTTGAGAGGCTATAAAGCTTCATGCAAGTGCATGGTAAGTGCACTAAAAACTCTCTAACTCCTCCACGAGCACTCAATGAAATAAGCTTTGGTGTTAGAATGAAATAAGCTTTGGTGTTAGACTTTTTTTTTTTTTTTTTTTTTTTTTTTTTTTTTTTACCCATCAATGTATTAATCAATTGAGAAGAACACAATCATGAACCAAGCTAGCAAGGCTACGTGGTCATATCTTGAGAAACAAATTTCAACTAATTATGTGGTAGTAGATATGGCATACAAGGTCGCTCTTTCGCATACAAGGTCGCTCTTAGATGTACCTAAATGAGAGGCACCAAAAGCCTTGCTCATGGCCCCCAATGAGGAGGTTGTGGATTCTACTCCCCGTGCTGCCATGGTGCTCACCAGCATAGTCCACCCAACCATGGTGGAGGATTCTTGAACCTCGTTGTTTGGGTACCTCAAAGCCCTTCGGGGGGATACCATGTCGGGTATCTCTAAGGCACTACACTAAATTTGATAATTAGTGTTAAATACACTGATTTACATAAACATGTCATAAGTTTTTACAGTTGTTCAATAATTTTACCCACTATTTTGGCCAAGATGGGGGTCCTTATATAGTATCAGAATCAATGCCCTTGGTAAATTTTTTTAAACAAAAGTAAAAACTTATAGCATTTTCAAATCTTATGATAATCTAACACTGATTATCAAATTTAGTGTAGTGGCACAGTGTTCACTCCGAGAGGGGTTGGTAATCCCACCATTGGTGTAATGACCTCCGGGCATAGGTCAAAGGAACACTCTATTCACGCCTACCTCTAAATAGGTTGGAGTTTCTCTTCTTCTTCTTACCTACCTAAGATTTTGATGTGATCGTTTTCACCGTGGCCCCGTGGGTCAAGTAATTTAGTAGAGGTGTGAGGTTTCCGGAAGATGATTTGCTTGGTGATGTCATAGTTATGCACGAGACGAGGGGAGGGTGGAAGGGAGGGAGGGGAGGGACATACTTTGGGTATCAGCATTCCTGGAGGTTCCCACATGCATGCACATGCAGGGTGGGATCATCATATGCGTATACATGCTGTGGGGCCTTTTCCACTTTTTCCTTATTTCCCTCCTTCCTCCTTGAGCCTGGACAGTAAAAAGGTTATATTTCAGGATAAAAAGTGCTTTTGGGTACCCTTTTTCACTATGGCCCAAGAGCCATGACCAAGAAAAATTAAAATCATTGTCTCATGGTCATGGTTTTTGGTCAAGAGTGGTGATTGTGATAAATCAGAAATGTATTTTTGAGTGGCTTGGTTGCTCTTGTAGTGTAAAGTGGATTTGGACTAGGAGAGGTTTAACCCACGGAAGGCGTAGATTAGTGACTGTAGACCAAGTGTACGTTCTGCTCTTTGAATTTGGCATGATAAATGAAGGCATTTTACTGGAATCCAACCATATGGATGTGATAGTTAATGTACATTGTGTTCGGAGAATTTTTTGGGGAGAGATCAATCGTAGGGTGATTGCATGAAAAGATATCACAAGACAGTGAGTTTACCTTAGTTGCAAGCTCTTTATATTTTTAGAAAGATGTCGGTGACACCACGAGTCAATCCCAACGGTGATTAGAAGCCTATATATATATATATATATATATATATATATATATATATTTTGATGCGCATGCCTTGAAAAAAATGCGGAGCAAATCTTTGAGCCAATTGATTGCAATTTGGGTTTCCTTGTCATACATATTTTCATACACTGTATGTAATTCCGCACTAAAATCCTTGTAGATCACAAGGTATGGCACAAAATGGGGCGAGCACTGTATCGATAGGAAGCTATTCGTTTTAATACAAACTTTCCTTTAAAGTAGACTCCAAGATACTAACCGGAGGACATGCAAGTACGCATGTATAGGCTACAACGGCACGCTAAGACTCTTAAGAGTCAAGCTCAACTATCCAAAATGAATCCACATTATTCTCTCGTTTACCCTCCCCTTTTCCTCCTTTCTCTCCAAATAGTTGAACACTAGCCAAAGAATGATTTTTGAGCATCACGATCTCCTTTTAGGGTTAATACATTTTTATTTTTATTTTTTAGAATTGTTCTATTCTGGGTACCTATAATTACAAAGAATGATATTCAAATAAGTATGATCTCATGCATAAATACGTTCAAGAATATTCCGTGGAAGAAAGTTCTTATGTCTTGTATTTTCCTGTTATTGAATATTCTCTCTATCATCATATTGAGGAACATCGTGTGGCCACTAGAGAGGGAGCACCCAACACACGAGGACACAAAGGATAATAACTTACTCTTCAATATATTCCTTAACCCCTAAATGTCCTTGTTGCAAAACTGTCTAAGTTACAAAATTTGACCTTTCTTTAGATTAAGCTCAAAAAATCTCAATCTAAGAATTATTTAAAAGATTCAACCGTAAGATCTCGAAGTTCTCTTGACATTTTTCTCACATACCAAATTTGAACCATTCATTCTTCCACATTTGTGATATTATAATGGTCAAATTTGACTAAGTTTTTCTCCTGCAAAAACCTCCAAAACTTGTTTCGGGTTTTCAGGAAAGTTAGGGATTAATCCTCACGGACCTCTTAAGTCCCATGAGGAAATTGAAATTTGTCACTTTCTTGCCAAAACTAAAATATTATCCGCACCCATTTGTACATCACTTTTTTTTTTATCCCAAAATATGACCTAAAGCCATGGTTACCGGAGTATAGAGAATATGTTGTATTTGTTCCCAAGAATCTTTCACATACATAAGAATTTTTTTGTACTTCTCAGATATTTTGAAGATAAGTATTTACAAGTACAAAAAATAATATGTAAGTACGTATAAATTTAGCCAAAGTACATAGTTGAAACTAGAAAGTAGAGGAATATTCTTGTACTAACTCCGGTAACTAAACCTAAGAGTCGCATTACTCTAAAGATTGACCATGGCCTTTTAAAATCTCTGATTGGAGAGTAAAGTGCTTTTGGTCCTATTTAGCTTTACACTATCTTGGATAAAGGAGAATGACCACTAACTTTGAGGTCCCCAAAGTATGCTAAATTATTAGCTCAAGTATCTAAAGAACAACTTCAGGCACTCATATCAATTTTGCAAGTGAAAATGAACATTGTAATTGAAGCACAAAGTGACAGTGGTCAATTGTGGATGGAACATGTAGATTTTTAGGTCTTTGAAAAAACTTATTTAAAAAAAAGCAGTTTTCTGCACCAGTACTATAAAACACTCCAATGTGGTTCTAATGCCTTTTACAAATTGCAATCCCCGATTATTATTGAGTACAAATGCACAAACTTTTTTCAAAAAGTGCCTTCAAATGTAGTTGGAATTATTTCCGTACCCCACTATACAATCAAAGGTATTCCATTGATTGCAAATACGTTGTTTTTCTAAAAACTAAGAATTGAACACTTTGTAACATGCCTATTTCAAAGATTTACATTATTTTCCACTCTCATAAGTATCTATATATATATTATACAATATTGTACGGCGATCCTTCCTACCCACCAACGCACCAACCTACCAACCTCCAAACTCACCAACCTACCTACCTTAATTTATGTTTTTTGGATTATGTAAAAAAATAACAACAAAACACAGACATATATAAAAACTATAAACATAATATGAGGAAATGGTATACACGGGATAATTTTATAAAAGTACCATATAAAGAGCTTTCCCGTCGGGATGATAGGTACATTGCTAGTGCTATATGAAATTTTGTTGCTTACCATGTCATTTTGGCACGTATACTCATACTAAATCATTTGACATGGTCTTAAAGCTTATCAATAGGGCTAGAACAAAAACCCACAAACAACTTTGATAATCATGTCCCCTCAAGAATGCTTGCCAAGATACTTCAAGTTTTGTCCAACAAAAAAAATGTTGTTGATTATTCAAAATTGCTAACTAGTTTTTTTTTTTTTCCTTGTTTTGATATGATAGGAGCCAATCCTGCAAATTGGAGGCTCAATTGTCGAAGTTAGGATGTTTAGTTTTGCTCAAGTAGGCGCGCGAGCCAATGCGGGATATCAAGTATGCCATGGGGTCCATCAAGTTGCATCAATCTCCAAGGTCGGCCTATTTTACATACATGTGGGGCTTCATTTCTTTCGTGGCAATTCTCCACAAAACCGCCGAACAAAAAGCAACATAAAATCTGAGTAACCTTGAAAGTGCCAACTACTCTACGAGCATGTTCACATCGTAACAAAATTTGGAACCTACTCGATCCGCAATCCCAATGTTAACCCCTAAAGGTCCTTGATATAAAATTGTCTAAATTATCAAAAAGAACCCTCTTCTACTTCAGGCCCAAAGAAAATCAATCTAAGCATTGATTAGAAGGTCCAAAAGTAGGATCTTGAAGTTAACTTGACCCTTTTCTCAAATGTCAAATTTGGACCGTTAATTTTTCTCCAATTTTGAGATTATAATGGTCAAAGTTGGCTAAATTTTCTCCCTGCGGAAATTCCAAAAAGCGTTTTCCGCTTTCTTGGACCTTTAGGGGTTAAGGTTAAGGTCTACGAGCATGTTCACATCGTAACAAAATTTGGAACGTGCTTGATTCTTAATCCCAATATTGAGGTTAAGGTCTACGAGCATGTTCACATCGTAACAAAATTTAGAACGTGCTTGATCCTCAATCCGGATATAAAAGTTAAGGTCTACTAGCATGTTCAAATGGTAACAAAATTTGGAACATGCTTGATCCTTAATCCCGATATTACAGTTATGATTGACATGCTTTTAGCCCTTAACCCCTAAATCTCCTTGGTGTTTTTTGGGAGCTTTGATCCTTAATCCCGATATTACAATTATGATTGACATGCTTTTAGCCCTTAACCCCTAAATCTCCTTGGTGTTTTTTGGGAGCTTGAAACCTCAACACTGCGATTCTCTACCTCTAAGCACTCGTGGGGTGTGAACCAATTTCTTTTCCTTTTTTAAAACTTCCAACAGTAAGATCTTGTACCTAAGAATATGCTTGATTATTGTTCAAAAAGTTGACTATTGGATGTTTACCATTTGAGAGATCGTAACATCCAAAGTTTGTCTCCCAAGTTTTTTTGGGCATTCCGAAGATTGGTTTTGAAATTTTTGGAGGCTGCCCTTGTAAAATTGGTAAACTTTTTGACTCGAGTCACTTTGAAATTTCAATAGCGATTTAGTAATGAACATTTTTCAATAAGCAAATTTCAAAAAAGTTACTTTTTTAAGCTGCCCCATCTCGGCTCGCAACCCAAGAATCGTCCTAGAAGACTCAAAAATTGGAATTTGACTTTGCAAATCTTACCACATACACTTTGCAGTATAAGGAGGACCCAATAAAACTCTTAGGCAAAAATATTACTTCTAACCCCTTCATCTAGGCTCCCTGAAATTGCAAAAACCCATTTCGGGCTTCAAGGGGAGTTAGGGGTTAAACGCCCAAGCAAGCCCGAGGGGCTTGATTCCAACAGAATCTGCTCTGTAGCTCTCACTGTAATCAACTTTTCACTTATATTTTGATGTCAAACTGGTCACCGTCTTGTGATGCATTCAAAAAGTGAAATTTTACAATTCAAATCACAATTTGTATGTATGATTTTATGGTTTGAAAGGATTGTGGTAGGTAGGTTGGGGTTATACATAACCTTGTAGGAGGTTGCAAGCTCATCATTGATTGGTTCATTCATGGTACCCAAGTTCAAAAAGTGCACTATTCATGATGCCCAAGTCCAAAAGATGTTGTGATCCAATTTTGGATTGCGCTTTTTAGACCCCATGGGCGTTTAAGGGTTAAGCAACCTACCACCATTTTAATGGTGTTCTGTTATGTCTCTCGCTTGTGCATATGTGATACCTTGAAGTAGGTTGATTTGAGCACAAGACACTCCACACAAATGTAAAGGAATTCTATGATGTGATTTATCTTTGTGTTATTTATACTTCTTTTTCTTTATGAAAGAACACTTCTATCAAAAGTTCAATGATTGTTCACATATGCTTGTAGAATTCTTAGCTATATACTAAGGAGATTTGTACGACAACATGAGAGGAAATCCTTCAATTAGTTATCCCCTAAACATTGAGAAAAACGGAAATGGGTTTTTAGGATTTTACGCAGCCTAGATACACTGAGGGTACTTCTTATACTACAAAGTGTATGTGGTAAAATCTGCAAATCACTGAGAAACATCCCCTCACCAAGTAGCTTTACTACTTTGGTTCAATATAGATATTTGCTTAATAGTGATTTATATTAAGAAGATTTAAGTTTATCAAACTTATAAGTTACACATTATAAAATTTAGGATGGCTTCAATCCTTACAAATCAACAACAATCTTTTGATGTAAGGGCATGGCCACCCATTCACCGAACCAACAACCCTAGGGCGGTAGTATTTTGTTCATTTTTCATGCCCTAATCTCCACCCATTCCCACACTCAAAATAGCAAGCTAATCAAGGGAGATCGAGAGGTATTTAGCTCACAAAAATTACGGTAATGGAGAATTTTTTTAGCAAGCGCAAGGATACCATTTGAATACCTTCAATGCACAATTATCCAAGTTACAAAAACCGGTAGCTTTACTCCTAGGACTTCCAAAATATCTTATGAAAGTCATCGAGGAAAATACATCAAAAAATGCGTCAAACTACACACATGTTGTTCCCTACGACGATTCTTGCGTGCGTCGAACATGAGCCAACTCCCTACGACGATTCTTGAGTGTGTCAAACATGAGCCAACCTCGTTTCATAAGGTGAAACTATTTTTAGTATACAAAACATACGGTTGCCACATAATTAGCGCGTAAAATTCACTTTACAAAAAGAAGGGTCCCATGCAAGTGTAGCTATTGTGCACACTTGCAAGCTGTGAACGCATTAATTCTCGAATGTGAATAATAAGTTAAGTACCCTTTTCCAATCATATGGTGGATTCCCATCCTCAGGGGGGTTTATTGCCCACATGCACCTCCCCGGAAGCATGGGAGGGGGGGGGGGGCATGGCCATAATTTTTTCAATAACCAACAATCTTGAGGGGCCATGTCTCCTGGAGTTCTCCCATGCGTCCATGTTTCAAGGCCACCCAAGTGTCTTGTTTCATCACGTTTGCTACCTAATGTTCAAAGTGGGGCAAACCAAACGGGAAAACGAGGTTTTTTCTTCCTTCCGAACGCGTGCTCCCCTTTTTCGTTACGAAGAAAAAGGAAAAAAAATGGTGGCGAGAAAAACAAGCGAGTAGCTCCATCTCGTTGACTCGTGTTGAGTAAGGACTAACTCCCGACTTTGCAAATTTAGTTTAAGTCAATGCACGAGGCCTGCGCTAAGTCAATCCAAAACAAATACGTGAACAAATGTCCTTTTAGAAGATTGATGAATAATAAACTTACCAAGACAAAAGCCAAACGTTTCTCCCCGTAGGTGGTAGTATCTAACCAAAGTAATCTCTAAAGTTTATATCTTGATACAAAAAATTTACATAATAATAGTCACTAAACCAACTTGAATCTAAACTACGATTCACATTCAGTCCGACTGAAATTGAATTCATTTTTTACGCCATACTTCTCTATCCTACTTTTTTTTATATATTTTTTATTCTTGTCGTCGAGGGTGAAGCTCTCTTCCGAGAGAAAGGTCTTCAAACTAGAGTCTAGAGGTGATTAGGAGGTGAAAAGTGGAGACAAGATCACAAGAGACCATGTAGTATTGCTCCAATTTCCCCGTGCCCGGTGGGAATCAGGTTATTAGCATTACAAACAGACACTTCATTCACAACAAACCCTTAGAATGGGATCGGAGTTTCTATCTGTCTAGCAAGATTTCAATGCACATACATTGTGTTTTTAAAGAAATGAAAAAATTCCCTGTGACCCTTTTGAGGATAAGCCTCTTATCCTATGAATCTCTATCTAAAACACCTTCCACAATCAATCAAAAAGTGAATAACACTTGTCACTCGTTCAAACCAAGAGATGTCGTAACAAAACAAAAAAGTGTTGTACAACAACAATGGTACGTGCTACTTATATCAACTCACGACTCTTCTATACTTTTGAAAGAGATTGTTCATTCACTTCACCAAAATTATATCTACTTATGAGCCGCACAAGAATCAAGAAAACGTTGCATACTTGAAAAACATTTAGTACCCAATTTGTTTGTTTGTTTGTTGATGACCTATAAACAAACTATTGTCACAAAGTGAAGAACTTTCTCTTTTTCAAAGATTAGAAAGATTTCGATGTACAAGAATCGTACTTGCAATCTAAATCCACGTGGCTCATCAATAAGCTCTTCTTTATTTCCCACATATCACTTCTACACAAGGATCAAAAAATGTTTGAACAACTAACCAATTAAACACTTAAAAAATAAAAAAATAAAAAAATAAAATCAAACTTTTGTTGGTGACCAATGTTTGTATCAAAGGACCCAAAGTGTCAACGGGGACATTATGTATTTGTTTAACTGGACAAAAGTTGCCCTAGTCTTTCAAATTGTCAATATATTGATTTTGAATAATTTATTTCAATAGTTTGATCTTTTGTTGGTGGGTACTTCTATGACTCAACCCTCTAATGAGAAGCCCTCTTTGACATTGTTATTTTTTATTTTTTATTTTATTTTATTTTTTTGAAAAACCAATCGATGTATTAATTAATTGTAAGAAATACAATTATGAGCCTTAGTAGCACGGTTCCAAAGTAGCATCGTGTATGGAATCATTTACGGGGAATTTTCATACAAAGGAACACTTCTATAAAATATTTTCAGGTTTGGGAAGAATTGCAAAATATTTGCAGAGAGGGGAAGAGAGAGGGGAAGGACAATCGCCCCATTGTTACCTTAAATGCATAAAGAAGAAACTACATTTGCTAAGATACCAATCTTCTTCATATGAACTCCAATGTGTTTACTACTAACAATAAAATAAAGTAAAATAATAATTTGGTCCCTCTTTGCAAATATTTTACAAAAATGTTCCTCTATATGAAAATTCTCCTTCATTTATTCATGAATAAAAGGAGATGGGGATAACCCATTTCAAAACATTCATGAACTTTACCGTAACAATAGTGAAGATTGATAAGGTGAGAATGTCAAATAATTAGTGTGGGGGCAACCTAAATAGTGAGATAAAAATTATCAAAGCTTGAGGTAGCAGTCCAGGCTACAAAAGGAGCGTATGCACAGTAGAATACAGTGGGGGGCGGTACAGAGGCCGATAAATACACTACAGTACAAGTATCGCCGTAGAGGGGAGGGTACGGGAAGCTGATGATGGGCCAGACCGCCAGACTGGCAATTTCATTCTCCACCCTGCCCGGGCTGGATAAAATGGGATTTCAAAAAGGGGGCAGGTGGGGTAGGGGCCCCAGGGGGATGGCCCTGCAGTATACTATAGCTAGCTGGGCGGCACACTTTGTCGCCTTGTCTGTTTGCCGTTATTAGCAAGTCCACCACATACCGGTACACCCCCATCAATGGCCATCATCATCATTCATCACCCCTTTTGTACCCATTTTTTGAATATGTAGATAGATAAAAACTCCAATCCTTTTTCAGGACCGGCGTGATTAGAGTGTCTGTTCGTCAAGCCAACGCCCTTAACCCTTGAAGGTCCTTCTACTCCTCAATGGGCCGCCCGAAATTGGATCTCAACATCTTTTGGACCTGGGCAACATGAATAGTGCACTTTTAGAACTTGGGCAGCATGAATGAACCAATCAATGATGAGTTTGCAACCTCCTACAAGGTTTTGTGCAATCCCAACCTACCTACCACAATCCTTTCAAAGCACAAATCACTCATACAAATTGCGATTTGAATTGTAGGATTTCACTTTGTAGATGCATCACAAAAAGGTGACCAGAATGATATAAAAAAATAAGTGAAAAAATGAGAATAAAAAGAGCTACAAGAAAGATTCTCTTGGAAAACAGCCCGAGGGGCTGACAGGCGCCTTTAAGGGTTAAGCAATTTGAATATGTACATTTCTATGCTACTCTCTCTCCGTAAGGCACTCCGCGTAAGTTCCCCGGGAGCTTTATAGTCATGGTCTTTGCCCGGGCAGCCGAAATCTATCTTATGCCTTTAACCCCTAAACGCCCGAGCCTATTTTTCGCAGAAAAACACATTTCCATAGAAATCGTCATAGATGAAGATCAAGAGAAGCTATTAAGATCTCAACCGTACAAACTTGTAATAGACTTATCGAAGATCATGTGGACCAAAATTTGAGTCATGAGGCCTTATAGATCGGGAGATCATAACATATTAATATCAAAAACAAACTGCAAAATTTCATCATTTTCACTTTGAGGTGGAAATGCTACCAATATACCTATTGCAATGAAAAAATCACTAACTAGAAAGATGTTCACCTTCATCTTAATAAGCCCATTACCCAACAAAATTCATCAAAAAAATTTCTTGGCTCAAATAAAAGCCATGCAATGGTAAAAACTACCGAACATTTTACAAAAGGAAAAATAGTCCAAAACTAGACCCTTTGCATTCAATTTCATGCCTTATCTTCAAAACATCTTCGATCTTGTTAAGGTTTCTACCACTTAGACTAGACTCTAATTGGAGGCCATCCCAAAAAATTAAGTTGAAATCCAACAGTGGATGAGGGAGATATAGCTCCTCAAATATCATCCATTTCTCACTTTTTCTGTTGACAAAACGCCATTGCAAATCCAATAGCAAAATCATTTGGATCAAAAAACTTCTCACTACAAAGTTGTTAAGAATCACCTTAAGATCATGACCATGAAAAAAAAATCATGAAAAACTATTTTTAATTTCACATGATTGGCTTGCAATGGTAATACATGCCCCATGTTTGGAAACCCAAAAACAAGAGTTGTCTTCAGTAAAGTGCATTCCATTAATTCATAATTTATTTTATGGGCTTGAAAATTTTACAACACAAACTGGACTCGATTTGGAACCTAATCCAAGTGATTTCATCCAAAACGGACCTCGGATGAAGAAGATATGACGCTTCAAAGTTTCTGATGTACATCCAAAATGTCGTTTTTCGACATTGTGGGCGTTTAAGGGTTAAACCCTCTTTTCATGTACAAAATAGAAGAACTTGAAAAAAAGTCAAATCTCAATTGTTGGTGAATTTATGAAGTTTTCGCAATTTGATTGAATTCAGGCACATTTTGAGAATAAATGAGCATATACTGCAGGGTTGGGCAATTCCGGGCGCATCTCAAATAGTGTTTACAAACTTTCACTATAAACATCTCCTAGAGTATGAGGAATCTTGAAGCGTGAAATGACTTTTCGGTAAGGTATGAAAAATCTATACAACCTGGGAAAAGTTTCAACTTCGTACAAACTAAGTTTAGAAAACAAGAGGCTGGCCAAAAGCCGAAACAAAGAAAGAATCACTTCTCAATCAACTTTAGGGGTTAAAAGCCAGCTAAAAGTATTGTCAGTATAAATGAAGCCAATCAACCGTACAATTTCGTGTTATACTCATTGTAAAGATCAATGTTATGAAACCTCACAAGTTACCAAAATCAAAACATATAACCCAAACGATACTCAACCACATCACCTCTTTAAACCCCTAAACGACCACGGCCACCGACTTGGCTTTTATCGTCAAGGCCAAAAAAAAAGTACATTCAACTTCAAATGTTATGATCTCACAACTAGTGATGATCCAACGGTTGAAAATTTTCACACTACTACCGATGGTAGTCTACTTCAAGATCCTACGGTTGAAACCATCAAAAATTTCCAAAAATATTGAACGTGACCCCATCAGTACAGTGTGGTCAATGTTGGGATTTCAAGCTCCCAAAACATCGTGGATCTTTAGGGGTTAAAGCGTAAATGCTACTATTAAACCTAGTGTTAACCCCTAAAGATCCAAGAAAGCCGAAATGGCTTTTTGGGGTTTCCGCAGGAAAAAAAGTCAGCCAACTTTGACCATTATAATCTCAAAATCGGAAAAAAAATTAACGGTTCAAATTTGACATATGAGTATAGGGTCAAGTTCACTTCAAGATCCTACGGTTGGATCTTCTAATTAATGCTTAGATTGAGTTTTTTCGGGCCTGAAGTAGAAGAGGGTCCTTTGTGATAATTTAGACAATTTTGTATCAAGGATCTTTAGGGGTTAACCCCTAAACGACCACGGCCACCGATTCGGCTTTTACGGTCAAGGCCAAAAAACTTTTACAGTCAACTTCAAATGTTATGATCTCACATCCACTTATGATCCAACGGTTGAAAATTTTCACACTATTACCTATGGTAGTCTACTTCAAGATCCTACCGTTAAAATTATCAAAAATTTCCAAAAATATTGGACGTACCCGCATTAGTACATAGTGGTCAGTGTTGGGATTTCAAGCTCCCAAAACATCGTGGATCTTTAGGGGTTAAATCGATCAATCACCGTCTAGAGGGTTGTACGACACTGAAGCTTGAGAATGCAAGCTGTTTGAAAACATGAAAAGCCGTGGGCAATGTCGGAAAAACATGATATGGCAGTGTTGGACTACTTATGGCTTTTTTCTTCTGGCAATTGCATGGTCTGACTTTGTGCACGATACTCCACTGGCAACTCCACTGAGCATGGCATGGATGGTTACTTGGTTTCCGATTGCAACTGCTTGATCGCGCAATTTTTCCGAAACTCGGACCGAAAAATCGGACGGAAGAATTAGAGCACAATGCCTGGCCACGTCGTCATGTGTTTCAGAGTTTCTTTTTGACAAAAGATAAAGCCTGAGTGAGCTTTGCACCATTCTAGATTCAGTTGGTGCTAAGTTGATATGATCGAGGACACCCGGCCACCACCCCCCGACCGCGCGCACCATGTGTAATCGCATGTGTTGTTACTTTTTTCTATGTTGTGTTCCCTATCTTCCATCCAACCTTTTCTCTTTTTTTACACGGCAAGGGAAGTATGACTACATGGGGATGATTGAACTACTTTGGTTCATTATCCACCGAAGTTCACCCAACCATGTTCACGGGTTCTTGGACCTTGTTGTATGGGTACCTCAAAATCCTATGGGGATACTATGTCGGGTATCTCTATGGCACTAGTGGCTAGGTAGGAATTAGCATGTTGTTCATCCTGAGAGGGGTTAGTAGTCTCGCCATTGGTGTGATGACCTCCGGGCATACATCCAAGGATACTCTATTAAGGCCGGCCTCTAAATCGGTTGGAGTTTCACTTCTTCATTATCCATATGGTGAAAAAAATGAAAAAAAATAAATTACAATTGTCTACTTACATTACAATTGTTGGGTCTATTGTAAGAAACTACAACTATCAACTCTAGGGAATGGGGGGGGGGGGGGCTTCCGTAAACAATTTCTCTTGTACAAGCTAATCCACATGAGTGAGTGACATTATGATCTTGGAAACCGCCGGTCGGACTGGGGCGCATGAGGTGTCGTTAAAAGCAGATTTTTATGTAGGGGTACCGGATCACATTGTGGATTGACAAATCTCAAGATATTGAAATTTCGAAGTATGCATGGCCCCAAAAATACCAGAAACTATTTGTATAAGCATAGGAACTCCACGGAGGACGTACTAGTACATCACAAAGTAAAAAGACTCCACTCGAGTGCAGTTTTAGACTATCCACTAAGCATGGTATGCAGAGGCATTAATTAATTAATGAGGTGAGGGGGTCAGGGGATGGTCAGGGGGTCAGGGGCATGGTGATGGGATGGTGATGGTATGACATGATGATGGTATGGAGTTGGGGATCTATCCCATAACGTTTGCATCTCCTCACCTCCCCTAAAAATTACAAAAGGGGGGCGGGGGGTGAGTAGGAAGAAAGTTCCCACTGAAATTTCTCACCCTTCATGGGCCGGAGGTCGTTAATTCATTAATGGTATATGCGCGTTTTATAACTATACACCTTAAGTACCTATTACATACTATTATTACTATTCACATTTACTCAACATTTTCAGCATCACTCTCATTTTGTACAAATATTACTCAAAGGTCGGTGAAACTTCGTTATCAGAAGAACAACAAAAATGTCAGATGGAATGAGTTACGGTAACATGAGCACATGCAACCCCAGACGATCACATAACAGGAGCATACAAATTCGATGTTCTCCTTGATTGGGACAATCTGACTTTGTTGTTGATGCTACCCCGCACCACCACCACCACGGCCTTTTTTTGGTTGTTGTCGCAATGAGTTGGCTCTGACACTGCCGCCCAGCCGCCCAAATGGTGCCAGGTTCCTCAGCCCTTCAGTACTCCCCATCACATATTGTCCCCAGGGCTGGGTTTAAATTTAAACTAAGTACGCGGTCTTAATTTGGTGCCGCTCTCCATTTTTATGCAAACAGGGCTCCCCCCGGATTCAGGGTACACAACTCTTGTTTTGAATGCGGTGCAATTCATCATGTACTCCATCCCTTCCATCCCTGGCATGATTTGAATAAATGTACTTCTGTCTTTAATTTAAACAATTTGACTTTGTTACTCTAGAGTGAAAAGTCACAAAGTGGTATTTTGGACTTTGGTGTTGGTTTCATTCTCCGTTGCAAACCTACAGGTGTAGAGGCAAAGGAATTACAACACAACCATTTGACTGGTAGGTGGAAGTAGTCCTAACATTGGATCACAACATCTTTTGAACTTGGGCATTATGGTAAAGTGTCCTATAATGGCGCAATTTTCAGCACATAAAATCTACAGGAATGTTGCCAGTGCACGCAATTTTTGTGCATGGGGAAAATTAGTAGAAAACTAGAGCAAGTGGAATCATCATTTTTCGACTCTTCTACAGTAAGTAATGAATTTTTAAAGATGGAAATATAGGTGTTCTTAAAATGGTGCCCTAAAGTGATGCCCTATAATCTTTGCAGAGTGTACATGGTACTGTTGTAAGGAGAAGCTATTATGTACGTGACAGTGACGATTACTAGGCTCCATTTTCGGCACTGCGCCATTTTTGGCTGCTCTACCATAGTGCACTTTTTGAACTTGGACATCGTGAATGAAGGAATAGATGATGAGCTTGCATCCTCCTACAAGGTTATGTACAACCCCAACCTACCTACCACAATCCTTTCAAACCACAAAAACGCTCATACTAGTTGTGATTTAAATTGTAAAATTTCACTTTTGAAATCCCAAAAAACTCATCAAAAAAAGAACTTGTTGGCTCAAATGATAGCCTTGCAATGGTGAAATCTGACTTGAAATTTACAAAAAAAAAAAAAAAAAAAAAAAAAAAAAAAAAAAAAAAAAAAAAAACCAAGACTAGACCGCTTGCACTCAAAAGCATGCCATGTCTTCCTCACACCTTGACTGATTTTGAGGTTTCTATAACTATAACAAGAGTCATATGAGAGTCCAACTCAGTGAACTAAATTGAAATCCAACAGTGATTGAATGAGAAACAACTCCTCAAGAACCAAGTATTTGAAAAAGTATAATAAAGTTAAGTAGAGAATATCATTGCAAATCCAATACCTGGATTTTTCAACTACAAAGCTGTTGGATATCATCTTGAAAAATCATACTTATGAAAAAAAATTCATGAAAAAGTAAATCAATTTTTACGTAAATGGCTTGTAATGGTAAAATATGCCCTATGTTTGGAAATCCAAAAATAAGAGCTACCTTCACTAAAATGCATGACATAGATTCATACTTTCTTGTATGAGACTGCAATTTTTATTGCACAAACTAGACTTGATTTGAGACCTAACCAAAGCGATTTCATCTAAAATGGATTTCGAATAAAGGAGGTATGGCTATTCAAAGTTGTTGCCCTCCATCGATATGTCGTTCCAACACATTCAAGGGTTAAGTTGCTCTTATATACTCACCTATTCCATTTCCGGCTAAATCATTTACACGCCCTACAAACAACAACCCCACTTTTTATTGGCATCCAATGCCCTCTCCTCACCAACTATATAAAGCCATTCACGAATCATGAGACTTATAGGGGTCTCTCGATTGAAGTCTTGTTGCAAGGTCATTACCCCTAGATTTGTATTTTTCAACAACTCGACAAACTGCGACTAGCGGTCGCCCTTCGCTCAACCCTCAGTCACCATGTACACTCGATTGAGCGTGTGGGGCTGTCAGATGTAGGCAAAGGACGATGACCGGTCGCCCTTTGTCTAGTTGTCGAAGAAGACAATGCTGACTAACCCTCCTCTTGAACACTCTCTGCAAAACAACCAATGAGTGCAAGTCTAGAGGCGTTTGATCACAATTCTATAAAGCGATTTCACAATCTCCTACTACTTTTAGTTATTTTAAATTTGCTTTGAACAATCAATGTACCAAAATAATTTTATTTTTTTTTATTTTTTTTTACAATTTTTTTTACCAAACAATGTAGTATTATCAAAGATTTCATTGGACTTTTTGTCACAATTCCATCCATAGAGGCTTGCTCTAACAGAGAAGATGAATTCCTCCTTCTGATAAAGGAGGGGGGCAGGAGCGGCGCCTTCGGAGCTGCAATGGTCGGTCGCAAAATCCGGGGCAGGGGGTGGTGGGGCAGTGGGACCAGCTTTTTCTTTATTTCATTCCTTTTTGCTTTCATTGCCCGATGTCCAAAGCGGGCAGCATCCAATTCTCTGCTGCCCATAATTAGCCCATGGCTGCGGGGACATTCCCTCCATTGATGACCCATCCTTTAATAAACACTCATTTTGACCATTTAATTTTGATTTTAATTTTAATTATCACCGTTGACTGTAGTACTTTCCCCTTCTGAGTCATGACGGCGGCGATTACAAGTCTCCTTTAATGACCCTCTAAGTAATCTTCTCAAAGAATAAAGGTCTGAACTTTAAAGGTCCTTTTGTTTATTATGGTAGGATGGATAGATGGATAGAAACTCCGGTCCCTTTCTAAGAGGCTGGCGTGAATGAAGTGTCTGTTCGTAATGCTAATATCCCGATGGCTACCGGACAAGGGGATGTTTATTATGGTACAGTACATGCATACCATTGTTGAGACCTTGTCTAGTGAGTCATGTAAGAGCATCCATTGTGTGGCTCGCAAATGGCATGTGAGTTTTCTCGCCCCGAAACGACCGTGAGTGGAGATTCAAGTCATTTTCACGTCTCATGCAGACCATCTCTTGGTCTCGTCAAAAATCACCTCACCTGCTGTGAGTTCTTGCTCACCATGTAGCAGCAAGAGGACATTCAAGCCCTTGTTTGTCTTGTTGCGCGTGAAAATTTGTCGTTTTCTCAATGGTCAAATTGAAGTTCACGAACCCGTTGCATGCAACCCTACTTTCTCGCCGTAAGTAGACAACATTGAGGGAAATTTGTGTGAACCACAAGGCTCAGTGTTGTCTTATCAGACAACATTCCTATTCATTTGTCAAATGTAATTTAGATGAGATATACATTTGATACATTGAAGACGTCTTAGAAATACATCTCATCTAAATTGTGTTGGACCAATGAATAGGAATTTTGTATGATAAGACTCTGTCGAGGCTCACGGGAAAGCTCACGCCACCTTCTATTTGGAGGGACCACTTTGCGGGCACCATGAGAGATACTCTAAGGGCGTACAAACTGGTCTCTATGATGGTCAATCCTCCATAGTGAATTGTTTCGCAACATTAAGAAAGTTTTAACAGTTAAAAATGCTTTTCTTCACAAGAATCTACGTACAATAGAATTTATCTAATATTTGGAATCATAAGACAAAATAAGAGTCGTAAAATGTGCAACATTTAATCAATTTTGAGTTTCATTCATAATGAAGGAGTGGAGCACCTACGATGGATGAGGAGTGGTGAGGATGAGGGTTCATTTGTGGATGATATTCGGCCACCCGGTGTACCATTCGGTAGGGTTGTCTCAATAAACAAAATTCCTATTCATTGCGTCAAACACAATTCAGATGAGATGTACAGTACCCACTAAGAAGTTTACGTTCAGAGTAAGAAGAGATTACATACCCTCAACTTTCAAATGATCACCATGTTTGCAAAATTTATCCAAATTGCAAATTATGAAGTGTGAGAGTAAGGTAGTGAATTTTTCTTTACCAATGCATGAAAAATCTCTATAAAAAGAGTAAATTGATTTTATAACTTTAGTATCTTTTAACTTACTTTTAGTATCTACCTTTAGATGTTATGTAGATCATTTCATGGTGAGGTTTGTTGGGAAAAAGAATATTAATATCTCTCTAGCAACCTCTTTTGATGCCCTTTACATATATGTGGCTTACATTCACAAATATTAAGGTGAGTTAGTGTGAGAGACCTTGATGTTGTCTCCTATTGAAAAAGTTACATACACATTCTAAAGTGTTGTGATTGCTCATGGTCTTTTCTTACACATGAGGCTTGGATTAGCACGAAAGCGATAGTATTGATAGCGTTTGCTACATTTCGAGCACTTTGGTGGTAGTGTCATGGAATTTGGTTATTCCAGGTGGTAGTTATGATCACTTGAAGTTGCTTTTGTTTATCGTGACATTTACTTAGAGTACAAAAGTACAATGTTGGGCTTCATGGGGGGTACAATTCAATCTTTTTCTAAAAAGGAGTTGCATATATAGAAAGTGTATCGAAATAGCTTTCTTTAGAGATGGTTGAAGGTTTTCATTGTTTCATGCCTCAGCAATAGTAGCTTCTAATAAGAGCTAAGGATAAATAGTAAATAATATGTTAAAAAGTTGTAAATTAAGATAGAATTTCTAATTTTTATTGGAATTTCTTCGAATGATGATATACTACATCATCTCTCCGATACAATTTGTAGTTGGTAATTTGGATTATTTTTGTGAACATGGCAATTGTTTGAAGATTGCAGCATGTTCTCTTGTTTCATTCCTGAACGTAAACTTGTTGGTGGGTACTGTACATCTAAGATGTCATCAATGTACATCTCATCTAAATTGTGTCGAACAAAATAATAAAAATAAAAATTTCTTCTGCCATCCAGTGATGGCAACCTCGAGGTCGCCGATACTACGTGTGTCCGCAAAATTTTCCACAACAATCACAAACAATAGAACAGATTGTTTCCAATGCACACAAATCAGTGCAATGAAGAACGGCAGTTTGTCCGAATAATAAGCAGGTGGACATCAAACATGGAATGATCTCGTTCTCTTTCGATAATAATTGCGGAACTGACCATGGCACCGACCATATATTCAACATTATATGCGATCATAGTCATAGTAATCAATTTATGTATGATTTCTTCGAGCTTTCATTATTTCTTCCATGTCGGGTGAACTTATGGCCGATTATATCTTTTGGCGAAGTACACCGCAATCCAGCAGCAAATGAGGAGAGTCACCTATTTTTCTTTCTTTCTTTCTAGCCGACGTTGAAAAGGAAAACGCATAATTTTTGTTGAAAATGCATGCAAGTGGGGACCCCCATAAAGAGCATCCAAAGATGTTCGTTTCGTTTCATTAATTGGGAACCTCAGAAGTATCGCCCTTCCTGGCAGTTGATTGATTTCAGGGAGTCTAGTGCTTTTCTTTCGTTCGGAGTCGGCAAACTGTAGCATTTACATTGAATTAGAGGATGCCCAATCCTCACCTCATGCCGGAGGAGGAAGTCGCTTTTATCGTTGGGAGAGCCCCAGTCCCAACCCTAGTCCACGCAACAAACTTGTAACCCAGTTAAGAGGGTCGACATTCCCTGGATTACAGCTCGTCATAATTCCAAGTTTTACAGTCCCTTCACTCGCATTTAATGTTCCTACAAACTAATGGAGAGTGCCTCGTGGTGGCCCGAGGCTTGCAGCAACCCTTTGAAGGCTTCTGCGGCCCTGCTCGCCGGCCCCACGCTGCCCCCTTCGGCACGCCGTACACGCTTTCCCCGGCCCGGCCTGGCGAGCCGGGCTAGGATGCTCTTAATCCCTCCGTCTCAAGAAATAACATCGTGATTTGGTTCAAACACCCATCTTAAGAAATAACACCATGATTTGGTTTAAACACCATGTCTCATAATAATACCAAGACTTGATATTAATGAGTAATCCAAACTCTCTGGACCATATTCAACTATATCATTGAGTAATCTCGACCATCAGAAAAGTCAACAATTTTTAGCAAATCATGGTGTTTTTTCTGAGACGGAGGGCGCACAATAACACCATTTGGTGGTGGTTTTTAGTAAGTTCATTATAAAGAGTTGGTTTGCACTATGGTAAAGAAGGCTACTTGTGAGAATTGCACTATCGACCAATCATAATTGAGAACTTCCTTCTATATCATAGCTTGTGCTTCTCTCCATTATGGTATAAGCCGGCCCTCAAAAAGAAAGAACGGTGCTTGAAAATTCCATAGTTCTTTGAAGAAAAAGTGCTTGAAGTAATTTCGTACTCCATACGATCAAAATTTGAGATTTTTCATTTTTTTGGTGAAATTAAGTTCTTCTACTCAACTTGTTTTATTTGTAATTGTACGAACTCCCATACATCAAATTATGTACCAACTTTTGATACATAGCAATACACTTGAAGTTGATAACAACGGTTTTCACAATGAATTTTGTTTGAATGTGGTGTTTTCAAGATTGATTAAGCTACTCTTCCTTCTATTATTTTTTAGAAGTAGATAGAAATCGATAGATATAAACTCTAGTCCTCTTTTGAGGCCCGTGTGAATAGAGTGTCCGTTCGTCTCAACAATGCGTCGATGCCCACTGGACAAAGGTAGATTGGTACAAGACTACTCACCCCTTTCGGGAATAAACACTTTAGTCGTTTTAGAAGTACAAGTAGTAAGTGTACTTCTGAGACTTCACTCCACTAAGATACAAATGATGGATGTTGGGTATTGATACTTTGTGTTTGAAAAGTAGTTACAATACAACTGATTTTTCCTTTGAGGAATATTATTATGTGCATGGTATGCAAGTACTTCAATTGAAAAATTTAAAAGGGTGCATTCTCATGAATTCTTATCAAACCGAAAGAAAACAACTAAAAATAGTAAGACTTCAGATAACTACAATACAGACAAAGAAAAACAAGTTGGTTCTCTATATGCTTGTTTCCTGCAGAGGAGCTTTATCAATAGACTCCCCACTTTTAACCCCTAAACGACCACGGCCATCGATTCGGCTTTTACCGTCAAGGCTAAAAGAAATTTACAGGCAACTTCAAATGTTATGATCTCACATCTAATGATGATCCAACGGTTGAAAATTTTCACACTACTACTGATGGTAGTCTACTTCAAGATCCTACGGTTGAAATTATCAAAAATTTCTAAAAATATTGGACGTACCCCCATTAGTACATAGTGGTCACTGTTGGGATTTCAAACATCGTGGATCTTTAGGGGTTAACTTATCTCTGCATTTGTGGGGATAGACTCCAATGAAGGTCAGTTTGTTAATACCAAGAATATGTTCTTCTATCACCAAGAACAGCACATTTGAGATGACCTAATCAAGAGAATTTTTCTTTTTTTTTAATCTTTGTGTAGGGTGAGAGATTTACATTCACAATTTTAATGGCTACTCTAGTTCGAGAGGATAGTAACTTTCTCATAACGGTTGTGGGTTATTCTGGCTTCAATTCTAGATAAAGAATTTACATCAATTTATTGCTCAACCTTAGAAACTTAAAGTAAAATTGAAGTCACTCAAAATGCAACATGGTTATGTTTTTCATAGTTTGTGTCTTGAAATCACTGAAAACACAACAATGGTTATATCTCTTCACAGTAGTCTTCATCTTGCATCCTTCCTATGTTACACTCATGCATTTACAAATGACTATCCAACACAAAAATCAAATTTTGGTGTTGAATAGTCTTACAAAAAGGCATGTCCACCTTTGTTGTTCAAGGGTTCTCCACTTTGAGCTCACACTTCTCAGGCTCTAATAGGGCTATTGACGTGCTTGAAGCCGTGTTCACCTTATCACATCTCAGAGAATAGACCTATAAACACAATTTGCAAAAGCAAGATTCACTCATTTACTGAATTTTCCTCAAAATGGGGTGAACCAAACTCCTTGACTCAAATATTGGGTGATAATGGTGCTTCTATATCCGTCCAGCATGAACTCAACAAATAGATGCTTCTCGTAATGGGGACTAACATAGAATGAAATGTTGACGTAGGGATCTATCGTTGCCCTGGCTCGTTTGCATTGAAGATACCTTTGGGACCATATCAGCGTCAGGACAATGTCCTTATCAAATCGCAATTTTTCGAAACAATCCATTAATCTGCTGATTTCAGTCGACAATCTAGAGGTTGATATCTAAGCTGACAATCGGTTTCGAAGTAAAAAGTAAATATCCATTTCAAGTAGGAGAGTGAGGAGACTACTCATTACCATCCAATTTGGATCTACCTCGATTGCAGATTCTCGAGTTCAGTAGCCAGAAACAAGATTTTCCGAAACGCACTGGTCATCGACAATAACCGCATCTTATTAATCATAAACCTTCCGCTATCCTATAAAAAGGTCTGGTACCGTCGCCTGGAATAAGAGAAAAATAGAACTCAATTTTCCTTATTGCCTCATCTCGTACATTCAGGCAGAATGTCTAATGAAAATGGAGAAAATAATGAACTCAATTCTTCTTCCTAATCGCCTCAACCGAAAAAAAAATGAAATTCCCTTCGTCTCAGGAACCCTGTCACCACCGCCGATGTCAGAAAAATCTCTGAGCTGGAGTTTCTAATATAGCAGTGGCATGCCGACCAAACTCGATACCACCGAATAAAAAGTCTAGACTGTCGCAGCTTGCTTCTTGGCAAAAGTGACGCCCTTCTCGATGCTGCCCTTCAACTCTGCTTTCAAGGCCTCAACAGCGTTCTTCTCGTAAGGTGTCAAGTTGTCCAAATCTTCACCGATGATTTCCTCAACTCCCTTCTTTCCGAGCTTGATCGTTGTAGCGAAGAATGGCAAGTCCGTCACCTGTGAGACGACACCATTGGACATGGTTCAGGATAATGGTGCAATTCTAATGGTAACCTGGTTGACTAGTTTCGTAATCTTTCCAAGAATCAAAAGTAAGTGAATGTACCTCGGATTGCACATAGGCGCACTCGTAAACATCAGAATCGCCATCCAAAGCCCGCATGCAAGATTCAGCAAATCTGGCAGCAGCGTATGCCTGTGCAAGCAAAGATGTGATTACTAGGACTTTCTAATCAAAGATTTGAGAACACGTAATCTGACTGATGAAAATTCCAGACAAGGGAGAGGAATTGTATGCAACCACTAAGTAAATTTATCATATTGAACCACGTGCGCAGCCGGCACATGCCACTTTGCTTACCATCGACAAAGTAGCAGATCCGGCACCAGCCTTGGCCTCCACAACCTCAGTACCAGCGTTCTGGATTCGCACTGTGAGCTCCTCCACTTCCTCGGGCGTGAACTCAACTGTGGGCTTCGTCTTGGAGAGCAAGGGTAGGATAGTGATACCAGCATGTCCACCGATGACTGGGACATTCACATCAATCAGCCGCAAGTTCTTCTTTTGAGCCACGAATGTGTTAGCACGCACCACATCCAATGTGGTCACGCCGAAGAGCTTCTTGGGGTCGTACTTGTTCTTGGCCTTCAGAACCTCTGCAGCAATTGGGACAGTGGAGTTCACTGGGTTGCTGATGATGTTGATAAGCGCCTGGAGAAGCACCCATTAAAGTAATCAAAATGATAAATCTACCAAGTAAAATTTCAATGAAGCGCAAGTTATGGACCTGAAAAGACTACAAGAATGAGAGGAAACAAGCTTAATTCTGCTCGGTGCACCTTCAAAACCTGCCGAGAAAAAGAGCTTCTTACAATCTGGAGTCTTCAGGTAACATGCGGAGGTGTAGAACCTTACATTAGGGCAGTTGTCAGCAACAGCTTCAATGAGACCTCTCACGATGCCGGCGTTGATGTTGAACAAATCATCTCTGGTCATTCCAGGTTTGCGGGGCACTCCAGCTGGGATGACTACGAGGTCAACATCCTTGAGCGCTGCGGCCAATTCTGAAGCTCCCGTGTAAGCCGAGACCTGAGAATTTGAACATCGAATTAGATGCCGCTGATACCGCGATAATAACGACGATTCTTGTCTTCCCGATACAAGATCTCATAGATTGCTGATCACACAAAATTTTAAGCTGATATTATTCAAAGAAAATAAGACAAGTCTCATTCCAATCTAAAGATGGACCAGAACGACCGATCACTCTTCAAACACAAAACTTTTGAATGATACAATCCAGAGAGTCTATGACAAGAATCATTCTAATAAAGATCAACCGGGACGACGATCGTCAACGAGCAGGCACTGATCGAGAATTAACCTGAGCGGGGGTATTGCAGTGGCTAAGATCAGCAGCAACGCCCGCAACATTGGCGATATCGTAAAGCCTCAACTCAGAGACGAGAGGCGACATCTTGACAAGAAGTGAAAGCGGTTGGCCGATACCGCCAGCAGCGCCAAGGATGGCGACCTTGAAAGTGGCGGGTCCGGATTTAGGGGCAGAGGAAGCAGATCCAGCAGAATCAGCGCGGACACGCAACGATCGGCCGCGGCTCGCCACTCCATTACGAACACTGACCGATGCCACTGACGACAAGCTCAGCTCAGACCCCCCCACGGCAGCGAAGGCCGCCCTCGAGGACAATGAAACCGTGCTCCGGGACGACGCTGCTGCTGCCGGCGATGAGGCCGCGGTAGTGGAGAATGCAGCAGCAGTGGCAGCGTGGAAGCAAGTCGCGGCAGCCATGGCGCTCAAAAACCCTAATCCGAGCTCGGTGAGTCCGCTGCAACGACGGTTGTAAGAGATGGTTGATGCGAATGAAGGGAAAGTGGCCCTTTGGTGCGAGAAGAAGCGCGGGCCTCGAAATCGACGGTTGGCGTTTCTCCACCAATGCTCCCACGATCGAAAGCAACGTATGCCGTACGTTCGAATCAATGGTGGAAGAGAAATCTAGCCGCGTACTAGATTTCAGATACCCGGACCCGGTTAGCGGGTTTCTAGAATCTAGGCCGCTGCTAGAATATAAGGTTGATATCCGCTCGAATCGAATCGAATCAGGGCCGGCGCTGATTTGGGAAACTGCCACCTAGGTCCTTTTCGCTTGCTTCTGTCGAGTCAGCATCACGTTTAGATGCTTTCAGTTATTTTTGTATTTGGCTTCAGGAAGTTGAAAGGAAGCTCGTATTGAAACGGCCACTTACGATACGTATTTGTCAAGTGGGCATTGACCCATTGTCGAGACGAACAGACACTCTATTCGCGCCAGCCTCAAAAGAGGACCGGAGTTCATATTGGAAGTTGTGCTACTTCTTGTTGCATCTTTGTGTATTTTGGGAGTGTTGAGTATGGTACTACAGGTCAACTGAACGTGATCTCGTAGTGTTGGGTGAATTGGTGATGAAGAATAGATAACAATCATTTGGTCAACCTATGCTTTGTTAAATGCATATTCTGTAACCTCATATTGAATATTAATAACATAATCATTTCATAAATGACTTATATTGTTCTTCCATTGTATCTCCACTTGAAAAATGAAGAATTCTATACTCCACTTGTACATAGATCTTTGACATGTGAAATATAATTGGATTGAAACTCTGGACGATGAAGTTACCCATTAAAGACATATTTACATGTAGGAAATGTTTTCAAGATAAAATTTTATATATTTATTTTTATTTATTTAATTTTATTTCATTTTCGGTGAATTTTGAAATTTCTCTGATTTTTATTGATTATAGGCAGATCTTGAGAATGAATGAGCATATGTTGCAGGTTGGACAGATCTGAAATAGTCTTTTGAAATTCTGACCATCTATATTTTCTAATGTATGAGTAATTTTGAAACACAAGAGGACTTTTTTAACATGATATGGGAAACTCTACAACTTGCAAAAGGTTTCAACTTCTTGCGATCTAAATTTTAAAAATAAGAGGTTTTCCTATTCCTAATCGAGCACAATGTGACTTCAGTGGACTTTAGGGGTTTATTGTTGTACATGGCGCATGAAGAGGTAGTTATGAGTGTAAAACAAAGGATTGAGGCCACTTTACTTTAAGAGCTAAAAAAAAAAAAAAAAAAAAAAACAAAAATACAATAGATTCATGTAGGTTGATAGTTGTTAGAGCATCTCACTAGTTGCGGGGTCGGGCCTCCCCACAACTCGCGGCTTGCCGTGACCGCAGGCCGGCCTGAGGCTGGCGCCAGACTGCTGCCCCACCAAGGCCCTGACAAACTCGTAACCCGTGTCTCCCCTAACTTCTAGGAAGCTACAAGAGAGGGACTTTTAAAATGACGTGCATGCGGGGAGGAGAGAGAGGGAGCCATGGTTGAGGATAAAGTTTGACTAGGAGAGAATCTTGAGAGCTACAGTGGCTTAAAGTGGCACTGGAGAGGAGTGCTCGTTTTGCGTGTCGTGCCACTTGTATGGAGGCCCCCAAGGCCATTTGGCCTCAACTATTCCGTTGGTGGGGGCCGTTTGGAGCTACAGTGGCCTCACATGGGCTTTCCAGTGCGTGCAAGGGCGTCTGGTGGAGATGCTCTTAACTATGAAACAACTTGAGGATGTTTCCATTCATGGTACATATTCTAAAATTCATGTAGGTTGATAGCTTGATTCTAGAACAACTTGAGGATGATTCCATTGATCGTACATCTTCTATAATTACGTGTTGACATCAAACAAATTCAACAAATTATACATCTTCTTTGCCAAATATATTAGAACGTGTTTCAAGGGTGAGTAGCCAAACATGCAAAGCCACAAATAGGGCCAACTTCTAAAATCATCCTTTTTTGTGATTGGTTCACTTCTTGAAGTTGGCTTTAATGGCTCTATATGGATAGTCAAGGTCAGATTTTCAAAATTATATTTTAGTGATTGAGGGACAAGTTTTGGTAGGGAACATGCTTCAAAATTTGGTAGCTACACGAATGAAAGACCAATACATGCCATTGGGGCCGTTCCTTAATTTCACTACAAAAGTATTAATCCACTAAAGTATTTCATGATGAACAAATTCAATGCATGGGATGTAACTGAACTTACTAATTGGCCCCATGACATTTCTTTTCTTCTTATACGTGAATGAATTGGGCTTTGACTTGGAGATTTGTTGGCATTCACTCCCACATGCAAAGCATCCCTAAGTTACTACAACCCACTAATGTTCCTAGCTCTGTTAAAAAGATATAAACTCGGGTCCCATTCTAAGGGGCCAACATGAATGAAGTGTCCGCTTGTAATGCTAATAACCCGATGCCCACCGGACAAGGGGAATTTGGAGCCTACAGCTGAACTACCACAGGGAGCACTAAGTCATTGCCTAACGGAATACCTCTCTCAATACATTACAGTCTTGGTATCCTGGACCTCGTTGAGAATTGCAACTTTCACCAATACCTCCACAGAAGGCTACAATGCTTGCATGAAAGACCTCTTCTATGCAATATGCAACGGTTGTGAACAAGAGCATGCTGCAAGAGATAAGTATGAATAAAATTTGCAACAGCACGATTACTACATCGACAAGGCTGTGTGAATTCATACGTTGATCAACAAAAGATAACTATGAATATATCACGAGAGAAGTAAGAATCAAACTGCACTATTAAGTCCGTCCCTTACCCACTTCACAGCAATTCGGGGTCAAAATTCATATCAAACTTCTCAAGACAAATTTGATTCGGTAACAAAAACGTGTGCGGTGAGCGTGGATCGAACACGCGACCTTCAGATCTTCAGTCTGACGCTCTCCCAACTGAGCTATCCCCGCGGAGTGTTCCGTAACCGGGGCTCGAACCCGGGTCGCCTGGGTGAAAGCCAGGTATCCTAACCACTAGACTATTACGGAGGAGGCAGAAGCTGTGAAGCCCTACTCGAGATGTCAGATCCACGAATCTAAACGAATTTAAAGAAGGCTCGCGACCTCTTCGTGATTGCCTACGCGCACCTCCGTTGGCTCTCCTGCAATCCCGTACCCTCCAAGAATGCGACGACCTCTAATCCCACAAATGAGGGTGCCCACTGTTCAAATTGTGGGCGACCTCTCTCCACTCGTGCCGTTGTCAACAAATGATGTGCTCAAAGCATCCTATTCCAAGTGCTCTGATTGTCATAGCCGCGTAAGCTCTGCCTTTTCAGAATGTGGAGGATCTGCGAGCACAATCTCTACTAACAATGAACGTGGAGTCTGCCTTCATCGCCTACACTGCAGAATGCGGAGGATCTGTGAGCACAATCTCTACCAACAATGAACGTGGAGTCTGCCTTTCATCGCCCACACTGCAGAATGCGGAAGATCTGTGAGCACAATCTCTACCAACAATGAACGTGGAGTCTGCCTTCATCGCCTACATTGCAGAATGCGGAAGATCTGTGAGCACAATCTCTACCAACAATGAACGTGGAGTCTGCCTTCATCGCCTACACTGCAGAATGCGGAGGGTCTGTGACTATCTCCACCTACAATGAACCCAAGCTCTCTGACCATGAGGCCCTCAGTACTATACCAATTCTACTCAATATCTGAGCTTTCTACGGGGCGCCTATTCTCCGGCCAGTGAGGTTCAGTTGCTTGAAATGATCCTCGGTGTAAGCCGCAGAGGAATGTGAGTTGAGATTAGGGTTTCATGCGCAATGCCGTTTTTTGGTGTGCCCAGTTGTTTGGAACGGGATGGGGAACATGCGAATGGCCGGGAACGTTGGACCGTTTGAGTTACGCCCTACTTCAGCATGGAGTTACTGTGAGTGGAGTTTTAAGCGAGTGGGAACTTGCAAGGCCTTTAAAGCGAGTGGGAACTTGCAAGGCCTTTAAAGCGAGTGGGAACTTGCAAGGCCTTTAAAGCGAGTGGGAACGTGCGAGGAGTTCTAAGCAAGTGATAACATTCGAGGAGTTCTAAGCAAGTGATAACATGCGAGGAGTTCTATGGGAGTGGGAGTGTCTATGGGAGTGGGAGTGTGCGAGGGAGAGTGCTTTAACCCCTAAACGTCCGAGCCTATTTTTAGCAGAAAAGCACATTTCCATAGAAATCGTCATAGATGAAGATCAAGAGAAGCTATTAAGATCTCAACCGTACAAACTTGTAATAGACTTATCGAAGATCATGTGGACCAAAATTTGAGTCATGAGGCCTTATAGATCGGGAGATCATAACATATTAATATCAAAAACAAACTGCAAAATTTCATCATTTTCACTTTGAGGTGGAAATGCTACCAATATTCCTATTGCAATGAAAAAATCACCAACTATAAAGATGTTCACCTTCATCTTAATAAGTCCTTTATCCAACAAAAATTCATCGAAAAAATTTCTTGGCTCAAATAAAAGCCATGCAATTGTAAAAACTATCGAACATTTTACAAAGGAAAAATAGTCCAAAACTAGATCCTTTGCATTCAATTTCATGCCTTATCTTCAAAACATCTTCGATCTTGTTAAGGTTTCTACCACTTAGACTAGACTCTAATTGGAGGCCATCCCAAAAAATTAAGTTGAAATCCAACGGTGGATGAGGGAGATATAGCTCCTCAAATATCATCCATTTTCTCACTTTTTCTATTGACAAAAAATCATTGCAAATCCAATAGCAAAATCATTTGGATCAAATAACCTCTCACTACAAAGTTGTTAAAAATCACCTTAAGATCATGACCATGAAAAAAAAATCATGAAAAACTATTTTTAACTTCACATAATTGGCTTGCAATGGTAATACATGTCCCATGCTTGGAAACCCAAAAACAAGAGTTGTCTTCACTAAAGTGCATTCCATTAATTCATACTTTATTGTATGGGCTTGAAAATTTTACAACACAAACTAGACTTGATTTGGAACTTAATCCAAGTGATTTCATCCAAAACAGACCTCAGATGAAGAAGATATGGCTCTTCAAAGTTTCTGATGTACTTCCAAAATGTCGTTTTCCGACATCGTGGGCGTTTAAGGGTTAATATGGAGCAATACCAATATTGGCGCCTTAGGATTCTTCATTTAGAGGTGCAAAATAATGTCGCAGTTCAACACCATTTATCTATTGGGACGTTCAAGAGATAAACACTTAAGGGGACATATGAGTACTTGGTACGTCAGTCAATTTTACAATTGGTTGGAGAAAGCTTTGCACTTGGGTATTACAAGTTTAAGTTCTAAAAAAAAATTAATGAACATTGTAGCATTTTTGTAAGCGAGTTTTCTTTATGTCTTTCCTGAATATCATCATTGGATTAGGTGTATTGCACAAGAATAGCACAAACTTCAGTTTGGCAAATCTGTGATGGAGTTAACCCCTAAACTACGAGGGTGTTATGTGAGCTCCAAACTCCAAAATTGCAATTTCACACCACCTTGTAAACATTGGAGTTTGAGAACATTGTAGTATAGGAAACATCCAGTAAAAATCTTAGGCAAAAATATTACTTTTGACATCTTAACTTAGGCTGCCCGAAATTGCAAATTTCCTAATCGGAGGCCTTGGTAGTTTAGGGGTTAACAATGTGAGTATTTTTTTGTGCATCAATCGTAAACTCTCTCACAAGTTTGTTGTGGATTCATAAAGGTGAACTAATAAGCTTCTGAAATAGTGCCCTACAATAACACCCTAAAATTTTTATGTTTGGTACATGGAGAATCGGACTTCAAAGCTTTATGTATGTTTAGGTTGAAAGGGCCCGTGAGCCATTTTTGGTATTATGTTGATTTTGATCAGTCTACCTTAGTACATGAGCTTATTAATTTGAATGCTCACCCCATTTGCTTGTGTGATGTTTGTGAAACGACACTTTAAGGGGGTTAAAATACACTTAAAAAGGGTGATATGACATGGATAGTTTTATTACATAAAAAAATGAAGGCCTAGTGGTGGTATTACAAATGCTATTTTAGAAGGATTATTATGTATATGTCACCAAATTGAATCGTTGTGAGAAGATGACATATCTCGTATATCAAATTAGTACCTAAGTTGAAAATTGTTCCAAATTCTATGAAGAAAATTACAAAGTCCAAAACTAGACACCTAAGTTGCACTAAAATGCGTGGCATCCCCTCATAACGCCTTTGATTGAAATAAGATTTTTACTACAAAAATGATTACAAAAAAGATTCCTAAAATACTACTTTTAATTTGACATCATTCGCTTACAATTACAATGCCTAAATTTTGGAAACCAAAAAACAAAAGCCACCTCGACTAAAGTCCATGCCATTGCATGATTCATACTTCATTGGATGGGTCTGCAATATTTACAACACAAAACTACACTTGATTTGGGGATTCAATCCAAGTGATTTTGTCAAAATTAGATTCCATTGAAAAGGTTATAGCTCTCCAAAGTTTCAGCCGTCCAATCAAAAAATTCCATTCAAAAAAGTTGAATACTTTCCACATGATCTAGAATAAGTTTATCACAAGATTATATGATTGAAAAATGAATAACTTTCTTTTCTTTTTAAGCTATGATACTTGTTTCTTAAAAATTATGTTTTTTGCCAAAAATAGGCTAGGATATGTAGATGTTGATAGCTTCTCAAGAACTATGTATTATTCCCTTAATTTAACAATTCTCTCTCTCCATGAGATTAAATCTCTTGTATCTCCCATAGGTCATGTGTCTCTTAGGAGCTACACTTTCTTGTCGATCCAAAGGTGGAGGAGGACCTATCCCATTTGTTTCACTTAAGCCTCCATATGCTTGTACCACTGAAGGGGTTGTCTCCAATTGCTCTGAAAGTCTCCGAGCATTGGTCTAGTACAACGACTCACTTCACTAGAATGTTTCTTGCATTGTAATTGTAATCGGTCCATTATAACACTTTGCATGTGAAAAATTAATATATTGAAGGCCAGAGTGTCAATTAGTAATTGCAACCAATCTATTTAAGGAGGATTTATTTAGCTCTTGTGTTATAGCATTTCTAATCTCCACTACTAGAAGACGCCTTCACGGGAAGAGTTGATTGAAGAGTTTCTCCTCAAGCCTCCTTGCAACAACTTGCTCATTTATAAAAGGCTCATGGATAGAACTACATGTAATCCACACATGGATTTCATATCTTAACATACTCAAACAACCTTTTGGTCACAAAGTGACATGTTCAGTCATGTCCCCAAAATGACACCTCCGCTGCCATTCTCGTTATTGTTTCTCGTTAATATCATTATCCCTATAATATTGCCCTCTTCTCTTGAACTCTAATTCCTTCAAAAGTATCATTCTTGCAAAATGTTGTTGTTGTAGTAGAATTGAGGTTAGTGTAAAGTGTCTTGAATTGCTTTTTGGTGTTTCTTCTTCTTCAAGAATCTTCTTCTTTTTTGGTGTTTCTTTTCCATTGGGAGAGATATTGGAGTTTCTGTTGTTCATCAAGCCATGGAGTGGAGAATGATTGATCTGAGCCAAGTTCAGATCTCTGATCCTTTTGCATCTCAAAATGCGGTCCAGAAATGAGGACATCATGGCTTTCTTCATTGAAGGCCTGCGAAGCAAGTATCCAGTTACATGAGGTGAGGAACACAAGAGTTAAAAAACAACAATGTGGACTAACCGCCTCTTTAACATAACAAGGTCCAAAATACTAGAGCTCTTTGGACTTGAGTAAAGTGATAAAAAAAATATCAATAAACACTAACACTGAAAGTTGACAAGAAGATGAGGTCACTGGATACCTTGGAAGTATACGATTAAGAAGAAACATGTTATATCATAAAAGTGCAGATTCTGTAGAATCTAGAAGTGAATATAAATGATATTGACACACACTTACATCCTCCAGTGGCAGGATACTCATGGATATGGTGGCAACAACAAAAATGAAAGAATGGTTCCAGAATAGGACGAGAGAATGGTTGAGATTTTGCACAATCAATCTCACTTCATTATGTCAAAGTAGCAGATGATATATTGCAGATACAACGAAAAGTGAGGTTGAATGTGAATCAAGAGATTGTTACAAACAGTGGGAATCTGAAACGAGTTTGATGGACCGTTTATTTTCACAAGTGGTGTTGACACTGTAAGAAGTGGACGGCATCTTTCTCATGCCCGCCCGAAGTTTGACTATTTGTTTTTACTCCTCACCCACCCAATGGGTTCACAAAGGCTCGAAGGAGATTTTCTGAAAGCAAAGTGTACAAAACCCACGCTTGATCGAGCTACAGAATCTAGCGATCAGTTGATATTAATCTTGTCAGATGACGGATCGAGCTGTTGCTGCTGCTTCTTCTTGCGCCTCGAAAATTTGCTTTGGATTGAAGCAGGCACGAAGTTCCAGAGGAGATGAGAGCCAATGACGAGAAACATGGCGGCAACAGCAATGCCGACCGCGACCCAGATCTTGTCATCGAGCATGAAGATGAAGATGACAACGAGGATCATGAAAGCCTGGCAGGGCAATCCGAACTTGGCGAATTCCATGAACCGGTAATCACCCGCGGCATACACCATGAGATTGGTCTGATAGCTGTACGGGAGCGTGAACCCAGCTGAGGCACCCAACATGAGCACCACGCTCATGCGAGTCGGCACCACGCCCAGCGCGTCGCCCAGATCCGCCGCGATGGGATACATGATCGCCGCGGCAGCATTATTGCTCACGAGCTCGGAAAGGAGGGCCGTGGCGATGTAAATCGCGACGTAGGACGCTCGCAACCCACCGATGGACTTACTGATGCTGATGAAGACTTCCGCGATCGCTCGCGCCACCTTCGAATTCTCCATAGCCGTGCTGAACGCGAACGCGAACGCGATGGTGGTGTACACGCGCCAGTCGATACTGTTGCGCGCCTGGTCCGCGTTCAAGCAGCGCGCGAGCAGCATCAGCCCCGCGGTGATAATGCCCGCCGTGAACAGGGTGATGACATCCTCGTTGATTGCGCTCCCGTATATTTGCGTGGCGATCATCGCGGCCCCGAGCGCCAGCGCCAGCCACATTCGTGACTTCTTGATCGGGGACGACTCAGGGATGCCGGTGATCAAACTGAAGGCCGCATCGTTCCGGTATCGGTGCGAGAAATTCGTCCCCGTGTCGAGTAACAGCACGTCCCCTGCTCGTAGCTTCACGTCGCGCACGTCGGTGGAAAGTCGCTCTCCTTGTCGATGAATCGCCAGCACCACCGCGTCGTACTTATTGCGAAAATGCGCCTCCCGAACTGTCGATCCCACCAACTGGCTCTCGGAGGCCAAACTTGCCTGCAGCTCGTTCACCCAATTCCATCAGCACACAAAATCTCACATTCCTTTAACTTCATGATGTCAATGGTTCGATTGCCATACCTTCACAAGCTGGCGGTAGAGGATATCGGTCCGAAGCTTGGAAACTTGCGGAGCTTGAGTATGCTCGAGACCCGTCATCTTCAACAAAAAGTTAACGCCATATTCACTACCTCCGAACCAGATGATGTCTTCGACTTCAACCACGACGCTATCGTCAATCGCCGTCACGTGCTCCCCAGATTGACGATCGATTGCGACAATGGTTAGTCCATTGATGCCTCGTAAGCCGGCGTCGTGAACAGTCTTACCCACGCCCTTGAATCTGCTCGTCACTCTCATACCTGCGATCGTCACTCCAAGTCAGAATTCAACTCCATAGTCCATACATGCAGCGGTTGAAGCTCAAAAAGATTCCATTGAGATTAGTACCTGTTAAGTACTCTTTCTCCAGCCCCTCATCGAGATGCTCGACGTCCTTGAAAACCTCTTTAAATTGGGGGTTCAAAAGCACTTCCCCACTTTCGGCCAAAAAGACGAGAACATCACCGGGTGTCACAGTCATGTCACTGATGCGGCCGATCTGGTGCGCTTCCCCTCGTTTGAGTCCCAGCACTGCCAGATCAAAGCGTTTCCGGAAGTCGATCTGTCCCACCGTTTGTCCGATGATGTCCGCAGTCTTCTTCACCGTGGCCTGGATGATCTTTGAGGATTGGGTGACGCCTTTGGGCGCGACTCCATCCTCCAAGGCTGCGAGGTCTTGATTCCCGCGAAAATGAGTCGTGGATGATTCTTGGGTGATCAGCTCCAGTAAGTACGCCTTCGCGTAGAAATGCGCTTGCTCCAATTCACCGCAGAAGTAGAGAAGATCGCCGGATTCTAACAGATACTGGGGTCCAACGGCGTGCGTCACTCGCCCCTGCAATCAAGAGAATGCTCAATCAGTCAGTGACGGACTTTTTTTTACGAAATCGAATCGAGAGATGGACTTAATGAAGTACCTGTCGCTCCACGGCCACGAGGAAGAGACGCTCCATTCCTTTCAGACCCGCTTCTCGCACCGTCTTGTTCACTACTGTCGAATGCTCTGGCACTTTTGCCACCAGCAACAGATCCGAGTGCCGCTTGGTTTCGTCCGCTGCCACAGAGAAAAGAGCCAAATACCTCAGATTGACAATTTGTTACAGAAAATGACACCCACCAGCAAATCCAGTAGCGATTCAAGCTGGATTCTTGAGCCTGCAGACACAGAGGAACTACTGTAGACTTTCACCATGGTTAAAACACTTATTAAGCGACAGTGTTTCAACCCTTTGTACAAGTGTTCCAACATGCAATCATTGATTAAAAGGGGTGATTTAAACAGTTGACATATGAGGGCATGGCTGGAACACTATCAGTGTTTCAACACACTGTTTCAACCATGAGTTTTCACTAGTACTTGAAGCTACAATGGGGTTGATGATGAGATGCTTGAGAGCACTGACCTGGGAGGAGCCAATGCGAGGCGATAACAGTGTACAAAAACCCCCCAATGGCATAGACAATCCCATAAGGCGTGATGTCGAACATGCCGAAGTTGGCATACATGGGATTTTTCTTCGCATATCGCGCTTCCTGCTTCGCACTCACAACAAAGTTCGTCGAAGTCCCGATCTCGGTAAGCGTCCCCCCGAACACCGCCGCGTAGCTAAGCGGAATCAGCAATTTCTTCGCGGAAACTCTGTTCCTTCTCCCCCACGCGATCATGATAGGAATGAGCAAAGCAACAATAGGCGTATTGTTCAGAAAAGCGGACGTGATGGCCACGGGAATGAACATGCGCGTGATGGCCCAGAATGGTTTCGTAGTTCGCCCCAGAAAGACGTTGAGCGCTTTCTCCATGCCGCCCGTTTGCCCGATGCCCTCGGCGACCACGAAGAGGATGACAACTGTGAGGAGTCCGTTTTGGGCGAACCCCTCGGTGGATTCTTTAACTGTTATGATCCTGCAGGCGGTTAGGAAGGCGACCATGATCGCGAACACGAAGTCGGGGCCTACCCAGTCGCCTGCCATTACTACTAAGCCGGAGAGGAGGGTCGCAAGGACCACGTACCCTTCCCATTCTAGCTTCACCATCGTGCCGAACTTCGAATCAAATTTCCCTGCCAAAATTCCATATATCAGCCATTGCAACAATCAGATGATGATTCTTCTAAATCTAACCACATGACGATGGCCATCACCATCGAATACTCTACAACCGACATACTGCTACTCATTCAAGCATACTCGTTAACATTCAACACCAACCTCGATTCCTCACTCTCAACCAATTCTAAACCGAATGTCCATCTATTAGCCATTGTAACATCCAAAAGATGACAGTTTCGATGATGTCTTCAACTCCAACCACGTAATGATGAACAACACTATAGATAATTCTACAAGCGCACTGCAGCAACTCAAGCATATTCGTTGGCATTCAACATGCAAGTGCTGCACTCAACAAGCTGTCTGCTGAACGACTACAGAGTTTGATAAGCTATAGAGACCCGAAAATCTATCAACACCAAATGTAGCAACTTAAAGACTAGACGAGTCACGCCAATCAACATACTGTTCAGGAAACGAAACTAACTCGCACTATTCTTGAGGAAGGAATGTTTGAGTAGAGCTCAGTCCATCAATCATTCATTGCAACTTAGTACATGCAGACCTCGAGGCAACGAATGTCAATGCTACTGATCAGATTCCACTGCAAAGTTCGAGGAATTGAGGTCAGAGGGAGATCAACATACAGTGGACTTGGAGTGGAGTGCTCTGTCAGTGATGAGTGGTGAGCACGAGGCTCATGATTCCTCGATGGAAGTCGGTGAAAGAGCAGGGGGACTAGTAGCACTTCTGAAAGCCCTTTCAAAGTTGATAAACTATATAGGACTACGGATCCGTGCAGCAAAGGACGTGCGGACGAGTACAGATTCGGGTACAAGTGGGTACAATCCGGTACATTGCACCTGGTCACGGAATCTAAACCATTCGCGGCGAAAGGGGACTGTACTTGGCCGTCCGTTGGGCGCTCATGAAAGGCCACTTTATTGCATCTAGTCCGTACGGATGTCTATGTACATTCCATTGCCTTTGTCAACGGGGTCACGCAAGAGAACTTTATTTTTTTCACTCCTAATTTTGGATTCTACATTTTGAGTGTTCTAGTTTTGGTTGATTTTGGACGGGGTATAGATAAGATTTGAGCATTAGAATTACAAAGGTAAAGGTCTTAAATTGCGGATTACTAACAATGGTTTAGTAAAAGATGGTGAATATTCTTGGAGTGAAAAGTCACTGAAGGAAGGGAAATCTCTTGCGTTTTATGTTGATTAGTATAACCATAGGAATGTTCTATGGTTAAGTATTTGAATGGGGTAGAACTTGGTATACCAATCTCAATTTATTTGATTCAGTGTTAAAAAACACCCTTCCTTTTTTACCGATTTCACGAAAACGGAGGTTTTGAGTTTGAGTGCATTTTTTCCTACATAGTTTTATGCACAAGTTTACTAGTCTTTCCGTATATTGATGCACCACAAATAATACTTTCTTGACTACGAGATTTATGATATATAAGATTACATATATTTTTAAAATTAAGTTCATCCTAGGGTAGGAAAGGTACACATTCAAAGCGACACACCTCTATAAAGTCTAATATAATGTATTTGGACATTACTCGTTCATTGGTATGTGAGTATCATTGCATACCACACCATGATTACTATGTTGGAGGGAATTTTTATACAAGAACAAGGTACAGAGTTCTACCTTGAGATACTCGTCGAGTTAACAATTCAACCAGGCTCTATTTCAGTGACTCTACATTTCCGTATATTTTTGTACTTTGAAGTTTCTGGAATTGATTCACATCTGATATTGATGTAGGTGTATAAACTTCGAATACATTTGGAGAATGAAGCTAGGTTCCAGCCAGAGATGCTTTCAAGAACAAGATATAAGGTTGAGATTGTTTTGAAAAACTTGAAGGAAAAGAATTTTACTATCACCATGACTTTGCTCTCCATTCTTTGTCAATTCTCCGCAATGCAAACTCGTCAACAAAACGCCCAACGTTCTGCAGAGTCAGCAAGTGGCAGAGTTAATTTCTCTTCTTATCTGCAAGTAATCTGGAAAGCAAGCGAAGGGAATGTCAAAGTTTTGAACAACGACTCAGAAATCACGATCCAGGAATCGGTTTCCGATTGCCATGCACTGGTCGGAAGTTGATCAAGCGTTTAAATGGAGGGTAGAGTGACGAAAGAAAGAAAAAAAGAAAGAAGCCTTTCTGCATGCCGGCAATATTTCTCAGTTGTTTTCATCCTTGTAGGAATGAGAAAGATCCTAGCCATGGTGGTAGATTTATTAGTACCGAGTTGAAGCTTAATACTGAGGATGAGGTTCACGGTGGGCATTGCATATTACATCGAAGAGCTAGAAAGTTGAGGGGTTCATGCTGCTCCTGCTACGGTGGAAATCCTTGATGCAATTGCATCGGATTTGATTCTCATGATTTTGCACATGACGCCGAAAAAGGACAAGTTAAGAGGATTCTGAGTTGAGGTATCCGTCAGAACGCAAGTGGCAGAGTTTTTAGTCCTCTATTTGGCTAGGGATGCAAGGAATGGCATAACTTTTAGGAAAGATTCAGGAATCAATCACGTCGAGATCAGTTTCAGTTTTCGATCGAATCAAGTTGTAAGTGAACCCTAATGCTCGAAACGATCTGTTTATGACATGCTGTTTTCACAAATATTGAAACTTTGACTCAGTATATCTCAAGATCCACAGGTGAAATATGACAAAAGTTGGTGGGTAAACTCAGTATACAGTTATAAATTAGATCCTAGGGTTGGATTTCTCAAACTCAAATTTAAAAAAAAATTATCCACGGATTTCAGATATGGCCGTCCGGACGTCAATTAAGGTAATTTTGGACGGGAATGAATGAAGGCAGTGAACTCAGAAAGCAGTCTTTCAGCACGCCGGCAAGCAAATATTGATTTTCATGTGTTTCCACTGTCGAGGTGGAGGAAATGAAAGAACTACTAGCTACATAGTAGTAGCGTGGAAAATCGAGCAAGTGCTCGTTGCAATTCATCGGATACGATTCTCATGCTTTTCTCGCAGATGACGACGCAAGAGATCGAAGACGATCGAGGAAGGTCCAGCAAAAAACGACAAAAAAGGATGCTTTATTTGTTGGAAGTGGAACCCGTCAGAACGCCCTCCGTCCATCCCGAACAAGCAATTACCGATAACCTATCCTAGGATTGTTGATTTGATATCTGAGGAAAAGTGTTCGGTTGTAGGCATCATGATGCACGAATAAGCATACATAAGCATGTACTTAATAACCTTCTGCTCACCGGATTCTTTGCCAAACTCCTGCATCAAAGCCCTCTGGGATGGTTATTTCACAGCTTGCGAGACTATTTGCTCCCTTCATGCTCATTTTGCTTTCATTCGTACTACTGACAAACGCCATCAATAAGATCTCCATTCCGATTCTCCGCAATGCAACTCATCTACAAACACTTTGAATCTTAGAACCCCTTGAAAATCAAACGCCCAACGTTGCAGCAGCAAGTGGGCAGGATTCATGTACAGCTCTCTTATTCGAAACCAGCTGAGAAACCAAGGGCAAGGCAGAAGAACTTTCAAATAATGATTCAGGATGCACGTCGAAACCAGTTCCCGGTTGCCACTGGTCGTAAGTGACTAAACTCTTAGGACCTGAAATTGAAGGTACTGAACCCACGAAGAAGGCTCTTTTCAGGATCGCATGGCCATGTTTCTCGCCCTAATGATCCTGGAATGATAAAGAAGATAGATAAAAAATATCTGCGTATAGCGTGGTACTGTATCGAAGAGGTTCCACGAGGTTTATGAGTGCTGAGTTGCTATAATTGCAAAATGCTTCGTGCAGTTGTACCAGATTAAAGATGATCAAGGCTCCATTTGCTAGAACGTCATGCTATTGCTAGCAGATGACGACTCAAAAGATGGAAGGCGATCGAGGAAGGTCCAACAGAAACGGCTTTCTAGCAGATGACGACGCAAAAGACGGAAGACGATCGAGGAAGGTCTACGACGAAAAACGACGAAAAAGGAATGCTTTGTTGGGGGGTAGTGTACCCGTCAGAACGCCCTCCGCCCATCACCGCCTGCCGGAAGGGGCAGGCGGGACGTTCATCTAGCAAGGCCGGCCCGCGAGCGGGCGACCGCGGCAATCGCGCTCAGGACGGAGGACCCTGGCTCATCGTCCGGGTTGGGGTTCTTGTCTATGTATGAATACACAGATCAGATGTACGCACTATAGAACAGATCCTGTTCAAGTATAGTCGTGCTTGGAGGACGGCCACCTGCTTCACATATACCCACCCTATATTACTCTGCCTAACGGTATGGGTAAAAGTGTACTTCCGCTTACTTTTACTTACATGCCTACGTCTGCTCTTCACCTTCAAGTTTTGCCTGATTTCCTAGCGTGTGTGCTGTGGTGAGCTTCGGCCTTCTGCACTACCATCTTCAGACTCTGTTCAATGATTAACCTCGTAGAATAGGTCTCTCAACCAGTGCAAAGAAAGCTTTAGATTTTTACATAAAAAAATACCAGAGATAAATTGAAATGAAAACCTCCGTGAGAGTTACAGGTTTCAAAGTTGGCATGTGGTGTTTCCACCACGATAAATGACTCATTCCACCATAAACTTTACCAAGATACCCATCAAACTTGGTAGAATGAGACTTTCCCGTGAAAATATTGTTGGAGAGCTCCGTGGAAATAACACGGTTGGTTTCAAATTTGAGGTACATAGAAGCTTCTTTGTAGAGGTATTGTCGGATCAAATTCAAGCCACGCTACCAATTGGCGAGCACGGAGCAAAGTGGGGCATCTTGCACGTGAAAACCAACTCTTCGACAACTCAATGTGAGAGCTTTGAGGCCGATGATTGCAATCTTGAGCACTCCAAATATTATCAAGTCCCTATAATCTTGATTATCGATTGCAAATTCCCCTTCTTTTACTTTCTTTGAACCCTATATGCATCCCTTAACAAAATCCCGTATAGATTGCATTTTCATAAGCTTACTATGAGAGGCTACGTAGGGCACTACCTTTAGCGCAACGTCAATGTAATGGCAATGTACTAATAATCGCAATGTGGCATGTTAATTGTAAGTTTATTGATTGAATGTTTCCAGTACATACATCCCCTCCTTCTATCATTTCCAACGTTTCTTCTATGTCGTGGTCTTGTCTATCATCCAAATGGCCACAATAGTAGGCTAAAAATGTATTTGGAAGAATTTGAACACTCTAAGATATTAGTCAATTAAGCATTGGTATCCTTTCATAATCATGATTTATTATTGTGATTCTTCTGAGTAAAGATGGAAACAGAGTTAATCATCTTTAAAAGGAGACAAATTATATACTAATATTTTTTATTCGCTTTATTGTTCTTATAAGTAACTTTTATTTATTCTAAGAATTTTAAATATATATTGAAATTTATTAATTATTATACAAGATAGTTGATTTCAAGTATCTTCATCTTTCAAATCCATAAAGACCAATGATTTTTACTTATAATGCTACTAGTGGACTTATTGCACTGAAAATTGATCAAATATAAAGATGTCCACCTTCATTTCATTTACATCATATAAAATTTTTAAATAAGAACAAAAAAAAAAAAAAAAAAAAAAATCAAAAAAAAAAAAAATCAAAAAATTAATAATTAATAAATCAAAGAAACAAACATGAGAGAGTTTTTTCTAATTTTAATTGTCTTTTTCCACATTACTAATTTTTGAAAATCCAATTTCTTCCTCTACATCAAGTCCTATATCATTTAAATTCATATCGTTTTGTAATCCTTCTACATCCTCAATATCTTTAGGTTCCCTCAATCTTGCTCTTTCACATATATTTTGTTCTTAAAAACCTTCATTATTTGGTTCCCTTGAAGGATCTTCATTATTTGGATCCTCTAAATGTCTCTCATTATTTGATTCTCCTAAAGAATCTTCATTGTCATCTTTGAGCCTCATACCCATATCTATTAGCCCCTCTGCAGCTCTATTTTGGATTTGAGATTCATAATTCCCTAAACGATGTACTTCAGCAAATGTACCTGTTTTGTTGACCACTTGTTGTGAAATAGCACGTGAATGCATCATAATCTTGCAAACTTATTAATCAAATCTTGGAAACTTAACCTTGAGTAAACTTTTTTGATTTGAAGGTAATTGTGTTTGATGCAAGATATGGATCTTCATTTTATAATTTCACAAGCATATATAGTAAGTCTCCGAAGACTAATTTGATAAATTTAATTGTCATAATTTTCACCCAATTAAATACAAGAGTTCCATGAAATTAAATTTAGTAGCAAAAATGATAGGAAATAAAGAGATATCAAGGACTATCCTACCACAAGCTATACTACACACAACAATATTTCCATGAGCAATAGTCACACAAATTCAAGAATTTGTAGGGTGAGATGTTTAAAAACAAAGTTGATAGGGAGAGTAGTTGATGACAAGAAGAGGTAAAATATTGTGTCTCATTACTCCATTTTCAAAACAAGGATCATCTACTTTAATACCTCATGAGGCCTACACAATCATGTTTTCAATATACAGGTTTCCCTTACATATTCTTTGAAGGTAAAGAGAGAAGAACTTTGTATTGTTCCTTAAAGACTAGCCAATAAATTCATTGTCGCACTTCCATCGAGGGCTATATGGAGAGAATCCTTGTACTTTGTTCTGAGGTATAGGATCCTCTTCCCCCTTTATATGATATCATCTTCATTTAAATCATGGAAATAGCTTTGTAATACTCTTAAAATCCTAGGAGAGCATGGCATTAATAGTGATGTTCGCAGTGAATTGTCCCAAGTAACATAAAATGCTTATTTAAATTGTGCTTCCAATCGCATGAAAATAAACAATTATATTTGTCACTTCTCCTTATTTTTGGTGTTATAAACAATACTGAACCTACTAGAGTAGTTAAAATTGAAAGGAAAGTGACAAATATATCAATTTATCGTGATGCCAGTAGAAGCACAATGAAAACAAGCACCTTGCGTTACTAGAAACAATTCACTAGAGACATCACTTTCATTGTCGTGTTCAACTGGTGAAAGAAGTCAATAGTACTGCTGTTTAGCATAGCCAACTTTTACAAATCAACATTCAAAAAACACACTTCCACAATCTCATCTTTATAAGATCATTGCAGATATTATATTCTCCATGGAGTAGCCATGAAAAGAAACAACTTTTGCCTAATACTCTTCAACCTTAGTATGGGCTTTGAAAACTTTTCTATATAAAGAATGAACATCAAAATTGCTTGACTCCTTAATGTTATCATTACCTTACTTCCACTCCAAAGTATTGTCTTCACTGATCCTTGTGCTTTATCTCAAGAACTCTCGTAATCTTCACCATTATTCACCACAATAAACATTGATGGTGCTATTGATACTTACTTACATATCTAATCCAAAATGCAAGGGATGAAATTACAAATGCATTAAGAGTTTTGCCACAATTTATGCAAAAAGATCTCTAACTTTACAAGATTATTCGACAATAGATGCAACAAAAAGAGAGATATGGGGCATAGCAGGTTACTTTCTAGAATCCTACATAGATTAGAAAGATATTTATCTGAGAATTTTCGCTAAATGTCAAAGTAAATTTTTGTTAGGATGGAAGTGAAAATTTGTCAGATGAAAGGATAGCCCACTCTTTAAAAGTGCTACAAACTTCAAGTAGTAGAGTGACACTACAAGTTATATCTAAAAACAAAAAAAGAAATATATACATCTTGCTTCAGTAATAATTCTAATGTGTTTCACTCAATCACACTTGCAATGCAATCTCCTTTCGTTTATTTGTAAAACATTGGTCTATCACACTAACTTTACTCTTATGTACACAAAAAGTCTTTTGGGTCTCCATCACTTTGACATTAGTATCTTACTATCACTTAAAAGCTTGTTACTTATCGCGTGATTCTAGCCTTATTTTAATTGTGTGTTTATTTAATACTCACGGAAGAGTATGCATTTAGCACTCCCCGGAAATTGTATGAAGATTGCATTTTTGGAATCCCCCACTATTGAGCCTAAATAATTCATTTTCAAAAGCCTGATAAAGAAAACTCACTAACATTCGTACTCTAAAGCTATACACAACATTACCCATGTCAACAACATGAAACTTACCATCTTTATAGGTAAATTATAAATCTCAAGAGAATTTTTTTATCAAGCAATTGACCCATGCGTCCATTGTAGAATTTGCAATGGCTACTTATATCTACCATTAAACGCTTCATACAAAACCATGTAGGAAGTGTCAAAGGAAACAAAGTGTCAAAAATACAAAGGAATTGTCAAATGCATGTTCCAGTCGAAATTGTTTAAATCAGATTGTAGTAAATTTTGTTCATTAATACAATTTCGGATTATAAATCATGTAAAAATTCAACCATTTTCTGAGCTCGTGCACAACTACACGAAAGTCGCAAGATTGAAGTATCCCATAAGGACACCAAAAAAGTCCATTTTTCTTTCTTTTTTGCTATTTCAATATCAAACATTTTACTTCGAGACAATACATTTAAGATTCAAACTCATATTTTATGAAATTTAACAACTCATGCACCTTAATATATATGTAGAGAACACACAAATTTAATTTGAAATATAACTAATAATTCCCAATTTTAAACGATTCAAAGCAAGTAGAAAATATTCTCGTCAATGGATCTAATATAGTTTAGTGTCGATTGAAATTATTATTTTTCAGCAATACAAGATGTTGCTTAATTGCTAGGTTCGGTGGGTGCAAGGAGATGGAAGGCTGAAACGCTCCGCGTTTTGTGGTGAGGAGGGAGAGAGAGATGGGTGTTAGTTTTCTAACATCCTTGTGTTAGCAATGGGTACTATGTGTTTGTGTTGATTGAAGGGGAGTTGCAGGCTGGGCTGCGGTGACATTGCTTAGAAACATGCGGCTTCACAGAATACGCTCAATCTCACACTAGAGAAACAAGAAAAACATTCCAAGAGAGTTCAGATCTAGATTCAGATCTAGATCTAGAATGCAGATCTGGGATGGGTGTTGGCATCCTAGTGTTGGCAGATATGTAGCTGTATGAGCTGGGTCATACAGAACACTGAGCAATGATCATTTCCGGCTCCTCTAGTCACCACATTCGCTATAGACCCTACGCCAATCACAACTTTCTCTCCCTTGCACCCGAAACAAGGAACTGAAGGGAAGATATGCGCGGTAGCAGAAGTCCAGCAGCTTGCAAAACTCCGGCAACAACCAGGCTACTTTCTCATACCACAAACCTTTGCTGTTACATTATATTGTTGTGTCTATCTGCTTTAGTAGCATCAAAATTCTATTGCAACTCTACATTGTGCTTTTCTAACAATATGAGCTACATACTAGATCTATCGTCTAAACTCTGTGGTGCGGCCCGCCCTGTCAAGAAGGCGCAAAAGATGGACCAGATCGCTCCCACCCCGCCCCAGCAAGCAATGCTTGCCCTGCGCAGCATGAGAAGAATGTCGGTAGAGATGTACATGATGATGCTGAAACCGCATTCCAGCATGCAAAACAAGAACCTCCAAAAGAAGTACCACAATTTCGAGCGGCGTAACCTCCACGTGAGATGCAAGACTCTGCATCCGCCCTGCAAGCACAATCAACACAAGGTGACTACCGAGACAGCATGTCAACATCCCAACATGTCATGCAATCAACATAAGGTGGCCACCGAAACAGCATGTCAACATCCCAACATGTCATGCAGCATGTCAGCATCCCAACATGTCATGCAATCAACACAAGATATCGGTCTGTGGAATGTGAAGCAGCTGGAATGTGAAGCAGCTATATACACTGCTGAACTGATTACTGCACACGAGGCCCAATTCGACCTTGGAAGGTGTAGCCGCATTTTCACCTCCCTGCACGTGCTTCAAAGCAAGATCAACAGCAAAACTCCAACAACGCTACACGTGACCTCAACAGACTGCAGCAGTAGATACTCAAACCCCAAGCTAGATAGCAACAGAGGCAAGAAGAAGCAAGAGAGGAACTCGAACACCGCTCAAGATTGCTGCAAGAAAGATGTTGGTGAAGAACTAATCCTCCACCAACGACTACAACCTGCACAGGCAGACTGGGATGCCAACACGTCATGTTCGAAGATTGACGAACGGTGGCGATGCAGATCCACTCCAACGTTACTATTGCAGGTAAGTATCCTAAACCCTAAACTCACGAACAGCTACGTAACAGTCCATCGCTCCTGCAATGAACGGCATTCATCGGCGGAAAAGAAGAAGAAATGCCACCATATAAGAAGAGCTGCTTGTAAGACGGTACTCACTTCTCATTGCAATCACGAACGCTATTTGTATGCCTCAGAACTAGTAGCTTTCCCTGCTCTCCCTAGTACCCTCTCGAAAGTACCCAATCTGTGTGCAAGGCTAGCAGTAGCAATAGCCAGAAACCTCAGAAGGCTTAGTATTCGTATATTAATTCTCTTAGCATATCAGACGAGTAATTATTATAGCAAGTTACCTGTAGTGTGTTTGAGTCCTCTACTAGAAGTGCCGCTACAGAAAAGGATCACAGGAGCCTGCGAAAGTGTCACCAATCAAATCTACGTTAGCACTGTCGGTGCGGGAGGAGAAGTTGCTGTCGGTGCGGAAGGAGAGGGTGTTGTCGCCGAAACTGGGGTGGAGGATGCTATTGCATTGAAGCTGCTCGTCTGGAGTAAGTGCGTCTGCGCGGGTGCGACATCGACGAGGAGAATACCAACGACCAAGCTTGTGTTGCTGCAGCCCCAAGTGGACCGTTCGCCGAGGTTACGTAAGCCAAACCCTAGCTTTGCTGTGACAGCGCCGCGGTGCACCGTCTATGAACACACGTTGCCGAGAAGGAGCAACAGATCTGCTTCAAGGAATTCACATCAGGACACACTATCAAGAAGGCGCCTTGCATCATCCCCGTCGAATCAACCCCGAACACAATCGACATCGCAACTCCAAAAATCAAGACCGATTGTAGAGAAGGAAAGTGTGATCGCACAACTGTCTACAGCAGGACTGCTGCACCCACTCCCAACAAAGCTCCTACCCGGAGTAAAAAGTTGGCTGGTAGGGGGACACACAGTTAATCAACGTAACATCTCTCCAGGTAAGACTCTCCAACCCATGATTAAGTTTACACTTGATATGACTATTTTAATGAACCAAAGAATTACTTCTGTTACAATGTACAATGTGCAATGTACTAATCATAAGATTACATGTTTGTATGATACTTTGTGCATAAGTAATATGTATATTCATAATAAAGTAATATGTAATAGTAATAAAGTTAATAGTTATATCAATGTATGTACCACAATGAATGCCCTCATTCTTAAAAGTATGATTTCTTGGGTATGTGTCAAAAGTATAAATACTAAGAATATTAATAGTAGCAGTAAAGAAGATAGCACACGTATCCTCAAAATGCATGATAAAAAGAAAACTCTCCCCCCTATCTTCATACTTTACAAAGCCCCCCATACCATGATGGGGGGAGAAGGAGAAGAAGGGATTAATTGGAGAAAAATGGAAAAAAGCAATATTAACACTACAAAAACTTTTGTATGTAGTAGGATGGCCCAACAAAGCACAAGCTCAACCTCCAAGGGCGTTGTTAAAAATCTAACCCAAGATCTTGTTATGTCAGAAGGATTGACGCCGTCTAAAAGCAAATTGATGAGAATAATCATCACACACGTCAAAGAAATCTAAGGGAAAAATCAATGAGAGGAGATTTTGGCTAGGCTTCCAAGCTCACAATTTCTTGGATCACTATAATGATGCAATGATAGAGAAAATCAGTAAAAAAGAAGAACTCATCAAAAAAGGTCTAGGGAAAGTGGAGAGAGAGGAGTTTGAAAAGAGCATCCCTTCTTTCCCATATGTTCTACAAGAGGAATGGCCTTCTAATAGATCTGATGGGAAAGAGGGGCAACACTTCAACTTCACCCAAGTCCCAAGTGAGGTGGAAATAGATGAATATGGATATGCACTAGACTACCAAGTTGCCATCTATTTTGAAATTAGCACCCGTTCTACCACAAAGGAAGAGATAGGGGTACAAGTAGAGTCTAGATTAGCAAACATGGGCATTGAATTGGGCACTCTCAAGGGTGAACCAATTGCCTACTTTTGCTACCACCAATCAAATATTTGGTGTGGGACACTCAAAATCCACCTAAAAAACCCCAAAACCGATGCTAAGGACCTTCTCAAAGGTAAAAAGCCATTTATTCTCAATATGGATGGCAAACTTTTGAGAGGGAAAGTTTGCAAATCCTATGACGCTTTGGCTATTAGCAGCTTACTGTCCGTCAAAATCAATAGCTCAAACATCTCCAACAAACATTGGGCCACCATGATGGAGGCCTTTGTTGAAGATGGCTTCAAAAGAGGGCTAGATTTTGAGATCACAAATGTCCAAAAGAATCTAGAGGCCGACTTTGCTTGGATAGTCACCACTTCACCAACTCAAGTTAAACTTTTGAAAAAAGAAAAAGTTAGATTTGAGAATGAAATCTTGGAAGGAACAATTCCATCCAAAGTGAAGCTAACGGATGACGAAAAAGCAAAAAGAAATGTGCTTGTGTTAATTGTCAAAAACCTTAACAAAACCAAAACAAAGGAAACAATAGAAATTGAAATTAAAAAACTCATGGGTGAAGACAATGTGGTAGACGTGTATTTTCACCTTGAAAAAGGTAAACATGTCGGAATGTGCAATGTAGAATGTCTAAACATAGCAGTCTACAAAAAATTCGTCAAAAAAACTCACAAGATATTAAACAAATATGTTGAGTTTTTTCCCCACCCCAAGAGCTTGGAAGGAACCATCAAACCTAATGAAGATGATCTAAAAAGACTTGGGTTTAACGACATTAACAACGCCCTTGCAAGCACGGTACAAGCCATGGAGAACAAGGCAACAAAATCATACACGAAGGAGGATCTACAACAAATTGTGAATGAAGCTGTGGAGAAAGGGAGTACCAAAACCATGGAAGTTATGAGAGAGGAAATGGGGGTGATGAAAAAGGAGATCGTTGGAGAAGCAATGAGCTATGTGGAGAAGGTACACCTAAAAGCATCACAAAGCATTCAACAACAACTCAAGGCTATGCATGACATGTTTGCCATGACAATGCAAACCATTGAGTCCAACAAAAAATTATGCCTAGGCCAAAGGGAGGAAAATGATTCAATGGAGACGGAAAACTAAATTGGCACACCAAAGGCCCAACGACACATAGCTCAAAACCAAGTGTATTTTTTAATACAACCAATAAAAGTAGAAACTATATAACCCCAATCATACCAAAAATAAACATTACCAAAGCCAAGCCGAAAACACAAAAAACCCAACTTACCCGGCCACAGAAGTTAGCCAAAATAAACACAAAAAATCCGAAATATCCCATCACAAGACAATATCTGCACCACAAAAAATTCTCCAAGATATCCAGAACTAAACAAACAAACCATACACACAACTCTACAAAAAATCGAGCTCGGTCTCCCGGCCTCGCCTATAAACTAAATTTACTAAACCCATACAAACCACACGTACATAACATCGCATCCACACTATCATATATAAAGAAACTTTTTGGGCCTCAAAAACTAAATAAACCTTACAAAAAGTCAAAAAACCCCCATGAAAGACCCACAAACATGCCACTCAAAAAAACTAAAACCATTAAAACCCACTCAATACACCGGACACACAAACAAACAAATCCGAACTCCGGAGCTCACCTATGAACCAATAATCCAAAAAATACACACACAAAACATCACACTCATAAAAATTTCAAAAACATCAACCCACAATACTAAAACATACCACTACACATACAAAGACAAATATCACTTACCAAAATGCGGAGATGTCAAAACCAACCCAGGGCCCATGCCGAATGTACTCAAAACACACCCATCCGTCCATAAACGAAGATGCAAAATCTACTTCATACCATGCACAATTAGACTACACCCGGAATATCAACACTTATCAGCACAATTTGCACCATGTCTCATAAATATTCACCCAAAACATCCAAAAGCACAAATAAAATATCCATATCTCACAAATTACGTCCGGGAAAACTCTCAGCATCCAGCACCATGCATATTATATGCTCTTATTACAACAATAAACCCATCACCAGAAACATGCAACCGCATCCTCGAACATCCCAATAACCCGAATTGGACCACTATATTACTTAACAAAATGGCCACACTTCAAAACCCGCCGGAAAGACATCTTAATAACACACACCCATACACGCAATTCAAAAACGCTAATTCTAACCTAATAAACCCCCCCAACACCATACACGAACAATTATATGAATTCATTCAACAAAACAACACACCACCCAATCAAGAACAATTAAAAAACGAATTCCCATTTTTACCCGATAACCTACTTGCAGAAACCCTAAAAATCAATGAACCCCTTCCCGAATATTCTCATCCACCTCCACCACCAGATATGCCCCCCCCCCCACAAAATACAACACCAATCACCACGAACCATAAAACGCATATAGTCACTTGGAATGCCTCATCACTCAACACCGCCCTCCCAAATTTACATGAACTAATCACTAACACCCCAACAAGCCCGGCAATCATTGCAATACAAGAAACTAAACTAACTGCCACAAAATCTACCAAATATCTTCAAAATTTATTCCCTAATCACAAAATGATCTTCAACAATACACACACACTAACACGATGCATGCAACAACGAATGGAATATACACCTACAAGAGGAGGCCTCTTGTTATTTATAAACAACAAATACACATACCCAGGTAATGTTAACAAAATCCCAACCCCCAACGCAATATCACCATATTTACAAATTATAAAAATAAAAAACGAACCTCTACAACCTTGGTTACTTATACACATGTATATGCCGTCACATCCAGAAGACACCCCTTACATAGAAACAATACAACAACAAATAACACAACAGATTACAACACACCCTAACCACATTCAAATATTATGTGGGGATTTTAATAGAGACATAGCTCTCATAGGCCGTCGACACGAATTAAACACAACTCCACCGCAATTAGAAGACAGAGATTGGCGAGCATTCACAGATTCCCTACAACTAACATATATACCAACAAACACTGTATATTCAAGACAAGGAGGACAAAATTATAGCAAAACTAGCCTAATAGATGGATTTTTCATAAATACCCCCAATAACAATTCATACACATCGCTAACTATTACAGAACACAACCTCAACTCAGATCATTCTCCAATTACTCTTCAAATACCTCCAAACACACTGCTCGCAAGACCCCCACAAGAACCAACATCTAAACCGATAAGAATTTTAAATCCTATTCCACAAGAAAACCTTGATAAATTTAAAACAATATTCTATGAAGACAACTCAAACGAAATCAATAACCTCACCTCTCTTCTTTCAAACACTCAACTAACAACTACACAATGGCAAACGGCATGCGAAAAATTAGACCACTTAATTCAAAAAACATCCAAGTTAATTGAAAACACTTGCAGCGCACCACCTTTGCCTACACTAACACCACGCACATCTGAACAAGGAGGATTTCTACCAAGAAAACTCCAAAAACAATGGAAAAAACACCTAACCACATACCATCTAATTCGCAAGGCTATATACAGTACAAAAAACACCCCCAATTGGCAGCAACACCCCATAATAGAAGAACTAAGCAAACATACACACACAAACATTCCACCACCTCCACCACAAACCAACAATCCACAAGAATGGATCCAAACCCTAGCAGAAATAGCAAAATCATCAAAAAAACAAGCACAAAAAATCACTACGAAATTCACCCAAGCATGCATTAAAAAAGCCATCACGAAATATAGGCAGTTATACGACAAAAGTCCAAAAAAAATAAACAAAAAAGTCTTCAAATATCAAGATACCCCACCACTTGACTGCATTATAGATAGATATAACAACCTCTTAACCAACCCGAAAGACATCGCAATTGAAATACACACACAACAATCTCAAACTAATAGGCCCACAGTCCCAACATGTTATCACCAACCCCAACACCCAACAATATGCACATGTAGCGTGAGACAATACCCATGGCACGATTTAGACGGCTTTGTAATAGAGAAAAGAGGTAACCCACAAACCCCCTTACTTGAATACTTCAACGATGAAATATATGGCCAATGTTTAAAACAATTATCCAATAATAAAGCACCGGGAACGGACATAATCCCTAACTCCATTCTAAAAAACATGCCCGACAACTTTCATAAACTACTATCCATGTTTTTTCACCACTGCTACAAACAACGTCAAATACCAGCATCATGGAAACTAAGCCTAACCATACTACTATACAAAAAGGGCGATCCAGCGGTACTACCAAACCACAGGCCTATAGCGCTAGCCAATACAATCTACAAACTCTTCACGGGTACTCTCACACTTATACTTTCAACATACGGCGAACATCACCAAATACTACATGACAGCCAAGAAGGCTTCCGAGCAGAAAGAAGCACAACCAGACAAATACAACTCATCACTGCAGCCTTAGAGGACGCAAAACTCACAAATCAAGACATCTATATACTATATATAGATTTTTAAAACGCATTCGGTTCCCTAAACCATGCTCGACTACTCGCAGTAATGAAAGACCTTGGTTACCCTTTAGACGCAGTTACGCTAATTGGTAACATATACGCAAACTCTTCCACAATATTCACAAGCGATTATTTTGGCAAGACAGAACCAATTCCAATACAAAGAGGAACCATTCAAGGCGACACATTAAGCCCCTACCTATTTCTCATATTTCTAGAACCACTACTAAGATGGCTACAAAGAGGGAATAATGGCTATACATTTGGTACATCGAAAATAAACATTACAGCTGCTGCATACGCAGACGATTTAGCAGGACTTGCAAACACCCTCCAATCCATACAAACTCAAATATACAAAATAGATAAATTCTGTGAATGGGCAGGTATGGACCTCAGCGCGCAAAAATGTGCTATTACAGGCTGTCCGAATAAATCCAAAATAAAGCCCGATAAATTCAAGGAAAAATAGAGCAACACCACATCACCTATAGAAACCAACCAATTCCTATCCTTCACCAAAACGAACCTTATATCTACCTTGGTATCCACATGGTACCCTCTCTAAAATGGAAAATCCAAACACACATCGCGACAAACAAACTCATCGACCAATGTAAACAACTCACAAAATGCCCCGCAACAATCAAACAAAAAATCAACATGGTTGATACAGTCATCAGAGCAGGGATCGCATATAGCTTCTACGCAATCCCATTCTCACTTCCAACCATCAAAAAACTTGACAAAAAAATTATAGGACTCCAAAAAACAATCTGTGGCCTTCCAAAATGCACAGCGAACGTGATTACCCAACTTCCCCACAAACTCTTTGGTCTTCAAGCATTCTCACTAAAAAACGCATATCTAAGATGTATCGGCGAACAACTTAGAAATGCACTTAATGATCAAGGAAGACTAGGCAATATTTACAAAGGCCTTATTCAACACATAACGTCCAAACACGGTGGCGCCAAAAACATCCCCAGATTAAAAGCCTCCGACTGTATAAACTCTCCCATATCAAGAACACTATTTCTTCTCAAACAAGATGGAGGTATACGTCTAAAAAGTACCAATAATGACTTCCAATTACACAAAACCGAACTGGAACAACAGTGGTTAGAACAAGTCACAACTGAACTTCCTCACCTCAACCCGGAACTATCAATCAAGCTCTTACACAAGCTTCTAATACACAATATCTACAAAATAAAGCACATCTCTCTCCCAAACGGTACGTACCTCATGTCACCAACTGACTTTGCAACCTACCATAAAACACCAACTAAACTTGAGAAAAGTGCGCTAGAAATAGCTGAAAAACTATTTTGCCAAACTAAATGCAACCCAAATTGCCCTAACACCTGCACCCAACACCCACCGGCCCGCAAACTCAAACCAATATACATCTCAGACAATTTTGACTTACTCCCAAGACATTTAAACACCCGACCACAACCTACTACCCACCAAGATACTCACCAAATAAGCCCACCACCTAACATTAAAAACAACCCTCTTGAACACCCCATAACTACAATATTAAATCACAAAACAGTAACTACAAAAGACAAATACAAAATACCTAATACCCACAATACATACCTATGCAAATGGCACCACAATAACACGACATACCAGAAATGGCTCCAACAGAGAGACCTATTTCCCTAAATTATCCAACAAATCATTTCACACAATATTCAACTACTTAAGGATTACTACACTAAATCGCAACATGATCACTATCGAAACTTGATCAACGCTCACTTCATACAAGCACAACTCAAGGACACCAGGTTCATACCACCACCATCAATTACCCCACTTACGCAAATACACTTTGCGAATGTAATCCGAAAGAGACATTATTACTAACAAAACCACCATACAAATAAATAACGAATCACCACCTATACGAAGACAATGGCCGATACCCGACCACCATACCCATAAATGATTACGGTGGCTATGGCAACAATTTAACAAATACTCAAACAACTCACACGGGCTAATGCCATACAGACAAACATTTGAAACAGAAATAATATGGCTATACCAAAGATATAAAGCTCAATCCTCCAAAAAAAACCCGAAACTAACACCCCACCACACCCTTCCAACAAACATTCTTGATCATATCACCACTAACCTCCAAATCAATCACTCATATTTTTCATCACCAATTACATGCTCCACCAAAATAACAAAATATTTCTCCCCTTTCTCCCGAGACAAAATCTTTGGATCTCGTGGCAACGCTTTTGAATATAAATGGACGGGCATAGGGTATGCGCACACCCATAATCCGGAAACAACCCAACAAGCCATCCACTGGGCGAGATTAGCGGCCAAACACGACCCAAATACAATCACCATAATAGTCACCCCCGACCCAAACTGGTACCAAAACCCAACCCCGTATATTGGACCTTTCCCGGATACACATATAATAACCCATTTCACCGCACTCCATCACATACAAAATCCCAAAGACTTCCCACAAAAATACAAACCAACAACCGAACCACTTGCAATATCCATCATGTGCATACACCATCAAAACAATCACGTTGGTACATTAGAGCAAATTAACAACATTAAAAATGCAATTGAGGCCATGGCAATCCCGCACTACTATATACAACAAGCTCCACCAACCCCATACAACACTATCGTCAATAAAAATAAAAGATGGAATATAATGTTATACCCCTCATATACAAACTCAAACTCCGAACCCACATGTATACCCCCTCTACCAACGTTTGAAATCAACCTTACTCTAAAATTCCAACCGCAATACAGCTACTATACGGACGGCTCCTTCATACCACCTAAAGAAGCCGACGACGGACATTGGAAAAAAGAAAAAGCTGGATACGGCATCTACAATCCCACAAAACCTGACATGCAAATATCAGAAAGACTTCCTGGCCTTCAAACATGCTTTCGTGCCGAATTAATGGCTATATATACAACCCTACACTTAATCAACACCAAATACCCAAATGAACCGGCCTATATCTTCACGGATTGCATAAACTGCCTATATAATCTAAATACTCACATATTACACCCATCCACACAACACAACCATCCTGACAAAACCATCCTAACAGAAATGGTTGAGATATTACAAAACCGTACTCAACCTACTATATTCCACAAAGTTAAAGCGCATATTAACATCACTGGCAACGAGCAAAGGACACAAAACTTGCGGCCCGGCGCCACCAAACGATATACGGTAGCCACAAAACCCCATGAATTCGCACACACCACACCATTCTACTACCAGAAATATGAATGGCCAGGACCCCTAACTCGCCCAAACAAAGGCCCGGTCAGATGCCTTCAAACATACATACAAAAACAAGACTACGACAACAACCTTATAATACTCGCAGACCAATTCCCCAACATCAACAAATGGACAACAAACCCGGATATTGACAATGAATTATCAAATGCATACTGGCTAAACCCCATAATTACGGACTCCCAAAAATCAACTATTTTAAAGCTACGCACCGGCCAATATATGGGGAACGCAAGGAAACAACTATTCTTTGGTAGAGAACGATTCCCATCAATAACTTGCTCTATATGTAACTCCATGGATGCCGACACATGGTTACACGCATTACTCAAATGTGGTCACCACCACATACACGCCCTTAGAATCAAGAGACATAACAAAGCCGTATGGGAACTAAGAAAATTAATTCTCTCATCTCAAAATCACGTCATATATCCTCATGAACGCAGCACATTTAATAACAACTCCCAAGAAAATACGGTCCCTACATGGCTATTACAATGCGAATGTACACAACAAAAATGTCATTGCAACGCTAGATTCAAACCGGATATACTATGCGTTAAAGGTCTACCACACAAAAACGACCCACCACCACACCCAATAGACAACCTCACACTTCAATTTATAGAATTCACATATCAGAACGATAGATTCTCTCAAGAAACAATTAATAACAAAACCGACAAATATCAACCACTTCTTGATAAACTCCGTAACCTAGGATGGAAAGTAGACCCCCTTATAGTCATCACAGCGGGTGCTAGAGGCACAACACACAAACCATCAATGAAACTTCTTGCAGAAAAATTTAACTTATCAGAAACATGCATAAAACGCACATTCCATGAAATAAATACCATCGCCATTCAACACGCCGGATCAATTATTTTACACAAAAGGAAAATTGAGAATAACCAAACAATCCCCACAATAATGTAACAATAAAAGGAGGAGGGCGTGAGAAATGGCGCAAACCACTTCCCACAAGAATAGTCACACTTGTCTCAGGTAGATGGGACAAGGCCGATTGATTGGTACAAATTTCCTGCCTATGTATAACACACTAGCAGCACCAAGCCATGTATATCACATTAAACGCTCAAACGGATCCACCGAGTATCGAACCCGGACCGCTTATTTGTGACTCAAACATCCCTACCAATCAACTAGGAATCATGGCTTGGCGACCATACCCACAATAAAGTACAAAATATAACCTTACACAAACCTTAGAAAGATAATATTGACTATTTCTTGGTTACTTCTGTTTCTTTTGGATACTATAGTGTCTAATCCCGAAAGGGGTGAGTAGTCTAGTACCAGAGTCCTCTTGTCCGGTGGGCATTAGGACACTGGCTTGACGAACAGACACTCTAATCACGCCGGCCCTGAAAAAGGACCGGAGTTTTTATCTATCTATCTATTGCTTAATTGCTTGCTCCTTTCATGCTCATTTTGCTTTTATTCGTACTACTGACAAACGCCATCAATAAGATCTCCATTCCGATTCTCCGCAATGCAACTCATCTACAAACACTTTGAATCTTAGAACCCCTTGAAAATCAAACGCCCAACGTTGCAGCAGCAAGTGGGCAGGATTCATGTACAGCTCTCTTATTCGAAACCAGCTGAGAAACCAAGGGCAAGGCAGAAGAACTTTCAAATAATGATTCAGGATGCACGTCGAAACCAGTTCCCGGTTGCCACTGGTCGTAAGTGACTAAACTCTTAGGACCTGAAATTGAAGGTACTGAACCCACGAAGAAGGCTCTTTTCAGGATCGCATGGCCATGTTTCTCGCCCTAATGATCCTGGAATGATAAAGAAGATAGATAAAAAATATCTGCGTATAGCGTGGTACTGTATCGAAGAGGTTCCACGAGGTTTATGAGTGCTGAGTTGCTATAATTGCAAAATGCTTCGTGCAGTTGTACCAGATTAAAGATGATCAAGGCTCCATTTGCTAGAACGTCATGCTATTGCTAGCAGATGACGACTCAAAAGATGGAAGGCGATCGAGGAAGGTCCAACAGAAACGGCTTTCTAGCAGATGACGACGCAAAAGACGGAAGACGATCGAGGAAGGTCTACGACGAAAAACGACGAAAAAGGAATGCTTTGTTGGGGGGTAGTGTACCCGTCAGAACGCCCTCCGCCCATCACCGCCTGCCGGAAGGGGCAGGCGGGACGTTCATCTAGCAAGGCCGGCCCGCGAGCGGGCGACCGCGGCAATCGCGCTCAGGACGGAGGACCCTGGCTCATCGTCCGGGTTGGGGTTCTTGTCTATGTATGAATACACAGATCAGATGTACGCACTATAGAACAGATCCTGTTCAAGTATAGTCGTGCTTGGAGGACGGCCACCTGCTTCACATATACCCACCCTATATTACTCTGCCTAACGGTATGGGTAAAAGTGTACTTCCGCTTACTTTTACTTACATGCCTACGTCTGCTCTTCACCTTCAAGTTTTGCCTGATTTCCTAGCGTGTGTGCTGTGGTGAGCTTCGGCCTTCTGCACTACCATCTTCAGACTCTGTTCAATGATTAACCTCGTAGAATAGGTCTCTCAACCAAAGTGCAAAGAAAGCTTTAGATTTTTACATAAAAATACCGAGAGATAAATTGAAATGAAAACCTCCGTGAGAGTTACAGGTTTCAAAGTTGGCATGTGGTGTTTCCACCACGATAAATGACTCATTCCACCATAAACTTTACCAAGATACCCATCAAACTTGGTAGAATGAGACTTTCCCGTGAAAATATTGTTGGAGAGCTCCGTGGAAATAACACGGTTGGTTTCAAATTTGAGGTACATAGAAGCTTCTTTGTAGAGGTATTGTCGGATCAAATTCAAGCCACGCTACCAATTGGCGAGCACGGAGCAAAGTGGGGCATCTTGCACGTGAAAACCAACTCTTCGACAACTCAATGTGAGAGCTTTGAGGCCGATGATTGCAATCTTGAGCACTCCAAATATTATCAAGTCCCTATAATCTTGATTATCGATTGCAAATTCCCCTTCTTTTACTTTCTTTGAACCCTATATGCATCCCTTAACAAAATCCCGTATAGATTGCATTTTCATATGCTTACTATGAGAAGCTACGTAGGGCACTACCTTTAGCGCAACATCAATATAATGGTAATGTAATACCAATCACATTGTGTTTTGGAGAAGTTTCATAACAACACACTAATCTCAAGTAGTCAAGTACTCAACACGTGGTTGATACACATGGATCTTGAATACAGGTGCAAGCAATCATCATGAGAAGAAATACGGACTTAGACTTCTTGTCATTAAGGTAGGAGGGAAAATCAGTGTCGCAATATGCCATTAGCTGATGAAGGACATTGCCTTTGCCGTAGGTGATGCGATGGTCGATCGTCTCTTTGATATACTTGAGAATCCTTTTTATTGCTCTCATATGAGCGCTATTGGGACGGTTGGAAAATCTTGGGGCGTTACTTACAACATAGATTTTATCAAACCTTGTGCCAAATGATGGCCATTGAACGCAACCTAGAAATTCTCTGTAAGAGTAGTTCTCATCTATTGCAAGTGTCAACAAGGATTGGTTGTTAACGTAGTTAGCGAGGACGGGTTTAGGGGCACAATTTAAATAAGACGACACTCCGATGGTGTTGCAAAACTCATAACTAAAACGCTTCAACACTCGTTCAAGATAACGACGTGGATTGAGATAAATGAGGTGTTGTTCTCGGTCTCTCTTCATGTGTAGCCCCACATAGACTTTTGCGAAGGCTTAGATCTCTAATACGAAAAGCTCCCTTCATGTAGTCGATCATGCTTGTGATACACTCATACAGTGTGCTAACAACAATGTCATCATCTACCCATTTGCATATGATAAGCTTTTGGTCTTGTTTGTTGACGTAGACACAACAATCAGCATCGGAAACTATGAGATCATACCTATGTATGAAGGCATCAAATTTCTTGTTCCACGCATAGGGAAAGTGTTTCTACCCGTACAATGCCTTTCTCAGCCAACAAACTCCTCCAAATACTTCAAAAGCTAACGGCTGGTTCATGTATAAGACTTCATCCAACTCCCTATATGAAAGGCTCTTCGTTCGTCAAATTGTTGTATGTTTCAAATCCTCTATTGCTGCAATTGACAATATAGCCCTTATTGAGTCCATTTTAACTACTGAGCTAGAAGTCTCTTTGTAGTCAACTCTCGCTCACTGCAGGGTCTAGCTTTGTAACAATTGACCTTCCCATCTAGTCCAAGCTTAAAGACCCACTTGGACTTCATTGTCTTTTGTCAAGGTGGTATCTATTCGGTAATCCAAGTCTTATTTTCCATGAGGGACCCATACTCTTCACATATGTAGCGAACAAATTTTGGCCTAGATTGGGGACATGCACAACTCCTTTCAGAATACCAAACGTTTTCTCTTCTACTTGTTTGATCTTGATTATAATGTCCCCAATCCTAGCAGCTTACAAGATTACACCTTCGATGCCTTTTAGTGGACAATGATCCATCGATATATCTCTATATGTGGACAAGAGTGATCGTGCCTCATTCATGTATTCCGTACACCTGCTCTCAGCATACTAGAACTGGGGTTTACGAGCACCTGAACGTCTTCGTTTGATATCAGTCGCCACAAACTCTTTGTAACCCCTAGTCTTTCCTTTATCGCCTTGATCCTTCTTGGCGGCCTCACCATCTTTATACCTCTTAATAACCTCTTCTGACGCTCTCCATTTGCGAGCCGAGTGTCCACCGTCTCCACACTTCCAACAAGAATTATGCTTCATGCGTTCTTTAATCTCCTCGCGTTGTAGAGCGCGCACTTCTGAAGTGTATTCTAATTTCTTGCCTTTTGTGGAAGCAATGTACGTCGTGGCTGTAGAAACACTCGCATATGCACGCACCTTTAGAGTGTCTAAAGTCTAAAGAAGTTGAAGTGTTAGAAGGAGAGTGTCTTTGAGTAATCTAGTTGCATCCTTCACGCCGGAGCTAACAGTAGTGCCCTACGTAGCTTCTCATAGTAAGCATATGAAAATGCAATCTATACGGGATTTTGTTAAGGGATGCATATAGGGTTCAAAGAAAGTAAAAGAAGGGGAATTTGCAATCGATAATCAAGATTATAGGGACTTGATAATATTTGGAGTGCTCAAGATTGCAATCATCGGCCTCAAAGCTCTCACATTGAGTTGTCGAAGAGTTGGTTTTCACGTGCAAGATGCCCCACTTTGCTCCGTGCTCGCCAATTGGTAGCGTGGCTTGAATTTGATCCGACAATACCTCTACAAAGAAGCTTCTATGTACCTCAAATTTGAAACCAACCGTGTTATTTCCACGGAGCTCTCCAACAATATTTTCACCGGGAAAGTCTCATTCTACCAAGTTTGATGGGTATCTTGGTAAAGTTTATGGTGGAATGAGTCATTTATCGTGGTGGAAACACCACATGCCAACTTTGAAACCTGTAACTCTCACGGAGGTTTTCATTTCAATTTATCTCTGGTATTTTTTATGTAAAAATCTAAAGCTTTCTTTGCACTGGTTGAGAGACCTATTCTACGAGGTTAATCATTGAACAGAGTCTGAAGATGGTAGTGCAGAAGGCCGAAGCTCACCACAGCACACACGCTAGGAAATCAGGCAAAACTTGAAGGTGAAGAGCAGACGTAGGCATGTAAGTAAAAGTAAGCGGAAGTACACTTTTACCCATACCGTTAGGCAGAGTAATATAGGGTGGGTATATGTGAAGCAGGTGGCCGTCCTCCAAGCACGACTATACTTGAACAGGATCTGTTCTATAGTGCGTACATCTGATCTGTGTATTCATACATAGACAAGAACCCCAACCCGGACGATGAGCCAGGGTCCTCCGTCCTGAGCGCGATTGCCGCGGTCGCCCGCTCGCGGGCCGGCCTTGCTAGATGAACGTCCCGCCTGCCCCTTCCGGCAGGCGGTGATGGGCGGAGGGCGTTCTGACGGGTACACTACCCCCCAACAAAGCATTCCTTTTTCGTCGTTTTTCGTCGTAGACCTTCCTCGATCGTCTTCCGTCTTTTGCGTCGTCATCTGCTAGAAAGCCGTTTCTGTTGGACCTTCCTCGATCGCCTTCCATCTTTTGAGTCGTCATCTGCTAGCAATAGCATGACGTTCTAGCAAATGGAGCCTTGATCATCTTTAATCTGGTACAACTGCACGAAGCATTTTGCAATTATAGCAACTCAGCACTCATAAACCTCGTGGAACCTCTTCGATACAGTACCACGCTATACGCAGATATTTTTTATCTATCTTCTTTATCATTCCAGGATCATTAGGGCGAGAAACATGGCCATGCGATCCTGAAAAGAGCCTTCTTCGTGGGTTCAGTACCTTCAATTTCAGGTCCTAAGAGTTTAGTCACTTACGACCAGTGGCAACCGGGAACTGGTTTCGACGTGCATCCTGAATCATTATTTGAAAGTTCTTCTGCCTTGCCCTTGGTTTCTCAGCTGGTTTCGAATAAGAGAGCTGTACATGAATCCTGCCCACTTGCTGCTGCAACGTTGGGCGTTTGATTTTCAAGGGGTTCTAAGATTCAAAGTGTTTGTAGATGAGTTGCATTGCGGAGAATCGGAATGGAGATCTTATTGATGGCGTTTGTCAGTAGTACGAATGAAAGCAAAATGAGCATGAAGGGAGCAAATAGTCTCGCAAGGTGTCTCGTAAGCTGTGAATCAACCATCCAAGAGGATTTTGATGCAGGAGTTCGGCTATGAATCCGGTGAGCAGAAGGTTACTGAGTAGATGGTGTTCAAGCGAAGCACAACACCCGAAAAAATGCAAGCTCAACATCTCAAAAGATGAAGGAAACCACATTTCGGCTATTGAAACTTCAAGAGCTGATTCAGGGTCTATGGTATTCTCAGAAAAGTATCATAGTTTCTTTGATACTAATGGTTTGGAAGTGCAACATCACATCATCTAGGAAATCTTGGTCACAAGACACCCACTTACGGATTCTTTGTCATGGACATCCTTCTGTAAAGTGTGCGCCACTAAAACATTTCTGTATCACATAAAAAGAAAGAAGATGTGACGGATGCTAGTTAACAGACAAGAATATTAGTAAGGGCATAGGCATAGAATTTGACACTCCAGCATGCGGTTGCTTATACGTGCTGATTAAAGTGAATAAACACATGCAGCACGTAGATAAGAAGCAGGCCTGGAAGTAATTATATTATCTCACACCAGGCCATATAATTAAAAAGATGGCTGGTATTAAACAGTAACTGGTTTTAAATCTTTGCATCTTTCCTGCATCGTTACAAATTACACTCCCGAATCAAAAAAATGGTCACTGTAATTGTTATATGTAAGAGCCTAGCTAGAATAGGGTCCCCTCCCAGAATATGATACGATCATTAATTAAACAGAAATTTTGAACAAACTGGTGGTGACCGATGACTGAACTGCACAATCTCCATCTGCTGAGTCTTGCCGGCTGTACCCTGCTGAATCCTGCCGCCCACACGCATCGGCAAGCGCCCTCATGAACAAACCCACCTGCAGCAGTGTCGTCTTTTCAGTAAGATACTAAAAAGCATTCTACTCTTTTCAGTAAATTCATACATTGAATGTTTCAAAAAAAGAAATAGTGACAAGCCCACCTCGTTCACATTCTCCACAGAGTATCGAGCAGCCGAGCGCTTCCGTCCCACGGCACAAGAGACATAAGTTTCCGAGGAAACATTCACCAGATCGTCCATCGTGTTCCTCTCGGAGTACTTACGGTCTTTGAAGCTGTTGGACTTTGATTGAGAAGAACTTGGATGATTACCATTACGATCTGGTGAGATTAGAGGATACGTCTTGGTTCGGAGCACGCCCATTTTGATGCTCTTGGCCATCATGCGATTGTCCGACTTCGCAGACAATCGTCGATCCAACCCTTTCTCCATCTTCCCGTTGCTGCATGGATGATCTCTGTCAAACGAGAGCTCTGGATCGAAGTACGCATAAACATCCTCATCCTGCAGGAAAATCAACACCAGTATTTAGTCAGACCACTCGCAAATTTCTCATCACGAGCAACAGAAAGATAAACCCCGACGATTAACATCATCAGTATTTGCAAAATAATGCTCAACGTAGGCTAGCAGTACCTTGCTCAAGAAATGGCCCAAGCACATGACAAAGTCAAACTGGAGGTACGAGTCCTTCCTGTGTATTATCTCAAATACAATGCGATCGATTGCAGCACCCTGTAAAAACGCAATCACATGCAAATAAGTACGTTGCAGGTTACTACGACGTTGAGGCCAACATTCATCCTGAAATATCAGTGTCAGATTTTGTCTTCCGATAATCTTTACACTGAGGTGAGAGAAGGTATGGATGGGGGCCTGGATAACGTTATTGAAAATAAAATTACACTCATTTAAGAACCAAGAGCTAAGAAGACATTAGTGACGCTAATCGAGCGCTGAAAGACTGACCCAACATACCTTTGATACGCCGATAGGGCGAACCTCCACGGATTTGCTGCCTTGAACGACATCCACAGCTGCGTTGGAGATAGGGCCTGTCCATAGATGCTGGAGCATGTTGCGTGCTTGGACTCTTCCGAATTCAACATCTAACAAGTTTATAAGCAATTTACTGTTAGTGCAATGGCGGTAAGTGATTGCCAGGACAAGGGACTGATGGAAGATGCATTTGCTGTGACCTCCTTATTAATACTCGAAACCAAGGTTCAGGATAAAGCACGTACCAGCATACTTGTAGTTCCACACCAAAGATGTCTCTCGCCTCTCAACATAAGATCGTGGCGTTCTTGCACTAAAATAATCAAATACAAGCTGGAGAAACACAAACATCACAAATCAGATCCGAAACAAACTCAGCACAAGAAATACATCGCCTTAAGGAGAAAAGTAACCCAATGAACCAGCAGATAAACGTCGTGAATGAAATAGAAGTAACGATATTTGCCAGTAACACCACCACAGAAATCGATAGCCATCAAATCATAATGCGTCATCACTTAACTCCCACCTGAACACTCTCTTTCCAATCCATGTTCAAATGCTCCATCATTGGTGTCCATTGACCAAGGGTGTCTCGCAAATACATGCCATTCTCGGCTGCAAGCCAGATGTCATGCTTTGGAAAAACCTACAAAAACGATGACAGAATTGTCAGTCCTGTACGACTGGGTCTTGATTTGATACCAAAGAATTAGTCCCGACTCTGTCTCCACACACGCATGAAAATCATGGTTATTTCAAAGGATCCTCTAATATCTACGGCTGCCAGATACTTCAAATAGCAATCGAAAGCCGCGTAATGGATTCAAACTAGAATTATACTGGGAAAGTAGTTGAGTAAAGCTCATGTTGCTTTTTTCTCTTTTTTCGTACTGATTCATCTGCTTATAGAGGCTTTCAGACCACGCTGCGCCCTCATACTCAGTTTCATGAGAAATGCAATTACATAGTAATTGCTAAAGAGTGGGGCGAAATTTGGGCTTAGAGTAATATCAGAGATTGCATGAAGGTGAGCAAGAAACCTCGTCAAGTGCTTCACGCGTGCTGCCACTCAAAATAACAACCTCGGTATTTGGATCAGAACATAGAGTTTCGAGAGACTCCTTAATGCCTGAGTGCAGGCCCAACTTAGATTCTCTGATCTGGTCCCGTCGTGGGGCTTCCACTGTTGCAGTAATGGTTGAATTGAAACCCTGATTCCATTATATTCACAAGATTTTAGATGTAATCTCCAACATAAAGCCTTACACATGTGCAACTCCAGTATCAAAGCATCCCAACTATCACCTCATAAACAGCAGACTATTAATCAGTCACAATGAACAACGACTGATGTGAAAAGAGCCTAACCATGATAAGCAGCCGATTCTTTGATCTCCGAAAATTATCGCTGGCTGTTTCGATTGGTAAGTTCGGTGGTATGTGCATGGTTCGAAGCTCAGCTTCCACGATGGTGTCGTTGAGTTCACTGATATCCAAAAAACAAAAATTTCACTAACAACGTTAATAGGCTCTGAAGGACGCATCTGATAGCACAAATGTTAAGGCGTGCTCAAAAAGCTCACGCCTTACGCTACAGTTGATAGGGATATCAATGTTTCTCTCATCGAATACGAATGCAAAGTTTCTGAGTTCACGGACAAGTTCTTATAATTCCAGCCCCAATTACGAGAATAAATTAAGTGCAATGACTCTAGGCAGGGGATATCACCTGACAAAATTGTCAGCCCAGGTCTGTGCCGTGTGAGCATTAACATGAGCGAAGTTGTGTCGATGCCTCTCCTTCCTCTCTTCGTTCGTCATATTCAAAGCCTCTTCGATGGCCCTGTACATCTCCCTTATATTCCAGGGATTGACAAGTATGGCCCCAGCTCCTAAAGACTGAGCTGCTCCTGCAAACTGCACAATATTGGATTTCAGTATTCAGGACCACACATCCAACAATACTCATTGACCAATATTGAAATTTACTAAATCCTTCGTCAAAAAGCATCTCCTACTGCCTGAAATGTAAAAGGAAAGTATATTATCAAGTACACAAACTCGAAAAAGGTTCCTTTAGTGTCCGATACTTTGAACGAACCAAAATATCCTATAATTTCCTGTAGAAAATGTGGGGAAGCAAACTAACCTCACTTAGCACCAATACGCCTTCAACATTCTTCGTACTCTGGCAAGCAACGTACTCGTAACTGACAAGGTTCATCCCGTCCCTTAAGGAAGTCACCAATGCCACATCTATACAAAAGCCAAAACATAACATAACATTAGCAAAGTGATTGAGGGCAAATCAAGTCACCATGTTAAAGGGGTGGACGTCACGCAGGTCAAAATCCCCCAACGTACTCGCACCAACATGAAAATGAAAAACACGAAGCAAAACAGAACCAAGTAAGGTACCTGTACTGGCGTACAAAGCACACAGCTCATGAAAGGCCAACGAACGATCCTGTGCATGTATGTAAACACAGCTCAGAGACAAGATAAGTATCTTAAAGCAACCGACACACGACCCAGGATTATGAAGAAACTACAAATATGACCTCTCCCCATAAAAGAAGCTATGAAGGTCCTAATAAAACGTTCAGCGAGTTTAACAGCGCATGGCACGGTTTTAGTCCACAAAGACAAGATACAAGAAGTTCATCCAGTTGCCGTCGTAGCAATGAATATATAGCTGATAAATGTAGAGCTGTATTAATGCGACTTCTTGCGTGTGATAATCACAAAGTTCTGAACGTTTAACGCAGCGCAAGAAGTAAAAAGACACAATCTGGATATGAACAAAGAGAAAAGAAAGCGGAAGTTCAGGAACTTGCCAAGTGATGGATGGGCACAAAAGTCACTGAACCATAGCGACCATTGATTCGGCCAACTATTTCATGAACCTGACTGGTCAAACGCTGATCTGCACCTCCCACATTTATTGAATCAGTCCCTGAACACCCATCACATCGGATGTATTGCCACTACCTCCATTGTAAACATCAAGGCAAGTAAAGAACGGGGAGCTTACACTCGGGCACATCCGTTCGAGTTGGCACAGCAATTTGCACAAGCATCACTTTCTCCCGCCATTCAGGATTCTTCTCCAAAAACATCTCAAATGCCAGGAGCTTTTGAGGAATCCCTTTAATCATGTCAAGCCGATCAACGCCCAACATCACCTGTTTCACAGCAATGCACAAAACATGAAAAGAGCAGAAAAGCCAAACAACCAGCTACATTATTACGAATAACACACTCAAAACATACATTGAAGGGTGAGAAACATGCAATGAACTCTCTGCATTACAGCAACGAAGACGTTGTACTACAAATCGTCTCAGAAATGCATTACTCTGACTAACAGGACTGACCAACATACAGGAAAGGTCCAGATTCTATATCCAATTTTGACGAATGAAAGAAATTTCCACCAGAACTGAACAAGGAAAACTTGCCAAGGAGCTCAACAACAAAGCTTTCCAACAGAGTGTAGCTACCGCTTTCGGTCAAGCGCCCAAAACCTCAAAGCAAACAGCATCAGATCTAGATTCTCTGATACCTGTAGTAAAAAACTCTCCAACATGGTAACTAGGTTGTGAGCATCTGTGTCTACATCTTAGAACATCTGCTCGTGTTATGAGGTTGTAAAATACCTTCCGGCCTGCAAAAAATCGCAGCAACTCCTTCACATGCAGCTTGACTTGCTCTGTTTCTAGAGCTTTGATGAACCTCTCAGGGTCAATTCCTATAGGAAACTGTTGATAAATAGAAAAACCTCTTTCAGTCCAAACAATAAAGTGGGTGTAAGAATTACATCATTTAACACATGATGTAGATGATTTAGGAGTGTGAGGAACAAGAAGCGAGAGAAACTAGGAAACTCCATACGTCGGCATTTCAAGCACACCCCACTGTACTCGAATGCACACACGATAGTGAATAAAATATCTTACAGCTGCAACACGAGTAAGCTTTCCCTGGTCCTCTACACCTTCCGGTGTACCCTCCAGTCCCAAAATGCGCGTACATGCGCTAACAAAATGTCTCGCATAGTCATAGGTGTGAAAACTGCATCGAACCCATAACACAAAATGAGGCATTTTCAATTACCATCACCTGCGGTCTATATAAAAAGGAGCATTGAACCGGCTCAGGTACAGTTCACAACACGATACAAACAGCAAAAATCGTCAACAAATGAAGTATTTGCGTAAGCATATTCGTCGCTTACAATATGACTGCCACATTCATGAAGAGACACAAGTTGCATTAAGCATGACACCCACCCGATAAGATCTGCCGTAAGCACGGCCTTCAACAGCTCTGATCGTAGTGGTAAAGTCCGGTATATTTCAGAGGAGGGAAATGGAGTGTGCAAGAACCACCCAACTTTCATGTGGGGATTTAACTTCTTCAATTCTTCTGGGAGACACATGAGGTGGTAATCGTGACACCATACCACATCACCTTCCTATTGTCAAATACGAAAAGGGGGTCAGCAACAAGAATGCCACAGTTCTAAATACTGGATCTTCCCAATAAGAACGCCAACCTACCGCTGCGGACTTGAAACTCCGAACAAGTGATAGACTAACCGTTGAAAGAACAAAGTATACGGTCACCTAACAACTGAAGAGTAGTAGAGGTAGGAAAGAAGTATCCTGATCCCATGACAAATCCTTGTAATCTGTTATAATCAGGCTTGTGCTTGCAATATATGTATCAGAATTGGAGAAGTAAAACAACCAGCGATCACTAGTAATTTCTAGCCAAGAAAAGATCAAAACTCACTTGATATTGTTCAAAGACAACTTTCGCAAAGAGCTTATTAGCGTGCTGATAAGCTCTGAACTGCGAATCCAAGCTCCTAGTGGCAGCAAGCCGATCCTCTTGAGGGAGGCCAATATAATGGAAGAGGGGCCAAAGGACGTTGTTACAGTAGCCATTGTAATACTGATCGACGGTGGCATCGTCTAGAAAAACCGGAACGCAACCCTAAAATTACAAAAACCGCAGGTAAGAGATTCGCGATTATCACTTACAAAACAGTCACTCCTTACAGCCTATCTAATACAACACACTTGAGAGGAAATAAGGAAAACCTGTAATACCTGCAACTAATCAACAATCAACACCAAAATATTCCACTTCGCGCAAAGCCATACTGATCTAGCCACTTGGTTGTGCGCAAGATTCTACCCCAATCCACAAAACGTGCGCCACAAAAACAACACCGACGTAATCAAATGGCAGATTATGAACACCAACCTTCGTAGCCAATGCTTCCGTCAAAGAAGCGCGCCCGGTCTCATTCTTTACACTAACACCTGCCCATCCAATCCACCTAGTTTCGAAATTGTGCTTCACACCTGCACGACATTGTCCTCCAGTGCTGAACAAGCTGTGTGTAAAAAGATTCAATGCCTACAGTGTTCATGTGAATAGTATTTAGTAGGCTAAAAATAGTCCACAGAGAATATTCCGAGCTCCTCGCAAAATCAATGTAGGGTTCCGACAATCCGCAAAAGAAGCAGCTCGTTGGAATTGAAATCCAGCTCTCAATCAAGAATTTTTGCTCGATTACATTTTCAAGTGTTTATGAAAAATACAGAATTCACTTCTATAAATGTAGATCTCTAGAAACATATTTTAATCGGACCATCAGAACAACACATGGTCAATAATCACTCCCGTAATGCATGAATTCTAAAAAAGGGTCAGAATAGACAGATAACATTCTTCTAATAAAGTGATGGGTTGCAGGAGCCATACCCAAGAGTGCGCTCACAAGGCCGCCAGCACTCAACTGTAGATCCCACTTATCCCCATCTAGCGGAGTTGCTGAAACTGGAAGGCGATTGGCAACCACCAACAATCTCTGCGAATTCCGGCGGCTCTTTTCTTTCGCAGAATTTTCATGGCCGTCCATGTGAGCACCTGCTCTAGTGCGACTACTCGGAGGTTCTGCGGCCACCAGCCGTTCCCCCGGTCTATCCCCGCCGCCGCCTGCAACCATCCCCCCATTCTCTCCCGGGGCCTCACTTCTCCTATCAGCTTCATCACCAGGCGTATAACAGCCGTTGCTTCTCAGGTGCTGCTCCCGCTCCTGCCGCTCCCTAGCCAGACGCTCAACTCCGCGCTCTACCCGCGCAGCCGCTGCAGATGCGGCTAGGTTCACTTTCGGGGTCGAGAGTTCGTGCTGGACCTCATCCGCGGAGAGGGAGTTGGCCCGGGTTAGATTGTTAACGGAACTGTTGTGCCGAAAGTTCAGCTCCCCAGGAGTGGAAATGGAGGATCGGCGTTGGGGGATAACATTGGGGTCGGAGCTTTCGTCTCCTTCCCATGATCTCGGTCTCTCGGAGGTCTTTATTGTCAGAGAATACGGCATACGCCCTTCTGTCTCCGCCTGTAGTATCTCCCTCACGCTGTCCTATCAACCTTGCTCTCCCTCTACTGCTCACTTCTTACTGGTTCAGTTCAACAAGGACTCTAGAGCAAATGATACCAATTTTCAGAGCAATGATGTATGGAGCTTCAATTCGTCACAATGTGGGACTCACCAACAGGACCCTTCACTACTAATTGAGATTGAGAAGAGCGACAGCCAGCCACTTTGACCCTTCCTTCATTCACTCAGGAGAGAGTCAATCCCTTACAACCTCTGAGTTTCAAACAGATCTAATGACACAAAATTACTAGAGAGACCATGCTTTGTGAGTCTCCTACATTTCAGACTACCAACAAATCTGAACTGAACCACCCGGCCACGAAATTCATAACATGATGAACAACTCACCATTCAAGAATATCTAGTTAATAAGGCCTCGTGGTCCCGCCTTCAACGGATGAATTGAGGTCTCCAAGATCTCAGAACGTGCGAATTCGTTCAGAGAATCGTGACTGCTTCGCGAACCGGATATCAGTAAAAAGCAGATGCCTTGTCAATGACCCGTCCAGCTTAACCATGCCTCCGTACGTCCAGCAAGATCCCAGCAGTCTGCTACCAAGATCCGAGCCTGCTGACAACTATCGCTCCTAACGAGCTTCAAGTTGAGGTGGCCCCCTGAGATCGACTGGTCACTCCATGGCAAGTAACATCTGAGCGCGAGAAACGGCAGGGTGTACATGCAAAGTCGGAAATTCATCACTTCATCACTGCGTCAGGAACACAAAAATGTGAACTGCAGCACAACCATCCCTGGGAAAGCATGTTCACTAAGAATCTCTCCCGCTTCAGAACTTCTGACACTTGAGCTCACTTCGGGTAGCAGCAGGATGAGAAGAAAGAGGTACACGGTAAAAAGCTACACAGCGCATCAACTGTTTGAACGAGTAAGAGCATGAGACGTACTACAGCAACAACGCACGATGTTGAAGCAACGAGGAAGCTAGCTAACACAGAAAGCAAAAACGATACTTTAGCACGACCGTGAATGCACCAATGTCTGGACCAGCACACAGCAACAACCGGCTGAACAGTAACTGCAGTCTAGATAGCACATGGCTTCCGCTTACAAGTTCCCACCTGATAGGGAAGTGAAGTGGACGAGAATGGCAAACACAACACGGCGCAAACAAGGCGAAGGTATGATGGATGAACAGACACGAACGAGCAACCGAGTGCCTCTCTTCAACTGAGTAATAAGCTCGCAACTCTCTCTCTCCCCTCTTCACTCCCTCACCTCGCTTTTTACAACCCTAGGAAACTCACTGACCGTCATCTCTCCACACCGCCTCTGCTACCACAACCGGAAGAAAGGGGAAAGGGGACGAACGAGGCCTACGGTGGATTAGCGAAGCAGAATCATCGACAGAAGATGCTCTTCACTAAAGCAACGCTGTAGGCTCACTGAGCATACTCCTCACGACCGTCGCCTTCATCACAAAAAATAAAATGATCCTCGCCTCGCCCAGCTTATCATCATCATCATCACTTCCTAGTCCTCCACACTCCACTCAACGCACACCTACAAATTCACGACGCCTGAATAATAATTCATTCCTCCCTCGACTCCTACAGTCCTCTACAGTGGACCTCACCTCAGCTTAACTCCAGATCCCACGTTAAAAACTAAAAACTCCAATTCCTCCAAAAAAAAACCAGACCCCCCGCTCCCCTCAACAATTTCGCATCATCATCTCACACGACGACAATGACCTTTTCCAGCGTTCCAAGAAAACGCAAACGCAGAGAGAGAATAAAATGAGTGATTGTGCAGTAGCAACAGTCCACGTGAAAAATTTAAAAAACCTAAAATAAAAAATCTCATATCCCCGGGGTAAAGGAAAAATCAGAGAAATCAAGGGCAAGAAGTGAGAGCCTCACGATCAGGGGCCAAAAAGACATGAAGCAAGTACCGCATTGAAACCGAATGCGCCTTGCCAGGCTGCCACCACTCATGCCTGCACCCGAACAACTACAGCAACCATCGCGCCATGTAATGGCGAGGATTATTATTGCGCAATTTTCGAAAGCTATCAGGGAAGCGAGGAAGAAGAAGAAGCGGCTGGGGCTGGCTGGGAGAAAAAGAGGGGGCGGGGTGAAATAGGCGGGGGAGGGAAAAAGCCAAAAGTAAAGTGAAAGCGAAGGCAAGCAAAGGGAAGAAAAAGAAGAAGAAGAAGAAAAAAAGCGGGCTATAGTTGGGAAAGCACTAGAAGAAATATGTGGAGTTTTAATCAAAGTTCATACTGGAATAAGACATTCTCGTGGAAATCCTCATAAATATCTTGGTGGAGAGTCCGGTGGAAACTCCACTACAATACAAGGTTCCATCACATCCAAGGAGAACAAAAAAAAAGCCCATGACACTACATGGTCTCATCACATCCAGGTAGAAGAAAGTGTCCACGACATTGCAAGGTCTCATCACATCCACGTAAGAAAAAAAAACACTAAAACCATATCGCCCATTTAGAAAGAATCTAAATCTATACAATAACTGAACTACGTCCGTCATCACATCCAAGTAGAACAAAAAGTGAAACCATATCACCCAGTTAGAAAGAATCTATATCTATACAATAACATAACTCTGTCCGTCATCACATCCAGGTAGAAAAAAAGTGAAACCATATCACCCACTTGAAAAGAATCTATATCTATGTAATAACAGAACCGTGTCCATCAAGCAATCCTCCCTACCCACCATAGTACCAACCTACCGACCTAAAACCTTATCTATACTGGAATAAGAAATTCTCGTGAGAATCCTCTCCCTGGTAAAAATCTTGGTGGAAACTCCATAAGCTTCCACTACAGTGCAAGGTCTCATCACATCACAACTAGGTAGAAAAAAAAAAAAAAAAAAAAAAAAATTATCATCCATTTAGAAATAATGAGACTAGAATCTAAAACCCAAAAATGAGACTAGAATCTAAAACCCAAAAATGAGACTAAAATCTAAAACCCAAAAATGAGACTAGAATCTAAAACCCAAAAATGAGACTAGAATCTAAAACCCAAAAATGAGACTAGAATCTAAAACCCAAAAATGAGACTAGAACCTAAAACCCAAAACTAAAATCCTTGTTTTTCAACTAAACCTACTCACTTGGTTGATGCAACTTGGGAGGGGAAGAAAAAGGCGGGGGGAGGGGAAAAAGTTGAAAGTACGAAGGGGGAAAGTGCTAAGCTGCAGATACCGGTAGTGAGTGGCTGGAAATGGCTCGCGGTGACCTGCCAGTGCCAGCTAACTTACTAGTAAGTAAAGAGGGGAAAGGAATTACCGGCTAAAGGGAAAGGGGAAAAAGGGAGGGGTGTCCTGGGCAGTAGTAAGTAAAAGTGGTCCATATCAGGACGAATGTCGTTGGGGCGCCAGTTCACAGCCCTGTCAGCCCAGAGCCATCATTTTGCTTGTTCCAGTAGAAAAATCATGAAAATTCTTATTCTCTCACATTGAAGGAGGAGTCGAGACTTTCATGATTTGGTTGGGACCCTTCCCTTTCCTTTGCTTTCATTTTGCTTTGCTTTCTCAGACCCTGGCTGGCTGGCTGGCTCCCTCCCTCCTTTCACTTATCCTCTCATCGGTCTCTTGGTTGGTTGGTTGGCTCCCAATTTTTCTTGCTTTTTTGATTTCAGAGCTGCTGCACATGTCATCGGATGACATGGGCCTCTGTTGTTCCCAATTGTTTGTGGGTGGCTTGGCACATTCAAGGTGGCCACCTTGGTAACTCTATGGTGTACCTTAGGAGAAGAATATCGTCATGTAGAGTTGTTGTTGTTGTTGTTCGGTGCAAGGAGGTCTATCCGTTTGTCATGAGTAAAGTTATCCTTGGTTTGGTGGAATGAGTAGAGTGATCCTCACTTCGTAGGGGGGCAAATTTGTATAGGGTAGAGGATATCTTGGGAGGGTGTTCTTGGGTTTTTAGGAGTTTTGGCTCTGAGAGCGAGCGTTGGGCGGGAATTTCTTGGAGCATTAGCGAGTTTTTTTCTCAACATTCTTGTTGGTACTGGTTCAAATGGGTCCTTGTTCGGTTGGAGTAGGCTTGCTTTGGGAGAATGTGGATGTAAAGCTCTTGGAGATTGGAGGGGAATTTGAGCGGCCAATGGTTTTCCGATTAAGTTGGTTCATATATATGTTATTATTTTTTATTTTCAAATGTAAGAGTGTGTGTGTGCACAATATATAGAAGATTTGTATGAGACGTGGAATTATACAACTTCTTGTAAAAGTTGATGACCGTTGGAGCGGGTAGTTCCAACGTACCTTGTCAGATCCTCAATAAATGATGTCAATGAAGAAAATAATTAAAAGATTTTTTTGGATGGTACAAGTAGTTGATAACAAGCTGTAACATGGAGCCGTAGTTCCAATGGATACTTTAACGTGCCTTGCCAGATCTTCCGAAATGATGCCCATGGAGAGAATAATCAAAAGATGTTTTAGATGGTACAAGTAGTCAACAACAAGATGTAACATGGAGCCGTAGCTCCAACGGATACTTTAACGTGTCTTGCCAAATCTTCAAAAATGATGCCAATGGAGAAGATAATCAAAATAGTTTTTGAATGGTACAAGTAGTCAATAACAAGACGTACCAAGGATGTCTAAAACTAAATCATTAAATAGAAACCATCATTAGAGATTGTGTGTGAAAAAATCTCCCTTACAACGAGAGATCTTGACAATACCCAAAACGTGAAACATAAGTTGGCAAGATCCACAGCTTCAATGTCTGGAGGGGATAATTTGACCCCTTGTTTCACATTTGGCATAAAAAGTGACCGCTTGAAAAGTTAATAAAAAATTTGCCAACAACATTCGAGAATAGATCATTACATTGAGACCACTAGAAGTCCTTTGGTGAAAAATATGCCATGAGACAATGTACTTGATAATCTCCAAAAGTTAATTATAGGTTTTAAGGGGCACGTTTTCATTGTCTTGATAGGGTAGTTTGACCGCTTGCTGTTTTTTTTTTTTTTTTTTATGCATGAAGAGGCAATCGTGGGAATTTGCAATGTGGCAAGGGCCTCCAACGGTACTTTTAAAGAGTACCGTTGAAGATGCTCTAAATATTTTGTTTTGCAAAATCAGAAAGAGTTTATACTTCCATGATAAACTTATGGTGGATGGGTGGATAGGAGAGTATAAATTCTTAACATTGCTTGCAATTGGAACAAAGCCTCATATAAAGTAAAAGTTGGTATTGAAATACAACCGTTGCAAGATACTTTATTATTTACTAGTACGTCCTCGCAACGTTGCCACCCTTACAAAAATAATTTCCAGTACTTTTCGGGTCATAAAATCTTCTAAACCTCGGGTTCGTCGACAATCCATTTATTTTCCACAACTCCACAGAAGAAATCCGCTTCCAACAACACCTTATGCACCCCGATTGATATGACCGGCCGCGCCCCACACCATACTATCACAATGAGGTTGGTCTGAATAAAGAGTTTGGTGACTCTACCTAAACGTTGATTAATGAACAATTACTTACTAAAAAAAACTCGGCTATCGAATGACCAATTTGCCAACACTTAATTTTCTTTGATTTTTAGTTAAGAACAATGATTGGAACTTATTTATTTTCTTAGAGTAAGTATGATTTTCATGGGAAAAAAAAAGGAAACAAAGTAGGTGAGAAGAAGAAACTTCTGTTCCTCTAGTTCCTAAATGTACATTGTTTTGACTTTAAAAATAAAATAAAATAATAATAACAAACAAAATTTAAATGGGTTCTTAAGTGGGGCGGTTTAAGGAAGGTCCACCTTAGGGAGGGAATATACAACAACAAAGTAGAGCGGTGATTGCAATGGTACCTACCAGACTATTAGATTGTCTCAAAGTACTGATTGACATCATTGACTCCAGTAATATAAAAACTGACCTAATCAATTCCTGTTTACTGTTCAAGAAGAAAAATAGGCACAGCCATCATGTGCTTTAACCCATTTAGCTGCACATTTAATGTGTAGACATACTAATTTATAAATAGTAAGACCTCACATGAAAATAAAATAAAGAAATGGGTTAATCATTCTATGCACTTTTCCTTTCTCTAAGGTCGAAAGCTGCCATTTGGTAACTTTGGGTAGAATGTCCTTTTTGGGAGATTAAATAAGAAGCTCTGGGTGTTTCATTCTAATTTCCTCATGATTAAGTAAAAGCCAAAATGATAAGCTATTTCTGCAATGATTGGTACATTGATTGGTTTAAATAAATATTTTAAAAATAAATCTTTAATTTGACTTTCTTTCATTTGCATCATAGGAAAATTAAAGTATAGGATAAATGGAAAGAATTCAATTTGCCCCATGCCTGACCCATTTGATTGTACTTTCAACATGCATTAGGACATGGGGCTTTGTCATTGGGAGTTAACGGGCCTAATTTAGTGTAGACGAGTTATGTTTCTTTGTACTTCTTGAATTAATTTTACTTTTTTTTATAATCTTTTTTATGATTTTTACCACAAATGAAAGTGGGTTTCATTGCAACACATGAAAACTTATCGAACAAGTTTACATGTTAGGGTTAATCAAACTTCAATTCACATACTTAGGGTCTAATCAAACTTTAACTATTCTCATATGCGCATGTTCTTGGACCTTGTGCTTGTCTAATGTCATCCCCGTCTCTAAATCCCCCTACTGTCTTCAATGCATGGGGCAAAATTGCCCCCTATTTTTGACATGTTGAGGCCCCACCTCAAAAATCAACTTCCTCCTCTAATAGTTTTTTATTCCCAAGGAGGCTCCCGTAGAGTAAATTGGGGCCGTAGGCCCCAAATTTCACAAAAAAAATCTGAAAAAGAACACAGAAGGTGCATTTTTTGAAAATTTCAGTTAAAAGGGGAGGGGAGGAACAGTGGTTTGCAATTAAGACAGCAGGGGGATATAGAGCCGGGGTAATGTCATCGCCACTACATTGAATAGGTAGAATAGTGTTAGATTTTTATAAGATTTGAAGATGTTGTAAGTTTTTACTTTTGATAAAAAAATTACCAAGAGTATTGATTCTAATATTGTGGAAGGATCCTCATCTTGACGGATGTAGAGGGTAAAAATATTGACCAACAGTAAAAACTTATAACATGTTTATATATATTAGTGTATCTAACACTAATCTACCTATTTAATGTAGTTGCGGCCAGGACTTGCCCGCAACTGGCGATTTACTCTAGCCTCAAGCCGAATTGAAACTGTGACTTACAAGTTGTTCCACAAAAGTGACGAATTGACACTGGGACTTACAAACTGCTCCATCAAACTGATACAGTTAACTATTTGTGGTATATTTGTAGTGACATAGAATGGATGCTTGGGATGATTTAAGATTTAAGCTCTTGTACAAATACTTGTTAACCCTTAAGCGGGCCGAATGTCGAAAAACGACATTTTGGATGACACCAACTTTGGAGAGCCATAACTTCTTCATCCGGACTCCGTTTTGGACGAAATCACTTGGGTTGGGTCCCAAATCAAGTCTAGTTTATGTAATGAAAATCTCAGACCCATACAATGAAGTATGAATTAATGGCATGCATTTCAGTGACAGCAGCCTAGTTTTAGACATTTTTTCCTTTGTAAAATTTAGGGCAGTTTTCACCATTGCAGGGCCATAATTTGCACAAAGAAATTTTTCTCATGGTTTTTTTTTGTTCAAGGATGCTACTGAGATGAAGGTGAACAACATTCTAATTGGTGACTTTTTCATTGCAATAAGTCTAATGGTAGCATTTTCACTTTAAAGTGAAAATGATGAAATTATGTGATCATTTTTGAGTATTAATACATTATGATCTCGCAATCTATGAAGCCTCATGACTCAAAATTTGACCCACATGATGTTCAATATGTCTACGACAAGATTGTACGGTTGAGATTTGGATAACACACTTTTACCTCCACCTATGACAATGCTTTTGAGGATGTGTTCATTTTACTACAAATGAGTCAAACCATTTAGGGGTTAAACCTAGTAATTTTGAACACTTTATCAAATATAAATGACATAGCATCAATAATAACTGATTCATTACAAGTTAACACTCTTACCTTTAATGATCCAACTATTTTTTGAACCTCCAAAACCAAAAATTGGAATTTTTAGAAATTGAGGTATGGTCAAAGTTTACAATGTTCTTTAATGTACTTTCAATCATAGGGTCTTAAATCTACCTACTATCACAAACGTTTTGTAAAATGTAAGCCATTCTTCTGCACCATTTGTGAGATCGTAATGTTTAAAGTTGATGCAAAAGTTTTTTTGAGCATTATTTGAGAGAATTAGTTCATTTTGTGCAAAGAGGGACTTGATGATTGTGGCCCTAAATATTCTGCTCATTTTTTTTACCTATTCAGATAACTAAGTTGATTGTGCTCATTATTAAGAGCGTTGTTGCGCTTTTCAAACCTTCATGCAAATTAATTTCAGATTTATGGTATATTATGCATCTCATTATTTGTAGTTGGTAAAGGGTAAAAATGAACAAAAATAAGACACCTCTAGAAGTTTTTGACTTTGTCGGGAACTATTTTTGGGAAAATTCCTGAATTGCAAATTTTGAAATATTAAAAACGTAATATTATAGAAAACTTCAACTAGCACTTGTAAATTTCAAAAGTTGCGCTTGTAGAATTGGTAGTACTCTCAAATAGGTCACTAATAGAGTTTACCACACTAGAGAGAGAAGTCTACAAGGACAACCTTTAAAATAGAGTCCAGTAGAGAGAACTGTGATATTTCTGCTTGACTCTTTAACCCAAAAATTTACCAAACTCCGAGGAATGCGACATTGTTGATGGAGGTATAAGAGTCCTTGTACATTATGGACCAAGAGCCATAACCAAGAAAATTAGAATCATTTTCATGGTCATGGCTCTTGGCTAAGAGCAGTGACCATGATAAATTTAAAATAGATTTTTGAGTGGCTTAGTTACCCTTGTAGTATAAGGTGGATTTAGATGAGGACAAGAGAAAGATTATACTTCAAATATAAATCCTCATCATTCTCTTTTGACTCTCCCCTTTTTCTATCATATAGGTTGTATCACAAATTGTCACTGTATTTTTAGTCTCTACATTTTCTTAAATCATTCCATGCCAATAATACACAAAATATTGGCTTGAGAATAAATCTTATGAACTCAAACTCAAAAAAAATAATGTTGAAGGAAGGTTTTTTAACCCACAAATATAGTGAAACAATGGCATGCACTTACTGAAGTCAACTTTAGTTGTTGGGTTTTCAAAACATTGGGCACGTTTTACCACTACAAATATCATGCAAACACAGAAATAGTTTTTCATGAATGTTTTTTATGATGACCTTAAGATGAAATCTGACAACTTTTTAGTTGGAAGATTTTTGATCCAAATACTTTTCAATGAGGTTGGGTTATCACTGACGTTGTTAAGATGAAAAAAGTGAAAAAGTCTCAGGAGCTATGTCTCCTTCATCTATCATTCGATTTCAAATTTGTTCTTAGGATGGCTTTCAAACAGAGTCTAGTTTAAGTGATGATAACCTTGATCTACCAAATGTGTTTTGAAGGTAAGGCAAGAATTTGAGTGCAAGAGGTGTAGATGTGGACCCTCTATCCTATGTAAACATTTTGGCAGTTTCACCCTTAAAAGGATATCATTTGAGTCAAGAATTCTTTTTGTTGAATGTTTTTTGTAAGATAGTGTTTTTGAGATGAGGTTGGACAATGGTGATTTGTTCATTGCATTATGTTTGATGATAACATTTTCACTTCAAGAAAATAGCTTGAGACGTTTAGGGGTAAAGTTGTAGTAAAAATTTGTTGTCAACAAAATAATGACAAAACACAAAAAACAACACCCCACCAAAACCCACTCTATTGCATTCTACAAAAGATTCCGTGCGTAAAGATTCCACAAATCCAGCTCCTATACAAAAAGGGCGTGTTGAATGCAGAGTGTTCTCTGTTTCTCTTTCTTTCCCAAAGCACAAAAACCCAAAGGAATAAAACCTTTGGTCAAGTCTTAGTAAATGAAAGTGCACTTTTACTCTAGACCACGAAACAAGATTTAAAATATTGTTTGAATATTCAACTCAAGGCCACTAGCAATTAGTGATTGGCTGGCTTGGTAAAGTTCCCTAGAATGACCACTTTTCTAGTGCCTACTTTTGAAATAAAAATATGGAAAATTAATGAATATTCGTTTTGTATTTCCAAGGTAAGGTGCTTCAATTTTTGGCACAATAATTCGGTAGCGAAGGTAACAATGAAAGCCATTTTTGTAAATGGGGAAAGTAAGTTGAAAAATAGAGCAAGTGGAATAATTATTGTTTATAAAGCATAGCATTTTTGACCACACCTTTCAAAGGTGCCTTCAAAGGGCCCTCACTACTTTTCAAATCCTTACGGTTGAGCGAAAAATGAAGTCAAATAAGTCCATTGGAGACTTATTCAGTTGTTAGTTTGTCCCGTTCGTGCTTCCTTTCAATTTTTGGATCTTGTCGGTTGTTACTTATCTTTTAATTGATAGCGTTTGGCCACCCAACATTCAAATATCACTATATTTCAATATTGTGATGTTTTTTGCAATTATTTCAGCTAAAGGCTTTTCCACTCATAGGTACAGGATTGCCCTGATGCTATGCTTTATCAACTAAAGTTGATGAATGCTATGCTTTAACAACAAAATATGTTGTTCTCAAATGGAAAAGCAATGTTTTGAGAGCCTAAATAATCATCTTGAAAAGTAATTGGGAGTTGTGGCTCTTAGAAGCTTGTTCCAAAGTAAGTTGGAAATGTATTTGCACAATTTATATTCTCATTGAACCTTTATAACCTAAAGAAATGTTTGATGTTTCACATAGATGTTTGTTGAAATTCAAACACAAAGTCTGGTCTTTGACCAAAGTAAGGGCATGTGAACTTTTTAGTTAGAAGATCCAAACAACGAGATCATGCCTAAAGTACCTCTTTACATGTAGGAAACTAGAAATTGAGAAGAAGTTGTATCCCAATTTATAATGATTTTTGGAGTTTATGGAATGGGATTTTGTTGTTTCAGTAGATTTTGAGAATACATGAGCATAAACCACACTTTTTGAGCATATTTGAGCAAAATGCACTTCTAAACTTTGAGGTTAGATATCTCCTAACTTATGAAAAAAATTGAAGCTTGAATGTTCTTATTGGAAAGACATGGGAAGATTCTATAACCTGCAAAAAGACTCTATGATCTTTAACTTCATACACTCAAGATAGGAATAGTGGGAGCCAACCCAAAGTTAAAAGTAGGGCTTATTCCAACTTCACGAATTAATTACATTAAACTTGATAAATCTCAACATCCTAGCTAACTCACTTGTTAGACAACAAAGATATTGAATCCATAATAGTAATAGTTCCATAAGTCGTCAAATAAATATTCATACTGGGAACTTGCTCAAATTTTGAATTCGAAGCTTAGTGGGGAGTTGTCAACAGAATTGATTTTGGGAAATGTGCAAAGTATGTTGGATATTGAACCAATGGGAATCACTAGTTTTGAAGTACATTGGATTAGTTAAGAATACACCATGATTATCTTGAAATTAGAAGTTGGAAGCTATAGTGTACCTCCTACTAGGATAAGTATAACAAGTGATATGTTGTGCCATGTGGGTTTTCAGCCACCTACTATACGTAGTTATTACCATGCTTCTCAACATCTTCATTGCTTATGATCATTAATCTCACTACTACAAACTGAAGTTAAGTATACCCTAGCTTTACAGAAAACAGTGAGCGGAGTATACTCAACCTTGTAGTCGTCCCCCTTGTGTAGTAGCCACCTCTCGTGTACTAGCCCCTCTCCCATGTTTACAAATGACAACGTCACAACATGTGACATGTAGTCCCATTCATCATGAGTGTTAACAAACCCTTACATCAGAGGGAGACACAAGCACAAACCTTTTTAGGCAACCGTTTTAGGCGAAGTTAGATGGTCACGTGAGGTGATTCGCATGCTATGTACCGCTTCTGAGAATAGGCAGGACTTCAAACCCTACAAGCACCTATTGAAGCTCTGTCTTCGTCCGTGGTGGCAAAGTTGTTTTTACCCGCATTAATTGGCAGACTAACACATGTCCTCACCTCATTGGCAGACCTCTTGCATTAATAGTACATGCTTGAAAGGTATGCTAAGTACCACTTGTGAGATTAGGCAAGACTTCAAACCCTACAAGCATCTATATAAGCCCTGTCTTCGTCCGTCGTAGCAAAATTGTTTTTACCCGCATTAATTGGTAGAGTAACACATGTCTTCACCTCATTGGCAGACCTCCTGCATTAATAGTACATTCCTGAAAGGTATCCCGAAGTGTTTCACATTGGGTAGGCCGTATACTCTTCTCACGATGGTATATTCACCTCTCCACTTGTAGAAATCGTGCTCCCCTCAAACCACCATTCTATTGGGCAAATGTAAAAGAGTGCTACTAGAGTTTCTCATAGAATTTTTGATTTGGACCTCATGGTTTTTTTCTTCTAAATCTCTTGAATTTTTGATTCAAACCTCAAGACCATCATGGGCATCAGCTGATGGGATTTTTTTTTTAGAATCTCTAGAATTTTTGATTTGGACCTTAGGACCATGAGAGGCATCAGTCGATGCGATATATTTTTTAGAATCTCCGGAATTTGTTATTTGGACCTCAGGACCAACAGGGGCATCTGCCGATGGGATTTAGTTTTTTAGAATCTCTTGAATTTTAGATTTGGACCTCAGGACCACCTGTTGCATGAGCCGGTGGGCTTTATTCTTTAGAATCTATAGGATTTATGATTTGAACCTCGGGAACATCATGGTCATCAGCCGATGTGATGTATTCTCATGAATCTCTAGAATTTATGATTTGGCCCTCAGGACCATCTCCGCATCATCGGATGGAACGTTTTCTCCTGAATCTCTAGAATTTTTGATTTGGTCCTCAAGATCACTAGGGGCATCATCCGATGGGATGTTTTCTCTTGAATCTCTAAAATTTATGATTTGGCCCTCACAACCACCACGACATCAACCGATCGGTTTTTTTCTCCACAATTCTAGAGTTTATGATTTGGCCATCAAAATCATCAAGGGCATCATCTAGTGGAATCGTTTCTCTTGAATCTCTGGAATTTATGATTTGGAGCTCAGGACCATCAGGGCATCATCCGATGGCATGTTTCTCTTGGATCTTTAAGATTCATGATTTGGCCCTCACAACCATCAGGGCATAAACCGATGGGTTTTTTTCTCCACAATTCTAGAGTTTATGATTTGATCCTCAGGACCACGGGGCATCATCCGATGAGATGATTTCTCTTAAATCTCTGGAATTTATGATTTGGCCCTCAAGACCATCATGGCATCATCGGATGGGATGTTTTCTCCTGAATCTCTAAAATTTATGATTTGGCCCTCGGGACCATCACAACATCATCGTATGGGGTGTTTTTTCCATAATTTCTAAAATTTATGATTTAGCCCTTATAACCATCAGGGCATCATCCGATGGGATGTTTTCTCCTGAATCTATAGAGTTTATAATTTGGCGCTGAGGACCATCACGAAATCACCGAATGGGATATGTTCTCGAGAATCTCTTGAATTTGGGATATTTTCTCGAGAATCTCCTGAATTTCTGATTTGGACCTCATCACCATCAGGGGCATGAGCCGATGGGATGGTTTCTCCTGAATCTCTAGAATTTATGATTTGGACCTCGAGACCACCGAGTGGATCACCCGATGGAATTTTTTCTTTAGAATCTATAGCAATTTTTGATTGGGACCTCACGAGGGCCGTTTTTTATCATTTTGATTTCAAAAGTAGGGCTTGCGGCCCTTGATTACTCATGGAGCATTCTCCTTGACATTTTTAACCTATACATCAAAATTTTATGGGGCTCTATACCCCTCCCCCACCCTTGCCCCCAAGAAACACTAGTAGCACTACACTAAATAGGTAGATTAGTGTTAGATACACTAATTCATATAAATATGTTATAAGTTTTTACTATTGGTCAAAAAATTTACCCTCTACGTTCCTGAAGATGGGGATCCTTCCATGGTATTGGAATCAATACTCTTGGTAAATTATTTTATCAAAAGTAAAAACTTATAGCATTTTCAAATCTTATAAAAATCTAACACTAATCTACCTATTTAGTGTAGTTTAAACTGATCCCCATTCTACTAGTGTCTCAACTCCAAAATGTCACCTTTGAACTCAACCTCCATCATGCTGACTTTGACCAGTAGCTTTGGTAGTTTCACCAACCCACACTTATTTATGATGAAAAATAGGAAATTAAAATTCCCACCACCACCGCATTGTCTGCTGTTCAAGAAGTTCCTAGTTACAGTAACTTTAATTGACTCTGGGGACCGGCGGAGTACTTAAAATATTATGTAATAGAACACCGTTCATTGGAGACGGTACAAAAGTGAAAAAGTGGATGATTTCCGAGGAGCTATGTCTCCTTCATTCATCGTTTGATTTCATGTTTGTTTTCAAGATGGGTTTGAAACAGAGTCTAGTTTAAGTGGTAATAACCTTGACCCTACCAAATGTGTTTGGAAGGTAAGGCAAGAATTTCAGCGCAAGAGGTGTAGATGTGGACCCTATTTCCTCTATAAACATTTTGGCAGTTTCACCCTTGAAAGGATATCATTTGAGTCAAGAATTCTTTTTGTTGAATGTTTTTTATAAGATAGTGTTTTTGAGATGAGGTTGGACAATGGTGATTTGTTCATTGCATTATGTTTGATGATAACATTTTCACTTCAAGAAAATAGCTTGAGACGTTTATGGGTTAAAGTTGTAGGAAAAATTTGTTTCCAGCAAAGTAATGACAAAACATGAAAAACAACACCCCACCAAAACCCACTTTACTGCATTTTACAAAAGATTCCGTGCATAAAGATTCCACAAATCCAGATCCTATACAAAAAGGCCGTGCACTCATTTTCTCTTTCTTTCTCAAAGCACATAAACCCAAAGGAATAAAAACCTTTGGTCAAGACTCAGTGAATGAAAGTGCACTTTTACTCTAGACGACAAAACAAGGCCACTAGCAATTAGTGATTGGCTCGCTTTGTAAAGTGCTCTAAACTGACCATTTTTTAATGCCTAATTTTAAGATTATATATATATATATATATATATATATATATATATATATATATATATATATATATATATGGAAAATTGATGATAACACGTTTTGTATATCCAAGGTAAGGTTCTTCATTTTTTAGCATAGAAATTTGGTAGCAAAGGTAACATTGTAAGCAGTTTTTGTACATGCCGGAAGTTAGTGGAAGAATAGAGGAAGTGGAATAATTATTGTTGATAAAGCATAACATTTCTGACCACACCTTTCAAAGGTGCCTTCAAAGGGCCCTCACTACTTTTCAAATCCTTACAGTTGAGCGAAAAAATGAAGTGAAATAAGTCCATTGGAGACTTATTCAGTTGTTAGTGTGTCCCTTTCGTGCTTTCTTTTAATTTTTGGATCTTGTCAGTTGTTACTTCATCTCTTTACTTCATCTCTTAACTGATAGCGTTTGGCAACCCAATATTCAAGATATCACTATATTTCAATATTGTGACGTTTTTGCAATTATTTGAGCTAAAGGCTTTTTTCACTCAGAGGTACAAAAATGCCCTTTGAAGACTTATTCAATTGTTGGTGTATCCCTTTCGGGCTTTCTTTCAATTTTTGGACCTTGTCGGTTGTTTGTTTATCTTTTAACTGACAAAGTTTGGCAACCCAATATTCAAAATTCACTATATTTCAATATTGTGATGTTTTTGCAATTATCTCAGCTAAAAGCTTTTTCAATCGTAGGCACACAAATGCCCTAAAGCTTTGCTTTATAAATTGAAGTTGACAAATGCTTTGCTTTATCAACAAAAAATATCATTCTAGGATGGGAAAGTAATGTTTTAAGAGCCTAAATAATCATCTTGAAAAGTAATTGGGAGCGGTGGCTCTTTAGAACCTTGTTCCAAAGTAAGTTGAGAATATATTTGCATAATTATTATCCTCATCAAACCTTTATATCATAAATAAATGCTTGATTTTTCACACAAAGGTTTGCTGAAATTCAAATACGAAGTCTAGTCTTTGACCAAAGTAAGCACATGTGAAATTTTTCTATATAGAAAATCCAAACAAGAATATCATGCCTGAAGTACCTCTTTTATATGTAGGAAATCTAGAAATTGAGAAGAAGTTGAATTCCAATTTGTATTGATTTTTGGAGTTTATGCAATGGGATTTGGTTGTTTTGGGTAGATTTTGAGAATACATGAGCATATACCACACTTTTGAGCATATTTGAGCAAAATGCACTTCTAAACTTTGAGAGTAGATTCCTAAACTTTGAGAGTAGATACCTCCTAAACTTTGAGAGTAGATACCTCCTGAATTTTGAGAGTAGATACCTCCTAAACTTTGAGAGTAGATACCTCCTAAACTATGAAGAATTTTGAAACTTGAATGTTCTTGTTGGAAAGACATGGAAAGACTCTATAACTTGCAAAAAGACTCTATGATCTTAAGCTTCATATACTAAAAATAGGATCAATGGGAGCCAAGCCAAAGTCAAAAGGACCCAAGTAGAGCTTATTTCAACTTGAGGGATCCATTACATCAAACTTGATTAATCTCAACATATTCTAGCTAACTCACTAGCTAAACAACAAAGATATTGAAATTTTCATCCATAATAGTAATAGTTCCTTATTTGTCCAAATAAAAATTCATATTGTTAAGTGGCTCCGAAACCGTTCAAATTTTTAATTGCAAAGCTGATTGGGCAGTTGTCAATGGAATCAATTTTGGGAAATGTGCAAAGTATGTTGGATACTCAATGAATTCGAATCACTAATTTCAATATATATGGATTCGTTTAAGAATGTTGGAAGGGAGTTCATGGGTATGCTTATAACGACATCACCTGAAATGTACACCATGGTTACCTTGAACTTTGAAGTAGGAAGCTCTAATGTACCTCTTACTTAGATAAGTATAAGGAGTGATTTGTTGTGCCATGTGGGTTTTCATCCACCTACTATACGTAGTTACCATGCTTTTCAGTATCTTTGTTGATTATGTTCATTTATCTCACTACTACAAAACAAAGTTAAGTATACTCTAGCATTACACAAAATAATAAGGGGAGTATACTCAACCTTGTAATGGTCCCCCTTGTGTAGTAGCCCCCTCTCGTGTACTAGCTCCTCTTCCATGTTTACATATGACTACGCCACAACATGTGACATGTAGTCCCGTTCATCATGAGTGTTATCAAAACCTCACATGACAAGGAGACACGAGCAACAACTTTATAAGGTGAAGTTAGATGGTCACATCAGGTGATTCGCATGCTAAGTACACCTTGTGAGAATCGACAAGAGTACGAACCCTACAAGCACCTACTGAAGCTCCTTCTTCCTCCGTAGTGGGAAAATTGTTTTTACCCACATTAAATGGCAGACTAACACATGTCTTCACCTCATTGGCAAACCTCCTGCATTAATAGTACATGCGTGAAAGGTACCTCGAAGCGTTTCACACCGCGTGGGCCGTATCCTCATCTCACGATGTATACTCACCTCTCCACTTGAACAAATCCTGCTCACCTCAAACCACCATTCTACTGGGCAAATTTAAAAGAGTGCTACTAGAGTTTCTCATAGAATTTTTGATTTGGACCTCAGGACCATCACGGCATCGTCGCATGGGATGTTATCTCCAGAATCTTTAGAATTTTTGATCTGGACTTCAAGACCATCGGGGCATCAGCCGATGGAATTTATTCCTTAGAATCTTTACAATTTCTGATTTGGACCTCATGACCATCAGTGGCATCATCATCCGATGGGAATCTTTCACCAGAAGCTCCAAAAGTTTTGATTTGGACCTCAGGACCATCAGGGGCATCAGTCGATGGGATTTATTCTTTAGAATCTTTAGAACTTTTGATTTGGACTTCAGGACCATCATGGCCATAAGACAATGAGATTTTTTCTCGAGAATTTCTAGAATATATTATTTGGCCCTCATGACCATCAGGACATCATCCAATGAGATGTTTTCTCCTTAATCACTAGATTTTAGGATTTGGCCCTCAGGACCAACACGACATCGTCGCATAGGATGTTTTCTCCAGAATCTCTAGAATTTTTGATTTGGACCTCATCACCATCACGGGCATCATCTCATGGGACTGTTTCTCCTAAGGCTCTAGAATTTAAGATTTGGCCCTCAGGACCATCACGACATCATCCAATGGGATGTTTTCTCCTCAATCTCTATGATTTATGATTTGGCCCTCGGGACCATCACGGCATCATCCGATGATGTTTTTCTTTAGAATCTCTACAATTTTTTATTTGGACATCAGGACCATCAGGGGCATCATATCCAATGGGATTTTTTCACCGGAATCTCCAGACTTTTTGATTTGGACCTCCGGACCACCAGAGGCATCACCCGATGGGATTCATTCTTTAGAATCTCTAGAATTTTTGATCTCGACTTTAGCACCATCAGGGGCATCAGCCGATAGGATTTTCTCTTTAGAATCTCAAAAGTTTTTGATTTGGACCTCATGACCATCAAGGAGATAAGCCCATGGGATGTTTTCTTTAGAATCACTAGAATTTTTGATCTCGTCCTGAGAACCATCAGAGGCATCAGCCGATGGGATTTAGTTTCTTAGAATCTTTAGAATTTTTGATTTGGACCTCGGGACCATGATGGGCATCAAGCCGATCAGAATTGTTTTTTAGAATATCTAGAATTTTTGATTTTGACCTCAGGCCCATCTGGGGCATCGGCAGATGGGTTTGTTTCTCTTCAATCTCTTGAATTATTGACTTGGACCTCAGGACCGTCAGGACCATCAGCCGATGGGATTGTTTCTCCTGAATATCTAGAATTTGTGATTTGGCCCTCAGGACCATCAAGGCATCATCCGATGGGATGTTTTTTCCTCAATCTCTAGAATTTATGATTTTGCCCTCGAGACCATCACAACATCATTGGATGGGATATTTTCTCCAGAATCTCTAGAATTTTGGATTTGGACCTCAGGCCCATCAAGGGCAATCGCCGATGGGATTTAGTTTTTAAGAATCTCTATAATTTTTGGGTTCGACCTCAGGACCATCACGGTCATCAGTCGATGGGATTGTTTCTCTTGAATCTCTAGAATTTATAATTTGATCCTCAGAACCATCACGGCATCATCTGATGCGATGTTTTCTCCCGAATCTCTAGAATTTTTGATTTGGACCTCGAGAGGGCCTTTTTCGATAACTTTGAATTCAAAAGTAAGGCTTGCGGCTCTTGATTACTCATGGAACTTTGTCCTTGACATCTTAAGCCTATAAATCAAAAATTTAGGGGACTCGTTACCCCTCTCCCACCCTTGCCCCCAAGAAACACTAGTAGCACTGATTTACATTGATCCCCATTCTACTACACTAAATAGGTAGATTAGTGTTAGATACACTAATTTATATAAACATGTTATAAGTTTTTACTGTTAGTAAGTATTTTTACCCTCTACAATGGCTAAGATGGGGATACTTCGATAGTATTGGAATCGATACTCTTGGTAATTTTTTTTACCAAAAGTAAAAACTTCTAGCATTTTCAAATCTTATAAAAATCTAACACTAATCTACCTATTCAGTGTAGTGTCTCAACTCCAAAATGTCACCTTTGAACTCAACCTCCATCATGTTGACTTTGACCAGTAGCTTTGGTAGTTTCACCAACCCACACTTATTTCTGATAAAAAAAAGGAAATTAAAACTCCCACCACCACCACATTCTATTTAATACTATGTAATAGGTACTTAAGGTGTATAATTATAAAACGCGCATATACCATTAATGAATTAATGACCTCTGGCCCATGAAGGGTGAGAAACTTCAGTGAGAACATTTTTCCTGCTCACCCCCCGTCCCCCTTTTGTAATTTTTAGGGGAGGTGAGGAGATGCAAACGTTATGGGATAAATTCCCAACTCCATACTATCACCATACCATCATCATGTCATACCATCACCATGCCATCACCATACCATAACCATGCCCATGACCCCCTGACCATCCGCTCACCCCCTCACCTCATTATTCCCCCTCACCACATTAATTGATCAATGTCTGTGTAGACCATTCATAGTGGATACTCTATTGTTCAAGAAGTTGCTAGTTACAGTAACTTTAATCGACTCTGGGAGTGGCGGAGTACTTAAACTATTATATAATAGAACACCGTTCATTGGAGAGGGTACAAAAGTGAAAAAGTGGATGATTTCCGAGGAGTTATGTCTGCTTCATTCATCGTTTGATTTCATGTTTGTTTTCAAGATGGGTTTGAAACAGAGTCTAGTTTAAGTGGTAATAACCTTGACCCTACCAAATGTGTTTGGAAGGTAAGGCAAGAATTTGAGTGCAAGAGGTGTAGATGTGGACCCTTTTTCCTCTATAAACATTTTGGCGATTTCACCCTTGAAAGGATATCATTTGAGTCAAGAATTCTTTTTGCTTGATTGTTTTTTGTAAAATATTGTTTTTGAGATGAGGTTGGACAATGGTGAACTGTTCATTGCATTATGTTTGATGATAACATTTTCACTTCAAGAAAATAGCTTGAGACGTTTAGGGGTTAAAGTTGTAGGAAAAATTTGTTTCCAGCAAAGTAATGACAAAACATGAAAACCAACACCGACCAAAACCCACTTTACTGCATTCTACAAAAGATTCCGTGTGTAAAAATTCCACAAACCTAGATCATATACAAAAGGGCGTGTTGAATGTGGAGTGTTCTCTGTTTCTCTTTCTTTCTCAAAGCACATAAACCCAAAGGAATAAAACCTTTGATCAAAGACTCACTGAATGAAAGTGCACTTTTACTCTAGACCACAAAACAAGGCCATTAGCAGTCAGTGATTGGCTAGTTTGGCAGAGTGCCCTATAATCGACCATTTTTTTAATGCCTACTTTTAAACTATAAATATTGAAAATTAAATGAATACTCGTTTTGTATCTAAAGTAAGGTGCTTGAGTTTTTGGCATAAGAAATCGGTAGCAAATGCAAGGAGTTTTTGTGATTGGGGAAAGTAAGTGGAAGAATAGAGGAAGTGGAATAATTATTGTTGATAAAGCATAACATTTTTGACCACACCTTTCAAAGGTGCCTTGAAAGGGCCCTTACTACTTTTCAAATCCTTACAGTTGAGAACAAAATGAAGTCAAATAAGTCCATTGGAGACTTATTCAGTTGTTAGTGTGTCTCTTTCGTGCTTTATTTCAATTTTTGGATCTTGTCGGTTGTTACTTTATTTTTTAACTGACAGCGTTTGGCTAGCCAATATTCGAAAATCCATCTGTTTCAATATTGTGAAGTTTTTGCAATTATCTCAGCTAAAGGCTTTTTCACCGGTAGGTATAGAAATACCCTAATGCTATGCTTGCCCAATTGAAGTTGATATATGCTATACTTTATGAACATATTATATTGTTCTAGAATGGGAAAGTAATGTTTTGAGAGGTCAAATAATCATCTTGATGAGTAATTGGGTGCGGTGGCTCTTTAGAAGCTTGTTCCAAAGTAAGTTGAGAATATATTTTTTCAATTTTTATTTTCACCAAACCTTCATATTCTAAAGAAGTGATTGATTTTTCACATAGATGTTTGTTGAAATTCAAATACGAAGTCTGGTATTTGAGTATAGTAAGAGGAGGTGAATTTGTTTTGTATAAGAAATCCAAATAACGAGATTGTGCCTAAAGTACTACTTTCACATGTAAGTAAACTAGAAATTGAGAAGAGGTTTAATACCAATTTATAATGATTTTTGGAGTTTTTGCAATGGGATCTCATTGTTTTGGGGAGAATTTGAGAGCACATGAGCATATACCACACTTTTTGAGCATATTTGAGCAAAATGTTTTTCTATACTTTGAGAGTAGATACCTCCTAAAATATGAAGGATTTTGAAATTTGAATGCTTGTTGGAAAGACATTGAAAGACTCTATAACTTGCAAATAGACTTTATGATCTTTAACTTCTTACACGCAAAATAGGATCAATGGGAGCCAACCGAAAGTCAAAAGGACGTAAGTAGAGCTTATTTCAACTTGAGGAATTGATTACATCAAACTTGATTAATCTCAACATATCCTAGCTAACTCACTTGGTGAACAACAAAGATATTGAAATTTTCATCCATAATAGTAATAGTTCCTTATGTGTCCAAATAAATACTCATAATGTTAAGTGGCTCGGAAACGGCTCAAATTTTGAATTGCAAAGCTTATTGGGGAGTTGTCAACGGAATTAGTTTCAGGATAGGTGCAAAGTATGTTGGAAATGGAACCAATTGGAATCAACAATAATAAAATACATCGGATAACTTAAGAATTTTGGAAGGGAGTTCATGGGTATGCTCATAACCACACCACCTAAAATGTACACCATCATTATCTTGAAATTTGAAGTTGTAAGCTATAGTGTACTTCATATTCAAGATAAGTATAAAGAGTAATCTTGTTGTGCCAAGTGGGTTTTAAGCCACCTATTATACGTAGTTATTACCATGCTTTTCAACATCTTTGTTGAATATGTCCATTTATCTCACTACTACAAAACAAAGTTAAGTATACTCTAGCATTATACAAAACAATGAGGGGAGTGTAGTCAACCTTGTAGTGGTCCTCTCTGTGTAGTAGTCCCCTCTCGTGTACTAGCCCCTCTCCCATGTTTATATCTGACAACGTCACAACATGTGACACGTAGTCCCATTCATCATGAGTTTTAACAAACCCTCACATAAAAGGGAGACACGAGCAACAACCTTTTTAGGCGAAGCTAGATGGTCACGTCAAGTGATTCACATGCTAAATATGGCTTGTGAAAATAGGCAAGAGTTCAAACCCTACAAGCACCTACTGAAGCTTTGACTTCGTCCGTGGTAGCAAAATTAATTTTACCCGCATTAATTGGCAGACTAACACATGTCTTCACCTCATTGACAGACCTCCTGCATTAATAGTATATGCGTGAAAGGTACCCTGAAGTGTTTCACACAGGGTAGGCCGTACACTAATCCAACGACGGTCTACCCACTTCTCTACTTGTACAAATCGTGTTTCCCTCAAACCACCATTCTATTTGGCGAATGTAAAAAAGTTCTACTAGAGTTTCTCATAAAAGTTTTGATTTGGACCTCAGAATTTTTTCTCCAGATCTCTAAATTTTTTTATTTGGACCACAGGCCCATCAGAGCCATGAGCCGGTGAGATTTTTTCTTAAGAATCTCTAGAATTTTTCATTTGGACCTAGGACCATTAGAGGCATCAGCCGATGGAATTTCTTCTTTAGACTATTTCTAATTTGTGATTGGGACCTGAGGACCATCAAGGGCATGAGCCGATGGGGTTTCTTCTTTCGAATCTTTAGAAGTTGTGATTTCGACGTGAGGACCATCAAGGGCATGAGCCGATGGGATGTCTTCTTTTGAATCTTTAGAACTTGTGATTTCAACCTCATGATCATCAGCCATTGGGTTTAATTCTTCGGAATCTCAAGAATTTCTGATTAAGACCTTAGGACCATCAGGGGCATCAACCGATGGGGTTTATTCTTTAGAATCTCTAAAATATCTGATATGGACCTCAGATCCATCAATGGCATCAGTTGATGCGATTTCTTCTTCAGAATCTTTAGAATTTTTGATCTCGACCCTAAGACCATCAAGAGCATCAACCAAATGGGATTTCTTCTTTAGAATCTTTAGAATTTTTGGTATGGACTTCAGGACCATCGAGGGCATGAGCCGATGGGATTTCTTCTCTAGAATCTCTCGAATTTGTGATTGGCACGTGAGGATCATCATCCGACAAGATTATTTTGTCCAGAATCTCTAAAATTTTTGATTTGGACCAGAGGACCATTAGAGGCACCAGCCGATGGGATTTCTTCTTTAAAATCTCTAGAATTTTTGATTTAGACCATAGGACCATCAGAGGCATGAGCCGATGGGATTTTTTTTAAGAATCTCTTAGAAGTTTTGATTTCGACCTCATGACCATCAGGGCATGATGGCATCAGTCGATGGGATTTCTTCTTTAGAATCTTCAGAATTTTTGATTTGGAGGAAAATCAAAGGCATAAGCCCATGGGATTTCTTCTTTAGAATCTCTAGAATTTTCGATTTGGACTTGAGGACCATCCATGGCAACAACCGATGGGATTTATTCTTTAGAATCTCTAGAATTTTTGATTTGGACCTAAGGACCATCACGGTCATCAGTCGATGGGATTGTTTCTCCTGAATCTCTAGAATTTATAATTTGACCCTCAGGACCATCACGACATCATCTGATAGGATGTTTTCTCCTTGAATCTCTATTATTTTTGATTTGGACCTCAGGAGAGCCGTTTTTGATAATTTTGAAGTCAAAAGTAGGGCTTGCGGCGCTTGATTACTCATCGAGCTTCCTCCTTGACATTTTTGACCTATACATCAAAAATTTATGGGGCTCTTTACCCCTCTCCCTCTCCCTGCCTTGCCCCCAAGAAACACTCGTAGCACTGATATACACTGATCCCCATTCTACTAGTGTCTCAACTCCAAAATGTCACCTTTGAACTCAACCTCCATCATGCTGACTTTGACCAGTAGCTTTGGTAGTTTCACCGACCCACACTTATTTCTGATAAAACATAGGAAATTAAAAAAAAACCCAAAAGTGAAAAAAACCCACCACCGCATTGTCTGCTGTTTAAGAAGTTGCTAGATACAGGAACTTGATTGACCCTGGGGGGACTGCCGGAGTAGTACATAAAATAATACTATACAATAGAACACCGTTCATTGGAGGCAGTACAACACACCATGTTCATAAGTGCAGAGGCGTGCAGAAGTTCGTTTTCTTTGTCTTTCCCCTTTTCTTTCTTTTTTAAAAAAAAAACACCAACAATTGGGAGGGGGGAGTTGAAAGCTAGGCGGCACATCTTTCAATGCAACACATGTCATTTGTCAGGTTGCTTTGTAAGTGGGGGTGCTTTTGCTGCCATTGTTGTGTGATTCCTTCTTCCTTCCTATTTTGTCCCAACTTCGATCTTGGTTCTCCAAATTTGGAAGTTAACCCTTAAAGGTCCTTCCACTCCTCAATGGGCAGCCCGAAATTGGATCTCAGCATCTTTTGGACTTGGGCAACATGAATAGTGTACTTTTTGAACTTGGGCAACATGAATGAACCAATCAATGATGAGTTTGCAACCTCCTACAAGGTTTTGTGCAATCCCAACCTACCTACCACAATCCTTTGAAAGCACAAATCACTCGTACAAATTGCGATTTGAATTGTAGGACTTCACTTTGTAGATACATCACAAAAAGGTGACCAAAATGATATAAAAAAATAAGTGAAAAATTGAGAATCAAGAGAGCTACATGCAAGATTCTGTCGAAAAACAACGCGAGGGGCTGACACGCGCCTTTAACCCTTAAACGTCAGGCTATACGGATTTAGGCAGCCCAGTATTGGATCACAGCATCTTTTGGACTTGGGCATCATGAATAGTGCACTTTTTAAACTTGGGCATCATGAATAGTGCACTTTTTAAACTTGGGCATCATGAATGATCCAATCAATGATGAGCTTGCAACCTCCTACAAGTATTGTACAACCCCAACCTACCTACCACAAGCCTTTCAAAGCACAAATCACTCATACAAATAGTGATTTGAATTCTAAAATTTCACTTTTTGAATGCATCACAAGAAGGTGACCAGTTTGACATTAAAATATAAGTGAAAAGTTGAGTACATTTAGAGCTACAGAGGAGATTTTGTTGGAAACGGCCCCCTCGGGCCCGCTCAGACGTTTAAGGGTTAACCCCTAAACGTCCCCAATGTCGTTTTTCTACATTTTGGATGGAGGGCAGAAACTTTGAAGAGCCATAACGCCTTCATCCAAACTCCGTTTTGGATGAAATCACTTGTATCGGGTTCCAAATCAAGTCTAGCTTGTGTTGTAAATTTTGCAAGCCCATACAATAAAATATGAATTAATGGAATGCACTTTCGTGAAGGCAGCTCTTGTTTTTGGGTTTCCAAGCATGGGGCATGTATTACCATTGCAAGCCAATTATGTGAAATTTAAAATAGTTTTACATGATTTTTTTTTCATGGTCATAATTTTAAGGTGATTCTTAACAACTTTGTAGTGAGAAGTTTTTTGATCCAAATGATTTTGCTATTGGATTTGCAATGATGTTTTGTCAACAGAAAAAGTGAGAAAATGGATGATATTTGAGGAGCTATATCTCCCTCATCCACCGTTGGATTTCAACTTAATTTTTTGGAATGGCCTCCAATTAGAGTCTAGTCTAAGTGGTAGAAACCTTAACAAGATCGAAGATGTTTTGAAGATAAGGCATGAAATTGAATGCAAAGGGTCTAGATTTGGACTATTTTTCCTTTGTAAATTTTTTGGCAGTTTTTACCATTGCATGGCTTTTATTTGAGCCAAGAAATTTTTTTGATGAATTTTTTTTGGGTAAAGGACTTATTAAGATGAAGGTGAACATCTTTCTAGTTGGTGATTTTTTCATAGCAATAGGTATATTGGTAGCATTTCCACCTCAAAGTGAAAATGATGAAATTTTGCAGTTTGTTTTTAGTATTAATATGTTATGATCTCCGGATCTATAAGACCTCATGACTCAAATATTTGGTCCACATGATCTTTGATAAGTCTATTACAAGTTTATACGGTTGAGATCTTATTAGCTTCTCTTCATTTTCATCTATGACGATTTTTATGGAAATGTGCTTTTCTGCTAAAAATAGGCTGGGACGTTTAGGGGTTAAGGGTTAACAGTGGAAGAATTTTAGACAAGGGACTCAATTGTACGCACTGTTGTTGCTGATCAATTTGTGTACCGATATACCCTACATTGTGATTAGTTTCGTACAAGTGAGGGGTTCACGTAAATAAGTGCTACGATCGTTTCTTGGGGGTAAGGGAGGGGGAGGGGTAAAGAGCCCCTAGTTATTTAATGTTTACGTTTAAAATGCCAAGGAGTAGGCTTCTATTTCTGAATTCAAAACTATCAAAAATAGTCGTCGGGGGGTCCAAATAAAAAAAGTCATGGATTCTAAAGAAAAAATCCCATTGGCTGATGGAGCTACGAGAAACGCTCTCGTAGCACTCATTTACGGGTGCCTCAAGTTAGGACCGCTTTACACAAGAGGGTAAGCCATTGATGGGGTGAAATCCTCTCTTGTGACAGGTCCGCTTCTTAAAAATGGCTCCATCAATGGCCTTTACATGGGGAGTAAAGGCCAATTTTCTAAAATGGGTGGGGGACAAGTAATGGCAGAGGTCTCGCTCCAAAAGTTTTGTGATACAAGATTGGAAGGCCAATGCATGACCTGGAGGCAGTTGCTTGATTTTATTACTAATTTATTCTTTCACTGTAATATTTTATTGTGAACAGATGAAAAGCATGGAATGTAGTTAATAATATGAAATCGCCCCATGGGCTTGTTTTTCCTTTAACTAGTCGGCTCCAAGGGTTTTACACATGGGGAATTGACTCACACTTTATTAATTGTTTATTGTGTTCTCCAAGCAGTCCATTGAGCCCAATTGGTTCAAAATGTAAGTGAAACGGCTTGGAGAATTGCTCGCCTCCACTCCCCATGTTAACCCTTAAACGCCCAAGCAAGCCCTAGGGGCTTGATTCCAACAGAATCTTCTCTGTAGCTCTCATTGTAATCAACTTTTCACTTATATTTTGATGTCAAAGTGGTCACCGTCTTCTGATGCATTCAAAAAGTGAAAATTTACAATTCAAATTACAATTTGTATGCATGATTTTATGGTTTGAAAGGATTGTGGTAGGTAGGTTGGGGTGGTACATAACCTTGTAGGAGGTTGCAAGCTCATCATTGATTGGTTCATTCACGGTGCCCTAGTTCAAAAAGTGCACTATTCATGATGCCCAAGTTCAAAAAGTGCACTATTCATGATGCCCAAGTCCAAAAGATGTTGTGATCCAATTTTGGACTGCCCATTTTAGACCCCATGGGCGTTTAAGAGTTGGGCGTCCCTTAGGATAGGTTGCACGGAGGTAACTTGCTCAATAATGGTTCAAATTTGAGCATGGGGAATCTATAGTGAAGATAAGATTGTAAGCAAATTTAGTGCATGGGCAAAGTAAGTGGAAGAATACATCAAGTGAATTTAGGATATATTTCTCAAAGTTTTTGCTTGATAAATAAAAAAATCATAAAGGCATTGAACCGCTTGTTAATTCTTTCTCTATTTCACAATTGTCATCCCACAATATTTAGTTTGCCAACCCTCCATCTAAGACAAGATTTGATCTCCTTGTATAAAAGAAATTAGTTTTTCCCTTAGGATCATGGCAGACCCCTAATTTTTTCCACACGCATACTCAACTTAATCACCAACATGGAAAAAAACATGAGCAAAATGTATGGTATAACAATAATCAACTTGCCCTTTGCATCATTGAGAATATACATCCCGTGCGTTGCTCAAAAAACTTTTGCTCCAAGTTTGAACGCTATGATCTTACAATCCATGAACATCCAATGGTCATGTTTTGGAGCAGTACATGATAGTAAGGTTAGGTTCAAGATCTTACGGTTGGAATTTTTTTTAAAAAATTAAAAAATAGACTGAATATATATGATTTTTAATAAGCGTGACATTACAAAAGAAGGGGTGCATATGTACGTGTGCCACTGCAATGCACAAGGCTTTTGTAACAACCCTTGCAAAGGAAGCATCACCTCCTTGTCTCCTTATAAATTTTAAGAGCACTTGATAAAGAGTTGTTCCGCCTGAACAACGGTTGCTTTAGTTTAAAATGTTCAAAATGCAAGTTAATAAGTTTCATAAGCTTTTGTGCTAAGAGTTACTAACCAAGTCTAAAATGTTAATTATTTTGAAAACCACGAGTCTATAAGAACCTCAATACACGGCAAACACTTATTATCCTAAGATCACGATCTTTGGAGGTAACAAGTAAAATTATAAGCTAATCAAAGTTTGCTCCAAAAACCGCTACTTTGATGTTTGAGAGAGATTCAAGAAGTCCTTAGCCCCTCCAAACAATACTATTCTTGTTTTCAACAAAACAACTTGCATTAGAAATTTATCATGTGCATAATAAATTAGAATTATAATTCTAAATGTAATAAATTCATACTTTCTTTTAATGGGTCTAAAACTATTTTTATACTAACTAGACCTGATTTGGGACCTATTCCAAGTGATTTTATCCAAAACAAACTTTGGATGAAGAAGTTAGAACTCTTCAAAGTTGTTGCCTTCCATCCAAAATGTTTTTTTTTAACATTTGGCACATATAGGAGCTAAACTTGTATTAGCAAACCTATTGCAATTGTAGATGTTCCAACTAGTAAGCTCTTCACCTTCATCTCATTGACCCTCACCTTCCAAAATAAATTATGAGCTTTTTTCTTAGCTCAATGAATGACCTTACAATAGATTTTCTTTGTTCTTAACTGTACTAACGATGAGCAGCCATGTGTAGACCTCTACCATTAAATACATGCCATGTATTTCAAGCATCTTGGATTGAACTAAGTTTGTTACCACAAACACTAGACTTTTGCAAAATTTTAAACATAAATTTGAAAACCGTAAAATTGAAGTTGCCTCCACTAAAATGCATGCCATCAATATACACCACCTCATATCAATTTGCAAGTTTCGTGACATATACAAGACTTGACTTGAGATTCAACCCAACAAATCCCAGTCAAAAGTGGAATTTGGATAAAGAAGTTATGATCTTTCACTAGTAGAAAACTGTGTCCAAAAGTTGTGCGTAATTACATGTCTGGAATTACATAGATCCGTTTTTTTTTCTCCCTATAACTTTGTGTCCTTCAATCAATTATTACAATCATCAAATTTCATAACACATTTATTGAATCAATACTAGTGTAGGTTGGATTAGTACACTAATAAATTTTACTAACTATTGTGCTGATTGATTTAAGGATACAAAGTTGTAGGAAATGATGGTAATTATATGTAATTCTATGTAATTCCACACATGCAAAATTTACAAACAAAGTTTGGACGCCATTTTCTACTAGTGTTTCAACTTGTCAACTATTATATCAAATTACAACTTGTCAACTATTATATCAAATTACAACTTGTCAACTATTATATCAAATTACAACTTGTCATCTATTATATCAAATTTTGACATTTGAAACATTTAGAGGTTGATAAAATTTAAAGAAAAACCTCAAAATATGCTAAAATACTATTAGTCCAACAAGCTGCAATTTGACAAGACTAATAAGTTTGACAAGACTAATAAAGTTTGGGGTTTTTGCCCCCACATCATTGTATCTAAGATCCAACAGATGTGATTTTATTTTAAATTCTTTTTCAACTCTCCAAAGACCAACGCCAACATCAAAAGGACTCTATTGGAGCCTTTTACTTCTTCTGGGGTAACCCTGAAGCTAGCACAAAGTCATTTCCTTTGGTTTAGAATCGGACGCAACAAATTTTGTCAAGTAACAAAGTTTGGATGAAGAAGATAGGGCACCTCAAAGTTTCTCATTCAGAATGATCGAATTCAACATCTCATGAGTTCTCGATGTGAATGTCAAGCTGATCAAGCCTTGGATGTAGTGCCAGGACTTGTTAACACGGAACACCACTACTAAATCCGATGCAAGGTTGACTCGCCGTACACTTGCAGACAAACACTAACATTTGACCTCGATGCTTGCAACTGCACCGCACTGGGAATGACACGGACTTAGATTTGTAGATGTTCGAGTTACTACATCACATTCATAGCGTGTATCTCTATAAAACCTCAATTTCGTTAAAATGGCACTATGCCATGTGCCATTTTGTCACACCAAATTTTACATATGTGCTCACATGGAATGGTGTATTTTGTAATATCACAATTTTAAAATAATATCACTCCTTTATATACATTGTCACTTATTTTCCATAATATCACCTTCAAAATCTGTTACATCACATAGTTTTTGAACTGCAGGCCAGAAAGTTGAGGTGCGCCATTTTAGCGGCATAAAGCCATTTTTACGAAATTGGGGTTATAAGTAGACTGTGTGGTTTGCACTCTGCAAGTGGGTGAAGTATTCAGTTGTTCATAAGAAAAGCAAAGTTCATATGCCAAGATGTTTGGAGACAAACATTCACATCTGACCTCGATGCTTGCAACTACACGACACTGGGATTGACACGGACTTAGATTTGAAGATGTTTCAATTACTACATCACATTCACAACATATATTTCCATGAGTAGACTGTGTAGTTTGCATTGTGCAAGTGACTGAAGTATTCGGTAGTTCATCAAAAAAACAAAGTTAGATGCTATGATGTTTGAAGACAAACACTCACATCTGACCTCGATGCTTGCAACTCCATAACACTCGGAATGACACGGACTTAGATAGATGCCATGATGTTTGGAGACAAACACTCACATCTGACCTCGATGCTTGCAACTGCACCGCACAGCCGCACTGGGAATGACACGGACTTAGATAGATGCGATGATGTTTGGAGACAAACACTCACATTTGACCTCGATGCTTGCAACTGCACCGCAGTAGGAATGACACGAACTTAGATTTGCAAATGTTTCAGTTACTACATCACATTCACAATGTATATTTCTATGAGTACACTTTGTAGTTTGCACGGTGCAACTAACTGAAGTATTCGGTTGTTCATTAGAAAAGCAAAGTTCAGATGCCATGATGTTTGTAGTTTGGTAGATGAATCTGATTTTACCGTTACCTAAAAAAATTATCGTTCCTAGAAAAATTACCATTCTTTCTTTTGAATTGGAAAGCGACCTATTGATAATTGAGCAAATATGAGAGTGGTTGGGCAACTACTGCCACTCTCCAATCGAAAAATCTTGGGTTATTCCTAATTTTAGCCTAGCCCAATGCCCTTGTCTAAAACCTTTGTATGACTTACAAATTTGCGTGTTGAGCACGCTTAACTCTCATAGGCTACCAACCTTGCCTGAGTTGCCCTCCTAGAGCTAAAAATGGAGAAAATGTCAATTGAAGCTCAAAAATAGAAATTTACCTTCAAATTTTTTACTGCACTTACCTTAGAAAAAAACCCTCCTTCCATAAAATTTACAGCCCAAAATTCAAATGTTAACCCTTTCAATTACCTTGATTAGAATTGTAAATCTTCGAATCGGAGGCCGTGGTCATTTAGAGGTCAAGAACAAGAGATATCATTATGAACAATCAAGAACAAAATTTTAAGTGTCTTGGTCAGTCTTTGTTATGTAAAGTGGATTCTTGTATGACACCTCATCATTCGCTCTCTCATTCTCCCCTTCTTCTTGTTTTCTCTTGAACCCTAAAGCTCCTTAAATTCTGAAACAACTTTTGCAATTTGGGGTAGTTTAGGTGAAGGGTTCAATTTTAGTATTTTGGGTTATGATATGGTGAGAATGTCGCAATACATACAAGGTATATGTGGTAAGACTTCCAAAGCAAAGTCCATTTTAAAAAATAAAATTAAATTAAAACGGTTATAAATATTAACATTTAATTCTTTTGTCTTTAAAACGGTTATATATATACATTTAAATATTTATACATTTAATTCTTAATACTTTTGTCTTTAAAATCACAAATACATAAAGGTGCCTACTCACTACTCAACTATCCTAAACCAAATACAATTTCTATGATGTTTCTTTTACTCAATCATTGATTATAAACCTTCTAGAAAATAACTTGCATGAAGCTCAAAGAAGCATAACGAGTCCCTAAGCTATTTCATCAAAATATATGACTTAGTTACCCAAACAAAAAAGAATATGAGCCTAATGTTTGGGGTAACAACCATCAAGATCCCCTTTCCACAAAGTAAACTATGTCTTCCAAACAATACCTCTAGAAAAGAAAATGCATCAACTTGAAACATAATGATCTCCCAAATGTTAACCCTTAAACGTCCAGCCCCTTTGAAAATACACTAAAAAGCAAGCCCGAGGGGCATGCTTGGGCATCTAGCCCCTAACTCTCCTTGTTGTAAAACGGTCTAAGCCACAAAATTTGACCTTCCTTTAGGTTAGGGGGTTAAAGATCTAAGGTTGAATTGTATAGGAGGTACATATGAGCGTTGATGTTTGATTTTTGATGTACTCACCATAAGTCATATAGGATGCACCATTTTTGAATCACCTACAACCACAACTTGAAAAACTCCTAACATATATTTTAGAGCATGGCCACCCATACACGCAATTTCCACCTTGAATCCTTTATATACAAGGCTAGGACCGAGCCTTGAAAGAAAAGAGAACCCCACCCATCCTAGTTCATCGCTTTTTCTCTCACGAGAGTTGGTGCAATAGTGCCTTCTCAATTTTTGAGGGAACGCATCTCTTCATAGCCAACTTAGCAAGGAAAAAAAAACATCAGTTCCAATTGTTCTCATGCACATGTAATCCATTCCTATAATCTAACCATATTTGTTCCCGTCTAAATTTGCTCTCCGGAGCTTTTGTCTCATGTTCTCAACATATCCTGGTCTCCCGCAATTTCTATCGCGACGAGAGGAAATAGATGCTTACAATTAAATGTCATGTACTCAATAGAAGAGCGGGCCTTGAGCGGGCACAGAAGCAATATTACGTTCCGTGCTTGAATGATTACATCCTTTTCCTTCTTTTTTTTCAATGAACGAGTAGCTATGTTCTTAGAAGTCTCCAACAACCATGAATATTAATTGGTCCAATTATTCACTTAATCAACATTTGAGGGTCAACATTAGTACAATTTGCCCATGTGTTGAGCAGGGTGCTTTAGATAAATGCAAAGCTCTAAAGAGATTATCTGACCTGACACTCATAAATCTGAGATCATCAAAGTAGACCTCATAGTACAATTATATTATGGGATTGACCCCCCCCCCATAGGAGCATCATGGGTGTTTCTTGGTTTTTGCACTTGTTTTAATACTATGATTCTGAAGATCAGTGAAGATTTGTCATTGTAGGCACCCATTTCTGACCATGCAGTAAGGTCAATGCATAAAGTGACCTCTATTTGCAGAATGTGGAATGTGGTGTTGTAAAAAGGTCCTAGTATTTATATACTCATGTAAAGAATAGTATTTATATGTTCATGTAGAGGAAGTGTGTGTGGGTATATGAACCATGTTGGCGGGCTCGAGTTCCCATAGGAATAATCCATTTTGGTAAATGCCATCTCTTCATCTCTATTTGTATAGCTATAAAAAAAAAATTCTTTCATTGTTTTCCTCGACTCTCCTCGTTAGGATGCATTCAAAAACATAGTTTACTTTTCCCATAGGGTTTATAAAGAGGTGCAATGTACTATTGGAGTTTCCGGGCGGGCGCTTTCATATGTTCGTGTCAATTTGGTACCTTCTCTAGCAATTATAAGCCACAATACAAAGTGACAATGAGGTGACATGCGGAGAAACCAAGCAGATTTCATTCTAATTTATTGTTTCATAGAGTAGTTTGAGGAATTGTTATGGGCAAACTACAAATTTTCATTGGAGATAAGTGTTGAAAGAGTTGTAATTTTGAAGACTTTTGTCATTTAAATAAGGTGATGGAATAGGTGTTTGCAAAATTGATCAAAGTGTAGTGTACATTTAGAAATGGACTTGAGGTCCGGTATCTCTCTTATCGCACATTAGCGTAGTGTGCGGGATCACCGTATTTCATTGCTACGAGCGTTTTCGAGGGGCAAGGGAGGGGGAGGGGTAAAAAGCCTTCTAAATTTTTGATGTTTAGGCTTAAAATTCAAAAGAGTAGATTCCTATAGTAATTTGGGGCCGCATATCCCATTTTTGAATTTGAAATTATCAAAAACAGCGGTGGGGGGTTCCAAATTGAAAATTCCAGGGATTCTGAAGAAAAAATTCCATTGGCTGATGGGGGCTCTGAGGAATGCTCGCAGCACTCTTTTACAGACGCTTGGTTCCTTGGATATTGAACACTTTCGGTAAACAACTTTCCACTTTCACACTTCAAACTAAGTATTAGAATCAATAGCATCAATATAAAAATCAAGAGTCATAATGGTTGTTGTTAAGAGAGAGGCAAAATTATCAAACATCACAAGAATGAGCAAGAGCTCTATTCTATAACGTATACTAGTATGCCCTTGTGGCGTTGCTATGCCGACTTAAATAATTTTATCATGCCCCCCTTGTATTTTTTTGCAAAATCTATAGTTAGATCATTTTGTAATTTCTCGTGATTTGAAGACTATAAATACTTCAAAATTCAATATCTCCAATCTCAGCGATTCGTTTTGCTACCAATTGTTTTCGACAACTCTACGAAGAATCATTTGGCCCGATCTCATCGATGTTCTCCAAATCATAATGTCACTCGCAAACAAAAGAAAACAAAAGAAAACAAAATACCTTCCTTGAATAATAAATGTAGCTTCAAATGACTTGATTCTTACGTGTCTGGGTTCTCTTGTTATTCTGCTAGATGTAAAATTAGGTCATTTAATAAGTTTGGTGATTTGGGGTCATAATTACTTGAAAGTTGAATTCCTCGAGATCCATCGACTGATTTCACGATCTGATTGTTTTATACATTTCTCATTTTGACGACACTTCATGCGCCCCGATCCAACCGGCGGTTTCAAAGATTATAGTGTCACTCGCAAATCAAATTAAAACAAAGCAAACTCTATGCTCTTAATAAAAGATTCTCGAGAAGTACATCAAGTTAGCACCCGTTAATCAAAATTAATTAATAGATATGCTATCAAGATAAGGACCAAAAGATACTAGAAGGTTCTCGAGAAAGTCCTCGAGAGTGAATGGATGATATCTTAACATGTTTCTATACTAAGGTGGCTAATTAAACCCCGGGACCTTTCAAGGTTGCCCTCCATAACACTCTTCCTTGACAACATGAACATCTCATAAAAAACTCCTTCCAAAGATAGGGGTAGGCAACACTCATTTCCATATTTATCACCCTCTTGTTCACTTTTGCATGTGGGACTAGCTTGCATGATGCAGTGCTTATACGCTTGGCTGCGGCATTTACGATGATGAGATGCCAATGTCCTCACCAATGCTCAAGAACCTCTTCATCATTTCCAGACGCAATTGAAAGGTGGATAAGTTGTGTAGGTTGGTTGCGAGATGTATGGTAGAGAGGCGCTACTCCCTTGCCAATGCTCAAGAACCTCTTTATCATTTCCATCGCGAGAAAAACCTTGATATCATTAGCCCACATGTTAGAGTAGTTGGTCAAGCTTGGAAGGACGTCAGGGCACATATGGCCCTTTCGCAAATGAGGGGGACTCCCTCGAGCGTAATCACGACCAACCGAACGTCACAAAACTGAAAGCTTTGTTCAAGCGTGTCACCAAAGCACATGACCAAACCAAAAACAAGATCCAAACAATGGAACAAACCAAAAACAAGACCAAAGCACATGATCTAAGCACATTACCAAACAGCGCATGGAATGATAACTCCGCGGGTTCTTTCACTTGGATGTACTATTGGCGTAACGATGCACCCATGTGCCTATGGATAATGAGCAACACTTGCCACTTTGAGGGCGATAGAAGTTCGCGCGTGGTTTTGACGTCAAACTTTCCATCGAGTTCCTTTCTACACAAGTAGGTAGAATTATCGTTGTTTGACTAGAGGAAATTACTACCTTTTGGCTCTAAAGGATAAAACATAAGGAATTTTCTCTAGGTTTCCCAAACACCGCTGGCCATTACGATGTGGTTCAAGTCTAGGTATGGCAGCTACGGTTGCATGCAAAACTCAAAGATCATAACCTATTAGTACTCAAAAAAGATTCCAAAATTTCATCATTTTCACTTTGAAGTGAGAATGCTACAAATAGATTTCTTACAATGAAAACATCACCAACTATAAAGAGATTTACTTTCAAAGTTTTGCCTAAAAACAATTCATGTTACAAAATTTCTCATACTTTAATAAATATATACGGTCAAAGTTTGAAAACAACTACCAAACCTATCTAGTATATGGTGAGTTACTCTCAAAGTCAGCTCAATATCAATTAGATCTTAGAAGTTGGAGTCTTTTGCTTGGTGAGGAATTTGAATTCAAGCTCCAATGTACATATACATATACAAGTCAAAGTACTAGATCCCAAGTAGTTTACAAACTTCAAAGTATATACTAGAACAAAATATCTCACCTTGCATTGAATGAAAGAAAGTAGTTTTAACCCTTAACCCTTAAAGGTCCTTCCACTCCTCAATGGGCAGCCTGAAATTGGATCGCAGCATCTTTTGGACTTGGGCAACATGAATAGTGCACTTTTTGAACTTGGACAACATGAATGAACCAATCAATGATGAGTTTGCAACCTCCTACAAGGTTTTGTGCAATCCCAACCTACCTACCACAATCCTTTCAAACCACAAATCACTCATACAAATTGCGATTTGAATTATAGGATTTCACTTTGTAGATGCATCACAAAAAGGTGACCAGAATGATATAAAAAAATAAGTGAATAAAAAGAGCTACAAGCAAGATTCTGTTGGAAAACAGCCCGAGGGGCTGACAGGCGCCTTTAAGGGTTACACGCCCATGGGGTGTGAAACAGACAACCCAAAATTGGATCACAACATCTTTTGGACTTGGGCGTCATGAATAGTGCACTTTTTGAACTTGGGCATCATGAATGCACCAATCAATGATGAGCTTGCAACCTCCTACAAGGTTATGTAGAACCCCAACCTACTTACCACAATCCTTTCAAAGCACAAAATCACTCATACACATTGTGATTTGAATTGTAAAATTTCACTTTTTGAATGCATCACAAGAAGGTGACCAGTTTGACATCAAAATATAAGTGAAAAATTGAGTACACTGAGAGCTACAGAGAAGATTCTGTTGGAAGGTGACCCCTCGGGTCACCTTGGGCGTCTAAGGGTTAAGGGCAAAGCATGCCTTGTGAATCTTTAGGGGTACGAAAAATGAAAAGGAACTTTTTGGCATGCAAATTGCTTCTTCCTCTTCTTCACATACCATATCTGATCATTATGATCTCACACTGGATAAGGTGCAAGCGTAGAAAGAGCAACATTTTTGACGAGACCAAATAGAAAGAAAAAAAATACAAGTCAAATGGTCGAATTGGCCTCAACCTCCGCCTCAATGCAAAAAGGGGTATTTTTGAGGCTTTTGATTACATAGTGCTCCTGTCCTGGGGAACAAGAAATACAAATTCCAAGGCTGGCAAAAAACCCATATGTCCATATTGTCGTGCAAAAAAACTATAAAATTAAAAATAATAATAACATAACATGTTAAATAAGGAGAACGAGTAAAGTAAAAAGAATATTTGTAAGGACACATGCTGCAATAGAGGACATGAAAGCTCTTTACAGCTTGTTCAATTATGTGGGTTCATTCAATGCTCGAAGACTAGGAAACCTCTTTCTTTTTATTGGGATCCATATATAATCTTCCAATTTTCTTAACCCCTAAAGAGCCTTGATACAAAATTGTCTAAACTTATCAACAAAGACCTGCCTCTACTTCAAACCCCAAAAAACTCAATCTAATCATTAATTAGCAGATCCAACCATAGGATCTTGAATTTAACTTGACCCTTTACTCATATGTCAAATTTGAACCGTTCATGTTTCTCCAGTTCTGAGATTATAATGGTCAAAGTTGGCTGAATTTTTCCCTTGTAGAATACCCGAAAGCCAATTCGGTTTTCTCGGATCTTTCGGGTTAATTGTTTTGGCATACATTTTTTTTAATTTTTTTTTTTTTTTTTTTGTATTCCTATTAAGTGGCTGTCGCGAAATAGAAAAAAACTGGGAGTAAGTTTAGTTGTGCCAAGACTTGGTCGCGGAAAAATGGATTTTGATAGCATCTTTCCATGTCAGAAAAGAGAGGATCATTCAACACATGAGTGTGGACTATGTCACGAGAAAAATCAAATCGAAGTGAAGACATGCTCTCCGTTTTAATTTTAATTTTTAATTTTTTTTTTTAAAGGTGTGGTACATCTCACCAGAAAGCAAAAACCTCGAGGGTACACTTTTGGGTGCGATGGACGATGGACGGTTTAAGGCATGTGCATCGTAAGTTGAAGGGGTCCCGGGCTGAAATTGGTTGGCACCTAGAAGTTGGGAGAATCTGTCAATACAAGAAAAAACAAACTCTGATCCTATTTTCGGGGAAGCCACGCCATAGCTTTTGTTTTATTGTTTAGCGTTCCCTGCTTAACTTGCACGCACAAAACAAACGAAAAACCAACAAAAAGGGGTGTTAATTGACGAGGTTTGCCGACCTGGAAACTAGGGAGGGCCAAAGTAGTCGTCGTATGTTACGAAACCCCAAAAAAACACCTTTCATTGCTTACTCCACCATCCTTGCAAAAACAAAACAAACATATGCTCGAACTCACCACGAGATTTTCCGTATTCACATTGGTGTTGTTTTCTCGGGGACCCAATTGATGATGGTGTCATGTCGCGTAGACGAAAGCAAGGTTTCCCTACCTGAAAACGAGGGAGGGCCAAAGTAGTTGACGTATGTTCCGAAACCCAAAAAAATAATTTCGTTGCTTACTCCACCATCCTCGCAAAAACAAAAACACTCTCGGGATTTTCCATAATCATATTGTTGTGTGTTTCTCGGGGTACCCAATTGATGATGGTGTCATGTCGCTTCCCCTTTCAACAACTTTTGCCCGCACTTTCGCTTCCACGTTGGAAGACTCATGTTGGTCTCAAAAATCTGCATGTGTGGATAGCACATACCGTACATCCGTCCACCCGCCCCGCCCATAGAAAAATTTACAAAGAACGAAACTCTGACACTATTTGCGCGAAGAAGCACGTATGAGTGCGCCATGCAAAAAATGAGAAAAGCGGCTGATGGAGCGAGTGGGCTGTCAGCAAAAAACGAGCAAAAACGGACGGATGACTGCGTCCAAAATCTTCGACAGCGTGTGGGTTTATTCATATTTTATCGCGAGCGCACATTCCCATGTAGAGTTGCCATGTTCGTTTTTACAGACAATTTTTATTTTTTGCAGGTCCGGCAAATGAAATCCCTCCTACACTTTCTATTCTCGGCAACATATATTTTGCTGCAGGTGACAGAAATCGGCCCGATCGGAATTTTTTTTTAAAATTTTTGTAAAGCCTGTTGTGTTGTCCCCCATGAGATTAGATTTTGGTTGTGGGCCATATTGATCACACGTACGTATTGAGTCAGTTCACCCAAAAAGGCTCAAGTGGACAAGTAAGACTTTCTTTGTTAGCAAATCATCGAGTACTAGGATGTTACCATGTATTAAATGTGCGCAAAAATCTTCTAAAAAGGCTTTAATTTTCAACTTTATTTCAAGGAAGTCAAAAATGATGACGTGCATCACTGTCCCAAAAAAATGGGAACATCATGTTTCGGAGATTGCATTTGATTTCAAAAAAGCTTGGGAATGACTCATCCTTTCTTGTTTTTTTTGTTCTTTTTGCATCGCATAGATCATTATTTTCGGAATTTGGAATGTTGTGGCAACATGTGTAAATTGAGCTAGAATCATAACTTTTGAAAAGATTATTTACTGCGGAAAAAGATCATTTTCATGTCAGACAATTGAACATACCCATGTACTAATAACCCTCGAAGTCGACCAAAAACGGCCAAAAACTACCCTCTTTTGATGAGACGAAAATTTCAGATTGTATATATTGAATATGTTGTAGTGTTTGGTTTAGGATATTGAATATTTTGTAGTGTTTTGAAGCATTTATGAGAGGAAACTCATTTGTAGAAATTAACACTACCTTTAACCCTTAACCCTTAAACGTCATATGCTGTCCTGATACCACACCCAAAATCTCTTTTAAAACTCCACTTTTAGCATTATTCTATTTTTAATTTGCGTGAGCTCTATTCTAAGAAAGTATAGATCTCTTTGAGGTGCTCAGTTTGGAATTTTAAAAATTCCATTTGGTATAATGGAGTGTAAGTTATGAGCAAGATTCTCTCAAAAAAAAACCCAACCCCTCGGGCTGGGTCAGACGTTTAAGGGTTAAACGCCCACCATGTACATCCAGAAACTTTGAAGAGCCATATCTTCTTCATCCGAGGTCCGTTTTGGATGAAATCACTTGGATTAGGTTCCAAATCAAGTCTAGTTTGTGTTGTAAAATTTTCAAGCCCATACAATAAAGTATGAATCAATGGAATGCACTTTAGTGAAGACAACTCTTGTTTTTGGGTTTCCAAGCATGGGGCATATATTACCATTGCAAGCCAATTATGTGAAATTAAAAATAGTTTTTCATGGTCATGATTTTAAGGTGATTCTTAACAACTTTGTAGTGAGAAGTTTTTGATCCAAATGATTTTGCTATTGGATTTGCAATGATTTTTTGTCAATAGAAAAAGTGAGAAAATGGATGATATTTGAGGAGCTATATCTCCCTCATCCACCGTTGGATTTCAACTTAATTTTTTGGGATGGCCTCCAATTAGAGTCTAGTCTAAGTGGTAGAAACCTTAACAAGATCGAAGATGTTTTGAAGATAAGGCATGAAATTGAATGCAAAGGATCTAGTTTTGGACTATTTTTCCTTTGTAAAATGTTCGATAGTTTTTACAATTGCATGGCTTTTATTTGAGCCAAGAAATTTTTTCGATGAATTTTTGTTGGATAAAGGACTTATTAAGATGAAGGTGAACATCTTTACAGTTGGTGATTTTTTCATTGCAATAGGTATATTGGTAGCATTTCCACCTCAAAGTGAAAATGATGAAATTTTGCAGTTTGTTTTTGATATTAATATGTTATGATCTCTCGATCTATAAGGCCTCATGACTCAAATATTTGGTCCACATGATCTTCGATAAGTCTATTACAAGTTTGTACGGTTGAGATCTTAATAGCTTCTCTTGATTTTCATCTGTGACAATTTCTATGGAAATGTGCTTTTTGCTAAAAATAGGTTTGGGCGTTTAGGGGTTAACCAAATTATGTGGCCTCATGACTTCAAATGCGATTTAACACATATATGGTAAGTCTATTACAAAATTATAGGGCAAGGATCCAAATAACTTTTTTTTTAACAATTAATGCCACTCCAAATGTAATGATGATTTAGGGCTGTAAGATTCACGGAAATTCACGGGTCAAACAATACATTGGCTATCATAAATAGATAGAAGTACATGGTCAATTTTATTAGAATAATACTAGTAAGGTCCCCATTGTCTCCACAGAGAAGCTAAAAAAAGTATCCCGTGTCTACCATTTTCTCGAAGAGTATTATATTTATTATTTTTATGTGTCTCGTGTGTTTTTTTTAAAATTATTATTATTTTTTTTTTTTTTATTTTTATTTTTTAATGCATAATCCAACAAGCAGGTAGGTAGATTTGTACGTAGGTGAGTAGGAAGGATCGCTGGATCGATTACTCTATTCTTTTATATATATACTAGCAATGTACTTGTCGACCCGACAGGATAGCTCTTTATATGGTACTTTTATAGAATTATCCCGTGTCTACTATATCCTCATATTGTGTTTATTATTTTTATATAGTAAGGTACCCGTCGTCCCGACGAAGAAGCACTTTATATGGCATTTTAACCCCTAAAGATCCTAGAGGACCAAATCGGGCTTTTGCTATTTTGGGCAGCCTAAATGAAGGGGTTAGAATCAATATTTTTGCCTAAGATTTTTATTGGATGTTCCCTATACTACGAGGTGTATGTGGGAAAATTTGCAAAGTCAAACTCCACTATTGGAGTTTTGAAACGCAAATTTTCGTTTTTAGCTTTGGGGCGGGCAGTTTTTAACTTTTTTATTTAGACTTTTTTTTGAGATTTTAAAAAAATAATCTCTTCTTGACTGATTTCATACTTAGTTTTCCAAGTGACCCAAGTCAAAACTTTTACCAATTCTACAAGGGCACCCTTCAAAAAATTACAAGAACTAGATCCGAAGTTTCTGTAAGATTACAATTTTTTCTTTCGAAATTCGCTAAAATTTGAGATTTAGGAATTTTTTGAATTTCTTTTTGCTCAAAATTCACAAACTCACGAAGGCACCTACTCACCATTCATTTTTCCCCTAAACCAAATACAATAAATGTGGTGCATGTATTACCAAATCCTTGATTTCTACCTTCCTCTAATAAATAAATTGCATGAAGGTTCAAAAAGCCAAATGAGTGTCTAAACTTTTGTATGGTAATGCTCAACTTAGTTGTCTACATGAAAAAAATATAATCAAGATGTTTGAGGTATTAAGCATCACGTTATCCTTTGCACAAAGTAGACTATGTCTGCTGAAAAAAAAAGTTTGCATCAATTTGAATGCTATGATCTTACAAATGACAAAGATCCAACGATTGAAATTTTGAACACTACCTCTGATGGTAGTTATCTTTAAGATCCTACGGTTGAATTTTTTTTTAAAATAAAATAAAAAAATCTCATGCTCCAAAGTTTACATGGTGGTATGAAATCTCAGTTTTGGAGTTTGGAGCTCTCAAAACACCATGGTCGTTTAGGGGTTAAAAAAGTATCTCATGCCTACTATTCCATAATAATTTTATATATGCCCGTGTGTTTTTTTTTTTTTTTTTTTTAAATTTTTTAATTTTTTTTTTCAAATATATTTTTAATTTGATTCATCTTAATTTACATAATCCAAAAAAATAAAAGAAGATAGGTAGATAGGTTGGTTGGTAAGTTTGTAAGATGGTAGGTTGGTACGTTGGGTAGGAAGGTTTGGTGGGTAGGAAAGTTTGGTGAGTAGGAAGATTTGGTAGGTAGAAAGGATCGTTGAACAATATCATGTTATAGAAGTAGATAGATAGCTATAGATTTATACTCATATACCAATAGTACCCTATGCTTCCTTATAAAGTTCAAAGTTTCTATCCCCTATACATTCTTTATTGGTTTTCTCTTGACCCTCAATACAAAGGAGGCTTAGAGTGGGTCAATTCACATTCTTCGGCTCACTTTTCATCAAAATTATTGCAAATAGACCTTTGAGATTTTGTTAACATATATACCTAAATCTCATACAAACAATCGCCAACAATTCGATCAAAATTTGAAATTTTATAACTCTCGGAATCGTTAAGCATACAACTCAAAGTACATCAAATACCCAAAATATAGTAAACACCGTAGAGTATACTATGTTGTATTTCACACACATAGACATTGATTTTTACTTTAAATTTTGATCAAACTTTGTTTTAATACATTCTTCATTGTTGGGTGAGTCTCGATATCTCTTGTCACATTCAAAACTTCCCATGTGATCTGTTAATCAATGCAAAGCTATGGACCTAGTGCACATGTGAATCAATTGCATCTAGAGTAAAATAATTTTGCAATAATTTATTGATGGTAAAAGTAGTACATCCTCCAAGATTCACAAGTTTTACTATTAATATACATATAAGCGTTGCATGTTTGTACAATAATTGAAAACTCGATACATTGGGCACACCCCTAGACATTGAACGGTTAAAATTAAGGACATGTTTTATATAATCAAAACTTCTTTATCATGTGTATATGGGTATTCAATTCCTTCTTCTCTATAAAACGTGGGACCTCCTGAGGTTGACACGTTTGAGATTCCTTCTTGTAAATTATACCTTGGACCTCAAGCTTATTAGCATTCTGAATCCCAAACCACTCCTCGTGTCTACATGAAGAAACTTAAGTCTCACATGTGGTTGGCAATACCAAATATTTGTTTGAAGTCAAATTGGATGTGGATAAAGTGGGTATGAGATTCCTTCTTGTAATCAAACGAGCGTTCGTGAGGTTGATGGCATTTTGAATTCCAAAGCACTGCCAGTGTCTACATCCATAGACTTTGGTATTAGAGGTAGTGGGCAACCCCAAGCATTCTGAATCCTCAAGCGTCTAAGTGAAGAATCTTAAAGTCTCAGTGGTGATGGGCAAGACCAACCATTTGTTTGAAGTCAAATCGGATGAGCATAAAGAGGGTTTGATATTCCTTCTTGTTAATAAAACTAGCATCCATGAGGTTGATGGCATTCTCATTTCCACACCACTCATAGTGTTTAGATCAAGAAACTTTCTTTTCAACGGTGCGTGCAAAGTGAAAACACTTGTTTGAAGTCCAATGGAAGGTAGATAAAAAGGGTTCAACATTCCTTCTTGTAAATCATACCTTGGACCTCCAAATTGATAGCATTCTGAATCCCAAACCACTACTCATGTCTATATGAAGAAACTTAAGTCTAGTTGGTGGTGGTCAACACCAACCATTTGTTTGAAGTCAAATTGGCTATAGATAAAGAAGGTTTGACATTCCTTCTTGTAAATTAAACGAGCGTCCGTGAGGTTGATGGCATTCTGAATTCCAAAATATTGCGAGTCACTACTTCCAGAAACTTTGGTCTAAGAGGTGGGCGCAAATTGAAACATTTTTTTGAAGTCAAATCAGACGTTGATAAAAATGGTTCGAGATTACTTCTTGTAAATCAAACCGAGGGCCTTGAGATAGATAGCATTCTCAATTCCAAGCCACTCCCACTGTCTACATGAAAAAACTTTGGTCTCAGAGGTGGTGCGCAACCTCAAACATTTATTTGAAGTGTGACAAGAGGTGGTTGATGAGGTATTTGTGATACCTTCTTATGAGTCAAACATGGGACCTTGAGGTTGAAAGCACTATCAATACTTGACCATTGTGAGTCTTTACTTCAAGAGACTTTGGGCTACTGGTGGTGCACAACATAAAATATTTGTTTGAAGTCTGATGGGAGGTAGATAAAATAAATAACATTCTAAAAGGAATAAATTCTCGAACTTGATGTAATTGGGATATAATGCTCTTGTACGAAGAACATTGAATGGATAACTACCTCGTAATAAGAAACCTGAAGACGATGACATCACACAAAGGAAAATTGTTTATTCTTCTAAATCGCATGCTACAAAACCATTTCAAAATACTACATAGTAATGCATGGTCAATGACATTATGGCTTTAGGCTCACTATTTGCGCACAACCTCAAAACTATGTGTGAAGTCTGACGCCTGGTTGATAAGAAGTCTTGATTGATAAGAAGTATGGATGCTCAGAGATTAATGTCTTGAAGTTGATGTGATTGAAACCACATTCCTTTTAACTACTTTGTAAACACCAATTTGAAATCATTCACATTACAAAGGAAAATATTGTCCCATCTTTTGGATAGCATGTGTCGAATAATTATTGCATAATTCTTATTTACCTTCTATTGCACTTTAAATAAATGCTTGAAGTTGCGCCTCACCTCTAACTCTGGACAAAGTTTTTTGCTGTAGACACTCTAAGTGGTTTGGAATTGAGGTTGCTATGAACATAAGGGGTCCCGGTTTGATTACAAGAAGGAATCTCAAACCCTTCTTATCTACCTCTCATTAGACTTCAAACAAATGTTTTAGTTTGCTCTCCACCTCAGAGACCAAAGTTTCTTCATGTAGACACTGGCACTTGTTTGGAATTTTGAATGCCATCAACCTCATCAACGCTGGTTTTATTCACAAGAACAAATATCAAACCTTCTTTATCCACATCCGATTTGATTTCAAACGAATGGTTGGTGCTACCCACCACGTGTGAGACCAAAATTTCTTCATGTAGACACGAGCAGTGATTTGGAATTCATAATGCTATCAAGCTCGACGTCCCTCATATAATTTATAAGTAGGAATCTCAAGCCTTGTTATCTACAACACATTGAACTTTAAACAAATGTTTCAGGTTGCGTCCTACATGTGAGACCAAAGTTTCTTGATGTAGACACTGACACTCGTTTACAATTAAGAATGCCATCAACCTTACATACATTCGTTTGATTTTAAGGATTATGTTTACAATTCAATACTTTGGATTTAGTTCCATTGCGATGTTGAAGATATGCAATTACTATTTGAAACTTGCTATCCAAAAGATGGGACAATATTTTGTTTTGCGATGCGAGTATTTTCAGACTTGTGTTTATGAGGTAGTTATTCACACACAAGGGATGAGAATTCAATCTCATCAACTTCAAGACATTAATAATTTCTGAGCATCCAAGCTTCGTATCAACCTGGCGTCAGACTTTGCACAAAGTTTTGAGGTTGTGCGCTACTTATGGGTCTAAATTCATAATTGCATTGGCCGAGCATTACTATGTAGTTTTTTGAAATGGATATCCAACGTTCTATTTGGAAGAATAGAAGATGCTTGTTTGTCTAATGTCATTGCTTCAGGTTTTTAATAACGAGTTAGTTATCCTATCACCTTTGTTTGTACAAGAGCATTGTATTCCAATTACATCAAGACTAAGAATTTTATGCTTCCAGAATCTTATGCTTCTTATCTACCTTTTATAAGACTTCAAACATATGTTTAATGTTGTGCACCACCACTTGGGTCAAATTTTCTTAAGTAAATAGTGACAATAGTTTGGTGTTGACAATGCTCTCAACCTCACTATCCCTCAAGGTTTGACTCACAAGAAGGCTTCACAAAATCCTTCTCATCCACCTCTCGTTACACTTTAAACAAATTTCTCACGTTGGGCACCATTGCTTGGACCAAGGTTTATTGATGTAGACACCGGGAGTGGTGTCCTACTTACAATGCTTTCATTTTCAAGGTCTTAAGTTTAATACACAAGAAGGAATCACAAAACCTTTTAACCACCTTTCCTCACACTCCAAACAAATATTTGAGGTTGCGCATCATCTGTGAGACCAAAGTTTCTTGAATTAGAAAATTGCAGTAGTATCCTACTGCGAATGCTTTCTACTTGCGAGGTCTGAGCTTTGATACAAAAGAAGGAATCCTAAACCCATTTTTATCCACATCCCCTTACACTTCAAATAAATATTTGAGGTTGCGCACCACGTGTGGAACCAAAGTTTATAGAAGTAAAGTGTGGTAATGGTGTGGTATTAACAATGCTATCAACCTCAAGGTCTTGAGCTTGATACACAAGAAGGATTCTCACAACCCTTTTTATTTACCTCCTTGCACATCTCAAGTAAATGTTTCATGTTGCTCAGCACGTGTGGGACCAAATTTTTTTGAAGTAGACATTGGTTGTGGTGTGGTATTGACAATGCTATCAACCTCAGAGTCCCACATTTGATACTCAAGAAGGAATCACAAACCCTTTTCATCTACCTGCCCCCACACTTCAAACAAATGTTTGAGGTTGCTCGCCACATATATGATCAAAGTTTCTTGAAGTAAACATTGGCAATGTTGTGGTGTTTGCAATGCTATCCACCTCAAGGTCCTTGATTTGATACACAAAAAAGAATCCTCAAGCCCATTTTATTCACCTTCCCTTACACTTCAAATAAATGTTTGAGGTTGCGCACCACATGTAGGATCAAGTAGATACTAGTAGTTGTGTGAAATTTTCAATGCTATCAACCTCAATGTCCCAGATTCAATATAAAACAAGGATTCACAAAACCTCTTTATTCACCTCCCCTCACTTTTAAACAAATGTTCGAGGTTTGCGCACTACATGTAGGACCAAAGTTTCTTGATGTAGTCATTCGCAATGATGTGATATTGTCATTGCTATCAACCTCTGCGTCTGAGATCATAAAGACAAAGAGCAATATTAAAACTCTTTTGATCCACCTCTCCTAACATCTCAAACAAATGATTGAGGCTGCGCACCACCTCAGGGACCAAAAGTTTCTTGATGTAGACACTTGACGTGGTGTAGAATTCACTATGTAGAACCTCAGGGTCCTAGCTTTGATTCACAAGAAGGAATCTCAAACCCATTTCATCGACCTCTACGCACACTTAAACAAATGTTTGAGCCTTTGAGGTTGCGCACTAGCTAAGGAACCAAAGGTTCTAGACGTAGAGACATGCAATGGTATGGAATGGAATTGACAATGCTATCAACCTCTCCGTCCCATGTTTGATACACACAAAGGAATCTCAAAACCCTTTTCATCCATTGCCTCCCTAACTTCAAATAAGTATTTGACATTGCGCACCACCTTCGCTTATCTTTAAAGAAATGATTGAACATGTTGACCACCTGTGAGACCAGAGATTCTAAAAGTAGATACTACCATTGTCTGTCATATTGGAAATGCTTTCAGTATCTCATCTCCAACAAAAACTTGAGGTAGCTCACCACGTGTAGAATGAGAGTTTTGTGAAGGAGACAAGTACAATAGTTAGGTACTGATTTTGCCGTCAACCTCAGGAGGTCTCAGGTTCCATAGATAACAAGGAATTCAGAACCCATTTTGTCCACCTTCGCTTACCTTCAAAGAAATAATTGAACATGCTGACTATCTGCAAGACAGAGATTGTTAAAGTAGACACTACCAGTGTCCATCATATTGGTACTGCTTTCAGTATCTCATCTCTAGCAAAAACTTGAAGTTGCCCACCACTTGTAGAATCAGAGTTTTTGTGTATGAGACAAGTACAATAGTTAAGTACTGATTTTGCCGTCAACCTCAAGAGTTTCAGGTTCTATGCACTAGAAGGAAATGAAAACCCTTTTTGTCCACCTACCATTACCTTCAGAGAAATGATTGAACATGCAGACCACCTGTGTAACCAAAGATTCTGAAAGTAGACACTACCAATGTTTGTCATACTGGAAATGCTTTTGGCATCTCATCTCGAGGAAGAACTTGAAGGTGCCCACTTCCTGTAGAATAGAGTTTTCTGAAGGAGACAAGTACAATAGTTAGGTGCTGATTTTGCCGTCAACCTCAGGAGGTCCCAGGTTCCATAGCAAAGATGGAATCAAAAACCATCTTCGTTCAATTGAAAACCATCTTCGTCCCCCTTTGCTTACCTTGAAAAAAAAGATTGAACTTGCCGACTTGTAGTGAAACTAGAGATTCTAAAAGAAGACACTACCAATGTCCGTCATATTGGTAATGCTTTCAGTATCTCATCTCCAACAAAAACTTGAGGTTGCCCACCACCTGTAGAATCAGAGTTTTGTGAAGGAGACAAGTACAATTGTGAGAGCATGTTATTGCTCTCTTTTGATGTTATTGTTTATTTGTTACTTTTATGAATGAATTGTTAATTAGCAAATGTCATTTTGAAGTAGATTGGTGAAATTAAGATAATTAAGTTTTGAATACAATATGCATGTTTGAGGATGGTTGTTGTAAGGCCTTGGATAGGATGTTTGGCATTTATTTAAGCTTTAGATTAGATTTAGTGTGGAAGGGCTAGAGGAGGAATGAATCCCCCTAGTGGATCCATAGTTTGATGGGGAAGGACTAGAGGAGGAATGAATCCCCCTAGTGGATCCTTAATTAGAAATAGGGTTAGTTGCTTGATTAAGAGTTAGATGTTTTACCATTGGCCTTGCACAATTAACCTCGGGTGTTCATATTTGTGTTTGAGACTTGATTGTTTTGGTCTTGTCCAATTGACTTTGTGGTGGCAATTGTGAGTTACATTCGTTTGTAGGGGTTCTTCAAGGTGGAGGGCCATGGAGGATGGAGCGCCATGGAGGATGGAGCGTTATTCATCCATGGAGGCCTTAGATTAGGGCCTTAGGGTTAGGGTGAGCGACCTCTTTGGCGGCTCCTCCATTTGTACTTAAGAGCTTGTTTTCAAGCTATAATCAATCAATCAATCCATTCCCCTCTTGTTCATTGATTCATGTTGGTGTTCTCCCTCTCCCTCTTCTAATGCTTAGTTAGTGAAGAGAAGGAAGGCCATGGGCCTCCTTCTCTCTCTTCTTTGCTCCCCTCATTCCTTGTTTTTGCTCTTCCTTGTAGATTGTTGTCATTTGCTCATCTCCTTGGAAGTGCCTCTCGATCAAATAGCCATCAGTCCCTCGGTTTCAGTCCAAATCGATTGAGATTTGGGATGCTGGTAGATCTCCTCAGTAGCTTTCTTTTGGTATATGGCTCGTCCAATTCCGATCTGTAGGGAGGGAGAAATCACCTCCCAAAGTCAGTAGTGTTGAAGGTGTTCTCGGCCGGATGGTATAAAAACAAGGCCCAGTCAAATGGCAATCAGTCCTAGGTTTTTTGTCCTATGCTTTTGAGATTTTCAGGGTAGATGCACAATTAAGTTGGCTTTCTAAAAAGCTAATGCACGCCCAATTCCGAGCTAGGATGGAGAAATGGCGGCCTAGAATCTGAAGGGTACTTAAAAATGCATCCGGCCGGTGGTTTCTTCTTGTTCTTTCCCTTGTTCTTCATCCTCTCCTTGTTTCCCTTCTTCCCTTCTTCATTTCTCTTGTGATCTTGATCCTTGTGACCAATTGCCACCCCAAAGTGGTTTTTTGGCTCACAACAATAGTTAGGTACTGATTTTGCCGTCAACCTCAGGAAATTCACGTTCCATGCAGAAGAAGGAATTGAAAACCGTTTTTGTCCACCTTCCCTTACCTTCAAAGAAATGATTCAACATGTTAACCTCCTCAAAACTTCTTTAACATGTGGTTTACAATTAAATCGACCAAAAGTCCAAATAGTCCATATGACTCTACAAGTTTAACCCCTAGATGAGTCAAATGAAGAAAATCAACATTTTGGATCGAAGGCAACAACTTTGAAAGGCGATAACTTCTTTATCCGAGGTTTGTTTGGATAAATCACTTGGCTTAGGTTCTAAATCAAGTCTAGTTTGTGTAAAGAAGTTAGCAGATCCATAATAGAGAGTATGAATTTATGGCATGCATTTTAGTGAAGGCAACTTTTGTATTTGGATTTTCCAACATGGGGCATGTTTTATCATTGCAAGCCAATTATGTGAAATCCATTACAGCTTTTTTTAATGAATTCATTTTTGCCTAAGTATTAGCATAAGATGAAATCCAACAACTTCGTAATTGGAGAATTTTCTATTTTAATGTATTAGGGAATGGATTCCAAAATTGTTTCTATATTGAAACAACTAAAAATAGATAGTTTCTGAGAAGTTTTTTTTTCTTGATATCATCGTTGGATTCAATTCAGTTTGTTGGCTTAGACTCTAATTTGAGTCTTGTTATAATGGTAGAAACCTTAAAGTCATCCAAATTATGAGGACATGACATATGTTTCAGTGTAAGGGGTCTAATTTCGGACATTTTTCCTTTCTAGATTCCAGGGCAATTTTTCACCATTACAAGGCTATTATTTGAGCCAAGAAATTCTCATACTTTAAAAAATGAGGAAGAATGAACGGTTCAAATTTGGTATGTGAGAAGAGTGTCAAGGGAACTTTGAGATCTTACGGTCAAATCTTTTAGATATTGCTTAGATTGAGATTTTTTGAGCTTAATCTAAAGAAATTGTGATTTAGACCGTTTTGCAAGAATGAAATTTAGGGGTTAAATGCATGCCATAAATAATATCATATTGAATGGTTGTGCAATTTTCACCACACAAACTAGACTTGATATAGAATTCAACTAAACAAATTTTTATCAAATATCAACTTCTAATAAAATAGATATGGCTCTTCAAGGTTTCAACTTGTCATCCACGATGTCGATTTTTGACACAAATGACGCACTTGGTTGAGGTAAGCTTTAAGATTTAATTTCAATACGCACTTTTCAAACTACCAAATTTTCAGATAAAGATTGTGTGTTTCATCTCGTTTGATCTCTTCTCTTGTATTTTTGAGACGAACAAACATGCAGCCAACTAACAGAACCAAATAAGCAAGAATACATTAAATGGTTTTGTTCACGGAAGACTTGTCACACGTTCAAACTATTCAAATGATACTTGCTCCAAAACACACCCCAAAGAAAAGAAAAGTCATGCTATATGATGGTAGGGTGTAGATGTTTTCCCATAGATTGGTGTTTGGACAACAAACTTCATGCAACATCATCACGTGAAAAAGGTGGACGAGGAATCATCCATTGATCCTGACAAACATCAAAACCGCAAGCAAGTCAAGAAGCTACATTTCCACCATCACTCTTATTTTATCTCCTTGAAGGTTGCATGTTGTGCGAAACCATCATAACATGCATCTTTGCGAGGTTGCATGTTGTGATGGTTTCGCACAACATGCAACCTCGAAGGTTGCATCGTTTCTTTGTGTTTTTGGGAGCCTGAAACCTCAAAATGCAATTTTCTACCTCTATGCATCCCCAGCGTTCACACAATAATATTTTAGTTTTTTAGAAATCCTTAAGTATTGATTTCATATTGGTTGGTTGCTAAGTTGTGGTTGAGCATTGATTCTCTCCCATTTGGTGATCAAACCTTGTGTGCCATTGTTTGGTGGAATGATCATGTATTTGGTAGTATAGTTCATGTCATGAATTAAATCACATGTATGTTCATATGTGGGGTTGGTCTCACCAAAAGTACACTGAATAGGTAGATTAGTGTTAGATTTTTATAAGATTTGAAAATGCTGTAAGTTTTTACTTTTGATAAAAAAAAATTACCACCAGTATTGATTCCAATACTTTGGAAGGATCCCCATCTTGACGGATGTAGAGGGTAAAAATATTGACCAAGAGTAAAAACTTACAGCATGTTTATATAAATTAGTGTATCTAACACTAATCTACCTATTTAGTGTACTAGAATCAGTGAATTTTTGGGTACCCACTCTTTAGCCTTTTACAGCAGAGGTCAACTTTGTTGGATATGGACACCTAGGACTGCTGGAATGGTTGCTGAAAATCAGGTTGCCCACCAACCATCTGACCTTGCAATCAATAACTTCTCTCCAAGGCAGTTTAGTTTGAGGGAATTTTCTCTTCCTCTTCTTTTTCTGCTGCCCGGAGTTGACTCCCTGCCCGGATCACTTGCCCGCACTCAAAAAAATTCATGACAAAAAGCTCAACTCAGCCTCAAAACAAAAAGTGATTCAAATTTGAATTATCTTCACTAGTTAAACATTAAATAATTTTAACTAATAATGAATAATGTTTTCTTTGATGTGAAAATGGTAAATGAACTTGTTTATTATATAATTTGAGTAGAAGTTTACATTTCGTGTTTAAAATCACAACCAATAATAACTTATAAAAGCAAAAAGTGGTAAGTAGAGACACAAAGTATTAAGGTTGTATGATCTATGCAATTTTGGCATGTCTTTATTAGACCTTGAAAAGGAAATCCTCAAAGAATGAGTTTAATAACTAAACAAAAACTACTTAAGAACCATAAAAGAGGATGTGTTGCTTATTCCTAAGAATTTACAATCTATTTAGAACAATAAAAATTAAAAAATAAAAATTAAATAGATAGAAGAAAAAATTTTAAAAAAAAACTTGTAATTTTAACTAAAATCTATTTATATAGAATTTCATAAAATTTTGAATTTTTAAATATTTTGTACTTTTGATGCATTTCAATTTTTAAAAGTCTTTATAAATTATCAAAGACTAAATACTTACTATTCTAAAAATATAATTGTATTAATTTGAATTGAGTATCGGCGTCTTAATATCGTATTTGGTGAAAAACCTTTTAAAAGTAAGTGAACTCACATCTTGTAACACTTTTAAGTTTATCTCAAAATTCCTTCAGCTTTTACAAGTTTAGTATGCAAATGTCAATTTTGAATAGCGTTGGAGATTTCTCTCCGTATTAACTTGATATATTTTCAAGGCACTCCGTAGTCATGTGGTGGAAACTCGAATTTGCACATGGCTTACTACAACTAGCACGTGTGCAATATTGTGAGTCAAATTGCGTGCATATGCGCTTACATGATTTTCCTCTAGAATAAGAAGAAACATGTGGGATGTGGACGTAGCTATGATGTGAGCAGAGAGCGGTGAGCGGTGGGCTATCAAATTTTAGCCATTTGAGCGGCGAAGTGGTTTTTTTAGTAAAAATGTTTATAAATTATTATATTTTTAAATATTTTTGAGAATATCGGAATATTCTCGACTTATTGCGGTGGACTTAGTGACCCTAAACCCGTATAGAATTGGGTAGACTTAAACCACGTGGTGTAGGCATTAAGAGTTTATTAAAGACTTTTGCAGATGAGACTAATATCTTAAAACTATAAAATTGGAAGTCTAGGTTGTATTGGAATTTAAGAATTGTTTACCAAAAAATCCCATCTTCACAAGTCAAACTAAGGGAATAGGGGGTCGACCTTGTTTTCGAGAGAACGACTCAATTTATTTACAACAAGAACCTTTCACGCACCGCTCAATATCGTCTGAACAAAAGAAGAACATATCTACCAATTTGCTACTACTGTTGCGGTCGGCAACTCAAAGACTAGACTCGAGTACTCGACACTAAATTGAGGGGAGACCTCAAATGGGGACCAAGATAAAATGGAAGTGAGGGGATCCCTCACAGAAAACTCAAGATGGTACTTGGAATATGACAAGGAGAAGTAGTATTGATAACAAGAGGATAGGTATAACTGGTGTTAAAAAGAGTGAGGAACAACATCCTCAAGCTCTCTATATATACTAGGCTAGTGGAAGCTTCCGTGGTAGTATCCTGGAAGCAGCCATAGGGCCTCCGGAGGCTTGGGCGGCTTCCGGAATCTAGGAAGGCAAAGCGGAAGCTTCCTGAATCTAAGAAGCTTCCAGGGTAAGACCCAGGAAGCTACCATAGGGTCTTCCGGAAGTTTAAGGGGCTTCGGGAATCTAAGATTGTGCGGCGGAAGCTTCCTATATTCAATAGGAACTTCTAACAACTACTAGAAGGTTTAAACCTCTAAAGGTCCAGGAAAGCGAAAACTGCTTTTAGGAGTCCAAAATTCAGCCAACTTTGACGATTATAATCTCACAAATAAAGAAGAATCAACGGTTCAATTTTGGCAAGTGAGTGGAAGTTTAAGTTAACTTCAAGAGCCTACGGTTGGATCTTCCAAATTATTCTTAGATTGAGAGTTTTTAGACCTGAAGGAAGGGAATGTCCATTTTTACGGTTTTGCATCAAGAACCTTTAGGGGTTAACCAACCATAAACTTAACTACTAGATAAACATAATCTAGAAAATACTTGTAACACAAGTAAACCACGGTAAACTCATGCGTGCGGATGACACTCGGTATGGCACGTCCGTGACAACTACGTTGAAGAGGCTGTTATATTCATGTGTAAGTTAGAGTTGTGGTAGCCTTCCCGTTTTGGACAATGCGGGATCATAAATGCGTATTTTCCAAAACTTCATCAAATTGTCCAAAACTTCATCGCATTGTCCAAAACTTCATCGCATTGTCCAAAACTTCATCTTCTTCGCAGATAGAATTGAGATTCTCAGTACGAGCTTGTGTGACCCTTCTCTCTGCTCGAGGACGTCAGTAGCTCACGGTCTTAGGGTGATGAGTTTCATCTTTAGCACCAATTGGAAAATGTGCCTTACGTTTTCAGGAACAGAAAACCTCAGCCCCTTCCAAGTGGGCGTCACGGGTACAGTAGAACTCAGCTTCTGGAAACTCTATAACTGCCTTATTCAGGCACAATGGATTGTCGGATCAATTAGCTCGACATTGAGCGCTGTGAAGATGCTCACGAAGTTCTTCTACAGATAGTCTAGAACCACTTGCTCCACCTTTGTACAATTGATGGTAGTCCACCACTTGGAGGAAGGCTCGAACATAATCATCAACAACTGCAATGTAGAGATTCCTACCCTTACTGCCAGACGCTTGCAACCATTTCTTATCGATTGACTCCACAAGGTTATATGAATGCATCTCTGCGAGTTCTTCGGCCAATTCTATTTTTTCCTGCAATGTACCAACTTATCAGAAGTACTTCCAAAATTTGAAAATGTACTGGGCAACTTTTGGTGCCGAAAGTTGCCTCCTAAATATAAATTAAATATGGTCTCATCCATATAAAAAACCAATTAATAACGAAGATTATTTGAACATTAATTGCCAAGTTACTTATTACCTTCTTAAAAGTATAGAAGCCATTAAACAAAGCAATGACCCAAGCGTTCTATACCAACTTTGGAAGTGGCCTTCGAGGTTGCCCACCATGCTCTCACCCGGGGGATGCACTAGCTAAATTTTTGTTGGCAACGTGCAATCAAAAATAGAGATATTCTAATGAATTTGGGCCAAATTTTTGAAAAGACTTTGAAGTAAAATAGCCCATATACAATATATTATTTCATTATAAGTGAAGATGGGTATGAGGAAACTGGTTGCTTTTGATTAATTTTTTATTAAAATAAGCATATTGTATAAGCCTAGGGCGTTTTATCCATACATATAATAAAATGTAAAATTGGAATTTTCCTTTCATTAGTGCCAATCACATCCCTCCAAATACCTCTTCCCAAGAGAAAAAGCCAAAATTAATCAAAAAGTGTAAATAAAAGGCAACCAAAAAGCCCGAGCCAAAATGCTAACAGGCCAAGCCCAAAATAATAAGACGTAATAGAATAAAAGGAGGTGAGAGGACAAAGTAGGTGGAAGGACAAGGAAAACATGTGAATTTCAAACCTACTTTATGAATTTTAGCACATACTATTCTTAACTCACATTCATAATTACTACCTTATATGGTTTTATAAGTGTGTGGAAAGGACCTGGGTAGAAATTACTACATGTATAATAGAATAAGAGGAGTTGAGAGGACAAGGGAAATATGTGAATTTTGTTAATATCTACTTTATGATTTATAGCATATATACTTTTCTTAATTCATATTGATAATTTATTTTTGATTAATTTTGGCTTTTTCTCTTGAGGAGAGGTATTTGGAGCGCTGCGATTGGTCCAAGAGAAAGAAAAATTCCAGTTTTACAGTTTTACACACGGGGATTAAGGTTACCATATTGTGCACATTCACAAAGGCAAATTCGCCATTCAAGTGTTCATGTATGAATTTAGTTTTAGATTTTCACGATTCTATACATTTAGATAGGTAGATAGATAGAAACTCCGATCCCCATGTGAAGGGCCGGCGTAAATGTAGTGTCCGTTCATAAATGCTAATGACCCGATGCCCATCGGTACAAGGGGAATCTATACATTCAAATGAAGATAGAGTGGAGAAAATTAGTTCATACTAAGTTTTATAAGCAATGGTACGATAATCATCAACACAAATATTTCAAAATCTAGGTAAAGATAGGGCTATTTTAAACCCCTACATGCTTAGAAATAGCCTCCTTATAATTAGGGGTTGAACGCACGTGATTAATGTGCATAACATAGAGTGCATCCCCTGAGTGCTCAGATAGCCCGATACTGCATCCGAGCTTCATCCATGGTGCGCGCATCCGTATACTGCTTACAAAGAATGCGGTGTTCATCTTGCAAGTCGTGCATGATGTGTTGTTTCCTATCTTTCTCAAGGGATTGCGTCCAATGGAAGTAACATGTCCGTTTGCGGCCTTCCATGGGGACTGCATGGTTTCTAGAGCCGTAAATGATGCGTGCAACGTTCCAGTTGCCTTAAGCACTATCAGCCATAGACCCTTGAAACTGCGGCTTGAGTACTCTTTTCCTTGCTATGGCGTGATTGAGGTTCTTCCAAAATACGTGTTGAGATTTTTTGTCTCCAGACTGGAAATCACAGCGCGCAAAAGTTAAAATGTATCGGTAATGCGAGTCGTACACGTAGCAAGCCATGGTGGTGCAATCTGCCACGCGTTTGATATGGTCAAACATCATCCATGCGTGGAAGAAGTTTCTTCCAGGCAGCATACGGCAAACAAAGTCAACATCGCTACCGTGGCTAACCTCAAACATCTTGAAGATAAAGTCTCTGTCACAATCGTCTCCTTGGCACGGGAACATGTTACGTTGCATATAGACCCAGTTGCTGAGATATCTAAGCTTTGTGATCCCATCGAGAACGCAAGTACTTAAAAGTGTAGATACGATTCCGCATGCTCAAAGAATTCAACTCTTTACATCGTTCAGAGATTGGTTCTAGTCGTTGGGAGAAAGATTGGCGGTTTTGAGGTCACCTTTGTCACAAAAAAGTAAGATACCTAGTAAGTCTTTGCTGGTTTCCATAATCATTTTCAAAACGGTTGCTTGTCAGTTATGAACAACATGCTCCTTTAGTAATTCATCTATCGTTTTCTGTACACATCTATAGTCTTCGTCTTTGATAAGGTGTTCGTGGAATCCTATATAGACACATGCACGCTCTTGACAATCTTCCCCAACTACGTAAAAGATTTTGGCAGAACACGGCGCAACACAAACAAGAGGTTCTTTGCAAATCTTACAGACCAACGTGGAGATGGGCGGGGCGCTTCGCCTACCAAGAAGGAGTCTTTGATAACGCCTTAAAACTCCACCTCCTTCATTTCAACGACTCTGGTCGTTGCAAGAAGTCGGAGTTTGGATTGTAGCATTGTAGATGACCTACACAATTAGAGTATCAGAAAGAAAATTCTTGCGTGTTGTTAATGTTAAGAGTCATTGTCCTAGTTCACACATGTCCATCATACCGTTTCTTCATTCTCATCGTGGACTTCGCGACCTTGAGAGTTGCATAGGGAATAGTGGGAGGGAATATGAACAGAACATCGCAATTGAAAGATGAAGATAAAAAGGTACACGGATAGTGCAAATGGTATTGGAATCGATTTTTTTGAGGATACTTTTGCATGCTAGGAAGATTGGAGAGAGAGGAAAGATTTTTGTTGGGTTTTAAGATTTGTGAGGTAAAAACAAAAGAGAGGATTAATTTGAGATAATTGACTGAATTAAGAGAGGGCGAAGGAATATGCGTTAACGGACGAAAGAGCTGCAGGGATGACTTTTCTTGTTGTCGGATGAATCAGACATGGCAGTAGTGACTTAAACATGGTTCGACCTCGACACTGGCAAGTGTTGGAGCAATTGTGGTCATGGTAGAAGAACTACGTGAGGTTAGGAGAACTATTGAGGCGTTCATAACGGACTTAGTCTACTCATAGAGACAATATTTTTTGATTCTTAGCTTCCAAATTGTAGCATTATTCTCCAAGATGACAAGATCTACAACCATAGAGTACTAAACATGATTAGGGAGAAGATCAAGAAATTTGCTCTCTAATCACAAAAAAGATGCATTGTACACAAAGTGAATTTCAAGCCACGATGGAGTGATGTATAGAAGACTTACAAGAATGCAGATGGGAGGAAAACAAGCTTCTGACATGATTTTAATGATGTCTACTATAGAGGTTGGAAAGAGAAGGAAGCCATTCACTACAAGAAAGATTGTCCGCAAACATGTAAGAATCAAGAGAAAAGTGTCGAAAACAAGAGAAGAGTCCCGAGTCAAGAGCCGCGTAGAGTTACAGTTTAGGGTTTCAGAAATTAAGATCTACAGAGGCTGTCAGGCCAACAGAACTGCATAAAAGTAGTAGGGATAAAGACATTTTATTTACTTATATATGAAAAGGAGAGTTTGTTGTTATATACAACAACGCTATGACTAAGTTGCAACAGAGACTCTACCTACTGTATAATTCCTAGAGTTGCCGAATTCGAAACCGAGAACTACATTGAGCAGGAAAACTGGTAGCCGGGCCACAATGAATGAGATAAAATCCTTTCATGGAGTGCTCCTCGTTCATCAGCATGTGCGCTCCGCCCTGAATATTTGCGTAAGGAAAGGCTCATTATACATATGGAGTCCACTTGCATTGGTTCAAAATTGCGCGACACAAGCAATTGACGACGCACCTCTCAACTGAATACCCTCGCTCCAACTATGTACAAATTGAAATTTCCTTCTTCCTGTTTGGCATCACGGTGAAGCCACCCGAGTCAGCCACCTTCTTTAAATACTATAGAGAGTGGATATGCGAAATTTAATATGATTAGCGTAGATATGGAGGACATAACAAACCATACGTTCACAAGACAAAATAAATTCGTAGTGGAACTCTACCTCCACAGACACTGACAAAAAATATGTATAAGAAAAAAGAAATACCTTCGCTAAACTCAATGAAGAGGCGAAACTCAGATGTCTGCAGCTGCCTCCATGACCTCTCCTTCTTTTACTTCAATGGCAGTGTTTTTGCCAACCCAGAGCAGAGAACGTAGCACGTGAAGGTCGGCGCAGCGAGCGTTTCTATGGCATGAGCGTAGAGCGTAGAGCGTACAATTTCAGATTTTTGAGCACTGAGAAATTGTTTTTACAAAATAAAATTCTATTTTTTTAAAATAATTAAAAGGGTATATTCTACAAATTATTCGAATATTCCTGCATGATGACCGTGGAGTTTAGCACCCATAACCGTGAAAAATGTGCTTCAGATTAGGAAAAAATTGATCTGTGACCAAGTTTTAATCCCTAAAAATCCAGGCGCTTTCTCGACCTCCAATATCAAAAACTGCCATTTTTCACCTTCGTTGGGAAATGGAGAAATGGAGAAATTTTCTTTCTGGTTTTAGACTTTGAACCGTAAGATCTTGCACCTAACTTCTATACAAGAGAGTGGTCAAAATTTCACTGCCCGTTTTAAATTTGAAACCTAAAATTTTTAGATGAAGGTTATAAAATTAAAGTTTGGCTTTACAGATTTTACGACATACACATTACAGTATAAGGAGCATCCAGTAAAAATCTTAGGCAATAATATCAATTTAATTCCTTAAAATGAGCTGCCCAAAATCTCAGAAAACCAAATCGGTTTTCCTGGATTTTTAGGGGTTAATGGGTATAGAAGACTTCATTGAAGAGGATTAAAGACCGCATGTTTTCGGAAGGACCAAAAATGAAGGTTTAGGACAAGTAATTAAGAAATTTAAACGTAGCTATAAATATATACATTTATATATATATATATATATATATATATATATATATATATATATATATATATATATATATATATATATATATATATATATATAAATGTGTATTCACTAAATTGTGAATTTACATAGATTCGCATACTTCATATTCATGAATGTAGAAGTATGTATGTAGAAGACTAATAAGGACAAGTAATGACTCTAAACTAAGCATGGGCTAAGATCCCACTCTCAAGAATGGTTTTCACCTCATTGAAACTGATAGTAGACGCATGCATGAAGAGGTCATGGTCGGCCTCTAGTTTGCAGACTTGTACATAGACATAGTAAAGATGCTTACAAGGTCGGAATGGTTGCCCATGTCTACCGAACTTAGACATTGTCTCCTTGAACGCCGGGCAATTGCAATCCGGGAGGGCACTAATAGTGAGATCATAAATTGACTCTGTCGGAGCTGGTTTGGACTGCAAATTGACGATGCATTCAAAACCCGGTTGAGGTATCATTGTTACCTTCACAATAGTTGCCTTCATGGCTCTAGCAAAATCAATGTTCTGCATGTGTTTGGAACTCGCAGAAGTGATGTTGGGGCGCACGGTCTTGGACTTCCTTGTTTTTGGATGAATGTCTGCATTATCTGGTATTGGAACCTGCGACAAATCTTGTGGCAGGGCTGAACTGTTGAACGCGCGGCTCACAGGAACGCTTTGCTTTTGGGAAAGTTGAAATCCCGCATTTTCCAACGCCTCAATCTCAGAACGTGTGAGATTCGTTCCTATCTTTGCGAGCCAAACCAAAGGGATGGGTGGTCCGTCCACGTAATCTGAAAATGGCTCTATCCATCGGCGACAATGCCCCTTTACACACCTCTCAATATCATCGGCATAGAAAAAAACTGTTCCACCACCTTCTGGTTACCTTTATAAGCCGGGGTATAAAGTCCTGTGTATGTGGGAGCTGGGGTGCTCTTCCCATTCTGGACAATTTGGGATGTGCACTTCTTCCAAGTGACAGCCATCTACGCCCAACAAGACTTTGCAAAAACCTTATTAAGTCGGACAATGTGCCACACCTTCTTGTTTACACGAGTCTCTTCCACGGCTGTCACGCATTGAAAATCTATGCCAGTTGGAACAGGAGGATGTGCTGGGCATTCCCCCACCTCCACTTCCTCCTGGATGGTGTTCAAATTTTGGGCACGAGAACGTGTCACCCTACGGCCGACACGAGGTCGTGAAAATTTCACGGTGTCTGGCCTATGAGTTTCTTCTTCGGCTCCAAGGGAGACATCTGCTTTCCATTTTCTTGACCCAAATACCTCAGCTCCTTCAAAGTGTGCGTCACATGTACAGAAATTTTGGGCTTCAGGCATCTTCAAGATGGCATCGTTCAGGGGCGTTGGATCCCCGGTTCGTTGAGCTCTACGTTGGATTGTCCGAAGTTCAGTTCGAAGACGAAGTTCTTCTCTAGTGGGTCCAGACTCCAGAGCCTCCCTCTCCACCTTCTAGGTATTGATAATAGCCCACCACTTGAAGGAATGCTCGAATGTAATCGTCGACGGTTGCAACGTACAGATCGGCACCCCTTTTACCGGATGCTTGCATCCATTTGATGTGAACGGTCTCAGCGAGATTGCAAGAGGACATTTCTGCTAATTCCTCTAGAGAATATTTCTTCTCCTGCAGAAAGTCGAAATACTTAGTATTGTCCCAAAACAAAATTGCTCAAAGAGTTCCCATGGAGGAATAGCCCAAGAAAATAGAATATATTGAGAGGATGATTGAAAGTTTACCGGTTCCATGAATCCACCCCATTGCCTGTAATGAAAATGCCAAAACGCAAGCCAAAGGTTCAAATTGTAGAGGCCTGCTTCAGTGGCCGGCCCGAAGATGTCCACCACGCCTTGATTGCGAGGTAACGAGTTTCAGCTTCTGCCACAAAGCTTGCATATTTGTACTGCTTACACAATTTCTTCTGTTAATCTTGCAATTTGTGCACGATGTACTTTTTTGTGTGTTTCTCAAGGGATTGTACCCAATGGAAATAACATGTTCGCTCTTGGCCTTCCATGGGTATCTTTGGATCACCAGAACCGTATATGATACGCACAACGTTCCTATTCGCTTGAGCGTTGTCCGCCATGAAACCTTTGAACTGCGGCTTGTGTATTCCATGTCTAGCCATGACGTGATTGAGGTTCCTCCAGAACACAATTTGAGCATCTGCGGTCTCTGACATGAAATCACAGCAAGCAATGGTGAGTACGCGTTGGTAATTAGTGTCGTACACGTGGCATGCCATGGTGGTCGAGTGGGTAACTCGTTTGTCGTGGTCGAACATCATCCACGCGTGTTCGAGGTCACCGCTAGGTTGCATTCGGCGGACAAGGTCAACACCACTGCCAGGTCCAACCTCAGACATCTCGAAGATAAAAACCTTGTCAGAATCGTCACCTTGGCCAGGAAACATGTTGCGTTGCACGTAGGCCCAGTTGCTAAGCCCTCTTAGCTTAGTGATGCCGTCAAGAACGCCATATCTACGTAGATACTTGAAAGTGTAGACACGATTTTTTTAACTAGGGGAGTTGAGCTCCTTGCAGCATTCAAAGATAGGCTTCAGCTATTCCAGAGTAAGCACAGTGGGGGGGTCATCTTCTTTGCAGAGCAAGACGTTACCTAAGACATCCTTGCTAGTTTCCAAGACAATCTTGGAAAGGGTAGCTTGCGGATTGCGGTCCACATGTTGTTCTATCAAGTCCTCTATTATCTTCCGTGTGCCCCTATGGGCTCCTACTTTGACTGGATGTTTATGATTGTTTACATGGACGCAAGCACGCTCTTGGGTATCGTCTCCGAAGACATAAAAGATTTTTGCATCACAAGAGGCCACACAGACAGGAGGTTCTTTGCAGATCTTACAGACTATAGTTGAAGTTGAAGGTGAAGCATCTCCAACAGGGAAAGCATCTTTGCAGGAGCCTTCGAACTCGACCTCGTTCACTCCTGCCACACGTTCAGGCCTCTGTAGAAATCCACAGTTTGAATTGTGACGTAGAAGATGACCTACACAGTACGAGGACCGGAATGACAACTCCAGCGTATTACTGATGTTAGTAGTCACAGTCTTCGTCTACATATGGCCATCATAACGTTTGTCCATACCTTCCATAGGTTTTGCATTCTTTTGGAGGGCAGACGGAGGAGTAGGAGGTAAAATGAAGACAACATCCCCATTGATCGAAGGGGGCAGGAAATCAACATCCTCAATACGGATGAAATCATAATTAAGCTTTTTAAGAGCTTACTTGCTTCTAGGCATACTACCTAGTCTACGGAGGGAAAGAATTATGTTTTTTTCTTTTGTGGATTGTGAAGGCAGAAACGAATGAGTAGTCCTACGTGAATCTTGAGAAGAAGAGGGGGTTGGACGATTAATTCTATGGTGGATAGGTGGAAGAAAAGGTCTCCTCTTGTCATTTGAGATATCTGTCAAGTCAATGGTGACACGTTGATCCGGTTTGATTTTGACACGAGATAGCATGGGGGGTTCCGTGCACAGTGTAGACGAACTTCGAGGGGTAAGAAGGACTGTAGAAGCGTTCATGGCCGACTCCGACAAGCCATAAACGCAATACCTTCCAGGTTTCAATTTCCAAATCCGAGTATTATTGTCTAACGTTTCAGGCTGGACATAGAGGGAGTAGAGGACATTTCGACTATCCGGATCAAGAACATTTGTTTTTAACCACAAGCTTTTAGCATCAAAACCATAACGAATCGAGAGTCATTGGGGAGTGATATCCGCGGTTCCACGAGTGCCAGGAGGGATACATATAGGGATGATAGATCCAAGAGACACAAATTCTATGACATCGACGCGAAAAGCTTGAGGAGGAGAGGAAGCCATGGATATGAATATTAAGAGTGATATGGGAGTATGAATTTGCGAAAGAGAGAATTAGTAGAATTTTAGGCATATATACGTGGAAGTTGTAGATTAAGTCCAAGGTTTATGAGAGACATACAAGATGCTTTGTGAGCAATTGTTTGTTTTTTCTTATTGGAAATAGGGGTAATCTGATTGGATTGTATTTTTACGTTTGTGGTAGTGGTAGTGGTAGTAGAGAGTAGAGTGGTAGGAGCTAAATATACTCTGTCGTATTAAATGAAATGGTGAAGGAAATAAAAAAGTTACGGCGGCCGTCATTGTCAGGTAGGATGCCTAAATAACTGATATCTAACTAATTATGGATTTATTTCCAATTTATAGACATTTTGTAACTAATGAAGAACCTTGGTTTTATCGGCAGCCGGCCGATATATCCCCACATCTGCGACTTTCAAAAGGCCATAATTCACTCAAATTTTGTCCAAATCAAACATATGAGGTGTTTTTTGACATCTACATTTTTTGTAGATATCAAAAAACACCTCATATGTTTAATTTGGACAAAATTTGACTGGGTTATGACCTTTCAAAGATTACTGATGGAGTCTTAAGGTAATATCGGCGGACAGCCGACATTATTTCTGGACAATGAATTTGTCCATAATTAGTTGAATATCAGTTCAATATAGTGAGTATTTCAAATTAGATAAGTAAAGCATGTCAGGAGCCTCGTGGCAGGATTTTGTCAGAAGTCTTAATCTCACAATGCGTGTTTTAGCTAACGTGGAATAAGAATTCTAGAGTTGGGCAAGGGAGGAGATTGAGATAAAAGTCATTGAAATGGAAGGGTTAGGTCTCTCGTTTTCCAGCTTTGATTTTGTGTAGTCTCTACTTTCTTCAGCGTATTGCGACTTTGTGATTAGAATTTATTGAGGCTCGTTATGGAGGTTGCGAGTAGCGAAGCAATGAGAGGGAAAGAGGGAGGGCGGGGGAAGAAGAAAAGGAGAAGGGGCATAAAATTCAGCGGGACTAAGGCAATCAGACGAAGCGCAATGCGAAAGATGGATGCGTCGGGTTCTTGCGATGAGGATCGAGTAAGAGATGAAGTGGATATGAACGTTGATGAGTTTTTGTCAGGAAGGTTTAGACATGTGAAGATGCGGTCATTGAAATTGGATGCTTTTGTCGAGAGCGGAGAGGGTGAAGAAGATGAAGACAGAAGTGAGCAGAATGATGTGAACGAAGATGGTGACGGTGTAAGGCGTTCGTTATCGAGGAGCAAGTCGTTGGAATCTGAGCATGATAGTGAAGATGATGGGATAGAGAAACTGGTAAGATCCAAACCTGAACTACTCTATTGGTAGTTTTAAACGAAAGTTCTTGCCTTACTTGTCTCGATGTGTTTGTACAATTCAATAAAATTGAGACAGTAGTTGGTGATATTTTTGGACAGCAAGATATACAGAAAGGATCTGAAAGTGACGACGCAACCATGGACAATGACGACAAACAACAAGAAGAGGACGGCGGAGTGCATCACGAGAGGCAAGAAGAAATAGGAGAGGTTGGTGTACCTGTACTCATTCCGAATGATGTGGACGAGATAGATTGGAGTGTTCGTCCCGAGTTCATGATATATGTACATCCAAACGGTTATATTCAACAATGGCTAATAGAAAACCGTGCAATCCCATGGGGTGACCGTGACACTGACCATGAGATTGAAAATGGAAACGAAACTAATATAGAGCGATAGAATGTATCCAGTCCATGACTGTGGTTACATCTAACCTTTATATTCGTCAATTATTAAATAGAGCATGACTATGCATTTAGAAGAGTTTATAATTATTTCTCATAAATGACCGAAGTGGTTAATGTTTAGAAGTGGAAAATAAAATTCTTAGTACGCGCTGCTTTATCTCATATTTGTGAATCTTATCTTTGCATGTATACAAATTATTCAAGGGGTAGTGTACATTTTCAAAGCAGTGCAGATCAATGTATTTTGTGCTTGCCTAGTGGGCTAGTCGAGCATTATTACTCCAAAAGCTTATCGATTCAACGCCATAGAACTACGATATCAGAACTGTAACCACTATTGAGAATGCAAATCAATTTTCCATTCATCTGATTGACTATTGACCGTAAGATTTCTGAATGAAATCTTCCTTCTATGGCGTTTTCTAATATTGACAGGTGGATGATGTCAGTATGCTATATAGTAACATAGAACGATTGTGCAGAAGCAAAATCTGCGACTTTCAAAATAACCAAGAAAATACAAATTTTTTTTCTACATGCCTTGTCCAAGTATAGAGCAAAAGCTTCTAATTCTCAGAAGTGATGCATCAAAACTCAAATTGCTTTAATATTTGTGTCTAAGGAGAGTAATCGTCAGAAGCTATGAGAAGTGAAGTTCACATGCAAAATTAAGCGTGTGGGCTTCACACCGCAAAGCTTCGCCGTGTAGTGCAGCATTGGTTTATTGTATCAGAAATGAGCGGGTGTCTTTCCAACCGAGTAGCACGCCTCGACACAGCAGCCACTGGAGCCCACCCGCCCATGAGCCCAACCGCACACAAGTAGAGGACCAGTGGAGCACAGGAGCCCCCGACTAACAGAGCCCTAACCGCCCACGGGCGAAGAATCCTACCTGACTACGGCGGTAAGCACGAGAACTTTATGTTGGTCTGAAATCGGAGCTTTGGTTTGCCAAAGGTTCCTACACGATGTCGGGACAGATAGCCTGTGCGCGGCCGGTGCTTGGCGAGGTCGGCTCTGTTTCGATTGCACTGTATGGAGATTGTGGCTTGCTAGATCAGGTGCAGAGTGCATTAGGGTTAAGTGATTTAGTTAAACGGTTTTTGTGGTTTCAATCGTATCGAAACTTGATCTTGCACTTGTACTACGCAAAAGATGTCTGCTGCTGGAAGTGATCATGTGACGAGATTAGAGGATGCAGAAGAGCACGTGGACATCGGTATCGAAAATGTAAGTTTGTACTGAACCTCGAATTTATTTCTCCTCTGGCCAAAACTAGGGTTGCTTGCACCGATTTCGAAGAAAGGGGAAGAGTGTTGGCGACTAGCCCATCGCATACGCTGGCGACCTCTTCACCGCAGCTGTCTGGCGCATTCGGAGGCATGTCATTCGGACGATGGCGCTCTCGGTTTTCAGGCACGAGTATCCGCGCCTCCACGGTAATTCATCAGCCGGAGTCATCGGAAAGAGTCTGCGTGCCTTGCAAGCCCTCCTGACATGCCTCACTTCGTCTATCCACACGGAACGCCCTAACACCAGCATCTTCATTGCAGCTGCCTGGCGCATTTGATGGCATGTCATTCTGACGAATTCGGAGGCATTCATTGCAGGTATTTTAGGAGGGCTCGATTCTCGTTGGTTAGGAATGTATTCGGAGAGGCTGGTCGGAGGGCTGCGCCACCGCAGGCACCCTCCCCCCGCGGCCTTCGGTATTCAAGTTTCATTCATTTGTTTCAGCTTCCGAAAGTTGGTTGGCTGTCAGCTCTCAGTGTCTGATTCTCGTTGGTCGGCAATGTGATTGGAGGGGCTGGTGGAAGGGCTGCGCCAGCGCACGCACCCTCCCCCCGCGGCCATTGTTGTTGGTAATCAATGGACGGACCTTGTAATTGATTGGCGTGTGAGTGCACAGACCGGACTTGCATCGATTGTGTTACATGTTGGTGGATGGCGCCTTCGGTTTTCTAGCACAAGAACTCGGAAACCGCGGTGATACATCAGCCAGAGTCGTCGGAAGAGAGGTAATGGCAAGAGCAGTTCCGAAAGTTGGTTGGCTGTCAGCTCTCAATAATATTCCCATTGGTTGGTAGTGTACTCGGAGAGGCTGGTGGCAGAGCTGCGCTAGGGCAGGCACCCTCCCCCACCCGGCCATTGGCCTCCTCTTTTTAACTTTTGCTTCCGATGTGTCGATCAGCAGAGATCGTTTGGATCAGTAATGCAAGAGCAGCTTCCGAAGTTGGTTGGCTCTCAGCTCTCAGTGTTTGATTCTCGTTGGTCGGCGATGTGATCGGACGGGCTGGCGGGAGGGCTGCGCTAGCGCAGACACCCTTCCCCCCTCAGCCTTTGGGATTCATTTTAAATTTTTTTGTTTCCGTTGCGTGGATCTTGTGTCGATTTGTAGATCGTTCTGAGCAATAATGGCAAGAGTAGCTTCCGAAGTTGGTTGGCTGTCAGCTCTCAGTGTCTGATTCTCGTTGGTGGGCAATGTATTAGGAGAGGCTGGTGAGAGAGTTGCGCTAGCGCAGGCACCCTCCTCCCTCGGCCTCCTCTTTTTAACTTTTGCTTCCAGTGCGTAGATCTTGTGTCGATCAGCAGAGATTGTTCTGAGGAGTAATGGCAAGAGCAGCTTCCGCAAGTTGGTTGGCTGTCAGCTCTCAGTAAAATTCTTGTTGGTCGGCAATGTATTCGGAGAGGCTGGTGGGAGGGTTGCGCTAGCACAGGCACCCTTTCCCTTGGCCTTCGGGAATCATTTAAAATTTTTACGTTTCTGGTGCGTGGATCTTGTGTCGATCAGTTGAGATCGTTCTGAGCAGTAATGCAAGAGCAGCTTCTGAAAGTTGGTTGGCTGTCAACTCTCAGTGTCTGATTCTCGTTAGTCGGCAATGTGAACGGAGGGGCTGGGTGGAATGGTTGCGCCAGCGCAGGCACCCTCCGCCCTCAGCCTTCGGCCTCCTCTTTATAACTTTTGTTTCCGGTGCGTGGATCTTGTGTTGATCAGTAGAGATCGTTCTGAGGAGTAATGGCAAGAGTAGCTTCCGAAGATGGTTGGCTGTCATCTCTGAGTAAGATCCTCATTGGTCTAGAATGTTATCTGAGAGGCTGGTGGGAGGGCTGCGCCAGCGCATGCACCCTCCCCCCTCGGCCTTGCGCCTTTTCTTTTAAACTTTTACTTCCGGTGCGTCGATCTTGTGTCGATTAGCAGAGATCGTTCTGATCAGTAATGCAAGAGCAGCTTCCGAAAGATGGTTGGCTGTCAGCTCTTACTGTTTGATTCTCATTGGTCGGCAATGTAATCGGAGGGGCTGGTGGGAGGGCTGCGCCAGCGCAGGCACCCTCCCTCCTCATTAATTGACGACACTGTCATCCTATGATATTCGAAATTGGTGACTTGTAATGGTGACTTTGTTAAATAGGATCTTGTGTTGGAATGTGCAGGTCTTGCCTGAACCTGAGATTAATTATGATAATGAGGAGCTCAATAGCGATACTGGCATATCCGACATCCAACTTCGTGTGATCGTTGTATTACCTAGTCGTTGTTTGGTCACAGCATATCGCCATGGGCGATTCTTACACCTAGACGTTCATTTAGGATTGCTAACATTACTATTGAGTTCTTGACTTTGTTTGCAATGTCCACTAGATTCTTTGTACTCACGTAACTAACTTCCACTGAATACTTAATTTTTGATATGACTATTTGAATATTGCTTCAATTTCCAATTTTTAATCATTTTTTGCTCGGCTTACTACTCTTTCAGATGATGTTATCCGAGGTTCCCGTGCCCGAGCAAGTATCACCTTCATCGAATGCACCCGTGGAGATCGGTTCAACTACTCCCCAAATGGATCAGCAACCTAGTATCCCTGACTTTGTTGATTTGGATGACGATGTTTCTTCGGGTGGCTCATCCCCTAATCAGCCCAACTGTGAGACCAATCAACCTGTTGAGGATGAAGGCACGGGAAGAGAGGCAACGGAAGAAGCATCGTATTCCAACGAGAAACAACTCGCCAAGCCTCTTAGTGGGGTTGAACTTGGCATCGTTCACATGCCTTTTCACTTGGAGAACAAAGACCCCACGTGGAGTGCAAATGAGATGCGGATGCTACAGAAGAGTGACTACAACAAAGTCCTCATCGACCTTCGCACCAAAGCAATTAACAAATCTCGTCTCATGATTCCACTTTGTCGACTCAAGATCTACCCCAAGGTGCGCTCAATAGTTAGTTCCGACGTGGAGATGCTGGCAAACGAGTTCGTAAAAGGGTATCGTGATGGAGATCAAGTTTTGTATGTGTCTCCTTTCGATGTCGACGGTAAGGACTTTATTGTCCAAGAACACGATACCATTTGGTGAAACCCACTATGGAAGACGGCTAATGACGTGTTCGAAGAATATTAGTCTGCTGATCCAAATCTTTATCGATTTCGGAACAAATACTTCTACGTGTATGAAGGCAGTCACCGTGTGACGACTTGGATGGTCTATATCGAGAAATACCATTCCACAAATTCTGACCGGTATATTTTTGTTGACTGCATTATGCTCGACGGACGTGGACAATGCTTGAAGCTCCTCGACGCCATGAACGACGTCAACTGGTAAGTGTTGTTGTCATTTATACCATTGATTTTCATCTCATTTTATTCGGAAAATAATCTTTTAAATCATTGTTTTGTTTCACATAAGTCAACGGAACACGATCATGTCTAAGACAGTTTCATTGCTAAGTTCCAAAGAATTCAAACTCTCGGCCAATTCAAGCTTTCTGCTATTCAAGAGCTCATTAGTAAAGAGGAAAGCCCGAAGTCGAGGCAACACCGTTGCGGCATCCTCATCTGCAATGTCTCCACTCATTTCAGCATCACCTCCGCTAGCTGCAGTTGCTAATGTTCGACGTGCCGAGCGTGCTCCCTTGGCTTTGACTCAAGCCTCACACCCTGCGGTTTCGAATCCCCCGTGTCCATGTCGTTAGAACATGGATGTCGACACCCGCCATTCTTCCAATCCTTCTCTTACAGTCACACACTACAGCTAGGATATTTCAATTCTTAAAGATTTAGTCGCGAGCTTGTCTTCATCGTTTCAGTTGACACTACCTATGTTTCTATCCCGGGATGCTTAGGCTTCATTCTCATCTTCTCACAAGAGTAAGTACGCCCTTGTCCAATCTGAAAGGGAAAAATAAATTAAACAAATCAGTTTCCAAAATTGCGCGTGAATTCATAAAATCGAATAAATAAAACATTTAAATTTGCATAATATTATCTTGCTAATGTGGTCTACAACCTGAAGGAGTTGCGGTTCCATGAACTTTTGCTTGTAGGATTTGCTCAGCAACCCAGGAAAGTTGCCGTGCTCAGTACCAAAAAGTACGCTCACCGCTCTACGCTCATGCTACAATTTTCCCCTCGGCCCTACTGATCATATCACAATCGGAATTGTCATGCGCCTTAACCCCTAAAGATCCTTGGGTGTTTTTGGGAGCTTAAAACCTCAAAACTCCAATTCTCTACTTCTATGCACTTCAAGGGGTGCGAAACAAGTTTTTTATTCTTTTCTTAACTTCCAACCGTAAGATCTTGTACCTAAGCCAATTTTCAGTATCTGATATAAAAATTGACCGTTGGATGTTTACCATTTGAGAGATTATAACATCCAAAGTTTGTCTACGAAGTTTTTTTGGGCATTGTTGAGATTATTTTTGACACTTTTGGAGGCTGCCCTTGTAAAATTGGTACACTTTTTGACTTGGGGCTCTTTGGAACTTAAGTAGTGATTTGGTCATGAACATATTTCCAAAAAAAAATTTCAAAAAAATACTAAATTTAAACTGCCCCAGTTCGGCTCGCAAACCAAGAATTGTTGTAGAAGACTCAAAAATTGGAATTTGGCTTTGTAAATTTTACCACATACACTTTGCAGTATAGGGAGCACCCATTAAAAAATTTAGGCAAAAATATTACTTTTAACCTATTCATCTAAGCTGCCCAAAATAGCAAAAGCCCGATTTGGTCCTCTTGGATCTTTAGGGGTTAACTGTTCAAATATTCCTTTTTTACAGTTGTCATGCAGATCGTATTCTCCATATAAATTTGGCGTTCATCTTGTTGAGCAGACGGTTCCTATTTTTGTCATGTAAGGAAAAAAATAATTCCCCCAACGATCAGACCATGTTAACTAATTTAAAGTGAATATTCAGATGTGCAACAATATCCATGATATACAAAACCAAAATGATAACGATGTATTTATGAGTATATATCAATGTCATCATCATCTATTATATAATTGTGAAAACTGTAAATCTGGAACTTGATGCGTCCAAAACAGAACTGACGAAAGGGACATAGATTCCGATGAGACATTCAAAAAGTAGTCTGAAAGAGGAATAATTTTTGAATATCCTCCGTTGACACGAGGTCCTTCGCAACGGAATCTATAACGGAATCCATTGTTCATGAAGTACTCCTCCGCTCAGGAGTCACCAAGGCCTGGGTCGTTATGATCCCAAGTATCGACTTTATCTTGCTCTGGCAAATTCAACCCACGAATGATACGGCGAGACTCTGGTGAACGAAGTATTGAGTCGTTTAAAAGTTTCAGGTACCTGTAAATCAGCGCACTCGTTGTCGCGGCCGTGATGGAAGTGAGGGCCGTCGTCATCGTTTGCAATAACTCGTCTCCCTCAAAGTTCTATCTTTGTCACCACCTTCCATGCTCGGAATTCTCAACAATCATAGAAAAACATCTCCTGGCATTGGAAAGGGAACGCAAAAGATTCCTTGTTAAAAACGAACATTCTTGAAAAATTAGCAATGCTGAATCTCAAGGATTTTTTACGAACTGTCGCATTATTTCCACAGTAATTGGCATGAACCCAAGAGTCAATAAAAACGACTTGTTTAACTTCAGAATAACTCAACTGAATAATTTCATGCACGTGGCCGACATATTCAGGGGCTAAGACTGGGTTTGGATCTCGCATTCCAAAACGACACTCTCTCACAAATACTGAGATTTTTGAGATATAATGTTAGCAACATCTAAAATTCTGATATTAACATTAAATCCAGTTTCTCCTCCTGAAACTAAAGATTTAATTCACTTCACTAGTACTCGATTAATTTGGATAGATGTCTCGATCCTAATAAATCATTTTCTAGTTGTTCAAGGACATATTCGATGTAAATCAGTTTATGCTCGCCAAATTGAATTAGTAACTCCATCACATGCCTCAAAATCTATATGTAGATCATAATCTGACAATAAAAATTCTCCACTCATGTATTGAAACCCACTTTTTTAGAAATATTAATTCTTCATTGTGGAGTTTAGTAGTAATCCCCAGCCCATAGGTGCGTTTGGAAATCCTCATCCTTATGAAGTTTCTTACTAAAATCTCATAAGGTATAACCCAATGAAGATGCAAGAGTTTTTTCATCACATTGCAAATCTTTCAAAAAGCTTTCATCAAAATCAGGGATTTCCATTTCTAAGAGGGCGAGCATAGAGGGAGAGGGGCGGGTACAGACGGAGGGGTGGATAGGGGATGAAGGGCGGGTACGGGTGGAGACGTGCGGGTACAGGAGAGAAGAGGCGGGTACAGGAGGGTACGGGATGTACATGGAGTACGGAAGGTACGCGCCTCCGACGATGGAGGTGGATTTGTTTCCCGGGTGGTAGAAGAAAACGTGATGATTCTGCCGCAAATAACGGAAGTGCAAGAAGTTCTAAAAATTCTGAGGGCCGGTTTTGGGGAAGCCCGTGCAAAATGTTTTTGGCTGCCCTGCCCGAAACCGTCCCTCAGAGCTTACATAAAAACTCACCGGAATACAATTAGAATCTAGCAGAGGGACTATTCCTGGTTCTACAACTGCAGACACAAAACTCGGCCCGGCTTCCTGTGATTGCAAAAAGACACGCCTCGCTTTCTTCGAATACTCCTCAAAATCATCCCATCGAGTTGGACGCTGCGAAAATAAAATAACAAAATAATAAAATAAATAACAAAATAATCAACAAAATAAATTCACATAACAAAATAAATTAATATTACACTTACTTTAATTTGCATTGGACTTTTAGCATAAGATCACCCCTCAATTGCCGTTGTTAATTTTTCATCGTTTTCTTTCAGACGTTTTATGTAATTCTTCACATAGTCATCACTGACAAGACGACTATGCAAATAATAAACACAAAGTATTAGAAAACTCAAGTCATAAACTAAGTGTATTAAGTAAATTTAAATTAAATAAAATTCATACATACCGCTTTGTTTTTTGCCAACTTCTGTTTCAAGCTGCGAATCTCTACCATCAAGCCATTGACTTTTGAATCATTCTCGCTTCAAATCTTTGCGAATTCAGATTGATGCTTCTCTTCAATACCATCAAGGTGGGTAAATAAGCTCCCAAGATGAATTCGAACTCTATCCATGTTTCTGCACTAAAAATACACAAAAAATACACATTAACCGAGGTACAATATTCTAACTTGATTCACTACCAAATCGCCAAAACACTCGTTTGGAAACCTCAAACGAACAAAATACTCTTCATCTCAAATGCAAACAACAGCAACCGCTACACCGGCCAACCTCACGCCCATGTGCGGGACTGTGGAGGAGGGACTGCCTCCCTCACCGGATAGCCCTGTCTGCCCCTCGCACGGCCTCGGCCGGTCCAGTCTCGCTACTTGTCGTCAAGGCAAGGGGCAGGCAGGGCTGCCCGGTGAGGGAAGCGGTCCCCCCTCCGCAGTCCCGCCCTTAGGCGCGAAGGGGGTACGGGGGGTACAAAGAAGTGAGTACGGAGAGGCGGGTACAGATGGGAGGAGCGGGTATAGCAGGTGCGGGTACCGAAGGGGAAGGGCTGGTACGGAAGGGGAGGGGTGGATACGGGAGAGGAGCGGTTACTGAAGGGGGTGCGAGTACGAGAGGAGAGCGGCGGGTTCGGGAAGGAAAGTGGCGGGTACGGGGTGGGTACGGAGGTAGGAGCGAGTACAGAGGGGGAGGGGCGATTACGAGTACACGTGTTGCGACGTACATACGACAATTAATTTTCCCTAATCTCAAGTCATATCTTACATATGTCTAATTTTCATGCGTAGATTAATAATCATCATAGTTTCAATCTTAAACTCAATATAACAATAGAATGTTTCGGTAAAAAACTTTTATTTCATTTCATTCTTTTTTTTGACGGCTTCATCAACCATTCCATACTATGATTAATGCCTAAGCTCCGTAAAATTGAAGTCAACACGTGCTCTACTGTGCATGTAGTCTATTTGGTTAACGAGGCCTTACAAATAATTAAAAATATTGTAGCGTAATTCAAACAAAATTCTTATGTAATGAAAAGTATATTTTATAATAAAAACAATAAATCTTGATAAAATTATAACAAAAAAAATATTATTTTTATTAATTTTTACAAAATTTGTACTTATAGCGTGCATAAGACCAACTCTTATGTAAATTAATTTATTTTTTTCATCATATAAGATTTATATTTTAAATTTTTGGTGATAATTTGAATGTTGCGCGAAGCTGAAAATCATTTTCCGCTATTCAACTTTATATACATAGTGAACAACTAAGTGTTACTGAGGCTAAAAAATTCTCTTTAACTATAGGTTATCTATTTAAAATATATATTTTGCTATTCATTACTAATTTCGTACTTACACGTGAAATACACAATTTCACAAAAAATCATTAATTATATTAAATTTTATACATTACGTCTAATTTAAGTATTCAATAATTTTTTATGATCACCATTACCGTATGTTGACATTAGTCCCTCTATATTTAGTTTGTCAAAATTTATATATTCATTATGTAGGTAAATAACATTTTCTTCCCGTGAACACGGTAACTGAATATTTGTGAGAGATTCTGTATAAATTTATGGATTCGTCATTATATATTTATCTGGTGGAACACCATGTACTAGATGGTGATTGCTAAAAATATCATTTTGAACTTTTTAGTCTTAAAAAAGAAAAATAGTTTTTTAATGATATGTTTCACGTCGTGTAAAAAAGAATTTATTACAAGTTAATTATTCTTCTAAAATTATGGCGTTAAGAAACAAAATTCTTTGCTCTACACTAGATTCTTAGCTCAGAAAGTATAGAGGTCAAATTAGTAGTACAATTAGTGATCGGAGACGAGCAATTTGTTTTGGTGAAGAGAGAGTTATTCCTCTTGAACCAAATAAAAGAAAAAAGTTTTCATAAATTCATTCAAGTGTCACGAGTAAAGTGTTTCGTGAATTTATCGATGTTTTGACAAACGATCCATTATTGGAACTTTGTCTCAACCGAGATATTGATCATCGAATTGAGTTAATCTCAGAATCAGAACTATCAACAAGGGTGTGTATCGTTTGAACCAGAAAGAGTTTTAAGACCTTAAGAAGCAAATTGATTAATTTTGGTTGACATCTAAGACGAAGCAAGTTTATGGTAGAAATGAAGCAGTTTTACCAGTTCAAGGAATAAAGGTTTAGTTCGCGTGAACGAGCTCGGATTAGTGGGTTTAAGGCTGTATGATTCGCAATTTTGAGGTTTGCTTTTCGATTAGTTCCAATGACAAAGTGCTCAGTAATGCAATCTCACTTTCAACATTAGAGTAATAGGGTTTAAGGTGAGGCTGCACTGATAATCATTATCTCGGATCTCCCTATTGTAGTAGATTGTTCCAAGAAATACAATTTGTTCCAGAGATGGAATTTTTTGTTCGGCCTCAAGAGGCCGGATAAGAAATCACTGCTCCGGATAACAACAATTAAAATTTTAAAATATGTATTTGAAGCACATTCACTCTAGAGGGGAGTGTCATTATAAGAAAATCAACACTGTAGAAAGATATAAAGTTGGATTTTAAGGATGTCTATCACTATTTTGAAAGTATAAATAGATATCCCATTTGAGCATGACTGTTTGTAATTTTTTTCACCTCATGATGTCTCCATGCGCATGCGTTTGCACTTCATAACTGTCGCGGCCCTAATTACTCCCACTCTTTTTCTTCAAGTAAGCCTTACTTGGTAGCGGAATCACGGCTTATTTTGTTGGTAGCAACCGGCCACAACTTAGCTAACATCGCACATGCCAAGACACACAATGTTAGCACCATTTCTAGTCAAGGGGTCCAACCCACCTCGACTCCCCAACTCATTACCCGAACCCGTAAACCGAACTCCCACAAAACACATGGGCATGCCACTTGGTGGCACGGGGCCCTTCCACACATGTCCAAGCTCCCAAGGGTGGCACTACTCACCCCCGAGCTAACCGCTCGCATATTGTCCAACTCCCCACTAGTCCCCTTCCATTCACGCCTACACTCTCCATTCTATTACATTACCTAAACCGCACTACTTTTCACGGGGACTAGTTTGGAGCGGGACACTTTTCCAACCCAATGTTTCGGGATGCACACCACCAAAGATCCCATAGTGCCTTGTGCGCGGGAGTGAGCTCCATCCCAAGCCTCACTCCTGTGAGCCACCCCTCTCTCCCGGCACCACCATGTGGAAGTGAGGAGGAGACCACCCTCCTCATAGTACTCTCTGAGTCTTGGTAGGCCCCCTCTTGTGTTGAGGGCCTTCCGTGACACACTTTTGTTTTGGAAGACCACCCGTTTTTGCCTTAGCCTCAAAAAAACGGGCCGTATCTTCTTCTCGGGCTAACTTGTAGCTTAGTTATCCAAATGGGACGTGCGAGCCCATTTTCGACATCTACTCTTTGAGTAGATGTCGATAGACTCCTCACTTGTCCCAATCGGAGCTTCTATGTGGGAGCTATGCTCCTCTGAACATTCGGGAGTCGCGGGAGGCAGCAGTCCCGAGTCCCGAAGTCCCGATGCTTTGGAGAGCCATATCTCCCAAAGCATTGCTTTGCTCCTCACGAGACTTAGCATTTTGGAAAGCTCTTGTCTAGAGCTTTCCAAAGACATGCAACATGCCGCCATCCAAGAAGGACGACATTTTGAGTCCCGAAAGGTAACACTCCCGAGTCTCGGAGTGTCCCGAACGCGCTCCAACTTTGGAGAGCCATATCTCATGACTCACAACTCCAAATCGCGCGTTCTTTGGACCTATGGGTGCGTCTTAAACAAGGTTTCCAACCATGTAAAGACACCACCAAGTTCGTCCCGAAAGACGACGCCATTGCGTCTGTTTGCTCGGACTCCTTAGTCACTTCACCTTGTCTCTTGCCAAGCCCGGGACGTCACTCCCGGGGTCCTCTTGGCTCACCACGGTGTTCGGGCATCCTTTTGAAAGGGATGTGACAATAACCATACACATATCATTCGTTTTGAACCATTTAATGAGTACATGATCATTTATTTTTTCCTATCTATATCTCTGTAAATTTTATTTAATTAATCCTTTTGAAAGGGATGTGACACTCACCCCCACCAAACAGCGTCGATGCCATCATCGACAATCTCTCTTGTCGGCAGTACCAAGTTCTTGAGGTAGCCTCCTCCTTGGCACTTGCATTTGCGTTCCGGTAGCTAAGCCCCCAATCTTTCTAAAGATCCTTCTACTTAGATAATGGCCAAGTCCTCAAAGATGGCATTAGATAGGTCTAAGGTCCTTGGCACCCTGGAGTTTGCCTTCAAAGGACCTACAAAATCTAGACCTATCTACTTTGAGACTTACTTGGAATGCCCCCTATGGCCCCAAGTTAGGCTCAACTAGCCTATCATACTCACATGACTTAGTGTTGCGGACGGCAACTCAAAGACAAGACTCGACAGAGAATTGAGGGGAGACCTCAAATGGGGACCAAGAAAGACTAGAAATGAGGGGATTCCTCACAGAAGACTCAAGATGATACTGGAAGGAAGACAAGAAGAAGTAATATTGATAAGAGGAGGAATAGGTACAACTGGTGTTGAAGAGAGTGAAGAACAACGACCTTCAACTCTCTATATATACTAGGCTAGAAGAAACTTCCGGAGTAAGGTCCTAGAAGCTCCTATGGAACCTTCCGGAGACTCGTGGGAGCTTCCGGAATCTAGGAAGGTCAAGCGGAACCTTCCGGAAGTTTATGGAACCTTCCGAAACAATTGGATCCTTATGGAACCTTCCGAAGCTTAGAGAAGCTTCCGGAAACTACTAGAACTATCCTGGAAGCTTGTGGAAGCTTCCGGAAACTACTAGAGCTATACGGAAGCTTGAGGAAGCTTTTGGAAACTAGTGGAAGGTTCTAACCTTCCAAAAACTCAACTCGCAAAATCTACGGAAACTAGGAAATCTTTGAGAAGTAAGGCCGATCACGGTAAACTCATGGGGTGTGGATAATACCGTGTATGGCATGTCCGTGACATCACTCCCCTTCAAGGAACGAGTTCCACGAGCCCCACACGAACCAATAAAACATAAAACGAGAATGTTCACGGGGTTTACGTGGACTGACAAAAAGAGTAAATATACGGGATACGAATACCGTGAGAATCGAATGTCGGTCTTTGGCGGCGGAAAGTCGTGAGTTGTTTATAGATCGTGGTAGAACGCAAAAGCGACGGACCGTATATAACCATGTGGTTGGCGACTTGAGACATCGGCGAGTGGCGCTCATGCGCTTACCAAATTTTCGGTCAACGTGAGTTGAAGCCTGCCCCTGTAAAATCGGAAGCTAGACAAGTGCGTCGTCGCGCCGTCGATACCCCCCGTTTTGGTTCAAAGTCTCAGCATCTGCACTGCACGAAGGAAACTTACAGGCTTGGTGCGGTGGCGGTTCAGATGCATTGAACCTAAACGCTTTTAGGTTTTCGAGGTATAGGCGATGGAACTCTTGAATGCTTCGGGAGAGTTCTTGAGGTTTGAGGCGCCCTCCGGGTTCTTTTCACGACGTCGTAGCCCCGCCAATCTGCAAGATATTCGAGTTGTCGACGGTGGATGCGAGAGTCTAGAACCTCCGAGACTTCAAATTCTTCATCGCCTTTCATCTCGATCGGTGGAGGAGGTTCTTGAATCCTGCCCGTGCGTGGATTCCTATGCGGTTCGAGGAGAGATCATGGAAAACTGGATGAATCTTCATGAAGCCGTAACTCCAACCGTGTAAGCCACCTTGTTGATTTGTTTGACCACTTTGAATGGTCCAAAGCGACGGTAGTCGAGTTTGTCGAGATGGCGGTGAGTCCTCAAATTTGGACGTAGTAATGCCATCTGTGTCGCCCAATAGAGATGGTGGATGTTCGCTACGAGACGCATCGGCGTTTGTCTTACGGTCTCTTGGAAGCCCGCGAGGCTCTGCTTCATCTAACTTGGATATCGAGACAATCGAGTAGCAAGATCTGTGGCGGTGAATTACCGAGAAATGTTTAGATTGAATTGATCAATCGCAGGATGATGGCGTAGTTTGCGAAAGAAAGGGGTGTTGAGTAGACCGCAACGCGTGTTGTTGTAAAGCAAACTTCGGCGGCGGCAACAACTCACCCAATTGTCTTGATGGTAGTTGATGGTGCACGCAAGATCTTCTTCAACACTTGATTGACGCGCTCGGTTTGTCCGTCGATCCCGAGGATGGTATCTTGAAGATAGCTTCGTCTCCACGCCTGAATCTTGAACAAAGACGCGAACTTGATGTGAATGCGTTCCACGATCGGAAATGATGTCGTTGGGAAGAAGGCCGTGGAGTCAGAGACATTGTCTACAAAGAGTGCTTCTTTGTCTCTTCTCCGGTAATTGTCTTGTGGCGGAATGAAGTGAGCCATCTTGGTCGTCACCGTCCACAACAACGAAGATGGAATCAAAGGTGTTGGACGTTGGAAGGTCCATGATAAAGTCCGTGGATATGGATGTCCACGTGGGGTTTTGGATCGAACGGCCAAGAACCCGTCGGCCGATGACGAGGATCTTGGATCTAGAATGGATGTCGCACGTTGTGACATAGTTCTTCACGGTTTTTCGCATTTGAGGCCACTGAAAAGTCTCTCGGATAATGTCCATGGTCTTGTTGTAACCAAAGTGTCGCCCGATGGAAAGTCGTGTCGAGGCCCCGAGCTTTCGGAGTCGGCATGGGCCTTGAGGGGACGTAGAGTAGTCCCGATAATATAGTAGGCCATCTCGAAATCGGAATCTTGGATCTGCATCATCTTGGGAGTTTCGCGCGACGTGGAAGCTTGTGAATCCCAGACGTTGTTGATTCGGGGATTCAATCTATAACCTCTGAATCCGAGACTTGAGAGTCCCGACATGGAGATTCTTCAACTTTGGAGACGCTAGGATTCTTTCTTGACTTTCGAGGCCAAAGGATCGGTTGTAAACTTACTCGGATATCTTGAGAAAAGATGCATCCACCGAAATTGTGGTGCTTGTGGTCTTGAATTTGAAGTTGCTTTCGAGGCTTGATGAGGTAGTCCTCTGTTGGTCGGTCATATCTTTGCACGCTTTCTTTAGGCGCAAGTATGTTCGCCTAGAAAGTGCGTCGGACGAATTTGTTGAGAGCGGGGCGATGCGTGATTCTGAGGTTGAATCGTGACAACGATATCTTTCCAACGGGCTTGTCGACGATTGAAGACTCGCGGGCGAAATACTCAAGGTTCTTGTGATCGGTATGAATCGTGACGGGATATTGAAGCCTTCGAGGAAGTAGCGCCATTCTTGGAAAGAGTCGACGATAAGCTAAATGCTCCTTGTCGTGAATCTCGTAATTGATCTCCGGCCAATAAATTTTCGCGAGTGGAATGCGACGGGATGGCGTCCATCGCCGTCGGATTGTGAAAGGACCGCTCGAAGGCAAAATCGAAGCATCCGTTTAGGAAGAGCGGCTTCGAAATCGTGATGTGTGAGAATAGGCGCTGTTAGAACGCCTTCTTCAAAACCTCGAAAGCCGTCGTGCATACGTAGTCCACTCGAGCTTGTCCTTGCAAGTCAATCGGGTCAACGGAGCAGCAATCTTAGAGTAATTTCGAATAAAGATTCGGTAGAAGTTAAGCAAAACCAAGGAAACATTATGCGTCTCGAGCGGTAGTTGGTTTACGCCAATCAATGATTGTTTGAATCTTCTTTGGGTCCATAGATAGACCCTCTCCGAAAATGATGTAGCCTAGGAATTCGACTTGAGGTTGATGGAAGACGACTTTTCCAACTTGGCGTATAACCCTAGAGTGCAGAGCTTCTTCAATACCAATCGGACATGGTTGGTGTGATTCTTCATTTTTGAGAACACCAATATGTCGTCGGCGTAGCAAACAACAAAGTCGTCCAGGAACTCTCGAATACGTCGTTCATTAAGTGTTGGAAGATGGCGGTGCGTTGGTAAGGCCAAAAGCGTGACATTGTATTCAAATGTCCATACCTCCGTTCGAATGCGGTCTTCCACTCGTCACCTTCCTCGATACGTACTGGGTTATGCGCTCCACGAAGATCGATCTTGGTGTAGATCTTTCTTGACCGAGTTGGTCGAGTCCCGAGATAGTGGTAATGGATACCGATTCTTGATCGTAACCTTATTCAGCCATGCGGTAGTCCACGCACATCCGAAGGAACCGTCCTTCTTCTTCGACGAACATAATAGGAGCTCCGGCAGGTGACTTGGAGTGTCGGATGAAATTCTTTGCAAGATTTTCATCAGTAATCTCGCAATGCAGTGAAGCTCGTTCTGCGAAAGATCAGATCGGGCCAAATGGTGGTTGTGCACCTTCAAGCTCGATGCCACAATCATAGGGTCGGTGTTGAGGAAGTATGTCGGATTCTTCTTCTCGAATACGTCTGAAAATTCTTCATACTCACTTTAGTTTGGGTGGTCCTTGGATATGTTGTGATGACGGAATTGCATAAATTGCAAACATATTCCCGTCCTTGCACCCTCATAAAGGCTCGGCACCGACCATGAGCGAGTTTTGACCTCGGGACTTTGGGCTTGAAAAGACAAGATCAGAGGTTATTCTTAGGATGTTGTGAAGGAAATAGGGAGCTATAGTTTGATATGTAAGTTTTCGTGTCTTCCAATCTATACTTGGATTGACCATTTCTAACCAAGAGAGACCAAAGACAAGAGAGGATTAGAGGGAGAGCTAATGATATTAAATACAACAATCTTTGGTGTCGCTTCTAAGATAATACTCAAAGGTTTAGTTTCGTGGGTAACATCTCCGAAAATCAATGAACATCATTCAATGACCTCTCTCTCTTGCTACGGCGATATTTCTTAGAATCAGAGGCGCGATTATGACGTTTGACAGTCTCTATCAATAAAACAAGCGGAAGCTCCCGAATCTAACAAAGCTTTTAACCTTTATACTATGCGGATGGAAATCTATTATAAGCGGGATATTAAAATATCGAGAGGTTCGGAGGATAATAAGATAGGACCGATGACGTAGAAACACTTGTCACCGCCCACGGCCCCTCTTGTGGGGCCGTTGTCGTTTTCCGACATGAACTCCTCGTGGTTCGCTTCACAAGACTTATAGTACCACACGAAATTTGTGCGGCTTCGATCTCCAGGTTTAACAGGCGATTCCTCCACCGTGGTCTTTTTCTCCACAAGACAAAGCGTAGATGTTCTCTACGACGTCGTTCTTTCTCTTCTTCGGATAACTTCTTGACCTTTGAAGAGTCGATTTGCATGGGTTCTACCGTCGAAGTGTTGAGTGGTGTCTGGCGAGATGGAGGCGTGTAGTCCGCTCGATCGATCCAAAGAAAACGATCGTCGCTCTTGTCGATGTTCAAACAATCGGTTGTCGCAATGATCGCTGAGTAATAGCCTCCGATAACGTGGTTGGCTTTGCAAGTTCGAAGAACAAGTCTTGATATCGTCACGAAGTCCCCATCGAAACATAGTGATGAGAGCCGTATCGTTCAATCAAGTCACAAGAAATTTGTTGAAACTCGCAACGTGGTGAAGGCGGGCGTGAACGTTGTTGTAGGGAACGGAGTTTTGCGATCGCTACTGTGGCTCGATCCCTTTCTCCAAACGTTCGCCTTGCTTCTTCCAAAATTGGTCACGGCTTGTCAAGAGTGGAGAGTTTTTCTCCAAAGAGAGATGAGAACCACGATAACGCGGTTCCAGCGAGCAAGGTCCCGATGAATCCGACTTGTATTTCTTCCGTTGAGTATCTTTGAGGTTGGAGACGGAAGACGAGCCGAATTTTATTCACAAAATCTCAAGCTTCGTGCGATCTTCATCAAACTTGTGCAGCAAGCTCACTCGGCGCTCCTTAGGTGCTTGTGGATGTGACACTTGGCTTGAACAGGCCGCCACGTGGACTTGAGCGAGAGTCGCTCGTGTTGTTCCATGGCATGTCAGATGTTGGCATTCTCTTCTTGTAGTTTGTCGTGTCAAGCGATCGTGTCGTGCATCTCGAGATTTGAAACGTCGCCCATCTTGGATTAGAAAAGCCCTGGAGATTCACAAGTAGATGAAGAATGAGATTTCCACCAGACTCTAGGGATAATGACTGAGAAGAGGTGATCTCAAGAGGTTCAAATAAAATTCATCACTCCTCCTGGTCGGATAAGAACATCTCTTAGTTAATCACTCTTTGATCTAAAAGAGAAAAACGCACTTCTGAACAACATGACTTGGGATAAAGGAAGTCGATTGAAGTCCACGAAAAACTCTCATGAAAACTCTAAGATTAACTTTTTGGAAATACTAAACGTAGAATCTCACGGACAAGAACGTGGTTAGTCGCTCTCTTCAAACCTGTTGGGACGGCAACTCAAAGACAAGACTCGACAGAGAATGAGGAGACCTCAAATGGGGACCAAGAAAAACTAGAAATGAGGGATTCCTCATGTAAGACTCAAGATGATCTTGGAAGGAAGACAAGAAGAAGTAATATTGATAAGAGGAGGAATAGGTAATAATCATGTTGAAGAGAGTGAAGAACAACGACCTTCAACTCTCTATATATACTAGGCTAGAAGAAACTTCCGGAGTAAGGTCCTAGAAGCTCCTATGGAACCTTCCGGAGACTCGTGGGAGCTTCCGGAATCTAGGAAGGTCAAGCGGAACCTTCCGGAAGTTTATGGAACCTTCCTAAACAATTGGATCCTTATGGAACCTTCCTGAAGCTTGAGAAGCTTCCGAAACTACTAACTATCCTGAAGCTTGTGGAAGCTTCCGAAACTACTAGAGCTATACGGAAGCTCGAGGAAGCTTTTGGAAACTAGTGGAAGGTTCTAACCTTCCAAAACTTGAACTTGCAAAATCTACGGAAACTAGGAAATCTTTGAGAAGTAGGGTCGATCACGGTAAACTCATGGGGTGTGGATAATACCGATGGCATGTCCGTGACACTTAGGAATGAATTGGCTAACCAATACTTTCTTGGTCGCAACACTGCCCTCTTCTTCTAAGACTTAGGCTCAAGTGGTGAACTTTGCTCGCCTAGGGATAATCTTAAGTCCCGCCCGACCTAGCCTTTTGCTTCACCCTACCGGTATACGTGGATGGCCAACCCACGCGTTGACAATGGTCAACCCGCAGCGCACTTTTACGAGCCCACGCCACTATCCTCGCTCCGCCCGAGCAAGTCCTAAGCTCGAGAGTCATGGGGATTCACCCACTCACAACTCCTGCCCAAGGTCCCTGCTTTCAAAGATTCCGTATTGGCTTCACGTATCCTTCAACCTCTTCTAACCAACCTAAAGAATCCAACATGAGACTAGACACATCTCACATTCAACATGCAATCACGGAAACTCGCTTATCAATTTGCAAACTTTATTGTCAACCAAGATTACAACATGCGCAATTTGCACCAAATACTGGACAAAACTTAGGCCAAGTCTACACAAGTGTGGTGATTCACCCCTACTTCAAAGGTTGATGTCCTCATCAACGCTTTCGCCTCTTGATCTCCGTTGGCTTTCATACCTTTCCACCATCTCCTTTTCGCATTTGCCATATACTTGGCCTCAACCCACGTTGCTTCCTTCTCACGGTACCCCGCCACTTCACCAAGTATTCTTTGCCCTTCTTCTTGGTGTTCCGCATTTCAAAACGCCTTCTACCTCAAACTCTAGGTGATCACCAACTAATTCGGGTGGAGGCCGCAACACTTGCGTTAAGCTCCGCCTCACCTTATCTTCGATATGGCTTGAAAGAATGACACATGGAAGGTGGGGTGAACCTCGATCTCCGGTGGTAAGTCCAACTTATAAACATCCTCAAACAACCGTTTTGCAAATGACAAATGGACCCGCATACTTTGCCATGAATTTGGGAGTCAAGCCATCCGGTAAAGTGAAGTTCTTCACATTCAACCACACCTTTTGGCCCTCCTCATACTCCTCATGGCGCCGCCTTTGTTAACTTGTTTCACATACCTCTTTTGTGCCTTGTCTAAGTACCACTTGGTCTTCTCAAGTAGTTGCTTTCTCTTGGCCACAAAGTCTTCAAGAATCCTGGCTTGCCCAACTCCGATTGCATTCCTTCCAAAGCTAGGTCGGCAGGCATAAGTGGCTCAACTCCATAAGCCACCTCAACGGCGATTGCCCCGTAGTGAATGCGCTTGATGCATTGTGGCTAAACTCCGCCAAACCCAAGACTCACCCAATCACTTTGGTCTCCGCACTCACATAGTTGCGGCGATTGATTCAAGACCCCATTCACCTGCCCGTTTGCCCATCGGTTTGAGGTGAAAAGCCGTACTAAATGTCAACTTTGTCTTCATCCTCCTAAACAAGTGCCTCCAAAATGCACTTGTAAACTTGGGATCTCTATCGGATACAATCACCTTTGGCAATCCACGCGCCGCAACAAACGTTGAAAAAGAAAGACCGCGGTTTCAAAGGCGGTCGCCGTCCCTTTTGTTGGCTCCATCTCGCTAACTTACTAAACCTATCAACCACCACAAAGATGGCGTCACTCCCTCGCGACTCGGAAGGCTTGAATGAAATCCATAGAGACACACTCCCACGGACCATCCGGGGATAGGCAAAGGCCTTAACAAACCCACTTCGCTTTCGATGACGCCTTGGTTGGCTGACAAGTGATACAAGTTTTTCACATAATGGGCAATATCTTCCTTCATCCCGCCCAATAGAACCTCTTTGAAACCGGAGCATATGGTGGATTTCTCCCCTATGCTTCGGCCAAGGGGTTGTCACGCTCCTCCTCGAAAGACACTCAACCTCAACTTGCCTTTTCGAACATACACCCTATTTTGCTTGAACTGATCATACCTTGGTGAAGCCGGATACCTTTGGGCTTTCTTACCACACCTAAGTTCATCTAAGAACTTTTGAGCCTCGGGGTCTTTCATATATGCCTCCCTATCCGCTTTGCAAATCACCTTCTCCCGCATACATCACTCTCAAGACTTGCGTGGTGCTTGGCCCATGTTCATCCTTCCGCTTTAGTGCGTCCCGCACCACGTTCTCCGGCCCGCCTTGCGATCAACTCCACATTCATAAAGACTAAAGTATCATACCACCTCAATTGCTTTGGTGTGACTTTGGCTTGTGTCTCAAAGACTTCAATGAAACATTATCGGTGAATACCTTGGTCTTGTGGAGACCAAGGTAATGTTGCCATGTCTTCAAACAATGCACCACGGCAAACATCTCCTTTTCATGCGTTGGCCAATTGATTTGAGTGCCATCCAATTTCGCTTCTCTCAAATGCAATTGGCCTTCCTTCTGCATGAAGACTCTCCGATGGCAAAGTCACTTGCATCGGTATGCACCTCAAAAGGCTTCTCAAACTCGGGAACTTCAATACCGGCGGAGGAGAGTTTCTCCTTGAGTTCTTGAAAGGCTTGCTCATATGACTCGGTCCACTCCAAGGTCAAGTTCTTCTTAAGAAATCGGACATGGGCTTAGCAATCTTGGAGAAGTTCTTTATGAACCTCCTATAATAATTAGCCAACCCAAGAAATGACCTCACTCCTTTTTTGTGAAGTAGGTCGGCTCCACTTCTTGATTGCTTCTACCTTCTTGTGGTCCGGTTTGACACCTTGCCCCGTCATAATGTGTCCCAAGAACTCAATCTCTTGCAAGCCAAACTCACTTTTCTCCCCATTCGCATACAATTTATTGTCCCTAAGTTTTTGAAGCACAATTGCAAGGTGTTGTGACATGCTCTTCCTCGGTTTTGGAGAACACCAATATGTCATCAATGTAGACAATGACAAACACATCCATCTCTTGATGGAACACCGTATTCATAAGGGTTGTGAACGTTGATGGGCGTTGACAACCTAAAAAAGGCATCACCAAAACTCATAAGACCCATATCTAGTCCTACAAGCGGTTTTCTCCACATCCTCGGCCGCAATCAAGATTTGGTAATATCCCGACTTCAAGTCGATCCGGCTAAAATACTTGGCCCCGCCAACCGGTCAAAGAGATCATCAATTCGGCGGCAAAGGGTAGTTGTTTTTGATAGTGATCTTATTGAGCGCCGGTAATCCACGCACATGCGTAGTTTCCTCCTTTCTTGTCCACAAACAAGACCGGTGCTCCATAAGGTGACTTGCTTTGGCGGATATATCCTTTGCTAAAAGCTCATCGAGTTGTTTCTTCAACTCTACCAACTCCCTTTGGTTCATCCGGTAAGGTGCCTTGGATGGCGGTGCCGCTCCCCGCACTAACTCGATCTTGTGATCAACCTCTCTTCGTGGCGGTAACTCATCCGCAACTCCTCCGTGAGAACATCACCAAAGCCTTGGATGACCTCCCGAATACACTTGGGAGGTGTTGAGTTAGAAGTGGGCTTATTCCCTTCAACTCCCAAATCGGTCCTTAGCATTATCAAGAACCGGGTTTCTAACTCCTCTAAGTTCACCAAGTTGATCCTACTCCCAACATGTTGGGTGCCTTGGTGAACTCCAACTCAATCTCCTTGCCTTCCGGGGTTGGCAACCACACTCAATGGCCGCCTCCTTATATCCACCCCATAGGTGTCAAAGAAAGTATTACCCAAGATGAGATCAATCCCATCCATCTCACAAACCGTGAAGTTTTCCACAAATGTGAAGTTTTGACACTTCACTTCTACTCCCGTAGCTACAAGGCATGTTTGGTGAGGCTTGCCTTTTGCAAACCTCACTTGGATGGGCTTGCTTGCCTTGCTCAAATGTAAGCCCATCCTCTTCGCAGCCTTCCGGACTTATGAACGAGCGGGTTGCCCTCGTATCCAACAGAAAGCAATTGTCACTTTTACCAACAACTCCTTTTAGGAACAACAAGCCACCACCTAACTTGGAGCAACTTGCTCTTGCAAATGAAACCCCTTCCAATAGGTGACTTGTAATAAGGATTCTCCTATTTTCCAAACTCACCTTTGGTTTGGAGCAATCCTTTGCCATGCGGCCCTTTTCTCCACAATTGTAATGTTTATGTGACTTGTCTCCTTCTTGACTTGTCCCCACTTTTGGTTTTGTCCTTGGCAAACTTGTCCTTCCCATCCTTGGAAGGCTCACCTCACCGCTTTATGCTTTTGCCAACCATGTTTCTTGTGTTGGCGCTGATCGCGACTTGCCTTGCTCCCCCCTGAAGTCCCTTCTTTAGAAGTCTTCCGCGACCTTCATCATCACCAATTCTTCCGCCAACTTGAGCAACTCGGCACAAGTTTTCCTCGCGCTTTTCTGCATCCTAAATAATGCCCGCTCCGCCCAACATTGGAGTCCATTGAAGAAAATGACCTTTTTGGCCAATTCATCTAAATTCGGGAGCACATTTAAATGTGCATTGAAATCCTCACATAGGCATGAAGGGTGCCCGTTTGCTTCAATCGCACAAGGGCCATGCCATCCCGAATGTCTTGGTACTCCGGGGTGAAGCGCTCACTTAGGATCTCCTCAAACCGGTCCAAGTTAAGTTGCTCACTACTCCCGCATTTTCATCCCGGAAACGAATCCACCACAAAAGAGCATGCTCTTTCAAGAAGGTCACGGCAATGGTGATCTTGTCCTCTTCACGAGCTCTTTGGGCCTCAAAGTAGAGCTCAAGTTCCACAATGAAGTCTTGACCTTGTTTGCCTTGCCCAATCCCGTGAAGGAAGAGGGCAAGTTAGTCTTGCACAACTTGCGGGAAGAAGGGCTTGATGCCCTCCCCGAGCTCCTTGATCTCTTTTTGCATGACTTGAAGATTTTTGACAAGCTCATTGAACATTTCATCTCGTGCCTTCCGCTTGTAGCCTCGTTTCCCGGGAACGGGACTTGAGGGAACTTCTTCCTCATCACGGTGAGTGTCCTCACCACTAAGAACTTCCCTTGGGTCCCCTTGCTCCTCTTGAATTTCCTCCCGCTCTTCCGAGACATCTTGAGAAAACTCCTCATTAGGGGCATCCCCGGCCTCGAGGCTTGACTACGTGTGTTCGGGCCACGTCGCGAGCTTCCGCCCCTTGTGCCATCCTACTCTTGATTGGATCCCGTAACGTAGCCCCGCTCCGATACCAAGTGTCGCGCCCTAATTACTCCCACTCTTTTTCTTCAAGTAGTTCTTTACTTGGTAGCGGAATCACGGCTTATTTTGTTGGTAGCAACCGGCCACAACTTAGCTAACATTGCACATGCCAAGACACACAATGTTAGCACCATTTCTAGTCAAGGGTCCAACCCACCTCGACTCCCCAACTCATTACCCGAACCCGTAAACCGAACTCCCACAAAACACATGGGCATGCCACTTGGTGGCACGGGGCGGCCTTCCACACATGTCCAAGCTCCCAAGGGTGGCACTACTCACCCCCGGAGCTAACCGCCCTGATATTGTCCAACTCCCCACTAGTCCCCTTCCATTCATGTCTACACTCTCCATTCGGGACATTACCGGAACCCGCACTACTTTTCACGGGGACTAGTTTGGAGCGGGACACTTTTCCAACCCAATGTTTCGGGATGCACACCACCAAAGATCCCATAGCGCCCAGTGTGCGGAGCGAGGCTCCATCCCAAGCCTCACTCCTTAGAGCCACCCCCGGCTCTCCTCGGCACCATGTGGAAGTGAGGAGGAGACCACCCTCCTCATAGTACTCTCTGAGTCTTGGTAGGCCCCCCTCTTGTGTTGAGGGGCCTTCCGTGACACACTTTTGTTTTGGAAGACCACCCGTTTTTGCCTTAGCCTCAAAAACGGGCCGTATCTTCTTCTCGGGCTAACTTGTAGCTTAGTTATCCAAATGGGACGTGCGAGCCCATTTTCGACATCTACTCTTTGAGTAGATGTCGATAGACTCCTCACTTGTCCCAATCGGAGCTTCTATGTGGGAGCTATGCTCCTCTGAACATTCGGGAGTCGCGGGAGGCAGCAGTCCCGGAGTCCCGAAGTCCCGATGCTTTGGAGAGCCATATCTCCCAAAGCATTGCTTTGCTCCTCACGAGACTTAGCATTTTGGAAAGCTCTTGTCTAGAGCTTTCCAAAGACATGCAACATGCCGCCATCCAAGAAGGACGACATTTTGAGTCCCGAAAGGTAACACTCCCGAGTCTCGGAGTGTCCCGGAACGCGCTCCAACTTTGGAGAGCCATATCTCATGACTCACAACTCCAAATCGCGCGTTCTTTGGACCTATGGGTGCGTGCTTAAACAAGGTTTCCAACCATGTAAAGCACACCACCAAGTTCGTCCCGAGCACGACGCCATTGCGTGCTGTTTGCTCGGGACTCCCCTTAGTCACTTCACCTTGTCTCTTGCCAAGCCCGGGACGTCACTCCCGGGGTCCTCTTGGCTCACCACGGTGTTCGGGCATCCTTTTGAAAGGGATGTGACAATAACCATACACATATCATTCGTTTTGAACCATTTAATGAGTACATGATCATTTATTTTTTCCTATCTATATCTCTGTAAATTTTATTTAATTAAAAGATAGGTAAAATTAGTAGATTATGTTTTTATATTCCTCATATTGTTCCAATTGAATGTTTGTTCTTGTTTATTGAAAAAATGGGGTTTTATTTAAACTGTGAAGTTTAATTTACCTCATGATTTTGAAATGAATAATGAAGTTTTTAAGTAAATTACGAATATGCATTTCAATTTCTAATTGATAGGATTGTGTTTCGTTCTTAAAAGTTTTATGGTTTTTGAGGCAAACTCTTTATTTAGTCTAGTGTTGGATTCTATTGTTTTTGTTAAGACCAATTTGGATCTATTTTCTGTAATAAAAACCTCAATATTATCCTAGATGTAAGGAAGTTATAGCATTTATTTTTGTGCAAGGAGCGTAGTTGTGAACATTTTTTCCTTTGTAAAATTTTAAACAATTTTCACCATTGTAAAGTCATTATTTCCGCAAACAAAATTCTCTCATAGATTTTTCACTAATACATTATGAGCTTACAATATATGAAGCCCATGATCAGAAAATTTAGCCATACGATGTACAATATGTGTATTACAAAATTGTACATATGATTGATGTTTGAAAAACTTCAACATTTTCTCATTTACGATGCTTTTTAAGGAATGTGTTCCTTTTGCTACAAATGAGTCAAACCATTTGGGAGTTAACATCCAAGAAAACATTTGTTTCCTAAATGAGCTTAAGATTGACAAAAAAAATTGGTATGTTTTTAAAAAGTTGGATAAACTTGAACACAATATTACCATGTGATGTCATCTAAGTATTTGAAAGTAATAATGTATCAAAAACTTTTTATTTACGGCACGATTGATATGCAAACTGAAACAAAGATAAATCAAATTGTCATACATATGTATTACAATTTTTCATGAACACAATTTTTGATCAATTTCTTTAAAGCAATGTACATGTTAGGAAATATACTTTTTCTTGTCATAGAAAACTTTCACTATTTGGTAAACTTCTCTCCACCGGTGGACTTCTCTGGTGAAACTTCTCCTTTAGGTGTTTAGATTACAACCGGTTCAGACTCCTTCAAAAATATTTGATTGCCTTGAATTCTTCTCTAGCACATTCACCACTTGCTTTATACGACCATGTCTTGGCCAAGCATTCTTGACTGACCGGAGGCCTTCTCTACGGTAGTGTAAACCGGCCCTGAGAATCAGGTGGACGAGTTACGACAACTTAGATTGGGCATGATGACTATTCCAAACGGTATCACCATGTTTCTTGTAAAATATCCCTCCTCGTACTTCTATATTCCTCAAATCCAATGGCCCATGTACCTCATTTTCGCAAGAAGTAAAGGTTACCCTTCATTTGTACCAAAAAACTCAAAAAAACAAGCTCCCAGAAACACACAAGTTCAAGAATAAAAGAAAATAAAACAAATATATATAACTAACACATGTTCAAACGGAAAATAGAAAATAAAATAAAATCACACACAAATATTCTCTGAAGCACAATTAGAAATCAGATGCTCCGAATTTGAGCTTCGATCAATTCCCAAGAATAATAAATTCCAAAGTGCGTGTGGTGGTAGGAAAAAAGAAACCCCCTTAGAGCATCCGCTGCCTTACACTGCAAACGGTCCCGCTGAGGTTGTGAGCGGGCCCGGCCAAGGAAAGTGTGCCGCAACGGCACTATGCCAACGGTCGGCAAAAAGGCGGGCTCGTCAAATGAAGTGGTTTTGACACCAACTTGATGTCACTTGACGGGGTCACGGTACAGCCTCAGGAACCACGTCCAGGATATCCGCAAAAGGATCAAGTGACTGTGTACTTGACAACGTGCAAGTGCGATGGCGGGAAGGGGAGGTGGAGATCGAAGGGGCACTGCACCGATGCGGCGGAGATGAAGTGGCGGGACCCGCTCGCAACTTTCAAGGAAAGAGGAGAAAAACATGTGACCCTATAGCCAGTCACGGGTGCGGAGGGACACACACCATCGGAGCTACACGATAAACAGGGACTCATTATTGCACGCCAAAAACCACTTACCAAGTCATTTTACAGGGTATACGCAGCGGATGCTCTTATTATTAATGTCAAAAGTGATAAACATAATCATCATACTAAAGCCCACCAATTTTGATTTAGAACAGAAAGAATGAGTCTTTGGCTGACCAATTTGACATAGTTAGCTAATCTTTTAACAGAGACCGTACCTTGAATTAGGGAATCTTTGCATGGGAACAATTGAGTGGTACAGTACAATTGATTATTTTTTGGTTATTGAACCCCCCCCCCCACTTGGGTCACGTAAAACAAACAAGAGAGTGAGAGATTCGAGTGCTGTCGACCGGTGGGTATTAATAAGGCCAACAACTCCCCAATTGTCAATCAAACAATGAAAGGACCCCCTTTTTTTCCCTTTTTTTTAAAAAAAAACCCCATTAATGTATTAATTAACCCTTAACCCCTAAAAATCCAGGAAAACCGATTCGGTTTTCTGAGATTTCGGGCAGCTCATTTTAAGCATTTAAATTGATATTTTTGCCTAAGATTTTTATTGGGTGCCCCACATACAGAAATGTGTATGTGGTAAAATTTTCAAAGTCAAATTTTAATTTTATAACCTTCATCTAGAAATTTTAGGTTTCAAGTCCAAAACGGGCAGTTTAAAATAATTTTATTTATTTATTTATTTTTTAGAAATATGTTCATTACCAAATTACTATTCAAATTCCAAAGTGTCCGAAGTCAAAAAGTTTACCAATTTTACAAGGGCAGCCTCCAAAACTTTCAAAAACAATCTTCACAATTTCTAGTAATTTTACAATTTTTTCTTTCAAAAATTGCCAAAATTCGAGATTTTGGATTTTTTCCAAGATTTTTTTTTTCGAAATTCACATTATCATAAATGCACCTTCTCACCGTCGAGATTTTTCCCAAACTAAATATATCATACGTGGTGCTTGTTTTACTATATGGTTGTTTTTAGACCTTCTTTCATAAAATATTTTACATTAAGGTCAAAAAGTGGAATTGGTCTCTAAAATTTTGCATGAGCATAACCAACTTGATTACCTACATGAAAAAAAATGAGGGAAAAATATTTGGAATAACAATCATCAAGTTGCCCTTGGCACCATTTAGACAATGCCTCTCACGCAGTGGCAAAAAAAAAGTGTTGGTCAAACTTTGATTGCTATGATCTCACAAACGAAAAACATCCAACGGTTGAAATTTTGACCAGTCCTTTGTATACAAGTTAGGTACAAGATCTTACGGTTCAAAGTCTAAAACCAGAAAAAAAAGTTTCTCCATTTCCCCATCTCCCAACGAAGGTGAAAAATGGCAGTTTTTGGTTCTGGAGGTCGAGGAAACCCCTGGATTTTTAGGGGTTAAACGTCAAGTCCCTCTGAAAATACACTGGAAACCAAGCCCGAGGGGCATGCTCTGACGTTTAAGGGTTAAGAAGGGAGACATTGGGTGTGGAGTCTGAGTCACAAGCGAGGAGAATATTATAATACTGCCTTCTAGAAGATATTTGAGGTTTGTAGGGAACTATTCAACCTTTCTTACATTTAATTAGAGAAACCCTAATTGGGTCAACTGACTTTGGTTGGGCTCTGCTTAATTGAGCTTACACTCGCTCTCAAAGTTCAGAAGTCAAGTGAAAGTAGATAGATAGAAACTCCAGTCCCTTTCTAAGGGGCTGGCGTGAATGAAGTGTCTGTTCGTAATGTTCATAGCCCGATGTTCACCATACAAGGGGAAAATTGGGACAATACTATTGCCCCCTTTCGAGGGTGGACACTATGACTACGCTAGTTTCTAGCTAGTTACTAATGCCTTGAAGATACTTGACATAGTATCCCGCCAATTGGCTTCGAGGTACCCATACAACAAGGTCCAAGGACCCCGTACCATAGTTGGGTGGACTATGGTGGTGACAAGTCATAGCATGTTAAAACCTGCCCAGGATTGTAACATGTTTCTCAAACCCAAAAACAACTAGATTGCAAAAACCTTAAGAATTGGACTATTTTTTAAATTCTTTTGTAAAGTTAATTAATTTTTCCTTCATAGTATGTAAAGGGCTAATAGGCATGATCTCACGGTTTGGATTCTTCGGTTTGGATTCTTGATCCAAGACTATTTTACATTTTTTTTTTTTTTTTTTTGGTTGAAAATAGGCATTTGTATGCTTTTGTCAAGTCCCAACTTACCTCCATGTAAAATTTTATGCACTTTTTATGTATTATTGGTCCTATGAGGGCAGATATTATGTATACATATTCCCAAGTAACTAAGGAACAAGAATTGGAATAGCCTCAAATCAAACTAACTTCACACCCAATTCATTTGACTTGAAAAATACTTCTGTCTGTTTCTACAACAAGAGAGAAGAAATTTTTTTCAACTTTCAGCAATGTGATCTCATGAATGGTGAGGAATTTGAAATTAGGTACATGTTCAACACACAAGTCAGGTACTAGATCTGATGGATATATACTTCAAAATATGTCAAAATTTGAAAATTGCACCTTGCATTAAGAGAGGGCAGTTTTGATGATTCTTAGCAAGTTCGGGACCTTTCATCCTTTGGAGTTAACCCCTGCAAGTTAAAACATATGTTATTTTGCAATAGGTAACTATTGAAAGCTTCACATCAACTAAAAATGGTCACTGGACTTGCAAAGATCAACAAGATAATTAGAAACATATGCAAGTATTTCTCTCTCTATCTACAGTATACATAGAAAAAATACAAAATATGATTGAATAATTTGATTCAAAATCAAATATAGAAAGCTATTTGACCAGTTTTGACGAACTACATTTGTATTAGCAATAACAACAATAGACAATATAAAAAGCATCACCGTCTCCCTTTGATTTTATTTGGCAATAAGAGAGAATAGGAATAAGATATTTCTCAACCCCTCACAAAAAAAAAAGAGATTCCCTTTAAATGATTAAAAGCTTTTAATATTTATCACGCTCAGGACAAGGGCTCTCTCCAACAGGCTGGGCCCCTGTAGGCTGGGGCTCAATAAACAAGCAACGAGTGGCTCCACGTATCCGGGAACCACGTTCCCCGGGACCAAAGATTCCCGTTCCCAACCACTGCACCCTGTTCACACTACTGTACAGTATACTGTGGCCACAGCCCCCCCCCCCCCCCAAGGCAGGGCCAGGGCCAGAGCGGGGCCGTTGCGGTGGTGGTCATGGTGATGCGCGCACCCCCCTCCCAGGCAATGGCAAGGGCGCCCTCCCAGCGGATTTGACGTTTGTGGTAGGGCGGGCATCGATTAGATCTGGCATCCGTTCGCCGGAAAAAAATTATTGAGTTGGAGCGCGATTCCCCCGAAATCGCTATTATACTACCAGGTTAGCAACAGTCGGTGAGCAATTTTGAGCCATTTGTTTGACGAGTTCCCTGTTGCTTTGGTAAAGATTCTCTTTGCGAAGGAGAAGAATGCCGCAGCGACAAGATCTGTTCGATCTGAGCATTTTTGAGTTTCATTAAAAAGGTTTGTTGGTTTAGCTATGGCGGAGGGTGAGAGCCGAGAGTATCATAGCCATCGCAACACGAAAGACTCTCGTGAGGATTTTGTTGAGGCTTTGACGGCAGCGAGCGAGGACAACGATTATAGGATGCTTATCGTCGGCCATATGCTGCCATTGACGGCGACGAGAGGACCCGATGAGCAAGGATGGACGTTTACGTGGGACGAAGACTCGCTCGCGCTTCAGCTAAAGGAAGGGTTGCCGAAGGATATGGAGGTGATATACATCGGCTGCTTGAAGGTTGAGGTCGAAGATAGCGAGCAAGAGGAAGTCGCGGCGACCTTACTAGAGAATTTCAATTGCGTTCCGGCGTTCATTCCGAACGAGGTTCGCGCACGGTTTTATCACGGCTTTTGTAAGCAGATGCTGTGGCCGCTGTTTCATTATATGCTTCCACTGTCGCCCGAGCACGGCGGCCGCTTCAACCGCTCCTTCTGGCAAGCTTATGTCTCGGTTAACAAGATCTTCGCGGATAAAGTCATGGAGGTTATTAGCCCCGACGATGATTACGTTTGGATCCACGATTACCATCTCATGGTGCTCCCGACGTTTCTTCGCAAGCGGTTCAACAAAGTCAGACTAGGGTTCTTTCTCCACAGCCCGTTTCCATCGTCCGAGATTTACCGAACGCTCCCCGTGCGCGATGAGATTCTGCGCGCCTTACTGAACGCTGATTTGATCGGGTTTCACACATTTGATTACGCTCGCCATTTTCTTTCCTGTTGCAGTCGAATGTTAGGGCTGGAGTATGAGTCGAAACGAGGCTACATTGGCTTGGAGTATTATGGTCGCACAGTGGGGATCAAGATTCTCCCAGTGGGGATTCACATGGAGCAGCTGAACGCGGGTCTTCGAATGCCAGATACAGAATGGCGAATCAGTGAGCTTCGAGCTGAGTTTAAGAATCGAACTGTTCTCCTCGGCGTGGACGACATGGATATTTTCAAAGGGATCGGATTGAAGCTCCTGGCGCTGGAGCAGCTGCTTCGAATGCACCCCAAGTTGCGCAATCGAGTGGTGCTGGTGCAGATTGCGAATCCAGCGCGAGGACGAGGCCGGGACATCGATGATCTCCAAAACGAGGCTTACACTACAGCACAGCGAATCAACGACGAGTTTGGAAATGAAGCTGAGGGCTACAAGCCCGTCGTTCTCCTCGAGAGACAAGTGCCGTTGTTCGAACGAATCGCTTATTACACCATCGCCGAGTGCTGTGTGGTAACTGCGGTGCGAGACGGGATGAATCTGATACCCTATGAGTACATCGCTTGTCGACAAGGGAGCCCGGAGCTCGATGCACAACTGAACCCAGGCCCTGGTCCGGTCCAACTCAAGAAGTCCATGTTGATTGTCTCGGAGTTTATAGGCTGCTCGCCGTCTTTGAGTGGGGCGATTCGAGTCAATCCCTGGAACATCGAAGCTTTGGCTGAGGCTATGAACATGTCTATTACGTTGCCAGATATGGAGCAACATATGCGCCATGAGAAGCATTTTCGGTACGTGAGTACGCACGACGTGGGTTACTGGGCTCGCAGTTTCATGTGTGATTTGGAGCGAACGTGTAAAGGCCATGCTCGGCAACGGTGCTATGGCATTGGTTTTGGACTCGGATTCCGCGTCGTGGCGCTCGATCCTGACTTTCGGAGGCTCAGGACTGATCTCATTGTTTCGGCCTATAAGAAGAGTACCAGTCGGGCTATTCTTCTGGATTATGACGGGACTATGATTCCTCAAGCCTCGATCAATAACCCCATGCCTAGCCCTGAGGTTCTGGCTATTCTGAATACCCTCTGTAGCGATCCTAAAAATATGGTTGTCATTGTCAGTGGCCGTCCTCGTGACATTTTGACCTCTTGCTTCTCGTCCTGTGAACGACTCGGCCTTGCTGCCGAGCACGGCTACTTTTACAGGTACTAACCCTACTTTGCTTGCACAATATCAGTTTTGAACATGAATCAAGTGTTCGGCGTCTTGAGCAGTTCAATTGGGAACTTCTTTTGATTCTTTTGAACCTGTGGCTTTGCAGGTGGCACGCCGATTCCGAATGGGTAAAATGCAGGTATCAAAGGGATGAGCTCGACGGACCGGTCTTAGAATTCGAGTGGAAGGAGATAGTGGAGCCAGTGATGCAGCAATACACCGAAAGCACCGATGGCTCATACATCGAGTGGAAAGAGAGCGCCATGGTATGGCATCACCGTGACGCTGATCCTGATTTCGGTGCATGGCAAGCGAAGGAGCTTCAAGATCATCTCGAGTCTGTTCTTGCCAATCAACCCGTTTCTGTGAAGAGCGGGGCTCACATCGTCGAAGTAAAACCACAGGTCAGTACACACACAAGTCACATACATTCTCTAACCAACCAAAGACACATCTCTGATACTTGGTAGTGCCAAAAAAATGCACAGGGTGTAAGCAAAGGCGTGGTGGTAGAAGAGCTTCTGGCGATGATGGCAATGAAAAACGCAGCTCCAGACTTGGTGTTATGTGTCGGTGACGACCGCTCCGACGAAGACATGTTCGAAAGCATAGCCACGGTCACAGGACGGTCAGGACTTGCCGAAGTTTTCGCATGCACAGTAGGTCAGAAACCGAGCAAGGCAAAGTACTACTTGGACGACATCGCCGAGGTCATAAAGTTGCTTCAAGGACTTGCAGCTGCTTCGGATCCTGCCGGCTCGCCGAACACTCTTTCCAGTGCCACTTCTTCGCAAGCCTCTCTGGAGACTTCCTTGCACATCTAATAGGTATAGTTATTTTAGAATGTATATATTTATATATATTCCACGCTTTGTTGTAATTCCACTCCTTCATTGTATTCCCTCTCCTGAATACTATCTTGTCACTCAATGGTTGCAGCAGTGGCGTTTCAATGTCCCGAGGGAGCGATACTGCAGCAAAATTTTCCCCCATTATAATGTATCATTTGTTTCTATTTTTATACAAAGCACCCACTTGAAGCTCTTGTTTGCTATGAACTAGACAATGCGTGATTGAGGGTTGAGTGGCGATCAACGTACCTAATTATGGAAACTGGGGAATAGTTGAATATTCAACGAAGGGACAGGAAAGTGCACATGATGTGGGGGGGGGGAGGGAGATATTCGCCAACAATCATGGGATTCTCCTTTTGTAAGATACGCTACTTTGACTATATTTTGCTGATGCTTTTATACCACCAAAATTAACCGCATTGAAATTTGTGGGTGCAGTCAGTGACTACTTTCCTTTTAGCAGATTTATTCCTACCACGACGAAAGTGAGTTTCTGAGAGCATGCAATGCTTGCTATCGGACAGCTCACCAAGGTTTTTATTCATTTTTCAAGTACAATCATACCATTCTGGCTTTACCGATTCATTTGGGGGGGGCTCTTTCATGTACATGGCACCAATGAAATTGATTTGTTACACGTCAAGATGCTTTTCCCTTTAAGACGAAGATGTCCATGTTTGTCCACTTGTGAGATGGTTTTATTCTCGTCGTATTATATTACAGTGTTCAGATGATACTTGTTTGTTTCCTAGGGTTTGACAGGGCTTGAGATGATATTTGAGTTTTCCTCATGCAACCAATATATGTTGTTTTTTGCTGAGTACTTACCTGTCCCAAATTCTTTCCCCGTTTTATCGTTTTCCCTCTTTGGAGCTTGTGTGCTTCATGTTTTGGCTACTCTATTCAAAGTTTTCGACATATTTGAAGAAGCATATGTATCAACCCCCTTTTATCGTTTTTCCTCTTTCCTAGTTGGTTCGGAGCTACACTAAATAGGTAGATTAGTGTTAGATACACTAATTTATAAGAACATGTTATAAATTTTTACTCTTGGTCAATATTTTTACCCTCGAGATGGGGATCCTTCCATTGTATAGTATTGGAATTAATACTCTTGGTAAAAATAATTTATCGAAAACAAAAAATTAACAACATTTTCAAATCTTATAAAAATCTAACACTAATCTACCTATTCAATGTGGTGTGTTTCATGTTTTGGCTATTCTATTAACCCTTAAACGCCCAAGCAAGCCCGAGGGGCTTGATTCCAACAAGAATCTTCCTTGAAGCTCTCATTGTACTCAACTTTTCACTTATATTTTGATGTCAATCTGGTCACCTTCTTCTGATGTATTGAAAAAGTGAGATTTGACAATTCAAATCACAATTTGTATGAGTGATTTTGTGCTTTGAAAGGATTATGGTATGTAGGTTGGGGTGGTACATAACCTTGTAGGAGGTTGCAAGCTCATCATTGATTGGTTCATTCACAATGCCCAAGTTCAAAAAGTGCACTATTCATGATGCCCAAGTCCAAAAGATGTTGTGATCCGATTTCGGGCTGCCCATTTCAGACCCCAAGGGCGTTTAAGGGTTAATTTTTTTTGACATATTTGAAGAAGCATATGTAAGCAATTGGGGTGCAATCCAATATACAAGGGTATGAAATTGACTTTGGTATTTTACTAATGTTGTAAGGTCTCAAAAGTGCCAAAAAGTCTCATAACAACCCTTGGTCATTGGAAGATGCAAATTTTTAACTTTTGGAAAATAATCGAGTATGTAATCGTAGGATCTTGTACCTTACTTGTTCACGTATGTGTATATAAAATCTTAGATTCAAATTCCTCACCGCTTGTGAGATCGTGATGTTCAAAGTTGAAAAGTAAGTTTTTTTCCCTAGTTGAAAAATGGGTTTGAAGTGTTTCGTATACCAAAAAAACCAATTTGAAGAATAAAGTTGAATTGAGTCTCTTCAAATTCTTGTTTTTAAGGGAGTTAGGATTACGTATGAATAATTGTTACCCTTATTGGACTTATGCCACCTATAGAAATGCTTGATTATTCATATGGAGGTATGTTGAATTGCAAGTACGATCGTTGTTCTTTGAAAATAAAATAAACATGTACAGAATGATAGGATTGGAAATCCAAACGATGACATCACGCCTTGGTACCACTTCTACATGTACAAAAAACAAGACTTGAAAACGAAGTAAAATCTCAAATTTTGGTGGATTTTTGAAGCTACTGCAATATAATTGATTTTGGGGAGATTTTGAGACTATATGAGTATATACTGTGGTTTGGGCAGTTTTGGGCAGATTTTGAATAGTATTTTCAAACTTTGACTATGAATATCTCTTGAAGTATGAGGAATTTTGAAGCTCAAAATGACTTTTTGGAAAGGTATGAAGAAAATCTACAATTTGCAAAAAGTTTCACCTTTATACGATCTATAGTTAGGTTTAGGTTTTACAGGTTGCATGAGAGTAAAAATCGCATAAACATGTTTCAAACTCACCTAGAAACAACAATGTGAAGAGCTTCTATTTTGACATTAATAAAAATATTCTTATTTATAATTGAGGGCCAATACATTTAAAATCATATATATATATATATATATATATATATATATATATATATATATATATATATATATATATATATATATATATATATATATATATATATATATACTTTTTAATTTTTTTTTTTTTGCTTCGTTTGAATATTGAATTGAGTGGTCAAGTACAAGTTGCTCACATGGAACATAATAGAGTTGGTTTAGGGAGCTAATCACTTGAAATCAAGGAATAGAAGAATATTTTCTATCAACTTGAGCCCCCTCTTCCCGATTAAATCCAACTTCGTAGTCGTCGTAACTCGTCCACCTGATTCTTACTTGTATACGCCTTCTTCACTATTTACAAAGGCAACTTCCGGATGATGACTAGGTTACCCGTTCCACGGAGATCTTGTGAAGTGCAACCATCAATATCAACTCAACCGGTTAGCAAGGGCACACCTTCCTTCTTTGACAAACAAGATCTACTTCTTGGCCCTTATCCAAGTAACTAGATATAGTTTGTACAATAGGGTGACATTCAAATTGGCCGTTTAGTAGTTCCAGGGATAGTGTCCTACACTGCTGCCAACTTTGACACCCTCCCCAAAGCTGAGAAATTTTTATTTTACCATGAAAATTTGGGGACATCATCATCTTTATGTTGAAGACATGCATACCAAATTTCAAGTCCAGGAGACTTATACAAAAAAACTTATGCAAGATCTACCAACATGGGATAGCTGTGAGAAAAGTGTCACAGCTGCCAACTTTGACACCCTCCCAAGAATTGAGGAATTTTTTTTTGCCCATGAAATTTTTGGAGCAAAAAAATTTCTATGTTGTTTGCATGTGTGGAAAATTTCAAGTCCAAAAGACCCATACAAAAAATAATATTCCAAATCTATCAACATGTGTAGTTTTGAGAAACAAAGGGGAAAACCATTTTACTACTTCCAACTTTGACGCCCTCCTTAGGATTGAGTTTTTGTTGATACATAGTGAAATGCCACCTTCTCGAAAAGCTCAACTGGCCTGCAAACTCTCCCGATCTCAATCCAATCGAGAACGTTTGGAGGATGTTAAAAGATGTTGTGCAACATGGCAAACAATGCCCTAGAAACTTAGATGTGTTGAAGGTAGTTCTTGAAAGAGAGTGGAAGTTAGTCAATGGTACAAAGCTCCTTCAACTATGTCATTCTATGCCCTCTAGGTTACTAGCACTGATTGACGCTAATGGAGGACACACACGTTGGTAGATATGGAATAACTTTTTTGTGTACATCTTTTGGCTTTGAAATTTATCTCATATGTTACCAGCGTAGAGATGATCTTGTGCCAAAAATTTCACTATGTATCAACAAAAACTCAATCCTAAGGAGGGCGTCAAAGTTGGAAGTAGTAAAATGGTTTTCCCCTTTGTTTCTCAAAACTACACATGTTGATAGATTTGGAATATTATTTTTTGTATGGGTCTTTTGGACTTGAAATTTTCCACACATGCAAACAACATAGAAATTTTTTTGCTCCAAAAATTTCATGGGCAAAAAAAAATTCCTCAATTCTTGGGAGGGTGTCAAAGTTGGCAGCTGTGACACTTTTCTCACAGCTATCCCATGTTGGTAGATCTTGCATAAGTTTTTTTGTATAAGTCTCCTGGACTTGAAATTTGGTATGCATGTCTTCAACATAAAGATGATGATGTCCCCAAATTTTCATGGTAAAATAAAAATTTCTCAGCTTTGGGGAGGGTGTCAAAGTTGGCAGCAGTGTAGGACACTATCCCTGGAACTACTAAACGGCCAATTTGAATGTCACCCTATTGTACAATTGAGATTGGGTTGGTTATCCGTGACCGATATTGGTTTAGCTTAGCCTCTACATAGTCTTCACAGGAATTTTTCCCTTGTTTAACCCCTAAAGGTCTGAGCGTGCCGTGGCGACCAGTAGAATACGGTGTATTTTGGTTGTATTTGGAGTGAATGCACACCTTTAATGGGTTTGAGTTCAAAGAAGAAGTTGACATTTGAATTAATGCGGTTCTAATGAGCTATTACAATTTCAGTTTAGTGTTTCTTGTTGGTAGCAAATCCTAATTATACGACAGCGTACATACTATCCCCAAGGGACTTTTAAGGGTTAAAAAGTGTTGGATTAAGACACCTCTCCATTTGCTTTATGTGATCGGAAATGTCACCCATGTTCTCCTCTCCTTCTCTTCTCACCCGGTTGAATTATACCCTTCTAACTACCCTCTACTTTCAGGCTGTCACAGCCCTACGGTAGGTCACTTAGGGATTACTTGGTTTAACTATTTCCTATACTAAAACGACTCACAATCCACAAAGACCGAAACGGGTTTACTCGTATGGAGAGTGTCTATTGTAAAAATGTCAATCCGGAGTTCACCATATTACCTCTTATCTCCTTGTCCACTTCTGCTACATCGACCACTAGGAAACTTGACCAAAATGGACACCTTGGGGTTGTTTGGGCACTTGGAATTGCACTCTTGCTACTGTGATCCCGTATTGGCGTGTAAATAGTAGTATTCTTACTCGATCTAAATAAGTTTTGCCTTTCGCGAACTATTCCTCTCACACCTTTTATTCATACTCTATACTACTAGGGAACCTAGATCTACTTGCCCAAACGGCAAGGGACTCTTGTACTACCCAACATACTCAAGACTTGGCATACAAGACAAGAAACAAGAGCAAAAACACTAAGGATTTGAGGACAAACATACTTGAAGTCACTCAATTAGAGTAAAACAAAATTTGAAAAGACCCTAAGAGCTTCAGTCACTCCCCGCTAAGTAGATCCTTTCCGTACAACCTAGAAAAGGTTAGATCCGAGATTTCCAAATTACCTAATAGTCTATCCTGGCGGCTGTTGACGTCGATCTTCGACCTAAAAACTTCCTACCACAATTCTAGCTTCCAAATCTACCAAATACCAACTCCGAGGGATTCGCTTGATCTTCCTCACCTTCCGGACTGAACTCATGAAATCTTGTCTAGACATTTTAAACGGACATAGAACTATATACCATCTAAAATGCTAATTAGCCTCATAAGCCACCAAAACCCTAGCTAGCTTACACATGTACAAGATCGACCTTTAGGTTTTCTGTCGTAAAAATGTCAAAAACATCTATTATTTCTCAAAGCTTGTGCTTTGTGACCATCTTGATGGCAAAATGTCTAGTAGATGTTTTAAACGTGACAATGTATCAATGTTTTGGTTTTAGAAAAAATTAAAGCTAGAAATTGGGTGTTTTTTAAAAATCTGTTCTAATATTTTCACAAAACGTGTGATATGCTTTATTATGATGGTGAATGAAGTTGGAGCAATTTGAGAAATGGAGAAGTGTGAAAGGTGTTACATATTTCACGCATTTTCAAATATTCATGCCATTGATTTCCCTTATTTTTCAACCTCACTTTCGATGAACCAAATGCCCAACTCCTCTTATAATCAAACACCATTTCTTATTCCCTTCCCTTTTAAGGCGCGCGGTCTCCAACTTACTAGCATTTATACCGGCTTTAATCCATCAAGCACCAAATCCATTATTGCAAGTTCTTTTTGTCAAGATCCGCCCTTTTATCAGAAGAGACTACCTCTAACCTTTACATAGGGGCTTATATAAAAAGAGGTCTTACTCATAGGAAAAGAGTTAAAATATGACTAGACATGTTTAATATCCATCACATGTCGGATATGACTCAATTTCATCAAAACTTGAGACTAAGTTTGATAAATTATCACTAATTCTGGTGAAGGTTAGCTAGTAAAAGAATTTGATAATTCTAGTGAAGGTTAACTAGTAAAAGAATTTAATAATTTCTAGACATATCAAATAAATCACCTTGAAGTGTTCAAGTCATATTGCGATTTTTCCCCCAATACTTAGTGATTCTAGATAGATTCAGATTGCAGACAATTTTGTTAGCCATGGTCTTTGTTAGCATGGCAAAAACAAAGGTTGAGAATCCTAGCGCGCGTCAAGTATGTTTCTCAAAGCGAAGGGGTGGGTAATCTATGTTAAAACTATCGTATGTGGTGCAAAAATGGCTCTTCGGTGCACTTGATGTGAAAATCATGATGATTGATGCGAGTGTTGCTATTGTTACCTTTGTAACATTTTTGGACTAGGCATGGATGAGCCGGAGAGCCAAGCGACAACATCATTGATAGTCTACTAGTGAAATGCTCGTGATTTTGATTAATCAAGAGTATTGGTTGGCAAACATACATTCATTGCACCGTGCATGACATGTTGGGCAATCATCTTGGCCGTGCTACACCCACCTTACAATCTTGCTACCAAACCTCCTCGATGTACAGAATCTACTCGGAACTTGCACCAGTCTAATAGTTTTTAAAGAGAGCCGGACTAAACTCATGAAATCTTGTTTAGACATTTCAAACGGACATAGAACTATATACCATCTAGGCAACTCATAAAAACACTAATTAGCCCATTAGCCACCAAAATCCTAGCTAGCTGACATGTGTACTAGTTTGGTATTGTAAAAATGTCAAAAATATCTATTATTTCTCAAAGCTTGTGCTTTGTGACCATCTTGCCAAAATGTCTATTTGTTATAAATTTAATAATGTATAAGTCTTTTGGTTTTAAAGAATTTTAAAGCTAGAAATTGGGTGTTTTGTGAAGTTGTTCTAATAATTTTCACAGAACTTGTAGTATACTTTATCATGATGGTGAATGAAGTTGGAGTAGTCTAAGGATAGAGAAGTGTCGAACGTGTAATATATTGTATTCAAGTGCTTTAGATAATGTAAAAACAAAATTGATTTTGTGTTATGGAAGAAAAAGTAGTTCCAATTTCTGGTTACAACAAGTATAGACATGGTGTGAAGAGGGTGCTTCAACCCCTAATAGCTCAAACAACCATTTGTGGTTGACCTCGTATGACATCAAGCCAAGATTTTAGTTATTACTCTTTGTCTTAAGATCACGATTAATTCTAAACTTTGAAGTATTGGCATGCCTAAACTATAATTTTTTTTAATGTTTTCTAGAGATTACATGGAGTAGAATTTGGTGACTTGGATAACAATTGCAACTTATTGACATGTTGTAGCTTACTGTTTCATTAGCCTGCAAAGGAAAATATGGCAAGATTTTTCCATAGGCACTTGAACCTTTGAACGTCCCAACCTATATTTAGCCAAAAATTTTATTTTCAAAAAAAGTTTCATCAATGAAAATGAAGATAAGCTATTAAGATCTCAACTGTACAAACTTGTAATATACTTGTTCAAGGTCATGTCGACCAAAATTTTAGTTATAAAGTCTCATGGATCGAGAGATCATAACGTGTTAGTACTAAAAACAAACTGCAAAATTTCATCATTTTCACTTCGGTGTGGAGATTCTACCAACAAATCAATTCCGATAAAAAAAAAATCACCAACTACAAAGTTGTCACCTTCATCTCAATAAAACCTTTACCAAAAAAAAAGGCACCAAAAATTTTCTTGGCTCAAAAAATAACCTTGCAATGGTGAAAACTGTCAAAAATGTTATACTCAAAAAATTGTCAAAAATGTTACAAAGGAAAAATTGTCAAAACTCGACACTTTGCACTCAATTTCATGCCTTATCTTTAGAGCATCTTCGATATTGTCAAGATTTCCACCACTTAAACTAGACTCTAGTTGGAATCCATCCCAAAATTGAAATCCAACGGTGATGAAGAAGGTATAGCGCCTCAAATATCACCCATCTTTTCACTTTTCTCATTGACAAAACATCATAGTGAATCCAATAGCAAAAGTATTTGATTTAAAAAACGTCCAACTAGAAGTTATTAATAATCACCTTATGATCATGAAAAGAAAGAAGTATGAGAAAGTATTTCTAATATTACATATTTGGCTTGCAATGGTAAAACGTGCCCCATGCTTGGAAATTCAAAAACAAAAGTTGTCTTCAATAAAATGCATGCCATTAATTCATTCTTTTACTTTATGAGTCTGCAATCTTTACCACACAAACTAGACTTGATTTGGAACCTAATTCAAGTGATTTCATCCAAAACAAACCTCAAATGAAGAAGTTATGGCTCTTCAAAGTTGATGCCTTCCATCCAAAATGTCGTTTTTCTACATTCGGCGCATTCAGGGGTTAAGGCCATTGTATAGACCAATCAACTTCAAGTATTGGCATTCTAGGGCAACCCCTCAAAGTGTCAACCTTTGCAATTTTGGAATATTGGAAAGAAGGAGAGGGTTACTCACAGTTACTTTGTCAAACTTAATCGAAAAAGATATTTCTATCTCTACTTATGTTTGTTTCTATTCACTTGTTAGTTTACTATGTGCTATGGTACAAGTCAAATGAAGGGTCCCTCAAAGAGACTATTAGTTTTGCACTTACTCATATCATATTTTGTGTTGTTTTATGAATTATTAGAGTGTTAGTATACCTCTCCCTATTACACGCCTCAATAATTGTGAATACCTCCAATGCTTGAAAGATAAATAGATGAATGATAGGTAACTCCATTTTGTGTCATATCTTTCATTTTGCTTCATTTTTGTCTCAACATAAAGTTGTAATGCTTGGTCGTAGTCATAAATTCCACGGCTATAACCTATTATATGGTGTTAAAAAAAATTTCAAATCTTCATCATTTTCACTTTAACCCTTATTCAGGCCAAAGGACAAAAATCAACACTTTGGATGACTGCAACAACTTTGAAGAGCCATAACTTCTTCATCTAAGGTTTGTATTGGATGAAATCACTTGGGTTGCGTCCCAAATAAAGTCTAGTTGGTGCAGCGAAGATTTCAGACCCTTAAAATGTAGTGTGAATAAATGACATGCATTTTAGTGAAGACAACTCTTGTTTTTAAGTTTTCAAACACAAATTTTTACCAAAGATATTCCTACCAGAATTTGTGCCATATGAAGGATATGTATACTTCAAGATTGAACGGTTGAGATGTTAAGAACTTACCTTCATTTCTATTCAATAGTATGAGTAGGCAGAGTAGCGTCCAAAAATGTTGTCCGGAATAACTTCTGTCAAATGACATAAGAAATTCATGTCTAGAATGACATAAAAATCTGTCATTATGATTTTGTCACAAAATGACAAAATTATGTTTATGATGACATATGTTTGTGTTATTTGAGTTTTTTTTGTGTCTCTCTCATTTCTTTTCTTTTTTTTTTTTTTTTTTTTTTTTTTTTTTTTTTTTTTTTGGTCATTTTGCACATGTAATTCTAGACAACATTTTTGGTTGAATTCCTACTAGTGATTTATGACACTTTTTTGAGAATGTATTCTTTTCTCTACCAATGATTCAAACTACTTAGGGGTTAAAGTGGATTGTGGAGATACTCCATCAAATCTACTACAATTAGAAAATCTCTAATCCAGATGTTGTATACGTTCATCTGAGTAATGCGAGAATAATCATCAAAAAGAAAATGTCTTCCAAAATAATAGCCTTGCAATAATGAAAACTACTGGAATAGTAACAAAAGAAGAAAAATATGAAACTACACCCCTTGCATTCTTACATCTTTCTTACATCTTTGATTGAGGTAGAATTCTTTTTTTAAAAATAATATAAATAATAATAAATAATAAATAATAATAATGCTACCTAATAGCGAATAAAGGTAACATAACTCTGTAATGTAGAAACATCATTGTAGTTCTGATACCAAAATTAGAGGAATGAAAAACCGTTATGACTAGAAATCCATCTTATGATTGAACATATGTAAAACAATTGATAGAAAGATATTTTAATTTCACATACTTAAACTACTAGTGCTAAACATACCCCATGTTTAAAAACCCTAAAACAAAAACCATCATCAATGTATCAAATGCACATCTCGTCTAAATTATCTCATCTAAATTGTGTAGGATGAATGAATAGGAATTTTGTCTGATAAGACAACACTGCATTTGAGAGCATGAAAATATCACTTTTTCCAGCATTCTCATTGCTCTCGTGAGATAGGCTATTAGCAAAGCATAAGTGAACGCCGACTGAGGCATAAAGAAAAAGGCCCACTTACCAGATTTTGCGCACAAAGAAAAACGGTAAACATCACCTTCATAAACGAGGATACCCATTAAGAAACAAGGTGTCGATAGACACAAAGGGCCCTGTTAATTGGTTTGTCTAAACTTTTTGACACAAAATAAAGTATTGAGACATTTCACTCAGCTAAGTTTCTCATTTATGAATTAAAATTGTGAGATTTTTTAAGAAAAAAATAGTACAAGATGAGTAATGTAGATAAGAGTTACAATAAGTTATACTTGAATTATGTGTACCATATGAACAACTAACACATTAGATAAGATGATAAGTTGGAAGAGAACATCAAAATTTTAGATGCAAATAAGTTGGTTTGTGGTCGGTCCAATATGCCTCTAGGAGTCTAGGGTCCCTGAATCGTACTCGGATGATGGTGCATTTGTCCAAATGTGATCTATATGTGAGTGATAATCACTTGTATTATCTAAAAAAGAAAGGGAGAGATTATGATCGGTCATGAAGTTCTTCAAAGTCATCGAATGCACATTTTCTATCAACATATTAACATTGAAATCTCCTAGAACAAATGTTGGAGAACCTACTGATAAAAGCTTAAATATATTCTCCAGGTTAAGTAAATAGTAATTGACTTGCATCTTTGGAGGCTTGTAGGTTGCCACAACATTTATGGCTTGAGGTGTATTTGCATTGAATTGGGCCATAATAAATTGGGCCATAACCCTTGTTCACATATGTACTACTATTTGTTACTGTCATATCTTTGTGAAAAAGAACAACAGTTCCATGGCCATCATAACATGTTAAGACATTAAATCTTTTCAATAGTAATTCATGAAGTTCTGGTAGTGATTGCAAAGAGGAAACACTTGTTTCATTTATACAAAGAACGTTGGATGCCATCAAATTTGGATCGGCAAACACATCCTTATAATGAAGTTTGAGGGATCGAGTGTTTAACGACTGAAGAATAATTCCATCACTCCTATTATGTTCAAGTGAAGGAAGAGCTATTTTATATTTTGCAACCGATCTCAGGCGACACATCTCATCGGCAACCAAATTATCAACATGAAAATTCTTGGAACATATTGGAGACAATAGATATAAGTGATCCTTTGATCGAATCATTGACAAGGCAGTATAAGTTAATCCATGTCTTACCACATCCTTTGGATCAAATGCCAATCGGTCAAGGCTTAAACCTTGTGCACGATGGATGGTCCGGGCTGTAGCGGGTTGGATTGGAAATTGAACCCGTGTTACAAGGTGAAGAGGGTTCATACCTATTTGAATTTTTGCTGTCTTTTTTGTAATGAAAGTCCACTCGTTTATGATATTTGAATGCCGGCGATATTCCTCGGCAAATTTTAATCTAGTCTCAACTCCAACGCGAGGCGATCCAAAATCAATCCACACCAAGCTGTTTGGAAGGGTCGTGAATTCTTTAAATATTCCATCAGCACCGTTAACAAGGCCATCATGAGTGACGTGATTGCCAGCGCACATTTCCACCAACATATCCTTCTTAAGGATATTTCAGGATGCAAACCGCCTGTAAGACTAGGTATGTTTGAAAGCTTATACGAAGGGGGACATGTCTCCAAAGGTACGTCCTTCGCAACAAATTTGTACACTTCGCCAAGAGTGTTATCAAGCACATATTTATTGCGATTAGTTGTTTTTACATTTGTATAAAATAAATGCGGAAACTTCATGTCATTTGGTGGTGGTCTATAACATAGTGCATTGATATACATAATTTCCTCAATAGGTTGTGTCGCAATTCGAAAGCGATTGAGGATGCTCACAAATTGTAGGTCTTTTTGTCGTTCAACTTAAGCAAGTTCGTAGCATTCAACCCTCTTCTTCCAAAAATTTGGAGCTAAACCATCAAGTCCAACGTTTAAGGATTTAAATATCCATCCATCACGTATGGGAGGCGCTTGTTACAAGTCACCTGTAACAATCACATTAAGCCCACCCATAAAACAGCTATGAGCTCGCACAATAACCCTCATTCTACAATCAACCATCGCAAACATTCGACAACCAACCAACGAGATTTCATCGATGACAATCAATTGAAGTTGGTCATATCTTTTAGCAAAGTTGTCACGCCGCTCATCGCTTAAACCCCCAAGATCCTGAAGGGTTTTGTTTAGAGGAATTCCGAGAGCACAGTGAATGGTTGAACCTCCAGTATTAAAAGCAGCCTTTCCAGTGTAACCAAGCTTTAAAATCTTTTGTTTTAGAGGATGTGCTGCAGCATTGGTACGGTTGTAATATCGTAGAAGATACTAAATTATACAAATAAGTGTAAACGTCTTTCCGGTACCTGCTCCACTGGTCAAAACTATAAAAATAGCCTTTTATGGATTCCTTTGCTTTCGATACATGATATCATCAAAAATCAAGCGTTGTTCCTTATTCAGCTGCTGCACCAGAGATGAAAATTCACTACTGGGTAGAAATCTGTCGGGACAACTAGGAACACTCCCTTGTACATTTTCATCATTCTTTTTATTTCTCTCCAGTGACAAATCATATCGTTCAATACCTTCTATATTTGAGGGTATCAGAGACCCCAATCGCTTTTGAACCAATTTGACTACAGTTTCAGAAAAAGAAACATCAGCAAATGAATTTTCCGTATGCATTTTGCTCAACTCATTAACACGTTCTTGCAATGTTGTCCACTCTTTGCCGTATTTGCTTTCATTATTGAATTCGTAAACAAACTTTTTTACGGATTGGCACAATGGTGTATTGATGTTGATTAAATGCATCATGCCAAGTGGAATGACCGTCTTTTAGAGATCCCTCCGACTTAAGGAAGGAAAAAATAATAGAAGTTGCTCCCTATAATGATTTTCGGGATCTCGTTGCAAATTAAAATTCACCCATCTAAAAATTTGTGGTACAATACGTTTCGTGAAACTATTAGGGTGGTATTCAGCTACAAACTTTGCTAAACAAGCAGCGTCCAGAGCAAGAGGTCTGTACATGTATTTGTCAATCAACGACTTGCAGAATATATTCGTTGAATCTGGAGGGAGTTGTTTCAATACAGCTGAGGGAAGTAAAACCTCGGCTCTCATATTATCCTCAGAAGTGTTGATAAATTGAAAACTACGCGTAGTGTGATAAAGAAGCAACGAGAGTGTGAAGAATACACCTAGTTGTGCAGGCATTTGCTGAGCATTTAAAAATGAGCTTCCCATTTTTCTAACGCGTTCACTATCACTACTATTCTCATACTTGCATTTTTCTAGTGTTGCTTTCTTCTCTGCAGTAACAGACTTATCAACCTTTGTCAAATATGAGGTGCAGTAACTCGCGGCGGCATATGGATCTAAAACAAATTGTGCATCAGTAGTAGCTTGCCATAAAGACCCATCCACCTTCCAAATTCATTCGTACGAATATCGACAATATTCCGTTTCAGAAATATTGTACGTTTCTTCAATATACTACGTAGTGCCATTATGTACATCTCCTCACTTATTTCCAAATTTTTCAAAAAATCTGTATGGGTTATTTCTTCTCCGAGTTTCATTTTCACCAAACACCCAAAGATCCTCACACAATTTTTGTTATGAATTCCCTCATCACAACTGTCTAATGGTAACAAAATACTTGTTTTAATCATTGGAGGTTTGGGGAAATGAAAACGACAAATGGCGTTACCTTTTTTTCGACATGATTGCTTATGGTGATGAATTTGAGAACTACGTAGGCTCTTGTCAAGTATATAGCGATCCGTTGTCAAGTGTTTGTCTATGGATTCTTCAATTACTTCATTGGATTGTTTTCCAAATGAATGAGCATTTGTGATCCACAACAACCCGTGATCATGAGGATAACTTCCACTTTGAAACTCAGTCACAAAAAAATAATCTTGACATCGACCAAACAATGAGTTGCATTTTCTCAAAAGTTTTCGGAACAATCTCATTTGTCTATCATAATATTGAGCACATGTAATAGGATCCATCCTCACAAGCTCTTGGATCTTAAAATCTACTCCATTCGATTGCACAAATTTATTTTCAACACCATAAGTTTTACGGAGTTCATTCAATGTATTCACAAGTTCTGGCCAGTTTGTAACTCCCGACGTAAGAGTAACAAAAAATGTTGGCGGACCTAGTTGTCTGATCATTGCAAACAAATTCTTTCGCAAACGATCTAAGTAATCAGGGGATGTTCTTATTTGAATCAGTTCTCTATATCCCAAGTTTGATTTGAGTATGATTTTGAGGTTCTTCGGAACTGCAACTTGAGCTGCCGTTGATCTTCGCCCCTTTAAGACGGTTTTTCGTATACGAATTCAAGCGGAAGACAAAACAAAATGAATCAAGATTTTTATTGTCTTGAAAAATATATTACGTATATGATATGCAAATTTTCGATTGACACTTGTTAGCTCTGCTTAAGCAATTTTCTAGTAAGATGCATTGAAATCGGGACGTTGGTGACCCAAAAATAAAGTTGGAAAGTTATACTCTTCTGAATAAGGATCTCGAAACAAGCCCAAGGGCCGAAATTTTTTGCTCGGAGCAATTGCAATTGATTCATCATAATCAACAATGTTTTCTAGTTCTAGAATATTTTGGACCAAGGTATCCGAGCCGACATCATTCGTAGTTTCTTCATATCCATCAATCAAATTCATTTTTATTCTCTTCAAACGATTCGTTTGATGTAATGATATTATTTCTTTCATTCTCCATAACTTTTTTCGGATCTTAGTTTACAGTTATGTCTGCTTCCTTATATAATGGGGTTTCACAAAGGTCAGGAAGCTCTTTCATCACGATATTCGGCCGCAAGAAATCCGACAAATAAACAGATTTGTATTCTAACTTTCTTTTGAGATAAATGGCAATTGTGGATGAATCATGTCGGAGACGTGGTAGCATGCCTTGAACTAAATCCAAATTAGATGAAAAATTTACGACACTTTCCCGCATGCCATATTGTCCATACCCCTTCAACTGATAAATCTGGGAAAAAACTACACGTGGAGACACTAACGGTTTTTCAATATTGTTCAATGATCTCACAATTTCCATGTTTGAACAAGTTGTCAATATGTGATCCCTCATAGACATGTTCCATTTTTTCTCTATGGAAGACATTCTTCGACATTTTTTACAGATAAAAATTGGTACTCTACGAGCTTGGATTTGATACTTTGTAGGAAGTAAGTCAATAATATCATTGGTTGCATAGCAAATTTGAGAAAAAAACCAAAGTTTTCTACAAAAATAGCACATATGTTTTCGAGTATCTTTGACATCAACAACATATTTCAAAACAAGTTTTTCATCGTCGTAGTCGAAATCATCAAATTTTGACCTTAAAGGTGTAACACATCTCGCATTAACGGATGCAAACGTGAAATTTGAAGGTTTTTTTAACACCTTCAAGTGATTAACAAGTTGTTGATGTGACATAGGCATCACAGGAAATTTTTGTTTAAGATGCTTAATTATAATATTTGAGCGCATTTTCGAGTGCATTTCTAGTAATGCACTCAAGAACATGTCTACTCCTACCGTCCATATAAACATTTTTTTAGCATCTACTATTTGATTAAGCATGTCTTTCTCATTTCAATCTCGAATCTTATCTTGAAAATCATCCACACTGACATGTTTGACCTGATTGGCATCCGATTCAATCAAATATTTTGCACATATTACATTGTTAATTTCCAAAGGAGTAGTGATACTGATTTCCTCATTGTTGCTTTGATGTGTCGAGCTAGTCAAAAGACCATCAAAGTTATTCGTACAAACCTTGTCAATTTTTAAATCATGTATATTTTCTTTAAATTTAAGTTTTCTTTTACGCAAAAGAAATATCAAATGATTTTGTACTTGTTTAACATTCAACTTTAAATCTCAACATTGCTCCACAAATTTAGTTGCAATTTGTAAAATTGTAGATATCGAATGTAGATTATTTAGATACAATAACTTGGTATCTGAATCATCATTCCATTTAAATTTTTTGCATTTTTCACCTACATTTAGAAACTTTGATGGTTTAGTACTTTTTTTTAACGAACTTCATTAACATTGGTCCATAGGTTTCTCACTAACTCGTTCATTTTATATGTAGTTGTAGGATATCACAGGTACATAATGGTCGTTTTCATATACAATTAACAAAGTTTGGTTAGAAATTTTTTCTCTTAGTCTAGACATTATCTTTCCATTTCTTTTATACCATATTAATATGCAGCATTTTAGGTACTGCGTGATCCAAAACAAAATTGTAAAATCACCCCACAAGCCACCATTTTTTGCAGAGAATGTCATTTTATTTAAGTAGTCGGTTTCCGAAGTTACTCATCCTTGAAGTAAATCATGCATAAATGAAGACTGTAACTCACAACTCCTACACAAGAAAGCTTCATGTGTTGATTGTGTTCCAATCAACAAACAATTTTGTAGATGTGCAACAACATTTCGGTGGATCTCAAGTGATGATTCCTTGTAATTGACCAAATAAGCAATAGCATTAAACAAACAGTCTCCGGAGAAAAATAGATGTGCGAATAAACAAATATTCCAATATTGTACTTTTCAGTAAATTCAATCGCAGGAATGTATTGAAGTTTGATGTATTTCATTCTTCCAATGTACTTTCAATATAAAATCCAAAATGCAAATATAGGAAACCCAACTTAATTAACAATCTTATAAATTCACTTTAAATGAATTTTCAGATCTATGATTTACTCCTCGAATTTCATTATTATTTTTACAAGAAAAAATAAAAATAATTTTTAACCCATAAGAATACCAATAATTCACATAAATACACCCAAAAGTACCCTCCAACGCCCCAAAGATATGTACTACACACACCGTAAAGGTCCATTGTTGATACAAATAATCTGATGAAAAGATTAATTCAAATAATTTAATACTGTTCTTACCAACCGTAGTATGAAAAGAAAAAACTCCTTGAAGCAAATATACAAAATATTTTTTTATTGCCTGGGTAAAGTATAAAATACAAAATAAAATCCTCCACCAATTTAAACATAAAGTCTATCAGATACGACGGTATATACAAAAACTTTATATAGGTAGTATATATCTTTCTACATACAAGCTGAAATACAACAGAATATAAAAACTATATACGAGATCTATACTAGTTTCTTGACAAACACCATATTTCTACTCAAAGAGTACATCGATTTCACCCACTTGGAAGCCGTTTCTCTGCTGAAAATTGGTATCAATCTCCAAATTGTCAGAGCTTTTTGCAACGTCCTCTACAAAACTACCGACTCCTGCAGGTAGTGGTTTTGAATCCGCTAAAAATTCAATCAGCTCACTACTTGGATTCAGAGAGAACAATCCCTGCAAACGAATCACGTTCAACTTGCCCAAAAACAAATTTTTTTCTGTTGATTAAACTCCTCAACAGAGTTAATCTCAACACCTAAAACCCTCTTGATGTTCTTTTTACTCACAGTGCATTCGTAAATCTCGTATGTTGCCGTTGTGATGTTGCAGGAAATCTTCAAAGTCGATGAGTAGTGACCATGGAATGACAACTTGTGCAATAAGAGCCGTAATCTCGTTTTGTGATGTTCGGCATGTAACACTTGTCACATGTTTCTTCGTGTATGCTCGTGCCGATAGGTACAGTGAGCACCCCCTCAATCTACAATCAACTTCAGAAATTTGTTAGAAAGTAGTAAACAAACAACAAGTATTTAACAATCAATTAAGATTCAATAATCATCAAATTAAGTACTCAAGAAATTCTACAATGTAAGATAATTTTCAGCATAGTTAAATACAAGATTGTAAAAGAACAACTATCTGAAATGAGTGAAATTTTTTGTGCTCCTTTGAATGGTGTTTGAAAACTTGAGCAAGTTCTTTCTCCACACTAGCATCTGGAACAGGAGTCACGATGATGCTTGAATAACATGTGGCCAAATAATTTTCAGCTTGAGTGGCTGAAGTCACATTTTTTATCCAAAATCTGGCCACCTCCCCACGCGAACACTTTCAGCAAGGAGAGTGTAGTCTGCAAAAAAATCCAACATAAAACACGAAAGAGTGTACACCTTCCTTTGAATCTGCCACTGTGAGTATAAAATTCCTTTTGCTTCTTCAAATGACAGCCACAACAACCAACTCGAGAGTTTCTACTTCATTCAAACATTTCCAAGCAAGAAAATGTTTGATGGAGTGGATGGAAAGGAAAGAAATAAGAATTTCAAACGCTTCAATAACTTTTACTGAAGTTACTGATCCTACTCTAAGAAAGTATAAAGAATCCCCGTCCTCATACACTCCATGCTTGGTATTCTTAATGAAATTCGACACTTTTAAAAACAGTCTACGGATAAGCTAGGAGGTTAACTTGTTAGCATAGGAGTCCGCAGCAGTTAATGTTATGGTACAATAGCCTTCACAATCGACGAAATCTACATGAATGAATTTGTACCTACTGCGTGGAATGTCAAATGTGTCATACCTCTTCAAGACCTTTTCTGAAAAGCACCATCCAACATTTTGGGTTGGATGTCGCTTGTCAACACCAACCTAGGACTTGGGGGCCTCTTCCCCTTACCATTGTTAGCTGCAACCATGGCCATTCTCCCACTCAAAAAAACACACTTTATTACAAAAAAAAAAAAAAAAAAAAAAAAAAAAAAACAATGAAAAAACATACAAATATTTACACAAAGAACTCGGCAAACTAGAACAAGTTTCAGCATTAACGTAAGACTTCAGAATTAAAACTTACAAGTCAAAACAAGATTCAACACTAACATAAAATTTCAAAACTTAAACTTACAAATTAGTACAAGTTTCAACACTAACATAAGACTTAAGAACTAAAACTTACAAGTTAGTACAAGTTTCAGTACTAACATAGAACTGCAGAACTAAAACTTACATACAACAAGTTTGAGCACTAACAAAGGACTTCAGAACTACAACTTACAAATCAGCACTTGTTTCAACACTAACATAGGACTTGAGAACTAAACAGGAGGCTGCTCTCTCCTCTAAGTTGGAGGTACATATACTCTCAATCTTCCATCCACTTTTACCTCCGTAAAACTAATTTTAAATGGGTAAACAAAACCGACAGCAGTAAAATATCACAAATGATTATGACAAAGCAACTACCATTTAGTATGTTTAACTTCATTTTGATTTTAAAAAGGCCACGATACAAAATCATAAATGTTACAAAGAACATGCACACTCAAACAAGTACATGGCAGCATTTATTGCTGACCGCTACTCTAAAATACCTAACAAAATTCTCATTAACCCCTAAAGGCCCACGGCCGCCGATTCGGCTTTTACGGTCAAGGCCAAAAAAAATTTACAGCCAACTTCAAATGTTATGATCTCACATCCAGTGATGATCCAACGGTTGAAAATTTTCACACTACTACCTATGGTAGTCTACTTCAAGATCCTACGGTTGAAGTTATCAAAAATTTCCAAAAATATTGGACGTACCCGCATTAGTACATAGTGGTCAGTGTTGGGATTTCAAGCTCCCAAAACATCATGGGCCTTTAGGGGTTAATATGAGACATCCATATACACGAACATGAGCCATCCATCATCACATGACACATGTACCTTTTACTGCTGCCTTTGTTGCTGCTCTTGCCATGGTGCTCCAGTCAAGGTGGTACACGTTAAAATCCTAAATTTTGTGACAATTGTCATCTGGATACCTGCGAACATACTTGCAAACACTGCAGATACAACAAAAACGAGGAATCAACAAGCTAGTGTTAGATATGATATGTGTAGGGTAATGATATTAATATTCAAATCTACCAGGAAAATAATGTATCATGCACACAAAATTGCCACAGTTTTACCATATCTAAAAAATCACATAACATGGATTAGTACACAACTTTCCTACATCTAGTTGACAACCATAATTGGCAATAACCGTAGCTGCACTTATCGCCAATTTCAATACTTTAGACACTTTATTCAGACAACTAATATGAGCCATGGTCACTTGATGTGGTGAAAATAGCAATACACAGCATCTTTTTGGGCTCGTTATCATTCACGTGAAGTTGGCATAGGTAAGGGTAAGGGCAAGTTTAATCAATTTGTCTGAATTGTAATTGCTGATCTCCATAGCCTGGCAGTCACACACAACAATTAGTGTTATTTACATTTTAAAGAGAAAGAAAAAGAAAAAAAAAATTGCAAATTAAGTTTATATTAACGCGATATAACCACCTTCTTATTACGGATGGCTGGAAACCATAGGCCGCATGGATACGAGCATTGCATCCAATAGGTAGATTAACACATGTCCGGTGTCGACGACTCCGTTGCTTCCCTTTCGAAGCATCTTAGTCTCTGTAGTAACCTGCCAATAATTACAATTAAAGAGCAATGTTGTGATTCTAAAATTGGCCCGTGCTTCAACAGAAAAATTGACAAAGAGATTCGCGATCATCAAGGAGAACCTTCTAGAAAAGTCCTTCTACTAACCTCAGTAGATATTTTTAATGATTTTGGGCTGTGATACCCTGTAAGTTGGTCTAAGGTCACTTCGGCGAAGCAGGGCTGCACTGAGGGCGAGCCACTTGTTGTTGCAAATCCAACCACATGGAACGGGAAAGAAGATGCTTCATATGCCTGTGACTTGCTGCAAGGGAGGCAATGGATAGGAATATCCAAATCAGCAATAGTGGAAAACGTCACGCCAGCCATGTGCAGTCCTCCCCAGCATAGAGAATACAAGATTACATCTACGTAGCTGACAGGGAGTATATACGTATCCATCGCAAGTATTGCATTTGTTAAAACATTATCAATGAATCATGAAGTTACAAACTTGCAAATAAAGTCATAAATTGTGATGTGAGTTTGATGGTTGTGATGCTGTAAGCTTTTACCTTTTGAAGAGCTGTGTTACGAGATCATCAGGGGAACACCCAGTGAGACGAGCAAAGACGAGCAGACAACCCGTTTGGGGCTACGATAATTGCAAGAACAAAGCTCGTATAAGCATCTCAAATTCTGAGGAACTAAAATGAGACCTGAAGAAGAAGAAGAAGCCAAGAAGAAGAAGCCAAGACCTGGAAGACTTTTTCCCCCGAACCCGCAGGGGATCTCTGCTGAGCCAAGGCTGCTTGCAAATTGCTAATGACGAGGTTTTGATATATAACTTTGAATTTTGAACCGATTCACCTTTAAGACCCGAGACGACAACAAACACCAAAGAATTCAAGCTATTATGTCGTCCTGGTAAGAAAAGCCAAAGCTTTACTTTGTCATCTGCACAACAACAAGGTAGTTAAAACCCTGAGCAGACTAAACGAGCAAATATTTCTGAAGCAACCTTACAGACTATTTGCCGTAAATAGAAGACTCTGATCCTGACCAATAAACTGTAAGATTCTAGTGAGTAAGAGAAAGAGCCTATTCCTGAAAATTCTAGTTCATGAAATACATTCAAGTGGTACGTGATTTAGTGTAGTGAAATCCTCCCAGGAATGCTTATGAACCTGATAAAGTCCAACTACTGAGGTTGCCTCCCTCTTGAAGCCACATGTGCGCCCTCATCACGTGCATTGCCACCATGTCTTGCCAATATCTCTCCTTCCTGAAACAAATAGAAGTGCCCAATGTTCATACAAGTCTCACAGAATATCGCCAGTAGCTACCGACACCAAATTAGATTAGACACTTTAGTCACACTTTAAGTTCAAATTAACGCAACTCACCTTCTCTGGAAGACCCTGATTGCAAGCGCGGATCTGGTTGGTCCGAGGCTTTGTGGACAACAATTCTATGTCCCGCTGTCCCTCCATAATCTTGCACAACTGCAGTCATACAATTATAAGTATCATAGAAAAACATGAAAGAGCTTAAGATGTGGAGGATGTAGGAAGTGCTGACCACTTGGCCAAAGCTCAAGAAATTACACAAGCCATTGAAGAAAGGACGCGCGCTCAAGTCATCGTAGTGCTAGGCGACGAACTCCTTGGTTGGCACGATCAGTTTGATGGCCACCAGCTTGTATCCCTTGCGTTTGAAGCGTCCAACAATCTCCAAGATCTATCGGCGGGTGGGCCAGAAGATCATCACCAATTGAGTAATACTAATATGATAATATAATGAACGCTTATCTAATGGCCTCCAACGCTCTTTCTACTGCAAGACGTGAAGGATGTGAAACTTGCTCGTAGCATGTCTGATCGTTTAAAATCTTTATCACCAACAGATTCTACAAGAAAGGAAGTCAAACATCACGATGCTCAATCCTCGTACCAGACCTCTTTGAACGCTTGCCAGACCGTCAAGGCTTGATAGCGATGAAGGTACACTCGAGGTGAAGAAGGAAAAGAACTAGGATAAGTAAACAAGGTAAAGCATTGCCTACCAAGGCTTTGAAAATTCCACATTGGCAGCAAGTCTTACCTCCGTAGCTTCGAGTGTTGAGTCTTGGGCCAAGTATACTGCACACCAAAATATCCAACAATAATTTCCACCATTGAAGCATCCCTTTTCCACCAGCATGTATCACATGCAATCCTAATGAGGATCCGATGGAAATGAGCAGAGACAAGTACCTGCAGCGGGTAAGAATACGACAGCTGGGAACCATCTGGAGTATCCACCGTTGGCGCCAGCGGAAGAAGCCTTCACCGCAGCGGCAGCAGCTCCATTGCCTCTACACGAGCCTGACCTTCAAGTAGTTAAAGCACGGTGCGCACAACTTTGCCGAATTTGGGACGAAAAGCCTTCGGGATGGCAGGCACGCTAGCAAGTGTGGCCAACGCTGAGCTCCCTTTTCCACCGCCACCTCCATTGCGTCTATTGATACCTCCGGAGGCAGAGACGAGCTAGCCTTCCCATTCCCACCACCATTTCCAACTTTGTTGTACCCTAAAACCTTGGTGGGCACACATTCAGGAGGCATCGGTGGAGGCGAAGGCAAGTCTAGCTCCGACAGTGACTTTGCCATAGTCTGCTCTTCATCCATAGCTCACAACTCTTCCGCCTCACCAAAACCTGCAAAGAAAAACACTCATCAAAAATTCCCACACCAAGAATACCCATCCAAGACCTCCCAGTCCACAAACAAGCACCGACCACCAATTCCCCACCCCACAAGACCCGATTACATCCATAGACCCACACATTGAAAGCATCCATAACCCACACACTGAAAGCATCGATATAACCCACATTAGAGCATCGTTAAAACCCACACTGAAGCATCGATAAAACCCAGACACGGCAACATGGTGAGGCTCCCCGACAAAGCAACATCAACGACAACACCCTCATCACGACAGAGAAGACAAGGGGAGCTCCGCAGCCCAACAACAGCCGCCAACGGTAGGCTTAAGCTAGGGTTAGGTTAGGGTTACGTTTAGCTCATTTACACTCTGTAGTGTGAAAAGAGGATATTTAGTGAAGTGGTTAACCCCATTTTGCGACTCGATCCAATAGGCCCTTCCCAAAGGGACAGGGCCCAATAAACTGAGTGGTTCATCAATCTTCGGAAAGTGGGTAAACGATGTAAAGACTGCAACTTTACTCGCTTGAACTGAAATCATCGTGTGCTCTTAATTTATTTGCTACAAGCATGAAGCTCATGTGCTATCGATCACAGTACAGTATTGCGAAGGAGATCACCATATCTGCTTAACCCCTAAAGGCCCATGATGTTTTGGGAGCTTGAAATCCCAACACTGACCACTATGTACTAATGCGGGTACGTCCAATATTTTTGGAAATTTTTGATAACTTCAACCGTAGGATCTTGAAGTAGACTACCATAGGTAGTAGTGTGAAAATTTTCAACCGTTGGATCATCACTGGATGTGAGATCATAACATTTGAAGTTGACTGTAAATTTTTTTTGGCCTTGACCGTAAAAGCCGAATCGGCGGCCGTGGGCCTTTAGGGGTTAAGATATACTTCGGAAGCAACTAAAACTAAAATATCAGGCTAAAGTATCTACATGATGTAAGGTGGGAAAATGAATGACTTGTGAGGAGTACATTCTTCAGAATCAATCCTGTTACAGGATATGGCAACCACGGGCCAAGCAAAAAAAACAATCATGTCTGGTTTCGCAGATTTCATTCTCCGGAAGCAACTTTCAACCTTCTTAAGAGAAAGATCTCCAACTACGAACGATCCCTGATGTAAGCCGTAAACATGTTGACTAGCTTTTGAGGATTCAGTACAGAAACATTCTTCCTCAATTTCAGAATTCATTCCGGTGGCAACCACAATCAAATTATAACATAATCATATCTAGATTTGCAGACTACCTACTCTGGAAGTCATTATCATCTTCATCCTCAAGAAGATTTTAAACTGACCAAAACATTTTAAACAGGATACAATTAAAAAATTTAAACAGGATTTTAAAATACTTGTATTTGCTTCATAAACACAAGTATTGACAACAACTGCTGAGCTATTATGGAGATTTAAAAAATAAAAAAAATAAAAAAATAAAATAAAACTTTTTGTGAATAAAAAAATTTTATACTTTTAGATTCGTGGTGTTGCTTTTCCACGAAGCTCTTTATATCTCCTACACTGACTTCAAGAAGGAGAAACTCAAAGTTGATACCTCATTCAAGGTGATAAAAAATCTCAAAACCCATCCCAAGTCAATGAAAACTATAGGGATTGAAAAACTTGTATTCCCTTCGCAACTAGCTAAAAACTTCATTTATTTATGCTAGTAATGCCACATTTACCTCAATCTAGGCAGATACTTTAGAAGCCGGTAAGAAAATGATTTGCGTACAATGAAATCAGGGTCTGCAAAGATATCTGGTGGTGTGAAAATCATCTCCCACACATCAAGTACGAGACTATAAAACAAAACATAAAACATCGCGAACAGATCAAGTGTGCCATTATGGAGGCATTCGTAAAAGAATTGAAGCCTCTCATCCGCAATCTTCTTTGCGCGCATACGTGCTTCATAGGCTTCATAAGCTTGTTCTTGCCACCTTCTTTCTTCCTCCCCAAACATGCGAGCTTCTTGTTCCGGACTATCACCTCTTTCTAAATTCGATATTGAAGATGGTTCACACCGTTGAAGAGCCATAGTATATAACTTACTTCAAAAATCAGGATATGTGAGATGAATATTGTTACCTCCTACCAATATATATATTGGTATATATATATATATATATATATATATATATATATATATATATATATATATATATATATATATATATGGAAAAATGCTTCTTTCACTTTATAAGCTAATTTTACTTTTTTAAAATTAAGATCAGTTCAAGTGAAAGTCAAACCAAGTAGTAACATCATTCATGTCTTGCAATGAAGCTTCTTTTACTTTAAAAAGATTATTTTACTTTTATCTTAATTAAAACTGGAAAAACTCACAGTCTTGCCAATATGTATGAGATGTAAACCACATGACGATTTCATTCATGTCTTGAAAAATGACCCAAGTAATATCATTAATATATCCCTAGACTTTCTTCATATCAATTATACAACATTCTTGATACATTGCTAAAACTTAAAAAGACCATAACTTCTTCATCCAAACTCCGTTTTTGACCAAATTTGTTAAAATTGGTTCATTAACCAACTCCAGTAAAAAATTCACACCCATCCAAAAGTATGGTTATATTAAAAGAGTAAATAATTGAATCTGCTTCATGTAGAAAAAGACATTAAAATCTTGTTTAAAATGTTCATGAAATCACCAAGTATTGACAACAACTAAAATGCATGAGATTTGTTTTCAATTAAACATTCGAAATTAAATAGTCATTGCTTAGGATCTTATTGAATATATAGATACTCCTTCTTCCTATCATAACTGTTCATTAGGTTCTCTCAATCTACATTAAAAAGGTAGAATTGACACAACCTACTGAACAATTATAATGGGACAGAGGGAGTATTTTTTTTTAACCAACAATATATTTACATATATGCGGCATTTAAAGAATAAAAGCAATACATATATTCAACCCCTAAATCTTCTTGTGTTTTTGAGAGCTTGAAATCTACCCTTAACATTATAAACTGTTCTAAAACATGACCATCGGATGTTTATCAATTGTGAGATCATACCGTTCAAAATTGGAGCAGAAGGTTGTTTTTTTCTTCCTCTGTGGAGCTATGAGTTGTACTCCACTAAAATGCATACTTCAGATGTGTTCAATATTTGTATTTGCTTCATATAAAAAAAGACATTAAAATCCTGTTTAAGATCCTACACACAAATCTCATGCTGAAGTATTCCCCATATATAAACCGAATATCAAGCCTGTCTTTTGAGACATACGCTGCAGATTCATCCTTCCACAATTTCAACATCAAATCAGCTACAGAACAAGCGAAACAATCAACAGATCATGATCAAACAATTGAAGAACTATGAACAAACGGTGAAAGAGTCACGAAAATTGGTAGACGCGCGTTTCCTATCCTCTCAAATCAAGAGGATAATAAAGAAAAAAAAAATCGTTTTCTTATGCAGAGCACAGACGATCATACAGAACGTTATATTCAGAAGATGGAAGTTGAAACAGTGTCAACAATCGAGCAGTCATCATCGATCCTATTATTTTGACATCATCTTCGTTTTGATACATCACGAGAACACATGAATGCTTGGATACACAAATCAATTTGTAAGCAGTTTTATCCGAAGAATTGTGTCGAAAATATATCTGTTCCTGCAAAGATGTGTATATACAATATGTACAATTTGTTTGAAATAATGATATAAAAAAGGGAGGAGAGTTTCCTCCCTCCATATTTACAGTTGGAAAGAGGACCATAACTCAGAAAAAAAATACAGATTCCCGCGAAAAGCTTATGTACAATATGTACACTATATACAATTTCCCTCCACACAAAGGAAAGGTTTGCTGCGTGCAGGCGTCAACCTACTTCGTAGATGTTCAGTCATGCAGATTTTCCTCTTTCGGAATGGTCAATGCCCATCCTGAACCGGACGACACGTCGTTGTCGTCGATTTCTGGCTCACCAACGCCCCCAGGCATACATCCGTCCACAAACGCCGAAATCTCACGATCGCCAGGAATGGATGTACCTCTCTGCAAGGAGTGAATCTCACGATCGCCAGGAATCGATGTACCTCTCTGTAAGTAGTGAAACTCACGATTCCACATTTCCAAGCGTTGTTCCGCCGGGGAAGAGCATGGCGAAATCTCCCCTTCATCCTGCACACAAAGCGCAAAAGTCTCATCAATTCTTATCCTTAAGAGAAAAGTGTAAGTGTATCCTGTAAACAATGGTAAACCCCCTACATAAACCCGACAAACGATTGATCTTTACCTGTGGTGAGACTGATTCGATGCTTGGAAGTTTTGGGGTTTGCGTGAGGCTCGGAGTAAATGGGTTGCATGGGATGGTGGTCAGAGACTCCTGCTGCAAGGCCATCGAGCGGGTCACAACCATCTCATACAGCGCATTCAGTCGCTCCAGATAGAATTGCAGGTCTTGTACTCTGTACCTAGTGATCGGTTTCTGCCACCAAAACGGGTACGCTAACAGTCTATGTTGCAATTCACGTTCTCCTACAAGCATATGCGAGATTTGTTTCTGCTGGCACTGCAATGCCTGCACCTGCTGCACCTTCTGGCTCGCAGCAGCATCATTCAACACCGATCCAGAGTCACCAGAGTCATCTGAATTCTCACCGCCGGAAGACGACGCCGACAAAGTCTTGTCGATGACATAATCTATGGACGGATGACCGAACGAGAACGCTTTCCCTGCTTGCGAGAACACCACTACTCCTACCTCTGAGCCGCACAAGATCGAAAGCTCACTAGCCTTCTTGATGAGCCCACCCCGTCGCTTCGAGAAACATACTTGACGCGCACTGGGATTCTCAATCTTCTTTATCTCGATCTTCGCACGGCCCATGCTCACTCACTCCCCTACGAATCTATCTCAACTACGCTACGAACAAACCTGTGTCCAGATGTTTGATATGGTACAAAGGGTAGTCTCTAATCTAGCAAAAACTTGGAACAGAGCGGGGGTTGTGGATCTCTAAAACTAGCAAAACTGGGATGGTGAGATCAAGCGGGTCGGTTGTGGACCCTGGCGTTGAATTGGGAGGGGAATAAGCGGCGGGGGTGCGAATATATGCGGAATTGAGGCGGCCGGCGCCGCTTCCGGAACCGCGAGTGCCGTAACGCGCCATGACATTCCTGAGCGATTAAGTTCAGTTAGACATACAGCGAATCACGAGGACCACCAGTGGGCGGGACAGATGTGTTGCGCCGTAACTGGGTGGACCCTATTCGCCAGAAGCCCCTGTGTGGGCGTCATAAGCCCCGATTTGCCAGCTAAAAGGGAACTGGAGTATCTTCACATTCCATACCTCATGTTGTCTCCACGACTGACCTCTCGAAATCATATCATTATCTTGTATATCATTTGTCACAATTCATGACGAGGTTTGAATTTCTGTAACCAATGTCAATTTGAGAAACTCGTAGTTAGTGTAAAAGTTAGGCATTAGAACAAACGGAATTGCATCTCTCTACAGTACACTCAAGCTTATTAGGTTGCAATGAGGTTTCTTTTCGTCGAGTAGAACCGGTTGGATCGTAGGAATCTGTAGTTGGAATTGAGGGTGATGATTGGAGTATGTAAAACTAGCATGGAAGAAACGGAATTGAGAATGTTGGGTGGAAAAACCTTTTGTGTTTAATTTGCTGAAGTTTCTTTCTCACTTTCGTGCTTTTGAATTTAACATACTCATGTGATTGATGTAAGTTCTAGATTTGTGATTGTTGTGATGGTTGTTTTCTCTCAATATATTGATACATCACTTGATCAGAATGAAACTGAAACTAGTTGGATCTTAGGTGAAAATTATAAAGAATGTGTGGTTGGAATTGGAGTATGTTTGTAAATTTAGCATCGAAAAAAAGGAAATGAAGAATATTGGGTGGAAAAAAAATCTCATGTTTTTGTTCTGAGTTCTAAATTGTGATTGTTGTGATGGTTGTATATGAACTTTTGGAATGCCGAATTCTATCTTGTTTGGACAAAAATTATTATGGATTTCTTATGTTGGAACCAGTGTCAATATGAGAAACGAGCAGTTAGTGTACAGTTAGCTTGTGGAAAATGAAATTGAATCTTGCTAAGCTTAGGTTGCAATGAGGTTTTCTCTAGTAAAATTACTATACTCTCTTTGCCCAGTAGAACACTACTCCGTTCATGTATGTATTTTCTCTCAATTGATTGATAGATTGATTGGTCAAAATGAAACTCAAACTAGTTGGATCATAGGTGAAAATTATAAGGAATACATGTATGTATGTATGTATGTATGTATATATACAAAGTTGTCACCTCATTAATATAACTTCAACTTGTCAATCAACTTGTCACCTCATTGATTGCTCGGGGAAGTATTCTAGCATGTGGTTTGATGTCCCATCCACATTCCACATGTATCATTAAAAAGTCAATAACCTAGTATCTATTTGCGATTCCATATAGATATTACATTACACGAATTTCATACTTTTAAATATTACCCTCTAATAATGAACAAATCATTTTGCCCAGCTACCAATGCTTTACCGAAGGAACTATTCTTAAACACTTGGGAATTTATTAATATGAACATGCCACCACCTTAGGAGAGTTTCTACCCCCATGAAAACTTCTAGAAGATCAATACACTTGGGAATTTATTAATATGAACATGCCACCACCTTAGGAGAGTTTCTACCCCATGAAAACTTCTAGAAACTTCTAGAAGATCAATAGACTGAAACTTATTTGTGGGTATTAAACTGATGCCATTCTTTTTGCATCTCAATTTGCACCCTTCTTTTTATCATCAAAAACTCCCAGTTGGTTGAAAAAATAATGGTTGATAGTTGTTTTCGGCCATGAGTTTTCGGTTAAATCTGATCAAATGCCAGTTGTGACAAAAGGCCACAAAATTTTTGAAATTAAATTTTAAAAATTTGAGGTGAAATTTGGGTGGGGACTGGAAGAATCCATGTGGGGGCCAGTGGGCAAAAGGCGATAAATTCTTGCTTTACAGCAAAATTTTCTGGGCAGCAGGCCCACAAAAGATATGGGAGGATTGGGGAGCATGGGGTGCCCCTGCCCATGGGCAGCACGTGAACTGCCAGAATCCCAAGTGGGGGCCAGTGAATCCAGGTCAGCTCCCTTGTGACAACTTTTTCTTTACAGCAAGTCTATTTGAGCTAAATATCAGCTTAAATGACCAAGTTTTTAGGGCTCACATGGCCTAAATGACATATTTAACTGAATATGGACAATCAAAGGTCTACAATTAAGAACAATAGTTGCAAAATGATTTCTAGAATCTAGGTTCTATGAAGATACTCTTCAAATAGGTAGATTTTAAGGTCATGGATAGAGGGATCTCCCCATGTTTTAAAGTCCATAAATAAGCCCAAAGTCCATATTTAGTTAAATGAGCATCTAATTTTGCTATATGAATTTGGAGTTTGGCTCTACAACCATCCGTTTTGGATTTGACCTTGCATTACGTATAGCAGGAGCCCCCGACGGATGGGTATTCCGCCGGGGAGATACCCGACGCGGAGGGGGATAGCCTAACGCGGAGGGGGATAGCCTAACGCGGAGGGTATCTCCCTGCGGCGGAATACCCGACCATCAGGGGCTCCTACAGCGTAACACACTTTCTAGTTTCGTTTGCCCGGTATTTGCTTTGTTTACGTATTATAATGTTCTATGAAAACTTCTCGTGTTGTTCGGGTTTTTTTTTTGTGAGGTGAGAATTGTAGAGGGCGTTATGCCGTAATTCCCTCCTTGGAGCGGGCATTACGGGACGGGAGCTCCCGACAAATGAACGGGCCGGAAACCGGAAAGTGTGTTACGTGGTCGTGGGTAGCATAAGAGTAAGAGAAATTCCAACCTACTTAGAGGCCGGCGTGAATAGAGTGTTCGTTCGACCTATCCTTGGATGTATGCGTGGAGGTCATTACACCAATGGCGGGACTACTATCCCCTCTCAGGGTGAACACTATACTAGTTCCTACCTAGCCAATAGTGCCTTAGAGATACTCCCACATTGTATCCCCCCAAAGGGCTTTGACGTACCCATACAACGAGGTCCAAGAACCCCCACTACGTGAGTAGCACCTTTATCACCTTCAAAACCGTTTGGTGAGAAGGTACCTAACATGAACATTGTTGCAACAACTTCTTTTGTTCAAGATCTGAAGTTCAATAAAGTGGTGTGAAGGACAATTGAAGTTAGCTAAAGTTCTCAAGGAGGAGCTTAATAACACATATATTCTGAATGATTACCGTCAAGCGGCACAATAAGAGTTCAATCAAACATTCCTATACAATTACGCAATATCAAATTATCTATTTGCTACCATTATAAGAGTTAAGGTATGTTCTCACATGGGAATGGGCCATTACAGTAGCTCTAGACATGTCATTATGTAAGTGTGACTACTATTCACCACACTATTCCAATCCTCATTGAGTATACCTTGCCTAGAAAGAAGGGATTTCTCCCTTAAATGTGGAGGTGCTAAGTTAAAAAGTATGCTCTTTACAAAGAACTATGTTTGAACATACCTTTATATTGACACTGATCTCTAAATAACTCCATGATTTTCATAAACGATGTTTTTTTTTTTTTTTTTTCCTACGGTCTCAATTACTCAATAATATGGTTGGATATGGTGTGGATGGTCTAAATAACTTATTAACATCAAACCTTGGTTTGTATTTGATACAAGATTTCAAATCAAATCTTGGTTTTTTTTTTTTCAGAGACAGAAGGAATAACAAGCACTGCAGTTACTGGATTTGAAAGCAACCACTAAAACGAGCTGGAAAGATTGAGGCCCATTCTGAATGTTGTGCTTTGATTGTTGACCTCAGTCCAATTTAACAGTAAGAGCACTGCAGATGTAACAACTTTTGTAGAGTCAAATTCACTTTGGGACCACACAATTTGGATAAACTCTGGATAAACTTGATAGAAAAGACCACAGATTAAGGATAAACTTCTGGATAAACTTCATGGAGAAGTTGTAGATGATCATCTAGTCATAAGAGGCAAGCGAAACGCAAACTTCATGCGGATGAACTTTCCTTGATCACTTGCAATGCTTTATTGTCATGCATACAAAATCATCACGATTCAATGCAGTGAAGTGGAAACTATAGCTCGAACGATACTCAAGCCATTCTTGAAGAGAAACATGCGAACTCCCTCACCGAGCAGTTGATGAGCTTGACAACTGCGAAGAGATTCAACACCTATTTCATTTCTTCTTCTGCAAGATGTTTTTGATCTCTGTAATAACTCCCTCCGAAAGAGATTCTGAATCGTAGTTCTTCCCGAAAAACTTCACGAAGTTCATATCAGGGTCCATAAGGTACCTGCAACCACAAAAAACTAGTTACAAAACCATAAGAATATTCACCTGCAAAGTACACCACGATAAGGAGTTTTATGAACACATGAGTATGGAAAAAAGTTTACGTGATAATGGAGTGGTCGACGAGGTAGTCTTCTCCTTCATCTTCCGTTTTCATGTAATAAACTCTGTACTCTCGTGCAACTTGCCGAATGTCTTCAACCGTGCCAGTCAAACCCACAAACCTGGGGTGGTACTCTGCAAATCAGAAAAGAGATGATAAATGAATCCACGATGGAAAGAAAGATCGATCAATGATAGCCAAGACCAATGGCATACTGAATTATGCTACTAAAGTAGTACATTATTGCACAAACATTAAGTAGGAGGATACCTTTTAAGTACTCGCGGATCTGCTCAACAGTATCACGCTCTGGGTCGATGGAAATGAAAACAGGAAGAACCTGCAACCCTACTTTCTTCTCTGCACTTCAAAAGGATCATGAGTAAGGAGGAAGAAGCCTGCATAGAAAGCTTGCAAAGGATAGAGTTTAACGCACTCACCTATTTTATCGATAGCTTCCGCCAGTTTCGTGAGTTCGTCGGGGCATATATCCGGACAATATGTGAAGCCGAAGTAAATGAGCGACCAGTTGCCAACAAAGTCCCGATCTGTAACGACTTCCCCATCCTGATTCAGCAACTTGAAGGGACCTCCGATCGCTGCCTTCCCAACTCCAGGGCCTGTCGTAGCAACTGCCCCTTTCTCCGACCTCAAAGCTGTAAAGATCAAAATGCCGTTATTAACATTCCACTGAAGCTTTAAGTACAAGATGTTGAAAGGTACAAGCACGAACCTTCTAGCTGCCGCTTCTTTTCCTGCTCCCAAAAGAGTATCAAGCCGATTCCAGTGATTACCAAAAGTGCGAGGCTGGCCCACGACACTGGCTGCAGCAGAAACCACAACAACACTTATTAAAAGGAAATGGACAAAAGATGTTCGTAAGATGATTAATCTGCATTTAAATGCGAGGTTAAGGACTTACGCCACCGCGTACGGCCTTTCCAGTAGTTTCCCCACCGGACTTTGCATCTTCACCAGCAGTCTTTGCATCTTCACCAGCAACCTTCGATACAGCTTCTTCGCTGGCCTTGCTTGCAGTAGCGAGCTCCCTTGGCCATGACGAATGAAAAGGCCTGACACCCTAAATCAGGCAACACTACGTTAGAAATTGCGACATATCAAGACGAGCTTTCTGTTATCACCAGCAAGAGACACCACAGCCTTCTCAGTGCGAAAACAACAACCTTCTATTGCAGGTGATTCAATCAATCTAACGTGTATGCCACCCGGTTTCATAAACCACACATCTATGAGTTCCCTCATATCCATGCTAGGATTTCAATTCTAAATCAACAGTCAGCTTGGAGTTGGAAAAATCAGAATAAGCATAATTTAGTGCATAATTTAGGAGAGAACAGTAAAGTGGCTTTGAGGATATACATATTAATGGGATTGCAAAACCTCAAGCTCCACGAAGATTCAGAAACGCATGGAAATCAGATCCTTGATTGCACACTTTGAGCTGATATTCTTCCAGACCTCAGACGCTAAAACCCTAAACCCTAAAACACATTCTAAATTGTAGTACTTCTCGCGTCTGAACTGCCAATTTCTGAACACGGAAAGGATTCGTTGATATTTACCTGAGGGAGAGCCTTGAAAGTGAGCCACCGCTGCTCAATCAATGCCCCCGAACCCCAAATTTGAAATGGGCGCCGAAGCAACTCTTGCGTAGCAGGAACATCAGGCACTGGGCGATGAGTCCAACATGAGGAGGAGCTTCGGAGCTCGATGAGTGCACGTCCCAATGTGCCCAGGCTCCTCCTCGTGGCTCGAATTCCCGACATTCCCAAACCCTAAACCCTGAACCTTGAATTCTACACCATGCAGAAAACTCCAGGAATCAGTAAACCACCTCGCTTCCGTTGGAAACCTAATTTGCAGTTGCTCCCAGAACACCAGAATGATCCCAAAACTCTGCAAAGATGGTGATCGGTCGCTGCAAAAATTGGAAATTCTTCCTAAATGAGTTAACGTAATGCGGTACTACAACTCTGACTCTGCAAAGCTCAATACAAATTCGTCTGAATGTGGTTGTTGAGGTATTTGGCAAGCATCATTCTCTATAGGAAGGTTGTCATACTCTATGGGTCAAGGTAGACTTCCTCTTGAAGAGTTGGCATCATCATCTTTCGATTGCATGGAGCTAGAACTATAGCAAGGTGGCCAATAATGGCGCAATTTGCAGCACAAAAAATCAATAGGGATATTAGTAGTATGAGCAATTTTAGTGCATGGGGAAATTAGTAGAAAGTTAGTGCAAGTGGAATCATCAATTTTGGACTTTTTTACAATGAGTTATGAATTCTTGAAGTTGGAAATATAGGTGTTCCTAAAATGGTGCCCTAAAGTGACACCATATAATGTTTGCAGTGGGTACATGGTACGGTTGTGTGGGGAAGCTATTATGTACGCGTGAGTGAAGATTACTAAAGCTTCATTTTGGGCATTGCGTCAATATTGATTGTTTTATTATAAGTTACGTGGGAGTGTGAGAGAATAGAGTACATAACACTGAATAGGTAGATTACATGTTATATCAATATTGATTGTTTTATTATAAGTTACGTGGGAGTGTGAGAGAATAGAGTACATAACACTGAATAGGTAGATTACATGTTATAACTTTTACTGCTAGTCAATAATTTTATCCTCTACATTAGCCAAGATGGAGATCCTTCCATAGTATTGGAATCAATGCGATTGGTAAAAAAAAAAATCAAAAGTAAAAACCTATAGTATTTACAAATCTAATAAAAATTTAACAGTGATCTACCTATTTAGTGTAACATCATTGTGTACAAAGGGGAAAAAAAGTTTGTGTCTTTGGTAATTGTCAAATTCAATCTTAATGAAGTAAATCATTCACCCCTATAGTAAAGTGGAGTTAAAAGTGGTCTTTTCATCACTTTGGCTAGGCTTATATTTGCAAACATTTGATAGTCTAATTATTTTTGTGCATTCTAGAAATCTTGGAGATCTTGAAAAACTTGAATTTCCTTTGTGTTTTTGGAGCTTGGAACCTCATAACTGCAATTTTCCACCTCTATGCACTCCTGAGAGTGTGTACAAAATATTTTGAGCAATTTTGTTTTGCTATGCGCTCATCTATAGCCTCTTCGATGACGTAGCCTTTGACAGATAGGTAATGACATAATGAGTCTCTACAATTTTGCATTGCCACACTCAAATGAACTACCTACATAAAAAGAATATGAGTAGAACTTTTGAGGTTTTCAATTATTTAGTCCTCCTTTGCACAATGAAGGCAATGCCTCTTGGGCAAAACCCAAGAGAACTATTGAATGGGTTGTTGACATTCGTAACTCTTTTGGGTTAACTTTTGGGTTGTTGACATTTGCAACTCTCTTGAGTTAAATTTTGGGTTGTTGTTGTTGTTACATTTGAGTTGTTGACATTTGTATTTTCTTTTAGTATTGCCACATGCTAGTATTTTTATATTATGTTCTTATACTCCAACTCGTCATACTCTTCCAATTCATAAGAATTATATTTGAACCATCTAACACCAACTATTGCTAATTTTTTTGAAAACTTGTCTCTTTTCATTAATAACTTGAAGGTAGTCGTTTAATATTAGGATGTTTCAAACTATGAAGCTAAACCATGTCATTGCATCTATAACTACACTCCTCGATTTCCATATGTATTCTCATGCCTCATGTTGTCGCTAAGTTGCTCAAAATAGAACTTTAGGATGTTATGATTGCAAGTACAAGACCGATATACATTTAAATGCATATGGCACAACCAAAAAAACTCTTCATTTGGATATTAATATAATTTGTGCAATTCATAAATATGCAATCATGTTGTTATTATCAATATGGGCAAACAAGCCTGAATTGTATATAATCCTAGATAAGGTTGATTGTAGGAGGAAGATAACATGAACTTAGTGAATACCAATGTACTATGTAGGTAAAGTGGTTATATTCCATGGAAGCGATATTACGGTTGGACTACCTAAAAGCGCCAGGGGACCTAAAAGCGCACTGTACCTCATTTGTAGATTGTGAAAATACAGATGTACCTCATTTGTATATAACGCAATTGGGTCAAATCTTACTTAGCATTTTGGAATTTTGTATAAAATTCACAAATGCGAATTACATGTTGCAAATTTTTGCAATCCTCCTGAAAACCTATTTTGAATGTAGTCATGATTTTATTTTGAATTTCTTAGTGCTAAAAATAGGTCAGATCTCTTAAGTTGGTGCTTTTAGGACACTCAACCTTAGTAAAACATAAAATTGGAGCAAAGAAAGTATGATGGTGGACCCGTAAATGTAGTTCCCATGTTACTTTATGTGTCACGAATTGAATATAAATTTTGTAATTTAGTTTTATGCAAGTTCGTACTATCACTCTGCTATTCTTGTACCAACAAAGAAATAGCAATGGCTCATAAGATAATTCTTATTTGAAATTTTTAGCTTATTGTTTTGGTTATTTTGCCACCATGTTTGTTTTATTGTCCTTTTTCCAACTTGAAGGAAATGATGTCATCTATATGAGTACTCATTACTAAGTTCCATTTAGGGCCGGTTTACACTACGGTGGAGAAGGCCTCTGGTCGGTCAAGAATGCTTGGCCAAGACATGGTTATATGAGGCAAATGGTGGATGTGCCAGAGAAGAATTAAATGCAATAAACAATTTCTTAAGGAGTCTTGACCGGTTGTAGTCTAAACACCTAGAGGAGAAGTTTAGCTTGGATGTTCACCGGAGAAGTCGACCGGTGAAGAGAAGTTCACCTAATGATTTTTTGTGATGAAATATCATAATTGCCTACATTCACATTGTATGAAAATACATCAACAAATTTTTCTTTTCATAAAAATCAGTATGCATATGTATGGCAAATAGAGTAAACTTTCGAATTAATTTTATTATCAACTTGTGTTGTAAACTATAATTTTTATGGTTTATTTGTACTTTGAATAGTATAAAAACATGCCATGGTCAGATTATGTTCAGTGTTATTCAAAATTAGTAATGCAAAGCTTGGTTTTGGTAATGCAAAGCTTTTTCTTTTTGAGGCACTTGATGATGCCGATTGAATGGTATTAACCGGTTGAATTTCATCTTCATTAGCATTTGTTAAAATTTCTCATCCTCCCACACTAGTGTTGTCCAATCACTTGTTTCATAAGAAAACCGGCTTGGTGCCACCAATGATCAATCGAATCTTAAAACTTATATTCATGGTGGTCATTTCATGTAATCAAGTTAGCAAGTTTGTCCTCCTTGTAATGTTGAAAACTATCTCAAATTCCTTTCGACATGTCTTGGCCTTATGTAAAAATCCAAGAATTGTCACTATCATTTGTGCTTAAAGTCGAACCCATATATCAACACCTAATAGATATTAATTTTAATATCCCACTAACTCATGTGAACAAGAAGATGATAAAATGCCAAAAAAGTGAGCTCTAAGCCTTCAAAATGGCTTTGAAAAAATTATTACAGCATGTGGAGCTAGAGTAGGTAGTATATATATACAACACCAAGATGATAGAGACGCAAGGAGAAGGTGGGGATGGATGGATATTGTAGGGGTGCTAATTGGTGGTCATGAGGTATAAGGTTCAAGTCTTGCTAGCCTATGTAGGTTATACAAATTCTGCGAGCCAGGAGACTGATTGCCGTCATTTCTTTTCTAAGCAGCCAAAATAAGAATTCTTAGGGGGCGGCTGCATTTAATGAACCAGAGTAGGTAGCGGCCTGATTTGCAATGGATGACCATGAGGTTGACAACTGGTGCTCTTAACTTTTGGTACCTTTTGGTTTTTGGTTTCACTTACTGTCCATGGCAACTTACTGACCAGTTTTGAGCGGTTTTTAGTTCCTTGTTTGTGTTTTTTGTCACACTATATGTGCACAGCTGTAACTAGAATGATGATTAGAAACCACTCTTGCTGTGATTGGTTACTAGAGACTCTACATATTAGTTATGGGTGGTTTTCAACTTTTCACTTAAAAAATTTGTAACTATTTCAATATTGGGAATAAAATTCCGATTTCTTTTGCATTCAACAATAACCTTATGTTTGTACAGGGGAAAAATCCTCTTCAAATTATTAGCCTCAAAAACATATGCTAAAAACCTTAAGTGGTCGGTTATAGGTCCTTCTACCTTACACCCAAGGCTTTTGAAAGTCATATCTGAGATCTACGGTCGAGATTTGTTTTTGAAAAATAATTTTTTTATTGATGAGACCTTCTCCGGAACATTGTTTTCTTGTCCGGCCTCAAGAGGCCGGACAAGAAATCACTGTTCCGGAGAAGGTCTTGAGCAAAAAGTACCGCCACCTAAGCCGCCATGTCATTTTTTCATTCATGTCAAAAGTTCACCACCTTCAATTTCTTCGCCAAGTGTAAACACCCACCGGTCAAGAATGGCATTTTCGACCAATCACAATGGAGAAACATCCTTTTTTTCTTGACCGGTGGACTTCTCCACCGTAATGTAAATCGGCCCTTAGGTAACTTACAGGAAAATTGTAAGCAATAATATTAAATTTAGAATCTTCATCTATGTTCTCACAAACGGTAAGGAATTTGAGTCTCAAATTTCGTATACACGACCTCGTACAAGTTGAGCACGAGAGCCTATAGTTACATACTTCAAAATCTGCATTAATCTGAAACATCTCACTTTGGACTAAAATAAGGCAATTTTGAGGGACCAAAACATGCAAAGAGTCCCTTGAAACTTTACAGGTTAAATGTACGAAAATAGGTGTTCATACCATAACTCCATAAGATAGACCAATGCAAAGTGCCAAACACTTAATTCAATCCGTATTCTCCCTTAGAATTTCCAAATATGGAATGAGACTAATAAAAGGATGCCTGACATATTTTTGCGTCGAAGCCTTCAGATTCCAGCCCTTCAAATTCCAGCCCTTTAACCCTTAAACGCCCGAGCAAGCCCGAGGGGCTTGATTCCAACAGAATCTTCCCTGTAGCTCTCATTGTACTCAACGTTTCACTTATATTTTGATGTCAAACTGGTCACCTTCTTCTTATGCATTCAGAAAGTGAATTTTCACAATTCAAATCACAATTTGTATGAATGATTTTGTGGTTTGAAAGGATTGAGGTAGGTAGGTTGGGGTGGTACATAACCTTGTAGGAGGTTGCAAGCTCATCATTGATTGGTCCATTCATGATGCCCAAGTTCAAAAAGTGCACTATTCATGATGCCCAAGTCCAAAATATGCTGTGATCCAATTTTGGGCTGCCCGTTTTAGACCCCAAGGGCGTTTAAGGGTTAAATTCCATGGAAAGGTCCCAAGGATAAAATGAGGGCGTAGACGCCAAATTTGAAACCATATACGTTTGAATTTTAAAATATAATAATCTTTAGTTTTTATGGAGACAGTATAATTACATCCCAATACTAAATTACAAATATTTATTTTCTTTGAGATTATACAAATTTGAAACCACATACGCTTAAAAAAGAAAAAAAAGAAAAGAAGACCTTGAGTGGGTCGAAAATGAAAAACCAGAAAATTGGGGCCCACCCTGATTGAGGTATGCTAAGTGAAGCAAAAGTAAACGCAAGTTTAAAAGGGGGGCGCAGTCAAAGTACAGTAAGTAAACGGCAGAAGAGCCAGACAAACCAGGCGCGAACTGTCCTTCCCTTTCCGCATTTAATGAAGCCTCCAAGGGCCGCCGATTCTGTCGAAGACGGAGGCCTTTCAACAACGCAACACCACTGTGGGTCACTATTGCAAGACTTTCACAATCAACCTTTCAGTTGCGATCGAAGGTAACTATCTAGCTCTCCCCTGGAATGTAGCAGCCTCCTCGGAGAATTGTTTCGAATCCGCGAATCGGTACAGTATGCCGAGGTTCTGGGTTTTGCATCGGAGCGGAGGAGGAGAGCCGTCTCCAACGATTCCAAGGTAGCTGATCTGGTGCCTCTTTTCCTGCATTGCACATGTCGTGTGAGTCATGTCGCCATAGCCAAGCCACTGGCTTTGGCTGTGTCGGTAGGAGTGTCAGTGTAGAGTGGAGCTTAGACCTTCTAGGGCGAAGAATTCAAGCTACTGGAGGCCGTTAGCCGTTGTCCTTCCTGCGAGGCTCACGTTGTGCAAGGTGGCACAATTCACATTGAGAGCGCCAGTTCCATGCCCGCCCTTTGCTCTTGTGAGTAGTTGCGTCTTCAAGAAGAAGAAGACACTGAACCTTCGTGCGTGTACAATGTGAGTGGTCTATGTGCTGATTCCGAACTTTCCCCTTTTTTCTTGAGTTTCGGTAACAGCGTCGCCAAGAAGTTACCCAATTCCTCGTCTTTGGTTGTGAAAATGAGGTGATGTGAAAATGATGACTGGCCCTCGTCGAATTAGCTGTTTCCCATTTTTTCAAGAAGTCCATGAAACCTTCGTCGTTCGATGGGCATTCTTTCAAATCGGAGTGTGGTGACAATGTGAGTGGGCGATATTTGTGAGGAGCTGGGAGCTGAGTTCGGTCTCTGGATTAGGGATTTACAGCACGATCTGAGCTGGGGTTAACTTGCAGTGTTGTGCTTTTTGCGTGGTAGTCAGTTTTGAGGATGCGCAATTTGTTCTTGGAGGAGCGGCAAGATGATGAACCGCAAGCTCGCTGTGGGCGGGCTGCACCGATTGCTACGGAGGTCACCAGTCGTGATAGCCTTCCTCTGTGCGGTCATTCTGGCGTTCGTCAGCTTCTACAACAGCAACAAGCTGCAGAACCGGCACCAGGGTGCCAGCAACATGCGCCACATTTACGAGCCGGAGAGATTCGAGCTTGGAAATCGCCGGTTCCCTCCACCAGCACCAGCCGCTGGCATCGATGTGGAGAAGAGAAACTCGTCCATGAAGTCGCTCAAGGAGCTGGTGCGAGACGCCGTGGACCGGGGCTTGTTGGTGATCGTGAACGCGTCGGACACGGACGCCGCGCATGTGCTGGCGGATCACTGGCACGGCTCCCGCCTCGACATCAGCGGCGCCCTGGACGGACCCATGGGCGAGATTCTGGTGGAGGTCATGCAAGAGCTTCGGAACATGGAGGACATGGCTCTCGAGGTCGCCGAGCTGAAGCGCAAGATCCAGCGCTTGGAGCACCAGACAAAAGGTACATCACCCCTTCTCATCAATCATTCCCTGTCAGAGCTCATAAAATAGGTGAATCACCCTTTCCACTCTCTCTCCCTACTCATCATTGCATTGCTACAATTAAGAGTGGATGCTTTTTAGGGTTTTGGGGGTTAAGTCTTTATGATATAACTATGAGTTTATAAACCTTGTTGTATGGTATCTTTTAAGTCCTTTGGGATGTGAGGTTTATTGCCACCACTGTCATTATTATAGTTCATTGACCTTGTTGTACGTGGATTCTCAAAACCCTTTGGGAGGATACTTTTGTCGTCCTTCTAGTTACATAAATTAGGTAAATACTAGAATAGTGAGAGGAAGTAGTAGTCCTACACCGCTTGTGCTATGTCATGTGGATAGGTAAATTGAAAAATTCATGTCAACCTTGGAACAAGCCTGGGGTTCTTCTGGGGTTCTTCTTCGTCGAAGATCACGTAAAACAGTAGAGAGCAGTTCTCGATGTGTTGCCATGAAATCTTAAGAGCAAGTTTGACATTGGGATCTTGTCCACAACCATTATGCATATGCAGAGAAGAGATCCGGGTTCAACAGGACATCTGAGATGGTGCAAGGATTTCGGCCTGCGGGGCGGTCACTACACTCGCTCCTACTCTTCAGCTCCTTCCGGTTCGCGCTCGACGAGTTCACAGCCGTGGGACTAGCAGCGCCGAGCCTACTCCCGAATCCAATTCCCGAAGTCGAAGAATCCTCGTGCACATGGGTAGAGTGGGACGATGCTGAGCCCTCACCTTCTCCGTCAACAACAAGCGCCAGAGTGCAGCACGGAACCAAGCGAACCATCGTGATAACAGAAGGGGAGGCTCCTTACGCCGTCGTGGTCATCAAATGCTTGTTCGCGGACCCCGCTGGCTCCAACGGCTACGGTGGCCATCTCTTCATCAACTCCACTGCCGACGATCACGTCCCAGTGTTCAGTGAGCGCCCGGAGTCTGTGAATAAGATCCAGTTCGAAGGTCCCTTACAGCACCGATTCGCTGTTTGCACTCCGCCCATCTGGAAGCCTGTCAATGCTCAAGCACTCAAAGAGTGGCTCATGTATCATCACCACCTGCTTGGCCGGGATAGGATCCATTACTTTTTCTACACCGGCATCCCCCTTGACGACGCCACCGTGAAACTCTTGCAGGTGCTTGCTCTCACCCATCTAAGAGTCAGTCTCAATGTCAGCCCATCCCTGTGTGAGGCAAACAGGGATGGCGATGAGCTTACATGGAAATTGGCATGAAGTCTGTTTTTGTTTTTGGGAAATGTGTTGATGGTCTGATTCATTGCTGTATGAGGCAAATGGGGGTGGGGATCGGCTTACATGGAATCTGGCTCTAAGTCTTGTTTTCTTTTGGGAAGTGTTTTGATGGTGGAATCAGCTGATTCGAGACAAATGGGGATGGGTTTACATGGAAATTGGCTCGTTTGCTTATGGGAAGTGTTTTGATGGTGGATTTTGGATTGCAGCCGTTTTTGGATCAGGGCATGGTGAGTTTAATTGAGATCTCCGAGATGGAGGAGTCGAGGTTCCCGAGCTCGTTGCTGGCACGGAACGATTGTGTGCATCGGTCGAGATTCTTTGCCGACTGGGCGGTGCTGTGGGACTTCAATGAGTTTCTTCAGATGCTTCCTCCGACCAGCTTTCTCCCTCTTATTGCCTCCAACGACGACAAACCTTACATTGCTTTCGGCAACCAGCGATGGAGCTCTGCGTATTGCCTCCCGGACACTCCTCCTTCCTCGAATAGTCCCTCTTCCTCACAGAACTCTACTGGCGTCGTCCCACTGGTGAGTTTCCTTGCATTCATCACCTTGTGTTCAAATTCCATTCCGAGGGATTGATACTCTAAGAGTGAGAGAGCCTTTTCACGGTGTAATTATTCTCCTCTCAATCATAATGCACCTCAATAACATTACCTCAAATCTTAAGAAAGTAAGATTTTTAGCCTTGTCAAGTTGTCATATCATAAACGGTAGGCTTTTCCAAACATGTCATACTGAAGAGTCTTGAGTGGAAATAAAGTTGAGATGTAGGTACATAAAGTTTGAAATATTAATGCTGTGCCATTTGATTAGAATGTTAAATATGAGATTTGTTCTCAATGTGAAGCTTATGATTGAGAGCTTCTTTTTAGGTTGCCAGCTCAATCCACATTCTAGACAAGAGGTTGTAGAGGATGATAGAAGCTCAGTTCACATTCTAGACAAGAGGTTGTAGAGGATGATAGAATATCTGTTCATTGTGATTGACATTTAAACTTAAGGAGATACAAAAGTTCTTAGACATGAGTTGATGTGGCCAATCATTACAAAGTCTATATCTAAATAGCAAATACAACAAAATGATGCAATCTTTCTCCAACCTTGACAAGAGCTCTAGTGGAAAAGTGTGTAATTTCCACCAAGTTGAATGACATTCCACCTGAAATTCTACCAAGCTTGGTGGAATGAGACATTCTTGGTGGAAATACGGATGGAAATTGCACACAATTTTTCTCTTGGGTGAGTTTTAGGCTTAACCGTGGATGACTTACAAGGGAACCATGGTTTGTGTTCCAGGAATCCCCACAACAATGGTCGACCGACAGAATGGTCTTCCGCTTAGAGCTAGCACCATGTCCCTCCAGAAACGAATCCACAACATCAACAACCGAGTGTGTAGGCGGGGAAGGGCAACGGCGCTACGTAGTGAACCCACGCAAAGTACAAGCAGTGCACCACCACTTCATCATCGATCCCTCCTGGGGCGGTGCCGACATCTCCACGGACAAGGCTCGTCTCAACCAGTGGATCGGCAACTTCCTCTCAACAGATCCCCAGGAGGCCACTTGTACCATCATCGTCAAGGAGCCTCCAACCGACCCGTCAATGGCTGTTGATGGCTACTGGTACATGGACTCCAGCTTCTCGGCGTCCTCGCAACCTGCTCATGCCTCCTCCTCCTCCTCCTCTCTCTTCAGCAGATGACATGTATCATATTATCATTGTCTCTTTTTGTACAGGGAGTTTTCATGTAGACACAACTTGCGGGAATTGAAATCTCTACAATGGGGCATCTCGACATGATCAGAAATTGCATGTTGAGATTTCGCTCATTTTGCTCATGTACGTGTTTATGGCTAAACGCTGCACATGATCACACTCATTCCAGCCTTCTATCTGTGTAATTTTAATCCATGGTGTTGAAAAGGATGATTTGAGTGTGTTTGATGTACAGCATCATTCGGACAGGAGAGAAAATCGTGAGAGAGAGGGTTGTAGCTTGGCAGGGAACACAGTGTGAGTGCTTGGTAGCCATAGCCATAAGATACTTGTTGTCTAGCCATTATGGACATTACGATATGCTGTACTGTACTTGGGTCTTGCATGGCTTCAATTGAGGTGAGGGCAGGTGGGTACTTGACATTCCTTTAGGTGTTCCATTGATTTCTGTTTTAGTTGCAATCAATTCAAGATTGAATACCTGTCAATTCAACACCCTGTTCATTTTCAGTGTCTTGATTATACTTTTGATGAAGACATATTCTTTTGTTCCATATGATGCAAGCCTTGATCAACAAGGTCAAGGCTTGATGAACAAGGAAGTTTTGTGTTGGATAAATAGTAAAGTAATAATCACGGTATCGTCTTCAATTCGGTCATCCTACTTCCCTGAAGTTGTGAATCTGTGATAAGGATTGCAAATTCTGTCGATGGTCAGAAACCAAGAGGTACATTTTACGGTGCATAAGCAAGATTCAATGTACCGAAAATCAAGGTATTGAGAATGAGCAATCTTTGCTATCCCTTGATTCAAAAATTCATAATCAAAAAGAAAATTGTTCAAAAATTACTCCTTCCGTCTTGCTGAAATACTGTGATTTGCTTGAAATGTTTGTAGAGACCCAACATGTTGTATGAGTCTCTTCGGTCCAACAAGGAACCACAAACAATATTGAGATATCCAAGTAGGTCATACACGAACCTTTATGTGCCAATCATGATGTATAAGTTTGCAATATAGGTTGCATACTTAGACTATCTGAAAGTTGAATCTTATCCCCTTGTAATATTGAAATCATGGTATATTAGTGAGAGGGAGGAAATGTGTTCTTATTTAGACCAATCTCCCACACCACTAAATAGGTAGATTAGTATCAGATTATAATAAGATTTGCCATAAGTAGTTACTTTTGTTACTTTTAATTTTTTATCCGAGGCTATGATTCCAACACATTGGAAGGATCTCCATCTTGGCCAATAAAAACTTACATGTTTATGTAAATTAGTGTGTGTAACACTAATCTACCTATTCATCTTTGATGTGGGCCAAAATTTCTTTCGTGTTCATCAAACCATAAAACTTTCTGACGGTCATGTTCTTAGAGAAATCCACTAAGTAGTAAGTAGTCCCTAGTTTGGACCCCAGTTGGTCCGTCGTTTCATGCCCTCTTTTCAGTTATCCGCTAAGTAGAACGGATTGGGGACCAAATGCACCAAACCGGGGACCTGATGTAAACTATGGACCAAATCACTCGGTCTTCCGCGCATCACGTTGCAGACTAGGCACCAAGTTGAACTGGGGACCAAACTCAAAAAACCATCAAAATTATGCAATTTTTGAGTTTAGTCCCCAATTCGATCTTAGAGTAAAAATTTGGTGCACAGTTCAACATTTGGTCCCCAGTCCGACCAAAACTGGGTGTTTTGATTCCTAGACCGTCGTACTTAGCGCATTTCTCTCTTGTGGATTCAATTATTATTTTTCATCAAAGAAAAGATGCCCTAAAATTATCCCATGAAATGAATAAACATGCATCACGTGTACGAGTCACTCTGAACGTGGTACATCGAACAGAGTGAAGCTTGACCACCCCATCTCCGGCTTTTGGGAATAACAATGAAATTCCAACTTATGTAATACAGAAAGTACGTTTGTAACTGCCATTGCAAGGCCCCATTTGACACTTGGCACTGGTCCACATCGCTTTAACAAACTCATTTTATTCATTTTATTCATAAAGGTAATAGAAAAAATGCTCTTAGTCTGTCTTGTCCTGTGCAAATTCCTGCCAATCAACTCACAGTCTTCATGCACCTTGCACACATGCCAAGAGCTCAGACCCTGCAGAATGGCAACCAATGAACATTTACCACACGTTTGGAGCACTAGGCACAACAACAAGAGCATCTTGAAGTATGAGGAATATTTAGCAAGGTGGCCAATCAATGGTTGGAAGCAATTTTTGTGTTATGGGGAAAATTAGTAGAAAGATAGAGCAAGTTGAATTATCATTTTTGGACTCTTCTGCAATGAGATATGAATTTCTGAAGTTGAAAAATACAAGTGTTCCTAAAATGAAGTGACACTATGTAATGTTTGCAGTGAGTACGTGGTATTGTTGGATGGCAAAGTTGTTATGTACCTCTGAGTGAAAATTTTCTATAGTTTTGTTATGGAACATGTACCATTGTTGTTTACTCTATCCTAAACTGTTTGGAACTGAAAAATGGCTATGTAATTTGGTCATTCGTAAACATGTTTCATGAATCCGGAGGCAACAATAAACTAGAAGCTGTTTTTTTTTTTTTTTCACTGGTCTAGTTATATTCCATGATATTTAGGATTCTTATTGAGAAATTGATATAAACAATAGAGTTATTTCTAAGTTTGAAAATAATAGATTGTTTGTTCAATTTGATTTACCTACACAATGTAAACAAGTAGAAACATGAAAGTGAATGTACCTTATGTACGAGGTAAAAAAATATGAGAATCTTGGTCACCATACTCCAACCCTACTAAAAGAGAGTACTCTTTCATCGTACAAAATATACCTTTCCCCGAATCATTTAAAAAAAAATCTTGTAAATATCTCCAACAACAATAAAGTAATGCAAAGCAACGGACCCCAGAACCTTAAGTCACTTTTTAACGTCAAAAGAATGGAATGTGACCCTCCATTATAAGAGAGCTCATTCCTCCATTCAACCCAATCACTTTAATATTCCAAAAATGGCTTAAATCGACATGATGGACCATTTTAGCAGGGATATTTTGATTCCTCTGGCAGAATATGTCGATGAATGAAACTCATCCATTCACGAAGTGGATGATTTCTGTCGCACGCTTCACTGACTCCTCATGTTCAGCTTGTTGTAGTTGGTGTTGTTGCTGGTGGTCCATTGCAGCTCCGATCTCCGCAAGGCAATTTTTCGAGGTCAGTTTTGCGAGGAGAGTGTTTCGGATATACTCCGAAGAAGAACGAGGTTGCTTTGATTGCCCCGCATTGGCACTTTTTTTGATACATTGTTCAGTTTTTCTTATTCTGTCGTGCGCTTGGTGGCGAGGAAACGACGTGTTTAGAGTCTCGGAGTTGCTAAGAAATTGGAGATAGATAAGACTGGAAAGATACGAGCAGATTTGGTCTTTGATTTGGATCTTGACAGTTGAAAAATTTGTTTCTCTGTTTTCTAGATCGATTAATCTCAGTCAATTACGTCTAGTTTCGGTTATTTTGTAATTCAATCGAATTTTCCTGTGGCAAACTAGCAATCTCGGTACTGTATACGCTAGTGCGATAATGTCGTTGATTATATGCTTTTTGTTAGAGTTTGGCGCTCTGAAAGTGGAGAACAATTGCTTTTGCAACTTGATTAAGTTTCTTTGACTCTTGGATCTTGATTATGGAGAATTTGTTGCTTCTAGCTGAAATATGCGTACGTAATTGTAGTTCTGGCAACAATGCATGCGATGGTTTTCTTAAGGGTTTCTTGTGCGGATGCGCAGTGCATTGGAGGTCGGAGAATCTTTGAGGGATTGTATACGCGGAGAAGATGACGATCTTCGGCAATGGGAAGTCGAAACAGGGGACTGGAGAGGAGCAGCTGCAGAGGGAGCTTGTTCACCATGCGCAAGTCACCTTTGCTCATCCGCCATCATCTTTCGACACATCGGTGATGTATGAGGCTACGGCGCAGAGTGTCCGGGACCGCCTGGTGGACCGCTGGCAGAAGACCGAGGAGCATTACACCAAGACGGTAAATCCATAAGTTGACCTTTTTGTTTGAATATTTTGTTTAATATTTTATGGTGAAGAACTCTAGGTGAAAGAGATTGGTAATTGCAGAGGATACTCCCCTTAAGAAGTTTTTATTATGGGCTAATTTGCTGCAAATTTTTCGACTTTTCATTTCTGGCTTTTAGACGATTTACTCTTGAAGCGATTGATTTTCTTCTTGTGAGGAGCTCTTATTTACAGCGATCCAGTTGGACTATGTCAATTAGTTTAGAAATTTTCCTCTATAAAAAATTATTTTTTCTTCTTTGTTTCTCGCCATGAATTTACGTTCCTGGAACTGTTCAATAGAGTGGAGCGAAGCTCTCTTCGGAGTGATGCTCAGACCTCCATGAAGCAAGCTACGTTTACTCAAGATTGGTCATTATTGCTGTAGGGCTCTTGCATGCTTGAGTAATATTCAACCTCTTCATTTATTTCAGAACTCGAAGAGGATTTACTACCTTTCATTGGAGTATCTGGTGGGACGGTCATTGCTCAACGCAATCCTAAATCTGCAGATGAAGGTACTATTGAACCACGGTCTGTGCTTGGGTCTGTTAGACTGGGATTGAAGTTTTTGTACATCGTGGTTCCCTCAAGTTACATGTCTTTTACCCACTTTTTTTTCTTTCATATTCCCCTTCACCAACTCGTTTTCGAATGTACGAAATCTTGCTGAATGAAGATCCTGTTATGCAGGGTGAGTATTCTGAGGCTTTGAAGACTCTGGGTTACCACCTTGAAGAAACGGTGGGATATCTTGCATTTCTGCCTCCTCTCTCTTTTCTGTTTGGTGGAAGGTATTCTATGCATTCTATGTTTCTGTTCTTCGGCCCGGAGACATTCTGCTAATGTTGAGTGACATGGCTTACAGGTGGAGGCGGAAAGAGATGCTGGTCTTGGCAATGGAGGTCTAGGGCGCCTTGCATCCTGTTTCCTCGACTCAATGGCCACACTCAGCATCCCCTCTATCGGGTATGACCCTGTTAACATCATTTTTCTCTTTTCGTGACAACTGTACGTGTTCAATAAATGGCACATTTCCCAAGAAGTTGCCGTACCACCAGTACCGAAGAATTTCATGGAGCGTGCGATAATAGTTCCTAGGATTGAGAATCGAGAGTGTGAGAATTGAACTCATAGTAGCCTTCTTGCCCAGCTAGAGATCATACACGTTCATGTGCAGTACATTTTCCCACAATCGCCACTACGTGTATTTAAACATCAAGCATGCATACGCTCGAAATATCACGCTTGTACGGTCCAAACATTAAGGTGACTGTAAGCCCATGGTGCTCTTCGAAAATCTGTAACTTTTACTTATGGAGTGAACAAATACTTCGTACTCTCAGTGGGCCAATATTCTCGTTTATTAAGCTCCGCTACAAAGTGCATGATAATGACGAGAATATGTGCCGTGTTTCTTTAGTTGATGATGACCTGATGACCTGATGATGAACTCCTTGGTATTGTCCCCTGCAGGTATGGAATTCGGTACCGGTATGGGATCTTTGAGCAGATGATTGTGGAGAACAAGCAAGTGGAGCGCCCGGACTACTGGTTGAGCAAAGGAAACCCATGGGAGGTGGAGCGATTGGATGTGGTGTTCCCGGTCCGTTTCTATGGACAAGTTGTAAGTTATCAGGAAGGGGGCAAGACGCTGTACAAATGGGAGGGTGGGGAGGTAGTGCGAGCTGTGGCCTATGACACTCCCATTCCTGGCTATGGAACCCTTAATACTAACACCATGCGTTTGTGGAGCGCGTACGTATTCTTCACTCTCTTTTCATCTTCAACTGCACTATTAGATTCATTTTCTTATGTCCTCTCACAAAACATTGTCTGTCACAAGCGGTGATCGGCTGGGGAGGCAAGCCCTCAATTTGCAATCACAACCTATGCTCCAGAAATCTGTGGTTTTTACCTGCTCGTCACTCTGTTGACATAGTCGTGGAGACACGACTTGGCACGAGAAATATTTTCAATTGAATGTGTACCCAACATTACGTAACATACCTGAGGAAGTACAGGAATCTTTCTAAAGAGTATTTAAATAGGAAAGGCTGAGTGTATGGGAGTGGAAAGAACCGTATGAAAGCTTCGCGTACCAGCAAAACTTATTATCTGAAATGAAAAGCTATGCTTTACTGTTCTTGGTGATCATCATACGCTTGAGAAGTTACTATAGCTGGTAATGAGCTTCCTAAGTGGAAACTTATTGTTTTTAGTTTAGGCGTTAATAAGAGTACGTTTTTAGACTGTCCGTGATTTTGTTCACTATGAGAGCGAGGTCATTGAGTCTCCATGTTTCTGGGTTGCAGGCGTCCTTTGGAAGAGTTTAATTTGGGTGAGTTCAATGAAGGCCACTACAATACAGCAGTGGAGGCTAGAGATAGAGCAGAGGCCATCAGCTCTGTCTTGTATCCCAATGATAACCACGATGAGGGCAAAGAGTTGCGACTTAAGCAACAGTATTTCTTCGTGTCTGCTACTCTGCAGGTAAATAGCAGTATATACCTTTCTAAGTACCACTCTTGATACTAGAATATGACCAAGCTTACATGCTTCTCATATTATCACTTTGTTCACTGAGATTTTGTATCCATCTTGGCGGCTTCAGAAATACATCAGCATTGTCTATTTTGTTGTATTCTTGTATCTAGACCGAGAACCAATAGGTGATAGCAACAAACTTTAGCAGAAAAAATAAAACTCGTAAGCTTCTGCTATTAGGAATACCTGTTTTAAAAGTATTTAGAGAATTATTCATCTAACTTGATTCTTTGTGCTTGTGCAGGATATCATGAAGCGTTATAAGAAGTCTGGAGATTCTCTTTCAGCGTTCGACAGTAAAGTTGCTGTGCAGCTCAATGACACACATCCCACCATCGCTATTCCAGAGTTGATGCGCCTCTTCCTAGATGAGGAGGTCAGAACCTAATCTACCTTAATTGCAATGAAGCTCTCGCTAATTACAACGTGCAAGTGATGTAGGTCACTGTTACTTATTGTACCTTTCATAGTGCAAGCCCTCTGGTCGGAAATGGGATCACCATTTTAGTTCGGGTTTGAAATGGTGGAGTTGCTTGATTGGAAGTGTATATTGAAGCTAACAGACTCAACACTCTGGCTAGAGGATCTCAGGTGATTCCTGTTTTTGGATGCAGCATATGGCTTGGGATGCAGCTTGGGACATCACTACTCGGGTGTTTGGGTACACCAACCACACCATCCTTCCTGAGGCGCTTGAGAAGTGGTCAGTGCCATTGATGCACAAGCTGCTGCCTCGCCATTTAGAAATTATCTACGAAATCAACCATCGGCATCTCCAGGTACACCATCGTTGCTTTGCTTTAAGAAGCTACCTCAGGACAAGCAGGCAGTCTTAGAGCAGTATAGACGGTGAGAGGAAATCGGGATTTAGATTCAGGCTCCAATCCCCGTGCAGGGTTGCTTATTATATTTTCTTGATGGAAAGTGAACGTTCGAAATGGATATGTGTTGATCTATTTCTGACACAGACTGATCAGGCTTGAGAGTGTGTAACCTGAAGCTGATCGTTGTTGTCTGTTATTTCAGGTTGTCGAGGCCAGGTGGCCGGGTGATACTGAGAAGCTGGTCAACATGAGCATTATTCAAGAGGGTGACACGAAGATGGTGCGTATGGCCATTCTAGCTACAGTTGGATCCCACGCTATCAACGGTGTCGCTGAGCTTCACTCTGAGTTGGTGAAAACTTCGCTTTTCCCGGAGTTTGTGGAGCTGACTCCCAAGAAATTCCAGAACAAGACGAATGGCGTCACACCACGACGGTGGATCCTGCAAGCAAACCCCAGCCTCAGCAAGGTCTTTACACGCCTTTCAAATGGGGTTTATGTGTTTTGTTTCATTTTTTCCCAGGTTACCAACCAGTCTTATTTTCGGAGATAGTAAAGGATATGCCCGACCTTTATGTATCCAATTTTTTCTCTCAATTCTCCTCGTCCATCAAGTTGCCTTTGTACATTGGATGTAGGTTTTCTATAGAAAATGTAGACTCCCTATGTCTGGTGCACTTGGAAGTGGTGTAGATATCTAATCTTACTCTCCATCTGAATACGTGGACGCTTTTTCTAGTGTGTTAAAACTACCGTGTATTGTGAGATAATCTCTTATCACGGAGGAAGTTAAACCCACGAGTCGTGCTTGCTTGCAGGTCATTAGTAAAGCTACGGAGACCGATGAATGGGTGCTGAAGCTGGATTTGCTGCAGGTATGGCTGTTTTGCTCTCTTCATTCTGCAATTGAAAATCAATATCTTCACTAAGCTTTTCAGGCTCTCATCACAGATCCTAATTTTGTGAAGTATTGCATCTCAGAGAATGAAACATCTGGCCAGCAACAAAAGCTTGCAGCAGGATTTCCGAGCATCAAAGCAGCTCAACAAAGCACGTCTAGCTGCACTAATCAAGAGTCGATGTGGTGTTGAGGTAAGAAAAATTTCGAGTTTAGTGCAGACACTATTTCGAAACTCGTGTTTCAATGCCAATATTCGATTTTATCCATCTAGATTTCAACTAGTTCTTAATTTCGCATCTAAAATCTCAGGGGTTCGTTTTATCCGTGTCGCAGGTTAGTGAGACAGCGCTCTTTGATGTGCAAATCAAGCGCATCCACGAGTACAAGCGCCAACTCCTGAACGTGTTGAGTCTTATTTATCGTTACATCTGTATCAAGGTAAGGTTCTGTCATCGATCTTGGCGGTTGCAATGCTGGTTTCCTTCGTCACTTTTGTTTTCCCATGTACACGTCAATTCTGAGGTTCGATACTGTGAGTAAGAAGAATTTTGTAACGCTCGTGGTAGAAATGGCATCCTGCGAAGTGCGACTTCCTGTCACTGACACAGTCTTGTCACCGTAGATTCACGGAACTGCTAACCTTGTGGCTTCTTCATTTTCTTTCTTTTCGCTCTTGATCTTCTGTATGGTATCTATATGAGAGCAATCTGTACATTTCCAGCTACGGCTGTAGTAACATTCAAAATTTTCCGATCCAACTCCTCGAAATCAAGCAAATTGCTCATAGACGTGTGTTTCTCTTTTCGTTCTTGATGACAGAATGCCTCAACTGCAGACCGAGCAAAGTTTGTGAACCGTGTAGCCATTTTTGCCGGCAAGGCTGCTCCAGGGTATTACCTGGCAAAGCGAATCATCCACCTCATCAATGCGTGAGTACATATTGATTTCTCCCCGAAATTTGCAGAGTGGTCAGTGACAGGCAACAAATTGAGTCCTTTGTGTGAACTCTGCTAAAAGTGCTTCAAAATGTTATGCACAATGCCTGGTTGAGCAAGAGACCATTTCTGACAGCTTGAAACTCTGTCCACAGGGTTGGCGCTAAAGTGAACAATGACCCTGAGGTTGGAGATTTACTGAAAGTGGTGTTCATTCCTAACTACAGTGTGTCACTTGCCGAGGTATGTACTAAAACTTTAAGAATGACCAATGTATCATCGGACAAACTAGACAAAGTTTCCACATGGCCTTAAGTATCTCTTATGAGAAGTAAAGTAGAGCCCTCTAGTGGTCAGGGGAAATGGACAATTTTTAGAATAATGTACATGATACATGGTGCTGATATGCGTAGTACTTGCTAAATTGTGTAGGTGATCATCCCTGCCAATGATATCTCCCAACACATCTCCACGGCGGGTATGGAAGCCAGCGGCACGTCCAACATGAAGTTTGTCATGAACGGAGGATTGATTGTGGGCACTATGGATGGAGCAAACATTGAGATCGCCAATGCCATCGGACGAGAAAACATGTTTGTGTTTGGAGCCTCTTCTGAAGAGGTGGCAGGGCTTCGTCATACCCTGAAGACTAAAGGCGAGCAGGCCCTAGACGAGCGTCTTCTTGATGTATGTACATCGAACCCTAATAACTGTTATCACCAATTTTTAACCATTTTCTCTTGAGCTGTAGTTTGTTATTACCTCATGAATCCCTCATCAATGGGTTAGATCAATTGGCGATGTGCTTAATGGTTAGGGTAGTTCATGTTTCTGGTTGCCAAGACTAACGAGGACTGGCAATAACAGGTCTATCACGCAATCGAGTCAGGCGTATTCGGACCATACGAAGAGTTTGAGCCTATCTTGTACGCGTTGCGTGAAGGAAGAGACTACTACTTGCTTGCCCATGACTGGCCCTCTTACCTTGACGCCCAGGTAAGAAACAGCATTGAGCCAAGTTATATAAACAACCTTTTTCATTGACAATATCTCATTTGACTGAGCAATACGGTGTTGGTTGCAGGACGCGGTGGATCATGTCTTCAGAGATGAAGCTGAATGGACAAAGCGGTGTGTTATCAGCACCTCCATGATGGGTGTGTTCAGCAGTGACCGAACCATCGCTGAGTACGCTAAGGAGATCTGGAGTGTTGCGGTATGGTCGTCTTACTCTAAACCTAGATCTGCTCGTCCCTCAGTGCTTCCCGTCTCATCTTCGCTTTTTAACATTCCTTAGTTAAACCCCGCGAGTGCTGAAACAACAAACTAAGAACTTGTATCTTCCAATTTTCTCAAGTTGTAATTTCTTCGTCTCATGTTTGTTACCTTGATGTTTAGGAAGATGGTCATTTAGCATTTTCTAACATGTGTGCCACGTTGTTTTTCAGTCCTCACCGGTGCCTGCAAACCACCATTGAAATGAGAAGCTCCTCAGCAGTAGCGTCAATGGGTAAGGGGAGTCCAGCATTATCATGCCTACTCCACATTCCGTTCAATGAGAAATGACAACCGATTTTGAAGATTGTTGGTACATAGCCCGAAAAGCTTGGTGTTTGATTAACACGATAGCTCAGTGGCGAGCGAGGCTAGCATGTGACGACAGAAGAGAGAGACAGAAAGGCTGTTTGAAGGATATGATAGTATCATTGTCGCACTTATTACTGAAAGTACAGTACATTCTCATCCTCTCACTATTATTATCATATCCCGTTTCTATTCCCTCCCACCACCTTACGAACTCTAACCCATTCATATAATACATATAAACTACTGCCTGGGGGTGATGTCTTTGTACAGGAACCCAGATGCTGTAAGCAGCTTCCACGAGCCTGACTGTAAGTCTCGCTCTGCTTGTGTGTACCCACAATAAGAAATACTCCGCACATGCCCGACTGATACTTTTGGGTTCAGGCTGTTCAATGAAACTCGTAGTCCTTCCCCTGTAGCATGTCACCATTCAAGAGTAGGCGTATTAACCATTCAGAAATATCTTGGTGGTGCTCCGTCACTAACGGATCAAGCAGAATATGATATTTATGGAGTCCTGGCATCATGATGTTATATCAGACTAAGCATGAAGGTGAGTGTTTTCAGTACAGAAATGCTTACCGTGGGTGATACAGAGTACATTTTCGTGTGGAAACATATCAGCAGCAGCAAGGAATGTGTTTCTGTACCGACGATGTCCATCTTCATACGACTCTTCCCAATTGGGTAACTACCACAAATAAAAAACAATCAGAGAACATGGACAGACAGTGTCCTATCTTGAAATATGATCTTATCCTCTTTAGAGAGGTCAGTTGACAGTACCCTTGTAATAAAATCATATATTTCCAAAGCTCTGTACGCTCAGTGACCAAGGTATTCATTCATATACGAAGGATATGCACAATGAAGGTAACGAGATAATCTTGAAACATTTAAAGAAGTCGATTTTGAAAGTTCAGAGTGCTGTTTAATCATGGAGCTCTTTTTCGGCGATAGCAATTCCTTCTCTCATTTTAACTGGTGAGCGTTTTTAAGATCGTTTTAAGAGGTTACTTAATTTGTGAATCACGTACCTGAGGGAATAGGGGTGGTACGGAGGTATCCACAACTCCACTGGGAAGAGCAGACAAGAGCTCCTCTCGTGACAAATTCCAAATGTGGCTCTTGTGAGGATCACTGGGAGGATACCGAATTGCGCGGTTGTTCATCAGCTCCACTAATCCATACTCTAACGATACCTGCAGTTCGAAACCAGCCACATGAGTATACCGAATGTATCTCTATGCTCAATTCCATTTTGATGGCACTCTGTGACGCGATCAGTATCTTGTGATAAAAAATGACCAAGTACTTGTTAAAAGTGGGTGGAATCATGGAGCACACTCAGGACCAAAAATGAGGATTTTTGGCCAAAATTAGTAGTAAGACAAATTTGGTATGACAGAATGCCATTTGGAATAGTGGAATTGCCCGTATCAATGTTTTTAAAGTGAGGACTGTCAACATTCATGCCCACTTACTTAGACTTACCCAATCTAAATCTTTCAAAGTTGCCAGTATCCTTATTCGTCGGACCATGGCCGTGATTGAGCAATCAGAATCGTAGAGTTGATTTGGTCCGCGATGAAGCTATTGGTCTGTACCAGCTAGATTTGCAGGAAATTGGGGTTGTGAGTGGGGTATGTAACTAGCCTTGACAGTGTGGGCAGTGGATTCATGGTCTGGGTACATGCCCTGAATGAATCCGGTGGCAGTCTGCACGCATCGAAGAAAGGGCGACACGAGAATGCGGTGGATGCACACGCCCTGGTTGCGCAGCTTCACTCCGGCCTGCACCGCCTGCTCCATGCCCAGCTCCGTCAGCGGCGGATCCCACGTCCTTGCGCCCTCCTCGTACATCCACTCCCGGTTGGCGTCGTCCCATCGCTGGCCGTGCCGCATCACAATTAACTGCTGCCTCATCTGACCACCCTTGGATTCCATACTCTCCATCGCTAGCTAACTTTATTGATCGATCACCCAACTGGCTAGCTAGTGTCACTCGATTGAACGATCGATCACTCTTTTGCTATTGTCACTTGATCGATAATCGATCACTCACTGTCACTGGACTGAATGATCGATCACTCACTGTCACTGGATTGAATGATCGATCACTCACTGTCACTGGATTGAATGATCGATCACTCACTGTCACTGGCCGGATTGAATGATCGATCGCTCACTCGATCGAAGGATCGGTTACTCTATCAGGGCAAAATGCTTGATCGGAAGATGGGATCAGGTTACAAGTATGATGGATTCAGTCTATATGGGCTTGATCAGAACGAGGCTCCGACTAGCTGGTTGAGACCGGTTCGTATTTCCGACTTATGTGTGTCGGTGTGGAACTGTTTAGGTCGGCGGTGCAGACTTTTGTCGGTGACCTCGGGAGTTGATTCCGCGTCGACGAACTCATTCTGCTCGAGGTCTCTGTACTATTGTTTTGTTACTTCTCAAAATGATTAGTGTAAGCAAGTATATATTTATTAACATACTAGTATATACACACACAAAAAAGTATTTGATTAATTTGTGAGTAAGGTTCCCCTCGTCCTGATGGGTGAGCTCTTTATTTGATGCTCTTCAAAAACTACCCCCTATCCCCGGTTCCCTTGTTGATGGTCTTCCGTCTTTTTAAGATTTATAGCATTTCCTCTATTACCTCGTTCCCTTGTTGAAAGAATTTGGTTAGGTTAGAAGTGCATGTGTGGAGATTGGAGTAATGCTTTCACAAGAGCACTTTTATTACATGGCTTTCACAAGAGCACTTTTATTGTTTTCAATCATGTCGAGGCATAGATGTTGTTTGGGAATCACAAAGAACTTCGACGAATGATATTCCTCGATTTTTGTTTTGAGATATGCCTTGAAGTATTCATTGGAAAAATCTTGAAAGAAATCAATTTTAGCTAACGAGAAGAAATTCAAAAAATTAAAAATAAAAAGAAATTTCCGCACCAAGAAGATGACAATTACATGTTTAGGAAATAAAATGCCCTTTCCAACGATTCAACTAACTTTTCAACAAATTTTCTTACTAGCTAAAGGCACCTTTTGGAGGCTTCAATCTTTTCTTCGCCCAAACATGTCAATACAATATTCTCATACATTACAAATATTCTCATACGTACCATGAAAAAAACACACATGCTTGACAAGTGCTATCCAAAACAAAAACTCTCACCTTTACTTGTGCATGCATGTAAATTTCTACGAAGCCAGTGCAAAGTAGTAAATTCCAAGACGAGATACAAAAGACCAATGCATTGTACACTCAAAACAACTCTAAATCATTTCTCTTTTTTATCTGGTGCATGGAATAATACTCATTGACTCAGAGTTGTATCATTTCTGTTGGAGAATTTTCATGTAACACTTTAGAAGCTTACGTCCATTGCTTTCCCAAAGTGTGACCATGGAGATTTTTGTGGTAGAATTACTAAAGGTGTTTTTAAAAGTATTTTGTACACAAGATAGGAGGCTCAAAAATTGCACAAATTTCAAATAGGTTAGCTCAACAGAAAGCAACTCAAGGGAATCAAGTTGTGCAAATTATGTAGGAGATTAAACCAATTGAAACTGTAAAATTTTGAAGTTGGAAACTATAATCTAAAGCCATCACTTTCATGTGCTCAAGCACCTAGAGGACAAGCCACTATTGTCACTTGCAAAGTAAAAAAAGAAAAGAAAAAAAGAAATCTCTCGCTCAATTAAAATAGGTTGCCCCGTTGCAATCTCAAACATACCCTCGCTCCCTCTTTACTACGACAAACCCAGTTTGGTTTCGTAGTACTAAGGGACCTGAATTCACGGTTAGTGATGAAGTGGCAAAAAATTCCACCGTAGATGCAAAGAAGTACTCCCTCCGTCCCATTATTATTGTCCAGTAGGTTCTCCCAAATCTACCTTGGGGAGGCTCATTTGAGAGAACATACTGGACAATAATAATGGGACAGAGGTAGTACATCATTTGGTCATCCCCTACAGGAGAAGCTCTAAAGTATAGCCAAATCTGAAATCCATGAAAAATTACTTTATTTTTTAAGAATCCATTTTGAGAAATTCGACCATAGGATTGTGTTTATAACTATCTAATTACCCTATCCAGAAAAAAAAAAAGATTAGCATCAAATTTTGATCTTGAGATATATTCAGTCAAAGTTTCAATTTTTACAAAACACAACATATCCTCTTTTTTTTAAAAAAAACAAATCGACCACAATGTGGTCGGTTTTGACTTTCCGGGGTTATATATCCATTGGAAAGGTTTTGACTTTAGGGGTTATATCCATTGGAAAAGCTTATACAACGGAAAAAAAGGTACAGTAAAGTGCAAGCAAAAAAGCAACAACGTAAAAAGGCGAGGGTTTTGCTGGATGAATCTTAGAGTGCACTCAAACCCTCTCCGTCTTTTTATCTTATAACAATATGCATGTCATACAAGATGAAGTGTAGCATTCCCATTGGAGAAGACACCTTTTTAGAGCTTACGTAAGTTGGTTTCCAAGCATGTCGCATGATAAACAAAAAGAAAGAGAAAAGACTCGCTCCGCAAGAGTTGGCATTTTGTGAAGAACGAAATGAGGCCACAACAACTTGTTTTTGCACAGATTCTTCCGCTTCGATCGGCTTCCTGGCTACCGTGGATTGCAACTTCTCACTTATCCCTTCAATCATAAGCGACACTCCTGCATCAATTGCCCTGCGCACATGAAGCAAACGGAAGCGTTTGAAACCGTGTATGCGGCTCCAAACTCTTCGGGTTTGATCAAACCCAAGCAGACGGGAGAGTCTGCATTTCACGTGCGACTCCGTGCCACTCCCGTTTGTTTACCTCTCACCCGAATCGCTCAACCAATCGCAGTGCGGAGACTCTCTGAAACTTCCAGTGGGAGAGAAAAGAGGATTCCAAGAGCCCCAAGGTTCAACCTTAAGTAAAAGAAAAGTGGCTCTCGAGACTGCCACTTGCCCCTATTTAATTGGGAGGTGGGGGCCCGCCAGCCCACAGGCCCAAGCAAATTGTCTCGGCCATATGGCACATGTGCGCAGGGTAAATGTTTCTTTGTGCATTCTCGCTCTCTCTTTGGGGTGTTAGTACAAATGAAGAGTTATGGTTATTGTTGTTGAGTTTTCATTGGAAATTTCTGAGAAAGGAGAACCAGAACTTTCCAAGTTTTTTGGGTTACTAGTGTCAACGACAGTTAACCCTTAAACGCTTGAGGTGACCCGAGGGGTCATATTCCAATAGAATCTCCTCTGTAGCTCTCAATGTACTCAACTTTTTACTTATATTTTGATGTCAAACTGGTCACCTTCTTCTGATGCATTCAAAAAGTGAAATTTTAGAATTCTAATCACGATTTGTATGAGCGATTTTGTGCTTTGGAAGGATTGTGGTAGGTAGGTTGGGGTTGTACATAACCTTGTAGGAGGTTGCAAGCTCATCATTGATTGGATCATTCATGATGCCCAAGTTCAAAAAGTGCACTATTCATGATGCCAAAGTCCTAAAGATGTTGTGATCCAATACTGGGCTGCCCAAATCCGTATAGTCCGACGTTGAAGGGTTAACCCTTAAACGCCCAAGCAAGCCCGAGGGGCTTGATTCCAACATGATCTTCCCTTCAGCTCTTCACTGTACTCAACTTTTCACTTATATTTTGATGTCAAAATGGTCACCTTCTTCTGATGCATAGAAAAAGTGAGATTTGACAATTCAAATCACAATTTGTATGAGTGATTTTGTGCTTTGAAAGGATTATGGTAGGTAGGTTGGGGTGGTACATAACCTTGTAGGAGGTTGCAAGCTCATCATTGATTGGTTCATTCACAATGCCCAAGTTCAAAAAGTGCACTATTCATGGTGCCCAAGTCTAAAAGATGCTCTGATCCAATTTTGGGCTGCCCATTTCAGACCCCAAGGGCGTTTAAGGGTTAATAGTCCATAGGTTACAAGTCACTTGTCATTCGGTCACTTAGAGTTAGTAGGATGAGGAGCTTACTGTAGTACATACATAGAGCGCTTAACTTTGTTAGGCAATTATTTAATTGGTATGGTTCTTGATGTACGGGTATTTTATTAGTATGCTTCTTGATGTGACGTTTAAAATATTTTTTGATTAAATAGTGAAGAAAATATGATGTCTAATTGACTATCTTGAATAAAGAGTCTGGTAGAGAGTGTGTGCTATAGTTTAGGTCGACGAGGAAAATCTTCTAAGAAAGTGGGCATTATTTTGAAAGGGGCTATAAAAGCATCGCCACTGGCTCCTTGGGGTAGGAAAGTTGTGTAGTGAGAGAGGGTCGTCGCAATGGTTAAAATTGATATGTGTTTGCTCAAAACAATCTCCTAGCATGCACAAAATTCACAACCCTCCACACTATGATAGGTTGAGGCACTGGAAGGGGCCGGATTTTTGCAGTGTTGATGAAGTGGGCAACAAAGTCCGTTGTAGACGAGAGAGTCTATTGTAGTCTATTTACGCGGTTTGGATATTGGAGGTTCACGACATAAAAAAGAATATGGTTCTTGAATGCGGATTAGGCGGTTCACATGATGGCTGACGACACTTTGATATACTTGTGTGCAATCACTTTAAGGCGGTGCTCCAGGGAAGGCAAGGGTGAGCAAGCACAGCCTACGATTGGTCGGTGTCTAAGCCTTGCTATTACATAGAATTTCATTTTAGCGAAGGCATGATGACTTGTTATGAAAGTGCTCCTTCAGAAACTACCACGCGTTTGTGACCAAGAAAGGCTCGTTCTACGACCCGTCACCATTCCCAAAGTGTTGTGGCGCTGCCGGTGCATCTCCGTCCTCTTCACCATCTCTCCCTCATACCACCTACAACCTTTTCATTACCGCAGCCTCCACCAGTCGTGTAGCAAATGTGCCTTAGCGCACGTGACCATGCTCCCTCATCCCATAGGAATATATTTAGCCTAATGACGCTTATCATCTCCCTCCATTGTGACTTCCACCTAAGATTTAATGACGTGTAGATTGAGTGGGAGTATTCAATGATTGAGATTTTGCATCGAAGCCCAATCAAAGAAAATTATTTTTTGTAGAGAAATTAACGTTCTAGCAAAGTCCTCGTCTAAGTAGATTCCATGGAAATTCATGAACCTGATTTTGGCCATGCCCACGAATTGGCTCGAAAGCTACGGCCTCGCAGACAAAGTGATCGCCGGCCTTAACTCACTTACCAGACTCGCTTAGAGCATGCCCAACCCCATGCTTTACGTCAGGTCGTTAGGATGCATGAAAAGCTCGCGGGTGCCGCTTTTTCCGAGCATCGAAACCCCATCCCAATCAAAAGCAAGATAGAAGAAAAGGCCATTCACCAATCATATTTTCCAACAAGCCGGCTATAATAAAAACTATTTTTTGCCAATAAAATCTCTGTCACATGGATAAAACTCTTCCATCAGTTAATGGGGACGCTTAAATGTTTATTCAAAAAGAATCATCAAAAACTAATCTTGCTTTCACATAATTGGCTTGTAATCGTAAACATGCCTATCGTTCAAAAACCCCAAACCAAAAGTTGTCTTTACTAAAATGAATGCCATTAGTTCATACCTCATTGTATAGGATCAAAATTCTTATTCCACAAACTAGGCGTAATTTGAGACCTAACCCAAGTAATTTTTTCAAAAAGAAAATTCGGATAAAGGAGCTATGGCTCTTAAAAGCTTCTCCCAAAGCCTAGAGGAAAGAAATTGGAGACGTATAGGGATTAGAACTAACCTTTATATATGTACTCAATGTCGACAACACTTAGATATTATAGTTGGTATGATTCTCCAATCATCAAGCCCACCTGCTTTGTCAGTCCACTGCTATAAACCCCACTCAAGTAACACTAATTTGAGGTTATCAAGGTCCATACGTGATTCTTGAAGAATTTTAAAAGAATAAAACAAAATATAGAAAAATATAAACCCGTAACATGCTCCAGGCAGTTTTGCCTATCTACTATAGTTTACGATGTATAAATAAAGATGTATGAAAAATGAAATAATAATAATAAATGAAAACGAAAATAATAAAAATAATAATTAAATAGTTCGCTACTTTGGTTCATAATTTTATTATTCATAAATTATTTTTCAAAAATTTAATAAATAATTAAAAACCCATAAAAAAATGAAAAAAAAAGTAAAAAAAAAGGGAAAAAAATCTAGCGCTCCTAATTTGGATCAACTTAATGAAGGTAGGTGAGAAGCCTACACTAAATCAATTCATTGGAACCCACGCGTAAGGAAAGGGCAAGGAAGAACCAATACCCGGTTGCCATTTCTTTTTGTGGCTGAGACCTAATGAAGTGCATGCTTGGACCCCACTTGAATAAATTGCAGTCCACAAACCCACGGTCATACCTCCTATCAGAATCTCCATGCATTGATGTCACCTTGTATATCTAGTTACTCTTTCCTTTACTTGTTAAAAAAAAAAAATAAAAAAAATAAAAAAAAAATAAAAAAAATAAAAAAAAAATAAAAAAACAAAAACAACAAAGAAGAAAGAAGAAGAAGAAGAAAAGAAAAAGAAAATCCATGCATTACATTCCTTGGTTCGACAAACCCAAATAAAGATAAAAATAAAATAAAGGATAAAAAGATAATAATAGAAAATGTAGAAAATAAACCTTTATGCATTGACTACAATACAGTCTACTTCTGTCAAATTATCACTTTCCAGGTTTTCCTCACCTCATTCGGTAAAAGTAAAGTCAATGTGTGCAAGAATTATTACCTAAAATAATCAACTTCTTTACCATCTTTTCTTTTTGTTTTTATGATGGGCTTTCGTGTACTTTCCCTCCAAATTAGGTGAAATATCTCTTCGGGGTAGGGTAAAAGAGAATTTACATATTGGAAGTAAAGTATCTAGTTAGGGATGGCTTTGCACTTTAGCAAGTTCTTTAGCACAAAGTTGTTTTTAAAAATAAAAATATATTATTTAAAATAAAATAAAAATAAAAATTATTCTTTTTTTTTGACATATAATATTTGGTATAGCTTTATGCAAATAAGTTGGAAACCTCTATGGAGTTCATCTAAGAAGGGTTAATAGTCTCTCAAGTGGTGTTATGGCTTGTATGTGGAAACATCCAAGGATAGGATGAACAAATGTTAGTTTTGGAATAGGTTTGGTTTGTGCAAGGAATAGTCCAACTTCCTTGCATATGTAGGACTTTCTAACTATTTTTATGAAATAGAGAAATCTTCAAGGAAAAAAAACAGATTTTTGAAGTGAAGTGGAGTATTGAGGTGCACACTCTAGTCAACTTTTGTCAAAAATGAACATTCTTACCAACATAGTATGGCCCATATATGGAATATAGCATCTTGAGGATTAAGAGCATGCCTAGCTCGCACTGTGGCCGAGAGAGTGGAGTCTTGTTTGGAGTGTGAGGAACTCAGCCTACGCACTATCCCATGTAACTTGGCCAAGAGGGTTGAGGTCTCCTACCTTCTAGCACACCATAACTCCAAGTTACCTTGTGCCTTCACTCACATTTTAGCGTCCCCATTCACCAATGGAAGAGTTTTCTCCATGTGATAAAGATTTTATTGGCACACAATAATTTTATTATAACCGGCTTGTCAGAAAATGTGATTCGTGAGCGGCCTTTTCTTCAACCCTACTTTTGATTGGGATAGGTTCTGACGCCCGGCTGAGCGGCGCCCACGAGCTTTTCATGCATTGCAGTGACCCCGCGTGAAGCACGGGAATGGACATGCTCTAAGCAAGTCTGGTGACTGAGTTAAGGCAGGCGATCGCTATGTTTGCAATGCCGTAGCTTTTGAGTAATTCGTGGGTATAACCAAAATCACGTTCATGAATTTGCATGGAATTTACTTATATGAGGACTTTGCTCAAACATTAATCTCTCCACAGAAAAAAAAATTTCTTTGATTGGGCTTTGATGCAAAATCTCGATCATTGAACACTCCCACTCGATCTACACGTTAATAAATCTTAGGTGGAAGCCACAATGGAGGCAGGTGATAAGCCTCATTAGGCTAGATATATATTACTATGAGATGAAAGAGCACGGTCACGCATGCTAAGGCACATTTGCTACACGAATGGTAGAAGCGGCGGTGGAGAGGACTGAGGTGCGCTAATAGTGCCGCAACACTTTGGGATTGTTGACGGGTTGGAAAACGAGGTGGAAGGTAGGGCAGAGGAGAAGGCCGCTCACCAATCACATTTTCTGACAAGCCCGCTATTATAAAATTTATTTTATGCAGAAATGCAACTCTCCCATTGGTTCTCGGGGACACTAAAATGTGAGTGAAAGCACGGTATAACTTTTAGTTATGGTGCACATGCCAAAATTTAGGAGACTTCAACCCACTTCGCCGGGTTACACGGATAGTGCGTGTGCTGGGGTTCCTCACACTCCAAACAAGGCTCCACTCTGCGGCGGACTGGACATGCACTAAGACTGCCCAATACAGTACCTTCATGACCTTTCAGTCACACTGAAAACCAGACCTACGTCATTTCTCTTAGTACCCACACCATTGCGATACACTCTAGAGTAGGGGGTGCGGATACGGGAACAGGCTGCAGTTGCACGAAGATGCACACAACTGGACGCAATCTAGCGCGAAGGAAAGGAAACGGAATCACTGCGAGTACACAGTACAAAGTAGGATCTTGATCCACAGTAGATTACAGGCAAAGAATCTCCAGGACGAGTTACCATACCAGAGGACTCCAGGAGGCAAGTAGGTGGGACGGAGTTGCCACGACAATATCGGCAACGTCGGGTACTTTTTGACGTGATGCTTATCGACAATGTCCAGACGACTGGACGACAATGCCTCTCCAGATTCGGACTCCCGTCCTCGCCACCCCCTCCAGCCCTGCCTCCTCTCCTGCCTTGCCCGAAGCCCCACTCGTGCAGCTCAGCCCGCTCAGACCATAACGTTGTTTTTAGCAGCCGTCACGAGACCACGCCCCGCGCCCACCCTCCCTGCTGCACCCCACTAGCAGAGCCCGAGTCCCAGTTAAGCTATCCTCATGTTATCTGACACTCCCACTGTGTCTGTGCCCACAGACCCCACTGTCTCGGTCGCACCGCTCCCCTTCTGATACACACCATGTCTTCACGTGACGCCTCATGTTCTACTATCAGAGCTTGTACTCAACCCCAAAATTCACCAGTGATCGGACTGGAATCCGATTCCGTGCTAGTGTGCTTGTAAGGATCTTGGTGAGATTCAATGCAGAGAGCTTCTTGTAGCGCACAGCGTTCGTCTTGGAAATTGGAGCGAATTTGCGGCTGTTGGCGTTGCGCATTTGTTGCAGAATGAGAATCGGAGTTATGAGATTAGGGTTGTGTAGTGGAGGATTGGGCGGAGGATTGATAGACGGGAGAGAGGAGTAGCGGTATCAGTGTGAGGAGTTTGGGTTGGTGATGCAGCAGTTGCGGACGCCACGCGCGTTGCCTGACATGTGGTCTAAAGAGCCGAAGCAAGCGCGGATACGAGAGTCCCGGGTACTTCACCTTCGGAAGAATCATCACCATCATCCGAAGGAGGTCAACTTGGAGACGACGAAGGCGGTGGCGTGGGCCGTGTTTCAGCACCATGGCGGAGGAGACGGCGCGCACCGTGGTCACAGCGGCCATAGCCAACAGCAGCACAACATGCTTGCGCGGCGTCCCAGCAGGTTCAAAATCGAGGCTCAGATGAAACATGAGCTTGCTCACCACACGTACACGCCGCCAGTCGTTGGCGCGCCCCGGTGGGATGCTGGCAGCACTCTCTTCGATTCCTTCGAGCTTGAATCCCTGCTCAGGACCCTCGATCAGGCCACTCATCCCCATCAAGAGGAAGACGATCTCTATGACACCGACGCTGACACTGACGCTGGCGCCGTCGTCCTCTATTCCCCGAAAGCCAGGTACGCTAATCTTACACACTAACGCTAGTCCTCATGAATCATGCATGGCTCGAATTAACAGTGTTTCGGATTCCAGACTGGGCGATGATTACGAGGACGAGGATGATGATGAAGACGACGAGGAATTTGCGACGTTCGACACGCCGACGAAGAAGCGAGCGATGGCGGTGGTGCCAGTGAAGGAAGAGTTGAAGGCGCATCATCACAACATGTGGAAGAGTTTCTTGCACACGTTACATCTAGATGGGTTCCACAAGTTGCAATCGCAAGTTTCGCCACATGATGTGGCTCAGAAGAAGCATAGTAAGCGTAGGGGTCGCCGTGGTATGGATGTGCCGCAGCAGGAGCATCGGCATCATTTGTGGAAGCTGAGTTTTAAGGCGGCGCTCAAGGGCCAGGAGCAGGACTTGCACACCGCCTGGGCAGTGGCTTCCGAGGCCGTATCGCAACAGCAACAGCAACAGCATCACCATCACCATTATCACCACCAGCACCACCACCATCACGTGCACGACGACCGTGAGGATGATGAGATGACCATCCAGGCCATTACGAAACGCGCTGCCAGAACGTCTCTTGATGAGACGCGCCGGAGGGTGTCGATTGAGTTTGAGCGTGGCAATGGATTGGAGGCGCCGCGAAACTCTCTTGATACTGAGGACCGCGAGCGCGGTGGCGTGCCGAAGGCCTTGTCTTTGTGGGACGTCTTCGAGCTCTGAGCCCCCACCATCGCTATCGCCAGTGCTCCACCATCGCCAGTTCCACTGCACCTCCATCGCCATTGCCACTGCACCTCCATCGCCATTGCCACTGATCCTCCATCGCCAGTGCCAGTGCTCCATCATTGCCATTTGTATATAGTTTCCGGAGATCAAAGAATGTGGCATAAAATTGCTACTTAAGAACCCACGTACTTCGAGAAGCACATCGCGTACAAAGTTGCAGTTTTGTAAGCAAAACAGATTTTTGCGTTGGAGGTAGGGATCCTTGAGTTTTTTTCTTATTCGTCGAAGTTTCTGTTGGTTTGTCCCCATTTTTGAGAGGGTTCCAACTTACTAGTGTTCAGTGGGGTCAAGAAGTGGCTCGGTACCGAATTAGGGTTGTCATATCTATAGTGCGCATCTTGATAGTATAGCAGGAATGTAGAGCTACTTCTTTCCTGTTGGGTATCAGGTGATACTTAGTGAGTGCATATGTACCCAATGTCCAGGTTGTATTTTCTACCATTAAGGGTTGGTTGGTTCAACAAAACTTCTTTTTGTGTTGCAAAATGTATGGTAAGATTGTAGCTTACTTCTTTCTTAGTAAGGAGATTAGGTCTTGTTGCTAGTGATGTATTTTGAACTTAATTACCAAGTGTGTCCATTCGGTGTGTAGGTTTGTAAATTCTACCATTATGGGTTGGTTGATTAGCTCAACAATATCTTTTCTGATGTTAGTAATGTCGCTATAGAATCGTAAGAATGGAGATCTACTTCTTTCCTCATAGCATCAATAGAGTAGCAATTGAGTACACACAATACAACAATTTACACCCATGGTGAAGGTAAGTTGTCAGAACGGGTGGTATCAATTGAAGTAGTGGCTAGTTTACTCATACCACCTTCTTACGAGTGTAAGGATCATGCCCTTATGTCGGTGATTGCACAATGTCTAGGTTGTATGACTACTTCTTTGCTCCTAGCATTAGCACAATTGCAGTTGAGTACACATAATATTAGCAATTTACACCCATGGTGAAGGTACTCTGTCACAATGGGGTGGTATCAATTGAAGGAGTGGCTAGTCTACTCACACCACCTTCTTATATATTCATGTCCTTATGTTGGTGAGTGCACAATGTCCAAGTTGTACAGCTACTTCTTTCCTCCTAGCATTAGCAAGATTGCAGTTGAGTACATGCAATACTAGCAACTTACACCCATGGTGAAGGTAAGTTGTCAAAATGGGTGGCTTGAACTAGTGGCTCGTTCACGCATACCACCTTCTCACATGATCATGTCCTTATGTCGGTGAGTGCACAATGTCCAGATTGTAGGGCGATTAGTTTAACAGTATTCTCGTTGGCGTTTGCTTTGTTGCAATTGAGTGATGGAATGCATGTGCCCGCGTTGACTGAAGTCAGAGAGCATGATGTAGTTTGGGCAGAGAAACAAACAAGCATGATGTTGGGAATATTAATGTTTTTCTGATGATAGTGGCAGAGTTGTTGGGTCTTGTGTCAGAGAATGGAAGGTTTGAGAAGCATGATATGATGGGATTTTTCGACAGCCAACACCCATCTCGTTTAAGATCGACATGCCAACTGCTCAATCTAGTACGGTGTTGCCACTAGAGCTTTGCATGTTGCCATTAGGGCTTTGCAGTTTATCAGTTTGGTTAGCAGATATTGGATTGCTCAATAATGGATCGAATTTCCGTATGATGAATCTGTAGTGTAAGAATTTTTCTGTATGGGTAAAGTAAGTGGAAGACTAGATCAAGTGGGATTATCGTATTTGTACTCCTGTACGATTTGATATGATGGTTTGAAAACATACTTGTAGGAACTTCTACAAGAACGCCATCGTGGCAAGTGTAATGCATGATCGTAGTAAAGCAATAAGATGAGGGTGTGGTGTAATATGTGTAATAGTTGGGTTGAGAACAAAAGTTAATGGAAGTAAGGTAGAGGAACCCATAGTCGATATGGTCCCCATGCCCAAGTTGTAGACTCCCCAATTGTCGACATTTGGTTTTGGCAAACGGTGAGAATCATAGCAACTTTCTATGATTGTGCATGGTGGCTTCCTGGTTTAGAATGGCTGCACCCGAGATTGGTAAGCAGTGACTACCATGCCAAAAAAATAATAAATTAAGCAGCAAAATTAGGTGCCATGGTGTGCTGGCTTTCTAACTTCGGACTACGTGGTTATTGTTAGCCTTGTGCTCGGCTCTAAGCATGACCGGCCTCTACTGAACTCTACAAAACGACAGTATCAACTATTAGTTATGTGGTTAGCTTAATTACATCAGTTTCCATCACGGGAATTAGTGAATTTGTGTTTGTTACAGGTGAAGCTACATATTGGTAACTAGTCTGGATCAACTGTTCACCTTTTTAATTTGTAGTAATTTCAATTTTGAGAAAAAAATTTGGAAAAATGTGCATTCTACCTAAACCTTATTTCCTTGTACGAGAAAAATTTCTCCCCATGAGTAATACAACTTCTACTATGCAAATCGCCTTAACTTATTGACTATGGGTTCCTCTACCTTAGATTGTGGAGAGCGATTCCCATTGTTCATCAAATATAGTTAAATTTTTAAATCTTTGTAATTTTTTTAAAAGAAGTCTGTTGATGGAAAACACACACCACAAACCCATCCGGAGAGAGGTTGATTTTATGCATGATAAACCACAAGTTGCCACCAGGTTTCAAACCCCCAACTGCATGGCTAATAGCGCCTTCACGTCAAGTAGTTTAGGTCATTCCGAACCTAATAATAGTGTATGCTTGGACGCTAATAACATACTCGGACCCTAGCGGGTTCATTCTGATCACTTTTGTAAGATATTCTGTCAAATATATCTCTATGCCCCAGAACTTGCATGACATCATAAGGTGCAAGTGCATAATCAATGTTATCTTCGCATTCAGTCATTGCACATGTTGACCTTCATATGATATGACTTGATGTGCCTTGAGGCTTTTATGAAATCCTCCGTTGATAAAATCTATTATTTCATGATTGTAGAACCTTCAACAAATGATGAAATTAAAAGGTGGGTAGTCAACTTCTTTCATTCATCGTTCAGGAAAATATAACTCAAAAACAAGGAAAGACAGTCCTTACAATTTTGAATGAACCAAAGCTGGATTTAATTGATCTTGTTAACAAATATTCACCTACCCTCCTCTGTACTAGACTCCTGGTTGGGGAACCTGGCTTCCTTTCAAAGCACCTGGTTTGAGCCTTCCACTGCGGACATGACTTGCGGGGATAGCTCAGTTGGGAGAGCGTCAGACTGAAGATCTGAAGGTCGCGTGTTCGATCCACGCTCACCGCACGCACACGTCGGTTTCTTTTGTCCCCGAGAAAGTTATTGAATGCATCTCTTGAAACTTCTACTGGAACTTCCTTATGGTTTTACGGAGATTCAGAAATTTATACAAAGAACAATTTTAAGATAAATAAGTTCTTCATGCAAAGAATGCAAGTAGAGAGAGGTTATCAGTTCTATTGATGCTAGTGGGAAGTGTGGCGTAGCCTTTGCCGGTAGTTAAGATTCAATCGATCGCAGGAGGTGAGTGTCGGTAGTTAAGATTCGTTCGATCGCAGGAGGTGAGTGTCGGTAGTTAAGATTCATTCGATCGCAGGAGGTGAGTGTCGGTAGTTAAGATTCATTCGATTGCAGGAGGTGAGTGTTTTATGCAAAGAACAACGGACGGTGGAGCACTGCAGCACTGATCTCCAACCGAAGGCTTACCGACACTTGTGAGCGATTAGAAGTTAAAGCATGCATGCTGCCAACAATCGTGAAGGTCCCATACATCTTTAGGTTTAAGTCTGACGAATTAAAAGGTCAAAATTGGACAATGGACGGATTGCTCGGACCATTGAACTGTAAGAAATCAACACAATTTTCCCACATGACAAGATTTCCGAATTCCTTCACTCCGCAACATACTTCGTATGACTGGACAGGTTCATTTGGGGAGAAAAGATGATAGATCTGAGAGGAGAAAAAAGTGAGTATAGAAGGAGTCTGTGACTATGTAACTCGTATGACAGTAGAGAGGGAATTTGAATGGTGAAACCTCTGAGCTTCATATCAAGACCTGTAGCACATGCATAAGTGCGAATTTAGCAAAATTGAGGGTTGGAAGTAATTCAATTTCACATATTACATTGCAAACTGTAGTACTCCGTATTAATTTGAAAGGTTGTAGTTTTATGAAGCTTGAATTGCCATTTGCTCCCTTTGCGCTTGCTTCGAGCTAGTCTAAGTAATCACTTCATTGCCAACAATCGGCACCAGTAACATCACAATTACAAGCAATTACTCAGCATCCTCTTCATTGTGAACGAACACCCAGTGCCACACTCTTCGAATGTTCACTTTCAAAACAGGATGAAGTCGATCAAGCATGATCGAGAAGGATCATTCTTTGGCAGAACTGTGGCGCATGTAAATCTCCATTTTCGAAGTTTGAAAATACTAATATGGCATGCTGAAATCTGCCCAAATGTGTAGTATACCCCCATACATTCTCAAAGTTTTGTCCAAAAACAATAAAATTGCAGTAACTTCAAAACTTCACTAAAATTTGAGATTTTCCTTTTTTTTAAAATTTTTGTTTATTGCATGGGTAAAGAACGTACCAAGATATTCACACTGTTTGGATGATCTATATGTTAATTCTTTATATGCCTTTTTATTAGTCAAAAATAGGCCTTTATGTTTGAATTTCAGCGTACTCCCATGTGAAAAATCAACCTTTTCTCTCTAGGTTTTTAATGTGGCATGACTGTAAAAATAATATGAACGTGTACCTAACTTGTCTGCTGAACAATAATTTGAAGAGGCTCATACCAAATCTACTTTCAAAATGGTTCTTTTGGACTCCAAAGCACTGATTTCCCCTTCGACGACAAGGCGATAAAACTTCTTCTTCAACTTCGAACACTTTTACAATCTCACAAATGGTGAGGAATTTTAGTTTGAGATTTGGTGTACATCATCATGTATAAGTTAGGTACTAAATCGAACGGTGAGAATCCCCATAATACATTATAGAGTGAAATTTTTTGGCTTGCAGCGAAAGAAGAGTGCAGTTGTACCATTTTTTGTGAACAAGCGATTGGATCTCACCCTAAGGCTTGTGTTATTATGTTATTCCTTCGTGGTACAAAGCCGTGGTGTAATTCGTCCTTGTTTGTTCAATGAAAACATAAACAATAGTTTCGGAGTTCTGCACCAATGCTGGAGTTTTGTTTTTGTTTTCTTGAGTCTATGTGTATGAAATCAGCCTACTCTCCAAGAGGGGTAGGAGAGAACATACCAAATATACAATAGCAACCTTTAGAATTGACAATATCAAACTTCAAAGATTTTCGTAATTTTGCATTTGTCAGAATTTGAGATTGAGGAATTTCTCTAGAAAAATAAAAATAAAAAATAAAAAATAAAAAATACTATATATTTATATATTTCTATATTTATACATTTCTATATTTATACATTTCTATATTTATACATTTCTATATTTATATATTTCTATATTTATATATTTTATATTATATTTTATATTTTATATATTATACATTATATATTCTATATAATACATTATACATTATATATTATATATCTTATATTTTATATTATCTATTTTATATTATGTATATATATTAAATTTTTTGAAAACTAACAATAGTCACTTCTATGGCAAGCAACCAGCCTTGAGCTATAATGAGAAATATATAATCTCCATATCATGACAATGATATTTTTCCTTTGGAAAAAATAACTTATCCCTTTACCAAGCCACAAATATTCTCTTAATACATATGAAAGTAATTGTGATAATATACTTTAATGATATAATGGCAGCTTAGGTAGTTCGTTTGGCTCACTCCATGTTCATAGCTCTCAAGAGCGGGTTTACACTTGGGATGCGGACCATAAATTTGTAGGACCAAGAAAGGCCATTTGGCACGCAGGGTCTTCATCCCTCATTGATATTTGAGCATTTATTGTCTTGACATGGCCACAAAGAGAAATAGAACTCACCATTTGGGAACTCTCTTTTGCTTCTCTTGGAGCCATGTCATAGGTTCCTTAATGCTGATATAAAACGAATATGGTGTAAGACAAGAACCTTAAAATATTGTTGGCCCCTACTCCTAGTGTAAACCAATGAGGTTGACGTTACCTCTTAAACTAATGGAGGAGCTCTATTTGACAGCCCCAGCCCCAAAATATGGCCTTGACCCCTTATGTAAACCCCTAATCCTATACATGTTTACCTTACGTATCAATGAATCAACCTATATTCATTGAGTTATGTTGGGTAAGGCAAACAAGGATGGTGCTATGAGTACATAGAAATTCGCGCTTGTCAAAATCAGTATCTTTCAATGTGGAGAGGCCGGCGCTCCAAATGGTATAGGTGGAAAGACAACCCAAGCTAAGACCTTCCGGTGACTATCTTGACACTAAGGGCCGCTTTATACGAGGGGCCAAGTCATTGATGGGGCCAACTCATGGCCAAATCCTCTTTTGTGATTGGTCCAATTCTTGAAATTGACCGGGGGGCTTTACATGGGGAGTCAAGGCCAATTTTCTACAATTCTACTACAATGGGTGGGGGCCAAGTTATGACACGGACCGCGCTCCAAAAGTTGTGAGAATGAAAGGCAAATTCATGGCCTAGAGGCCGTTGCTTGATTTCAATATAAAATCATTACTTCACTAAAATAATTTAACGAAATGTAGCTAATACAACAAATTGGCCCGGTGGCCTTGTGTTTCCTTCTTCAAATCAGCCCCAAGGGCTTTACACATGGGGGAATTGGCCTCAATCCACTTTATTAAGTATTTAATGTGTTCTCTAAGTGGCCCATGGAGCCAATTGAGCTCAAATTGTGACTGAATTGACTTGGAGATTTGTTGACCTTGACTCCTCATGTAAAGCGTCCTAGAGCTATTGGTGAGTTAGGCTACTGCACTAATACGCCAACCCCAAAAACGGGGCCAACAAGCCAGTTTGACAAGCAAGGCTTGTCAATAAGACTTTAGTTATATTGTTAGCATAGCAGTAGCAAGCAATACATATACCACTACTGACTACTCTTCACCGGCAAAATCTTTTGTCCAGGATCTTGATGTATAAAACAAAGAATACATTGTTTTGCTAAAATATAAAAATATAAAAAATATAAAAATAGAAATAATTTTAAAATGTATATAATTATAATTATAACTATTTAATTTTAAAAAAAAAAAAAAAAAAAAAAAAAAAAAAAAAAAAAAAACACAGATGCTGCTGCTGGGCTGATTGCAGTATTGCACAACATGACTTGCTTGTAAATAGTAGTGATCGACTAGCATGCTCACGAACTGATTGACGGTTATCAGTAGAGTTTGTCGTTGCAGGTGCAGGATTGACTCTGGCCCGGCCGGCGAAATCACAGCAGATCAGAAGGCACATGGTGCCAATGTGAGAGAGGTCAGGCAAACTCATCCTGACCAACCTAGCTCGGGAAGCGCTCAACAACGTCAAGTTGACCGGCCGCGCGCCGTCCCCTCGCAAGCTGGAGCTTTACATTCCCACCAAGACTGTCTGTCTTAAGCTTACTCATCGATAATTATATGATGGTACCATCAAATTTATAATAATTTGTGTTCTCTCGGTGCATGCAAGAATCTTGCGGTAGGATATCCGCAAATGCGATGCATCATCTGGGAGTGGGAGCTCGATAGTGTAACATCGATTCTTTCAGGATACCCACCCGGCCACCAGGCACCAGCTTAATTTGCTTTCTAATGATTCTGCAATGAGGTTTTTGCGGCACCGCCCAAACAGGCGAGGTTGAATGCATGCGGTTCGAGATTGAATTCTCTGCATTGAAGTTGTGTACGTGATCCGGCAGAATGTTGACATGTTGATGAACCGAATTTTGGAGATTTCCCAATGAAAGTTTCGTGAAGCGACTCTGACCAGGACCTTTCAGCTCCACTCGAGATCGGCGTTGGGCACGGTGCGGAAGAATCGACTGTCCTATCACCATGCTTAATCCTATCCATATGCATTATTACAACACTCTTAGAGCATGCGTTGTGCGCTTCGGTAAGAGGCTCTTGGAGGGATCACCTGCACTTTTATGTGCCAACACTCACCACCTGCACTTTCTTGCGCCAAGGCTCACGTCAAATTCCCGTCTCTCGTCATCGAGCTTCTTGTCTACTCAAATAAGTTATCTCACTTGCCGTGAGTTCTTGCTCTCCCTATATCAGCAAGAGGATAAACCCTCGTTTATATCGTTGCATGTGAAAGTTGGACAGCTCCCTCAATGATCAAATAGCATAGCGATCAGCAAAGCCTTCACTTACAGGCCATCTCTCTTGTGTGCATTGGGACCTACTCCCCTCAAATCCACATGCTATTTCAAGGGTCTCACCATAACCCTATTCAGGTGGGCTTTCCAGTGATCACGGTAAGTAAGTGCTACAAGCGTTTCCTCGCGGCAAGGGGTAAAGAGCCCACTACATTTTTGATGTATCTAGGCTTGAAATGCCAAGGAGTAGACTCAAGGAGCAAATTGGGGCCGCAGACCCCATTTTTGAATTCAAAATGATCAAAAATGGTCGTCAAGGGATTCAAACCGGAAAATTTCAGGGATTCCGAAGAGGCCAATGAGGCTCCGAGAAACCCTGATAGCACTAGTTTACGAGCGCCCGGTTTGCAGGATGGTTTGGGGAGATGCGACAAAGGATGCTCTTACTAAACACTTGTAGTATATTTCAACCTCTACCTAACCAATCTAAAAATTGCATTAGCTTTATGTTTTTGGAAGCAACATTATCATCAACCTCAAGAGGTCTAATAAACAAGAACAGTCACACAAAAAGACAGGTGTGGACAGACAGGCAGGCTCCCACCAATTCAAACCACATATATCGATTTTAAATGGTTGGTAATGGTGAGATAGCTTATTTCAATGGTGAGAGAATCTTTAGAACCTTCTAGGAAATTTCAGGGTTCTCATCCAACCATATCATTCTTTACTTTTGTCTCCTTGCAATCACTATATATGCCTCTTTATAACTTGTCAAACCCAATTTATTTTTATTTTTTGCCCACCATGTTTCACTGAATAATTGATATTACAGGATATTTGTTAGGTGATAGTTTTACCGCCAACATTCTATTCTAACACGTCACTCAAGACTTTTCCATGTGTCATTTACACGCCAACCTTAAGGTAATGTAGAAGATTTTTAGTACTTAAGGTGCCACAATTTTTAGTATGAGGAATCTATTTGGATGTAACTAGTGGAAGCAATTTTTGTGCAAGAAGAGCAGTGATTGCAATGGCGGCCAACTTTTTAACACTAACCTTAGAACTACTGAGAAAAAGTGTATCAATTGCTTGACTTTTAGTAAATAATACAAATCCTCATATAACACTAATGAACAACTCTTGTGTATTGAAAAAGTGTGTAGTTTAAGGTTGAGTGTCCTATAAGCACCAACTTAAGAGATCTGACCTATTTTTAGCACTATTAAACTCAAAATAAAATTATGACCACATTCGAAATAGGTTTTCAGGAGGATTGCAAAAATTTGTAACATGTAATTTGCATTTGTGAATTTTATACAAAATTCCAAAGTGCTAAGTAAGGTTTGACCCATAAGCGTTATATACAAATGAGGTACATCTGTATTTTCACAATCTACAAATGAGGTACAGCGCCATTTTAGGTCCCCTGGCGCTTTTAGGTAGTCCAACCGTACACCAAGGTGAAATGACTCAATCCACTAGATCCATTTGGTGAAATAAGACATTCTTGGTGGAGATAGTGGTGGAGTGCTTGGTGGAAACTACGTATTTTTCTACTATCCAAAGAACATTCCAATGAGAGCTTGTTCTTTTTTAACATCCTTCTTCACAAAGGACTACATAGATAGTTCTTCCAACAAAAACTTGTCATACGATAAAAGCACCAATTACTAACTATTTAAGAAGCAGGATCTTGAGGGATTTACACGTTTCTTGAGGGATTGAAGAGGAAATTGAATATTGAATTGCAAAATGACAAAATAGATCAAATTAAAAACGACTTTGATTGATTATATTGAATGCGGTATAAATGTGTAAGTAAAATTGTTGGCCCCCACCTAATATTATGGTAAGGTGTCCTATAATGGCGCAATTTTCAGCACATAAAATCTACAAGAATGTTGCCAGTGCAAGCAATTTTTGTGCATGGGGAAAATAGGTAGAAAACTAGAGCAAGTGGAATCATCATTATTCGACTCTTTTACAGTAAGTAATGATTTTTTAATTATGGAAATATAGGTGTTCTTAAAATGGTGCCCTAAAGTGACGCCCTATAATCTTTGCAGTGTGTACATGGTACTGTTGTATGGAGAAGCTATTATGTACCTGATAGTGAAGATTACTAGGGCTCCATTTTCGGCACTGCGCCATTTTTGGCTGCTCTGCCATAATATACACTATGTAACCTACAACCAACAACCAAGATACGTGTATCATACACAAAATAATACCTTGTGAAGGAAAAACCCCACAACACTAGATTTGCATACGGTATAACAAGTGTACTTAACCCTTAAACGTCAAGCCCCTCTGAAAATACACTGGAAACCAAGCCCGAGGGGCATGCTCTGACGTTTAAGGGTTAACTCTAGATAGTGCCTAAAAGTGATACTTCCACCTCACAGCGAATGTGATGACGCAAGAAAATCTCCCCAGCCAAATAACCATGCTACTTTGGTTCACGATTGTATTCCTCAATTGATTAATACATTGATTGGTTCAAAAGATAAATTTTAAAAATGTGAATACCGGTGAACCTACTTCTTACAGTCCTACAGTGAATTTCCTCTTATTATTCCATTCTATTGGTATGCTGGATCTTGTGGCCGCCCTCATGCAAAAAAAAGCACATTATTCTGTAAACAAAAATGGTAGCCAGCCAGGGTCCCACTTTACTCATGAGTAGCTTTTCTTTACTGGAATCTCACATCCACACTATTATTACAGATCTGGCTGACTCACCCAGGCTATAAAAAAATAAGCCTCCTTAGGGATCCAAAAGAAATATTAAAATTAATTAAAATCAAAATAGCTTCCCTAGAGTTGACAGTCTGAAAGTTGTAAAATTAGCTCCCAATGGAGCACATGCCATTAGTTTTACTTTTAGATACGAGCAGCCTCCATTGTTAGTTTCAACCTTTCTAACCTTGGCGGCTTATAAGACGTACAAGCTACACTTTTGTTTATAGAAACATGGGGTAGATCAATATTTTTGCTTTTTTGGATGTTATATCCTCTGAAAAAAGTGAAAGAGAATCACACGTGGATCACATTATCTCATAAAAATGTCCAACACGCTACCTTACTCTTGAGTCAATTTTCAACTGGAAAGTGCCATTTGTCAATCACATTCTTTTTTTACAGTGACTTGGAAAGTGGTTATTGATACGTTCAATCTTGGTGTACTGTAGATAGTCTTAGAGTTTTATTTATGGAACGGGTATTGTTTGGAAATTCTTGGATTTTGTAGTGGTTCATGTTTTCAGCGCCAATCTACTGGGTCTCTTTATTTCTCCCCTACGAGCGTGGCTCGGATGCCAGGCTCGGTGGGGATCAATTTTCTGGCCCTTCCCGTTTCCCCCATTTGGGGCCATTTTTTGAATTTTTTTTTTTGCAAAATTTGGGGCCTGGGGCCCCAAATTACCCTTGGAAGCCCCCTTTGTGTTCAAATGGGGCCAAAACAAATTTAAAAATAGGGGCAGATTTTACCCCACCCTCCCCACCCCCACCCGAGCCTGGCATCCAAGCCACGCTCGTAGAGGATATTTAGACACTCCCCAATCTACTCCCTTCCCACAAAGTCATTGTAACAACTATTTGAAAAGGGACAACACCAATAGAATGTGAGAGATTGTAAGAAAAACACCAATTGGGGTGGGACTAGAGATTGTGCAAAGGGATAACACCTGTAGAATGGGAGTGTGCAAAGAGATAACACCTGTAGAATGAGAGTGTGCAATGAGATAATATCTGTAGAATGAGAGTGTGGAAAGAGAGAACACCTATAGAATGAGAGTGTGCAAAGAGATAACTGTAGAATGAGAGTGCAAAGAGATAACTGTAGAATGAGAGTGCAAAGAGATAACTGTAGAATGAGAGTGCAAAGAGATAACACCTATAGAATGAGTGTGCAAAGAAATAACACCTTTAAAATGAGAGTGTGCAAAGAGATAACACCTATAGAATGAGAGTGTGCTTCAATCTTACAAGTGACTTTTACAAACGCATTCTTCTATCCCTGGTACGAGGTTGTCCATGTTTGAGTTAATGCTATAATATTCAATAGCTAACGGTTGTGGCTCTAGAGTATCACACGATAAACAAAGAATTTATTACTGCATATCACATGACACTGCTCATCGGCACTCCGTCAAAGATGGCCGGTTGGTAAGTTAAAAAATCAGTGATAAGCAGTTGGATCCACCTGATCAACGGGGACTGCGAAGGCTATAGACTGTGATGGTAATGGACTGATGAAACACAAGGTTGAAGAGAAAATGCCACAAAGGAGGATGTGCACAAGGGCAGTAAGAGCAAACGGTTTCTGTGCTACTAAGGTAGTAGCATTGTTAATCATAAAATAGAGAACCAACAACATGCACCGAGGCAAACCCTTGATTGAGAGTCATCACGCACAGTACATGATGGATCCTGAGTGAGCGAGAGAGTGCCTCCGTCTGTACAGGAAGGGACTAAATCCTCATTGCTTCTAAGCATCTTCACCAATATCTTTACATGGTATACCTCAAAACTGTGAAGCACGACGACTAAAGACGCCATCTCCATCATCAAAACCAGAACGTTCATCAACACTACCCCAAAATTGCTTTGAATCTTTCAACTACTTGTCACTTACTAAGCCACACTGCACGCGAAAGATGTACAAACTAAGCAGATGTGCAGCTAAAGGAGCAACGAAAAACAAAAACCGATGAAATTCGAACCTTGGCTCCACTGATGTCGACAGCAAAGGTTTTCGAGCTCCTTTAACAATACTCCTCTCGTGCAATTTCTGATTCTGTGTCTGATCGTGGTACATGCAAGCGTCTCCTGGAGTATTAAGCAACATCCTTGATAGATTGAAGATCAGAGATGCTTTTTGTCTTCACCGGCGTGCGCCACGAGAGAGTTTCTAAGTCTATGAGAAGTAGCCTCGGTCTTCATCTGGCGCGATCCTGCTGCTCAATAAACCCTGGAGTAGCGGCACCTTCCAGCCACCAGATCAAGTGCTCGAAAACATCAGGAGCACAAGCAATGCGCAAACCGCCGTCGGTGCAGTACCCGAACTCTTCTTCAGACTTCGCTAACAACGACCGGAAGACGTTATTCGAAAGATACGACGTCGGGATGACAAACCTCCGCCGCTCCCTTCCGACGTACACAGCGAGGCTTCCTTCTGGAACATCCGGAGGAGGACTCGGGCATTCGACGTCGCTGTTATAGCTGTGAAACGCCCCGCCGTGGTTCCCGCCATGGATGTCTCCCATGCTTCCCCAGGAGCGCCCTGAGTTTATACCGAGAGACGAAGCGTCAAATGAGTTCGTCGTCGCGCTAGAGTGCCGGGAGAAAGTTTTGTGCCTCGACTGCGACGGGATACTCAACACCTTCCTCAAGAACTTCGTCAGCTTCTTCGGCGCTGCCATTTCCACAATGCGATACTCCAAAAACCGATTGTCGCGCTCGCTTAATCACAAGAACGTGTAGTGTCGATGTCTTAACATCGAAGTAAAAGAAGAGCAGCAGCAACTGAGGCGCAGCGAACAAGAACGTTAGCGATCTCTTGGATGCTTCCGCTTGAATGTTGGAAAGAAAAACTTGAATGCTTACTCCGATATGACTTCCGAAGCTCTTTGCGACTCAAGAGAAAACGAAGAGGCATGGAATAGTCGGATATTTGCTTATTCTTAATGAGTACAAAGGATAGAGAAAGCAACAAGCAAGCACGATCACGTTGCGAACTGGACTAAGCGAAAGGCGACAGGTGCGAATGGTCTCCTAAAGTCATCAAGGGGAGCATATAAGCATACGAACGCTGGGGACCACAACGGTGGGAAAAAGAACATAAGCATCATCTACAATACATGTGTCCTACAGCAATTCGAAGCGACGAAGCGACAAGAAAATTCTTACGTGCAATCAAAGCTCATCGTGGCTCGGGCCTCGCTCCTTCCCTCCCTTCTACACAACCTACCACAAACAACTCTGTCTCTCTGCAGCAATAGCACGAAACAAAAAACTACATCAATACAATGCCTGGTAACAGGGAGCCCTACAACCACGGCTGCTTGCACGAAGGATCTGCTAAAGCTAAACTTAGAGAGGATGGGAGAGTATTTACCGCAGGGGATCGGGGGAATGCTCCGTTCTCGACGCTGCGAAATCCAATCCAGGCGAGACTTGGCTTGATTTGAAGCTCTCTCTGTCGGCCGCAAATGCAGGAATAAAGCAGGCAATGGCGAATGCACGAAGCTACAGTAATTGCAGCAATGGGCGATTGCTAGCTACGACTTCGAGGATGACGAAGACTGTGGACTGGACTGAAGGAATGGGTCCGCCAGCCATGGCGATGGCTTCCATAAATAGACCTTGGATGCTCTATATGTACGCATCACGTAGATTGTGTGTCATGTAGTTATTTGGAAGATATTCGGTTGATTTATCATCGATTCGATTGGTGAAACTGCATTCATGTACTTTTATTTGTATGGGTGAGAGTGTCGGAACGTACTTGACTAATAATACGAAATAGCCTCCCTTATGAAATAGCATTCCACATTGGTAGCATTAATTTGTCATTGCGTACACCCTCTAAGGCCCTTTTTACATTAGAAATGAGAAGCCCCTCCGGCCAAACTCCACTTGGGCCATGGCCCATTAGGTAGACCATGCTAAATCCGTGCATTTAAGGACTACACTACAATTGGAAAGCTGGAATATGTGAATCAATATTTTTCAATTATAAATACAAAAAAATGAAGAAGTTTCCATATTTTTTGATATTTTTTAAGCACTTATCAAAAAAAAAAAAATTAAAAAATTCAGAAGTGACATGTACCACATTACCTAAAACCGTTCACATGCTCCATGTGCACGCAAGGCACATTCTTCTACATGAAATCTAGAAAGTAGGCATGAATCTAGAGTGGGTGATTTAAGGAGATGCACGCATTTAGCATTGTCTATTTTACTTGAGAAGCCAATTCGTCCGAAGCCATGGCCTTTGGATGTAGTGTAAAGTGAGAGAAGACCAAAGACTCCCATGTGGAGCTTTTTTTTTAATGACTTTAAAATATACTAAATGATTGGTTGTGGTTTTTTTGCCCCCCAAATATTTAGTAAACCCACCTCATTGAGATAGGGGGGTTGTCAAGAAAAGCAATTTTTATGCCAACAAGGCAAAAAGTTGATTGCCATGTCATTTTTGGCTGCCTTTCTCCCTTGGACTAAAATTTGTTTATGTAAAGCCTCTCTTCATTGGCTTCTCAATTCCTAAGCCTCTCATTGGTTGAAATCCTTCCCCTCTTGGCTTCCCTAACTCTAGTGTAAAGAGATCCCGAAAGACCTCGGTAAGTGGTTTTAGGCATGCGGTAATAAACCCCCTTGTTGCTGAGTTTTGTTGATGGTATGCGCCACTTTGCACCCTATGCCTAGCTACATAGTCGCATGATTCTCTCCTCCTTTCTCAAAAGCTCACCTGATTGGTCAAGCAATATGCAAAATTTGTGAAGGTTGTCTTGTAGTAGTTGCTGTAACCCGTCGAACAACATCAAATTGGTGTAAAAATTTTCAAACCCGGCTTCTTCGCACCCTTCAGTACAATCTTGTCACAACAAACTTTTTCTTCCCCACCTCCCCTCCCAAATTCTTCACCATGGCACACAACAAATGTCCTTAATGTATTGAATTGGTATTCCTTCCGACAATTTATTTTAACCAATCCCTACCTCGTCAAAAAAGCCTACCAATTCACTATGTACAAGATATTGTGGTTGAATCATTGTTATATAAGCCAAAAGAGGATGCAAGAAGGCTTACATGACAATTGCCTCTATGGTAGACAATTCTTATGTGTTTTCTCCAATCATACACCCTCAACTAAAAAAAACATCACTTTAGTAGTTTGATGTCAAATTTACACATATCATAAAAGTACAACTATATCCAATAATGGGAAGTGTTTTGTACTCCTACAAAAGTGAACAAAATGACATAAAACTTCTTCTTTTTTTTTTTTCTTTTTTTTTGTTTTTACTTAAAGTTTCTTTTTCTCACAACCTCTTGCTAGAACATCATATGAAAAGCTAAGTTCGTTCAAGGCATTAAATAGTAAAGTTACATAACATAGCAGAAAATGCATTACTTCACTAGTAACCTACACATAGGCTATGATTGGCATGATATAAAAACAATACAAAGGTCCCACATGCAACAACAACAATAACAACAAATTTTGTAAGTAAAAGTTGGTAGGGGTGCAATTCATAACACTTCCCAAGTGTCATGGCTTCATATGATGATGGCATTCAAGAAGGAAATGCATGAAAGTAAAGGACACCCCTTTGTGTCCTTGAAAGTACTACTTGGCCATACTATTTGTACTACTCTCTAAGAATCATGAGCGGCCACACTAAAGCCATCTGCACCCGTTTCTTTCGCATGCGAGGGTTCACATGGACTCGCAAAAACCGACCGTAACAAGAAAAAACCGACCGAAGAAGAAAAAGTTCGGAACAATATAAAGTCTCAATTGTGTATAGGGTAATCCTTGATATGGAGGGAATTTGCAAAATAAAACACCGATAACACTATATGAAGATTTGCTGATTAGTGTTATGTGAAGATTAGTGTTCTTTATCAGAAGTTACTCATTTTGAGGTTGGTGTTCTGTTTGGGTTGCCTTTGTGATCAATGTTCACTGTCCTTTCTTCAAGTCACCAATTGGGTCATTTTGAATAAATTTTTTGACTTGCAAAAAAGTCTGCATTCTCTCACATTTAGTGTTATGATTTGACGATTAGTCCTATACCACTATGGTGGCGTGTAGTACTTAGTGTTACGGTTCACAATTAACGTTTGTAATACTAATCAACAACTCTTGTTCTGCAATTTAAAGGCGAGTTTGTGTGTATAGTGGTCCAATATATATATATATATATATATATATATATATATATATATATATATATATATATATATATATATATATATCAATTGCTCTATATGTTGAAACTACATATGGACTTGTGTAAGGAGGTCATCAGCATGATAGTCTACCCAACTATGGTGGTGGGGGGGGGGGGGATTTTGGACCTTGTTGTATGGGTACCTTAAAGCCCTTTGGGGGTATACCATGCCGGATATCACTAATGACTAGGTAGGAACTAGCTTAGTGTTCACCCTGAGAGGGGTTAATAGTCCCGCAAGTGGTGTGATGACCTCCGGGCATACATCCAAGGATTGGTCAACTGTACACGCCCGCCTCGAAATAAGTCGGAGTTCTTCTTCTTCTAAGGAGGTCGTGAAGAGGTGTTTTTATTTTTAAAATTTCCAAAAGAGAGGATAATTATTATCTTACATAAACTTCTTCCGCATGTTGATTATCTCATCGACCATCAAATGAGAAACTTCTAGTCCCTAATTACGCACTTCTTTGGTGCTGGTCATGGAATACAAGATAACAACCAACCCTAGCCCATTCTTATAGTTGTATTTTCCTTAATTGATTAACCCCTAAATTTCCTTGTTGCAAAACGATCTGTCACAAAATTTGACCTTTCTTTAGATTAAGCTCAAAAAATCTCAATCTAAGAATCATTCAAAAGATTCAACCGTAAGATCTCAAAATTAACTTGACATTCTTCTCACATATCAAATCTGAACCGTTCATTCTTCCTCATTTGTGAGATTATAATGGTCAAATTTGGCCGAATTTTTCTCATGTGAAAACCTCCAAAACCCATTTCGGGTTTTAAGGAAAGTTAGGGGTTAAAACCTCGATTGCTTTAAAATTTAATGGCAGTGCAAAAATTACCATCAGCTCCATGGGCCAGACCTCTTTTAAATCGTACTTTGTGGATAGACATGAAAAAGGCTAAAAATAATAAATTTGGGTTTTCTTGCATCTAAGATTACCACGGCACCTCCTCCCATGAGGGGGTGGGCCTATACAAGAATCTCAAAATGAAGTACTAAAATTACTAAAACTCTCATGAGATCCCTCCAAAAATGGGACCACTTATGATTGAGCACAAGCACAAGGGAGTTTTCATTGCATAGGAGGGTGTGCCTTGCCATGGCATATACCAAAGTTGACTTCACATATGTATTGCTTTTGGTTTATTTGACTTATTGTACGATAGCTCAATATTATAATTAAAAAAATGATGGATTTCAAGGATGATTGATAGCACACTATTTATTGAAATGATATGTGATGGCCCATGCACATAGAATTTAGGGATGGACTTGGTATTGGTCAAGGCTAAATTCCCTAGGCTTGTACTCGCCTTGGTGGTGAGAATGAGGGAATGTTTATCAAGTTTAAAGTAACAATTGATCCCTTAAGATCCTTGATACAAAATTGTCTAAATTACCAAAAACAACCTTTTTCTACTTAGACCTACAAAAACTCAATCTAAGCATTCATTAGAGAATTCAACCTTAGATCTTGAAGTTAAAGTGACCCTTTACGCAAATGTTATATTTGAACCGTTAATTTCTCTCGGATTTTGAGATTATAATGGTCAAAGTTGGCTGAATTTTCTGTGCGGAAACCCCACAAAGCCATTTCGGCTTTCTTGGATCTTTAGGGGTTAATTTTCATGGTAGATGAGCTCTTATGAATCATGGCTTATGATTTGTGTTGTCTCTATGGTGCAAACTTCACCTTCCTTTGCTCTCAAAGTCAAGTTGGTCATGATGTGAAGCTTTGCCATAAGTGTGTGTATTCTAATTTTTGTGTAGGTCTTTCATTGAGAACACTTTAAAGTGAGTACACCTATTATTTCGCTTGAGTGCAACAATGTAAAGCTTAAGTCATATATTTTTAGTTTGGACAAATGTATGAGACATATGTTGAATGGAGTTTACAATCTTGTTTTGATTGGTATGCACACTTCTAATACATATTTGTCGAACCACCACTGTTGTTATGTCATGTGGGCATATCATAAGGGGTAGGTCTATTGAACACTATATCAAAAGGATTTGGTGTTCTTTTTCTTCTTCATCAAAACATTCCATCCATGGTTAGCAACGTTTGTTTGTTGCTAGATTGTAGTGTAGTTGCACCATGAGGTTGCTTCTAGTGCACTTTTTACTTTTCCAAAAAGCATTTCTTGCTAAGGAAGACATTGCCGTGTGGTTGAAGATATACTTCTTGCATGTACAATACAAATATGCACTAATTATTTAAATTACATACTCGAACTACATCAAAAGAGGGCAATTTTGAAGGTAAAACATAGAATTTAGACAATAATTCTCGCTCAGGAGTTTATTGAAACACATGATGAATTCAACATGTTCTCTTGTGCATTTAAGAAGGTAGATTGACTTTTAACCAAAGTCGCTTTTAGACCATCATACTTTACTTCTTTTTTTTCTTTTTTTTCTTTTTTTTCTTTTTTTTTCCCCCTTTTTGTAACCAATTAATGTAGAACATCATACTTTTCAATACAAAAACAAAAGGGAGATTCAAGAATCCTTTAAACTTGCATGCTCCCATTGAAGCATATTTTTGCATACAGCCCATCTCTTTGTCAATCATGCTTGTGAACATTCAAATATTGTCACCAAGTGTGACAAAAACTTAGGAATGATGCACTTCAATGTATAATGAGATCAAAATGGTCAAACTGAGATTTTTTTGACAAAAAGGAGATCACATCTTGGTTTTTCTCCAAACTCTTTTGGCCGCCATTTTGGGGTCACATAAAGTTATCAACCCATAAAGATCCTTGATGCAAAATTTCCTAAATCATCATAAACTACCTTTTTCCTACTTTATGCCAAAAATATCTTTAGTTAATCTAAGAATTATTAAGATTATCCAACCGTAGAATCATGATAAATATGAACCCATTGATTCCTCTTCGTATATGAGATTATAATGGCTGAACTTTGCTCTTGCGGGAACCTCAAATAGTCACTTGGGCTTTCTTGGATCTTTACGGGTTGAAGTAGCAATATATTACTTTCATATTTTTGAGAGAACCGTGTAATTATATGCTTCACAAAATGATGATGCTTCTAAACCTAATGGGGGTAAGGACATGATATGCGTACCTCCTCCAAAATAGTGTGATTTTTTTCAAACTACTTTTCTGATAAAAAAAACAATATTGAGAAATTATTCTAGCCAAATGGTATTACAAGTGACATGGTTAAAGTTGTATACATGGAGTTAAAAAAGGAATTTTTGGCACATATATAATGAATTACACATAATGAGACGCGTCTTAGTGGTGCCCATATCATGCTCAATTAATTTTTGATAAGTAGCATTGACCACATAAAACCATTTCAATTGAACCCACCTTTCATTCCATTGGTTCCCTATAGCTTATCACTACTAACAGTATTATATACAAGGATGCAAACTGATCTCTATTTTGTGATCCTGCTTTTCTTGAGTTTTGCAACACTAGAATATTCCTATCCTAACTTTGAATGGTTTGAATCTCTAGAAATAGTGGGAATATGGCCTTTGCCAACCCTAGGAATTTACCAATTGGTCGTATGGTAGTTAGGTCCGATTTTTTTTTTTTTTTTTTTTTTTTTTTTTTTTTTTTCAAGTTTATCACTTGACTGATTCTTGATCTTGAAGCAAACTAAGTACTTGATTGTGATAATTAGCCAATCTTGAATTATGGGTCTAGGATATTCATTCTTTGATATAGAGATTTGTTCTCAAAACAAGTTGGTTGACCCTTGTTATGAGTAACATAAGAAAGTTCGTAGTAACAAAATGTTGCATAGGTTGGAGGAGAAATTGAGTCTTATCATGTGGATCAAATTTTGAGTCAAAGATTGCGAGATTGTAACGTAGTAGTAGTCAAAATAGACTACAGAAGTTTTCATTTTGGAGTGGAAATATTACGAAGAAACCAATTGCAATAGAAAAATTATCAACTAGAAAGTCATTCACATTCATCTCAGAAACACCTTCGTACTAAAAAAAGTCATTAGGAAAATTTCTTTGCTCAAGTAATGATCTTGCAATGGTGATAAACGCCAAAAGTAGAGTGTGTGGTTCGCCTTGTGAATGTGCACAACTAAATTACTCATGAACCCACAAGCAACACAAGTAAAAAAAAAAAAAAAACAATTTATGGGGTACTCGGTTGACCTCTAGATATCCTTGTTGTTTTTGAGAGCTTGAAACCTGCGATTTTCTACCTCTACGTACTCCCATGGGTGTGAACCAATTTGTTTTACTTTTTGAAAATTCTTTTTCTGAGAAATCTTCTACTTAAGCCTATTTTATTATTATTATTCTAAAATTTGACCGTTCAATGTTTTTCATTTGCAAGTTCGTAACACCCAAAGTTTGGGTGCAGAAGTTTTCCAGGCATTGCTCATGAGACATTGTCTCCATGGTGCAAAGTGGAAACTTGGAGACTGTTATCCCAAACATCCTAGTCACATATTTTTCCATGTAGGTAATCAAGTTAAGTACTCTCATGCAAAATTTTAAAGAATCATTCGACAAATTGTTTTCGAGAAGAGGGTCTAAAGCAACATTATGGTCTAGAAGAGGGTTCATACAGCAACATTGACTTAAACCCCAAAACTTTAGGGATTGCAATGGTAATTGGATCTTAAGTAAAAACTGCCAATAAGTATTTCCTTAAAAATGTTCATCTTGCACTATACTTTACATACCTTTTTCAACATGCTACCAGACAGTCACATTCAAACTTTCCGAAAATTATTAGGTACACTGAAATTCAAAAAAGCAAAAGCAAAAAAAAAAAAGGGTCCATTTCTGTGCAATTGTGGAAGGAATATGTCGCGCAGGCTGATCAACTGTCCGCAACATGCTCGCATGATAACATTCGCGCAAAAGTGCGCTCTAATGCAAACATGCCCGGTTGGACGGTGGTGTCTCCTTGCTCTATCACCAACCCACCAAAGAGTGTTTCGATGAATCCCGCATTAATTACTCTTCCATTTTGTTGGCGGAATTCCAAGTGCCAATTTTTCCATATCAAAACCGCCCATTTCGCTACAACAAAAAAATACTTGCATATTGTATGCTCTCCACAACGACGACTTTTTGATGATATCACTCTCTAGATGATAATATTGCATCGCCACGGGGTCTCGATATTGATTGCCACTTCTTTATAGGTTGTCATGAACCACTAGTTTCCAATCTTTCTTGGATTATTGGAATGCTCGGTATAAAATTTTGCTACGTCTCTTATTGAAATTGTTCCTTCATGTTAACCCGTGAGGATCTTTTATGCAAATTCTCAAAACTGACCTTCTTCTACTTCAAGACCAAAAAACATTCGATCTAAGCATTCTTAACAAAAATTCAACCATAGGATCTGAGAGTTAACTTGACATTACACCGATTGTAAAAAGTTAGAACCGTTGATTCTTCTTCAATTGTGAGATTATAATGGCCAAAGTTGACAAAAAGAAATTTCTTCCTTGCGGGAACAATCAAAATCAGTTTTGGATTTTAACCCCTAAATTTCCTTGTTGCAAAACAGTCTAAGTCACAAAATTTGACCGTCCTTTAGATTAAACTCAAAAAATCTCAATCTAAGCATTATTTAAAAAAATTCAACCGTAAGATCTCAAAGTTCACTTGATGTTCTTCTCACATACCAAATTTGAACCGTTCATTCTTCCTCATCTGTGAGATTATAATGGTCAAAGCTGGATGAGTTTTTCTCCTACTGGAACCTCCAAAACCCGTCTCGGATTTTAAGGAAAGTTAGGGGTTAAGTATTTTTGCTTATATTAATTGATATGATTGATCATGGGTCCTTGCAGATGTTGCAGGGTTTGTCATGGTCGGATGAACGGCAACAAACAAACGGCTCATGTTCGTGCAGGTACATGTTGCCTAATGGAAACACGACTACTACTGACTGCCATCTATCTATCAACATGTTCCCTGCACCACAAAGTACTACGGCCTACGACGACGAGGAACTGAACTCCCTCGTGATCATCTCGGATTGTTCCGACTGCAGACACAAATCCAAATCTCTGTAACGTGGAAGCCAAATTTGCGCCTGCACATCCTTGTCAACTTGCGCAATTTAGTCAAATGGAGCCCCAGAATTATTCAACTCTCTCTGAAAACTGTCTTCCAAATTTTTTGACCACAAGTACACTAAATTTGATTATTACTGTTAGATACACTAATTTACATAAACATGTTATAAGTTTTTACTGTTGTTCAATAATTTTACCCACTATATTGGCCAAGATGGGGGTCCTTATATAGTATCAGAATCAATGCTCTTGGCAAATTTTTTAAAACAAAAGTAAAAACTTATAGCATGTTCAAATCTTATAATAATCTAACACTAATTATCAAATTTAGTGTAGTGGAGAGAGACTGAGTCTGAGGCTTTTTTTCTTCAATTTTTCTTATTTGTAGAGAATGCACCAAATTTGATCATTTCAACGTCGGATTCCCATCTCATTTTTGGTTCAATGACATCGTTATGGTCGTGCAATTTGGTGCAAATGGTCGCAATTTTGATACACTTGGTTTCCGATTCGGTGCACTTGGTTTCCGATTCGGTGCACTTGGTTTCCGATTCGGTGCTTTTGGTTTCCAACATGGTACATTTCATTCCTTTTTAGATGCATATGATTCCTAAATTTGGTTCGTATGGTCCCCGTTTTGGACTACTTAGATACCCAAACTAAGGATTGATTACAAACTAAGAAATTGAGCCAGAAAAGAAAAGGATTATCAAGAAATTAAATGAATCACAAGAATTACAGCTCCGTGAACCTATTAAATTGTAAATATTCCATGATGAAGCTCTAGTAATCTTCTAAGTTACATATTAGTTTCTCCATACATCGGTACCACAACATCATAGGGTGTCACTTTAGGGCACTATTTTAGGAACACCAATATAATTATCCAACTTCAAAAATTTCAAACTCACTGTAGAAGAGTCCAAAAATGATGATTCTACTTGCTCTCTCTCTCTCTCTACTAATTTTCCTCATGCACAAAAATTGCTTGCAACGGTAACATCCCTATAGATCACTCCAACCCTAAAAATTGAGCCATTATCCACTACCAGGGAATTTTTCGATTTTCCTTGGTTCTTGATGTATTTCTCATACATTTACTACGCTATTTAATTTTTTTAAAAATAATATAAAAATTGAGCCATTATTGAGCACCTTATCATACACCCAAAAATTTAAGAATTCGACCAAATAAAAATAAAAATAATCAATTGTAGCTCATGTGAAAAGGAAAAAAGAAGAGTGTGGCCGGCATGCGTTTGGTGGTAACTTCCCCTGCCACTTCATTAAGTTAGAGCATGATAACCCATAATGAGGATTTTCAACATCTGACAAAATGCATAGGAAATGAAAAAAAAAGAATTTAATTTGTCATAACAAAAATCTAATGTAACATCTCTCATTAATTCCTCAAATACATTAAGTAATTGGAAAGGACGGTCAGAAAACAAATTTTCATTCAAGGGCAAGTGTCAGTGCGTGTGTCTACCACGTTAGAGCATGACCAGCCCTCTACGGCAGGCCGGCCCGCAAGGCCGTCGCAAAATGCGAAAGGCTCCGCTTGTCCGGGGTTACGAAGCCCAGCCCAACACGGAGGGCAGGGCCCGCTCACTAATCACCCACCAATCACACCACCTCACATTCCACTTTTCATAGCTTTCTTTAGAAATCATTTCTTGCCAATGAAATTTCTGCCACCTGGCTCTCACTCATTAGTTAAAGGGGACACTAAAACTTGAGTGGAGGCACGGGATAACTTGGAGTTTTGGTGGGCTAGAATTAAGGGTACTGCAACCCTCTTGACCGGGTTACCGGGTTAGTGTGTGGGCTGGGGCCCCTGGCACTTCATATCCGGCTCCATGCTCCGGCCTGCAGTGCGGGCTGGGCATGCTCTTATATCTGCACCCGGTCAGTGAACTACGGGCAGATTATGACGGGCAGCACGCGGGCAGCAGCAGCAGTTATGGTGGATGAGAGGGTAGGTGTTGTGAAGTACTGCCCGTCAGAGTTATCGTCCTTATCCGTCAACTCCTCTCGGTACCAGTCCGTGGGTACGGACCGTGCAGAGTACGGGCTGTTTCATCTGCCCGGACTGACTGCCCTTTTGCATTATTGCTGGCAGCGGGCTGCCTACTTTCATTGACTGTGCTCATTATTTCTTACCAGACTCTTCGCATGATTTTTATTTTATATTTTTAAATAAATAAATAAATAAATAAATAAAAATAATTGATAGTTCAGGGTGAGTTGATTGCGAAGTGTGTAGATTATTAGGGAATCACATGGGAATATGATTCCTGTTGTAGTTTCATGTCTCTTCTTGCACTATACAAGAGTTGTTGATTAGTGTTATGTGGAGATTAGTGTAATGGGTACATAACAATAGTTCTCAACCCTCTTGAGATTAGTGTACACTTTGGGCTGCCATTGCAATCAATGTCCTTTGTCTTTTCTTCAAGTCACGATTGCAGAACTTCCAATAAATTCTTTTACTTGCAAGAAAGTTTGCACACTCTAACTTACATTTTGTGTTGTGGTTTAAAGATTAGTGTTGTAACACTTTGGTGACGTGTGACATTTAGTGTTCTAGTTCGCATTTTTAACAGTAGTCACTAACTCTTGTGTTGTGAAAAATGTGTGGAGTTTTCACCTAGCTAAAGTGATTCAGTTCACAAAGATTTAGTGACATTCTTGGTGGAAATATTGGTGGAGATCTTGGTGAAATTTGCATATTGTTGAAATGAAAACCACAAATGAGCTTCCAGGAAAGAGTTTCAATTTTGTTGTTGGATCTCTTCTAAAAAGATCCGTGTCAAGTTTTTCCAACTTTACCAATCCAATCTATAGAAACTAGGCAATCCAAGAGCACAATACCAAAGAGTTCTCAAACTTCCTTAACAATCACATTTTGAATCCTTCACCCTTTTTATTGCCACATGCTCAAGAACATGCCACAATTGTCCGAGTTAGAATAGAAAGAGAAAGAGGAGAAACTCCAACCTAAGTAAAGACCGGCGTTAATAGAGTGTTTGTTTGACCTATCATTGGATGTATACCGGGAAGTAATTGATCAGATAATTATATGTTGTTGCAAATCATTGCTTAAAATCATCAAAAGCAATTAAACTTAGAAGAGATTGAACATCATGATATGAATCATCATACACCGACAAGAGACTTCGTTCGATGACCGATTCATGCATGCTATAATGCATTGGAATCCTCGCCGAAAAGAAATTCGACATTGACACTGAAAAAACATATTCAAACATACCTGAAGATGATCAAACACCTGCTTTCCGACTGCACAGGAGAGCCACAAGTTTCTATAGCCACAATAATACTTGGAATCACATTCTTCCGACTTCACCTTTATTTGCCGTGTACCACCGACATTTACAAATAATGGCTGGCTCATAGTTACCCACCATATGGATGAGTATCCAATGAATGCAAGCTTACAATGTTGGTGTAAAAACTATTAACATTGTAATTTAGAGCATCAGTATTTTTGACATGATTTTGCTTACAAACTCATATCGCTTTCGGAGGTCTACACCTTCACAAATGTTCAAAACTCGAACATTTGAACAAAGATTCGATAGCTCTGACTCTGTATGTGGCGAAAGAACTTAAGCACATCACTATGTATTGATCTACTGTGCATAGCTAGGAGTCTCAAAATTTAGGCCATAAGTTTATTGCACTTGAATTCTTAACACCGCACTGAAAAGATGAGATGAGATTTGAGAGCTCGCTCATGTCAAGTATTTGACAGCAGTTGCAGAATTTTGAATACTTTCTAAAGAGCAACAATCGTCTAGTAAAATTGTTTTCTCCTATTGATTTTGCATCCACTGTGATACTAGTAAGACTATCTTCACAGTCGTGCGGCTACTTCACTTCATTTTGACCGTGTATTCTTTCTGGATGATAAGTTTCAAGTCAACTTAGAGAGCAAACGGCTGTCTTGCTCGATACCAGAACATGACATGTTGAAAAATTATTAATTCTTGCAGTTCTGCTAGCAAGCACTCGGAGCATTCTGCTAGCAAAAACGAAGAGTCATTTTGGGTGGATCCGCAAACACCTGCTCACATCATTCAGTACTTCCAAGCACCTTTTCTCTTGTCTCGTATACTGAGACATACCACTTCTTTTCTTACATGGCCCTATTTTCTAATATTGCATATAGATTTGAAATCGAAATGGTCTAACTCTAATTTTTCCTACATTTGTAGACGATTCATACTCTGAAAGCAAAGAATGGGAGGAAGCAATGGGATACGTGAGGAACGCTCACGAACCAGCTTTACCATCTTCACGCGCTCTTGATCCAAATCCTGCGTTCCCTAAGAAGGCAAGCTGGGGACTTGTAGATCCGTCCCCTTCGATGGGATTTCTATTATATGGTCGGTTTTAGGTGGCTCGACCTTATATATGTTAGTAGAATATCATTGTCTCGTGTTTTTCTTCTGTGTATAACATAACGCATGTGATTCCTAGGAGAACACTCCCTCCTGAAGGTACTACTCCGGCTCAGAGGACCCAAATGAATACGAGCTATGCATCACGTGCGGCAAATCACAGTACAGTAATTTCTCAACGAAGAGAATAACTTCACTGGAATGTGCTGAGCAATGAGCCAGCATCAAGCTCAAAACGGGGCTTCATATTCAGTTGAAGGGGCGTCTTCAAGCCGCAGGTGAGCCCAACTTGCTCCGACATGTCCACAGTGCGCTCGCCTTCCGGCAGGGACCAGTCAAACACATACAACAGGTTCGCCAGCATGAGCAGCCCCATCGTGTTACCCAGGTTGAAAGCGGGGCACATTCGACGGCCTGCTCCAAACGGAATCAGCTCGAAGTATTCTAACGCACTCATATGATTCACCTCTGGACGCTCAGAGAACCTCTCTGGCTCAAACTTGTCCGGATCGCTGTACACACTTGGGTCTCTATGGATGGCCCAAGCGTTCACATACGCGATGGTTCCCGCTGGAAAATGGTAGCCCTGAAATTCCGTCGCTTGACTTGCTACATGCCAAAACAGGAGAGGCACTGGAGGATGCAACCGAAACGTCTCCTTGATCAGCGCTTGTAGAAACGGCAGGTTGGGGAGGTCTGCTTCTTCCACCAAGCGATGCGAATGAATTGCACTGTCAAGCTCAGTTTGTGCTCGCTTGATCAAGTCCGGCCTTGTGAGCAGCTCTGCCACCGCCCACTCCACCAATGTTGCACTCGTCTCTGTCCCTGCAATGTGCAACTCCTGCAAATCCACACATGAAAAGCATCAGCATACGGTTGCTCGTTTGGGTTTAGGAAGAGCGAAGGTCATGATACCTGCAACATCTTGAGCACATCCTTGTCAGGAAGGTACTGGCCATCGTCCAAGGGCGTGTGCAAGAGCACATCTTCGACATCGGGGACATAACTTGGATCATTCTTCCGCTCTTCGAATTGCTGTCGATGCTTATCGAGGTCGAAGCATCTCTCCATAAGCTCATCTGCGAATGCGTTCACTTTTTCGAACTTGGCGACATGCCCTTGCAACCGGGTGACGAAGCTCAAGTACGGCACGAAGTCACTGATGACTGCAGTGCCAAACATTTGGAACAGAGTGGTGTTCAACTTTATCAAGTTTTCCCTCTCAATCTCCATTGCGGCATCTGAGGTTCTGAAGAACCTGCAGGATTTCAAATGGCTCTCAATCTCCTCTGGGTAGCATTTATGCAACCGTCCCTGGCCATGACCCAATTAAGTTCCACAATACCGGCAAAGATATAGATCTAGTGAAGGAAATGTATTTACTTAACATGAACACTTGAGATGCCTTACCTCTTGCCAGTGAGGATGCGCGTCATCGTGTTGGAATTGACGCCATATAACCACTCTTTGATGTTCACAGCATCACCAGTCTTGGAGTCTTCCACAAGGAGTTTCATCATGTGTTTGAGCTCCGCTGCTCTTGTGCTTTGCTGCGCCATATGACGCGCTGGAGAGAAGATCTCCGCATTGAACAGTCTTCTCAAACGACGCCAGTAGTTTACTTCGGAAGTCAGGCCGATTGTTTTGTAATGCGTATCGCCGTTGTGCCACACTGTCCATGCCAGTCTCTGCATTCGCGCACCAAAATTCGCGTCGTTGGTCAGGTAGAACTCCCTCGCAACCTTGACGGTGGATATCACTATCAATGGCTTCGACCCTAAAATCAACAATACCCACATCGTCAGTGATGCTGTACCATGAAGCAATAATTGGGCTTGGAACGTCTGTATGATTCTGCCAGCAACGTCCTGCAAATTCATCGAATTTCCGTGACAAAGCTCGAAATTCAAGGCCAATTTGTCCAGAGAGATGATGGGGTGGTACCTAGGCGGAGATACATGAGACCTCCATACTTCGCAGCGAGTGTGGCCAGTGATCTGTGAGGCAGGTCGCTCAGAGCAGGAAAGTTGCCGACAATGGGCCATGGCCAGGGTCCAGGAGGCTGGCGCTGGCGCTTCCTTGCTTCGGCGTAGCAGTAGATCAGTACAAATGAGGCTATGGCGACTACTACGAGTGCAGCGAAGACTTCATTGCTAGATGCCATCGATCAGAGTGCAAAGTTTATGTGGCATGATCGAAATGTGCATTTTGTGTACCTTCTGCTCAAGCACGGAATCTGCGGAAACAGCATCTGACTGTGCTCATATTTGAATCGGTGTGGTGGAGAATTGTGGGGTATGCTACTGAGGTCGGCGGGCCTATTAGAGTGACGCATGAGTGACGGCTTGTAATATCACGTGCATTTTGCAATGGAATATATCTTCCACTTTTGTCAAACTAAGAAAAAAGAAAAAGAAAGTAACCAACAAATAAGGTAGAGTGCGGCTTGAAATTGACTCAATACCAATGATGGCTGGTTAGACCTTTTAACACAAAGGTAAATGAGATCACAAGCACGAGTTCGTGTTGAGCTATGAAACTACATCAAGCTCAATCCGGGCCTTCAAATTCAAGTAATGCTGCGTCTTCAAGCCAACGGAGAACCTGGCATTGCCCCGATTCGGTGCCTAAAGTGACATTCTAAAATGTTACTTGGTACATAGCAATCAAGCACCAGGTCTGCATCTCATTCAATGCACCCTAGACTGTAGTATGGAATTCATTCAGGCACTATTCCGGCTATAAGAACCCTCGCAAGCACAACAAGTATACGAGCTATGCTGCATGGCAAATCGCAAGAGTCATCCTTCAGCGGCGAGATTACTGGCACTCGTGCTCAGCAACGGATCTGCATCAAGCTCAAACCGGGGCTTCATATTCAGGTAGAGGGGGGTCTTCAAGCTCACGGCGAATCCCCGTTGCTCAGACATGTCCACAGTGTGCTTTCCTTCTGGAAGGGACCAGTCGAAAACATACAGCAGATTAGCTAGCATGAGCAACCCGTTTGTGTTGGCCAGGTTGTAAGCGGGGCACATTCGGCGGCCTGCTCCAAACGGAATCAGCTCACAGTACTCCGATGCACTCAAATGATTCACCTCCGGACGCTCCATAAACCTTTCCGGCTCAAACTTGTTGGGATCTCTATGCACACTTGAGTCTCGGTGAATTGCCCACGCGTTCACAAATGCAGTGGTGCCCGCTGGGAAACGAAAGCCCTGAAACCTCGTCGTTTGATTCGCTACATGCGGTAACAGGAGCGGCACTGGAGGATGCATTCGAAACGACTCCTTGAGGACCGCTTGTAGAAACGGAAGGTTGGGGAGGTCCGCCTCTTCCACCAAGCGGTGTGCATGAACTGCACCGTCAAGCTCCACTTGTGCTCGTTTGATCAAGTCCGGCCTTGTGATCAGCTCCGCCATCGCCCATTCGACCGCCGTTGATGTTGTCTCCGTTCCTACAGTCAGCAACTCCTGCAAATGACGATTAAAAACCATCAGGATTCGTTCGCTGGGTTGGGTCTAGAATGAGAAAAGGTCAAGTTACCTGCAAGATTTTGAGTATGTCCTTGTCAGAGAGATACTCCCCATCGTCCAGGGGGGTGTGCAAGAGCACATCTTCGACATCGGGAACGTAGTTTGTATCATTCTTCCGTTCTTCGTAGCGTTGTCGGTGACCGTCGAGATCGAGGATCCTCTCCAGAATCTCGCTCGCTGAATCGGTCACTTTTTGGAACTTTGCGGCACTTCCTTGCAGGCGATCTACGAAGCTCAAGTAGGGCACAAAGTCACTGATGACGGCAGTGCCAGACATGTAGAACAGAGTGTTGATTACCTTCGTCCAGCTTTCCATCTCAATTTCGATCGCGGCATCTGAAGTTCTGAAGAACCTGGCAGGATTCAAATTGGCTCTGAATGTCCTCTGGAGAGCATTTGTGGGAACAAACTTGGACGTAACCCATGTTCAATTACATACGGGAAACCATGACACACATCGTGTGACATCTAGATACATCTGACACATGTGGACATATCAGTTCCCCTACCTCTTGCCAATAATGATGCGCGTCATGGTGTTGGAATTGACCCCGTACAACCACTCTTTGATATTCACAGCTTCACCAGTCTTGGAATCTTCCACGAGGACTTTCATCATGTGTTCGAGCTCCGCTGCTCTTGTGCTTTGCTGCGCCCTATGCTTCGCCGGAGAGAAGATTTCCGCATTGAACAATCTTCTCAAACGACGCCAGTAATTAACCTCGGAACACCTGCCGAGTGATTTGTAATTCGTATCGCCGTTGTTCCACACGGTCCATGCCAATCTCTGCGTCCGGGCGCCGAAATTAGCGTCGTTGGTCTCATAGAACTCCTTCGCAACCTTTGCAGTCGATATCACTATCAACGGCTTCGACCCTGAAAGCATCAACACCCACATCGTCAATTATGCTGTCATAATCAACAATTGGGTCGTTTGCAACGTTTGTATAGTCATGCTAAGAACGATCTGTTACATGCAAATTCAACGATTTTTCATGTTTTTCGGCTAATCTGAGAATGCACAGAATTCAAGGCGAACTGTCCAGAGAGATGATGGAGTGGTACCTAGGCGGAGATACACGAGGCCTCCATATTTGGTAGCAAGTGTGGCCAGTGATCTGTGAGGCAGGTCGCCCAGAGCAGGAAAGTTGCCGACAATGGGCCATGGCCAGGGTCCAGGAGGCTGGCGCTGGCGCTTCCTTGCTTCGGCGTAGTAGTAGATCAGTACAAACGACGCAATGGCTGCTGCTATGAGCGCAACGAAGACTTCATTGCTAGATCCCATCGATCAGAGTGCAAATTTTCTGTGGCATGATCGAAGTGTGCATTTTGCATATCTTCTGCTCAAGCAAGGAATCTGCGGAAGCAGCATCCGACTGTGCTCATATTTAAATCGGTGTGGTACAGAATTGTGGGATATGCTACTGAAAGCCCATGAGAGTGACGCATGAGTGACGGCTTGTACTCTCACGTGTATTTTGCAATGGAATGTATCTTCCATTTTCGTCGAAAATAATAAGAAAAGTGAACAAGTGAGTAACCAACAAATAAGGTAGAGTGCTGCTTGAAATTGACTCAGTAACAATGATGGTCTGTTATGCCTTTTAACACAAAGGTATATGATTGTTTTGAAATCTAGTTCTTGACAATGAGATTTTAGGAGGTCATGTTAGGGCATCATTTTAGAAACACGTATAAGATCAACTTCAAAAATTCATAACAAATTGTGGGGAAATCCAAGATTGATAATTCTACTTGGTCTAGTCTAACATTCCTTCAAATGCATAGACTACTAATTGCATCACAAACGTCCTGAACTGAAATTTGTACCGTAAACAGAATTGTAAGACCAGTTATTAATGGAGTAACCCTTCTTGGATATGGCATTTAAGTACACCAAAGGGGATGTGGAGGGGCATGAGGGGAGAGGCAAATAGAAATTTAAAATAAGAAATTTTATCACGTGTTAAAGAATCATTGGGTTGGAATCGTAAAGAATATTTGGGTTTTAATAGTGTCTTTGTATTGTAGCCCTACATATCGTATCCAGGTTTGCATCTCATTCTATGCAACATAGACTGAAAGAGACCGTAGGGGATAAAATGGATGCCGTACTGGCCTTTTCTAGAAGAACACTCGTTCACGTACTATTCCGGCTCAAAGAACCCTCGCAAGCACAACAAGTACTCGAGCTATGCTACATCCCAAACCCCAAGAGTCATCCTTCAGCGGCGAGATTATTGGCAGTGCTCGTGCTGAGCAACGGATCTGCATCAAGCTCAAACTGGGGCTTCATATTCAGGTAGAGGGGGTCTTCAAGCTCACGGCGAATTCCCGTTGCTCAAACATGTCCAAAGTGTGCTTTCCTTCCGGAAGGGACCAGTCGAAAGACATACAACAGCATGAGCAACCCTGATATGTTACCCAGGTTGAAATCGGGGCACATTCGGCAGCTCAAAGTACCCCGATGCACTCAAATGGTTCACCTTTGGACGCTCCACAAACCTCTCTGGCTCGAACTTATCGAAATCGCTGTGTTGGAGAAAGATGAGTTCCGAGAACCCCACGCTCATAGCAAGAGAGCACCATGTTCTTCGATGCCATAGAAAAGAATCAACTCCCTCTAAAATTGTATGCTCGAATGAGGCGGTGAGCATTGTACAATAATTGATCACGGGGATGTTATCATCACTGAGTAATGTACATGGATACGAAACTAGGGAAATGGATCACGGCTTCCAGTAGGTTGTGTCTGGGTCGCCCAGCATGCACTCCGGGTATTGCAGCACCCACTTCACAAACTCCTCGCTTCGCTGCGTCTTCTCCTCGGCCGTGAGCTTCTGCGCCCACTCGGGAATGTACTCCGGCCAAAACGTTCTCTCCGCTGCGTAGGCTTGAATTCTTGACACCCTCGGCATGCGTATCTTCTCAAACCTGCTCCATATCGCATCACATCACAAATTGTGCTATCACTCGTTTTTTATGCGATGAGCACTCAGTCTTTCAAGAAAAGCTAGTTGTAGGGAGATATTTCGAAGGGAGTTACCTCGTCACCGCGTCCTGAAGAGTCATTTTGGGTGGATCCGCGAAAACTTCCTGAAGGAGATTGGAGAGCTGGTGCACATCCTCGAAGGACGTTCGAGCTCCCTCACCTGGCCCTGGATACATCGCATGTGCAGCTGCATTGCAACAAATCCTACCTTCAGCTTCTGAAACGCAATGCAAGGTATTATTAGCTTTGGGCAATAGAGCATACCATCACCGATGAGTAAGACGCTCTTGGTGGAGTCACTCCAGCTTGACAGGGGGCGGCGGTCAACTTGACGAGCTTCTCGAACCAGGTCAGGGTGAGTCCTCCGAATGGCCTCGACCATGTGCTCCATGCCTTCCAAATCCTCCATTTGCCTCAACGCTCGCACTTTCCTCACATCGGCACCATGCGTCTTCTGATCTGCGGCGTACGATGCTGTGATTTCGCCACTCACATCCGGCCCCCGCACCTGCCACAGCGTCAATCCCGCGCCTGCACCAAACTCGAACGAGTCATAGCCATTCATCGATCACTATCAATCAGCAATACCTGAACAATATGCATTCAACTCATTATGGAATAGTCAGAGGAGAATGGTGATTACTCTCACCAATGTCAACCAGGTAGCACAGGGTGTTTATAGACGCGAAGGAAAAGGCACAAAATTCACTGCTCTCATGCAGATTCAGGTCCCTGTCACCATGACAAATCAACAGTAAGGGCAATGACACTCATATACTTCCGCCAGCCTTTTGACACATGGTGTGATACAGGTTTGTGAAGAAAACGCGCACTGTCAAGAACAGCAATTGGTTTTGTGTTGAGGTTTGCTTCAAGAGAGCTCGATCAAGATGAAGCATCGATACTCTTCGAAGAATCACCTGGGTTACAATGAACAGTGAGAATAATGAGTTAGGGTTCCGGTTACCTTACAAGCTTGGTGGGGATGACAGCGTTCCAAGTGTTGAGGTAGAGATCGCGAGGCTCATCACCTTCGCTGCCCACCAAGCACGTCCGCACCTGCGACCTCACGCCATCGGCACCCACCAGCAACTTGGCACGGGCTGATATGATTTTGGCGCTCTCCGGGCCATCTTCCACAGCCTCAAAGTTTGCCTCCACGCCACCCTGCTCACACGATTCAGTGCTTCTAGACACCTGATCTTGTCTCCCATATTGACCCATATCACTTCTTTTCTTACATGGCCCTGTTCTCTCTTATCGCGTAAAAACTAGTTGACTTCTTTTATCCTCGAGCAAGAATGCGAGGAAGCGATGAAATATGAAACATCATGACTAGTTCAATTATCTGGTCACAACTCTTTTGACCGGTTATGACATTCTCTAGGACTTATCGTCCTTTGCAGCTCCTCCTGTGAAGGTTACATTCACGATAAAATGCATTTGGCATTTTCAACTGTTTTGTTGACGAAATGGGCTCTCCATTCGTTATGTGATGTGAGCGCACTACCTCGACGAGGTTGTAGTCGACGAAGGTGTGGCGCCAGTGGAGCGAAGACTGATCTGCAACGGTAAGAGCCAGAGTGCGTTGAGCCGACTTCCAAGGAATCGTGTACATGAGCCCTGGCTGGAATGGAACGATCATCTCCCTCACAGGCTGGCCTGGAGCCACGTGAGACTTCCATCGCTCGTGCGTAAGGTGCGCGCCTTCTTTCATCATGGCGCCACTCAATCCTGCTTTCACCCCGTCAAGCGCTCGCAATCCTGCACACCTCCCATTCATCACAGTCTCGATCAGAGAATTCTCAGCCGGAAAGTGCCTCAGTGATGCATGGGGTGGTATGTACCATTTGCAGCGAGGCTCATGGCGGTGCCAGTGTGAGGACGAACGAGGGGCGCCTTCTCGAAGACATGAGCTCGAATGCCGCGCTCCTGCATCCCGACAGCGAGTGCCAACCCTGCCAAGCCACCTCCTACTATACAAACATCCATCTCCATGGCCATCGATAGATCAGTTTGCATAGACAGCTCTGAAATCAAATGCGTATTCAATCAATTAAGTGCGAGCTTCTGCTGATTAATCAGAATGGTTTGGGTTCTGAGGCAGCCAAGCTTTTCTGCATATGTCACATCAGTGGTGCGTCCGTGCTTGGTACATGACGATGACCAGAATGGACTACGTAACGCAGATGCACGTTGTAACATGCTTGCTTGACAGGGACTCAAGGAGTCTTTGAAGTACGAGTACACAGGAACATGCTTGGTCCACCATTATTGAACAAAGGGAAATACGAGCATCTCAATATCACAGTACAATATGAAAGTCTCTTTCGCGGTTAAGTATGAAAAAGCAGACTGCGAAGTAAGGGTATGGCGCGAGCTTTGACTTTTTGGAACTTTCCTTTCTGCTTCAACACCAATTTTGATGCACATTGATTGCAACAGGAGGGTATGAATACGCCATTTAACAAAAATATGCAAGACATCATTGATTGCTCATGATAAAATACTATACAATGGTCAATGCCTCCTGAAGTTTTTTTTCTCAGAGGCTTGTGAGGCATATGTTTAACTACTGAAGCTTCTGAAACCTCAACACAGAAAAATTGACGGACCGAGGCACTTTCCAATATCGTATAGAACATTAACCTCAAATTCCAGAGAGTTGTCAAATCCATAACATGATTCACCAACTTTCTACTTGAATCCGACAACCCGTCCAGGAGGTGATGAGAATTGGTTGTCAGTGATGCGAGCTGTACCATATGGTCCATATTTTTGCTTAGAGGTGATGAAGCTGATTGAATTAATAGCCCATTTGACTACTATATGATGTTTCTACTTGAACAAGGTATTCACTTGGGTGATCGAACATGATCTGCAGTGTCCAAGTAAACACAAATACGTATATTTGACAGTTTGTCACATTACTATGGGTATACTGTGCAAAAACATAGTCATACTTTGTGCCTTGTTTTCAAGGACATAAACAATTGCAATTAGAAAGTACAAACATGTTCAATAAACATTTCTAATTGTATGATTGACACCAGACATGATACAATTGCTCCATTTGATGCTTCATGAGGCTTGTTCTGAATCATCTTTAAAAGATTAGTTCATCTCCTAGAATTCTCATTAAATGACATAGGATTTCTACTTTAATGATATTATCATTTCTAGAAGATGCAAGAGAAATCATTGAAGATTCAAAGAAATGCTCACCTTGTTGGTGTTAGTACCTCCGTTGAGACAATTATTTCCTACTAGGAATTGATAATCCTCCCATCTCCAAGAAGTAGAAGACTCAGAAGAAACGATAGTAAACCATAATAGCTGTTTCTTCCAATGTGATCAGAGTAAAAGTGTCCAAAGTGAAATTCAACACCCTTCATAACAAAAAGCATGCTCACAATAACAAAGATCTTGCTTTTGTGGGTCTTGCAGTTTTGGAACCAACCTCCCAAATTCATAACACACAATACATTGTCACTATGTATTTCTTATAAAAACAAGCTTACCAAACCAAAAAACTCCAAAGCACCAAGCTTCAAATTCAACACAATTCTTATCAATATATCAATATAATAATTTTGTTGTTTGAACTACATAAGTAGGCACTTAGGAACCTGACATCTGTATCCTCACCTTCTCCAATGCTTGCAATCTCCTATATGGCCATTTCCTATCAATTGACTTCCATGGATAATTTAAATTTTGTGCATAGTTACATGCATACAATATTGTGTGATGAAGGTAATGCCACAAAGATTCCTACAATTATTTCTCAAGCAAAACACTAGTCCAAAACAACTCTACCTAACGTAGCAAGATAATATCACACTCTCATCTTCCATGGTAATTCATGTTTTGACATGCCTTGAAAACATTCATTCTCCTTCAAAGAAAGTAAGCAAAACAAGAATATCATTCTTTTATGCATCACTTACCACACATAATTTACATGCCTTTGAGATATCTCAACATGCAACACACATCTCCTATTTTTAATGGCTCTTGTAGATCATTATTCCAACACAAACATGTGACGACATTGAGGTTGTTAAACAACTTGAAAGTAGTCTCGTTCCCATTGCATATGTGCCAGTCAACTTTGAGTACAACAAACACAAATCATTAGGTGGCAAATCACTATAAAGTTCCTAGCCTCATAAAATCCAATTCCAAAGCAATAAATGTCAGCCTTCATAGAATATCCATATTGTAGATGGTTATCTTCTTTTTGACTCCAAATAACTCCAATGCTATCCATCTTGCAAACATTGGGTGTACAATGCAAGTAGAGTGTCGTCTTATGCTTCACTTTTGCCAAGCCAAAGTTAGCTATCTTTGCAAACACATATCCATCCTAAAGCCAAGCCAAAGTCAACTACCTTTGCAAACACATATCCATTCTAAAGCTTGTTTACAAGAATGTTTGACGACTTGAGGTCCCTATGGACCACTCCTTAAGAATGAGGATAGCTCATGGCATGTGCAATCTGAAGCATCAAGTCTATTTCTACTAGAGTTTCTATAACGCCTCTACCTCACTTCGTAGAGAAGTCATGCCAACAACATTGAATTTCTTCACGGGCTATTTGTCCTCATCTACATAGCTTTCGTAGCGCCAGCAAAGGACCAACACATGACCAGGAATCACATCCCTCTTGTCAAAACTTCACAGCATTGCGAGGTGGTTAGAATCATCCTCTTGTGTGATTAGTTTTTCTGCAAGACAAAATCAAGGATCTCTACGCCCCTTCACATTTCCACACTACTCAAAACTGCACTCTTGATCCCAACCCCTACTCTCTCCATTAAATCCGTCGGTCTTCTTGCTCTCCTTTGCATAGCAAAACTTGTTTCCGGTCATCAACCACTAGTAAAAAATCGCACTAAAAGTGACAATCGTAATGACTTGACTGTAATGTCACAGAGTGTCATTTTTTATTATTATATTTGTCACTTTTCCTTAATTTTTTATTGATCTGTTAGGGTGTAGTATGCTTATTACAACAAAAAAAAAAAATCTAAGAAAAAGTGACAGATATCATAATTTAATATGATGTTACTAGAAGCACAATTAAAATTGACACTTTGTGTCGTGATAGTCAAATCATTATAGTTGTCACTTTTAGTGCCATTTCCTACTAGTGAAATTTGGCATTGATAAGATTAGAATTGAAAAAAGTACCAAGTTGAATGCATCATGGAGAGACAAGTAGTTAAAACGATGTGGTTGACGATTTGGTTGACAAAGCTTTATTCAATAAACCAATGCACATGTGAAGAGAAAGGACTGTAGGGATTTGAATAACAACGCTCTTCAAATGCTCTTTATATTCTCTCGTGAGCTTTTAATGCTAACTACCTCAATCCACACTTCAAGCCTACAATTGAGCTGGACCATGTTCGTACATGAAGATCCTATCATGAACACGAAACATCCTTATCTTATCCTATCCAAGAGGCTCCCACCTCTGCACAACTATCTACTCTATGGTAACAATATTCGAATATGATAAATAGTAATTTGCATTTCAATACTCTCACTCAAATGTAAGTTTGGACTTTTCACCAACGACAAGCTTCCTTGATTGTCACCCAATAATGAAATAGGTTGATCATCTGCATAAACATTCATTTTAGTAATTAGCTTATTCAACCACAATATTGCTTCCTTTGTGGCATGAATAAGCGCCATATATTCTCCTTCCGTGGTAGACAAGGCTACCGTTGGCTGAAGCGTGTTGCTTCAACTTCCAGCACCTCTACAGAGAATAAAATAGTATCTTGAGGTAAACTTTTTAAAATCTTCATCCGTTGCCTAATGTGCATCACCGTAGGTGAAAAGAATTGTGGCATATACCATGTCTGCAATTTGTGTCTTCTTTAAGCCACCAAGGGTCTTATTTTCGCACGTATACACCAAGTTTGCATTTTGTGTTCCCTTTAAGTAACATATCACTCTCGTTATAGCTCTCGTTATAGCTCTCGTTATAGCTCTCCAATGTCCCTTTCTAAGATTGTGCATGTACATCCCGAGCACTCCTACTGGATAAGCAATGTCAAGCCTTGTGTCTACCACTGTCCACATGCAACTTCCAATTGCTCCTCTGTATGCTGCTAACCTTGGTTCCATCTTCTTCGTCAATTTCACTCCAGCTTCCATTAGTGTTGCTACAAACTTACATTCTTTTATGCCAAACTTTTAAAGCATTTTTCCAATAAAATATGATTGATTCAAAAGAATTTCTCTCTTTGCTTCTATCTCCAACAATATAAATGCCTAATAAAAAGCTTGCTTCACCTAAATTGACCATATCAAAGGCCTCACTCAATCTAATCTTGATCTCAATCGATGCTTCCAAAGTTCCCAAAAAAGTAATATATCATCAACATATCATCAACATGCTGCTCTCTGGTTTGAAATATACTATGATCAGCATCTCGTCTCTTAAGGACAATCATAAACCCATTTTCCATAAAGAATCTGTCAATTTTCTCAAACCGCTTCTTGAAGCTTACTTTAAGCTAAATAATCACCTCTTTAGCTTCCACACATCTTTCCCCTCTTCATGTCCTTCAGGTCAAAGCATAAAGATCTCCTCATGCAATTCACCATTAAGGAATGCAGTCTTTACATCCATTTGGTGAGTTTCCTAGTTATAAGCTAAAGCTAATGCTAATAGACACCTGATACAAGTAAACCTTGCGACTAAAGCACAGGTTTTGTGTTAATCGACTCCTTTAGTTTGTGTGAAACCTTTTGCAACAAGCCATTCTTTAAACTTGATGACATCACCAAAAGGTCCTCTCTCAACTTAAAACACTCTGTAAGTAAGTAGCACTGTTAAGTGCCTTAGCCCTAAACTCCCTTCCTAAACCAAATTTAGTTAACATGCATCAGGTCTTCTTTATCAACGTTCTGTTGAAGAAGCGTTCATCAATACTGTTCTCCTCTAGAATGTTCCAAGCAGTAAGTAGCAATCTGATTCCTTTTTCTGCCAAAACTTCTCCATTGCTTGGTTCACATACTCTTCCCCACCGTCACTCCTTATGATCATGACTATCAAGCTCAACTCATTTTCAATGTCGTTCAAAAACTCCGCAAACTTTAAGAGCTAGAAGTTCTGATTTCTCCTTCATCATGCATGTGAAGCTCTTCCGCATCTTATCATTTGTAAAAGACACAAAATACCTCCCGCCTCTAATACTTGGTGTTTTCATGGAACGACATACGTCTGTATGTATTAGCTCTAGAATACGAGGGCTAGGCTGCCTCATCTTTGAGTGGGCACATGGGCTTTGTGATGCTTAACAACTAAACAACTCACTTTATCCAAGGCTACCTATAATATTCATCGCCGTCACTTGATTTGCCATGGTTGTAAGACTTTTCTGACTCAAGTGACCAGTTCGCTTGCGCCAACGATCACGGCTACCTTCTTTTACCTTGACATAAGCGCACACAAGCACATGATCTTCACTACTATGCAATAGAACAACCATGTATAATCTGTCCTCTTTCACAGCTCTGCACAACAATTTTCCTTCTTAAGACATTTCACATGCATCATTGCTGAATTTTTCTATGCATCCCTTTGTACTCAAAGCACTCACAAACATAAGGTTCATTGTGATCTTAGGCACAAACAACTCATGAGTTAATTTGTACGCACTCACTCCATCATGACTTCTCACAAGAACGTCTCCACGTTTTGATGAAGTTGAAAATATATTATTGCCCATGACAATCTTCCTCGGTTCGATATCCACCAACATTTTGAACCACGCTTCCTTTCTACACATATGGTTTGAACCCCAATTCCGTTAAAATGGCATTATTCCGGTAAAATGGCACACCTCAACTTTCTGAACTGTAGTTCAAAAACCATGTGATATAACAGAATTTTAAGGTGATATTAGGGAAAATGGGTGACAATGTATATAAAGAAGTGATATTACAAAAAAAATTGTGATATTACAGAATATACCATTTTATATGAGCACAAATGTAAGATCTCGTGTGACAAAATGGCACATGGCATAGTGCCATTTTAACGGAAGTGGGGTTTTTGTTGCTCCCGAGTCCAAGTACCACTCAGTATCTGAATCTATTCCCTTAGTATTTGTGGTAAAAACATAATCATGCTCCCCGGCAAGGTTAGCAAAATCTTCTGATTCTGAAATGCTAGAACCCCATTAAACACCTATTTCATTATAATGGGAATATGCAGATTATCAAATTGATGACAATTGAGCTTGAGCTGAGCCAAATGTACTGTGTTGAATAATCCCATTATAACGAATTATGTGTTATTACCCCTTTTGCTGGCAAGTTCAACATTCTGTTTCTTGCAGTACTTTGCAAGATGGCCCTTTTTTACCACAATAATAGCAATTTTGTGTTTCCTCAGCGTAAAGAATAGTCTCAGCACTCGCATCGTCACTATGTTTTTCATTCCTCTTTCTCTCTTCTTGTAGCAATCTATCAATGACAAAATCAAGCTTTAGACCTTTATCATGAGTTTCCAAATTCACCACAATGTTTTCATATGTAGATGGTAAGCTAATCAACAAGGCTAAAGCAAACTCTTTGTTGATCCAACAGCAGTTAACCCCTAAACGTCTGAGCGTGCCGTGGCGACCAGCAGAATACGGTGTATTTTGGTTGTATTTGGAGTGAATGCACACCTTTAATGGGTTTGAGTTCAAAGAAGAAGTTGACATTTGAGTTAATGCGGTTCTAGTGAGTTATTACAATTCCAGTTTAGAGTTTCTTGTTGGTAGCAAATCCTAATTATACGACAACGTACATACTATCCCCAAGGGACTTTTAAGGGTTAACCTCTATGCTATTACTCTCAAACTCATAATGTGGTCACTCACACCTTTTTCATTGAAATTGGCCAAAGCCAACGAAATTTTGGACAAACGTCCACACTGAGTGATACAACCGTAGAAATCTAAACCCCAAGTACTTGTCCATTACACCAATTTTACTCTCTAACCCTAGTTTTTGAGCTAAGATATGGCCTTTCTACTCCTTGCATTGTGACCTTACTAAAAGATGCACAAGAACAGGCAAGTCATTGTCTACAACAATCTCATCCGATGGCAATAGGTAATTCTCGATGCTTGGAGCCTTGCCTATGTTCACTGTTGCTGCTTCACGCGCATTAGAAGTAACAGGCAAATCAACCGCAATCTCGTGACCGGGCTCCTCCCATTATCGGGCACCCTGGTCTGCCCCCAAAATGCTCAAGAATTGAAGTGCTCCTCAAGTAATCTAGTGCCGACCCTGCAAAACAACTTAGCAAATGCCCAACAACCCAAAGACCAAGCAACCAAATTTGCAAGATTGACAATTCATCAACAAATTCAACAATCTCTTCCCCTGACATTTTTCCAACAGAAGCAGGCATTATTTCTTGACCTAATTAGAAAGCGCTCAGCGTTTTGCTTACCCGAGTGAGGGAGGATATTGGAACCTCATTACAGACCAAATGTCTCTCCTCTAGCCGTATACAAATGGGATGCTTACCCGAGTGAGGGAGGGTGTTGGAACCTGATTACAGACCAAATGTCTCTCCTCTAGCCGTATATAGATAGGATGTTCGTTCTGCTTAGCCTGTGTGGCATTACTGCAGTCAGTGGTCTTTAACCCCGCACCTGTAGTTTGTTAGGCTCTAAGTTAAGTAACAGTCACGTAGTCTGAAATCATTTGCATTACACTTGTCCATTTCTCACAAGATCCACTTCAGAAATTTGATCCCAAGGGAACCCCGAAATGGAGAGAGACTTGAATAAAGGTCACAAGAACCTCATGTTGAGCTCTACAATGCTTCACCTCCATCTTGCGTGAATCAACCTTCTGCACACAAACTGGTACACACACAAGTTACCGATTAATACATTCTGCAACTTGATTGACCCTATCCCTGAATCCTGTCTTCTACTGTTGCCCACAGCATTCTGCTGCTATTGGGGCATCCTAGAGAATACTCTGTTTTGTACAGACGAATGGAAAGAGATCAAGTTTTGAGATGCGCCGAAAAGTTCGAATCAAGAGCGCGTGAAGATGATAAACTCACAGGACAGATTTTTGCATATGTGAGCCTCCATTGTCCAAATTTCTCTTCAGTCACCTTGAGCTACACAAAAGCTGCCAGCTTCAGTTGGAGTGAGGAGTCATGAATCATATGATTTTGCAATTCAAAGTTACAAAAAACCTGCGTTTCTCAAGAAGGCAAGCTAGGGACCTATAGATCAAAAATTTTATATGTGACAGAGCAGGAGCACAAACTCGGCAGCTTTACAACCATGTTGGAACCGATCTCTTTAGGATTTTAAAGAAAATCGACAACTGAGGTTGATCTCAAGTGGAGGAAGATGAGTTCCGAGAACGGCAAATTGAGAATACCATGCTCATAGGAAGAGATCAACTTGTTATTTGATGCCATACAAAAGAATCAACTCCCTCTAAAATTGTATGCTCGAATGAGGCGGTGAGCAGCCATTTTGGCATTGTAAAACAAATGATCACGGGGATGTGATCATCGATGAGTGATGTACAGGGATACGAAACTAGGGAATTGGATCATGGCTTCCAGTAGGTTGTGTCTGGGTCGCCCAGCATACACTCCGGGTATTGCAGCACCCACTTCACAAACTCCTCGCTCCGCTGCGTTTTCTCCTCGGCCGTGAGCTTCTGCGCCCACTCGGGAATGTACTCCGGCCAATACGTTCTCTCCGCTGCGTAGGCCTGGATTTTCGACACACGCGGCATGCGTATCCTCTCAAACCTGCTCCATACCGCATCAAAACATAAATTCTGTTTACTTTGTCATTCACTTTTGATGCGATGAGCACTCAGGCTTCCAAGAAGAGCTAGATGTAAAGAGATGTATCGAAGGGAGTTACTGTACCTCGTCACCGCGTCCTGAAGAGTCATTTTGGGTGGATCCGCGAAAACTTCCTGAAGGAGATTGGAGAGCTGGTGCACATCCTCGAAGGACGTTCGAGCTCCCTGTCCTGGTCCTGGATACATCGCATGTGCAGCTGCATAGCAACAAATCCTACCTTCAGCTTCTGGAATGCAGAACGTGTATGGAACGGAATGCAAGGTATTATTGGCTTTGGGTATAAGAGCACACCATCACCGATGAGTAAGACGCTCTTGGTGGAGTCACTCCAGCTTGACAGGGGACGGCGGTCAACTTGACGAGCTTCTCGAACCAGGTCAGGGTGCGTCCTGCGAATAGCTTCGACCATGTGCTCCATGCCATCCAGCCCCTCTATTTGCCTCAAAGCTCGCACTTTCCTCACATCAGCACCATGCGCCTTCTGATCTTCGGCGTACGATGCTGTGATTTTGCCACTCACATCCGGCCCCATCACCTGCCACAGCGTCAATCCTGCACCTGCACCAAACTCGAACCATAACCATTCATCAATCACTATCATTCAGCAATACGTGATCATTTCACATTGAACTCACGACGATCTAATCCGGAGAGAAATCAGTGATTACTCTCACCAGAGTCAACCAGGTAGCACGAGGTGTTTACAGATGCGAAGTAGAAGGCACAGATTTCACTGCTCTCATGCAAATTCAGGTCCCTGTCACCATGCCAAACCAACACTAAGGGCAATAACATTAGACTATCATTCTTTGTCCAGCCTTTTGAGACATGGTGTGCTATAGTTTTCGAGGTGTTTGTAACCCGTGCACTTTCATTAATTAGATCTGTGTCGAGCTTTGCTTCAAGAAAGCTCAATCATGGGTACTTCTTCGAAGAATCTGAACAGACAGAGAGCTAGGATGGGGCTTGGGTCACCTTACAGACTTGGTGGGGATGACAGCATTCCAAGTGTTGAAGTATAGATCGCGAGGTTCATCACCATCGCTGCCCACCAAGCAGGTTCGCACTTGCGACCTCACTCCATCGGCACCCACCAGCAACTTGGCACGCGCCGAAATTGCTTTGGCGCTAGCCTGGCCATCTTCCATAACTTCAAAGTTTGCCTCCACACCACCCTGCTCACATAATTCAGTACTTCCAGCACCTGATCTTGTCTCTTACACTGACCCATATCACTTCTTTCCTTATAAGGCCCCGATTTGTATAGATTCGAATTGTCTAATTAATTGCTGACTACTACATCCTCAAGCGAGGATGCTAGAAAGCGATGGAATAGACAGACTAGCATGGAAATCTGGTCTGAATGCTTATGGCAGGTTATGATGCCAGTATATTAAGATTCTCGAGAGCTCATCTTCCTTTCGCAGCTCTCCTGTGAAGGTTACATTCACAGAAGTACATGCATAATCTGGCGATTTCTTCTGTTTTACTCTGTGCCTTGAAGAAATGGGCTCATGTGATGTGCAAAAGTTGGCAGGGGAGCGCGGCCTACCTCGACGAGGTTGCAGTCGACGAAGGTATGGCGCCAGTGGAGCGAAGACTGTTCTGCAACGGTAAGAGCCAGAGTGCGTTGGGCCGTTTTCCAAGGGATCATGCACATGAGCTCAGGCTGGTATGGGAATATCACCTCCTTCGCAGGCTGGCCTCGCGCCACCTGAGACTTCCATCGCATATGTTTGATGTGCGCGCCTCCTTTCATCATGGTGCCACTCAGTCCTGCTTTCACCCCGTCCAGCGCTCGCAAACCTGCACACCTCCCATTCATCACAACCTCTTCTAGAGCAATGTTCTCCCAGCAAGTTTGAGGCTGAAAACTGCAGAGCATGGTGTGATATACCATTAGCAGCGAGGCTGATGGCGGTGCCAGAGTGAGGGCGAACGAGGGGCGCCTTCTCAAAGACTTGAGCTCGAATCCCGCGCTCTTGCATCCCGATGGCGAGGGCCAACCCTGCCAAGCCCCCTCCTACTATACAAACGTCCATCTCCATGGCCATGTTCGGCCTCGATCGATCAGCACTTGCTCTGACAGCTTCGAAATCAGTGCAAGCTTCTGAGCCCTGATTGATCAAAATGGTTTGAGTTCTGGAGGCAGCTAGTGACCCCCGAGTTTTTATGCATAAGTGACATCAGTGGTGTGTCCGCGCTTGGTACATGACAATGACTCAAATGAACTAGGTAACGTGAACGATGCTATACCCTTACTTCAGTTCACACCAATTTTGATGCGGGTTAAATGCACAACACGATAACATTAGAAAGTCATGTCTTGATAGCCTCCACTTACGGCAATATTTAAATTGGTATATATGATTCTTTCGTATAAATTGGAATGGTGTGTGTTTTTGAAAAGCTACATTTGGGTTCTATGCTTTGCACTATGTAGTGTTATCCGAAGAAGGGTCTCAAACATGAGTATGGCATGGGATTTTCCTCGTCAGGATGCTGTAATTTTGGGAGCCTAAAGAGGATCATACCCTACAGCCTTGAATGGAAGTGTACAGATCAACCAGAAGTACATGCAGTGAGCGATTGTCGTTCTGTGAAACAAGTCGACAGTGACGTTCAATGATAGTTACCCATTGTGTGGAATCTCAGTAAAGCACAAGCTTGATTGGATTGATCTCTGAAAGTGGCCATCACTTTCATAAGGGGTGTAAAGTACTCCCTCTGTCCCATTATTATTGTCCAATAGGTTCTCTCAAATCCACCTCCCAAGGTAGATTTGGTAGATTTGAGAGAACCTACTGGACAATGATAATGGGATAGAGGGAGTACGTTGTTGAAGCAATTACTCGAAAATTAAAGTGATAGAGATGATGGGTTCAGGTTTACTTTTTGAAGACGACAACTTCAGGTCACCAATCTGAATTGGTGGCACCCTCTCCTCCCAATAAGCAAGTGTAAACGTAGAGCAATTCCAGCTTTCGAATCTATTGCCGCATTTTTTTTTCCTTCTGGGGGACATTTGTCATGGCAAAAGTAGCCTTGGATATGTATACACGTGCTTGGTTTTAACTTATCCTCAATGTTTCTGAGGCGGTGAGCAGTCATCTTGGCACTGTACAATCAATGATCACGGGGATGCGATCATCAATGAATGATATACACTCGTTTTCTAAGGATGAAACTAGAGAATGGCTTCACGGCTTCCAGTAGGTACTGTCGGGGTCGCCCGCCATACACTCCGGGTATTGCAGCACCCACTTCACAAACTCCTTGCTCCGCTGTGTCTTCTCCTCGGCCGTGAGCTTCTGCGCCCACTCGGGGATGTACTCCGGCCAATACGTTCTCTCCGCTGCGTAGGCTTGGATTTTCGACACACGCGGCATGCGTATGCTCTCAAACCTGCACCACAAACTCAATCTCCTACTTAAACTTTTCCGCCCATGCCAGTGCAATCAGCTTATTTGTTCTCACTCTTCCAAGCAGAGTGATGTATCGAAGGGCGTTACCTCGTCACCGCGTCCTGAAGAGTCATTTTGGGTGGATCCGCAAAAACCTCCTGAAGAAGATTCGAGAGCTGGTGGACATCCTCGAAGGACGTTCGAGCTCCCTCTCCTGGCCCTGGATACATCGCATGTGCAGCTGCATAGCAACAAATCCTACTATCAGATTCTTCAATCTTCGAACACCGAGGAATATTGAATGCCAATAACCATATTCAATGGATTGTGAGTCCTATTTGTGCAGGAGGGGTGGGTGACAAGATGAAATTGTTGCGAGATTCTAATCAAACGGGATAAATGGTTCAGGACAGATTCCCGTAAAGGTCAACTCCACGTGAATCTGGATTCAGTTCAACCTCTCCCCTTTTCATTGAATTTTTTGAGTATGGACATGGAGATGATATTCGGTTTGCGCATACCGTCACCAATGAGTAAGACGGTCTTGGAGGAATCACTCCAGCTTGTGAGGGGTTTACGGTCAACTTGACGAGCTTCTCGAACCATGTCAGGGTGAGTCCTGCGAATGGCTTCGACCATGTGCTCCATGCATTCCAAACCCTCCATTTGCCGCAACGCTCGCACTTTTCTCACATCGGCACCATGCGCCTTCTGATCTGCGGCGTACGATGCAGCGATTTCGCCACTCACATCCGGACCCCGCACCTGCCACAGCGTCAATCCCGCACCTGCAACTCAACTCTCCACGAATCAGCTCTGAGTATATATCATTTGATAAGCAAGAAGAGACGGGGAGCCAGCCACTTACCAGAATCACATAGATAGCATAATTTGCTCTGCCCCGCAAAGTGGTAAAAGTTGATTTCATTGCTCTCGTGCAAGTTCAAGTCAGTATTCGCCTCGGTGGGGACGACGGCGTTCCAAGTGTTGAGATAAAGATCCCGAGGCTCATCGCCTTTGGGGCCTACGAGTTGCTTGCGCACTTGCGACCAGAGACCGTCGCAGCCCACAAGCAGTTTGGCACGCGCTTTCACTGTTTCGACCTTATCTACTCCATCTACCACAGCTTCGAAGTTTGCCTCCACACCACCCTGCTCACGGAAATGCCCTCATCATGCAACTCTTCTGATGAATTTGATGCAAGAAACGAGAAGCAGAGTTTCACTTGCCTCGCCGACGGTGCAATCAACGAAGCTATGGCGCCAGTGGAGTGAGCCTTGGTCCTCGATGGAATCGCGTAACGTAGCTTGAGCTGTCTTCCAGGGAATCATGCACATCATTCCGGGTAAGCACGGGGTGATATTCTCCTTGAATCCCTGTCCTCCTGGCACCGGAAACTTGCCTTTCATGTGCGTTATGTGCGCGCCCTCTTTGATCATGGTGGCCGCTAATCCCGGTTTCACCCCGTCCAACGCTCGCAATCCTGCTCACATCGAAATGGACAGAACGATGAGCTTTCCTTTGATCCCCATTTAATTTGAGTGTGCCAAGTTAGCAGTGAGGGTGACGTAAGATAGAAAGGGAGTGATAGGAGTACTTGCCATTGGCGGCGAGGCTGATGGCGGTGCCGCTGTGGGGGCGAATTTTGGGCACTTTCTCGAAAACGTGCGCTCGGATGCCGCGCTCTTGCATTCCGAGGGCTAGCGCCAGCCCAGCCAAGCCGCCTCCGACGATGCAAACGTCCATCTCCATAGCCATTTTTTTTCTATCGGTCAAGTTTCAAAATTTCGAAACTCTGCTGACAGCGGTTCGAGCATCCGAGCTCTTCCTTGCTAAGTTGGTACAAAGCGTGCTTACTTGGGTAACGTAACTAAAAAGCGGACAAATGAGAGCCATTTCGTCCACGTGGAGCCTCCGTTGGCCGTTAACATACAGAGATGGGGATCGCAAGGCAGACAGAGATAGTGCTCGCTTTTTGCATGCACCACTCACGCTATGTCAGTCTCCCTCCGGCCGAATGGGCGGTTTTCGTAATCAAATTGCAAGCTACTGAGCATCGGTCAATGCAATCAGTGTGATCATCCCTAGGACTCTTAGAGCATCGCGTGTGCGACTAGCCAAGCTGGAACTTGCAAGCAAGGAGCACTTCAGTTCGCCCAATGCGACCGCCAGTTTTCTGGCCCAACGCGACCGCCAGTTTTCTGGCCCAACGCGACCGCCAAGACTCACGTCATTATCATGTCTCTCCAACCAGCTCCAGCTCTCGTCGACAAATTCATCTCACTTGCAGTGAGTTCTCGCTCCCCGTAGCTCATGCCATCTGCCGTTTGGAAGGATCAGTTTGTAAGCACCATAAGCGATGCTTTTACAACTCAACCAATCAGGTTTGATACGATTAGGACTGTGCCGATGGAGCTGCAGACTTATGCGCATTTCGATGCGGGAGGTACTGGTTGTGGGCATTTCGTGGTCGGTATATTTGTGAGCGCCAAATTCTTGCCTGAATGCCTCCATCGTAGGCGCTTGTTATCCTCTTCTAGTTTAAAATTGCGAGTAGATGTTTCCTACTTCATTGGTTTCAGTGACGAATCAAAAGAAGCATCGCGTCCAGTTCTATATTGCGAAGCAGGAGTTTCGAAATTTGACACCATCGCCCGCGCTTGAATCTTACAGAGCAATGTGCACCCACGGGGCTGTCTGGCAAACATATCGTGAATCTAGGAGTGGACTAGATTTGAGATATCCTTATCAACATGCCTGAAATCTAGTACTCTGATCAAATTCGTTTGGTAACTATTCCTTATAGATGGATTGTTCAAAATTCACACAAGACCAAAAACCACACACTAGGCACATCCAAGTAGGAGGTACTTAGTAACTTCCAACAACAACTATTTAATATATAGGAAATTCATTCGTTCTCTTCCTAACATCAATTATAAATCGGTGTCAAGAAATTTGAGCACTCTTGTGAGGCATCCATTTTCTGTGCCTCAAAATCACAAAGCTGCCCGTCACTATCATAGTCAATGCAAGAAGAATTGTGGTCAAACCTTATGATTTTCCAAAATACATTCACTTCCTTTGAACCAACACCACGATTTCACTAATAAAGCAACTATTGCTCAAATTTCATACGATTAAAATCCTAATCATAATCATGTAACTATTAGTATTCTTATTAAACTATCTTGTGAAATTAGATTCTCCATTTCCTTGGAAATCTCCTCATTATTGTATCCACAGCCTCGCCTAGAGCTCTTCTGATATTGAGTAGTTCCGTGTATGATCATAGTTTGTGCCAAAATGACCAAAATTTGGGCCGAAATGACCAAAAATACACTCACTTTAATGAGATGGTTTAAATGTCGGGCTTGGATCCGGAGCCTTCTTTTGTTGCTTTCCAAATTGCTGTCGGTGAAAAGAACATGAAAATAAAAAGATAGCATTCAAGTTGGGCATATTCAGCAGGAAGTACAGTCCGGTACCAGCCGTTAACGAACTCCAAGCAGGAAGTGTACAGTCCGGTACGAATTCCCTTGCACAGTCAATATTTTTGAGAAGTTTGAAAATTCATTGTGGACTTAAAAATGATAGGATTCAAGAACCATAACCGCAGTTCAGGCAAAAACTATAGAGGTGGCACCTCCTCATTGGCCGTGGGAACTGTGGTTATTTCCCATAACGTCGCCTTCGCTGGCGTTATGGTTTTCAACATTTTGCACCGTTGATCTTGGAGATCAACGGTCTTCATTTATTGTTTTGTAAGAAGGGGAGGGGAGGGGGTTTTCCATAACCAGTGGCTCCTTTTGCGTTACCTAGTACGTAAAGTGTTTGAGAATCACGTCGGAGTGTACTACAATACTAGGAAAAATGATCACGTCTTTCTTGAACTATTGTTCAACATGTTTCAAGTACTTCCATACATTGTCTACAATTCTACATTGACTACTCTTACTTCTCATTTTAGTTACAGAGTACATTCTCGAATGCAAATTTGAAATGAGCTTCCAAAGTTGTTCTTGGGATACCTGTGCAGGTACTTGTTGAAGAATCAATATATTTCTTGTTTGTTTTTTTGGAGTGGAGGAATTTCTTGATAAGTTCTAATGATTAGTAATCTTTTCTTGAAACATGTGAAGGCCTTCCACACTACTAGAAATGTTCTCTAGGACTTGAAGGATGGTCGGAGGCTCTTAGAGTGAGAACTCTCTTGACTCCATTGTCACGCTCAGATTCTTCTAGTATTCTTGCCAAGCTCAAAAAAAGATTTTTTTCCACCTTCAGTGTTCACCGGAAACTCATTAAGAAACCACTTTAAACCAGAAATTTCAGAAGCGGAAATTATTTATATCATTCAAGTATGCACTCAAGTATCTTAAAAACAACTTTAGAAGCTCATTCCAAATCTGCAATTGAAAATATACGGTGGAGTGAAGTGAGACGTAAGAGTAGTTAACATAAATGGTATATGAAGTACTTGAATTGGTTGAATAATATAATAATAAAGAATTGATCACTTATACTAGTACTATATTACACTCTGATGTGCTTCCGAAAAGTGCTTCCAAAAAGTGCTTCCAAAACACTTTTCGGTTCTAACTTTCAATCATTTTTTTAGTTCACAATGAATTTTCAAACTTTTGAAAAAAAATCTCTTTGAAGAAGAAATTTGTTACAAACTCGTACCTGATTGTATACTGTAGCTTCCAACTTTGATTTTCAATGTAACCATGGTGTATATTTTGGGTTGAGTGGTTTAGGATACACCTATGGGTTCCCCTTCCAAAATTCATAACTACTTCAAAATCAATCCAAAATTATTGATTCCAATTTGTACAATCTCCAACATAATTTGCACATCTTCAGAATAGATTTCCTTTGCAATTCCATATTTAGCTCACTCAATAATAGATGCACATAATTGAGGTCCTAACCTTGAGAACATTAGTGGCTACCTTGCACCTACTCTGGTCACATCCTCTAGAAATGCTTGCGAATTATAAACTTTCAGACATGTCAAGTTGTGCTTGGTCACAATTTGATTGTCTAATTAAAGCACCCAATGGCGAGGTCTTGCAGGGCAAAGGCCCATATACGGTTCATTATCCTCTTTTGTGAAACCTTGCAATATATTTGTAATATATGATGGGAAATAATGTCCAAATGGCATCTCAACTAGTGACAACTAACCAAGTATGTGATCAATCATAAGTCATTGTTCATATAGACTTAATTACCATGTAGATGTGTCGTAACTCGTCCACCCAATTTTCACCCGGATATACCTTTTTCACTGCTTATGCAAGCAACTTCCGAATAATGACCAAGTTAATCGTTCGACGGGAATCTTGTGAAGTGCAATGCCAAGTTCAACTCAACCGGTTCGCGAAGATTACACCTCCCTCCGATGAAAACCGGGTTTGATTCTCCTCTCCCTTATCTAGGTGACCACATCCAATTTGTGTAAGCCACATCCGATTTGTTATCCGTGACCGATGTTGGTTTCATTTTAACCTCTGTATACACCTCATAGGGATTCTCCCTTGTTTATAAAGTGTTGGATTAAGACACCTCCCCTTTCTATATATGTCACCGGAATTATCACCCACCTTCGTTCTTTTCTTCTTCTTCTCTCACCCACATAGGTTCTTTCCTTGCAACTACCCTTTACTTTCAGGCCGTTTAAGGCTTAGAGTAGGTCAATCACGGCTTACCTGGTTCACCTAAGTACTTTCCATACTACAACAGCTTACTATCGGGGTAGACCGTACTAGGGTTTCTTGATTTAAAGAACATCTAGCTAGCTCATCCGGAATTCACCAATCTACCTCTAATCTTCCTGCCCACTTCTAATACACCAACAGCTAGAGGATTCTCAACTGTATTGCCACCCGGCAGTTCTTTGGGACAGTCAAGATCCCTCTCTTTCTACCGTTGTCCTAGATCCAGTTATAAGCAGGAATACTCTTGTTTAATCCGGAAAGGCAATGTCGTTCATCAACTATTCCTCTCACAACCTGGACTCTTACTCCACACCATAGTCAAACCTCGCTCTACTTGCCTAGATAGCAAGGGACTCCCATAGTATCATATATACTTTAAACTCAACATACAAGATAAAAAACAAGAACACGATTACATCAGAGGATTTGAGAAAACGTACTTAGTACAGTGCACTTTTAGAGTAGAACAATATTACAAAAGAGATCTAAAGAGCTTTACTCACTCCCGGCTAATCAATAGATCCTTCTAGAGTAATCAAGGAAAGGTCACATCCAAGATTCCTAGATTACCTAATTGCTTCACTATGGCTACTACTGCCGTCATTCCTCAATCTAAAAGTTCCCTACCAAAACTCTATCTTCTAAACCTACCTAATACCAACTTGGAGGGACCCTCTTGGTCTTCTTTGCCTTCTTTTTTGGGCAGCATCGAGGTTGCACCTTTTGATTGGATAGGCTTGGAGTTGACTTGTCCGGTTGGCTATCCAGATCTTCTCTTTCTGACCCGATGTACCCTTCTCGGACTCAGATTCTTCCTCGACAACTTTCGAGTCAAATTAGACGTCCTCCTTCTTTTTCCTCCTATTAGCCCTAATCCGCTCTGAAAGTTCGTTCTCCTCATCATGCTCAACAATCTCTTCATCCTTACCCATGCTAGCCTGCTAGGTGCCCCTTGACTCCCTATTCTTGCGTGGAGGTCGGCCTCAGCTTTTGCCTATTTCCTATCCACGCCATGGACTGCTCTTTCTTCCATTATAATATGCGGTTGGATTGGCTTGACCGGATTGTGTGCTTTTCTCCGATAAGCCTGGATCGCAACCTCTCCGGTTTCTCCAAGCAGTGGAGAGCTAGGATCAGGTTCAGCGTTACCTAGGGTGGCTCCGTCTACTTGACCAGGCTCTTGATCTCTTGCTCATATTACCACTTTTTGGCTTCTTCTCCAGCGCCACCCTCAGGAATACTATCGGAGACGTCCAACCCTTCATCCTCCTCATTCTTCTTTTGGTTCACCTTCTTCTTCCTTTTATAGGCAAACATTGAAGAGATTTATTATATCCAAGGCATGGCAGTGGTAGGTGGTCAGCGCGGAGTTGAGTCAAGAACTCTCTAATCTTCCGAGACACCTAAACGGAGACCTGGCTCTCTCTTCCTGTTTATTCACCCATCCTTCACAAAGTCTTGCCTTCATTTAGGCTTCGTCATCCGGCTTAAACAACTTCTTTTCAATGGCGCGACTCTCCACCACCTCTTTCTGTGCCTTCAACATTGCCAATGTTGCTTCTTGGTACAAACGGTGGATACTTGTACGTTCTCTGCTTGAAGAGACTCGACCTCCTCTTGCAATCCCTCGACAAATCTAGGATACAAAATCAGGTTACGAGTCCAAAGAATGTGCAAGCTCTTGATTACCTTTCTAATCGGATTTAGGTTGGTCTTCTCATTGTTTAGAACTTTTGTAAGCAGGTGGAATTACCAGTCCAACCCTAAATCCTCATCCTTCTCGGGTTGGGATGAAGCTTCCCCTAGATTCCTTCTCCGCTACGTCTTCATATTTGGACAATCAGTCTTGGAAACAACCTCCTTCCCCTGCTCTTCATGCTTGCTTGGGTTGCCTCACTCTTTGTTTCTCCTTCCTCTTGGGGTCGTAGGCAAACCTTGTTACTTGCAGAGAATCCGCTCCTGGCTCTTTGGGTTTTATCACGGTGTCCCCCTCTCCGAGTCGATCTCGCACGAGTAAATCCCATTTGAATCCGGTTCCTCCTCTTTCCCTATGGTATCTTCTTCTAACCGAGCCTACCTCTAAAATTGTGAGGTAGAGCATCGGAGAGAATCCTTTTTTTTCTTGGCTCGCTGCTCCCTTCTCTTCTAATTTTCTCTCCTCCTTCTGCAACTAAGCGTCTAGATCAAAGCCATACTTTTCATGCATCTCTCGAGGGTGATGGTATGCTTGGCGTACCCAAAAAGGTTGTCTCATGAACAATTGCACTCTATACTAGTGTGTCAAACATATCCATTATTAAACTGTAATACAGTAAGACTTCATTAGATGTGGTTTTAGTTGTCTATACTTATAATGTATCAAGAAAAAAATTTAGAAATTAAAAAAAATATTTTCAAGTAATTTTATTTGATTTTTTAGTTGAAAAAGTAAGTTGTGTCTCACTAACCTAAAATCCATAGAATCAAGCAAATGGAATATCAACCATTTTTATTTTAATATATTTCTTGAATATGACCTACATCTTCTTGTATAGAACACAAAATAATTTATTTAATTTTGAAAATAAATAAATCATTGTGCACTATAATGCCTGCAAATCCCAAAATTCAGCATTTTTTTCTCACATCTATGAATGGATCAAAAAAAAAAAAAAAAAAATTAGGAGAAACTCTATAGGCATATATCCTTTGATTTCATTGAGGTGCATGATATTTTAATTTCCATTTTAGGGTTATTTTACTTGATTAAAATGGCCAAATTAGACAAACTTTGGAGGCTTTCAAGAAAAATAACCTAATTAGTGTGTCCAAAAAGTGATACCCCAAGCTTACCATTGCCCTCGAACCCTCTCTTCTCAATTTCTCCTAGCCTCGTATGTACTTTGTTTCTTCAGAATGCCGATGTTGTACCCTTCCTCTTGATCTATTTGAAACGACACCCGCCTCTTTGCACCTACACTAACTCCTTGTTGGACTGCGCTCCACCCCTTCTTTGGGTTGCTATCAAGCTCTCCTCATATCCCTTTCTCAGCCGGTCAAGGCGTCGTTGTCTTCGGGGAAGGACGAGCTTCTCCATTTGGTAGAGCCACGTCTTAAGTTTCATTGTACCTAGTTCTAAGGCGCTATCCGAGTAGGTGGGGAGGGTATCCAATCCCTCCTTCAGATTCTTTTCCTACTCGCTCTTTTCTTCCCGTGTCAGAGAATCAAACTCGGCATAGAGTAATACACAAAGGGAACGAGGTGACAAGGTTTAGCTCTGCCAAACTTGGCCATTTCGTAGATAAGGACGTTCTCCAAGATAAGGCCCCATCCGCAATCTCTTTTCCCGACGTGAGCTTCCAATATCGCCTTTGCCAGCTTCATCATGCACGTACTTGGTTTATCCGGGCTGATAATGGGTGTGAGAAAGCAAAGCACTTGCCGCTCTCTCGAGTCAAGGCAGTTAGCTATTCGATAGCCGTCTTTCATACTTACGGGAGTAGCAAAACTCCTTCTCAAGTCCTTGTCTCCTTAGGATAGGTTGTAGCCTCAAAGATGGTGGTCGAGGCCGTAAACCTCTCTCTACGTCTAGAGGCTCCAACTCCTACGCTACGCATGGAGAGGATGATTAGAGGAAGCAGTGCTAACTCATCCGCTCGCCACTATCCCCAACTCGTGCAGTAGGCTATCGTTGGAAATGTCCCACTCCACCTTAGTGAACCCGGGGCACCCCATCCGCTTGAAGTTTTCAATCAGCTCGACTTGCTTCACCGGATTCTCTGGCACCTCGGGTAACACCTTCTTAGTGATGATCAGCATTCGTAGCAGCCAATGCGGGTTCGTCATCACCAATGGCACGGGTAGCAACGCTCTCTTGTTTACCCTCGTCATCTTCTTTGTGTGGCTGACATCTCTTGTGTGGAATTCGCTCACCTCTAACTTTGCAATCAACTGAGCATTTCAAGTTTCGGCATCCGAAGGTGCGCAAACAACAAAAGGGATTGGGGGAAACCCATGGAAAAAATGGCAGCGCGAGCTAGTACATGTAGTTCATTCGTACTCAGATTGCTCATAATGGTCAAGGTCCATGTCCGGTTACTTCTCCGGGTATCAACCCTAAGTAGGGGCCAACCTCGGGTCACTCCCCCTCTCACCATCCTAAGACTAAAAAGAACTATTCTAGGGCTTCACACTCTCTTCTGTACTAAAAAGGTCAGAACTAACGAACCCTAAAGTGCTATTACCTAATTTCAGGGGAAATAGGTCCGACAAGGAGAGTGATAATGTTGGAATCCGAATCATATTGCTATATATTGGTGACTGAGTGTAATCAGTGTATGTGTAACCATGTGAATAAAATGTATATAGTTCAGACAGTGATTTGATGAATTAAATGTGAATTTTATTGATAAATCCCTATAAATCCTCCCACACCAAGTAGTTGCACTGGTTCCCTGATGTACTGTTCAAATGATTAAAACATTATTTGGTTCAAGAAAAAACGTCAGAAAATAATAAATTGTGTATATCATGTATTTATATCTAAATCAAATGCATTTATCATCATGCCAGAGATTGATAGATTGATACCAAACATTTCATTATGTGTATGAACAATCCTTCCTTCGTTTAAACACTTTTCCATCAATTAGTCAGGTATCTTTCATAGTAGTAATTGTGGACTTTGAAAACAATGCTTGAGATATCTATCTTCGGTTTATCTACGTAAGGATTTCATTCTAGATGCAATAAGATTTCTTGTAACTTTTATCGTTAATTAATGTGCCACTACAGCTTTACTTATACCAGCTTCCCACAATGTTCTCATATGTCAAATTCTAACTGCTACTTGGAAGAAGATACATTTATCAAGAAGGATTATAGATATTACACTGAAAGCAACCCGTAATTATTTCCATATGTAAACTGATTTCTGATACATGGTCATACCAACTAAACTCTAAAAGCAACCAGTAATTATTTCCATATGTAAACTGATTTCCGATACATTGTCATACCAACTAAACTCTAAACTTCTAAATAATTAGATCTCACAGCTGTAAGTTTCCAACAGCAAAATACAGATCAGTTCTAGATTGAATTTATTATCATCAAAACAACCTCCTACTAGCAAAAAAACGTTATTCCAAACGTCCCCCACACAGTTCATGCTTCATGCATGGTCATTTAAAACCTCACGGATCAAAATAAAATGGTGTCCACGAAGTTAACACATCGTACATTCCGGTGGTCTCACTCCAGCAGTTGAAACAACCACCCGGAGCAGATTGATAGCAGGTTTTTCAAACCAAAAAAATTATATAAAATTAAAAATCTAGTGTTTGGTTGTCGAAGCTCATAAGAGAAGCGCCGTGAAAATGGTAAGTGCCAAAAACCTCCATATTTGCACGAAAATGCTCGATGCTCCATTCTGCCAAAAACCCCGATTTTCAAACATAAATCTCACTTCTCCATATTATTCTAATTCCATCACATGCATACATCCTTCCATGATGAAGTTAAGATACTGGGTGATGCCAAATATACCATACATATACAGTATGACAGTTTCCAGATATCAGAATGGCACTTGAAATATTGCAATTGTCGCCGCAGTAGTTGAGAACACGTACCACAAGTGGAGAAGCGGCTGGAACATCTGGGGAGACAGGACCGAACGCCAATGGAGCCGGTGGAGATGCGATCGGTACCGGGGCCGGTGAAACATCAGGAGATGGAACTGAAACAATAACCAACAACAAAACAAGACCGTTACTTACTCACATGTATGCTCACACTAACAGCACTGTCTGTGTCGAAAGCTGCATGCCCCTCGTTTACATTACATTAGTTTCACACAATACCTGCATCGTTCAATGTAAAGTAGTTCCTTATTGAACACATACTTCGATCTCACAATGCTGTAGCTAGGCCAACCATTCAATCAATCTGTTTGTAAATTCTAACCACATTGACATAGAGCTTGTCATGTACATTCATTTGCACCTCTTTCTCAAAGACAACCTCACCAGTCCTCTGGATTCCGAGACCTGGTGAGGATAAAGAAGAGTTTGTTGAATCAAAAACAGGCTGTTAACCACAAGAGTGGAATCTGTACCTGGTGTAGGAGTGGGGGTTGGAGTCGGAGTCGGAGACGGACCTGATCACAAGCCAATACCAAAACCATCAGGCATGCACGCTCTCTTTAAGCGCTACTAACATTCAAACTCCTCGATCCTGAAGATGCTCGAGGATGTAAAGTGCTACTACAGAGTAGTGCTAATTCGAAACGCATGAATACCTGGTGTCGGAGATGGGGTGAAGGCAGGAGTCGGGACGGGAGCAAGTTCAGGGGCGTAGATCGGTGCTAGCTCGGGAGCAAACTCCGGAGTCGGAGCTTCAGGTGGAGAATTGACGGGAGCCCAAATCGGTGCGTAAACCGGCGCTTCAACCGGCCTACAAAACAACCGATAATTGTCAAACTCAAAAAACAAAAGTAGCACTCGAAATACTCTGAAATCGATGAGCATACTCACCCCTGAGCATTCGCCAAGTTGCACACTAACAACACTGCAAGACACGAGCTCCACACCAACCCTGCCATATCTGCATCAAAAACTCACAGCGCAAGAATCAATCCACCGATTCATGCAATGCAAGCTCGATCAATCCAACTGTGAATGGCATGGTACGTACCTGATGGAATGCGAGGTGAGAGAAGAGTGATCGGAATGGGAGATGAGGAGTCTGAGGCAGAGCATTAAGAGCCTTAAGAGCTAGCTTCTAACTTATTGCGATCGACAGGCGATGGCGAACAGTACCAACGGCCATAAGTTAGCTAATCAGAGTCTCTCGATCTGTGAGGGAAGAAGACAACGATGATGATCAGTGTTGCCTGCTCTGCCAGTTGTGGCGGCTTTCGTTACTCTCTTATTCATCACTGACAAACTCTTTCTACCTCTTCTCTTGACAGTGTACTATGACTAGTTACTGCCACTACAAACTCCCGTTAGGAATTTAGTACGCTATGGCAGTAAATTGCTCCTCCGTTTTTTGAATTAGATCTTTCATTGTCGTAGTCATATTCATTCTATTGTGACCTCTATTAACATGCAACAAAATCTGTAACGAGATAACATACCGTAGTACTGTAAAAATGACACTAAGAGAAGGCTATTTGTGGATGAGTTTCAAACATAAATATTTCATCAATTGAGTCATTGTACCATTCTGATGAGCTCAAATTTATTTAATGGTGTGGTACAAACTACAAGGTTCTCATTCCAAATATGGTCATTTCCATTTGTTTTTTGGTTTGATTATTCAGGAACGCGTTTGGTGCATAAAAAGACAAACAGGTTTGTAATCCTTGTCATCCTTGTTCTTCGACTTTCAAAAGTTTTAGAGACTGTATTGTTTTGGATCGTCCTGGAACCAACTCAAACATGTTTTACCGTAAATAGTGCGAAAGAAGTTGAATGTTGAACGTCATAGTCAATGATGTTGAGAATTGAACATTCATCAAGTCGACTTGCATCTATTTTCTCCAACATGGAACAATACTTCTTACAGAGCTTTGTTGAGGAGTCACAGTTTTACATGAATGCACGATATCCGACATAGTCTTGAGCTTTTCTACATGATTGTAACTGAGTGAAAGAGTACAAGGGATGGTCGAGGAGCTACAGTAGAAGAGAGGACGGACAGACAGACAGAGAGGGAGATCCACAATTAAAGATACACTGCTATCACCAGAGGATGCTGTTGGTGGAATGGCAGCAATCAGTGAGACAGAACACTCACACAAGATGTCGCGGGTACCACGGGAATGAGGCTAAGGGAGCTATCAGCATTAATATAGAACCCCTCCTAATAGCTGTCTCGCACGTCCTACAATACAATGCAACAAAGACAGCACTAAACAGTACTACCAGGCCCCGATTACATGAACACAAATTTACTATCATTGCCATGCACTGGCGCCCGCAGAGCTCATCTGCGTGACCGACAACACTCATGAGTAAAGTGAGTACTACTCCATTCGCACCGACTTGAAACAAGGCTGCAAAAAAATGGCTTGCACCACATAATCGAAATGATAACTGGTGCATAACCTGGAAAAATCGATGGTCAGAGAAACACTCATGTGAGAAGCGAGTATTTCATTCGCACCGACGCGAAACAATGCTGCAAACCCACTAAAATGTGGATAGAAATAGGTGGCTCACATAAATGTTACTTGCACGGTAATAACCATCAAATGATAACTGGTGCATGACCAAAAATAATCGATGGTCAGAGATTTTTTAGGGCAAAAAATCTTCTGACCCTGTTGCAAGTACTCTGCCTCACTCACTGACGGCTCAGTAGTCAGTGATGCCAGCTTCATCAGTATCACTGTAGATTAGACTTTGAAGTATGAAGTAAGGCAGCAGTAGAGAAAGAATGATGGCTAAGAAAGCATCGGTACTCCTGTTGAGATGGCAGTGAAAGCTCGCGAACGAGAATGGATGCTCGCAATGTCAGACCTGGAGCTTGCAAAACAAGTCCTGGAGCTCGCGGAACAACGCTTGGATGCTCGCAGACCACGGCCTGGATGCTCGTAAAACAAGTCCTGGATGCTTGCAAAACAAGTTCTGGAGCTCGAAAAACAGATTCTGGATGCTCGCAAAGCTAGGTCTGGAGGGAGCCTGATTAGGGTCTTGAGCTCCAAGGGAGAGATCCGATGTAGAGTTGGGAGTTGCAATATCCAAAGAGGCCTCGAATTTCAGGGCAACCAGCGGGATACGGAGTAGCTCTCAAAAACGGATCCCTATTCATCCTCTTCTTCCGGAGCTCACCAGTACAGCCATACGGATCCTCCTGGAACATATCAAGCACCTTCTCCTCGCCCTTCGTGGCAGCAACTTGGGAAGTAGGCGACACCGGCACTCCCACAAACGAGAATTGATCCTCCGGGAAGCGGAGCGCGTGCCGGTGCAGCTTCGTGAAGCGGCGCTCCTTAAAATCGTAGCTCACCACGGTGACATTCGAGGGATAGTGGCCCGTGAGCTCCCGAAACCGGCACAAGCTAAACAGCAGATTCTCGAAGCTGTCGCGGGCAAATTCCTCGGTCAAGGTCCGCCACCGCACGCTCTCGCGGTGCCCGAACCAGTCCTTGGACTCCGCCACGTTCCAGTAGCTTTGGGCTTCGCTACGAGGCCCTGCATCCTGCCGCGTCTCACCGCCACTGAACAGCAGTAGCGCGTCCGAGGATTCTGCGGCTGCTTCCACGCCTGCTTGGATGTGAGCTATGAAGGTGTTGGCTTGGCCTGGGTGCTTCTGATACGGCTCCAGGTACCAGGAATCCTCTCCCTCCGGTTTGTCGCATTTCGAGCTTGTGTACACCGCGTGGCCAGCTACCATTACGAGGCTGTGTAAGTGAGTGTAAGGGGATGCGTGCTCGGCGAAGAGCTGGTTGCTGGAGCGGAGCGTTGCGAACTGTGCTCCGTATGCTTCATTGTACATGAACACGGCCACGAAGAGAATGGCGCTCACGGAGAGCGAGACGCATACCACAAATGGAGCTGGAAGCTTCTGATAACGCCGCGACATTTTCTGAAAGAATGTGAGTGATCGCTTCTTTCGAAACCGCCGGGAGTATAGTCCAGCCTCTAGATCAGCTTCCCGCCCCCCATCCATCCTCCCTCTTACGATGGCTTGCTTCCTCCTCCCTACTCATTTCTCTCCGACCTCTGAAAACCGCCAAATACACACAACCACGCACTCAAGCTCCAAACCCTAAAATGCCCAAAAACACTCAATCATTCAATCGAGCTCCAAACCCTAAAATCCCCCAAAAACACACAAGCTTGGCCAAATATGCAACCTTGCACTGGAGCTCCAAACCCTAAAACTAAGAAAAACTGTTAAGCTCTCGACTGCAGTGCATTGGCCTTCAAAAACACCAGGTCCTGCTACTCTCGATCAAAGCGGAACCCTCCATCTTTGGAACCTTAGAATGGATTGAGAGATGCTCGATCTGCACATGAGTGATCTGACAGGGGTGAGTGAGCTTCGAGACGCACTCAAAGAACTCGAAAAGATTGACTGCAAGTTGCACGTACTGTACTGCACTGCACTACAACTTTTATAATTGTAAATGTCACATTTCAGAATCTGAATGACCAGACTACCAGAGTCCTCTGAGAATCATTCTGCTTTTGCGTGATTCAAAGAGTGCATTGAGGCGGCATGGGCATCGCTGTGGTGTGGTTGGGGATTGAATTCCAGATGTTGCCATGGTACCTACCAACTATGTTGGACTTTATATCGGTTTACTGCGTACGAGGCTTGTGCAACAACTTTTGAAGATGTTGGGTTGTGCCTAAGATAAAAATTTGAGGGCACTATTTGATATGTGAAGAAAGATCAAAGCATGAATTCTCAAAAAAAGGACGCTAAATCGTGCAAATAAGAAATACAAAACAGTGGCATGCTAGGTAGTAAGAAGATAAGAAGATGTTGCGATTATTAGGGCTAACCTCACACAATGAAACCCATAGGACTTGTTTGAGATGTTCAATGCAAGATATCTCTAGTACGGTACTACCATAGCAGGTTCAGTCCTCAACGAACGAATATTTATTGTTTTTGAAAAAATAAGGTTTGTATGCCGGAAATATAATTTCCCAACTTTTGGATACCCTTTTGTCACAATAAAGCGGTTTTTGAATATAATTTCTCAACTTTTGGGAAAAAGCCCCACGAGCTTTCGTGGGCTTTTAAGAGTTAATTGCCTACTCCTACAGATGCTTGAGTTTCTTCTACATGATTGTGATCATTGCCTTCTTTATTATTTTGCGAGGTTTGGTTGTTTTGAATCACGTATTCAACCCTTTATTTTGTTACATTTGTGAGGTCATAACATTCAAAGTTATGCATATACAAATTTGGGCATAGTCCGGGAGACATGGTTTACTTTGTGCAAATGAGGACTTGATGATTGTTGCTTCAACAAAATTTGTTTATAATTTTTTCCTATGCAGATCACAAAGTCGAGAATGCCCCTGCCAAATTTTAGAGACTCGATCCCCTTTGAGTCTTTTGAAATAGCATAGCAAAAGGCTATTACAAGGGCTTTCTTGGACTTTCAAGGTTAATTCCTAAACATCCCTAGTGTCAAAAAGCAACATTTTGGATGAAGTGCAGAAACTTTGAAGAGACGTAGCTTCTTTATTTAAGCTTCATTTTGACAAAAGCACTTGGGTTGGGTGAGAAATTAAATCTAGTTTGTATGGTATAAATTAAAGACCCATACAATAAAGCATGAATAATTGGTATACATTATAGTGACGACAATTTTTGTTTTTGAGTTTTCATACATTTAGCATGTTTAACCATTGCAAGCAATTATGTGAAATTGAAAAAAGTTTTTTTTATCTTTCTTTTTTTCTTATTATTATTATTATTATTATTATTATTATTTATAAACAAGTGTAATCTTTATATGCATATCAAAAGATTTCTAGTTGGACACTTTTTGAGCCAAATAACTTTGGTATTGGATTTGCTATGATGTTTCTACCATGTAAAAAGTGAAAAAATGGATGATTTTTGAGGAGCCATATCTCCTTCATCCACCATCAAGTTTTGACTTTATTTTTTGGGATGGATTATAATTTTTGTTTATTCCAAATAGAAGAAACCTTGACCCAATTGAAGAAATATTGAAGAAAAGGCCTGAATATGAGTGCAAGGGGTTTAGTTTTGGACTATTTTACCACTGGCAATTTTTACCACTGCAAGGCTATTAGTTGAGCCAAGGAATTTATTTTGATGAAAGAGTGTTTTTGAGACGGGAATGAAAAACTTTCAAGTTGATGATTTTTTGATTACAAACTTCATTTTGGTAGTATTTTCACTTCAAGCTGAAAATGATAGTATTTTGTAATCCATTTTGCGGACTAATACATTACGATCTCGCAATCTATTAGGTCTCATGAGTCAAGTTTTCGTTCACATGATTTACAACAAGTCTACTATAAGTTTGTATAGTTGAGATCTGAATAACTTATTTTCATTTCCATTTACAACTTCTTCGAAAATGAGTTTTTGACTAAAAGTACCCCAAAGACGTAAAGGCGTTAAGAAGTGGCAGAAAGAATCACATTCTGAGAAAGTGCAAAAATATAAGAGATAGTACCAATTCAAATAATAACTTTTGAACTCATTTAAAATTTTTGAAGTAAAAGTAACAAATGTTTCCAAAACAACACAATCAAAAATATACACCATTCACACATTTTACTTTTAGTTTAGAACTATAATGTACCTCCAACTTAAATATCCCTATTTCAAAATTTCCAAGCATCCTACCTTACTTTAAACTAAAGTTTACCTTAATTTTACCCAGGTTGCAAGGAAACTTTCCCTTTACCTTACACCTCTACTTCCACCGAGGCTCAGCCGTATAGTGTGAACAAGGTCCAAAAATAGTCCTCTTATGAGGACCCCTGTTCACACCGCTCCTACATGGTCGTCTTCCCCGTTAGGGCAGAGCCTCATATACCTTAAACCCTACACCCTAAAACCTTCGGACCACTCCTCAATCACAGTTCTTCCGATTCTTTCACCGACATAGAACAGGCCCTACACAATCGTGTGAAAATGAGGCCGTTAGACGAAGCAGAGATGACCCAAGTGTTGGAGAAGCTCCACAAATTCGTAGGGAGCAATTTGAAGCACGTCTTGGAGCGGCCCTCGCACGAAGGACCAGATGGGAAAGGAGGGTACGTGTTCCGTCTCCACAAGCAGAGGTGCTATTACGTCTCCGATGCGCTTGTTCGAAGAGCGACGAACGTCGGCAGAGAGAAGCTGTTCGGGTTAGGAACGTGCTTGGGGAAGTTCACCAAGAGCGGCAAGTTTCGGCTCACTGTTACCTGCTTGGACCTTATTGCTGCTCATGCTAAGCACAAGATTTGGCTTAAGCCGTCCGCGGAGATGTCGTTCTTGTACGGAAATCACGTTGTCAAGAGTGGATTGGGACGAATTACGGATAATACCACGCAGTATCAGGGTGTTGTTATCTTTTCCATGTCTGATGTGCCGCTAGGGTTCGGTGTTGCGGCCAAGAGTACGCAGGATTGTAGGAAGCTGGACCCTAATGATATTGTTGCCCTGCATCAAGCCGACCTTGGCGAGTATCTGCGCATGGAGGATGAGCTTTAGGGTTTAGGATTTTATCGTAAGCAAATTTTATTTTCATTTCTGCTCTTGAAAGCAGGGTAGTAGATGCTATCTTGGTTGCCTGGGGTTTTAGGTCAATAGCACACTCCCACAACCACCATCAATGTGTCCACCGTGAAGGGCTTCATTGCAATCATCTCCGAGGTTTGCGACTGTGGCTCAGGAGATCGAGCTTTGCAGCGACAGAGGAGACCCGTTAGTTTTTCTGCAAGTTTTTTTTTTTTTTTCCCTCACCTTTTCAATACATATTTATCTCTTTGGCTCTTAGAGGGGGGATTGCGCTCTACTAGTGGCCTGAAATCGTCCATACTCTGCATGTGAATTTCTTAGATTGCTTACTGATGTTATGATAACAGGAACTTGTTTCCGAAAACAGTGTAATTGTTAAGCATATCATACATATACGCAGAGGAGGAGCTTCGTTTCCTACCCCATGAATTGTGGTTTTCTGAATTTGAACAATCTTTACAACATCGATATCTACTTCCGATTTGAGCACATTCCTAGTAAGTGAAGTTCGGATTTTCATACATATTACAGTACCATCCTTCATATCAGTTGTGACGACATCGTGGAGTACAGAATCACACCTCCTAGTTCACATGTAGCTGTAACCAGATGTTTTAGATGTTTTTGTTTTGGGAATGATTATGATCATGGGAACTGCTGGTCGGATTAGGGCTCACATGTAGCTCTAATATAGAAGACAAATGTTTTGTTTTGCGAATGACATTATGATCATGGGAACCACTACAATAGTCGGATTGGGGTTCACATGTAGCTCTAATATAGAAGACTGATGTTTTGTTTTGCAAAGATATTATAAGCCCATCGTGGGAACCGCTCGTTGAATAGGGGTTCACATGTAGCTCTAATCTTTTATAGAAGGCAAATGTTTTGTTTGGTGAGTGACATTAGTATTGGTCGGATGGGGGTGCATGAGGTGTCATTGGAGGCGGATTCTTTTGTAGAGGTGTGTGTGACGATGGGATCGGATCGCAACGTGGGCCAATGGATCCCGAGATATCGAATTTCCAAGTAATCAAATCGCCAGAATCTACAAAATGACCTAATCTTAGATTTAACAAAAAAAACACGAGAGACATGATCAAAATATTTAAGTGGTTGTGGCAACGCCGCAAGGGCATACCTAGTAGTAATGACACTCTAGTTGCATCTCCAATTTGAGAATGAATTGGTCTACCATGAAATCAACCAATGCAATAAGGTAGACAGACCCAAAACCGATAGGTGACCAATAACCGATCAAGTCCAATTCCTAGATTTTGAATGAACAGAGTACCTCATTTGTATATTTGAGCATGAGATCGGCTTTAGGTTCCAAGAAACTTTTCACTTTAAACAATTATAACTATTTGAATAATGCAAATAAAATCACAAAACTTTTTGCATTCAACAAGAACCATATGTTTGCACACATGAAAAATTCTAAAAAATATATATACCTTAATATCATGTGCTAAAATCCTTAAGTTGTCGATTATCGGTGCCTCTACCTTAACAATAGGATTGAATACCACGTCAGTCCCATTCCTGAAAATCAACTTCAGCTTCACATACGAGTGATTTTTGGCTCGAGCAATTGTTGTTACAATTCAAGAATTTCAGAAACTAGAGACATTGTTAAGGTAGGAGTCCTCTGAATTTCAGCTTTGCATACTTGGAAAAGTGGTGTAAAATTTTAATTATTTTTCGATGGTCTGCAAAGCTAGTGCAAATCCATCCCCAAAAAAAAACATTTTTTGAGTAATCCTATAATTTCCTATGAATTTTTGAATCTCGAGTCTTAGGAGTCCCACTACCCGAACATAAAGTGCTGGCTTTTTTGCAAGGTTGTATTCCGAAAAGTGTGGATTGAATGTCCCAAAATGAATTAAAATAGGTTTAGGAACTGACATAGGAGTTGTCTAAAACCGTTCAGCATGCAAGGAGGGAGCTAAAAACAGTGGATGGTTCCCAAAACCTGTCAATTTACCATGAACGGACGGTTCTACAACCCCTACCCATAAACCTACTATGCGGTTTTTGGGGCTGGACGGTTTTCACGACTCCTACCTTATGGGGAGCCCCAGTACTGCAACCAGTAAATTTAGCCATCACTTTTGACAAAGTCTGGATATGGACACTTTTCAGACTTGAACACAAGACATCAATTCTACAACACTAAGTTTGATATTTAGTGTTGGATGATATTTAATGTTGTCTCGTGAACTTACCTTCCAACTCTAATTTTTATTTAGTGTAAATTTAATGTTACAAATTTAATAAATTCATAAAATATTAATAATATAGTAGAAGCAATATTAAGTCATATTAGTATAGTAAGAATATATAGCAGTCCATAAATGATATTCTTGCTTTTCTTCACTTTCCATATGTACATACACAATGATTCATTTTAGTATTTTATCCAATTTTCACATTTTGGTTCCATTTAACACTAAATGTACACTTGTAAAATGTTGAAGTGCCTAAATTCTACCATAAAGCTAATGTGGTGTTAGAAATGTCATTTACTAATTTAACTTCAAAGAAAAGAATTAGTGTTATGGTTGAAAATTCGTTTACCCAACACCAATTATCAAATTTATTGTAGTGTCAAGTAAAGATCTCGATGCAACACAGGGTGCAATGATCTTGATATACTTATTTATGGTTTTATACATGGAACACATAACTTACTCAGAGCAATATTATAAATGATACATTTTAAATTATTAGTCAAGTACTACAAATACAAAACATTCTAAAGTCTCACTGCATTACTTTTTTTTTTACACTTTCATATCATCTCAAACTGAACAAAATTCCAACTAGACTTACACTAGACTTACACTAGGTTCTCGTTGGGTAGGAAAAAATAGTTTTCACTCTGAGAGGGGTTAGTAGTCCCGCCATTGATGTGATGACGTACAGGCATACATCCAAGGATAGGTCGAATCGAGCAATCTATTCACAGCGGCCTCTAAATAGGTTGGAATTTCTCTTTTTCAAAATTTGGAACTTTTGGAGCAAAGATACTTTCCATGAGAGCATGCCCAGCCTTGCGCTCCAGGCTGGGCCGCTGGGCTGCGTCGGGAGAGCGCCGCTCGAGCAGCCTTCGATGACCCACCCCACGCCGGAAGGCAGGGCACTCCAAAAAGCCTCTCACCAATCACACTTTATAACAATTGATAATGATAGAAAATATTTTATGCCGATAAAATTTCTGCCACGTGTCACTCCCTCATTGGTTAACGGGGACACTAAAATATGAGTGAAGGCACGGGATAACTTGGAAGTATGGTGTGCTGAAATTTAGGAGACCTCAACCCTCTTGACCAGGTTAGAGGGATAGTGTGTGGGCTGGGGTCCCTCACACGCCAAACTAGGCTCCGCTCCTCGGCCCACAGTGCGGGCTGGGCATGCTCTAAGCAACTTGTTTCTTCTTTCTTGGATCCTCTACTCAAGTTGTGCCTGTATGTATGTACATCGCAGCCATCATCCCAAAAGTGGGGATCCTGCAAGCAGCTTGACTTCCAAAAAGAAGCCGTTTTGACTTTTTAAAAACAGATCAATGAGTATACAGTATCTTACTGGCAGATATTGAATAGAAATCCCCCTTTTTTTATACAAATCTAGCTGTACAAATGAAAACAATCCACCATGAAATCTCCACCAGACAATGGGAACTGAAATGGCGTCAAGAGTCAACTGATAATTGCAGGTGTTCTGCGTTGCTTTTCGAGTGCATGGCGATCAGCATCCGCTGATTCCTGACCGGATTAGATGCTTTTCGCTCGCTCCACAAGGATTCCACGCTTCCATCCAATGAATGAGGAGTACCGGCAATTGGTTACAAGTTGAGAATTCCAAGCTTTAAGCTTTCTGCCGGTTAAAGTTCTTGAAAATTATCCTACTATCACCTGGGGTATCAATCAGTATTACCGGATGATCATGTGAAGTTAAGGATATTAACCGGATGATTCCCGGGCTGTGCTTCCACCCGAGCAGGGATTTGAAAAGGATGGCACACTTGCTCACTTTCACTGTTCCACAGAGATTGCTGCACTAATTTCAGCGGCATCGATCGAATGGTGGCACAGTCACAGTCCCCCGGAATCGATCGGTCATCGAACGGTCGCCGAATATGTCAACGAAACGCCTCAATCGTCGATCGAATATGCTACGTCTGTGTACGTACGAGCCGTAATAAAGCCGTAAGAAAAAGGCCTTATTTGATGCTGTTGTTCCAGATTCCTCCTCCCCCACTTTTTTCATTTTTATAATCATTGGCCCGGTTCAACGGACTCTCCCACCTTCTCGGACCGACATACAGAGGCCCTGAACCTGCGACCGTGTCACATTTTGAATCAGTGCTTAGAATTAATTGAGTTTGCTGCTTCGAGGATTGAGATTCAACGAACTGAATCTGATGATCTGATCTGGATTCCGATCACTTTCTTTTTCATTCACTTACGATAACATGAAAATTAATATCGTGATAGGGAAGCCCTGATTGTTCTTTTGCAAGATGCTACGGCTGGAGGTGTTTCGTGATCTGCAAGAAACAGCTTGGTGCAAACAAATGTGGGTGTGCCAGAGCCTGTTTGTGTGTTTTTGAATGTTCAAAAACGTGTTTAAGATGTTTTCGGGGGTTTAATCACTTATCATTTTATCACGCAAATATGAGAAATTTGCAGAGTCATTAGCAGCAATGCGAATTGAGATCCTCTGTTAACAGAGTTGATGATTTGAGATAGTAGGAAGTGTGAGTACCCGTAGTAATGTGATAGAAGCAACTGGGTTCAAAGCTTCGAGGCAAACAGCAAATTGGATATGGGAACAGGTAACAAATTGTATTAACTATTTAGGGTCTAAATGGAAGCGAAGCTGTTTGTTTCTTTTACGAATTGGTGAAAATGGTGAATTGCAAGAGAGGTTATATGTGGAATTTGGATCGACGGACGTGCGCTCAAATTTTTGCTCTGTTTTTGATTGATACATTGTAATGGTACAATAAACTATCTCCTGATCTAAGCTACATAATATGACAAGCTTGCACACAAGATTGAATGTTTGCGATTAGATGTTGACAGTTTGCTGCTTCATTTCGAAACCATGGTTGGTTTTATCGGTGTCGGTGCCAGGGCCGTGCTTGGACAGGTCGAAGGTCTCGCCATCGCCCCAGAGAGCATAAGCTTCCTCGCCGTGCTCGGCGTCATCACCAATCAACAGATGCTCTTCGCTCATCCGCAGGGGAATAAAACACTTGATGAACAAAAGAATGAGGGTGGTGACCACGACGTTCCATCCGATGATGAAGAGCGCGGCCACAATCTGCTTACCCAGCTGCTTGCCACCCTCGCCGCCGTAAAACGCACCCTGGATGTTGAGCACGGGCAGGAAATAGTTGCAGAGTGTGGGCTCCGCGAAGCATCCCGACAAAAATCCGCCTAGGAATCCCGCAACAGCGTGAGTGTGGAACACGCCGAGCGTATCGTCGATCTTCTGCATGATCTTCCAGCGTTTGTGGAGCACCATCATGGTGAACCAGGGGATTGAGCCTGCGAACAAGCCCATCACGAGCGCTGCCCATCCCTGCACCAGCCCTGCGCCCGGCGTGATCACAACCAGCCCCGTAATCATCCCTTGGACCGCCCCGATCACTGACGGCTTCCCGAACACGAGCGCATCGAGGCACGTCCACACCAGCAAGCTCGTCGCAGCGCAGACGTTCGTATTAATCACGGCGATCGACGCGACCAGATTCGCAGAGAGCGCAGCGCCGCCGTTGAATCCGTTCCAGCCCATCCAGAGCAAGCCCGCGCCCGCGAGCATGAGCAGAACATTATTAGGCGGAAACCTCTCACGGTCTTTAGTGAGACGTGGTCCGACCCAGTAAGCTGCCGTCAAGCCCGCAACTCCGGAACTCAAATGGATCACATACCCGCCCGCATAGTCGACTACGCCCCATTGCCAGAACACGCCGCCACCCCACATGGAAAATGCACCGACGGTGTACGAGCACGTCAGCCAGAGAGGAACGAACACCATCCACGCCCGGAAGTTCATTCTACCCAGCAACGACCCCGCGAGCAATACGAGTGTGATGGCAGCGAATACGAACTGGAAGTAGACCTGAGTCGCCATCGGATAATACGGCATCAGCATGGCGACATCATCGGTCGCGCTCGCAGGCAGCTCGGCTTGGGAGAGCAGAAACTTGTAACTCAAAGTCGTACCCGCTTTCCCCCAGATGGGAATCAGCTGCTCCCCGAACGACATCTTGTACGCCCATCCCACCCAACACAACAAAACGGCCGCGAACGCGTAGAACGCCATGAAGGCAGAGTTCACGGCCCATTTCTTCTTCACGATGCTGCCGTAGAGAATCACGAGCGCCGGAACGGTTTGCATTCCGACCAACGTGGTCGCCGTGAGTTGCCATGCATTATCACCTTTGTTCAACCAGTCGGGATTCACGCCCCCGCTCGACACATACGCGCTCGGCACCACTGGCGCTGCGTCCGCCATCTCGCCACCCGATCACTGCAAGCACCAATCCCACCACCATTAAAACCAATTATACTATATCATGAGCTTTCAGCCCCATCTCTACCAGAAAAAGTGTAAAGATCAGCAACAGGGGTGCCTGTCACCAATGTCAACATGCAGACAATTTACGATCAAGCGTAACGTCATGGAAATGCAAGGAAGTATGAAAATGTATGGAAAGTGAGGGTGATGGGGGAGACTTACATGCAACAGCTTGCGTGATGGTGGTGGATTATGGGGAAGAAGAGGGGGGTCTTGGCTTTATAAAGGCTCTCAGTGGAAAAGGGGAAGCGAAAAAGAAGAGGAGGAAGCACACTCCGAGAATTGTGCCCAGGTCTTGGGGCCGAGCTTTTATTGCGAGAACAATGGTTCCTTCTCCCAACTTTCGGAAGACTTGGATCCTTATGTACGGTTCTCCTACATACCTCTGCTTTTACTTTAACTACTGTAGCTTTTTACTCTTTCCACTGTAGCTTTTACTTCTTCTCCTGTAGCTTTTACTTTTTTGAGCATGCTTTACCCTAGAATTCTAGTATGGAATTGTCAGTCAGGAATTTTAATGTGGTTATTTTATACTCGGTTGGAGGAGACCAACTTTTACTCTCCTGCTAGGAGCGCCTTTACTTGATTCCATTGATTTTTAAAATAGCAAAACCACACCTGATCAGAAATTCAGAACTTGTTCATAGGGATTGACTGTTTCGAAACAGAAAAAATGTTCATAGGGATCTTTATGTTGGAAATGTACATTCTAGCTTCTAAGTTTCAATTCCGACATACTCATATTGTACATTTCAGCAAAAGGGATAATCATGGCTTCTAATTTCAGGTTTTGATGTACTTATGGTGTACATATTAGTTTACTCAATTCTTGATACACTTATGGGTTTCTCTTTCAGATAATTGAAGATAGATCCAAAATGCATCATTCCTGTGAGTTCAATCTCCTACATACTTTGCACATTTTCTAGGATTAATTTCCTTACGACTCCCTAATGAGCTTGCCAATCTGAAATTCTTGCGATTATTGAGCCTCCTACCTGAAAGGTTTATGGATATGTAGAGAAGTTGTTCCATACGATGTAGGAGAAGATCAAAAGTAAAGATTCAAGAATAATGGATTGTAGAATATGGTTGGTCAATGTGCTATATCAAGAAGTTTTTGTTGATATTCTTGACCTACAGCCTTTTATGTCAAAAATGAGTGTATCGGTTGTTTATAAAAACACTCTTAAGATATTTCACCATTCTATTTTGTAACTTCTATTTTGATAAAAACAAGGTTCAAGCAAAAGTTATATTATTCGTAATCATATATATGCAAATGTAATATCTTTAGAAACTTGTTACTGACAATCGTACAAAAGAAAGCAAATTGGATCAATCTTTTTCTATAGTAAGAGTGAAGTTTTTGAATTTTTAATATAGGATGTGCACTTCTGAAAAGGATGATGAATTTTCATGTGCCACTTCATGAAAATAATACAAAATCCATCAGTCCTAGAAATACCGTTCAAAATGTTGTTTGTAATGACGTGACCAAAACGTGATGAGGGATGAGAGAGTTATACGTCATTACAGACATTAATTCTTCATTTCATTCCAGTCACATCATTACAAACAATATTAGTCACCACAAGCCCTTGGCTTGGTGGTTAGGGCTCATGGCCCCCAATGCGGAGGTTGTCCGTTCTATGACTTCTATCCCCATTGCCGGCGTGGTGCTCACAACCATAGGCCAAGAGTACCACCATAGGCCATGCTCACCACCATAGGCCACCCAACTATGGTCGAGGGTTCTTGGAACTTTTTTTATGGTAACCTCAAAGCCCTTTGGGGGTATACCATGTCGGATATCTCTAAGGCACTATTGACTTGCTAGGAACTAGCATAGTGTTCATCCCAAGAGGGGTTAGTAATCCCGCCATTTGTGTGATGACCCCGAGCATACATCCAAGGATAGGTTGAACCAACACTCTATCCACACCAACCTCTAAAGAAGTTGGAGCCGTTTCACCACTTCTACTACAGACAATATTTCTATTAGACAGTGCATTCACCTCCAAGTACTGTGAATCTCTGTATTTCACTGCTACGAGCGTTTCTAGGAGCCCCCATCATCCGATGAGATTTTTGCCTCAAAATCTCTGGAATTTTCTATTTGGACCCCTCCCCCATGGCCGATTTTGATAATTTTGAATTCAAATTTGAGGTCTGCAACCCCAAATTACCTTGAAGAGCCTTCTCCTTGGAATTTAAAGCCTATACATCAAAAAATTAGGGGGCAATTTACCCATCCCCTCCCTGGCTGCCGAAAAACGCTCGTAGGACTAAAATACAGAGATCCAAGTACTGCTACAATTAATCATGATGCTCAAAGTCGAATGCACAAAAGTCAACCAAAAAGCGCTCAACCTCCATTCTTCGAAACTGAAGCTCCTCCAGATTCACTTCTCCATCACTTTATTTGCCACACACACACACTCTCAAAAGTACACTAAACAATAAATTCTCCAGCATTGACATTGACGAAATCTTGTTGGAAAAGCGTCAAAACGTATAGTACACCGTAGACCGAAGTCGCATGAATTCACAAGTCTCATTCAACAAACGATCAACTCTTCCACAACGACATTTTTTGACATCTTTTGCCTGATCTCTCATCAACATGCTCAGTCAGACAAGTCCTTTAAAGTATTATTTGAAAGAAAAACTGTTCTCGAAGGTTCGTCGAACAGGAATGGGGGAGATTCACGTGAATAATATACACATCGTAGCATACACGGAAGTGCATGTTGAGCAAGCAAGCAGTACCAGCAAGGTACAGTCTGCCTGTACGAAGCTAGGAGATCGAAGAAAATTCATGCCATGAATAATGAATCATCCAGCAGCGCAGAATACGAAGTCAATGATCCATGAGTGGACAGTAGAGCCTTTTGTGTGGTCATAAAACGAGAGATTCAAGCCTACAGTTTCTTCATTGACTTAAGCAAAGAAAATAATAGACTGGGCACCAGACAAAATTAAAGTAGCTAGACTGAGAAACGGGTTTCTGCATTCGGAAGAATATTCCGAAGAGTTGGTGGAGGATTGCCTGACTGTGGCTATGATCCTTTTTATTCACGATTGTAGTGTGTTTTTGAGTTGTGGTGTATGATTTTTGTTTTGATTATTATTTTTTGGATCCGGAAGATTATCTGGTTTCACTGTTGGTGTGAGTGTGAGATTGGTGAGCGAATCCCGGACTGTTTGTCCGATTTGCTGTGGGCGTATGTACTTAGTCGGCTTATTGGAAATAATTTGGGTATTATTATGGGTGATAGTCTGGTTGGGGTACCCAAAAAGGTTGTCCCATGAACAATTGCACTCTATGCTGGTGTGACAAACATATCCATTTTTAAACTGTAATACAATAAGACTTCATTAGATGTGGATTTAGTTGTCTATACTTATAATGTATCAAGAAAAAAAATTAAAAATTAAAAAATATATTTTGAAGTAATTTTATTTGATTTTTTAGTTGAAAAAGTAAGTCATGTCCCAATAATCTAAAATCCATTGAATCAAGCAAATGGAATATCAACCATTTTTATTTTAATATAATTTTTGAATATGACCTACATCTTCTTGTATAGAATACAAAATAATTTATTTAATAATAAAAAAATTAATTCATTGTGCACTATAATGCCTGCAAATCCCCAAATTCAGCACTTTTTCCCTCATCTATGAATGGATCCAAAAAAAATAAAAAATCTAAAAGAAAATCTATAGGCATATATACTTTGATTTCAGTGAGGTGCATGATATTTTATTTTCTATTTTAGGGTCTTTTTACTTGATTAAAATGACTAAATTAGACAAACTTTGGAGGCTTTCAATAAAAATAACCTAATTAGTGTGTCCAAAAAGTGATACCCCAAGCTTACCATTGCCCTTATTATCATTCTTCGGGTGGTTGGCTTTTGTGCTCGATCATGTGCTCTTCATGGTTTCTTCATGAACTTGGTCAGAATCTCAGTTTCGTTGAAATGGCACTGTGCCATGTGCCATTTTGTTACACCAAATTGTATCTGTATGCCTACAATATGGTGTATTCTATAATATCACACTAATATATAAGCTCGCCTTATATGGTAGAATCATTAAAATCTGCCCAACTTTGGAAATTGGGCTCTCTTTTTAAAATTTGGATGTAGTCAAGGCACTCATTTGTTCTATTTGCGAGACCCCTGGTTCTCATAGAATCTTGACATCAACTTCAAAAATAATATTGCACCTATTCATAAACTCAATGACTATTCTTTTTCTTTTTTCTTTTTCTTTTTTTTTAAAATTTATTTATTTATTTATTAAAAGCATCTCAATGAAGAAAATCTAAAAAGTAATTTTATAGTTTCTAAACTCTTGTAGTATTGATGAAGAGATGGCATTTACCAGTTTACAGAAATCCTATGGGAACCCGGAGTTGTGCCAATAGATCCACTTGGGCAGTTTTTTTTACACCTAGTACATCTCTAGCCTCAAAAGCTATAAATGAATCAATTTGTACGTGTTCTTTTGTTGTTTATGTTTTTTAAGCACCTTTATGTCTATTAATTTTGTTAACTTTCTAAAATTATCTCCACACATCCTTGTTGCCTTGACTATGAGAACAACTTGAATTTCAATTGGTTTTTCAGACTCTTTAGATCTTGGTTGTTTACGTTGCAACATTCAATGTAAAGAAAAAAGAGGTGACATAATCAAATGGCCAAATTATGTAATGGCTTGTTAGTTTCTTGACTATGTACTCTTATTATTATTTAATCTTTCAGTCCTGAGTTATGTAAAGTAGAGTGATCTAAAATGGAGCAAGTCCTACAATAGAGCTCTAGTAATCTACACTCACGAGTACGTAATAGCTTCTCTATACTACAATACTATGAACTCACCGCAAACATTAAAAGGTTTCACTTTAGGTACCATTTTAGGAACACCTACGTTTACAAGTTCAAAAAATTCATAACTCATTGTAGAAGACTCCAAAAATGTCGATTCTACTAGTTGTAACTTTCTACTAATATTCCCCATGCACAAAAGGGTTCACCCGTAATATCCATGTAGATTTTCCGCACTGAAAATTTTGCCATTATTGGCCACCTTAGGGGCGGTTCACACTACACCCATGAGTGAAGAGGTTAAGGAAATCCAATGATCTGATTGGTGAAGAGCGAAAGTTTGGCCTCTTGACCTTCACACTAGAGCCAAAGTCCAAAGGTGAAAAGTGCCTAAAGTGCCTATGGCAGAACTTTATGACAGTTTTGGCGCCAGGGCTTTGAATGGCCTCTCAACCAATAGTTCACGTCCGATGAAAATGGAAACCCAAACTTTGGTTGTCAAGCAATTGTCGCTCCCTCCATATTACTATCTCCACTGTGGAAGCAGTGACAATACAGAGGTCGTTCTGCATTCCACAATCATTCACACCGACTACCGCAAGCTTCGATCGAGCAGTTGCGGCACTCCGTCGATCGTTTCAAAGATGGGATTGTATCAGATCGTGGAAGCGTTTCTGCTGATGACCAACGGGGTCGCGATCCTCAACGAAGATCGCTTCCTAGCCCCAAGTAAGAAAATCATAACCCTCTCCTCCTGTCTTGATCCATTTTGACCGGGCCAAACTCTTACACCCCAGTGGGCTTTTCGGCAGTGGGCTTGGGCATTTCCGACATGAGCAACGGAAGAATCCCAGCCTGGAAGGGTCAGATGGTTGGTTTCATCCACGCCGTGCAGTACTTACGAGGTGAGAATCACGCAAGAAGAGAGTTAGGGTTTCGTGCACAATTAGGGTTCCCGGGTTTTGATTTTGAGGTGTGATCGATTGTGTGTGCGCAGTTCCGCTGGTGGTTGCGAATTGTATCGTTATAATTAGCAAACTGCTCTTCGGTTGATGCGGGAACGAGCGTCATTTCGGCAATTACGAGTATGGCAATCAATTTTTTCCGCTCTTTGTTTCACTTTCACGAAACAGGCGGGGATTCTGCAAACCATTGTATCGAATCAGGCACTTGTATATTGAGGTCATCAAATTTAATCTAGACTCTGTTTTTCTTTTTACTCATACCTCTGTCATATTTATTGTTCTTTCTATCAATGGTTTGTTTGAAGGGGTCTTGGTCTCAACGGATGGGGATGATGACATGTATGTGGGGACTAGTATAGTGCTTACCCTGAGAGGTTTTAGTGGTTCTTATCTATTAGTGCTATGTCCTATACGCGGAAACATCACAATAACAAATATCTTGTTCGCTAGCATCTCAGGAGTCTCAGAAGAGAGGTCTGAAGTTATTCTTCTTCGTCGAGTATAGTTGCTCATACTTAAACTTTCACAGTAAGATACTGTAGGATAGTCATGAACCAGCTGATCCTCGTTGTAGGGTTAGCTGCATCTTGTGAAACACTTTCATTCAATTAACCCTCAGAAATGCAAATTGATTCATGCTGCTTGTGCAAGCACAGATCCTACAAACCACTCAAAAAGTATGTCGAGGCGTTCAGCATTCACGAAGTTTTGAGATTCACAGTTGGCCAAAGAACGTGTTTCTGTTTAATTTCTTGAATGCAGTGAAGCGGTTTGGGTTACAAACACTGTCCATCTATAGCATTAGTTCTTTCTTCAATAAGCGGTCTGGGGCTATTAGAAGTACAGCCGCACATTCTTAGTGCGTATCCTTCAATGGGAATTTAGATAATGGTCAGGGGGTGTGAATTGTTGTCACGCTGAATTTAGTGATGAGCCTGCCTCAAGCTCAAAGCGGGGTTTGGCAGTGAGGAAGAGGGGGGTCTTCAAGCCCACAGTGAGTCCCATATGCTCAGACAAGTCCACGGTTTGCTTCCCATCCGGCATGGACCAGTCGAAGACATACAACAGGTTGGCCAGCATGAGTAATCCGAATGTGTTACCCAGGTTGAAGCCGGGGCACATTCTGCGGCCTGCTCCGAACGGAAGCAGCTCGTGGTACTCCGATGCACTCAAATGGTTAACCTCCGGGCGTTCCAAAAACCTCTCTGGCTCAAAAGTGTCGGGATTGCTGTACACACTGGGGTCTCGCTGGATGGCCCATGCATTCACCAACGCCATGGTACCCGCTGGGAGATGGTAGCCCTGAAGCTCAGTCGCTTGATTCGATTGATGCGGCAACAGTAGTGGCAGTGGAGGATGCAATCGAAACGTCTCCTTGAGAAGCGCTTGTAGAAACGGGAGTTTGGGAAGGTCTGCCTCTTCCACCAAGCGGTGCGAATGAAGCGCACCGTCAATCTCTGCTTGTGCTCGCTTGATCAAGTCCGGCCTTGAGACCACCTCCGCCATCGCCCACTCCACCAACGTTGCACTCGTCTCCGTCCCTGCATTCAGCAACTCCTGCATAATCATTCATGAAAAGCATCAAGCATTCGTTTGCTCGATCGTTTGGGTTTAGGAAGAGAGGGGTTCAAGGTACTGGCAAGATCTTGAGCATATCTTTGTCAAAAAGGTACTGGCCAATTCACATGAAAAGCATCGGCATTCGTTAGTGACTTTGGGTTTTGGGATGGAGGAGGTCAAGGTACCTGCAAGATCTTGTATGCGAGCTTGTCACTAAGGTACTGGCCATCGTCCAAGGGAGTGTGCAAGAGCACGTCTTCGACATCGGGGACGTAGCTTGGATCATTCTTCCGTTCTTCGTATCGCTGTCGATGCTTATCGAGGTCAAAGACCTTTTTTACAATCACATCACAATCATCCGTTGCCTTCTGAAACTTGGCTTTAGTTCCTTGCCATCTATTGACGAAGCTCAAATAGGGGACGAAGTCACTGATCACCATTGCACCACCGATTTCGAATACTGCGGCGTTCATCTTCACCAGATTTTCTCTCTCAATTTTCATCTTTTCATCCGTAGTTCCAAAATACCTGCAGATGATTCACAATGTCCTTAAAAAGGCTATCATCATTTCCGTAACATTCGAATAGACAGCTCTAAATTTGCAATGAAAACACCAAGTTTGGTGATCAGGGGTGACCGCATATATTGGGAAGAAGGTTACATTCGGATTTCATTCAGTTTGTAATTCTCTGGTTTATAATTCAGAGTTGGAGATATGTGGGTAAAGGTTGGGACTAATGATGTAGGAAGTTCCTTGCACTACTTGGAAGTTTGATATTTACACGGAGCTAATTGAATCATTCCACTAGAACTCGTGTTAAGCTTGGTAAAATGAGACCTTCCTTGGTGGGAATATTAGTGAAAAGTTTGGTGGAAATATGACATTTATCCACTAGTGTGACAAGGGGTGGTAAAATTTGAGAATGTCTAAAAATTGACCCTCCACATCACTCTCAAGAAATGCATTTGCAAAACCTGATGTACCCATTGTGAGCATTCTAAGATGGATACTAATAATATGTGCAAATTGCCACTTAAGCAAATTTCCATATCTAATTTGGAACTCTCGTCATCAACTATATCTACATCAAAGATTAGGCTTGGTTCACACTATGGTGTAAAAGACAACTGATCAAAAATTTCACTTTCAACCAATCACATTCCGAATTTCTCCTACATTTTTTATCCAATGGCATTTTCTACCATAGTTGCAAATGGGCTCTTAATTGTCTTATCAGACAATATTCCTATTCATTTGTCAAACACAATTTAGATGAGATTTACATCTAAGACGTCATCAATGTATCAAATTTACATCTCAACTAAATTGTGTCTAATGAATGAAACTTTACTGAAGCACAAAAGTAGGCTTCTCCACTCTAATTACTTGACATTTTGCACTACATAAATGTTTACTATAGCTACATAACTTTCAAAGATAACTTTTAGAATGGTTACCCATACTACACAACTCCTTGTGTAGGTGCTTCCCCATGCACATACATGAGTGAGGTGGTGAGTCATGGGGTAAGTTAACCCTTAAACGTCATATGCTGTCCTGATACCACACCCAAAATCTCTTTTAAAACTCCACTTTTAGCATTATTCTATTTTTAATTTGCGTGAGCTCTATTCTAAGAAAGTATAGATCTCTTTAAGGTGCTCAGTTTGGAATTTTAAACATTCCATTTGGTATAATGGAGTGTAAGTTATGAGCAAGATTCTCTCAAAAAAAAACCCAACCCCTCGGGCTGGGTCTGACGTTTAAGGGTTAAGTAAGTTTCTCAATATGGCAACTTTTAATTTTGAAGCAATTTAAATCCTAAGGCAGCCTAGTGTGAGTAGAGAAGGTATATCTAGCACAAGGTCAGAGATTCAGAGTGATGGGCTTTCTGTTCAAGCAAGAATCCAAGCACACAAGGTTCTCGTTCTACTTTACCTTTCCTACAATAAATTTATTATTTCAAAAAACACTACAGAGCCAAAACTGTTCAGCTTTACTGTACAGGCATGTCAGTTGTCAATCATACCTCTTGCCAGTGAAGATGGTTGTCATGGTGTTGGAAGTGACGCCATACAACCAAGCTCGAACATCCACAGCATCACCCCTCTTGCAATCCTCCACAAGGACCTTCATCATGTGTTCGATCTCCGCTGCCCTCGTGCTCTGCTGCGCCGCATGACGGGCCGGGGAGAAGAGCTCCGTGTTGAAGAATCGTCTCAGCTTACGCCAGTGGTGCAAATCAGAAGTTAATGCGAGTGTCTTGTAATTCACATCGTTGTTCAGAAACACCGTCCATGCTAATCTCGTGGGGCGAGCACTGAAAGTAGTGTCGTTGGACTGGTAAAACTCCTTTGCTGCCTTGGCACTCGATATCACTATACACGGCAACGACCCTGGCATGGAATCAATGCAACACCCCCACATGGTCAATGGTGGCAGCGACCCTGGAATCGATCAAGTCCCCATATGGTCAATGCTGTAGCTTCAAGAGCAATCTGAAACTGCACAGACCCTGAACTAGAACTGGAAACCTGGAATCTGAAAATGTCAATCTGGAACTGCCAGTTCAGAACTGGTTATCGGTTACTGGTAATCTGGAACTGGCAATCTGGGACTGCTGGAATTGGAGGTATGATGGGACGGGGTCGATCATACCTAAGCGGAGGTACATGAGGCCTCCGTATTTGGTAGCAAGTGTGGCCAGTGATCTGTGGGGCATGCCACCCAGAGCAGAGAAGTTGCCGACGACGGGCCATGGCCAGGGTCCAGGAGGCTGGCGACGGCGCTTCCTTGCTTCGGCGTAGTAGTAGAGCAATACAAACGATGCTATGGCTGCCACTATGAGTGCTGCGAAGACTTCATTGTCGGATGCCATTGATCGATCGCAGTGCTCAGGGTCTGATTCTGTGCTTCGAGGAATGGGAGACGATTCTTCAATAGAGAAGCTAAAGATAGTGGCAGGTTCTATTCTGTACTTACGTGGGAGTCGGACGCGAGGACGGCGAGGCCGGGTCGTCTTTTTCATGAGCACCTTCGAGCTACGACCTTCAAGATTGCCTTTTTGGTATCGAGACCCCGCCTTGTTTCGTTTAGGAAATGTTAGAGCATCGTTGCTTAAGGGGGTAATTGTTGGTCACGTAAAATTGTAAGGGAATTTTCATGTAAGGGAACACTTTGTAGATTATTTCCAAACAAGGGAACAATTGCAAAATATGTACAAAGAGGGGAACAAAATCAGTTTTTTACTTTAATTTCATATTACTAGTAAACATATTGAAGTTACTATGAAGAAGATTGTTTTTTTAGCACATTGAAGCTAACATAGAGCTTCTTTATAGTTATGCTTTTGAAGTTATAGTAGCAGATTTTCCTTCCCCTCTTTGTAAATATTTTCAGATTGTTCCTCTATGTGAAAATATTTTACAAATTAAAGTGTTCTACATGATAATTGTCCAAATTTTATGAGTAGTTTCTAAATACTTTTGAGGGTCACCCATTTCCACAAGAAAGCATTGTTGTTGTGGTGACGGTAGGAATGAGTCAAATCTTCAAAAATTATCGAGGAGAGGTTGATGTAAGAAAGGTGCAACTATGTAAGACAAGCCAAAAACAATCAAATTGGTTTAACGAAAGGCGTCTTTTGTGCAGGTTAGGAGCGTGTGTGGTAGGTGATTTTAAGCAGGCATGGGAATCATATTGGGTTTCCTGCACAGTTAGGGTTTTTGTATTTTGATTTTCAGATGTGTGATCGATTGTGTGTGCGCTGCACACTTAGGGTTTTCGTATTTTAATTTTGAGATGTGTGATCGATTGTATGTGCGCAGTTCTGCTGGTGGTTGTGTAACAAATCGTTATTTATATAAAATTTCTCTTCTCGGGTTAGCTGCAACATGTGAGATACTTCTCCACTTGATTCTTGGAGAGGCAAATTGATTCATGATAGTGCTCAAATGCATCCTCTACTTGTTTCTTTTAGCAATCACAAGATCCTCTAAAACATCGACAATGAGGTTCGTAGTTGGCCAAAGAACATGTTATATATATTCCCTCAATGTAGTGAGACGACTTGAATTACAAACACTATTTGTCTATAGCACTATTTGTTTCAATCCATAGTTCAATAACTTACAGTAGTCACTAGTTAGCTAAGAAGTTACTCATTAGCTTGGGCAAGAAGATAAGAAGTTACTAGTTACTTATCTCCATCCTGGGGTTACTAGTTAGTGAGCATCCGAGGTTCTTAGCCGAAGTTCATGACTATTACAGTATTACTGTTTTCTCTTCACCTGTTGCTCGCAATAAAAACGTTGCCCTTCGTGCTGTATGTGATACATTTCTCTATCTTCCAACATCCCTTTTTACTGCAATGAGAGCAGCATCTTGGGGCTATTAGAAGTACAGACGCACATTTTTTTAGCACGTATCTTCCCATGGAGATTGAAAGACGACATTGTCAGGGGTTTTGAATTGCTTTCGGCGATGAGCCTACATCAAGCTCAAAGCGGGGCTTGGCAGTGAGGAAGAAGGGGGTCTTCAAGTTCACGGTGAGCCCCATGTGCTCAGACAGGTCCACAGTGCGCTTCCCATCCGGGATGGACCAGTCGAAGACATACAGCAGGTTGGCAAGCATGAGCAACCCGGAAGTGTTGCCCAGGTTGTAGCCGGGGCACATTCTACGACCTGCTCCGAACGGAATCAGCTCGTAGTACTCCGATGCACTCAAATGGTTCACCTCCGGTCGCTCCAGAAACCTCTCTGGCTCAAAAGTGTCGGGATTGCTGTACACACTGGGGTCTCGCTGGATGGCCCACGCATTCACTATTGCTAGGGTGCCCGCTGGAAGATGGTAGCCCTCAAGCTCAGTCGCTTGATTTGATTCATGCGGCAACAGGAGTGGTGCTGGAGGATGCATCCGAAACGTCTCCTTGAGCACTGCTTGTAGAAACGGGAGGTTGGGGAGGTCTGCTTCTTCCACCAAGCGGTGTGAATGAACTGCACCGTCAAGCTCTGCTTGTGCTCGCTTGATCAAGTCCGGCCTTGTGATCAGCTCTGCCATCGCCCACTCCACCAACGTTGCACTCGTCTCCGTCCCTGCATTCAGCAACTCCTGCAAATCATACATATATAACAAAGTATCAACATTCGTTTGCTCGTTTGGGTTGAGGAAGAGAGGAGTTCAAGGCACCTGCAAGATTTTGAGCATATCCTTGTCTGGAAGTAACTGGCCTTTTTACAGGAAAAGCATCAGCATTTGTTTGTAAGTTTGCGTTTAGGAAGAGAGAAGGGTCCAAGTACCTGCAAGATCTTGTGTGCGAGCTCGTCAGAAAGGTACTGGCCATCGTCCAAGGGAGTGTGCAAGAGCACGTCTTCGACATCGGGGACGTAGCTTGGATCATCCTTCCGTTCTTCGTATCGCTGTCGATGCTTATCGAAGTCGAAGACCTTTTTTACAAACTCATCACAAACAGCCGTCGCCTTCTGAAACTTGTCTTTTGTTCCTAGCAATCGGTCAACGAAGCTCAAATAGGGCACGAAGTCACTGATCACCACTGCACCACCGATTTCGAACACTGCGGCGTTCATCTTCACCAGATTTTCTCTCTCAATTTTCATCTTTTCATCCGTAGTTCCAAAATACCTGCAGATGATTCACAATGTCCTCAAAGAAAGCTCCATTGCAATCATCTAAAACATCTCAAATAGAACGTCTTGAACGATTCCAAAAAAATATGATAGCAGACATGAATCACACTGTTATAAATGATTCCTATTTTTACAGAAAGATTTATTTTGTTAACTTGAAATTGGCACGGTTTTGGAACACTAAATTCCTAGCAAAATAAATATGTTGTTTTATAGTTAAATCACAACATATGGATTTAATCCTTATGTAAGATTGCGTTCTATCTTCAAAAACTTGCATGCAAACAAGTTGCCCACACTAATTAGTTGTCATTTTACACCATATGAATATTTAGTACACAGTACTATTGAGGTAACGTTCAAAAAATCAATGAACATTCTAAGAAAGATGACCCATTCTACCCAACTCCATTTGGCAAGTTATTCCACATGCACACATGTGTGAGTTGGTAAGGCATGGAATAAGTCAAGTTACTTTTCATAGTAAGGCGACCTAATTCTCTAGACAACCTCACTATTTCACTATTTAGTGTATAGGAGATATCTCTACCACAAGATCAGAGATTCAGAGTGATCAGCTTTGCATTCAACCAAGCTTTGTGGCAAGCAAGGTTCTCGTTCTACTGCACTTTACCTTTCCCTGCAACAAAAACCACTGAAGAATTTAAAATTGATCAACTTTACAGGCATGTTAGTAAACAATCATACCGTTTGCCAGTGAAGATGGCTGTCATGGTGTTGGAAGTGACGCCATACAACCAAGCTCGAACATCCACAGCATCACCCCTCTTGCAATCCTCCACGAGTACCTTCATCATGTGTTCGATCTCCGCTGCCCTCGTCCTCTGCTGCGCCGCATAACGGGCCGGAGAGAAGAGCTCCGTGTTGAAGAATCGTCTCAGCTTACGCCAGTGGTGCACATCAGAAGTTAAGGCCATTGTCTTGTAATTGTTCACATCGTTGTTCATAAACACTGTAAATGCTAATCTCGTCGGTCGGGCACTGAAAACGGCGTCGTTGGACTGGTAAAACTCCTTTGCAGCCTTGGCTGTCGATATCACTATACATGGCAGCGACCCTGACATGCATGCAACACTCTATATGGTCATTGCTGTAGCTCTTCGAGAGCAATCCAAAACTGCAGGGAATCGGAAACCTGGAATCTGGACTGGCAATCTAGGAATGGGTGGGATGGGGTCGATCATACCTAAGCGGAGGTACATGAGGCCTCCGTATTTGGTAGCAAGTGTGGCCAGTGACCTGTGAGGCAGGCCACTCAGAGCAGAGAAGTTGCCGATGACGGGCCATGGCCAGGGTCCAGGAGGCTGGCGACGGCGCTTCCTTGCTTCGGCGTAGAAGTAGAGCAATACAAACGATGCTATGGCTGCCACTATGAGTGCTGCGAAGACTTCATTGTCGGATGCCATTGATCGATCGCAGTGCTCAGCGTCTGATTCTGTGCTTCGCGGAACGGGACACGCTTCTTTAATAAGGAAGCTAAGATAGTGGCAGGTTCGATTCTGCGCTCACGTGGGAGGCCGCCGTGGCCATCCTTTTCGAGCTATGAGCCTCAGACTGTCGGGAATTGCCTTTTTGTCATAAAGACTGTTCAGAATTTTTAATATTTTAATTTTTTAAAACATAATCATTGTATTATTAATAGAAGAACAATACATATTGAACCCAAAGTAGCCAATGCCACTCGGCGATAGTGGACTCTTGAGAATTTAATATTCTCACAAACATTTTTTTGACTAGGAGGTTTTGACTAGTAGGTTTTTGACTAGTTGGTTGTTGGCGGTATTTTATCACCACACAAGAGTTGTTAGATACTGCCAAGTTTGGACCTATGAAAGAGAAATTCTATTCAACTTCTCCATATGTACTCTCTCTTTTGTATTTATCTTTTTGGTGCTTGCTTTGTATACTCCTTGTTTCACTTGCATCTTAACTAAAATATTGTCATGTTGACTTAAAAAGTGTCATTAGAGCATCGCCACCTTTGAGCGGAAGTGTGGATCCTCCATATCCAAATTTTAGGTGATTGAGCAATATGTGGTTTGAGGTTCATTTATGTCTGCAATTGAGCATTGTTGCTCATCCTAGGAGACCAAATAGGACAAATCTTTAACAAGCCATCTAAGAGAGGCTAATATAAGAAAGGTGCAAGATAAGCTAAAAGCATTCAAACTGAGGAGGGAGAAGGAGTTTTTTGTGCACACTAGGACAAGTGTATGACAAGTGGTTTTGAGTAGGCATCCAAGAAATATTGGATTCTAAAAAAACTATAGACCTTAGACTGTTTAAGTCTGTTCACATGAAAATCTTGTTGAGAGTATTGGTGCAAGAGTGGTTTTATTAATAAATCTAGGTGCTCTTAACCCCTGAGTGTTCCCAATGTCAATTCAACAATTTGAATCACAAAGCATAAACTTTGAAGAGCCATAATTTTGTGTTTCAAAGCATAGTTTTGACGAGAATTTTAGAATTGAATCCCAAATAAAGATGTGTCTTTTTCATACCGTTGCTGTGGTGTACATAGTATTATTTGACGACATGAGTTCTCGTAAAAGCACATTTCGTTTTGTACAGTGCAAGGGTTCTAATTCTTGAATTTTTCCTCTTTGAAATTTGTGGCAATCTTCACCTTTTGCGAGACTAAATTATCAAGGCCAAGGATTTTTTCTATGACTATTTTTTCTTCCAAGAATGTTATTGAGATAAAGGTGAACATTTTCCTTGATTTTTGGTTGCAGCATGTGTGTCACAAACATTCCAACCCTAAACCAAAAGTAATGAAATCTAAAATTTCTCTTTGGATGCCAATGCAATGCAGTTTTTTTGCAATCAATGAATCCTCATGATTCACAAAACGTACAACCACTGATACCACAAAGCCATTCTACCTTTAGCACCCTCTGCAATGTTCGGGTTTCTAAATTCCACCACTTGTGATTGTATTCACTTTCAATATCAGGCTATTACATGAGTTCTTTGTGCAAATCTCTTCGGCTATAAACGAGGAAGAATAATGATGATGATGGAGATTGAGTAGTCTTATCGACCAAACGGTATCGGACAAATGAGATTCTCACGACATTTTTCACTGTTGAAACTCTATGATGATTACCGTACTATGACCTAGCCGCCTATTTTTTCTGATGTGGTTTCACGTCAGCATGTACGGATGTATATAAACTGACTGATACGATTCGAAGACTTTGGAACAAAGAAGCAAAGAATTTACACTATACAAGAGTTGTTATTTAGTGTTATACACTTAATTGCAAATAATAATACCAAATGTCACACGTCACCATAGTGTTACAAGATTAATTGTCAAACCATAAAACTAAATGTGAGAGCTTGCAAAATTTCTTGCAAGTGTAAGAATTTATTGAAAGTGGTGCAATTGTGTCTTGAAGAAAAGACAAGGGACATTGATTATAAAGGTGGCCCAAAGTGAACACTGATCTCAAGAGAGTTACCAAAAGTTACCTGTTACAATAATCTCCATGTAACACTAGTTACTTAACAATGTTTGTGTCGTGGATAAGTAGTCTCAATAGACAGACCACTATACTCGACATTTTCTAGCCTTTACTCACCCCTTTATCCCCACCATTGAAATTTTCGTTTGTGTACTCATAAGTGAAAGAATTGTGGGGATGCGTTTTGCCCCTATCAACGACCCAACAACGAAGTTTAGGAGATTGGGGTTGTGAGGAAAGCCGTTGTTGCTGCATGGCGACCGACTTCTAACGATCGTATGTAGAACCTAGGTAAGAAAAAACTTGGGACCTAGTTGGAGTTGCTTTACTACTTAGAGTTGGTCATTTCCTTGCTATTTCCAAAACCTTTGTTGTCAAGGGAAGAAAAGAAATTAGGATTTGGTGGAGCGCAAGCAACCTTATGATGATGGCATTGGAAGTTGGGTGGTTGCCTACGGCTCCCATTGCTAATTGGGACAACTTTCGTAAAAAGGTATCGATCACGCATTTGAGCGCGCAAACCCTTCAACGTTGACGCAAGTTAACTTCATGAAACGTGTATACATAGCTTTGTTGCTTGTTTGATTATGTAATTGCTACTTTATTTAAATATTTTACAAAAGTGTTCTATTATATGATAACTCCCCAAAATGTTATGGGTGATTGAGCACTTTCTAAATACTTTTGAGGGTCACCCATGTCCACAATAAAGCATTGTTGATTTGTTGTTGTGCTAAGAGTGGGAATGAGAAAAATCTTCAACAAATCATCAAGGAGAGGTTGATGTAAGAAAGGTGTTAGACAAGAACCAATCAAATTAGCTTAATGTTCAGAAGAAGTTTTTTGTGCATGTTAGGAGTGTGTACGATAGGTGATTTTGGAGAAGCATGCAATACTTATTGGGTTTCTTGCACAGTTAGGGTTAATTTCCGTGTTTTAATTTTGAGGTGTGCGATGGATTGTAAGTATGTAGTTCTGCTGGTGGTTGTGAAACAAATTGTTATTTATAGCAAATTTCTCTTCAATTGATGCAGGAACATGCTTATTTTGGCAATGTACGAGTCCGACAATCAATTATTTGGGCTCCTTGTTTCACTTTCACGAAAGAAGGATGCCCGTCATGTCTAGGGGCCTGGAGCTCTTATCCTTGAGTCCTGTCGTCCAAAGACAAGGCAAGGCGTTGGATTAATTTTGATGGATGTTTCCAAACCGTTGTGATGAATGAAACACGTCTTGTATGTTTGAATTGATCAAATTTTAATTTAGACTCTAATTTTTTTGGTTTAGTTTGTTTGCAAAAGTTGTTCATTCTTCTTTCTGCCAATAGTTTGTTTGGAGGGTCCAAATCAATAGATGGGGATGTTGATATGGTATAGTGTTCACCTTGAGAAGGAATCATAAGTCTTAATTGTTGGTGTTATGTGTTGTGGGTATAAACATCTAAAAAACAAAGGTACTATACTTTAGTCATGATCTAGCTAATTGTCTTTATCAGGTCAGCTGCAACCTCTAAAATACTTCTACTCACTTGATTCTCATTTATAAAGACAAATTGATTCATACAACTCAAATTTTCTACGATTTTTTATGAATTTTCGATGTGTTTATTTTCGCAATCACAAGATCCTCTAAAAATCGACATTCAAGGCGTTCATGCACTCACGTGGTTAACTTTAGAGGTTCACATGTGGCCAAGAGACATTATATTTCCTGACTGCAGTGAAGCGGCTAGAATTACAAACACAGTAAACTTGTGTATACCTTGTTCAAATTCATAGTTCAAGAACAATAGTCACTAGTAAGCTCAGTAGTTACTCATTAGCTTGGGTAAGAAGATAAAAAGTCACTAGTTACTTTATTCCATCGTGTAGTTACTAGTTAGTGAGCATCCAAGGTACTTAGCCGACTTTGGCCGTTCATGGCTATTATTGTTTAATTTCTCTATCTGTCGCTCGCGAAATAAACACTGCCCTTTGTGCTATATGTGAAACATTTGAGTCTGGCTTGTCTATCTTCCAACATCCCTTCTTTCTGCAATGAGGGCAGCATCTTGGGGACTATTAGAAGTACAGACGCACATTTTTAGTGCGTATGCTCCTATGGAGATTAAAGGACGACATAGTCAGGGGTTTTGAATTGCTTTCGGCGATGAGCCCACGTCAATCTCAAAGCGGAGCTTGGCAGTGAGGAAGAGTGGGGTCTTCAAGTTCACGGTGAGCGCCATATGCTCAGACAGGTCCACAGTGCGCTTCCCATCCGGGATGGACCAGTCGAAGACATACAGCAGGTTGGCCAGCATGAGCGACACGGACGTGTTGCCCAGGTTGTAGCCGGGGCAAATTCTACGACCTGCTCCGAACGGCATCAGCTCGTAGTACTCCGATGCACTCAAATGGTTCACCTCCGGGCGCTCCAAAAACCTCTCTGGCTTAAAAGTGTCGGGATTGCTGTACACACTTGGGTCTCGCTGGATGGCCCACGCATTCACTATCGCCAGGGTGCCCGCTGGAAGATGGTAGCCCTGAAGCTCAGTCGCATGACTTGATTGATGCGGCATCAGGAGTGGCCCTGGAGGATGCATCCGAAACGCTTCCTTGAGGACCGCTTGTAGAAACGGGAGGTTGGGGAGGTCTGCCTCTTCCACCAAGCGGTGTGAATGAACTGCACCGTCAAGCTCTGCTTGTGCTCGCTTGATCAAGTCCGGCCTTGTGATCAGCTCTGCCATCGCCCACTCCACCAACGTTGCACTCGTCTCCGTCCCTGCACTCAGCATCTCCTGCAAATTATTCATCACGACGTATCAGCATTGATTTCGCTTGCTCGTTTGGGTTGAGGAAGAGAGGAGTTCAAGGTACCTGCAAGATCTGCTGTGCGAGCTCGTCAGAAAGGTACTGGCCATCGTCAAAGGGAGTGTGCAAGAGCACGTCTTCGACATCGGGGACGTAGCTTGGATCATCCTTCCGTTCTTCATATCGCTGTCGATGCTTATCGAAGTCGAAGACCTTTTTTACAAACTCATCACAATAATCCTTCACCTTCTGAAACTTGTCTTTAGTTCCTAGCAATCGGTCAACGAAGCTCAAGTAGGGCACGAAGTCACTTATCACCACTGCACCACCGATTTCGAACATTGCGGCGTTCATCTTCACCAGATTTTCTCTCTCAATTTTCATCTTTTCATCCGCAGTTCCAAAATACCTGCAGAATTGCAGATGATTCACAATGTCCTCAAAGAAAGTCTATTGCAATCATCTAAAACATCTCAAATAGAACGTCGTGAAAGATTTCAAAATAATAAGCAAGATACGAATCAGTCTGTTATAAATGATTCACATTTTTACAGAAAGGTTTTTGTAGCCATCATCCTTTCAAGAGAATTTGTTAACTTGTAATTTGCACGGTTTTGGAACACCTTGCGAAAAATGCTGTGATCCCAGAGTGATCGGCTGTCTGTTCCACCAAGAATCCTTGCAAGCAAGGTTCTCGTTCTACTGTACTTTACCTTTCCCTGCAACAAAAAACACTAAAGGAATGAAAACGGATCGACTTTACAGGCATGTTAGTAAACAATCATACCTCTTGCCAGTGAAGATGGCTGTCATGATGTTGGAAGTAACGCCATACAACCAAGCTCGAACATTCACAACGTCACCCCTCTTGCAATCCTCCACGAGTACCTTCATCATGTGTTCAATCTCCGCTGCCCTCGTGCTCTGCTGCGCCGCATGACGGGCCGGAGAGAAGAGCTCCGTGTTGAAGAATCGTCTCAGCTTACGCCAGTGGTGCACATCAGAAGTTAAGGCCATTGTCTTGTAATTATTCTCATCGTTGTTTGTAAACACTGTAAATGCTAATCTCGTCGGTCGGGCACTGAAAACGGCGTCGTTGGACTGGTAAAACTCCTTTGCAGCCTTGGCTGTCGATATCACTATACATGGCAGCGACCCTGGCATGCATGCAACACTCTACATGGTCATTCATTTGCTGTAGTTCTTCGAGAGCAATCTGAAACTGCAGAGAATCGGAAACCTGGAATCTGGAACTGGCAATCTAGGAATGGGTGGGATGGGGTCGATCATACCTAAGCGGAGGTACATGAGGCCTCCGTATTTGGTAGCAAGTGTGGCTAGTGACCTGTGAGGCAGGCCACTCAGAGCAGAGAAGTTGCCCATGACGGGCAATGGCCAGGGTCCAGGAGGCTGGCGACGGCGCTTCCTTGCTTCGGCGTAGAAGTAGAGCAACACAAACGATCCTATGGCTGCCACTACGAGTGCTGCGAAGACTTCATTGTCGGATGCCATTGATGATCGCAGTGCTCAGCGTCTGATTCTGTACTTCGAGAAATTATGGTAGACGATTCTTTAATAGAAGCTACGATACCGTACCATAAGAAACCGTACCAGCATAGCAGGTTCGGTCATAAATAATTCTATTTTTAAAAAACGATTTTTTTTAGAAAATACAAGGTAAGAGAAACGAAAAGTTGAGAAATCATATTGTTTCCAAAAACCGCTTTATTGTGATGAAAAGGTACTCAAAAGCTAAAAAGAGAAAAGAACGAATTTCAAAGAAATCTATTTCTAACATGCGAACCTTATTTTTTCAAACAAAATAAATATTTGTTCGTTGGAGACCGAACCTATGGTGGTATAGTAGTGGCAGGGTTAATTCTGCGCTCACGTGGGAGCCCGCCGTGGCCATCTTTTTTGAGCTATGAGCCTAAGACTATCGGAATTCCCTTATTGAGACTGTTGAGGATTTTGTTTTTTATTATTGTTTTTCTTTTTAAGAATCAATGTATTATTAATAGAAGAACAATACATATTGAACCAAAAGTAGGTTTTGAGGTTTATTTATGTCTCCAATTCAAGAGCATTGTTGTTGATCCTAGGAGCCCGAGTAGGACAAATCTTTAACAAGTCATATAAGAGAGGCTAATGTGAGAAAGGTGCCACATTAGCTAAAAGCATACAAATTGGAGAGGCCGAAGGAGTTTTTTGTGCGTACTAGGACAAGTGTATGATAAGTGTATGAAAAGTGGATGTGAGTGGGCATGATAGAGATATTGGATTCTAGGAAAAATTGTGGACCTCGTTTTTAAGTGTGTTCACATGAAAATTTTGTGGAGAGTTTTGGTGCAAGGGTGGTTTTATTGAATCAATCTAGGTGCTCTTAACCCGTGAGTGTTTCTAATGTCAAAAATTCAACAATTTGAATCACAAGCATAAACTTTGAAGAGCTATAATTCTGTCTTATATAGCTTGGTTTTGACGAGAATTTTTGAATTGGATCCCAAATAAAGACAATCATGTCTCCTTTACACCATTGTTTTGGTATAGTCTTATTTGATGACATAATTGTAGTGGCACATTTTCTTTTAGGGTACTGAAACATGGGGCATGTTTTGCAAGCAAATTACTTGAACCAAAATTCTTCATGACTTTAATTCTTATAAGTATGACGCTAAGATTTTTTTGAATTATTTCGAGTTGGAAGAATTTTAATTGGAATAATTTTAGTATTGGATTTGCATTGGGGTGCGGTTCTGATATGGGTACCCCCTCCTAAATAGTGTAATTTTTTTGAAACTACTTTTTTGATAAACAAACAATATTGAAAAATTATTTTAACTAGATGATATCATAGATGACAATGCTATAGTTGTATACATGTAGTTAAAAAAGGAATTTCTGGCACATATTTGATGAATTACACATAGGTCACACATAATGAGACGCGTCTTAGTGGTACCCATATCAATTGATGTTCAGAAACAAAAAGAACTAGAAAATACACATATTCCTTGGTAGAATGTGTCTCTTTAACTTAATAGTGGGCTTTCTACTTTAGCTTTTGGGTAAGATTCTAACAAAAATTTAGTTTTTGAGATAGAAATCTTAGCTCCATCGGGAATGTGATGAACTTTGTACGATGCTCCAAGGAGTCTAATTCTTGAATTTTTCCTCTCTGAATTTTGCGACAATTTTCACCTTTTACAAGACTATTATCAAGACCAAGAATTTCTTCTATGACTCTTTTTTGGTACAAGAATGTTATTGAGATGAAGACAAACATTTTCCTAGATTTTTGGTTGCAGCATGTTTGTTACAAACATTCCAACTCTAAACTAAAAATAATGAAACTCACAATTCCTCTTTGGATACCAATGCAATGCGTTTTTTGCGATCAATGAATCCTCATGATTCACAAAAAGTACAACCACTAATACCACAAAGACATTCTACCTTTATCACTCTCAGCAATGTTAGGCTTTCTGAATTTCACCACTTGTGATTGTATTCACTTTCAAAATCAGGTCGCTACATGAGTTCTCCGTGCACATCTCTTCGACTGTAAAGGATGAATAATAATGATGATGGAGGCTGAGTAGTATTTCCAACCAAAGTATCGGACAAATGAGTTTCTCACTTTCGAAACTTTATGATGATTGCCGTATCATACTCTAGCCGCCTTTTTTATCTGATGTGGTTTCACTACGGATGTCTATAAAGTATAAACTGACTGAAGACTTTCGAACAAAGAACTCACACTACACAAGAGTTGTCAATTAGTGTTATACACGTTAATTGCAAACAGTAATACTAAATGTCACACTTCATCACAGTATTATCAAACTAATCGTCAAACCATAACACTAAATGTGAGAGCCTGCAATATTTCTCGGAAGTGGAAGAATCTATTAGAAGTGGTGCAATTGGTGACTTGAAAAAAAGACAAGGGACATTGATTGTAATGGGCTAATGGCGGTCCAAAGTGAACACTAATCTCAAGAGAGTTACCAAAAGTTACATGTTACAATATTCTCCACGTAACACTACTTAACAATTCTTGTGGTGTCCCAATAGACGGGACGACTATACTCAACATTTTCTAGCCTTTACTCTCCCGTTTACCCTCACCACTGAAACTTTAGCTTGTTTACTCACAACTGAAGGAATCGTGGCAATGCATTCTGCGGCTTCTAGCCCTCTCAACCGCCCAACAACGAAATTTTCTAGATTGGGGTTTCAAGAAAAGTAGCTACTGTTGCATGACGGGGAACTCCCAAGGATCGCATACAGAACCCTAATAAAAAAACTGGGGACCTAATTGGAGTTGGACCTGCTTCACTCCTTAGAGTTGGTCATTGCCCTGCTATTTCCAAAGCTTTTGTTGTCAAGGGAAGAAAGCAAAAACAATTAGGGTTTGGTGGAGTCGAGCGACCATTCTCCTGATGGCATTCGGAGCTAAGTAGTTGCTAAGGCTCGCCATGTTAATTGGGATGGCTTTTGTAAAGAGGTATCCATCTCGCATTTGATTGGGTAAACCCTTCAACGTTGATGCAAGTTCACTTCATCAAAAGTGTACGCATAGTTTAAGTTTGTTGCTTGTTTGATTGTTACTTGTGAGTCCACTTAGATTGATGCAAATTCACACTTTATACTACCTTGTTGTTTAGATAAGGAAAGGTGCTCTGCCATGGTTGTGACATAAGCAAGGGTGAGGGACGAAGCCTCCACCGTGACAAGTATGAGCTTTTTAGACCGATGAGGTTCGTGAACCATGAGTCCGCGGCGAGGTCCCAACAAATTGTAAAGCTCCAAAATTGCTCAATACTCGACTCGCTTATACTCGACTCGCTTATACTCGACTCGCTTATACTCGACTCATGTTTAGTGGCAACAAAGACAAGACACTACCACCCAGTAGAGGAGCCTTTACTCATCATCCCACGTCTACTTTTGCCTCTACTAGAGGCAATACTTGAACCACATATGCACTAGAATGAGCAAGCTGCGACATTCTTCTAGATGTCATCTGGAGGCATGACACGATATCTGAAAGGATCGGATAGTTGTGTGAAATAATTGCTGGAAAGGCAAAATGAAGAAAAGACTTTGCCTTTGTATATTCATAAATTCACTAAGGAACACTTTACAGAAAAGTCGAGGTCAACAAATACTCAAGTACAAGCCATATCAATGTATTTAAGGCATATTCACAGATGCATGGAGCTTGCTCTGACATGCCAGTGCAAGCAAGTTGCTAACGTCCCACTTTTGTGTTACCTTTTGCGTGCTTGAAGTGAGATAGTTGACCAGTCTGGTTTGGTCCGGACAAATAAAACACGCTTACCTTAAGCTTTTTGGTAGTGCAGAGAGTTGAGATTCAAGGGAGACTGCTGACCCTTGATTGCAAGCTAAAGTACTCGTAAATTCAAAATTTGTACACAAAGTGCATATCGATAACAATGGTCGATATTGTTATGCCGAGTTCGGTGATGAGCCTGCATCAAGCTCAAATCGAGGCTTGGGAATAAGCATGAGGGGATTCTTGATGGTGGTGGAGAGGCCGGACTGCTCCGACATGTCCACGGTGTGCTTCCCTTCCGGCAGGGACCAGTTGAAGACATACAGCAGGTTGCCCAGCATGAGCGACGCCACAGTGTTGGCGAGGTTGAAAGCGGGGCACATTCGGCGACCTGCTCCAAATGGAATCAGCTCGAAGTACTCGGTTGCACTCAAATGATTTACCTCTGGACGCTCAAGAAACCTCTCTGGCTCAAACTTCTCGGGATCGCTGTACGCTTTGGGATCCCGGTGAATGGCCGACGCATTCAGAAACGCCATGGTACCCGCCGGGAAATGGTAGCCCCGAAACTCAGTCGCTTGCTCTGCTACATGCGGCACCAGGAGAGTCAGTGGAGGATGCAATCGAAACGCCTCCTTGAGGATCGCTTGCAGAAACGGGAGGTTGGGAAGGTCTGCTTCTTCCACCAAGCGATGTGCACGAACCGCACCATCAAGCTCCGCTTGTGCTCGCTTGATCAAGTCCGGCCTTCTGATCATCTCCGCCATGGCCCACTCTGTTACCGTTGCACTCGTCTCCGTCCCCGCATTCAGCAACTCCTGCAAATCATACATGGAAAGCATCAGCAATAGAAAGGTGGGGTGTTTGTGGGTGAGAGAAAAGGGTAATTTACCTGCAAGACTTTGAGCATGTCCTGATCAGGAAGATACTGGCCATCGTCTAAGGGCGTGTGCAAGAGTACATCTTCGACATCGGGGACGTAGCTTGGATCATCCTTCCGTTCTTTGTAATTTTGTCGGTGACCGTCAAGGTCGAAGATCTTCGTTGTGAGCTCCTGACATAAGTCACTAACCTTTTGAAACTTGGCAACATGTCCTTGCAATCGGTCAAGGAAGCTCAAGTAGGGAACGAAGTCACCCATCACCATTGCGCCACTAATCTCGAACAGACTAGTGTTCATCTTCACCAAGCTCGCTTTCTCATCCTCAATCTTTGCGTCCGCACTTCTATAGAATCTGCACCAGTCGCAAAAATGGCTCAAAATCTCCTCTTGAAAACACAAGTGCAGTCATCCTCAACTTCCAGACTGTCCGTTAATTTCTGCATTGTCTATTTGGGACCTCAAGCTAGATCACTTCTAAGTCACAGCTTGCTGTATATTCCAATCGTATGCTAATGAACTTTGAATGAATTTTTTAGGTTTTGCAACTAGCTTAGAACACGAAAATCGCAAAAAGTCTGAATGTTGGTTCAATGGACACGAGTATTGCGTACCTCTTGCCAGTGATGATGCGGGTCATAGTGTTGGAAGTGATACCATACAACCACTCTTTGAGGTTCACAGGCTCACCAGTCCTGGAGTCTTCCACGAGGAGCTTGGTCATGTGTTCGATTTCCGCGGCCCTTACGGGTCGCTGCCTCGCATAACGCGCCGGAGAGAAGAGCTCCATATTGTACAGGCGTCTCAAGCGACGCCAGTAGTTTACCTCGGAGCATATGGTGAGCGATTTGTAGTTCGTATCGCCGTTGTGCCACACGGTCCATGACAATCTGCGCGGCCGTGAACCGTAATTGGCGTCGTTGGTTTGGTAGAACTCCTTCGCAACCTCGACAGTCGATATCACTATCGTCGGCACCGACCCTGCACGAATCATGCAACACCCACCCACATGATCAATACTGTAGTTCGATCGAGCAATCCGAAAACTGCAGAGATGATGCCAGAGTCGTTACCCAGGCGGAGATACATGAGGCCTCCATATTTTGCAGCAAGTGTGGCTAGTGATTTGTGAGGCAGGTCGCCCAGAGCAGGAAAGTTGCCGATCACAGGCCATGGCCAGGGTCCAGGAGGCTGGCGCTGGCGCTTCCTTGCTTCGGCGTAGTAGTAGATCAGTACAAACGAGGCTATGGCGACTACTACGAGTGCAACGGAGACTTCATTGCTAGATGCCATTGTTGTGAAATTCAAACAAAGATAAGGCGCCGAAGGAGCATACTGTAAAATATCTTGTTTCATTCCGTGAACATTGCTCTTTGTGTGCAGAGGGGAGTGGGAATATGTGGCCACTACGATGTACTATGAATGCAAGCAACCAACTTTATCAGAGCAATTGCTTATCATTTCAGAACACAGATGTCTCTATCCCATATTGAACTGTTATCTGATACATTTTTTATGTGAAGATTTTTGGTACGATCATTTTAGATTGTCGATATTTAAACAAAAAAAATACGGCTCAGAAAACGTTTGGCAAGCTCCACGAGTATAGGTATGTAAAGTGAATCATCTTTTATTAGTACATGTGTAAAATATGTAGGAGATTGGATCAGTTGGAATAATCAATGAAATCACAATTGAATTGGTTATGACTTTTGGAAATGGAACTCATGGCTTCAGTTGTTTAGACTTTAGACTAAGGGAGAGTGCTCAAAAATGGCTCAAGTTTCAAATTTCCCACTCTGTAATGAAGATAATAATGGAAGTGATTTCCATGCATGGGGAAAGCAAGCGGAATGACATCCATAGTGGATTCATGATTTTTGGGCTTTTCTACAATTTGCTATGAGTATTTGAAGACGATCTCATAGGTGTTTCTGAAATGGTGCCCTTATTACGCACCTTATAATAACGGATATTTAACTAATTATGGACAAATTCCGAACTTATGGATATTTTCACTAAAAACATAAGTATCAAAATGTATGGCAGATTAATAAATAATAGAAAACCAAGCAAGATATATTGAAAATCAAGCATTATATATTGAAAAGTGCATGTAAAACAAAAAACTATCTAAATTATATCGGCCGAAGGCCAATACAACTAAAACCGCTAAACCCTGAACCCTAAACCCCAAACCCTAAACCCTAAACCCTAAACCCTAAACCCTAAATCCTAAAGACCCTGAACCCTAGACCCTAAACCCCGAACCTTAGACCGTAGACTACGCTTCCGTCCCAACCCACATTAGTTTGAAAATTATGTATCGGACGGCCGCGATAGAAGCCCAAGGAATATGACGAAGTAGTAGTAACAATATCGAACTCGAACTTAAAAGGAATCCAAAAGGTTGCACACTCATTCATACACGAGATCAATTCAATATGATTGAGAGGATACATGGATACAATGCCATGATTGAGCAGAAAAGTCCAATATCGGCCGCCCGGTAGAAAAAAGGAGTACATTAAAAAGTGCACGATACAATGATCATTGCATTAAAGAGAGAGTAGGATATAGTGTATCGGAAAGCCATAGGTAGCTAAGTCACATATCGGCCGCCAAATAGAAAACAATAAACTATAGAGAAGGAGAAAGTACAACAAAGCAACCAATAAACGCTACAACCGTGAAAACGATGAATATACTCCAATCAACTGTCATGGATAGGAAAGACCGAAAACAAGAGTAAAGGAATGAGCTGTAGCATATTGATAATGATGAGTATAGCGAAGCAGAAACACAATGGGTATGCACGGATTATAGACACTAATCGCAGAGTGAGGTGAGTCGGATAAGAACCAAGGTAGAGCGTGGTGTCGGCCGGCCGATAGGAGGTCGGAGTTCTTTGGTGGGAAGCATATGAGATCAGTATCGGCCGGCAGCCGACAAGTGCAGAGCAGGTCCGTCATAGAGTGGGAGGATGCGAGGGAGGGTCACATGAAGCGTGTCGGCCGGAAGCCGATACAAATGTTTGATGAACAGCTTAGAGAACAGCTCCAGCGGCCTCAAGGTTAGACATTGCAGCTGCAGCGGCCTGCTCGGGAATGATATGTGTAGCTGGTGGACCTTTCTTTGCATGTGACGGCATCCTATGAGAGAACAGAACAATGTTGACATTCACAATCTGAGGAAGACAAGGCTCCTTATGCCAGCGCCGAGTCCAGCACTCCCTAGCGATGATCGATTTTCCTTCCTTCTTAGCTCGCATTGGGGTCCACCATTCGATCTTGAAATTGCCATAGGTAGGACCAGGCGTTAGATCAACACACTCAAGGACACGCCCCAGCCAGACAGGAAGGAAATGGTCGTCGGCCGGCGGCATAAGACGAAGTCGCCAAGAAGAACATCACGGAATGGATTAAAGTTGAGCCTCGGTCGGTCTTTAGCAGACCACGTGAGCGATAAGCATCCGCATCATCCTCGGGCGTAATGTCCTGTGAAAGAGGAGCTAGATCCGGAATCTTGGGAGGCACGAGAATGATCACGAGTCCAAATGAAATAGGCCAAAATCCTTCTACAAGAACGTCGGGGGTAGACGGTAATGGTGAATTGATCTCTCGGTTGATTCGCTCCCAAGAACCAACAGTCCAAAACATCTCCTCGCAGATAACGCCTCACATTACGCGCCATACCGACTTCGAACTCAATGAACTTAGATATACCGTGCTTGATGAAACCCTGTTTGTCATTGCACTCCGAGGCACGAGCTTGCTCCTTCACAGAGTTCAACTTGTTGGGGTTCACCTCCATGACGCCCCATAACGGCTTAAATGGAACAGGACGTGGGTCGCCAGATGGAATTCTAGGTCTTCCTTGCTCGTTAGAAGTCCACATCTTGACGGGGGGACCGGGTGGGAGCCATGAAGAATCAGTGGATTTCCGCTTATACCTCATGACAGGCCAGCCGCGATCGTCACCGTCCTCTTCAACCCAGAACTTGAAAAGATGCATATCACCAAGTCCAACAATTTTGTTGACACCGTCGTGATGAAAGTCCTTGACGTAGGATTTGAAATCCGCAACCTCTTGAACGAATTCAGGAATGAAGGCGACTGTCTTCTGCGAGTCCATAAAGGCCTTCATGAGATCGCCTAGAACGTACGTGTTCTTCCGCTTGATGAGCTTGGAAAGGTAACTGAAATGGGCATCAATATCCTCGTGAGTGTGGCCAACAATGAGGAACCCAACAGTGACCTCCTTAAAAATGCGCCAAGCGGTCAGCAAAGAGCAGAAGGCCATCACAAATCTGTTCTTATTGTCCTTTGCGGAATTATCAAGTTGCAGGAATAGCTTACGCGGAAGCGGAACGAGCGGACGTCTAGGTTGTGAAGGACCGAATTGAGTCCCGGTGGCGGGTGGGATCGATGCGAAACACCTAGACTTTCCATGTAGCAAAGCTTGGAAGAAGCTGTTCTGTGGAGGTGTGGGAAAGAGCTCCCGGGATTCACGTACCGGTGGCTTATCAAGCGCTCGCAGTACACGACACAAAGAAGAGATGGTGAAGTTGGAATCCCCCGGCCAGAGTGCAGTGGAGTAGTGTGCGTACGCACCATCACCGTGGCCGTGTGTCAACATGCCGGTAACAGAAACCGGAATCTGTCTAAGGCCAGCAGTGACTTTTGTAATCCTCTGCATTCTGGGAATGGCCGTCTTCGTGGTATCCATCTTGTCATGGATTACACATAGAAACTCAGAGGGGTTCTCGCAGGACTGGGAACTCCAGCCACCATATATATGGCGGCAGGCACGCTGATAATTGAGATGGCGATTCCGGTCATCGACTAATGTCTGCCATTCATCACAGCCCCTTGGGTACTTGGATATGCACTCCACAAGGAAGTTACACTCAGTACACTTCGACAAGCTGCTCCCAACAGCTTTAACCTCGACATTCTTGAAGTGGTTCTTCCGAAGCTGACTGATGGTGGACTGAGAGACCGGCTTATGGTGGCATTTGACATTCACCTGGAAGGAGGAGATAAGGTAGGTCGTTAACATCCAGGTCGACGCCTCCTATCGGCCGGCAGCCGACAGGAGTGCACTGACATAAGCAGGAACTAATCGCTAACGGAGTATCGGCTGGCAGCCGACAAGTAGCAGAGCATTGACTAGATAAGGCACGAAGGAATCGACAGAAGAAGCTAAAGCTGAAAGGTCTAATTGGAAACAACCGAAACATAACAACATAGTGTATCGGCCGGCAGCCGACATCGAGGACGAAGAGGAAATAAGAATGATTGGGACTTACTTGATTCACTTGCTCGCGCATGGTGTCCCAGTTGAGCGCAGATGGAACAACCTTCAGGTTGTCAACTCGCTTATTTCCAACAAGCCTGAACTCGTTAGGCATCTGGTCCGCATTCTCGTCAATAATCTTCTGCAGGGTTGCTCTGGCCTGAATCGTATGCGGGCGTGGACGAACAGCTCCAGAATTGCCATGCGATCCGCTCACTGATCCACCCATTGCTGCAGCCTTGTAGACGTGGTAAGCTGATCTGGAGACACCGTGAATGATATACCAAGCGTTCTCGCAGACCTCAACATTCTCAAGCGTGATGAATTTCCTGCCTCCCGGTTCATGGACATGAAGTTGACTTTGAACGGCATACGCTGTCTCTCTTCTAATTTCAAAAGAGCAAGCATAGTACTTACGACGAAGGATTCGAGTAGACTCCCACGGAAACGTCTGACAGCACCTACTCTTGCAGCACAGCTGTGAACTAACCTTGCGAATTTCATCATCCGAGGTTTTCGACTTAAGCCTAGACCCAGCGGACTGCTCCTTTGACAAGAGTCTACGACGAACGGACCTGTAGGGATTCCGAGGCATGCCCTGAAGTCCCGGATGATCGAAGGTGGAATTCTGAGCGGCCTCAGAGCAGAGCATGACAATGTCTGAGCGGCCTCAGAGGAGAGCATGACAATGTCTGACAGGAGTTGACCGCCTTCAAGTCGAGTCCGCGAAAGAGGCCATCTCATTGCCGTGAGCTGTAGGGTATCGTGCTCGGATATGAACATTACTCCGACATTTGTATCGCCAAGAAGATCCTCATCGCAGGCTTCATCCGGAAGACAGACTTGAATGATCGCCTGCCCAAAAAAGGTATGATCCTCGTTCAGTAAGTCGCAGCACTTGTTCCTCCAGTCGGGCCGATCCAGGACCGCCTGAGGTTCCGGTCGCAAATGTTCAGTGTCGCGTGAGACAGAGGGGCGAAAGTTGACAGCGCTATCGGCGCCAGAACTATCCGAAGAGGGCTGCGAGAAAATTCCGTTGTCAAACGGCGTAGCATGAAGATCATTAGCAGATTCATTCCCTTGAGAGGAGAGGACATCGACGCGGGTTGGCGGATTCGTCCCGGACCCACAGTCGTCGCTGCCCTCAAAATGAGAGAGACCGGTTGAATGATGCGGGTTACCTGAACTACCACAGCAGTCTGTAGAGGGTGAGTCCTTGACACCGTCATCGCTGGTTGGTTCAACCTTGACACTCCTCAGCGTGGGGTGTATCGGCTGCCGGCCGATAGAGTTGCCATTCAGCGGCGTAGCGTCGAGGGGACGAAGTTTGTAACCGCTCCAAAGGATTTCGTACCCAAGGCACTCGCCAAGCAGAGTGAGAGAAGGATTCTCACAGTAAGCTACAAGACCAACAAAGTCCTTATACACAGTAGTGAGCTTGACAACTGCAAAGAAGCTATGCGGGACGCGGAAACCCTCCCAGGTGCCCTTAGGCAAGCACTCAACGATGACGCCCACTCCGACACAGTGATGATCGGTCCCGTCAACATGCAATAGAGCAACCTCCATGTTAACAGAGAGAGTGAGGAACTGATTTATGGGCTTCTCATCTAATGCGCCCGGTGTCGGCTGGCAGCCGATAGGCTCGGATGATTCATCGAGGTTATCAACGAAGGGTCTCATGTCATTCACGTCCCATGTAATGTTGTTACCAGGACACTGACTAAGGAACTTAACGCTAGGAGTGGGAAACGGAATGATCATCTCAATATTTGGAGCGACGTCAATAACATGGACGTCTTAAAGAAATGGCTTTCGCGAGATAATTCGGTTGATGGAAGCAGTACCAGCATAATAAAATTTTGCGAATGACAGAGCGACAACTGCGCCCTTTTCTATACGCCATCTCCCGGAACCGCCGTTCTTGAGAAAGCTGTCAATCGGTTCGGTTTCCAGCATGATGGAGCATGATCTCTTCATTGATCTATCGGCTGCCGGCCGACACAATTGCGAATCTAATAGGTTGAGGAGATGTGGGAAGTAATGAAACAGCTGCAGTAGACACAACCACCTGAGGTATCGGCTGCCGGCCGATACAATTGCGAATCTAAAAGGTTGAGGAGACGTAGGAAATAATGAGACAGCTGCAGTAGACACAACCACCTGAGGTATCGGCTGCCGGCCGACACAATTGCGAATCTAAAAGGTTGAGGAGACGTAGGAAATAATGAGACAGCTGCAGTAGACACAACCACCTGAGGTATCGGCTGCCGGCCGACACCTTGATCTGAAGCTCCCGGGAGACAGGACAATGACGGACACGTGATAGTTCTATATATCGGCTAGCAGCCGATATGAGGAGATCCGACTGAGTCCTAAGGAATCGTATCGGCTGGCGACATTCACTATGTCGGCTGGCGTCTAATACCAGGGTATTGAGCCTCTAGCTATTAAATCGTGCAAATTGAAGTAATAATAGGCTGCTATCTACCGCTCTCTATATAGAAAGAAGCGCACTAACACGGGGAACACAATGACGCAATTCTTGACTATTTACGGCCGGGAAAACTACAAAAACAAAGAAAGCAAATCAATCGGAGCGTCGAAACACGCGAAAATGAAATAAAATGTCGAAAATGGATTTGGGAATGGATAGCCATCTGAAACGACAGAGCGTGGATGGCGCTCAAATCAAGAAGATTTCAAACTCAAATTTCAAATGATTTTGAATTTTTGGAGGGCTAATTGCTAGGCAGGATGAAAAGCATGATGAAATGGATGAGAAAATTTAAATTGACGTTTTGGCGGCGCGAGCTTCAGAAAATTTTGGCGGGCGGGCAAGCGGATGCGAGAGCGGGCAAGCCGATTGAAAAGCGGGCAAGGCGCAAATCGGCGGGCAGCAGATAGCCATCATTGCGAAAATTGCGGAGGGGGTAAACCGCTCACCCTCCCTCATTTGCTCTCATTTGTAATTTGCTCTCCTCTCTCACTTTTGCGCTCTCCTCTCACTTTTGCTTTCTCCACACTTATGCATTTCCTCTCTTCTATTTCTCTCCTCTCATTCGCTACGCGCTCTCTCATCTCTCCTTCCTTGCTGTTTCTCTCCTCTCTGCTTTCATGCTCTCACCTTTCCTCTCTGCTTTCTTGCCTTAGCCGTTTTCTGCTGGCAGCTGATGGTGTTTAGTTTTAGGGTTTAGGGTTTCTAGCAGCAGCCGACATTTCTTACGCTCCAGCCGACAGCCTTGCGCGGGAGCGGAGGCACCAGCCGACATTCCTTACGCACCAGCCGACAGCTTTGCGCGGGAGGGGAGGCAATTTACGCACCAGCCGACACCGAGCACTCGCCAGCCGATACAGCTCCGATGGCGTCGTCGAAGAGGTAGGCCGACTCAGCTCTTTTGTGACGTTTCAGTTTGCGCCGTTTCGATTGGCGTCGTTTCATTTTGAGCTTTTCGTCATCTTCTTGTGCCTTGTGTGTGTTTTGCCCCGATAGATCTTGATGTTGTCGTTTACCGATAGCTTGTGAGCCGTCGGCTAGCAGCTGATAGCTCACAAGCTATCGGCTGGCAGCCGACAGCTCGAGTGATGTTTTAACTTAGAATACAGTGCTTAGTGTGTCGGCTGGCAGCCGATAGCTCACAGGCTATAGCCTGTTCTCTTGTAAAGCTTAGTGTACTCGCAGGCCGTTAGTAGCTCCTCTGCCTTAGCGCGTTACATTGCCTAGTGTATCGGCTGGCAGCCGATAGCTTCTATTCTGTCGGCTGGCAGCCGATAGCTTCTATTCTGTCGGCTGGCAGCCGATAGCTTCTATTCTGTCGGCTGGCAGCCGATAGCATGCTATTTGCTGAAGGTCATTAGACTATCATCGTAACTATTGCAGTGTCGCGATGAATATTTGTGCATTGTCGCTATCGGCTGGCAGCCGATACCATGGTTGTTATCGGCTGGCAGCCGATAAGATATTCGTTTACTGATATACAGTAATGTGCGTTTACTGGCGTTTACTAATATACCCTCACATGTGTTTATTCTGCAGAAAACCATCAGCCCTAGCTAGACTGCTTGGTGTGGAACTTGCACACACAGATGTCAAGCATGGGGACATCGTCCCGCGTGCAGTATGGGCCGTTAATCCAGTCATCCAGCAGTGGGGACTATGCTAGAGAGTCCTCCCCAGCCAGCGAATCGAGATTGCTTGCTCGTACCTCTACAAGGGTAATATGATCCCTGGGTACGGTGATGTGCTTGAAATTCTGGAGAATGTGGAGCACGTCGACATTCTTATAAGCCTACCGGCCCTGAGAGATCCCACTGCCCCGATCGACTACATCGCCGTATCAATGCCGTGGAGACAATGCACTGAGGCGGTTTGCGGTGAGCCGGCGAATAAGCAGGGCATGACCTTTAATGGAGCTGCGCCTGCTACCATCGAGGAGTTCATGGACGCGTGGTCCGCTATCGATTACGCAAGGTTGGCTATTAACAACGCCATCAATGCTGCAGCGGCTGAGGCTCCGTCGTCGTCGAAGAGGAAGCCCACTTCTTCAAAGAAGAAGCGACCTGCAGCAGAGATGGTCGATCTTGGCGATGACGGCGATGAAGACGTCCAGGGGTCACAAGATCCCAGCAAGCCGGACGTTGCTACCGTGTGAGCGTTGAGCGGTGAGCGGTGAGCGGTGAGCGGTAAGATTTTGAATTTTTAGGACCGAGTTTGTATTTTTAGCAAAAAAAAATCTAAAAATAGATTAATTTTTGGTTTTAGGAAATCATTTTCGAATATTCTCAGGAATATTCGGATATTCTTGACTTATTACCGTGGATTTATTGACCCAAACCCGTGGAAATAAGGCTTAAATTATCCGAATTTAGTTGGACTTGAGCGGTTTTGGTCGACAGTAAATCACAATTTGAAAATTACAAGAGGTTCACAAGGAAATATTTCTAAGTGAATAGTACTCCAAGTTTGACAAATTGGCAAGGTTTGTTGTACATGTAGGTACTGATATAATTATTTTTAATAGGTTGTGAAACAATATCACATACAATGTGGAGCACCTACTCATAGGACTAACATATAGCGTATGTAGATGAGGAGATTTAATCCAAACTAATCTGTAGCATGGTCTAGGATTCCTCCCTCCAGAATCTTCTTCACCTCATTGAAACTAAGAGTGGCCGCGTGGATGAAGAGGTCAGCATCCGGATCAAATTTGCAAACCAATACCGTGATGAAGTATAGGTGCTTGCACGGTCGATATGGATCTCTCCGTCCTAACGAAGAAATTGTTTTCTTGAACACTGGGCATGAGCAATCCGGGAATTTACTAATTGAAAGTCTATAAACTGCATCCGAATCCGACTCCAAGTCTACGATACACCCAAAACCAGGCTGCGGGATCATGGTCACCTTCAGAATTTTGGCCTGCATTGAGGTGGCAGACTCAATATTCTTCATGTGCTTTGAAGTCATAGCTGGAATGCGTTTCATGTTCTTCGATCTTCTTGACCTAGGAAACACGTCTGGCTTCTCCGGAACAGGAATATGGGACAAGTCTCTTGGTGCGGCAGCATTATTGAAAGTGCGGTTCGTAGGAAGCTGTTCTTTTTGTGGTAGTCGAAAGCCCGCATTCTCTAACGCCTCCATTTCATCACGCGTGAGGTTAGTCCCTATCTTAACAGGCCATATTGAAGGAATAGGGGGTCTATCCTCGCTTTGAGAGAATGGCTCAATCCACTTGCGACGATGACCCTTCACACACCTATCAATATCATCCGCACAAAAAAAGAACTGATCAATTTTTCTTGGCCCCTCTTGAGGGCGTTGCCATACTCCGGTGTAAGTTGGAGCTGCGGTCGCCTTCCCCTTCTGAATAATTCGTGAGTCACATCTTTTTTTACTCTTTCGCATGATGCCCCAACAAGCCTTGGCAGAATTCTCCCTCAAACGGGCAATGTGCCACAGCCTCTCGTCTACTTTAGTCTCTTGGACAGCGGTCACACGTTCCATACTAGGTGCAGGAAAAGTAGATGGTATTGTCGGTGGCTCCTCAACTTCATCTTCTTCATGGATAGTACTCAAATTTTCTGCACAAGCTCGGGTAACCCTTCTCCCAATCCAAGGACGTGAGTAGCTCACGGTGTCAGGTCTGTGCGTTTCATCATCAGCTCCAATTGGAACATCAGCCTTACGTTTCTTGGATCCGAACACCTCGGCCCCCTCAAGGTGGGCGTCGCGGGTACAAATCTTTTCAGCTCCTGGATAGTCAGAAACTGCCTTTGTAAGGCCTGATGGATCGCCGGTTCGTTGAGCTTTATGGGCAACACGAAGTAACAGTTCTTCGGATGTTGGTCCACTACCACCCTTGCCACCTCCATTGAAGTCGTGGTAACCTACTACTTGGAGGAAAGCACGAACATAATCATCAACAGCTGCAACGTACAAGTCCCCACCCTTGTTGCCGGACGCTTGCAACCATTTGTTATGGATAGATTCCGCAAGGTTACATGAAGGCATCTCCGCCAGCTCCTCTGCAGAATATTTATTTTCCTGCCATTTGCAAAGACAATTCAATTATTCACAAAATAAGTTCATCACGTTATCAAGAGCGATTTAAACTTGCTGCGCCGCAAGTTTGAACTAAAAATAGATGTTTTTGTACTGAAACATGAAGTAGTTGTTACAATGAAAGTTCAAAAAAGTAGAATATTCTCCAGTAAAAAGGTAAATATTTGTTATAGATTTACTGGACATAAATGAACGTGTACATAATTACAGCACGCGACTGTGGACTCACCAATTCCATGAAGCCACCCCACTGCCTATATCGGAAGTGCCAGAATGCAAGCCAGTGTTCGAGGTGACCTAATCCAACTTCAGAGGTAGCCTGCGCCGACGCCCACCACGCTCGGATCGCCCAGTATCTTGTCTCCGCCTCAGCCATGGTGCGTGCATCTTTGTATTGCTTACAAAGATGTCGATGTTGATCCTGCAGCTCGTGCACGATGTATTGTTTGGTGTGCTTCTCTAGCGATTGCGTCCAATGGAAGTAGCAAGTCCGCTCGCGGCCTTCCATCGGCTCTTTAGGGTCTCCGGAGCCATAAATGATCCGCACAGCGTTCCAGTTGGCTTGCGCACTGTCGGCCATGAACCCTTGAAACTGCGGCGCTTCCACTCCGTTCCTGCCCATGACGTGGTTTAGGTTCTTCCAGAAGACGATTTGAGCATCCCCGTCTTCAGACTGGAAATCACAGCATGCAATAGTTAGAATGCGGCAGATTTTTGAGTCATAAACGTGGCACGCCATGGTGGTCCAGTTCTTGACACGCTTGACGTGGTCGAACATCAGCCACGCGTGGGACAGGTCGCCTCCGGGCTGCATACGTCGAACAAGGTCAACACCGCTTCGGGGCCGACCTCGGACATCTTGAAAATGAACACTTTGTCACTTTCATCTCCTTGGCCCGGGAACTGGTTACGTTGGATGTAAGCCCAGTTGCTGAGGCCCCGAAGCTTGGTGATCCCATCAAGGACACCGTATCTGCGCAAGTGCTTAAACGTGGTAATACGATTCCTGACGCTCGGAGAGTTCAGCTCTTTACACTGCTCAAAGATAGGTTCTAGCTCTTGGAGGGTGAGCTTGGAGGTTACAGGGTCACCTTCTTCACGGAGAAGTAAGTTTCCGAGTAAGTCCTTGCTTGCCTCCATGACTATTTTGGACGTAGTAGCTTGTGGGTTACGTTCGACGTGCTCCTCTATCAACTCATCAATTATTTTACGTGCACATCTGTAGTCTCCGATTTTGACAGGATGTTTGTGGGTACCGATATGCACACACGCTCGCTCTTGACTCTCGTCTCCAAATACGTAAAATATTTTGGAAGGGCATAAAGCAACACAAATGGGAGGTTCTTTGCAGATCTTACAGACCAGTGAAGAAGAAGGAGGAGGCGCGTCGCCGACAGAGAAGGGGTCCTTCGTAAAGCCCTCAAACTCCACCTCATTCACTTCTGCTCTGCGGTCAGGTCGTAGCAAGAAGCTGCAGTTTTTATTGTGGCATTGAAGATGACCTACACAGTTAGAGAAGCGGAATGACAAACCAAGGTTGTTACTGATGTTAGTAGTCATTGTCCTGGTCCACACATGACCGTCGTAACGTTTGTCCATCCCTTCCATAGATTTGGCTACCTTGACAGTAGTAGTTGGTAGAACAGGAGGGAGAATGTACAGGACATCACCATTGAAAGTCGGAGGTAGGAAAGAGACGCTCTGAGTACGAATGGAATGAAAATCAATTTTTTTGAGTATAGTTTTGTTGCGAGACATACTACCTAGTCTACGAAGCGAGGAAAGAATGTTTTTGGGTGGTACGACTTCCGACACGGGAAGAGAAGAGGGGGTGGTTTTGAGACTGTGTTCAGAAGCAGACGAGAGGGGAGGTAGATTTGGTGATAGTCGGCGGGAGTGGATGGACGCTTTTCTTTCATCGTCGGATGAATCAGAAATATCAATTCGGACTTCGAGACCGGGTTCGACCTTGACACGAGCAAGAACCGGACGAACAGTGGAGATGGTAGAAGAACTACGAGGAGTGAGAAGGACGGTTGAGGCGTTCATGACGGACTCCGTCAAGCCAAACAGTCGATACTGTCCGGGCTGTAGCTTATACATTCTACAATTACTCTCTAGGTCGACTGGTTCAACAAGGACAGAGTACTCGACTAGATTCGTGTTTGGATCTAACACTTGGTTCTCTAACCAAAGAGAGGACTCATCAAACCCGAAACGAAGTGCTAGCCAAGACGGAGTAACTTCTGCCAATCCATTCACCCCTGGAGGAATGCAGATGGGAGGACTTAAGTCTTCGGACCTAATTGCGATGACGTTTGGAGCGGGAGTATGGGAAGCGGAGGATGCCATGATAGATGCAGGAGAATCAGAGAGCATGAACAAGTGTGCGGAGAAAGTGAGTCTCGGATGTATTTCGAATGTTCAAATAGGAAGAATTGGTGGAGGGTGGTTACATACGTATTGAATACTTATGAGGTGTACTTTCTTATATTAAAACGTATAGATACGCAATAAAGTTAAGCGTCATCATGATGATCTGGACTGACATTAGTTGATAAATAGTCACATATAAGAATAGTAGATGCTTCATTAAATTAAGTAGGAGTAGAACGTAAAGTGCCGGCGGTCGTCATTGTCAGAGATATAGGTGGATGATAGATGCGTTCAGACGTTCGCTTATTTTAAATTGTAGACACGGTCATACGCGAATGTTAGGGTATACGCGTTGGCTGATTAGGGTTTGTTAGCCGCATGGGAGAACTTATATATTGGAGTTGAAAAACATAGTTCAACCTCTTCATTTGCAGTGAGAACACTTGGACTCGTTAAGTAGATCTCGTGAGAAGTTATCTTTTCGGAAGCAGCATGGACGAAACCGCAAGCGGTAGCGATAGAGGAAAGGAGGTAGGTCAGAGAAAGAAGAAGCGGAGGGGTGGAACGAAGTTTACTAATTCAAAGGCACAAAGGCGGAGTGCTTTGAGGAAGCGTGATGGGAGAAGCTCTAGCGGCGATGACCGGGAGCCAGACGGGTACGATATCCTAATTGACGATGATGTGTTACCTCCATTTAGGAGGAATATCAAAATGAGATCTTTGAACCTGGACAGTGTCCCGGAGAGTATCGGGACTGACGAAGCTGACGAAGACGACGAAGGTAGCAGAGGGCAGTTCAAGACGTCTAGCGAGAGTGTATGCGCGGATGGCGATGAGGACGGAGGTGTGGACTCTAAGTATGAGGTAAGGTATATGTCTTTCTTAGAAATATTTCTATATGTTCATAATATTTGTGAATAAGTATATGAAGTAATGTTAGTTTTGCTTTGTGTTCAGGGTCGCACAGGATTGGATGATGTAGTTGATCGACCAGTAGATGGGGGAGCAATATTTGAAGAGGAAAGAGTGTCTAGTATGGGCAAGATAGCAGAAGCCTCTTTTGATCAGGGGACACAGAATGATGGGGTGGATGGATTTGAGACGAGTGCGGAAGAATTAGAGGAGGTACTTGATAAACCCTACTTCGTGGTTTACTGGGAGGACCTAGGGTTGGTTAAGTATACAATCAACGAGAATTCATTTTTCAATTTGACGTAGTTCTGTCATGTATGTATTGGAATTTATATAATAGGGTTTCATAGTACGTGTGTACGGTTGTTTGAGGAATATATTTTATTGTTATTTTGTAGCGAAATTATTGTTATGGGAATGATATGAAATATACGTAACACCGAAATTCAAATTTGGGAGAGAATGCTCTGAATGTAAGGGTTTCATGTTTAATTGAAATCGAATATTGCATAATCGCCATGTGAATGTTAATACGGAATACCGTATTTGCATTGTTCGAAAGATTCATCCAGGAGAACACCATCATCTATGATGGAGAGGTAACAAACATTGGAAGTCGTACTTGTGGGGACGCAGTTTACATAAAGAAGTATCAATTTCGCATGTAGGCATGTAACCTATAAGTAGTGACGAATTCATTTGTTTTAATATATTGAATATGAATAAGGGAATTCTATGTACGATTTGATGCCCGCAAGGCGCAAATCGCCATGTTAGCTGCAGCCTTGCCAGGCGATTCACATGACACTGAAAAGCGATAAGAAACTTATAGGTTAATATCATTTTCCTCTATGTCAATGTCTGAGTTACAATGCGTGAAATCTTCTAAAACATATATGTGTCATTGCATACTAAAGGGTTCCGCTAGCGTTGCCATTCCCTGCCGGTGCTGTTACATACGAGGAGCCGGTTCCGGGCATTGTCAATTTGACGGTTCCGGGCCTTTATCGCTGCCGTTCCCGGGCTGTACCGGGCCACGTCAGCGCCGGTATCCCTCCCTCGCTCTCCTTTAACGCTGCCGTTGCCGGGCTGTACCGGGCCACGCCAGGGCCGGTATCTCTCCCCCGCTCTCCATAATCGCTGCAGTTGCCGGGCTGTACTGTGCCACGTCAGGGCCGGCATCGCTCCCACGCTCTTGACTGGCTAGACAGATCCGGATGAGCCGCCATGAGCGGAGACGCCGTCACCGCGCCGATGAGAGGATCTGAGGCTGAGCGGTCATGCTAGTCGGGTCATGCGTGTTTATTCTCTTTTTCAACCCTATTTGATTTCGTAGGAGGAATTTGCGATCGAAGAACAACAAGAAATGGCGAGAAGTGTTGCAGACGAGATCACGAACCTGGAGGGAGGCACGCAGAGTTTGCAAGTGACGCTCGAAGCAGTAAGTAGACAATTTTCCGAATCTTGCTTTTGTTTGAACGTCCACAGATTCACAAGTACGCTCGAATGAACGACGAACAAGAAACGTGAAGTCGGAGCAACTGCTGGCACTGGGCGAGAAGCGGCGACATACAAGAGGTGATCGACCCCGACCGACATTCACCGAAGGTGAGCCAATCCTCGCTTCGTGTTTTGTGTGGCTGTCTTGAAGTGGGATCCGAACTTGCTGCGTCGAATGTGAATCCTGCTTCCGAATTCGGTCACGAGGCCGGGACCAGTGGATGAGCTCCTCTTGCGCTTGCGCATGCTGGTGGATTGAGCAAGGCTCCCCTCGGTGATTGCCCGTCCTGGATTCGGTGTTTTTTGCGAGTTGAGAGTTTTTGCGTCATGCATGAATGTTTGCCATCTGGACAAGTCTGAAAGTGGGATCCGAACTTGCTGCGTCGAATGTGAATCCTGCTTCCGAAACAGGGGGTGAGGCCGGACCAGTCGATGAGCTCCTCTGGCGCTTGCGCATGCTGGTGGATTGAGCAAGGCTCCCCTCTGTGATTGCCAGTCCTGGATTCGGTGTATTTTGTGGTTTCCGATTTTGTGCGTCATGCTTGAATGTTTGCCATCGGGACGAGTCTGAAAGTGGGATCCGAACTTGCTGCGTCGAATGTGAATCCTGCTTCCGAAACTGGTGGCAAGGCCTGTAGCACCGATGAGCTCCTCCTGCGCTTGCGCATGCTGGTGGATTCAGCAAGGCTCACCCTCGGTGATTGCCGATCCTGGTGTCGTGGATATTGTGATTGGCGAGTTTTCTATCATGCTTGCATTTTTGTCTTTGGGATCATTCTCAAATTGGGATTCAAACTTGCTGCGTCGAATGTGAAACCTGCTTCCGAAACAGGGGGTGAGGCCGGACCAGTCAATGAGCTCCTCTGGCGCTTGCGCATGCTGGTGGATTGAGCAAGGCTCCCCTCGGTGATTGCCTCGGTGATTGCCCGTCCTCGATTCGGGGTGTTTTGTGGATTGCGAGTTTTTGCGTCATGCATGAATGTTTGCCATCGGACGAGTCTGAAAGTGGGATCCGAACTTGCTGCGTCGAATGTGAATCCTGCTTCCGAAACAGGGGTGAGGCGGACGATCGATGAGCTCCTCGGCGCTTGCGCATCTTTGGTGGATTGAGCAAGGCTCCCTCTCGATTGCCCGATCCTGGATTGCGGTGTTTTTTGTGGTTTCCGATTTTGTGCGTCATGCTTGAATGTTTGCCATCGGGACGAGTCTGAAAGTGGGATCCGAACTTGCTGCGTCGAATGTGAATCCTGCTTCCGAAACTGGTGGCAAGGCCTGTAGCACCGATGAGCTCCTCCTGCGCTTGCGCATGCTGGTGGATTCAGCAAGGCTCACCCTCGGTGATTGCCGATCCTGGTGTCGTGGATATTGTGATTGGCGAGTTTTCTATCATGCTTGCATTTTTGTCTTTGGGATCAGTCTCAAATTGGGATTCAAACTTGCTGCGTCGAATGTGAAACCTGCTTCCGAAACAGGGGGTGAGGCCGGACCAGTCAATGAGCTCCTCTGGCGCTTGCGCATGCTGGTGGATTGAGCAAGGCTCCCCTCGGTGATTGCCTCGGTGATTGCCCGTCCTCGATTCGGGGTGTTTTGTGGATTGCGAGTTTTTGCGTCATGCATGAATGTTTGCCATCGGGACGAGTCTGAAAGTGGGATCCGAACTTGCTGCGTCGAATGTGAATCCTGCTTCCGAAACAGGGGGTGAGGCCGGACCAGTCGATGAGCTCCTCTGGCGCTTGCGCATGCTGGTGGATTGAGCAAGGCTCCCCTCGTGATTGCCCGATCCTGGATTGCGGTGTTTTTGTGGTTTCGATTTTGTGCGTCATGCTTGAATGTTTGCCATCGGGGCGAGTCCGAAAGTGGGATCCGAACTTGCTGCGTCGAATGTGAATCCACGCTTCAAATCCGGTGGCAAGGCACATAGCACCGATGAGCTCCTCTGCGCTTGCGCATCTTTGGTGGATACAGACAAGGCTCACCTCGGTGATTGCCGATCCTGGTGTCGTGGATATTGTGATTGGCGAGTTTTCTATCATGCTTGCATTTTTGTCTTTGGGATCAGTCTCAAATTGGGATTCAAACTTGCTGCGTCGAATGTGAATCCTGCTTCCGAAGCAGTTGGGGAGGCCGGTTCCTTCGCTTGCGCATGCTAGTGGATTCAGCAAGGCTCACCCTCGGTTATGGCCAATTTTGTTACGTAGTTTTTGTTGTTGGGAGCCTTTTCCTCTTTGCTTGAATTATGTTCTTCGGGATGAGTCCAAAATTGGATTCAAACTTGCTGCGTCGAATGTGAAACCTGCTTCCGATACAGGTGGAGAGCCGGTATGCATGCTGGTGGATTCAGCAAGGCTCACCCTCGGTGATGTCCGATTGTAGTGAATTGGTTTTTGAGTTTGGCGAGCTTTTTCCTGCTTCGTATATTTATTTGATTTGGGATGAGTCTGAAACTGGGATTCAAACTTGCTTGTTGAATGTAACGCTTGCTTCCGAAACAGGTACTGAGGCCGGTACCTTCGATTGGGTCTTCCTGCGCTTGTGAATGCTGTTGGGTTTAGCAATGCTCACCCTTGGTGATGTCCAGTACAAGCCAAGACACCGGCTTCTTAATTTTAGTTTTCTTGGTTACTGTGGTTTTTGTGTTTTCTGTGCTTTTCCTTGGTTCTTGAATTTGTTACTAAGGATCTATATGAAATTTGTAATAAACATCCTGCCACCTTCTTGTGAAATTGTATTTATTGATTTTTTATATGTTTTTGCAGATTATTGACATGGAGTTGAAGAGAAACAATGAGGATGAATCGGATTTGGAAAGTGACATTTTAGCATTGTGCGCTCGTGTACATGATGCAAGAAAGGCATACCAATTGTCATAATTTGCAGTTGTGAATGCCCGTCGGATCCAAGCTAGAGCGATTGCGAATGTGTCTCTTTAGTGATCACATGTACACAAGTTTATGTATTTAGTTTGAACTTGATCTACACTTGCTACAAGATTGTATTACAATATCACATTATGTATTGTCATAATTTGTTTTATGTTATTTTGCCGGATTCACTTTTAATATACATAAATGACTCTATTTGCTATTTGAATTTAACAGATGCGGGTTCCCGACGATTCTCAATTCAAGGAAGAGGCCGCTCGTGAACCGTCATCGCCGGCTGCACCAATTCTCCTTTCCCCCGGCAGTGAGGAGATTCTTCCAACTGATGAGCCTCAAGAAATTCCCACTGGTGACACTGACTCGGGGGGATGTGAGCCATTGCTCAATCAGCCTCTTCCGTCTGAGGCGCCAACTCAAGAGCGCTCACGAAACGAAGATACGTCTGTTGAATGCCATGATGGGGCTCCTCTGCCCGATTCAGATGACGTGGAGGGCTTCAAAATGCCGGACCATCTTAAGGGCAAGGACGCCGGATGGATTGGAGAAGAGATGAGACAATTGCACAAAGGCGAGCACATCCATGTCATCAACCGGCTTCGAAACAAACCGGTAAACAAATCACGCTTCAACATTCCTTTGTGTCGATTAAAAACTCATCCGAAGGTCCGCCCGATCATTGACGTTGATGTCGATAAACTCATGAAAGAGTTTAACATGGGGTACCGGGAAGGTGATCGTGTGCTCTACGTTTCCCTCTACTCTACGAAGGCTGAGATGTGTCATGTAAAACCGACTGATGATTTTCTCCAAAATCCTCACTGGAAAGCGGTTAATGACGAGTTTGAGGAGATCTTGATGGCTGATCCGGACCTCCACTAGTTCAGCGACAAGTACTTCTACGTTTATGAAGGAAACCATAGAGTAACGGCATGGAGGAGGCACATCGAGCGGTACCATGCTGATGAAAGGCCATGGTACATTTCCGTGGATTGCATCATTCTTGACGGTCGACATGAAAGAAATGTTCTGCTCAATGCAATGGCCGATATTAATTGGTGAGCTTCTCAAAGACTCTTGTTCTCTATTTCTTTACTTGCACTATATTCAATCTCTCTCACTCAATGGTTTCAACAGGTCTACCGAGAATGCCCATGTCGAAGACAACTTCTGCTCCCAACTCCAACGCATGCGGAAATTCGGGAAACTGAAGCTCACGGACTTCAAAGATCTAATCAGCAAAGAGGATTATAAGACCTCCGAAAGAGTGCAGGAGAAGAAGAAGGAGAAATGGTACCCTCTTGCTATAGACGTGTTCGTGAAGTTCCTATACGCGGTATGATTCTTTGAATCTTCCCTACCTTTTTCAAATCGTTTTTCGATCGATTAAATTTTTTGCTTACGTTTCTTACATACATTTATTGTAGAGGAAAATTGCTAAGGCGTCAGACGAGGCAGAAGCGGAATACTATGCCGAGACTCCCATTGACAAACGCACTGCATCGGGAGTCTGGACTGCGATGGACTCTGCCCGAAAATTGGAAATTAGGAAAATCCGCTCGAAGGAGTTCGATAAGATGTTGGGCGTTGCAAACAAAGAGCTTGGGGGCAAATGGGCCAAAGAGGTATGCTACTGAAGTTCATTTGAATTCCAAAAGTTTAATCACATCTATTCATTCTGACATTTTCCGCGGGCCATCACATTTGCAGATATACTCGCACTACAGCAAAAACTTGATCCCGGAGTTCACTTTGGACCGCTTGTACTTGATTGCAACGACAAATTGCCACAAGGATTTCAAGACACAATGGCTTCGCTGGTGGAATTCTTCGTTTGAAGTTCGCGAGGCCAACCATTTCCCTGTGCCTGTCCAGAATAAACCGCTAAGTGTTTGGCTTAACCGCGCCTCTCTATGGGCACAGGTAACCACATCAACGTCCTTCAATTATTGAATCCACAATTGTATTTCTAACTTCTGATCTAACATTTCTTATCTAATTGCAGCTTGCCAAATACTTGGAAGACAAGATTGCAGAATTGCAAAAAAATTTCGTCATTACTTGGAATGACAGCATTTTGAAGCCTCTTGACTATGTCGAGAAATGGAGGCTTATTCTCTGGGATAAAGCCTTCAAAAACTACCTTGGACCCAATGCGAGCCCCAAGTTCCTAAAGGGCTCCAAACTTGAGAAAATCGCGGGTGGCGAAGAGACCGGAAATCGCTTGGTTTTCAGGTGGGTTTCAATTTCAAATTCTACTTCTCATGCATTTAACCTTTTCATTTGGTTACAAGCGTTCATAGTTTTACTTCCACGTGTAGGTACATCAAGCATGAGCTTGTGGTCAAGGGAGGCCTCGCCGCCGCTCGCATTCCCGAAGAATTTCAAGACGTTGTAGTAGAGGAAGATCCAGACAAACTCTTTTCTGGTCACCAGCAGAACCGTTTTAGCAATGCTCAATTGATGACAGGTGGTTGGTTTCTGGAGTGTCACGACAACTTCGTCCATCGAGACGAGAAGCACCTCGTTCACTATCCTTCTTCGGCCGTTGGTACCGAAGCAATGATCGAGGACGACGACAACGACTTCTCGATCTTGCCTGGTGCGCCCACCCCTCCGCCCGTATCTGCACTAGTACCAGCTGAAGCCCCTGCACAACCTTTGGCGAAGGGAAAGAAACGCAAGAATGCTGCTGCCAATGTCCCTGATGTAGGTGTTGGTGAGCCAATTGTGACTCAACATTCTCATGGAGCTGTTGGAAATCGGCGGAGCCTTGCTGCAAATTCGACTCAGATCTCGACAGGTGGTGTTACAAATACTTCATCACCACCGCCTTCGAGTTCTTTCGACCTCAACTCTGGAAAGAAGTTCGCTTCCCTCCCTTTTCTCGAAGCCAAACATGTAGGAGATTGCTTGTCTTCTGAGATTAGTATTCATCTCCCAATGCATTTAGAAAAAGGAGATATTGGAGCCTCTGTTCAGAAGGCAGCTCATGATACTAAAGAGTGGGACACGCAAGTCCTGGACATCATCAACCACATCAGAAAGGTAATACTTCTTATAATTTTTTGTACATTATTTTCTTTCTGAAATTCTGAATGAAACACTTTGCTTTTAAAATGTCTAACTTTCTGTGGTTTTTACAGATTGGGAAGGACAGGAAGTACCCATGTAAGGAGATGGGCACGAAACACCCGCATCCCGGCATTGATCTCATCTACGCAGACGTTCCGGAAAACTTACCTGTGCCCGACGTGTCGCCCGTCGAGATCCCTTCATGGAACAAGCGTGAGAAGAGCTACTTCGAGAGTGTGTTCTTCTTTGGTTTCTACAACTTGACGGACGAGGGTGCGATACTTGTAATGCACCCCAAGGACCGTCGTGTCGAGAAAGCTCTGGATACGGAATCAAAGGCTTTTGATTTCCGGATGGTTCGAGATTGGTGGGGATATAATCCCATGCCAATGGCCTCAACGAACCCTCACGTCAAAACGGTATGGCCTCCATTCTGCATTCAAATCAGTAGTACTTGACTTATTTATAACATTTTTTTAAATCGTTGGAATGGATTTGTTTATGCAGACCCACAACTTTCACATCAAGGTCTTTGTTCGGAAGTCTTTTGCCACCAGATTCACCATCAAGCAGGTTTCGAAAGAGTATGCAGGTGTGCCGATTCTTCCCGACGAGGAGGACCATGTTTTCAACTTCGCGAGCAAAGACTCTATTCGTAAGAAGGAAGATGGTACCCCGTGGCGTGGCTCGCGTGAGAAGGATCCATCCTTCATCCAATGCTTTGTTGATTCTCTCACTGACGAGCGTGGAATCGTCTTTGACTGGAGCCCTAGTACAGGTTTGTTCTTGCTACTACCAACTCTCATTCATATTATTTAATATTGTATTGCTGATGTTGGTTGCTTGTTTGTAGGTGCTTCCGTGATTGCGTGCGCACGGTCAAACCGTCATCTAATTGCAGTTGAAGCTGACGAAGAGATATTTGACGGTCTTTTATCGGCATACGTGGATGGTACCGCTTTTGAGGAAGAAAGCGGCGATTCGATTCCGGATTACGACTACGACAGTGACAATTCTGAACCGCTTCCGAAGAAGCAACGCCCAACCTTTTGTGCGTAATAATCTCTTACTTGCTTTCTTTCTATTGTCACTTTCAGTTGCCAATTATTTGTTCGTACTGACTTTTTCTGTACTTTAGAATCGCAGGTTCAGAACGACGTTTGATTGCCGACGGAAGTCTCTACAGCAGTCCTCCGCAAAGTTTCACTCTACCATCGTATGCGGAGATGATAGCTCAGGGTTTCGTGGATGCCCCTTCTCCTGTGATTTCAGACAGTAGTAGACGTCAACGCTTTAGCTCGAAAGTGCTTGAGTTTATAGACGATGAGGCTGATCAGTGTGACCAACACTTTAATGGTCGTTCACCATCAGCTTCGTAGGTGATTTTATTTTTCTAGTTTTGGTTTGGACCATGTACGGTCATATATCTATAGTTGGCCTACAGCATTGGTCATACGTGTGGTTTTGCTTTACTATTTTTTATATATATATATATATATATATATATATATATATATATATATATATATATATATATATGATGTTTATCTATTACTTATTAACGTTTTACAATTTCTTAATTCATGTAAATGTTAAACTTTTAAACTCGATGGAAACTAAATGTTTTCAAAACGTTTCTTTATTTTCAGTTGGGATTATTTGAATCTTGCCAATGATAGTAGGGGCTGTAGTACAGTATTTGTATAGCTCAGGATAGCTACTTTAGGACGAAGTGCAACGCCCTAACGAGGCCGAGGAGAATCGAACCCGGACCACTACAAGGCCACGTATAATCATGAATGTCTTTCTGTTCACCTTTCATGGAGACACGGAAAGACGACCTGTCGTTTTAAATTTCTGATTATATAAATTAAAGCGTTTACATATAATTCTAACATGGGTAATAGGAAATTGATGACGTCAGCCCTAATTAGTCTTTACATCTTAAAATCGATAAATGAAACTTATTGATTACCGAAAGGGCCATCCCAACTTTTGGTTTATTTTTTGTATTTGAATTGAATTGAATTGGTTACACATGATGATGCGAGCCCATAATTTAATTTACTTTTATTTAAATTAGCAAATGTGGATTAATTCTGTAATATTGTAGGACCCCATTACATTTTAAATTGAAATGGATACAGGACCCTATGTCCACGGTTTTGGGTACTTTTATGCCTAAAATTAACCATTTTAAAATTTTAAAACCACCCATTCCATGGTAATAGGGCCATTAACTTTCAAAAATTTTTTTTCTTACCGCTCCAACTTTACCGCTCACCGCTCACCGCTCACCGCTCAACGCTCACACCGGTGGTTTCCCCGGGATGATGGTTGTGATGGATTCCATGCCAGGGGAGTTGGATATGTGGAAGCTAAACGACACAGACCCCGACACCGCCCCGAAAGTCCCCTGGTCGCAACACCCTTCCGTTAACTGGTATATCATCGGTGGTCAGCATACGGTGACAGCCTGCCGCGAGTTGGCGGATGAGTACCCCGAGGGATCGGGGGCCAAGAAGGAGCTTCTCGAATTCGAGATCATCCCAGTGTTCTCAAGGGACCCCATCGATCTTGTGAGGGTGTCGAACGCCCTCAATCTCAATATCGCAGAGAAGGTCGCCAAAGAGAACTTCCGATTGTGCGCGGAACTCGGGAGGGCGGCATGGAAGCGTCTCGGGAGCCCCGAGCCACACAAGGGAGGCGGGAAGCCGTCGCCGGCCTTCGAGGTATGGTTACCCTCTGCTTTATCTATCGGCCGGCAGCCGACACATTTCTTTAATCTAGAACTATCGGCTGCCAGCCGACAGCTCTTCTTCTTGCCTTCATACAACTAATGCTTTATGGTTGTTCATCAGGCTGCGAAGGCGCAAGTCATGGAGCACTTCGTGAACGAGAAGGTGTCCACAAAGCTCCCCTTAGTATTCGTGGGTGACAAGGCCTGGAATACTTGGATTGAGGTCTTCAATGCCTGGGAAGCAGGTGAACTCATTGACGACGACGGCAAGGAGCCGGGACTGATCAAGCGGACGCCAATCTCGAACATTACGAAGACTGACCTTGTCCCCACACTCGGTCTTCGTGACTGCGACCTTGAAGAGCTTGCAGCGGAGGTGATCGCAAATCGTGTCTGCATCAAGGCCAACAGCAGGACGAAGGACAGACTCACACTGCCGGATTGGTGCCGCGACAAGAAGCTCGACCGGGTAATTATGAACGAGCTTATGTATCAGCTCAATAGGCATCCGCTCCCCTGCAAGGATGCGAACTGGTCGCCATACCTAGATTCAGACTGGGACAAGTTGGCGAAGGAGCATCATTTCACCCCGAGTGTCGTTCGCAACATCTGGACAGACCTGAAGAAATTCACGGATGGAAATGAATGGCTTAATGGACGCGCCAGCGCAATGAATCCGACGACTGACAAGTCGAAGAACGGTGTGGCGCCGCCCATTTTCAGCACCATTCTGCAAGCGTATTCTCATGTCGAGGTTAGGACGGAGGAGGTCGATTCCGAGAAGGCGCATTTCGAGTGCAAATTCGCGGACGCATTTGCAGACGTCTTGCACGAGATCGACGCAGCTGTTGACCATGCCGGCATTGCAAAGGACCCACTCCTAATCGTCTACTTCGGGTACAGTCATGGCGGAGTCTCGGTTCCAACCAGTAGGTCGGAGCTTCGTGCGCTCGCGGAACGGTCGAAGGTCCCACTCACGGATGAGGACCTCACGATGGACGGTGACGACGTCACTCCGACCCGGCCTCTGTATCCAATCCCGATGTTGTTCATAACGAGCGCGAAGCAACGGGATCTTCTTTGTGCTGTCTGGACAACCGAAGATACAGAGTGGTATGTCCAGACGGTCTATTACAAGCCGTGTCTTCGGGGAGGGTTCAAGAAGACGGTGACGGAATCTTCCCCGCTTGTTACGCTCAACATGACGTACCCAAAGGTACGCGGGGATGATGATCGTTGAACTACTTTCAGGAAGTATACTGGAATCGCCAAGCCAGTCGATTAGTCCCAGGCATCTCCTGAAAGTGCTGTCGATTGGAACGGGGGGTTCTGCGGTGTCGACCATGACACGCTCGAGAAGTTGCTGAAGCCAACTCTCACCGCGAAGAAGGTCACCGTCATCAACGTCTAGGGTGGCGGAAACGTCACCGAGCTTGGATTGGTAAGGCATCCTCTCCTTTGCTTTGTATCGGCTGTTAGCCGACACCTTCTAATATATGTCTATTTCACCTTATTCGTTTACCAGTACTTGTTTGGTTCCCTTCTGTCTCTTACTCTTGTTCATGGTCTTGCAGAGAAATGGGAGGTCCGTGATCGAGTTCGTCAGAAGTCAGGACCATGTCAAGTTGGCAGTCCAACGTGCACGAAGGGACTAAACTTGGATAGGGTCGAGCTTCCACCGTCGTCTTCCGAGGATATGGAGACCGACGCTGGTCCCTCAGTCTTGCGAGCCTGCCAACTCTGGACGACGTCCCGCCTCTGGTGTTAGGATTCAGGAAGTGCTGGATGAGATTGACCTTACTCCTTTGTCACTCACACCTGCAACCACGCCGACGGCTCCACCTGAATCGACTGCCACACTTATCCCTTCTCCTGTATCGGTGCCGGCCGACACATTGTCACCGTGTCCTCTCCGCCTCCTGATACTACAGCAGATCTGCCTGCATGTGCTGCGACCACGATGCAGGTTGATTTGCAAAACGCCCTGGAGGAAGAGGTTATCGTCGTGGAGCAGGTTCCTCTGTCTCGTGCCCCTCAGAGTCCTTCGCAATCCGTTCCTGCCCTTATCGGCCGGCAGCCGACATCTCCCGCTCTTCCATGTAGGGAAGTTCAGAGGGCTCAATCGGCATTGCAGGCGTACTATACACGAAGGGAAGTTGCTGTTGATTCGGCGGCCCTCCTAGAGGACGACGCAAACGACATCAGCGCGCAACAAATGAGGAGGCTCTCCGGAGAGGACGACGTGTATGACATCGGCGCCCCAAACGAGGCGGCCCTCGTGAGACGACAATGAGTTCGCCATCGACGCCCGAACGAGGCTCTGTCTCCACTGCGGCGGATCATGCTTCCCAAAGAACAACAATTACATGAAGGTTTGTCCTAGACGACGACGTTTCTTGTATATAGTCTCTTCTCACCATTGCATAAGCATTTTAGGTTCTAGAATGGATTTGGTATTAGAATCTTCTGGTTGCAACGTGCTCGGCCAGTTCCTTCCCCTCAGACATCAGACGGGCCGCCACCGACTCCTATTATCGTTTCACGTTTCCGCTTTGTATTCCTTGTCTCCGATGTCGATTTCTCTCAACAGTATTTTTCGGCTTATCGGCTGCCAGCCGACAAGTCATCATGTCCTTTCTTTGCACTATTATTCTCCCTTCTGTCATGGTGTTTGATGTTATTCGTATCCACTACCACCTCTGTATCGCTCGTGTCTCACTTTGTTGTTTAATTCTTGCTGCTCTTTTGCTTATTGTACAAATGCCCTAATCTCTTGCGAGTCGTGTGAGAACGAGGAGTTCGTGGACTCCGCGTCTCATGGATCGCGGCAGGGCACCTCCATATCGACTCCTCTCGTATCTGGAGGGCAGGTAGCCCGTCGAAAATATTTTATTCTGTTCGACGTGAATGGCACTCTCATTCACTACGTTCCTCGTAGGATCATTTCTGGTGGGGATCGTCCCCCGGTGGCGAAGCGAGAGGCAAGGGCAAGACACGGCCTTGATCGATGCTTGATTTTGCGTCGATCTGTTGGCAAATTTGTTTACGTCCTCGGTCACTAAGAAGAACCTTACTCCGAGGATCGAATTTATTCGCTCTGTTTTTCCAAGGCTCCCTAGGAACATCTTAGAGTTTGATCAGGGATATTGCTTCCGGAGTTGCTACCGGGAGCCTGATAATCCTGACCGGCCCTTCTTTATTAAGTCGATTGATCATCTCCTGGAAATGAGTCCTGACCTCAGGGCTCGTGGTGCTAATCCCGATAACATGCTTCTCATCGACAACTCCCCCTACAAGAACGTTTTGAACAATCCTTACAATGCGTTCCACCCTCACACCTGTACTTTGACCTCGGAGCAGAATGTGAGTGGCCAGCCTTACTTTCAGAGGATTCTGCAGCCTCTGTTATTCGACCTCTATAATTCTCAGATGAATGTTCCTGAGTTTATGCTGGAGCACGCAAGGTTAGGGAAGCGCCGTATGCTCCCGGAAATCCATTTGTACAAGCGATGACAGACGCTTGATTTTGGTAGGAGGGAGTGATCATGGATTGATTACTTCTCGACCTTGGCGTTCGAGTTGTTCAAGATGGTGGAGCTAGTTCAAGATGCTCCAGTTGTCGGCTGCCGGCCGATACACCTCTTGTTACCCTACATAGATTACCATATGAATACATGTCCTTAGCATGGATGTATAGATTTTTCAGTCATCCAATTCGATGATCTAGCGAGCTACAATTTGTAAATTTTCGCTAATCCAATTCGATGATCTAGCTAGTTCTGTAAATTTTCTAGGGTTCCACTCGAGACTTTTTCTTAACTGTATATTTCGAGGATGTTTAATTTGTGAAGACTCTCTTAATCTTAACGTGGAGAGTTTTCTATCATATTCCCTTTCTTGGTATCGGTTCTTATGTATGGTATTTTCTTTTGTTTTCCTTTTTGCTTTAGGATCCAGGGCTTCTTCTTGTCATTGTCTCCTTGTCGTCTTTACTCATGGACTCTCTTGTTTGTTTTCTTCTTATGTCAGCTGCCAGCCGACACTTCTATGTTTATTTTGGTTTTGTCTTCTTGTCGGTTTTGCCGTACCGATATGCCTGCCTTATCATTCTATTCTTTGTCTTTTGCGTTTCTAATCATCGTTCGACTTATTTCGAGGCTTGTATTGTTCGGGGTGATTGCCGTTTGGATTATGACATTCTTGGTACTTCTACCTCCAAGAAATGTATCATTCTATCCGTGATCTGGATTGCTATGCTACATCGCCCTAATATTCCGACGGATCGTTGGAATGCTCACCGTAATGTAATCAGCGGCCAGTGTAACGAAGTTATTTGCCATGTTGTTGGAACGCTTCCATGTTGGTCTCGGTGTACGATGTCGATCGTGACTTGAAGCCTCTTCTATCTTACATTCTACCTTCTCGGCGTCATCGACGGGCTATCCTTTGTTTATGGTAGAGAATTTTGTGATCGTCCTATGAATTTTCCGTGGTGTTACAAGCTCTTGAAGACTCTCTATTGCAAGCGTCGTTTCCGTGAGGTGTGCAGGCCCGACCAGCTTCTCCTCGTTGATGTTTCTCCACTGGCATTAAGGTTGGCGCCGGATGCTGCCTGCTACATGCCTTATCCTTTTCGAGGTGATTTGACGTCTTCAAGTACTACTATTCCCAATGTAGCTACGGATATTCTTCCCGTTCATCTACCCCTTATACCATTCGAATCATTAGTCAATATATGAGTCTTTCTAATAGACCCGGTCAACTTCATTATGAAGTTGCTCATTCCCTCAAGTACGGTGTTCCTCTCAGATCGCAGTGTTCCTAGGTTTTACTTAGTCTGCATGCCTATCGGCTGCGAGCCGACACTTCAGGCGATCAGCCGGTGCAGCACAACCTGCGATGAGCCGGTCAGCACTCGCACTCGTCGACTTATCGCTGTCGGTCTTCAAATCGAGATTTGCCCGGGATTAATATCCTGGATTGTTGAATATGGAGCGCCAGAAAGGAGGAAGTCGATGATGGAGTCGCGTTGCTACTTATTGGCTGCGAGCCAACACCGCTGCAGTTCACCTATGTTAAACTTCTGTCTGCTTCGATACCTAGTGTTGTTGTATATTGTATAGGGTGTTGTAGTATTTATTGATACGAAGTTAGTGCAGTCGGCTGCGCGCCGATACCACATGCTAGTGGGACGAGCTTCGTTTGGAATATTCGCTTATTCTTTTAATGAAACGGATTTGTTTCCTAACTCTAAGAGTGTATTCATCTATATTTTCTCCGACTTGCTAATAATGTCAATCATTCTCATTCTCTACCTTGCCTTGTTTTGCTCCTTCGAGGTGTGTCGGATGGAAGCCGATTGATTTCTGGACTGTCAAATTGTCCAGAATTAGTTAAATACCCGTTTAATGTTTGCCGTGAGTGCATGCAATATTTGTTGAGTGAAGAAGCTATTATATACCTCTGGGTCAAGAAGCCTAGTGCTCCAGTTTTGAGCAAGCACTTCCCTTAAAGGGTAGGGGCCAAAGATTTGGACTGCTAAGAGAGATTGCTGAGAAAGTGGTGAAGATTTAGAATGTCAATAAGTTGCGCCAATGATACTTCATCATATGATTTTTTAATTTTTTTTTTAAACAATTAATGTATCAATCAATTGCATGCATATGATTTCACTTGCCTTGTGAATAGGAAATGGATGACGTCAGTAGGTGACGGATGCATGTTTGACTTGGGAACTTCAACAACAAAGATGCTCACGAGGTCTTGAGTGTAAAAAGCCACTTGTAAGTACTGACAAATTCTCATGACTGTTGAAAAGATGGAGCCCATGTTATCAATTTATAGGTTTTTACCCAAAAGGTAAGTTGGGTCAATTTATATGAGTGTTTAATGTGACTTTTGCTTCTCTCTTGTACAATGATTCCTAAAGTCTAAAGTCGAAAGCCCTCAAAAATACCCCCTTTCAATGCAAGATGAGGGTTTTCAACTTTTTACCTGATTTTAAGTATGTAACCACTAGATCTTGTACTGAACTCGTACATGGGCGTGTGTACCAAATTTTAGTTTCAAATTCCTCATCAATTGTGAGATCAAAACATTAAAAGGTAGCCCCGAAATGTCTTGAAAACTTGAAATGGGTTTTTGTGCTTTTGGGCACCCTAAATAAAGGGATTTATTGTTGTAATTTTGTCCAAGATTTTTAGAGGGTGCTTCTTATAAAGTGCATGTGGTAAAATTTGCGAAGCCAAATTCCAATTTTAAAACCTTCATCTAGAAATTTTGAGGTCTCAAGTCCAAATAGGGCAGTTAAAATCTAGAGTTTTCTTGAATTCTTAGTTTAGAAATATGTTCACAACCGAATCATTATTCAAGTTCCAAAGTCACCTAACTCGAAAAGTTTGTCAATTTCTTGAGGGTAGCCTCCAAAGATTGGAGAAACAATCTTCACGATTTCTGACTAGCAATTTTTGTGAAAATATTTCTTACAAAACTTGTCAGAATTTGAGATTTTGGAAGTTTTCATGAAAGATTGTCCTTGGAATTCACAAACACATAGAGGCACCTTCATGATGATCAATTTTTTCTTCAACTAGATATATTTGATATAATGCATGTTTTACTATATCATTGTATTAGACCTACTTTTAGAAAATAATTTGCATGAAGGTCAAAAAAGTGGAATGCGTCCCTAAATTTTGCATGGGCTAACCCAACTTGATTACCTACATGGAAAAAAATACGAGCAATATGTTTGGAGTAACAACCATCAAGACCTCCTTGGCACCATTTAGACTATGTCTTTAAAGCAAAGCCTAGAAAAACTTTTCAATCGACTTTGAACGTTACGATCTTACAATCGGTAAAGATCCAATGGTTGGAATTCTACTTGGTATTAGTTCATGTGGTAAGGTTCAAGAACTTACGGTTGAAGATACAAAGGAAGTAAATTTAATTGAATTATAGCTCAACTAGTACGAGGTGGTCAAGAATTGCAGTTTGTAGTTTGGAGGTTCATAAAATGCTTGGACCTTTAGGAGTTAACCCTTAAACGTCCAAGAGAGCCCGAGGGGCTCTTTTCCAACAGAATGTGCTCTGTAGCTCTCACTGTATGGAACTTTTCACTTATATTTTGATGTCAAACTAGTCACTGTCTTGCGATGTTTTCAAAAAGTGAAATTTTATAGTTTAAATCACAATTTGTATAAGTGATTTTGTGCTTTGAAAGGATTTTGGTAGGTAGGTTGGGGTTGTGTACATAACCTTGTGAGCTCATCATTGATTCGTTCACTGATGATGCCCAAGTTCAAAAAGTGCACTATTCCTGATGCCCAAGTCCAAAAGATGTTGTGAATCTTCACTTTTGGGCTACCCATTTCAAACCCCATGGGCATTTAAGGGTTAAAAAGAAAGTTTTTATTCTTGTTGCAAAATGGGTTTCAACTTTGAAGTGTTTTGTGAGCCCAAAAATCTAGTTTTTCAACTAAGGCTATTCAAATCCTTGTTCTTAGGGTGAGTTAGGAATGTATCTTTGTACTTTTCACCCTTACAGGATTTTTAAAACCTAAAAAAATGCTTGATTTTCATATGGAGGTACTATGTTGAAAATCATTTATAAAGGTTGCTCTTTGACAATAAATTGGCATGTAACGGAGAATTGAATTTAAAATTCAAAGTTAACGGTGAGATCATGCCTTAAAATTAGATTTTCATGTACAGAATACAAAAATTGGAAAAAATAAAATCTCAATTTTTAGTGAATTCTGAAGCTACTACCATTTAACTGATTGTCGACAAGTTTTAACAATAAAACAGTGTGGGCAATTTTGGACACTTTAGGTGGTTTTGGGAGTAGCGAGAAGACGGGAATAGCGGGGAGTGTGTCTCGAAGGCACGAGGGCGGGAGTGAGGCTCGGGGGCGGGAGTGAGGCTCGGCTGCGGGGAGGCGGGAGTTAGGCGCGGAGGCGAAACATTGGGCAGCAGTGGGCTGCCTGCCGGGCAGGCTCAGCTCCAGGCTGTGGGCTGTCCTCGGGCTACAGTGGGAATCGATGGGATGGGCAGTTGCCAGGATCCCCGATCTTAGCATCTTTTCAGAGAGCTCGGAGAATGCTTCCCTTGAGATGCTCATACGATATATCAGCAGCATAGGAAAGGCTGCGCAATGACAAGTGCAAGGTTCTGACGCACAAAAATTTAATATTATTATACTGCTGATTCAATAAGTATACGGTTAAGTGTTGTATCACTTGCATACACAACCAGAATGACGGGTTTTTTCTCGTCAGGGTGAGGGTCCTTTTCCGGGAAAAATCCACGCAGAGTATGGAATGACCGTGGCCCTGACGTTTTCCCCGACTCTCGGCCCTGTCCCCACCTTCCCGCGATGTGTGTCCCCACCCAAGTCCATCTTTTTCCATCCCGGAGTTATCTTTCCCGTAATGAGTTATCGCCTAGGTATAAATCTAACCAGGCGTCATAAGTTTCAGGCGGAGAATGTTGATTGCTTCTTGTTTCACTTTCCATATCTACTTCTCACTGGATCCTGTTATTTAATCACAGAAAAACTGCAGTGTCGTAGAGGACGGGTAAAAAGGGTTTGCAAGAATTTTTGCATTAATTGGTGTATTAATATTTTGCAATATTTTGTGTATTTATTTTTGCAATTATTGGTGTATTAATTTATTGTAATTATTGGTGTATTAATTTATTGCATTACTTGGTGTATTAATTTCTTGCAATATTTTGTGTATTAATTTCTTGCAAAGACCTATAACTCAAGGAAAATTGAGAAATGAATATAAAACTATGACAATACAAAAACTATACAAATGTAATGATTTTAATTCTAAACGTCTCTTGAAAAAAGACCCCAAGGTGGTATGGTGATACAAACAATAAGCAACAAATTATACCATGAAACTAATGTTATTTGTCGGATTTGCTATTCAATCATTCAAGCAAAATCAAGTAATTTAAACAATGTTATGTGTATCACTCACCAAAGCATGATTTTATAATCCTAGCGTGGTCCCTTCACTAACCTAAAATATGTAACAAGTATGTAGAAAACCACTATGGTGTTCTAACTCCAAGATAGTTAAAACGCCAAATAAATTGTTGTAGCACTCTTCGTTTACATAACTAGAGTATGTTGATACAAAATATTTACAATATTTACCTTTATGGTGTTCTAGCTCTAAGGTAGTTAGAACGCAAATTTTAAGTGTTTTACCTATCTCCATTTACATAACTAGAATATATATGTGAATACAAACTATCGATAATACTTTTATGGTGTTCTAACTTTAAGTAGTTAGAACGCCAAATTAATTGTTTTACCTATCTCTATTTACATAACTAAAATATATATGTGAATACAAACTAACGATAATACATTTATGGTGTTCCAACTCTAAGTAGTTGGAACGCCAAATTAACTGTGTATATTGTCTATACATATTCTACATAAGAAGAGGGTATATATGGGTTGTATTATGCACACTTTGTGATTGCCTCTAATGTTTTAGATGAGTCTTTTATTTGTGTGGCTTAGCTTAAGTATTGTTTGTTTTGTTTAAACTACTAACTATTTGATAGTTACTAACTACTTAATTTATGAGATTGGATTTATTTAGATTGGAGTTAGGTTGGGCTTTGGGTTTTGAATTGGATTGAGATTTGAGTTTCATTTTAGATTTTGGATTGGGTTTTGGGTGTTGAATTTTGGGTTTTTTAGGGTATTTAGGGTTTTTGGGGTGTTTTGGGTTTTTTGGATTTCTTGGGTTTTTGGGTTTTGGGGGTTTTGGGGTTTTGGGGTTTTGTGGGTTTTTGGGGTATTTGGGGTATTTGGGGTATTTGGGGTATTTGGGTATTTGGGGTTTATTGGGGTTTTTTGGGGTTTTTTGGGGTTTTTTGGGGTTTTTTGGGGTTTTTTGGGTTTTTTAGGGTTTTTTTGGGTTTTTTTGGGTTTTTTTGGGTTTTTTTGGGTTTTTTTGGGTTTTTTTGGGTTTTTTTGGTTTTTTTGGTTTTTTTGGGTTTTTTGGGTTTTTTGGGTTTTTCGTTCATTGGTGGATAAGGAAGTGTCAAGCAATTTTGGATTCGGTTCAATTTGAATATCATAGTATCATTGGAGGCTAAGTATTGTTTAATAATATTGAGATGGATAATGCAAGTGGCATTGCAATTGGCATTGCAAGTGGCATAGCAACTGGCATTGTTATTGCCATTGCTATTGCCATTGTTTTTGCCATTGGCATTGCCATTGCTTTTCCCATTGCCATTGCCTTTGCTATTGCCATTGTGTTTCCCATTGCCATTGCCTTTGCTATTGCCATTGTGTTTCCCATTGCCATTGCCATTGCTATTTCAATAACAACTCACTAATATTCATATTATATATTCCAAGACATTCACATTAACAAACCTTATTGGTAAAATTTTGCAGAAATACAAAAATGAGACTTCTATCTACCACGTTACTTAAGAGAAAATTAGAGGTATAGTCAATGTGCTTCTTGATTATTTACTAAATTCATGGTTGTGTACTACTTATATTCTAAATAACTTATCTTACATTTTTCGGAAGAAAAATCAAGAGAGTATAACCTAGGAAGTCTCTCTATCCCTACTTAATTGATTTGATTGGATTTGATTTTTAAATTATGTAGCTAACTTGTTGTATTTTTTTTGATAAATTACTAACTATATGATATTAACTCTTTGATTTATTAACTACTTGGGTCCTAAATTTGGGTTGAGTTTGGATTGGGTTTTAAGTTTTTGGATTGGGTTTTGGAGTTGGGTTGGGTTTTGGATTTGGGTTAGGTTTTGGGTTTTTGGGTTGGGATTTTGGGTTTTTGAGTTTTTAAGTTGGGTTTTGGGTTTTCGGGTTGGGTTTTTGGGTCTGGGTTGGGTTTTTGGGTTGGGTTTTTAGGTTGGGTTTTGGGGTTGGGTTGGATTGTGTTTTGGGGTTGGGTTGGATTGTGTTTTGGGGTTGGGTTGGGTTGGGTTTTGGGTTTGGATTGGGTTTTTTGGTATGGGTTGGGTTTTGGGTTGGGTATTGGGGTTAGGTTGGGATTTTGGGTTATTGGGTTTTTAAGTTGGGTTTTGGGTTTTCAAGTTGGGTTTTGGATTTTCAAGTTGGGTTTTTGGGTTTTGGTTGGGTTTTTGGGTTTTTGGGTAGGGTTTTTGAGTTGGGTTTTGGGGTTGGATTGGGTTTTGGGTTTGGGTTATGGGGTTGGGTTGGATTGGGTTTTGGGTTTGGGTTGGGTTTTTTGGTATGGGTTGGGTTTTAGGTTGGGTTTTGGGGTTGGGTTTTGAGTTTTTGGGTTTTCTATTGCAACTCATCTTGGACTTCCGTGTCATGATTCTCTGTTTCTGCACGAGCAATGGCGATGTCTTCATCGTCATCGTCGTCAATGTGATCTTCGTCTTCGAAGGCTTGCTCTGCAGTAAGGTCCTCCATCTCCGCGTTCGCCATTGTCACATCCTGCTGGGGGACATTCACGCCCTCGTGATGATTTGCTGCTCCGTTGACCCTACCTTCTCCAATGTCCTGGTGGCTGGTAATCGGTGTCCTCAATCCACTAGCTCCTATGGATCCCTCGTCGGAGTCGTCCTCGACTCTATGAGACCTTGGCTCTTTCTGAATAACCACTTGCCAATCCGGGCTTTCATAGTCCGGTGCGAAGAAAACCTGAGTCGGAAACAAGAATATTGGATATAAACGGACGTTACTAGTAATTCAACTTATATTTACACTAACCGTGAAATGGGAAAATGATTTCATATATGTGCCAGTAGAGGATGTGACGTAAATATTACCTGGGAAGCATGAGCGGGTAATATATACGGCTCCGCCCTTGGTCCCTGGAAAGCTCCCTTCTTCACAAGCCAGAATCCGTGCGAGTCTTGCTTAATCGTCTGGTTTCCTAAGATGTTAGGCTTTATCCAAGAACATTCGAACACGTTCACTTTTCGGTACACGTAGTTTAACTGCAATATTTTACGCAAAATTCCAACATACTTCAACTGAGCTTCCACTAGTCGGATGTCACCAGGGGAGGCTTGGCACTGGGTGGCCGCTACACATGCAACTCCGGAATCGAATGAAAGGTACGTGTTCCCTAAAATTGAATCTTCAGTACGGAAGTGATTCCCGTAGGCCCACATACGGTGATGCTCTGTAACGATAGACAACGGTAACTGGGACATGTGTCGCAACTCGGGTGTAACCGGTACATTCTCTAGGCGCATTTTGTCCACCTTTCTTTCCAACCAGGTGGAGAACGGTTCAAAGTGCCTATTTCGGTGACGACCAATGTGCCTCTCACGAAGAGTGGCATACTCTCTGTCACACACAGTCATCACTTTCCTCAATCAATCCATCAAAAGTCACGATTGCATAGCTAGGAAATTGTAAACTCCTACATATAATCAGCAAAAAAGATACAGTATTCAAATGAATGAAATGGAATGACAATCGGTTGGATGCTTACTCTCTGAATGGCTTGGCTACTTGTGAGTTGTAGATAACGAACTCATGGACTGCGCGCAGTTCATTGTCAGGCATTATTCTGCGCTGAAATCCACCCTCAAGAACTTCGGCATTGTTCTTCTCATGCTCATCAGGATCCCACATTTTTTGATGGCCGGGGTAGGTGGATAAATGCTCACTCATGAAGCCTAAGGCCTCTGCGTACATGTAACCTGTAGCTATTGAAGCTTCAGGTTTAGCACGATTCCGAACATATTTTTTTAACACAAACAAGTAGCGTTCGGCTCCATAACACCAACGGGAATGGACTGGCCCTAGCCAATCTAGCTCCTCGACGAGGTGGAGAAGGAGATGCGGCATGACATCGAAGAAGGCAGGGGGGAACCAGACCTCCAAGATACACATCGTTTCAGCCACGTATTGCTGGAGAGACTGTATGGAACTCGGATCAACTGCCTTTGTGCATATTTTTTTCAAGCACTTCCCTAGTCGTATGATTGCATCACGAACACCGGGATGGAGCAGACCTCGGATACTGGCTGGAAGGATATCATGAAGGATTATATGATGATCATGGGATTTTAGACCCTGTAGGTTACGATCACTCACGTGCTTCATCGTGTTCGAACTATAGCCTGTTGGCACTTTCACGGACCTCACTCTTCTCAAGAATTGAGCAGACTCTGCGGGGTTCAGCACATAAGGTGCATGAGGCTTGAAGTAGTTGTCTCGACCTGGTCGTGGACGGAGATGTAGAGAGGGGTTGATGCCTTGAGACTCCATGTCTTTCCTAATCTGCGATGGTGTCTTTATCGCCCATAATGAAGCCTAATATGCTCGGCACGACATGTTTTTCTCAACGTGCATTACGTCGATGGTATGACGTATCGTAAGCCCCAGACAAAATGAAGTACTTGTAAGTATTGAAAAGTGTTTACAGAATTGATTTCCTCTACTCTACGTAATTTAAAATAATTCCACCTACATTGATTTTCAAACCCATAGGGAACTGATAAAATGCAAATTGAAACATTAAAAATGGACACTCACCTCCCAGTAGGGTAATCTAAAGAGAATAGACTTCCGCTTTACTCCTGTAACCCGGACAGGGTCACTTACACGCCCCGGCTGATTTCCATCATCCAGCCACGCTTGCCTTTGTTCTGCATAAGCTTTGACCTCACTTCCAGTAACCCTCGTAGGAGCGGATCTCAATTCCACTCGCCCCCGGAAATCTCTACTGTTCATTCGCATAGGATGTGCCAGTGGAAGATGTCTACGAGCCTGGTCCTCGTAGATATTTTTCTTTAAGAACTGGGACCTCCTGGAAATGGTGTTTGGGCCACACACTGGACATCCTAAGTACCCCTTTGTAACGCAGCCTGCCACCATCCCGTACGCCGGAAAATCGTGTATGCAAAAAATTAGCATCACTCTCATCATGAAGAAGCGCTCGTTTCTAAAACGGGCTGCGTCCTCCATCATGACACCTGTGCACCATAGCTCTTCGAGCTCTTCCACAAGAGGCTCTAGGAATGTGTCAAAATCGTCTCCTGAAGGTGCCTTCGGTCCTGGGATCAACAAAGACAACATGATTGAGTACCTCTTAGTGGTCATCCAAGGAGGGATATTATAGTTCATAAGAGTTACTGGCCATGTAGAGTATACGCTCCTTTTTTCAGAAAAAGGATTCATGCCGTCGGTAGCTAACGCCAGAAAGAGGCGGCGAGGGTCGCTGCAGAAGTCAGGGTGCTTGGCTCGTATATCTTGCATATGCTTGGACTCTGAAACGTGTCTGACGAAACCATTCCTACTTCCACCGCGGTCTATCCAAGTCATGGAGGCCGCCTGTAGAGGGCTCCTATACATTCGTTTTAACCTTGGGACTAGGGGAAAATGCCGTAGAACTTTCCTGGGTACCCAAGAACTGCCGTGCCTTCTGTTCTTCGAAGTCCCGCAGCAGGGACAAATCACACTATTTTCGAATGCGCCTCTGTAAAGAATGCAGTTGTTTTGACAAGCAACAATGGACTTGTACTCTAAACCAAGCCGCCTGAGCATCTGTGAAGCCGCATATTCGGAGCCCGGAAGTGTGTTCGGTTGCGGTAGCAAAACCCTGTGAGCCAGTGCAAAAGCCTGGTCCATAAGTACGTTAGTGGCATTGTTCCCTCGGTAGTGGTTTAGCATAAGAATAACTGCTTCTAGGGAAGAAATGGGGGATCCCTCGTAGAGTGGCACACTTGCAACCTCCTGAATCCGTTGTAGATGGGCTGCTGTTTCCACGTCGACACCATCAGGGTCACCCCACTCCAGGTTGCTATCCTCGTAGTTCTCATGTTCAAAGTTCATATCCTCATCATCTCGCCTGATTCCCATTCCGTGATTGCCAATGTTGGCGTCCTCATGATGATCATCTTGTGAATTCTCGTCTATGTCTACTGGTCGTGCATCGCGACGTGCCTCTGCCTGCGCTGCTGCGTTCTCCTGAATGTCGTCCCAAAGACCGAAGGCGTTCCGAACCACCTCAACAACGTCCACAGCTGCCTCGGCTGGGTCTCTTTCGACATTGACAGGTCGAAATGCTACTTCACCATACTCCCTCCTAATGTGCTCGTCCCATTCCACATCGGAGTCGTCTTGTTCATAGCCCTAGGAATTGGCAACATCATTTCAATTCATATATTTGGAAATTGAGATCGCATGATAATCGTGTATAAACGTGAACCTCACTTTCCCAGAGATATCAGTAACCGAGACAGAATGTCAAGTGCACTTAATCAGACTGTTGCGGAGTGGCTATCGAAGACTCACATTATGTAATCATTAGACCAAGCCATTTCAATTCTACAGATGCTAAATGAATGTGTTTGCCGCAACTCCAAAAAACAAAACAAAAAAAAAACATTCCTAGGAAGGTGATACAAAGTCTCCTCTGCCGAAAGGGAAGATGAACACACCTCTGAGCTCCCACGCTGCCACGGGTGATAACCGTAGCTCCTCACATGTTTGGCTACAGTCTGCAACGACATCAGCGTTCTGATGCCTCGATTACATATTCGACATGGGCATTGTAAGCGCCGTTGTCCAGTTGACCTAGCCCTTGTAGTCTCTCGGCGTAGTAGTTTTGTATCCCTATCCTTCTGGCGACCAAGATGCTGTATTGGCAGTCTTCCCCTACATTGAACCCTTGGCATCTTCTCCTCCTACAACACGGATATCAGTTTAAATTTTAAAGCTTATAGAGACGTTGTACCTCAAATCAACGAAGGAGAGATAGTTGCCATGTACAGTAGTACAAGCCAACCCAAGCCAACATGTACAAAAAACCTTTCTTAGGGTTACTGTGGAGATAATAGGAGCGGTAACAAGAGTAGCAGTATGTACCACATTATCACGCAAGTACCAAATACAAACAATTTTGAAATTGCACGTACTCCAAAATCTCCCTAAAACATAACACATGACTTACATAGAGTAAGGAAGTTATGCACAATTAAGAAATTGCAAATGAGTTTTGAGAGCTGTTACCGATAATGAGATTACGAAGACAATCTTTTGCTTCGATAACCGATGTAGGAGAAACACTCCACTTCCTCCACGTAGACTGCCTTCGCCTTCCCCGCATTACAATTTTAAGCGACTCATTTCTGGGAGATAAGAGTAATGCTTGTGAGGTGCAGCTTGCTGTGGATATTCCCGAATAATTTCGAGACCGCGCTTGTAGTGTCTTTAGTGAACGCCATTTCCCAACAGAGGTTGTCCCAAAAATTGCCGATACGTCAAAATGGGTTTCCCCGTATTTCGGGTAAATCGTGTATTGGCTATGGAATACTATTTGCACAGCTGTATTTATGGTGCGGAAATTGAAGTTGGTGACATTTAGGGCGGTCAGATTTGGAAATCACGGGTTTTAAACCCGTTATTTTCAAAGATCTCCTAGATTGATCATAGATTTTTACCACAAAAATTACACTTGACTTGGTAATCCAATAATGCACGTTACATATAGAAGATAAGGATCTCCAATATAATATCATACGTCCTATGTCAGTTATTGTATTTGCAATCAAGTTTAACGAATGAAGGTATATGCAATCAAGTTTTTCCTTGGTTAATCTTATTGTATAATGTATAAAGTATTGGATTATCATCCAAATGATCTATTTCGGGATTAAGTGCATTCAACTCCTAAACAACCAAGGGTTTCAAGAGAATCTTAATTCAAATATCAAATGTGCATTTAGCAACTTTAACAAAATTTTGCTCAAATGCCAAACTAAAACCTACAATGTCATATTCTTTAAATTGGCCAATCCCTATTATTTTGGCCCCTATAAAACAGAATACAAATAATTCCTAAATCTCTAAGTGTAGGAAATATTAACCAACAATCCTAAACCAATCACATAAACAGAGTAGCTAGTCCGTTGTCTTTGTAATTGTCCTGCAAAAAATAAAAAATTGAATAATATGAGAATGTTAGCAAAAAAAAAAGAAAAAAACCATTTCAAGAAAAATAACACAATGGTAGAATAGAATAAAATATTTATAATGTCAATAAGTATAATATAAAATATAACTGACCCGTATGGAGAAATATTTATCCTTGGCACTTATGTAACGTTGCCCAGCATTGCTAATTGGATCTTGCAAGGCCCTCTTTAATCCTGCAATGTAGTCACGTTTCTGTATGAATGCCATTCCAAGAACTCCCGGCGCCTTGGAAGAAGAAGTGCAATGAAATGTTGTAGCTTCATTGATTATTAAACCAACTCCATTCTTACAGCCAAATCGGATTTTATACTGAGGAAGACAAAATGAAGGCATGTCCTCCACTTCTATACCTCCACCTGCAATTTTTTTTGTTTTTTGAAGAAAAGATTTGTAAAACAACATGTAATGCAAAATACATAAGAATTGACCTGAATATTGGAACAATTATAAATTAACCAAAGTAATTCAAAAAAATATAATAGAAAAGTTCGAGAAATATTTGAAAGAGCAAACTTACTAGGATGCAACCATACAATGATGCCATATCCGTAGTCGTTGGGGTCAATATGGGGAAGACAGTTGTAGTCTTTTGTAATTGCAAACGCAGTAAATGGAGTGCCACTAAATCGGCCATCGGCTCCATGTAAGCCTTCATTTAGCAAAATATCTTCAAAATCCCTCATGGCCTCCGGAAATATTGTGTGGAAATATCCACACATTCTCTGTATGAATACCTCGGATAAGTGAGCCAACTCTCGATGCTCTTGAACAAACCTGTACAAAAACGAACATTTAATGAAGTTTTATTAAAAATCAAATTCATTAAATCAAAATAAACAAAGTTGGAAATATTTTGTAATCTCACCAACCGCAAATGGCATTATAGTACATGCCAAACATGATCATTTTTGTCCCGTTAATCCGCTTCCCTTGGGTCACAACGTTGCCGTACATCTCTAAAACCGATGCCATTTTGTAGAGAGATGAGATTTCATCCGGAGGGATGAGGTCGGTGCGGAAAAGTGCAACTGAATTTCTCGCCAATACATTCTTCTCTACAACCAACATGGATCCATCCACTAAATCGAAATTGTTATTTTCCTCCTCGAATTTATATTTAGTAGGGTCGGTGTAGTATTTCTGTGGCCTATAGACCTGTAAAAATAAACACACATAAATTATTGGTAAAATATAATATATTATGAAATATCGAATAAATATGCAAAATATTGAAAATACCTTAGAAACCTCCAATGTGGAAATCTCAAAAGTCTTCGGCTTGGAGATACTATGTTGCACCTTGTAATGATCAGCCATGCCCTTGAAACTGAGCGGCATTACGAGATTACATGTCGTGCAATTGTAAGTAACCGTATTGCCTTCTACCTTCTGAATTCCCCAACTTGTGAGGATGACGTGCTTCTCCACAAGCTCGAGAAGCCTTATGTGTTTCTCACCTGCGGTGTGACATGCTATGTGTGCAGTGCTTAAAGGCATTGGTTTGGACTTACAAATCTCGCATCCAACACGAGGTTGTTCTTCCGCTTTTCTTTTGTTTCCCATGATGTCCACGCATTTCCCTCAGATAAGTAAATCTGAAATAATCTCAGAAATTATAAAAAGGTTAGAAAGCCTTATATAAGTTTAATCACTAAATATCGTTATATCTAATACCACTAAACTACAAATTTTAGTAGTAGATCTTTTATTAGAATTCTATCACTAATATTAAAATAAATTACACTATTTCTGTTATTCCCCACGTCAAGGTTGGGCCAATCTCATCGAGAAAGAACCGAACGAGTCCGCAGTGATAAATATTAGAATGTATTAATCCCAGCGTCAAGGTTGGGCCAATCTCATCGAGAAAGAACCGAACGAGTCCGCAGAGATAAATATTAGAATGTATTAATCCCAGCGTCAAGGTTGGGCCAATCTCATCGAGAAAGAACCGAACGAGTCCGCAGAGATAAATATTAGAATGTATTAATCCCAGCGTCAAGGTTGGGCCAATCTCATCGAGAAAGAACCGAACGAGTCCGCAGAGATAAATATTAGAATGTATTAATCCTAGCGTCAAGTTGGGCCAATCTCATCGAGAAAGAACCGAACGAGTCCGCAGAGATATTTAATGCTTTTATACCAATCTCTGCAATGTATATCATTCTAATAAAATATCAAGATATGAGGAATTGAAAAACGTACACTCTTCTCAGATTTTTGAAGCCTTGTTAGAATAGATTTAAAATGACACCAGTTTGTTGTTCTTTAGCCTTCTGCAAGCAAAAAACAAACTTCAGCATAATCAAGATAATTGAGTTTTTCAAAGGAAAAGAGATTGCAACTTACACTGTTTACAGGTTAGTGAACTTCTGGAGCCACACGGGAAAGGCACAAGCTTTGAAATCATTGTCGTTTAAGTCTCTAAAATTCATGACGAAAGTAAAATTCTTACTTTGAATGAAATACCCAGTAGTTGAATGAGTTTTTAGGGTATGGGAGTCCGTACAGCTTTTGGAGTTGAAGAAAATTAGTGAGTGTCGGTGGAATCGATCCGTTGAAACCGTTTCCTTGGAGGTCTCTGTCATGAAATAGAAATCAGAAGTGATCGATATTGTGATTCTACCATCAATTTGAGCAACAACGTTACGCTTGCCTAGCTAGATTCCAACGAGAGTGTCAGGAGGAAAGTGATGACATACAAGATATTGAGATTGTAACTCAGAAGCTGCAGCTCATTCGAAATTGGACTCACCAACTCCTTATTCCCCGTTATCGTCCTGCAACACCACATCGTTATCAATCGAAACATATTTCAAGTGCCCGCCAGCCTCACATTCTCAAACAAAGGAAGAAATCATAGTAAGATTTCAATTTATTTACAAATATTGCACAAGATTGCACAAACAAAACAACGTAATAACAAAAAACTATCAAATGAATCTGCACACGTATTGTTGAATTCTGCAAACTCTAGGCAATAAGACTCAATAAACTCAAACACTCGAAAAGCAAGAAGAACTCACCGTTCATAAGCAGGAAGCTCGAACAAGACTCAAGGTTGACACCAAGGGCAGCAGAAGATGTGTTTGTAGAATGAGGCTCACCATTGGGTTTATATAGCTAGCTGGATAAGAGACTGTTAGTTAAACGTGGGGTGGAGGGTGAAGCAAGTCGTGAAAGGGCCAAAGGAGGCCAAGTGTCCTCTTGTGTAATTGGTCCTTTCAAGATTTTTTAAGAAGTGAACCAATCACATGGGAGGTTGCATTCACAATATTACTGCCCATGTGAAGCGTCCATAATACTCTTGGGACAATCAAATGACCCTCTCTTAGTTAAACGGTGGAGGGTGACGCAGTTCGTGAAAGGGCCAAAAGAGGCCAAGTGTCCTCTTGTGTAATTGGTCCTTTCAAGATTTTTTAAGAAGTGAACCAATCACATGGGAGGTTGCATTCACAATATTACTGCCCATGTGAAGCGTCCATAATACTCTTGGGACAATCAAATGACCCTCTCAAGATAGTCTTTTTGACCTTCCAATGTATCGCTATTGCGTTTTTCTTTTTTTTTCTTTTTTTCTTTTTTTCTTCTTTATTTATCTTGGAAAACAACAAAAAAGAACTAATTTCTTTTGTTCAATTTGACTTTTCATGAACAATATGCTACATAGTGACTTTTTATATTTGGATCATTTCCAAAAATACAAGCTAAATATGTGGAACTAGCTATGTGTAGGAACGCTTTATATGTGAATGGATCTAAGTGAATTTGTTACCTGATTTTCGCCCTCCTTTGGCCCCACAAATAACTTGACTCGATACAAAATGCGTCCCTTAGGAAAGAACGGTTAGTTTTTTTTCCCAACGTAGTAGCTATTGACCGCTAAAAGAGAGTCTTTTCTTGCAAAAAGGACAAAAAAATGTTAGAAGCTTGGTCTAGTAAGGGTTATGTTGATGTTTGAGAGCGTTAGGGAGAAGTGCCACCAAGAGTGCTCACTCTCTCATGCTACAATCTCTTTTTGGCTCCCATTAAGCCAATATGCATTCCAATTTTATATACAAGACATGACTCAAGTGGAAAATTTTGGTGTTGCTTATGGTTGTGTACTTTATGAGATAGTATGGTTTTTTTGTATTTTTTGGTTTTTGTTTTTTAACTTATAAAGAAGCCCTAAAATGATGCCTTCTCGAGCCTCAAAGTTTATTTCAACCAAATAATTATGGTTGTGGGTGTATATATAAAAGATACTCCCTCTGTCCCATTATGATTTTCCGGTAGGTTCTCTCAAATCTACCTCCAAAGGTAGATTTGAGAGAACCTACCAGAAAATCATAATGGGACAGAGGGAGTATGAAATTTTGTACATGATAGTGTAACTTCTAGTGTCAAGACTTATGCATAATTATATATTTGATTTTCTAAAAGACCATGGCGAGGATACAAGAGCTCCGCGACGCGACTTGGCTGTAACAGATCAACTCAAAGGCCACAGACGAACAGAAGTGCCGCCCCAGTTGGTGGCCTCGCATCCAAACTTTTGCAATTGCCCAAGGCGATACAGATGGAGGATAGATGCCCGATTGATATACGATTTGGTACAACCGGGCAAGATCCTGGGAAGTTTGATCTTTTGAAGCTTCGTGTCGAAGCCAAATCCAGGTTTTCAGGTATCCATCGAAATCACAAAGACCCGGTTTGCTTTCGTGCTGCCAGTTTTGCAGCAGTGCTTGCCAAACGGTGCCAGGAGTTTCAAATCAAGGTCGACTACCGAGTTGGAGCAGCTTACAGCACCGACATTGCAATTTTCATCAAGATACAGTACCACTCGGCCAAACGAATCCGAATGTTGGAGCTCATGGCATTAACGCAATTTCTACGAGGAGCTCATGACGTGGTGATTGGGGATGCATCCAAGGTATTTGGCACCAATTTAGAACCCTAAACCTCCAAAACCCAAATCTACGGTCCTCAAATCGTTTTTGGCCACCCCTCAAATCGTTTTTGGCCACCCCTCAAATGCCGTATGGCCATGCGTGCAAATAGTATTCCATAATTGGCACCCCTGCTTCACACAAAGTTCCCGTAAACCTAAACTTTGTGGTGCACCGCAAAGAAGTCCCTCGGTTACTGGAACAGCCGTCAGCAGCCGTCCACGGTTATAAGACCTCCGGATGACAGCTAAGCGCTTGAGCAGTACACCGTGATATAGGCTCAACTTGACATCACTGAGGGCTAGGTACCGTAGGATGAAGGCATAAGGAGTCTCTCAGAGGTGGCATGCCCTCTGCATGCCACTGCCCACCACTGGCGTTAGACGTATATCATAGAATGAGAGAATAGGATTTACCTAATACATTTCTCTCTTGCGTAAGGTGACGGCCTTGCTCTCATTTTGTGCAAACTCATGTATTGCTCTCGCCTCGAGTGTAACGTATCAAGCCATGGCAAAGGTAACTGCACTCACTTAGTTCATGTATGATCGCACTGTTGGAAGTATTTAGTTGTAACTGCGTGTGCTTCTTTCAGACCGTCCTTGTGGTTTCCCCTTGAAGGACATTAACAATACTGGACATAAAATGAACAGTGTATCATCTATGTATAATTGTAATCCCATCCTTGTTGATATCTTTTCGAGTACTGAACATGATTTGTTTTCGCTACAATGGTACATAACGTTGTGGTCAATCCGCAGGACACGGAGACAAGTTACTTCCTAGAGAGCCTGCAAGCTCAAATGGAAGCTCACGCAGGAAGTAACTTCGCAGTGCAAACTGGACCGAATGGATCGGAGGTAGGGGTTGACGGTGCCATGCAAGCAGAAGGTAGTCACACCGGTGGTCAACCCCTCATGAACATGCCGCTGCTGCACCAAATGTTGAGAGTTTATCTGCCAATTGCCATGCGACAAACTCCTTCTCTTGGCGTACGTTCAGGCCCTGTTACCGAGTCGAGGCCCGCCACTACTCCGGTCAATGTTCTGAACGACTCCCCGTTTGTAGCATCTCCAAGTTATTTTCCAGACACACCTGATTTCCCTAAGGATTCACCTATTTCTGGGCCCACTGCGTGTAGTTTGAGTCCCCATGAACTCAACATCGTACGCGGCCTCTTGTCCGTTGGTCGTGTTACCCCGCCTTCGCAAGACGTGCCCTCTGCTTCAGGTACGGTTGTGCCTCCTCAGGCAAATGCCGTTAACGAAGTACACGTGCAGCCAAGCGGGATAAATGCTGTCAACGCTTTAGGCGTCGATCTGACCCAGCCTCCATTGCCTGTATCTGTCGGAGAACAGGATGGGAGCCCAAACCACCGGAGGAACTTCATGAGACGGCAGCGGAAGGAGTACCAAAGAAATCAAGTAAACCGCGGCATTAATGGAGCGAAGACTGTAGTACCCACAGATGCAGAGGGCAACGTAATAGGATTGAAGTCTGTGCTGAACAGAGCTATTCGCGAAATTGCGGGTAGAGTGTTAGACGTTAGTGTCAAGGAGTTTCGTCACCATCCGCCCATGGCCTTTGAGCTAATTGACCACGATATTCATAGTCAGTTCACATTTGACCCCCCACTCAGAAGGGGTTATATCAGAACCTACTTACAGGACGCTCTAAGTTGGACCAGATACCAATGGAGGAGTCACTGGATTAACAAGAAGGAGCGTCACCCTGCATGTCCGTTAAAACACTATCCCAAATTAGTCGCCCAATGGACGTCGGAAGCAGCTGTGATGGAGAGCGAGAAGATGGCCAAGGTCAGAATGCACCGCCGTCCTGTTGCAGGAAGGTGTACTTCAGAGGGGATGCCTTCTACCACGGTAGAGGGGGAAGCAAGTTGCGTTGACGTTGACGAGGTACAGTGGTAGTTCTGAATTGTGTGAAGTTGTAGTGAACTTGAAATGAGTATGATACGACTGAAATGCGTTACAGTTTCTAATAGCATGTTCGGGTCATCACATCGTTGGAGTTCTTTACTTTACAATTCAGTATATACTTTTCTTTTTTTTAATATTTTGAATGATTTATAGCAATGTTGTTTTTTTTCACTTGTGGTGAAGTTCACTTCACAGATTTCATGAATTTATATAACACAGGTGGAAAACAATGACATACATGGTATGACGGTTCTCGTGAACGATGCGGTCGAGATTAATGGCGATAACCCAGTATCTAGTAGTGGAGTATCCTCTACTACTGTACCGCAACATCTAGCCTTGGAGCGGAACGGAACACCGCCCACGTCCTTGCGGTCCGGGAACTTTGAATCAGCCCAACACATATCCTTCTACTTGAGGGATACAATCAATGAACTACGCGTGCGGTTGAACGACACCGTTGTTGAACTGCACCAGACAAAGTGCAGAGTTGAGGCACTAGAGCGAGACGGACTCATTACTACCGGGCTGGTCTCAAGCAACACTGAGGATGGACTAGGTATGAAGAAGCAACTGGAGGCGATCATGAAGTTGGTTACAAATATGTGTAACGATAAAAATGGAACGACCTATTTAACAACAGAGCGGCCCTAGAGGAAGGTCAGTTGGGGTAAATTCCACTTCTCCGCATTTTGAGAAACACATGTCGACATCAGTTCATGGCGGTGCCATGGATACGGACATCATAAACCAAGAGGATGCCGTGCGGACTATTGGCCCTGAACACCTTATCGGCAATAGTAGTCCCAAAAATACCGACGAAGTCGTGGGAGGAGATGTAGTCCCGAATCAGTTTACGTCAGAGATGACCAAAACTACAAAGCCAACCGGTTCCGTTGTGGGTGAATTGATCGAAGGAGGTGAAGATGAACTAAACGTCGGAAAAAAGGTACTTGGGTCTAGCCATTTTGCGAGATGACTACATGTACATATTATCGTAGTGTGGGGATGCAAAATTCAATTACCTTTAACCTTGAATGTGCGTGAATTTCAAAGTGAACATTATACCACCAATCGTTAAAGGTACAGGATCTCCGGCGGTCGGTGTCCGACGGGATGGCAATCAACGTTACGCATACATTGAAGAGGAGACGTGAGGACGCGGATGGTATTCTAGATCGAGAGAGTGATGTAGTCGTCAATGCAAAAGGAAGTGTCATCGATTATTGTACTCCGCGAGAGAAGGTGCTAAAGCGAGAAGATGGCAAGGCAAAAACGTAAGCCAAAGCGTCTCGCCGAAGAGGAGTCCACTCAGGTCCTCGCACCCCGCATCGGCCAGGTAATTAGTGAAAATCCTTGCAATTGCTATGTGTTTTCGAAGTGAGGAATAGCAATGTACTCCAAGTTAGAACACGCTTTGGGAGATGAGAAAATTGCGTAGTAGAAATACAAGTCTTTGCGGATATCTCGAGTCGCCTTTACTGTATTCCTAACAAATACCTTCAGAAATGTACTTCATTCCTTTGCGTAGAACCCTGTGCGAATGCATAAGGACGTATGGATACTCCATCCGGAGCATTGGGGAACCGCCATCGCAAAGGGTCGGGCCGGAACACACTACAAAGTGCCAAAGTCTAAAATGCCTATCGATCGCCCATGCGACCATGGTGTTCAATGGGTACAAGTCGAGGATGTTTTTGTCACAAAGCGTGACTCCTATGTATGCATCACGTCAGAAAGATGCTCGTGTGATGGAAGAAGCAACGCCATCCAGTAGCAAAAATGGGTCGTGGTTAATGTGGAATACAGACTATTTGCTTGAAGTTGTTTAAGTGGCTTCGTTTATAATTCAGGTATCTTGTTCATTTATAATATGATTACACGCAGTGGCTAGTCGTCTTAATCCTCGCTCGCTGTGAGTTCAATGTATTTGGTGATCTGGCATATTTGATTTAATGCAGTTCCGATCATGGGCTAATTGAGCGAGTACTCTCCGTATGTTTGCATCTAAAGTTGTCCTTCATAAATCTGTCACTGGTGAGGTGATCCACAATGACCATTACTATTGGAGCAATTTGCTTTCTCAAAGTCAAATTTAAAAGCACTGAATGGGTTTCTAACGGAAAGGTCCTTCTAAACTGTATCTGATTCGCTTGATTACGTATTATCCAGTCACGTAGTGTCCTTCGTGCACGCTTGTTAAATTTGGAATATGTCGTCGACCACATTCCCTCCAGCGTAATTTCCGAGATCACTGTAGATAAGGTGTCGATTACATTCCCGATTTTCATTCCATGGTCGCCTATTGGTCCATGCCACTCTGAACGATCTCATTTTACACGCACAAGCGGCCAACTGGCACGAATTTGGTGCGACTATGTAGGAGACAGTGGAGTTTACATTCCAAAAATACAGCATGCTGCGGTTAGCGTTAAAATGAGGGGATCTGAACTGCTCGGTTTCCGGATAAATATCCGAGTATTACGGTACCAAGCGGTGATGAGGCCAACAATTCAACGGCATGGAATGGTTAGAATCCCCTGTCATCTTGTGGTGAAAAATGAAAGATTCTAATTGTGAGAAGCGCAATCATCGTGCGGTAGGCAGTAGTCTCATCCGACGATGAACCTTGTTAAGTTAAGCGGCGCAGATTGATAAAATCATAAAGTGTGGTTTTAAAAAATCGGACGGTGGTCATTTATTCAAATCCGACCACTAGATCTCACATCGTCTTACGGTTGAAAATGAATAAATCCAACGGTGTCCACCACGATCATCATGTGGTAGACAAGACATTTATCTCACGGTTGACTTTCCTCTCATCCAAGGGCCCACATGCGAAATAGCCGACGTACAGGATCTAAATTATCCAACGGTGAAAAAGGAAAATCTGCAACGGTCGACATCGAAGTCATCAAACGATGATACATTGGGAGATCCGACGAAGATTCTAATTCACGGGCAGACTGCCCGCCGAGACAGTGGAATAGGGGAAGGTAAAACGCTAAATTTTTTATTACATGTCAAAGGATAAAGGAAACTGGCGAGAGGTTTTCTCGGATGGTGAACGAATTTGTAGGACCACTCTGGTGTCCTTTGCGGGCCGCTTCTACCTAGTTTTCCACGGGAGGCAGGGTTTCCAGGTCGCTGGAGACGGCCTGTACCAAGGACTTTTGCGTGGAAAAGCTACATGGAGAAGTACAGGCATTGCAGTAGTGTATAGTCAGACGATTCTCTAGAGAGCAACTAATTACATTAGTGCATACGCTTTGATGCTGCTGCAGACAATCTGCATGCGGATTAATGGCATCTAGGGATGAAGTCTTCGTTGCGCTCAGAGCCGCAGCCATTGCTTCGTTTGTATTGATCTACTTCTACGCCGAAGCAAGGCGGCGCAAGCACCAGCCTCCTGGACCCTGGCCATGGCCCGTCGTCGGCAACTTTCCTGCTCTTGGTAGCATGCCTCACAGATCACTGGCCACACTCTCTGCCAAATATGGAGGTCTCATGTATTTGCGCTTGGGAACGACCCCATCAATTCTGTGCAGTTTCAGGCTGCTCGATGTAAACTACAGTATTGATCGTGAGGGTGGGTGTTGCATGTTTCCTGCAGGGTCGATGCCAGTGATATATCGACTGTCTAAGTTGCGAAGGAGTTCTACCAGACCAACGACGCAATTTATTCTGGGAGGCCGCAGAGATTGTCATGGACAGTGTGGCACAACGGCGATACGAACTACAGAACGCTCGGCATGTGCTCCGATGTGAACTACTGGCGTCGTTTGAGAAGACTTTTCAATGCGGAAATTTTATCTCCGGGGCGTCACAGAGCGCAGCAAGGCGCGAGAGCAGTGGAGATTGAACATATGATGAAACTCCTCTTGAAAGACTCTGAGACGGGTGATCCTGTGAACATCAAAGAGTGGTTGTATGGCGTCACTTCCAACACGATGACGCGCATCATCACTGGCAAGAGGTAACTACTTCAGGCTAAGATCAACTTTCATTCACCAATGTTCTTCGTGGAAAATATATGCGAACACATCTGAAATGTTCACGTTAGTTCTGAGAATGTCATATCTCAGTCTATGAGCTATGGCTAAGAGGAGATTGCGAACCATTTTTGAGTCCTGCAGGTTCTTCAGAATTTCAGATGCTTCACTCGAGATGGAGAAAGAAAGCTTGATGAATATGAGCACAGCTCTGTTCGACATGTTTGGCACTATAGTCGTCGGTGACTTCGTGCCCTACTTGAGCTTCGTCAACCGGTTGCAAGGACATGTCGCCAAGTACGCTAAGGTGTCCAACGCTACGAAGAACGGAAGAATGATCCAAGCTTCGTCCCAGATGTCGAAGACGTGTTCTTGCAGACGCCCTTGGAGAATGGCCAGTACCTTCCTGACAAGGACATGCTCAAAATCTTGCAGGTACCTTGACCTCCTAGCTCTCTTTCTCGCCCACAAACTCACCCAACTCCTCCTGCTGATGCTTATCATGTGTGGTTTGCAGGAATTGATGAATGCTGGGACTGAGACGAGTGCAACGTTGGTGGAGTGGGCGATGACGGAGCTGATCACAAGGCCGGACTTGATCAAGCAAGTACAAGCAGAGCTTGACGGTGCGGTTCATTCGGAACGCTTGGTGGAAGAAGCAGATCTCCCCAACCTCCCGTTTCTACAAGCGCTGATCAAGAAGACGTTTCGAGTGCATCCTTCAGCGCCGCTCGTGACGCCACATGTAGCTAGTCAAGCTACGGAGTTTCAGAGATACCATTTCCCAGCGGGCCCCGTCGTCGATACCACGCGTGGGCCATCCAGCGAGATCCCAGTGTGTACAGCGATCCCGACAAGTTTGAGCCAGAGAGGTTTCTAGAGCGTCCAGAGGTGAATCACTTGAGTGCAACAGAGTACTTCGAGCTGATTCCGGTCGGAGCAGGTCGCCGAATGTGCCCCGCTTTCAACCTTGTTAACACATTCGGGCTGCTCATGCTGGCGAACCTGTTGTATGTCTTTGACTGGTCCCTGCCGGAAGGGGAGCGCACCGTGGACATGTCCGAGCAAGCCGGGCTGTCCATTTCTATGAAGACCCCACTCTTCCTGAAACTGAAGCCCCGGTTCGAGCTCGATGCAGTCTCATCGCCTTGAATAATCTGCAATAATCTGCCTTGAAGGACGACCAACTGCAATTTGCCGTATTCCCAAAGCTTTTGTAATGTATTTTGGTTCCGCACCTCACTTTAAGAAGGAGAATGACTATTACTCAATCTCAAGAAAGAGTAGGGATGTCACTGCTGATTCGTACAATTCCTTGCACAGCAGATACACAAATTAAACCCGATGAACATGCTTCAATGAACATGCTTCAGAGATTCCTTGCGTAGCAGCTACACAAAATATAAGCATGTTGATCATGCCAAGGTTGTCACATTGGACCATTTACTATAATTCATGACATTTGCCACTTTGGATGACTTTATATATTGGCCTTATGATTGGGTCAATCTAAGGGTGGTATATAGAACTTGTCCAATGTGTCCAATGTGATGATAGTAACTTATCCAATGTGACAACCTTGGATCATGCTTTGACATACAAACTGCATTATGATGAGTGGCATCCGGTTGTGGGCTCCCCTCATGCGCCTCCACATCCCCTTTGGAGTGCTTGGATGCTGTATTTGAGTAAGGTTGCTCTATTATTTAATAAGGGGGTGTGCTCAGTAATGGTGCAAATTTCAAATGAGGAAGTTTGTGATGGAGTTAATTGTGTGTGAATTTAACCCCTAAGAGCCCAATGGGTTTGGAGAAAAATTTGGATGTGTTATAAAATATGCATTTTGTGACTCTTGAAATATTGCTCAAAGACATATCATCATCTTGATACTCAAATTATATTGTAACCTTTAAGTTTCTTAAAATAGAAACTATTTGTTTTACAATGTTTTAAAGAGACTAAAACTTTGAAAATCAACACAAAATATCTATTTTATTATTACTAGTTGGAAATTGATATGATTGGCTAAAATCACCTATTATATAATAATATTAAGAAAGGCCACTAATTAGCTAAGAGGAACACCATCAAATTCTCAAATGAGTAAGTTTTTCAACACTAAGGAAACCTTGCCATGTTTGAGTTTGGTCGTTTATCGTGAATAATCTATGAATTCAAAGGAGGTTCCGTAAATTGGATTTGTTTCCCAACTAAACCAAAATTCTTGGATTGATTTTTCTTTTAAATAATAAAAAAGTCTATTTTTTTCTTTTTTTAGGTTGTTACATCCCCAAAATTCAGAATCGACCATAAAATAGTTGATTGGGCTTTAGGGATTCAAGGAGTGTTAGACTTGACCCCTTGGGTGGGATTATCACTTTTGGACCCTCCAACAAATTGTTATGAATTGTTGAAGTTGAACTTATATGTGTTTCTAAAATGGTGCCTCAAAATGACATCCTAAAATCTTCATTATCAAGAACAAGACATCATAACAATTGTGCTGAAAGATTCGACAAGCCATCATTGGTACTTAGTCGATTTTGAGCAACAGCCTACCTTATTTGTTGGTTACACCAACTTTTGGAAAGAGCCAAAGGTTGATACGAATGCGACCTACAAAAATGGCCGAAATAGCGTATTAGATTTTGACATTTTAATAAAAAAATTTAAATGTCGTACAAAAGATTCTATTCACAATATAAAAGGAGGAAATTGCCTACAAATGTTCATAAATTAGCCTCGTGTATGAGGAAACGAGGAGAATCAATAAAAATCAAAAGCTTTTTGGAATCTGTTGTTTACTCTCTGTTTCTTTTTTTTCTTTTTTATTTGCCGAAAGTGGAAGATATATTCCATTGCAAAACGCACGTTACAGTACAAGATGCTGATTATACCGATTCCCTACTTGAGCAGGAGGTATACAAAATGTACACTTCGATCATGCCAGAGAAAACTTGTAATCTCATCGATGGCATCTACCGATGAAGTCTTCGCTGCGCTCATAGCCGCAGCCATTGCGTCGTTTGTACTGATCTACTTCTACGCAGAAGCAAGGAAGCGCCAGCGTCAGCCTCCTGGACCCTGGCCATGGCCCATTGTCGGCAACTTAGATGCCATGGGCGACTTGCGTCACAGAACACTGGCCACACTCGCTGTCAAGTATGGAGGTCTCATGTCTCTCCGCCTTGGTACCACTCCATCATCTCTCTGGACAACTGGCCTTGAATTTCGAGCATTGTCAGATTGTCCGGAAAAACGTTGAATTTGCACTACATAACAGGACGTTGCAGGCAGAATTATACAGACGTTCCAAACCCAATTATTGCTTCATGGTACAGATTACTGACGATGTGGGTATTGTTGATTTTAGGGTCAAAGCCATTGATAGTGATATCCACTGTCAAGGTTGCGAAGGAGTTCTTCCTGACCAACGACGCCACATTTGGTGCGCGAATGCAGACACTGGCTAATACCGTGTTTAACAACGGAGATTCGAATTACAAAACACTCGGCTCGTGTTCTGAAGTAAACTACTGGCGTCGTTTGAGAAGACTGTTCAATGCGGAGATCTTCTCTCCAGCGCGTCATACGGCGCAGCAAAGCATAAGAGCAGCGGAGCTCAAACACATGATGAAACTCCTCGTGGAAGACTCCAAGACTGGTGATGCTGTGAACATCAAAGAGTGGTTACACTACTGCAATGCCTGTACTTCTCCATGTAGCTTTTCCACGCAAAAGTCCTTGGTACAGGCCGTCTCCAGCGACCTGGAAACCCTGCCTCCCGTGGAAAACTAGGTAGAAGCGGCCCGCAAAGGACACCAGAGTGGTCCTACAAATTCGTTCACCATCCGAGAAAACCTCTCGCCAGTTTCCTTTATCCTTTGACATGTAATAAAAAATTTAGCGTTTTACCTTCCCCTATTCCACTGTCTCGGCGGGCAGTCTGCCCGTGAATTAGAATCTTCGTCGGATCTCCCAATGTATCATCGTTTGATGACTTCGATGTCGACCGTTGCAGATTTTCCTTTTTCACCGTTGGATAATTTAGATCCTGTACGTCGGCTATTTCGCATGTGGGCCCTTGGATGAGAGGAAAGTCAACCGTGAGATAAATGTCTTGTCTACCACATGATGATCGTGGTGGACACCGTTGGATTTATTCATTTTCAACCGTAAGATGATGTGAGATCTAGTGGTCGGATTTGAATAAATGACCACCGTCCGATTTTTTAAAACCACACTTTATGATTTTATCAATCTGCGCCGCTTAACTTAACAAGGTTCATCGTCGGATGAGACTACTGCCTACCGCACGATGATTGCGCTTCTCACAATTAGAATCTTTCATTTTTCACCACAAGATGACAGGGGATTCTAACCATTCCATGCCGTTGAATTGTTGGCCTCATCACCGCTTGGTACCGTAATACTCGGATATTTATCCGAAACCGAAAGCGATTGAATCCCCTCATTTTAACGCTAACCGCAAAGATCTTTGTATTTTTGGAATGTAAACTCCACTGTCTCCTACATAGTCGCACCAAATTCGTGCCAGTTGGCCGCTTGTGCGTGTAAAATGAGATCGTTCAGAGTGGCATGGACCAATAGGCGACCATGGAATGAAAATCGGGAATGTAATCGACACCTTATCTACAGTGATCTCGGAAATTACGCTGGAGGGAATGTGGTCGACGACATATTCCAAATTTAACAAGCGTGCACGAAGGACACTCGCGATTTGGATAATACGTAATCAGCGAATCGAATACGATTTAGAAGGACCTTTCCGTTAGAAACCCATTCAGTGCTTTTAAATTTGACTTTGAGAAAGCAAATTGCTCCAATAGTAATGGTCATTGTGGATCACCTCACCAGTGACAGATTTATGAAGGACAACTTTAGATGCAAACATACGGAGAGTACTCGCTCAATTAGCCCATGATCGGAACTGCATTAAATCAAATATGCCAGATCACCAAATACATTGAACTCACAGCGAGCGAGGATTAAGACGACTAGCCACTGCGTGTAATCATATTATAAATGAACAAGATACCTGAATTATAAACGAAGCCACTTAAACAACTTCAAGCAAATAGTCTGTATTCCACATTAACCACGACCCATTTTTGCTACTGGATGGCGTTGCTTCTTCCATCACACGAGCATCTTTCTGACGTGATGCATACATAGGAGTCACGCCTGTGACAAAAACATCCTCGACTTGTACCCATTGAACACCATGGTCGCATGGGCGATCGATAGGCATTTTAGACTTTGGCACTTTGTAGTGTGTTCCGGCCCGACCCTTTGCGATGGCGGTTCCCCAATGCTCCGGATGGAGTATCCATACGTCCTTATGCATTCGCACAGGGTTCTACGCAAAGGAATGAAGTACATTTCAGAAGGTATTTGTTAGGAATACAGTAAAGGCGACTCGAGATATCCGCAAAGACTTGTATTTCTACTACGCAATTTTCTCATCTCCCAAAGCGTGTTCTAACTTGGAGTACATTGCTATTCCTCACTTCGAAAACACATAGCAATTGCAAGGATTTTCACTAATTACCTGGCCGATGCGGGGTGCGAGGACCTGAGTGGACTCCTCTTCGGCGAGACGCTTTGGCTTACGTTTTTGCCTTGCCATCTTCTGCTTTAGCACCTTCTCTGCCGGAGTACAATAACTGATGACACTTCCTTTTGCATTGACGACTACATCACTCTCTCGATCTAGAATACCATCTGCGTCCTCACGTCTCCTCTTCAATGTATGCGTAACGTTGATTGCCATCCCGTCGGACACCTGACCGCCGGAGATCCCTGTACCTTTAACGATTCAGTGGTATAATGTTCACTTTGAAATTCACGCACATTCAAGGTTAAAGGTAATTGAATTTTGCATCCCCACACTACGATAATATGTACATGTAGTCATCTGCAAAATGGCTAGACCCAAGTACCTTTTCCGACGTTTAGTTCATCTTCACCTCCTTCGATCAATTCACCCACAACGGAACCGGTTGGCTTTGTAGTTTTGGTCATCTCTGACGTAAACTGATTCGGGACTACATCTCCTCCCACGACTTCGTCGGTATTTTTGGGACTACTATTGCCGATAAGGTGTTCAGGGCCAATAGTCCGCACGGCATCCTCTTGGTTTATGATGTCCGTATCCATGGCACCGCCATGAACTGATGTCTGACATGTGTTTCTCAAAATGCCTGGAGAAGTGGAATTTACCCCAACTGACCTTCCTCTAGGGCCGCCTGTTGTTAAATAGGTCGTTCCATTTTTATCGTTACACATATTTGTAACCAACTTCATGATCGCCTCCAGCTGCTTCTTCATACCTAGTCCATCCTCAGTGTTGCTTGAGACCAGCCCGGTAGTAATGAGTCCGTCTCGCTCTAGTGCCTCAACTCTGCACTTTGTCTGGTGCAGTTCAACAACGGTGTCGTTCAACCGCACGCGTAGTTCATTGATTGTATCCCTCAAGTAGAAGGATATGTGTTGGGCTGATTCAAAGTTCCCGGACCGCAAGGACGTGGGCGGTGTTCCGTTCCGCTCCAAGGCTAGATGTTGCGGTACAGTAGTAGAGGATACTCCACTACTAGATACTGGGTTATCGCCATTAATCTCGACCGCATCGTTCACGAGAACCGTCATACCATGTATGTCATTGTTTTCCACCGTGTTATATAAATTCATGAAATCATGAAGTGAACTTCACCACCAGTGTGAAAAAAACAACATTGCTATAAATCATTCAAAATATTAAAAAAAAGAAAAGTATATACTGAATTGTAAAGTAAAGAACTCCAACGATGTGATGACCCGAACATGCTATTAGAAACTGTAACGCATTTCAGTCGTATCATACTCATTTCAAGTTCACTACAACTTCACACAATTCAGAACTACCACTGTACCTCGTCAACGTCAACGCAACTTGCTTCCCCCTCTACCGTGGTAGAAGGCATCCCCTCTGAAGTACACCTTCCTGCAACAGGACGGCGGTGCATTCTGACCTTGGCCATCTTCTCGCTCTCCATCACAGCTGCTTCCGACGTCCATTGGGCGACTAATTTGGGATAGTGTTTTAACGGACATGCAGGGTGACGCTCCTTCTTGTTAATCCAGTGACTCCTCCATTGGTATCTGGTCCAACTTAGAGCGTCCTCTAAGTAGGTTCTGATATAACCCCTTCTGAGTGGGGGGTCAAATGTGAACTGACTATGAATATCGTGGTCAATTAGCTCAAAGGCCATGGGCGGATGGTGACGAAACTCCTTGACACTAACGTCTAACACTCTACCCGCAATTTCGCGAATAGCTCTGTTCAGCACAGACTTCAATCCTATTACGTTGCCCTCTGCATCTGTGGGTACTACAGTCTTCGCTCCATTAATGCCGCGGTTTACTTGATTTCTTTGGTACTCCTTCCGCTGCCGTCTCATGAAGTTCCTCCGGTGGTTTGGGCTCCCATCCTGTTCTCCGACAGATACAGGCAATGGAGGCTGGGTCAGATCGACGCCTAAAGCGTTGACAGCATTTATCCCGCTTGGCTGCACGTGTACTTCGTTAACGGCATTTGCCTGAGGAGGCACAACCGTCACGAAGCGGAGGCACGTCTTGCGAAGGCGGGGTAACACGACCAACGGACAAGAGGCCGCGTACGATGTTGAGTTCATGGGGACTCAAACTACACGCAGTGGGCCCAGAAATAGGTGAATCCTTAGGGAAATCAGGTGTGTCTGGAAAATAACTTGGAGATGCTACAAACGGGGAGTCGTTCAGAACATTGACCGGAGTAGTGGCGGGCCTCGACTCGGTAACAGGGCCTGAACGTACGCCAAGAGAAGGAGTTTGTCGCATGGCAATTGGCAGATAAACTCTCAACATTTGGTGCAGCAGCGGCATGTTCATGAGGGGTTGACCACCGGTGTGACTACCTTCTGCTTGCATGGCACCGTCAACCCCTACCTCCGATCCATTCGGTCCAGTTTGCACTGCGAAGTTACTTCCTGCGTGAGCTTCCATTTGAGCTTGCAGGCTCTCTAGGAAGTAACTTGTCTCCGTGTCCTGCGGATTGACCACAACGTTATGTACCATTGTAGCGAAAACAAATCATGTTCAGTACTCGAAAAGATATCAACAAGGATGGGATTACAATTATACATAGATGATACACTGTTCATTTTATGTCCAGTATTGTTAATGTCCTTCAAGGGGAAACCACAAGGACGGTCTGAAAGAAGCACACGCAGTTACAACTAAATACTTCCAACAGTGCGATCATACATGAACTAAGTGAGTGCAGTTACCTTTGCCATGGCTTGATACGTTACACTCGAGGCGAGAGCAATACATGAGTTTGCACAAAATGAGAGCAAGGCCGTCACCTTACGCAAGAGAGAAATGTATTAGGTAAATCCTATTCTCTCATTCTATGATATACGTCTAACGCCAGTGGGCAGTGGCATGCAGAGGGCATGCCACCTCTGAGAGACTCCTTATGCCTTCATCCTACGGTACCTAGCCCTCAGTGATGTCAAGTTGAGCCTATATCACGGTGTACTGCTCAAGCGCTTAGCTGTCATCCGGAGGTCTTATAACCGTGGACGGCTGCTGACGGCTGTTCCAGTAACCGAGGGACTTCTTTGCGGTGCACCACAAAGTTTAGGTTTACGGGAACTTTGTGTGAAGCAGGGTGCCAATTATGGAATACTATTTGCACGCATGGCCATACGGCATTTGAGGGGTGGCCAAAAACGATTTGAGGGGTGGCCAAAAACGATTTGAGGACCGTAGATTTGGGTTTTGGAGGTTTAGGGTTCTAAATTGGTGCCAAATACCTTGGATGCATCCCCAATCACCACGTCATGAGCTCCTCGTAGAAATTGCGTTAATGCCATGAGCTCCAACATTCGGATTCGTTTGGCCGAGTGGTACTGTATCTTGATGAAAATTGCAATGTCGGTGCTGTAAGCTGCTCCAACTCGGTAGTCGACCTTGATTTGAAACTCCTGGCACCGTTTGGCAAGCACTGCTGCAAAACTGGCAGCACGAAAGCAAACCGGGTCTTTGTGATTTCGATGGATACCTGAAAACCTGGATTTGGCTTCGACACAGGCTTCAACAGTATCAAACTTCCCTGGGATCTTCGGCCAGTTGTACCAAACTGTATCCAATCGGGCATCTGTCCTCCATCTGTATCGCCTTGGGCAATTGCAAAAGTTTGGATGCGAGGCCACCAACTGGGGCGGCACTTCTGTTCGTCTGTGGCCTTTGAGTTGATCTGTTACAGCCAAGTCGCGTCGCGGAGCTCTTGTATCCTCGCCATGGTCTTTTAGAAAATCAAATATATAATTATGCATAAGTCTTGACACTAGAAGTTACACTATCATGTACAAAATTTCATACTCCCTCTGTCCCATTATGATTTTCTGGTAGGTTCTCTCAAATCTACCTTTGGAGGTAGATTTGAGAGAACCTACCGGAAAATCATAATGGGACAGAGGGAGTATCTTTTATATATACACCCACAACCATAATTATTTGGTTGAAATAAACTTTGAGGCTCGAGAAGGCATCATTTTAGGGCTTCTTTATAAGTTAAAAAACAAAAACCAAAAAATACAAAAAAACCATACTATCTCATAAAGTACACAACCATAAGCAACACCAAAATTTTCCACTTGAGTCATGTCTTGTATATAAAATTGGAATGCATATTGGCTTAATGGGAGCCAAAAAGAGATTGTAGCATGAGAGAGTGAGCACTCTTGGTGGCACTTCTCCCTAACGCTCTCAAACATCAACATAACCCTTACTAGACCAAGCTTCTAACATTTTTTTGTCCTTTTTGCAAGAAAAGACTCTCTTTTAGCGGTCAATAGCTACTACGTTGGGAAAAAAAACTAACCGTTCTTTCCTAAGGGACGCATTTTGTATCGAGTCAAGTTATTTGTGGGGCCAAAGGAGGGCGAAAATCAGGTAACAAATTCACTTAGATCCATTCACATATAAAGCGTTCCTACACATAGCTAGTTCCACATATTTAGCTTGTATTTTTGGAAATGATCCAAATATAAAAAGTCACTATGTAGCATATTGTTCATGAAAAGTCAAATTGAACAAAGAAATTAGTTCTTTTTGTTGTTTTCCAAGATAAATAAAGAAGAAAAAAAAAAAAAAAAAAAAAAAAAAAACGCAATAGCGATACATTGGAAGGTCAAAAAGACTATCTTGAGAGGGTCATTTGATTGTCCCAAGAGTATTATGGACGCTTCACATGGGCGTGTATTGTGAATGCAACCTCCCATGTGATTGGTTCACTTAAAAAAAATCTTGAAAGGACCAATTACACAAGAGGACACTTGGCCTCTTTTGGCCCTTTCACGAACTGCGTCACCCTCCACCGTTTAACTAAGAGAGGGTCATTTGATTGTCCCAAGAGTATTATGGACGCTTCACATGGGCAGTAATATTGTGAATGCAACCTCCCATGTGATTGGTTCACTTCTTAAAAAATCTTGAAAGGACCAATTACACAAGAGGACACTTGGCCTCCTTTGGCCCTTTCACGACTTGCTTCACCCTCCACCCCACGTTTAACTAACAGTCTCTTATCCAGCTAGCTATATAAACCCAATGGTGAGCCTCATTCTACAAACACATCTTCTGCTGCCCTTGGTGTCAACCTTGAGTCTTGTTCGAGCTTCCTGCTTATGAACGGTGAGTTCTTCTTGCTTTTCGAGTGTTTGAGTTTATTGAGTCTTATTGCCTAGAGTTTGCAAAATTCAACAATACGTGTGCGATTCATTTGATAGTTTTTTGTTATTACGTTGTTTTGTTTGTGCAATCTTGTGCAATATTTGTAAATAAATTGAAATCTTACTATGATTTCTTCCTTTGTTTGAGAATGTGAGGTCAAGGCGGGCACTTGAAATATGTTTCGATTGATAACGATGTGGTGTTGCGGACGATAACGGGGAATAAGGAGTTGGTGAGTCCAATTTGAATGAGTCTGCGGCTTCGAGTTACAATCTCAATATCTTGTATGTCATCACTTTCCTCCTGACACTCTCGTTGGAATCTAGCTAGGCAAGCGTAACGTTGTTGCTCAAATTGATGGTAGAATCACAATATCGATCACTTCTGATTTCTATTTCATGACAGAGACCTCCAAGGAAACGGTTTCAACGGATCGATTCCACCGACACTCACTAATTTTCTTCAACTCCAAAAGCTGTACGGACTCCCATACCCTAAAAACTCATTCAACTACTGGGTATTTCATTCAAAGTAAGAATTTTACTTTCGTCATGAATTTTAGAGACTTAAACGACAATGATTTCAAAGCTTGTGCCTTTCCCGTGTGGCTCCAGAAGTTCACTAACCTGTAAACAGTGTAAGTTGCAATCTCTTTTCCTTTGAAAAACTCAATTATCTTGATTATGCTGAAGTTTGTTTTTTGCTTGCAGAAGGCTAAAGAACAACAAACTGGTGTCATTTTAAATCTATTCTAACAAGGCTTCAAAAATCTGAGAAGAGTGTACGTTTTTCAATTCCTCATATCTTGATATTTTATTAGAATGATATACATTGCAGAGATTGGTATAAAAGCATTAAATATCTCTGCGAACTCGTTCGGTTCTTTCTCGATGAGATTGGCCCAACCTTGACGCTGGGATTAATACATTCTAATATTTATCTCTGCGGACTCGTTCGGTTCTTTCTCGATGAGATTGGCCCAACCTTGACGCTGGGATTAATACATTCTAATATTTATCTCTGCGGACTCGTTCGGTTCTTTCTCGATGAGATTGGCCCAACCTTGACGCTGGGATTAATACATTCTAATATTTATCTCTGCGGACTCGTTGGTTCTTTCGATGAGATTGGCCCAACTCGACGACGGGATTAATACATTCTAATATTTATCACTGCGGACTCGTTCGGTTCTTTCTCGATGAGATTGGCCCAACCTTGACGTGGGGAATAACAGAAATAGTGTAATTTATTTTAATATTAGTGATAGAATTCTAATAAAAGATCTACTACTAAAATTTGTAGTTTAGTGGTATTAGATATAACGATATTTAGTGATTAAACTTATATAAGGCTTTCTAACCTTTTTATAATTTCTGAGATTATTTGATTCTTATCCGAGGAAATGCGTGGACATCATGGGAAACAAAAGAAAAGCGGAAGAACAACCTCGTGTTGGATGCGAGATTTGTAAGTCAAACCAATGCCTTTAAGATCGCTGCACATAAGCATGTCACACCGCAGTGGTGAAAACACATAAGGCTTCCGAGCTTGTGGAGAAGACGTCATCCTCATGAGTTGGGGAATTGAAGGTAGAAAGCAATACGATTCTTACAATTGCACGACATGTAATCTCGTAATGCCGCTCGCGATTTGAGCGCATGGTGATCATTCTGAGTCTGTAACATAGTATCTCCAAGCCGAAGACTTTTGAGATTTCCACATTGGAGGTTTCTAAGGTATTTTCAATATTTTGCATATTTATTCGATATTTCATAATATATTATATTTTACCAATAATTTATGTGTGTTTATTTTTACAGGTCTATAGGCCACAGAAATACTACACCGACCCTACTAAATATAAATTCGAGGAGGAAAATAACAATTTCGATTTAGTGGATGGATCCATGTTGGTTGTAGAGAAGAATGTATTGGCGAGAAATTCAGTTGCACTTTTCCGCACCGACCTCATCCCTCCGGATGAAATCTCATCTCTCTACAAAATGGCATCGGTTTTAGAGATGTACGGCAACGTTGTGACCCAAGGGAAGCGGATTAACGGGACAAAAATGATCATGTTTGGCATGTACTATAATGCCATTTGCGGTTGGTGAGATTACAAAATATTTCCAACTTTGTTTATTTTGATTTAATGAATTTGATTTTTAATAAAACTTCATTAAATGTTCGTTTTTAATACGGAGTTTGTTGAAGCGTCGAGTTGGCTCACTTATCCGGGTATTAAATACGAGAATGTGTGGATATTTCCACACAATATTTCCGGAGGCCATGAGGATTTTGAAGATATTTTGCTAAATGAAGAAGGCTTACATGGAGCCGATGGCGATTTAGTGGCACTCCATTTCTTTGCGTTTGCAATTACAAAAGACTACAACTGTCTTTCCCATATTGACCCCAACGACTACGGATATGGCATCATTGTATGGTTGCATCCTAGTAAGTTTCTTCTTTCAATATTTCTAACTTTTCTATTATATTTTTTGAATTACTTTGGTTAATTTATAATTGTTCCAATATTCAGGTCAATTCTTATGTATTTTGCATTACATGTTGTTTTACAAATCTTTTCTTCAAAAAACAAAAAAAATTGCAGGTGGAGGTATAGAAGTGGAGGACATGCCTTCATTTTGTCTTCCTCAGTATAAAATCCGATTTGGCTGTAAGAATGGAGTTGGTTTAATAATCAATGAAGCTACAACATTTCATTGCACTTCTTCTTCCAAGGCGCCGGGAGTTCTTGGAATGGCATTCATACAGAAACGTGACTACATTGCAGGATTAAAGAGGGCCTTGCAAGATCCAATTAGCAATGCTGGGCAACGTTACATAAGTGCCAAGGATAAATATTTCTCCATACGGGTCAGTTATATTTTATATTATACTTATTGACATTATAAATATTTTATTCTATTCTACCATTGTGTTATTTTACTGAAATGGTTTTTGCTGTTTTTTTTTGCTAACATTCTCATATTATTCAATTTTTTATTTTTTGCAGGACAATTACAAAGACAACGGACTAGCTACTCTGTTTATGTGATTGGTTTAGGATTGTTGGTTAATATTTCCTACACTTAGAGATTTAGGAATTATTTGTATTCTGTTTTATAGGGGCCAAAATAATAGGGATTGGCCAATTTAAAGAATATGACATTGTAGGTTTTAGTTTGGCATTTGAGCAAAATTTTGTTAAAGTTGCTAAATGCACATTTGATAGCTGAATTAAGATTCTCTTGAAACCCTTGGTTGTTTAGGAGTTGAATGCACTTAATCCTGAAATAGATCATTTGGATGATAATCCAATACTTTATACATTATACAATAAGATTAACCAAGGAAAAACTTGATTGCATATACCTTCATTCGTTAAACTTGATTGCAAATACAATAACTGACATAGGACGTATGATATTATATTGGAGATCCTTATCTTCTATATGTAACGTGCATTATTGGATTACCAAGTCAAGTGTAATTTTTGTGGTAAAAATCTATGATCAATCTAGGAGATCTTTGAAAATAACGGGTTTAAAACCCGTGATTTCCAAATCTGACCGCCCTAAATGTCACCAACTTCAATTTCCGCACCATAAATACAGCTGTGCAAATAGTATTCCATAGCCAATACACGATTTACCCGAAATACGGGGAAACCCATTTTGACGTATCGGCAATTTTTGGGACAACCTCTGTTGGGAAATGGCGTTCACTAAAGACACTACAAGCGCGGTCTCGAAATTATTCGGGAATATCCACAGCAAGCTGCACCTCACAAGCATTACTCTTATCTCCCAGAAATGAGTCGCTTAAAATTGTAATGCGGGGGAAGGCGAAGCGGTCTACGTGGAGGAAGTGGAGTGTTTCTCCTACATCGGTTATCGAAGCAAAAGATTGTCTTCGTAATCTCATTATCGGTAACAGCTCTCAAAACTCATTTGCAATTTCTTAATTGTGCATAACTTCCTTACTCTATGTAAGTCATGTGTTATGTTTTAGGAGATTTTGGAGTACGTGCAATTTCAAAATTGTTTGTATTTGGTACTTGCGTGATAATGTGGTACATCTCGCTACTCTTGTTACCGCTCCTATTATCTCCACAAGAACCCTAAGAAAGGTTTTTGTACATGTTGGCTTGGGTTGGCTTGTACTACTGTACATGGCAACTATCTCTCCTTCGTTGATTTGAGGTACAACGTCTCTATAAGCTTTAAAATTTAAACTGATATCCGTGTTGTAGGAGGAGAAGATGCCAAGGGTTCAATGTAGGGGAAGACTGCCAATACAGCATCTTGGTCGCCAGAAGGATAGGGATACAAAACTACTACGCCGAGAGACTACAAGGGCTAGGTCAACTGGACAACGGCGCTTACAATGCCCATGTCGAATATGTAATCGAGGCATCAGAACGCTGATGTCGTTGCAGACTGTAGCCAAACATGTGAGGAGCTACGGTTATCACCCGTGGCAGCGTGGGAGCTCAGAGGTGTGTTCATCTTCCCTTTCGGCAGAGGAGACTTTGTATCACCTTCCTAGGAATGTTTTTTTTTTGTTTTGTTTTTTGGAGTTGCGGCAAACACATTCATTTAGCATCTGTAGAATTGAAATGGCTTGGTCTAATGATTACATAATGTGAGTCTTCGATAGCCACTCCGCAACAGTCTGATTAAGTGCACTTGACATTCTGTCTCGGTTACTGATATCTCTGGGAAAGTGAGGTTCACGTTTATACACGATTATCATGCGATCTCAATTTCCAAATATATGAATTGAAATGATGTTGCCAATTCCTAGGGCTATGAACAAGACGACTCCGATGTGGAATGGGACGAGCACATTAGGAGGGAGTATGGTGAAGTAGCATTTCGACCTGTCAATGTCGAAAGAGACCCAGCCGAGGCAGCTGTGGACGTTGTTGAGGTGGTTCGGAACGCCTTCGGTCTTTGGGACGACATTCAGGAGAACGCAGCAAATAAGCAGTGAGGCACGTCGCGATGCACGACCCGATGAAACATAGACGAGAATTCACAATGATGATCATCATGAGGACGCCAACATTGGCAATCACGGAATGGGAATCAGGCGAGATGATGAGGATATGAACTTTGAACATGAGAACTACGAGGATAGCAACCTGGAGTGGGGTGACCCTGATGGTGTCGACGTGGAAACAGCAGCCCATCTACAACGGATTCAGGAGGTTGCAAGTGTGCCACTCTACGAGGGATCCCCCATTTCTTCCCTAGAAGCAGTTATTCTTATGCTAAACCACTACCGAGGGAACAATGCCACTAACGTACTTATGGACCAGGCTTTTGCACTGGCTCACAGGGTTTTGCTACCGCAACCGAACACACTTCCGAGCTCCGAATATGCGGCTTCACAGATGCTCAGGCGGCTTGGTTTAGAGTACAAGTCCATTGTTGCTTGTCAAAACAACTGCATTCTTTACAGAGGCGCATTCGAAAATAGTGTGATTTGTCCCTGCTGCGGGACTTCGAAGAACAGAAGGCACGGCAGTTCTTGGGTACCCAGGAAAGTTCTACGGCATTTTCCCCTAGTCCCAAGGTTAAAACGAATGTATAGGAGCCCTCTACAGGCGGCCTCCATGACTTGGATAGACCGCGGTGGAAGTAGGGATGGTTTCGTCAGACACGTTTCAGAGTCCAAGCATATGCAAGATATACGAGCCAAGCACCCTGACTTCTGCAGCGACCCTCGCCGCCTCTTTCTGGCGTTAGCTACCGACGGCATGAATCCTTTTTCTGAAAAAAGGAGCGTATACTCTACATGGCCAGTAACTCTTATGAACTATAATATCCCTGTTATCCTGGGTTACCGAGGATGGAATGCTTTACGAGCTCATCGAGAGTCTGTTGATAGAAGAACGTGAATAGATGGGTGGCCGGGCAAACTTGGTAAGCGAATGGCCACAGAGGTGACTTTCTAGGAGTGAGGAAGTCTTTCTAAGTCAACGGCAAAGATCATTAGTGCCTTGGAGGTCAGCGAGAAGGTGAACCGGTTACCGTGGGGAACCTCTCTGTTCTGAGCGGGACCGGTGAAGTACGATGGACATGGAGCACAGGTGGTGGGTATGGCTGCGAGGCTCGGATGTCGGCACGGGAGACCTAACTGAACTTACGACTACCGCGGGGTCTCGGTGTCCTCGGTGACAGTGTAGAAGTTTGGGGAAGGAGGACGGCGTTAGGCATTCATGGCGTCCCTGCGGTCATTGTTAGCCGCACAAGTGAAATGCCGAGTGAGAGGGAGACACGAAAATGGGAGAGAGTGTAGGCTCGGTGGCCTTTGTATTCATCAGATAACAAATGTAATACAATGGAGGGTGATGTTTCCACCAAGGGTTCGCTTCTACGGTGACTACAGAGAGTCCTCTCCCCTATTTTCTACTACTTTAAATACTACGGCACTCCTATGAATCTGGCGGTGCCCTTATCCTGCTAGCGTGGTCGACATCGGTCTTACGCCTCGGTTGCCTTGATCTCCTAGTTCGGCCGCTATCTCCTCCGTTGAGTGTGCCGCGGTGGTCCAGTGGCTGCTGTGGTTCCTGCTTGGTCTCCGAAGTTACCCTGTGACGTCAGCGGTAACATTTTGCCCTCCCTGTGAGAGCGCAATCCGTCCGCGGATTGCTTTAGTGTTTGGCACGTCGATCGGCCGGGCGTCTGTCGGGACGAGTCTGTTCCCGTGGCAATCTTCTTTGTTGTCGGGCGGGGCGGAGGCGGTCGTTATACATTGAACGGATGGCGCGCGATGCCCCTGTGCGATGGCGTCGGTTCCGGATAGTATTAGCGTGCTCGTGGATGTCATGGACCGTTTTCCCGAGCAATTTATTACACCCCGGGCATTGGACATCGCTAGCTGTGTGGTCCGCGAAGCGCCGTGCGAGGTCGGGGTGTTTGTTGAAGTACTTCTGTACTTCATCATGTGCGTCTTGGTATTCCTCATCGGCATCACTGTCATCCGCAGGTTCGACATCCCAAGTGTTATCGTCTGATAACTGTATTAAAGCCTGTCTATGAGAGGCAAATGGGATTTTAGGGATTACCGGTGAGGAAGGTCGTGCGTGGACGTTGTGGGACGGTGAAGGCGGGCGATTTGGGTTTGCGATTGTTCATCGGGCAGTGCCGTGGGCGACGGATGAGGCGTCTGCTCCGTGTCGGTGAGGTGGTCGGGGATATGCACTGTCTTGTAATGGTTCGTCGATGCTCTCATTTGGATCCTGCGTCCCCTTGCTATCCTCGGTTGTGACTCCTGTGGGCATGTACTCAGGAGAACTGCGTGAGGCTGATACCTGTTGTGGTGGCTGTTCTTCCTCGGTAACCGCGGCGCCCGTAGGGAAACCCGGCGTCCTCGTGGGCTGGATTCTTGCCACTCGACATCGTGTCGGCATTCAATTGTAATTTGGTGAGCGTCTCCTCAATACAAGCCGCCACCATGTCGACCGCGATGTCATCTCGTCATGCATGGAGGATTTTGGCGAATGGCTTTGAAAAGTATCTCGCCCAAGACAGCTGCGGCATCATGGACCCAAGCTTGTTTGTTTGCCTCAAAGTTTTCGGCTTCGGTGGCTAAAGATTGACGTCGCTCCTCCAAACTCTGCGCCTCGGGATTGGAGGGATTGGTGTCTATCAGATTTCGGCATTGTTGCCGAAGTTCGTCATTCTGTGCTGTCAATGACACCAACTGCTCCCTTGCGTTGTCCCTCTCCTTGGCGACCCCGTTAAGCTGTGAAGTCACTTCCTGTAGATCGATTTGTTTTGCGGCTAGTTGACTCTGAAAAGTCTGGGCCGCGCGGTTTGCATCCTCCACCTTCTGCATCGCCTGACCTAACTCATCGTTCTTTTGGCGCAGCTGTGTGTGCAGATCCTGCATGGTCCTGCTGTATCGGTCATTTTCCTCCCTTAGGTGCCGCTGCTTTGTCCCTCATCATTGTAAATCTTTGCCGCACCACTGTTTCCACACAGCGGCCATGGCCGCGACACATCGATCAGCCGCTCCGCCAATGTCTGCTGTGTGTCAACTCCGGTGTCCTCGTACTCCGTGCGTGGCCTTTTGCTGGCGCTTGGTGCCGCGGCGTCCTTGACCGGCTTGGCTGGCGATGGCAATTTCCGACGCTGGATTTCCACGAAGCTCGACATGGGCGGTAATCTGTTGTGCTCCTTGTGGTACCGTAGGTAACGCTGGATGTAAGTGGAGAGGAAAGGCCCAATGGGGCTTGAGTAATCCGTGTACCTCTGGTGATTTTGCAATTCAACACGCAGGTGGTCTTCGAACAACATCCCCCAGTTTACTTTGGCTCCTGCATCGGCCAGAAACAACAACTCTAATTGTCTTTGGTAAAATCTTTGTTGCGATTCTTCACACTGCAATAGATTTGGCTGATGATACCGCGGATGCGAGCGAACCATGGCTCCTTCAGCATTGCGCCGACTGTGTAAGTGTCGTAGCCTGCCTTGTTCTTCTGCTCTAACCCCGGCAACCTCTGCGCGATGTCCGGCCTTGGGAATCCGCAATTCTCTGTCCATTGTGTGAGCCCCGTGCCGTCCCACCCATACTGATGATACTGAGTAAGCCGCGGAAAATTGCACTGCACGCCATCTACGGTACCGGTGGGGTAAGTGCCTCCACGCGACTACGAGGCGCCATTGTCTCAACAAATTGCTTGCAGTGGTTGATGTTGAGCCTCCAGGTTTTCATATCTTCCCAAAAACGATGCAACCCCGTGTTTTGTGTCCAAACTCCATCGATTCTGCTGCGCCCGATCCGGGAGTCGCCGGCATGAAAAAGGGAGCCTCCGGCCGGGCCGTGGAGTGAGGTTGCGAGCTGCCATGGAAACCGTGGATGGTGTGACTGAGAGGTCACGCAAGAAAATCGGAGCAATTGGCCGCGGGGACAAGGGATGGCGGCGCGCGGAGCGAGAGTGAGCAGCGAGGCAGCGCGGTAGTGTAAAAGAGAGAGAGCGATGAGAGGGCGGTGTGCGATTTTGAAGCGATCTGTGGCTTCCGCGGTGGTGGGAGTTAATGTCGGCGGAGTGGGAGTAAGTCTTTGTCGGTGGCCATCGGTTAAGAGCCGTTTTGGCGGTCAGTAGTGGCTCCTTTGATATCCATGATGACCTGTGTAGGTGACCTGATGGGGTCTGCCTTATTTTCGCTGAAGGCTGCGGTGTCTAATCGTGCATGACGGCACTGATGGTCTTGGTCGTTTATGTAGGCCACTTGTATGTGACTCACATGTAATATTGGGGTATTTGCCTCCCCGCTATCCTTGCCATCTGTGATATCCATGTTTTCGGTGGCCTCTGCGGACGCTTTTGAGGTCTTGTGTTGGTGTTTGTTCTGTGCTTCCGAGGACAATAAATTTTGTAATTGTCCCAGGACTTATGGTTGGTCGTGATTCGTAGTATTGGAATGATATTTCTTTAATTTTGCCGCGTTAACTATGGTGGCCTGGGCGTCGTAGTTGTCATTATTTACCAAAAGTACTGTGTTATTGGGTAACACTAACTGCACCCTGTAGGGTCCATGCCAAATTGTCCCGAATTTGGCTTTCCGATTTTTGGTCTCTTGGGCACCATAGTACTTGATCACCTTTTTGAAATACCCGAGGAGGTTTAGTGCCTTGGAAATATTTTGCACTTAATGCTTGTCTTCGTAGGATATTTAGTTTAGCTTCTCCCGAATTCTTCAAGCTCATAAATCGTCCATGCGGGTGCGAGGATACGGTGAGGTTGGTAATCACGTGGGTGCATGGATTTAAAGGTTGGCACAATATACTCAGCGGTAACAATGGTCGTGTCCCCGTATACGAGTTCGAACGGGCTAAAATGGGTGGCCGCTTTTGTAGCTACCCTGTAGGCCCACAAAGCTGCAGGCAAACAGTCATCCCAGTCGACTTGGTTGGCGATCACGAATTTGCGCAACATTGTCAGGATAGTTTTGTTGGTAGATTCTGCTTGTCCATTTCCTTGGGGATAATAGACTCATCTTGGTTACGTGTTTGATGAGATGGTTGTCCATAAGGTCTTGATGATCGCATTGACGAAATGCGTGCCTTGATCCGAAACTATTTCCAAAGGGCACCCGAAACGAGTGATTACGTTCTCGTAGAGGAAAGTAGCGGTGACCATGGCAGTATTGTTGCGTAATGGTTTCGCCTCTACCCATTTGGTTGTATAATCTGTGGCAACCAAGATGTATTTGTATCCCTGTTTTGTTGCCGGTTTGATTGGACCCACAAAGTCGAGTCCCCATCTTTGGAACGGTCCTAGTGGTGGGATTGATTTTAGTGGCACTCGTCCATGATGCTGGAAATTGGTAGCTGCGGTCTGGCACGCGTGACAATTTTTGACATAGGTGTTGACATCTTTGTGTACCGTGGGCCACCAATACTTGGTCTAATATCTTTTGGACCGTGGTCTCCGGTCCTTGATGTCCGCTGCGGGGCAGCGGGAGTGTGGTAATGATTTGATCTTTGATCCCTGTTGGGCACACAGTCGTATCTCTAAATCGGTGCCTTTTCGATATAAATGGTTGTCTATCGGCGTGTATGGAAATGTGGTTCTCACGGGCGATTTTTTTTTGAGCTTGATCAACCCCTCCGGAATACTTCCTGTTTTAAGTATTCCATGATGTCATATCTCCAATCTTTTTGAACCTCTCGTGATGCACGACATGGAGTTGCAGTGAGGCAGCTTGGATATAAGGCTCGTTAAAGGAGTCATCTATGCCTTCTTCGGTAGCGTTGGTGTCCCTGGAGAGATAATCTGCTACAATGTGGCGTTTTCCAGGTACAAAAACTACCTCGAAGTCATATTCCATGAGAATCATGATCCATCGTGCCACTCTTCCGGTGATTAACGGCTGATTTACCAGATAGGATAAACTGTGGTGGTCTACCATGAACCGGAATTTATTTCCTAACGTAATGTCGAATTTCTTTCTTTGCATACACCATGGGCTAGCGCTTCTCTTTCCGTGGTGGAATAATTGCGCTCTGCTTGGTTTAGTAACCTGCTAGCGTACGCCACCGGTTGGTCGTGTTTACCATTGATGTTTTGTGCTAACATCACGCCCACGGCGATTTTGGAGGCGTCTGTGTGTACGTGGAATGGCTTGGCCCAGTTGGGTGCTAGAAGGATTGGTGCCTCCGAGTACGCCTGCTTAATTTTGTCTAAAAGGTCGTCTTTTTGCCGAGTCAATCTCGTGGATAGGAATAGCCTGGATGATTTAAGGCAGCTATTGGTGCCGTTAGATAGGCTAATTTTGCTATGTACATTCGATTGAACTGTGATATGCCAAGTAGTCTTTGGACGCCTTTTTGGTCTCTGGGTGGGGTCATATCTAGGATGTCCTGTATTTTAGATGGATCCGGGAGTTTGCCATACTTGCGGATATATATCCCAAGATGACTCCTGCAAAAAATAGGAACATACATTTGTCGGCATTGAGGCTCACCCCGTTTTCCCTGCAGGGCTGAAAATATCTCTCTCACCGGTCAACATGGTCTTGCATTTGTCCGTAAATAAGGTCGCCGTCGTCTAGGTAAATCCGGAAAAATTTCTTTAGATAAGGACGAAAAATTAATTCCATGACACGTTGGAATGTCATAGGCGCATTCTTGGCTCCGAACGGCATTCTTTCGAATTGATATGGCCCCCACTCCGTGGAAAACGCGTTTTGTTTTTATCTTGCTTGCTCGCCATTGCTACTTGATAATACCCTGAAAAACAGTCTAGGAATGAGTACATTTCGTGTCCCGCCACTTCATCGATGATTTCTTCCATGTAAGGTAGAGGGTAGTGGTCTTTTTTTTAGTCATTGCGTTGAGTTTGCGAAAGTCAACACAGATTAAGTAAAGCGCCGTTTTTCTTAGGAATGATTACCATTGGAGACAACCATGGTGCCGAGTCTACCGGGAAATAAACTTGGCATTAAGCGGTTTATCCAATTACGCCTTGACCTTGATAGCATAGTTAGGATTCATTCGGTATCTCTGTTGTTGGGTGGATGAGCGTTTGGTACCAAATCTATTGTGTGTTCCGCTATCGTCCTTGGTATCCCCTTCAAGTCTTCATGTGTCCACGAAGATATCATGGTATTCTTTGAACAGATTGCTATGGCGGCTCGTTTGATGTCATTAGGAGCATCTGCGTTTATTTTGACATTTTTGGCTCTGTTCGGTACCAAGGTTGACAAGTCAGACTTGTTCTTTGGACCCATGTGTCCGGCCGATTATCACTTCTTGACTTAGTGCTTTGGATGCGGGTGTGTTGTCAATGACGACGCCTTCAACTTCCGGTGGTAAACCCGGAGGGAATATCAAGTGTATCTTCCGGGAAACCACGCCGGCCAAGTGAATCTCGGCTAGCGGAATGAGATCGTGGTCGGCATGGAACACCAGGGCCTCTTGTTCATGCGTCGATCCTTTACCCCATGCCGTACCCGACTGGTGCCGTATTTGTTTGATTTTTCTCCGGTAATGCAACTGCTCTACGGGGATTATCATAGTTTTCCCATATCTTCGGATCCCGATTTGATTTACGCCCGATCATGAACCGCGTTCATGTCACGTAACCATGGTCGCCCCAATATCATAGGGAAATTGCTGCTATTTGGCATATCGATGACAACAAAGGTCGCCGGTGTTGAAATGCCATGAGTTGTGATAGCCACGGTGGCTAGGATTCCTAATGGTGTCACCGGGGCATCATTGGCCATTCGTAGGACAAATCTAGCTATTGTTGTTGGTCGTGGTAATCCCAACTGTTGTCTGAGGTGATCGCTGATTACATTAACCCCGGAACCCCCGTCGACCAGCACATTTCTTAATTGATGCTGTCCCAATTGGATGTGTATGACTGCTGCCTCGGTGTCGATGGTGGTTGCATTGATTTCCACGGTTGCCGTGGTCGTGGTCGTGTTTTGTGAATGTTCTGTATATATGTTTGAAGTTCGGGACTAATTTTGAGCAGATCTGCTAACGTGATTTTTACGTCAGTCTTTTCTAATATCTGCTGTAGGTCTGGGACTACCGCGGATTCCAAGTCGGCTTGTATTTCTGTTCGTAGATTGTGTAGTCTCTTCCAGTCTTTGTTCGCAAATGGTTTGCGGTGTTCGACGACATGGTTGTCTCACGGTAGCCTTTGACCTGGTTATTATTCTTTGCCGCAGTGCTTATGGTGGCGATGTTGGTACCGTGGACTTGGTCGAGTGACTCCTCCTCTCCTATTGCCGGAGCTCGGATCTCGTATTCTTTGTGGTGGGCCTTGGTGTCCGGCGGCGGTCAGTGTTGGCCCACGTTGTTTTAAAAATTGGGCATTGGCCCCGTCGGTGATGGGAGATCCACATTCCCAACAACCGTCATTTCGCCAGGTTGGAGAGCATCCACATCGATTTCCTCCGGATACATGGCGGCTTTTTGTCCGTGTAGTCCTGGCATCATCGGATTTCGGTGTCGTATTGGAGAACCAACAATACTGCGTGAAGTTTTCCACACGTAACGCATGGGGTGAGTGTTGAGCGGGTGGTTACTCGGGTTGTTGGAAGTGGTAACAATGGTGTTTGAGATTTATCAATAGCGGTGAGCTCTCTCTGCTGATATCATTGGCGCGCAACTAGTATGTCTTGTAGTGTTTTCACTCCGCGGATGATAATGCCTTCTTTGTATCCACGGTAATAATCCTTTCTTGAACCATTCGCACAGGTAGTCTTCCTCGGGTCGTTGACTGAGTTTGTCTGCCAATTGTTTGAATCTATCGTAGAATTTGTCAACGGGTTCATTTCTCTCCTGCTGAATGTTTCCTAACGCTCGGAGAATTTCGGAGCTTGTTTTTAGTTTTCTGAATTTCTGCAGAAAACTACGTTCCATTTCTTCCCACGTTGGTAACAAGTGCTCGGCCTCAAAGTCAATATACCATTGATGTGGTTGCCTTGGAGCGTGGTTCAAGATATTCTCAAATCTTCCGTGCTGGTAACGCCGTTAGTTCGTGCTATTACTTTAAACCTGCGCACGTGCCAATCTGGGTCACCGGAGTCATCAAAAACTGGGTAAGGTATTTTTGGTAACTTGATGAGTCTGTCTCGTTCTTTGGATGTCATTGACGCAGCCATCATAGGATCGTTGGACGGGAGTTCTGATGGTCCTGCCATGGTGACTAGAGGTGGATTTGGGATAGTTGTAGACGTACCTATTCCCTGGAGATAGTGAGAATTTAGCAATTCGATCTTGGCATTGGTAGCATCATTTTTTGCTGCCAAATCGGTCATTTGCTGTTTCATCCATTGGAGCAATTCTCTTATGGTATCCTGGTCATCTTGGGGTGCAGCCTCTTCAGGTTCTGCATTCTTCTCTGTTGCTTTTCGTGGAGGCATGTTTCTTGTCCATTTTATGATTTGATTGTTTTTAGGGATGACTCAACATTCCATCCCCAAAGATGGTCGCCAAAATGTTATCCCGGGTTACCGAGGATGGAATGCTTTACGAGCTCATCGAGAGTCCGTTGATAGAAGAACGTGAATAGATGGGTGGCCGGGCAAACTTGGTAAGCGAATGGCCACGAGAGGTGACTTTCTAGGAGTGAGGAAGTCTTTCTAAGTCAACGGCAAAGATCATTGTAGCCGCCTTGGAGGTCGGCGAGAAGGTGAACCCGGTTACCGTGGGGAACCTCTCGGTTCTGAGCGGGACCGGTGAAGTACAGGTGGACATGGAGCACAGGTGGTGGGTATGGCTGCGAGGCTCGGATGTCGGCACGGAGACCTAACCAAACTTACGACTACCGCGGGGTCTCGGTGTCCTCGGTGACATGTAGAAGTTTGGGGAAGGAGGACGGCGTTAGGCATTCATGGCGTCCCCTGCGGTCATTGTTAGCCGCACAAGTGAAATGCCGAGTGAGAGGGAGACACAGAAATGGGAGAGAGTGTAGGCTCGGTGGCCTTTGTATTCATCGATAACAAATGTAATACAATGGAGGGTGATGTTTCCACCAAGGGTTCGCTTCTACGGTGACTACAGAGAGTCCTCTCCCCTATTTTCTACTACTTTAAATACTACGGCACTCCTATGAATCTGGCGGTGCCCTTATCCTGGCTAGCGTGGTCAGCATCGGTCTTCTGCCTCGGTTGCCTTGATCTCCTAGTTCGGCCGCTATCTCCTCCGTTGAGTGTGCCGCGGTGGTCCAGTGGCTGCTGTGGTTCCTGCTTGGTCTCCGAAGTTACCCTGTGACGTCAGCGGTAACAATCCCTCCTTGGATGACCACTAAGAGGTACTCAATCATGTTGTCTTTGTTGATCCCAGGACCGAAGGCACCTTCAGGAGACGATTTTGACACATTCCTAGAGCCTCTTGTGGAAGAGCTCGAAGAGCTATGGTGCACAGGTGTCATGATGGAGGACGCAGCCCGTTTTAGAAACGAGCGCTTCTTCATGATGAGAGTGATGCTAATTTTTTGCATACACGATTTTCCGGCGTACGGGATGGTGGCAGGCTGCGTTACAAAGGGGTACTTAGGATGTCCAGTGTGTGGCCCAAACACCATTTCCAGGAGGTCCCAGTTCTTAAAGAAAAATATCTACGAGGACCAGGCTCGTAGACATCTTCCACTGGCACATCCTATGCGAATGAACAGTAGAGATTTCCGGGGGCGAGTGGAATTGAGATCCGCTCCTACGAGGGTTACTGGAAGTGAGGTCAAAGCTTATGCAGAACAAAGGCAAGCGTGGCTGGATGATGGAAATCAGCCGGGGCGTGTAAGTGACCCTGTCCGGGTTACAGGAGTAAAGCGGAAGTCTATTCTCTTTAGATTACCCTACTGGGAGGTGAGTGTCCATTTTTAATGTTTCAATTTGCATTTTATCAGTTCCCTATGGGTTTGAAAATCAATGTAGGTGGAATTATTTTAAATTACGTAGAGTAGAGGAAATCAATTCTGTAAACACTTTTCAATACTTACAAGTACTTCATTTCTGTCAGGGCTTACGTATACGTCATACCATCGACGTAATGCACGTTGAGAAAAACATGTCAGCGAGCATATTAGGCTTCATTATGGGCGATAAAGACACCATCGCAGTTAGGAAAGACATGGAGTCTGAAGGCATCAACCCCTCTCTACATCTCCGTCCACGACCAGGTCGAGACAACTACTTCAAGCCTCATGCACCTTATGTGCTGAACCCCGCAGAGTCTGCTCAATTCTTGAGAAGAGTGAGGTCCGTGAAAGTGCCAACAGGCTATAGTTCGAACATGATGAAGCACGTGAGTGATCGTAACCTACAGGGTCTAAAATCCCATGATCATCATATAATCCTTCATGATATCCTTCCAGCCAGTATCCGAGGTCTGCTCCATCCCGGTGTTCGTGATGCAATCATACGACTAGGGAAGTGCTTGAAAAAAATATGCACAAAGGCAGTTGATCCGAGTTCCATACAGTCTCTCCAGCAATACGTGGCTGAAACGATGTGTATCTTGGAGGTCTGGTTCCCCCCTGCCTTCTTCGATGTCATGCCGCATCTCCTTCTCCACCTCGTCGAGGAGCTAGATTGGCTAGGGCCAGTCCATTCCCGTTGGTGTTATGGAGCCGAACGCTACTTGTTTGTGTTAAAAAAATATGTTCGGAATCGTGCTAAACCTGAAGCTTCAATAGCTACAGGTTACATGTACGCAGAGGCCTTAGGCTTCATGAGTGAGCATTTATCCACCTACCCCGGCCATCAAAAAATGTGGGATCCTGATGAGCATGAGAAGAACAATGCCGAAGTTCTTGAGGGTGGATTTCAGCGCAGAATAATGCCTGACAATGAACTGCGCGCAGTCCATGAGTTCGTTATCTACAACTCACAAGTAGCCAAGCCATTCAGAGAGTAAGCATCCAACCGATTGTCATTCCATTTCATTCATTTGAATATCAGTCTTTTTTTTTTGATTATATGTAGGAGTTTACAATTTCCTAGCTATGCAATCGTGACTTTTGATGGATTGATTGAGAAAGTGATGACTTGTGTGTGAGAGTATGCCACTCTTCGTGAGAGGCACATTGGTCGTCACCGAAATAGGCACTTTGAACCGTTCTCCACCTGGTTGGAAAGAAAGGTGGACAAAATGCGCCTAGAGAATGTACCGGTTACACCCGAGTTGCGACACATGTCCCAGTTACCGTTGTCTATCGTTACAGAGCATCACCGTATGTGGGCCTACGGGAATCACTTCCGTACTGAAGATTCAATTTTAGGGAACACGTACCTTTCATTCGATTCCGGAGTTGCATGTGTAGCGGCCACCCAGTGCCAAGCCTCCCCTGGTGACATCCGACTAGTGGAAGCTCAGTTGAAGTATGTTGGAATTTTGCGTAAAATATTGCAGTTAAACTACGTGTACCGAAAAGTGAACGTGTTCGAATGTTCTTGGATAAAGCCTAACATCTTAGGAAACCAGACGATTAAGCAAGACTCGCACGGATTCTGGCTTGTGAAGAAGGGAGCTTTCCAGGGACCAAGGGCGGAGCCGTATATATTACCCGCTCATGCTTCCCAGGTAATATTTACGTCACATCCTCTACTGGCACATATATGAAATCATTTTCCCATTTCACGGTTAGTGTAAATATAAGTTGAATTACTAGTAACGTCCGTTTATATCCAATATTCTTGTTTCCGACTCAGGTTTTCTTCGCACCGGACTATGAAAGCCCGGATTGGCAAGTGGTTATTCAGAAAGAGCCAAGGTCTCATAGAGTCGAGGACGACTCCGACGAGGGATCCATAGGAGCTAGTGGATTGAGGACACCGATTACCAGCCACCAGGACATTGGAGAAGGTAGGGTCAACGGAGCAGCAAATCATCACGAGGGCGTGAATGTCCCCCAGCAGGATGTGACAATGGCGAACGCGAGATGGAGGACCTTATCACAGAGCAAGCCTTCAAGACGAAGATCACATTGACGACGATGACGATGAAGACATCGCCATTGCTCGTCAGTAAAACAGAGAATCATGACACGGAAGTCCAAGATGAGTTGCAATAGAAAACCCAAAAACTCAAAACCCAACCCCAAAACCCAACCTAAAACCCAACCCATACCAAAAAACCCAACCCAAACCCAAAACCCAATCCAACCCAACCCCATAACCCAAACCCAAAACCCAATCCAACCCCAAAACCCAACTCAAAACCCTACCCAAAACCCAAAACCCAACCAAAACCCAAAACCCAACTTGAAAATCCAAAACCCAACTTGAAAACCCAAAACCCAACTTAAAAACCCAATAACCCAAAATCCCAACCTAACCCCAATACCCAACCCAAAACCCAACCCATACCAAAAAACCCAATCCAAACCCAAAACCCAACCCAACCCAACCCCAAAACACAATCCAACCCAACCCCAAAACACAATCCAACCCAACCCCAAAACCCAACCTAAAAACCCAACCCAAAAACCCAACCCAGACCCAAAAACCCAACCCGAAAACCCAAAACCCAACTTAAAAACTCAAAAACCCAAAATCCCAACCCAAAAACCCAAAACCTAACCCAAATCCAAAACCCAACCCAACTCCAAAACCCAATCCAAAAACTTAAAACCCAATCCAAACTCAACCCAAATTTAGGACCCAAGTAGTTAATAAATCAAAGAGTTAATATCATATAGTTAGTAATTTATCAAAAAAAATACAACAAGTTAGCTACATAATTTAAAAATCAAATCCAATCAAATCAATTAAGCCGGGATAGAGAGACTTCCTAGGTTATACTCTCTTGATTTTTCTTCCTGAAAATGTAAGATAAGTTATTTAGAATATAAGTAGTACACAACCATGAATTTAGTAAATAATCAAGAAGCACATTGACTATACCTCTAATTTTCTCTTAAGTAACGTGGTAGATAGAAGTCTCATTTTTGTATTTCCTGCAAAATTTTACCAATAAGGTTTGTTAATGTGAATGTCTTGGAATATATAATATGAATATTAGTGAGTTGTTATTGAAATAGCAATGGCAATGGCAATGGGAAACACAATGGCAATAGCAAAGGCAATGGCAATGGGAAACACAATGGCAATAGCAAAGGCAATGGCAATGGGAAAAGCAATGGCAATGCCAATGGCAAAAACAATGGCAATAGCAATGGCAATAACAATGCCAGTTGCTATGCCACTTGCAATGCCAATTGCAATGCCACTTGCATTATCCATCTCAATATTATTAAACAATACTTAGCCTCCAATGATACTATGATATTCAAATTGAACCGAATCCAAAATTGCTTGACACTTCCTTATCCACCAATGAACGAAAAACCCAAAAACCCAAAAACCCAAAAAACCCAAAAAAAAACCAAAAACCCAAAAACCAAAAAACCCAAAAAAACCCAAAAAACCCCAAAAACCCCAAAAACCCAAAAACCCCAAAAACCCCAAAAACCCCAAAAACCCCAAAAACCCCAAAAACCCCAAAAACCCCAATAAACCCCAAATACCCAAATACCCCAAATACCCCAAATACCCCAAATACCCCAAAACCCACAAAACCCCAAAACCCCAAAACCCCCAAAACCCAAAAACCCAAGAAATCCAAAAACCCAAAACACCCCAAAACCCTAAATACCCTAAAAAACCCAAAATTCAACACCCAAAACCCAATCCAAAATCTAAAATGAAACTCAAATCTCAATCCAATTCAAAACCCAAAGCCCAACCTAACTCCAATCTAAATAAATCCAATCTCATAAATTAAGTAGTTAGTAACTATCAAATAGTTAGTAGTTTAAACAAAACAAACAATACTTAAGCTAAGCCACACAAATAAAAGACTCATCTAAAACATTAGAGGCAATCACAAAGTGTGCATAATACAACCCATATATACCCTCTTCTTATGTAGAATATGTATAGACAATATACACAGTTAATTTGGCGTTCCAACTACTTAGAGTTGGAACACCATAAATGTATTATCGTTAGTTTGTATTCACATATATATTTTAGTTATGTAAATAGAGATAGGTAAAACAATTAATTTGGCGTTCTAACTACTTAAAGTTAGAACACCATAAAAGTATTATCGATAGTTTGTATTCACATATATATTCTAGTTATGTAAATGGAGATAGGTAAAACACTTAAAATTTGCGTTCTAACTACCTTAGAGCTAGAACACCATAAAGGTAAATATTGTAAATATTTTGTATCAACATACTCTAGTTATGTAAACGAAGAGTGCTACAACAATTTATTTGGCGTTTTAACTATCTTGGAGTTAGAACACCATAGTGGTTTTCTACATACTTGTTACATATTTTAGGTTAGTGAAGGGACCACGCTAGGATTATAAAATCATGCTTTGGTGAGTGATACACATAACATTGTTTAAATTACTTGATTTTGCTTGAATGATTGAATAGCAAATCCGACAAATAACATTAGTTTCATGGTATAATTTGTTGCTTATTGTTTGTATCACCATACCACCTTGGGGTCTTTTTTCAAGAGACGTTTAGAATTAAAATCATTACATTTGTATAGTTTTTGTATTGTCATAGTTTTATATTCATTTCTCAATTTTCCTTGAGTTATAGGTCTTTGCAAGAAATTAATACACAAAATATTGCAAGAAATTAATACACCAAGTAATGCAATAAATTAATACACCAATAATTACAATAAATTAATACACCAATAATTGCAAAAATAAATACACAAAATATTGCAAAATATTAATACACCAATTAATGCAAAAATTCTTGCAAACCCTTTTTACCCGTCCTCTACGACACTGCAGTTTTTCTGTGATTAAATAACAGGATCCAGTGAGAAGTAGATATGGAAAGTGAAACAAGAAGCAATCAACATTCTCCGCCTGAAACTTATGACGCCTGGTTAGATTTATACCTAGGCGATAACTCATTACGGGAAAGATAACTCCGGGATGGAAAAAGATGGACTTGGGTGGGGACACACATCGCGGGAAGGTGGGGACAGGGCCGAGAGTCGGGGAAAACGTCAGGGCCACGGTCATTCCATACTCTGCGTGGATTTTTCCCGGAAAAGGACCCTCACCCTGACGAGAAAAAACCCGTCATTCTGGTGGTGCAGGAGATAGACATGTATCCACGATATGCTGCGTGAGCATGAAAAATGCTCGTTACTCCACGCTGACAAAGTGTCCGGGCAATCTAGCCCTCAAAACAACCAATCTAAGCAAATCACACTCTTAATCGGAGATGGAGAGAGTAATACATTTGACACAGCAACAAGTGGAGATCAATAGAATTTCCTTTTTAGAAATTGGTTGGTTATATTGACCATAGATGGGAGGGAGGCAAACTGGCTTTTACTCAATGCCAAGAACGAAGCTGATGTGAATAAAATATATCATGACTTTGCATCCCCACAATATTACAGTGGGGAGGAAAAATGTCTTTTACTCATTCATCCAAAAAATAAAAAGTTATGGTGATTGATGATTTTGCATGCGGACGATATCAAAGAGTACTGTAAAAGTTCATATTCCTTATTCCCAAATTGTACACCTGGCGATAGTGTATTTCCACCCACTCTAGACAAGTCTCTGACCACACACCTTTCACCAGACTGAACAACTTCCATGAGGGCAGTCACATGGTGTGTTGACAATCCTTGCAAAGCAGCTACATAAAATGCAAACTTCGATGTCTTGCTTCAGTCAATTTGCATTCTGATCGATGGCATCTAGTAATGATGTCTTCGTAGCGCTCCTCGCGGCAGCCATTGCGTCGTTGGTATTGATCTACTACTACGCCGAAGCGAGGAAGCGCCAGCGCCAGCCTCCTGGACCCTGGCCATGGCCCGTCGTCGGCAACTTTCTTGCTCTCGGTGACCTGCCTCACAGATCACTGGCCACACTCGCTGCCAAGTATGGAGGCCTCATGTATCTCCGCCTAGGTACCACTCTACCACCTCTTGGGATAATTGTCCTTGAATTCGACAGGTGCAATTTCAGATTGCCCCAACCACATGGATAGACATCAAGTATGCACGGAACAGGACCCTGCTAGCAGACATGTAAACGTGTCAAACCCCGTTCACTTAGGGAGATCATTGCTTGTTGTGAGAGCATTGACCATGTGGGTGCCGATTCCAGGGTCCAAGCCATATATAGTGATATCGACTGCCAAGGTTGCTAAAGAGTTTTTCCAGACCCACGACGCCAACTTTAGTGCACGGGTGCAGAGCTTGTCATGGACCATGTGGCATAACGGCGATACGAATTACAGAACGCTCGGCATGTGCTCCGAAGTAAACTACTGGCGTCGTTTGAGAAGACTGTTCAATGCCGAGATCTTCTCGCCGGCGCGTCAAGTGGCGCAGCAAAGCACGAGAGCAGCGGAGCTCGAACACATGATGAAAGTCCTCGTGGACGATTCCAAGACTGGCGAAGCTGTGAATATCAGAGAATGGTTGAACGGAGTCACTTCCAACATGATGACACGCATCATCACTGGAAAGAGGTAAGGCACCTGTATCATTCTTGATTTCTTGTTAATAATATAGATGTCTTTCGAAGAATATCATATACTTGCCTCTGTCATTGGGCATCAAATACCAAGGTATGTCATGTGCGGCCAAGGTTGGTCGCACAAATGCTTTTCGACAGGCGATTGAGAGCCGTTTTGACTCCTGCAGGTTTTTTAGAACTTCAGATGCCGCAATCGAGCTTGAGAGGGATAGCTGGATGAAGGTCAACAGGATTCTAAACAGCATGTTGGGCACTGTAGTCATAAGTGACTTCGTCCCTTACTTGAGCTTCATCAACCGGCTGCAAGGACTTGTCACCAAGTTCGAAAAAGGGACCCACGACACGAATGAGATTCTGAGGAAGATCTTCGATTTCGACGGTCACCGACAACGCTACGAAGAAAAAAAGAATGATCCAAGCTTCGTCCCCGACGTCGAAGATGTACTTTTGCACACGCCCTTGGATGACGGCCAGTACCTTCCTGATAAGGACATGCTCAAAATCTTGCAGGTACTTTGACCTTCTCTCTTCCTAAACCCGTCAGGACTACATTAACAAGAAAAGGCTGATTTTTCTCATGTATGATTTTGCAGGAGTTGCTGTCTGCAGGGACGGAGACAAGTGCATCGCTGGTGGAGTGGGCGGTGGCGGAGCTGATCACAAGGCCGGACTTGATCAAGCGAGCACAAGCGGAGCTTGACGGTGCGATTCACTCACACCGCTTGGTGAAAGAGGCTGACCTCCCCAACCTGCCCTTTCTTCAAGCGCTCGTGAAGGAGACGTTTCGGGTCCATCCTATAGTGCCCCTCCTGCTGCCGCATGTAGCAAGTCAAGCGACGGAGTTTCAGGGCTACCATCTCCCAGCGGGCACCGTCGCGTACTTGAACACTTGGGCCATCCATAGAGACCCAAGTGTGTACAGCAATCCGGACAAGTTTGAGCCGGAAAGGTTCATGGAGCGTCCGGAGGTGAATCATCTGAGTGCATCGGAGTACTTTGAGCTGATGCCGTTTGGAGCAGGCCGCCGAATGTGCCCCGCTTTCAACCTGGGTAATACATTCGGTTTGCTCATGCTAGCGAACTTGTTGTATGTGTTTGACTGGTCCCTGCCGGAAGGCGAGCACAATGTGGACATGTCGGAGCAAGCTGGGCTCTCCATTGCCAGGAAGACGCCCCTGTTCCTCACGATGAAGCCCCGGTTTGAGCTTGATGTTGGCTCATTGCTTGAGTAGCACAAGTGAAGTTTAAGGATGACTCTAATACAATTTTTCATGCTGCATATTTCGTATTCCTGTTGTAATTTGGTTCCTTTGAGCCGATTAGTACCTGAATGAGTGTTTTCCTGGGAAGGGCCATACACTATGCTGTATCATAGTGCACAGATGAGAATAAGAAAATAATACGATGAAATACTACCAAAATACATATACACCCTCTATAAATATTATGATAGTTCAATGCGTACAATTCCACTCAATCATAAGCTAGTAGGTAATGCCTTTCCAGCCATACCAGCTCTAGAAGTAGAGTTTCCTACTTCTCAATACGCTTGTACCCTCGACTACGTCACCACTTGAGTTTTATTCGTCATCTTCGTACGTCGCTTACGTCAGCATTTCGAAGGCTATGTAATGAATTATACATGAATCATAAAGTCTAATCATGTTGGAATCAAATCCTCCATGTCAGCCAAAAGTGTGTATCTGTCATAAAATTACATCATACATACTACGAGGTCACCGCACGTTGATTTTGATGTCACCGCACGTTTTATGAAATACCATGAAAATTCATATTCTTTGTGCCCGAAGTGTAGACTATGTCTAAGGTACATCCACCCACCGCTCTAGGCATGTCTGACCATAAAACTTTCAACCACAACAACTTCCGATCTCACAAGGAGTCAGATAATGATTCAAACAATTCCTTGCACAGCAGCTACACGAGATACACGCTTTGATGTTGCTTTGACACACAGTTTGCAATTTGATCGATGGCATCTAGCATTGAAGTCTTTGCTGCGCTTGTAACGGTAGTCATTGCGTCGTTCGCATTGATTTACTACTACGGCGAAGCAAGGAAGCGCCAGCGCCAGCCTCCTGGGCCCTGGCCATGGCCCATCGTTGGCAACTTCCCTGCTCTGGGCGACCTGCCTCACAGATCACTGGCCGCACTCGCTGCCAAATATGGAGGCCTTATGTATCTCCGCTTAGGTACCACTCCATCATCTCTCTGGAGTCCAGTTGCAACCTGCGTTTCGAAACGTCGTTCCAAAAATGTTTCTAATCGTCTCGAAATGTTCCAAATTGTTCCGAAGCGCTCTAATTTCACCTTGAATATGTATTCTCAAAGTAGCGATCCCGAAACCAGCAGGAAGCGTTTCTGCGGGTATTCAAAAAATTTAAGATGCTCATGAAAACCAAATTTGCATAGCAATATCCTCAACTACAAGCTTCAGGTACTAGGGCTTTCGATACACATTCACAGACAGCCTGGTTCCCAGTTCAATTTCATCGATGCACTCCAACCTGCCTTTCCGACCCAAAACGGAGTCGGAAACGTTCGATCACGCACCTATGCGAGTAGTCTGGACATTGCCCTTAAAATTCTGTGCATTCTCAGAATGCCCAAACTACATGAATAAACGTTTATTTTGAACATTACACGACGATGCTAACAGAAATTTAGACGTTGCACGAACCATCTTACCGCAATTGTAACATCATGGTTTGACGATGTTGGTGTTGTTCTCAGGGTCAAAGCCATTGATAGTGATATCGACTGTCAAGGTTGCGAGGGAGTTCTACCTGACCAACGACGCCAATTTTGGTGCACGACTGCAGAGACTGGCATGGACCGTGTGGCACAACGGCGATACGAACTACCGAACGCTCGGCATGTGCTCCGAAGTGAACTACTGGCGTCGTTTGCGAAGACTGTTCCATGCGGAAATTTTCTCGCCGGCGCGTCTTATGGCTCAGCGAAGCATGAGAGCAGCGGAGCTTAAGCACATGATGGAACTCCTTGTGGAAGACTCCAAGACTGGCGATGCTGTGAATATCAGAGCGTGGTTGTATGGCGTCACTTCCAACATGATGACGCGCATCATTACTGGCAAGAGGTAACGCATCTGAAATGTACACGATTGTCTAATAAAACTTATAAATGTATTTCGAAGACAGTCATAGTATCGCCAGTGATACGGACTTCGGTTCTAGCCAAGGTTGCTCTCAAAAGGAGATTGAGAGTCGTTGTGAGTCCTGCAGGTTCTTTGGAACCTTCGATGCCGCAATCGAGATTGAGAGGGAAAGCTGGGTGAAGGTGAACACCTCAGTGTTCAGCATGTTCGGCACTGTAGTCATCAGTGACTTCGTGCCTTACTTGAGCTTCGTCATCCGGCTGCAAGGACATGCCGCCAGGTTCAAAAAAGTGACCGATTTTGCGAATGAGCTTCTGGAGAGGATCTTCGACCTCGACGGTCACAGACAACGCTTCGAAGAACGGAGGAATGACCCAAGCTATGTCCCTGATGTCGAAGATGTGCTCTTGCACACGCCCTTGGACGACGGCGAGTACCTTCCTGACAAGGACACGCTCAAGCTCCTGCAGGTATCTTGACCACCTCCCATCCCAAACCTACACTGGCAAGCGAATGCTGATGTGTCTCATGTGTAATTCTGTAGGAGTTGCTGGGTGCGGGGACGGAGACGATTTCAACGTCGGTGGAGTGGGCGATGGCGGAGTTGATCACAAGGCCGGACTTGATCAAGCGAGCACAAGCGGAGCTCGACGGTGCAGTCCATGCACATCGCTTGGTGGAAGAGGCTGACCTCCCCAACCTGCCGTTCCTACACGCGGTCGTCAAGGAGATGTTCCGAATGCATCCTCCAGGGCCACTCCTGATACCGCATGTAGCAAATCAAGCGACGGTGTTGAATGGTTACCATCTTCCAGCGGGTACCATCGCGTTTGTGAATGCAGGGGCCATCCAGAGAGACTCAAGTGTGTACAGCAATCCGGACAAGTTTGAGCCCGAACGGTTCATGGAGCGTCCAGAGGTGAATCATATGAGTGGATCGGAGTACTTCGAGCTGATTCCGTTCGGAGCAGGCCGTCGAATGTGCCCCGGTTTCATTCTTGGCAACACAACCGTGTTGTTATTGCTGGCTAATCTGTTGTATGTCTTTAACTGGTCCCTGCCGAAAGGAAAGCACACTGTGGACATGTCAGAGCAAGGCGGGATCACCGTTACCCTGAAGGCCTCCCTCTTCCTGAATATGAAGTCCCGGTTTAAGCTTGATGCAGGCTCATAGCTTAACACGAGTGCGACTGATTCTGTACTGCAAAAAGCTAGTATCATGTACGTGTTGTCTTTTGGGATGTTTAAGCTGGAAAACTTCTGGAATGAGTGACCTCCGGGGAAGTTCTAGAGCATCAATCAGAAAGAATGAAGTTAATAATCCCCAGTATTCTTCGCTTTGATGCATACAGTTCGGTGTAAGTTCTGGTGCTCTGTGGGTGGAGAGCTATGATGGACAAGGTTGCCATATCAGGCATGTTGAGGTGATCGGGCGGGCAAACCGGGACGGCGAGTTGTCTTGTGCTGGCGGCCCGCCCACCCGGTTTGACAACCTTAAAAGTTGTCATATCGGGCATCTTGAGGTGATCAGGAGGGCAAACCGGGCAGACAAGTTGTCCTGTGGGGGAGCGTGCCTAGTTTGACATCCTTGATGATGGAGCTCTTGATATGCCCAATTTGTTCTTAAAGTGGGTATCCAATTTGTTCTTACAATGAGTATCCAATTTGTTCTTACAATGAGTATCCAATTTGTTCTTACAATGAGTATCCAACTTGTTTATACGATGAGTATCCAATTTGTTCTTACGATGAGTATCCAATTTGTTCTTACGATGAGTATCCAATTATTTTGTTTTTGCATGAAGTATCCAAAATGGGTCAAATTGGAGTAATTTCGGTTACGATGTGGTATAAGTGTGGTGATGCGTAAAAAATGTATTTGGTAAAATTCGTAAAGTCAATTTCATTATCCTTACTATATCAAGGAAAAATTAGTCTTTCCGCCCAAATTGGGTAGAAAGTCCATTGTTTTCATTGATTTTTTAGAAAAAAATTGTCATCTATTTATAAACAAATTTCTATTTAAGTTTCTCGGTAAATTGTTATAGAAATTTTAAAATTTCTGAAAGGGCAAGCTCCAAAGTTTGAAGTTGTTTTACAAGAGCAAGATTCATAAGTTTTAGTAATTATACATATTTTTTTGTGAAAGATACATATGTCAAAAATCGAGAATTTTCCAAAGTGATTCATAAAAGAATCACAAATTCGTAAGAGTGCCTATACTTTGTTTGATTCTCCACTAAACAAATATGTTGAACAGGATGCATGTTGTACCTTGTTTTCATGTGATTGTTGTTTTCATATTTTATTAGAGAAAATTTGCATGAAGATTAAAAAAAATGTAATTAGTTCGCATAAATTTTCAATTTTTCATTTGCATACTCAACTTAGTATACTTCTTGGAAAATAGAAATAGCAAATTGTATAGGTTAACAATTACAAAGTCCTCTTTCCATGAGGTGATCTATGTCACCCCACTAGTGCCAACTCTACATAGTCTACAATAGTGATTCACCTTGTTAACTTGGTGACTTAGTCCTACGCACTATAACTCTCCCTACTCTCCACATTGGCTTCAAAGTCTACTTGATGTGAGACTACATTGGTTGAAGTTAACCAACGCACAACTTCAAAGCCCACTAAAAGTTGAGCTAAGGCACACAAGTCCTATGTATGTAACCTCAATTTGATTAAGATGGCGTTATTCCGCTAAAATGGCGCTTTTTGGGGTGCTTAAAATGAAAAAAAGAATGCTGGTTTTTGTCGAGTTTTTGTCGAGTTTTGACATGATAGGGTAAATATTCTTAACGGCCGTTCAAAAACAACAATGTTTCTAAACGGCCATTCAGAAATATTGCCCTTTTAGTGTGTCCAAAGGTCAAAAACCATTAAAAATGTGTGATAATATGGAAATTTTGGTGATATTACGGAGTACATGTGTGATATTAAGAAACATGCCATTTTGTAGGCATAAATACTTCTAAACTTCAGTTCAAAAATATGCTTGTAAAATGGCACGTCTGCACAATATGGCACTTTAGCTCCGCTTAAATGGCACATGGAATAGTGCCATTTTAACAGAATTGAGGTTATGTTCACAAAGCATGTGAGGCGAGTCTTGAGGAACTTGGTCTGGGTTGCAATGATCTCACTTACCAACATCCTAAAAATGTGAAGACCCTTATCAAAGATACAGTGTGTGCTCCTTCCAGTACCTTAGTTCTGCTAGCTTGTGATGTGTATTCAATGAAGAGCAATGTGTACTTAATGAAGAGCTTAAGCATTTAAGAGAATGTGCATTGCTTATGAGCATAATTGTATCACACATTCGCACACGGACATTAAGTGTTTTTATTTTACACTATGTGGTTGAAGTCTAATAATCAATCTAAGAATTATGCAAATACTCAAATTATACAAATTATACACAATGTTGGCAATTACTCAACTTTTGCAGACTTTAGCAAATTACTTAAAAGTGTGAATACAAAAGCCTAAACATAAAAATCTGAATCTAATTTTTGTATATATAATCTATGTATATTCTAGATTTTTACAATTTCTCAAAAGTTTACACACACAAACATTCAAATGCTCAAACTTTGGCAAATAATCAATTTTGGCAATATTCAACTTTGGCAACTATTCAACTTTGGCAACTATTCAACTTCGGCAATATTCAATTTTGACAAATACTCAAGTTATAAAATTACTCAAAGTTGTTAATACTTTGTTAGTTTGTCGAAAGGCATTATTTCAGATTGTTGACACTTGACACAGAATACATTTCTCCAAAAAGCATTTATTATAAGACATTTTTTCAAAGGTTAATTATTCATAACTTTTTTTCAAAAGTTGTTGAAGTGATATTTTTACATCAAGAAGGAGATTTTGCACATATAACCATTTCACATTTGTAAGAGTTGCTAACATTTGGTACGATATTTAATGGATCATTAATATTATGAATACTTCATAAAAATAGAAAGGATTCTCTCCATTTTAGAAGTTGTCCATTACACGTAAGAAAATTACTTTATAAAAATTCCAAGCAATCTATAAATTGAGCTAATGATTATTGAGTCGGCCAAAATCATTGATAATTCCCACTATAACAAATCATTGAATATTCCCATTATAACGAGATACGTGTTGTGCATGAAAATAAGTTTATAAAAAATCCAAGCAATCCAAGCAATCCATAAATTCATAGCAACTACCAAAGAAAAAAAATAAAAGTATGTAATATTTAATATGTACTTTATTCTATCTCAATTTTAAAGCTTAAGATTGAGCCAATATATTTTATTTTTTGTTTTTAATTTTGAAACATTCAATGTATTCATCATTTTTAAAATAGACTATACATGTTGTACCAATGGAGGATGGACTACATGGCAAGTTGGCAAGCCATTACCAAGGGAGGATGAACTACCTGGAGTTGGCAAACCGTTACCAAGGTAGGATGAACTACCTAACGAGTTAGAGAGCCATTACAGTTTGACCGTTTTACTTGTTGGTTACTCTCTAAGTATCTTTTCCTTCATTCGGCAAAAATAGAAGATAAATTCCATTGCAAGATGAACAGTACCAGCCGTCACTCGTCTCATATGCTACACGATGAATAGACTGACCCCAAATCTCTGCACCACACCAATATAAATATGAACACGGTGAGATGCTGCTTCCATCGATTCCCAGCTCAGGAGACACAAGAAGTGCACACATTGATCATACCACAGATAATCTGCACTCTGATCGATGGCATCTAGCAATGAAGTCTTCGTTGCGCTCATAGCCGCAGGCATTGCGTCGTTTCTGCTGATCTACTACTACGCCGAAGCAAGGAAGCGCCAGCGCCAGCCTCCTGGGCCCTGGCCGTGGCCCATCGTCGGCAACTTTCCTGCTCTGGGCAACCTGCCTCACAGGTCACTAGCCACACTTGCTGCCAGATATGGAGGCCTTATGTATCTCCGCCTAGGTACCACTCCATCATCTCCCTGGACAATTGACCTTCACTTCTGAGCATTCTCAGATTACCCAAACAACTCGGAAAATCGTTGAATTTGCACTACGTTACAGTGAGGACGTTGCTAGCAGAATTATACAGACGTTCCAAACCCAATTATTGCTTCATAGTACAGCATTACTAACGATGTGGGTTTTGTTGGTTTTAGGGTCGAAGCCATTGATAGTGATATCCACCGTCAAGGTTGCGAGGGAATTCTACCTGACCAACGACGCCAATTTTGGTGCGCGGATGCAGAGACTGGCATGGACCGTGTGGCACGACGGCGATACGAATTACAAAACACTCGGCCTGTCTTCCGATGTAAACTACTGGCGTCGTTTGAGAAGGCTGTTCCATGCAGAAATCTTCTCTCCGGCGCGTCATTTGGCGCAGCAAAGCACAAGAGCAGCGGAGCTCGAACACATGATGAAACTCCTCGTGGAAGACTCCAAGACTGGTGATTCTGTGAACATCAAAGAGTGGTTGTATGGCGTCACCTCCAACACGATGACGCCTATCCTTACTGGCAAGAGGAAAGGCACCCGAATTGTACATGATAGCATAACACAAAGTTGTATTTCGAAGAAAGACATATTATCGCCTGTAATACGGACTTGGGTTCTAGCCAAGGTTGCTTCTGAAAGGAGATTGAGAGACGTTTTGACTCTTGCAGGTACTTTGGAACCTCAGATGCCGATATCGAGAATGAGAGGAAAAGCTGGATGAAGGTGAACAGTGCTATGTTCAACATGTGGAACACTGCAGTGATCAGTGACTTCATCCCGAACTTGAGCTTTGTCACCAGATTGCAAGGAACTAAAGCCAAGTTCAAAAAAGTAAACGACGTCTCGAATGAGTTTCTGGAGCGGATATACGACCTCGACGGTCACCGACAACGCTACGACGAGCGGAAGAATGATCCGAGCTACGTCCCCGATGTCGAAGATGTGCTCTTGCGTACACCCCTGGATGATGGCCAGTACCTTCCTGACAAGGACACGCTCAAGCTCTTGCAGGTAATTTGACCTCCTCCCTTCCCAAACCTACACTAGCAAGCAAATGCTGATGTTTTCCATGTATGAGCTTTGTAGGAGTTGCTGCTTGGGGGAACGGAGACAAGTGCATCGTTGGTGGAGTGGGCGATGGCGGAGTTGATCACAAGGCCGGACTTGATCAAGCGAGCGCAAGCTGAGCTTGATGGTGCAGTCCTTACACACCGCTTGGTGGCAGAAGCAGACCTACCCAACCTGCCATTTCTACAAGCGCTGGTGAAGGAGACTTTTCGGGTGCATCCTCCAGGGCCGCTCCTGCTGCCGCATGTAGCAAGTCAAGCGACGGAGTTTCTGGGTTACCATCTCCCAGCGGGTACCATCGCGTATGTGAACGCTTGGGCCATCCAAAGAGACTCAAGTGTGTACAGCAATCCGGACGTGTTTGAGCCGGAAAGATTTATGGAGCGTCCGGAGGTGAATCATTTGAGTGGATCGGAGTACTTTGAGCTGATTCCGTTTGGAGCAGGCCGCCGAATGTGCCCCGCTTTCAACCTGGGTAACACATTCGGGTTGCTCATGCTGGCCAACCTGCTGTATGTCTTTGACTGGTCTTTGCCGGAAGGGGAGCGCACTGTGGACATGTCGGAGCAATCCGGGATCGCCGTTAGCATGAAGGCCCCTCTCTTCCTGAATATGAAGCCTCGGTTTCAGCTTGATGCAGGCTCATTGCTTAACACGAGTGCCACTGATCTTCTTTGAAGGATTACTTCAACTGGTGCAATTTCCCTTATTGCGGAAGCTAGTATGCTTGTTGTGATTTGAGTTCTTTGAGCTGGAAAAGTTCTGGAATGAGTGATCTCCAGGGGAGTTCTAATGCATCCTGTAATAAAATTGAAGTTATTAATCCTTGGTATTTTCTGTTCGGTGCATACAATGAGGTGTAAGATCTAGGGTTTTATAGGTGAAAGCATGCTGTGACGGAACCCTTAGTATGCGGCAATTTGTTCTCACCAGCATTATCCAAAATGGATCGACTTCAGTATGCAAAAAGGGTCACTCTTCTTTTTTTTTCTTTGATGAAAGATATACTCCATTGCAAAGGGGACAGTACAAGCCGTCACTCGTGCGTCACTCTCATAAGCTCGCCTACCTCAGTAGCGTCCCGAAGGATACGCAATGAACAGACCCGGCCATGACCACTCAATTCAATACCCCACCAATTCCATTAGGAACGTGCAGTCAGATGCTGCTTCGACCGGATCCCTGCATAAGAGCTACACGAAATGCACACTTCGATTTTGCCACGACCAATTTGCACTCTGATCGATGGCATCTAGCAATGATGTCTTCGTTGCGCTCATAGCCGCAGCCATTGCGTCGTTTCTACTGTTCTACTACTACGCCGAAGCAAAGAAGCGCCAGCGCCAGCCTCCTGGTCCCTGGCCATGGCCCGTCATCGGCAACTTTCCTGCTCTAGGCAACCTACCTCACAGATCACTGGCCACACTCGCTCCCAAATATGGAGGCCTCATGTATCTCCGCTTGGGTGCGACTCCATCCCTCTCTCCAATTTCCTTGAATTCTATGCAATTTCAGATTGACCGAATCTAAATGGATAAACGTTGGATAAGCACTACGTATCCAGAAATTGCAAACTCTGGTTGATAATTGTGGCTTCCGGTGACAGTGTTGACGATGTGGGTGTTGTTGATTCCAGGGTCAATGCCATCGATAGTAATATCGACTGTCAAGGTTGCGAAGGAGTTCTACCAGACCATTGACGCCAATTTCGGTGCACGGACGCAGCGAATGGCATGGACCGTGTGGCATAATGGCGATACCAATTACAAAACACTCAGCCTTTCTTCTGAAGTAAACTACTGGCGTCGTTTGAGAAAACTGTTCCATGCGGAGATCTTCTCTCCGGCGCGTCACAAGGCGCAGCAAAGCATGAGAGCAGAGGAGCTCGAACATATGATGATACCCCTTGTGGAAGACTCCAAGAGTGGTGAGGCTGTGAACATCAAAGAGTGGTTGTACGGCGTCACCTCCAACACGATGACGCGCATCGTCACTGGCAAGAGGTAAGGAATCCGTTTCGTTCATGTTAAATAAAAAGATTTCCTTCGATAAATTCATCTTTTCGCCTGTGTTATGGAACTTGGGTCATGGACAGGGACGGTTCCATAAATGCTACCCAGAGAAGACTGAGCCGTTTGGAATCCTGCAGGTTCTTTAGACTGAACTTCAAATGCCGCAATGGAGATCGAGAGAGAAAACTTGATAAAGTTGAACATCACTCTGTTCCAAATATTTGGCACTGCAGTCATCAGTGACTTCGTGCCGTACTTGAGCTTCGTCACCCGGTTACAAGGACATGTCGCCAAGTTCGAAAAAGTGAACGCATTCGCAGATGAGCTTCTGGAGAGATGCTTCGACCTCGATAAGCATCGACAGCAATTCGAAGAGCGGAAGAATGATCCAAGCCATATCCCCGATGTCGAAGATGTGCTCTTGCACACGCCCTTGGACGATGGCCAGTATCTTCCTGACAAGAACACGCTCAAGTTATTGCAGGTACATTGACCTTCTCTCTCCCGGATCTCAAACTAGCAAACGAATGCTGATGCTTTTCATGTGTGGTATGCAGGAGTTGCTGCTTACAGGGTCGGAGACGACTGCATCGTTGGTGGAGTGGGCGGTGGCGGAGCTGATCGCAAGGCCAGACTTGACCAAGCGAGCACAAGCGGAGCTTGACGGTGCGATTCAGTCACACCGCTTGGTGAAAGAGGCTGACCTCCCCAACCTGCCCTTTCTTCAAGCGCTCGTGAAGGAGACATTTCGGTTCCATCCTCCAGTGCCGCTCCTGCTGCCGCATGTAGCACATCAAGCAACGGAGTTTCAGGGCTACCATCTCCCAGCGGGCACTGTCGCGTATTTGAACGCTTGGGCCATCCACAGAGACCCAAATGTGTACAGCAATCCGGACAAGTTTGAGCCGGAAAGGTTTATGGAGCGTCCGGAGGTGAATCATCTGAGTGCATCGGAGTACTTTGAGCTGATTCCGTCTGGAGCAGGCCGCCGAATGTGCCCCGCTTTCAACCTGGGCAACAGAAACGGGTTGCTCATGCTGGCGAATCTATTGTATGTGTTTGACTGGTTCCTGCCGGAAGGCGAGCACAGTGTGGACATGTCGGAGCAAATCGGGATTACCCTGAGCTTGAAGACCCCTCTCTTCCTCAATATGAAGCCTCGGTTTGAGCTTAAGACAGGCTCGTTGCTCAATACAAGTGCCAATGATTCTTCCTCAAGAATGAATCAGTATACTACCCTCTAAGCTTTGGGTTCTTTGAGCCGGAATGAGTGTTCTCCCGGGAAGTCCCAGTGTTGGGAGAGTGAATCATCTTCTTATATTTCTTTATTGTGCATAGGATGAAGTGTAAAGCTTGTGCTTCCTGTACTGTACAGTGGGGTACAGGAATAATTCGACCTGCCTTGTAGAGGCAGTTTTTGACAAAAGAAATCTGTAAAAGGCATTGGAATCACATCGGAGTGTACTATGGTACCATTGCAAATGATCACTTTTTTTTGTAATAACATTCAAAAAATCATAAATACTGTATTACATACACCAACTATTGACTACTCCCACTTTTTGGTTCTATTAACCCTTAAACGTCAGACCCAGCCCGAGGGGTTGGGTTTTTTTTGGAGAGAATCTTGCTCATAACTTACACTCCATTATAGTATTATACCAAATGGAATTTTTAGAATTCCAAACTGAGCACCTTAAAGAGATCTATACTTTCTTAGAATAGAGCTCAAGCAAATTAAAAATAGAATAATGTTAAAAATGGAGTTTAAAAGAGATTTTGGGTGTGGTATCAAGAAAGCATATGACATTTAAGGGTTAACCCTTAATTGACATCCTTGTTTTCCACAAATTGGAGAGAAATGCAACCTCATTGTCTTCTGACCTTATTTCTGCACTGAAGGTAAAACAATTCTGAGAATCGGAAACGGTGGTTATCAAGGTAAGTTGGTGATGTGACCAATGCAAAAAAGATCGATCACATCGAGTAAAATCTCAAAAAATGGCACCGTTGAGAAAAAACTGTTTTGGTTGCTGATCATGAGTGAGAAATATCATATTGCTTTTTTGGTTTTTCCTCCTTAGGTCATTTTTTCTGAAAATTGGCATCATAGAGCATGGTATAGGGATAAAGATCAAGTTTTTTAGTATTTTGAAAAAAATCGTCAAAAAAGTAAAAAGAAAGGCCAAGTCAAAGAGCATTGACCATGGCCCCTACATGTGGCCCCTACATGTGGCCCCTACAATTTCGCACGGATCACACAAACCTCAAGAAGGCGATTGGGAAGGAGCATTAGATTCGGAAAAACAAAAGAATAGGGGTGCCTTTGGACAAGATTTGCACCCTACCACTTTGTCGGACCCCAAAAGCAAAAACAATGACCTTGGTGACCAGTTTGGTCACCGGTGACAATTAAGGGTTAAAATGTTCAATTTCACTGTCTTGCAATTTCTATAATTATGAACTTGTGCCTCAAGTTGTTCTTTGAATACTTGATCATCCCGTAGTTGAATAATTGAAAAAAATTGCTCCCTTTGAAAGAAGCTTATCTCATAATTGGCTTGAAACATGCCTTATGTTCAAAATCTCAGAACCAAAAGTTGTTGTCACTAAAATGCATGCCATTAAATCATACTTTATTGTATGGGTCTTGATTTGGGACCCAACGTTCTTTAGTAGTCACTTGGAATTTTAGAAATTCCTTCAAGTAAAATAACAAACAAGAAACATAGCAATGATTCAATAAGACTTGACTCAAGTATTTAAAAACAACTCTATCAAATTTCAAGTGAAAATGAACATTGTGATTGAAGCAGATAGTGGGCGTAGTCAATGGCAAATGGTGCATGTACGGAGTATTATTTATGGTTTTTTGAATAATATTACAAAAGAAGTTATTTTTTGCAATGATACTATGAAACACTCTGATGTGATTCCAACACCTTTTACAAATTGGAATTCTGATCATTTTCAAGTTTCAACTCTTTTTTCCAAAACTGAATTAAATTGGAGAAACATCAAAAATCCACCAAAATCTGAAACTTTACTTTTTTTTGCATTTTTTAATATTAGTACATGTAGAAGAGGTACAAAGGCATGTTTCAACAATTCCAAAATTTTTAAACAACGCCTTTTCAATTGCCCTCTTTTCCTGAGCAGGTCCCGGCCTTTGAATTTGAATTTTATCACACTTCCATGTAAAAAGTCAACATTTTCTCTAAGTTCTAGAGGTCCCACGGGGTAAAAGCTGCTATGCTTGCAACTTACCCAAGAAAAACACTCTAAAGAGCTTTAACTCATGTCTCCTTCTGAAAATTAATTTATAGCCCCCAAAGAATTAATTTCCCACTTTACAATTGGTAGATGTAATACACCACAAATTATCTTCATCAGCTTGCATTGAAAGAACTCAAGCAAGAAAGAATATGAGATTGGGGCAATAAAACATTAGAAGTAAATATTTTGCCCATCTAATCATAACGTGTAATTCATCTTTGCTCTATTGTTTTTTTTTCTTTCTTTCTTTTTTCCTTCTTTACGCTTTCTCTCTTCCATTCCCTTCATTTAGTACATAGATAAGGGTCTACCTCTCATCACGCATGAATCAACCCGTATATTCTTGCCTATGATTAGCGATAATAATGTATAGAATTAGGGGTGAAATTGACGCTCTATTACGTGAGTCTTTTAACTCTTGCACGCCCATGGGGTCTGAAACAGGCAGCCCAAAATTGGATCACAACAACTTTTGGACTTGGGCATCATGAATTGTGCACTTTTTGAACTTGGGCATCATGAAAGAACCAATCAATGATGAGCTTGCAACCTCCTACAAGGTTATGTACAACTCCAAACTACCTACAACAATCCTTTCAAAGCACAAAATCACTCATACGAATTGTGATTTGAATTGTAAAATTTCACTTTTTGAATGCATCATAAGAAGGTGACTAGTTTGACATGAAAATATAAGTGAAAAGTTGAGTAGAGTGAGAGCTACAAAGAAGATTGTGTTGGAATCTTACTTGGGCGTTAAAGGCCCTCGTTCTTTTTCTTTCTTTTCTGCAATTCACCTCACAAGAGGATCGAACACCTCCCCGACACTGCCAATGAGCGAGGCAGGCATCTAGAGGCACACGCGCGGCGATGCGGTTATCAAGTGACACCTACAAAGCACAAAAAGCCACTTAAGTAGAAGAGAGTCCTCGGGAGTGTCTAAATATCCTCTACGAGCGTGGCTTGGATGCCAGGCTCGGGTGGGGGTGGGGAGGGTGGGGTAAAATCTGCCCCTATTTTTTAATTTGTTTAGGCCCCATTTGAACACAAAGGGGGCTTCTATGGGTAATTTGGGGCCCCAGGCCCCAAATTTTGCAAAAAAAATTTCAAAAAATGGCCCCAAATGGGGGAAACGGGAAGGGCCAGAAAATTGATCCCCACCGAGCCTGGCATCCGAGCCACGCTCGTAGGGGAGAAATAAAGAGACCCGAGAGTCCTCCCTTCAGAATAAGCAACCGTTTCTTGTACCTAACAAAACGACCTGCCAATTTTAGCAAGCCCCGAATCAATCACATTCACAGTCTACAGTGCACTGATCGGTGGCTCCTTTTTATTAGCATCTCCAACAGCCTGGGCTAGTTGTTCATCTAGCTAGCTCGGCGCCCTCCGTAGCTAGCGAACCTGGTCCCTCGCTCGCACTACTTATATATGTATAAATCACAGTCTTCTGTGCACGCACCAACAACACATCCATCACTGAGCATCGTGAGCTTCCTTTTCTACAGTGAACGATCACTATTGGAACCAACATCTGTGGAACTGTTGCAGTATATCCAACTTACTCCTTGCGTTACGGAAGTCTAGCTAGCTAGGGACCCATTCTTCTATCAGATGTTAGCAGGTGACCTGCTTTGCCTCTTCGAAGCTTGTAACAGCAAGCTCGTGATTAGAGAATCTTAGAAGCAGTACGGGTGGGTTTAGAGTTTCGCAAAACGTCGTTTTGGTCCTGGTCCTCTTTGAGCTTCGAATGTTCAAAAAGCTTCGGTAATGTTTAAAGGCACTGGTTAAGTTGCTATCTGTAAGTGTGAGTGTGCTATCGATCATAGTTGTAGATTGGGTTCGAGAGAGGCTTTTTTCGATAATGTGATGGTCGACATTCTCATGGACGATGAGCAGTGTCGGTGTATTAATAATAATGGAATGTGTTTAGCAAGCTACTAGCCCGGAGTGATCGAGAGTGTAATCCGGCAGAGCAATGGCGGTGGTCGCACGTTCCGGAGCGTTAGGGAACAGCGAAAGCAGGTTTGAGAGACTTCGCTCAATAACGGAGTCTAAGCTCGCTTCGATCTCACCAGAGAAACGGTTTGACAGAGTTCGATCATTCGCGGAGAAGATAGTGGCGATTCAGAACTTGCCAGTGCCGGCGGTACCTCGAGAAGAGAGTCCACCACCAAGGAAGAGTAGTCTTCTTGCGTTTCGAGTATCGAAATGTGCGAGGGTGCAATGTAACTACGGATTCGAGAAACTGCAACACACGGAGGCTCAAGTGATCGAGAGGCAGCATGCGCGGGCGCAGAAGCTGATCGCGGAGAATTTGAGGCAGTCGGATCCGACTTGTCGACGACGACGACGACGGAGGTTCCGGATCAAATCGATCAAGAGGAGTATGATTCTGTCGCCGTTCATGGCTTGTCTTCGGTGGCTCAGTGCTCCCCTGGCTCGTCTTGCTCGGATCGCCTCCCTTGCTGGCTCGAAAATGGATCGTACCTACTCGAAGAAATCGGCACGAGTGTCGGCAGACTACTCTCCCCTTCTTTCCTCATGAAATGCTGGAGTTTCAAAATTATCTTTTGTAGGAGTATGATCGATGGACATGTTCTTGAGTTTTCAAGTTTTGAGTACCTCTGATTAGATTTGGGTACCAAAGAAAGTAGAATTCAGTTTTCCTGGGTAAGTTTTAGACAATTTTGGTTCACCACTTTCGTTGGTTAAGAGAGTTTTAGCAAATTAAGATGTCAGTAGGTCACTTGATGTGAAGGGCTCACTTTTCAGAGTGGGACTGAATTTATCAAATTGGTGTTGTTGATATCTTGTCAACAACGCTGGAGTTCCAATTGAAACTCACAATGATTCGATATAATTGGTAATCCCTCCGTCCCATTATTATTGTTCAGTAGGTTCTCTCAAATTTACCTTGAGAGGTAGATTTTAGAAAACCTACTGGACAATTTTAGTGGGACAGAGGGAGTACCTTATTTTGAACTTTGTGTCCATGTGCACATATTCTATCTACTTGTTTTTGAGTGCTTCACATCTTGGTACAAATGAATCTATTGTTGTGACCCAAGGTTCCCATAAGAATTTGGTGAAGGGGTAAATGCTATCCCTTCATCATTATTTGAAATGTTTAGAGATAAAAAAATTACTATTCAGAGTCCTCTCATTGTGATGCATTGTTGAGTTTATGAATGGGTGCAATATTATTTTGAAGTTGATGTTGGGTTTAATTGGAAACCTAGGGCCCCTAACCGATTAGATGCCGTATGTAGGATTTGACCAACTGAGTCAGTTAATAGAGCACAAAGATGTTTGCAAGTAATACTGACATTCAACCACCTCCCATTTCTACACTACGAACGATTTCCTCCATGCTGATCCCCAATGGTCCAATCTCAAATCTCAAGATTTACTCAAGTTATAAGATATTGTATACACCCGAAAATGTGACCATATGCAGTTTACATTTGCGAAAGCACGATGCGAATTTATTGACATGTGAAAACGGCTACCCTTTATTCTCATATCAAAGGTAGAAACGGTAAGCATCCAATTCGCAACAGCTCCAAACCCTAAACAACCTTCACTTCTGTAATCTTTCTGAGCTTCACTTCGGTAATCTTTCTAAGTAGGAAATTTGCTGCCTCTAATCATCGCCTCTATGAAAAGACCGGAGGGAAACACATTCGCTCACATCATGCATTGTACACATTGCGGCACTTCCGCTGGACAAAGATGAATCCATGCATTGTTGTCGGTTAGCCAACGAGGTTCACATATCTTGTGAGAGGTTGCCCTGGTGAAGGCTGATTTTTTCAATAAAGCGCTCCCTTCCATGATTGTCATGAGCAGCTTAGTTTCACCCCCAAAGATGTGACATGATGGTGGAGTCATTGGCTGTCCATATCCGTGGATATGTCAAAGCCATCCCGACCACAAATGCTTAGGGGCACTTCCGAGAAATATTCAACTTCAAGTTTTTAAAGCACAGAAGCTCCTGGGCTTAATTCCTGATTAGCGCAAAGACTCGATTCCGGCCACAGCGGACTTCATTGAGGCGACCGAGGTGACGCAGAACCTGGTTGAAACATAGATCAGAGATGAGTATGGAGATGGTGTACAGATCTCTGCAACGGTGCATAACGTTGAAACCACTTACAGTTAAAACTGCTTTGCCGGTGTGATCTAACTTGAGGACTTCGCCCTTCAAATCTGATTCCAAGAAAAAATGTTTGCCTTTCACGCTTTCTGCAATTGCTATTTCTCGAAGCTCCTGTATCCACCAAGCACGCGTAAGAGCTCGGATACGGTAGAACGAACGCAAAAATAGCTAGTAAAATCATGGAAGGTATTCTTACCAACACCCTATTCCATCCATCCTCGCCAAGCTGCAGGTCAAAGCAATTTCAGAGTCAGAAAGCAGAAAATATTCAACATATTTGCAAACCTTAGCATCAGAATGTAGAAGTGGTTCAAGTGGGGACATTCACTTACCTTCTGTCTCGGAGCAGTGAGAAGTTTAGCATTCCCTGCCGCAAATGTGGCCATTTCATCAACAGCAGTATTCAACTTTTCCAGTGTAAGTCGGCCTCTCATGTAGCTGGAGAAGAAAGTGTGGAGTTAGCTATTAACATTTGTAAAGAGCATATTTGACCAGACTGTCATCAAGGGAGGACGTGCGGAAGTACCTTGAAAGTGATGCAAGTTCATCCATGCTCACATACCATCGAGGGGGTGGTTCCTTGCCTCTCTTTTCCTGCAAATAAACAGGATTCAGCCTTACGTATCAAATTGCAGCAGAAGGTCAGCAGGGTTTGGACTAGAACTTCTTTGATACATGACCCTCTACTCGAGACTAAGAAATCTGCAACCAACGAGAGTGCAGGATGTGTCTACACCCTCCTCTTTTCCACCGGCAATGCGCTATGTGACAATGAAAGTGACAACTTTGTCTCAAGATACATTACAGTAGTGTGAGGCTATCTTACTCGGACGGAAGTAACGAACAGTAGTACGAATACTGTGCAACAGCTATTCAGAGATGACTTATAAAAGGATAGATTTCCTTTACCTTTGGAGGAGCAGCCTTAGCAGGAGCAGCTGTCGTATTGTTAGTTTTTTGAGGATTCGAAGTTGAGCTGAAGTGAGACAATTTATGTAAGAATCCACTAGAACAATCACCCTCTACAGAGCAGATATATAACCGCAAATACTATGAACGTCTCCTATTTTGGCCCTCTAATCAATAACTCCTTTACAAAATGGTCTAAGCATATAATCACTACTAATATATGAACGAAGCAGGGTTGTCAACGTGCACATTATGGTCTCCACTCTAGAAATGCATAAGAGGTTCATGCATAAGCACTTGTACTCAAAATGATCAGCAAAAAATTGGATGCCTTACTGCAGAAAATTGAACGCAGATAGTGTAAGAAGACAAACCTAGAAATGACGGGATCCACATGCACATCGTTCCCAGGCAACCGAGCTGGTAAATTGGCAGAAATCTGCTGCAATTTCAATTGCTGTTGCGAAAAAAGCTGACCTAACGCCTGCCATGACAATTTCTCGTGTTAACAACACCTTCTTCACGGCTAATAACCTAACAATAAGTCACTCTCCATTGAATCTAGAGGATAGATACCTGCGCTTTAGCCAGTGATTCAGTCTCCCGTTTCACAAATTCCTTGATGAGTCGCATGTGGTGCTCTGCTGTGCTCAAAGCTTTCGCTACATCCAGTAACTCGCTCACATGTGACCCGCCTGATCGCATAACCACAATCGCTAACATTCAAAAACCAAATCCACTACCATCTTCCCATTGTACTGTTTTACACAACGAAGCAACAATTCAAAATACATTTTCATAGCAGAAGACTGACTCAGCAACGCACCAGTGCGGACGAGCGTGACATTGCGAAGAAGATTGATTTTATTATCGAAGGAGGCCATAAGTGCGTCCAAATCTGCCCCCGCACTCATCGCCATGGCTTTCAATCAAAACGTACAACCTGATGGAATGCTCTTTCGAAAATTTTGCTGGTGATCGCTTCCTAGCATTGCCTGCCTTCCATCAAGCACATTACCCTATTGTAGACTATCGCTACTGAGCCAGCTTCGCTCCATAGCACTCCGAGGGCTCGTTTGAAGCGCAATTGAAAATTAGAGGCTCTGGATTGCAATGCGGCGATGGCAATTGTGGCGAGAAAAAATTCTACCTCGGAATCGCGAGAGATTCTTGACGAGATAGGCGGTCTAGTCCGACATGAATGCTTCTTTGAATGCGTGCCTTTTTCGGAGTTTACTCCGACTTTAAAGTAATCGGAAAAGTGCGGGAAATATGGTTATTGGAATTTGGTGATCTACTCAATTGCTGTGTAGAAAGAAACCCTATTGCCTCTTTTTTAGGCCATTAAGGTAAAGGGACCCATTCCCGACCGGGGACCCATAACCGATCAAGCCCAATTACTAGATTTTGAAAGAACAGATGTACCTCATTTGTATATTTGAGCATGTGATCGACTTTAGGTTCCAAGCAACTTTTCACTTTAAACAATTATAACTATTTGAATAATGCAAATAAAATCACGAAACTTTTTGCATTCAACTAGAACCTTATGTTTGCACACATGAAAAATTCTAAAAAAAATTATATAGCTTAATATCATATGCTAAAATCCTTAAGTGGTCGGTTATAGGTGCCTCTACCTTATAAGTAAACAAAGCCTTTCATAGGTTGGAACACAGGCTCTGCTGGAGAAAACTAACTAGTATGGCTCTCTAATCAAAGAGGTATAATACCTTAAAAAACTATCTTAACTTGACTCACCAAATTCGAGAGAGCATCACTAGATTCTTTGTAAGCCAATCACAAAACAAACGGTTTTTTCTGATAATAAATGAAGAGTACTCAATAATGGCTCAAATTTCAGATTTCCTAATCTACACTGAAGTAAACAATGTAAGCAATATTTGTGCATGGGAAAATAAATGAAAGGATAGTCAAAGTGGATTCATCATATTTGGACTCATCTAAAATTTGTTCTGAACTTTTGAAGGAGGTCTCATAGGTGTTCCTAAAATGGTACCTCAACTCTACACACTATAATGTTCGCTGTGAGTGCATGGATGCTATTGTCAAGTGAAGAAGCTATTATGTACCTCTAGGTGAAAAAGCCTAGTGCAACACTATTTGAAACGCTCCAATCTTCAGCACTCTCCCTTAACCCCCAAAGTCAAAATCAACCACATAGTAGTCCATTTACTTTGAAAAGATTCGCTTCTTTCTGCAAGAAATGAATCTTTGACTCAATATATCTCAAGATCAGTACGACGAATTATGATAGCTCTTCAAGGATAGTTTAATTAGACAGCTTTAACCAAGATGATACAGTTGGATTACTCAAAATAAAATAAAATTCAAGAAAATTTTGTTCACGAATTTCAGATACGACCGTTTCGAGGTGCACTAGAGTTATTCACGAACATAATTCCATTGGACTTCTTGTAAAAAAGTATCAATTCTTTGTTCATATCGTACAACACCAACTCCAACTATTCCGCATCGTAAGCTCCGCCCGCCATTGGCGTACATGATGACCAACGCAGTACACAGAACACCGAGTGGGTCCGGCCGAAGCGAAGAATTCGCCTCCGCACTTGCCTCGTGGCCCCCCCAGTCCGACAATTCCAATGCAGAACCTCGACACGTAGTAAACCTACAACAATATTTTATAGCAACGTGAAATTCCTCCTCCAGTAATTCAAAATTTGTGGGACCTGCTCAACCACCCCTCGTCAGCTCCGCAGCCTCCGAAAGCCAATCCCATTGAAATCACCCGAAACTCGAACCAATGCTAAAGACATCGGCAATAATTGAAGCTCCAAACATTCGCAATAGGGAAGATAGAAGGCTGCCGAATCTACTTTACAGAAGAACGAATCGCCTCATAGCACAGAATCCCTCCGAATCATGAGCGAATTCCATGTGGCAAACATTCATGTGAGAACAACACTAAAAGGCATTCAAAGTGTCATCCTCCACTGACCACACGATGTGTGAATGCAAAACTTTGGTTAAAACCGTAGAGCACTGGTTACACATCAATTTGAGTGTATTCCCCTCAAAATGACAAAATTTATTCCGGCGCTGACAAGACCCTAGTAAAAAAAAGCTTAAGCTTGGCCTCTAGATTACACAGATTGACGAGAAGTTCTTCGATTTCAAAGGTCAAGCTCTGACTCTGGTGGCTCACAATCCTGATGTTTTCTATAGCAGTATGATAATCTGTTGTTTGTTGCAGGGAACGACTGTCTACTAATCAATGACTAGCTTTCCTCACTGGCTTTACAAATGGATTTTACCTCCAAATCAGTTGCTGCTGCTGCTGCTGCTGGCAGGTGATGATGAATCTGGAGTTGATGGATCGCGTGACGCTTTGTCGAACTTCACCCACTTCTTCTTCTTATCGTCGAATAGATTGCATTGTGTCACGATCGTGGTCATGAGTGGGACTCCGAACTCTGCTTTGTTCAAGTGCTTGTCCCAGTTCTGTTGTAGGGAGGCGTACGCCTTTCGGAGGTTGTAGCTTGGAATCCTCGAGGAAATGTGGTGAGGAATGTGCACACTGATATCGTGGCACAGATACTCGATCCTGGCATACATTCCACCCCATCAGAATTTGTAAGGGAATGTTCGAATGTTCCACCGACATTCGCAATAGAAAGTTTGAATGATGAATGCGGTGCGGGTTTTGGCTTACCATCTGGGATACTCGCAATGGACAGTACCGGCCAACTGAGCCTCAGCGGCGTTCCATTCACGAGATTGCTTGAAGGGAATGTGAGGAGCGGTATGGTGAACGAGAGTGAAGGTGCTCATCCAGAAGTGGAAGCCCAACCACGGCAACACCCACCACTTGACGAATCCGATCGGCCCGGTCATCACGAGCAATGGGAGCAGGGCAAAGACACCGAATGCCGCAACCGCAGCCAAGCTCACCTGCACACACACCATTAAACCATCAATAACCAAAGCCCTGTCATAACGATCGACGGTGAGAATGAGGCACGATGATTGCATGATCGGTCGTGGCCAGTACCTTGACTTTTGGGACATCCTGGGGTCGGTACTTGGTGAGGTCGAAGTGCCAGAAGAGCCAGTGACCGACGGACGCCAACCACCAGAGCGGGCCCATGGCGGCTTCCATGGCGAACTTCGAGAAGCCCTTCGCGCGGTCGTACATGTAAGGTCTGAATGGTTGCCATGCGGTGTCGATAACCAACCTGTGAATCGATCACGAGCTCAGCACTGTGTGCGACTTCAAAGGCAAAGTGCGAACAATTGCTTAGAGTCGATTGACTTCTGAGCAAGGTGTGTAGGAAGTGTGTGAGTCAGCGAGCAAGGGGCGTACTTGTTGGTGTGTGCGTGGTGAGTGTTGTGCTTGATTCTCCAGGGCTCGAACGGGTACATGAGAGGCATGAACATGATAGTACCAACGACGTCGTTCACCAATTGGGACTTCGAGAACGAGTTGTGTCCGCAATCGTGACCGACAACGAACAAGCCCGTCATGGCAGTGCCGAGGTACGCGTACACGACGGGAAGCAGATACCAGGGCGATACGGCCAACGCCGCGTACCCGAGCGCTACTGATCCGAGAGTGATCGCTACCGTCTTCCATGCCTTCACGTCGTCAATCTCAAAGACCTAGATCACAGCCCCAATACACCCTCTCAGCCTCAGGAATGGGCGTCACGATACAAGCTTGTGAGCGACACCCTCAATGACGAGATTCTTACCTCCTTCGGCAGACTCTTGACGACATCGCTCAAGAGAACACCCTCAGGAACCTGGCTCATTCAACAAAACCGTCAGTAAACAATCGATAGATGAAGACGATAACAGGGAATGCTGAAGAGCTGCGAGCTCATACCGGCTCGCCAATTTGAGTGAACCCGGGCACCGATGTGAACTGCCTGGAGAGAGGCGTGGCGGTGGCGACAACACTCAAGTTACGTCGTGACGACGACTTCGCAACCTGGAATCATCAAACTCGCATTAGATCCCAGAACCGCGTTAGACCCCAAATTCTTGCGTGAGCATTGAGAGACTGAAACGCCGGTAGTTCTTAGCGACGCTTACCCTTCTTGATAGCGTAAGCCCCTTCAATCCAGCAACTCTCGATAGAGAGACCGACGTCGCTTGCTTGCTCACATGCTTCTGTTAACAACAACAACAACAACAACGAAACACAAGTCAAGAACACGGTAATTCCAATCTGCATTGCCCGAATCGAGAAACTGCACACCAAAACGAATCGAGAAACTGCAAAACCGAAGCTCTACGGACCAGTCCTGTCGTAGCCTGGGGCTGCTGCAAGGCGAGCGAGCCCCTGTTGTAGCTAACCGCCATCATTGTAGACCCTCTTCGCACAGCTGCAAAACCAAATGCAGGTAGTAAGCTAACACCGAACGCCAAAACAGCCGGCCCTAATACACTCTGCTTCAACAAACCATCGCTGCTGATCCCCAATGACAAAACCCAGGAATCTCCAAAACCCAATACCCACCGGAGCGCAGATGCGATTGCGCCGATGTGAATGCGCGATGAGGGATCGGGGGCAGATCCTAAGGGCGGACGATCGAGTAAAGAGAGGAAAGAGGGAGAATGGTGGTGGTGCCTGCCAGGGATCCTGTGGCAAAGCAGGTATTCACAGATGCTCCGTAATTATAGATCGAGGAGGACGACGAAGACCGGGCAACTGGTGTGTTGTAAGTAGTACTGGCATGAGGTGGCCAGAGTGGCTGGGCCAGCCCGCCCCATTCATCCGGCTTCTGTCCAATTTTGACTGTGGTAACTCCGCAGGTCGGTTGGTTCCATGAATTGCATCGCCGCCTGTGACGAGTGCCTGCATTGCTTGCTCCGTCGGGGCGCTTCGGAAATTACGACGGATCTGGTCCACAGATTGGGCCCAAAAAGGGGGCCCTGTCACCGTGGTACAGTATGGCAGTGGGAGTCTATGACCAAGTCTGCGGGTTCCGAGCCACGGGACGGGACTGTGGGAGGCAGGTGTCTAGTTGCGTTTACCGACCCTACTTTTGGTACGATCAATTAGGGCCGGCTTTCTTGTGTCCCTCGTTATTATCACACTGTTCTTTTTCTCTATTATCGCCAGACGGAGAAACCCTTACATCTTTGATTCTGTATGATACTCCCTCCGTCCCATTTATATTGTCCAGTAGGTTCTCTCAAATCTACATTGTGAGGTAGATGTGAGGGAACCTACTGTACAATATAAATGGGACAGAGGGAGTATGTAGCTCGTAGTACCTTATACTCAAAATGAGGTATGAATATTCTAACCCCAAGACCACCGAATATATATCAATACATCATCTAGGATAATATTATATCCTTTGATGGTTGAATGCCTTTAGAGTATCGAATATAGATAGTGTTGAAATGCCGTACACAAATTTGGGGTATAAAACATGCTCTTGGTAGATTCGAGTTGAGTTGGAAAATCAATAGAATTTTATGATATCTTGTTAGTTGAGGTATTTGTGTTTAATTATTACGGGTTTATTACCAAAATGATCATTCAACTAAAATAATATACTCCCTCACATACACAAGAAACACCTATTTTCAAAAAACAAATAAAAATAAAATCATACAAACCTCATATACTTTAGAAGTATACTTTTGAACAAAATGTGCAATAGCAGACGGCTTCTACTAATTAAATGCTAGCACACCTATGTTAACATAAAATACTCCAACATATGCATCTTTACCGATGATATATTATATATTTTGTCCAATTGTATTAACATCGCCATCTAGAAACTTAGGGCTTTTCCAACCTAACAAATCATAAAAATAAACCAACAACTACAAGCTACTCTAAAACTTAGGGCTTTTCCAACCTACTACTCTAAGTGATGAATTACTTGTGTATGATACAACGTATCTTCGTATTAGAAGAATAAAATATTAAAATAAATCACTTTGTCACAATCATTGGTATTTGCCAAAGGATTCAGACCTATAGTCTTTATTTGAAAACGCCTCAGAATTTTTTCCTATGTTCCTAAGGTATGTACATGTTTCAAATTGGCAAGCTCCTTGCGGGGTGGCGAAGGAAATTGGTTTCTTATTCAATCAATGAAATATAAAAACGAGAGTCGTACGTGTGCTGAAAGCTGAAAATTGCACAACTTAAAATACACATCATAGGTAAATAAAAGTTTGAAGTTGGAAGCTACTACATACCTCTTGTTTAGATGCCCCTGGTGTGCGGATCTTGGTCCTATGTAGCTTTTGAGCATCCTAATTAAAAACAAGCCTAAATATACTTTCACCTTGGAGGCTCTACACAAAGTTTGATTTTTTTCTCATGCATCATTTATTATACGTGATTTTTTTTCTTTCACATGCTCAATTACTATATATCAAGTCGATCTCTAGTTATATATGCCCAATCTTAAAGGTGAGCATTATCCTAAAGCAGAATCAAAAAATTGTAATTGAATTTTAATTAGCCATAAAAATTATTTTCTAAAGTTTGAATATCTACTAATTAGTGATTGTCAAAAACACCAAAAATTTAATTCTAAGTAAATGATACAAAAAGAAACAAACTCCTATAAGTGAAATATATTTGCACACTAGTGACAATCCCGACTTTTATATATGATAATCCAATACACTTTCATAGATTTTGGAGAAGAAAAAGACACACACACACATATTTAATACATGGTGTGTAATATCTATGACAGTAAAAAAGGGGATATTTTTGTGAAGAAGTCCACACTGTCTAGGGCTCACTTTGAGGACATTCAATTGGTTTTTCCACACTCACCTTCGCTAAAGAGTGAAAACTTCAACTCAATAAGTCCAAAGTGACGCTATGGCCTAAAGGCCCAAGGGGTCTCGAGAAACACTTAGATGTGTTATGCATTCCATAACTCTTATGAAGTTTTTCTTAAAAGACAACAAAAAGATCAAAATGCGTAAATCAACGTAAATGAGATCGATACGGTTAAATATCTCAAAAAAATAAATATCAATTTAACAATGAATTGAAAAAAGTAAAACTTTGAAAATCAATAAAAAGTACATTTTCTAATTTTAGTGGTTGGAAATTGATATGGTTGGCTAAAATAACATATTATATTACAGCTAGTATGATTCCCGTTGTCCCAACAGGAAAGGTCTTTACATGGTACTTTTGAAAAAGTATCTCGTGTCTACCATTTCCTCAGATGGTTTTTTTTCCCTTTTTCTCTCTCTTTATTCATATTATTTTAATACATAAAAGAAGGTAGGTAGGTTGGTAAGTTCGTAGGTTGGTAAGTTTGTAGGTTGGTAGGTTGGTACATTGGTGGGTAGGAAGGATTGCCGAACAACATTTTATTATAGAAGTAGATATGGAGAAAGGCCACACATAACCTAAGAGAAACACTATTAGTTTTCCAAAATAGTAAGTTTGACAACACTAAGACAACCTTGCCATGTTTGTGTTCCAAGACATATTGTGAACAATCTATTTATCAAAGGAGATTCTGTGAATTAAATGTTGTTCCCAACTCACCAAACTTCTAGAAAGTAGAAAAAATCCCCAAAAGAATCTACTTTTTAGTGTGCTAAAACTCCCCAGAATACAAGATCAACCATAAAATGATTGATTGGGCTCTTAGGGGTTGAACCAACAAAGAATGGTGGCCAAGAGTCACGAGCATCACGCTCCATGTGTCTAAAAAGAGAAAAAGAAACTTAAGTGCAAGTTGCGTATCACAAGAAGAGATGTATAATTCCCATGTGTTGATGTCACTATAAGAAAAGTGGCTCGAGGACATCACCCACTATACCAACGAGTACACCACATACCATGTGGCGATTTACACCCAAGGTGGGTGTAGATTGCCACATTTGCATTTAATTGGGGTATATTTATATGGTATACTCGAGCAACAAGTGTGTTCTCATCATGAGAAGTTGTACAAAACAAGATAGTAATCATAAATTAAATAGGTAAAATGCTTCTTTCAAGCCTCTTTCTTTTTTGTGGGTCAACCACCTAGATCAAATTTCTGACTGACATACTTTGAACTAACAAGGCAGGATACCAAACTTTAGAAAAGATAAAAAACTCTTCTCATGGTCACCATCATAAACAGAATTTTGTTGACAATCTATTAGACTTGAGACAACCAGTGAGACTGTTACATCAAGTGTCTGTAACATAAAGAGATGGGAGGTGTACCTGGTGTCCTCGACTACTTAAATGCAGATGGGTCCGCATCGGCACACCACAAGATGAGCGAGCACCAGCAGTAAATATCTGAAAAGATTCAGGATCGAGAAAATCGTTCCAACGTACCGACACCGATTGTTCGTATCAGTCCATTTCTTCCTCTGGTAAGAATCATCAACACACATGAGAAATGAATCAGGCAAAAATCACATGAGAACTGAATCAGTGCAAAAACAGGACATAAACTGCGTGTTACAGCTCTACCACAAACTGGCAGAAAGGAGGCAAACGGAAGTCGACGTACAATAGCTGATAACCTCGAAGCAACCACAATCCGCATGTACCTGCAGGAGCTTTGCTTTGAAGGCTTGGTGCCTGTTCGAGAGACATGAGTGAAAGTTAGGTAGCTGCCTGATAAAAGAGACAACATGTACGCCCTCATTAATGACTGTACAAAATTCGAGTATTGATTTCAAAAGCATTTAGTTGATGCAGCCCAACTGGGACAAGATAACTGTGTCAGAGTTGACATCCATCAATTTGATCCATTAACAGATCACTCATAAGCTATTTGACAAGTTTAGTTCCAGCAGGTAGTCATGTCCTCATCCTACCTTGTGGGAACTTCACTTAAATGCGTAAGCAGAGAGGATTCGGTCAAGAAGATGCTTGCGACGTGAGCTCGACCTAAAATAATCAGTATTGACGGTCACAGCGCCAGCAAGAGTTGAAACATCGCATTTAAACCGGCGATATGACCGGAATTCAAATAATTGGGTGTCCTACTTCAACATCAAAAGCAGCCGTCCTATCTCAACATCAAAAACAGTTGCATGACAATAGTAGGAATTAAGAAAGTGGAATTATTGGAGAGAACTTAACGTGAAAAAGAGGACACTGCGAACGCATTTTGAGAAAGAAACACCCAGCGAGGATAATCAAATTAGAAGGCAGTAGCTCCTCCTAACAAGGAGCTGATCTAATTACAAGCCGCACCAGATGCAGTCCATTCTAAGATTGAATAATCAAGATTCCTAAACCTAAGATCATAATTTACTGAAAGATTATGACGGATTCATTGACCAGAAACAGAGGCGTATTACTGCGCGTCAACAGACAGCAAAAAATTGACCAGCACCCAGAAGTGCACGAATGCTGGAGATCATGAGAATAATATCGCAAGGGAAATGCAGCGTGTTGAACATCAAAAAAATTGAAATGACGCACACTGGAAGCCGACAAACTCGTTACATTTGCGCCTAGGATAACAACTGGTACGTGTAGAATCGTCACCTTTGTGAAGGACCTCGATCCGATCATAAGAGTGCAAAGTGGAAGGTATCCATCTTGTTACAACTCGATCGTTGCAGCGGTTGCGATACTCAGAATCACGAAAGTTAGTCCATATGTGGCTCCAGACAAGTACTCAAGCCCGAAGCCCACTTCGAGATCGCCTTCTTTGCAATCTAGATGCAGATTCCAGTAATTTGAGCTTGCAACGCGCCACCAAAACTTGTTTGCGGCTCTATCCAGATTATCCTAAACGTGCACAGCGGAGTAAGCTAGCTGCCAGATGACGGAGTTCTCGCACTCTGGTTCTAAATTCAGAAACTGAAAATTGGCTCACGAAATTAGATCAATGTTTTGATGAACTTCATAGAGGAATATGGAGAATGTACTCGAGGTAGGTACAATAGTGTTCGTGCACAAAGTGCTGGAACGGTCAAACCTTCTTTTAGAATGCACAGTAAGAAAATCCTTGTTAGAAACATATACATCTATACGAATTACTCACTTCAACGTACGAATAGCGGGAACAACATTTGATTACTACAAGTCAGTAATCAAAATTGAATTTCGAACGAGGGTGGTTAGAATATTCAGTCAGGTTACGAAATGATGTGTTCATCGTCATTCCACGGTGGTGGGTTTAAGCTGATCGGAACCTACGGCTGTACCGTGAGTCTTTCTCGAAGCGAAGAGGCATACGTCCTAGCCATCATCATTAGTTCCGAGATCGAAGGGCCAACACGGCTTCAGTAAGATTAGGCAAGGACACAGTCGTGAGTGATTCTCAACGAACCATGCGTCCTGAGCAGGAACACCCACCGTGATCATTAGTTTGATAGTCCTAACACACACTGACATTGAGAGAACCCGGAATGAAAATAATTTATACACAAAGGACCCATAAAAAGTACAATGGCAACCATAAGGGTTGCAGTCTCAGAATTGTTGCTGACGTTATTGCGGTGTGACAGTGAGCACCGAATAAGACCGATTCACTAAAACTCATCTATAAACAAACTACTGAATGTGCGGGCCTCAGAATGTGTGCAACTACTTTACTTCCCCAAACAGAACTAACATGCAAAGTATTTGAAGTGGTGAGGGGAAGGTTCCCTAGAAGCTGCCCTTCAATAGCTTGGGTCGCGCTGAAAGGTAAACTTCACCATATGGTACTGGTTGCTCGACATCTACGTAGTCCTTTGTCTTCAAAACCTGCGGGCCCAAACCAACAAGTCATCATCGGTATCAACATCGTGTAGGTCTTATAACAATGTCTATTCCTAACCAAAAAAGTGACATTAAAAACTTTACGGAGAAACACACCCGCTGCATGCAACTTGCAATAGACTCTTTCAAAGGACGTACCAAGGTCTCAAAGAACAATCGAGCAGCTTCTTTTCTAGTTTTGCCCCGTAGAGTATGGTCAATTCCGATTCTAGGAACTTCGTCTCGTCTTTGTTCTATCCTTGCACCTAAGCCTTCAAATACTCCTTGAAGATATCCACCAACAGCCCTGTACATACAACCCACCCGCCTTGAATGTTAGGAAAAGGCGTACATATTATCGCATTCTAGTAGAATTGTAGAAAGGGTTTCTCTAAAAGGAAGTATGCAGCTACAATAGTGTCCTCCCCGGGGAAGCGTATTTACAAGGTCACATTCTTGTCAGCGGGATATAGTGTCTTACCTTGTTCGAGCGGACCAGCCACTGAACCCTTCTACTGTTACATCTGGCATGCTCTCAGTCCAGGACTCAGGTTCTTCGTGCAAATCATCATCATCGTCTTGAAGGAACACTACACAAACGTAGCCAGAAGTCTCTTGGTTAGTCACGTTCAAATTTAGGATCAAATATTCTCCATCAGCATATAACTTGATCACTGGACTCGAGTGGGTTTCCACCATGAAAATCTTACTCGAAAGATGTAAGACCTGAATCATGAATCAGAATGCAAAAAACTACGAACAAGCGAAGAAGTACCTGTTTCCCTGGGCTCGCCAAGAAAGCCGAGCTCCTGATCAAAAGAGGAAAAGACGTCAGCATGCTAGAACTGAGCACTAGTGCAGATTGACCAACTGTTTTCGAACCTGACTAAGTATGAGAATTACTTCCATAAACATTCTGCTGAGATGGGTTTGTGGCACTACTCTGGCAGCCAAAATGGCCAATGACAATCCCAATGACATTGGGTAGCTTTAGTCAACCGTACCTCTTCCGGAGCCACTTCTCCAGGAATTTCTTCTTTGACACCAGCAGTAAAAGGCGATGGTCCCTCATCTATGATTGTACCATCGTCTTCCAGCACAATGACAGCTCTTCCATCAACCCCCTCAATAAGCGTGGCAGCCCCTTCCGCAACTGCTTCTGCAACAGCCTCTGCCTCCGCAGCAACCTCCTGTATAAATTCCGGCTGCTCTGCAAGAGAAGCCTCCGCTTCACCAAGCGACGGGCCCCTAACCCCTGTCACTTCCACGTCTTCCTCGGTTGAAGGAAACTCTGGTGCAGCCTCCTGCGAACGAGTTTCTTCATCTTTGATTCTCAATTCAGGTTCTTCTCCTTCAGTCTCTATCAAAATGGGTTCAGCTTCTGGGGCGGAGAATGGGATTTGGGGTTCTGAGGCTGGTCCTGGTTCAGTCTCCAGAAGTGGAAATTCTGCTGCCCCTTCTGCAGGAGTAAAACCTGTGCGATAGCAAGCGCTGGCTTCAGTGACAATTATGAACACTTCTAAAATAGAGAGTACGAGAAGTACCAATGACGATTTACAATATGAGAATCGGCAAGAAGGTGAAGCTGAATTTCATATGGCGTTTGTTCGATTCCTGACCTGGTGTTTCTTCAGATAGTATAACGACATCTACCTCAGCTGCAGGTTCAGCACCTGACCACAACAATCCCAAATATCAGAACTTCTTCGCATTGTGGCATCCGATTGCCTGCAGTTCCGATGTGAAAATCAAAGTATCTGCTTTTACCACCTCGAATGATAAACTCGGACATCTTGAGAAACGAATTCTGAAGAAAGAGTCGAAGCATTGAAAGATCATAATAAGGAAGGAGCGGGTGGATCCAACCGTATGGACTTGAAGGATTGACCATACAATATCAGGTCAAACATGAATCAGACCTGCTTCAGGTTGCGTTTCAGGTTGCGTCTCCACTGGTGGCTCCATAACGGGAAGCTCCACATATGGCTCTTCCGCCGGTTCATCAACCTCAAGTCGAGGTTCTCCTACTGGAACTTCAGGCTCGGGTTCCGGTATTCTCTGTTCAGCTGTTCCGGGTTCTTCCACTGGAACTTCAGGCCGAGGAGTAGCGGGGGCAACCTCCGGGGTGGCTTCTCGTTCGGGTTCACGTTCGGGTTCAGGTACAGGTTCTGCCAATGGCAAGTTCGCACGACCAGGTACTAGCACACGGGCATAGAGATCCCGCAATACATTGGATAGCCCTGCACAAACACAGCAGAAACCATATGTTACTTGACCAGAAAGTAGACTTTCGCCAAAAACAAAAAAACGCACGACGTGGAAGACCCCAGAACTGATCAAATACTTTGACAAACGATCAGCTGACGTCACAGCCCTCTATTAACCGAAAAAGGGTTCGATTAATACCCGGTACAGAAGGCTCGTTAAAGACTTGACTGCCTTTCTGCAGCCTTTCTACCGCCAAAAGCTCAACTCGAGTACATGGAGCTTTCTTGCGGACTCGACGAATATCAGATGTGTCAGCCAACTGCTGCCTCATTTGGCTGCAAACAATACAAACCTCACCAATGTCAGCGACCATCTCTCGTAGCGAAGCTATGTAGTGCAGGTCTCCTATAAGGAATGCTTATTGTATGATACTATATGTGACGAGCCACAACCACTGGCAGAGCAACTTACTCTCCATTCAGGATCAACTGCGCGTCAATAACAGGTTTTCTCTTTCTCGGTGGAGGCTTTGGAGCACGCCGAGGTCTCTGCGTAGATGGGCCCGCTTCACTGGGAGTAGGCAATATTCTCGGTGTGGTTCTTCCGCCTGTTGCGAATCAACAATCAGATGCAAGTTCAAATCAGCGACAAGAGGTTGCACCCCGTGTCAAGTGGCAGTATCAACTGCAAAATTCCATAGAAGAATTATAGTATCTAAATCACTGAAGAACAAAACACAGCCGCACAGTTCCACCAAAACAATACCAGCACAATAACATTGACTCGATCAAAGCACTCCATAAGCACGAGAATTTGAATTTGAGAACCCTCCGAAATATATGTATGTAGAGAAGCTAATCTGGTGATATTTCAGGATTAGATGCACATACCTAACAATGTTGCCAGCACGTCATCATCAGCAGGTATATCAGACGGGGCAAGACTAGGCCTTGATCTAGGAGACGTAAGGCCTGGAACTGGTCCAACAGACGTTTCTCGTAGTTCCTCTACAGTCTCAGGGAATTGCAAGGGTTGTTCTGCCTCGACCATAGGTTCATCGATGTCCCTGTTTACCCAATTACAAGTTAAGTAAGCGTACTGACAAGGAACTTTTCTTGGATCTCATCAAGAGGAAAGCAAAACCCTAATATAAAATATCCAAGCCTGCAGCCAGTGTCGAGAACATTCTATAGATCATGATCGTAACAAGATAAGGTAACTATAGTTCGTGGTGGCTCATTTCAAATCATTACAAGGGCGTAATTACTGCAAAGTTGCTTACGGACTCAATTCGCAGTTTATTGTCACTAGAACATAAATTCCATTTGAGATGACGTACCTTGCTGGCTGATCTTCAGTCGACCTTGCCGTCTCCCTCTCGAATGCAAAAAGATCAGGAGTCTGATCAGTCGGTGGCTCCACTGCAGATCGAAGAGTTTCCACCTCTGGAACATCTTCCAGTTCCATAGGGAGAGGAGCTGGAGAGACCGGCGCAGGCATTTGTTCAGCAGCGGCTTCAATGGCTGGGACCAACTCGTCTGGAACTTCAACAACTTCTTCCCGTGCCAGCTCAGCAACAGGCTCCTCCTCCATAGGAAGTAATTGCTCTACGACAGGCGGCAGTTGCTCGAGTTCTTCTGGTGGCATCTCTTCTGGACGCTCTTCCATATCTATATCCACGTCCACCTGTGCAGGAGGAGCTGGCGTCATAGGCGGCAACTGACCCACGTCCATGGCCTCCATCTCGTCCAATCGGTCAAAGTCGATCCGATATCCCTCAAGTGGTGGTGCCACTCTGTTCCACAAGAACACAAAAGAGGGTTAGACGTGCACGAGTCTAGCATTGGCAGACTATGGATATCAAAACAGGAACTAACAAGAGAATGTAACATGCTCATATGAAGAAGCGGTATTTACTCTTCTTCTAAAGACAATCTCGGGCTCCGATCACGTTCTTGAGCCGCCTTCTCCCTCTCCTGCACACACAATGCCCATCAAATACATCAACATCTAAACTTTGCAGAAAAGCGCTGCTCCTTCCAGAAACAACTCGTAATAAAAGGTTTGAAATGATGTAATACAGTTGTTATTAAAATACTGAGAGATAAGACCGTGCTTTGAGTATTGTATTGCCAGTTTTATTAAGTATAACAGGCCAGTTTTAGGGTCTGCAACAGACAGAATTTGAGAAGTCGAGATCACCACACCCGCCAACATCGAGCCTCGCCAAGTTTTCCATCAGGTCATACTCTTTCTTATACATCATGTGCGGCTTGAGGTAAATGTCTTCACTTCGCAAATTTGCATAAAACAGGGACTTGAACTGCTGCCATATTTCATAAGCTTAATAACTAATTTCGTTTCTGATTGAATTTTAAGGCTAGCCATTACCGAAAATGTCACAGCTGAATCATACGATGGTAGATATAGAGTTACTGAAGCTTGTGATAGTTATATGATTTATATTTCTAGGGACCAGGGAATACTTTAAATTGGTTGAAATATTGCTTGCCATTTACCGACAATTTGAAATACCCCCATCAATCTTACGATGAAGAATCGGTGGTATTTGATATAGTAGAAGTAACTAACCTCTTCGAAATCAAGCCCCATGCGAGGCAGCTCAACTTGGGGAAGTCTATCTGCAATATGGCAAGAAGACCATATTCAGTAACAAGCAAAGGTGAAGAAATTCTGGATAAACACAATTGTCGCACAATGTCCACCTCGGATCGTCACCAGAAAACAGAAGGGTTCATGAGCAAGTACAAGAAGGCATATGTCTGTAGAGCACACAAACAACTTCCCAGAACTTCGTTAAGCGATAATATTTATAGTTGGCATGATATCCCTTTCATTGTCGAATGGGGTGACTGAAAATGAAGATCACATGATAGCCCATCGGCTTCGAAAATGCTTCACAAATCGATTACAAAACCAGTACTAAGCAGACATTCCGTACCATCAAGACCGTATTGAGATCCGAAATAAATATTATCCTCTGTGTTGTCTTGCAGGGTGATGAGCTCTCGGGTAGTGACATGTTGATCCACGGCTCTGTTAAACGAAAACCAGATACATCAGATCGTAGTCACATACTCAGGGCGAACCATTCACCATGGGACAGCATACAGCTAAAAAGATATTCTTAAAGCCAACAACCCGTTCACAAGATAAATTTAGGGAGGTTGTTTCGCTGTTTAACAAATCTCCCAGTGAGCCCACTGAAAGAACTAGTCTCACCATAGCAACGAAGACTTTGGTAACATTCTCTCCACCCAAACTAAAAATATTGGAACATGTCACTGAAAATGCTAAGAGATGGAACATGAGGAGCAACATCAGCCAGATCACGTACCCAGTGGCAAGAAGCATACTCTCTCTTTCCCCAAGAGGCTCGAACTCATCAAGGTCAAAATTTTCTGGAAGAGTGATAGCATGATATGGCGCTGTTGTAGACTCGGGGGGAAGATCGACTGCCCCTGAATGAAAGGCTTGCTTAATTTTTGTAAGTGCTTCGCTGCAGTCATGGAATAAATAATTCACCTTTCGGGAATAAATTCGGACTACACCCAGTAGCAGATGACCCGATAACCTAAGGGCAATTGGAGCTTCAGGAAACAAAATGGAGTCTGCAATATAACATAAGCACGTTGCAAAGAGAGTCAGAGAACTTGCAAAGGCTGTGAACACAGAGACACTAGTATCTGATTTATCAAAAAGTTTCTTAAAAGACGATCAATAATTTTTAAAGAAACATGAATCATCTTCAGCATCTCATCCATAAATTTCGGAGAACATCTCGGCTGTCCTAAAATACAAAGAAAAAGTTGCCACTACTTCCCGCCAAGACGTTTTCACTTTCTTGCAACAAAGCACTGTCGGGAAAAAACGGGGGGTGGCTAGTACTACACGAGAACGTACAATCTATGCCAAATGCCTAACCAGTAAACCCAAGATGATTGTGCTTCCTCCGAATTTCTCAACATAATTGTTGGAAGGCACAAATAATTAAAGTCCCAAAGTCCAGATTATCACCGATGGTAATTTTATACCTCCAAGAGTTACAGCCTTATGAGTAGTGGCGCTGTTAAGCAGGAACCATCCTTACCTCCTGAGCTACCTACCTGACAGAATCTCTCACATGTGGTTTTGGAAACCTCAGAATGGCGAGAATTCAGAAAAACCTCGTTTAGAAAAGAGTCACCGCAAGTAGCAGAGGAATGTTTAACTTTAAAAACGAACGAAACATTTCGAGTAGACGACCAGGAATACGTACCAACGGAAACACTGATATTTGTTTCTGTGACCTGATTCTTACGCAGCTTGCGCTCCAAGTGAGCAGCTATCCATATGGTTCCCAGAGGACCTTTTTTGGCCAAGATCAACTGAGAGTAAAACATCTTGAACCCTGCTTATTCCCCCTCGCAGTGTTCCCTGTATACTGCTACTCTCAGCTTCCCGAAAGACCAAACCAACGACTTCGCTCTAAAGTGGCATAAATTTGCGTAACACCCGCGCGAAAAAAGCTCGGACTCCGCTCAAGACCTTTGATGAAGCTTTCAAAAATGCGAAAAGTTACACCGGAATCCGAAGTGCAACCTCGGAAAAGCCAGCACTCTAGTCGAAGTGGTTAAAGTCAAAGATCCCGTTGAACGTCCTCTGTACCGCGGCCCTCAACGGCTGGCCCAAATACAATCCAAGAGCCAATGAACAAACTTCAAAAACTCGTCTCCAATAATCTTAAAGCTATCTTACAGCTCACAGGCCAGTCCTGCGAATTGCTAACTAAAATCGCCACTGCACCGGAGCTCTGTTCCAACCACCAATACTTCAAACCAAGACCCGCACGCTTCCTCCAAGCGCTTAATAATAATAAGCTCCCAAGCAGCAACCGAGAAATCCAAACACCTGTAAGCGTCACAGTACTACGGTCTCTCCATCTCAAAACCTCATCGGAGGTTCTAATAAATTACGGCAATGCGGGCTGTGGCTACAGAATTGCTCGACACTGCATTCCCTGCAGTAATCCAGCTGCTAGGGTAATTTCATGCTTTTGGAGCCGTTCCTGCAGCTAAGAGGCTCAAAACGGGCGCAAAAAAAGGCAGGGAAGCGAAGAGGAGGGAGTGGACGGAGAAAAGGGAGCAATGGCAACGAAAGGAGGGTGATCGAACGAAGCGATGGAGGGTCGCCCGCATCGGCAACGGGGACGTGAAGCGTGAAGGAGGTGCGTCTTCTGTGACCTTCGGGGCTTCGGGTCCTGGCTGGGCAGGCAGGCCAGCCAGAGCGGGAAGGTCCGACCAGGCCGGGCCGGGTCCCTTAACCCGGCCCGCGAACACCGCTGCCGGACCGGCGGAACTGGCTGACGGACAGAATCCCATGCCAAGGGAACGAACGAGGTTTTACTACGGTCCGTTGGCTGAAGAAGGTGATTTCGTTGATTTGCTGCATCGTTCGTCCGTGAGTTCGTCCTCTGGGAACAGCTCTTCTGTTCGCCACGTCGTTTTCTCATGAAGCGGGAACTTGTTCCGTGGCGGGAATTATCAGGTTCGAACTCCTCCGTCTATCTGCTCTCGAGGCACCACGTGGTCAGTGTACATTAGATGCCGAGCTCGCTATCCGATGGCGGGGATTAGACGTCTAGGACGGCACGCCTCCATTCCCTTTGGAGCTAATTGCCATGAACTTATATACAATCTTTTTAGGCACTTTTTAAGGGTATTATTCTCGCATGGTCAGGTGGGAGCCATACACTCTAATCAGAATTACAAAATTGCCTTCAAAATTAGGCCACCAATTTCCTTGTTGCAATCGGTCTATGCCACAAAATTTGACCATCTTTTAGATTAAGCTCAAAAAATCTCAATCTAAGCATTATTTAAAAGATCTAACCGTATGATCTCGAAGTTCACTTGACATTCTTCTGACATACTAAATTTGAATCGCTCATTCTTCCTCATTTGTGAGGTTATAATGGTCAAAGTTGGCTGAGTATTTCTTCTGCAGGAACCTCCACAATCCGTTTCGGGTACTAAGGAAAGTTAGAAGTTAACTCTTCAATGCGTAATGGGTTAAAGCCTAAAATTTCAAATTTTGCCAAAGTGCCATTATCAAGAAGTGAAGGTAAGTTGTAAAGATCTCAACCATATAATTATAATAGAATGGTCAAGGATTATGTGGATCGAATTTAGAGTTGTGGGGTCTCATAGATTGCAAGAGTATAACATTATAATATCCAAAAAAATGCAGCTAACAAACCTATTGAAATGAATAAATCACTATCTAGCAAGTTGTGGAACTCTTTCATCTTTGTACAAAAAACATTTATCAAAAATAAAATTTTGACTCAAATATAAGCCTTGCAATAATGAAAACTGCTCAAGAATCTACTGAGAGAAGAAAGTCCAAAACTAGACCCTTTCCACTAAAATGAATGTCATGTCTTTCTTGGATGGGTTAAATATTTTTACAACAAAATCCAAATTCAAATTGGAATCCATGTCAACAAACAACATTGAAATCCGATGGTGGACGAAGGAAAAATAACTTCTCAAGAATCATCCATTTTTTCACTTCTTTTTTCTATATAGAACACCATTGCAAATTCAACACCTAGAATATTCAAATTTCAAATCTTTTAACTAAGAAGTTGTTGAAATTCATCTTTAGATTGTACCTTTCCAACAAAAAAAAGTCATGAAAAAAAATTATATGTGATGTATCCATTTATGTGATGTGTAATTTTTTTCTTGACTTTTTGACAAAATCACTTGCGTTTGTGATAGAAATTGCAAATTCATTTAAATAAATTATGACATGCCCTATGTTTGAACATCCAGAAAGACAAGCTTCCTTCACTAAAATGCATGCCAAAAGTTCATGAGTTCTTGTATGGATTTGCAATTTTTATCACAAAAACCATACTTCATTTAAAAGTTAACGCAAGTGATTTCGTCAAAATCAAACCCCTAATGAAGAAGTTATGGCTTTTCAAAGTTTTACTTTTTTTTCCAAAATGTTGTTCTTCAACAATGTGGGCGTTTACTAGTAAGATGGAAATTATAAAAGGACTCACAGCATAAACTTTGACTCTCGTACCATCTCCTTCTAATTATAGTGCAAAATTGGCAATCGTTCAATATATGACATGAGGAGCGACCATCTTGTTATTAAATTTAATTAAACTATTTTTTTATTTTTTATTTTTTATTGGTTGTGCCTATATAAATAATAAGTTTTTTGTTGGTACAAAAATCAGCACTAGGCGTATGATTTGTTTTTTGCATTCAATGTATAAGAACTAACATGACTTCAAAAATTAATTAAAACCATTATTAGTGATGTCAAGCGTTTTTACTTGAAATGGATTGTATATGATATGAAGTCAATCAAAACAAGTATAGTTATTAATGTATGAAATTATCTTCAACTTTTCCAAAATTAAATTATATCACTTTCCAAAAGTATGAATGAATTAAATTAAATCAATTTGAGACTTGGTCTTTAGTAATATTATAATTTGCATGAATCAACTTGGAAAAATATAAGAAGGGAACATCAAAGTTAAAGATATTTGTGAAAAAAGATACATATTTCTCCCTTAAAGTTCCCAAAATTCTCCAATATGTAAAAGAAATATTTGATTAAAAGCTAAGTTATTTAATACTTAAATATATCAATGTTGAAAATATAAAGATATTATCAGCCAAAATTGTCCTATCACCAAAGGAGTAGTGAAAAATATTTTGTCTATGTTTATCAAAACATATTTTTAAGTAGTTTCATTTACAATGATTGAACAGAATTTGCTAAGTTGTGGCTTATGGTTTATTATGGTATTATGTAGTTACAATAATCTTACCAATCCAATACAGAAAGCAAATAATGTTATCAGTTGTATGATAATATAAGTCATCCTCAAATTTTCAATGAGGCGTTCATCCAATACAGAAGCAAATAATGTTATCAGTTGTATGATAATATAAGTCATGCTCAAATTTTCAATGAGGCGTTCTTTGGTAGAGGAGGAGTGTTGTGATACAACCTAGGAACTTATTAATCTTAGGATTAACTCCCAATACTTCACTGATAGTAAAGTGGTAGTTACTGCAAGCTGTGGAACTTATCCGAATGTAAAGTTGTTGTTTTCACATGCACATGCGGTTGTCCCATGTGATTAGTTTATTAGTTCCTAGTGGAGCTAACTACCTCTTTTACTTTCCTATATAAACGAAAAGAGAGCGTGACTCTCCCTCACTTCTTTCTTACATTTTGGTTTACATTTCTCTCTCTCTTTTGACTTTGCTTCTTGCTTACTTCTTACTTCTCGCGAATCATTTCCTTCAGAGCAATACATTCTACCTTATCTATTACTATTTGTATGCTTATACTTTATTGAGATCTCATTTTCATTATATTTTTAAATGGTACAAGAAGTGGAAATTATATAATATATTAACTATTATATTTTGTATTATCATCAACTTGCTTGTGATTTATACAAAAATATGAAATTCTAGTGGAAGTTGTGACAATAATATTTTTGATGAAAAATTTACCCAAGATAAATCTCATTTCATTGCACTACAATTTTTACATAATATATCTTTCTCTAATAAGAGTAAGAGTTATAACATTCATAGTATCAATTATGGTAACATAAATGACTATATTCTTTGATATATAAGGCATACATTGTATATTATATAATATTTTGAATATTATTATTTACCAAATGTATAAAGCATATACCTAGGAGGGATTGCAAAATTTGAAAGAAAATGAAAAAAACTTCTTGTGAATGAACACAAATCAACAAAATGATGATATTCTTCAAGATAATTTGGATGGTTTTTGAATCTTTCATTTGAAATTGAAACATATAAGCACATATATATCTAACATTGTGAAATTTCACAAACTATACTGTGTATGCCTTACAGTTTATGTAATTTAAAATAATTTTGCAAAATTCGAAGACATTAGTATTATAATTATATTGGTATTAAAATAAAACAATATTTTATACAAAGTAAACTTGGTCATATCCGATCATTGTTGTACTTTGAATACATTTCTCTTAATTTTTGAGGTTTTGATTTGTTCTATTTAAAGTTAATAATTTATTATTTCCATATATAAATATAAAAGTCATAGATACAAATTTTGGTAATGTAAATTATAGATCATGGTAGTGAAGTTATAATTAAATCACTTGAACAAGATATCTTGTACAAATGTAATAATTGTACTTAAATTGATTTACCAATAGAAAACCACATAAAAGTTAATAAATAACATTTGTATGAGGAAGATTTTCTTTTTGTTGACACTAAAAACAAACCTCTATAACTATGGTTCCCTTGGTTAGAAAATGACCTCAAACTCACAAGTAATATGGATTCAAGAGTTGTTAGATTCTATAGTTAATGAACTTGTGTCCCGTACGATGTAGGTGTTGTTACAATCCTAGAAAGATGACATCTTTAAGTTGTTTGTTATGTACATTAAAGCTAGGTCTCAGTTTTATAAATGTGTGTTTTAGTGTTTAACCCCTAAAGATCCTTGGATGTTTTTGGGAGCTTGAAACCTCAAAACTCCACTTCTCTATCTCTATGCACTTCAAGGGGTGCGAAACAAATTTTAATTCATTCTTTAATTTCCAACCGTAACATCTTGTACTTAAGCCAATTTTCAATATCTGATTCAAAAATTGACGGTTGGATGTTTACCATTTGAGAGATCACAACATCCAAACTTTGTCTATGAAGTTTTTTTAGGCATTGTTGAGATTGTTTTTGACACTTTGGAGGCTGCCCTTATAAAATTAATACTTTTTGTGACTTGGGGCCCTTTAGTACTTAAGTAGTGATTTGGTCATGAACATATTTCCAAGAAAAAATCTCAAAAAAATACTAAATTTAATTGCCTTAGTTTAGCTCGCAAACCAGGAATTGTCGTAGAAGACTCAAAAATTGGAATTTGGCTTTGCAAAATTTACCACATACACTTTGCAGTATAGGGAGCACCCATTACAAAATTTAGGCAAAAATATTACTTTTAACCTATTCATCTAGGTTGCCCAAAATAGCAAAACGCCGATTTGGAGGTCTTGGATCTTTAGGGGTTAATCATCACTACAGTATGTTTTCAACTGGAATGCGCTTAAATCTACAAGATAAACTCTAAGGCCAAACAATGCTTATGAGAATTTAACTGTTAGGCTTTTACCTTAATTATGTAATATCTTTAAGACATCAATTACAAGCTAACAATCTTTAAATCAACTTTTCTATTCTTAAAAGTTACATGTATATTGTACCAAGTTATTTAAGTTAAATTTAAAAATATTATTTGGGAGTTGTTATTTCGCAAATGAGAAACCAACTTTGAAGAAATATCATCTCACAAGCATAATTTGCGTGCAGCTTAGAATGTGAATCAATAGTGCTCGCCTGAGAATCATTTAGTTTTCTTTGCAATTGTTTTGGCAACTTGTCTTTTAGGTTTTTTAACTCCGGTAACTTAGTGTTGTCTTATATTTGTAATTTCAACCTTTTGGTTTCCTAAAACTTTCTTATCTTGGTTTAGATGAACAAGCGAGCATGTAAGGTAAGTTCCTATAAGATAGTTGAGTTCTTTTTAGATTCAATAGTATGTATATTGCTAGGAAGAGAAAAAAACAACTTGAATTTTTAGATTTAAAGTAGTGTTGGATTGCTTGTGACCTTTATTCTTCTTGAAACTATTGTGTTCATTGTGTCTTTCTTTTTTGTAATTAAGGCATTACGACTTCTACTTAGATTCATCTGGAATAACTGCTAGCTTGGATATATTGTGATGCTACCAATATTGTATATTACAAAACATTTTTCTTATCATACTTGCATTGATACAATAATGCATTTTTACAATTTCCATTCTACTCCGTCTTTGCAACTATCAAATGCAAGTTGCCAATAAGCTCTTTGGTAGATTTATCGCACCACATTCCAAAGAGTTATTCTCTGTATTTAACAAAGGACTTGTTACATGCAAGATACAACACTCACTACTTTAGATATTCCAAATTGTTGCTTCACTTCACTTTGTTCACGTAACAGTTGATAATGTCACTTTTTCCTCTAGAATAAATATTATACACCAAAATTGTCACTTTGTTCACATAACAATTGATACATGTCACTTTTTCCTCTAGAATAAATATTATACACCAAAATTGTCACTTTGTTCACATAACAGTCGATACATGTCACTTTTTCCTCTTGAATAAATATCATATACCAAGATTGTCACTTTGTTCACGTAACAGTTGATACATGTCACTTTTTCCTCTTGAATAAATATCATATACCAAGATTGTCACTTTGTTCACGTAACGGTTGATACATGTCACTTTTTCCTTTAGAATAAATATCATATACCAAACTTGTCTAGTGTGGAGGGCAGTCAGAGATGTGATAAATTTGGTCCATTTCAAACTTCAAGGGCACTTAATACATTAGATAAAAGGACAAAGACGAACTTCAAACTTATTATGAGACTATTGTAAAAAGGCTGTTAGTTTTACATATCCCTGGATGTTTATGCCAGAAAATCACAACAATCACAACACCATTGGGAGGACAACTAACCCCACTAAGGGTGAACACTTTGCTAAACTACCTAATTACCTTAAAAGTAACCAACATGTTATCTCCCAAAAGACTTGGAAAAGTATAGCAGTGGTCAACGACAGAAGAGACCTTACAAGAATCGACATCACAGGGGAATAATAAAGTCAATAAACAAGGTTAGCCCCCCGGAATTTCCGACACTTGATTTAAAAGAAAAATTAACCAAAATATAATCAAATGGCGGGCAGAATAGCAGAACTCCCGCCACAAGCAAAAGTGGGGCCTTATGAATCTAGGATTCTGGAATGTACATTTTTGGAACGTTTGTAAGTTAGTTATGTTATAATGTCCCGGGCCAGGGAACGGTTGCATGCATGCAAAGTCTGGGAGCTCCATTCAAACCCCACCGTCGATTTCATTGATCTTCTTCACCCGTTAGGTCCCCTAGCTCTGTCCTGGGGGCTCGCTCCTTGTTTTTGAAATTAAGTAGGGGGACTGTAGGATTCCATTTCCGTTGCTACATGAGAAGGATCTTTTTTAAGTGACTAAAAAGTGAAGCATCTTTGACTCTAAAGTTGAGCCTTTGCTGCCCAGAATGAAACCCTCGCTTAATTTTCTGTCTTTTAACAACTCTGCTACTCTGGGTTTAAGGTTTTACTGCTATCGACCAGACATGTCATGTGTAAATGAGGGTTTAAGTAAATCAGGCTAATTTTAGAACTACGATGATGGAACCAAATTCGTGAGAGTTGAGTGAAGAGGCTTAAAGTAATTACCACTGAGTTCGTAGCACCTAAAATCCTTGCATAGGCACATAGGTGGTCTTTTAAATTGAGAATCGGCATTGGCAAGGTAATAGCACCTGGTCTTAGGACATAGCAAGTTGAACGCTGTTTATTTCTGTCATCTTCTGTGGAGTCCCTGTAACCTTCACATTTCAAGTCCACTTAACGGACGTTCACTTGTTAGATTATGTGATTAGTGCTGTAGGATACGCTGCCAGCATTTTACAGAGATTTTTAGGACTGCTAAAACTTAGAATTAGCCGTGAAAATCCCAGCCGTGGAATGATTCACAAACTCTGCAACCAGGAGTGGGCTGTTAAGCTTACACCAGGGTTGCCAATGATGCATGAATTGTACAGAATCGTGTATGATCTGCGATGAGAACGATGATCTGATACAGATATGGAGAACGAAGCTGCAGTAAAGTAGGTAATTGGAGGTCCTAAATCTAACTTTCACTAAGTTTGCTATAATGAAAGGAATGACCACAGGGTGAAATGGTAGTTCCTATGAATTGTCGAAACTTGCATACAGGTTTCTAAAACCATGTGCGGATCTTCTTGGTTAAATCTTTCGTGTCGATTTGGTCGATCTTCGATGCGAAAATGAAGTCATTCTCACACAAGCCCCCTGCAACCGCCCAGTAGATATCATTAGATGAGCCAACATTCGACAGTCTGATTCTTGAGTCAAAGTTCATCAGCCCAATTAAAGTTGCTGGGTGATGCATGAGAAAAATTGAAAGATGAGAAACAACACTCGCTATTCAGTGAGTGGTTGTGAGTAAGAATGAGAAAACTCACCTATCGATTTAGTCCAGACCTCCACCCTAACCTTGTTGCTGTTCTCCAGAGTTTGAATATCATATGGGTAGCCCTCAGCCTCTCCTACATTACCTATGCGGGCGTATAACTCAGTGATCGAATCAGAATCCTTCAGACTCCAGTCACACTGAAGCTTCAAAGGTTCACTTGAATCTTGATTGATCAGCCTCCAGCCTACAACCTGTTCATGAATCAACACTTCAGTTACTTACCAGAACAACGAGAGCATACTAGAAAGTAAGCGAGAAGGTCAAACAATGATATTAATATTAGCCTGACAGCACAAATACAAAAAAGTGCTAAGAAAATGTGCGGACAAAGAAGAAGTTACCTTGCGAAGCAGAGCTTTAGCCTCCGCTTCAGTGAATGGAGCTGTGCCCTCCGGAAGTGGTTTGATAGTTCTCTCCGATAGGCTCAACACTTGCAATGTTGGCACTAGAATTTGATGCTCAGTGTCATTGTTACCAAGTACTATGTTACCAAAGTCACTCGCGATCTCCTCTGCAGAAGTCAAACAATAAACAGTTATTGTACATGCATTTCTGTAAGAACCTAACGTCAACACCTCTAGAAAGATCAAATGATGTCTTTCAATGTAGTGCGAAACTAACATGATGTTGATCACCTTCCGCCATAAAAACATGGCCTATCGATTTTATCAGACAAAATTCTTCCTACTTCACCAACGAAACGTGCCGTCGCAACTGACATGCTCTCCACTTTTCATAGCAGGTCCCATCAGAACCGGCAACATCAGATTACAAGGCTCTTGGCTCGACTTACACCTAAAATTACACTCGAACGTTCAAGAATGCACACGACTACGAAAATATTAAACAGAACTGTGTAGACTTAACGCTCTATGTCAACGTCCAAATTTCTAAGTCTCAGCAGAGTTTCATAAAACAAGCTCATGTGAATTCTAAGGCCATTCTCAGAAACTACACGTACTGCTACTAACATGCACTGAATCTCCACAAAAATTGCAATAACAACGTTCTAGTCTATCCTAAGAATCTCCGTGACTTTAAGAATCTTATCCGCAACTTTGCAAGCTGAGTGCATACTTTGAAGCCCTGTTACAATTTCGCAACTGTGCAAGCTAAACGCATATCTTAAAGCTCTGTTTCAAACTTAAATATCCTTAATCTCAACAGAGTTCTTGCTGGATTCTCGAAAACTACTGCTGGTAACAGTAGTAAGGACATAAATTATTGCGAGATTCTAAATGCGTGCATTATCCTCGATTATTACAATTAAGTCCAAGTGCGCTAATTTCTTAAACCCTACGGCTCTCGCAGATTGAGCCTTCAAAGAGGAGTTTGGGCGTTATTACCTGGATATGGATCTCGGGCTCCGAAGTCGCCAAGCATGTCATTGGCGCGAACAACGAGAAGGGCTCCGTTGTTTCTTCTTGAAAGAGGCGCGGCGACGTTCATGCGGGGTCTGAAGGTGGAAGTGAAGGAGGAGGTGAGCAGCTGCGGCGCTACAGGAGTGAGGTGCGAGGTGGAGCACGCCATCGCCATCGCCATCGCTCGGACGCAACACACACAAACAAACCCCGCCCTTCGAAGCCTTATCTAAATTGTTGTCATTAGCTGTTGCCGTGTGAAAGGGGTGCCTTATCTAACCCCCTGTGTGTCCAGGAATGGGCAGTGAAAATTATGCCCAATTGGTTTGTTTGGGTGTTCGAGGGTTAACCTCACCTCTAGATGGCCATATCTAAGATTCGTGAATATATTATTATTATATTTTAATTATAAATATGATTTTCAAGGTTTAGGGTTTAACCCTAAATGCCCAAAGGGGGGGGGGGGGTAAAGCTCCTAACAATTGATAATAATGCTCATTTTTTCAAAACTGCGTAAAAACAAATAAAAGATGTAAATGGAAAATCCAACCGTAGGATCTTCTTTGGAGCATGGCAATTAGTGTGACCGTCAAGTTGCATGTCATTCGAAGCTATGGATTTCAAGATCCATGTAAAAAAGGGGTGAAGATCACACCACCAAAACTTTCATGAAAAATCTCTTTCGCCCACTCTCACAAATTGAGGATCAAGGTTTTTGCTATTTATCCAAGGAGGGAGTAGAGTAAACCCACCGAGGAGTTGAGCAAAAAAAGTGGCGGATGAAAAATCGATGGGATGAAAGCGGGGTTGTGCACCAAAGATGGAGCTTCACATCCAGAATGTCGAAAAACGACACTGTGGGCGCTTAAGGGTTAAGTGTATATTTCTTGGCTATGGAAACCCTCAAGGCATTAAAGAATGTCGTTTTTACGATGAACCTACTCATCGACTTTTCTTTAGTGGTGATGTGGACTTCAATGAAGACTATCTTTTACTAGGTGGTAGACCACCAACATATGTTCGCGGTAATCCAACCATCTTATCCGAGTCTGTTGACAGGTCTTTACTGTGTGCATGAGCTGGCTTCTGCACAACCTCAGTCAACCTCAACAGAATCCGAGTTGACCACCTGACTTCTGATCAACCTCAGTCGGCCTCAACACAATCCGAGTTGACCTCCTCATAGCCACTGCGTAACAACTCTTTATCTTCTGCTCCTCCAGATCTATCTGACTTCTCAACTCAATCTGCTCATACACGCTCACATCAACATCAAGACTAGTTTAATACACCTCCTTCCTAAAGGTGATCAACTCGCCTCAATACGAGCGTTCTACTCCTAAATTCCATGACACTAATTCATACCCTTTTGGCTTATTAGAGCAATTTTCTGAACCCATTAGTGTCGCTGAAGCCTTCTTTAGCCCCAAGGCACACCACTAGAAGCTTCCCATGGATAGCGAGTACCAAATCATTGCTCTACAATAAAACATAGGAATTAGTGGATTGTCTTCTGCATTGTTCTATCATCAATACCAAATGGCTTTTTCGACGGAAGTTGCAGTTGCCCCCTAACTTGAAACAAAGCCCGCTTTGTTGCCATTGGCTTCTCCCAACAACCAGGTGTTGACTTCGAACACACTCTCATGAAGATGACATCTTTCAAACATTTAATATCTTTAGCTACACTTTAGGATTATCACATTCATCAAATAGATGTGATAGTAGCTTTTTTACATGGAGTTCTCAGTGAAGAAATTTTTATTTCCCAATTGGAAGGTTAGATATAGACTGAAAATAAACATAAGATTTGTCATTTGCTGAAATCGTTATATGGCCTCAAAAAAGCCCCTCGATTTTGAATGAAACATTCGACAATTTTCTACTTTAGCAACGTTTTATCATTAGTCAATCTCATCCCAATGTTTACTTCAAACATTTACCTTCGGCAATATCATTCCTAGGATTATACATTAATGACCTTGTTATCATTTCCGACAACTTTCAGTCTCTATCTGCCACAAAAGCTCTTTTTTCTCAACTCTTTTCCATGACGGATCATCAAGAAAGTGAGTATATATTGGGAATTCATTTCCGGTGCGATCATCCTAACAAGATCTTGAAGCTCTCACAAAAAAATATAACACTGATCTACTACTCCAATTCAACATGGCCAACGCTGATGCGGTCGCAACGCCCTTTAAAGCATGAGTGTGCTATACTCATCAACAAGCAGATGACCTCACAGACGATGATAAAAACTTGATTGATCAAATTTCATATTGGCACACTCGTGATAGCTTGTAATATTTCGTCACCTGCACTCCATGGGGTTTTGACCTTTGCAGTCAAACTCTTGAACCAATTTATGCAAAATTGTGCCCCCATACACTAGTTGGGAGTAAAACGTCTTTTTGGCTATCTACACGGCACCTCATCCCAAGGGCTTCTTCACAGTGGCGTACTGATGGAGCTCCAGTCACATCATACTCTTTGCGGCTGGAGTGACGCCGACTGCGTTGGCAACCTCGACACACACCGCTCTACTTTGAGATATGTATTTCAACTTGACTCCTCTTGTATACTTTCATGGCAGAGCCGCAAACAAAGCATTGTTACTCTCTCCTCAATCGAAGCTGAGTATATTGAGACGGCTACAGCCACAAAGGAACCATTGTGGCTTCAAAACATTATCGCTAAGCTCGGTTACAAACTTTCTCTTTCTCTTTCCAACTTTCTCTTCTCAACATACATCACGACAATCAATCTTGTATTTCTCTCAGTGAAAATCCCAAGCACCATGATCACTCAAAGCATATCAATACACGATATCACTTCTTCTGAGGGAAAGTCCAATCCTAGTTGCTTCAGCTCAAGTTCAATTCAACTACGACCATGTAGGCCGTAGCCTACGTTAGAAAACGCTCTACAAATAGTAAATTCAATCTTACACCTTAGACGTACAAAACATCAAATATGATTTTGTTGCACCTATATGATTCAACTTTTCAATGTTTAAACTCACTTGCCTTTTTATTTGCATCATGTGTTGCCCAACCGTTCAAATGCTAGATATACTCAACGGTCGGATATTTGACATGATTTGTTCATTGCTTGAAACATGTAATGTTGCTCCTAAGTCTACGTACCACTCATTTTTTGCTATAAATGCTAACAAGTAAGCGTTTATTTCTTCAGTGGATTCTTAGTCTTCATTGACATCTTCCTCTTCTTTGACATGGACAAATTTCACTTGTTCATTTTAGTTAGTTCTATTATGATGTCTTTCAGCTTGTGTTCTAATGCAAAAATATGAGAATCTCTAAACGGGCCTCCCGCATCTTTGAGGCCACTTGCGCCTGATGAAAACAAAGCTCCCCTAGCTCGTAGGCTTGACTAGACACGTCGTGCGTATTTGAGAGAAGTGCTGAATTTGTACCTTCATGTGAATGAAATGATGAAGGAAAAGCCAAGGTTGTCATAGTGGACAGACACCCGGTTCGCCCCTTCGCCCAACTCGCCCGTCGAATTGAAGTTTGCCCTCGTCCAATGTAGTCAACGGCCTTCGACTGTTTGAAAAGGTAATAGATTCACTACGTGGCTTTGATTGCGTCAAAAATTAGGGACGTGGCCGCCACATGGGTTCTACTTTGGTGTAATGTGGCTGTTAGCTTAGACAGAGGGAGGGCGCGGACGTCGCAAGCAGAGCGCAGGCGTCGGGGCAAGGGTAAGGACGCCGGGTGAATGGCGCAAAGACTTGGATTAGGACGTGGACGCCGGGTGTAGGGCGCGGACGCATAGACTAGGACGCGGACGTCAAGAGCAGGGAGCGAGCTCAAGAGGGGTCATTGGCGTGAAAACCTCAAATGACACTTCTTTGCCTTCTTCGTTGTCGAGAGTTCTAAATGCTATAATACTTTTGCATACCAAGATTAGTCATTCAAACCACAACACTCTTTCCGAAATCGAGAGAAATTAATTTGCTCGAAAATCTTGAAGGAATGTTTGATCTTGTCATATCTATAAAAAGCTGACCATTTATTCAAAGAATGAGGAAGATATGCCGAGAGGGGGAAGAAGAAAGCCTTGGCAAAACTTTTGGCAAGGGTCGGCTGCTACCGGATGTTGGGAGAGCGCGCGCGCCCATGCCGAAGGTACCGCGCCGAGAATTTACAATGTTTCCGAAATTCTACCATGTTGAAACTAGGCAAACGTGAATATAGCTTAGGACATAATTTAGATTCCCAAATTAAACTAAGTAGTAGATGAGATTGTGGATAATAGGATAAATAAGGTGAATGACTTAAATTAGCTATTACAAAGCTTGGAGTGTTAATGCAACCATACAAATAATCAATTTACACATGTAGGCATATATGAATATAGCTTAGGACATGATTTAGATTCCCAAATTACACTAAAAAGTGGATGAGATTGGGTATATAAAGATAAATGGAGGTTCATTGATTGTATGGTGAGGCCGCGTGTCGGGGTGTCTAGCGCTTGCGCTCGATGCCCAAGGCTTAGTGCTTCAATGACCGTGCCCCCGTGCCAAGCGCCTATGAGCCCACGCCCCAGCCGGTGACAACGTCTTGACGTCTGCGCCCCCGTGCCATGTCAGATGGAGACGTCGGAGTCCGTCATGGTCTTTTACTGTCAAATGTTTAATTTAAAAAAAACCACACAACTCCTACAATCCCGAGGTCTGTTGTGTGCAAGCCGTCCAGTCGCCCGGTCCGTTGCGCTTGTCCATTTCCTCCGTCCAATCACCCTTACATGTCTGATATGACAACCTTGCAAAACACCTTTCTACGGCAATTGACGACAAAATCCTAGCGGTATAGTGACCATATTGACCACATGAATGGCAATTGACTTTAATTAAGTCATCTAGATTGGTAGATGTGCCATTGCCACGACCGTGGCCAAGATTAGAGCTTTACCAACTCGACCAAATTTGTTGTCGTTTGCTAGATTTACCATTTTCATACTCGTTGGCGACAAGTATGTCATTGTTGTTCTCAATTTGTAGGTTGTTTTATTCTTATAAGATCAAAGCCTTAAGATCTTGTAAATGAGGCATTCGCTTCTTCCAACGTGGATCTAGCAAAAGGATGACTAAACTCTTCGATAGGCAACTCCAGATTTGTCCTATAAGATCTTCATGGGCTATCAAATACCCATTTTGCAAGCTTTGTGACAATCAAGTTAAAATCTTCTAGGTACTCCTTCATACCCTTTCTCTCAACAAGCCTCATGAAATACAACTGTACTTTTAAAGCAAGCTTAACAAGCAATACTCCCAAGCTCACAAAGATTTCTAAACGAATCCCAAATTTCTTTTGAATCCACTAAATGAATGACATTGAGCAACATCCTCTGCTTGAGGTTATTGATAGTGATGATAGTAGCCTCATACCTTTTGTTATTGTCATCAACAGATTGACTAGTTGTAAGAACAATTTAAACCACATTGCTAGGACCACTTGTCATTGTAGATGCAATAGTGCTTCCATCAACATGCTTCCATAGCCTCCTTCGCATAAGGATGGTCTTGTTTTGTACCTCCACAGGACATAGTTCTTGCGGTCACTCAATTTAAAGCTAGCTAGGATATATTTCACCGCGGAATCCATTACAAGATAGCTTCTGGATTTAGATAGAATGCAAGGCACTCTTGTTTCTAAGAGATAACACTTTTCTCAAGAGTCACTCAATCTTAAGCACGAAGAACATTGGCTTAGCGGAGTAAGTGATAACACTCAATTTCATTTTTTTAACCCATAAAAATCCTTGTTGTTTTTGAGAGCTTGAAACTTCAAGACTGCAATTTTCTACCTGGGTGTGATCTTTTTTTATTTTTGAACCATAAAATCTTATACTTAAGCTTATTTTTTTATTACTATTCCAAAAATTGACTTTTTGATCATTTTCATTTGCAAGATGGTAACACCCAAAGTTTGTGCAAAGATTTTTTTGGGCATTGCTTATAAGACATTGTCTCTATGGTGCAAAGAGAAACTTGAAGATTGTTATCCCAAACAACTTGGTCATATTTTTTTTCCATGTAGGTAATCAAGTTGGGTACGCTCATGAAGAATTTAGATAATCATTTGGCTTTATTGATCTTTATGCAAATTTTCTTTAGAGGAAGGTCTAAAGTCATCGATATGGAAAAACATGCACCACATTATATATATATATATATATATATATATATATATATATATATATATATATATATATATATATATATATATATATATATATATATATATATATATATATATATATATATATATATATATACTTTATTTTTTAAATGTTGAACAATGAGTAGGTGCCTTTATGAGTTTTTTAATTTTGAGAAAAAAGAAGTTGAAAAACTTCCTTGATCTCAAATTTTGACAAATTTTGAAAGAAAAAATTGTAAAATTACTATAAATTGTTTGGATTGTTTTAGGAGGTTATCCTTGTAAAATTAGTAAACATTTGGTCACTTTGGAACTTGACCAGTGATTTGGACATAAACATGTTCCAAAAATAAAAGAAAAATAAAAAAATTCCAAATTTAAATTGCCCGTTCAAAACTTGAAACCTAAAATTTCTAGATGAAGATTTTAAATTTGGAATTTCGCTTTGCAAATTTCACAACATACACTTTGCAGTATAGGGAGCCACCCAGTAAATATATTAGTTTTAACCCCTTCAAATGGGGTGCCCAAAATCCCCAATAACCATTTTGGCTTTCAAGGATCTCTCCCCGGAATCCCCATTAACCATTTTGGCTTTCAAGGGTCTCTCTCCGAAATCCGCATTAACCATTTTGGCTTTCAAGGATCTCTACGGGTAATACCGATCCCCCCCATCATGATACCATCGCCATAAATAGAAGTCTCCCTCTCCAAGTTAGCACCCATCACCGATTGCCATGTACTTGGAAAACACATAAACTCGTCGCATTATTCACTTACAACAATCATAAAATCGGAGAGTCTCAAATGCCCGTACTACGAATCACTAGCTGGCTTGTGAATATCGAATTAAAATTGCAAGGCATCTCGAGATTTTTGATGATGATGATGATGATGATGCGAGGTGGCCATACGGATATAAATTGAAGCCAAAGAATGACGGTTTGTATGTTCTGCTCTTCTGCACATGCTTGAAATTCCATGTTTGAAATGTGGTGAAGGATCAAAATGGGTGTCAGAAAATGTATTAAAGGAGATGCATATGTTGCACTTATTGAGTTGGGAGCATCAAGGCTGTCCTTCCAGCTTTTTTTCCCTTTCAGAGGGTGGTATTTTATTGGTTGGAAGGGGGCTGTTGCAATGAAAATTGGTGTGACTCAGAAGGTAGAAGCACCTATAACCAATCACTTTCCGGTTTCAGTTACGCTTACTAAGGTAGAGGCACCTATAACCAATCACTTTCCGGTATCAGTTACGCTTACTAAGGTAGAGGCACCTACAACCGACCACCTAAGGATTTTAGCACATGATATTAAGTTTTTTTTTTTTTTTTTTTTTTTTTTTTTTTTTTTTTTAAGAAATTTTCATGTGTGCAAACATAAGGTTCTTTTTGAATGCAAAAATTTTCGTGATTTTATTTGCATTATTCAAATAGTTATAATCGTTTAAAGTGAAAAGTTGCTTGGAACCTAAAGCCGATCACATGCTCAAATATACAAATGAGGTACATATGTTCTTTCAAAATCTAGGAATTGGGCTTGATCGGTTATTGGTGGCCCGTCGGGAATGGGTCTGTCTACCTTAATGTATTAATGTATAGCAGGAGCCCCAACGGTCAGGGTATTCCGCCGAGGGCTCCTGCGATGTAACACACCTTCCAGTTTTGGGTGCCCGATTTGACGAAATTCGTAGGATTCACTTCTATACATTCGGCAACATTTATTTCTTTGTAGGCTATACTCATGATTCTTGTTATGTATATATGGAAGTAATGTTGGTAACATTGTGTCACTTACAATGAACAATATTCCAAGGGTAACATACAATTCTTATGGTTCAGAAATATATCTCACGGTTTCTGGCACATCCTTCATAGTTAAGACAAACGTTTCACAGTTCAAGTAGAGTTGTTGGAAAAACCTAAATATGAATAATGATACATACGGAACCGTAATTAATTAAATCACTAAACCCTAAGCAAGTGCCATTCAGACTTAGTCCATTCATTTTCATCAATAGACATTGGAATAAAATTTGTCTCTTCCTTTGTATGTTGCTTTCCTTATGTATTATAATGTTCATCGTACAATTTCTATGAAAATTTCTTGTGTTGCCCGGGTTTTCGTCTGTAAGGTGAGAATTGTAGAGGGCGTTATGCCGTAATTTCCTCTCTGGAGCGGGCATTACGGGCTGAGAACTCTCGTCAAATGAACGGGCCCAAAACCAGAAAGTGTGTTACGTACATTCTAAGATACAGTAGTGAAGTACATTTAGTGTCTTAAACTAGTACACCCTCGCAGCGTTGCCACTCCCACATTGATTCTTAGACCATGCCTATATTTCATACTTGTGGGTCCATCTTTTTTGATTTTGGGTAAATTTTCTCTGGCTCCAAACAATGTGATTCTTGTGCGGTTGGGTTTCTCATGTTTTCTTACTCGATCAAAAATCAGGTCACTTTTTGTACATTTTGAAACAAAAAATTCTTTGAAATTCAAAATCGGTTGGCCTAATTTGCCATTTGATTGTTGCCTGCACTCCTACAGAAATACCCCGCCCACCTCAGTAAGCCCGATCCGACTACCTCAGTAAGCCCGATCCGACTACTGATCCTGAAGATCATATCGTCACAAACAAAACAAAATAAATAAAAAAAATCAAATACAAATACAACAAATATGCCTTAAATATTTAAAATTTGTGTGAAGATTATATATATTTTGTAGATATCAAAGTTTTCCATACCTTTCAAACAAGACCAACCGTTCTTTGAAATTCCTAATACTCTAAGTGATATTCACTCTCAAAGTTTGAAAACACCATTAAGGCATGCTCACATTTACCCACTATTGCAGAATATACTAAATATATTCCAAAGAACGAAGAGTATTTTGGACCTCTAAAACCGATAAACCTAATTTCCACCTCTTGTTAAACTTAAGGTATGGTCAAATATTTTATTACTGTTTTTGTACTTTTAGTTATAAGATCTTGAACCTAGCTACTATCATATATGCTACATAAAATTTGCACAAAGTAGACTATGGTTATCGTACTTTGTTTGGGGGAAAGTATGGTCGATGAGTAGGTAACTCTCAAAGCTTTTGAATTTTAGGCCAAATCATTTCCGAGAAATTGTAGAATCTCAAATTTAAAAAAAAAATTGAAAGGAAAAGAATACAAAATTACAAAAAAATTCAAAGCTTGTCCTTGTAATTTTCAAAGGTTGCCCTTGTGCCACCCGTAAAATTTTCAAGTTGGGTCACTTGGAAATTTGATGAAAATCTTGGCTAAGAGCGGATTTCAATTATTATTGTTATCTTTTTTTAAAAAGATGTTGAAAGAAGAAAAGCCCTCCTTGGGCTCGAAATTTACACCTTGTTTCGAAGAATTCAAGAATTGGAGTTTGACCTTGCAAATTTTTGCACATATACGTTTGAAGACTAGAGACACCCAATGTAAATTTCATGCAAAAATGTTGAACTTATCACTATCATCTAGATTGCCCGAATAAATAAATAGGTATTTTGGCTTTATTGGATCTTTAGAGTTTATCCTTAAATTAAAGATTCATACTAGGTCCACAATGCTAAATTAGAGTAAGAAGGTGAAAGTGAAAGCTAGAGACAAACTTCCACAACTAAAAGTGGAAAAATATTGTGTGTTTGTTAAGATGATGGTTTTTGCAAAATATGAAAGACTCTCCAATCACAGATTTTAGAATTCTTTGGTCATGGCTCTTGGTACATAATATAAAGCGACATCTTGAATATGATAATTTTAAAATGTCACGTACATTGACTTGGAACACACTTGGCAACCATTCAAACTGTGTCACATCAAAAAATAGAAAAGAAATTCAAGACTTCAGGTGAGTACAATAGGGTTAGCGTTCGTAGCAGCTACCAAGGAGGATGGAGGAGGGGTAATGAGCCCCCTTATTTTTTGATGTATAGACATTAAATGCCAAGGAGTAGGCTTCCAAGGGTAACTTGGGGTCGCAGATCTCAAATTTGAATTTAAAATTATCAAAAACGGCCTTGGGAGGTCCCCACGGATTCTAGGGTGCCTCCTTGGTAGCTGCCACGAACCATTGCCTAGTACAATAAGGGAGATGGCGTGTATTTAATTTTAAACTGCATGGATGGATGTAATACTGAAGGATGAAAAAAATATCATTCATCATGTCGGAGGTACTTGAACAATGATTATTTGTTCTTTGAAGAATTGCGGGATTTCACTGGGGTGCCTAAGGTATCAACACCTATTTTCGTGCATTTAAGCAAGTCACTAGACTTGGTGTAAAGGTATGAGTGGCTTTTTATTTTTCAGTGATTGGAAAATAGAAAAGACAAAATTTCCCTATGTTTACAATATATGTAAGCACTCACAATAATAATTACAAATTTCAGAAGTGATCAATATAAGTTGACCTATAACCATGCACCCTTTCGTATGTACGCATGGGGTACATTTAGAGTGGTTGTAGGGTGCTCAAATCTTCATTAAAGAAAGAATTTGACATGCACACTTTTAGGGGGTGGCCGCCTTTCGGTGCTCATACCATAGTGTGAAAGGGTCAGTGAGTGTGTATTGTGTTATTTAAATTTGGTGTAAGGTGACACTGCGCCACAAATGTTCGGCTAAGTCTATGATAGAAATAGGAATAAAAAATACTCATAAGAGGAATGAGAACATAGGAAGAACGTTGTTGTGGCAAGTGAAGTGGATGAGGTGGTTGTATTTGTACTCACTATCTCCAAGGTTAGAATAGAAGAAATTCAAACCTAAGGGAGTCCCCTAGAAACCAAGCAAATTTTAGTGCAAGCAATATGTGGTAAGATTTGCAACTAAAGAAAATTGTGTGTATGGGCAAAGTCACAAACAACCAAGTTATACAAGAAATGGAGTTTTTAGTATATGAGGAATACCTTAGAAATACAAGTTTTGGAACACATAGACCTATCACAAGCCATCAGGATGTGGTATACATTTGAGAGTGAGCTTGAAGGCTTGCATATTCCACATGAAGAGATTAGCATACTGCTTAGTTTTTGGTGGTGTTTAGAATATGAGCAGGTTCCCTTATTGTGAGGTGAGCATAAATAGAGTGTTTGTTTTACTTATTCTCAAATGTTTATGACCCATGATCGTAACACAAACGGGTGGAAGCATCTATTGCTTCTTTGTCATATCTCTATTCTTGTAAATCACTTCTCTTTTAACTTCATTAACCCTTCTACAACCATAGTGCTTTTTGGAAGCTTGAAATCTCAAAACTATGAATTCCGACCACTATGCACTTCCATGGTGCAAAAGATTTTTTTTTTTTTTTGTTTTTTAAAACTTCCAACCGCAAGATTTTGTACATGAGATTATTTTTAGTAAATGTTACAAAAATTGACCGTTGGATGTTTACCATTTGAGGAATCATAACATCCAAAGTTTGTTTGTTAAGTTTTTTTGGGCATTGTGAAGACTGTTTATAAAATTCTGGAGGCTGCCCTTCTAAAATTGGTAGACTATTTGACTTAGGTCACTTTGCCAGAACTCAGGTAGCGTTTTATTTATGAACATGTTTCGAAAAAAATAAAATGGAAAAGACTGAATTCAAAGTTCCCGTTTGGGACTTAGAACCTAAAATTTCTAGATAAAAAATCACCCATGCTTAACCAAAGATTTTATTAGTTTTTCAAGCCTACCGAGCTTCAAAGTCTTTGTTCTTGGTTCTTGAGCCACCCACCATGTATTCTAATATACATATTGGTTTGGTGTCTTTATTACCTCCACAAGGTTTTGGTGTTCTTATTATTATTGTAATGCACAAACACTTTTGTTTTGCAAATTCATCAATAATCGATTGGTGATGAAACTCACAACATGGGAAATTTAATCAATGTGTATTTTACATTAGCCTCTAGTTTGCAATAACCGAGCTAAAATATTCTCTCAACAACACCTGTTACTGACCACAAAGTTTGAAAATCCTTCATTGCCACATTCAAAACAAGGTGATCAGACCTTACGATCTCGCCGGAATATCTACTCAAGACAAGATAATGACAAGAATAAGTGCACCTACTTCAAGAAAGTAGAGTTGCAAGTCTAAACTCTTAATAATTTCTTATTAACATCCAAGGATGAAAGTGCCAATCTTGGTGAATGTAACCATATTGATGGAACTGGGTGTGAATAAATGTGACCATAAAGACAACTTCAATGACATAAAGCTTCACCGACAAAGTGTTTCCTTCTTATCTTTACCGGATACAGAAGGCACCAACCAAGGTAGGCCTTGCAGATCATGAAAATTCCATCAATGAAATCATCATTTGCCACAAATGCTCAAAAATGTGCTGGTGCCATCGCAATTAAGAGCAGTAGGGATGGAGGGAGCGAAGTTTCCATGGGGAAAACAGATCGACCGGGGGTGGTGATGGTGATGACGATGAAGTACGTGAAGCTGGAAGGAGAAAGCGAGAAGCAGGTGGGAAGAGACAACGCACACAGACAGCAAAATGATGAGCGTTACCAGACACACACACTCTACGTAGCTCGAGGCAGGCGCGCGCAGTCCATCAGTCAGAGGTTTGGTGGCGAATACGTCAACATTGAAGCGCTATTGCATCGTGATCGAGAACAATTCAACTACGGCGCACTTAGAAATAGAAAATTAATAAACACTTTACTTACTTCTGAAAAGTCGGTTGCAAATTTGGCTTCGAGATGACGCGCTCGCTTGCTGTACTTACTTACTTATTCCTGGTCGTGACTCGTGATAATGAAGCGGTCAGATAGCGATCGAGGCCGCGACTGGCAAATATCACACATACAGCAAGCCGGATGGTACGTACGTTCTTTAACCTTCTTTACGATAAAGAGGATAAGAGGCTTCTTGATAAGCGAGAAGATTCAGTTCACAGTCTTTTAACCGACATGTGAAGAGTCTTTTGTATCTGCAAGAAAACGAGGTACGTGTATAATTTGAGAGAGACGATGTTTGTGAAGTCGTCGTATATCAGGTCTGGTAATGGTAGCGATCTTGCTTGTTAAGCAGGAAGATAATTTAAGTAGTTGTTAACGTTCTCTCGTTGTTGACATGTGTGAAGAGTGTAATGGATGAGGTGACATATGTAATTTGAAGTACATACTAGAGAGACGATGTGTTGTGAAACTTCTCTACAAGTCTTCATCATCGTACGATGTAGCAGGTCTGGCAATGGCTGACGAGTCGCCTTTCATGCGTTGCACGCATCTCAGCAGGTGGCTTCTTGAACTAACCAAATATAGAGTGGTAGACACGAGAGGATGAGAAGTATCGGTGTCAGAATATCCGACATTGTCGCAACCAAACCCTAGCTAAAGCTAAGCACACTGGTCATTGCATGGGAAGTACGGTAAGCAAAGATTCTTTCACTCTGAGGTGTGCTTGTACGAGCCAGCATCAATCGGAACCATGATTTACAGCATCGCCGGGACTATCAGGCTTGCTCAGGAACTTGATGCCTCCGTACGAGTTGAAACTTGGAGAGGACGATAAATGTTCAAAGCTTAACCTCCACAGTTTTAATATTAGATCTGCAAATTGGAGCTTCCTCTTTTTACTGATCGAATCAGCATGACGTGGTCGGCCCGGAGAAACCGTGTAAATTCAAGAAAGTACGGGCGTCAAACAGGCAAACCAAGTTTCACGTTCTCTTCCAAGTAGGAAATGGAATGGTAGGGCTTATTGCAACGAGGCTCTTCCAGCTACAGAGGACAAGCATGCATGTGTTCGACAGTAAAATCACCGCGATAGTGGAGGTCAATCGGGGAAGACCGAGTCTTCGAAGCTCTGATTAACAATGTAAAGTGAGAATCAATTGACAAATATCACGGTTAGAGCGGTGGACATTGGATGCTAAACGTTGACAAACAACTGGAGCCGTGAAGAATATGCATCTTGTGTTTGACTTCTTTCTAATTATAACTGGCTCTCCCTGCCTTCAGGCTTTGAATCAACTGAATCAAGCGGAAGCTTCACCTCTCTCGAAACCCGGATGGACGAGAGAAACGGGGTAAGCATGTTTGCCTCGTTCGCATTGGGAGAAACAAGAACATGAAACTTTATTGATGGGAGATTATTTAATAATCCTGGCACTTGCACTGAGGTTTAACGGCGTTTTATGCAAATGTACAAGCCTAAACCTCAGGAGGCTCTCAGCTTATTCCCTATGCCATAAATGGTGGACAAGTACTGAGCTAGTTACTTAAGTCCCTGTTTATTCTATGGTAAATGAATGCCGTCCTTTCGGAAACCGCCAATCCAGCATTCCTCGAAATGAGTTGCAACAGCAGGACAATCGGTGATAGGAGGTAATGTTTTGAGTTAAGGCCAGTCCCACCAGGGTAGAGCTCTTTCTTCATCCAGTTGAGTCAATGTGTAATTACACGAATCGTCTTGGAATGAGCCTTCTTCAAGCTTCACGGAAATGCGTTGGCATGCTTGAGGTGAAAGCATTTGGTCGCAGAGATTGTCACTTATGTGAATGATGCTGGAGTCGAGCGGATATGTGCTCACATTTTCCAGCGGAAGAAGTGAGCCGCTGGTGTCATTGCTTGTGCGCGGGCTTCCCTCGTTTAAAATCTCGCTATTGGCGCTTCCTGTCTCCCCCTTCGTCTGACCTTCTTTGCTGCTGGCTGTAGGCTCAGTTACTCTTTCTATCTTCACTGAACCCTCGCATGTCTTTTGCGGTGACGGTGTTCTTGATCTCTTGGTTTTCTCGGGCGGGTCAGCTGTGTCCGTCCGTAACTTCTCCGTTAAACTTTCCATCTGTTCCAGAAAACGAAAAGAAGAAATCGTTATTACCTCCCATGGTACATTATCTCGAATATGTAATGAAACACTTGACAGCAGAACAACACGAGCGCTTTTTGAATAATCGGGACAAATTTCGACGATCAGGGAGCGAACTCTGTTATTTGAGGGGGAAGGATTCAACTTAAGAGTTAGATTTACCTCGCCCTGAAGTTCTTGCTTCTCTTGAAGCACAGCGTCTAATTCGCTTTTAAGTCGGTTGAAATCTGAAGAAAGAACTTCGTAATCGCGTTCCAATTGCTTCGTTTTCCAGCGAGCACGACGATTCTGGAACCACACTGCGACTTGGCGAGGCTGAAGACCGAGCTCTTTGGAAAGCTGCATTTTCCTCTCGGGCTCCAATTTGTTCTCTATCTCGAAGGTCCTCTCAAGTGACCGCACCTGATCAAACGTAAGCCTTCTCTTTTTCTCGACATGTTGTGTGCAGTCGTCTCCAAGATCCTCTTCCCCGGGATCTTCACCCGACGTCTCAAACATGGAATAGTAGGAGCGCTTCGGACCGCAACCTACAGGACTATCCTCCAAGCCGCCACCTGCACATCGAACTGTGCAATGTGTGAGTTCAAATTGAAAATTCTTTAAGCCGCGGTTGCAAGATTCTCGATTCAAACACAAAATAGCTCTCAAGATAATTTCCTTCGCTCAAAAAGAATCGCGTCCAAGCGACATTTTCAACTATTCGACAAATGTTAGTTCAAATTCAAGAAAACACAATCAATGTGAAGCTTAGATTGTTCTTAGAACCTTCTCTCTACGATAAAAGACGCTAACAAGAGAATGTTCAGTCTGCATATCTTGAAGCGCAAAAAGCACTGACCAGCCGAATGTTAGTTCTAATTCAAAGAAAACAAGATTAATGTGAACCTTAGATTGTTCTTAGGATCTTCTCTCTCGTTCTTAGAAACTTCAGCGACAGAATGATCAGTGCGCAGATCTAGAAGCGGAACGACACTGAACAGACGAATGCTAGTTCTAATTCCAGGAACTTGAAGCTCTGGTTCTTCTTAGAATCCTCTTTCTCCTTAAAGCAAGAGAATGTTTAGTATACAGAAGCGGAAACACACAAAACAATTGAATGCTACTATTGTGGAGCTCAGAATCTCTCTCAGCAGGTTCCTGCAGACTCTCACAGACCTTGAAGCGCAAGAGGCGAGCATGACGCAAGCATGGAAACCAAAGAAAGGTCGGTGGAGCTTTCGTTTCGGAGAAGCATGACATTGGAAGCACCATAGCCTCGAGCGTGGCCGACGGTATTCGCCATCTCTAACCAGCCTGTAGTATTAGAACTAGTGTTGTTGTTGCCGGATGGATAATCGCCAAAGCTCACCGGCTCCGGCTGCCTAGGTCCTCGCATGATCTCTAACGCATTACCCTACTGTACTATGTCGATGCAGATCACCACTGTAGCGTTGCGATTTGCGGCGCTCCAGAGTTACGCATGCCTTCCACACAAATGACGATGATCCAGCTCGATCTTTCCGCTATATATCAAACAAAGCCTTCTTCACTACTACAGCAGAAGCAGCAGTGAGCAGCTCACAAAAGCCAAACGCAACCACCGGACTCGGCCATGGTGGGCCTTACCCTGCCTTCGAGTACATGATTAATTACCGAGCTTGATTCTACCGGTAATGAAACTACGGAAGGAGGTGCCTAGCCAGTGGCTCCATATCCTGCGGTTTTGTGCTCCCAAAGGCTCCCTTCGAAGCGCTTTGCGACACCACCGACAGGTTCTCTCTCTAACTCGCCATCGCTCTGTCCTCTTTGACCAAATCCTGCTTTGCTGGCTTTTGGGTGGATCCATTTGCCCCTTCTCTTCCGATGGCTGGCTCTTGTCTGAACCGAAGAACTTAAATATTTTTTTCTTTTGTAGTTTAGTATGCAGTGCTTACTGCTGCTCTCTGCAGTTCCATACTCGACAGCTGTTTTCCCTTCTGCAATGAATGTACACATTTTGGCTTCTCTTCATTTTGTCAAAGCTTGCTTACTTACCAGATAACCAGTCTTGTAGCCTTGACAATATTGTCTGAACTGAATCTCCACGTCATATTTGAAGAAGTCCGATCATTCAGAGCTTGCCTTCTGGTAATATTTGAGAATAAAGAACCAGTCTAGCCTCGACGTAGGGATACCGCATGTCTTAAAACTATAGCATTTGTTGAGATACTTCAACTACCTAGAACTTGAAGAACAAGTCTTCTACCTCTTTCCTGTTAAACATGCTACCTTCTTACAATTTAGGTTTATCAAATAAATAACTTAGGACTTTCTTGAAGATGAAATTTTTAATCAAAATGATCTTAGAAGAAATCACACAAAATAAGTGTCTCAAATCTATTACCACTCATAGATTTTGAGACATTGTCAGAAACATGCATTATGGTATAGAGGTAGTAGCACTAGCGGGGTATTCCCACCAAGTTGAATGACTCATTTCACTAGGATTTCTAACAAGAATGAAATGAGATATTCTTGACGGATGGACCCATAGAGAGTTTGATAAAAATACCACTCTTGTGTAGTTATTTGTAAGTATCCTCAATTGAGATTCAATCTTCGTCCCAACGTTATTCTTGCTACGGCTCATGATGAGAACTCAAGTTTTTTTTTTTTTTTTTAAACTTTTACAACGTGGGTGCATAGAGTAAAAGTGAAAATTGGTGAGTGAATTACCATGGCACAAGTCAGAAAGAGTAATATAGTGTGGTGCTACGTAAAAGGTAGCTGGAATTTCACTGCAAGGATGTCAGAATGTTCAAAAGGTGAGTTGATGAGAGAGGAAGTACCATCGAATGCACTTGATAGCTTGGGGAGTGATAGTAGTAGCATTGTACAAGTTTTGCTTTAGAATTGAGGATTGCTTCTACTCGTATTTGCATGCACTTGTCACTTTGTACAGTACGTGTTATGGCTTCTAACTGTGAATGCTTGACAAGGGCTTCCTATAGCTGTACAGCCCCTCATTCAAAAAAAATCTGGTACGTAACACCACACTCTTCAAGAAAACATTATGAGCTTTTGAAAGAGTTTAGTGATGATTGTACTTTACCACTGTACTTAGCACCACACAATTATTTTCTGACTTGCTCCAAGCTATTTTACATACCTTGTGTGAACGTCTTCTTTGTACATAGTTGATTGAAATTGGGGCATGGGGTAAAAACCACCCAATTCTACTTGGAAGGGAGCTCTTTAGCCAACATACCCAACCTCCTTCCATAGTAGAGAAGACATGGAGTGGAATTCTCCCTGGCAACTACAAGCTTAGGCGGCTCATCACCTCCAACTGTTTTTGCTACAGGAGTCTGGTATGCTAATCTGGATAATGGAACTGTATTAGGAACCTAATTGTGAAATTATGGAGAAAGGAGGACGTTGACTTTCTTAATTAATTACAGTTTACAGTTACACATCTTCCGAGAGAATATGTTGACCTTTTCTGTGCAGGTTATAGTTTATAATAATCTCCATGCTACTTGCCTCCCGACAAGGAAGTACCCTGTAGATTCTCAATGTAGCTTAACAAATTTCAAATTGCCATTCTAATTGTGAGTTTCCTCATTTGAGAAAGTTGGATCAGGGGTACCTACAGTACTACCAGGAGAGTGACAATTTTGAAATTGTTTAACCCCTAAAGTCGAAATCAACAACATGTTTGATCACTTTGCTTAAAAAATGATATAATTTAAATTTTAAATTGTTATTATTTTTTAATATTATTATTTTTTGACTCTGAATATCTCAAGATCCTTGCCGTGAAATTTGATAAAAATTGGTGGGGTGGACTAATTAGGAGGTTATGAACAAGATCCTATGGTTGGATTTTCCAAATCAAAATTTAAAATATTTTCCACTAATTCCAAAGGTTGGGCATTGTGGAGGTCATTGTAGAGCTTCTGCTTTTTAGGGTTTAACCCTTAAGCGGGCCGAATGTCGAAAAACGACATTTTGGATGACACCAACTTTGGAGAGCCATAACTTCTTCATCCGGACTCCGTTTTGGACGAAATCACTTGGGTTGGGTCCCAAATCAAGTCTAGTTTATGTAATGAAAATCTCAGACCCATACAATGAAGTATGAATTAATGGCATGCATTTCAGTGACAGCAGCCTAGTTTTAGACATTTTTTCCTTTGTAAAATTTAGGGCAGTTTTCACCATTGCAGGGCCATAATTTGCACAAAGAAATTTTTCTCATGGTTTTTTTTTGTTCAAGGATGCTACTGAGATGAAGGTGAACAACATTCTAATTGGTGACTTTTTCATTGCAATAAGTCTAATGGTAGCATTTTCACTTTAAAGTGAAAATGATGAAATTATGTGATCATTTTTGAGTATTAATACATTATGATATCGCAATCTATGAAGCCTCATGACTCAAAATTTGACCCACATGATGTTCAATATGTCTACGACAAGATTGTACGGTTGAGATTTGGATAACACACTTTTACCTCCACCTATGACAATGCTTTTGAGGATGTGTTCATTTTACTACAAATGAGTCAAACCATTTAGGGGTTAAAGTCCTTTGAATATTGTAACCCCGAAACAAGAAAGGCCTCAAAATGTATGCTTGACCTTCAAAAACTGTCCTTTTCTAATGTAAATTGACCTTATAAAATTTTATGACATTTTTTTTGAGGTATGTAATCATAGATCTAATTTCTAATCTCCATATGTATATGTACACCAAATCATAAATTCAAAATTTCACCGATTGTGAGATCATAATGTTTAAAAATAAAAAGAAATACATTTTTTCTCTTATCAAATCGCAGCTCCAGGGTTTACGCTTGAAGCTTGTCACATTTTGTTCCGAGGTGAGGTAGGAACATGTCAACTACATAGCTACCCTCATCAATGATCGGGAAGAACCGACGGTTACTGTATTATGAGCCGATGGATTCAGGGCACTGGCCGGTCCATTCATGAAACCACCGGCTAAAAACTCATGAAAATTACAAATACATTTTTATTCTCAATAAAATAAGGAAATCTGTGAAAAACCGATTGGGTGTGGGAAATGCCGGTTATTAGTCAAAAACTCCCCGAACTTTGATTCTGATAAGACATATGAAAGCAAAATGCTTGACGTATCACTCAGGAGTATGTTGAAAATCAAATACAAAGGCTGATAAGGAGATCAGTAAAGGAATGAACCACAAATGAATTCTTTTTTTTTACAATGTAAACATATAATAGGATTATTATTGTTGAAATACTAGTAGTATGATTGTACCACAAGCAAAGGAGTACATATTCATCATTTGTGGCAGTTGCAATTCCTTTGAAGTGCATGCACGCCAACCTGAGTTCTTATTGCACACGGGAGGCTCTTGTAGGAAACAAGAACAAATATAGGAATCCAAAGATTGTCAACTTTGTATTGAAAATATGCAATAATCTACATACCGACATTCTTTTAGTCTTGGACATGTGAGTGTATTTTAGACTCTATACCGGTATGCAAGGTAGTGAGGGTCGCTTTACACTATGGATCATGAAGATTGACCATGGTCTTTTGAAACTTGTGATTGGAGAGTAAAGAGCTCTTGGTCCCATTTGGCTTTACACTACGTGGAAAAAAGGAGAACGACCACTGACTTTGAGGTTTCGCAAAGTATGATGAGTTTTGCATTGTGGATAATGATTTCATGGTCTCCTTGATTGTAGTTGAGTTGAAGCAAATACACTCGACTCAACTATAGTCAAGGAGACCATGAGGCTCAAAAATCATTGATTGGCTAGTGTTGAGTTACTTAAGGAGAAAGGAGGAAAAAGGAGAGAGAGTCATGAGGATTTATATTTGAAGATTGAGAGTGAACTTGTCCGGGTCCAAATCCACTTTACACTACAAGAGTGACCAAGGCACTCAAAAATCCATTGTGGAATTATCATGGTCAGAGCTCTTGGCCACGAGCCGTGACCATGAAAATGATTTTGACTTTCTTGGTCATGGCTCTTGGCCCATAGTGTTAAGGGGCCCTGAGTTTGAGCAGGTTGATGTTACTATATCAAATGCCTGTGCCACTGAATTGTTTATACCTACATTCCTACTTATATTTCCAAGTGACCCAAGTCAAAACGTATTACAAAGGCGGCCTTCGATATTTATAAGAGCAAGCTTCGAAGTTTTTAAAATTTTGGAATAAAAACTTTTGCATAAACTTTAGATGCTATAATCTTGCAAATTATTAACATCCACATGTTGATATTTTAAGATAGTGACTACAAATAGGTTTAATTATGAGAATGAATGCTTAGAAGTTTTTTAAAAAGTAAGAAAATTTGGTTCACACTCTGGGCAGTGCATAGAGGTTGAAAATCGTAGTTTTTGGGTTTCAAGCTTCGGAAACGCACAAAAAAATTTAGGGGTTAAGGTGAGCAAGTCTAATTGCCTACTCTAGAGCATTTGAAGAATTATCATAGTTCCTCGTACCAACTGAGCATGGAATTTTCTCTACAAATTAGGAAAATCATGAAAGATCTAATCTTCGCAATCCTAGACCATTCTAATGCAAGCTTCTCCTTCTTAATTTTTATCAATGTTCCTTTTAAGAGTGTAGATTTGATCTTATTACACTAAAAATTATATTCAATGTAGTCACAGTATATGATTAGGGTTTGTTATAACTTTTTACTTTTGATGAATTTTTTTTACTGAACAAACAACTACATATAGAACTCAAGGAAGCGCAAACTTGTAAACATACTTAATATCAAAAGTAAGAAGTTATAACACTTACATATCAATTAGTGCAAACAACACTATTTTTGAGTTTGTAAGGCTCCATGGCTTTTAGTAAGACATTAACTAAGTCAATAATTGTCACAAATAATGTTTCTACTTACATTTAATTTTTTTTTCTTACTAGATACCTTTCTTGATTTTATCGACGTGAATATCAATATTTTTCATATATTATCATGATATCATATATACTTTGCAATGCACCTTCATTCTCAAAAAAGAATTAGGCTATTTGCTAGGTACATTCATTTTATTAAACAAGCTCTTCCCGTGACAATTTTAATGTCCCCGGCTTATTCATGTATCTACATTACCCATCCAATGCAACGAAGACTCGGTCTCTCAAGCGCTAATCGGTAGGCCTAGTGTTTGTATCGGTACTTTGGTACCCTTTTTCTCATTAATTACGCGGGAAAGGGTACCGACCCAAAATGATGAAACATCAAACCCATAGCATATACTCGAAATTCTCAGCTCACGATCCAAGGGAAGATGTTGTGCATCCGCATCCCACTTGTCGACCGTTAAAAAATAAAAAAATATAAAAAGGAACAAAAGTCTATAGTACATGATTAACGACAACCCTTGAGCTAAATATTTATTAACCCCCCGGACATTGGGCAAATATCTAAAATGCCCGGGGCCTGTAATAATTGAAGCATTTGGACCAGGTCCGCTAACCATGTAGATGATGCTGCATGTGAAAAGCCAAATAATCACCCTAAGTTGGGGCTTTTAGCTGTTTACATGCGAAAATATTTCGCTTTCTCTCGAAACTCCCCCTCGTCTCTCCAAAACCGGGTTTTGTGAGGTTTTTTGTCGGTTTTTTTTCGTTGAACAAGGTATTTTGTCGCTTTTATTTTTTATTTTTTATTGAACGAGGTATTTTGTCGCTTTTTTTTTGTTGAACGAGGTATTTTGTCGCATTTTTTTTGTTGAACGAGGTATTTTTGTCTTTGATGATGTACAAACGAACGGATCGCTAGAGAAATAATCATGCTCGGAATTTGTTTTTTTTATCACTTGCTCACGGCCCAAAATACATCCACGTCGTGCTTGTAACTAGAAGATGCTCTTTGAATTACGGACCGCTCAAGAATGTCCTAGAAGTATTCAAGAATGTAGTCATGATGAGTATTCAATGAGCATGTGTATCCCCTAAAGATCCTTGATATGAAATTGTTCAAATTATCAAAAATGACCTTCTTCTACTTCAGGTCCAAGCAACTTCAATCTAAGCATTTTTTAGAAGATTTAACAGTAGGATCTTGAAGTTAACTTGACCCTTTCCTCCTATGTCAAATTTGAATCATTAATTTTTCTCCATTTGTGAAATTGTGATGATCAGAGTATGATGAATTTTCTTTGCGTGCGGGGATCCCAAAAAGCCAGTTCGGCTTTCTTGGATCTTTAGGGGTTAAAATGGCCATGTGCCCATTTTGTCCCACCAAAACTTGCATTTGCATGCTTACACAATGGTGTACAGTGTAAGTTTTCCCGTGAAATCACTCTTATTTATACATTATCATTCATATTCTATAATATCACCGTCGTATTTTGGTATGTAACATGGTTTTTGGACTCTCATTGAGAAAGTTTAGGAGTGCCATTTTAGCAGAATAACACCATTTCAATGGAATCGGGTTTCTGTTGTTTGGATGATGGTTGGATGTATGTTTGCGGCCGTGGTGCTAAAAACTAGGAGGCAGATTCAAGAATGGGTATATGATTAGTGTAACTTTTGGTAAAAAACACTATTTCCCAACTCTTTAGAGATTAGTGTTCACTTTGGGCCACCATTGCAATCTACATCCATTGTCATTTCTTCAAGCCACCAATTGCACCACTTCCAATTCATTCTTCCACTTGCAAATGCTCAAACATTTAGTGTTACAATTTGACAATTAGTGTTGTAACACTATGATGACCTGTGACATGTAGTGTTACAGTCCGCAATTAACACTTATTAACAACTCTTGTCTAATAGAGAAATGTGGTATTTTCCACAACGCGGTGCTCGGTGGAATGAGACACTCGTGGGGAAATTGCTTGCGAGGTCGAAATATCACGCTTTTTTTTTACTTACAAGAATATCGTACACACAATTACCACATGTCACAAGTAGGATTCGAAAAATTCAATTTTGTCATGATCGTTAAAATCTGACATAAAAACCGGCCCCCCCGGATGGTTACATCTTCCCTCGCAATTTTAACTTTCGGATAAGCAACATGCGGCCAAAAATGAACTAGCTAATCCGACTGGACAAATATATTGCTTGAAAAGGCCGACTTAAAACAGTCGAGAGTAATAATTGTCGACAATAGACGGCACTCGCGTCATGTATAAGAAATGTGGTAGAGAGAAATAAGTGCTATAGGGGAAAAAAGCGGGAGGCGGAGTTGTCAGTCCCATGGGCACCACGACATTGGTGGCGCTCATTATTTTTTTATGTTTTTTTTTTTTTTTTTTTTTTTGTTTACGCGTGGGCACCAAATTGGCCAGTCTGTCAAAAAAGGAAGCAAACCACCGCGGAGGAGCCAATTTGCCGAACACTTCAATAAGTTCAATGTGTACTATGAGTTCTATGATATGCATATGATGGCCGCAAATTAATATCCTCCGCCTATGTTGTCCATTGAACGTGTCGCATGCAACAATACCCAGGTGTGCACGCGCGATGGAGTTGTAGAGTGCATCTAATATCTCCGGCACCTCTCGAAGCATTTTACGCTAGCCGAAATTTATGGTTTGCAAATGTTGTGACTCAACAATTGGTGTATAGAAAGGTGGCCGAAAATGGCGCAATTTTTAGGGATGTTACTAGGGCAAGCAATTTTTGTGCATGGGGAAAGTTAGTAGAAAGCTAGAGCAAGTGGAATCGTCGATTTTAGATTCTTCTACAATGAGTTATGAATTTGAGAAGTTGGGAATATGGGTGTTTCTGAAATGGTGCCGTGAAGTGATACTATGTAATGTTTGCACTGAGTAGATGGTATTGTTGTGTGGAGAAGCTATTATGTACCTATGAGTGAAGATTACTAGAGCTTCATTTGTGAAACTTGCTTCATTTCTGACCACTCTACTATATAGTTTGAATGTGAGCATCGGTAGCATCATGAACCTACAAGTTACGTGGAGAATCATGTATATGGGTAAGTATGATGTTTAAGAAGTGATTTGAATGATTGTGTCCATCATGAAGTGTGATTGTTTTCATTGTAGAAACAAAAAAGTTGTTCATATTCATCTAAGAAACACCCTTAGAACTACTAAAATATCAGCAAGAAAAATTCTTGGCTCAAATAATAACCTTGTAATGGTAAAAATCGCCAAAAATTCTACAAAGGAAAATATTCCAAAACCACATCTCTTTCACTCAAATCTTTTATTAGGTCAAGGTTTCTACAACTAGGACTACTCTAATTGGGATAAATTTCAAAAATTAGAGTTGAAAACCATGTTGAATGAAGGAGACATAGCTCCACAATAGCTATGTAATTTTTTAGTTTTTTGAGTATTGAAGTAATAGTGCAAATCCAATATAGAAATTACTTGTATAAAAAACCTTCAATTAGTTTTTGAGATTCATCATAAGAGTATGATTATGTAAAATGAGCTCATATAAATATTTTTGATTTCACATAATTGGCATGCAATGGTAAAACATGCTTGCTGTGTGTAAACCCAAATACAAAAGCTTCCTTGAGTATAACGAATGTCATTACATCTTAGTTTTAATTCATTACATCTTGGATGGGTCTCAGAATTTTATCACAAAACGAGACTTGGTTTGAGATTCAAACTAAGTGATTTTGTCAAAACAACAAATATTAGATGAAGAAGTTGTGAGTCTTCGAAATTTCAGTCCTTCATCCAAAGTAGTGTGTTTTAACATCAAGGAAGTTTAGGGACTGAAATAAAGAAGTATGAGCCTAAATTCCTATTATCTTCCATCAAGACCATTCCTACTTTAGAATTTTTGACTTCCAAAGTCAAAAAATACTACAAGGGCAAGTTGAGATTGGCCCAAAACAACATAATGTTATCCTACATTCTCATTATATGAATTGCATTAACTTCAAAACTACACCAAAAGTTGAGGTTTTACTTCTTTTCAAATTATGTTTCTTGTATGTGTATAGAAGGTATCAAGGCATGTTCTCATTATTTGGATATTCTATGCCATTTTTTTTTTGCACATGCGTATTTTGTACAATCAGATGTAGGCCTTTGTATTTGAATTTTAAATTTCCTCTATGTGAGAAACAAGCTTTTCTCTAGGTATCATATGTCCTATGAGTGTAAATATTATGTAAAGATGTACCTAACTCACGCAGGAACATGAATTTGAAGTATCGAATATAATTTAAAGGTTGGTTTCTTCGGGCTCTAAAACAATACTTTTTTCCTTTTGACAACAAGGGAGACCAATTTTTTTTTTGTTATATTCTCACACAAGGTGAGGAACATCACTCAAATATTCGATGTACATGTACATGGACAATTTAGGTACTAGATCCTATGTTTGCAATGTCCAAAATACATTATAAAACAAAATCCTTCGAGTGCGCAAAGAATTATCAAGTTGTACACGTACATCATTACCAAGAAATGAAAACCCTCCACAAAACTCACAGAAACATTCGTGGCATTAACTTGGTCATTATCAACTAGAACATTTTATAATGTTGCAGTGTGATGCACTAAAAAGGATAAAGAGATACATATGTGGTCTAAGTTTACAGGTTTGACTTGTTGTACACTAGACCAATATACAACGAGCTGAGGTATAAAATGCGAGTATACAACAAGTGTACCTGAGCTATACTCAAACCACATATGCACTAGTGTAAATTGGGTGTACAAACATACAACCACTTATATCAACCGCATTGAAGGAACTTACCATATGCGAGTGCTACGCAATGTAGTGGTCTAAGTTTACAGGTTTGACTTGCTGTATCTTAGACCAACATACAACAAGCTCGGGCGTAAAATGCAAGTAAGGTAGACCATGCTAAATCCGTGCATTTAAGGACTACACTGCAATTGGAAAGTTGGAATATGTGAATCAATATTTTTCAATTATAAATACAAAAAAATGAAGAATTTTCCATATTTTTTAATATTTTTTAAGCACTTATAAAAACAAATAAAAAATTCAGAAGTGATATGTACCACATTACCTAAAACCGTTCACATGCTCCATGTGCACACAAGGCACATTCTTTTACATGAAATCTAGAAAGTAGGCAAGAATCTAGAGTGGGTGGTTTAAGGAGATGCACGGATTTAGCATTGTCTACCTTATACAACAAGTGCACCTCAGTTATACTCAAACCACATATGCACTAGTGTAAATTAGGTGTACAAACATACAACCACTTATCGAAGGGACTTACCATATGCGCGTGCTACGCAATGTAGTGTGATGCATCGAAAGGGATGATGACGAAGCTCTTAAATGTGACAAATGGGATGGACAGATGGATGGATGGATGGGCGGAGGCGGTCGAGTCGGGTCGCAATCCTTGTGGCCCACGAAATGCAATGGTGAATGGTGAATTATTTGTTGGCAAAGTCTGTTCTGTGTCCGCCCTGTCGGTGATGATGACCATTCGCGAATCATCACCAACAACCAGTTGCGAACAACAAGCAGTACAAAATTTTCTTTTCTTTTAGTCGTGTGTAAGCTAGCCCAACGATTGAAAGTACAAAGCGGACATTTCAGTCGGTCATAAGTGCATTTATGACCCGGGGTCGCACATTTTCTTCGTGACGCCCCTCGCCATTTGCCGCATGGCCCTTTTTGTAAATTTCCCCACCCGATTATTTCATACTTTTTTGCAATCGTTTCCAGATGGATACATTCCATTTGCAGAAAAATAAAATCCGTTTCTCAACAAGAAATATGAGAAACTCTATAGTAAGGTGCTCAATAATGGCTGAATTTTTAGCATAGGTATGTTACTAATGTAAGCTGTTTTTGTGCATGGCTTTTTTCTTTTTTTCCTATATATTTTATGCTTTTGTGATTGTCTCCGGATAGATACATTCTATTGCAGAAATTAAAATCGGTTTCTCAACAAGAAATATGAGAAAATATATAGTAAGGTGCTCAATAATGGCTGAATTTTTAGCACAAGAAATCTATAGGTATGTTACTAATGTAAGCTGTTTTTGTGCATGGTTTTTTTCTTCTTCTCCTATGAGAATATTACTTTATACTTTTTGTAATTGTCTCTAGATGGGTGCATTCCATTGCTGAAATAAGATCTGTTTCTCAACAAGAAATATGGGAAAATGTATAGTAAAGTTCTCAATAATGGCTGAATTTTTAGCATCGGAAATCTATAGGTATGTTAGTTTTTTGTGCATGGGGGAAATTAGTGAAAAGATAGAGCAAGTGGAGTCATCATTTTTGGAGTCCTCTACAATGAGTTATGAATTTTTGAAGTTGGAAATATAGGTGTTTCTAATGTGGGTGATACCTTACGATGTTTGCAGTGAGTACATGGTCCCGTTGCATGGGGAAGCTATTATGAACCTTTGAAGGATGCTTACTGTAGCTTTGTTATGGGACGTGCTCCATTTTAGATCACTCTACTATATGATGCAAATTTTTGTGTACGCATGCATTGCATGTTTGTGTGAATAATGATAATCCATACTGCCTAAACAGTAGGCGGAAGATAATCCTTTGAAGATACGAGAGAGTTAAAATGGTTTTTGAGGGTTCTTGTATGAAAAAAGTCAACCAACTTTGACCATTATGATCTTAGAAATGATAAAAGGAAGGAACAATTTACATTTGATATATGAGTATGAAGTCAAGCTAACTTTAATATCTTATGGTTGGATCTTCTTGAATTGAGTTTTATTAGGCTTGAAGTAGAACAATGCGAGTTTTGTAATTGAGGCAGTAAAGGATCTTTAGGGGTTAACAATGTGTGGATCATATCACTTAGTACTAACTAAAGAGGTATGAGGTTACAATATAAAAATTATTTGCATTTGTATTCATCAAAATTGTGAACCTACATAATGTGAGAAATAATTTTGTTAACTTTACAAAAATGTAGTAACTAACTTGATTGCCTTGTGATAATAATATACATACAAATAATTGGCATGCACATATGATAAATTTGACGGCCTATTCAACAACTTCTTCTATGGTCACACTAGATGTCTTTATGAACATGGGCTCATTAGAATTTGAAAGATCAGTGTCTTCTTTTTCATAGTCCTGCAATATAAATCAAAAAAATGTTCTCAAAAAACTTTGTTGACTAATGCTAAATAGGACAAGTTCATGAGCATTATTGTTCTTGTATTACTGTAGCTTTAACTAGATGTCAACAGTAAATAATTAACTATCTTGAAAAACAAAACTCTTTAATTTTCAACCAATAAAAACCAAAATCTTTCAAAATTGCATTACATTTTCTGAGCTTTATATTCGTAACTCTATATTTTTGAAACTTTAAGGTACAAATATAAAAAATAAACAATAAAATCTAAAAACACGGTAATGACATCTAAACATGAAAAATAATAATAATTTCGTTTTTTAAACAAGTGAAATCTAGTAGAGGCTACAATATTATACATATTTTTTTCTTTTGACTGAAACTTATAAATGAAACACAATTCTTTTTTGAAGATATATTATAATATTTTATGTAAAACTAATAAGAGTCAAAGTCTCACATGAAGTCCAAGATCAGCTATGAGATCATCAAATAATGATTTCTCAATTTGGCAATTTGTATTTAGGCTTTCAAGGTGTTGTGCACAATCAATTACTGAATTATCCTACAAAAAAGAAGGTAGTATATTAACCATTTGATTAAACAAGTATATTACATAGAACATCAATAAATTTATAACAATTGCACACTATCTTATACTTGCAAATTAATACATCAAAAATTAGAATCATAAACTTTAATAAATATCTTTCAAGTACAACGAAGTATTGTACATCTAAATAATTATCTGTAGATAATGACTTTATAGATTCTTGATGTTACAAAATTTGAGGATTTGAATTTTGTGTTCAAAAAGATTATAATTATGTTTGAACAAGACATTTTTTACGAAATTAGATGATGTTTTAGACACCAATAGAATAATTGTCATACAAGATTTCTTCACAATGACTTAAACGGTTATATTGCAACATAAAGAAATTCTTATGATTGCAATATAACTGTATGAGTCATTGGTAACAAGTTGTGAAATACAATTTTTCTTTGATGAGATGACATCCCTATACCAGCATATAAATTTGTTTGACATTAAGTGAAGCAAATGCAAATTCAATTTGGTATTATTGAGATTTAAGCATTAAGAACATATCTACTTACAAGATCAGCCAATCTTGATGTTGTAATTGCTAATTGTTCTTTCAATGTGTCTTTTAGTATTTGAAATTCCTAAAATCAGAAAGTAGTGTAGTAGACTTCATAGGGTTAGTCGAGAATATAAAACAATATAATAAAAGAGACTCCTTAACTTGATTACAAGGCTCTAGCACAATATAGTGGCACAATTTGTTTTCTAAGCATACAAAAATATTAGTGTCATTTTTTTGTTATTACTAACTTTACACTTTCTACTTTACTTTTGCGATATTTGCTTTGACTATCTTGAAAACTAAAATTTTATTACAAAAATAAAATAAAATGGAATTCATCTTTTTGTATCAAAGATTGAGTTTTTTGTTTACTTTTTGCGGTTTTTCTGTCTTAGCTCAACTTCATGAATTTTAAAACCACTTGATGAATTAAAGTAAAAACTTCTTGGGTTTTAGTACTACACAAGAACATTGAAATTTAAACAGTACACAAGCTAAATTTGTTTTATTGTTGCCAATTTTGTGTAAAATATTCACCTAAAACATGAAGCTTAAAAAGAGACAATCATAGCTCCTCCAAAAATATAGAAAAAAACTTCAACTAAACTTCAGCCTAAATTTACTATACCATAATTATGAACATACATGTATCTTATAAATTTGAAGTAATATTTACAGTTTAATCGACTAGAAATTTGAGTGCATCCAAGAACCACAACTCTCACATTTGTAAGTTGATCAACATTTGTATTGAGGTAATTTTCTATATCACCAACATCCTCCTAAAATTCCAATATTACAAAAGAAGTGAGTGCCTTGCTTATTCAATATATCAAATCACTTTATTACAATGAAATAATTGAAATTGTAACTATCTCACCCACTCATTCCTTACATTAATTGAAGTAAATGTATTTTTTTAAAAATGGGATATTATTGAGTCAAGTCTTTGAGTTGTTAAATTTAATAAATAAAATATAAATAATAATAATAAATTTGAACTTTATAGTCTAAAGTCTAGAAAACATGCCAAAACCTTTAAGTCTTTATTAAGAAATCACAACCATAACATGTGAAATTCATTCATTGAGATACTCACCTCACCATTGGCAGGGCTCTCTATATCTAACTTTTCTCGCCAATCTTCAAGATCCTACATATGTACAAGGATAATTTTTTTAGTATTGTATATCGTGAAGTTAAAGTACGTACGCTTATTAAGATTTAAGCGATGCGAGTTCTTTCCTCATATAGATGATTTCTTATTGTTTGGTCTACAACTTACTCCCTCCGTCTAGCATGGAGTAGATTTGAGAGAACCTACTGACCAATTATAAATATTTGAAGCAACATTATCTTGTTAGCATTATAGGTGCCAATGATTTCACCAAAATATATCACTTAGCATGCTTACTTCAACGATTTAGTGAATTCATGTTTAGTGATTTTTATCCTTTTAAGCACCAAATATATTTCATACCTTTTTAAGACTTTGTACATGATTGAGAAGTTCTGATCTTGAGTTGTTCAATCCTTGTAATATTGTGTCCTATTTACATTTTCAATATTGAACTTATTTGAAATAAAAGTTATAGCTTATGAAGGAGATTAGGGTTTAAGTTATCAAACACAATATCAATATTTTTCTTCAAGTGTAACTTTGCCTATAAGTATTTTGGGGCGTATGACTTTAGAGTTTTGAAAACTAATGGCAATATTATGTAGAGAAATTAATACGTATAATCATGTAAAAAAAAAAATTCTACATAATTGTTAGGCTTGTATTGAACTCTTACGGAGTCGAGCAAATCGTCTATATTCATCAAATCAGAAGTTTTGTCATTATCTCCAGTGCCATCAAGTGGAATTGTGGTACATGGAGACTCTTCCATATTATCAATCTACATTCTTGCTTTAGCAACTTATTTGGTGTAGTAACCTCTAATTAAAATTCATAATCATGAATCCATTGACAACTTTATTAAGTGTACACTAGACTACTATGATTGTATATTTGTGCTCCTCCAATAAAAGGTATATATTTGAATCAAAGTTGAAGCATTACAAGCATTGTTCAGAAAAACAGAAAAAAGACATTTTAGCATATTTTGACTAAAGTCAATCACGTAGATATTATAGTATTGACAAAAGTGTATATATTGACATGCCCATCTTGACATATAGTTTAATGACAGAATGGTTGATAATTTATTGTTGTCACATTTTCTTAGTTTTCTCCTCATATGTAGGCCCTCAATATTTTTTACTAGTGTTGTGTGACTTCTTTAAAACACCTATTTTGATGACGGATGTTTCACCCCTAAACAACCATGGTGTTTTTGGGGAGCTTGAAACCTCAAAACTACGATTTTCTACCTCTATGCACTCCCGGTACGGATTTTTTTTTTTTTTTTTGAAACGCCCAATTGTAAGATCTTGTACCTAAAATATTTTTAGTCACTTTTCTAAAAAGTGATTGTTGTATTTTTACCATGTGAGGGATTGTAGCATCCTAATTTGGTTAGGAATAGTCTAAGTTAGGATTGTAGCATCCTTAAGATTTGGTTAGGAATAGACTTTTGGAAAAATAAACTAAATTTAAACCGCCTATTTTGGACTTGATGAAGGTTTTAGAATTTGAAATTTGGCTTTGCAAATTTTAACATATACACTATGCAATATATAATAGTTTTTTAGCAAAATTATTACTTATAATTCATTCACCTAGTATAATGAGTATATGATAGTTTTTTAGCAAAATGCTTACTTATAGTCCATTCACCTAGACTGCCAAAAATTGCAAGAAGCCATATCAAAAGTGTTAAAAATTTGCAAGTGTTACGAATATGGGCAACTATTAATAAAGGCTTGAACTTCATAATCCTAAATTACAATAAAATTATATTATCATGTAAAAATAAAATAAAAATCTTGTCAATTATGGTATTAGGATATCTACAAGGTTATTTTTGCCTCAAGATCGTAGGTGGGCCCAATCCCTGCTTTAAAGCTTTCTTACTACCTAATACAAACATGTGGTATCAACTCTATTTACTCATGAAGATTAGAACTTTGCCTAGCAAAAATCTTGAATCTATTTAAACTCAATCCCCTATCTTTTTGAGTCTAATGTAAGCTATCAGACCAAGCATACAAGTGGAGAGGTGTTGGTTCCAATCCCTATCTATACCTATACCCTCAATTCAAAAGTGATAGCATCTACTTTTTGATATCAAGTCTATGATATCAAGTTTAGATGCTTTTAGACTTAACAGACTAATGCTAATTTGCATTCACATTTTCCAGAGTAAGATGTCACATTTTCACCCTTTGTAATTGCTTTCTATTTTTGCACTTTCATCATATTGAGTAGTGGATTGAGTAGTATAAACCAAAAAAATAATGTTGTGATAAGGCAATGGGAACTTCCAACATGTAGTCACAAGAACTCATTCAAAATGATGTCTGCTTATCTTAAGTTTGTGATTATGATGTTGAAACTACCCTAGATGAATAGGTTGTTCAAAACTTTCTAAAAATAAGGAGTTTTGATATTTCACCGTACAAAATAGTTTTTTAAAAATATATTTCTCCTTGGAGTTTGGCTGCTATTTTTAAAAATAATTTCTATAGGACGTGCTACTAACCTATGGTATACATCTATATGAATATAACTTGAACATATTCTTGGACATATACATTCTATTGGCAAAAGTCAAAATATTCATCATTTGATGATGGAATATTCAAGACTATATAAGTTTGGTTTAAATTTCCAGTAAAAGTTATCAAGTGTAGAATTGTGTTGAGTGTAATTATATTGTATTCACACATGTGCATATAGAGAGTGACTAACTATAACATGTGTGACCATATTAAAGTTTTATAACATGTGCAAAGTATTTTTCAATTGTAATAGATATATTTCCTATATATTAGATATAACAGTAACTATTGCAAACTTCCAATGCGAAGAAATTAGATTCTTACCAAGTTTTATATGCAATTTTGTATAAGAATAAAAACACTCTATTCATTACGAGTAAATTGCACTTCCTAAAACTCATATACAATGTTACAAGTAAATGTACAAATATACCTCCTACCTATGGTACCTCACTACAATAGTTTTTCAAGTCTTATATCTGAAACCACAAAAGTCCTTATGCACATATGTGCACTAGTGCCTACAAAATTTGGACATGAGTGTCACCTTGACTAATAAGGTGATCCTTTTGGTGGTGTTTGTGGTCTATTTAGCTTTTTCTTTTCCATTTCTTCCATGATTTCTTCGTAGGTTTTCTTTGTATGTCCCTCATACTTTATTTGTTGGTCATCTTGAGCAAAACCTACAGCAAGGCCAATAGCATTAGTTTGAGTATAGCATTAGTTCAAGACAATAATGTACACAAGAGAGGTATTTTCAAGTGTTGCTTACCATTGATGCACTTAGAAAGTATTGCAAAAATCTAAAGCATTTCTTTGATGAAATGTTTTGACTTTGAACCTAAATTCTTTCAAGATAATGTTTCACAATCATTCTTTCCCTAACCTGATAAAAATGAACTTCCATTGCTCTCAAGCAAAAATCCAATATCTTTTTCTCAATTGGAAGATTGTGAATTGCCCTTGTTTTAAGTAATCATTAGTACTTACAATTTGCATGATAAAGTTTTTTCAGGCCTTACACAAACTTACCTACTTAAACCCATTTCACTTCCCATATATAAGGATGATACGAAGGCCAATGTTTTTAGCTTGAAAAAAAGTGAATAAATGAATGTTTATATCTCCTCCATCCACCATTGGATTTTGACTGTATTTTTTGAGACGAATTCCAACTATAGTCTAGTTTTAGTAGTTAGAACCTTAAAAACATAGATGTATTGAAGATAAGGCATATATTTGAGTGCAAAGAGTTAAGTTCTGGACTATCTTTCCTTTCTAAAATTTTTGGCAGTTTTCACCATTGCAAGGTCATTATTTGCGCAAAGAAATTTTTCTCAAGTTTTTTTTTTGCTCAAGGGTATTATTGAAATGAAGGTAGATGTCTTTGTAGTGGTGATTTTTTGATTGCAATAAGTATATTGGTAGCATTTTCACTTCAAAGTGAAAGTGTTGAGATTTTGTAATGTTTTTCGAGTACTAATGCGTTACGATCTTGCAATCTTTGAGGCCTTATGACTCAAAATTTGACCCACATGATGTAAAATATGTCTAATACAAGATTGTACGGTCAAGATCTAATTAACTTACTTTGTTCTATTTATATAACTATTTTTGGGAAAGTGTTATTTTTTCTCGTACCAATGAGTCAAACCATTTAGGGGTTGAAACAGAAGAAAAAGGAAATATGGTGGACCCACCAAAGTGTGCCGAGCTCTCAAAATGGGCTAGTTTGAGATATGTACATATAAGTAATCCAAACCATATCCAACTATGTCAATGAGTAATCTAGATCATCAGAAAAATCTAACCATTTTTAACAAATCATGATGTTTTTCTAAGAGGGAGGGAGTACATGAAGTTGAATGAGAAAAAAGGCTTACCAAGTGGAGGCGGAGGAGCCAACCCAGCAGCCTTTGCAGCCTTCTCTTCTTCTTGTTGATTTTTCACTTGCATTCGCAAATCCATCAAATACTCCATCTTTTTATTGAGTTGCTGTTCACAAGCATTGCATACAAACAAATTAAGTTATTAAAGTTATCCACTAGTAGAAAATGGTGTCCTTTACATTTGTTCACTACAATTGAAACCATTCACAATAATTTATTAGTGTACTATTAATTCGAATTGTAGTGAACAAATCGAATTGGACACCACTTTTTTGTGTAATACAACTTTGAAGTTTCTAAAGTGTTTACCGTTAATAACAAGATGAGCCTATTCTCCACTTTGAACATTGTGTCCAATTGTTGCGTGAATCCCCTCTCCGCCTGCAGAAGACGAAAGAGACTAAGTAGGCTGCAAGATTGAATTGAATGTTGGATTTATAAATGTTGGTTAGTCGGCGCATTTACCAGTCCTTCACTTCCACTGTGTAGCTTGTCCACCAACTTTTTTGTGCCTTCTACAATGAGGATAAGCGGATATGAGTTTTTCCGGCTCTTGAGATCATCCATTGCTTTATTTATGGCGCTTTTGGTATTGTCCGCCAAAGAGAATACTTGACCAATCGGCAATGATTCTTTTCTTTGGTAAGCCTACATAAATCTTTGACTTTCTATTAATTGTTTCAAACAACTTAAAAGCGAAATAGACAGAGGTTGACTTTTGAGCTTATAGAGTTATAAAGTTACTAACTTATAAAGTAAATGAGAGAATGTATCAAACTATTGATGTTAGAATGACAAAAATGTTTAAAGGGAAGTGTTAAAATAAATAAAATATATTCTATTTGCTACTAAATATGCAATTTTTCTTTTTCGAGTGCAATAAGTATGTACCTTAAATTTAATAAAGAGAGACTGAGAGCTTTCAAAGAGACAAAAACATATCTAAATGACTTCTTGTTGATAACGAGGATGAAAGTTCTTGATGGGGAGAAGTATTTAAGACAAGTGCATGATTTATGAATGTAGTATGAAGGGTGATTTTTAACCAAGTTTTTTTAGAGAAGGATCATCAATATATTGAATGGTGTGTTAGTAATGGTTGTTACCTTCGGAATTTCTGCTGTATTCTTTAGTTGAGCTAAGCTAACTTGAAGATCCTTCTTGACTGCTTCTAAATAAGTAACTTGCTTTTGTTGAAACATATATTCACTGTACATGCTTCGCATACTATCAACCTCCATTACAACTTTGATCTTGCGGACTGCCTTTAATATTTTCTTCTGCATTTCAGGTCCAACTATTTGGCCGGAAAACCACGTGCTGATCAACTATAAGAACGCACATTATCCTACATTAGTTCCAAGTCCTTTTTGCAAGGTGTACGGTTTCTGAATAGAATGCATGCAAAATAGAGTGTTGAGCCTCACCTACATCTTCGAGCTCCTTCTTTGCTTGCAAGCGCGACTTGTTGGCGTCGAACAAAACCATCCCTAGTTGCATCAATTGACGCCTCTTCATGTCTATGACATTTGTCAAGCTATCAAGCTGCACTCAAAATGACGTACATAAAATGAGCCACCTAACATGAATAGATGGGGACGATGTTAAATTGGGAGTTCTCCCAAGTCTCACTTTAGTTCAAAGATGTTTCAAGGTTGAAACAAAGAACCACTCACTACTTCATAACTAATTCAGTATTGACACAAATATAATCTCTCTGAATGTGCATGGGAAACTTTCATGTACAACAATCGCAACAAGCACACATGAAGCAAAAAGCATCATAAAAGTCCCAAAAGCTTTAATTTAACCCCTCAAGGAAAGAGAAGTTGCTTAAGAGAAAACATATTGTTTTACAAGAACTGAAACTTTGACTAAATGTATCTCAAGATCTCGAGGCTGAAATTTGATAAAAATTGATGGGTAGATTAATTAGACAGCTGTAGAAAAGATCCTAGAGTTGGATTTTCTAAAGTTGAATAGAACAAAACTTTGTTCACGAATTTCAGATATGGCACTGTTAAGCTTCTCCTTTAGGGGGTTAATGAGTGAGGATTTTTTTTTGTTTGTACCTGGCCTGTAAAGATGGCCTTCTCTTCTCGCATGGGCTTCAACAAATCCTCAAAATGCATTTCCACCATCTGAACATCTTTGGTCTTGGAAAAGATGGCCACAAGCCTGGCATCCAGAAGGCGAATCCTCTCCATGGTAGGAGTGTTGGGATCCAGAACATCCGCACAATCAATCTCGGCGGACCTCGTGTCGGTGATTTGTGATTGCAGCTGCAAACAATAGATTCATTCAACAATCGTAAGCAATCCCCTCCAGCCTCGTCCAAAATTGCAACACCGTCCTACCATTGAATGTCATTCATGAATGAGAAATTTGCAATCTCTGGTTCCTGGCAGTTTAGGGGAAAGAATCGGCGATGGTTTATGTTGTACATGCTTGTGGATTCTAGAGTTACTTGCCAGTATTTGCAGGGCGATGGATTTGGCCCTTTCGCCATCGAACTGTGCTCGCAGAGTGGCAGCTTGTTTGCGAATACCGGCGAGACCCGCGGATTCCTTTCGGGAGGCTAGCTCCTTGGCTTGCAGCAGCTGCAATGCGGAGTGGAGTAACATGTTGGTGGTCCTGGCTGCCCTGATTAGCATCCGGTTTCGCCGTAGCTTGATTTGCGATGCCTCCCAGTAGGCTCTCCCAACAATACCTGCAAAACGAAAACAACATGGTATAATTTATACCTTTCCTTATTTCTCGTTGGACGTAGTAGCTCAAACAACCTCAATTCTGATACTTCATTGTGGCATTCTGCATGGAATTTCTGTTGAGTGCAAGTGGGTGTGTAATCAAAAATCACACAATCAGTGGTAACTACTACTCTTTCCTTAGTTTCTCCTCAGTTGTGTCATTTCGCATTTCAAAACTACATCGTTGCAATTGACGATGTTTGACAATCCTCGACTTTGATGAGCATGATCACTGATGCTTTTAAAGCCCTGATCAATAATTGTCTGGCAGATGTGAGATGTTACCGAGTTTATTGACTTTGAACTCGAGCTCAACGCATCGCTCCTTGAGCAGGTTGTTTCTCTTCGCGTCCAACGCCATCCTTGCAAAGCTAAGCTATTCTTCACCACTGCATCAGTAATGTCTGCTTTAAAAGCTTCGCGATCAGTGTTTAATTGGATGTCTGCTTTAGAAGCTTGGAATGCACTGAGGAATGTTTCCAAGGAGGCAGAGCACGGCTGGAATACTAATGTCAGAACACAAGGAGGTAAAAGATGTCTGAGGAGTGGAAGCTGATGTGTGACAGAGCAACTGGCGTCAATTTCGGTGCAACTCCGGAAATTTTTGAACCAGATAAAACACCCAGATTCAAGCAGTCATGTCAGCTCAGCTCCCCCAACTGTTGGCTCAAAAAGGAAATGGAATTATCCAGTGCTAAATGATGAAAGATGTGCTTGATCGAGCTCATTATCCGATCGAGTAGCAGCAGCAGTTGGAGCTCATCAGTAGTCATCACACTTCCGATCCGGGCTTTGAACCCCTTGACTGCCCCCGAAACTTTCTCAACGGCTTTACACTCATCGTCCTCTCTCCCAAGAGGTGTATTTGAGTTGAGGACTGCACTCTTCACTAGAAAGTGAGGTTTCTCTGTAACTATAGTGACTCTATATAATGTAACTATAGTATAAAACCCCAATTCCATTAAAATGGCACTATGCCATGTGCCATTTTGTCACACTAGATCTTACATTTGTGCTCATATAAAATGGTATATTCTGTAATATCACAATTTTTTTTTGTATTATCACTTCTTTATATACATTGTCACTCATTTTCCCTAATATCACCTTAGAATTCTGTTATATCACATGGTTTTTGAGCTACAGTTCAGAAAGTTGAGGTGTGCCATTTTACCGGAATAATGCCAGTTTAACGGAATTGGGGTTATAAATGTTTTGTATGTATTATGCACTCAAAGTATAGTGAGATGAGATGTATAGAAGAAGGAGAATGAATTGATTAATGGTGGGGTGCCACATGAACCCCATTTCGATTATTGGAGAACTTAGGGCAAAATATGAGAACTCCCACTGTATATACTTCCCTCACCTCTGCAACCTCAAATCATATGGGACAAACCCCCAATTTCATACCTTACCATACTATGACCTTGAGCCACTAGATCTCATTAAGTGATTAAAGCTGGGTGGTAGGCAAGTTTCAGCGCAAAATTAGTGTGATTTTGGGATTCATACTATCTTTCTCCGAATGTGGTCAAAATGATCAGATTAATGGGTTAATTGAGTCTTGTATGTGACGTAAAAACCCACGGGCAAGGATGCAATAGAATTTGAGGGAGCCTCACACCCGTGAGGTCCCTCCCATAACCTCACAGGGATCCCTGTGAGGCATCCCTGTGAGGCTCCCTGTGAGGCTTGTTTTGGTTTTTTTTTTTTCTTTTTCGGGCAGACTTTCTGAGCACTCCCGGCTGAAACTTTTATTCATCCGGGCTGCCCGTGGGTTTTTACGTATAGGGGGAGGCCCTTTTGAGAGGGGCTCCCCCTATACTTTTCGCGTTGCAACTTGTAACATCTCATAGGGTCCATCATGTAATTATGTTTTTTGTTGCAAACTTGCAATTAGACTTAACAATGTGAAAATTCTAATAGGAATAATAGAAAACTTTACAATGTACACATTAAAATCAAACATAATGCTCATTGTGATGTTTTTGACTAACCAATGTATATCCCATTCTAAATTCCAACAGATAAAATCATTGCTCAGTGTTCACATCAATCGGAACGGCCTTTGACCATTGGTCATGGTATGACACGTAAAGAATAATGAACACTTAGAAGAAATTTGACTTTAAACTCAAAGTATAAGAGGACAAAACACACACATGATTTGTTAATTTGTAGAAATTACATTCCAAGATAAATGCATCGTCCACTTACTCTACAATCATAGCCTCATCGCTCTCTTATTGAAATGATCATGATTTGTTGACCTCTACAGTGGACTGAGGTCATATTGTGGTTGTTTGGAGTTTGGTGAGCCTCTGACTTACTATTTTTAGCTCGCATGAAGCCGAAACTCTTTGCATGTTGTAGGGTTTTTCAATACCTTTTCGAAAAGTCATTTCATGCTTCAAATTCCTCATTATTTTAGGAGATATTCACGATCAAAGTGTGAAGATTCTATCCAAAGTCTGCCCAAAACTGCCCAAACTACGATATTGGCTCATCTATTCTCAAAATCTGCCCAGAAACTTCAAAAATTTACCAAAAATTGAGATTTTACATTTTTTCAAGTTTTGTTATTTGAGCATGTAGAAGAGGTGCCAAGGCATGATCTCACCGTTTGGTTTTCCAATCTAGTTATTCTTCACATGCCTTTTTATTGTCAAAAAGGCATGTAGTTGAATTTTAGCATACCTTCATATGAATAATCAAGCATTTCTTTAGGTTTTATAGGCAGTATGAGGATAAAAATTGCATAGACATGTTCCTAACTTACCTAGGGACAAGAATGTGAAGAGCCTCATGTCAAAAATCTCACCAAAATTGGTCTTTTTGGCCCTCAAAAAATTACTTACCCTTTTTACAACAAGGAAAAGAAACTTCTTCTCCAACTTTGAACATTACAATTTCAAAATTGGTACACCTAAAAATACATAAAATGTTGAAAACTTTCACCTTGCAACAAAAAGAAGTAGTATTTACTAGTTTTGAGACTTTTTGGTAGTTTGGGGCTAGTCCACTCTAAAGGTTGATGCAAGAAAAACCTCAAAGTGTTACCATATTACTAAATTGATTTCAATATCCTCTTTCCAATATCCTCCATTCATTTCATCTAAATCCATTGATCACCCGACCACGATGTATGATAGATAGAAACTCCGGTCCCTATCTAAGGGGCTGGCGTAAATGAAGTGTCCGTTCGTAATGCTAATATCCTGATGGTCGGTGTGAATGAAGTGTCTGTTCATAATGCTAATATCCTGATGGCCAGCGGACAAGGGGAAATTGGAACAATACTACTTCCCCATCTCGAGGGTGGACACTATAACTACGCTAGTTTCTAGCCTAGTTACTAGTACCTTGAAGATACTTGACATAGTAACCCCCTTGGCTTGGTGGTTAGGGCTTAGGCCCCCAATCAGGAGGTCGTGGGTTCTATACCCTATGCTGGCGTGGTGCTCACCACTATAGTCCACCCAACTATTGTGGGGGTCCTTGAACCTTGTTGTATGGGTACCTCAAAGCCCTTTGGGGGGTTACAATGTCAAGTATCTTCAAGGCACTTGTAACTAGGTAGAAACTAACATAGTTATAGTGTCCACCCTCGAGAGGGGGAAGTAGTATTATTCCAATTTCCCCTTCTCCCGTGGCCATCGGGATATTAGCATTATGAACGGACACTTCATTCACGCCTGCCCCTTAGACAAGGACCGGAGTTTCTATCTATCTATCTATATGAGTGATTTTGTGCTTTGAAAGGATTGTGGTTTGTAGGTTGGATTTGTACAGAAACTTGTAGGAGGTTGCAAGCTCGTCATTGATTGGTTCATTCATAATGCCCAAGTTCAAAAAATGCATTGTTTATGATGCCCAAGTTCAAAAGATGTTGTGATCCAATTTTGGGCTGCCCGTTTCATACCCCATGGGCGTATAAGGGTTAACATTTTGTGATGCTAGTGCCGACTAACGGTGACATCAAAAGTCATACCATCCCTAATCACACCCCCTGCATACCCCCTCTCCCCCTCCTCACCACCCTTGCAATATTTCAATACTTAACCCCTAACCGTCCTTGAAACCCGAAACGGGTTTTTGCAATTTTGGGCAGCCTAGATGTAGGTGTTAAAAGTAATAATTTTGCCTAAAGTTTTTATTGGGTGTTCCTTACACTCCAAAAAGTATGTGTTAATATTTGCAAAGCCAAATTCCAATTTTAAAACCTTCATCTAGAAATTTTAGGTTTGAAGTCCAAAAAGGGCAGTTTAAATTTAGTCTTTTTTTATTTTTATTTTTGGAAACATGTTTATAAACAAATCACTACTTGAGTTCCAAAGTGACACAAGTCAAAATGTTTACCAATTTTACATGGGCAGCCTCCAAAAATTCCAAAAACAATCTTCAAAATGCCCAAAAAACTTGGGAGACGAACTTTGAATGTTATGATCTCTCAAATGGTAAACATCCAATGGTTAATTTTTGGGACAATAACTAAAATACTCTTAGGTACAAGATCTTACGATTGGAAGTTTTAAAGAACGAAAACAAATTGTTTCACACCCCCGGGAGTGCATAGAGGTAGAGAACCGCAGTTTTGAGGTTTTGAGCTCCCAAAACCACACACGGACGGTTAGGGGTTAAGCGTCTTACAGTGGGACGGACAAAATTATGAATTTTTCAAAAGAAATATGCATGCTTTTTATGGAGAACACTAATAAGGTAACATGCTCATAATATACACAACTTATTAGTTGTCAAACTCATTAACCCCATAAAATCCTTGTGTTTTTTGAGAGCTTGAAACTTCAAGACTCTGATTTTCCACCCCTATGTTCGTGTGTGTGTACCATTTTTTTATTATTCTTTTCTTATTATATTATTTTAGTTTTTATTCTTATTCTTTAATCATAAGATCTTATACTTGAACCTATTTTAAATTACTATTCCAAAAATTGTCCGTTGGATGTTTTTCATTCACAAGATCGTAACACCCAAAGTTCGGGTTCAATTAACCATAGGTGTATCTAAAAGTAAACACTCTAAATACACACCATGGTACAATGAACTTCACGTTTAGAAACTATAATATACGTAATGCCCCTTTGGTTTTCGAGCATCCTACCTTTCTCCACTATCAAACTTAATAAGTATCATGTTACATTAATTTTTGTCATATTTGCTAGGTTCACTCCTAATTATATATGTTACGGCCATGAACAACTTTCTTTCCTTTCTTTTCTTCTCATAAATCTAAGAAACCATAAAGGAGAGAAGCCAAAATCAAGTCCATTTGTTTTTACAAAAAACTGAAACTTTGACTCAATATATCTCAAGATCCACACAGTGAAAGTTGATCAAAATTGGTGAGTCTCGATATATCTCAAGATCCGCACGGTGAAAGTTGATCAAAATTGGTAGATCGATGAATTAGATATTTTTAAACAAGATCCCACGGCTGGATTTTTCAAATTAAATTTCAAACAAAAGGAATTGTTCACAGATTTCAGATATGACCGTCTCGAGGATCCCCTGCAGCTCACTTTCCTCACCATGCAGTGAGCTCACTTGCCCCTCCAGCCCCTTCACCATGCAGTGAGCTCTCTTTCCCCTCCAGCCCCTCCCCTCCCCCCGTCTCCCACTACTTTAAGCTGTAGTCTTCGAGCCGTGGGTCTTTACAGATTTTCTTTTGTCTCAGTTTCTCCACCATGTCTAGCAACGGGTATGGCACTCATTCGCTTCTTTGTATGAATGCCGCTTCTCTTGCTATGTAGACTCTTGTGTACAGTCCGAAACGGGATCACACATCCCCCTATTGAATTGCATAATAGCTGAGCAGCAATTCAGTAGTGTAGGAAGTGATCACAGGAATGTTTGTAGGTGGAGCGGAAGAGTAGTCTCACTTCACCTATTTGTTCACCATTTGATTTGATTTCCCCCAGATTCTTCTTCGGACTATTCGGAAGTGTAGTCCCACTTGACATCAGAGATGATTGCGACAAAGACCACCATCAGCATTTCGGCTACTAGGCGAAGTTGCTCTACAGATCAGCACGTTATTGATGAAAACTAATCATATTTACTTCTTGGCCTTTCAGAAGCAATGACGGGGGCCCTCCTCGAGGAGGACCACCACAGCAGCAAGGTGATCGACAAGGAACACCACCGCAGCAGATTGTGCGACAAGGAGCATTGCCGCAGCTAAATGGTCAACAAGGAGCACCACCGCAGCAGATTGTGCGACAAGGAGCATTGCCGCAGCTAAATGGTCAACAAGGAGCACCACCGCAGCAGATTGTGCGACAAGGAGCATTGCCGCAGCTAAATGGTCAACAAGGAGCACCACCGCAGCAGATTGCGCGACAAGGAGCATTGCCGCAGCTAAATGGTCAACAAGGACCAGTAGCCATGCAGCGAAATGTTCAACAATTGAACCCGCTTCTTCAACCGCCTGGAGCGATTCTCGCACTAAGCTGGCTGTCGGACCTTCCCGAACCACGAAGAAATTTGATCGAATCAGCAATCTGGCCAAAAATCGGCGAAGGTATCTACAGACACCTTCCCTTTCCTTTTCATGCAACGTTATGGAATAATCCTTTTGATGCATAATATTGGGCAATGTATTTGTCAAGAATTTGTCAGTATCTAGAAGTTCAAATTCAAGTTTGAGTTTCAAGGCTGTGTGCAAGCTCTGTAAGTTGATCGTTTTCCTTGTTTCCCTGTGTTGTTTCAAGCAATGATTGTACTAGAAAAAACAGGATTTGACTTCATCATATCAGACTGATGATATTCGTGCTAAACCTCCTTTTTGTTTGTGACAGAATAGGTGCAGATGGATAAATGGGTGCTTGTGGAATCTTGCAATTGTTGAAAGTAGTTGGGAATACAGAGGATTGTACAGGAGGTTTTATGTGAGATGTGATCACATGAGCATGTGTGTTGCGAAGAAGGAAGGAAGGAAGGAGAAGTGTTCTGTAAGTTAGTTCTGTTAGTTATTTGATCAAAGGTTTGATTTTGGTGTGTAAATGATCATGGTTTATTGTTAAAGATTCTTGCTGACTATTGGAGTTTTGATCTTGTGGCGTATCTATTCTCAATTGTCAGCAGTTGCTTTGATGCCCATAGGTAATGTGGTCGTTGTGCCTGCTTTTCCTTACAGCTCTGAATGATGAGAAATAGTATTACCCTATGATGGATGACTCAAACAATTGTCATCCGTGGTCAAAAAAATTGCATTTATTGATTCATTTGATCAATGGTGTATTATATGTATAACGCACTTAAGGTGTAATGAGATCGGATGTATATAAGAAGAAGGAGAATTAATTGATTAATGGTGGAGGGTGCCACATGGACTCTGTTGTGGGGGTGCCACGTGGCACTTATGATATATAGCATACTTTTTTTTTGTACCACAACAACACCTGCTACATGTAGGCATCCATACAACCATGGTAGATGAATAACTTCACGAAGAAGAAAAACTTGGTTAATTAATGCAATCAACACTATATTTCATTTAGAGTGGTACAATACAAATGAAAAATTGTAGGGAAAATTGCAAACTGTAATTTCATATGTGCCTGTGAAGTTCGGCACGCAAGTGTCGATTCATTTCTGCTTCTAGAATTTGCCCATTCCGCTGTTGCAAAAACTTGTTCAGACTTTTCGGCAAGGTAATCAGAATGAGCCTACTTGAAGACTCCTCGAACAGGGACAAGGTACTTCGCATGTAAAACAAGTGAATTCTCAACAGTTAAAAGTAAAGAGGGCATGATAAAAAGAATAGCAGATTCTGAAATCATAAGCAATCGTAGACTCTAGAACACTCGATTAAAGTAGTGAACAACACAAGTCTCTTGTGATTAATAATTCGTGAGGATGAAAACCCTCATCGGTGAACAAATGGGACCCATTGCATTCTTCCTGTCACCTCATAATTTGCGAACGCTTCACGAACTCACATATTCTGGAGAATCGTGAAACATACATTCTCTGCTCTCTACAGAAAAAAGGGCCGTCAACCAGAACCCCGGGTTTCTCTTCTACATTTCCTAAACCAAAGTCCGTCACCTCCAAATTCCGGATTGTTGCGCAAGCACATCTTCCTCATTCGATCGAAGAGGCTTCCTTGATCCAACCAATTTCAAACTCTCGGTGTGCAAAATGTGACAAAAGTAAAACGCTTCTAGTCAGCTCCTAGTAGTCATTCCCACAGTGTTCGATCACCTACTTCCAGCAACTACTCTGCGCTTCACTTTCCTCTTAGCAAATACATTCGGAGTTTGACGTTGCCTGCCGTCCTTGCTCTGGGGCGCGCCTGTACCGTCCAACAAACCTGTAATGAAACCCTTCGCTGAGTTCACCTTCTCACTTAATGACTCCGTTGACAGTGAAGGCCGCCTGTATGCTTGTGATGGCGTCCCATCTGCATGGACTACCGGTAACTCTCCTTGACCCAAAAACGCTAGTCTTGTTACGTCTCCAATATGAATGTTCAGAGTCCTGCATCAAGAAGCCTTCGTTTAGCTTTGAAAAGGTGCGAACTTTATGTCCAGAATCTACTCCCACACGTTATGATGGAACTGGGCTAAAGCAAGCGAATTATCATATGACCCTGTGGTTTCCAGTATGATAATCAGCTTCATGCTAAGACAAGATCTCGAAGTTGACTGCCTGTCCAGCAATGCTACATGATTTGAAACTGCCTAGCTCCAGGTTTGAAGGACAAAGTCAGGCGTTACACGAATTAATAGTACAGTAATCTGCCGTGAGATCCAGTGCATACCTGAGTGCAGCAGAGAAGAAGAGAGCGACTCCCAAATGCTGGAAATGATCTTGCATAACCCTTTCCGCACCGTTCACCAGCTGATACCTCATGTTACCTGATATTCCCAGAAATGCTCCATAACTTGAGGCACTTGTGCTGACTGAAGGGATTGGCACTGATAATCTGTTACACGAAACATTACGATCGTGTCTCAGTGTAATCCACTGCATGACAGAGACCAACTTCAATGTATTCGAAATGACAAAATCTATTTTTCGGTAGAAGTGTAAGGAAACTTACTCATTTCTCCTAGCGGACGGCATCAAATTCGAGAGACCTGCGCTAACGGACCCGGTAACCATACCAGCCAAGCTAAGTTGAGCGGCCTTGTAGAAGAAACTAAATACCCGCTTCGACATGTCGAATTCTCGCAAAGGATAGCTCTTGTCAAACACGTTATTCGGAAGCTTCTGGATTGAGTTTTGGAACTCATATCTAAATGTTGAACCATACGATCGGCTAGGTGCTAACGCCCAGTTCATAGCCGCTGTGCTCGCAACCAAAGTCAATACGTTCACGGCAGCCACGTCCCACTCCTTCTTTAACCTGATAAGAGAAGCCACAGGCGTTGGTACATCACACGGCTAAGAGTCCCTCCCTGGGTAAGGAGGAGAACTTATTCCTGAGTACGGGACCCTTATCAAGCATAGAGAGATTTTAATGTTCACTATTGAAGCTTACCTGTCCCCTCTGTGCTGAACCTCCCACCAGACAGCATTTCCAATCGTGAGAATCTCGTCAAAAGCAAGTTTGTACAGAAAGGCAGGATCCGCAAGAACTCTGTTCATCACCAAGCAGCGCAGAGATGGCAGGTAAGTCAGGCCAGTTTTCACAATTGGGCCGATCAGAATTTGATCAAAGTGATACTAAGTGACGATGATCAATCGTAACGCAAACCAACCACGAAGTAGAGAAGACACACAAAACGCAGCAGCAGGAAATTTAACATAAAGCAGAACATACCGTCCAATGAAGGCTCTCGAGACTGCTTCAGGAGCCATCCGTGACAAAGCCCTTGTCATCGTCGGCCTTGCATTAACTACCCAGAACCTCGTCATCTGAGCCGAGCTCATCAAACCCTGTTCCATCGAACCAGAGGTTCAGAGAATGTCCAGGGCAAAGGACGTGCCTCATCTCAACTGGTATTCTATTAACATCTTAACTACTGGAGTAGAAGCAGAATGAAAAGAAATTATGAGCGCAGAGCGATAAGGATAAGCTACACACCAATTCCACAGCCTGCCGAATTCCTGAAGGCAAGTCACTGATCGTCCTAAACCACTCCTGAAGGACGGCCTCCACGTACTTCCGATCAAACATCTGTGCGAGTACCACCACCACACACAATTAGTTCGAGAATCTTAAAAAACAACAATCAGCTAAATTCTTATCCAGAACAACCCTTACCTCAGGAACAATAACGCGACTTCCGAACAAGCCCTTATCATCACCATCATCACCGTCATCGTCTTCACCGAAGTAGTCGTCGTCGTCACCGTCATCATCACCTCCATCACCACCTCCATTAAAATTCTTATTCCCGATACCACCACCACCTCCTCCAAGCTCCACCTGCAGCAACAACGGTCAATCCCACGCAAATTGCAGCAAAAAACCATGAGCCACTCACGCTATCCACGATCAAAAATTCTCAGTCAGAATCTCCCTCACAAGCTCGTCATCAAAGAGTCGCCCTCTCAAACTATCAACACCCGTCGAAATTCTCCCGCTTTTCCATAGCGGTGAAACCCTAGGTCACTCTATCCACAATCAAAACCTGAATTCCGTGCTAAAATTCGCTGAATTTCAAGGTAAGCAATCCTTGTACCTCCTGCTTGACCTTGGACGTGGACTGCGACAAATCCAGCTTCGACTTCTCCAAAGTGGCGCCACCACCGCCAAAGGCACCATAGCCTTTCTTCATCTGCACGTCATGCGAGCGGATAGAGATAAACGGCACCTCGTGACCGGACGGCAAACCCTTGAGACATTCCTCGCCGGGAGACTCAGTGGAACTAAACCCCCGCACGGGAACTCTTCTTGAAACTCTGCCCCTCACAATGCTCATCTCCGAATTTCGCCGTAATTGCACACCGCAAAACCCCGAGGAGAGGACACAATCATTTTCCCTGTGCTGCTGCTGCTGCTGCACCTTCGAGGGCGCAACCGAGAACGCCGGAGGCGTCAGCAGCGACGACGCCATGGCCGCCATAGAAGAAGAAACAAATAAAGCTTTCTACTCTCCACTCAACAAATACAAATCTCAAAGCAAGCTGTCGATTCTATCTTCTAGAAAATGCTGCCAAAGGAACGGGGCGTTGGCGATGGCGATAACTCCAACGCGAAAGAGCTACGGGGTTCCAAGCCAAAGGCTCTTTGAGGAAGATGACTCCATGGCCGTGGGTGGACGACGACCCTATTGCCGTGTGGAAGATATTGCCCCTGTGGCCGTGAGGGGATAGAATCGCTTTCTAGAATTATCGAAACTGGAAAATTAAAGGGAAAATACGATATTGCCCCTTGGATGGATGAAATCACAGAATCTTGGATGAAATTTTCAGTGGATGGAGCTTTTACGTGGCGGACAGTATGCGTCCCAGCGTATTGGTGGGTCCCATTTAGTGTATCCGTTGAAAATACTGTGGGTACCTTTGCCCTTTTCTCATCCGCATGTTTGCTCCCTTGTTGATATTTGCACTTTGATATCCAAGTACTTTTTGTGGAGGATCTTCAAATTCTTTTATGGATATTCACACTTCTAACTAGAGATGAATGTAATCTATTGAAGCATTGAATAATATAATAACAACCACTCTAAATAATTTTGGAAATGTGATAGCACACATGTGAAAAGACTTTGATTGGTTTATTTATACTCATACTGAGTACTACTATCAAGGTTTGCATGTTCTAGAATGGTTAGAATATGTACAACTATCAAGGCTTGCAAGTATACATCCTTACAAATGTAAAAATCAACCATCAAATGTCCTTTTTATGGTAGATTCTAATTTTCTTTGTTGAATTCCAAAAAATTTATGGTTGATTTTTACATTTGGTAAAAGTCCTTGTATACATGAAAAGGACATTTGACTTTGTCACTTGAAAAAGTGGAGAAACAAAGTTGTTACATACATATTTTTACTTTTAACATTTATAAATTTTTAAAAAATTAGAAGAAGACTTTGACAATGAGTATCTGAGAGGTACGGCTCTAATCGAATAGAATTTAACACTGGTCATTAGGTACGATTCTAATCACCAGTGTTAAATTCTTGTAGAACACTTGTTACTTTGTAAAGGGCTATGATAACACTTGTAAGGTATTACACCTTAAAAGTATGAGCTCAACTATTTCGTGAATAACCTCCAACCTTCGCAAGGATAGATGTTGAAACTGATGCAAAAGTGAGAGCACTCAGTGGGAGGTGATCAATTACGCCACTTTTGATTCTTAGAATTACGTCTACAAACTTTTTGTGGTGTGAGAGCACTCAGTGGGAGGTGATCAATTACGCCACTTTTGATTCTTAGAATTACGTCTACAAACTTTTTGTGGTGATGTAGTACAGTTCAATGCAATTGCAACACACATTACAAATTACAGTGTGAATCATTTTTGAGTGCAAACCAAAAAAATTAGTGAATGAAGAAACTGCCTCAATACATTCTTCAAGGTACTATACAGGATAGTGCAAGACCTTGTATCTTTCAATGCGTTCTATCGACAATGGTACAAAATGGGGGAAACCAAATGAACAAAACTCTAGCTTGAGAGTGCAACATTCCCAGCACTATCCCAAGTCATCTCAAAACTCTTCCCAATTGACAAATTCAAGTTAGTAAGAGTCAAACCCAAGTTATCAAATACCACCTTCACAGTTGAATCACCATCACCATTCACATTCACGAAAGACGGAGGAGCTTGCACTCCCAATACCGAGATCGTTTGCAGCACAAGCCCCTTCTTCAACGCATAAGCACCTTCTTCCACAACAGATCTCAACACATACTGACCATGGCTGCTTCTCGTAGCCTGGAACTTCACGAACGTCCCGGTACCCTCCTTGATTTCCATCAGAATGGTATCATCGTCGTCTACGAAAAGCTCACCAGTAGCTCTGGCATCGACGATGGAGGAAGAGTCGAGAGGATCCATGACGATCAAGAGAGTGTAGGGAGTTTTTCGAGCCTCGGTGGTACTGAATGCAAACTCCTGCATGGGGAGAATCGAGCCACTTCGGACATGGGCGTTGATGGTATCGATCGGAGCAGGGAGGAGATGGTAGGAGTTGTTCGCGATGATCACTTGTGATGGATTGAACAAGTTGTACCACACTCCTGCAGGAAAGTAAGCATTCACTGAATATGTTTCGGATGTTACCACTGGTGATACCAGGATATCGGTTCCGAGCAGAAACTGATCGCTGATGGACCATGTCTCGGGATCCGATGGTACTGCGAAGAAGACTGGTCGGAAGATCGGTGCTCCTGTCTTGTGTGCTCCGTACATTAATGTGTAGAGGAATGGTAGGAGCTTGTACCGCATGGCGAATACTGATCGAGCTGCTTCTGTTACTGACTCCCAGAGGTAAAACTCCTGTGGGGCGAAGTGAAGGTCGGAGTGGTCGCGAGAGAAGGGATAGAACGCTCCCACCTGCACGGACGTTCGATCAAGGTTAGGTGCAGGAAGTAATTAGAGTGAAGGATTTGTGTATCGAATGTGTTGATATTACCTGTGCCCACCGGAGGCAAAGCTCCTCAGTGGTTGGTTCGTTGAAGCCGCAGATATCTGCACCGACCATGGGCACTCCGAACATACCCGAGTTGATTATGCTCACGATGGAGTACTGAAGATCACCCCACGAAGCTCCGTTGTCGCCTGTCCAGTGCGCGGCGTAGGCGCCGGAGCCCAGGAACATTGAGCGACCCAGGACAAAGGGTCGTTTCCCATTCATCTACATCATACAATCCAGATGTTCACATACCATCAAGAATAAGAACTCAAAAGCCTATTTTGAAGATGACATGTATAGAGCAGTGGTTTGACGTATCCTTATTGGTACTTCAAGCTTGACATGAACACAATGTTGATTCAACCTATTTTTTTATGGTAATTTCCACAAGATATTAACACCAACGAAGGGCTAGTAACTCCTCTCGATCTTGTGAATAATATACTAGTTCATACACAAGCAACAACCACCATTCCCAAAAGCTTTTAAAGTACCCTCTTAATGAGGTTTATAATTTACATTACATTTAGATGAATTGCAGTGGTGGACACCTCGCTAACATGAGGACTTGAATCCACAAAAACCTCACTACTGACCATGAGCCTCAACCACCACACCCATGCAAAGAGAAAGAGAAAGATGAAGTTCTGCTACATTGAGTGAGTACTGAAGCTGAAAGAAACAGTGGAGTGCACATACCTCCTTGAGCGCTTTGTAAGTGGCAATGGTCTCGCTCATTCCATAAATGTTATGAGTATCATAAGCTCGGATGCCATTCCAATGCTCGCAACTCATGGCCATGGTACGACCATAAAGCGGCCGGTGGATACCCTCTCCATTGATTTGGTAAGGAGGGTCATCCCAGCGATTCAGCTTCCCATTATCGCAAATCATGCAGCACTCGTCGATTATCGGACACATCTTATGCACATCACCCTCCGGGTAGAAACAAGTCGGACCACTGCAGAAATTCGCCGGCTCGTTCATGTCCAGCCACAAGCCATCAAAGGGGATCACTTTGTTGAACTCGATGACTTCTGTCGACCAAAACTCTTGTGCTTTTGGGTGTAGGAAGTCGGGAATGTTGGTCGCTCCCGGCCATACCTGCGCCACATACCGATCCCGAGTTTCGTTCCTCATGAATATGTCTAGCTTGTCACCTCGAATGTACGTGGAATAGTTGCTGTCAATCTTGATACCTGCACGACCACAAATGAGGAATGAGGACAGATGAGAAACTCGTGAGGATTAAAGCTGTTCACAAATATAATGAGAACTCCAGGAGCTTGTTTCAAAGCTAACATGAATTTAAGCCATCCTATATTGATGCTTATGTTCAAAAACTAATGCTACTAACTCTCAACTAATGTTTAGTCATTATTGCCAAGAAAACAACATATATCATCCTTTGAGGAACTTTTAAAGATAAGGTTACTAAGTCTTCTCACAGTGCACTTTCCATACAAGAAGGCTCATGACGCTCACAACAACAAATGAATAACCGCATCAAATAATTGCATCAAAGATGGCCAAATTTGCTGTCTCAAAATCTCTTTGTCTTTCGACGAAGCGAGACTTCTGAATATTACCACTTTCCCCAAAATTGCTGCGAAAGTCTCAACAAAACAAGTTTGACCATGAAGCACGATCAGGACTGAGGTCTTACCAGGGTCCAGAATCATGATAAACTTCTGGTGATTCTGGTGCAGATTCTCCACGAACGGCGCCAATTTCTCTATCGGGTAGTTAACAGGATCCAGCGTGAAATCCATGTACCGATCCATGTGATCGATATCAGACCACATAGACTCCACCGGAAGCTTCACCTCGGCATACTTCTTCACAACGGTCTCGAGCTGCTCCACATTCTGGTATCCATATCTCGACTGGTGAAACCCAAGCACCCAGTAGGGCATGGCGGCAGGTCGACCAACAAGCTGAGTAAGCTGATCAACAACATCAAGAGGACCCGACCCGGGAAAGAAGTAGAAGTCGAGCAAGCCACCAATGATCTTGAACGTGATCGAAGTATCGTTATAGTTCACATCCATGCCATTGCTATTCATAAGCGCCACACCATGAGCAAGACCACCCTCACGCATCTCCATCACAAACGGGAATGTGCCGTAGAGATCGATGTCGACGTTCCAGCTGCCGACGTCCGTTGCCCACAGTGTGTACTGCCGGTTGTGGGAGAGTCGCAGTCCGTCCGGTCGCGTGCTCTCTCCTAGCCCGTACAAGGCGCTCTTGAAGGGGAGTTGAGAGGAAATCTCCAGGTACTGGTCCTTAAATATTATGTTGTTGAATGAAGGATTTGATTCTGGAGCGGATGTGTTGAAGAGAACCTCCCCGTTTGAGCGGCGCACTATGGCGAACCCGAACGGGTTTGCGATGTAGTGAAACTCTAGCTGATGGTTCTCACTTGAGAGCTTTCCGGAGGATTCGACCTTGATTCGCCGTCCCAGATGCCTTCGACCTGGTTTGACGTTCGAGTCCACGGCGTCGCGAGGAAGGATCTCTTGTGGGACTTCGTACCGTTTTGAATCTGCATCGGAGATGTGTACTTGCAGCCGGTCCCCGCTTTGATACCTGCCATTGACATAGTCCCTCAACAATTTGTTTCTTGTCTACTTCTCCGAGAGCATCCAAAATGCAAGGTCACTCCAACAACACTAAGTTGTTGGAGTCTAGAGTAGAGGAGAGCACTTGGAAGACTTTCTAGCTGTTCTCAACTTAGAGTCTACATATCATCTACAGGAGAATCTGCTTAGAGTCTCGTACAATCTACAAACTCCAAATGACTCTGGTAGAGAACAACTCCATCGACATTAACATTCTGATAGCTGCAGAATACGTCGACCAGTTTTCGGAGTACAATTTTCTGAATGCTAAAAACTTGAAAGATACTCAAATCAAGATACTCAAACATCACTCTGTCTTCGAATCAATCGGTAACAATTCTAGTAGCCTCGCAAAGCTAGGGAGGAGATCGAATCTCACCGTGCAACAAGCTTGAGGTGCTTGATGTCAGGGCCGAAGGTCTCAGTTGCACGGATAAGTTCCAAGTCTCCAACAACGCCATCATCACGATTGAGACGATCAAGGCCGACGAGCTTGTATCCATAGCCGATGGAACTGCTCGAAGCTGCGCCAGTACTAGAGAGCAAGACCACGAGAGAAAACAGCACTAGTGCCGCCATGGAGCCTAACCTTCGACTCATTACTGAAATCTCTAGCTGGGTCGAATCAAGCAACACCCAATTCGATACTGTAGTCCGAGATGGGTCACTGCTATCTCCAGAATATCGACAGAGTTTAAAGCTCCACATGCAAGTCGATCGAAAGGCATATTGTAGAGAAAAACCCACGCAGACTCTCGATCAGGATGATGGATCGATCAGAGGGACCCATTTTCTTAACAAATTAATTGGACTGTAAGCCGACGATCGCCATGCAGGACGGGACCGTCGTGCGAGAATCGAAGTGATGAATGATAAACTCCTGTAAAAGTGCCAGGCCCGGAAGCACTGTCTGCCTTCCGTTCTATTGAACGTCGGACTCGAGCATCCTCCGCCCTCCGTTTCATTGGGAACGGCAAGGGAACGAGCATCTTTACGCTCCCATTATGGGAACGAGCAGGCGAATGTGCTCCCCACGTAAGATGTAAGGGGGTGGTGGGCCCCTAAACATTGTTGTCCGTCATTCTCAAGGCAATGAGTGTACCCCATCCCTCAAAAGTGTGGCCATTTGCAATTACGAATCAAAATATCTAGTTCTAAAATCATTTCATTAGAGTTTCTAAATTTTTTTAACCCCCAAAGATCCAAGAGGGGGAAAAAATCAGCCAAATTTGATCATTATAATTTTACTTATGAAAGAGAATCAATGGTTTAAATTTTACATGTAAGTTATAAGGCAAGTTATCTTTAAATTCCGTGCGGTTGGATCTTCTAATTGATACTTAAATTGAGCTTCTAATTGATACTTAGATTGAGCTTCTAATTGATATTTAGATTGAGCTTTCCTTGGCCTAAAGTGATCACTTTGAGAAATAAATCATTCCAAAAATTGGATGTAGGGAATTTGAATTTGAAGTTGGGTGCATTGATTTGAATTCTCATTGTTCGGAACAGATGCAATACACATTAATTGAATCAAGATTATGAAACTTGCTCAAAATTTGTGGAATTACACCAGTCACTACTAACCATTATCTTGAGATAATTCATTACATTTATAATTATTCTTCAAAAAATAGGAAAATTTTCAATTCTTGTTATCACGATCTCCGAATAATTTATTACATTTATAATCATCTTCAAAAAATAGGAAAATTTTTAATTCTTGTTTGTGAAGATGTTGCACTCACAATGAGCCTCTATGTACACACGTGTGAGCGTCATTGTGCATTTGTTGTGTAGACGTTAACTTAATTCCACCTATCTACTCTACTATCATGGCGGGACTACTAACCCCTTTTAGAGTGAACAGTATGCTAGTTCCTACCTTGCTACTAGTGCCTTGGAGATACCAGACATGGTAATCCCTTTGCCACCTATCTACTCTACTATCATGGCGGGACTACTAACCCCTTTTATAGTAAAGGGTATTGTGAAGATGTTGCACTCACAATGAGCCTCTATGTACACACGTGTGAGCGTCATTGTGCATTTGTTGTGTAGACGTTAACTTAATTCCACCTATCTACTCTACTATCATGGCGGGACTACTAACCCCTTTTAGAGTGAACAGTACCCCTTTTATAGTAAAGGGTATGCTAGTTCCTAATTCCACCTATCTACTCTACTATCATGGCGGGACTACTAACCCCTTTTAGAGTGAAAGGTATGCTAGTTCCTACATTGCTACTAGTGCCTTGGAGATACCAGACATGGTATTCCCCAAAGGGCTTTGAGGTACCCATACAACGAGGTCCAAGAACCTTTCATCATAGTTGGGTGGACTATATAGGGTGGTGAGCACCACGCCGGCATATGGGGAATAGAACCCACGGCCTCCTCCTTGGGGGCCATGAGCCCTAAACACCAAGCCAAGGCTTGCGGTGCCTTTAAAATGGATGCAGCATCGGGAAGTCACCCATCTGGTCACCCATCCCAATACTATTCCGGCCCAAATGCACTTAACTTCAAAGTTCTGATGGATTCTAGTATAGTAGCATTGGTATGACCGCCTAACGGTCAAATTTGTCGTATTGAGCCTTAGTGCAAACCTCAAGAATAAGATAGAATAGAAAGTGGTGAAAGTCTAGAAATCTCAATACATTACAAACTATATTATCATCTTCAAGTAACATACCTACTAAATTGAAATTTTCTAATTCCTTATGTTATTACTTTGGCACATTTTAATCTCTAAAGCTCCTTGAGACCCAAAATGGGTTTTTTGCAGTTTCGGGCAATCTAGATGAGGGTGTAAAAACCAATATTTTTGCCTAAGATTTTTACTGTGTGATCCTTCTACCTCAAAGTGTATGGAGTAAAATTTGCAAAGTCATATTTCAAATTTTGATTCTTCTAGGACAATCCTTGGGTTGCGAGCCCAAATGGTGTAGCTTAAAAAAGAACTTCTTTTGGTAATATTAAAAATTAAAAAAAGGGATTATAACCAAATCACTGCTTAACCCTGAACGCCCCCAATGTTGTATTTCTACATTTTAGATGAAGGACAAAAACTTGAAGAGCCATATCTTCTTTATTTGAGCTCGTTTTTTTGACAAAATCACTTGGGGTTGGGTCCCAAACCAAGGCTTGTTTGTGTTGTAAAGAATGAAGACCAATACAATAAAGTATAAATAAATGGCATGCATTCTAGTGAAGGCAACTCTTGTTTTTAAGCTTTCAAACATGGGGCATGTTTTATCTTTGCAAGCCGAGTGACTGAAACCAAAAATAGTGTTTTGTGATGATTTGTCACATAGCTATGATCTTTAGATGCATTCTAACAACTTTCTAGTTGCAAGTTTTTTGATCTAAATAACTTTTGGATTGGATTTGCAATGATGTTTCTACAATGAAAAAAAGTAAATAATGGATGATTTTTGAGGACTTGGATCTCCTTCATCCTCTGTAAGTGTTTAATTAAATTTTTTGGAATGATTTCCATTTAAAGTTTGGTCTTAGTAGTAGAAATCTTGACCACATCCAAAATACTTTGTCATTAAGGCATAGATTTCAGTCCAAAGGGTTTAGTTTTGGTCTATTTTCTCTTTGTAGATTTTTTGGAAGCTTTCACCATTGCTAGGCTATCTTTTAAGCCAATAAATATCTATATCAAATAATTCCTAGCAATTATCTACGTGAGTGAGCGGCTGCTGGCCAAAATCTTCACAGCCGGCAATGAGCTCCCAAGAGGCGCTATCGTCTTCCTGGATGAGCTTGACTCGTTTGCTACAAGTCGTGACAATGAAATGCATGAAGCGACACGCAAGTTGCTATCAGTGTTGTTGCGGCAGATGGACGGATTTGAGCAGGACAAGAAGATTGTGTTGATCGCTGCTACAAATCGCAAGCAGGACTTGGATCCCGCACTCCTCAGCCGTTTTGACACATGTGTGGCGTTCAATCTGCCGGATGAGAGTACCTGGAAAGAGATTGCAGCACAGTATGCTCGCCATTTGTCCACGAGTGAGCTCAAGGCATTGGTTGCTGTGAGTGACGGCCTGTCGGGCCGCGACATCCACCATTTGTGTCAGCATGCGGAGCGGCGATGGGCGTCCGAGGTCATCCGAGGCTCTCTTGCAAGGAACCCCCCTGCGGAGGGCTTACCTCCCATTCAGGAATACATCAACTGTGCGGAGCAGCGGCGGCACTCCATTGGTAGATATGGCGATGGCAACGACGAGTACCTCCGTGTGGGCGATGATCGCCCTCTTGGAACTCTAGTCGTTTGCACACTTTAGCTTATCAACTCTCTCTCAGAATGACTCTAGATACAAATTTTCTCTGTTGAGCTGGATTAATCATCATTTTCTGTGGGATTGCTCTTACATTTCAAGTATGGGAGATTTTAATTGCGTACATTGTAAGATAGAGGATACTGTAAATGAAGCATCGGAGCTTGTGAAGAGATCTTTGGGTTTTTGAGTATGAAAAAAATGTTGTCAAACTCTAAGTAGACGCTGTACATAGCCAAATTTTTAGTTGAATGAATTTGCAAATCCTCTAAAGTTTTTTTTGGGTATTGTGAAGATTGGTTTTAAATTTTTTGGAGGCTGCCCTTGTAAAATTGGTATACTTTTTGACTTGAGTCACTTTGAAATTTGAGTAGTGATTTAGTAATGATCATGTTTTAAGAAAAAAAAAATTCAAAAAAAATACTTTTTTGAGCTGCCCCATCTCGGCTCGCAACCCAAGGATCGTCCTAGAAGACTCAAAAATTGGGATTTGACTTTGCAAATTTTACCACATACACTTTGCAGTATAAAGAGGACCCAATAAAATTATTAGACAAAAATATTACTTCTAACCCCTTCATCTAGGCTGCCCGGAATTGCAAAAGCCCATTTCGGGCTTCAAGGAAAGTTAGGGGTTAAGAATGCTTATCATAATTTCATGACCTCTTGATTCAAGCAAATATTTCTACAAAAGAAAATTGGATTCATGTCGAAAATTTGACCTATAAAATAAAGTTGAAATTTACTTGTGGATAGATAAGATACAACTTCTCAAAAACTATGTGTATCTACAATATTTCAAAGTGTGTATGATACTTGTATAAAAATGAATATGTACTTAACTAAATTTGATCGAATGGCAATTTAAGCCTCATTTTATAAACCTTGCAAGAAGAAACCTACTTTCATACAGCATGCCAAAGATTTATACCCTATTGGGTGAATTCGCAATATATGTATTGCAAAATTAACACTTAAAACTAGAGTAAAACTATTTTTATTGGTCAAAAATAGATTTTGGATGAAGACGATATGGCTCTTGAAAGTTTCAATCTGTTATTAACATGTACAATCTCAACACCAACTGAAAAACATCCAAGGGTTGAGAAAGATGTGTGATAATGATAATTTTAATAAGTCCATTGACATGTAGACAAAATCACTTTAAAGTCGACCTTTTTTAAGACGGATGGTTTAGAGCTTTCAAGTGTTACTTTGACACGTAATTATCTAATAATGCTCTCATTTTTATGAATGATAAGTTTTGAAGTTGTTTTATCAATTGTAAAAATTGCTTCTTTTAGTTGCAAAAACACTAACTCCATAATTACTTTCTATGTGTGACTACTCATTATCTGAGGCGACAATTTGCAACAACCACATCTATTAAGAATTGATAGCTTACGACATAATCCATTGACGTCCGACAACTTAACACATTTTACTTAAGGCCTACGACTTGTTGACAACTACTATCCAAAATCAACAATCTCTCGAAGTTTCCATGCACACTTGTTTTACTCAAAAGGCCAACACGTTTCTCAACGCTTCTTTTAGAAGACTTTATGAACAATCATTAAAGGTTTGGCAACAATTTCCTTGTAAAACCTATTAATGGCTTTTCGTACCACCTACCAGTTTCTTTTGAAAACCTTTCTTAACTTCTGTTTCGAGGGCACGTTACTCCTCTTTCACCATACTTGTATTTCAAAATATTTCACAAAATAAATATGAATGTTCCTAAACCTTGATGACTCCTCTTTGAACATTACATCCACTTCTTCCAATATAGGATTCAAGAATATTTCCCATAACAAAAACACTTAAATGAAATGGACATGAGGATCGAAATTGGTAGATCTAGCAAGATGGTGGCAATTATCCTAATACGCTCGTTGATAACGACATGCCTCGGCAAGCAGAAATGTTCGCGCTCGCAGGATCGCGAGCAGATCTTCTAAAATCGTAGATGAGCTAATTATGATTACTTAATTTTTATTCAAAATTAGTGTCAGGATTAAATTAAGCTTGGTGAAGAGAGCTTAGACACAGGTCTTTGGAACCATTTCCGCCATAGCTCGTTGAAAGCAGGGAGTTGATGCTGCCGCGCCGAGTTCCTGCTCCGATCGCCATTTGCCGCTGCCATTCCTCCAAACCTTCACCTAGGTATGCCAATTCGAACCCTGCTCGCGAATGCCGTCATTTCGGCACCCCTCTTTCCGTTTTTCGTGAGGTTTAGGGTAGGTTTCGTTCTCGTCGGATCTGCTCATGTTTTTTATTAGCTCATCGCGGCTTAAACTGATGTTGCGTTCGAAATTGAGGTTGTAGCTATGCTCTTAATTATTCTGATTGTTTACAAAAAGTAATGGTGATCTTTCTCTCTCCGTTTCGTTTCTTGCTAATTCGGTTGATGCTTCAGGAAGAGAGAGAGTTAAGTTTTGTTGTTAGTTTGCGTATTGCCTCTTTGGAAGAGGCTCTTCTTGAGACGATGTGAATCTCTGTAAGAGGCTCGGCTGTTGTTCGCTCGTTTCCGCCATGGAGTTGCTGCTGCCGCGCCGAGTTCCTGCTCCGATTGCCATTTGCCGCTGCCATTCCTCCAAACCTTCACCCAGGTATGCCAATTCGCAACCTGCTCGCAAATGCCGTTTTGGCACCCCTCTGTTAATTGTGTGGGCTTTATCAGGTATATCAACAAACGATCAGGACCCGATGGGCTGCGCGAAGGTCGCGATGACCGCGATGTCTGCGGCAATTCTGTCAGCGGTGTTCATCTACAGCGTTCATCAGCATGTACAAACGATGCATAAAATCGGCACGAAGCATGTACAAACGATGGATAAAATCGGCAGGAGAATGGATGAAAACGCGAAGGCAGCCCTCGGATTCATGCACACAATCCATGTCGGCCACCCGGAAGATGTGGCACCGAAGGGAAATTTCTTCTCGAATTTTGAGAGGATTTCAAGTTTCTTTACAACCATTTGTGTCGGCGTCCCAGTGGCACCGACACGGAATGGATTGGAGGAGGTGGAGGTGACGAAGGGCCTGGTCCGAAGGGCACCCTTGGTGGGCACCGCACTGCGCCGGAGGGATTCAACAGGGTGTGTGCTGGAGTAGCGCACGTGTTGGCGCCCCTTTCTAGTGTCTGCCGCCGCGGAAGGGCGGTCGAAGCTTCTGCCGACGGGATGATCGGAGAAGCGCGTGAGCATTGCTTGCGATTGGACACTGGGGAGGGAGTGCTTGTAGGCCGCAAGGACGGCATCATGTTTGCCAATCATGTTGGTGGAGGAGAGTGTGAGACTTTCTCGCGTTTTGGCACTTGAAAGAGAATGCGCATGGACGAGTTGTGTCCGCATTGCATTTTCCTGTCTTTCCAATTGGAACATCTTTCCGTGGAGGGTGTAGTCGAGGAATCGGCCTTAACGAGAACATTGTGTATCACTTTCGGCGGCGGAGTGGCGTCTGTCGCGGCGAGAGAGACGCAAACGGTGGTGATGAAGCCCTGTCTTGTGGTATATCGGACTGTTTCTGGAAGCTGCATTGGGGAAAAGCATCCTGCTGTATCTTCTGCAAATTGCTGATCTTTCCATGAGTAGGGTAGGGGCGTTAACCCCAAATGTTGTGGTGGCGTAAGTCACTGTGAAGTATGTTTTGACGCCAGCGATGGCGTGAGTCCAGTGGAATTGGGAGTTCTGAAGAAGGGGCGTGGAACCGAGGCAAGCCTGCGATCCCTCTGCTCTTGCTCCCAGGGTGTGACGACTCAACTTGGTACCGTAGTTCGTTTATCGTGGTCTATCGTCGGTTATCGTGGCGTGGAGAGTTTGGCCCACTTTCTCTGATCATGGAACCGATCAGCTTCCACTGACATCTGGATCATTGTCCAGGCCCGAGAATAAGGTGTGGTCAGTGCCATAATATGCCGACGGAGCACGGTCTTTGCATCAGGTGAGCCACTCCCGATGTGTGGGAGGCAGCGCCTAAGAGCACTCTGTGGCAACATGTTGTAGGCGAGACGGAGTAGTCTCCTCCCTGTCTTCAGGAGACAGTGGAGCTTTTGTGATACACCGCTGTCTGAGCACTTCAGTCAGCATCGTGAAGAACCTGGTTTAGGAGGCCGGGGCTTGGAGCGAGTTCACTTTCACGAAGGGTACGATGTTGCTATTTTGAGTGTTGGAAGTAGCTGTGGAGTGTTTAGCTGATCGCGAAGGTCGAATTAGTGGAAGCATATGTTCGCACTCTTTGCATCTGGAAGATAGTTAGCGTGGATCTAGAGGAGACAGTTTACACGTCTCGATGGCTGTGGACGCGCAGACATTGTTCCGTTTTTTTGTATCATCATGTTTCACGCTATAAAGGAGAATTTTCTATACCTGATGTGTCGTAAGCATACGGTGCGTGATCGTTTCTTCATATTCACGAGATCTATGCTGCGCAATAGCTAATGTCACTCGCCGAAAAGGAAAAGTTCTTAAACAATGAAACAGAATTAGTTGACAGATTACACATGACATGTCTTCCGAGTATAATGTGACCGACATTTACGAATCTGCTCAAATGATGAACATGCAAATCTGTGGGTGAAATTAAAAAGTGTATGAAAAATTGAGGTTTATTTCAATTTTTTTTATTGTTGGTGTAACCAGTATATCAAAGAGACTCATTCATCTCTCAATTGATAAAAACATCAGTTCAAAATGAAAAAAACAATAATGTTCTAGTTCCTAACATATTTCAAAGAGTAATTCTCCACATTCTTTTTGTTTTGATAGTAGAGCATCTATTCTTTAGAAGTTCAAATCGGGGTGCATGAACTGTCGCTGATAGCAATTCTGGTCGATCAATTCCCAAATATTATTTTTCCAATTGTTTATGTCCCCATAAGTGTTGAAAATTATTTGTATGAGTGTGGCAATGCCATGAAATGTACTAGTGTGTACTTAAAATTGAATACACCCAATGTGTATAAGGAACACTACTCAAAAACGACTCAGTATCAATAATGGCTTCCTAGTGCATTCAACCCAAAGGGACATTATAGTTTTTAAGCCTGACTCTCCATGCATAGGCTGTGAAGATTTTGGGTTGTCATTTTAGGGCACCATGTTCAGAAGCCTACAAGTCCAACTTCAAAAATTTGTAACTAATTGTAGGAAAGGCTGAAGTTGATGATTCCACTTGATCTAGTCTTTCACTCAAAAATAACGACATTTTTTACTCCATCACAGATTTTCCAATCTGTAAGTTGTGCCTTTATTGAGCAGTGTAACTTACTGATATAATCAAATAATAACTTACTCTAGGTTTTTAAAGTTAAGAGGAAGGAAGTACATACCATATTTTATTTGGCGAGTCTATTTAGAGCGCAAACGGTAGAAACGAGGAAACAATTTCAGAAAATGGTTTGTAGCAGTGGATTGTTTCGCAGAATAAGCTCATCGTCTTCGTGAGAATGAATGACAAAAAACTTCGTTCGTTAAGCCACGAACGGTAACGAACACTGGCAGAGGAAGTGGCGGTGGCACGATTAGACCGCCTCTCCTCCTACGCATTCACATGTCGCAATCTTGTCCGCGCTATTGCATTGCAATTTCCTCACGACATTGATCACGCTCTGATCGGGGTCTTCTCCTTTTGACGAGGAGAAGACTTTCTTGAATCTTCGTTCAGAGATTTCTCCGTAGCAACTCGTTTAGAAAGAGTCTCGCCGGATTACATCCAAGTGAATCCTTTGTCCTTCTCAATCCAAGTGAATCCTTTGTCCTCGAGTTTTGTTCTTAGTGATTGACCTTATTGAATTCAAGGTGATGACGGATTGCTGGATTATGCGTTATTCTCGACGGGGCAAGTGGTCTTGGTAATTGCGCCAAGGGAGTGAGAGCAATCTATTTTTGCCGTTGGCTTTGCGTACACTCAACCCGATCGTCTTTGAAAAATTATCCTCCCCGGAAAGTGCTACTACCGCTTCGTTGAGGTGCATTACCTGGGTTTATCCTCTCTGTTCAATGTTGCTGCTGTTTGAAAGCGATTCTAATGAGAGCATAATGACTCAATTCCTCTCATTTAGGCCAATCAATAGCAAACCACCATGTTCATTCAATATTTCTATTGTCATTTGGATTTGTTCACACAAGATATAAGAAAGAGTGTTGGTGATGCATTCATGTGAATATATGGACTACATTCATCATGAACACAATTTGACCACAGTGTTCAACCATGGCGTTATAAACCGTGCCAAAAATGATGATTCCACTTCCTCTAGCTTTCTACTATTTGCTAGAAAAAGTCCACTTCCTCTTGCACAAAAATTGCTTGCACTAGTAACATCCCTATAAATGTTTTGTGCCGAAAATGATGATTCCACTTCGAATCCTCCAGCTTTCTATTCATCTTTCTATCGATCGATAAAAATTTCCACTTCCTCTCGCACGAAAATTGCTTGCACTAGTAACATCACGTAGATTTTCCTTCCCAAAAAATGCGCCATTATTGTCCACCTTACTGTAGGTATATTCTATCAACTCATATGAACTCATATCAAAGTCTACCTCCACCGGCGATGGAATAGTCGTGTGGTGGGAAGCGAATGTGCCACGAGAGCCCGAGCCCCGCGTGGCGAACGCACAAGTCATCGACATATCCACGGAAGAACCAGTGGCCACCACACTGTAAATAAAAGGCTCCAACACTCGAGAAAGCTACTGTTTGAGAACTATCACACTGACCCAATTCCACCGCAATTTCGCTCTTTGCGTGCCCATCACACTAAAAATTCTTGCCACACATCAATCTCGCTATGGCAGCCATGCTCTCCAGCATTGCTTTCGCCACACCCAAAACTACTGCTGCTGCTGCCTTCACCACCTCTGTCTTCATCAAAGCCGCCGCTGCTACCTCTTCCTCCATCTCCTTTCCTCGCCTCTCCCTTCGCACTTTCGCTATGGCGTCTGCTGGTCAAGGCCCCGTCACTAAGTCCGAGGAGGAGTGGCGCGCCATCCTTAGCCCTGAGCAGTTCCGCATCCTGCGCCAGAAGGGCACCGAGTAAGCTCTCAATGAATTATTATCTGCAGTTAGGAGTATGATTTGTGCAATTTCGATGTGTGGGTGCAATTTTCTCGTCATTGGTGTGATACGAATGGATTAGAGGAAGTGGTTTTTGTTTTTGGGTGAGGAGGTTTTTATGGATTGGAGCTTTGCTTTTGTGGTGAGAGTTTAGAGAGGTAGGGTTTATGTATGTATGTATGGATTGAATTGAGGGTGCGTGTGTTGATGGTGTGAGCAGGTACCCTGGAACTGGCAAGTACAACAAGACGAAAGACGAGGGAGTGTACGAGTGTGCAGGCTGCGGCACGCCGCTCTACAAGTCCACCACCAAGTTCGACTCCGGCTGTGGCTGGCCCGCCTTCTTCGAGGGCATTCCCGGTGCCATCAACGAAACTGTAAGTCGCTCGCACAGCTTCCCCCACCCCTCATACTTACAATTTCTCGTGAGGTTGCATCCCGCAGAATGAGAAACTGAACGGCTGACTCCACTTTCCATTGGAGTTGAAAAGACTAGGTCCTGCAATGTGATGCAACTTCGCAAAGTCACTAAATTGCAATCGTCTGGTCGGATAGCACTGTAAAATCGGGAACCCCACTTCTATCAACCCGGTGATCCACAAGGTTCCTGAAGGTGAAAAGTCGATGGAATTTCCTCCCATGGACCTTGTGGATCACCAATGGGGTCGACGATTTATATCTATCCCATTTGTAGGTTGGTTGAAAGATAATCTCTGTCCTGTGATTGTCTATGGATAATTTCCATGTAGTCGATTTTAGCATGTGCAAAAACTATCAGAAACCTCATTCGATCGTGATTGTGGTTGTGAATGCAGCGTGATGCGGATGGGCGTCGCGTGGAGATAACCTGCGCATCATGCGGGGGCCACTTGGGTCACGTCTTCAAGGGCGAGGGCTTCCCCACTCCAACTGATGCCAGGCACTGCGTCAACAGCGTCTCGCTCACTTTCACTCCTGCCAACAAGTCCTCTTAGACGCATTAGATTCCACTTTTGTACAAAATCAGTGGTGCTGCCTTCCTGTTGATTGGCAGCTCACGCAGCAGTTTTCAACTTCACGCACAACTTATTACAGGCTCCACCATTGCTATCTGCTGTCCTCTCATGTTTATGAGCTATCTTTGCAGGGCTCATGGATCCCAGAATAGTTCTATCACCGTACTGTATTTAAGTTTCGTCAACTGAGCTTTGATCGCAACATTTGAGCTGCCCTCATTTGTACCCTTCTTTGATTGAGCTAAGATTTAAGACCATATGTTCGTTTTACGCCTCTACCATGCCTTAAAGTTGAGTCATAAGTCTGTATTTTCGAATCATGCATGGTGACATTCACGCAAGAACACGACATTCGTGGAATCATCTTTATGGAAAGTTTTGTCTTCAAGTTTTTTTTTTTTAACACCGTGCATGCATAGTGGTTGCCACGGTTGTTTGAAATTGTAGTTTGAATAAATAAGTAATTACCACAATAACGATACTCATTGGACTGTATTCCTACACTAAATCAAAAGGTTCAATTTTATCCACATTGTATGAAACGTATTAAATGTATTGGATTTAAAATTCTCGTTCCTTGGCTGACTTTTCAGTACCGTATCCTCCATCTTCAATCATCTTTCCCTTCCATTGTTCAATATGTCGTTGCCATATTCTTGAGGAAATCACCAATTACTTACACTCCGCATGTGTTGGGGAAGAGGATCTTTATTGCTGCCGATAATGTCCTCTCATACATCTCTTACATATGATTTTCTCAACAAAAGAAGAAACCTATTCTAGTGATGAGACATGTCCTCACAATCGGAGTCACAACATGGTTGAAGCAGCAAAATCGTATCTGTGAGAACCAATGCATCGTGTTCATAAATTGGGGGGAAGATCCAGTACTTCAGTACTTGGAAGTTACAGTACAAGGTTACAGACCTTCATCGTCACAGATAACCCTGCTTGAATCGTATGTTACAACGAAGGACCAACATACAAGCAATCCTCCTAACAATTGTAATGAAGAATGATGTAGCTCTCAACTTTGTTCTTCCTCAAACTCCCATTCTTCTTCGTCGTAGTCTTTCTTAGCTGCTTCTGCTTCTGCCGTTGCTTCTGCTTTCTCTTTGGCTCGTGCTTCTTCTACTGCCGCTTTCCAATCTGCTCCCACACAAGAAACCAAAAAATTATTACGACTACAAAGTATAAGGCTACCTAAACATCTCTGTTCAGATTTTCCGTCACTCGTTACTTGAACAGATGGTCCAAGCTGGATTATTGGGAGTAAGTACCTGGAGGGAAGATTCGCTCTACAGCTTGAGTTAAGTGACCGGGGTGTCTCTCAGCTTTGATCAAAAACCTCTGCCAGTGCTTGGCAGTGGCGAAATCCACACACAGACCTTGCTCCACCATCTCCGAGGTCACTCTTAACACCCCATCGAACACGGTCTCGCGCGCGACTGCCGCTCTGGACAGAAGCGAAGTCATGATGCAGTGGTAGAGCGCACTGTCAGGCTTCATCCCCGCCGCTTTCATTTCGTCGTAGCATACCAGTGCTTTCTCCGGGTACGATGCCGATGCCCAACCATGTACCAGCGTGGTGTACGTTTGCAGATTCGGTTGCACCCCTTGCTGCTTCATTTGTTCTATCGTCTCTGTTGCTTTCTGCACAGCCACAACCCAAGTCAAGCACTCTTTCAATGTAACCATCGACAAAAGTTGCGGTATGAGTACGTATCGGATATGGTACCTGCATGTCTCCGGCCTTGCAACATGCATTGAGGAAGGAGGTGTAGGAATGAACGTCTGGTGTCAAGCCCTCTTGACGCATCTTTTGCATTATGTCTGATGCCTCCCACATGTCCCCTCTCTGCGCCCACCTGCAGCCATTACACCCCTCATCAGCACCCACTACCATAAAAAATGTTACTTTCTCAGCTGGGTGTTTTACCAACAACAAAGGCATCAACTTGCAAGTACATTCGTGGTTGTAAAAACAATATCAGAATAAACAGTTGAATAAAATAGTGTTGTATTGTAAAGATTCACCAGATGAATGCTTAACCCAGACATGTCTCAGCTAACAGTATTTAGTTCATTTCGAAATCTGGTAGTCGATTACGGCAACTTTGAAAACATTTCTATTAACGAGACTTGAAAGAGCAGTCCCTATTAGATACGTAGGTGATGAATGAGAGTGAGATCACATACCCATCGAGGAGGATATTGTAGATGTACTGGTTCATAGCGACACCGGCAGCGGTCATCTCCGTCGTAACTGAAACGGCACTCTGCATGCGTCCAGCTTTACAACAAGCCTTCAAAAGAGACGCATACGAGATTACGTCTGGCTTGAGCCCCATTTCTTTGATGCGCTTGAAATACTTGAACGCCAAGCCAATCTCTCCCTCACAAGCGTACCCCTCCATCAGCGTTGTGTAGCTCCGTTCGTTTGGTTGCACTCCAGCCAACGTCATTTCGTCAATTATAGACGCAGCCCTGTCCATCTGCACAAACATCTCATCAATCAGCTGCCAAACTCCAATGCAATCTTCAACCAATAGATTCTTCTCACGCTTTTGAGAGGGTATAAGGACTTTCGACGCTTCATAAACTAAGAGCTTAAATTGAATTAACTCTTGACTCCAAGAGTAGTCATGTTTAAACCATGAGGAGTTCAAGAGGTTCACTGTTTTTAAGCATCAAAGGGAAGACAATGGGAAGGTACCTGGCCAGCAATAGCAAGGCCATGCATGATGACATTGTAAGTGGTAGCGCTGGGGCGGCAACCAGCAAGCTTCATATCACCGACGGTTTCGAGAGCCATCCGCACATCGCCAAGTTTCATGAATCCATCAATGATGGTGGTGTAGGTCTGTAGTGTCGGCGGATAGCCTCCCTTTTCCATGCGGACAAGCAGCTGTAAAGCTCGAGTCATTTGTCGGTTTTTGCAAAACGCGTTCACGAGAATGTTGTACGTCACCCCATCCGGTTTGATGCCTGCTTGGGACATGTCTTCGAACACAGAAAATGCATTCATGGTGTCGCCCAGTTGCACATACCCATTTATTATCATCGAATACGTCTTTCGATTGTGCATTATCCCTTGCGCCTCCATCTCCTTGCATATCTCCAACGCCTTGCTCATCTTCCCTAGCTGCAACACAAATCACTTAACTGCTCCATCAAGTGGCAAATGCCAAAGTTAACGAAACACTCGGCTCTTTCTTTCTGCTTGATTTTGCAACTTACAACAAGGTTAACATTGTGCGTTCTCAGTAACTTTTAGCATAAGGTCATGTTGTTTGCCAATTTCAGGTGACAGACTTGTCAAGGACAACCCAGAATTATGTCTTTCTCATCGTTAAGTCAAACTCCACAGAAGGCATGTGCCAATCCACTCCGAGTAATTGAGGGATGTTGAATCGATCAGTGAGTGCAAACAACCGTCTTGTAGTCACACGAATTAACCAAGCCAAAAAAAATTCTCTTAACAGATTAAGCATAAGTTTTGGCTCTCCCAGAACTCAATTTGTGGCACTTTTGGAAGGATAGCTGAGAGCGTAGATGTACCTTCGAGTATAGATTTATGAGACAACCGTAGCTCACAACAGTTGGTGACATGCCCGTGTCCTGTAACCGAAAGGGAAAAAAATCACACTCAATTTCGACACATACATAATATCATGCTCACATAATCCTGATGCTAATCAAAAACTGTGTCGAACTAATAGATATAGGAACACTAAAATGCAGCGGGGGCTTGCCTTCAACTTTTGGAAGACTTCCAAGCACTGGGCTTCAGCACGACAATGAGCATAGCCATCCAACATCATGTTGTACAGACCAAGAGTGGCTTCCAGCCCATGATCCTCCATATCTGCTACTAAAGCTTCTGCCTTCTCCATCTCACCTGCTTTGCTGCAGATCCTCCACAACAATTACTACTTAAGACATTATTTTTCATGAAATGATCCTCTTTGTAACCCTTCGAACTAAAATACTCTTTGCCATGACATATGTATTTGAGCTCAATCGGGGATTCTAGATGTCAACGTCTTGATAAAGAGAAATTTGGGCGATGACAAATTCAAACGAATTCATTCATTTAATTGTGGTATATATCTCTAATTTGCAACATGATGAATAATTTCCCCTTAGGCGTTGCTACCTTTGCAGCTCCTTGCATTCATGTTATTTATTAGCTAAGCTTCTTCATAATGAGACATGATTTCTGCTTGAAGAGATGTGTTTGTACTACATACGAGAAACTGTGTAGTAAAATTTACCAGTAAGCGTGGATAATATTGTTGTGAATAACACCATTGTGATAACAGCTCTCCCTCATTGCTTTTTGGAACCACATCTCTGCAGCTCTTCAACATGCAACAAGCTTGTAAATGCCAAAAACTCACGTTCTCGTTAGCCTTGCAACAAACTGATCCGTGTTAGAATTACATGAACTATGCTTCGTCTTTGAAAAGGTAGTGATACATACTTGACATTGCCTAGTTTTCCATAGCCAGAGATAACCACACTGAAAGTGGCTTCATTCGGGACAATTCCGTCAGCTTCCATCTCCTCAACACAAGCCACTGCTCCTCGCATGTCGCGAGCCACTGCATATGCATGTACCAAGCTGCAAAAAACCTTGTTATGGAAGAAGAATGGCCATAGTGATAGAATTAAGACTTTCCCGAGTCTTACATTACTTTGAAGTTGTTGCCAGCTTGGAGGAAATGTTATTGAAATGAAATCCTAAATTGCTACTGTTCAGAACATTGACTCGGAAATAATCTATCCATCTTTGAAGAAAACTTCAATGTCATCAGTTGCAGCAAACACAATTCATATGCCAAAAGTCCCAAAAAGCTCAATTGTACTATTTTTATGAATATGGCCTAGAAACTGCTCCGAGAGAATCATGGTGAGAAAAGGGGGTCAAAAGTGTGCTCACTTTGTGTAAGCATGGACGTTTGGGTCGATGCCTGCAGCTCGCATGCTCTCGAATGTAGCCCGAGCGTTGTGCTTATCCCCACGCTTGCCATAGTAATTCACTAACAATGTGTAATCTCGACGCTTCGGCTGTCAACAAAGAATCCAATCCACCGCCTTCCACATCAGTATGTTAATGGGAGTAGTAGTTCTAAGGTTGGAGAGAAGCAGCAATGAGGATGAACGTTCTTCAACCTTTTCGATCTTGTTGAATGCGTTGACCACCTTGCGCACATCTTTCGGGTGAGCTTCTGTTACTCTCCGGAAGTCGTTCGATGCTTTCTCTCGCTCTTCATGCCATTCTGATTGCGGCTCTCGTTCCTGCAACAAAGCCATTTCTTTGAACCAGAATGAGCCAAAGATGAAATGCTATAACGGAGGTCGGGTGTCAACAGTTAAAGGCTGCACTAATTGAAGAAACATAGAATGATCACTACGGGCTGGTCCGATGAGCATGCTATAGCCCTGATTCTACAAACAGAATAAGCCCAATATGTTCCGAAGATGAAAAGTTACGACAGACTCGTCAACATATTCTTGGAAAGACGGCTATCAATAGTTCAAGGCTGCTCGAATTTTAATGAACTTAGATAGATCATTACTAGCTATCTTTGTGGCTGGTCCGGAGCTTAAATTCTTTGAAAGTTCGATGAGCATGCTATAACCCTAACCCCATTTCTTTAACCAAAGATGGAAAGCTGCGACAGAATTGTTGGGAGAATGTCACATGTTCTCAGAGGATGAGTAGCAACAGTTGAAGGCTGCATGAGGTTCTGCTTGGAATTGGACTAACTACTGGCTGTGATGAGGCTGGTCCGGATCTCAATGATGTACTTGAAGGTTCGATGAACACGCTAAAACCCTGACCCCGATCCTTTACATGAAGATGTTTCGGATGTGTAAAGCTACAACAGAGTTGTTAAAAGAACTCGGCACGCTCTTCGAAGGATAGCCATCAACAGTTAAATGCTGTAGAATCTTTGACAAATATAGATAAAACATTACTGGCTCTGTATATGGGTGGTTCGGAGCTCACATTCTTTGCAGGTTCGATGAGCTTGCTAAAACCCTCACTCTGGAACTGCTTAGGATTTCGAGCAACAATGGAAGCTACAATAGATTTGTCAGAAGAATTCAACATGTTTTCTGGAAGGACGGCTATCAACAGTTGGAAGCTGCAGAAATTCTGCTCGAACTGAAAATTTGTAGGTGTGGCTGGTCCGAAGCTCAAGATTCTTTGAAGGTTCGATGAGGACGCTGAATTCTTAACCCCTGGAACTGCTTAGAATGAAGAGGAGATGGACAGTAAGAGTGAGAGAATGGGCGTACCGCGCCTGATTCAATCCAGCGCTCACGCTGCTCACGGCGATCACGCTCCCACCGCCCATCGTCGATTCGCACTGTGAGAGCCTTTCCAAAGAAATTGGCGCCATCGAGTTCCTCAGCAGCTTTGGAGGCTGCCCGAATGGGATCGGGGCCTCCAAAGAACAAGAAACAGTAGCCCTTATTCTTGGCGGGGTTACCATGGCTGCGGATGAAGATGATGTCGCGCACAGGCCCGCATTGCGCGAAGAACTCCTTCACAGCGTCCCTTTTCACGTGGTACGGCAAATTGCCAACGAATACCTTCCCAGGATCGCCTTCAACCGGCTCCTTCTCGGGTACCACCACCTCGGTGGTCGATTCTTTCAACAGAAAATTCCTGCTACTCGAGCTGATTCCTTGCGGTCCTTTCAAAGTCGCCGCGGCATCGGCCACCACACAGCTCACATTCGGCCACGCTTGCAATCGCCTAGGGTTTAGTGTAATCCGACAAAATTGGGTGTGCTTCCTCCACCAGAATGGTTGTTGCGATAATTGCGAGCTGCAACTGAGACACTCTGCCGGGGTCAGAATCGGATGCCCCATTGAGCCCCCCACCAGTTGCTCTCACTTCAACAAGCGAACATCGTTCTGTTACGACCATCTACTCTAGCTCATTCGTCTGAAGGTATCACGATGTATTCAGAATTGTCCTTCCTGCATTTCGATCGCAATTCGCACCAATTTTCGAAACGGAGGCCGAGCAAGCTCTAGAAGACCCAACGACCAATTGCGAAGTGGGGCTTATCCGCACGGTTATAGACTTCTCATCCATCCCGGTAACAGACTCTTCTTCTCCCCCTTCCCAAAACCTTTCCTTCTCAGTAACTCTGTTTCTCATGCGAGCTTCGGTGAATCGAAATCTTACAGTGTTCACACCGTGATTATGTACCAGTGGTGTTATATCTTTGTGGGCGGACATTTTTTGTGCATTGTTGTTCTTCTTCTCTTCGTCAAAAAATCTCAGGGACTTAACAGTGCATAACGAACTGGAGCCTGGCTTTCTAATTTCTAGCGATCACTCGCCATTTTCCTTCTGTGTTGTGTGTGACTGAAATGGCCACATTTCGGAGGTACACCACAGAAGCATTGTAGGAATCCATAGAGTGGAGCTCCCGGGTGACAGGGCGGAAATTGAATGGGCGTCCTACAGAATCTGCACTGAGAGCCTGGAATTGAGTGTTGGGATGTGAGCAATGTCGTCTCCGAGGACACCGCCTGGGCACATGTTGTCGCGCAGTAGCTCGGGGAGCTTCGACACGAATTCGATAGTGTTCCGAGACTTCGAAGCTGGTGATGATCACGGAAGCTTCAGTTTGGGCGATAGCTACAATGATATTAGCAACAGCAAGAGCAATTCGCCAGCGAGTGGCGGAGGAGGTGGGAGCAGCAGAGTGCGAGGATTGGTCTTGAAAGCGGCTTGCGTGATCGGAGGCGCGTTTCTGCTTCGGAAAATGACGAAAACCACCACTCGCTGGGATCATGCTCGCACTGTGGCGCAATCTCTCGCTGGGGAGAAGGTGCATCTCTCTTCATCGCCCACTTGATTCACATTCCTTTAGGGTTGCTCTTTTTCTCATACTGTATTGCTTCCATCATTTGCAGTTTTCTACGGAGCAAGCATCTCGAGACCCTATGACATACTTCAACCTCAGGTACTCATTCTCGCACTCCATAGAACCAGAGTCCACTGATACATGCCAATCACCAGTCACACTTAAATTTTAAGAATGTGGTTGGGTCTATTCATGATTTTTATTCTTGATTGTGCACACAACTTGAGATCTATTGCAAGTATGAGAAGAAACATCTGAATTGAATCTCAAAGTTGTAACCTTTATAATCAAGACACGATGTTCAAAAACCGCACAAGATTCACTGAACTATCCCAAATTTACAGATTCAAAGTGTTTGTGTAGAGGTAATTGACGTACCTACTATAGCATAACAGTGACTTTGGAAGTTGTCCAGGTTACTCGCTTGCCCAGCGACGGTGTTAGCAGATGGAGGACAAATTCTCTACTTCGAGCAGGTACCTTTTCATCATCACTTCGTTGCCCCCTCTTTTTTCTTTCCAGTTTCTGAAATGAGTTTTGTGGTTCTACTACAGGCATTTTGGAGGACACCAGAGAGGCCGTTTCGTCAGGTACCACCATGCTTTACTACTCCGATTGATAATTCAGATTGTCTGCTATGCGGCATTATAACTTCGTTTTTATAACTCTCGCAGAGGTTCTACGGTGTGAAGCCTTGTTCAAAGGAGATGAAGTGCGACGTCGAGGTTAGCGTCGTAATCCTTGCTCGTTTCAAGTGATCACCAGCTCCGCAATGTTGTAATGCTACCAATAATCAAAGAGAATTGCAGGTGAGTTCGTACGCCGTGCGCGACATTGAGGAGTACCGCAACTTTTGTGACCGGTCTAAAGATCGAAGGCCGCAACCTCATGAGGTGCTCAAGGTAACAATTCTTTTGCGCAGAAGAATCAACCATTCTCATGAAAAGCGAGCGTCATGTTCAAGTGGACAAACTGAGGTTTTAGAAACTTGTATTGATTGATGCTATTGCATATACTGATAAATATGGGATGTTTTCCGTGTACAATTTTCCCAAGACAGCCTGACAGGAGAGATTCGATATTGGAGAGCATTGACAATTTCTTCAAGCGTGCTATTTCAAACTACCGGTATTTAATAATGAGACTTGTGATTCAATGAACATGGTTACAAATGTTGCAGGATAGGGCGGAGCATCTGAGCACCGTGTATCTGTCTGCGTGTGAGCGGGGACAACGATGCCTGTATCAAGGCTCCACTCCACCGGGCGGCTTCCCAAACTCGTGGGTATGTCACCACGCCATCGCTCTTGAATCGATCCATTCCTACAACTCCTCAAGAAATTTCATTTGTATCCCAAATCAGTGAAACGAAACCTGCAATCACTGAGCCCTTATAAGCAAGTAGACTCATTCGGAGGACGATCTCCACGATAACTCAAAGAAAATTATCTCACTGAAAGAATTTGTTCACATTCATCTCTCAATCAGACTCTGTTCCATCAAACTTTAACCACATTGAGCCCTTGTAAACAACAAATAGCTTCGTTCCAATTGAAGACACATCTGCATGATAACTTCCGAATTAAATTATTCGTACGAAGCTTGTTAACATGCATCTCTCAATAAAATAAACTATGTTCCATTAATGAGCCCTTCGTTCTTCTAGAAAGTGCAATTGTAGACACATACGGAGTATGATTTGCCTGATGACTCTCGTAATCGAATCGGGGTGTGTTGCAGAATGGAGCATCGAGATGCACTTCAGAGCTGACCATTTACAGAAACGGAGAAGTGCATTGCTGGGACCGTGCGTACGACGACGCAGGCAAGCAGGTAAAGTCACAACCTACTACCATTTTTACATATGGACATGCATGAGCCCGTATTCTTTCTGATCAATCTTTTGTTGTTTTGCTTTTGCAGGTGTGGGGGGTGAGGCAAGGGCCGTATGAGTTCAAGCCGGTCACTGTATCAAGCTCCAATGAACCGCTCCAGCAGTCGTCGTTGAAATCGAAGTTGATCGATAATGCAACCTCCACCAGCTCGATTTAAGGATGAAGCTTTTTCAGGTTTGTAGTTTAGTCGGCTTTGACCCATTCAATGTACTGTACAGTAGGGTCCGATATCTCCTCTTGTTATATTAGTTTTGGAAACTTTGCACAATGGCTGCTTACTAAACAACAAAATCAGATTCGCAAACCTTGAAGCCTTGCCTTGTATTGCACTACAAAGATGCTTACTACTCCTCTAGTGAGGATGGACAGGTTTGGCTAGTTTGCTTACTCATCTAGTGACAATGGACAAAGTTTGGCTAGTTTGCTTGCAACAAGATAACATTAGATAGATAGAAACTCCAGTCCCTCTCTAAGGGGCCGGCGTGAATGAAGTGTTTGTTCGTAAAGCTAATATCCCGATAGCCACCGAAATTGGAACAATAGTACTTCCCCCTCCCGAGGGTGGACACCATAACTATCCTGGTTTCTAGCTAGTTACTAGTGCCTTGAAGATACTTGACATAGTATCTCCCCAAAGGGCTTTGAGGTACCCATACAACAAGGTCCAAGGACCCTCACAATAGTTGTGTGGACTATAGTGGTGAGCACCACACCGGCATGAGAAATAGAACCCCATGACCTCCTCCTTGGGGGCCATGAGCCCTCACCCCATACAAGGCTTGTGGTGCCTTCAAGATAACATTATCTATCATGGAGCAATTAGCAAAGCATGTATCCACACCAATGTGCGAAGATATCTGTCCATATGACGAACAAATTTTGGTTTTTGTGTCAGTTGAATGCCAAATTTACTTGTGTAGATGCAATGTACATTGACAAACAAATTTTGAAAGCTTTCTAAGCAACTTCGAACAAAACTGAGTCAATGGCTAGTCTACTTTGACATTTGATATCTTCCAAACCCCAATTCAACTCTACTTCAAACTTTTTAGCATCGTGTGATACATTATGCACTACAATTTTTGTTTAGACACATTTGAATTTGGCTCACTTATGCTTGTGATATGATTTTTTGAATGGAGGTGTGTCATAACTGTACTCGGTTTTGTTTGTCACTGTATATGAAAATGAAGGTTTTACCAAATATGATACCTCATCTCATTCTCGCGATTAATTAGCCCAAGAAAGGAATATCGGTGAATGTAACAACGTGTTTGTAGACATTTAGCACAAATTGACCATTTTTTGATGAATTGAGAATTTCAAAGGATTTGCCATACTTAAACATTGAAAACTTTTTGAGATAGGGTTTTTACTAAGAGTAATATTTTGGTGGTTTAGTTGCATTTGTATTGTACAATGTAACTTTATTTGGCCTTGTTTTCTTTTTCTACAAGTGTTCAACTCCTAAATGTCCATGATGTTGTAGAAGAACATTTCAGATGAAGGACAAAAAACTTTGAAGGGCCATAACCTCTTCATTCAAAGTATGTTTTTGATGAAGTCACTTCGGTTGAGTTGTAATTCTAGGAGGTGTTGTAAAAGTTTTAGATGCATACGATGGAGTATGAATTAAGCAATCTCATTTTAGTGAATGCAGCTCTTGTTTAAAGATTTTAAAGGATGGGGCATGATTTACTATTGCGAGCCAATTATGTGAAATCAAAATTAGAATTTCATGACGTTTTTCACCATAAGTATGATCTTAGGATGCTTTCTAGTTGTAAGCTTTTTCATCCAAATGATTATAGTATTGGATTCATGATAATGTTTCCACGTTGAAAATTGATAAAATACATTGTCTTGAGGAGCTTTATTTTACTCATTCATTGTTTTGTGAAATTTAAACTTTGTATGTTAGCTAGCCCATAACCAAAGTTGCCCTAACAAAATCCGTTATCCCAAAAATCACAGTTGTTCATAAATTACCGTTGTCCCAAAATACATATTGAATGTCTTACAATACACAATTGCCTCACAAAACATGGTTGTCCAAGTATGGGGGATGATCGTGGATGACAACCTAGGGTCGGAGATGATAAGGGATGAAAACCTCATAGTAGAGATGATGATCAGTGGAAAAAACTATCAAATCTCAGATGATGGAGGATAATGGGGATGATAATCTACAATCGGAGATAATAGGAGGTATTCAGTGGGAGCCCTTCTCTCATAACTGGAAACAACAATTATGGTAAAAAACTGGGGAGGCTGGGTATAACTAGTTTGTCTTGAGTGGCAACGACAAGTGAAACCAATTCTAATGCTTGAAGAAACTGACAATGAAACTCGATAAAGGAACTGAGATGACAAAATCTTATAAAATTAATTAGTCTTGTTTATAGTTTCAGAATCTCAAATAGATGGCTAAAGGTAGCTTAGTTCACACAAGCACATTGCAAACTCGCACCTAAAGTATCATATTAAATTGAGGTATTTCTTTTTTAATAAACTTGTCATCAAATTTTAAGTACAATATTGATGAATAACTTTTGAAATATCACTCTTGCTATCATGAATTATATGTTTATAAACCTTGTAAACCATTGTTGTACTATAAAAACCTATGTCAACTTAACACGCTTGGCCCATAAAGTTTACTAAAGTTTCTTGTAAGTACAACTTATCTTGATGTGAGACATTGGAACTTATTGATGTTCATGAGTCAATTAAGATAATAATTTCAAGTCTTGTTCTCAAATCCAACCTTGCAAAAAAGTTGGTGATATTTATGGATTGGTTAAAAGCTTTTGAAAATATGAAGTTAGTTACTCTGTAATTTGGAGCTCATTCTTATGAAAACATTGTTTCACTATTTTACTCCATTTGAACATAATTGTGACAAAGTACTCACATTCTTAATGAACCAAGTCAATAAGTCTTCTATGAAATCAAAAATTTAAAATCCTTGTTTCTTGAAATGAAGTACTATGGATTTACTTTCATCTAGTTACGTGTATGACAAGTTGTCAATAATTTGCTAGAGTTTTAGACAATTTGAAGGTAAACATAACATTTGATTCTAACAACAATTTGGTATGTTTAATTTGGTTACAGTTCTTTAATGTTAGGTGAGCAAGTTTTTTATTTATGACAAAGTTTTCAAGATTATAACAATAAGCTTAAATATTTGTACATGTACATCAATTTATATCTAAATCCCTTACAAAATTAATCACACATATACTTATAAACAACTAGCATAGAAACCAAGAAACTCATCTATACACACGCTTTATTTCTACCCATCATGTGACTTACACTTATAACCTGACCCCTAACTATCCTTGTAGACTGATATGGTCTTTTGCCATTTCAGGCAACCTAGGTTTCTCGATCAAGATTAATATTTTTGACTAAGATATTTACAGAGTATTCATAATACCACAAGGTGTGTGTGCAACAAATTGCAAAGTAAAGTTCCAATTTGAGAGTTTTTTTATGGCAAATTTGAGTTTTTACACCCTAGGCCAACAAAGACTCCGAGAGCTCAATAAAGTTAATGAATGACTTATTATGCCTACTTATCGAGGTTTATCTCATTTTGTTTACACAGCGACGGAAGGAATGCCAAAAGCTTGTAAAACGTTGACATGATTCTAACTTGTTCTAACTCGTTCTAACTCAACGTTTTGCAAGCTTAACTCCAAAGGTTGTTCTAACGTTTTGCAAACTCAAAAGGTTCAGAACAAATTCGAACAACCTTTACATGTGAAAAAATGAGTTTCAATAAAAAAAACAAGATATATGATGGTCACAAGAACACCCCTTGTTGTTGATATACAAAACATGAAGCACATTGCACATTTTGACCTCAAGCGAATGTGCCATTGCTTGGCTTATCGTAAATGGTTGACATTTAGTCAACCGAAAATACGTATTGCAATATTAGATCCTTAATGATTTGCGTTTGCGGTGTTGTTTCTTACCATTGGGTTGTTGTTCATAGAATAATTGGTAGTCATTCATATAGTGGGACAGATTGAGAGCATCCTCCCACAATTTGATTGCAAGGGACTCGTCAAGCTTGAGCTTATCCCTGCAATTTCAGGGTCTCATGTGATCAATTCGCTGCTCTTTATATAAGAAATAGATCACTGATTACAGAATTGTACTGCAAGTCAATCATATGAAAACCATCATATAAGATGTATTAAAATATTTACTGCTTGGTTAGTTGGAGAATAATCTAAAACTCAATACAACAAGCATGTGTAAAACTCCCAATTAAAACTTCTTTATAGGAGAGAGTAAGATGTCTCAAATTCTAAAAAAACTGGACTATTCCAACTGCCATTTGTATGCCTACACAATGGTATACTAGGTGATATTACACTTTTTTATAGTATTACTCTTATTTAATTTAATATCATTCATATTTATCAATATTTATTTTTTGAATCTTGTAATGTAATGTGGTTTCCCAACGACCGTTCAAAGAGTTGAGGCGCATCATCTTCTTATATAACGCCAATTCAATAGTCGACCATGATACTACAAAAATATGAAGTTTCATCAACAAGGTGTATTAGAGTATTGAATTTTACAAATAAGTCAAATTTGCCTAAGAAATTACTATGAAGTTCTATATTAAACCTCCATAAAGTGCGCTTAAGTATTTCAAATTTATCACCTCTCTATTTGCTTGTAGTAGAAAAGATTTTGATGTAGTGTAAATTGGTAGGGTTAAGCATTTAACTCTTGCACGTGCAAGATAAAAGATGAGACGAAATAAGAAAGTTACGTAAATTACGGAAAAGAATTCCATTAAAAAAAACATTATTTTGTTAAAATCTGTTAAAATGGCACGCCTCAACTTTCTCAACGACCGTTCAAAACCACCTCACTTTTAATATAGAAATAAAAAAGTAGAGGTTTCTTGAAAGTAGAGTTAGACGGTCCTTTTGATATCTTAAAAAGCTTATTAATTGATATTATGGAAATAGCAAAAGCAAGAAGCATTATTTTTCTTTTACTAGAAAGAGAAATAGCGATTCCAATGGAAAAGTACAAACAAGTTACCTTGCAAACTCTCAAGGAGAGATTTGATCACTTTGAATGGATGCTTTGTACAAGTCACAGCAAGAGAGTGTTTGATTGAAGGCAGTGTGGGGAGCCCACATCCATCTGATTGAATCCAATGAGAAAATCAATTAATCATGGTGCTGCTTTGATCATGTGTTGAGGTATGAAATGCAGCATTCGACTCCTCTCATCATTCTTCTCATCTCTCCTTTCTAGCTAGCTTATTGCTGACTGCGGATTGTAGAGACCTGTGTGTCGTTTCACATTTGTAGTCGGTGTGTGTACGAGAGGGACCCGATATGAGGAAGGAAGCGAGCACTTTTTTTACATCATAAAGCTACATTTCATCTCTGAACATTTCAAGCGACTATAATTTAACCCCTAGTCGTGAATCTTAAGAACAAGAATATGAATTTTAATACTGCTAAATATAAGTATTGCTTATATTCTCAATATATTTAAGTATTTCTCAATATAAATTTCTCATAAATTCCCATAATTTTTGAAACCATAAAAACTTTGAAATTCAATATCTCAAAACGTGTTTGCCTGATTGTTGTCCTCACCCCTATAAAATTATCCGCTTACAAGAACCCCTCAATCCAGTTGTTTCGAACACCATTACAAAAAGATCAGGTACCAATACCAATGACTGTTGCCTACATCTTTACTGAATATCACCTTCGAACAACAGCTTGATGTGATCGATACAAAACAAATGGCACCTCAATCTGATCGTTGCCCATACCTCTACAAAAATAGCAATTTCCAACGATACCTCATCAATGCAAATATGCAATCGTTGCCCACACCGTTACAAAAAATCTCTGCTTCCAACGACACCTCTCTGCTTCCATAGACACGTCCACGCGATTGTTGCCCACACCTGTTACAAAAAATTTCGCTTTCAACAACACCTCATGCGCCTCGTTCGGCTTTAGTTCCCGAGATCATAACGTCACGAATAAAACGGCAAACTTAACATGAAAATAATGCTTCTAAATCTAAATAGAATATTTAGGCCTTAGAAGTATATGGCTTCAATAAAATTGTCACTCACATAATATTTGAATGAATGTAAACAATTGCCTTATAAATCGTAAATGCCATATAAAGCATTGTTTTCCCATAAAACTCAATTTTCCAATAGAACATCCTTGTCCCATAAAACATGATTGTTCTATAAGTCATTGTGGCCGATAAACCACGTTTGTGTTACAAACCATGATTGTCTTATAAAACGCTATTGTCCCAAATAACACGGGTCGCTTGTAAAACACAAGACATCTGGCCCATAACAAAAGTTGCTCTATAAAACACGATTGTCCTATAAATCATAGTTGTTCATAAACTATCGTTGTCCCACAATACACAGTTGACTTACAATACACAATTGTCGCATAAAACATGGTTGTCACATGAAATCATTGTTGTAGCATAGGAACCGTTGTAGCATAGAAACCATTGTCCATAAAACACGGTTGTCCCATAAAGTATACTAAAATTTCTTGTAAGTACAACTTATTTTAATGAGTGACATTGGAGCTAAAAACCAAGAAATTCATTTGAACACACTCTTTATAGTATTTTGTAGAGCCTTTTTTCTAGGAGCTAAAAGAAAACCTGAGGACACTAGATAGGGGAGTTCTTTGTTTGGATCAAAGTTATGTAATCAAGGTCACAAATAGAAGGAAAATTCCACAATGATTTAGAAATAATGATAAGTATGCATTCTTTATTTCAACACGAATTCTTTCAGCTCAATAAATACTCCTAGTTAAAAATAATCATTTATCTAATTCAACCATTCAAGGTTCATCCTCTTCATGCTTTCATATTCTCCAAACAACCCAAGGACACACTCGTATTCCTTCCATCTCAAACAATAAAGCTTGCAATTCGACTATTGTCTTCAAGCCATCCTCAGCCAAGTCTTATATACTTTGAATTGAGAGACTATAGTTTTATAGCTTTCAATTTCAATACAAGCAATTGGTTTGTAATTTCTTATTACTCTCAGTAATGTCCACAATTTCTAAGATTATTCTCCAATTCATTCAATATTTATACTTCCAATCTATATTCTATTATTACATGATTGTTATTCAAGCAATTAATTAAATATATATTCTAATAATACATGATTTTTATTCAAGCAATTATAGTTCCACTTGTTTTTAACACAACAATGAATGTTAAAAAATCCTCCTATATAACGAGACCCTCGCATTGCCATTTGCTCATTTTAACTCTTTCCGCCCATTGCTCTCCGCTATCCCCTTAGAGCCAAAAAGTGCAAGTGCTACCCATTGTACTATCAAATTTAACCACTATTGCATACATATATCACACCACAAATAAGCTATAAAATGAACAGCGTACTAGGATCATCATCATGATCCTAGTACGTTGTAATCACAGTCAATCCACTTTGAGTCTTTCAAGCAAAGGCAAAATTTCTTGAGAAAAATCCATTTGGGAGACTAAGATGATTGTTAATATTCAGTCTCAATTTCAAGAATGATAAAGAGACTCTATATCAATTTTAACATCATGAGTAATATTACATGTTACATTCTAGTTAAGAAATTTTAAATGTAATAATTTTGAATTCAAGATGATTCATTCTTACCTTAGGTGATTGATAAATTAATTGTCAATGTGACACGTTAAACAATTTCACTGACTCATCATGCTCTTAAACTCAGTTGTAGCGCCTTAAATTCAGATAATGCACCACACATATCTCATGTATAACCCGAAGTCCCAACACCAATACCAATTTGAAGCACATATGGTGTATAAATTCAACAACACCCTTCAACCATTTCACCTTTGTCCACAGGCATAGGATTCACTAGAGATGGGATTAGAAGAAACTTTTCAAGTGCTGCAATTCAGCCTTTGTCCTAACACACAATGCAACACATTTTCAAGGGTAGATAAAAGAAAAGAAATTGAGCTACATTATAACTTCATAGAAACAACACAAAACGACGTCTTCCTTTGTTGAACTGCCAAGTCAAGTAAGAGTAGCTTGCCTCCAAAATTGGAATGACTTGGACATATTCACCTGCTTAGAGTATGACCCATAAGGCCATAATCAAAAGTGAGTGTTCTCTTGTGAATAGGTATATTAACAACAAAAAAACTAGAGAGACTCGAACAGACTTTATGCTAATGAGATTCCTATGTTACTCTTACTATCATGAATTAACATGTTCCTTACATAGGCAAAACAATGCTTAGAGATTTCAAATGTAACCATAATAACTTGGTGATTGCTCCTTATTACATGTGAATGATCTCATTGATTGATTATTGTCGATGTGACATGTTGGAACATGAGTATATGGTTTGAGAATTAAAACCCATATTGTGCGTCATTTTGTAATCATTGAATACTTTTTATTCAGTAGAGTCTATTTGAAGCTGGATATGATTTTTGCAAGATTATGTTTGAGTTTTACTTCATTTGCGCACTTACTCTCTTTTGAGTCTCGTGAAACATACACTATCTCTAGTCCGTACTACTTGAAAACTTGCACAAATATTCACTACCCCAAAAAACATTGAAGGACATATGGTAGGTGGCTCAAAATCCACTCAGCTCATCAAAGCACTCACTAGGCTCATCCAAAGAGGAGGTAATTAAAGCTTCCAACTCCAACTTTCAATGTACTCAAGGTGTACATCTAAGATTGATCGGTTGTTGTGAGTAAATCTTGTAAGCTACACTTCCAAAATTCACCCTATCTAATTCGAAGTTAACATATTGCTTCACGATCCCAATTGGTTCAATCTTCTACATACTTTGCATATTTTTCAAAATTTAATTACTTGGTCACTCCCTAATATATGAATTTGTCAATCTCAAACTTCACCAAAAAAATTCTCAAGCCACTTACTATACATTCTAGTAAAACATGAAAACATGGAAGTAACATTCTAGTATAGGGTTAGAACTTAGAACTACTCTTTGAGGTGATCATGCAAAGAAATGCTAGTCTTGCTAATATTTGTAGCAATGACAATCATCACTTTTAGCCGGGCGCGTTTTGAAAGATGGTAGTTAGTTGGCTTAAAAGTTATTGATTGACCCTAATGATGTTTGAAGTGAAATACATTGAAACTAGAATATATCAAATATGGTTCCATTGAATCCATATTCAATTTTTCTTTTTGCTAACTTTGGAATCTACTTGGGTTTAAAATGTCGGGCAAGTTCATGATCCAAGCATCCACAGTCTCCGTCTCGAAAGCTTTGACGGAAACTTTGCTTGAATCATTACCATTCTTTCAATCAAGCTTAACTTGGTGGTTTATAAGAAAAGCCTGAATTAGATTCTCAGAATGAAGTTGTGAAATATGCCTCGACGGTCTCCACAGCCTCTCATCTATGGACTATTGCCTTAAGTGTCACAAGTAACTATTAGTTAAGTCTAAAAGTAAAAGCTAAAAGTAAAAGCTCAAGCCTGAGAGCGGCCATTACATAAGAGACACTTGCAATCCTATTTAGCTCATGCCAACATATCTTTGTGCACCCTTTGTGCTCTCTGCGCTCTTACCGGTCTCCACCTGCACTTGTAAAAGTGCAACCCATTAAACCATCGAAATCAATCGAATTGCATGGGGCTGATATATACTCAAATTTAGAAAAAGTCATTACAACCAAACCCAATTGATAACTTTGACAAACTTTGGAAGCGAATGCACTTGCTTGATATCTCTTGTAGAAGTTCAATCCATTTGAAGAACTGAGAGCTTTAATCATGTTAAATAGCCCTATGAAAATTTGAGACTTTTGAACCAAATGCAAATGCCCGAAGAAACTCACATTCCAAGTCGATTAAGGAACTCAGATGGCAATATCTAAATAATTACTAAGTCTTGTTTGTAAGCTCAGATTCTGAAATAGATAGTTTTTGATAGCAAAAGGTGTCACACATGTCAAAATGTCACCTCAGATCATTACACAAAGTTGGAGTTTTTGATTTTTCCAAAACTTTTATCATGAGTTTAAGAATGATGAATTGATTTCCTTCTGTACTCTTATTATCATGATTGTTCCCAACATGAGAGAAACAAAATTAAGAAAATTAAAACTTAACTAAAATAATCTAATAAAATTTAGGATGATTGCTCCCTTCCGCAATTCACCTCCAACTCACATATGATGAATTATAACAACATGATTGTTATAATTAAGAACTATTCTACATTACATCTAATTATTCATGTAAAGGAGCAACTAATGACATGATGCCTCTAAAGTTGGGATTATATATAACATCATATGAAATCAGCTTTCATGGAACATATAAAAAAATGTCACCTAATTTCAAATCCGTTAAAATGGCATCATGCCATGTTCCATGACTTCACACTAAAACTTGCATTCGCATGCCTAGGCAATTGTAAACTCAGGGATATCACAGTTTTTGTAAACTCACTTGTATTCATCCCCAATACTGTTAAAATGGCACTATGCCATGTGCCATTTTGTCACACTAAATCTTATATTTGTGTTCATACAAAATGGTGTATTTTGTAATATCACAATTTTTTTTGTAATATCACTTCTTTATATAAATTGTCACTCATTATCCCTAATATTACTCTAAAAAATCTGTTATATCACATGCTTTTTGAACTGTAGTTCAGGAAGTTGAGGTGTGCCATTTTACCGGAATAATGCCATTTTAGCCGAATTGGGGATATTTGTACGATGTCAGTCATATCATGTACAATCCCTTCCAAATTGTGTAATGTCACGTGGTATCTAGAGTGTCATTTAGAAAATTAAGGAGTGTCGTTTAACCATAGTAACGTGATATTAATGGAAGTGGGGTTTTATTCAAAAATGTGAATTAATACATAATGAGTATTACATAGGAACATTTTTAGCCTCCTTAGAGTAGAAAAAATTGTAACGTAGTAAAGGTGTGTTCACACTTGGAGGTTGTAACTTGAGGGGGTTATGTACCGCTCTGTCTGTGCGAAGTTGCGTATAGTTGCTTTCGTACTATTTGTACTTGGTGAAGGAATGCTCGGTACAGAATAGGTTTCATTTTGTTTTGTAGCGTCGAGGTTAGCTATGGTAGTTTTAGACAATTGCGTTAACATAGGTGAGCTTTTTTTCAATGCTCCAACTCTTGGGAGTTTACGGACGATGACTAGAGAGGGCATGTCGATCTTCCATTCTTCCCCGAAGACGGTGGCGTCTGTAGCCAAGGTAATGTTATGAACAGGATTTGTGAAGAGCTTGACAATATTGCACCTGCTCTTCCCTACGAGGACATTATCAAGACAAGCAATCCGAAGGACGTTTCGGTAGCATGTTTGCCTCGAGATGCAAATGTTGTAAGTGTCCTTACACATGGCGTCGACTTTGTAAGCGTGTCTTCAATTGCTAAGGTGGATAAGAAGAATGCTTGCAAAGGAAGTTCCTTCCCCTCTACCGACTCTTGAAGGTCCTTTAAGTTACGCGCTCAAATTGTCTTTAGTGATGGCTCCCCTGTATGCACCAAACATGGCACCCGAGATGGCGCCCATATACATACAAACATAGCACCGAACATGGCTCCTACGTATGTTCAAGGGATAGCTCATGTCCAAAGAATTGGCAAAAACGTGAGTTTTCTTCTCTTTCATTTTTCGTACCTAAGGCATTTTTAATTCCTTATATTTTGTTTCGTCTACTAAATTATATGTGTTATTGGATGTACACTAGCAACTTGGGACCCAAACGCGATCGGTTCTTTTAACAATGTCAGTCCTATCCCGATATTTTACGCTAAACCTATCTATAGCGGCAAGGAAGTTGTGTTTGTCGGTCTCGCACCTCAAGACAAGGTTGAGGGAACTTGGCATTCAGCATTGGCCCGGGCGTAAGGTTCTCTTCCCACCACAATCTTGTTAATTGCAAAAGAAATTGCAGAGTTTGTTCATGTTGATATTTTATTTTAATATTTTTTACACAGATGCGAAGTCTCGAGAAGGCCGTGCATGCCTTAGCGCACATGATTGCAGAAGGTGGGAGAGGATGTAAACTAGAGTACCTCACCAAACTCTTTGACGCACTCAAGAAAGACGAACAAGATTACCTTGATGGCTCTCTTGCGGTTGTTCAACGCTTGATGGTAATCGTGTGATACAACGCTTGATGGTAATTGTTTGATACTTTTTCTTCGTTGATTTTGTTATGTTAGTGCTATGTACCATTTTGGAACAATTTTTTTTTAATACAATGAGTACTTGTTTGTGAATAATGCAGGATTCTCAAGCGGTATCCCATAGCGTATACACCCTTTTGTTTCCGAACACGTTTCGCTTAGATGGTCCATGCCAACATTGCCATGCCAAGGAGCAGAACAATCCATAGAACTTGAAGACTTTCAAACCACATTGTGATGAATTTCTTAGGCACTTGAAGTGGGTTTGAGGGGATAGTTGAAACACTCTTGCTAGCGTTGTTGAAAGGATACGATAGGTCTCTTTGCACACATACACCAAACATGTTAGTGTGGTAATAGGAGCGGTGTAACAATGAGACTTTTGGAATTTGAACAAGTGCCATGGATTTGAATTTTATAATGTTTTTCGATCAAACTTTGAGTCCTATAAATCCTAATAATAATACATAGAATTTCAACAATTTAACTTGTAGAAATAGACGCATGACGACAATTATCACTTTAGGTGGTTCTACCGTAGAAGTAATATAATATGGATCACCTTTATGTTTAAATATGTGCGCTCATGCCGTACTACTAGAATTCAATTCAAATCAATAAGTCTTTTACAAGGACTTGAAACCAGGATTTGAAAGTACTTTAAATGGTGTGTGAGGAAAAAAACACTAGTTGTCACTTTGAATAGTGATAGATTAAAAGCGTACTGGTTTGTCTTAATTTTAGCAATTTCTCGAATTCAATTATGTTGATGTTGAAGAATTAGAGGTAAGAATTTTTTTTGACTTCCTTTCTAAACATGCACCTCATATTCTAAAGATATAATAATTGTTGTAAGTCATATGACAATTGCAAAGCACCCTTTGCTTGTGTCCAAGCATTTTCAAGTATGTGTGTTTCCAACATTTTCCAAGTTATTTATTGTTGGGGTTGGTGCATTGTTTGTGTGGAAACAATCATTTCATCAACATCTCTAAATACATACTAATGAAGTTGATGTAATTATGTCTTGGAAAAACCCTTAAATGAAAAGTCTTGCCAATTACGATAGCCATCTTCAATCTAGTGTACTTAACACTTTAGTGTGAAAATTGGACAATTAGGATGACGAATCAAAATTTTAAAGTGACTAAAATGATTTGGTAAAATTTAGGATGATTGCTCCCTTCCACAATCCACCTCCAACTCACATATGATGAATTATAACAACATGATTGTTATAATTAAGAACTATTCTACATCACAACTAGTTACTCATGTAAAGGAGCAACTAATGACATGATGCCTCTAAAGTTGGGATTATCTATAACCTCATATTACATCAACCTTCATGGAACATATAAAAAATGTCATGTAATTTCAATTCACTTAAAATGGCATCATGCCGTGTTCCATTTTTTCATACCAAAACTTGCATTTGCATGCGTAGGCAATCGTAAACTCAGTGATATCACACTTTTTTGTAAAATCACTCGTATTTGTACGATGTCAATCATATCATGTACAATCCCTTCCAAAATATGTAATGTCACGTGATATCTGGAGTGCCGTTTAGAAAATTAAGGAGTACCGTTTAGAATATTAAAGAGTGTCGTTTAGAAAATTAAGGAGTACCGTTTAGAATATCAAAGAGTGTCGTTTAGAAAATAAGGGAGTACCGTCTAACCATACTAACGTGATATTTACGAAAGTGGGGTTTTTATTCAAAAATGTGAATCAATACATACAATTGAGTGCAATCATGAAGCTTGGTGACAGCTTTCATTATATAACAATCATGAGGTTAGGAGAATATTGCCATAAGGCCAATAATCTTGAGGAGGCTGGAAAAAACAATAGAAGTTACAAGACAATTCCTATTCATGATATAAACTATCCTTTAGATATCGTATAGCAAACTTTTGCAATTGTCAAAATAACCTCCCGATAGTTTCACACCTTATAACCTCTATTTGAGAATTTTACTCTAATTTCAATCATAAAGTAATGTGCCAAATTGATCTTTTAAGTCATGTTATTATATTTAAATTTTATTAATGCTGATATATTATTAATTATGGTATCTTAATATACAAAGTGGGAGAACATAGACTTTGAAAAACCCCCGATGAAAAATTCCAAATTTATTGAATTTTAGTAATTAAGGCAACAACTAAGATAGATGTGTGAAAAACTGATTGAAGATAGGAAACAATCATATTAGCTGCTCCTATTCAAATTTCCTTCCTAAACAATGCCTCAAAGCTATACAAAATAATTGGTTGCCTTACATTAATATCTTCAAATCACAAGAAGTTTTTGCTTCATATGACTACCACAACAAGAGAAGTAGAACAACATCAATCCCAGCACCAAATAGCACCATGTACAATGGGGTACCAATCAAAACGTCGTTTTTGACTCTGCAGCCAGAAAAATTTCAGCACTGCCAACTTTGAAAGCCTCCTAAGAGCTCAAAAACTGGTATTCTACCACAAAATTTTTAAAAAAGGTTTATCTTTAAGTTAATTACATGTATGCCAAATTTCAAGGCCAAAAGTTTCATTGAAAAAAAGTAATTCAAAATCTACCAACATTGGTAACTGCGGAATTGTTTTCACTGCTGCCAACTTTGACACCGTCCCAAAGATTGAATAAATTTTTTATGACCATGAAATTCTTGGACCAATAACCTCTTTAGGTTAAGAAGATATGAAAAAATATCCAAGGCCAAAAGATTAATACAAAAAAAGAAATCCACAATCTATCAACATGTGTAGTTGTGGGAAACAAATGGGGGAAAACATTTTGTTGCTACCAAATTTGACACCCTCCCCACGGTTGAGAGATTACTAAATAGCATCATTGTCAAGAATTGAGTATGGCTAAGTCCATCTCCATCTAAGGGCCTAGAAATAACCAACTCTTTTACGTAAGAGTTAATCATGAACATACCGGTTCTTAAGATACAAACAAATTTAAAATTGAGAATCCTCATTGTCATTGTGCATTACTATTTAGAATTGGTATACAATATTTGTTAGGATAATTAAACAAATACACAAACTTCCTTGAATTCCACCACAAAATAAACTCATAATACTTGCATGCAAAATACCCTATATATATTTTTTGATTGCACAGGCTAAATTCATATAATTTTGAAATGTCTATAGGTTCGTCATCCTACACTTTCAATATTCTATAAGCAAAGTCATCATTGTTGGTGGTAGGATGCATTTGTAACAGCCTTAGGCTCCACCCGGGAACATTCCAAGCCCCCTCACCTCGAACTTGGTTTCAACCGTCCACTCCAAGTGTATCAATGTCCCTTGGGAGGGTATCAATGTCACTGGGGAGGGTACCAGTGTCACTGGAGAGGGTATCAATGTCACTGGGGAGGGTATCAGTGTCACTGGGGAGGGTATCAGTGTCACTGGGGAGGGTATCAGTGTCACTGGGGAGGGTATCAATGTCACTGTAGTGTGAACACCAGATTACAGTACCCTTCACCTCTGTTGTTTTCTGCAGGGCTGTTCATTGCTTACCTTTCCTACACGCAGTTCTACCCCAAGTATCTACGCCAGAGAATGGGGTAAGCTCTTTATCTCTTTGAATTTTACATTCACAGAAGACCAAATCATTATGTTGTCTGAGCACAATAGAAGCTCTCTAGCTCTTGACATGTGAAGTTCTGTGGGCAGCGTTGTAGTAGTGGTTATATCATCATGCTTCAGTTTTCTTTGTTGTTTTTTTTCTTCCTCACTGAATTGAGTGTGCAATTTTGTGTGCAGCTGGATATCCATATGAGTATCAGCCACAAGGAATCTCCAGGCACGGACAACACGGTCCTCACGCTCTACCGATGATGAACTCCCAATTCAACAGCACGGTTGCTCCCTTGGGTCTCGGAAGAATGCATACGACCCGAGATATGTACCAAACGATATCGAGACAGGACGAGGCTAACAAGGGACTGTAGCTTTGAGTTTCTTTCCTTTGCTTTTGTGTATCATAGTTTCGGTTATGGAATTCAGGTGAATGATGTTTAATAATAACATAGTTTTTGGGATCACTTGGAATGGATTTTGTTGCAGTGCCAATCAAGGTGAATAGGTTATTATGGTAATGTAAGGAGAATGGTTCCTGGACTTATCAACAAAAGATGAAGCTTCTTCAATGAGATGTGTTGTGATTGCTTTCTGGGTGTTTCATTTTCTTTCTCTTTTTGTCATTTTTGTCAACAAAGAAACACATAAAGGGGGAAAGTGTTTTCACAATTTGACAATTACTGTGGTGATGAAGGTTTCGGTCATCGTATTAAGGAGTCTTTAGTTCTCAGCAATGGCACTTACAGAATTCCATGTTAATTGTTATTTTCCTGAATGAAATTCATAATTTTGAAGAACACCGAAACTGTTGCCTTGGTTTACTCGAAGACGATTCCTTTGTATGCTGGATGTTGCCAACGAAAACCTTAACAGTTCACTACATAGGAAAGGAATGAACACCTTTTTATGTGTATTAAAGCGATTGAATGTACTTGAAGTAGTGGCTCATAATATTTCAGTAGTAGATAGAAAAGACAAAGTTTTTTTTCGTGTTTTCACGTTGGTTATAAGGACTTTACTATAATAATTACAACTTTCACATGTGGCCAATATAGGTTAACCTATAACTGAACACCCTACATGGGCTATATTAGGATACCTGTAGGGTGATCAAATCTTTATTGAAACAATATAGTGACATGGACGCTTATGGGAGTGCCTTCCTGCATTTGCTCGTACCCTGGAGGAATTTTTTTCTTGGCAAAAAATCGCTCAAATCTTAGCTTTTTAAAATTTTCACAGTTCTAGGGTTTAGAATCGCTGGAAGAATCGTTGTGACCGCTGGCTTTTGCCCCCACTCGATCTTCCATGATTGCCATCGGTGCCCACCATGCGAGTGGCCTTCACTCGCCATCTCATTAGACCAGTAGCGATTGAATAGCCTTTATCGTCCTGAGAACGTGCTAGCATCGCGAGAGTTCCCGATTAGTTTTTGCGTATGTCTCAATATTGGAAGTGTGAATGCATCTAGGTGTTTGACATTTGCTCCTATAACTGCTTTTGCCCAATGTTTGCTCTTTGAAGTATGACTACTTTTGCCTTTTTAAGTGAAACTTCCGTCATTTTGTATGAAGCAGGTTTGAAACTCAGATGTTCATGTTTTCGAATGTGTTTGTGGAATGTGTTTGTGGAATGTTCATGATGAAACCCTAGTTTCACATGCTTGAATTTTAAAGTGGATTTGTCCATGAAATCAATGTAGTTAAATATGGGTACAATTTTCATAAAACTCGCCACATAAGCAATATTGAGTGTGGGAAGGTGCCACACGAGTTACCATGCTTGCGTGGAAGGTGTCACAAAATTTCATCGTTCAACTTAGACGTGCAATAAATTAGTTGCCACCACGGTACAAAATAATTTGGGGTGGAAGCCACTATACATTAGGACCATTCAAACTGTTTCGCCAAAGTTACCTACACCGGCTCTTACTGTGTCGCGGCTCATGTCCCACAACAAATAGTAAAAAAAATTGTTGCTCGTAAAATAACTTAGTTTTAAATGAAGATTAGTGTTCAATGCACTTTTTACCTATTTAAATGGCTTCTAGGACTTTGAAGTAGCACTTTACCAACAACCCATCCATAAAAGCATATAACCTTGACAACTGGTTGCAATTTACTACTACAAAATATCACTTCGAGAACAACCCATTCCTCAAAGTAATTCTGACAACTGGTTACAATCCACTTTTTTAAAATTACCCTCCTTTAATTAGTGGCTAAAAGTTGAAGGAGCCATCAAAGATTATCCTCATTAATTTATTTGTAAATTGTAACTGCTACCACATGACATGTTACAAGATTTGGTCCAGGAGAACAGAACGGTATGAAAGAGATTGTAAATCAGCAAGATATAAATCCTAAGAGCTCAATCAACCAACTTGTAGTCGATCCCAAATTTCGAGGAGTTGAAGAATACTAAAAGAATTTCTTTCTCTTTTTCTTTCTTTTTTTTTCTTCTACTTTTGGAAAGTTTGGTGAGTTAAGAACCACATTCAATTTATGGTACCTCGTTTGGATTTATAGATTGTTCACGAGAAGCTTTCAAACACGAACATTTCTTACAGTTGGTACCTAAAATTCATCTGTCGTTATGTGACACGTGGAAATCAAATAATTTCTACTTCAATAGCTGCTTGCTATCATCTTGCCCTCTTTATTACATGGGTACATTTTACCCTCCTTATTTAGAGTAGAGGCGTCCAAATTGAGCTCTTAGGAGTAAATTGTACTCGAGTACAAATTGTACTAGTGGTGTGTTCACACTAGGAGGTTGAAACTTGAGGGGGTTATATACCGCTCTGTTTGTGCGACATTGCGTATAGTTCCTTTCGTACTAGTTGTACTTGGTGGAGGAATGTTTGGTACAGAATAGGTTTCGTTTTGTTTTGTAGTGTCGACAGTAGCTATGGAGGATTTATACGATTACGTTAACATAGGTGAGCTTTTCTTCAATGCTCCAACTCTTGGCAGTTTATGGACCATCGCTCCAGAGGGCGCAACGATCTACGACGAAGACATCGGCGTCTATATCCAAGGTGATGATACGAAGGAGGATTGTGAAGAGCTTACGGTTGACAATGTTGTTGCAGTCGCTCGTCCGCACAAGGAGATTGTTAACACAAGCATCACGAAGGTGGATAAGCAGAATGTAGAACCGCCTGCAAAGGAAGTTCCTTCCCCTGTAGCGGCTCTTGAAGGTGTAGCGGCGCTCGAATTTGCTCCGAAGATGGCTCAACCGTATGCACCAATCATAGCACCGAAGATGGCTCCTACGCATGCGCAAGCGATGGCTCCTGTCAAAAGACTTGGCAGAAAAGTGAGTTTTTTTTCTTTTTCATTTTCGTACGCTCACGCTTTTCTAATTCGTTCCTTTTTCTTATGCTTCTAAATTATTGGTTTTACTGTATGTATACTAGCAACGTGGGAGGCGCACGCGATTGGTTCCTTTAACAATGTCGGACATATGTCGATATTTTACGCTTAACCTATCTATCGCGGCTAGGAAGTTGGGCGTGTCGGCCTCGCACCTGAAGACAAGGATGAGAAAACTTGGCATTTGCCGTTGGCCTGGGCGTAAGGTTCTCTTCGCACCACAATCTTTTACTCGCAAAAGAAATTGCAAGTTTGTTCCTGTTGATATTTTATTTTTATTTTTTTCATACAGATGCGAAGTCTGGAGAATGCAATGCATGCATTAGCGCACATGATTGCAGAAGGAGGAAGAGGATGTAAACTAGAGTACCTCACCAAACTCTGTGATGCACTCAAGAAAGACAAACAAGAGTACCTTGATGGTTCTCTTGCGGCTGTTCAATGCTTAATGGTAATTGTGTGAGACTTTCTCTTGGTTGATTTTGTTATGTTAGTGCTATGTACCATTTTGGAACAATTTTTTTTAATACTATGAGTGCTTGTTTGTGAATTATGCAGGTTTCTCAAGCGGTATCTCATAGCGTTTACACCCTTTTGTTTTCGAATAGGTTTCGCTTAGATGGTCCATGCCAACATTGCCATGCCAAAGAGCGGAACAATCCATAGAACTTGAAGACTTTTGAATCACATTGTGATGGATTTCTTATAGACTTCAAGTGGGTTTGAGGGGATAGTAGAAACAGTCTTACTAGCGTTGTAGAAAGGATATGAAAGGTCTTTTTTCACACATACACCAATCATGTTGGTGTGCTAGTAGGAAGAATGTAACAATGAGACTTTTGGTAATGAGCAAGTGCCATGGATTTGGATTTTATAATACTTTCCAATCAAACTTTGAGTCTAAATGGCTTCTATATGAAATATTTATATCACATGTTTCTTCATACATTGGAATGCTTTTGTTTTTGTACATGCTCATAGTAATACATAGAATTTAAACAATTTAAGCTGTAGAAATTAGACACATCACCAAAGTTATCAGTTGAGGTGGTTCTACTATAGAAGTAACACAATATGGATCACCTTTATGTCTAAATATGTGTGTTCATGCTACATCATTGGAAATGGATTGAAATGAATACATCTTTTACAAGGATTCGAAACTAGGATTTGAAAGTACTTCTAAATGGTGTGTGAGGAAAAGAACACTCGTTGTGACTTTGAATAGTGAGAGATTAAGAGCGTACAAGTTTGTCTTAATTTTAGCAATTTCTCGAATTCAATTATGTTGATATTGAAGAATAGTGGTAAGAAATTTTTTTGACTTCCTCTCCAAACATTCACCTCATATCTTAAAGATGTAAGATTTGTTGTAAGTCATATGACAATCGCAAAGCACCCTTTGCTTGTGTTTAAATATTTTCAAGTATGTACGTTTCCAACATTTTCAAACTTATGTATAGTTAGGTTGGGTGCATTGATTGTGTGGAAACAATTATTTCATCAACATCTCTAGATACATACTAATGAAGTTGATGTAATTATGTCTTGGAAAAACCCTTAAATGAAAATTCTTGCCAAGTATAATAGCCATCTTCATTCTAGTGTACTTAACACTTTAGTGTGAAAATTGGTCAATTAGGATGACAAATCTAAATTTTAAAGTAACTAAAATAATTTTGATAAAATTTAGGATGATTGCTCTTTTCCACAATCCACCTCCAATTGACATATGATGAATAATGACAACATGGTTGTTATAATTAAGAACTATTCTACATCACAACTAGTTATTCATGAAAATGAGCAACTAATGAGTAATGACATGATGCCTCTAAAGTTGGGATTATCTATAACCTCACATTAAATCAGCCTTCACGGAACATATTAAATAATGTCACGAAAATTCAATTCCGTTAAAATGGCAACATGCCATGTTCCATTTTTCACACCAAAACTTGCATTTGCATGCCTAGGCAATCGCAAACTCAGAGATGTTACACTTTTTTGTAAAATCACTCGTATTTGTACAATGTTAATCATACCATGTACAGTTCCTTCCAAATTATGTAATGTCACGTGGTATCTCGAGTACCGTTAGAAAATTAAGGAGTACCATTTAGAAAATCAACGAGTAGAGTACCGTTTTTAAGATTAAGGAGTACCGTTAACCATAGTAACGTGATATTAATGGAAGTGAGGTTTTATTCAAAAGTGTGAATTAATACATACAATTGAGTGTAATGAAGCTTGGTGACAACTTTCATTATATACCGATCATGAGGTCTTTAGGAGAAAATCATCATAAGGCCAATAATCTTGAGAAGGCTGGAAAAAACCTGAGAAATTACACAACAATCCCTATTCCTAATATAGATTATTCTTTAGAATATTGTACAGCAAACTTTTGCAATTATCAAAATAACCTCCCTATAGTTTCACACCTTATAACCTCTATTTAAGAATTTGTACTCTAAATTCAATCATAAAATAATTTAATCAGATTGATTCTTCAAGTCATGTTATTATATTAAAATTTTATTAATGTTGATATATTATCTATTATGGTATCTTGATATTCAAAGTGGGAGACAATAGGCTTTCAAAAACCCCTGGTGAAGACTTCCAAATTTATTGAATATTAGTAATTGAGGCAAGAACTAAGATAGATGTGTGAAAAACTGATTGAAAATCTTATTAGCTCCTCCTATTCAAATTCATTTCTAAACAATGCCCTCAAAGCTATACAAAAGAATTGGTTGCCTTACATTAATATCTTCAAATCACAAGATTTTTTTTGATTCTAACTATGACTACCACAACAAGAGAAGTAAAACAACATCAATCCTAACACCACATAGCACCATGTACATAATGATAACAATATGACCTAATTGATTGCAGATAAACAAACATATCAACAAACAGAATGAGATTCTAATAACTTCAAACCACTAAGAAAATGAGTATGCAACTCTTGTTGAAATTTTAGGAGCTTGCTATCACCACTCTTACACTATACAACCAGATCTAAGAGAAACTTCAATGCAATTTAAAATGCTCATTTAATCAGCCTATTGAACAAAGATAATACCACCTATGATAAAATTTGTCTGGTTAAATGTAACCAGTCCCTTTAGCCAGTCGATTGGGAGTACCTTAACTCCAAAAAGCCCAACCAACCATTTTATAGTCGATCTCGAATTATAAGGAGCGGTGTAACCGGATAACAAAGGATTTTTTCTTTTACATTCAAGAAGTTTGGTGGGTTGGATATTACATCCAATTTACAGAACCTCCTTCAGATTCATAGATTGTTCACAATAAGTCTTCAAACACAAAGAGGGTAAGGTTTTCTTAGTGTAAGAAAACTTACTATTTTAGGAAACTAATAAGGTTTCTTATAGGTTACTCCTGGCCTCTCTCCATTTTATAACATAACATGTGATTTTGGCCAATTATATCACTTTTCGATTACTAGCAATAAAAAGCACATATAACATTGATTATAAATGTTTTACTCTTTTATATCAATTGTAGAACAAATATTACCTATTTAAGAAATTTGACCACGTAGGACTGATTTAGGGTTTTGGGTCTTTATACTATCTTTGGAGCGCTACATCATAAGGGTTATGAAGTCCATACTTTGTAACACATCGAAGTTTTTTTTGCGAGCCCCTCGGGCAATTGGGCTTCTAAAAGTTAAGAGATGTGTTGAAGATGCAATTGAAAGCAAGGAGATTACAAAGTAAGCACCAAGAAGATAGACACAAAAGAGAGAGTCTTAGATTGTGGGAAAGAGTATATGGAGGTACAAGGAGAGAGAAGATGAATAGTACTTCTCTCTCATAGGTCTAAAGTAGTGGAGGTATCTTACACTAGTGACTCATCTAGCTAGAATACAAAGGAGAGCGTATGTGAGAATATTAATTCTCAACACTCCTCCTCGCTCGACGAGGTATTATAATATAAGGTAACGCAGTGAACTGATACAAATACGGCTAAATGCCGATGATAGTCGCCAAGTCGTGGACTTGGTCGACTGGATAAAACGTCGGTGGTTAACCGACCGGTCCGAGGTTCGATTCGCGATGGCCTTGTCGACTGGTCGGGGAAACTCGCGGCTTGGCATGCTAGTGAGGCAGGAATAACCAGTCGGCCCAATCACCTACCTAAACCGTGACAAGATGCAAAGCACCCCAAGATGGCTAACAGACTCCATGCATGGAATCAGAAATTGCGGTTCTCACCACGACCCACCTTTTATTTGTTGCCTCATTAAAACCTTATTTGCGAAAAACCTTGATGATGATCAAGGGAAAAAACACAAATGAAGGAAAAAGAGTACAGCTAACTTCATCAACTTTTCTCATGGTAAAACCCATTGGGAAAAATCCAGAGAAGAGTATCAAAAGTTAAAGGGTAAATTCTTGTTCTATTACATTTAACTGACGCATGCCAATACCATGAACAAGTCGACGATGAACAGATACCGGAAGTGCCTTCGTGAACAAATCTGCAAGATTGTCTGCTGATATAATCTTTTTGATTTCAAGTACTCCAGTTGTTATCAAATCATGAGTGAAGCTGAAATACTTCGGATCAATATGTTTAGTTCGATCGCCCTTGATAAAACCAGCTTGCATTTGTGAAACACAAGCACTATTATCCTCATACAAAACTGTAGCAGCGTTGTCATATGGTAATCCAGAATTTGTTAAAATAAACTTATCAACGGATCTTAGCCATATGCATTCTCTGGAAGCCTCGTGTAAAGCAATAACTTCTGAATGATTCGATGATGTCGCAGTTATTGTTTGTTTTACAGATTTCCAAGAGATAGCAGCACCGTGTCTCAAGAAAACATACCCAGTTTGAGATTTGGAGGTTGCTGGATCGGATCTATAACCAGCATCAGCATATCCAACTAATGTTGAATTAGCCGATCGTGTATAATGTAGACCCAAATGCTCAGTTCCCTTCAAATATCGGAATAAATGCTTTACGTCATTCCAATGTCGTAAAGTAGGACGGGCACTATGTCGTGCTAGGACACTCACTGCAAAAGAAATATCTGGCCTTGTTGATGTAGCCAAATATAATAAAGCTCCAACCGCTGCGAGGTATGGATATTGTTCGCCCAATATATCCTCCTCCTCCTCGCAAGGACGATAAGGGTCATCACCTTTGGTACTACGGCCAACCATCGGCGTAGATAAAGGATGGACATCAATCATGTTGAAACGTTTTAAGATTCGATTGATATATGTCGATTGAGAAAGAAAAACGCTACCATCTTTCAAATGAAGTACTTGTAAACCAATACAGAAAGTGGTTTGACCAAGTAATTTCATTTCAAATTCCCGAGTTAATAGCTGAGTAGCTGCATTGCATGCAGATGGTGTTCCAACAAGATTTAGATCATCAACATATACTGCTATGATAACAAACTCTTGTTTATCTCGTTTGATAAATAAACATGGGAGTAATTGGTCATTCTTAAAATGATGACTGATGAGAAAATCTCTTAAACGTTGGTACCAGATACGGCCCGATTGTTTAAGGCCATATAAAGCACGTTGCAATTTAACTCCACGGTGTTTACCAGCAATAGGTGCTGAAGAACCCGTGCGATCAAGTCCGGGAGGAACCTTCATGTAAAGGTTAGTTTCGAGTGATCCGTAGAGATAGGCAGTGACAACATCCATGAGACGCATTTCCAAAGTGAAATGCACAGCCATACCGATTAAATATCGGAAAGTAATAGAATCCATAACAGGTGAATATGTTGAATCATAATGAATTCCAAACTTCTGAGAAAAACCTTGAGCAACCAAACGGACTTTATAACGAGTGATCGTACCTTTGTCATCACGTTTGCGCACAAATACAAGTTTGTAGCCAAGAGGTTTGTTTGTGAGATTATTCACAATAGGACCAAAAACTTGACGTTTTCTCAAAGATGTATACTCCTCCTCAATAGCAGCTTTCCATTTCGGCCAATCAGAGCGACGCATCGCTTCGTCAATAGATGTTGGTTCGGGATCATCTTTCTCACAAGAGATGCTCTCAGCAATCATACACAAGAAATGATCATCGAATTCGAAATCTGGCCTATTCAATATCTCACCAGTGTTACAATACAAAATTGATAATTCTGTATTAGATGAAGATATTTCTCCAATTTGTGAAGTTTGAAGAAAAACAGTTCGATTTTCTGTAGGAGATGCTACGGGTGGAGTAGAAGGAAGTTGATCAGAGCTTATCCTTCTTTTACGTGGTTGCTTATCTGGACCACGAGTACGCTTCATTGTCGGCTGAGCATGTATAGTTGCTGGAGAATCCACTATAGAAACTCGAGAAGGAAGGTTCTGGGCTTCATTGAGTGGATTCTTAGTAATCCTCGATGCGTTGTTGAAACCGTCAGGTGTTTGATTAGCAATCTTTTGCAAATATAGAATTTTAGCAACTTCACTTTCAGCCAAAGAAGATCTTGGATCAGGATTTGATATAAATGTTTCAGAGGCTTTGAAAACAAGAGGTTTAGACTCTTGAAAAGATGTTGCGTAAGTTAAAGACGGAAATTTATCCTCTTCAAACCGGCAGTTAGCAAAACGGGCTCGTAGCAACGTACCGGTAGTTGGACTGATGTAGCGAATGATACTTGGAGAATCGAATCCAACATAAATCCTTTCTTGTCGATGAGCATTAGTCTTCTGACGATAGGGTTCAGAGACAGGAACCCAAACACGGCATCCAAATGTGCGCAGGTGAGAAACATCTGGAACTCGTCCGGAAAGAAGTTCTTCTGAAGAGGCAATTTCCATAGATGAAGGTCGAAGACGGATTAGTGTCGCAGCGTGTAAAACAGCATGTCCCCACATTGTTGAAGGTAAATGAGCGTGAAGAAGTAGTGGTCGTGTAATCCACTGAATCCTTTTAATAAAAGATTCAGCTAGACCGTTTTGAGCGTGTTCATACGGGACTGAATAAGTGAGGTCAATCCCCGTTGCGCTGCAATAATCCTCAAATGCCTTCGAACGAAACTCTTGAGCATTATCCATACGTAGCGTTCGAATTGGATAATCAGGAAAATGAGCCTTGAAACGTATAAGCATCGAAAGTAAATTGGCGAACGCCAAATTTCTTGATGATAATAAAGAAACATGGGATTGCCGACCCGATGCATCAACAAGAACCAAAAAGTATCGAAATGGTCCACTCATAGGAGAAATTGGACCGCAAATATCTCCATGTAGTCTGGAGAGCATTGGTGGCAATTCATTAGGTAGTTTGTATAGCGAAGGCTTCGCAATTAATTTGCCTTGTACGCAAGCCTCACACAAAGCCATCGATTTAACACTTGCTGGTTGTAGGTTATGTCCTACAACGCATGGAAGAATTTTGCGTAAAAGTGTAGAGCCAGGATGACCCAATCTTCCGTGCCAAAGTGCAACTTTATTATCTTTAGAAGACAAAGCAAAACTACATATAATAGGTGGTCGGATTGGAATCCGGTACAAGCCAGTTGCCGCAGCAAAGGCTGTTTCTACCACTTTGTTATTCTGTACAAAAACCAAAGCCTCTCGCTTATCTAGAATACTAGTCGAGAGGTGCAAACCGTTGGTGCGAACATCTCGATAGCTGATCAGGCTCCGAGGTGCAGAGGGAGAGTACATAGCACGCATGCATGTAATGGTGGTGCCTCGCAAAAATCACCTTCTTTGGCCTCCTCCCGAAACGAAATACATTCGATCCAGCCATAATCATTAAATTTCTGGTTTGCCAGGTTGATAGATTATCTATGTCAAAAAATGCCTTATCCCGCAGGATTGTATGAGTAGTTGCAGAATCAAGGAGAGCATCGTGTGACTCACCAGGAGAGATGTCCTCTGCAACGTACGTTCCCATTTCGTCGGTTTGAAATGGATCCATGGAAGCATCCATGGTGTGGGCCTCTCGTTTCTGAGATTTATATCGCTTGTTCTCTTGGAACATCTTTACGAAATACTCTCAGGTGTTCGCAAAACATTAGCCGATGACCCACTCGCCACATTTGTGCAAGAACGCGTCTCCGATGGACGCTTACCACTACTAGTGGTAACGGAAGAAGTATTCTTCCGTTGAGTCTGCGGTTTTCCCTGGTTAGACTGACCATGCTGTTTGTTACGGTATTTCTTAAACTTTTGGTTCTTAGGTTTAACACTAGGAATGACAAAGATGAGACTGGTGCGGAGGTACCAATGGGGCGAGCTCGCATTTTGCAAAAGAAGCTCATTCTGCTTCTCAGCAAGAAGTAGAAGAGACATGAGATCAGAATGGTTAGTAAATCTCATATTTACATCTTTGTTGGGCGATCTGGCGTGAACAGTGGAAAAGTTGAGAGAGTTTTCTCAATCAATTCCTCTTCAGTTATGTTTTGACCACAGAGCCTTAGTTGTGAAATTATCCTATAAAGCTCGTTGTTAAAAGCAACAAGTGTTGGAAAATCCAACACTCGGAGATGGGTCCAGTCAGAGAGAGCTCGAGGATGAAAAATAGTTTTCTGGTGATGAAAACGAGACTTGAGCTTTTGCCAAAGTTCATTAGGATCTTCAATCTCCAGATATTGATACTGGAGAGATGGGACTAAATGGTGACGGAGGAGAAATAAAGTTTTCCAAGAAATGGAAGGCTGGAGAGTAGGACTTACAACCATTCCCGGGTCGAAAGCAATAGAACCCGATAACTGGTCCACGAAGATGTGAGCTTTAGCAGTCCTCGCCCATAATAGATAGTTGTTGCCATCGGTGATAATCGGAATTGTAGAGGTTGAAGTCTCATCGGAGGTCAAGGTTAATGTGACCACCACCTAGATGGTGAAGATGTAGCCACTAAGAAGTAGAAGAAGACATAATATTATTGAAAATATATAGTGAGAGATTGAGGAAAATATAATCAAGTTAGTTCGAGTTTTATGTATAGTGAGGAAAGAGAAATATTAGATAGTTAGTGAGAAGGTAAATGTACAAAGTACAAATTAGAAACTTAAAGAAATGTACGGTAAAAGTTAATAAGAAAGTAAAGAAGTTTAGAAAGTAAAATATGTATCGCTAAAAGAAAACAGTAAAAACGGTAAAAGTAAAAAAATACAATAAAGTAAAAATTTTAAAAAAAGTAAGAAGTAAAAACAGTAAAAGTAAAAAACAGTAAAAGTAAAAAACAGTAAAAGTAAAAAGTAAAAGTAATACAGTAAAAGTAAAAAGTAAAAAGTAAACGTAAAAAGTAAAACAGTAAATAGTAAAGGTAAAAAACGGCAAGTGGGAAGTAAAGGAATAAAGGAAAAAGGAGAAAATATTATTATATTATGGAAATGAGAGAGATGGAGAAGAGTCCAGGGAGTTTTGGAGTAGTGATATTAGGTGTGATAATATAGAATGAGGGTTTGGAGAAGAAGCTTAGAGAGGAAATTGAGGTTTGTAGAGGAAGATTTGTTAAGAGAAAGCTTCTAAATGACAATTAAAACAAGTAAGATCAATAAAATGAAACCAAATATGAACAAAACGAGAAGAAGTGGCCAAAAACGAAGTTTGAAAAACAACAAAACTAAGTTGTGAATTTTGTCAATAGAAGTTAAGAAAGAGATGTAAGGAAGTTTAGAGTGTGAAAAGGGAAGTTTTAAGTCAAAAGGGAAGATTAGAAGAGAAAGAACTTGTTCTAAGATTTTGTTCTAAAAACAAAACTCCTACTAAAAACTACAATAAAATCAAAGAGAAGTAGAGATAGCTAAGATAGAGTATCAAGAAATTAGTACTAAGAACTATGAAAGAGCGTGCTGATAACGTGTTGAAGATGCAATTGAAAGCAAGGAGATTACAAAGTAAGCACCAAGAAGATAGACACAAAAGAGAGAGTCTTAGATTGTGGGAAAGAGTATATGGAGGTACAAGGAGAGAGAAGATGAATAGTACTTCTCTCTCATAGGTCTAAAGTAGTGGAGGTATCTTACACTAGTGACTCATCTAGCTAGAATACAAAGGAGAGCGTATGTGAGAATATTAATTCTCAACAAGATGCATTTGAGTACAAAGGGTCTCATTTTAAACATCTTTACCTCTTCAAATTTCTTGGCAAATTTCTCCATTGCAATACTTCTTTCAAGACCTTTTTTGATGAATCTTTTTTGGTGAAAGAATTATTGAGATGAAGGTGAACAACTTACTGGAGAAGATTTCTTTTCATTGTAATAGCTTTGCTAGTAAAAATTTCATTTTAAAGTGAAGATAATTAAATTCTATAATTTATTTTTATTCCAGTCATGTTATGATATTGCAATCTTTAAGGGCCTCATGATTCAAGATTTGCTTCACCTCTTCTACATCAAGTCTAATGCATGATTCTATTATCTTAATAAGTTACCTTTGCCTTCATGTATGTTCCATTTTTTTTTTAAGAATGTTTATTTTGGCTCAAATAGGCTCAATCATTTAGGAATCAAGACACTCATTCTATGATCAATTAGGTACTAACCTCTATCTCATTGAATTCGTCTGGTAAGTTCTCTCACATCTATCAAAGGAGTATTTGTTATCAACTTAGGTTCTCTCAAATCTATCAAAGGAATAAATCTATCAAAGAAGTAATTGTTATCAACTTTTAGAGAGAAAAGAACTCATAAAAATCCAATAAACTTCTTCTGGGAGATGAGCTTTATAACGGTCTTGTAATAAAGCAAACAACCGAATCGAAAAATCTCATGGCCACAACTAGAATGATTGCAAGTAATTTGTCACACAACAATCCATCACATAAACAAGCCGATTCATGAAAACCAAAAGCATCTCAATTATCACAACGCTAAATGAATTACCTGGTGTTTTTTTGACATCTGGTTTAGAATACATCGACAACTGACCACAGCTCTCAGTAAAGAAGTACAAAACTAGAAAGGGGGAAAGGAATCACCTGTCGCTGGGATCCAGACCCTGCGAAGGGGGCAACATGCTCACCCGAGAATTTATGGTTCTAACGCTACTTGGGGCTCCTGGAGTTGTTCCAAACCTCAAGGGAGCTCTATTCATGCCCACAGTGGGTTGGTTATTACTCGGCGGAGCAGGCGGTGGTCTCCTAGTGGTTGCCTCCCCAATGGGCATGAGAGGACTACTGAAAAAGATGGAGGGCTCATGAACCTGCACATTTCCTAAACTACGTCTACCTGGAAATCCTTGAGAGGAAGTGATAACGTTACCTAAACTACCTGTGTCAGGATCCGAGTCTGAGGAAAATGACGAGGAAGGAGGCCTTCTGATCGGCCGGCTTTGGTACGCAGACAAGACGGAAGTGCTGATTCCTCGACCCTTGAACTGGATAGTCCTGGAGGCTGTACTTGCTCCTCTCAACTGGCTAAAACTGGGTCCGCTTGTAGAACCCGCAGGTGAGTGCTTGCTCTCTCGGATGAACATCATCCTCCCCTTCCCAGAGCGTCGCATATCATCTGTAGTTTCTCCGGCAGAGGCTTCGTACCCATCACTTAAAGTAGATCCCACAGCTCGAGCAACTTTGGGGTTGACGTTCACCTTGCTGGAAGGTTTCGCGGACTCGCTTGGTTGCTGCACAGAAGAGAACGACGATCCTGAGAATTTGGAGGCCGCATCGACTAGTTGACGGCCGAAAAAGGATGATTTCGAAGATGAACTGCTAGAACTTTTTAAGTCCATTCCCAAGGTCTTGGTCCACTCCCCGATTACATCTGGCTCCCTGCCCGTGCGTATCCGTGGAAGCTCCGACTTGAATGGCGACAAGGACATGGAGCTTCTGCTGTCATTTTCGTTCTTTACTTTCTGCAACGGGAATTGCGGTGTGCCGAATTCAGTGCTCACGATACTATGTCGACTGCTGTTACTTGTGTAGCTTTCCTCGGACTCATTCAACACATCCAAATTCGGAGGTGGCACTGGTCGTAGAATAGACGAAGCTTTCCGAGCGCTCGCTGCTGCTCGTGTAGCTTCCGCTTTGTTCAGCTTTGCAAGTCTCCAAGCACTAATTCTTACGTTCCCCTGAGGCTTGTTCTTCGATGGAGGATTGTTTTGTTGGCCAGGGCGCATCGTAGTTGCCGCTGTTGGCGCGGACGTTGGGTGTGGGATTGCTTCATCCTGCGAATTTGCATAATTTAGTGACACATCAAATTAAGAAGATCCTTGACGTCTCGTGCTGGGCGTAGTTCCTATATGCAAGACTTTTCCTGTATGTAAGACTTCCTAGACATTGAAAGATAAGACTCTATGTGAGCACAAAGAACGGTAAGTGAACTTGTGAAAAGTCCATGCTAAATCTGCGATGGCCAGTTGTGGCCTAGTAATTCATGCTACACATAAGCACATGAACCACCGTAGAAACGATACCATTTCATCCCACCAGCTTGTGATGTACAGCGAGCCGTGAACCGAGTGATAATTGATATCAGAGCCTAAGCATTATTTTGATATGATTAGGGAAATGTCACAGGTTTCATGGGCAAGAACTAAACATAGAAGATACTCACCTGATGCTCTACAAATATGCGAGGTGGCGTACACCAACCACTGGGTTGTTGAAGTCCTAGGGAGCTCGTTCTGCTCATACCATGAGCTATTGACTCGCTCGTAGATGTGGTTAATTCGTCCTCTGCAGGTGACTCTCCTGGTTGCGCTCGTACGGCCACTACATATTCGTACGTGGTGATACCCTGACAGAGCACCAAATTAAACTCTTCAAAATGCTTAGCCCCCGAATTATTAACTAAATTAATTTCAAGAAAAAAGGTGCATCGTGGAAATACATTCGCTTAAAGCTCTCTCTCTCTCCCTAATCGAGAACTCAGATTTGTACGTAGAAGAGTAGCGGTTCAACACACCTTCTTGATAAGGATAAGATGGAAAAAGAAAAGCTCTGCCAATGGAATACACGTCAATATTGTCACCACCGTGCATACGGCCTGCATAAAACAACTTCGTCATGTCAAATATAACAAAGAATTGCAGATTTAAGCTCTAATAAGTACTCATATTTCAGTGCTCCCTGAGCATGCTAAGTTCAGCGGTTCTCGAGAAAACCATGCCATGAGCTTCGCTCAACAGAACTGCGATTAATACTCTGTACGAGGTAAGATACTAGTTGCGATGCCTCATCGATCATCGGGGCCTTAAAAGATACTCCCTCTGTCCCATTATGATTTTCCGGTAGGTTCTCTCAAATCTACCTCCAAAGGTAGATTTGAGAGAACCTACCAGAAAATCATAATGGGACAGAGGGAGTACAAAACTACAGGATCCTACGTTCTCAACAAGAACCTTGTCATTCAACGAACTTCGTATCCTAGACAATTTCCTCTCCTTACTCACAAGTGTGCCGGAATCTGGTTGTTAATGCCTTAAGTAAGAAGAGCTACGAAATGCGCCATATACCCAGGAAACCCAGAACCATCGACTTACTTTCCTGGTGCGATACAATGTAGAGCCAGAAAGACCCAGATCGGAGGAAGATCATACCACTACAGATGCAAATGGGGCTCTTGTAAAACCATTCCCAAGTTTATCCATGACTTGCTCTGGCAAACGCTTCTTGTCTACAAAGCAGCGCACAAATACTGCTATTCCAACGATCCCTTCCACAATAAGCTGCAGAACAAAATGTCAGCTAGAAGAACTCGTGTTTGAAACAACGTCGAACTCGGGTTCTGAATGGAATAGTATCCCTCCTATATCAAGCTGTAATCCAATGGAAAAGTAGAACTATACAACAGGATAAGACTTCCTCAGTTCCGGGCATGCTGTAAAGAATTTGACCCCATTGGTAACGCCCTCAAAGTGTAGTGATACTCAAATCATAAGACTTAGGTCCAGGCGGACATACTAAGAATTACACAGCTCATCGGGACCTACATGAAAGTACGATAATTACCAACATCAAACTCGTAGACATTAGCGCCACAAACGTCTTGTAGTTTTTCTTCCCAATGCAGTTGTTTAACCACTGCATGCTCAAACAGAATACAACATGAATGTCCTATCTATGTCAAGTTCTGCAATCCACCAAAAGCTGGACCAAGCAGGGTCTCCTAAGCAATCAAATAATAACTTGCATGATGGGATGCTAGCCGAAAAGCAACAGATGCTGTGAAATTAAAACAAACCATCAACACGGCAAAACTTCTCTAATGACTGAAATATACTCCCACTCCAACTACTTGCATGAGGGCTAGAACTTACTCGACAGTGATGGTCAAATCCATCCACGCACTTGTCACAGCTCCGACAATGCTTGCTGAATCGTCGAACCTGCCGAATCCAGTCTCCCAATGATATAAACATCAGCCAGATACAGAAAGACTACGATTGAGTATCGATGGAATTCCTAAACGAGGAATTGGAGCCTTACCCCTCTGCACGATATAAGCCATTTGGCAGAGCAGCAGCATCCCCAGGCAAAAGGCTAATACTAAGCGTAGCGTCCATTCCACTAGTGCCTATCAACAGATTGTAGCATATGAGGCTGAACACCTCTGAATGAAACCCATACTTCTAGGTTACAATAGAGTACCCGAATCTGTGGCGTTGGACAGCACTTCAGAATCCGATAGAGACAATCAGTTCTGCGCGTACAACTCAACTTATACCTCCATGTGATACATTCGGTGAACCGTTCAACTAATACAGAGGTTCGAGACAAAACCTCACCTCGGCGTTGCAAAGCGTGCAAAACAAAATTTCGTCCTCCTCTACAGGCTGCGGCCGATCGGAGAAGCTGCAACAGTTGTCTGGGGCAACCATCCAACCACACAGCAAACCGCATAGGCCGGCACAGCTGTAATTCCTAGGCGGTCTCTGTAGGTGCTGCTGCCCTTCCTCCATTGAAACCTCCTTGTTTTCAGCTTCTTTAACGGATGGTGCCAGGGATGAAGGGTCAGATGGACCAAGACCCGAAGGGCCTGGAACAATCCCTAACGATGACTCTGAGGGATCCTTTACATTACGTTTCCGGGAACGCTCGTAATCGATTACACCAGGATCGGCAGGATCGATTGCCGTGCATCGAACATACAGTATAAACACCGCAGCAGCCTGCAATCAAAAGTGGAGTTAAAGCATTTAGCAAAATCAGCAGAAGAGTTTCGTAGAATTTCAACATAGGATTCAGAAAATCAGAAATTAAAACAATCTCTCGTATCAAACCTTAACCAGTCATCTTTTGTAAGAATTACAAACCAGCAGTGTAATAAAAAAACAAACAATTCCATCTTGTCTTACCACAGGAGAATAAACCGCATACGCCGCGATTACTAAGCCATTGAACCACAGGAACGGCGCCATAAATATATAGTAGGCGATTGCAAGTAGAAAGAAGACGGTAATTGCCGCCACCTGAATCAAGAAACCTAGAATTTAGAAATGAAGAAAGCAATAGGGATGTTCCTTGCGTACAAATTCGCAATAATGCAAACTGGATCATTCGCGCAAGGACTTCAATTGCTATACTCTTTCGCTCAGTAAATCTCGTGAACAGTGATCGCAACTAAGACCGTAATCTGATTCATCTGCGAGAAGCTAAATTAAAACCTTATGCACTATGCAAATAATCTGTCATCTAAGAACTCGGCTTCAAAAAACGATTCAGCTTCGCTAGAACTACACCAGAAACAGGAGCGCTTGAATATTGAAAAACGAAAACAGCATTGAGAACTCCAACACTTGTACGACTCTCGAGAAAGGAGTCAACTCAAAAGTACACAATCACGGTGAAGTACTATGCTGGAGGAATGCGACGCCACCTGAAGAGTGTGAGCAGGAAGCTGCCAGCCATGGCGCCGCACCATAACTACAAGTGAAGTAAGCGCGTGCTGTGCATGCACGCGAGCTCAATGCCACAATCATTCAGAACGAAACCGCGAAGATTTCGAGCAATTCACACTACTCCGAGAGCGTTCCATTCTCACTACATTCGGGATCCTGCTCTTCAAACCAAAGATCGCCAGTTTCTACAATCTTAACCATCGCAAACTTGAATATGAACATTCGCCTGTTTAGGTGTATCCACGTCGTTGTCTAAATTTCACCTCATCTCCGAATACCGCGCTCTTCCATCGCACTTGCTCCTCCTCAAAAAATTCTCACACACCGACTAAGGCGCCATTCCAAACCTGCTTCTCCAATACAATAGGCACCTTCGCCGAAGGTATCCAAACACTGATTAAGAACGCCGTCAAATTCAATTCACGACCTCCAAGCCCCGCACAATGTTAATGTCAGCTGATTCAGAATTCAGCCTCGTCTTCAAAGCTCACTTCTACGTGCTCATCTCCTTGTCAAAAAACACTCAAGCTACGTTTCTGTCGCTACAACACTACTACACTACTACAGTCCACACGGCACCATGACAAAGCCGCTTAACTACCACGTCTGACAACCTCCGTCGCTACTACTTTTGTCAATACAACACGGGGAATCCAAAGAGCTCTTTACTACAGAAGTCAAATTCACGACCTCCAAAACCTCGCCTAACGTTTATGAAGCAGAATTAATGAGGCTCGCCTTCTAACGTAGCGCCCTAGCCAGCAGTCTCTGCCAGAAATGACCTGTTCTCTCCTTTTTCATTCACTGGTAGGGCCCGTCTTCAGTGAATGCGCCTCCCATCCATCCGGCCACTCCCTCAAGTCGTGCTTGCATTATTTGCTTCCGCTGTTTCGATACAAGCGCACAAGCTTCGTCCGTCAGTCATCAAAATTCCAATACTAACTTCCTCTTCTAGTCTGTTTTCCAATCAATGCTAACAATTCCTCTCTTCTCTTCGCCATCCCTCCTGCTCCGACTAAAGCTCTGAAATCAACGCCAGGCGCACATTTTAACGTCCCTCCGACCAAGCTCCAAAATCACCACCTCCCGTACATTCCCGAATCTACCTGAGCAATGTACGCCAGGAACAGATTTGGCGGCGGTGTACGTAGATTCTCTGGCATGTGCAGAGGTCGTAGAGGTGCTGGTCGTGCGAACATGGAGGCACCTGCATTAATATGATTGACGTTACCGTTCTTAGACATAATCAGGGTTAAGTATAGACCCATGATTTTCGGGTTAAGGTTAAATGCTGTGCTAAATATAAGTAAAAAGGATGGAAGTTAGGTCTATTTTGGGAGGTGAGACTTGGTCATGTGGGGTTTTGAAATGATGGTAGTACCGTGCATTCATGCTTTTGTCAACGACATCTCGCATTGTTACCATGGTTACTTTGATGATTGATGTCGTACCGTGGTTAGAATAAAGTCCCCCCCTGGCAATGATTAAAAGGGTCATGTATGAAAGTTACTTTTTTGCAACTATGCGGAAAATATTTTTTGTACGAGGTGAGGGGACTGTAATCTGGAGTGACATTAATACCCTCCCCAGTGACATTGATACCCTCCCCAGTGACATTGATGCCCTCTCCAGTGACGTTGATACCCTCCCCAATGACCTTGATACACTTGGAGTGGACGGTTGAAAACAAGTTCGAGGTGAGGGGGCTTGGAATGTTCCCCGCAAGGGCCTTAGACTGCTACAAATATATCCTACCAAAATGATGTCTTAGCTTATAAAATTTTGAAAGTGTAGGATGAAGAACCTATGGACATTTCAAAAGTATATGATTTTATTCTATGCAATTAAAACAAAAAAATAGGGTATTTTGCATACAAATACTATGAGTTTATTCTAAGGAGGAATCCAAGAAAGTTTGTATATATGTTTACATGTCCTGACAAATTTTGTATACCAACTCTAAATAATAAAGCACAAAAACCATGAGGATTTTCGATCTTGTATCTTAAGAACTTGTATATTCTGAATCAGCTCTTACAAAAAAGAGTTGGTTGATTTGTGGCCCTCAAAAATGTTGGAGGGCTTAGCCAACCTTAATTCTTGTCCATGATGATATGAACTTTGAACTCAAAACCTGGAACATCAATCATTTTAAAGGATTTATAACATGTTGAGAAAGAATTGAAGAATATTGGCTAGTGATTTTAAATGTTCATAGGATTTAACCTACAAGGATTTTGATGTTGTAGAATGCAGCATGTGCTCTTAAAAAATAGTCTATGCCCCTTGCTAGAAGCAAGACACTAACTTTAGGAGGATTCTTTTTTAATTGCATGTTGGCTCCGCATACGAGAGGCAAACTGAAGCATCTCCATTGGAACACTTTAAAAGCGCCCTTGGAGCCCCACCAACTCTCCTATTCAGATAGTGCAATTTGACCAAATTATTCTAGAGATGTTATTAACTTAGGCGTGTTCAATATTTAGCGTATTTATATTCTACTTGGTTTATAAGTTTTGGTTGATGTCGCTATGGCTTCTTACCATAAATTGTTACATAGTGAACTTTGGTAGTCCTCACATCACTCCTAAAGAATCCAAGACTTCTGCCATATCTTACTCTTGTCCCATAAAGTATAAGATTGCATGACATAAATTCTTATCATATTGGAATGAAATGTAATTTTTGTCACACACTAAATTTCTTTGATATCCCATTTCACAAGACTTTGGTAAAAGGAAGAATCCGTGATAAAGAAATGACTTTAAAGTTTTGATTTGTCATTTATATTGACCAATTTTCACACTAAAGGGTTAAGTACGCTAAAATGAAGATGGCTATTATACATGGTAAGAATTTTCATGTAAGAGTTCTGCAAAGACATAATTACATCAACTTCATCACTATGTATCTAGAGATGTTGATGAAATAATTGTTTCCACATAAACAATGCACCAACTCCAACAATAAGAAACTTGAAAAATGTTGGAAACATACATACTTGGAAATGCTTGGACACACGCAAAGGGTGCTTCGCAATTATCATATGACTTACAACAATTCTTATATATTTAGAATATGAGGTGCATGTTTGGAAAGGAAGTCAAAAAAAGATTCTTACCTCTTGATTCTTAAAGATTGACATAATTGCTTTTAATCTATCACTATTCAATGTGACAACCACTGTTCTTTTCTGCACACACTATTTAGAAGTACTTTCAATTCCTAGTTTTAAATCCTTGTAAAAGATATAATCATTTCAATCGATTTCCAATGATGTAGCATGAAGACACATATTTAGACATAAAGGTGATCCATATTCTGTTACTTCTATGGTAGAACCACCTCTATGTGGTGATGTGAATATTTTCTACAACTTAACTTGTTGAGTATTCTATGTACTACTATGACGATGTACAAAAATAAAAGCATTCCAATGTATTAAGAAACATGTGATGTAAATATTTTATATAGAAGCCATTCAGAACTAAAAGTTTGATGGAAAACATTGTAAAATCCAAATCCATGGCACTTGTTCATATTCCAAAAGTCTCATTCTAACACCCTTCCTAATACCACACCAACATGATTGGTATATATGTCCAAAGAGACCTTTCTTATCCTTTCTACAACGCTAGTAGAGTGTTTCCACTATCCCCTCAAACCCACTTCAAGTGCCTAAGAAATCCATCATAATGTGGTTCAAAAGTCTTCAAGTTTTATGGATTGTTCTGCTCCTTGGCATGGCAATGTTGGCATGGACCATCTAAGAGAAACCCGTTTGAATACAAAAGAGTGTATACGCTATGAGATACTGCTTGAGAATTCTGCATTATTCACAAACAAGCACTCATTGTATTAAATATTTTCTGTTCCAAAATGATACATAGCACTAACATAACAAAATCAATCAAGAGAGAAAGTATCACACACTTACCATCAAGCATTGAACAGCCGCAAGAGAACCATCAAGGTACTCCTGTTTGTCTTCCTTGAGTGCGTCCGAGAGTTTGGTGAGGTACTCTAGTTTACATCCTCTTCCTCCTTCTGCAATCATGTGCGCTAAGGCATGCATTGCATTCTCCAGACTTCGCATCTGTGTGAAAAAAATAAAAATAAAATATCAACAGGAACAAACTCTGCAATTTCTTTTGCGAGTAACAAGATTGTGGTGCGAAGAGAACCTTACGCCCGGGCCAACGCTGAATGCCAAGTTTTCTCATCCTTGTCTTGAGGTGCGAGACCGACACGCCCAACTTCCTAGCGGCGATAGATAGGTTTAGCGTAAAATATCGACATATGTCCGACATGGTTAAAGGAACCAATCGCGTGCGCCTCCCACGTTGCTAGTATACATACAGTAACACCAAAAATTTAGAAGGCATAAGAAAAAGGAACGAATTAGAAAAGCGTGAGCGTTCTTTAATGAAAAAGAAAAAAAACTCACTTTTCTGCCAAGTCTTTTGACAGGAGCCATCGCTTGCGCATGCGTAGAAGCCATCTTCGGTGCTATGATTGGTGCATACGGTTGAGCCATCTTCGGAGCGAATTCGAGCGTCGCTACACCTTCAAGAGCCGCTACAGGGGAAGGAACTTCGTTTGCAAGCGGTTCTACATTCTGCTTATCCACCTTCGTGATGCTTGTGTTAACAATCTCCTCGTGCGGTAGAGCGAGTGCAACAACATTGTCAACCGTAAGCTCTTCATAATCCTCCTTCGTATCATCACCTTGGATATAGACGCTGATGTCTTCGTCGTAGAAGAAAATAAAAAGGAAAATAAAAAAGAGAAAAAACTTCTTTTAGTGTTCTACAACTCCTCGAAATTTGGGATTGACCATAAGTTGATTGATTGAGCTCTTAGGATTTATATCTTGCTGATTTACAATCTCTTTCATACCGTTCTGTTCTCCAGGAGCAAATCTTGTAAAATGTAATGTGGTAGCAGTTACAATTTACAAATAAATTAATGAGGATGATCTTTGATGTCTCCTTCAACTTTTGGCCACTAAAGGAGGGTAATTTTAAAAGAATGGATTGTAACCAGTTGTCAGAATTACTTTGAGCAATGGGTTGTTCGTGAAGTGGTATTTTGTAGTAGTTGTAAATTCCAACCAGTTGTCAAGATACATACTTTGATTGATGGGTTGTTGTAAAGTGATATTTCAAAGTCCTAAAAGGCATTTAAATTTGTACAAAGTGTATTGAACACTAATCTTCATTTAAAACTAAGTTATTGTACTAGCAAGCAATTTTTTACTATTTGTTGTGGGCGGTGAGCGGCGACATAGTAAGAGCCGGTGTAGGTAACTTAGGCGAAACGGTTTGAATGGTCCTAATGTATAGCGGCTTCCATCCCAAATTATTTTGTACCATGGTAGCAACTAATTAATTGCATGTCTAAGTTGAACGATGAAATTTTGTGGAACCTTCCATGCAAACACGGTAGCTCGTGTGGCACCTTCCCAGACTAAATACTGCTCATGTGACAACTTTTATGAAAATTGTACTCATATTCAACTACATTCATGGACAAATCCACTCTAAAATTCAAACACATGAAACTAGGATTTCATCATGAACATTCCACAAACACATTCGAAAACATGAACATCTGAGTTTCAATCCTGCTTCACACAAAATGACAAAAGTTTCACACAAAATGGCAAAAGTAGTCATACTTCAAAGAACAAACATTGGGCAGAAGTAGCCATAGGAGAAAATGTCAAACACCGGGAAGCATTCACACTTCTAATATTGAGACGGACACAAAAACTAAATCGGGGACTCTTGTGATGCCAGCATGTTCTCAGGATGATAAAGGCTACTCAATCGTTGCTCGTCTAATGAGATGGCGAGTGAAGGCCAGTGTAGGGTCGGCGCCGATGGCGATGGAGGAAGATCGAGTGGAGGCGAAAGCCAACGGGCATCGGTTCTTTCAGCAATTCTAAACCCTAAAACCTTGAAAATTTTAAAGAGGCAGGTTGCCTTGCCCGAAACAAGGTAAGATTTAAGCGATTTTTTGCCAAGAAAAAAATTCTTGGGTAAGAGTACATGAAGGCAGGCACTCCTATAAGCATCCATGTCACAATATTGTTTAAATGAAGATATGATCACTCTACAACTATCCTAATATATCCCATGTAGGGTGTTCAATAATTGGTTAACCTATATTGGCCACTTGTGAAAGTTGTAATTATTACAGTAAAGTCCTTATAACTATCGTTAAAATATTTTTAAAAAACTTCGTCTTTTCTATCTGCTACTAAAATGAAATGAGCCACTACTTCAAGTACATTCAATCGCTTTCATACACATAAATAGGTGTCCATTCCTTAACCTATGTAGTGTACTGTTAAGGTTTTCGTTGGCAACATTCAGCATACAAAGGAATCTTCTTCGAGTAAACCAAGGCAACAGTTTCGGTGTTCTTCAAAAGTGTGAATTTCATTCAGGAAAATAACAATTAACATGGAATTCTGTAAGTGCCATTGCTGAGAACTAAAGACTCCTTAATACGATGACCGAAACCTTCATCACCACAGCAGTTTTCAACTTGTGAAAACAGTGTTCCCATTAAGTAATTCCTTTGTTGACAAAAAGTGACAAAAAGAGAAAGAAAATGAAGTACCCAGAAAGCAATCACAACACATCTCATTACAGAAACGCCATCTTCTGTTGATTAGTCCACGAACCATTCTCCTTACATCATTACCATAATAACCTATTCACCTTAATTGGCACTGCATCAAAATCCATGCCAAGTGATCCCAAAAACTATGTTATTAAACATTATTCACGTTAATTCTATAACCGAAACTATGATACACAGAAGCAAAGGAAAGAAACTTAAAGCTACAATTTCTTGTTAGCCTCGTCCTGTCTCGACATCGTTCGGTACATATCTCGGGTCGTATGCATTTCCTCCGAGACCCAAGGGAGCAACCGTGTTGTTGAATTGGGCTCTGAGTTGTTGTTTTCTTCCAAGCTAGTGATTTTCAAGACCTTCCGTTGTGAATTTTTACCTGAAGTGTCTGATGTGAGCAATGTTACATACCTTCCCTGTAAGCACTGTTACCTTCCGCCGTGAAGTGTTTTGTTATCATAATGTCACTAGAAAGTGTGCAATACGCTTTCATGTTGAAGATGCGGCATTATTTGATCAATGATATCCTCCCTGTGTCACCACTTGAAAGTCACCCTGGAAATCTCATTAGAAACTGCTATCATGTTTTTTCATTTATATAGCTACAAATGCACAGTTAAGTTTCAAAACGTTCAAAGCATAAAGCAGTAGAGAATTGTTTAAATCCTATCTATAGAGAATGAAACTCACAAGTGAGACTCATGCCCAGTCTTGGTAATCGATAGTAACGAGAAGCCTCGGGGTGAGCAAAACATCCATCAATCTGTTGATTAGTTAGATGAATATATGCATAGCAAAGCCTAAGTAATAAGAGGATTCTAGCAATTAGTATTGACTTTCCACACCAGTCTTCTTCATCTCATGAAATGAGAACTCACTCTCTCTAAGCGAGAAGATGTCAAGTGAAGTGTCCCGCTTCGCTTTCTTTCTTAAAATATGCCTAGTTAAGTATACGAGTTTAGCCTATGCAATTAAAAAAAAAAGAAAAGGGGGGAATTTTGCATGCAAGTGTTATGAGTTTATTTTGTGGAGGAATTCAAGGAAGTTTGTATATTTGTGTACATATCCTAACAAATATTGTATACCAATTCTAAATAGTAATGCACAATGACTATGAGGATTTTCAATCTTAAAGTCGTTCATATCTTAAGAACGCGTATATTCATAATCAACTCTTACAAAAAAAAAAAAAATCGGTTGATTTGTGACCCTCAAAAATGTTGAAGGGCTTATCTATACTTAATTCTTGTCCATGATGCTATTTAGTAATGATTTTTGAATCCAAAACCTAGAACATCAATAATTTCAAAGGATTTATAACATACAAAGAAAGAATTGAAGAATATTGGCTAGTGATTTTAGATGTTCATAGGATTTAACCTACAAGGATTTTGATGTTGTAGTATGCAACCTATGCTCTTGAATGAATAGTATGTGCACCTTGCTAGAAGCAGGAAACTAACTTTAATATTCTTTTTTTGTCAATGGAAGCTTGTTCCTCATAAAGGAGGCAATTAGAAGCATCTCCACTCGAACATTTTAAAAACGCCCTTGGAGCTCCACCAATTGTCATCTGCAAATAGTGTAATTCGACCAAATTATCCTCTAGAGATGTTATAAACTTAGGCGTGTTCATTATTTAAGGTATTAATATTCCGCTTGGTTCATAAGTTTTCGATGATGTCGCTATGGCTTCTGACAACAAATTCTAACATAGTGAAATTTAGTAGTCCTTGACTTCACTTTTGAAGGTTCCAAGACTTGCGCCATATATTCCTCATGTCCCATAAACTACAAAATTGCATGACATAAATTTCCATCCTAATGGATTGAAACGTAAATTTTATGACAAACTAAATTTGTTTAAGATCCCATTTCAAGAGACTTTGGTAAAAAGAAGAATCCGTAAAGAAGATGATTCCAAAGTTTTGATTTATCATTCAAATTGACCAATTTTCACAGTATAGGGTTAAGTACACTAAAATGAAGATGGCTATTATACTTGGCAAGAATTTTCATCTAGGAGTTTTGTCAAGACATAATTATATCAGCTTTATCAGTGCGTAACTAGAGATGTAGATGAAGTAATTTTTTCCACATAAACAATGCACCAAGCCCAATAATAATTAACTTTGAAAATGTCGGCTACACACATACTTAGAGATGTTAGGACACAACCAATGGGTGCAATACAATTGTCATATGAATTACAAAAATTCTTATGTATAGAATCAAAGGTCCATGTTTGGAAAGGAAGTCAACAAAATTTCTTACCTCCAAGTCTTCAATATCAACATAATTGTATTAGAGAAATTGCTAAAATCAAGACATACTTGTACGCTCTTAATCTCTCACTATTTGATGTGACAGGGAGTGTTCTTTTCCTCACACACCATTAAGAAGTACTTTCAAATTCTAGTTTCAAATCCTTGTAAAAGATACATTCATTTCAATCAATTTCCAATAGTGTAGCATGAACACAAACATCTAGACATCAAAATGATCCATATTATACTACTTCTATGGTAGATCAAACCTATAGTGATAACTCTGGTGATGCGTCAATTATCTATAAGTTCAATTGTCAAAATTCTATGTATTACTATGAGGATGTACTAAAACAAAAACATGCCAATGTATCAAGAACACATGATATAAACATTTCATATAAAAGCCATTAAGACTCAAAGTTTGATCGAAAAACACTATAAATTCTAAAACCATGGCACTTGTTCATATTCCAAAAGTCTCATTCTTACACCCTTCCTATGACCACACCAACATGATTGGTATACATGTGCAAGGAGACCTTTCGTAACCTTTCTACAAAGCTAGCAAGAGTGTTTCAACTAGCCCTTCAAACCCACTTGAAGTGCCTAAGAGATCCATCACAATGTGCCTTAAAAGTCTTCAAGTTCTATAGATTGTTCTTCTCCTTGGCATGACACTGTTGGCATGGACCATCTAAGCGAAACCCGTTCGAAAACAAAAGAGTGTATATGCTATGAGATACCGCTTGAGAAACCTGCATTATTCACAAACAAGCACTCATAGTATTAAAAAAGTATTGTTCCAAAATGATACATAGAACTAACATAACAAAATCAACCAAGAGAAAGTTTCACACGATTACCATCAAGCGTTGAACAGCCGCAATAGAACCATCAAGGTACTCCTGTTTGTCTTTCTTGAGTGCGTCAGAGAGTTTGGTGAGGTACTCTAGTTTACATCCTCTTCCTCCTTCTGCAATCATGTGCGCTAGGGCATGCATTGCATTCTCCAGACTTCGCATCTGTGTGAAAAAAAATAAAATAAAATATCAATAGGAACAAACTATGCAATTTCTTTTGCGAGTAACAAGATCGTGGTGCGAGGAGAACCTTACGCCCAGGCCAACGGCAAATGCCAAGTTCCCTCATCCTTGTCTTGAGGTGGGAAGCGGACACACCCAACTTCCTAGCTGCTATAGATAGGTTAAGTATAAAATATCGAGATATGTCCGACATTGTTAAAGGAACCAATCGCGTGCGCCTCCCACGTTGCTAGTATACATACAATAACACCAAAAAATTTAGAAGGCATAACAAAAAATTACAAATTAGAAAAGCGTGAGCGTACGAAAATGAAAAAGAAAAAATCTCACGTTTCTGCCAAGTCTTTTGACAGGAGCCACCTCTTGCGCAAGAGCCATCTTTGGTGCTTTGTCTTGTGCGTACATGGGAGCCATCTTCGGTGCTGCATTTGGTACATACAAGGGAGCCATCTCCGGAGCCAATTCGAGCGAGTAATTTGAAAGACCTTCAAGAGCCGCTACAAGGGAAGGAACTTTCTTCGCAAAGGGTTCGCCATTCTTCTTATGCACCTGAGCAATACGAGACGCACTTGCAAAGTCGACCCCATGTGTAAGGACACTTTCAACATTTGCATCTCGAGGCAAACGTGCTAGCGCAATGTCCTTCGTGATGCATGTGTTAGCAACCTGCTTGTGCGGAAGAGCGAGTACAACAAGATTGTCAATCGTAAGCTCTTTAGAATCTCCCTTCGTAACATCGCCTTGGATGCAGACGGTGTTGTCTTCGGGGAAGATCGGCGCGCCCTCCATACTCATCGTCCATAAACTCCCAAGAGTTGGAGCATTGAAAAAGAGCTCACCTAAGTTAACGTAATCGTCTAAATCCTCCATAGCTACCGTCGACACTACAAAACAAAACAAAACCTACTCTGTGCTGAACATTCCTTCACCAAGTACAACTAGTACGAAAGCAACTAAATACAACTTTGCACAGACAGAGCAGTACATACCCCCCTCCCAACTTACAACCTCCAAGTGTAAACACACCTCTGGTACAATTTGTATTCGAGTACAATGAACTCCTAAGAGCTTAATTTGGACATTTCTACTTTAACTAAGGAGGGTAAAATGTTCCCATGTGTAAAAGGGGGCAACATGATAGCAAGCAACTTTTGAAGTAGAGATAAATTGTTTTCCACGTGTCACACGATGACATATGAATTTTAGGTATCCGGTGTAAGAAATGTTCCTTTTGTTATTGTGAACAATCTATGAATCCAAAAGAGGTTATGTAAATTAGATGTGGTTCTTAACTCACCAAACTTCCGAAAAGTAGAAAAACAATTAAAATAGTAAAATAATAAAATAATAAAATATTTTAGCATTCTACAACTTCTCAAAATTTGGGATTGACCATAAATTGGTTGATTGGGCTCTTAGGAGTTATATATATTATTGATGTACAATCTCTTTCATACCATTGAGTTCTCCTGGACCAAATCTTGTACTCTCTCCGTTCCATTATAAATGTCCAGTAGGTTCTCTCAAATCTACCTTGAGAGGTAGATCTGAGAGAACCTATTGGACAATTATAATGGGACAGAGGGAGTAACATGTAGTGTGGTACGAGTTACAATTTACAGATAAATTATTGGGGGTGATTTTTCATGTCTCCAACTTTTAGCCACTAAAGGAGGGTAATCTTAGAAAAGTGAATTGTAACCAGTTGTCAGAATTGCTTTTAGCAATGGGTTGTTCGTAAAGTGATAGTTTGTAGTAGTTTTAAATTCCAACTACTTGTCAGGATTATATGCTTTGAACGATGGGTTGTTGGTAAAGTGATATTTCAAAGTCCTGGAAGGCACTTACAGCTAGTAAAAAGTGCATTTAACACTAATCTTCATCTAAAACTATTCTAAGATATGTGCAGCTTAAGGCAGGTACTTTTTGAAAGCTTGCTTCGATGAAGATTTGATCACCTTACGTTTATCCTAATGTATCCCATGTGTACATACAATAGGGTGTTTGATTGTAGATTAACCTCTATTGGCCACTTGTGGAATTTGTAATTAGTATTTAAAGTACTTATAAATATCATAAAAATGGAAAACTTCGCCTTTCTATCTGCTAGTCACTAAAAAAATATTAAGCCAGTCCTATCAGCTAGTCACTAAAAAAAAGTATTAAGCCACTCCTTCCAAATACATTGAATCCCTTTAATACACACAAATAGGTGTCCATTCCTTACCTATGTATTGTATTGTTGAGATTTTCATTGGCAAGATCCAACAGACAAAAGATCTTCGAGTAAACCAAGGCAACGCTTTCGGTGTTCTTCAAAAATGTGAATTGAATTCAGGAGAATAACAATTAACATGGAATTCTGTAAGTGCCATTGCTGAGAACGATGACTCCTAAATAAGATGACCGAAACCTTCATCACCACAGTAATTGTCAAATTCTGAAAACACTGTCCCCCATTATGTGTTTCCTTGTAAATAAAATGACAAAAAGAGAAAGAAAATGAAACACCCAGAAAGCAATCACAACACATCTCATTGAAGAAGCTTCATCTTTTGTTTATTAGTCCAGGAACTATCATAAGCGTTCTCCGTACATCATCACCATAATAACCTATTCACCTTAACTGGCACTGCAACAAAATCCATGCCAAGTGATCCATCCCCAAAACTATGTTATTTAACATCATTCACCTGAATTCTATAACCGAAACTATGATACACAAATTAAAGCAAAGGGAAAAAACTCAGAGCGGCAGTCCCTTGTTAGCCTCGTCCTGTCTCGACATCGTTTGGTACGTATCTCGGGTCGTATGCATTTCCTCCGAGACCCAAGGGAGCAACCGTGCTGTTGATCGCGAGTGCATCATCGGTAGAGCCTGAGGACCGTGTTGTCCTTGGCTGAAGATTCCCTGTGGCTGATACTCATATGGATACCCAGCTGCACACAAAATCCAGATTGAGGAAGAAAAAAAAAAACAAAGAAAACTGAAGCATGATGATATAACCACTACTACAACGCTGCCCACAGAACTTCACATGTCAAGAGCTAGAGAGCTTCTATTGTGCTCAGACAACATAATGATCTGGTCTAACGTAAATGTAAAATTCAAAGAGATAAAGAGCTTAGCCCATTCTCTGGCGTAGATACTTGGGTAGAACTGCCTGTAGGAAAGGTAAGCAATGAACAGTCCTGCAGAAAACAACAGAGGTGAAGGGTACTGTAATCTGGTGTTCATACTACAGTGACATTGATACCCTCCCCATTGACAGTAATACCCTCCCCAGTGACACTGTTACCCTCCCCAATGACAGTGATACCCTCTCCAGTGACACTGATACCCTCCCCAGTGACAATGATACCCTCTCAAGGGACGTTGATACACTTGGAGTGGACGGTTGAAACCAAGTTCGAAGTGATGGGGCTTGGAATGTTCCCGGCAAGTGCCTGAGGCTGCTACAAATGCATGCTACGTACAAAAATGATGACATAGCTTATTGAATTTTGAAAGTGTAGGATGACAAACCTTTGGACATTTCAAAAGTATACGATTTAAGCCTATGCAATTTTTAAAAAAATTAAAAAAAATTAAAAAAAATTGCATGCAAGTATTATGAGTTTATTTTGTGGAGGAATTCAAGAAAGTTTGTATATTTGTATACATACTAGTGGGACCCGTGCCGTTGAGCACGTTCAACTTGGATTGCCTAAAGCTATAAAAATAAGCCTTGACCGTGCTTGCATGAGCGGTTGGTTGAGCGGTTGAGCGGGAAGTGTGGATAGAGGAGGCAAGTCTCCACGACGGATTCGAGAGTGGAACCGTCGTGTGAAACAAAGCCTCCTCTATTGTAAGAGAGATTCTAATAAATATTGTATACCAATTCTAAATAATAGAGCACAATGACTATGAGGAATTTCAGTCTTAAAATCATTTGTATCTTAAGACCTCGTATATTCATGATGAACTCTTACGTAAAAGAGTTAGTTGATCCTTGGCCCTCAAAAGTGGTGAACGGCTTAACCATACTCCATTCTTGCGGATGATGCTATTTAGTAATTAAATTTGGATCCAAAACCTAGAACATTAGAATAAATTTAAAGGCTTTATGACATACTGAGAAAGAATTAAAGAAAATTGGCAAGTGATTTTAAATGTAAAGAGGATTTAACCTGCATGATTTTGATACTGTAGGATACTGTAGGATAGTGTAGGATAGTGCAGCCTATGCTTTTGAAGAAATAGTCTTTGCCCCTTGCTAGAAGCAGGAAACTAACTCAAAGAAATAAAAATTTAAATGGATGTTGGTTCCGCATACAAGAGGCAATTTGAAGCATCTCTATTGGAACACTTTAAAAGCGCCCTTGGAGCCCCACCAACTCTACTCCACAGGTAATGCAATTTGACCAAATTATTCTCTATACATGTAATTGACTTAGGTGTGTTCAATATTTAGCGTATTTATGATTTGCTTGGTTTATAAGATTTGGATGATGTCGCTAGGGCTTCTTACCACAAATTGTTACATAGTAACTGTGGTAGTCCTCACATCACTCCTAAAGCTTCCAAGACTTGCGCCATATATTACTCTTGTTCCATAAAGTACGAGATTGCATGACATAAATTCTTATCATATTGGAATGAAATGAAAATTTTATCACAAACTAAATTTTTTTAATATCCCATTTCACAAGACTTTGGTAAAAACAAGAATCTGTGAAAGAAATGACTTTAAAGTTTTGATTTGTCATCCAAATTGACCAATTTTCACAAAGTAAAGGATTAAGTACGCTAAAATGAAGATGGCTATTATACTTGGCAAGATTTTTCATTAAAAGTTTTACAAAGACATAATTACATCACCTTCATCAGTATGTATCTAGAGATGTTGATGAAATGATTGTTTCCACATAAACAATGCACCAACTCTAACGATAAATAACTTGGAATCTGCTGGAAACATATATACCTAAAGATGTTTGGACACAAGCAAAGGGTGCTTTGCAATTGTCATATGACTTACAACAATTCTTATATATTTACAATATGAGCTGCATCTTTGGTAAGAAAGTCAAAACAAATTCTGCACTCTCATTCTTCAATATCAACATAATTGTATTCAAGAAATTGCTAAAAATAGGACATACTAGTACGCTCTTAACTTCTCACTATTCGATGTGACAACGAGTGCACTTTTCCTCACACACCATTTACAAGTTCTTTCAAATCTTGGTTTCAACTCCTTGTAAAAGATTTATTGATTTTAATTGATTTCCAATAGTGTAGCATGAACACACATATTTAGACATAAAGGTGGTACATATTATACTACTTCTATGGTAGAACAACCTAAAGTGATAAACGTGGTAAAGCGTCTCTTTCTACAACATGAATTGTTGAAATTCCATGTATTACTATGACGATGTACAAAAGCATTCCAATGTATCAAGAAACATGTGATATAAATATTTCACATAAAAGCCATTAAGACTCAAAGTTCGATCGGAAAACATTGTAAAATCCAAAATCCATGGCAGTTGTTCATATTCCGAAAGTCTCATTCTTACATCCTTCCTATTACCACACCAACATCTGCAAAGAGTCCTTAATTATCCTTTCTACAACACTAGCAAGAGCGTTTCAACTATCCCCTCAAACCCACTAGAAGTGCCTAAGAGATCCATCACAATGTGGCTCAAAAGTCTTCAAGTTCTATGGATTGTTCTTCTCCTTGGCATGGCACTGTTGGCATGGACCATCTAAGCGAAACCCGTTTGAAAACAAAAGGGTGTATACGCTATGAGATACCGCTTGAGAAACCTGCATTATTCACAAACAAGCACTCATAGTATTAAAAAAAATTGTTCCAAAATGGTCCATAGAACTAACATAACAAAATCAACCAAGAGTAAGTTTCACACGATTACCATCAAGCGTTGAACAGCCGCAAGAGAACCATCAAGGTACTCCTGTTTGTCTTTCTTGAGTGCGTCAGAGAGTTTGGTGAGGTACTCTAGTTTACATCCTCTTCCTCCTTCTGCAATCATGTGCGCTAAGGCATGCACAGCATTCTCCAGACTTCGCATCTGTGTGAAAAAAAATAAAATAAAATATCAACAAGAACAAACTATGCAATTTCTTTTGCAATTTAAAATGTTTAACGAGATTGTGGTGCAAAGAGAACCTTACGCCCAGGCCAACGTTGAATGGCAAGTTCCCTCATCCTTGTCTTGAGGTGGGAAGCGGACACACCCAACTTCCTAGCTGCTATAGATAGGTTAAGTGTAAAATATCGAGATATGTCCGACATGGTTAAAGGAACCAATCGCGTGCGCCTCCCACGTTGCTAGTATACATACAATAACACCAAAAAATTTAGAAGGCATAACAAAAAATTACAAATTAGAAAAGCGTGAGCGTACGAAAATGAAAAAGAAAAAAACTCACGTTTCTGCCAAGTCTTTTCATAGGACCCATCGCTTGCGCATGCGTAGAAGCCAGTTCCGGAGCCAATTCAAGCGCATCAGTTAAATGACCTTCAAGAGCCGCTATAGCAAAAGGAACTTTCTTCGCAGGCGGTTCTCCATTCTTCTTATCCACCTTCGCGATGCTTGTGTCAGCAATCTCCTCGTGCGGAAGCGCTAGTGCAACATCATTGTCAACCGTAAGCTCTTCACAATCCTCCTTCGTATCATCACCTTGGATATAGATGCCGATGTCTTCGTCGTAGATCGGTGCGCCCTCTCGAGCGATGGTCCATAAACTGCCAAGAGTTGGAGCATTGAAGAAAAGCTCACCTATGTTAACGTAATCATCTAAATCCTCCATAGCTACCGTCGACACTACAAAACAAAACAAAACCTATTCTGCACCGAACATTCCTTCACCAAGTACAACTAGTAAGAAAGGAACTATACACAACGTCGCACAGACAGAGCGGTATATAACCCCCTCAAGTTACAACCTCCACGTGTCAACACACCACCGGTTCAATTTGTACTCGAGTACAATCTACTCCGAAGAGCTCAATTTGGACGCCTCTACTCTAAATAAGGAGGGTAAAATGTACACATGTAATAAAGGGGGCAAGATGATAGCAAGCAGCTTTTGAAGTAGAAATTATTTGTTTTCCACGAGTCACATAATGTCAAATTAATTTTAGGTACCAACTCTAAGAAATTTTCATGTTTGGAAGCTTATCGTGAACAATCTATAGATCCAAACGAGGTTCTGTAAATTGGATGTGGTTCTTAACTCACCAAACTTTCGGGAGAAAAAAAAAAAAAAAAAAAAAAAAAAAAAAAAAAAAAAAAAAAAAACAAACTTCTTTTAGTATCCTTCAACTCCTCGAAATTTGGGATCGACTATAAGTTGGTTGATTGAGCTCTTAGGATTTATATCTTGCTGATTTACAATCTCTTTCATACCGTTCTGTTCTCCTGGACCAAATCTTGTAACATGTCATGTGGTAGCAGTTACAATTTACAAATAAATTAATGAGGATGATCTTTGATGTCTCCTTACAATTTACTACTACAAAATATCACTTCACGAACATCCCATTGCTCAAAGTAATCGTGACAACTGGTTACAATCCACTCTTCTAAGATTACCCTCCTTTAGTGGCTAAAAGTTGAACCAGTTGTCAAGATTGTATGCTTTTATGGATGGGATATTGGTAAAGTGATATTTCAGAGTCCTAGAAGGCATTTAAATAGGTAAAAAGTGCATTGAACACTAATCTTCATTTAAAACTAAGTTATTGTACGAGTACTGATTTTTTTACGATTTGTTGTGGGGCGTGAGCCGCGACACTGTAAGAGCCAGTGTAGGTAACTTTGGCGAAACGGTTTGAGTGGTCCTAATGTATAGTGGCTTCCATCCCAAATTATATTGTACCGTGGTGGCAACTAATGATGAAATTTTGTGGCACCTTCCACGCAAACATGGTAGCTCGTGTGGCACCTTCCCACACTCAATACTGCTCTTGTGGCAACTTTTATGAAAATTGTACTCATATTCAACTACATTCATGGACAAATCCACTCTAAAATTCAAACACATGAAACTAGGATTTCATCATGAACAGTCCACAAAAACATTTGAAAACACGAACATCTGCATAATTCAAACCTGCTTCACACAAAATGACAAAAGTTTCACACAAAATGGCAAAAGTAGTCATACTTCAAAGAACAAACATTGGGCAGAAGCAGCCATAAGAGCAAACGTCAAACCCCCGGAAGCGTTCACACTTCCAATATTGAGATTGACACAAAAACTAATCGGGGACTCTTGCGATGCCAACGGGTTCTCGGGATGATAAAGGCTACTCAATCGTTGCTAGTCTAATGAGATGGAGAGCGAAGGCCAGTGCAGGGTGTGCGCCGATGGCGATGGAGGAAGATGGAGTGGAGGCGAAAGCCAGCAGCCACCAGTTCTTTCGGCCATTCTAAACCCTATAACCGTGAAATTTTAAAAGGGGCAGGTCGTCTTGTCCCAGGCATGGTAAGATTTGAGCGATTTTTTGCCAAGAGAAAAATTCTTGGGTACGAGTACATGAAGGCAGGCACTCGTTGGCAAGATCCAGCATACAAAAGGAACTTCTTCGAGTAAACCAAGGCAACAATTTTGGTGTACTTCAAAAGTGTGAATTGAATTCAGGAAAATAACAATTAACATGGAATTTTGTAAGGCGCAAAACTTCAATTGAAAATCAAGACCCCTAAATAAGATGACCGAAACCTTCATCACCACAGCAGTTGTCAAATTGTGACAACAGTGTTTCCCATTATGTATTTCCTTGTTGAAAGAGAAAAAGTCATGAACAGTACCCTATTCAAATGTCATGAACTCCTCCATACGAATGGAATGGATAACATGTGTAGCATTAAATTACACCTCCACCAGCACACAAAAATGACAAAAAGAGAATGAAAATGAAATACCCAGAAAGCAGTCACAACACATCGCGTTACAGAAACGTCATCTTCTGTTAATTAGTCCAGGAACCATTCTCCTTACATAACCATAATAACCTATTCACCTTAATTGGCACTGCATCAAAATCTATGCCAAGTGATCCATCCCCAAAACTATGTTATTGAACATCATTCACCTGAATTCTATAACCGAAACTATGATACACAAAAGGAAAGGAAAAAACTCAAAAAACTCAAAAAAAGCGGCAGTCCCTCGTTAGCCTCGTCCTGTCTCGACATCGTTCGGTACGTATCTCGGGTCGTATGCATTTCCTCCGAGACCCAAGGGAGCAACCGTGTTGTTGAATTGGGAGTGCATCATCGGTAGGGCGTGAGGACCGTGTTGTCCGTGGGCGAAGATTCCTTGTGGCTGGTACTCATATGGATATCCAGCTACACACAAAATTGCACACAAAACTCAGTGGGGAGAAAGAAAAAAACAAAGGAAACTGAAGCATGATGATTGTGCTCAGACTACATAATGAAGTGGTCTACTGTAAATGTAAAATTCAGAGAGATAGAAAGCTTACCCCATTCTCTGGCGTAGATACTTGGGTAGAACTGCCTGTAGGAAAGGTAAGCAATGAACAGCCCTGCAGAACACACAAGAGTATATTACAAACCTGACGTATTTACAAAATGTCATGATCAGGAACAGTTCAAACTTGAGCTCAAGTTACTGACGAATCTCTCTTCATCAACCACGAATCTGAGAGTCATGGTGGTTGAAGGCCGTAAACCATTACATGAATCATTCTGTGGACTTACTCATTAGAAAGAAAAGAATAGCAATTTTTTATGGTTGATAATGCTTGTCTTCTGTGGAGGATGAGGGTGAGGAGAAGGGCTTACCAAGAAGGGCTGCGGCAATGATATCCACCCAACGGTGCTGGTAGTCGTTCACACGAGAGATGCCGATGAGAGTGGCCACGAATGTCGGGAACAGGACGAAGAACACTCGTGAAGCGTACGCCCTTCGGTCGAACATGGACGTCTTCCCGGCTAAGTAGAGTGACAGGTATCCCAGACCAGCAAATGCCCCTGTCATCAATCCATTTCAGCCAAGTCAGTCTCACTTCTAGTTGGTAGAAGGAAAAAAGCCAAGAAGACGAACTCCAGACCTGTTTCTTTTGAAGGCTAACATGAATCGAAGGTTCCTATGCTCATTTGACAGGACATTCTATTATTCCAGTAATACCAACCCCTCTACGATACGGAAGCAACCATCTACTCCAAGGAATCATTTCATATCTATTCTAGCTGTTTGTGCTCAAGGAACAGTATGACAACAGAGGACACTGCACTATTTTCAGTAAGATTAAGGATGGACACTATACTAATCAGGTAATCACTTACATGCTACATGTCCACTGGGGAAGCTCTTGAACGCATCACGAAACTGCCTCTTCGACACATTCGGATGGCAGATCACTTGCCTGTCGGAGTCGTTCGTGTAGGTCTATCAAATAAAAAACACTCATTAGATTCACAAGATGATTGTCAAATCACGGACAACAACAGAGGGTTTCTTGGGGAGTTTCAATACCGCGACGCCATCAGGAAAGCATCGATGGAAAAAATCAGGTCGAGGCATCCCGACCAGATTCTTGATACCGTCTGTGAAAAGTGCTGTGACCACAATCGCCATTGCAAGCCCTGAAACACGATCCCCAAGAATCATCAAACCATTCATCAAACGACCGTAAAAAAGAAATTCGGAGTAATGTTGGATACTGGTCCCTTTGCGGACAGTATATATATGCGGATGTGAGCTTACCAAGGAAGGCGCTGTGGAAGTCACGGATGCTTCGCTTCTTGAAGTACATGGCGAGGAAGATGAGGAATGGAATGAGTACAGCAATGACTCCGACGCTCCATGTGGGCACAGTCTCGCCTTTGTGGGGGAACCGGTAGTTGGCCATCATCGGCTCATTCACGAAGCGTTTGAACGGGGGGATCAAGAAGTAGTCCACGAGCTCCAGGATGATCATCACGCCGACCCATAGCCAGTCGCGCAAGTGGTGCTTGACTAGTGAGATTAGCGTCACTTTGTGTGCGCTTGTGTCGTAGCCTCCGTTCGCGTGGTGCCTCCCAGCTGCAAGCATTCACCGGATCCCCGTTAAGATCGAGCAAAGAGTGATTGATTGATTATTTGGTGTCGCAGGATTCGAGTGCTTACCGTGATCCATTTTGATCGCCGCAAACTGCTAGAGCTTCAAACCCTGACTTCGCGGCTGCACCCAATCTGCAAGAAAGAAGACCACTCACGAGGTTAACAATCCATCCATAGCCAATGAGCATATTAGACTCTATGTTACTAGCACGAAAGACCTGAAACCCCAGCCACCGACTGCCACTCCTCTCAGGAAGAAAACAACGGCTTTCAAGCTCTAATAACTACAACGACAACCTTCATGGTTTCAAAAGCCAGCCGTTTCTATTTCGTACAATACCAGCAACGAGAACGGATCCTATGAAGCTTATAAGGAGTCTTGGTAACCTTGTGTTTCTGATCCCGAAATGTGTCTCAGTTTTAACTCAATCGTGCTTCTAGTCGCAAAAAGCCAGAGTCACCCCCAGTCCTATCAATCCAGAGTGTGGAGTTCCCGATCTACGGCTAGGCGCCATGGCCATGGTGATCAGACTGTATGTTCCGAGCACCGAAAAAAACTGCGAACTCCAGCCACCTCTCATAAACCCAAATCTCGTGGATTCCAAGAGAGAGCCGTTTTGATACCGTACCTCAAAAATACTATCAAACTCATACAGTTTCCGAAATAATTCTCGTATTCACCCAATCATCACGCTTTCAGAAACAAAAAGCCATCGATCGGCCAGTCCTTTGTAGTCGTAGATAGAGCTCACGATCTAGGGCCAGGCACCATAGCCATCGATCGAAACGAGCCATCTCAGTGTATGTTCCGACTGAGCACAAAAAAAATCTGAAACTCTAGCCACCTCACAGGAAGAAAAACTACGACCCCACCTTCCAACAAGTGTGCCATACTCTTCGCCACTCAACAACAAGAACGTATACTAACACTCTCATGTAAAAGGCGAGATTACCAGCCCATTGAACCGTTTCCATGTAAAGAGCTCATGATCTACCATATCCATCCCCACCCAACAACAAGAAAAATATCCTACCAAGCCCATGAAGCATCAAACAGTAGTCTTGGTTACCAGCAACGACCAGCCCAGTAAACGAGCGCTCGTATTTTCATGGAACGACCTTTTATCATACAGTCGATTCTCCATGAAAAACCAAAGCCTTCATCACTCACGAACGAAAAAAAATGCTTGTGCGACATCAATCAGACCTGAAGGCGACCGAGGTTACCAGTAGCCCGTGGTTTCATGGAAAGGGCTCTATCTGTTCGGGGAGGCGGTGGATTTTCATGCTCAGTGTCGCAAAATGAGCCAGAAACAGGCCTGCTCAAAGAACAAAAGCACAAAAGAGAGTTGCATGAGCTTACCCGGGAGCTGCGAGAGAGCTTGCGAGACAACTACAGGCTCATGAAGCGGGAGACGATCATAAGCAAGGGCGACTGCAAAAGGTGCCGTAATGACAATGGCATTCAGGCAGCATGATAAAGGATGCCAAGTGTCCGAGTCCTTCGGCCGCCGTTCCCCGTCCCTTGTTCCCATGCCGCGAGCCCGCGTCCAACGGTCGGTCGATGCCAGGTGTCAGGTGTAAGACACGTGGACTTCGCCACTTGGCCAGCGCGTTCCCTGGGGAGGCCTTTTCTAAATGGCAGCGGGGAGGTTCGATCCGAGAACCTGCGCGGCCTGTCGGCGGAATCATCTCCCATTTGGATGAAAATCATCCTCGTTGCTGCTATGGTCTCTGAATTATTTTCGATCACCGCCAAGCTTAGGTTCATTTTGTGATAATTTAATAAATAAATAAATAAACGTTACAAACACCAATCCTCTTAATGGGGTTAGTGTTGATGAATTACATGTTCAAGTTACCTTTGATGATATGCCCACACGACATGTAAAAAAAAAAAAAAAAAATGAAACAAAATTCTACCTCTGTCTAAATTTTTGATATCTGAATAAAGGACTAGTTTTAAATACAAAAAAAATAATTTAATTTGGATCTTTCTTGTTACACCAAATGTTGCATTTTTTATAACATCTTCCAATGTAGAAAAAAGTGGAAACTACAATTCATGTACAAGTTGGTGTATCGTTACAAAAACAACATTGTGATTAAATACTTCGGAATTTTCAAGAACTTGGCCTCCCTACACAAAACAGTAATTTACACCCATTGATACTGGCCCCTCATAGGAGTATAAGAGTATATTTATTTATTTAAAACTTGTTGATGTCAAAAGGCATAAGTATGATTATCCAAATTATCATCCATGTACTTTTCTGTTCATCCATCCCTGCCTAAATTCGAACAACCGCTACATAAGACTCGGTTTAAACTTAAGTGCCTGTATAGCTGCTTTCAGAATCCCAGTTGTTACAGCACCCAATGAATTCATGTGGCTGAAACTGACAGCTGGAATGTAGGAGAAAATGATAAGTTACTTAAGAGGCTCTTATAATTTGTATAATAGATTTGGGTGACTGTTTCTAACAGTTGGTACCTAAAATCCATTTGTAATTGTGACACGTGGAAAACAAAAAAAATTCTACTTCAAAAGCTGCTTGCTATCATATTACATGGGAGCATTTTTACCCTCCTTAGTTAGAGTAGAGAAAAATTGTACCGTAGTAAAGGTGTGTTCACACTTGAGCGCGTTATGTACCGCTCTGTCTGTGCGTTAGAGTTCCTTTCGTACTATTTGTACCTGGTGAAGGAATGTTCGGTACAGAATAGGTTTTGTTTTGTTTTGTAGTGTCGACGGTAGCTATGGAGGTTTTAGACGATTACGTTAACATAGGTGAGCTTTTTTTCAATGCTCCAACTCTTGGGAGTTTGTGGACGATGACTACGGAGGGCGCGTCGATCTTTCCCGAAGACATTGGCGTGTGTGCCCAAGGTGGTGATGCTGTGAACCGGGTTTGTGAAGAGCTTGACAATGTTGCACTCGCTCTTCCGCTCGCGGAGATTATCAACACGAAGGACGTTTCGATAGCATGTTTGTCTCGAAATGCGAGTGTCGTTTCACATGGCGTCGCCTTTGTAAGTGCGTCTCCGATTGCTAAGGTGGATAAGAAGAATGTAGAACTACCCGCAAAGAAAGTTCCTTCCCCTCTGGCAGGTCTTGAACGTCCCGCAAGTTACTCGCTCGAATTGGCTCCGGAGACGGCTCCCCTCTATGCACCAAACATAGCACCGAAGATGGCTCCTACACATACGCAAGCGATGGATCCTGTCAAACGACTTCGCAAAAACGTGAGTTTTTTTCTTTTTCATTTTTGTAAGCTCATGCTTTTTTAATTTGTTATTTTTTGTTCCGCCTACTAACTTTTTTGTGTTATTGCATGTATACTAGGGACGTGGGAGGCGAAGGCGATTGGTTCCTTTAACAGTGTCGGACATATCTCGTTATTTTACGCTAAACCTATTTATAGCGACTAGGAAGTTGGGTGTGTCCGCTTCCCACCTCAAGACAACGATGAGGGAACTTGGCATCCCGCGTTGGCCTGGGCGTAAGGTTCTCCTCGCACCACAATCTCGTTAAAGATTTTAATTGCAGGGTTTGTTCGTATTCATATTTTTTATTTGTTTTTCATACAAATGCGAAGTCTAGAGAATGCAGTGCATGCCTTAGCGCACATGATTGCAGAAGGAGGAAGAGGACATAAACTAGAGTACCTCACCAAACTCTCTGACGCACTCAAGAAAGACAAACAAGATTACCTTGATGGTTCTCTTGCGGCTGTTCAACGCTTGATGGTAAGTGTGTGATACTTCCACTTGGTTGATTTTGTTATGTTAGTGCTCTGTACCATTTTGGAACAAAAACATTTAATACTACGAGTGTTTGTTTGTGAATAATGCAGGTTTCTCAAGCGGTATCTCATAGCGTATACACCCTTTTGTTTTCGAACGGGTTTCACTTAGATGGTCCATGCCGACATTGCCATGCCAAGGAGCGGAACAATCCATAGAACTTGTGAGCCACATTGTGATGGATTTCTTAGGCACTTCAAGTGGGGTTGAGGGGATAGTTGAAACACTCTTGCTAGCGTTGTAAAGAAGATACGAAAGGTTTCTTTGCACATATATATACCAATGATGTTGGTGTGGTAATAGGAAGGGTGTAATAGTGAGACTTTTGGAATGTGAACAAGTGCCATGGATTTGGATTTTACAATGTTTTCCCATCAAACTTTCGGTCTAAATGGCTTCTATTTAAAATATTTATATCACATGTTTTTTGGAATGCTTTTGTTTTTGTACATCCGTCATAGTAATACATAGAATTTCAACAATTTAAGTCGTAGAAAATAGACACATAACCACAGTTATCACTTTAGGTGGTTCTACCAAAGAAGTAATATATAATATGGATCACCTTGATGTCTAGATGTGTGTGTTCATGCTACAACATTGGAAACTGATTAGAATTGATGAATGTTTTAGGACTTGAACTTAGATTTGAAAGTACCTCTAAAATGTTTGTGAGGAAAAGAACACTCCTTGTCACGTCGAATAGTGAGAGATGAAGACTGTACTTGTATGTCCTAATTTTAGCAATTTCTTGAATTCAATTATTTTGATATTGAAGAATTAGAGGTAAAAAAAATTTGACTTCGATTCCAAACATGAACCTCATATTCTAAAGATATAAGAATTGTTGTAAGTCTTTGCTTGTGTCACTAACACCCTTTGCTTGTGTCCAAACATCTTTAGGTATGTATGTTTCCAACATTTTAAAAGTTAATTATTGTTAGAGTTGGTGCATTGTTTATGTGGAAACAATTATTTCATCAACATCTCTATATAAAGTTGATGTAATTATGTCTTGGCAAAACACTTAGGTGAAAATTCTTGCCAAATATGATAGCCATCTTGGTTTTAGAATACTCAACCCTTTGACGTTTTACTGTGAAAATTGGTCAATTTGGATGATAAATAAAATATTTAAAAGTCATGTCTTCTTTACGGATTCTTCTTTTTACCAAAGTCTTGTGAAATGGGATATTAAACAAGTTTACTTTGTGATAAAAAGTACGCTTCAATCCACTAGGATATAAATTTATGTCATGCATTCATGCACTTTATGGGACATGAGGAATATATCTCAATCCTATATTGCAAATCAAGGAAATGTTATTTTCATGAATTTAATTTTTAATATATTCTACATATGTGTAATATATAAATGTCGTTCAACAACTTTCGTGTTGAAATCCTTTTGAAATCCATTTGGTTTTAGATTTCCAACAACTCCTGTGTGATGACTAAACAACTTTAACACATACATGAAAAATGTGCGTTCGACACTGCAATTTACACTTGCAAAGAGAGCTAAAAGACTTGTTATAGAGGAACATGCGAGCGTTTGTGATTTATAGCTTTTGTGTTTTTTTTCTTTTCTGTATCATTATTTGAAAATTTTGCATATTGGCGATGTAGTAGGTGTTCTATTATTTACTGTTTATACCTTTTGCACTATTTTAAAATTGTTATTTGAATGTTATGCATACTAGCCACATATAAAAGACCAAACAAATGGCCAATGTACACACTTTTGTAGATTTGTAATTCTAAGTAATAAGAACCTTATAACCCTAAATTTATTCAATTATATCATTTGCAAATACTTTGTTATGGTATTGAATAATTGAGAATTAAGTGACTCACTTTTGTTTATACTTATGACACTTTAAAGTAAAAATTTAAGCCAACAAGTCCCACAACTTGTAGGGGGTTCAAGGTAATAGGCAACCATAACCAACTACCATAAACCTTTGCCTAATTTGAAGTTTTGAAAGTAAAGATACATGTTCTTCAAAAATTTGAGCTTATGATGAGCATTAGGTCCCAATAACACTCCTGCTTTGCAAGATAAATTTGTTCCATATATGATTCATATAGTAATTTCATGTATATTTAGATAAGAGAGTTAAACTCATCAATATTTATATAGAAGACCTTACCTCAACTTATTATTCCCAGAATTTTCAAGAAAACAAAGTATATAAGTTGTCCCTAAAGATTAATAGTGCAAAATATTATATAAGGTTAATAACATCAACTACTCTATTCTTAAAATTTTCATATGATATAGTACTTGATGATTTTACTATTTAAATCTAAATTTTATAAATTTAAGAAAATATATTAGAAATATCACTTTACTTCTAGAAAATTATACTTTTAGAAATATCTAATGCTATAAATATCTTAAATACAACGTGTGTCATTCTGATTATGAAAATTGAAGATATGACAAGGTTGTACTTCACATTGTATTTTGCTATATACAAAAGCGTTATACAAAACGTACCAATCGTCTCTTGTAACCATTGCTCAATCGTAAGAGTCATTGGTTATGGGTGCTTCTATCTTTGGAGGCACACCAATTTTCATGGAATTAAAATTATTATAATTAGTTTTAGATTTATGTGGACTTTCTTATCATATACAAAAGTAATAATTTTTAATACTAACCAATGTTAGGAGAATGTAATGAGGGTAATGGTAAGAGGAATAAATTTAAACGTTCGCTTATGTATATACTTCTTTATACTTGCAATACAAATTATTCATAGAATACAACATGTTATGAACCTTATATAACCTCTATTGATCATAATGGGTAGGGTAGTTCCAAATTTTATTTGTTAAAAGTATAAAAGATAAATCTTAAGAAGGGTTTCAAGTCTAGTATGACAATAATACTCAAAATATAATAACATTTGTCATGTTGTGTACGAAGTATTTTACAAGATTATTTTTAACTCGTTAAATGGTCGATTAGAAACTTTGAAGGAATGCCACGTTTATACTATAAAAAGATCTTAAAATAATATCACATTGAACAAATCTTTGGTCAATTGGCTATCAAGTGCAATTTTAAATCTTCATTTGAGTGTGTTGCTTACTTCTAATAGCATTCGAACAGATAAGAGGCAAGATTCTTTTCATGAGCAATTTATTAGGTTATTCTATAGATAAATAAGCTTCAATATTGTTGTTCTAGGAGCAACCCCTCGTAGTTTCAAACATTTAATTTCAAAACAAAGGCAGAAAGGGTGAGAGGGTCACTTGTAACTCACTTTGTGAAGCGTGATTTTTCCTAGTGAAAAAAGTACTCTTATTTATACTTAATATATTTGCTTTAATTCAATTTTAGTCTACTATACGTTAGAGTGCAAGTGGAATGAAGGAGCTTTTAGAGCAACCGTTTATTTCAAACTCATTCAAATAATTATCATATTATTCATTGTTTTTATGAAGTCTTTAAGTATTTTTGTACTTTAGCCAATTCCAAGCCTACTCTATGATTTTGTAATCGTCTAATAATTTTCAAGAGAATGGATGTATGGTTGGTAGCTCTATCCTATACTTTGCCACATGTTTTGTGCGGGGGCCTCGTTTTTGTCTCAATACTAAATTAATTTGTAGTTCTTGGTTAAAGTCAACTATCCAAATTTTTTGAAGTGCCCAAATACCTACATTTATTGGATACTTCAATCTATACAATTTGAAAATATGTAAAAATTGTGGAGCTTTATAATAGTAGTATTTTACAGGATTCTATAGTTACAATCATCTTCTTGAAACTTAAAAAAAAAAGAATGCTTGAACTTTACTGAGTTTGAGAAAAAGTTGAAGGTTGTGCTTTGTCTCCTTGGACCTTTAACCCCTAAATGGTTTGACTCATTTGTAGTAAAATGAACACATCCTCAAAAGCATTGTCATAGGTGGAGGTAAAAGTGTGTTATCCAAATCTCAACCGTACAATCTTGTCGTAGACATATTGAACATCATGTGGGTCAAATTTTGAGTCATGAGGCTTCATAGATTGCGAGATCGTAATGTATTAATACTCAAAAATGATCACATAATTTCATCATTTTCACTTTAAAGTGAAAATGCTACCATTAGACTTATTGCAATGAAAAAGTCACCAATTAGAATGTTGTTCACCTTCATCTCAGTAGCATCCTTGAACAAAAAAAAACCATGAGAAAAATTTCTTTGTGCAAATTATGGCCCTGCAATGGTGAAAACTGCCCTAAATTTTACAAAGGAAAAAATGTCTAAAACTAGGCTGCTGTCACTGAAATGCATGCCATTAATTCATACTTCATTGTATGGGTCTGAGATTTTTATGACATGAACTAGACTTGATTTGGGACCCAACCCAAGTGATTTCGTCCAAAACGGAGTCCGGATGAAGAAGTTATGGCTCTCCAAAGTTGGTGTCATCCAAAATGTCGATTTTCGACATTCGGCCCGCTTAAGGGTTAAGGGTCCATTGAAGTTTTGTATTATTCATAGGGCATTAGATAAAAGTATGAGAGTATTAACATTAGAGACAACACTTAGGAACATCATTTAATAAGGCTGAGACACCAAAATTAAAAAAGTCTTTAGGCCAAGGAGAAGTTAACGTGTGGCAATGTTTGCCAACAAATTATGTTTTTGGATAGTAGGCAAGAATTTATTTTGAGCGCACCAAAGTTCTTTTTGAAAGTGCTTTGAACATGATATAATGTAGAAATAGGAGAATTCTTATATTGGGGAATGCATGGGTAAAATGTTTTAAAATGGGGGAATAATTACAAATTATTAATAAAAAGTCAAAGGAAAAACACCCTACTATTACTTCAAAAGCAAGAAAAAGAAAAAGGTCCATGTTGGTTTTGATTTACTAAAATATCAATTTTCTCAATTAAAGCTTCAATTTGTTCACAAGTGATGCTAAACTAAGAGCTCAAACTTTTGTACTTCCATTCCCCTCTCTGCGAATATTTTGTGGTTGTCTCCCTATTTGGATTTATTTTACCCATTTGTTCCTCTACTTGAAAATTCCCCATAAAAATATATAATCATGTCATTCGAAATATCTATAGTACAAAGTTGAAAATGGTCACGTCAAGAGACGATATAAGTTGGCGTAAACATTTTCAGCATCCACTTATGACAAATCTCATGCCAAATTTGTGATTTTAAGAATGTGCACACACACATGGAGAACAAAAATACTTACATGAGATGATGTCCCTTAACCCTTAAGCGGGCCGAATGTCGAAAAACGACATTTTGGATGACACCAACTTTGGAGAGCCATAACTTCTTCATCCGGACTCCGTTTTGGACGAAATCACTTGGGTTGGGTCCCAAATCAAGTCTAGTTCATGTCATAAAAATCTCAGACCCATACAATGAAGTATGAATTAATGGCATGCATTTCAGTGACAGCAGCCTAGTTTTAGACATTTTTTCCTTTGTAAAATTTAGGGCAGTTTTCACCATTGCAGGGCCATAATTTGCACAAAGAAATTTTTCTCATGGTTTTTTTTTGTTCAAGGATGCTACTGAGATGAAGGTGAACAACATTCTAATTGGTGACTTTTTCATTGCAATAAGTCTAATGGTAGCATTTTCACTTTAAAGTGAAAATGATGAAATTATGTGATCATTTTTGAGTATTAATACATTATGATCTCGCAATCTATGAAGCCTCATGACTCAAAATTTGACCCACATGATGTTCAATATGTTTACGACAAGATTGTACGGTTGAGATTTGGATAACACACTTTTACCTCCACCTATGACAATGCTTTTGAGGATGTGTTCATTTTACTACAAATGAGTCAAACCATTTAGGGGTTAAACATCTAAGAGTAATAAATATTGATATACCAAACTTTGATTTAACAAAAAATCATCATATACATGAATTTTGATACTATGAGTATAATAATCAATTTTGATCTCATATGACAAGAGTCATAACATTTATGCATAAAAAGGGACGCTCTACAACAAATGAACCAATAACATGAGAGTGATTTGTGATCTTCTTTGGCCACATGAACAACTTGATTTCTGATGGAAAGCGTCCCTAAATAGCAACCATATTTCAATAAATACGTTTTATATGAACATTAAAAGTAATATTCTAGTATCATACTTACAAAAATATTATCATACACAAGAACAATACCAAAATGACTAACATAGATATTGGCATTACATATTCTTAACCCCCAAAAACCCAAAAAAGCCAAAATGGCTTATTTACAGGAAAAAAATCAACTAGTTTTTACTATTGTAATCTAACAAATGAAAAAGAAACAACGGTTTAAATTTTCCATGGAAGTAAGAAGGCAAGTTATCATTAAGATCCTGCGATTGAATCTTCTAATTCATACTTAGATCAAACGTTTTTTTCCAACCTAACATAGACAAAGATTAGTTTCTGCAATTTAGGCAATTTTGCATCAAGGATGATTTTGGGGTAAAAAGGTTGTACCCAATTGTTTTTGTCTTCATTGGAATGTACATGTACACGGCCCTTTGGCGAAGAAAGCAATGTCACCCTTTTTCTCGTCTGGTCACCGCACAGTCGCGAATCTTCTCTCTGGACGTGATTGCTTTTTGCAACAAAAATATCTTCACGGAAGCAATCTTTCAGTCTTGGAGCCCTTTTCGTTTTCGTCTCATCGTTGCCTTGTTGGAGGAATTTGGACATTGGTGTTGTAGTAGCAGCAGCTATGGCGATCTCCACTGCGGCCATGCTCAACTCGAGCGCTACGCATCTGCATACAAATGGCCAGCTTTCTTCCAGGCAAATCACGACCTTCTCCATTTCCCTTTCTGTGAAAGTAGAGACTAATTGAACACAATCTAGCACTTGTTTTACTCGAGGAGTGAATGCTTGCTTATTGGGTTTACCAGCAGAATGGGCTCGTCTTCCGGTGCTGGAATGGAGATTCTTCGAGTCAATGGAGCTTTTTCCATTCAGTGCGCGAGCCGGTCAGTCCATCACCCGCAACGACATTCTCTCCAGGTAATTCTGCACTAACCTAACAAGAAGCATTGTGTGTTTGTAGGCTCAATGCCGACTTGGTATAATAGCACCTGAAGTGATGTGTTGATGCACAGATTCAAGCCGCCTCTGGAGAACGGACAGTTGCTGAGACGGAAGAGAAGAAGGAAGAGACGGAGCTTAAGACGGAGGAGTACAGTGCCTCCATGCAGCAAGCCATGGGCACAAGTAAGTTCGCCTCCACCAGTATTAGTAGTTCAACAGTGGGCGGAAACATCAATAAACATTTCAGTCAAATAGGATTGAAGTTCCTTTCTATAGAAAAAACAGCCATGGAGTTCTTCTTATCTGCACCGTTAGCTTCCATTGTGACGCTCAAAACCCTAAATCTCATAGTTGTAATTGTCCCACTAGGCAAAGTTCACTATTTTCTGGACTAACATCAGCACTGGGCACGCAGCACTGGAGTACAGGCATGAGCTAGGGATGAATTTCGCGTATGTGCTACCGGACCTCATCGTGGGCTCATGCTTGCAGGTCAGTTCCTTACATGTACAATCTTCTTCCCATTGATTAGACTCTTTCATCTTTTGGGTTGACGGTGGCGGGTTACTTAGACTCCTGCAGATGCAGAGAAGCTGAAGGATGAAGGAGTGGGAGTCATCTTCTGTTTGCAGCAAGATCCTGACCTTGCGTATCCTTTGATTCACCTTTTTTCGCATAGCTCGTAGAGTACCATGAGTTGTTCTGTCTGCCTTGAATGAAAGTGGACAGATACTTCGGAGTGGATCTGTCGGCTATTCAAGAACGCGTGACGGAACTCGATGGAATCACGCACTACCGATGCGAAATACGGTACTCCTTCCTTCAAGCCGTGATGTTCCTTCCTTAAGTAGATGCACATTTTTTGTCAAGAAATGTCAAATGTGGCTTTGGATGCTGAGCAGGGACTTCGATCCATTCGATCTTCGCATGAGGTTACCAGTAGCAGTAGCGCAATTGCACAAGGCAGTGGAAGCGAATCAAGGAACTACTGCTTATATTCATTGCACTGCCGGTCTTGGACGAGCTCCTGGTGTTGCAGTAAGAAAATCATCTCTTCTTTCTCCCTTTGCTGAGTCTGTTCCTTTTTTTTGTGTCCTCAATTCTGTTTAATGAACGTGCAGCTCGCTTACATGTATTGGCTACGAGGAATTTCACTGAAAGAAGCAAACGTCCTCCTTCAGGTAACCACTAAAACGAACCATTATTTGTTACTGCACTTCATGCTTTTTGAGCGGAATCGGTAATAAGATGGTATCTCCTTCTTACTCGTTGAATGCCTGCAGAAAGTGAGGCGCTGCCATCCCAAGCTTGAGTCAATACGAGCCGCTACAGCTGATCTGGTTAGCTTTCTACCTTTCCTGTATTACCGTACTACTGATCTCTATCAACACTGACATGGTATTGTCTTTTTTTAGTTGACCGAGGGATCAAGGCAAGAGATAGAGCTGAAGTGGTCCGGTGAAGCTGAAAGTGTGGAAATCGCAGGTCTTGATGTAGGCTGGGGCGCTGAGGTATGTTTTCACCCGCTCTGATGTTCAAACGTTTTTCATAGCCATGGCTTAGGGTTCAAATCACCGAGAGGAAAGAGAAACACCGAGTTTCTGTAGAAATTGATGATTTGGTTCCCACTGTGCAGAGGCTTCCAATGGAATATGATGAGAGCGAGAAGCAGTGGATACTCAAGCGTAAAGTGCCGGTAAGGTTTCCTGATTTTTTACTTATGTGTTTGGTTTTATGATTCTGATCATTGTTCTTGTGAAGAGTAATTAGATCATAGATTTTTAGTAGAGTGCTCTAAAATGGAGCAGATTTCACAATGGAGCTTTAGTAATCTTCACTCATACATAATAGCTTCTCATACAACAATACCATACTCACTGCGAACATCAGAGGGGTATCATTTTAGGAACACTTATATTTCTAATTTTAAAGATTCATAACTCACTGTAGAAGAGTCCAAGAATGATGATTCCACTTGCTCTAGCTTTCTACTGATTTTCCCCGTGCTCAAAAATTGCTTGCACTGGTGACATCCATGTACACTTCTTGTGGTGAAAATTGCACATCATTGGCCGCCTTACTATATGTTGCTTGGATTGAACTTAAATTTTTTTCGTGCATAATTTGATTCCTAACACAATAATGTAAGTGTTTTTAATGTGTCTTTGAGTATGTGATGAAATGTAGGTTGGACGATACGAGTACAAGTATGTGGTGGACGGAGAATGGTTGATTGATTCAGAGTTACCAATGTCTGAACCAAATAGAGAAGGGCAAGTGAACAACGTCGTCGAGGTACCAGATCTCCTTTTCACAATTGTGCATGCAATTAAGGGATGTGTACCTGATTAAGCTCATTTTGTTCGAAAATGCAGGTGACAGATAGTGCACAGAACGGGGCATCGCAGGAACTGCGTGAGCGGCTGATGCAAGAGGATGCTGACCTTACTTCGCAGGAGCGCTCTCAAATTCGAGCTAAACTGGAAGAGATCGCCAACAGTGGCCAATGGTGAATGATCACTTTAAGATCAACAACACTTAAAGTATCAGGAGTTGCTCATCAATCCAATAATGTAATAGTAGTAGTACACGGTACATCGCATACGTATTCAGCGTTCTATGTTTATCTGCAGAATGTTTGAGCTAGTTGGATCTATGCCATGCAAGGTCATTCTCCATTTCAGTAAAACTTGAAAATTACTTTCAAGGCACTATTTCCTACTATGCATCTTAAGGGAAAACAGAAGTCTAGAACGCTTTAGAATCGAAAAAACTCATAGATGAGAAAACAGAGATAAGTGTAGACAAAGTGATCTTCCTCAATCACTACCCATAGAAATGAAATATCTCAAAAATTCACGTGATCATGTCATCATGAATCTCAAACTCTTCGTAAAGCTCTATATGATTTGCGGTATCAAGACAACTAAAATAATCCCTAGTCTCATGTAATCTAAAGTAGCACTTTCAAATAGATTAAAGCCGCATGCTAAGAGACTTGTATTCAGATACTCTTATGATCTGAATACAAGGATTGCCCAGATTAGGGATATGTAAAATCATAGGGGACTTCACAACCTCATGTTGATGCATACGCCGGTGAAAAATGCTACCTACTTCTATACTTTGCTATCTTCTTGTGATTCTACGTAATCAGCCAGTTTCTCATACTTGTGGAACCGCTGACACAAAAGTGAAAGCGCGCCAGGTGCATGCTGCATCCGATTCAACTTCATGTCCTTCGACATAGCCTGCAACAAAACAAATCATCTCCCCAACTTCAGAACTGAATCTAATCAGCTAATTGTTTTAAAAAGCTCAATTGCTCAATACATTAATTGTTTCAAACAATAAAATGGGTGGAGAAAGAGATTACGACCGGGGAAGAGAGAGCTTACCACATAATCATCTCCATGTTTCAATATCAGTCGACTAACATAAACTTTCTGCATCGTTGTGAGCTTCTGAAGTGGTGCCTTTTTCCCGTCCGACCTCTTCTTGTGCAGAGCAGATTTCACATCTGAGATAGAACAAATTGACATTGTAAAACGATATGCACTCACTTACAACTCAAGAGGTATCAATTGCAAAAGAAACCATAAGCTGTGTACTGCTTATAAGCATTTTATGTATCACTATAAGCAGAATTTGTTTGATTCCGCGAATGATAAGTACTGCAAGCTTAGGAGGCGGTTAGCTTACCGTCAGGCTCGTCGTCGCTACCATAAACTTCACTTGTGTCAGCTGACAATGGTTTCTGCAAGTTCACTAGTTGTACAAGATGCCGAGTGCCAGAGCGCGCTCCTAATACATTAGGATTCGCCACAATCCCCATCGACTTGTAATTGTTAATTAAGGAGGCTTTGCCATCCCACTCCAACCTGCGACACGAATAAGATTTAGAACATCAACAGTCTCATCATGATCTTGCAATAATCGAATGATGGCCTTGTAGCAGACTACTTGCAGCGTGCTCACAATCGAATCTAAGAGATAGCGCACTTGAATTGGTAAAAGCTCCGCTCTGCTTTGACAAAAGTACACAGAAAAAGGGCATGTCCAGAAGCCAGAACTGTAGAAGCAGCGATTGTAGTCAAAAACCAAACCTAAAGAACTCGATTCTAGCCAACAGGAATATAATCTGAACATAAACCGTCTCTTTATGATTCTACAGTAATCAAATGATGTCCTTACAGCATTCTCTGAGAATAATACTTTCATTGTCTCAAAAGCAGCGCACTTAAACTCGGAAAGGCTCCGTTCAGCTTACAAAGAGCAAGGGCGCCCTCTCGCGAGCATGACCAGACCTCTAAAAAGTAGTGATTCCTAATTAATAGGCCACTCCCATCAGCAATCGAAAAACTAAAGAAAGCTTTTATCCTAGTTAAAAAACTTAGGAAGCAGCGCAACCCCAATCCGGAGAAAATCTGTTCTACTTCGCCGAAAGTGGAAAGCTCTCGCAAAGATGTCCAAAAGCGAGTAGTAGCGAAAGCGCGCTACTCTCATCACCGAAGAGAGTTCCGAATTTTCGAAGAGATTAAAGGATTGCGCAAGGGTGGTGAGGAGAGAGATTGATTACTTGGTGTCTGTTCCTGGTAAAATTACGGTCTTCGGAACCACCGGTTTGGAGCTCTTGCGCTTTGGTAAGCCGACGCGAACTGTCGGATTACTTTTCCGAAACGCTCTTCGTGATCTCCCCATTGCAACTCCGGTTCAAACTCCGTCTTCCTCACACTCTCTTTTTCTGCAGTATTACTAGGGTTTCGAATGGGGCTCTCTCAGGGTTTAAGGGCGGTTGATCGAGGATTCATCCGCATTTTTACATCCATCGTTCATCCGTGGAGATTTCGTATGTTTCGAGCAGAATCAGATTTGAACTAAACTAAAGGTACGTTCCCACTTGGCCTTAGAGGTGGTGTTAGAAGGTGGTCTTATCTCCTTAAAAGAGTGTGTGTCCACACCTACATTTTTTAGTAATTACCAATCCTACATGGATGCCTACATGGCACACTCTAAAACTTGGAGGACATAAAAAATATTAGCTAGTATTTGGGAGGACAAAAGATAGTTGAGCATTAGTAGGCAAGTGTTAAGGAAGCACCACAATTAGAAATATTCTCAAGTTTTGAAGACTTAAGAGTGGTCTTAGTTAATGGGCCCTTTGAGGAGCCATTATGTAATTGAGGCTACTTTTCAAGACACTTTTCCAAGCCTCATTGATGAGGCCTTCCCTAAGAATAAGGAATTTCCCCAAAATTGTGGAGGTCTTAAGTTTTAATGTATGCTCTTATCAAAGGCCACGTGGGAAGGGGCCTTAAGATAGTACGCCTGAGCGGCGTTATCACGCCCACATAAATACTTTGACAGTGCTTGCGCTTATTTTCGTAAAAATAAAAAAATCAAATATTTTACGCTAGTAGGGTCCATATTTTGGGTAATTTTTTTGAGTTACAAATGACGTGATACTTGAGCAATTGGAGAATACATAAAAAGAGATGGAATTATTGAAATTTACAGTACCTTGACCCCTAATGTCGAGAAGAGTCCCAAACGGGACGTTTGAGGTCTCGTCAGCCTAGTACATACTATACTCAACTTGCATGAAGTTGGAACCTTTTGCGAGTTGTAGATTTCTTTTATACCTTTGCGAATTCTCTTTTCAGGCTTCAAAATTCTTCCTACTTTAGAGGATATTCATGGTCAAAGTTTGAAAACACTATCAGAAATCTGCCCAAAATAGTCTAAACTGCCGTATATGCTCATTAATTCTCTAGATATGACCACAATCACTTAAAAATTCACCAAAACTTGAGATATTAGTTTTTTTCAAGTTTTGTTTTTTGTACATGTACGTATGATTTTAAGGCATGATCTTACCGTTCTGATCTTCCATCCATTTATTTGTTCACATGTCATTTTTATCGTCAAAGACCACCAATTGTATTTGAATTTCAGCATACCGCCATGTGAAATTTCAAGCAAGTTGTGCAATTCCACCTCTTCATCAACGGTATGTTCTTGAAAATTTGTGCTAAAAATTGCCATGTGTGCTCACCATGATGGGTGAGTATGATCTTAGATGCAAGTGCTCCATTTTATTATGGCTTTAGAATTGTAATCTTTTTATTTTCATCATAATCACTAAATTAAAACAAAAAACTCTTTAGCTTGATATTTGTTGTGGAGATTTGGGACAAAAGCTATCGGGGTTTACAAAAATAGTGGGAACAATCTAGTGAATGGCAGCTATTCTATGTCATCTTTTCCATAATTGCACTCGGAATGACATTATGTGATTTTACTTGCTTTGAATATAAATATTTTTTTGGGTTAATTATTTTCTTAAGTGTTGCAAAGTTCATGAGTACAAATGTAACTCAATATCTCAAAAGACCTATCTCGAGTCACTTATGTCACTAAGTTAGATATTCACTACAAAATTTGTACACCTCATAAAGATATCTTTTATCTAACAAAAAGTAGATATTGTTATTGTACATAAATTCTATATGTTTTAAAAACGGTATTTACTTATGAAACAAAGATATTGTTGAGTTTACACAGATTTTGTTCATTATAAAAAGACATACAAAGACTATGTTTATTTGTTACAGTTTAATTTCATATATTTTGAATTATTGAACTATATAGATTTCATAACAAAAAAATAAAATCTTTGATTCATCTTGCTAATAATATTATATTTTTTGAATTTTTTTTAATTAAAAAAATAAATCGAAAGCATTATAAACTGAGAATTAAAGAATTGACTAATATATAGGTATAGCATGTGGATGAAATAATAAATTAAAGTCATGCTTCTTGATATATCTTATCTACATACATGCTTAGAATAAATATGGAATATTTATGATGCAAGAACATTGTATGGTTCCAAATTTATTATTGCTATATTTTAATTTGGATAGTCAAATTGCTATACACGTCATTGGTTTTATACGGACCTCATTGGAAAAAAATTGTATGTTTTTTTTGGAGATTTTACAACAAACATAACTTGAAGCACCAAGTAATGAGTCCACTTACTATTTTAGAAGATTTTGATATGGATATTTCACAAGGTACAAATCAAAACCATGAAGCTGAACAATTTTAAATTTTACAAACGAACAAAATTCACATAAAAAATCTATAATCACTTCAACAAAGAGAATTCTTTAATGGAACATATGTGGACAAATATTATTGGCCAAGACGCCAAATATGGGTATATTGAGATTTGTTTTTAAAAACTGAATCACAAAAAGTATTATGCTAATACTTTACTATTTAAAATAGAAAATGGTTCCTATATAATTTGAGAAAAAACATGTTTCACATATTATCAATTTCACACAATTTTGTAGTTGGATTATTTGATGATATATAAATAACTTTCATACAAGTTATTGATGAGGAGGATATAGCCCTTACAGTACCATGGTTTTCTTGTTTTGGTTTGTTTTGGACATGACATCATGATCTTGGGCATTGCCTCTCGGATCAGGGCGCATGAGGTGTCGTTGGAAGTGGGTGTTTGTGTAGAGTTGTGGAAACAAATCGATCACGTATTTAGTCAGCGAATTCCAAGATGTTGAATTTCGAAGTATTTATGGCCCCAAAAATACTGGAAATTATTTGTATGAGCAGGGATTATTTGTATGAGCAGGGATTATTTGTACTCACATGACATGAAACAACCCTGCTATGCATGCATGGGTGGAGATGCTTTTAAATTCAGTTAGGTGAAAAGGAATCTCATTCAGAGAGAGCACGTCCAAAGGTCGTCGACCGAGGGTCCGTGACGAACTTAAACCCTTGTGTGTGTGGAAACCTAGGGGTTTTGCAAATCCACGATGGCGATGGCGCTCTCGTTCTCGCTTGCCACTGCCCAACCCAGACTTGCGGCATCTTCGCCTCATCTAGCTCCCCACTCGGACAGAGTCCAATCGCTTGCTGCTTCCACTTCCGGCTCCTTCACCCGCTTGCCCCTTCGCAAGTAAGATCCCGCTCCTTATCTCAATTTTAATCACGGTTGCCAACACACAGAAAGAAATCTCCCTTTGATAGCTCGAAAATTTCGGGCATTGCATTGTTCGCCTTCTCGCGAACGAACGAGTGATAAGAATGTGTTACTTGTGTAGCAGTTTGCAATGTCAAGGCAGTAGAAGGGCTAGAAGCAAGGGAATTCAAGCATCCGCTGCTACAGGTTCGTTTCCTCCTACGAAATTCAAGTAGAACTGGATCAATTTTAGAATGTAGAGTATCTTAGGGTCGACTTTCTGTTTTTTAAAGTTACGAAGTACTCGAATGTTCATTCTTAGAGTCGAAGTAGCAAGAGTGAAGGTTTTAAGATGAAATTTTCATCGCATTAGCAAGTGTAATGGCGTGGAACAGAAAGTTTGGCAGTCTTTCAATATTCAGGCAGATCGAGAGGGCAGCTAGACAAGAGGCATGATTAGGAAGTTTCGAAGTACTTGTCTGCTCGTTTTCAGAGTCGAATGGTGAAGAGTTAAGTTTTTCAGGTTTTCAGTAGTTATTTGCATCGCAGTAGCAACCCAGCATTGAGTCGCCCCATTGACAGCCTCGTGGCAATTTGCGTGATTCCCTTAGAATCATTTGGTCTTGAATCACTTCAACAATCAACAACCAAAAGAGTGATCGAGAGGGCAGCTATAATCTGCAGAGAGGCACAATCAGGAAGTTTCGAAGTACGTGAATGCTCATTTTCAGAGTCGTATTGTCGAGAGCTAAAAGTTTTAGGTTTTTGCTACTCATTGTCATCTCGTTAAGAAATCGGAAGCGAGTGGCTCCAAAGATGGCTTGATGGCTGCCGAACATACAGTTTGTTAAACTTGTCAACAATGAATGAGCTCGGATCACATGAAGAATCAACAACCATTAGACTGATTGAGAGAGCAGCTGGAATATGCCGAGAGGCATGATCAGGAATTTTTGAAGTACTTGAATGCTCATTTTGAGAGTCAAATTTTCAAGAGCCAAACTCTGTAGTATTTATTATTTTCGCATTTCCATATCAGGATCGAGTGGCTCCATTCAACGAACAATTTGTAAGATCCCCTAATAATATGAATTGATCCTAATCACATGAATAATTAACAATTCGAAGACAAACCGAGAGGGCAGCTGAAATTTGCCGAGAGGCATGAAAGCTTGAATGCTCATTTTTAGAGTCTAACTGTCAAGAGCTAAGTCCTTAGGGTTTCCAGTAGTCATTTTCATCGCATTAGCAGCACTGAATCCAGTGGCTCTATGAATGGCTGCTCAACATTCCGTTTGTAAGATTCTCTAACAATGAATTGATGTTGGATTACACGAACAATTAGACTGATCAAGCGGAGTTGCTAATAAGAGATCGATGGTGCAACTCAGGCATTGGTTTAGTCGAGGAAGAGCAGGAACAAGTCCTGCCGCGGGGGGCATCATGGGCAGTTCACAAGTTCGGAGGGACGTGCGTGGGCACGTCGGAGCGCATAGAGAATGTGGCCAAGATCATCGTGGAAGACGCTTCAGAACGCAAGGTGGCCGTAGTGTCAGCCATGTCCAAGGTCACGGACATGATGTATGGGCTGCTGCACAAAGCCCAGGCGCGTGATGAGTCGTACATTGCTGCCTTGGATGCTGTTCATACGAAGCACAAGGATACGGCTGTGGCTCTTCTTGGGGACGGAGACGATCTCAAGGATTTTCTTGCTGTTTTGGAAGCTGACATTCTCAACCTCCGAGCCATGCTTCGTGCCATTTGTATCGGTCTGTACCTTTCCAACTCTCTAGCAGATTGTATCATAGTGTCGGACTACCAACAACGCATTTTATTTATCAATTTTGAGCTAGTTGGGATGTTGGTTCCACTCTTACAATTATCCATTCTATTGATTGCTCTCTTTCCAGATTTGAAGCTCCGATTCTAGTGGTTGGATGCGTTGAATGTAGTGATGGAAGAATAGCTTCCAAAATATATGATGTCGTAGTTTATTATGAATTTTGTTTCATCATCCTTGTGGATGAGAAGAAACTATTGCAGCCTTTCGCTCTCTTGACGGTACACGATATGGACTGCAGCTGGTCATGCGACGGAGACCTTTGAAGATTGGGTCGTGGGTCATGGTGAGTTGTGGTCAGCACAGTTGCTTGCTGCGGCCGTTCGAAAGGTATAACTCGAGGCTCTCTCGTAGGTTACATGTTTACATACAGATTGTTGACATAGTCGTATTCAGATAGTAGCTGGATTATGGTGTTCGATTTCACCGAGAATTTTTTGTTTTTGGATTGCAGAGGGGTCTCCCGTGTGTATGGATGGACGCGAGGGACGTGTTAGTGGTCACGCCAACGGGAAGGCAGCACGTTGATCCTGATTATGAAGCTTCTGAATCGAAGCTCGACAAGTGGTATTCACGGTTTCCATCTGATACTGTCATTGTGACCGGCTTCATTGCTAGCACCCCGTCCAACATCCCGACAACCTTGAAACGTGATGGCAGCGATTTGTCTGCTGCCATCATGGGGGCACTGCTGCAGGCCTCCAAGGTCACCATCTGGACGGATGTGGATGGTGTCTTCAGCGCAGACCCAAGGAAAGGTATTGTGCTCCAAGTTGCTCCATCTTCACATTAAGGTTACAAAACCTTGTTGTTAGATTACACTCTAGGCGACTGAATATTCTCATTGTGCATGCAGTCAGCGAAGCAGTAGTCCTTCCAAATCTATCGTATCAGGAGGCCTGGGAGATGGTAAGTTTTACATTTGATGAACTTTTGTTGAGGGAGTACAGGAATTTCTTTTTAACGAGTTGTTTACTTCTGAGATTCTTTCTACCTTTTCAGATGCCTATTTGTGCTCGTTCTGTGTGGTCTAAAGTAGTCAAGGGATTTAATGTCCTGTGTTCCATTCGTGCTGCTTTTGACAGTCATACTTCGGGGCTAATGTACTTCACCCACGGACAACAATACCTGTAATGAGGCACAACATCCCTATAACTATACGCAATGTTTTTAATGTTGCGGCTCCGGGGACTGAAATTGGAAGATTTCCAGACCTGAAACCTGCTGGATCTCACTCTGCAGCTGATTTCGTCAAAGGCTTTGCAACTATTGACAACATCGCTCTTGTGAACGTGGAGGGGTACATGGCGAAACCTATATTATACTTGCTTGTTGATTCCGTGACCATCATGTACTATACGCGAATAGCTCCAGAATAGTTGAAGAAAGAGTGTTACTTTGACTGCACTTGTGTCTGTTCGAAGTGGTCGTGTCTAGACTTCCATAGTTGGTGGTTGCTTCAAGTCGGTGACTTCTTTGCAGCTTTTTCTCATTCTGGTACCATTCCGATGCTGCAGAACAGGTATGGCAGGGGTTCCCGGAACAGCCAGTGATATTTTTGACTCTGTGAAGGGCGTAGGTGCCAATGTGGTGATGATCTCACAGGTGAGATCTTTTTTTCTGTCTTTAATTATCCTACTGCCGTACCCTGAAGCACCGGAGTGTATGTAGAAGAATGGTTTACGGATACTTGTGCCCATGCTTTCCGTTCTGCAGGCTAGCAGCGAACACTCAGTGTGCTTCGCGGTTCCTGAGAAAGAAGCAGATCTAGTTCGTCGAGCATTGGAGAGGAAGTTCCGTAGAGATCTCGATGCTGGACGCTTATCGAAGGTCTGTGAATCGTCTTGAGTTCGTTGGTTATCATATTTCTGGGTATCGTTATGTTTTTTCAGGTAATGGTGACTGAATTGAGAATAAGTATGTGAGGCTGTGTTATACAGGTGGAAGTGGTGAACAATTGCTGTATCCTTGCAGCAGTTGGGCAACGAATGGCTAGCACTCCTGGAGTTAGTGCAACTCTTTTTACTGCACTTGCTAAGGTGCGTGTGGATGCATTCATAAAAACTTGCTATGCTTTTGTATGATTGTAGGAGCAGGTGATTCTGTGAAATGCTTGTACACGGTATCGTAGATTCTGCGATTGTCTTCCATGTCTCTGAAGCGTTCTTTTCTATAGCTTAATACAAGGTCTTGACCATGTCTTCAGGCCAATATCAATGTGAGGGCAATCGCACAGGGATGCTCAGAGTACAACATTACAGTAGTAGTGGATCAGGATGACTCTATCAGGGCTCTGAAGGCTGTGCACTCACGTTTTTATCTCTCGAAAACTCCTCTAGCTGTTGGGCTTGTTGGGCCCGGTCTCATCGGAAAGACTCTCCTTGACCAATTTAAGGAGCAGGTCAGTAAATCTACGTTCTTGATCCGATGGCTGCATGACATCAACTTTTTTCATTCATTAATTTGGTTGCTTCTGATGGACTATGCAGGCAGCTACTTTGAAGGAGAACTTTAATATCGACTTGCGTGTAATGGGCGTCATAGACTCAAAGAGCATGTATCTAGATGAAACGTAAGTAACTATACTGGCTTGCAAAGTTTAGAATCTCGATAAAGCTGCACGAATTCATTATCTGTTAGTGGATGCCAATATGCGCTTTCTTATGTTTGAGTACTTAATCATATGTGTGGTTATTCAGCAACTGCAGGTCGTTAAATTATATGATAAGCTAATAAGAAAGGCCTTTGACAGTAACTGTCGTTGTTTCGTCTGCAGTGGTATGGACTTGTCGAAATGGAGAGAGTTGGTCGAAACAAAAGGAGTTCCAGCAGACATGGCGAAATTCACATCACATATGCAAAGTCATTCGTTGCCAAACTCTGTAATTATAGATTGCACGGCTAGTGCTAGAGTTGCCGAGAAGTATTACGAGTGGGTGAAGAAGGGCATCCACATTATAACTCCAAACAAAAAGGCTAACTCTGGACCATTCGATCAGGTGCTGCTCTCATCGCCTCCACACTGATTGTTCACTGGTCTCTGTTTTCTGTAATCGTTTAAGGTCCAACTTGAATGTTTTCTTATTGCTGTGCTTGGTTGCTTTCAGTATGCTCTGTTGAAGGATCTCCAGCGTCAGTCGTACATACATTATTTCTACGAGGCTACTGTCGGGGCAGGCCTCCCTATCATCAGTACCCTGCGTGGACTTCTCGAAACTGGTGACAAAATTGTGAAGGTTGAGGGCATTTTCAGGTCAGTGAGAATATCGCATTTATCTCTATCAAATCATACAAGAAAAACCCCATATGGCCAATATTCTGAACTGTCCTCGGGGTAATACAGTGGTACATTGAGCTACATCTTCAATAGCTTCAATGGAAGTAAGGCGTTCAGTCAAATCGTTTCAGAGGCAAAGGCTGCTGGTTACACGGAGCCTGACCCTAGGGATGACCTCTCTGGCATGGACGTTGCACGCAAGGTATGGTTTCTTACCTTGAGCAGGTATATCATTACAATAAAGTAGCGAACGTATCGATTTCTTTAGTATTGACAACATTGGGCAATGATCTGAATCGTTTTGAAGGAAATTGATTATCCCTGTGACTGTCTCGGTCAGGTCATCATCCTAGCTCGAGAGTGTGGATTGCAGTTGGAGCTTGATGACATTCAAATAGACAAGTTGCTTCCAGACTCTCTTCAGGTACCTACTCTACCCATTGCCCCTGCATACATAACTTCCAACATTCTGAAGGATTGATACCATCTATTACTTTCGCATCAGGCACTTAGCTCTGTCGACGAGTTTCTGGAGAAGCTACCCAGTTTTGACGCAGAGATTGAAGCAAAGAGGAAAGATGCCGAGGCAGCTGGAGAGGTGAGTATTTGATTACATTCTTTTCACCTTCGAATACAAACACCTGTGTCATAAACTGGCTGTTTATCTTTGGCTCCACAGGTGTTGTTGAGTACATTCTTTTCACTTTCCAGTACAAACACCGGGCTGCGTTATAAACTGGCTGAGTGTTGATGTTTTTGGCTGCACAGGTGTTGCGCTTTGTAGGGATAGTGAACGTGAAAGCCAACGAGGGGTCCGTAAAATTGGTTAGGCTGCCCAAATCGGACCCATTTGCGCAACTTTCTGGCACCGACAACATCATTGCCTTCACGTCATCGAGATATTCCAAGGACCAGCGTCTGATTGTCAGGGGTCCCGGAGCGGGTGCGGAAGTCACTGCTGCAGGTGTCTTTAGCGATTTGCTGAGGCTCGCTTCCTACTTGGGTGCTCCTTCTTAATTGGGGTCAGACGAGGTTGAGCGATTCAATAAGTTCCGTGATCGATTATTTTACATGTCATTATAGTGCAACCACCCCTAGATTATGTACGCAAGAATGACTAGACCTGTTCTCATTTTCTTTTTCCTTTGAAAGGAGGACAATACTGTCATATGGAAAATTTCAAGGTCAACATTGATCTTTTGGCATTCTGTGTTTTCTTTGAAATTATGCGGCAATCTCCGATCCTCAAAGTGACAGGCTATGTTAAAGCTCAATTAAGATTTTGGAAGTCTGGCCTGAAGGAACATCGGTTTTAATCTGCGAAAGTGGGGTATGTTATTGAAGCCTCCGATTTTAGGGTTGAATTAAGAGCATGACCATGAAATAGCTAGGAAACCTCATTTTGCTTATTACTAATATTGGTCATAAGGTACGTGAGTCGTCACATATCAATATGTGCCATGAATTAACTTCATATCACATGTATACCCCATCTTCTTTGAAATCATCAATGCAGGAATCAATACAGAAATTCATCCTGAACCAAGTGCTGAGATAAATACTCATGTTAGTATGTTTCAAAATTTCATATAGAATGGTCGATTTCACAAGAACTGGGCCAATCTTGTATCAGGGTCAGGTCGAAGATTGGGTGCAAGGTTGACAAGGGAGCTCACCTGAACTGGAAACAGCTGTCTACTTCAACATCCACACTTTCAGTCAAAAAGCCTCAATCTATGAAAGTCAAAAAGCCTCAATCTAATCCACTCAGCATGTCATTGAATCCCAGATCCCAAGCAGTGAGAAGTATAGTTTCCTGTGATGGACAAAATTGTGATGTTGTGATACGAAGTGATAGTATTCTACAAAGACATGTGCAGAAGTATGCACTTTATTGATATGTAACCCCGCTGTTGAGTACATCCTCAAGCTCTATCACCATCGATGTCTGAGCTAGCTCTCTCTACTCTTCTACGATCAAAAGAAAGAGATTCTTCTGTTGAATTTCTCCTTGCATTTTACATAGCTACCTTCCTCTCCTCGATTTCCCTCATTGGTGAAACTCAACTTAGATACTATGTGTCACATAGTACATCCTGAGATGCACACATGATTCAAGAGATATGGTCAATCTATTACTACGAACAAAGAGTTGGCCTCCTAACCTATGAAGGGAACAAAGAGTTGACCACTCCTAACCTATGAAGGGAATGACCTGTGACCAATTCAATTCTTGAGGACGGGTGTGGAAGTGTTGAGACTTCCAATAATGAAATGTCACAAAACCTGCCCACACATAAGCAACCATGTTCACTAAAATAGCTAGGCTAATTGCTAGCACTATCACCATTACATTAGATGAATTGTCTACTACATAAGCACCCAACAAACTTGCTAATAGACCTACTCCAAATATTACAAGTGGCATGACAACTATGACACTCGTGGCTTTTCCCAATTCTATAACAAAGTAAACCAGGATAGGAATGCATACACATATAACAATTATCCCCAAACTACTCATAGAATACTTCGCTACTCGACTATAATTGGAGTCAAAGTCCGATCTAGGCCTTGATTTAACTATACTCTTCAACTTTTCTTCCCGCTTTTCATTCATGTATATAACTAGCGGTCTTGCACACATGTTTGAGATGCTGTAAAGGCTTGCTCCAATTAGTAATAGGATATTCAATACCAAACCAATCACCTCAATTGGTGACACCCTCAAATGCAACACACTCCTAAACACAACCGCATAGATGTAACCAACTGCTTGGACTGCAATAGCTATTATAGCAAAACCTGAGCTCCCACGCAAGAACTTCACTTCATTGTATTTGGGTAAGAATGTGCCTTTATCATCCGACTTCCATAAAAAGTATTCACCCCATATCAATGCTACTTTTCCGTCCCTCGATAATTGCTTCCTCACGTAGTCCTTGCTCTTTCTCTCCCTACCTTCATACTCTCCTATCACCATCCCTTCCGATTCATCCTCCACATCAATGTCTTGCCACATCCATGATTCATTTATTAGGTCAATACCATCATTTGACGCTTCAGAAGACTGTAATCCATCTCGAAGATAAATGATAATGTTGCAACCCATAATGATTCGAATAGGAGATTTTGAGAACGGGTTCAAGAATGAACATAATTGTCCAAAACTCATCTTTCCATACTTCATCTTGTGGCAATGGCGTACAACCACTAGAAAAAAAAATGAATCTCGAAGAATAATCCATAGTTGTGCGATTGGCATCAATATCACCCAAACCAATGTAATTATCTTTCCAAATTTATCACCAAAGACGTGCAGCCTCGCTGTCCAGAGTGATATAGAAAGAGCAAGAAAAATAAGTATGAATCCCCACACAACATCCACCAAAGGCCGGGTACATTCCACCTCACCACCCGAGCTACTGGGCTCCATCGCTGCCGGAGCTCCAGACACGGCCTTCACCAACAACCCCAACACCATGGCCACCATAACCTTGCTCCACACTCCACCCCAGTCCCTCCTCTGCAACTCCCATCCGCTGGCCATGTCTCCACCACTTGTTGATCAGCAAATGCCAACGTAGTCGCTGGATGTCGAGCACCCAGAATCCACAGTGCTACGATGCGCAGTGTTGAAAAAAACACTCTGATCGCCCAACAATCCACACTCCCTTCACCGTCCCCGGTCCTCGCTCGTCGAGAGTGCACACAACACACAGAGACGCACGGAGAAACGATGCACGTACCCAGCAGCAAGATGAACTCGGCGGCCTCAACCTCTGAGCTACACTCTCGCAACACAGCAGACTACTGCTAACTCTCAATGACAAGCTCCTCTCCCCCAGTGAACGGCATTAAGGTCTACGCCCCGGCCTGTTGCGAGAAAGCCAGAACGAGGCTTCCCCTTGCGAGAGCATCTGGGATCCCATGAAATCAGCTGCCCACTTCACAGAACTTGCTGGACATGTCTGTATGTAAAGTCTCTTGTCCACTTCTACCGCCGAGCAATAAACAAATAATATGAAATATACTCATCTACAAGGCACTGCCAAGCACCTCTTCGCTAAAATTGGAAACTGCAGCACAGTGACTGAATGGATCAGAACACGGCAAGAGCAACAGTGGTTCCAGATATTAGACAGCTTGGACATTGTAAACCCGCGATTTCGCCGTGAGTGGGCACCACATGCAGAACAGTCGGGGAATATGGTAGACATGACTACACCACCCTCAGCGCGTTACAGTGCACCACAGACCATGCACGCTGTCAAATGAATGCACATGAGGGAACTTTGAACTTTAGGATGAGTAAGTTGCTGCAGACCAAGACTGGAGTCTTACATGCGCTTACATTCGTTTATCCAGGAGTGTAGCAGGTCCTGTGAATTTGCATCCCAATAAAGCTCTTACCATCTGCAGGTTTAGGTTCGAGGATTGTTACAACCAGGCAAAAATAACACATTTTTGGTAGAAGATATGATATGAGGCTCTGCGAATTCTTTGATTGTAGGTGAGTTAGGAACATGCTTGTGCGATTTTTACCCTCGTACAAACTACAGAACCCTGTAGTGATGTTTTACTATCCAAATGGAGGTATATAAAGGTCAATTTTCCACGACTTAGAAAGGCATGTAAATATCCAAATTTGGTAAATTTATGAAGTTGCTGCAATTTAGTCAATTTTGGGCGGAATTTGAGAATAATTAAGCATCAATTGATTGTCGTTTGGCCAGATTTCAAATAGTGTTTTTAAACTTTGACCTATATATCTCCTAAAGTATAATCAATTTTGAAGCATGAGATAACTTTTTGAAAAACTATACCACCTGCAGAAAGGTTTCAACTTCATGTGATTCAAAATTAGTAGGTACCGCAAGAGGCTATTAAAGTCAAATTGACCCAATTTTCTTCTCACTCACTTCTAGGGGTTAACATACATTCTAGCAATTAATATGAGAATGACAATATAAATAGTACATAGTTGAAATTGTGCTAACTTGGGAGCAAAGATTCAAGGTAAACTCTATTCATGTCCGTCCCTCTTCTAGCTCTTTTTATTTCCCTTTTTTAAACAATCAATGTATTAATCAATCCTTTTCCTTTTTTTTATCATCCGGGTTGTGATTGGTGTCTCAATCAATCGAATGAAAGAATGGTGGATGCATGTCGTTTTCTTCGCATTGTCATTTAACACCTAAAGTCGAAAAGAGCCCGAATTGGGTCGTTTGCAGTTTGGTCAGCCCCGTAATTACTATATTTAACTCGTACAAAATTGAAACCTTTTGTAGGTTGAAGAGCTTTTCCATAGCTTTCCGAATGGTCATTTCATGCAACTAAATGCCTCATACTTTATGAGATATTTATGGTCAAAGTTTGAAAACAATGTATGAAATGTGCCCAAAACTCCCTAAACTGTGACCGTATATGCTCTCGTTTATTCTCAAAATCCGACCAAAATAAATAAGATTGCTAGAACTTCAAAAATTCACCAAAAATTGAGATTTCATTTTTTTCAATTTTTGTTTTTTGTACTTGGAAATAAGATTGTAAGGCATGATTTCACTGTTTGGATCTTTCTTCCAATTATTCTCTACATGATATTTTTATTACCAAAGAGGGGCCTTTGAAGTTGAATTTCACCATACCTCCATGTGAAAGTTCAAGCATTTCATTAAGTTTTATAGGTCGCATGAGGGTAAAAATTGCATAGGCACGTTCCTAACTCACTTTAATGGTTGTCATATCAAACAAATTACTATTCATTTCATGTCCTACAGGACGAGTTACTATTCATCACATGTACTTGAAAGGTACATTTGATAAATGATAACTCGTCCTATAGGACATGAAATGAATAGTAATTTGTCCAATATGACAACCATGCTCACTTAGGGACAAGAATTTGAAGAGCCTTAATTCAAATTTACTCTTAAAAGTGGATTTTTGGGTTAAAAAAAAACACTTCAAACCCATTTTGCAACAAGGGAAAAAAACTTTTTTTCAACTTTGAATGTTATGATCTCACATTTGGTAAGGAATTTGGAACTAAGCTTTGGTACACACATACATGCACAAGTTAAGTATAAGATCTTACGGTTCCATACTTAGGATTACGTCAAAAGTTGAAAATTTCATCTTGCATTGAAAGAGGGTGGTTTTGAGGAGTTATGACAGTTTTGGGGGCTTTCGACTTTAGGGGTTAAAGTGGAGAAAAGGTTTGAGAACTTCTTTGGCCCCACTTGCTGAAGATTTAGCTTGAGTTGACTCATGGCTTATGGTAGAAGTACCTAAAACCACCACCACCCCCAGTATCAACCTACAGGTCTCCCCATAACTGCACTAGCCTGAACTAGCATTGTCAGATCACTAAAATCAAACTGACCAATCAAACCATAAAAAAGCTGGTGGTTTTGGGTCAAATCATGAATGGAAATTTGTACAAGCTAGGTGTGACAATGGAAAAGTCTACAGATTAGTTTTGGGTCACCAAGTACTTTTGCCTTTGAAATTTTATATTTATTTATGTAATGGGAGTTAAATTTTGAAAAAATTTGCATCCTATGAGAAAGTTTCTTTCCTACATGGGAAAAATATACCCCAAAAAGAACCATTCTAAAAAGCCTCAAAAAGCTTAAGTTGGTGGTTTTAGGGCATTCGACCTTAAATGCAACTTGACAAATATCAAAGTTCTCATTCTTTGCAAGATGTTTGCCTCATAAACTGACAATGAATGAAGAACTTAGCCGCAACTAACATCAAATGAAGAAGTTAGCCGCAAATGACAGGCTTCTAGATTTTGCAAAATGAAAATCTCTGCGTGAAAATTAGTGCACGTTTTCATTGTTCAGCATATATGAATAAGAATACTAATCCCTTGTGAGGTTGGCGTGAATAAAATGCCCGTTCGACCTACCCTTGATGATATGCCTACGGGACATAACAACAATAAGGCAGGACTACTAATCCCTCTCAGGGTGGACACTACAACCACAAGTAGTCATTGTTCAGCAATTACAATGTGTTGTTTAAATCTTCCAGAGTGGCGATTGTATGGGAATTTTGCCCATTTTAATACTCCTCGCTCCAGAGATAGCTACTTTTTTGTGTTCTTTTTTATATTCTGCCCTCCAGAACATGGATATATCGTTTAAGTTTAGTGATTCCAAACAAAAACAAAAGTCCAAGTAGAATGATGTTGAGCCTCCTCCTAAGCATTTTCTTATATTGAAAAATATAAATTCGTGAAGATTTAGATGAGATCTAAAATATCGGCTCGTAAGAGCATTATATGTTTCATGTATCAATACCCTAAAACAAAAGTTGTGTGTTCTAAAATGCACGCCATAAATTCATACCATCTTAAATGAATGTGCAATGTTGGACGAAAAAACAAAATTTGATTTTGGTCCAAATATTTGTCAAAATCAAACTTTATATGAAGAAGTTATGGCGGTAAGTTCAAATTTTAGCTTATCATCATATGTTGAATTTCATCATTCCGAGCGCTTAGGGGCTTTTGTAAGAGGTTGATGTGGAGTATAGATTGATTGTATTTTACCATATAGTCAAAGAATGTTGCCAATTATATCTAATGAGCTTACTAATGAAGAATATCTAGTTCTTCAACTCATGAAAGATGGTAGGGCAACAAAAAGTAGACTTTTCGGTTGTATAGGCATGGATAATTTCAAAACAAAATGCCCAAGAGTACTTACCTTGTGAAAATATAAATGTTCTCAACAAGCCAACCTGGGCATATAATTTCATATCTTGCATTGTACAATTGAGACCTGAAATCAACGATTATATTACGCATTTACGCAAAATATTTCCCAATCATTTCTTTTGCCGGCAAAAAAATAGTTGAAGGAAATGAAATGAAAACATGAAATGAACACATGAGTGTTCAAGGATCGAGCTCCTCTTACACATCAATACTACTTAGATCTTATTAAGGTGGACCACTCAACAATGGTGCAAAGCATAGTATACATTTTATCTTGAGTCGAGCTAAATTGTACTCACAAATTGGGTCTTCACTGAAACTCGACAAAATTACAAATCATTGAAATATTCAAATGGTCATAACTTACTCAAATTATGTCCAATTTGGGCATATGAAGAATTTTTTGACATCTACTCTTTCTATATATGTCAAAAAACACCTCGTATGCCCAATTTGGGTAAAATTTGAGCAAGTTATGGTCATTTGAAATACTGTAAATTGGTAGTTCTGTTTTGTTTTAGTGAAATACCCAATGTGTGGGTACAATTTAGTTCGACTCAAGCAAAGCAGTCATTAAATTGGTAGGTTGGAAATTTCCCATAATATCAAATATGGTATTTACACCACAATTGTGGTGAGAGCAATTAATTGTGAGTGTCATTTTAGTGCATGCTTGGGCAAAGTAAGTGAAGATGGAGTAAAATCATTATTTCTGAACTCCTAGCTTCTGTATGTGACAAATGTTTGAAGCTAAGCTCATGATTGTTTCAAGAAGGTGCCCTGAAATGACACCCTAAAATCTCTAACTTTGAGTACATGGAGAATCAAAATTCAAGACTGTTGTGAGCAAGGAGAAACATGAAGCAATATATATAACTGGTATTGAAAGATCTTACAGAACCTGTATATGGTTCACATATATATACCCCAGTTAGGGCAGTAATTTTAGATACTTTTACTTTAGACTTTTACTTAACTTGAACTAACCGGAGAGTAAGATCTGCTAAAAGGTTCTAGAAGGTTCCGAGGTCGCTCATCACAACAACAACCATTGTGTACTGTCCATCTAGGTGATGAACTCTAGTGAGTATCTTAGCCATTATTGAGTATCTTATTGTAATCTTTTACAAAAAATAATAATTTAATGCCCTTCCAAATGGCCCCATAAAAAAAATTAAGTTTCTTGGCACCAGGTGTCAAGTCTAATGCTGATGTGGCAGTCCATGTCAGACCCGGAGTTGTTGAAAACGCAATAAGTCACACCATTTGTAAAGTCATGCTTTTGGCTGCGATCATTTTTTCTGATGCTGCCTTCAAACAAAAGCATATTCTATTCAATCAAGTGAAAGTAGAATATTGTACGTTCCGTGCTGGGCACAAAAATTCATGTTCTAGAATAACTTTATGAATATCATAGGTGGAAAAGGAAAGAATCTAAGAAATATATGTGCAAACTTGGAAGTCGGCCCAAACAATGTCCTCTTCTTAGAAACAAATGAATCGCTTTTTTAAAAAGTCGTGTTGTCTGTGCGACACAAAGAAGAATCCTCTATGATTGAACATTACATTGCAAAAGCTTCATGGTTGTAGTATTGTACAAACTAGTATTAGGTTCAGGTGATTGTATTAAATACATATATCTTCTACATTGTCAACAGATTTGATGTCTTACAAAGAAGCTTTCAGTTGGGTATTGAATCTTCTACATCTAAAAATACATGTAGAAAATAGCAACAAATTCAAATGAATAAAAATCGCGAATGCAAAATGATTACCTCACTACCAAGACATTCTACCGAAACATGGTGCATTGGATCCATATTTTGAATCACCCTTGCCATACTATATCGCAATGACTTTTTAAACATCAAAATAGAAGAACAAAAGAACTCAAACCCTACGTGAGGCCGGCATGAACAGAGTGTCCGTTCGACTCATCCTTGACTGCATGCCCGGAGGTCACCCAATATCAATGGGAGGACCACTACCTCCTCTAGAGGAAGACATAGTGGAAGAATACATATGCATAGAAGCTACTTCTTGAGACAGAACTTCTTTTTTAGTTGTGAAACTTAAAACCAGAAGAACAAGGGCAAGTCAAACACAAAGACTTAGTCAAATTCGTTCTACTAAGACATTTTCACAAAAAAGACTTCAAACTTTCACCACTTCCCTTAAAGTTCTACTATTCCAAGAGACTAAAAAAACACATTCGTCTCAAGCAGAGAATCATTTTCTTGTATCACACAAAACATAAAGCTCCATATCAAAGTTCCAATCATACTTCCAAAGGGGCAATGTGCCACTTTTTGTTGCTTACAAAGCAAAACACGTACCTAGAGCCTTAGCTATGTCACAACTAAATAGGTAGCAACCACCCTACCACTTTGAAGGAGTAAGTACTCTTAAGCTTATACATAAGTATTATATCTTTTTGTTGTTGTTTTCTTGGAAGAATGGGTCAAAAATTTATTGAATCATTGAATTCTACAGGGAACCTGGCATATCAAACACTCTCTGACTGACAATCCATTGCTGGCTGGCTCTTGAATTATAAAAAAGGTAGATACTTTGATTGCCACCACCAGTTTTTAATGGTGGAAGCTCCACATTCTCTCCAAAAAGAGTGCTTATTGTGTGCCGATTGAAGTCAATAACAATCATCCGATCGATCGAAGATACTCGAAGAGCCAGTTTTAATTCTTCAGGTGCTTGATTTGCCTGCTGCTTCACTGTAAGTAAGTAACTGTACACAGGTCCATCATCTTCTTCTTTTTATCCTTCGATCAATCTTCTCAAATTTTGGTGCACATCGCAACTTCCTCATCTGTAAAACTCAAAAGCCAGGAACCAAAAGAAGAAATGTGAGAGTTTTGCGACTGAAAGAAGTTCTGCAGGAGTTGAGAGAAAGAAAAATTGTTGATTTTAGGAAGAACTCGGAATTCAATCGTGAATTGTGCAGAATTACAGAATTGGAAACGATGAGAAAAGGCTTCTGGGTAGTCAATCATGGATTGTTCTATCTTAGAAAAAACTGCTAGAATGTGTCAGCCATGCATACAACACACCGCAAGAAATGGGCTACTCCTAAGACTGAAAACCGATCAATCTACAGGAGTTACGAACTTGGAAATATTGTTAATGAAGAAGGAAATGTTCAGAAACTAGTTGAGAAGTCGAGCATGAATTGTTCATGTTACGAAATTGCTTTCTGTCAACCATGAACACACACACACACCAAGCAATCCTGGGCAAGCTGAGTCTTGCGACTTAAAAAACTGTTACTTTCTAGGAGTTGGAAGTTACTTCAACGAAGGGAATTCAAAACTAACCGTCGATTGCTCATGTTACAGAAATCATTTTCAGCCACAACAAAGATGAAAGTTCGAGGCTGAAATGAGTTACTTATCAGGAATTGGCAATCAGGAAAAGTCCCCAAAAAAGATAAAATTGTCCATGATTGTCACAAAATTGCTTCAGGTGAGCCATGGACACACACACACACACGCACATGCCAGAAAGAATGATTGAGCAATCCCAAGACGAGAATTTTGACACTGAAGTAAGATTGTACTACTTAGGAGTTCTCTTGAAACTACTTAATTTGAGAATCGTCAACAAAGGGATTTGTGAAGCCAATCGTGATCTGTTCATGTTTGTACAGATTTCTGCTTCTTAACTCACACACCATAAGAAAACTTTACCACAACCAACTCCCTCCGAGATCAAAATACGTCTGTACTAACTATCGTTTACTAAAAGGGAATCCAACCTGTGCAGAAGTCTTCACAAACTTGCATTGAATGTCAAGACTCTAATGAATTACTGTTCATCGAGCAAATGTTGTTGTTGCTGTGAATGGATGGGAGAGAAAGGGAAGCTGACCTAGTGAGTAACGGCCGATTACGGAGGAGGAGTGAGCACTCTGCTGATGCCTTGAATGGAGATATGGCCATCGACATAGATATCATGGTCGAAGATGTGAGCGGCATCCTCGCCATCGCCGAACTTGACAGTCCCATCCGACTCCGATGCAACCACTTTATGAGGATGCCGAAGCGTGCTATACGACTGCTTGCCGAGCCGTTTCACAGCGTTATACATGCTCTCCTCGGTCTGATACTCCGACAAGAAATGGTAATAAAGCAACGGTTCCATGGGCATGTTGAGCTGCTCCGTAGTGAGCTTCAGCATAGCCTCATCGTTGGGCGCGAGGATAGTAAGCTTGTAGCCCATGCGAGCCAGTTTGCCGAGCTCCATGCCCAACGTGGTGGCGTTCACCAACAACTCCGCCATGTCGTTGTATCCCCCGTAGTTTGAGAGAGCAGTCACAAATTGAAGCGTCTCGTCGCCGTCGTCCCACAAGTACTCTGCTGTTCCCGGGCCTGGCGCTGGGGCTATCGATGGACCCATCGAAGGTCCGCGCGATACCGGGGCCTGTACCGGGGCCGCTACCACAGGCGCGCTCACAACCTTCTTCATCCTCACCACAGGCGCCGCTCGCTCCAACATGTTCCTCGCCTTCTTCGGGGTCCCCCGTTTCGGAGATCCGTGCGGTTTCAAACTTGAGCGACCATTCCTCTTCCACTCATCGAATGCCGATAAGACTGTGCTCGGAAGGAGGAACCCATCGAGCCCATGGACAATGCCGTCCTTGCGGACGATAGAGTTCGGGGAGAACACTCGCGATGTAGAAACGTACCGTTTGAGGCCATAGCTTTGAAGCGTGAGCCTCTCGTTAGGCAACAAGGTCGAGATCGTCCTGTTATTAAAGTCTGCGCCTTCAACGCGCCCGGGGATAACGTGATACCGAAGAACAGACCTGAGCGACTCCTCGTGACCAGGTTGCATCAGGAAACGCCGAAGCTCGCTGTCAACCTGAAGCTCCAGGAAACTGTTTTTGGGTGCGAAGATGGTGATACTCCCCCGATGAAGAACTTCACGTTCGAGCTCCGACAACATGTCCACCTTGTCGAAGTACAGAACAAGCTCCGAGTACTGCGAGTCTAGAAGCGCCTGCAGGATGCTGCCTGTCCCGAGCCGAACCTCCCGTAATCCCAGAAACTGCTCGGCGCCAGGTCTTGCTGCATCGACCACCGCGAGCAGGAGCAAGAGCGGGAGCCATCGCCAGTCCATAGCTACAGCAGCAGCATTGGCAGCAACATACAGCGAGAAGTGAGCTTGATACAAGTCGTCGTCTTGGCTTGTGGCCCACCCAAGTGTGACTGATTGTGGAGCATGCGATGGCGGAGCATGGCTCGAAGAGGGCCGGGGAAGTTCGTGTGAGCGGAAGGGCGCTAGTGAAAGCAAGCTAGTGAGCTCACTCACTCACTCACTAGCTATGATAGTGGGGCCTGCAAATCATTCACCTACTCAATGCGAGGCTCTCAGTCTAAAGGGGAAAGGAGGGCCAGCTCCTCTGTGTTGGTGTTTTCTTATAATGCAGCTTTTTGCTCTTCTCTGTTTCTCGCTGGGCTGGCTGTACGTTGCCTTTGGTGCCTCCCTTCCACTGTGAGCGTTGAATGATCTTCGCTTGCAAGCCTTCTACCTTCGTTCGTTCGTTCGTGCAGGGCTGGCCCCCTGCGCCTGGACTGGCAGGCTGGCTTTCATGTTGTCGCTGACGGTGATGAATGCGGGTATTAAACCAGGTATCTACCCGGGTATGTTCCTCGTGTCGTTGGTCGCCTTGCATTCATTTCTTTTCTTCATGTACCAGAAGCATCTCCTTCTGCTGAGTTTAATTAGTGTCCCACCACAAATAGTGTTTATTTTGCTGTAAGAAGTTATGAAAAGCTTTTAAAAATATATCTTTAGTATGATTCGAGTTTTTTTTTGTGTGAAATTATTCTTGATGTGTTAACGTACTTAAAAATTGACATTATAGATGAAGGGTTTGATCTTTGAATATCCACAACTTCTTTATTCGAAGTTTGTTTTCGATGAAAATTTGTTATCTAGGTAAGTTTGTGTGATAAACATACAAACCCTCCAAGGATGGTGTAAATCTATGGCAATAATTTTAGTGAAGGCAACTTTTGATTTAAGATTTTCAAACATGGGGCATGTATTACTACTTTCATCCAATTACTATATGTGAAGTCCAAATTAGTTTCTCATCATTTTGACCAAATAAAGTATAATGTTAAGATGGATCGTGACAAACTTTTAATAAATATAACTGCGTAAGTTATTGGATTTGCGATAATATCATTATTGAAAATAATAAAAAGAATACACGGTTTTTGAGGAGCTATATCTCTGTCATCCATTATTTGGATTTCAACTTTATTTATGAGGTTGAATTCCAACTCAAGTTTAGTTCTTCTGGTAGGAAACTTAACTCATTTCAAGATATTTTGAAGACATGGCATTTCAGTGCAAGGAATTTAGTTTTAGATTAATTTTCTCTTGTAAAATTTGGGGGAGGATTCACCACTCCGAGGCTATTCATTGCTACAAGAATGTTTTTGTTGATTTTTTTTTTTTTTTTTTTTACACAAAATTGTTTTATGAAATAAAACAACTTTGAAAAAAGATCCAACTTCTTCTATACTTAACTCCAAATCAAGTTCATGGGATGTCACGATGAATCCAACTTCATCTAAACGGAGATGCCTTCACCACACTATATTTTAAATCAATAATTTTTGTATGAGACTATGAAAAAAAACCACCATGTTGTGACGTGCAATGAAACTCCTTAAACTTCTATTAAGGGATCAAGGCATGTCCTACAAACACTTTTATAGAAAATAATTCTTCAAAATGAAGCAAATGGAGCAAAAGAGTGAAAGGTGCCATCTTTATGTCTGTATGAATATCATAGATCCACAAGCCTCATACATTGTAAAGTACATATTTAAACCATACGCACATGTATTATATCCACTTTCGTTTGCGTGTAAAAATAAATAAACAAAAAAATCTTACTTAACCCCTAAAGATCCATGATACAAAATTGTCAAAATTATTAAAAAGAACCTTCTTCTACTTCAGGTCCCAAAGAAACTCAATTCACGAAATAATTAGAAGATCCAACCGTAGGACTTAACCCAAGTGATTTCGTCAAAACGGAGTTTGGATGAAGAAGTTATGGCTCTTCAAAGTTTCTGCCCTTCATCCAAAATGTCGTTTTTCGACATTAGGGACGTTTAGGGGTTAAAGTTAACTTAACCCATTAATCAAATGTCAAATTTGAACCGTTTTTTTTTTCTCCGATTTTGAGATTATAATGGTCAAAGCCGGCTGTATTCTTTCCTTGCAAAAATCCCAAAAAGTCCATTTGGCTTTCTTGGATCTTTAGGGGTTAAGCACATTGTGCGCATATTCAACATGGCAATTTTTTGATACCTAAGTATGACCTTACCATAAGAAATAACATATTCTAGTAACTTAGAGTTAAATTCCAAAAATCATTGGCAACGAATAAATGAAGTGTGAACAATTGCAGTTTCTTTCACTCCAGCAAGCAATCTGCAAAAATAAATGGGTCCGCTTTGTCAAAGGAGCATATATCATGGTGGTACTGCACATTTATTTTTTTGAGGCCACCAGAAAGTAGTGTTGTTCACGACAAAAATAAACATTTAAAATGCTGTTAGTTTTTCTGAAGTTTGACATTTAGTGCCAAAAAAACAATAGTGCATCAAGTATGTTAGTGTTGGAATAAGTGTTGGATGAGGTAGGGTGCTCAATAATGGCTCAAATTTCAGCATGGGAAATCTCTAGAGTGGAAGTATATATTTTGTGTTGTGGCAAAGTAATTGTAAGGTTAGTCCAAGTGGATTCATTGATTTTGGACTCTTCTACAATTTGCTATGAATTTCAGAAGGTGAACTCATAGATGTTTCTAAGATGATGCCCTTATTTGGCACCCTATAATGTTTGTATTGAGTATATGGTACAATTGGGTGAGGAAGTTGTTTGTACCTGTGGTTGAAGAAGCCTAGGGCTCCAATAATGATTTTAGAGCACTCTCCCTTAAAACATTCAACTTGCAGTTATCGTGTATTCGGATAGGAATATAAATCAATAGCAGGTTGATTTATATCTTTGTTACAAGAATAATACCATTTAATTGTAATGGATTCTACCTTCTCTTTGATGAATCTTTAAACATGAAATCTCTTGGTGAGTGAGAATGATTGGTCCAACTTCATACCATTTAATAAAGCAATGAATAGATGATTGTCTTTTATGAACACTTGCAATAGAGAACTAGTTGGCAATTTTGTTATAGTGAAGGTGTTCCAAGCTTATCAAACAAAATTGGATGTTTTATGTCAATTCCTCATTTTTTTTCAGCACACTAATGTAATAAAGCTTAAAATGCGGTATTTTGTTTTTCTCACTCTAATCACTTTTGGTATTATGGAGTTTGGTGTAAACTTTTGATAGGATTTTGTTTATTTCTCTTTATGTAGCTTTCAATTTTAGCTTCTAGGTAACTTCAAATGTTGCTATATGAAAGACTCAATGATTGATTTTGCTTGTGAGATTATATTACCTCTTTATCTTCTAATACATTCTTTAGGTATATGTAGTCCTATTAATAAATTTATAAGTAGGTCAAGACAATTAATTAGCATCTTATTCATACTAAATAATGAATCAACATTAGGCAGATAGATAGATAGATAGATAGATAGATAGATAGATAGATAGATAGAAACTCCGGTCCCTTTCTAAGGGATAACATTAGGCACCACAAGTATTGGCTTGGTGGTTAAGGCATGGCCCCCAATAAGGAGGTCCTCGGTTCTGCTCTCCATGTCGGCATGGTGCTCACGACCATAGTCCATTTAACTATGGTAGGGAGTTCTTGTATTTCGTTTTATAGGCACCTCAAAGCCCTTTGGAGGGAAATCATATCATGTATTTCTCAAGCACTAGTGGCTAGGTAGGAAATAACATAGTGTTCACCCGGAGACGGGTTAGTAGTCCAGCCATTGGTGTGATGACCTCGGGGCATACATCCAAGAATAGGTCGAACGTACACTCTATTGACACGGGCCTCTAAATACGTTGGAGTTCCTCTTCTTCTTAATCAACATCTTATCAACTCAGGGAAGAAAATAAACCACACATTTTATATAATTTCTTCCTTGAATCCCTTGCCGTACAAGAGTATGCCTAAATTCATCCCAATTTGAAGCCACAACTACCTCCATATTCAAATTAGTAATGCACTCAAAATGTCACGGTGCTATTACAGAATTATGCTAGAAGAGGAAGAGCGCGATTAGAGAGGGAAGCATTAATCCTTCGAAATCCTAGATTTGAGGAAATTAACCATCCCCGAATGTTTCAGCAACCACATTGCTTCATTCTCGAGTTGCTTCGAAGCTTTCGAGCTCAGTTGGATTCCTCGGAAGCGGACGCTTACATCTATTTGGAGTAGACTGAAATCTACCATTTCAATCTGGTGAGATGAATTAATCTTTGTGCCTTTAAGAGGTGTTAGGGTTGATTGGAGATTGATTGAGCTCACACTAATTGTTGTCATAGATCGCAATTTGTATAGAGTCAGAGCTTGAATGTTACAGCTACTGGTTTAGAAATTTTTCACAAATTTGAAAAAGATTCCTTGTATGTTCAGCTTAGTATTCAAATTGCAGGGCGAAGCAATCAGAGAAATTGCGAGAACTACAAGTTCTCTTGTATGTGCATTGCCCGCAGCTTAAGATTTAGAGTGCGAAGATATTGTCGCGTGAAGCAATTGTGAGAAAGATTTTCTAATAGCACAGTTTTTGCCTTTTCTGTATCTTACTTGAGCGGGGAAGTATCTTTCTAGAGTCGAGGGTAAGTTAGCATTCTTGTTTTCTGGTGTTTAAATTAGAAATAAATAGGATTAAGTTCCTTGTGTGTGCACTTACCGTCAGCTTGAGATTCAGAGTCTCCGAAAGAGAAGTGCAGAACTCGCAGCGCGATGTAATTAGAAGAACTTCGCGGAAAATTACGATTTTCCATAACACTGTATATGCCATTGACTGAATCCTATTCGAGCTGATAATCATCTTGTTAGAAGTGAGGAGAGACTACAAGGGAGGATAAGTCAGCGTTTGATTTGTGAGGAGCTCACATTGGATAGAGTATCTGCGGATTAGTCCAATTTGACGTAAGGAATTTTTTAGTATGCATAGTACATTTTGAAGAGAGGAGCTAGAAATTTTTGCAGGTGTGATAGGATGGCTGGCATTCAAAACGTCGACGAGAATGCTGCGTCGGAGCCTCTTAAGGTGATCACGAATTTTGAAATTTGAATCGAGATCTGGTGCTTTTGTACTATTGAGGACTAGCGATTCAACTCTGGTGTGATTTTTCTAGTGTGATTGTAAATTATGTTTGATTGCATGGTTTTAGGGCGGCACTTCGTTATCTGTTGGACTCATCGGCCCCGGTTTGATAGGCAAAACTCTCCTCGACCAATTTAAAGATCAGGTATAGCTTTTGCCACTTTCTGTATTTAGCAGTTCGCTCTTTCGCTCGTACTCCAAAAATCCTGTTGGTATTCTGCAAAAGAGTGTTGAAAAGGGTGTAGTCAATGGAAGGTTTTCAGAACTTTGATGCAGACTAATATGAGCTCTCGACTATCAGGCATAGCATCTCTGTTTTGTGTTTCTGAATATTAATTTTCTCAATGTACTCCTAAGGGTGTCTTGCATCCAGAAGTACATCTTGCGAGTTGTATAATCTCGCATTAGGTTGATCTCTCGTGGATCTATGAGGGCGCTGAATTGGAAATTGTGGAGTCATGGATCATTCTTCCAGTTGCAAGCCTTCAAGCATAATGAAGTGAAAAACTCAGCTACCTTATAAAGTAAAAAATGTCTAGGAAGTGACAGAGATGTGATCGCTGTTCTTGAAAGAGACAACACCATAGACAAGATGTAAGGCGATCTAAATATTCAGCATATACGTGTGCTCTAAAGCAGGTGCCTGAACCTTATTTCTCGAGAAAATGTAGCTGCATACATCAATAGGTGAAATTATCTATCAAGGCTACACCTAAATTCTAGAAGAGGCGTAGTTGCTATTGCTTGAATCCCAAAAACCATGTCATTTTCGCAAGTAGTTTAAGGGGTTTTAAGAGCAGACTTTGACAGGAGAAGTAAGTCAAGTTAGTCTGACAATGCCATTTTAGTTTCTTGTAATCTGAATATCAACTTTACTGGTTTCCTTAGGTGGAAACGTTGAAAAAGGACTTCCAAATCGACCTGCGCGTCATGGGGATCATGGATTCGAAGAAGATGTACCGTGATCACTTGTAAGTATTCTAACTACTTTGTGAGAGTTCTTTTCTTGTATTGATGTTGACATCGTAATCAAATATCGTAGAGTGTAGCCGAGCAGGTCTTACATGCAATGCTTTCGAAGTGTTCTTGTGGAGAATTAAAGTATGCTGAATCAATCAAATGCATAAATTTATGTTTTCGAGTATGGATTGTCGCAAGTCCGTAGCCTGATTCAAATGGACTCCGCAGAGGTCTGGACTTATCAAAGTGGAAGCAATTGCTTGATACACATGGAGTCTCAGCAGACATGTCAAAGTTCACAGCTCATTTTGAGAGTCAAGATTTCCCTAATGCTGTGATAATAGACTGCACAGCAAGCGCCCAAATCTCTCAGATGTACCATGAGTGGCTCAGCAAAGGTATCCATGTTGTGACTCCTAACAAGAAGACCAATTCAGGGCCCTTCGACCAGGTGCTTCATCTTCGCCTCCAGTTAGCGTATTTATATGCATTTGTTGTAATTGGAAGTGGCATGGTTGATTCAGTGATAAATTTCGAAAAGTTTTCATGCTTGATACGTGTTTGCCAATTTGGAAGATAAAGCGGTGAATCTTGAATTTGTTGCAGTACAAGCGAGTGAGAGAGCTTCAGCGGAAGTCACACACCCATTATTTTTATGAGGCCACTGTAGGGGCAGGGCTGCCTATAATCAGCACTCTCCGTAGTCTTGTTGAAACTGGTGACAAGATTGTGAAGGTGGAGGGTGTTTTCAGGTCAGTAAGCAGTGAGCCGCATGCTCTCTAATCATGATGATAATTTTAGGTTATTTGATTCTTATGTTAACCAGAGGCTTACGCCGGATTATGATTTTGCAGCGGTACTCTCAGTTACATTTTCAACAGCTTCAATGGTGAGAAGACTTTCAGTCAGATTGTGACTGAAGCTAAAGCGGCTGGATACACGGAGCCTGATCCCAGAGATGACCTTTCTGGCATGGATGTTGCACGGAAGGTATACCCTTTTTAGGCTCTGCGAATTACATGCCTAGTCTAGTGCTCGTTCATTGTATCTTCATGGAAGGTCTTTTTCGTGAAGTGACCAAATTTTTATTGAGCTTTCAGGTTGTCATTCTTGCTCGGGAGTGTGGACTGCAGTTGGAGCTTGATGATATCAAGGTCCAAAGTCTGGTACCGAAACCACTTCAGGTAAGCATGCATTATCACATGTTAAGCTTGCTCTTATTCATGTTCAAATACCTTAAAGCTTCTTTGCTGCAGGAATTGAGCTCCATTGACGAGTTTTTAAACGAGCTTCCCAACTTCGACGAGCAGATGGAATCACAAAGAAAAGATGCTGAAGCATCAGGGGAGGTATTTTTCTTTATCTTATTTTTCTATTTTGTAGTGCAAGATTTGGTGCGTAGCGTTTTCTAATTGGAGTTCAATGGCAGGTCTTGCGGTACGTAGGAGTAGTGGATGTCAAGGCCAACGAAGGAAGAGTAGAGTTGCAAAGCTTCTCGAAATCGAATGCTTTCGCTCAACTCTCAGGCTCGGATAATCTGATCTCTTTTACAACATCCCGTTACTTGAAGCAACCGCTTATAGTGAGGGGCCCAGGGGCTGGACCAGAAGTTACGGCAGCAGGAGTATTCAGTGATCTCTTACGGGTCGCATCCTACTTGGGTGCTCCTTCATAAGTCTGCGTACGGGTTACATGTACTTTTGCAGGTTCCTTACTATTATGCTGTTCGTTCATGAGTCGCATCAACAATGATGGGATGTGAACATCTAGTCCCCTGAATCATGCGGTACCTATATACCTTTGAGTAGTGGAAACGGATGGATGTGGTGACAGCATTTTATGTATGCGGCACTTTGAGTTTTGGCATTTGAGGCTTGATGCTTTCAGCAGCTTCCTTCTGGAAATGAGCACATCAATCTGATGGAGTCTTCGGGTATAACACTTTTGAGTTGGGTGCAGGATTGTCTTTTCTCTCATTCTTTATTCAAAGTACAAGCAAGGAAGGTAGTGTGATGTTCTAAAAAGGGTTTTGCTGTTGCCGTTGCAACTTGCCACCCGCCTTTTATGTAGTTTATGATGTGCTTGTTTGCTGCTCTCGTTCAGGACGTGTCCACGGCTTTTTGTTTCTGCATAAGTAAGGAGAGTAGGGCATCGAATGCATTGAAGTCATTCGTCCATTCGATGCATTCGATGCCTTACTTCGAGTTCATTCGATGTGCGTGGACGAGGTGAAACCTTTGAAGTAAGAGCTTCATTGAGATGCGCATCATACCCAACCTGCTACAAGTCTTGGTAAAACAAATGTAAGCGTGTGTATGACTGCAATCTTCGGCTGCAGTTCAATACGCATTCTAAAGATCTAAGTTACCTCATGTGGAATAATTCAATAGGCTGGTCTGTGGTGAGGAGGCGGGAGTCGATTCTACCATAAATAACTGTTCTATGGTTAACCCCAAAAGGAGAGTGAAGCCCAAAACGGGTCGTTTGGACATTGATCAGCCTTGCAATTACAAAGTATAGACAGTATGAAGTTGGAACTATTTGAGGATTGTAGAGTTTTTCTCATGCCTTTCTAAAAAGTCATTTCATGCATGTGAGTGGAATTGTCATTTCATGCCTTTCCAAAAAGTCATTTCATTTCCACTAATTGTTGGAGATATTTACAATTAAAGTTTGAAAACACTATCTAAAAACTGCCCAAAACTACCCAAACTGCCACATATGCTCATGCCACATGCTCATTTATTCTCAAAATCTGCCCCAAGTCGATCAAAACGCATAAACTTTGAAAACTCACCAAAAATTGAGATCTTACTTTTTGTGAAGTTTTGAATTTTTGAGCGTGTAGAAGGGGTATCAAGGCATGATCTCACCGTTCGGATTCCCAATCCAATAATTCTCCAAATGCCTTTTAATTGTCAAATACCAGCCTTTGTATTTGGATTTCACCATACCTTCATGTGAAAAATCAAGCTTTACTTTAAATTTTATAGGTCTTACAAAGGTAAAAATATGTAGACTTGTTACCAACTCACTTAGAAACAAGCATTTGAAGAAAGTCACTCCAATTTTATTTTTTTTAGATTAATTTTTTGCCTCACAAAACACCTTGATCATCCTTGTTGCAACAAGGGTAAAAAAACTTATTTTTTCAGCTTTGAGTGTTACAATCTCACAAATGATGAGCAATTTAAAACTGAGATTGGTATGCATGTGTATATACAAGTTAGCTACAAGATCCTATGGTTACATACTTCAAATTTTTTTAGAAATTGAAAACTTGCATATTGCATCAAAAGAGGGCCAATTTGAGGCCACTCTCCTTAAGGGGATAAGGCCGCTCGCCATGTACTTAATCTTCTGATTCCTCTATGATTTCAGATATTTGAGTGACTGGCGGTAGAAGTAGATAAGAGGCTGTACATACCACTGTATTTTGGTGTTACGAGCGTTTTGCTGAGGCCATCCGCGGGCTGCGCTTCTCCTTCAGCAGACCGCTCCTACCACGCCCCAAGTCTCTCCTCGGCCCCTCTAACTGCAACTGCCATGCGGGAAGACCCCTCGAGGCTGTCTTTGCCGCTCGCAACTCCGTCCGTCGTATGTCCCTCGTCTTCCGCGCCACCTCAGCACAACCACCTCCTCCGCTCTTGCCCTAATTTCTATCCCATTACCGCTCCTCTCCGCCGCTGCTGATCAATCCCCGCCATTATTCTCCGCAACCGTCTCCGAATACTTCCGCACGCAACAACTCCGCTTCCGAACACCTCTCAGTTTTCACGTCCTTCACCAGGTGCCGGATCATCGCGCGCTTCCTGTAAAACGCATCTCCCAACTCCGGAGGATCCACTACCACATGGCGCATCAACACTTCAAAAAACATCTCGCTGCAACAACATAACACTCGCGAAGAATTTCGCTAAGCCCCAAATCCTGTAGAACTCACCCCTTGGCTCTGCTATCTCCGATCCCACAACAGCATTGTAAGCAGAGTTCAAACTAAACGATCGATGTCGTCGTTGTATCCAAGAAACATTGATCGTAAATTTTCCAGTCAGTTAACACCTACACTAAATAGGTAGATTGGTGTTGGAAACAATAATAGCCGACGCAAACACTAAATGTCAATTGTCTCCTTAATGTTAGAACACTAAAGGCCAACTCTAACACTATTTGTACTAAATAGCAACTTTGAACATCTACATAAGCACATTTAGTGTTAGATGATATCTAGAGAGAAAGATTTGACAAGAACTAGTCTACATTGATTGGAGCTCATGTCTAAGTTGCGTAAACTTGAGGTGCGCATGTACACTCTTACAGAGCATGAACTACACCCTAAACATTGCAGTGCAACAGAAGAAATTTGACACAGTCCAGGGTCTGAAAATATGTGAAAAATATATATCATGGTTTTGAAACTGGTCAGCAGGCTGTAATCCATTTGGGAAGTGCAAAGAAAGCTGAGCTGAACCAGTTTTTCTGAATATTTGAACGTTAAAAGACCGTATGTCCCATTCGGACAGTTTATGAACACTTGTTTTAGGCACAATCGGCAGTTGAGGTGAAGTGCCGATTCTGCCCGTTCATAATTGGCCAGCCTTGCCGATTCTGGTCTTTTAACGCCAGAGAAGCGGCAGTACACTGCCGCTTCTCTAGTACCAAAAATGCTTGACCAGATGCTTACACTGCACTTGCAATCAACCACTGCAGGAGGGAAAATTTTAGGGTTTTGAGATTTGAAGTTTGCGACAACGACAAGAGCAGTGAATTAGCTTTGAATCTCTCGATAGAGGCTTCTTCTTCACCATCGTCTCCGAATGGTACAAAAGTACTCTGAAGTTACGGATTTCACTTTTACGAAGTTGATTGTCAAAGACACGCACCACGGCAGAGCAAGCAAGAGAACCCTATTTAACACTATTTGTGACTCAAGTTGACATTTGGTGTTCTGGGTAATTTTTGAATCCGACACTAATCTTCATTTAACACTAATCCACCTATTTAGTGTAGCGTTGAGCTCCGTAGACACATTTGTGAACAAGCTTATCAAAATTGACGAGGAATGAAATCACGAAGAGAAGATGATGAAGCATTAGGGGAGGTGGGTTTGTTTATCGGAGGCATTTGAAAGGGCATTAAATTATCTTTCTTTGTAAAATGATTACTATTAGATAGTGTGCTCAAAATTGACGTAGGCTCAATAATGGCTCACTAGAGTTCATCACCTAGATGGACAGTACACAATGGTCTTGAAGTTTGATTCTCTATGTACTCAAAGTTAGAGATTTTAGGGTGTCATTTCAGGGCACCTTCTTGAAACAATTATGAGCTTAGTTTCAAAAATTCGTCACGTACAGAGCTAGGAGTTTGGAAATAATGGTTTTACTCCATCTTCACTTACTTTGCCCAAGCATGCACTAAAATGACACTCCCAGTTAATTGCTCTCACCACAATTGTAGTGTAAATACCATATTTGATGTTAAGAGAGATTTCCAACCTCCCAATTTAATAACTGTTTAGCTCGAGTTGAGCTAAATTGTACTCACAAATTGGGTATCTCGCTGAAACTGAACAGAACTACCAATTTCCAGTATATCAAATGACCATAGCTCACTCAAATTTTACCCAAATTGGGCATACGAGGTGTTTTTTGACATCTAAAAAAAAAGAGTAGATGTCAAAAAACTCTTCATATGCCCAATTTGAACAAAATTTGAGTAAGTTATGACCATTTGAAAATTTCAATGATTTGTAATTTTGTCGAGTTTCAGTGAAGTACCCAATTTGTGGGTACAATTCAGCTCAACTCGAGCTAAAATGTATACTAAACTTTGCACCATTGTTGAGTGGTCCACCTTCATAAGATCCAAGAAGTATTTATGTGTAAGAGGAGCTCGACCCTTGAACACCCATGTGTTCATTTTTAGACAATGTGTAGAGTGCAATGCCCAAACCCCCTCCTTCAACTATTTTTTTGCCGGCAAAAGAAATGATTGGGAAATGTTTTGCGTAAATACGTAATATAATCGTTGATTTCAGGTCTCAGTTGTATAGTCCAAGATATGAAATGATACATTCAGGTTGGCTTGTTGAGAGCATTTATATTTTCACAAGGTAAGTACTCTTGGGCATTTTGACTTGAAATTGTCCATGCCTATACATTCAACCAAAAAGTCTACTTTTTGTTGCCCTACCATCTTTCTTGAGTTGAAGAACTAGATATTCTTCATTAGTAAGCTTATTATATATAACTGGCAACATTTTTTGACTATATGGTAAATACAATCAATCTATACTCCATATCAACCTCTTACAAAAACCCCTAAGCTAAAACTTGAAGCGTCATAACTTCTTCATATAAAGTTTGATTTTGACAAATATTTTAAAATTTGGACCAAAATCAAATTTAGTTTTTATGGTCGAAATTGCACATGTATTCAAGATGTTATGAATTTATGACTTGCATTTTAGAACACGCAACTTTTGTTTTAGGATATTGGTACATGAAACATATATCGCTCTTAGAAGCCAATATTCTAGATCTCATCTAAATCTTCATGAATTTGTTGTCTAATATAAAAAATGCTTGAGAGGAAGCTCAACATCATTCTAATTGGACTTTTTTTTTTCTTTTTTTTTTTTAAAAAAATTTATTTATTTATTTATTTTAAATCACTGTCAACACTAAACTTACAGTATATCCATGTTTTGGAGGGCAAAATTTGATCTAGTTGATAGTACATTTCCGTACCCCTCCCCTCGGCCCAGATATGGCGGAGCCATGTCTCTATTTTGTACTCTTTTCCCACGCCGTAAAAGTTACTGACTTCCGAACATACATCCAAGGATAGGTCTAACGAAGATAGATAGATAGATAGAAACTCCGGTCCTTTAGTGAATGAAGTGTCCGTTCGTAATGCTAATATCCCGATGGCCACCGGACAAGAGGAAATTAGAACAATACTACTTCCCCCTCTCGAGGGTGGACACTATAACTACGCTAGTTTCTAGCCTAGTTACTAGTGCCTTGAAGATACTTGACATAGTACCCCCCCCCCCCAAAAGGCTTTGAGGTACCCATACAATAAGGTCTAAGGACCTCCCACAATAGTTGGGTGGACTATAGTGATGAGCACCACGCTGGCATGGGGAATAGAACCCACGACCTCCTCATTGAGGGCCTAAGCTCTAACCACCAAGCCAAGGCTTGTGGTGCGTGGTCAAACAAACATTCTATTCATGCCGGCTTGTAACTAGGTTGGAGTTTCTCTTCTTCTTCTTACCCTTTTATTTGTGCCGAAAATAAATAGAAAAAAAGAAGAAAGTAAATAGTACATTCGATATGCATCGTGGGTTATTTGGTCCTCTGTTGAAACGAACGGTTCAAATCCACAAAGTCTCAAACTCAAGGGATCTAGAGCATTGAACAGTGTTGAAAAGTATTATCCCTACATACGCTCTAGTTTGTATTGTAGCTAGTTGAGTCACTAATGTAATTTGCACCTATGAGAGAGAAGTACTATTCATCATCTCTCCTTGTACCTCCAATTATTCATTTTTCTCAATCTAAGACTCTCTCTTTTGTGTCTATCTTCTCGATGCTTACTTTGTGTCCTCTTTGCTTTCATTTGCATTTTCAACAAAAAGATAGCTTTTCCTCAAAAAAGATCACCTTGCCGAGCAAGGAACTTGCTACGGTTCAGAGTGTATTGATTTTAATTATTAATACGAAGGCGAGGAGGATAAAAAGGGGCTAAATTCCCATAAAAAGTGCCAATCTTGGAGATTTGAACAACATATCACAATTCCTAAACAATGAAAACGTGCACTTCGGCATCTTCTACACGTAGATATTTTCATTTTGCGAAATCTAGAAGCCCGTCACTTGCGGCTAACTTCTTCATTCATTGTCAATTGATTAATACATTGATTGTTTAAAAAAGGGAAAAAAAAAAGGGAAAAAAAAAAGGGAAAAAAAGAGCTAGAAGAGGGACAGACATGAATAGAGTTTAGTACCTTGAATCTTTGCTCCGACGCTAGTAGAAATTCAACTTTGTACAAAACTGATTGTCATTCTGATATTAATGTATGAATGTATGATGACCCCTAAAAGTAAGTGAGGACAAAATTGGATCCATTTGACTTTGGTCAGCCTCTTACTGTACTAATTTTGAATCACATGAAGTTGAAACCCTTCTGCACGTGGTTTAGTTTTTTCAAAAAGTTATCTCATGCTTCGAAACTCATTATACTTTAGAAGATTTTTACGGTCGAAGTTTGAAAACACTATTTGAAATCTGGCCAAACTGCAATTGATGCTTATTTATTCTCAAAATCCGCCAAGAATTGATTAAAACGCAGAAACTTCGGAACTTTACCACAAATTGAGATTTTACTTTGCTTGTATTTTAAACATGTAGAAAACGTAATCCAACATGAGTTTACCGATTTGATTTTCAATCCAATTTCTGGTTTTTACATGCTTTTTTTCAGATGTTGAAAATGGACCTTTCTATACCTCCATTTGAATAATCAGGCTTAATTTCTATAGGCTCTGGAGGTTGAATGAGGATAAAAATTGCAGAAACATGTTACAAACTCACCTACAAACAAAGAATTTGCAGAGCCTCGTATCATATCTTCTACCAAAAATGGTTATTTTGACTGGTTGAAACAATCCTAGAACCTAAACCTGCAGATGGTAAGAGCATTATTGGGATGCAAATTCACCGGACCTGCTACACTCCTGGATAATTAAACGAATCGGTAAGCGCATGAAACACTCACTCAAGTCTGCAGCAACTACGCATCCTAAAGTTCAAAGTTCCCTCATGTGCATTCATTTGACAGCGTGCATGGTCTGTGGTGCACTGTAACGCGCTGAGGGTGGTGTAGTCATGTCTACCATATTCCCCGACTGTATTCCCCGACTGTTCTGCAAGCTAGACCCTTAACAGCACCAGCAAATTCCTTTACCAGAGACTTATGTCCTGATAGTAGTAAGATTTGATCAACAGGATTAGAGATATGGATTTGGTGCCCACTCACGGCGAAACCGCGGGTTTACAAAGTCCAAGGTCTCTAATATCTAGAACCACTGTAGCTCTTGCCGTGTTCTGATCCATCCAGTGACTGCGCTGCAGTTTCCAATTCCAGCGAAGAGGTCCTTGGCAGTGCCTTGTAGATGAGTATTTTTAATATCCTTTATTTATTGCTCGGCGGTAGAAGTGGACAAGAGACTTTACATACAGACATGTCCGTAAAGTGGGCCGCTGATTTCATGGGATTCCAGATGCTCTCGCAAGGGGAAGCCGCGTTCTCGCTTTCTCGCAACAGGGCGGAGCGTAGGCCTTATATGCCGTTCAGTTGGGGAGAGGAGCCTGTCGTTGAGAGTTAGCAGTAGTCTGTTTTGTTGCGAGAGTGTAGCTCACGGGTAGAGTCCGCCGAGACCATCTTGCTGCTGGGTCCTTGCATCGTTTCTCCGTGCGTCTCTGTGTGTTGTGTGCATTCTCGAAGAGCGAGGAGTGGGGACGGTGAAGGGAGTGTGGATTGTTGGGTGATTAGAGTGTTTTTTTCAACACTGCCCATCGTAGCAGTGTGGATTCCGGGTGCTCGACATTCAGCGACTACGTAGGCATTTCCTGATCACCAAGTGGAGGAGACATGGCCAGGGGAGGGGAGTTACAGAGGAGGGTGTGGGGTGGAGTGTGGAGCCAGGTCATGGTGGCGATGGTGTTGGGGTTTTTGGTGAAGGCCGTGTGTGGAGCTCCTGCAGCCATGCAGCCGAGTAGCTCAGGTGGTGAGGTGGAATGTACCCGGCCTTTGGTGGATGTTGTGTGGGGATTCATACTTATTTTTCTTGCTCTTTCTATATCACTCTGGACAGCGAATCTACACACCTATCGTGATAAATTTGAAAAGATTTATGTGTTGATTGGGATGATATTTATACCAATCATGCAACTATGGTCTATTCTTCAAGATTCATTTTTTTTTCTAATGGTTGTACGCCATTGCCACAAGATGAAGTATGGAAAGATGACTTTTGGACAATTATGTTCATTCTTGAACCCTTTCTCAAAATCTCCTATTCGAATCATTGCGGGTTGCAACATTATCATTTATCTTCGAGATGGATTACAGTCTTCTGAAGAGTCAAATGATGGTATTGACCTAATAAATGAATCATGGATGTGGGAAGACATTGCTGTGGAGGATGAATTGGAAGGGATGGTGATAGGAGAGTATGAAGGGAGGGAGAGGAGGAGCAAGGACTTCGTGAAGAGGGAATTATCGGGGGATGGAAAGGTAGCATTGATATGGGGTGAGTATTTTTTATCAAAGTCGGATGGTTACACATTCTTACCCGAATACAATGAAGTGAAGTTTTTGCGTGTGAACTCAGGTTTTGCCATGATAGCTATTGCAGTCCAAGCTGTTGGTTACATCTATGCGGTTGTGTTTAGGAGTGTGTTGCATTTGAGGGTGTCACCAATTGAGGTGATTGGTTTGGTATTGAATATCCTATTACTAATTGGAGCAAGCCTTTACAGCACCTCAAACACGTGTGCGAGACCGCTAGTTATATACATGAATAAAAAGCGGGAAGAAAAGTTGAAGAGTATAGTTAAATCAAGGGATAGATCAGACTTTGACTCCAATTATAGTCGAGTAGAGAAGTATTCTTTGAGTAGTTTGGGGATAATTGTTATATGTGTATGCATTCCCATCCTGGTTTACTTTGTTATAGAATTGGGAAAAGCCAGGAGTATCATAGTTGTCATGCCACTTGTAATATTTGGAGTAGGTCTATTAGCAAGTTTGTTGGGTGCTTATTTATTAGCAATTTCATTTAAAGAAAAGGTGGAAGTGTTAGTATGGATCCTAGCTACTTTAGCGAACATGGTTGCTTTTGTGCGGGCAATTGTTGTGACATTTTATTATTGGAAGTCTCAACACTTCCACACCCGTCCTCAAGAATTGAATTGGTCACAGGTCATTCCCTTCATAGGGTAGGAGTGGCCAACTCTTTGTTGGTGGTAGTAGAATCACCATATTCCTTCAATCATGTGTGCATCTGAGGATGTACTATGTGACATTTACATAGTATTTAAGGTGAGTTTCACTAGTGAGGGAAATAGAGGAGAGGAAGGTAGCTATATAAAATGCAAGGAGAAATTGTGTGGAAGAATCTCTTTCTTTCAATCGTAGAAGAGTCGAGAGAGCTAGCTCAGACATTGATGGTAATGGAGCTTGAGGATGTACTCCACAGTGGGGTTGCATATCAATAAAGTGCATACTTCTGCACATGTCTTTGTGGAATACTATCATTTAGTATCACAACATCATACGCATGTGTGGGATCTGGGATTCATTGGACATGCTGAGTAGATTAGGTTGAGGCTTTTTGATTGAGAGTAGGGATGTCGAAGTAGGCAGCTTTTTCCAGTTCAGGTGAGCTCCCTTGTCAACCTTGCATCCAATCTTCGACCTGACCCTAATACAAGACTGGCCCATTTCTTGTGAAATTGACCATTCTATATGAAAATTTGAAACATACTAACATGAGTACTTATCTGCTCACTTGGTTCAGGATGAATTTCGGTATTGATTCCTGCATTGATGTTTTCAAAGAAGATGGGGGTATACATGTGATATGAATTAAGTTCGTGGCACATATTGATATGTGACGACTCACGTACCTTATGACCAATATTAGTAATGAGGAAAATGAGGTTTCCTAGCTATTCATGGTCTTGCTCTTAATTCAACTCTAAAATCGAAGGCTTCAATAACATACCCCACTTTCGCAGACTAAACTGATGTTCCTTCAGGCCAGACCTCCACAGTCTTAATTGAGCTTTGAGATAGCCTGTCACTTTGAGGATCAGAGATTGCCTCATAATTTCAAAGGAAACACAAAATGACAAAAGGTCAATGTTGACCTTGAAATTTTCAATATGACAATATTATCCTCCTTTCAAAGGAAAAAGAAAATGAGAACAGGTCTAGTCATTCTTGCGTACATAAATCTACGAGTGGTTGCTTAATGACATATAAAATAATTGATCTCGGATTTTATTGAATCGCTCAACCTCGTCTGACCCCAATTAAGAAGGAGCACCCAAGTAGGAAGCGAGCCTCAGCAAATCGCTAATTAAAGACACCTGCAGCAGTGACTTCCGCACCCGCTCCGGGACCCCTGACAATCAGACGCTGGTCGTTGGAATATCTCGATGACGTGAAGGCGATGATGTTGTCGGTGCCAGAAAGGTGCGTAAATGGGTCCGATTTGGGCAGCCTGACCAATTTTACAGACCCCTCATGGGCTTTCACGTTCACTATCCCTACAAAGCGCAATACCTCTGCAGCCAAAAACATCAACACTCAGCCAGTTCATAACACAGCTCGGTGATTGTATTAGAAAGTGATCGAAAAGAATGTACTCAACAACACCTGTGGAGCGAAAGATAAACAACCAGTTTATGACACAGGTGTTTGTATTCGAAGGTGAAAAGAATGTAATCAAATACTCACCTCTCCGGCTGCCTCGGCATCTTTGCCTTTTGCTTCAATCTCTGCGTCAAAACTGTTACAATTCCCATCGTAGCATTGTGGATTTTGAGTACTTGAAATACAGCGACTACTTTATCGAGTACTGGGCGGAGTGTGGAGGCAAGCACTGCTGGGGTTGTGCTTTGGGAGCTCCTGCTGCCATGCAACCGCAGTGGTGATTCGGGTGGTGAGGTGGGTTGTGCTTGGCCTGTGATGGACGTGGTTTGGGGATCTCTGCTCACTCTCCTTCCGCTTTCGTTTGCACATTGGAACTCCATGCAGGAAACTACGGGTGATAAAATGAGCAAGATGCTTGTGTTACGATATTTGTACCAACCTCGCACCTCACTCTCGTTCTTTCAAATCCATATTAAGTTCGCAATGTTTGTATGGCATTGCCATAAGATGTAATTTGGGAGGGTGAACTTCAAACAGTTGTGTTTGTTGTTAAACCCTTGGTCCAAGTCTCCTCTTAAGTTTAGTATTTGGTGTTAACTATGTTGATAAACATGGTCGCTTATGTGTGGACAAGGATTGTGACATTCTCTTACTGGAAGTCTCATCACTTCAACACCTGTCCCGAACCATTGGACTTGTCACAAGTCATTCCTTTCATGGCACAGTCCATTCACATTCCTAGTAGTAGAATACCTGTACTCCAATTATGAGTGCACGAGCTGATTACAGTCGAGCTCTGTGAATGAGAGCAGAAAAGTGCAAGAAGGTACCTCTTTCCTGCTCAGCTTTGCATCCAGTCTTGGACCTAACCGTGATTGTGGAATGGCCGGTTCTTTTGACATTAGAAAAGTGAATATTCTCAAACGAGTGAATCTACTGATCACTTAGATCATGATGCAACCTTTTATTATTAAAAAAAGTGTTAGTTTCGATGAGAAAAAGAGATGATGTCTAGGGTATCAGCTTGACTTCCCCATCACATGGCAGGAACCGTATGATTTAACAGAGGTGATACGCTAGAAATCAAGGACTAGGTTTGAAACCAGCAATTAACTTAAGATGGAATGAGTATCACAGTCCAAGTAGAACCATAATCTCTAATACTTCAAACCCATGTACTTCTTAAGATGAATTCTGATTTGAGTAATCAAAGTGACAGAATTGCCAAGATTTGTTCAACAAGAAGACTGTATGAGAAAACGATATTCCTTACCTTTCATACATGCATGACCCCTTGATCCCTCTCTTATCGAAGAGCAATGACAGATTCAACGGACTGTTAGAATACATGAATGAATAATGAATGGTTCAGAACATATACATGTGCTTCTAATGACCATGCCATTTCATTCCTGAACATTTGAATCACAGTGTTACACTAAATATCCGACATTGTAAAATTGCAATCTTATAGTCTAAATTTCACACATTCATACGTTGTCAAACACAAAAGCGTGCAAGACGACCTATTTCACAATTAAGCTTCTAGTATGCTTTTGGAGCATCAACTGTTGTTGTCATTGAGGGGCCGGTTTTGACAACACTGAACCTGGTCATGGCCCGCTTGTTGTGTAGAGCTCATGTAGTCGAGGATCATTTCGAAGCTTTTCGTTCATCTCAACATACCTGGACAAGAACCAAGATGCATCTTAGAAAGAGACATATTTACCAGCTTGCAAGGCACTAATACATTTAGAGTAGATCGAATCCTAAGTGTGTACAGATAGTTAAGATTGCAAACATCCTTTACTTAAAAATGAACTAATTCTATTGCAAACATGTGAGAGATGCTTACTTTTTCAGAGACTGCTCCTCATGATATGCATGACGTTCCTCCAGAATGCGAATGCGGAATACAGCTTGCTCAGTAGCCTTTTCATAGTCTTCTTCCTCGGCAACAGTCATTCCCTCACGGTCTCGTTCAAAGTTGGCTCGTGCCTTCGCAAGCTGTGACGTTTCTTCTTCATATCGTGCCTGCCACCGCCACTCATGTCAGACATCTCTAAGAAACTCCTAATGTAACAATGTAAATTACGGTATTGTCCATCACAACTACTTTCGAAACAATGTAGGGCAAGATTCCTTCTTACTAATGTCACCTATTGTTACATTACTATCAGCTTCTAAGCAGACTGATCACATATTCACTGTAATTACATCTGAACGAAGCTGCAAAATTCTCATGGGAAATATCGAGAATGTTTACATAATTTAGTTATGAAGTTTTCAGAGACTATGGTCATGTCACCTGAATAATACCGGCCCGCGCCACTAGCCTGTCTCTCAAAGTATTCATACAATTCTCTCGAACAATGATCATCTGTGGGCGTGTTAGATGTTGTCTGGGTTTGATACCAGGAGGGAAATACGGTGATAGATAATCTGCTTCAACCTGTCAAGATACAAAACCACATAATTGTTAGTGAAGAAACTATGGTAATAGTAACCAGTCAAAATGAATTGAGAATTTTATGCTCACCTCTCAAAACTAGAGTGCAGAAGTACCTTTGAAACTTCTTGAACATCGTGATCCTTCTTCACTTGCGCAATATCTGAGAACGGAGTCATTATTACGACGCACTGTTCTTCCCGAGCTCGTTGTTCTAGTAACTCCACGACATCCTGTTCCGCTTCACGAATTCCTTGGATACTCTCCTTCTCTGCTATTTGCAAGTGATGGTATTCATCTATTTGAGCAAACCCCGACATCGTCTCTAAGAATGGATCAACCTACATGAGGAGTGAGGTCGTTTAGTTCTATCGAAGCGAAAAATAACAGATTCGAGGTTTGAGAAGGTCAGACGTACATGCATTGATGTGTATGAACCATCCCTTTCGTAAACTTTGGTATTGTTGGTGACACGCCCATTAACGAAATGGTAATCAACTCTGATCTGCTGAATGGGTATCCTAAATACCCGCTTCGCGACATTGTCTGATGGTTTCACATCGTCTCTGAAGCTATATCTGTTAATATGATGCATACCATGTTAGTATTGAATCAATAAACTGGGTATCAAAGGGAGCGGGTAGAGCAAACTTACTTCTGTGTGACCTTGGTTATAGCTAGCTGCTTATCATTCACTGATCTTCTTCGTATATTTGTCATCTGATTGTTCTTCTTATCCTGTAGCCGGCGAAGTCGTTCCGCAACTGACGGCTGCTGCTTCCCTCGTTTCACCCTACAATTTATGAACATTCTGTAAGCTGAAGAATTGCTTCTACTTTGACAGAGTGAAGGTTTAGCATTGGCACAAGGTCAGGATCCAGCTCTTATAGAAAACCCAATCTCCCAGATCTACTTTGATTTGAAAACAATAGGCAAGATTCGAATAAGAAACATCTTCAAAGGCGGTGTATTAGGTAAAAGAATTGGTACAAACACCTAACAAAAGAGCCAATTGGTTACCAGTACATAGTAGTAAGCTTATTACCGGATTTTGCCCTTGCTAGGCCTGCGTTTAGCACTTCCTTGCAAGGACTTACGGCCATGTACACTAGATCTGGATCTTCTGCTAACAACGCTTCCCTGTCGGACACTACCACCGACAGAGTCGCTCCCTTCGGTCGTCATCTCAGTTGTGGACATATCGAAGCTTCGTGTCGAACCTGGCATACTATCTTCCACCAAAGGCAACGGAGGAGCATACACAACACAACGATAAATCATGGCATTCTCTGTGTTCGCATACGTTTCCGTCACTACCTTGTTGATAATCTGCTAGATCAAAATTTCTCAGAATTGCCTTCTACCAATCACTGAACTTTGAAAGATGCGGAAAATTCACCTCTTCTCGTGTTTGCAGCCCATCGATACGTGCACGAGGATAATACTCGAAAAACCGGGAAGTTCCTTCGATTATCGTTATCGTTTTTATGCCTGAGGTTGTTCCTGCTCCGAAGTGCTCCTGCACCTGGGAATGTGAAATATAATTTCTGTCAAAAGGCTGACCTAGGTTAGTAATCAACAAAGAAAAAGCTTGAGTTGGTACCTTCATTTCCTTGAGATAATATATCCGTTTCTTAAGCATATCTTTCCGTCGCTGGTAAAAATCATGGCATTCGACCAAGTCTTTGTAGTTGTCATCTTTGTAGTATACTAAACGCTCTATTAGGCCATCCCATCGCATATAATCTCCATAGAAGGCGAACATGACATGCACACAGTGGTTGTATAGCGTCTTCTTGCAACCTTTCGGACACCTGAAAGAATCAGAGGGGCTTTTCATCAAGATTTTCCCGTGTCTGAGTTAAAGAAATAGATAAGTGAGTATTTTCTTCTCGATTGAAAGAATACCGTTCTATGCTCGATAACAAAAACATGCAGCGGTGGACAAATTGAAAGCAGGAGACGAACCTTGTGACATAATTGTCAACAGGAATGTCAAGTTTAGGAACCCAAGAAAGACCGAGGAACCAGTGGTAGCTGGCGATGTCGCCACGGATGTCCTTAACGATTATCTCTCCTTTCTTTGCTTTCGATACGGGCTGCTCTTCAGGAGGTGCCTCTTCGACCTTCTTGCCAAATGCTATGGCCGGATCCGTTGAAGAATCTTCCACATGTGGAGTTGCTTGGTCGAGGTCCAATACACTCTCCCATAGGTTAATATTTTTGAAGTCCCATGATACACCAGCAATTCCTTCCCTGAAAACAAACCTTGAAATCAGTTTTGCATTCTGTAATCCGAGAGCAGAACAAGCTCAAATACCTCACAGAAACTTACTTGTTTGGATTTGGTTGCATATTGACCCACAAGTTGACTGGATTCCATGCAAACTCAATGGCTTCGTACGGAGATTTGTCAAGGGCATACCTCCGGCCTGCAAGCATTTCAAGCGGAACGTTTGAGAACAGCACCCTAATCTGACGAATCCTACTGTTCCGGTTCATAGGCGAGTACCTGTAGTCGGTTCAATGTAGAACGTATCAGGCATCTCACGGTCGCCCTTAAACATGATGACCCAACAATGAAGCCGCTGTTTAAGCAAAGGATCAGGAGGCGTGTTGTCCACTGGTGGGGGAGGAGGGGGCTCTTCTTTCTTGGGTGGAGGAGGAGCATGCTTCTCCAAATAGTTTATCAAAGTGTCGTCATCATCAGTTCTTCCTCGAACAAGTACCTACAATGGCGAGAGTATTCTTCTGTTCTAGATTCAGAAATTTTTATCAACTTTGACTTGCAAGGAGACTATCATCGTACATCAGTACTGCTGCTCCTGAAGCCAGCTACAAACAGCTGCCCGAGATGAAGTCGATCAACTCCTTTCTTTTCCAGATACTTTCGATTGTATACAGGCTGGACAATGATCTCGTACTTCTTGGGAGCATCTATTGGAGGTGGCTGCAATGCTCAGTACGAAGAAGAATGAGAAGTTCAGTATTAGAAGTTCAGTATTACTGGAAATGCAGTAGATGAGATGCAGGGATCTTACTGCATGTTTGTCGTGATGCCCAGGTTTCTCAGGTAATGTGATTTTCTTCGGTGGAGGATCTACTTTGTTCATATCGACATTCATCTTCTTCTGCAGGATCCAATTTCGCTAAGGTCATTCTATGTAAAATGCTTAAGAAAATATATCTGTCTGGGAAAATGTATTATGCATCAATAGATGTGCTTGGTAAAGGACCTCATTGTTGAGTGTGACGTCTCGTGGTGCATAACCGCAAACACACATTGCATTATAACCGACGCCCAGAAGTAACGAAACCAATACAATTGAGTAGTCGAATGAATCTGCTTTTGCCCACTATCATCCAAGAAATGTAACTATGTCAGCGGCTTTCCCGTCTTTTGTCATAAAAATCCACAAAAGAAGAATGACGGTACCTGGAGGATAGTTAATGGGGATGGTAAATATTTCGGAAAATCGAGAGGATTTTCTAGAGGCTCGTACTTCAAGAAGCCAGGGAGGAAGTTAGCAGCTCCTTCCCAGTAGAAGAATTCAGGATACTTTAACTGTGAAGGTCTGATAACGCTGCTTATGAACTTGGGTATGCCAGCCTCATTGGGTATGATAAGTCCCAATGCTCTCCTGTCATGATACAGCTGCTCAAACTGTATTGCCACAGCACCACACATTGTGTTACCATATTTTCAATTGCGTGCAAATTACGGACACAAAAAAGAATTTCTGGACGCACCCGTTTTTGCCACTTATAAACATGGTCTTGAAGGCGCACATCAGCCTCTGTTAGGAACTGATATGGTCTCGGAAGTCCACGTAGCTACAATCATACCACAGCAATCAGATTAACTGAAGACAAGATAGGCTCTTAAAGCAAATGAGATGTTTTAATTTTACGTACCAGAGTTCAAAAGGCTTACCATGTACCTTAGTTTCGTTTGCTAATATATCTGCCACACGATTTGATTTTGTATCGGGCAGTTTAGGTTTTGCTGATGGAAGCACCTGATTAAAGTTTGTACATGAGTTACGTATGGTTTAGCAATGTCAGCGTAGAAAGGAAGAATAGAAGTGAGTGAAATATCAGTTTAATACCTTTGGCCTTAGACTCTCAACGTTAGCCTCCAGATAAACGTCCCATACACACGAATCTGCAAAGCCTTCAATCGTAACTTGCTCTTCTGTTTCATTACGGTTTTGTACTACCAGAAGCAAGTTCTTATGAAAACAAAAACTGTTTCAATTTGCAAAAGAGAAAACCTCCGTCATTTCGTGCAGATAGCCCACGAATTTCAGAAACATTAAAGACAACATCCTAGAACTACACTTGGCATATTTTTGGACAAGATAATGCCCTCGTTCTCACCTGGAAATTGGTGTCGGCGAGAGTTCAGTCTCTATCTCAATCCAGCTGTGTTCCTCTGCACAACTAATGACAATACATTCTTTAAATGCAACCTCGTCCTAGCATTTATCGATAAGTGAATCACACTTTGAGAAGTTGAAATTAGACAGCTTCCAAAACTAAGTACGATCTGTGGAATTGAAGATACACAATGCTTAATAAAAAATGATTCCGATCAACTGCGATTTTGATCTCCTGAATTAAGGATCGTGCTCAAGTTAAGCTACACAAAATAAAAATATCGTAGTGTGAGAGAATGGCGTAGGTTACCATGATATTGGATCTCCATTTTATCAACAAGGGGCAATAACATTGCCTGCTGGCTGCATGTGCCACATCAATATCAGAAATTGAATGGCTCGAATCATTGCATGACGATAAGACATGCTTATGGCATATAGCCATGGCAATTGGTCTGAAGCTCCTACATCTTACCATTGGAAGATGAAAAATAACCACAGGTACGCATACCTGGTTACCTCCTCAAGATTGTCAACAGGTGGTAATGACATGGAGAACATGCTCGTCTTCGCTGCACCACTTGAGCTCGTGCCTCCAACAATATAGAACCTGTATCACAGCCACTGATTGAACGTTCCATCACGTAAATAATTCCTATTTTATCAGCTGCTATTGCCTTGCAACACTGACTTCAAGCCTTCACATGCAAACAAAGCACTGCAATTTCTTACTTGTTATTCATAATTTTTGCTGTATGTCCATGTCTTGGTTCCGGACCTGTTTGATGCACCTGTCAGGCATCATTAATATCGTGATCACATCAGTCTAATGAATGTACATTTGCAATTATTTTGACAATTGAGCACGAATATCAAATGTGCAAAAACGACAGCTACCTTGATCCAAATGAAGTTAACGGTGCTCATGACATACATGTCATCTAAAATCAACTCAGCTCTTCCTCCATGTATGTACAAAACATTGTCTTCCACTACCATTGCTGCATTTTGACGGGGATTCGGCTTTGATCCTTTCGTGCTCTGTGGGTTCCACGTCCATGTCTACAGCACAAATGCCAGCACCTATCAGCAAGCAACCTGATGACCTAGACGCAAACTATTGACCAGCCAGTTGATAACTCTGATCTATAACTGCCTACGCTAGTTACCAAAAATTATGATCATCGCAATGCTCGGATTTATATACAACCAAGTTCAAATACCGTATATGAACATATCTGTCAGCTGCAATGTAAGTGGCTTTACCTTAGCATCAAGGATGTGGAGATCATTGAATCGTTGTCGAGTACCACGACCTCCAAAAATCATTATCTTATCTCCAACTGCTACCATGCTAGCTCCTTCTCTCACATGGGGCTGGGGCCCTTCCAGTAGCGGCTGCAGAAAATACAACACAACTCATTTATTCAACCGAGAACTGGCTATCTATGAGTTTTCAGTGTTAATTCCCTCCGTCGTCTGACATCAAGTCTTCTGGAGTGGGAACAAGTAATTACCTTGACCCACGACATACTACGAAGATCGATATAATAAAAATCGTTCAGCAGTTTTTGCTCCTCGTTTCTTCCTCCAAAAATGAATAACCTGATGGTAATAGCATATGAATTTGAATGACAACATACGGGACGAGTTTCTTACTGAGCAGAATTTTACACCGTCAAATCATATTTCAGAACGAGCAAAGGCTGAATCAACTTACACACACAAATGGAATGACTACAGTATAAAGATTACAATCTTGTGCAATCACAATATAGGATGAATTCAAATCATTGAGTTGACCTTTATACATTCTTGGTATTACCGATGTGTACCATCAAAGGCAGCTGCATGCCCATCACGACAAGATGGTGGACCTCCGTTGGTCACCGGCCGCCCCCATATCAGAGTCAAATAATGACAACTGTATAGCTCATCCACCTGCCAATCCAATAATGAAAAGGGAAGTTGTGTAGTGTTCGTTTCACTACTATGCTGTATGAAGTCCAACTTACCAAATCCTGTGACTAATTAACCAGCATAATCACACGCTGGATCAATACATTACCTTGCCGTATTTGCTGATAAAACCTCCAAACATGTAAGTGACGTTGAGAGCTTGAGTAAGAGAATGTCCCATCCTTGCTACCGGCCAATTGCCATACTCACTCGTTGTATAGTACCGCTTATATGAGCCTGATTATTGAAATACATGTATCAGCTAGAAATGATTAGCCCCTGAAGGAGAAATTTTTCATTCCAACCTCAAAAACTTGCAGAAAAGACCTTCGTACCAACAGATTGAGCGGCAGGTCTGTCTTTTGCCTTGAATTCGAGTTGCTCTTCTTGGTACTGCGTACGAAGGTATCCCATATACGAAAAGAACCCCTGTTCCACCAAAACAATATGCACTATACATCAATATCTGTTCAGTCCACTCAACTCTTGATATAATGTAAGGAATTAAACTGACTACATCCGAAAATCTAACCTGTAAATAGAGCGTTAAACCAGGCTCGGCCAATGGATTACCCATACATTCCAAGCGCTGAATGTTCTTAAGATGACCTATAGTTGACGGCAAAGCAGTTATCTTGTTCACATGAACGTCCAATTCTACCAATTCGCTCAGCTTTCCCATTGATACGGGCAAGCTTGTTATCTCGTTCTCACTAAAATTGAGCTTCATGAGCCCTTTTGCCAATTCTATTGAAGCCGGTATAGTGGTTACCTTGTTTCTGGCTGAGCAACAACAAAGATCTCTAAGATCTCTAATCCAAATGTTTACTTTGGAATAAATCAACAGTAGCTAATTAGTATCGTCATGTAGCAGTACTTACAAATATTGAGGCTGATAAGATGCGGCATGTTCGACCAGAAGCACGGTAATGACCCTTGAAGAAGATTGTTGGCGAAATCAATTTCTTTCATATTTGATAACGTACTCAGCGCCATGTCGATCTCTTTTATAAAATTATCTGATGCGTCCAGAACCTGCCGTGTGCAGAACCTTCCAAGCTAATCAATCATGATATTAGGTACCTCAATCACGTACAAATAGCAGTAATGTATCGAATGTGGCACAGGGTAACCAGGCCTAATGTGCTTCCAACTAAAAACATGATATCAGTAAGAGAAGAACCTGGAGGTTTCTGAATGTAAAAGTAAGACGAGGTATATCCGTGAAGCGATTATTCTTCAATATCAAAACCTTCATGTGTCTCGTCTCTCCCATATCCAGCGGTAAAACTTGAAAGATATTCCTGCAAGTTCACTTTTGATCTGTAAGCTCCCAATAGACACACACACGCAAACACTTGAGCTCCACTTTCTCATAAAATCAAGTATGCAGACGTACTTCGTAAGATTGATCTCGTGGATCGCCGTGATACCAATGTACTTCGCAGTTTGTAAGAATTTCGGCGGAATCTCCCACATGTTCATATTGCTGCAATTGATCACCACCACAGATTCACTAAAATGCGAAGTATCGACCATCGCAAGCAAGAAAGATGAAAAAGCTTGAATGAGACCTGAAATTGAGTTTCAAACTACGCCGGCACTCCACCATCCGTGCTTTGATCTTCTCCATGCTCGGCTTTTTCACTGAATGGACATGGACATGAACGTATCAATTGTCACTCTTAATCTGATAAGTATGAGTATTTTATTACATATTCAAGATGAAAAATGTGTCGGATTCTTACATTGCGATTGCGGTGTTCCGGGTTTGCCTGTCGAGGCCGGTGAGCCCGGTTGCTTCCCCATGGTGAAGCTCTCGGATTAAGCAATTGAATGAAAAGGTGAAAATCTCAAATGTCAAAGAATACGATTGAATCAACTTTCATGAACGATCGTTTGCAATCGCAGCAGAAGTGCTTCCGTCGCTATATTGTCGCGTTATCATCATTCTTGCTGCATTCTGGTGCAACACATTCAATTGTGGTTATGCCGACCCTAAAATGCCGAGGCGGCATTTTACTACCAATCTATGCATTGAGCACATTTGGCCAAAAAAATTCATATTAGTATCCTACTAGTATGCCCTCTCCCGTTGCCAAGCCACATAAATTTTTTGATAATGTCCCTCTTGTTTTTTCCGCTAAATCTAAAATTAGGTCAATCTTGTAACTTTATGTGATTCAGGGGCCAAAATTACTTGGAAATTCAATATTCCGGGCTCCGTCAGCCTAATTTACAAACTGATCGTTGTCCACAAACAAACTCGTGTCCAACGACACCTCCTGTGTCCCGATCCACCCGGCAATTCCCTAGATCATAATGTCACTCACTCACAAAACAAACCATCTGCCTTATATACTAAATGTGATCCAACGGTTAGAAATATTCAGATCATATAATAATAATTAAAAAATGAATTCTCATATAAGGAGAAGTTTGAAGCTTCCTACCCTACCCCTCAAACTTCAGTCTTTAGGGGGTAAACAAGGCGCAATTTAGGTCACAGAATGAATATTCATTTTTATGTCCAAAATGGCAATTCTCTTCCAGTAATCTTAGAAGAATTGTACGTTTTCAAGGTTTCTTCATCTCATGCGAGGAAATCTTCATTACAAAACACCTGGCTATCATCCGGGGCATGCGACAATCCGTTGGAGGCAGATTGTGGCGGAGAATGATATGTTGTAGCAGCTATCGTCATGTTCCTGTAGAAATTTGAGCCATTTCATTATCAAGCGGATTCTGTATCTCGCAAACCATTCAGTTTAGGCCATTCGAAACGGAAAACCTTGTTAACGGCCTATTTCACAAGCAACTGTATGTTCTATTAATTGCTACAACCAGAAATTAGTGTCGGTCGGGAATATTATCTATCAAGTCAGAAAATGAGCTCCGGAATGGAAGGTCAGCACAAGTTTCTGTAATGAATTTTATCAAACGGATTCTGTATCTCGCAAACCGTAGCTACTCATTCAGTTTAGGCCATTTGAAACGGAAAGCCTTGTTACCGGCCTGTTTCACAAGCAACTGTATGTTCCAGTGCTACGACCAGAAGTTAGCGCCGATCGGAAATCTATCAGAGAATGAGCTCCGGGATTGCCAATAATCTTTGTTTTAAGTCCTGGCATGATAAAATGGAATCGAAGGAATATAGAATGTCATGATGTGTAAGCGTTGAATGATTTGTAAGAGTTGAAAAGATAATCACTATTGTCGTCTTTTGGAGTATCCGGTTAGGCAACAGCAAAATTCTCCATGCTGTTAACGGCCTGTTTGACAAGCAACTGAATGTTTTAGCGCTACAACCAGAAGTTAGCCTACTTGCACCATGCCTGAGCGCGGAATTATCTTTCAAGACTGAGAATGAGCGAGAAATTGTCTTTTCAATCGGGATTGTATGTAGTCTTTGATTAAGTCCAGGCATGATCACAATTTGAATAGATGTAGGGTGTTATGATGTGTAAGAGTTGAACAGATGATCAGCATTGTCGTCTTTTAGAGTATCTTTTAAGGAACCCTAACTCAACAGCAAATCTCTCCATGTCGCTAACAGCCTGTTGCACAAGCGACTGAATGTTCCAGTGCTACAACCAAAAAGTAGCCTACTTGAAAGGCTCCGTCGATCGGGGAATTATAATTCAAGACAGAGGATGAGCTCGGGGACTATGTAAGTCATGGCATGATTGAATGGAATCGATTGGATATAGAATGTTTCAATGTCTGAGTTGTATTTGATCATGGCAATAACTGTAGTGTATTGGAGAAAATTCCGTTTAGGGACCCTAACTTCAACAGCATGTAACTCTCCATGTATTCAGGCGGGAGATTTGAATTCTGAAATTTGAAAAGAATTGCGAAAATGTCAAGTCCAATGGAGGTCATACCAGGCTGGGAGGGGATCAATGAGCGTCTGGACTGCACTCTCGTGCAACTCAATCGACTTATCCACCATTACGCAGACGAAGCCCTACCTCCTGGAGAAGTCGTTGATCCTGAACTCGAGGTAAGCAACTATCAATTCTTCTCATGAGCTCTCAAATTGAACGTATGGAAAGAGTATTGTAGCCAATGATAGGATATAGGAAGATTCCAGAATTTCATTTTTGACAAAGCACTCAACGTGGAAGAAGACTGTGCTTTCTATATTGGCATTGAGCATGCAGTGTCTGATTGGATTGTGCAGCAAGGGGGTTGTCAATCAGAAGAATGCCTGGAAAGCGACATCCAGGACATTTTAAGGGAGGCTCAGAAAACACTGAAAAGCTTTACAGAGTCCTTGGGTTTCACGCACCTGCCATTCGACGACCAGCGTGATCGGCCAGCAAATGTGGTACACTTAATCTTCTTTCATCTTATCACAGTATTCTTCTTTCTACTAAATCCTTCGGATTCATTAGAGTAGGGCAGTCTATGTTCAAGTGTAATTGATATCCTCCGTATCTCACAATGAGATCATTGTGTTGGCAATCCCCTGCTGTGTGGCGGTGTTCTACAGTCAATGACAATGAGGCATTTCTGGTAGAATAACAATTTAGAGGTTACTAAAGAGGCAGTAGTGCCTGAAGAAGGGAAGGGTGGGAAGGGGTGCATTGTAGGAGTCCGAGAGAACTGTGGCAGATGCAGAACGCCGAATTCCTGCACTGAACGACGAGCTAGCTCGAGCGCAGCATGAAGTGGACAACCTCCAACAGGTCCTTATCCTCTCCGTCTCGCCTATCTAGGCAATGCTTGTGACAGGAGGCTTAAGTGCATTTCGAACATTATAACAAGGCACTACGGTTGATCTAAGGCTTCACTTTGACAGAAGGATTGTTGGTAACTACCAATGAGACTGTCATAGTTGTCTCAGATATCGAACTTGACATTATTTTACGAAGTATTTGTTGATATCCTTTGTGAATTGCGGTTATGTCAGAGGGTCAGAGAACACGAGGACACTATAGACCGATTTCGTGAGGAGGGCGTACCCAGTATAAAAATGTCAAGGTATCTACATCCTTGCTGTTTCAGTAGACATACTTTTATTACCAACTATCTAGGAAATGAGGTCACTCACCTTTTATCTCAACAGTCAGTAGATTAGGGCTTAGTTTTTTAAAGAGTTAGAATGAGCGACTTACGAACTGTTGGCTTTGTTTGATTTGCACTGGCTTCATGCTCATTGGCATTTGGGATAGGTTGCTAAATGGTGGTTCTTGCCCCCTCGTCAATTCTGATGTGTTAGGGAACTGGAGAGAGCCAAGGCCGACTTGATGGAAAAGGAAAAAGAGCTCGAAACCACTCTAGCTTCGAAAGAGAAGGCTGAAAAAGTAATGCGAACTAAGTTTCTCAAATCTTCACTCTGCATATTGTTAGCTGTATACCCAGAAGTTGGCAGAATATATATGATACTAACAACTGAATTTGTGTGGTTCAGGAACTGACTGAATACAAAAGGACAATGCAAATAGAGGTAGAGCTTTGAATTCTAGCACGGTCACCGTACAGAAACGAGGGATGTGTTTCTAGTTGGCTGCATTTTTTACTTCTTCTGCAATCAATAAACAGTTGACGATACTTCCCTGCTTTGCAAGGCGTTCACAGTATTAAACCTTCATATATATTTTTTCATGCTCAAGATGTAGATACAACGACAGGAAGGCCTGAAGATGTTAATATAATAGTCATTAGGAATTTATTTACTTTGACCCTTTGGTCAACAACTACTGAATTGGAGACTACTGCATACACCTTATTCTAGCTTCAGTTTATCTGGTGGTTGTCATGCTCTATGACATACACATGGTTTGTTTCTTATAGAGAATACATGGTGGGATCGCTTGCAGCTTGGTAGGGAGAAGATGAAGAGGCAACGAGAAGTGACAGACTTGAAAGAGAATTTCCAGAATGAATTGCTCACAACAACTCAGCAACACGTGGATAGAGAGATCGAGTTGCAAGATTTTTGCCAGAGGGAAAAAGACGCACATTCCAGAACCGTTGAGGTGAGCTGCTTGTCTGCATTACTTCGCATACTTGCCCCTTAGATTCCTTGATAAAATTCTGAAAGTTGTTCATGTAGCACATCACATCAGCCTTAATAACAAGAGATGATATCAACACTATATACTACAAATTGTAACTGAGGCTCGATACGTGTGACAGTGGTAAAGTATCCATTGTCACGCATGTGGAATTGTCTCCAGTTTTAGACAGTGAAATACAAAAAGCTACTCTAGCTCCTACCATTCCTCTGTTAATCTGTATTTTACTCCCTCTGTAGAGTATTGATTCTGGAGTTTGCGTTATGCTTCATCTGTTCGTGCTTTGATACTTACACTTACCCTTGATCGTAGGACATGATGACGCTTCACACAGAGGAAGTCAAGAAATTGAAGGTACCATGACCAGATGGTGATCCTTGAAGGTTATCTCCCTATCAATGTTCTGAAGTTGAAGATAGAATGTGTTTCGGATGATTCCTTACAACTGCGTTGCTCATTATCTTGTTTCTAGTTTTACCACTAGATTAGAACTCTGAAATTCTTTAGATTAAATATGGGACGAAATGGTAGCGAACCTTGTTATAGATCTTTTAGATGAGAGATGCTTATCTCTACGAGATCTTTAACCTAATCAAATTGAATGGCAGACGGAGCACGCTTTCAAACTGGAGGAATGTTGCCAGAATCATGCCTCTCTCGAGTCCGAATGGCAAGATAAGGTCTGTATTTTCATGCTCGGTGTCGTTTTTATATTCTTAGAAGGACCGTAGCAAGCATTTTCTGTACATCATTGTGAAGCCTTCCTATTATGAAATGGGGCTAGAGAAAATACGGTTTCAACTCTTCGATAATAGAGAAGGCAAGTATGAAAACTGAGGTTCGACAACTTTGATTTTGCCTTTCATATGGTGCAGTTATTCACTACTGTATACGGGAATGGTTGTCCTTTTTTATTCAGGAGTTTGAGCTTCATAGGCAAATCTCCGCAGCAGTTCAAGAGAAATCACGCTACATTCAGTTATTATTTGATGAGAACCTCAAAGTGCAAGGTCTTGAGGTTCAGTTAACAAGATTGCAGTCAGATCTTGCAAGTGTAAGTGCTCCTCTCAGGTAATGCTGTTCCTAATAGAGGCGAATGTGATACATCAGGTTTTGTTGAATTTAACGTAAGGTCCTTCTCGTAACACTCTGAGCAGATGATGAGGCTGCGCTCTGCCCCTTGATTATTTACAAAGGATTCGTAGAGTCAAAATCAAATTCTTATAGTTTCTGTCAATATACAGACCTTAACAATCAGAGAAATGAAAAGAAATGAGAAAATATACTCTCGGAAGATAGTATGGCTGAAATTATTACCTCTACTGCTTCTTGCTGAACTAACTGGAAGCAATGGGTTCAATATCTTAGCAAGTTCTAGTATCTCATGGGAAATAAGACATGTTGAGGCCTATCACTACATCATATATGTGTAGCTTAATTGTAAAGCAAAGCTCGTCGAGTAATATTGTCCTTCATTGTTTGTAGAGGAGAACTCAAACTTAAAGAGTAGAAGGTAGTGCTATCAATTATACAAAAAGAGACGGAGAAAAATCAATTTCGCTTAGTGGTTAGCCACTTCTTGTTCGATGCTAGATTTTTATATCGTTGCTAACAAGTGGATCTGCTGGATATGCAGGAGAAATTAGCCAAAAGCCAGGTCGAAAGTGAACTCAAATTTGCGAAAGTGGATATATCACTAGCGGTAAGAAAATACTCTTGGCTTTGAGTTCAAACAATAAAAATGCTTGTTCAATGAAGTTTTATCTAATCCTTGTGTAACATGAAACTTCCTCAGAATGAAAAGGTGAAAATGGGGCAGAAGGCGCAAGAACACACAGAATCAACTGTTGCTAGTCTTCAAGAAGAGATGATGTAGCATTCTCACCTCTGACCTTTATGATTGTCTGAAACTGATCCGTGTACATTCATAACTACGACTTCTTTCAATCTACCTTGAGGTATAGGAATTGCACGTCGTACTGAATCGAGCTTGCTTCTTTGTACTAGGAAGATAAAACGCAATTCTGCTTCCGATTTGGCTAAAGTGGTAAACCATCTCAACATTCGTCAATAGTGATGCTGATGAGGGTTATTCCATCCATTGTCATAGAAAGCTAATGTAGAATCATCGATGATGTTTTCTTTCTGCTGAAAGACTGAATATTTTCGGGGTTCAGGAAGAGAAGGCATTTTCACTGCAGAAGAATTTGTCCTGTGTGACCAACACGTGTGTGCAAAATGAGCATGAGCTTCACACGCAGTCAAGAAAGGTACTGTGGCAAGGCTTTCCGATAGCATTTTTTGATGTTCTAGCTGTGACTCTTCAGAAAGCATAGTCCAGATTTCGATCTTGTTTCTAATGCTCTTCTCTCCTGATCAGCTTGACGAACTACAACAGAGTTTGAACTCTAAGCAGAAGGATCTGGTTGCGGCACTCTCAGAATTACAAATACTACACCAAGAGGTGATTCTGCTTACTTTTAGTGTGATCTATATGGGAATTTCCAAAGTCATGGTACTCATGTGCACATAGGACTGGGTACAGACCTGAAAGTAATGACATTCTAGAACTGTTGTCACAATCTGGAAGAAATTCAGATCTGTTCAGAAAAACTGGATGCTTTTTTCATATTTGTATAAAATTGGGGGATTATGTGAAGTTTTCATAAGGAGATGCTTCATGTGTTATTTCCAGACAGTAAGTTAATGTGTCACTTATAAGTGTATGAGCTTGACAACATCTGAATGCTCTATAATGTAATGTTATTAAGGTACAAAGCCTTCGAAGCGACCTCAAAGCGAAAGATGATGAGAAGAGGGCGATTCAGAAAAACTACGAGGCGCAATGCCAGCAGCTTCAAACGTCCATCTTCAAGCTTCAGATGGAAGAAAAACAGAAGGTATGTCTGCCTTTGTTTTTCAGCTCTCAGTCGCTCCGCAAAGACTTCTTATTTTCTGATTGATATCGTTCTTATTGAAGTGGATTTTTCTATGTTTATATTGTCTGCTATTTTCTAATGAGGTGCGAAATATCATGCTTGAGCTGGTACTGTTAGCTTACATTGACACACCGCATATTGCAGTGTGAAGATATGGTCCTTAAAACAAGAGAAAAATGGGAGACTCGCTTGCAAAGGCAAGCTCATCAACACAAGGACGCTGTGCAGAAACTGCAACAGCAATTTCGGATGCAAGTAAGAATCTTCATATGCTTGTAACAGCATATTATACAGTACAATGCTGGAAGACTCTCTTTTGCTTTAACAAATATGTAGCAATCTAGCATTCTCAAATTCCATCTTGTAAAGGCATTATCTGATTGGTGTAGATGGTTATGTTTAAGGGTACTGAGCTCCTTACAATCAAATTCGGGTGTGCTATATCCATATTGTAGAAACTTGTTGAGGTAAATATATCATTCAAGTTTAAGTGATGAAGTTGGTCGGTTGTTTGCAGTGGGAAGAGCACGTTAGGAACACAGCTTTTAACTCCCGAAGAGGATTCGAGGAATTGTGTAAATCATAGAGCTTCATATTGCTGACTTACAAATGAAGTGAGGAGCACATACCTCAATGGGAAATGCCGTTACACTAATAATCGAGTCACTATCTCAGTGGCTAGTTTAAAGAGAAGTACATCACATTGTTTATAGTAGATCAATTTTGTTCAATCGTACAAAAGTCAAGACAATCAACTTGATTGAAGCTAACCGTCGAGCATTATTAGTGGTAATATTACTTGCAAGCTTTTCATGTTTCGTGTGCAATGTCTTAATTGTGAAAGTTTTGCATGATCATGAGCTTTGACTGTCCAATATTGAGCTTCGAGTGGGTGAGGAGGGTTTCAAGTGATTTTTGTAAGGCTGTTAAAAAAATTTAAGCTCATGTATTTGAATATATATATATATATATGGGTTGATGCAAGGTATACTTTAATAATGTTTTTTGATTTGTAATTTTCATCAATTGATTGTTGTTGATTTGCAAAAGAAGAGTAGAGTGTCTCTAAGTTGAAATGCATGATGGGCTTGTGGACAACCAAAATCAAAAGTTTGACCCCACACAGAGCTACTTGCACGTGTTTCTCCACGCAAATTGATTGCTCTGGTGCTATGGAACAGATGATTTTTTCAATAGGGCAACATTGATGTTTGAGAATGTTGAGAGAAGTCTTAGACATTGATGTTTGAGAATGTTGAAAGAAGTCTTAGAGAGTGTAAAGTCTCTCAAGAGAAATAGTTTCATTTGCCCTTCAACAAGCCAGCTTGAATCAAATTTGACTTGAATTTTGATTCATAATTGTTGCATATGGTAATACACTTGGTAAAATAAATTACATATAAATTCTTTTTGAAAAATGACATTGATTCCAAGCTTCAAAATGTACATGAGTCAAAAATTGAACACATGGGCATTTAAGGGTTAAAGTGGTTGCCCAAAGTCACTCAACCCTATTTGGAATTTTCATGACTCAAAAACGATGCAAAATAGGACAAATCTTCGTATATAGTCTCACTAAATCTCTTAAAAAAACCCATACTTCCCATACAAAGACTAGATTCTCATTAGGTGAAGCGCTTTCTTTATAAGGTAGAATATCATCACACTCAAGTAGAGAAAAAAGTGAAAAACCTAACCATTATGTCAAAGGGTAAATTAAGAGCCTCTTTACACTACCGTAGAAAAGTTCACTAGTCAAGAAATCTCAATCTCAAATGTGATTGGTTGAAATTGAGACTTTTGGAATGTGATTGATTAAAAAATGAAATTCTTAACTAACCAATGGCCTTCTCCACCATAGTGTAAACTGGCCCTCATAATAATTCATTCTAATGTACCCAAAAAACAAAAAAATAAATTTAAAAAATAAAAATAATAAAAATAAAAATAAAAAAGAGAGAAAAAGAAGAAAAAGAAAGAAAGTAGTTGAGACCCCATATCACACTAACCCAAACCCTAGAACCTCTGAAACTAAACCCCGAAGTGCCCAATGAACCATTTTATGGTCGATCCCAAATTTTGAGGAGATGTAGCACACTTTTTTTTAAAATAATAAATAAATAAAAATCCTTGGATTTCTTTTTTTTTATTTCCAAAATTTTGGTGCGTAGAGCACCGTATCCAATTTACAAAACCTCGTTTGGATTCATAAATTGTTCACAACAAGCCTTCAAACACAAACAAAGCCAAGTTTTCTTAATATTGGAAAACTTATTATTTTGGAAAACTACACTAAATTTGATAATTAGTGTTAGATTATTATAAGATTTGAAAATGCTATAATTTTTTACTTTTTTACTATATAAGGACCCCCATCTTGGCCAATATGGTGGGTAAAATTATTGAACAACTGTAAAAACTTATAACATATTTATGTAAATTAGTGTATCTAATACTAATTATCAAATTTAGTGTAGTAGTGTAGTTCGTAGGTTATTCCCGACTTTTCTCTATATTATTTATAATATGTGATATTAGCCAATTATATCAATTTTCAACTACTAATAATAAAAATAACAGCGATTTTTAAAGTTTTACTCCATTGAGTTCATTGTAAAATTAACAGTTACTAGTATTGATCTGACTTAAGCCTTCTGATCTTCATGTCGTCTTTCGAGCAAATCTTCGTAAAAACTACAAAATACATATTTTATAACACATCTACGTTTTCTGCAAACCTCTTGGGCCTTTAGGGGTTAAAACCCTTTCTTTTAGTAAACCCCAGTTACCTTCTAGGGACTTCTTCTTCGTCGTCTTCCTTCCTCTCTAGGGCACAATACACGATTTGCTTTTCCGCATCTCCCCTTGGCGATCCCTCTATCACGATTGCTTCTGTGATCCCTCTACCACGATTGCTTCTGTGATCCCTCTACCACGATTGCCTTTGTGATCCCTCTCTGTCACAATTGTTTTCGCCCGCGATTGCTATCCCTATCTATCCCGGTCGCTTTTGCAGTTAACCAAATAAGCCAGCCAGGGTTTTCCGCACTTGGATCACTTCTCGTGCCTCTTTTCGCTCGATTAATTCAGTTTGCCGTCACCATGCCTCGCTACTATTGCGATTACTGCGACACGCATCTGACTCACGACTCCCCTTCCGTGAGAAAACAACACTGTGCAGGATACAAGCACAAGGCGAACGTGCGCCAATACTATCAGCAATTCGAGGAGCAGCAGACGCAGACGCTCATTGACCAGAAGGTGAAGGAGCATCTCGCGCAACGGCAACAAGATGGCGGAGCGGTCTATTCGTTGCCTGTCCCCGGGGGGCTAGGTCCGTACCGACCTGTTGCTCCCCCGGCAGGACTACTTCCTCTACGGCCTCCTGTTCTGGCTCCTCCTGCTGGACCTCCCTCGGGATACCTGGGGAATGGAGCACCACCCGGGTTTAGACCACCCCCTGTAGCAACGCAGTATTATGGGAGCAATGCTCCATTTTCGAGCAGCAATGGCGCACCTCCGCAGTACTCCGGTCAGTATCAATCTTCGGGTGGTGGTGGCGGTGGTGGTGGTGGTTCTCAGGAGTATGCTAATGGACCTCCTCCTGCTAGGGTTCCTTTGCCGTCAACGTACAACCAGGGCCCCGTTTATCAAAGGTAGATTGGTGTAAGTGCAGACGATGACCCTCATTGTGCTTGTCACAAGGTTACCATCAACATATACAATCAGGGCCCCGTTTATCAAAGGTAGACTGGTGTAAGTGAGACAACCCTCATTTCTGTCTATGCACTAGACATGCATTTGCATTGAGGCTTGTGCTTGTCACGAGAATGCGTTCTCGGTAGAGAAGTCGGTGCAGGTAGTTCTTTCTGGTCAGTGTGTACTTGCTTAGGGCAAAATCAGGTTAACAGTCTATTTGATGGACTGACAAATGTTCCAGAGTATGCTTATTGTGGGTGATGCCATGAGGGAGTCAAGGTAATCCTACCAGGACAGGAAGTTGTGGCATTCATGTACTCTTGCTGTATTTCGACATTGTAAAGAACAAGTTTCCTGTTTTTTTTCTGAAACAATCAATGTGTTGATCAATTACGATAGATTCTGTACCAAGGTAGGCAAAGCTACCGGGTGAGGTGAGTTTGTTGCTCTTTCGAAATAAATCTTAGTCTAAGAGAGTAGAAAGGCAAATTCTCTATTTCATCATTAGCTGTATCTAGATTCTAATATTTCACATGAGTAAACTTTGGCACTGCATCCAAGCAATCGTTTCTTTGTTATGGTTGCAATGCTATCAATATTATCTGCAGGTGTACGAAGAAACAAATTTGTTCTACATTCATGCTCTTTCTTGCAAATGGTACTCGTGGGTGAGCACTCCACTCTTCTGGGTGAGCATACTTCAATAAGTAGGCATCAAAGAAATGAAAAAGTAAGAACTCCTCAGCAGAAATTTAACTGCTCGCTCAAGCATTGAGATTCAACAGGGAAACAACGAGATTGTCGAACAAATTGATCTTTATCATTATAACAAGACATTTAAATCTGTAACAGCTACAAAGAACAAATTAAGTATAGACGTTTCTACCTTTCAAGTTTGAAAAAAGCATTTGTTTGGAGTTCCTTACAAGGACAAACCAGCTACTCAAATAATAAAACCATTTTCTCTAGTACTACATCCTCTTGTAAAATGTTGTGGTTTGCATTTCCGATGGCTCCACTAAAACTCTAAAAGAATGACAACCGAAGCATACCAAAGAGTATAATTTGATCACCACAGCTACAAACTGGCCACATCTCTCCAGCATTGGGGTCACCTCTGAGAAAAAATCCATGTCAAACCCTTCCTACATTATCGATCCCTTACTTGTTGTTGTCCCTTGTTTCGTCTTTAGGCCGCTTTGCAGCAGGGACCTCCTGTGGCTCCTCCTCCGCATCGCTGTCGTCTTCGCTCTCGTAGGCTAACCCCAGCAAGCCTCCTTGATTAGCAGCAACCTTTGCAGGAGGTGGTGGTGCTGCTGCTGCTGCTGGTTGTGTGTCAGGAACAGACTCTTGTGAACTCGTGCTCAACTTTGTTGATTCCAATGTTGAGGGTGGCTCGCTTGAACGAGGTCGATCAGCCTTCACTTTCACTATGCTCCTCACCAGTACCTGTTGCCTGTAACATCACAAAAACAGGGTACTCAAACTTACCACTAGAATGAAGTTATGCAGGAAACTCGAATATAAAGAAATTTTTGAGTCATACACATATCTGAAAGGTCTTTCAAACTATGTTCACATTTCTGAGAAAGAAAAACCAGAGACCTTATTGAGAAATATGATTTCCAGCCAAAAGGTAGACGAGCAGAGGTTCTTCTCCCCTGCCGGAAAGTAGACTCTTTCCTACCTTCAAGATAAAATGAAGGGAGAGAGAAAGGAAAGAAGAAGGAAAGCCACAAGATGGGGGAGAGAGAAAGAAAGGAACGAAAACAAGAGAAATGAAGAGATGTGTAGACAAAGTCAAATCTCGAATCTATGGATCAAGGTTGATTGTTTTCAAGTCTCTCATTAGTGGAGGATCATAAATGTTCAATATTATAACACGATTGTGTTGATATTCGAAAGGGGGAAGGTTGGTATTCCTATGAAGGTTGACACCAACAATACAAAACGAGAGTGTTCTTACCGTATTCCACTTCGAGGTTTAGGTTCTACTCGTATAGCAGGGAGTGTGGAGATCGACGCAGAATCCACCAAGCTTGCTGCTTTGTAATCTTCCGTCAAGGCAAACTTCATGGTGAATCTCATCTACAATCCATGGGTCAAGTGACTATTCAAACATAACCTCCAAGCGTATAGATCTCACTCTTCCACTTCTGGTATAATGGTGGTCAAACAGACATTGTAAATGATCATGTCATTTGAAATTTGTATCCATGTTGACAATCCTTGTAACAGTGATCAAAGAGAAGAGCATCAAAACATCCAATTAATAAAAAGGAATGATCCTTATACGAATTCTTTGAACTATCTGATGAATAAGACGCCTCACACCACCCAAACATAAACTAGACATAGCTGAATCTCAAAGCTTATTGCAGCTCAATTTTACACTTGTGATAATACGGCTCTTGTGACTGATCACATATCGAACCCATGTACTTAGAATAAGCATTAAATTGTAGATTTTAGGGAGTAATACTGTTTGATGATTTAGAGAGTTCAATTTCAACTCAGACAGAACCTTCTTAGGCTAATGCAGACAGGATATTCTCATGTTAGGTTATTTGTCTCTCTCTCTCTCTTACTCATTCTCTCTCATAGCCAATGCACAAGGTGGGAGGGTTGAGAGGATATTTTGAAAGCTGCAAACGCCCGCTTCTCAGTTCGTCGCCGCAACCGCTCAGCATCCTCCTCAGCTTCCATTTGTTCTTTCAGGTAGAGCAAATCATCGCTATCCAAAGCTGCAAGTGATGCCAAAAGCCACATGAGTGAATCAATCACAATGCTTATAATGATAACGATGATAACCAAAATATTCATGATGAGTGGATAATTATATAACCAAGGGTTACTTCTGTTTAGGGCTATACCTCCACGACCATGAAGATATCCACCACGCTCACCGGCCACTTCCTGCATCTGCTTCATCACAAAAAGCAGCAAGGATCGTCAACCAGTCCATCCTTGCACCAAACCCTAACCTTCATCTGGTACGCTTATGTTATTAACAACTCGTCATACTCGATCATATTGTGAAGTAAAAATGCCAAACCCTAGTGTAAAGTAAGCCAATAAATCTCTGCAGATTTCAATAACGGAGAGAACAGATGGTCCGTGATGGCGTTGTGACGTGTTCTAACCTTTGCCACCATGCGCTTGAACGCCAAGTCCTCATCGTCTGCTTTGTCCTTGCCACCTTTGGAGCCCCATTTCTTATCTGTGTGCTTCAAATTGTGCGTTAGTCAAAGCTAGTCAAATCGAACCAGTTTACAGTTTTTTATAAAAAAATGGAAGCTAAGCTTCTGTACTGCATTGTAATGAATGATCAGAGCTCGCACCTTTAGGGTCACTCAAATTGGTGAAATCTTTCACTTCTCTGCCTGCCATCTTGTAGTAGCGTTACTCCACTCCAGAAGCACACACACCGAACGAAAAGAAGACTAAATGCTCGTCAATCAAGCAATAGAGTCTTAAATAATTACGTAGAGCCCTATCCCGGGTTCAATTCGCAAACCTCCGCTTCTTGACACCACTTTCTCATTAGCCTGCTGGCAGAAATCCCAATCACTCCACATGGTGACAAAACCCCATTCAGAAAATTCAATAACCTAAACCCTTGCGCGATTGCGCCCGCGAGCGATTCTCGAGTAGCGAAATTTTTGAAAAAAACAGATGAGTTAGGGCGATGGATTAAGTGAGAGAGAGGGATAGGATTAGCGGCAAGACGTGCTCGGATCGATTGTGATGTTTGCAGCAAGGGGCGCTACAAGGAAGGAGGAAGGAATGAAGGGCAGGAAGAGAGGAGTGTTGTGTTCCCCGGAGAGCGGTGGATGAATGTTGTGTTCCCTGGCATGGATGGATGAAGAATGAGGCTTACGTGGATGGCTGGGGACCGTCGTGACGTCGCTAGTCAGATTTGGTGGGACCGCGAACTCGTGGCTCTGGAGGCTCCGGTTCGAATCCCCCTGGGCACCGTGCAGCCTTCGGGATTTTGATACAATGTGGAGAGGGGGACCGCCAGGCTGGCAGCCTTTGCAGCCTTTTGCCTGGCGGTTCCCCCATTCCCTCCCTGTTGGTTCTTGTTCCCTGTACCGCCGGCTCTCTGGTCCAACTGGAAAGTCACTCCGTTTCTATATTGAATCAGTCAAAACAGAAGTCCGCTAAGTAGCCCCAGTTGGTCCCCAGTCTGTCGTTTCGTGCCTTGTTTTCAATTCTCTGCCAAGTAGAACGGATTGGGGACCAAATGCAGCAAACTGAGGACTGTATGTAAACTAGGGACCAAATCACTCGGTCTTCCGCGCATCATGTTGTGGAATGGGCACCAAGTTGAATTGGGAACCAAACTCTAAAAAACCATCAAAATCATGCATTTTTGAGTTTAGTCCCTACTTCGATCTCAAAGTCAAATTTCCTGCCTAGTTCGACGTTTGGTCCCCAGTCCGACCAAAACTAGGTGTTTTGGTCCCTAGTCTGTTGTACTTAGCGGATTTCTCTAATGTATTATTCATTAAGAAACAATATATCTGATCTATAGCGTACAAGCCTGGAGAGTCTTCAGTTTTTTATGATTTTTGCAAATATCTAGAGGAATAGATGAGGTGGAAGTGAATTTAACCTTTTACCTCCTTTTACACGGAATTGCATTCCCATTTTAATTTTTTCATTCTTTAGAAGAATAACAACAGGAGACCTTTGTGGGTTGACATGGGTGTCCATTTGATCTACTCTTGATGATGGTGCCCAAATGACATAACGTTAGTGGTATAAGATTACTAACCCTCTTGAAGGTTAACATTGTATGAACTTCCATTTTGAGTATTGAGTGCAACACAAGTTGCCTCGTGGATGCATTGCTTGGAGGATGGATTGTAATGACAATGGGAGGAATGAGAGGTACTTAGAAACCCTCTTTTTTATAACAGTAGAGCAAGTTGTCTTTCGCGTATAACTACAAGACTACCATAGTCTACAATTACATAACTGAACGTTTTACCTAGATTGAATAAAAGGCTAATGTATCAAGTTATTCGATAATCTAACACCTCGCAATGAATATGTATTACAAAATGTTTTCAGAGTGTATATGAGTTTTTATAGGGCGTGAAGTGATCTTGTATTGCAATGGTTAGCCATAGCCCTCCCTTTGAAAGTTTGTCACATTGAAGAAAAATTATCAGAGTATATGTGAGTGATTATTGGGCGTGGAAGTGATTTTGTGTTGCAATGGTAAGCCATAGTCCTCCCCTCAAATGTTTGTCACGTTGAAAGAGCCTTGCGTAAGCAAATTGGGGCAACGCTCTAAGGATTTTACATTGTGTCTTGCATATGGCCATTGAAAAGGCCATTTGCTGAATCAAATAAGACCTCAATCATTTTAGATTGTATTATGTGAGAGCAATAGAGTTGTGCAAAAATGAAACATGGTAAGGACAACTGTAACATCAACTAGACATCAACATGTTTTGTATCTCCATTTTGACATTCAAGATTCAAAATGTAATAGCATAGGTTGGCTCAAAAATTGTACCGCAGAAACCTCCCATACGAAGCCCTTAACCTTTGAAGGCACAAGGGGTTCAGAGCAAAACTTCGACGTGTTACTAAATATGCATTTCGTAATTCTTATGAAGTTTATGTTAAAAAACAAAATGAAGGTCATGATTCTTAAATCAGATGGATACGGTTCAATTTTTTAAAATAGTAACTTTTACTTTTACAATGAATCAAACAAATTAAAACTTTGAAAATTGTTAGAAAATACACTTTCAATTTTTAGGAGTTGGAAACTGATGTAATTGGCTTAAATAACATATTTTATGATGACAAGTCCTTACCTGTGCCCTCCGGACCACAAACATTAAAAAGGCCATATTGATATTTATCAAATGTATAAAAAACTCAGACATAGGTATTAAAAAAATACGAAGTTGGAGTTCCCATCTTTTGTTCTCAATTCTCCATCCCCCAACTTCCCTTATTGGTTTCCATCATTCGTCCGGTTCCCATCATTCATTCCTAGTTCTCATTATCTGTTCTTGGTTTCCATCTTCCGTTTTCAGTTCCTATCCTTTGTTCTCCGTTCCTAAATCCTATCTAATGTTCCCTTCATCCCCCCTTTACTTCTTCTTTGCTCCCATTTTCATGTTTCATATTCTTTGTCCCTTTGCCTCCTTGTTATATTCTTAAAATTTAATAAACTCTTACTAACAATCAAATACCACTTATGGAAACTCTTCAAAATCTTTAAAACTCTAAATATCATGTATACATGACCAAATGACCATGACCATGACCATGACCATACATCGCCAAGGAGACAAAAACCTAATCGTGTTCTTTTATATATAGAGATAATTCAAAAAACATAAAAGAAGGTAGGTAGATAGGTTGGTTGGTAGGTTAGTATATTGGTAGGCTGGTACTTTAGTGTGTTGGAAGGATTGGTGGGTAGGAAGGTTTAGTAGGGAGGAAGGTTTGGTAGGTAGGAAGGTTCGGTAGGTAGGAAGGTATGATGGGTAGGAAGGTCTGGTGGGTAGGAAGGATAGCCGAACAGTATTATGTTATAGAAGTAGATATAGAGAAAGGCCACTAGTAACCTAAGAAAAAAACTATTGGTTTCCCCGTTTAGTCAGTTTTCCAATACTAACAAAACCTTGCCCTCTTTGTGCTTGAAAGCTTATTGTGAACAATTTGTGAATCCAAATGAGGTTCCGTAAACTGGATGTGGTTCTCAAGTCACCAAACGTTTGGAAAGTAGAAAAATATTCCAACGAAACCTACTTTTAGTGCACTATAGCTCCTCAAATTTTGGGATTGACCATAAAATGGTTGATTGGGCTCCTACGGGTTAAAAGTCTTGTGCCTCATCTGGTGCATGTTGGCCCCCTTCCACTTCCATCAATAAATTTCTATCGCAATGATTGTTTTTGGTGCCCACTGTTGCTATTATTTTTAATGTAAAAATTCAAATAGATATACATGTATGTAACGTAAAGTTAAAAATCTTTCTATAATGAACAAAGTAAGAGAAGACCAGTAGATAATCCTATCAAGAGAAATACATGAAGTTATGAATTTTGTACTAAAAGAAACATAGCATACATGAGTTGGAACTCGTATCCAAGCATGCAAGTATATCAAGTATATCAAAATCTACTTCTGTAGTGAAATATTGTAGAGCGATCCTTCCTACCTACCAACGTATCAACCTACCAACCTACAAACTTACCAACCTACCTACCTACTTTCTTTTGTATTTTTTGGATTATATAAAATAAAATAAAATAAAACAAAATAAAATAAAATAAAATAAAATAAAATAAAATAAAATAAAATAAAATAAAATAAAATAAAATAAAATAAAATAAAATAAAATAAAATAAAATAAAATAAAATAAAATAAAATAAAATAAAATAAAATAAAATAAAATAAAATAAAATAAAATAAAATAAAATAAAATAAAATAAAATAAAATAAAATAAAATAAAATAAAATAAAATAAAATAAAATAAAATAAAATAAAATAAAATAAAATAAAATAAAATAAAATAAAATAAAATAAAATAAAATAAAATAAAATAAAATAAAATAAAATAAAATAAAAATAAATAAAATAAAATAAAATAAAATAAAATAAAATAAAATAAAATAAAATAAAATAAAATAAAATAAAATAAAATAAAATAAAATAAAATAAAATAAAATAAAATAAAATAAAATAAAATAAAATAAAATAAAATAAAATAAAATAAAATAAAATAAAATAAAATAAAATAAAATAAAATAAAATAAAATAAAATAAAATAAAATAAAATAAAATAAAATAAAATAAAATAAAATAAAATAAAATAAAATAAAATAAAATAAAATAAAATAAAATAAAATAAAATAAAATAAAATAAAATAAAATAAAATAAAATAAAATAAAATAAAATAAAATAAAATAAAATAAAATAAAATAAAATAAAATAAAATAAAATAAAATAAAAAAAAAAAAAAAAAAAAAAAAACACGTAAATGTGTTACAAATAATAAACATAATATGAGGAAATGGTAGACACATGATAAATGTATAAAAGTACTATATAAAAAGCTTTCCCGTCAGGACGACGGGTACATTGCTAGTATATGAATGTTAAAATTCTATATAATGTAGCGCCCATGAAGTCCGAACCAGAAACCAAACATGATACCAAAGCTAAGACCAAAGCTGAGGCCAAAGCTGGCACCAAAGTTGGTGCGGCCAAAGCTGGGACTCTCTGCCCTCTTGGCTTCGCACCAGGATTCGTTCACAGAACGAAGCTGCCATGATCGATTCGCAATCAGGGGGAGTGGAGGTCACGAAGCAAACGATTGATGCAGCATGACCTCCTGCGTTAGAATCCGCGAGGAATAATCATTCAGCAGAGCGGTTCAATGGAGCCGCAGATGAAGTTACCGATGCAAGTGGTGGAAGACACAGGGTTTGTGGATCCATTGGGAGCCAATTCGGCCACAGGAGGATTCACAGGTTTACTCTCCAGAGCTCCAGGATCGTCCTCGTCGTCTCGCGCTGCGCAGCGTCTGCGCAAAGGGCCTGCGTCGGATGAGCATGCGCAAGCTGTCGCGGCCGAGTGGGATTCCTATAAATCCTCCGTGATGCAGAGGTTCGCGTCCACGGGAACTATCACAGTCACCACGGTATTGCTCCTTCTTTCGATTCTGTTAAATTCTGCTGAGACTTTATTAAACGAAAAATAAATCAAGAAGCACAATTATAAGAGCTTCTTGATTCCAATCGCTAAAACTCGCCAAGGAAGAGACGAAGAATTAAAACTTCTCCGTATGGTGCATAGTTGCTCATGTTCAAGGAAGTACAGCGATTTGCTTTCACGGGGACAATCACGGGCACCACGGTTTTTCTATTTCTTTGAATTTCATCAATTTAGCAGAATCAAGAAACAAGAGGCAAATCTGTGTAAGCTTCTTAAATCCGATTACTTAACCTCGTCAAGACGGAAGAGAATAAAATGTAAGAAATGCGCATAATTTTATTATGTTTCAGAGGAATTACAGTACGAGCAAAGTGACAAAAGATTGACGAACTGTGATTTATAGGAGGTTCTGCTTGGATTATCGTTGTTAGGTGTACCGATTCAGAACTTACGTGGAATGCACGAGGCTTAATTACAATGTCAGCGGCCATTTATTCGCCAAGTGATTTTGTGCAGGGCCTTGACATTTTATCGAAGGAGCCTAAAGGTGTTGATTCGGTCGACCTAGTCTTTTTTCTGATTTTGAGCTTCATTCCTGTTTTATTTCTTTTTAGTATTAATAGTGGGAAAGAGAGATCAAGGTGCCATTAATGGTCAATTTTTTTCAAGTGGATGCTTGTTAGCTGTTGTGTCTAGCCATTTAAATAGGACTGATGTTCTGCAGGCCAAAAAAAGTCTGTTACAGCTGCTCACTTGGAGCAGTTGGAGGATTCAGATAAGGAAGCTCGTACAGAAAGCAAAATAATATCACAACAAGAGTATGTCACCCGGCTGCGTGAGCTCAACGATGAAATTGCTCTTGCTTGGGTGAACAACGAGCGGGTTGCAGCTCTTAGATTGACAATTAAGGTGTGTTAACGCCTTCAAGATGTTGTTATGATTTGGCTTCATGATAGACGCGTGATATCATTTACCGGTGGACTCACATGAAATGAGCTCAAAGTTAATTGTCCTTTCATCGAACAATATGTAGGTGGCCAGGCTTTTGATGGACACCTCTGTTCCTCAATTCTACCCGACACTATTTGTGTTAGTAACCGACGTGATGGACACGGTCGGCAATTTAGTTTGGGACCGAATAAAGAGAAAGTCAGAAACTGATGAGCACGGCGAGTTGGTACACTTTCTTCCAGGTTAATCTCCCTGAAACCACATTCAATTATTACTCATCTAAACATATCACAATATGATCAGTCGAATCGGTCATATTTCAACCATGAATTTTTTTCTCCTTCATGGATAAAAGTCTCTCACTTAATTTGTGATATTTTCAGTTAACTTCACCGCTGACGATGTTCGGCCAGAGGCAAAGGAAACCTGCAGCAACTGGTTCTACAAAATCGGCTGCATTCGTGAGCTTCTTCCGCGAGTGTGAGTAATTCTTGCTCTTTCAACTGCTGCTTGGTGAAGGCTCTTATCAATGTACTTCAAGAGCATTCGCATCATACAAGAAGAGACTTGTTTAAGTAGATCACTCAGACAAAGTTGTAGTCTTTCTTTACAAGTGATCTTTTCCTCTGTGTAGTTATCTGGAAATTGCGATACTGCGCTGTATGGTCTTTCTGGAAAAAAATCCACCCGTTGGAAGCATCGAACGCATAACTCTTATGATGAGGGGTATAGCTGATCCGTTAGCTTCCGCCTACGCGCATCTTTATCTAGCTCGCCGGGGTCAAGTTCTTCTGCCATCAGATTCAGGTTTGTTAATGTGTGAGCCCCTAACGATTATGCGCTTCTCTGTGTTTATGACATACTGCTATATCCCTCCTGAAAGGTTTACACTTTTTTAGACCTGTTATCTTGTTTTGCGCAAAATATTATTTAGAAATATTTTGGAATTCTCGGATTGAACATGCTCTCACCGCGTCGGTGGTTATTTAGGTGCTTCTGATGTCCCAAAGAGTCATAGTGCACTCTCCAGCTTCGTCCAGATGCCTACACCACCAGGAGTCCCTTACAGTCGAGGTTTTTTCAGATCAAAATACTCACTTTGCAATTTCGATGTATGCTAGGCTACAGTAACATGCATTGTTTGGAGCTGATTCTCGAATTATGCAATTTCAGAATTTTATCTATCAGATACGTGATTGTCTAATCTCCTGGTCGTAGTAACACAGTTGTCAACTTTTCACGCAGGTTATTTAATAAGTGGGCTGAATGACTACTTAATTCAATATCGGCGGGTGCTGTATGGAGATTTCGACAAAAAAATTGCTGCAACCGGCGTGGATCGTCGTTTGTATGTCACGCTGGTGGAACCTGCGTTTGAATGGATCATGAAATGTATATTCAAAGGCGCAAATCAGGTTTCTATCCTCATCTCCAGACTCAGCTCGCAACTGTCAATTGAGAAATAAACATCCATGTCCACAGTTGTTAAACATTGTGGCTGCCCCTGAAAGTCTAGTACTGTTATCTAAAGAGAACTGTGTGGCATGGTGAGTAGGATGAGATGGCATATGTTGTACATGCATTCGGAGAGCCTCAGCCGTTGACGCCTAGACGTAGAGGTCATTATGGTGGTAAAGAGGATCAGGAGCCAGTCTCCGTCATTGTGCACTACATGGTGAAGCAGCTGCCTCCAGCTTACATTTCAAGCGAGGCTTTGAACATGTTGAAGTTGATGAAATCGTGCAAGGACGTTTCTCTACCGCAGGTGAGTTACGATGTCATCCCTCTGTGTGCATGCCCCTCAGAATGAGTATTTGAACAGATACTTTTCTAATAGTTCGCAGAAAGTGGTTACTCTTTCCTCGTTGTAGTTTTGTTTACAGTTGCTAAGACCTGGAAGATGCCTAGTGTTTTTAATTACTCTTTTGGACGAGTTGGTACTGAAGTGACAGACTTCAATTTATTGTCTTGTGCCAGCACCTCAACTATAAATTGCTAGGAGAAAAGCTTTGTGAGTGCAGCCCTCCACATGAGGATCAACTCGCCATCTTTAATGAAGCATGGAAAGTAAGTAAATCTCTTGCTTGTTATCCTGTCAATATCTGTTGTACCTTTATATGTTAAGAAGGGCTTGTCTTTGTGACCTTTATAAGAGAGAGAGATTTGAAAATTTAAAGTAATTGTCTCTTTCTCGTTCTAAGCGATTATCATTTCTTTCTATGCTGCATTCTTAGGGTTGCTGCTACTGTTTAACCTCAACAATGCAATTTCTTTGCAGGTTGTGATGGGTTTTCCTAAGTTAAGTGATTATATAGTAGTAGCCGATGTCCTTGTGGACTACGTACTACAATACTGCACAGTGAGTTTCTGATCTGGCTTCCTCCCTGCATAGCGAAGATTGAATTCTAAGAATATAGAATTGTTTTTCATGTTTTCAGTTTCAGAAGCATCGTAGTATTCGAACGTTCCAGTAATGTATGGAAAAGCTGTGCTCTAACTTGACTCCTCTGTAGGAGGTGGAGCTGGTTACACTTCTGAAAGATATTCTGAAACACTTACGCAGCGGTGATGTATCAGACGTGGTACTGATATCACTGGAATCGATTGTCTTTAAGTTGGTCACACATTACACGGACATCACCAAAGTCTTGAACCTGGTGTGTCCTTACTATCCTTGCTCTAGTCTAATAACATCCTACATACTCGCATATCAATTCCATGTGTTCTAGTCTAACACTTGTGTTTGAATCCAGATGAGGTATTAGTTGATCTTCTTCTTCTGACGCTGTAACGTCATGGACACAGGCACATGTTGTTGACATTCTAGATGTTTTTGGTGGAGATGTTCGCCTCTCCGTCTACAAACGAATATTATCCTCTGTCACGAGGTATGTGTTTTCTGACTGGAATGAAAGTAGGTGAGCCACGTTTACTTGATGTCAAAAGATATCGATCATTTTTTCCCTGCTATATATATCAAGGAGCGATTGGAGTCTCTCATGCTTCAGCCATCTTAGTGCATTTTTTGTACAGCTATCGATTGGTTTGCTTGTCTTAGCCTTATTTTAGTGAATCGTGGATTTTAAAAATGAAAGACTAGTGATTCTATTCAAGATTAGATAGCTCGTGTTGCAGTGTACGATGTATATTGCATTTACCGGTGATGTACCTGAAACTTTCACAGGAGCAATAAAAGAATAAGTGACCCTGTTACACGTCACATTGTTTTCGAGCAGTGTCGTGTTTTGCATGACTCACTCGACAGCTTGAGCAGCGAAGACAACCGTCGTCAAATCACGAGACTCATTGCTCGCTTTGTCCACCTGGTAGGATTTTTCTACTCTAGCACTGATTTCTTAGTCGAGGTTTTTGAAGGGGCTCTTGTGCCTGCTTCCCGTTACATATTAACGTTCTTCGTGACTTACAGGTAGACCATGGACCTGATTTGGAGCAACATCTCGCGTTCCTTGTTGACTGTCGAGCTACTTTTGGGAACATGGACCTCCTTCGAGTAATTCTCATCTTTTCAGTCGCTTGATTTGGCTGTTGAAACCAGTAATTGAGCAGTACAAGGCTTGTGGCCTGGTTAGAAACTGAGGTTTTAAATTTATTCTGATATTGCTGCATGTTCAATGCTTAACCATCACATTGAAGTTTGTTCTTTTCAGGAGACTGTGGTGCATGCTAGTAATTGCTTAGCTATTACCTCTCTACGAGTGGCTGGGGGTTCGTTCAACAAGCAAAGTGTTGAATTCGTGAAGGCATGTGTAACTTTTAATGGGATCACAATCCCATCTATTTCAAGCATAATACCTCGCATTCATCTGTTCCTTGAGACAGCAGAGGTGAGATTCTTAGCAAGAATCTGAGACTGTTTCCTACTTGAAAAGTATATGAGAGGGCAAGTTTGTAAAAACAGATTTCTAATATTGTTTGTGATGCAGGCAGCTTTCATGAACGGTTTGCTGTCACATACGGAAGATCTTATCAAGACTGCCCTTAAATGTTTACAAGACTCGTCAATAAGTGATGGTAATTCCACACCTTTCGTACTGAAGTGAAAGGTTATTCTTATCTGTTTGGGTCAGCTCCAATTTGAATTAGATTCATAGTTTATTGTGTCTGTCGTAGTTGCAAGCAATCACATGTTCGTTTCTTGGACCCGCAGGTTTAAAGCCAAAAGAGTTTGAGGAGGCTATTTGCAGCTTCCTACAAAAATTGTTATCCTTTCTGACGCTGATTCCAGGTTAGGCATTACATTGAGTTCTTCTGGACAAACCTAAATTTAGTGATGATAAACATGGACTATCCCACTTGTTTCAGTATTTCGATTAGCACACCTTAAAGGTTTTTCCAAGTCCATGCAGGACACCCAGAGCTTGGAGCGTTTTATATTCTCAAGGGCATATTAACACTTCTGGATACAAGGCCAAGGTACATTTCCCCCATATCAAAGGCGTTGTTCCTATGGTTTTTCCATCGTGACGAGGAACCACGTTTACTAACCTGAGCATGTGGTTTTCAGATTGGTAACTGGACGAAGAAGGATGAGGGTCTTGTGCGGAGTTGTGTGCATGCTCGCAGCACTTCGTGAAGGAAAATGTCTTCATCACTCTCTTAACGAGAAGGTTCACATTCATCAAATTACCTCATCAAAATATCTTCCTATATCCTTTTAAAACCTTGCCATCAAGTCACTGGTCTAAATTCTGTGTCATCTTTGCAGGTGGATAAAAATGATATATTATATTACGAAGACTCTTCGTATGACGAAGAATTGACAGAAATAATAGGCGTTGTAGTGGAAATGCTCGTTACATGTCTTGATCAAGATGACGATAAGGTACAGTCTATTCTATTTTCATCCATTTGCTTCCATCATCACCATTGATCCCCATGACCACTACTGCCTCTCGTATCGTATCGCCTCCTCGATGACTTTGAACTTGTGGATCTGGAGGTATAGAAATTTCTGATATACACTGAGCTCGGGTTAGGCTGCAATGGCACAGGCCATTCTAACTTTTAGTGTATAAAAGTTTACTATAAGCATCGCAGTGACAAGCACGTTTTGATGGTGCAGGCACAAACGGGATATCAGCACCTGGATGCATACAATGCGCTTGTCACGGCTTTCAGGGTAATGTTGAAGTACACCTTCCTTGCAGCTTAAAATATAAGCTTCCAGACCAGAAAGGAGAGTCATTGTTTTGACTCACTTTGTTTTCGACGTCTTAACTTACAGGTTGATGGGGATCTGAAGAATCTCTGCAGCGGATTTCTCCAGAAAGCATCAGGTGTCTTGTCAGAGACTGATGCGTATCTGCGAGTCACCACACGGTTTGCGCAAAAGAAAGGAATCACGTAATCTGGGTTGAAGCTTTAACCGAGTTAATTCTGGTCTAGGTGCTTGTACATAATTCTTTCCCGAAATGGAATAGTGATTCTCATTGTCGGGGGGTTTGCTTCACTTCACAATTAGACCTTTTTCCGCAGTTTGTAACATGAACTGAATACTTGGTCGTGTAGAGTGAGTATGTCCATTGTGTATTGTATATTGTTTGGATACAATGTGATGTGTACAACTTCTGTTCTGTATTCTCAGAATAATTATCTCTGCAGGTTGTAGATTAAGTCACGAAATGGGCATGCTGTGGCAGGAATTAACGAATGCTTTGAATGTTCAGCGGCAGAAAAGAGAAAGCAATCGATTAATTCAATAAAAAGTAAGTCATCAAGAATCAAGACAATGGTTCTTTCATTTCTTGAGTCGAGAGGATGATTCAAATATTTTTCACACAAGTAGAAAGTATAATGCTTGGAATTACAAGTACTCACATCCAGGAACTTTGTATCACCACATTCTTTTGTTACTTGTCAAACAGTAATTGTTTGCATGTTTTTCTGAGATTGTTCAAATTCAACAGTCGTGATTGGAGGTAATGAAGGCTTAGTCTGCACTTTGACATTTTCGAATTTAGTACGTGTGTGACATGCAAATACGAAATGGTAACATGCTTAATAATAGCTCAGAATTTTAATATGGGAAATTTGTAATGCAAGCAATTTTTGGGCATGGGCAAAGTAAGTGGAAAGGATAGACCAAGTGAAATTATCACTCTTGGACACTCTTCACTAATTCGTAATGAATTCTTGAAATTGAACTTACAGGTGATCTTAAAACAACCCCCTGTTAAGTTTGTTGCAAGTACATGGAAAATTAGGTTGCAAACCCATTATGTTCCTCTCAGTAAAAAAAAGCCTACAGTTTTATTCTCAGTATTCTGGACAATCTCCCCAAAAACCATAGCAATACAGACAAATTCTGCTACTAAGGATCAATGGATAAGATAGAATCCAAATTAGGAAATGGTTAATGATCATCTTGGTCATTGAGCATTCTGCAAATCCTTGAACAGTAGAATGTTAACCCTTTTGAGTGAGTTGACTTTGGAATACACTATTACGTGTCGATTATGCTTTTCCTTTTCGAAACTCCTGATTGCTCACCGAACAAATTTGTTAGGAAACGATTCTGCGTCAGGTGCACCAATGTGGTGAAGCCAAGGGACGTGATTGTTATCCGGCATGAAGCGGAAGGAGTCATGTTACGTAGTAGCACCAACCACCGCCTGCCAACTCCTCACAACATTAAAAGTCAATCGCAGACCAGAAAACTTCCTACTGTAGTAGCAGTAAATTTTAGAATTGGTGGTTCCTGGCTCAATTTTGGGGCTCATTTGGGCAGAAAGAGATGTGGGGTGTTTCTCTACAGATAGTTGAGTACCATGTTTTTTGAAGTTTTGAAACTTGGAGGATGAGTCTGTAGGACCCAATGATCAGGAAAAACCGATGGCTAATTCATTATTAGTCAATGGGAATAACATGTTGGGCGATTGATTCTTGAAAATACTGGCTAAAAATTGATGAAATTATGAGAAATCTTCTATTATTATCTGTATAAAATGATACAATTGTCGGGACAGTTTCACCTAAACCGGTTGGAGAAGGGAACTATTGGATATTAGTCTATGAGGATGAAATTATTTCTGGAACCGTGGCATGACCATGAGCATATTTGGCTTCTTGTCCTTAGGAAAGTGTTGTTTTGAGATATCACACTCAAGTGCATTGCCAAAAAGCTCGAAAGTGATGTGGTAGTTTAAAATAGTTTATGAGATTCTTAAAGAAAGACTACAAAAAGTTTCAACAAAACAAACCAACAACATTAAAAAATATAGTATTTAAACATAAACTACAAAAAGTGACTTGTAGCTATTTTTCCATCATAATACGAATTAACACCATTTAAAACTTGAAATGTAAGCACAGTAAGGGTGTGTCAAAAAATAAACGAAAAAGACGGTTTACGATAGCATTTTGAAAGGGTTACTTGGCAAACTCTTGCCACACTTTTTACATGGGAGGGAAATTGTTGAGGTTTAAAAAGTTACCAAGAGCCATTTTGGGCATGCCTTTGAAGGGTCTCATTTAACACCTAAGAGCCCAATCGATTATTTTGTGGTCCATTTCAAACTACGAGGAGCTTAACCCAGATTTAAAATATATATTATTTTGAAATTTCTCTTTTTACTTTCTAGAAATCCAATTGGATCCAATACACATAACCTCGTTTAGATTGATATATTGTTCACAACTAGCCTTCAAACACAAATAGGGCAAGGTTTTCTAAGTGTAAGAAGACTTATTATTCTAGAAAATTAATGAAGTTCCTCATGAGTTAATGGTGACCTCACTATATTTAATCATATGATATGTGATTTTACCCAATCATATCAAATTCCAACTACTAATAATAAAGAATATATTTAATATTGTTTTTCAAAGTTTTTGTTTTTTTGATTCATTATAAAACAACTATTTTCTATTTTATGAAATTAAGCTGTATAGATGTAATTTACGGTTGAAGGCCTTTACACTATCTTTGGAGTGGTACATCATAACAATTGTAGCACATCTATGTTTTTCTTCAAACCCCTCGGGGTCTTTCGAGGTTAACAATTTTCACACAATGACTAAAACTAAAGATTGTATTGTTGTTAAATCAAGCATCTCTTTCAATACGAATTATCCATCAAAACAAATGATCCATCGACTAAATTAAATTTTCTAAATCAGGAAATATACCTCAATGACTCAGTCAGTCGAAAATGACACTTAGTAACTTACTACTAAACAACTTACTAGTAAATTCCTCACAAGGACTGAGTCCATCGACAATCAGTAATTCACGAACTTACTAAAGCAACCTCAGTCGAGCAAGCCATCCGTCCATCGTTGCGCCACTGTAGCGGAGCAGCTCACACGTTTCTTTGAGGAGTCGCACTAGCAGCAGCAGCAGCAGCAGCAGCTATGGAGTCAGCTTAACTTAGTTCCGATTCGCAACAAAAAGAACCGGCTCTTTTTATTTTTCCATTTCGCTCAGGAGCTTTTTAGCTCTGCTAGGGTTGCTAGGAGCGATGGAGCGGAGCAGGGGATGCTTTAGGCCCGTGCTTGGCCTTAGCCTTTGTATGTTGATGTTCCTCGTGCAACAGGTGCACGGGATTCGGTTCGTCATTGACAAGAAGGAATGCTGGAAACACGAGGTGCCTTTCGACGGTGATCAAGTGCGCGTCTCGTATGTTGTTATCAAGTCGGAGAGTATGTGGAGCTTCGACCACACCGCCGTCGGCTTGGACCTCATTGTCAGTCCTCTCCCTGTTCTTGCTACTTCTTGATAGAATTGAAGACGGCTGTTACACTAAGTACTAACGTTTCAGCTTGATACTGTTTTGTTAGGCTGTAATAGTAGTGATTACTGCATGCGTTTTAGCTCACGAATCGATAATCAAGAATTTTAAGCTTGGCTATGGCTTCGAAGGGAATAATCAAGCGGTTTTGGTTAGGCTTAAGTCTGTGAGTTTGTGGAGCTTCTACCACACCGCCGTTGGCTTACTCTTAAATTAAGCTACTTCGAGTTTTAGCTTGAGGCTTCTTGAAAGTAAGAAACCTGAAATGGCTGTTACTCGAAAGTTAATGAATAAGTACTGTTGTTAGGCTTGCATTTCCACCCTTGGTTGTGGAGCTAGGCTGCAGTACTGAAAAGTACTGCGTGCTTTCTAGCTCAAGAGTGGATCATCAAGAAACTGAAAAGCTAGGCTGTGACCTCGTTGTCAGGCCTCTTATGCTCTTACTTCTAATCTAGGCTGTTTTCAGGCTTCTTGAAAGTTATGGCTGTTACAGAATAAAGAAGTACTATCGTTAAGCTTGCATTTCAGCTTGGTACTGATTCGTTTAGAAAGTAAGAAGCTAGGCTGTAATGTTAAAATCCATTGCTGGTGAGCATGCTTCTAGATCAATAGTGGATAATTAAGCAACCGTAGAGCTCGATTATGGCACTAACCTGAACAATTATGCGCTGTTAGTTAGGCTTAAGTCTAAGAGTTTGTAAAGCTTCGTCTGTCGTCGTGTTAGTCCTCTTTTTGCTCTTACTTTCAATCTAAGCTACATCCAGTTACAGCTTTAGGCTTCTTGAAAGTAAGATAAGGAAATGGCTGCTACACTAGACTGAATGAACAAGAACTATCGTTAAGCTTGCATTGTTGGATAGTCAACAAGCGAAAGGTAGGTCGTAATATACTACTTGCTGCAGGTGAGCATGTTTTCAAGCTCAAGAGTGGATCATAATAAGCAGAAAAGCTAGGCTATGGCACTAGACTGAGTAACATAGTTACTCTTGCGTTCGAGCTTTGTTGTGGAAGCTGAGAGAGAAGGAAAGTGTTTTCGCAGAAAGTGACATCGCACTACTGCTAAGCATGTACTGCTAAGAAACTTGGGCATATGAGGCGATGCTAGCTTTGTACGTGTTTATCATATGCTTGTGTGATACCATTACCTCACGCATGTTGCTGTATTATGATAAAATTAAGACGGTACATTCGTGATGGATTTATGAAGTATGTTGATACTAGTGCCGGGGGCTTGTGACCATGATCGATTAGTATACCGACTGCTAATTATGGAAAGTGATTCGAGAAGAATCTGGTTGCTTGTGGTTGCTTAGTGTACTTTGACAGTCGCTGATTGAATGTGAGGCCGACTGCAGGTGGAAGGACCTGCAGGTCACCAGGTGCACGTTTCCAGAGCCAAAGTGGAGGATAAGTTTGACTTCATTGCGGCACGTCGAGGGGTTTATAGTTTCTGCTTTTTCAACCGGAATTCTATGCACGAGACTGTTGACTTTGATGTCCACGTTGGTTACCACATCGTTAGTCCAGATGAGGAGCATGTCAAAGATGGTGAGTTCTCTCATGCTTTTACAGCCATCTCTTAGAACATGTACTTATTGTTTGAAAATCTTTCCGATGTTACATCTGCCCTATTTGATTGACTTGATATAGAAGCTGACTCTTGGCCATTTGTTTGTAAGCGAAGAGGAGACGATTTCGATTTCAATGACTTCGGAATCTCATTCTTAATGAACCATCCTTGCGAAAACTGGCTGTCAGTCAGTTTGTTTGAAGCGCTGAGCAGTCGTGTTCATATTCATCATGCACAGCATTGATGGAATTTGAGTTGGATGGATGAATTGCAGAGCATATCGAGCCATTGATGCATCAAATCGAGAGGCTAGAGGAGTCCTTGTACTCTATCCAGTTTGAGCAGCACTGGCTGCTTGCACAGACTGAACGTCAGGAGATCGGTGAGTATTTACATTCATAACAAGATTCATTCTAGTTGGTATCCGATACAATTCCAGTATTTCAGGCCAAAATTCCTCTGACCCAATCAACCAATATTACGTCGAACACTACAATGACACCTCGCTCTTCTACACTGAAAGGGAAATAGTACATAAGATATGGAGACTTAGATGTCGATGTCTATTTGATGGAAGAGTGCTTTATTTGTAAGATTCGCATGCTCGCAACAACTTCTGTGAAAGCCTCATGTACCTGATTGTTTTTTGTGGTGGATGCAGTTAACAAAGCAATGAGCAAGCGATTTATGTACAAGGCATTCGGGGAGGCCATGGCTCTAGTAGGTTGCAGTGTGCTCCAGGTTGCATTACTGCGGCGGCTATTCGAAAGAAAGCTAAACATGTCGCGAGTGTAGTGAGGTGATCTTTTTCAGTCAACTAGGCTAGGACTTTCCGATCAGTGTACAGTTAACCCACTATGGCAAGGATGTCGATCGTTCCATGGTTAATGGATGAGTTTGTAAACTCTCTTTGTATCGATGGTTCCAACCTTGACCTTGAGCTCTGTCCTTCAAGTTCCGAAGTACATCATGTAGTTTAGTGTGAGGTCAGCTTTTTTTGTATCCTGTCAGATAATACATCTTTCCGCCTACTTCAATCTGCTGCTTTAATGGGTCGTTCTTGTGGTTAAGGGTTCCATGCGTAAAGCGTTCATGTGAGCTGATTCCTTCAGCCTCGGCTAATTCAAAGTTGGTCAAAACTTGCCTATGTCTTATTATAAATTGTTGAGACTTGAGACCAATACTTTTTGAGTCAATGTAGTTTGACTTGTGGTGGAATAGATTCCTTACTTATTCCAGAATAAAATGAGACTCTAGGACAGGGTTCGGGGAATTTTATGACTTTTACTGGCTAATAACCGGCATTTCCCACACCTAATTGGTTTTTCATAGATTTCTTCCGGCAATTTTCTTATTTTATACTGGGAATAGAAATTCATTTGTAATTTTCATCGGTTTTAGCAGGTGGTTTCAAAAATGGACCGGCTAGTGAGCTAAATCCATCAGCTGATAATACACTAGCCGTCGGTTTTCCTTGATCATTGCTCTAGGATACCTTGAAGAAATTTGAGGTCAACCCATGATTGATAAAGGTTAATGTGAGGTACACATCGATTGCATTAATCATGTCTTAATTGTCACTAATCATTGTAATTATTGACCTCTTTGTGAAATAAGAGTGTCTCAAAATCACAATGCATGGTGGATTGTTGGGGCAACAAAATCAATACTTTGGAATTGAATGGATACAAAAAATCAGTAGGAATTTGCTTTATCAAGGGCCATGTCAATGTCTAAGAATGTTCAAGGAGGTGCCCAAGAGTGCCCACTTTCCAAAGATTTTCAACAAGCAAATTGCAATTTGCTTGTCAGAGTTGGATCTTGATTTGTAACCACAACACTAATGTTTCATGTTTCTCCAGTTCTTTTATAGTGAGGAAATAATAAAGGGAGTACTATATAATAAAGATTTCAAAGCCAGATTATTTGTATTTATGAAAATCAACTTTTTTGTTTTGGCCGCTAAATCTGGCACTTCAAGCAAGGTTGAGGGCCAATGACAAGTCACATGAGAAACATGGTCGTCTTGAAGTTTGCCAAGAAATATTTGTAAGGGCCAAAGAATTTTGATTCATAAGGAATGGACACTTTAGTGCTCTTTAAACATTCTTGAGCCAAAATTGATATGTTTTAATTCCTCATTTGAATCGAGAAAATGAGGAACATAACATGCATCATTTATATGATACCAATAACAAAATGTCAATTTTGAATTTGCTTATGTAATTTCAAGAAATCACACTAAAAAAAGGAAATTTTCTAATCAAGAGTACAAAATGCTTTTATTCTTCAGAAGGGAGTTTATTCCAAAACAATGTGAAGCTTTGACATAGTTTGGAAGTTTGACAACCTTGGGCCTATTGGGTTTTTGATTGTTACGTTCTTGAAGATGGAGTGACAATTTAGCACACTACTCCTAATAGTGACTAGGTGTACAATGTAAAATATTTAAATACTTAAATAAATTACACATGACTAACTCATTCTAAAAGTGTGATTTTTGGGTTATTATATATTTTACAAGTTCAAGAGCAGTGCAAGAAATTTTAGGATTTAAGATGAAGAACCTTTCGTGTACTTTGAAATTGGTGTAAATCAAAGTGTTAATATAACCCATTAATTATATATATATATATATATATATATATATATATATATATATATATATATATATATATATATATATATATATATGTAGAGAATATAATGAATATGGTGAGACTTTAGAAACTAAGTGGAAGGGGAAAACAAGAGAACAACAATTATATACCTATTTCAAGGCCAATATAATAATGTGTTTGTTTGACCTTCCATCAAAAATTGATACTTATTCTCAAGCGACGTGGAAGATTATAACCAATTATATGTATATAACCAATCTTACAGATGATCCTTGATGATTCTGATTTTCAATCTTGTAATTAAATAGATTATATGACCAACTTCACATGCATGAGTGAAAGACTAGAAACAAAGACATATAAGAATTAAATTCATAATTTTCATTTTCAACTTTGTGTATTATTAAGACAAAAAAGGAAACAACAATGCAAGTAAAGCCTTACGTCTTGAGGTATTCAAGGTTAATATCTGTTAATTAAGGCAGATGTTTTTTTTTGTTTTTTTTTTTGTTTTTTTTTTGTTTTTTTTGTTTTTTTTTTGTTTTTTTTGTTTTTTTTGTGTTTTAGACATAACATTATGATCTCCGGCACCGCTGGTTGGATTGAGGCGCATGAAGTGTCATTGGAAGCAATGTCTCTTGTAGAATTATGGAATACGATGAGATTGTGAACTGGACTTGTAAATCCCAAGATATGAAATTTAAAAGTATCTATGGCTCCAAAATCACTAAATATTATTTGTGTGAGCGTTGGAACGCCGAAGTGGACGTACTAGTTATGTTGATTTCCACATTAGAAAGGAAAAGGTTGGAAAGGAAAAGGTTGGAAAGGAACAATATAAATTCCTTCCAGCTTCATGTTATTAAAAGATGGAAAGAAGGAGCAAAGGGAAGGAAGGAGGCAGCCCCTAGTATCTGAAACGAGGTTTTCGCGAGGGCACCCACACTCATGCCCTTGCAACGAGGTCTTTCGTTGCACACTTTTGAAGTGGGATTGCGTTAGGGTTTCGCCATAGCCACAACCTCACACACTCCCAACACAACACACAACAACAAGTATTCTCCCCGGAAGCTGCTCCTCACCATCGTTGCCGGCTGAAGGAAAAGAGAGGAGGAGAAGCTATGGCGGACGTCGGAGCGGGGCCGTATGAAGACGGCGATTCACCTCCGCCGCGCTCGCACTCTCACTCGCACGTTGCTGATTATGGCTACGGCGATGAGCACCGCGAGAACGGCGAACGAGACCGAAAGCGGGAGGTACCGCCAAAGCACTCACTCTCTCTTACTTAACCCCCGTCCTTGCTTGCATTCACCCTCACCGTGGCGCTCTTATCTCTTAGGCCGAACAAAAAAATAAATCAGTTGTGCGGTAGCAACTTCTCATGCGGACAAGCTCAAGGATTTTTTCCTTGCGAAAAAAAAATTTGTCTGTATTCGCGGCCTCGACACGAGTTTTCGAGTAATGCTTCATCGACATAGTTTCTGTAGCGAAGAGGATAATCTGTGTGGTTTTTTGGCTTGTCCGGGGTTTTAGGTTTTCGGTAGGGTGCGCGGAATTAGGGGACGGAAGAGAGATTGGTGAGAGGGGGAGAGGGAGGATCTCTGTTGTTTGTTGGTTGGTGGAATTATGATATATATTGTTCTGTATTTTAATGGAAACTGTTGTTGCTTTTGTTGTTGTTCCTTCATGTGCGTAGTTTGGAAGAACATCGCTAAAAGAGCACTGATGTTGAGTAAAGGTTGACGGAGAGATGCCTTATCCTCACATCAACGACTTTCTCAAAGACTTATCTTCGCTGTATAGATGTCCTCCATCACCTCATTGCTCCAATTGTTGTGGTTCCAATAAAGAGAATTTGATGTTCTAACGATCGTTATTTGTAGATGATTGTGTGTGTGTGTGTGTGTGTGTAAACATTTAAGAAACATCGTTTCCTGACATCTTGTCATTGGAGATGAGTGTCAGGATTAGTCAAATGTAAGCGTGGTGTCTTCTTCCATCCTCTCTCAATCGTGGTAAAAACTGGACAGGTTTGTTTGGCTCTGGTCAGTCATCATGTTCAGATTGTTCTGGCCTATGAACAACGTATACTTTTGCCTAACAGTTCCTGTTTTAACGATTTTCTGTTGCTGTTTGTTTGACCTACTCATCTTTTTTGCTGCAGCGTCACTCCCGCGAATCTGGTAGAGATAGAGAAAAAAGTCGGGAGAAGGACAAAGACAGGGAGAAAGATCGTCGCCATAGGGATGATCGAGATCGTGACAGAGACCGCAGTGAGAGGGTCGAGAGAGGGGGAGACCGCGGAGAACGAGAGCGCAGTGAGCGTCATCGTAGCCATGACCGAGAAAGGTGAGCACCTTACTATGTAACATGCATGAGCATGCACCATGTCTGATGTTGTAGCAGATGTTTTAGAGTCGGCCAGTTGGAGAGCAGGTTCAGATGGGGAACTTGGGGTAGTCAAATTACCTTCATGTTCTTTGAGGATTCGAGATCTCTTTATTTGTGCACCAGAAACTGAAGTAAGTGCTGACTAAGTGCAGGAGTCGCCGTGATTACGGCGACCGAGATAGGAGGCACAGGCATCGGTCTCGTTCCAATTCTCTTTCGCGGTCTCCTTCCCGTGATCGGAGAAGGACCCGTTCAAGGTCTCCTTCGCGTGACCGCAGGAGGTACCTTTTCCTGTCTCTCTTATCTGATCCTTGTATGTAGAAGATTAAATTCATATCACATGCTCAACATATATATGTTAGACGATGTCCACCTTCCTTTAGTGTGTCATAACTTGTTTATCTTCTATCCAGGAAAACAAGTGGATTCGACATGGCTCCGCCAGGTGCCACTGCGGTCCCCGGTGCTCCCATTCCAGGTACGTAGATTTTTCGGAAACTGGTATGTCTTTATGATTGTACCTGTATGCACGTTCTCTATAGAACCTGATTCTTCGTAATGACATAGAGTATTCTGTTTTTTGCGTTAATACCAGGTCAAATTCCTGGGATGCCTCCAGCAATGCCCGGCGTCTTTCCAACGATGTTCCCGTTCGGTGGCACTCAGGTTCGTGCCCTTAATTCTGCGTGTGTAAATCTTCCACGTTGCTGACATGCTGTAAGTTGTCACTTGTATCGGTTAGAGGTGGGTCCTCTAGTTTGCCGTAGTAATTGAGTATTTTGGTGGTCAAGCAGTTTGGAGGTCTTCCTGGAATGCCAGCACAAGCTATGACTCAACAGGTGATTATGATTCTTACTGCTGATCGACCTTTACATACCGGCATGCTTAATAATGAAGTATCTTTTGTCAAAGTTTCTCGTCACCCATTTCACCTTATGCTGCAATCGCATGGTCTCGGATTCTACGGGCTGGATTATTACCAACGTTGTGGGACTCAGTAGCACGAATGCCAGAGTTTTTTGCCGGCTGACCTGCTGGTTGCCGCTAAATTAAAATTGATGGACATTGAGTGAATGAGGGTATCATTCACGTTTTAGGGACGTTGCATTGACGTTAAAGAGATCTTTTTTGCAGGCAACCAGGCATGCCCGTCGCGTTTACGTTGGTGGTCTTCCACCAATGGCAAACGAACAAGTGAGTAATTACTTCGGAGGAAATTGCTGACATATTTGTTGCTTCTGTTGATCTATTTAGTTCTGTTGTGGTCCTTGTATAGAGCTTGAATTTTACGACATCTGTTCAAGTTTGTTATTATGGATTCAGTTTCTCTGTCTTACTGATATCTAGTTGGGACTCGTGCATGGGTAGACTATTGCGACATATTTCAGTCAGGTGATGGCTGCTGTCGGTGGAAATACTGCCGGACCAGGTATAGTACCTCCTTGAAGCTTAATAGTCCAGTGGATCAGTTGCGGATTGCTTTTCGGTCTTTTCATTTGATGTGGGGTTATATTTTCAATAAGTGGCTTTCAATGGTGTTCTATGTATCATAGCGTTTTGCTTGTATACTTACACACGACACTTTGTGTTTCGAAAATGTAGGTGACGCTGTGGTTAATGTGTACATCAACCAAGAGAAGAAGTTTGCATTTGTTGAGATGCGTACCGTTGAAGAAGCCAGCAATGCTATGGCTCTGGATGGCATCATCTTTGAGGTATTTCTATCTCATTGACTTGGACCAAGAGTTGAATTTATGTTCTTTGTGCTGACACGTTTCTATTTTTCTGCTATTTTTTTCTGTTCTGCTGTTCTATTACATGTTCGTTCTATCCGTATCCAAAATGGGATCGACGAGTGTCACTTCTCATCTTTCTGGTGCTACAGGGAGTTTCTGTGAGAGTAAGACGACCAAGTGACTACAACCCTTCTATGGCCGCAACTCTTGGTCCAAGTCAACCTAGTCCTCACCTCAACCTTGCAGCTGTTGGCTTAACTCCTGGGTATGGTCGCTCTTCATGCTTAGTAGTGGGTGTTATGTGACCATGTCCAGATTTTTGAATTGAAACGTAATAACAACAATAGTGGCGCAATGCAATACGGCAGAAGTGAAACCACAATCAGTGTCAAGCAGTCTACGAAAGTCGGTTCTTGTCTGTCACTTCGTTACAGGTGCTTCATTTTTATGTATCATTTGACGAGCTCATCGGTAGTCGTGTTTGATTCTTGCAGAAGCGCTGCCGGAGGAGCCGATGGTCCTGACCGAATCTTTGTTGGTGGTTTGCCTTACTACCTCACGGAGGTTCAAATCAAGGAGTTGCTTGAGTCTTTCGGGTATGAGTTCCTTCGATGTCATCACTTTCGATGCGTTCTGATGGTCTTGTTTCCGGAACATAATAACTTACCTTCTTTTTTTTCTGTGTTATATAGACCGTTGCGAGGATTCGATCTTGTCAAGGACCGTGATACCGGAAACTCCAAGGGCTACGGCTTCTGCGTTTACCAGGTATGTCGTATTCTATTTACTCTTCATACACTGTGTAATCAAAAATCTTCTATTATGATACGTTAAGTTTGTAGATGTTGATTGATTGCTACCATGAATGTGTTGTTTGTTGAGATTGCATCTTTCCGTCTATGCACATGAGCTGCAGATTTGGTATGCAATATAGTACTAGGTTATATTAGTTGTGGACGTACACATTTGTGGTTAACTTGTGAGGTGTGACCAATCACATTATCTGCAGGATCCGTCTGTTACTACAGACGTTGCCATTGCGGCACTTAATGGTTTGAAAATGGGCGATAAGACTCTAAGCGTGCGTCGGGCGTCTGCCAGGTAGAGAAAATTGCTTATCTTGCTCAGTTTGTCTTTCGCAGGATCCGTCAGTTGTGGATATTGCCTGTGCAACGCTTAATGGCATGAAAATGGATGACAAGACATTAAACGTTCGCCGAGCCACGGCAAGGTTGGCTTTAGTCCACTTCCGGGGTGTCCTGGGATTCATTGTTGTTCATTGGTCTTTCCTCGGAAAGTCAATGCTTAGAACACAGCCGTTCTGTGTTAGTTGTATGGGTTGTCGTTTGGCTCGACCATCTACCCTTGTCGTATCATCCTTTTCATGAAGGGGAAGTCTTCCTCCATAGCAGGAAGAATCAGTTATCAAGCCCCTTGCTGAAGCAGTGACCTTATGTAGCTTATCTTGGAATCTGATTGTATCCATGTTCACGGGATTAACATCACTGTTTGGTATTTTAGTTTTAACCCCAATTTTGTTTGTTGTGTCGCAGTGGACAACCCAAGCCCGATCAAGCGAACGTCTTGGCACATGCGCAACAACAAATCGCTATGCAGGTGATGGTTAAGACAATTTGACCTTCGTGGGATGATTTTATATTCCGTCGAAGAGCTTAAGCACGCTCCTTTACCATCTGTTCACAAATCCATTGTGCTTGCTATTTAGAGATTGAAAAAGTAATGAGAAACCTATTACTGTTATATTTTGTTTAATTCATCCCTCACGTGTCTGCGGTTGTGCAGAAACTTGCATTGCAGGCCAGTGGCGCCAATGCAGTGGCCTTGGGTGGCATGTCGATGTTTCCGATGATGGCTGGAATGGGAAATGGCCTTCCAATGGAAAATCCTACTAAAGTGGTTGCTTTGACTGAGGTACTTGACCTCAAAAAAAAAAAACATATTTGTGGTACCCTAAAGAAGCAGATGGAGTTTTATTATATTTTTTTATTCTCTTTCTGTTGAATGATCTGACGTGATGTTAGTCCCTTGATTCTCTATTTGCCTCTGAAGGGTTTTCTCGAAATATGTGTAGGTTGTGACTCCCCGCCAGCTCGAAGACACTGAAGAATACGAGGAAATCTTGGAAGACATGAAGACGGAGTGTGGCAAATATGGTAAGAGTCGAAGAAGCGCTAACCCCTTAGTCTTTTTTACCGACGGTTTTGGGCATGTGATCAACTTGTGTTGCTGCAGGGAACTTGGTGAACGTTGTTATTCCAAGGCCCAGAGGTGGTGAAGACGTTCCCGGCTTGGGCAAGGTATGAATCATACCCTAAACCTTGTCCCCTAAGTTTATCAACATCATGATCCCATTCTGATTGTGTACTGTACTCAGGTCTTCCTCGAGTACTCTGATATTGCTGGTGCCGCAAAAGCGAAGGCCTCGCTTCACGGGCGAAGATTCGATGAAAATCTGGTGGTGGCTGTGTACTACCCAGAGGATAAGTTTGAAGCAGGCGATTACGGGGGTTGAAGGGGTTGTGGGTGGCATTGTAAGTTGCTCAGAAAAGAACTTCTACAAGTGTAGGTCTTCTTATAGTTATGATTCTGTATTATTTTGAACTGGCAGGGTGGTTTTCAGAAGCGTCAGACAATGCCCACGTTTTGACGGGTGGTCTCTGTGTGTTTTGGTATTTTGTTTTGCAGTGGTGAACCTTTTGATGTTTACTTGCTCTCTACCCATCAGGGTCCTTGATCTTGTAGTCTAGGTTTTGTCGGAGGAGGTTGTGTGCTCACTTGGAGCTCGTCCTCTAGAGATTATTTTGTAGACCACTTTGTTTCAATTTGTAATGAGAAAGATAACCTGAAAATTGTCTCACTCGTCATTGTAGAATCTGACTTACCACACTTCGCAATACTCTCACTTCAGGGACTTCTTCTACACAGTAGACTGTAAGTAGCCATTGAGGATCAGTGTTATAGTTAGTTATTTGCCGTTATTGTCTTAGTAATAGTGTTGAAGCCCTCAGCTTTATGGGCCTGATCAGAAGTTAGTCTTGTCTCGTTATCCTCTGACGAGGTTGCAAATTGCTCTTAGGGTCTGCTTGGTACTAAGTGTTGTCCTACTAGTTGTTACTTGTTACATTTTGACATCGTTCAATGCATCTCAGTAGAGCCTGCTTTTGTTTAGAAAATAAAAGCTACTTGAAAGCAGGCGCTTGCACGGTTTAGTTGAAGGTGTAGTGCCCTCATTCCTAGTAGCAAATCTAAAGGATGAGCACCCCCCTGTTAGCGTGCAGGTCTACAATTTTTAGAATCACTCTACATTCCTTTATGTGGAGATTTGATCACTCTACAATTACCTTAAATGTACCCCATGTGTATGAGCATGACTCTACAATTACCCTCAATGTACCCCATGTGTATGAGCACAAGCAGTAGAGCATGACCATGACCCCTTATATGCTTAACTTATATTGATCACTTCTGAAATTTGTAATTATTATTGTAAGTGCTTATAAGTATCCTAGAAATAGGGAACCTTTGTTTTTATACCTGCTATTTACTGAAAACTAGCAAGTCATTCATTCCACCACTCCAAGTATAGTGAATTTCTTAAATACACAAAAATAGGTGTTCATACCTTCTAAACTTTGGCATCACACTAATGTTTTTCATAGTATTGTGTTAGGGTTATATAACTCTAGCAAGATGTGGTTACTTAATTTAGCTATAAAACTATATGTGAAATTTAACCCTTAGTGTCCTTGGGTTCAAAAGAATTGCATGGTCTTTGAGGAGCTCTACCTCCCTTATTCGTCATTGAAAATTCATTTCTATTTGTTGGATTGGATTCCAAATCAAATCTAATTTTTGTGGTAGAAAGCTCAATCCAATAGAAATGCTTTGAAGATATAAGAAGGCACTCATTCTAGTGCCTCATTATTATTTTAGTTAAAGAAATTTTCTGGATAAGTTCTTTTTGATACAAGAATGTTATTGGGATGAAGGTGAACAACTTTTTCATAGGAGACCTCTTGAATGCAATCAATTTGTTGATAGTATTTCCACTTCGAATTGAAAATGCTGAATTTCTAAATTCTTTTTTTGGGTATGAATACATTATGATCTCGCAATCTGTGATGGCCTTTGACATGATTGTATGACACTTCAGAAAGAATTGTGTTTTTTGACTAGGGAGGGATGTTTAAAGGTTAAAAAGAATTTCACACATGAGAGTAGTGCGTAGCCAAAGATTATTTATGAATCACATGACACCTATTTTTCAAACATTTAAAATACATGATAATCTTTTGGGCAAGTTTGAACAAGAAGGGTTCCTTGGAGGAACTCTTCATCTTACTATTACTCTATTATGAACTAAAAAGGATTCATAACTACCATCTCCACATGACAAAAACATCATTGTAAAAAAAAAAGTCTTTTTACATAGAAAATTGGAGTTTGAGTCAAAAAACCAAGGGTGACTTCACACCCTCCTTGCTCTTTTATAAGAACTTGAGTCGGCACATGAAGTTGTTGCCCCATTGCACACCAATAATGAAATCCGGTTGGTTTAGATTTTGCCCATGAAAAAATCTAGCCCTTGTTTATGTTTGGATGTTTGTAGAAAATAAACTTAAAGACAAAATAAAAATTTGCACTCCGTATATTACAAATGAAGCAAGACTCAACAAACTTCCAATCTCTTTAAAGACTTTTTGGAAATATTACAATTTTATCCAATACAACCTTTTGTATCCAATCACTTCTACAATAACTACATTCGCATGTACTACACATGAGTATATATAGCAGCCCCCCTGTCTCCCTTTATTGCACTTCGGAAAAAGGTTTGGTTATTATCCACCGCCTTTAAGTCTAGTCACCTTTAAGACCAAATATGATAACATGCAGATTCACCAAATGAAGCTCCGATGTGAAAGTAGCAAGGAATTTGACTGGTAATTAATATCTCACTTTTGATTTGAGCCGCGTAGAACAACCCTTGCGACCACGCCGAGGAGATCGCAAAGTAGCCCACTAAGGCTCTCTTGTGAAATGACAAGGATTCAAATCTCTTGTACAACAAACTCCTTTCGATGCCTCGTTAACTACCTCCCAAGCAGTGTCATGTGGAGCCTACGAGTCTCACAAAAAAGGAGAGGAAAGGGTCGACACGCGGGGAGCCTATGAGTCTCACAACAAGAGGTTGACATGTGGGAAGCCCCTGAGTTTTGCTTCGAATACTTCCCACAATCATTTTGTACATTTTAACATGGCACTTTTAAGTACACGAAATAGTGGCGAGCTACACCAAGTGGTGTAATTAGTACACCATGGTATATACACCAAGGAGGGTGTACTCTTTTATGTAAACCCTGGTCCGCCCATACCATGTTTGTACTATGGTAAGGTGTCCTATAATGGCGCAATTTTCAGCACAGAAAATCTATGGGAATGTTGCCAGTGAAAGCAATTTTTGTGCATGGGGAAAATTAGTAGAAAACTAGAGCAAGTGGAATCATCATTTTCGACTCTTCTACAATGAGTAATGAATTTTTAAAGATGGAAATATAGGTGTTCCTAAAATGGTGCCCTAAAGTGACGCCCTATAATCTTTGCAGAGTGTACATGGTACTATTGTAAGGAGAAACTATTATGTACGTGACAGTGAAGATTACTAGGGCTCCATTTTCGGCACTGCGCCATTTTTGGCTGCTCTACCATAGTGCAACTTACACAAATTCCAATTGGTCTGTCAAACTACAGGGATATGAATAGTGAACTTACCATCACATCAAGATACAATATTTACTAAACAATGAGTCGGTGAGTAGGAAGCGGGAGGGGTACACCATTCCAAGGCATATTCCTTCCTCACGAGAGGAAACAGCATCCCAGGCAAGGAAACACCGGTCAAACCAACCCCATGATCCCGCCACCTATCGGTAAAACCAAACCCAAAGCATCAACTCCCATTCTTCGACAAAACCAAACCAATCCTAACACAGTCGTCTATTACAAGCAACAAAACAAAAACAGAAACATACAATCGCCGAAACTCTCCGAATTATTGCTCAGTACCATGGGGATCATCCCTCCATCTCACCAACTCCTCCTCCTCCTCCTACAATGCAGCCATTGATAGCACGAGGAAGAAGAAGCAGCAGCATTCAATTCTGATGATGGAGACGCTGGTTTGTGGGTTGACTCACTCACTCACTCACGCAATCACTGATTGATTGCTTGATGGCGTTGTACGCTTAGTTGGTAGCAGCTTAGCCTCAAGCAGAACAGAACAGAAACCAAGGTTCGAGAGGGAGGGTTTGGTGTTGCTTTGTTACATTCTTGCAGCAGCGATGGGGAGCTTGATGCACGATGAGTATGTGGCTTCTGTCGATGAGGCTTGCGAAGAAGCCGAACAAGCTCTCAAGTGAGTCTCCATCTTGCTCCTTTTGTCTCTTGGTTTGTTTATTTCTTGGTGGGTGGCGTAAGAGTGCATTAGTTAACCCCATCTGCTTCGATGCTCCGATTTCCTGATGCTGTTGTTGCACTTTTGAGCCTCGATTTCCTGGTGGAATTGGCACTTTTGAGGGAATGAGTACTGGGTTTCGAATTGGTATGAGAGTGAGGAATAGTCAATTTCACCTGTTTCTACTCAATGGTAGTCTTGGTGGGTGGCCGTGGAATTGGAGTTAGGTGATGAGGTCGAAGACATCCAGCATTCTAAGTACGAGAGTGATTCTTGGGTCGCTTTAGTTAATCCCAGCTGTTCCTATCCAATGGTGGTTTCGAGGCTCTTATTGCATTTTGTTAGCCTCGACTTTTCGGGTGGAATTGGAGTTGGTCGACCATACTAAGCATTTTGAGTAAGAGAGGTTTGCTATGAGAGTGAGAATCGGCATCCCCATTCGTTTCTAATCAATGGTTGCCTCGGATTCTTTCTTTTGGGATGTTGGGATTTTGGGATTATACCCAGCAATTAAGCACGAGAATGGATTTTTGGGTTTCAATCACTTTTCACTAATGGAGGGAATAGATAACCCCAGCTGTTTCTCTACAGTGATAGTTTAATCGCATTCGTGGAATTGGAGTCTTGTGATGAGGTCGAGCATTTTTAGTACGAGCGTGAGTATTGGGTTTTCAATCACTATTCGCTATGACTGTTTCTATTCGATGCTGTTGTTGCATTCGTTAGCCTCGATTTCCTGGTCGAACTGGCAAGCATTTTGAACATGATAGTGGGATCGAATCAGCATTCGGTGTGAGAGTGTATTGTTCATCAGTAGTTTGTATCATGGTATGTTTATTCAAGTACATGTTGAGACCTGAGCTCTCTATGATGAGGAGGTTTAAAAGAGAATGTTTGTGTGAGGGAGCAAGTTGCTCTCGTAAGAATTTCTTTTCTTCTTGTAGGTAGGAACTAGTACTAGTATGGTGTTCACCCTAAAAAGCATCTATACTTCTTCACCATTGGAATCATGTGTTGTGTCTACAAACAATGAAGAAATGGGTAACCTACTTCTCTATTCACACCAATCTCCAACAGAGAGGTCTAGACTACTCTTTCATAGGGAGGTTCCAAAAAGAGTTAGTAATCCTTGTTATGTGCATCCTAAGCATCAATAGGTTAAACAACCATATTAGTCTCCAAAAGTGGTACATGTTGGGGGAGGTTCACTATTCCTTCACCATCAGTGTAATAGTGAACCTCTGGATAGGTCAAGCAGAATGCCCCGTTCATTCACTCCAAAGAAGAAGCGGCATGGGCTGATGGGAATCGTGTGTGAGCAGGTTGTTTTTGCAAGGGAAGTTCGATGAGGCAGAGACGTTCGTGGAGGAGAGAGTGAAGACTCGAGAGCAGGAGCCAGGGGTGGTGCCCATCTTCACACACTGCCATGCCGTCATCCTCTTCGCCAAGGCCGGCATCACGGGCACGGAGGAGGATCGCAAGCAAGCCATGGACATGCTCAAAGAAGCCGCCAGCAAGGCCGGTGAGCATATTCCTAAACAAGGCTGGGTGGCTTGGGGCATGGGATACTTCTCTTCCTCGAAAGCGCCGGAAGAAATCACCGAAGTCGAGCTCAGCTGGTACAGCCCAAAACACTTTCCAACCCCCCCACTGAAAACTCATATTAAAAAACTTATCTATTATATCTAGAGCATGCATTCATCGTTGGCACTGGAGCATTGTATGTGTTGAAGGAGCTTTTGTTTTGCAAGTGGCTACATCTGTACTTAGCCTTGGTTTGCTGGTGGAGTCAAAAATCGCAGAAGTAGAAGTAGCAGTTTGACTCCATTTGGTCGTTGATCAAGTTGGTTCTTTGGGGTCATCGTTGGCACTGGAGCAATCGTAAATGAGGAGCTTAGTTTCGCAATTGCTACATCTGTACTTCGTCTTAATTTGCCGGTGGAGCCTATAATCGCAGCATGCGAGCCTCATTTGTGCAGGGGATAGCAGTTTGACTACTTTCGAATGTTGATCATTAGTACAAGATCGTTGGATCTTTGGGGTTATGGGCTACAGTTTTAATACTGCGGAGTGATAGTCTTTGGAAGTGGTGATAACAGAGAGAGGTGTGTGGTGTTCCAGCCGCATCATCGAAGCAGAGTCGACGTACTTATCAGCCATTCTTTGCTTCTTCGAGGAGTCCATGGCTGCTTTCTTCAGGGTGAGTATCTAACATCTCATTTTTGCAAATTTCTCTTTTGCAATTGATTGATCTTAGTCTCGTGCAGGCAGCTTTGCTTACGCGAACCGCTATCGGAGGTTACCGGCACTGCCACAGTATCCTAAAGAATCAGGTGTGCAAAACAAGAATCTCATGTATAGGGCAGCGTCTCGATTCAACATTGAAAGCTCCTTGAACGAAATTACAAGCTTTGGCACTGCTTGACCTTGATTTGTTGCTTAAGGAATGTCTTTGTGTGAATTGGCGATACTATAGCAAGCAGGAAACAGAAGTAAGCACAATGTTGGAGCAGTGAAGCTAGGATTTGGTGGCTTCAGCTTAGCAATCTCCTTGTTACCGCCCCGGCTGCTCAGGCTTCTGTCGGTGCTGGGCTTCCCTTGTGACCGTGCCGCGGGCCTAGATTCCATTGATCAAAGCCTACAGGGTGGCGGCCTTCGAGCTCCAGTAGGTGGCGTGTATGCATCTAACCCTCCAAAACCAACAACTAAAATAGATGCTTGAAAATACAAAAATTGAGATCTTCAAAAGTCACACTTTGATCGGTTTCTTCATTTGCATTCGGTGCTCTTGCAGTTGATGAGAATGGACTCCTGTGATTGCATTGTTGCAGGCTTCTGTTATCCTACCACGTGATTCTGCCGTCATTTTTCTCCATCCCGCAGGTGAGTTCGAAATTCCTGTGTTCATATAATCTTCAACTTTCATGTTGTGAACTCAATATTCTTAAAGAAGGTCTGGATGTGACTTTCTCTTAACTTCAACAACATGTATGAGCTTAAGATTAGATTTTCTAACGTGACCCTGGATTTGCACAGGAGAGAGAGGAGCACATTGCAAGTGCTGAACGCGTCCTTGGGATTCTGCAGACTAACTTCCCTGACAGCTTTTTCCTCAGGTACAGATTCACTAATGAATCAAATATGTCTAATATAATATGATCTTATGTCTTGTTCGTGTGCATTGTGATCCTTCTTGATAAAGTAAGAATTAGAATGGGAATGAACGCAAGGTAAGTTGCATAGCATGAGACTGTTGTGGGTCATGCTAGTAACGTTATATCAATGTATGAATTGTGTTGACTTTATCCTACGGGTCTATCTCATGAAAAGTGACTTTTAATTGAGTATATGGTGTTTCATCAAAAGGCACAGTGTTTATTTTAGCATGTAAGCTACAGAATTAGTACATAACATGGCAGGTGACATTATGACTTCGGAAATTAATCAACATGTTGGTGGTGCAGCTTTTACAGGGGTCGTCTGCAAAGACTAAAGCGGGACCTGACAGGGTCGTTTGATTGTTTTCTGCAACTCGAGGAGGTATGCCCAGAGCTTCATAATGTGCACTTTTCATAATAAAATAAAAGTGATATGTAATTCAAGGATGTTGTTTTTTCTGCAGAAACTCAAATTACCGCCTGATTCGAAATTTTTCAAGCTGCGACACGCATGGGTCTATGAACTAGGACTCAGTCACATGTTGCAATTAGAGGTAAGGATACACTTATTTGAGTCAACTTATTCAAACAGCACGTTCTTTGGTGTGAGCTGAAGCTTTATGGTTATGTACGCAGTGGAAAGCTGCAGAAAAGTACTGGGAAGAGCTGGAAGTAGACAGTGTGTGGTCCAAGGCATTCTTTGCTTACTTACATGTAAGCCCTTTTCACATGACTGGTTCTTTGTTAAATAATGATGACTTTTATTAGATGATGCCTAGTTTCTACAGTCAATTTTATTAGCTTCTATTGCTGGTTATGGACTTCATTGTACATCTACTCTTATGAAGATTTTTTATTAACTCTGGTGCACTTTGATGATCTTTGGCAACAGGGTGTGTGCCTTTCCATGTGTGGAGAGACCAAAGCCGCTGCATTGAGCTTTTCTAAGGTGGGTAAAGAATGAAGGTGATATACAATGTTCACAATAATGAAGTGCTTTCTGCTTTCTGATGTAACTATCACAGAGCTTTTCAACGGATAATCAGACAATCGACACTAAATTCAGTATATGGTATCCAATCAACCTGTGCACTAATTCTTTTTATGAACGAAGTTTACTTGCTGGTACTGAGAATTTCATTGAACAAGTTTGTATCAGTAGGTTAACTAACGAAGTTCTGTTTATCAGTACGTCCACTAAAATATGATGTTCTTGAGACTTTGAAATAGTGTATCATGCACTTCAAAGAACGAATAGTGTAGTCTCGCTGACCCTTAGAGTATTATATTACGTTTCATCATATAGTTTCTAGGTATTGTCTCTTATGCTGTGTTACAGATTTTCAGGACTAAAAAGAATGTACATGGTTACTGATTCAGGTGAAAGGACTCATGCGTGGAACAATCTCAGGCCGAGTATTAGCTGAGGAGCAGTATGCCTTGAGGAAAGTAAGTTTTTTATTTCCTTCAGAAAAATGTCGATTTATGCAAGAACAATGTTAACATTCCGTGTGGTGCAGGTGAAGGATCATGCATTGGACACCGAGGAGGGAGTGAAAGGCATGCAGGGACTAATTTGTGGAGTTGAGTTCCTCTATTTATGGAACTCTTTCCCTCAGGTAGGCATCAAATCTCTAAACTGGCCATACTCATCTTCCGTTGATGCTTGATCTTATGCACATATGATTTCTTTGTTCAGTGTTCATATATTCATATAGGAGTACATAATGAAGAGTTATCCCTGATCGTGGATAAGAGTCTTATATGTTATGTCATACTATAGGCTGACGTTTTTAGGCAAGACGTCCAAATATCGAATGTGGCCATCATTCATTTACAATAGATGCTCACGAGGACACAATCATGTTCCCAAATCGCAAATAAGAAAATTGATTTAGTTGTTATCAATTTCGAGTACTCCTTTTGTGAAGAAACCTTCATTTTGTTGAATAAGTTGTATCAAGATTCTTATTTGAACTGCCAATGAGAACCATTAGACCACTTCAATAGTGGGTAACTACAAGTGAACAATCCATTTTAATTCTGCGTTCACCTTTTCTGAGAGTTAATTTTGGGAGTTCATAGCGTAACCAAAATAGTTCTGTTTCTAGATGCCAGCGACGAAGCTGGAGGGCATTGTGCAAATTATTGAGGAGGCACAAACACGATCGAATGCTTCAGAGAATGAGGCCACTCCTGGCGACGACCAAGGATCTGAAGAATTGTCAGAGGTAGCATGACTATGATATGCTATATTCTTTCTTATTCTAATAGTTGATCTTGTTTTTTGTCAATGGCGTTTTGGTGTTCAATGACATGATGGAAAATATGGTTGTTAGGACGAGGACGAAGAAGCAGCAGATGATGAGCTTGCTTTGTGCAATCTCATCAAAGGCACCGCATTTCGGGAGCTTGGAAAGCTTGATGAGGCTCGTCCCTGCCTTGAGTTCGTGAGGTACACTATCTAACTCCTGAATAATGAATGCTTATCAGAAGCTTGTAGGATGTGGTTTCTTCTTTCTACTAGTTCAGTATCCGACTCCTTTCAGAACCAATTATAGCCACTTTCCATGGTCTCAAATGATGCATGTTCTCATATTTGAATGTTGTTGTGATCCTATCTTTCCACTCGACAGAATCTTGAAAGTACATGAATAACAGTGGCCTGAATTGTTAGTAAGAAGTTTGTAACGAATAATGACCATGATTACACTCTCATAGGATATTTCTTATCTCTCTTTCTTGTTATTTTATTGCAATTGAACTCAGGGTTGTGATCAGATTCCATAATAAAGAATTTGTTTGATCACAGGGACACAACATGTTATGTGGAGACGGAGCTATTCTGTATTCCAATGGCGGCATATGAACGTGCATTGCTGCTCATCATCCAGCACACCGAGCGAGTGAAAGATGATGCAAGCAGCTCCAGTGATTTTAGCCTCTTGCTGGAGGTACCACACTTTTCCATTAAACTCTCAACCCCGTTGGAATCTAATCCAGATGTGCAGGATCATAACCCTCTTGTCACTACGCATGAATGATGATCACTTTTACTTTCATGGAATGCTTACACTAGAGAATTTTGAAGTGTATGGGTTTGCATGTTAGGTTGTTGATGATTTCATCTCCGTGTACCACTACAGGCCAAGAAGGAGCTTGCCTTGGCAGAAGGCTTCAAACAAGACTACAACTTCTTATGGCGCCTCTTAGGACGAGTGCACGCCGCTCGTGGAGCCATTCAAAATCTCATGGGCGAAGAGGTTCGTGAATCTGCTCTCTTTCATCTCCTTACCAACAACACTGTAAAGGTTATGATCTTGCATATTGGTTCTAAGCTACACTGTTACTTCGTTAAGATTGAGTTCATTTCGCATAGACAGCATGTTTGTTTGGATCTATAGAGGTTTTCATGCATAGAGTTGTGGGGTCGTACGCAGAGACGCACTACCGTGGAAGTGGAAGCAAGCGAAGATGGAGAGTGGAAAGACTCGGAAGAAACTGACGCTCCGCCTAGCGACATATTCTTTGATGCACTGTAGAAGAAAGACTTGTGTAAGAAAGAACCTCTTTATATTTTCATTGTATTTATTAATGTGTGTATGCCTTGTGCACCATAAAGATTTTCTCTCTCTATTCAAGTCTCTCTCTAGACGCATGAGATTTGCAGGAGGAAATGGGACTACTGTAGTCGTTGCCATGCTGAGTGAGTATCGCTCTCCCTCCGAGCACCAGATGGAACTTGCCATGGCTGGTTGACTCAAGAAAAGACGCAAAATGGTCATATTCATTGAATTGATGGGGTCAATTCATATATGTATTCCATCTCTTAAACTGATCCTAGCATTGAAACCAACTCTTTAAGACCCAATTGGAAAGTCTAAAAATGGTACAGAGTAAAAGCTGAAATTGTCTGGAAAGTAATGCATATGACGATGTTGTCTCTCGAAATGTTTATTGAACGAAGCCGGGATTCATTGTTTGGAAAAACTTGGCCTTCTAACGTGCCATCGATTGAGGTTTCCAAGCCCAAAATGCAGAGCACAGCTTCAGCAGCAGGTTTGTCTTTCTAATGACAAATGTTGCAATTTATATTATGTAAGGGACTGCTCTAAATTAGAGCGGTGCCAATAATAGGACTCTTCACATCGAGGTACCCAATACCGCTGCACAGTCCACCAATTCCATTTACTCATTGCAAATATTGCAGAGTGCCAAATAAGAGCACCATGACACATTGATTGATTGATATATCAAATAAGCACCACGTTGGAATACCTTCAATCCAATTTGCTACTACAAAATTGTGTGTAAATTATTAAAAAGTAGGAGAATAACTATATGTAAGCGTGTGTATAGTAGAGTGGTCTAAAACAGAAAAGGTCCCCATAATGGAGCTCTAGCTTTGCCATACAATAGTACCATGTACTCACTGCAAACATTACAGGTGTTACCATTTGAGAAATATCCATATATCCAACTTCAGAATTTCATAACTCATTATAAAACAATTCAAAAAATGATGATCCGACTTACCCTCATGTACAAAAATTGCTTACGCTCATGAATAACATCCTGTGCTGAAATCGCTCACGCTCATCCTGTGCTGAAATCGAGCCATTACTGAGCACCTTACTATGAGACTGGCTGTAGTCTTGGTCTCCAGTACATTGTGCATCTACAGTATGTACTCTTGTAATCTCCCACTCACTGCAACGCGCTGAGGGTACTGTTGTCGAATCTACCATATAAATTGGGTCACAGTGTTCTGTGGTGCGCATTATTATCGGTACCGCGGGTCTTCAGTGTCCACGAGCTATCTTTTGATCCCATCCTTCAATGACTTCGCTGGCGTTTTCCCAGTTTTTCATTTTATTTGATTCTGCTGAAGCAATCGATGAATTAATCAGTTAAAATCGACACCACATGTACCTGTGCGTGGCGATGAGGGATCTGGACTCTTCCGAGTTGAGCAGCTAGCTAGGTCTGTCTGGCAATACCTCGTAGCTGAGTATATTTCATTTACTTAATCGACTGGTGGTAGAAGCGGACAAACAGTCTGTTGAGGAGGCCACCGATTTCGTGGGTAAACCGCGTTCTCGATTGCCGGCAATAGTGCGAGCCTAGACGATAAATGCCGCTATCAAGATCGAGTTACCAGTAGTCTGTTGTGTGGCGAGAGTATTGGAGGTAGCCGCGTCCTTGTATCATTTCTCCGCTATCCGCATCTGTGTTGTGTGTTCCTTCCAAGAGTGAGGAGTGGGAGAGGTGATTGGAGTGTGGTGTCTGTGTGATCAGAGTGTTTCGTCAACACTAGTCATTACAGCATTCATGATCCTGGATACTTGACATCCAGCCAGCGTCTACTTTGACGGTTCCTGAATCGCGAGAGGCAGAATCATGGTCCGAGGAGGGGAGGTGCAGATGATGGTCTTGATGTACACACCCATCATACCATGGTGTTATCCAGGTTCTACCTATTTAGAGTAGCTTCAAGAGTTCAACAGCTGGCACTTCGTGGTCCTATGCTTTTCCGGTTTTCTCGTTACAGCTTTGAGTATATAGGTAGCAGTAGTCATATGTTATATCATCTTGTGTAACTCAGTTACAATAGTAATATTTTACATGGTATCAGAGCAGTGGCTCTTCGTGTCCTTGGCCTTCGAGCCCACTGTGTGAGCACAGCTCCACGTTCTTTTTGATATTAGAAATCAAGTAGTTCTTTGTGTTGACCTTTGAACCCACGTGTGAGCACATGCTCCACATTTTGTGACTTGACGATGCTTGATCGTTTTGTGAAGTGGTAGTGATACTTTATTTGAGCCCGTGAGCATTGCTCCGGCCGCAACTTCATTTTTTTTTGTTTAGAATCGAATAGTTGAGCTTGTGAGAGCATCGCTTCGGCAACTACATTACATTCTCATTTGTTCTTAGATTTTTTCTGTCAAGATGGCTCTATCTATGACATCCTTTGACGCTTCCTTTCCAGACTCTAGCAAGTTAGCAGGATCGGTTAACTATCATAATTGGAAGATTCGGGTGGGCAGTCACTTGAAGAAAGAGCGTGTGTGGGATGTGGTTGGTCCACTAGGAGCACCATCTCTTAGACTTTCTGCACTATCCGTCAGCAAGTCAACCCAGCTTCATCAAGTCGTGTTGGTGCTTTGGCCGAGGAAGGAGTTGTTGATGACGAGGGAGAGGCAACGGCATTACCTCTCGGTGTACATCCCGGCGGTCAAGCTACTCAAGACTCCGAGATATCCAATGACCCCGAATTGTCGTATCGGCAAGATAAGGCCATGTGGATATTAATATCATCCGTAAAAGATGATCTGGTGACCGAGATTAGCGAATTTGAAGATCCTCGGGAGGCGTGGCTCCATTTGCAGAAGACATACGAGGTGCGTGACATTACAACAAAGCTTCATCTTAGGAGCCGCCTGATGAGTCTTCGAGTAACGGATGATGGTGGTATTGAACAATACCTCCGCAAATTCAAGATGATAAGATCGCAGTTGATCTCCATCGGACAAGCCCTACTAGAGCAAGACACAGTCGAAATCTTACTCAACGCCCTTCCCGACTCTTACGAATCTTTCATCACAGCATTGAATGGTACGGGAGAAATGCCGTCCCTTGATGTCCTAGTAGCACGAATCCAACACTTGGAAAGTCGTCGCGCATTGAAGCATAGCAACAAAGACACAGAGGAGGCACTCTTTGTTCGATCCAAAAGGTATTCTCGTCCTAGCTCTGAGAAACATGGATCACCAATAGTATGTCACTATTGTGGAAAGAGAGGACACTATCTAAGTCAATGCCGAGAGAGAGAGTCTGATATTAAGCAACTAGATGATGATAGACGCCAAAAGTTCCAGAAGCAATCAATTCATGTAGTTGAAGAAGCTCCTCTTGAGATTTTAGAGCAAGAGGGCCATGATACCGAAAAGTTATTCGATACCGCAATGGCTACATTAGACAGTGTGCAGGATCCAAAGTGGTACATTGACTCTGGAGCATCCACTCATATCACTAGAAGGAGTGAGCTCTTTGACACGATGAAAGCTCCTTCACGAAGCTCTTCTGTCCGTACAGCCGGTGGTCATACTCATCCCGTTGGTGGAACGGGTAATGTTGTAGTAGAAACGTCTACAGGCGAAATAAAGAGTTTGGAGAATGTTCTTTATGTCCCTGGTATGACCAAAAGCTTGTTGTCTGTAGCTCAAATTGCAAAGAAAGGCTTTGTAGTTATCTTTGACGATAGAAGTTGTGTTATCTTGAGAAAACATGATAGATCAGTAGTCACCACTGGTTCCTTGAATCCAGCCAACAACTTATACAAGCTTCATCTCAAGCCCGTCATGTCAACACAAGTTAACTTTGTCGGCGAAGCTACCTCAGATCATGCCACGGAGCGCTTATGGCATCGCAGGCTAGCTCATCTTAATTATAGAGGTCTCAAGTTTTTGGCTGACAATGAGATGGTGACCGGCATTCCATCTATTCACAAATGTGACGAGCTTTGTAGTGGATGCCAGTTTGGAAAGCAGACACGGGAGCGCTTTCCTCACAGCCAGACCCGAACCTCTCGCATTCTTGAACTGGTACACTCTGATCTTTGTGACCCTCTTCCAGTCAAATCATTGGCGGAATCATTTTATTTCATGACTTTTGTTGATGATTACTCAAGAAAAGTATTCATTTACTTCTTGCATCGAAAATCTGAGGCGTTTTCGAAGTTCTGTGAGTTTCAGAAAGAAGTAGAAAAGCAGACCGGTCAAACTATTCATACTATACGTTCGGACCGAGGGGGAGAATATATGTCTAGTCAGTTTATACAACATTGTAAAGATAGTGGCATTGTGAGGCAATACACGCAAGCTCGAACACCCCAACAAAATGGGGTGTCAGAGAGGATGAATCGATCATTACTTGAGAAAGCTCGATCAATGATGCTTGAAAGTAATGTGCCGAACTTCTTGTAGGCCGAAGCTGTTAGTACCGCCGCCTACCTGCTAAATAGATGTCCAACTCGGGCAAATGGAAAAATGACACCCGAACACAAATTTAGCAGAGTGAAGCCTGATTTATCACACCTTAGAGTTTTTGGGTGTAAAGTATTTACACACATTCCAAAAGAAGAAAGAAGCAAATTAGACGCTCGAGCATTAGAAGGAATCTTTGTAGGATATGATCAGCATTCTAAAGCTTTTAGATGCTACAGTCCACAACGTCGAAAAATATTAGTTACTTGTGATGTTAAGTTTGATGAGACTTCTATCTTTGTAGAAAGCAAGCCAGAAATAGATCCGTTACCACTAAGTTTTTCGAGCAGTGAACCATCGGCATCACCAACTCATGTGCAACAAGTACCCATACTTGACAACATGGAATCAAGGACTAACTTCCAAGGTGATCCGTCAAGCTCTTTACAAATCTTACGAAATGGAGGAGATCATGTCGAGCCTGATCACACCTTTGAGTGGCCTGGAAGACGAGCAGTCACCACCAAGCCCATGTGGCTCCTTATCTTCACCATGTGGAAGTTCTGGCTCACCAGTGAACGAAAGGTCATTGCCGTCGACAAATATCGTGCCAACTGTGAGTTCACGTCAAACTCGTGAAAGGCGGCCACCCAACTGGATGAGAGATTATTGGGGTGCAGCTGTCTCCGCGGAGAATGAGGAATTTCAAGGGTCATCTGACTTTATTTTAGCAGTTACTACCACAAGTGAGCCGAAGAATTTCCAAGAAGCTTCGGTGCATGATGGATGGATGAAGGCGATGAGAAGTGAAATTGATTCCATTACTAAGAATGGAACTTGGCAACTTGTTGACTTGCCTGCAGGGAAGCGGACGATAACTGCACGATGGGTCTACAAGATCAAGTCTGCCCTAGATGGCAAACCTGACAAGCTGAAGGCACGGCTTGTAGCACGGGGATTCGAGCAAAGAGCAGGTATTGACTTTGAAGAAACATTTGCGCCTGTCGTGAAGTGGAACACCATACGCTCATTGGTTGCATTAGCCGCTCAACGTGGGTGGAAGATTCTACATCTCGACGTAAAGACAGCTTTTTTAAATGGAGATTTGCGTGAAGAAGTCTTCATGGAGCAACCGGAAGGATTTCAACTTCCAGGGCAAGAAACCAAAGTATGTAGACTCATCCGGGCCTTGTACGGGTTGCGCCAAGCGCCACGAGCTTGGTACAAGAAGATTGATACCTATTTGAGAGCTCAAGGCCTATGTCGAAATGATGCGGATTATAATCTGTACTACTTACAGAATGGAGGCAAGATAACTATCCTCATACTCTATGTTGATGACTTGCTTATTACAGGTGATGATCATGAGAAAATTGCATGGCTTAAGAGTCAACTTCAAAGTCAATTTGAAATGACTGACCTCGGGCCCTCGGCACTTTGAGATTTTATCTCGGCGTTGAGTTTCTTCACCTGAGAAGCGGCATCTTCCTAAGTCAGCGACAATACATTAGAGACATGTTGCTTGAGTTCAACATGGCAGATTGTGCACCTGCACCCACACCGCTGCCTGAAGGATTCAAGCTTGGTGCCGAGCTCCAATCTGAGCTTGCAGATGCCACCATATATCGACGAATTATTGGCAAGCAACTCTACCTTACCACTACTCGACCAGACATTGTCTACGCAACCAGCATTCTTAGCAGGTTTATGAATGAGCCTCGGAAGGTACACATGGACGCGGCGCGCCACGTCTTACGATATCTTAAAGCTACCATCGAATATGGTATTCTCTATCGGAAAGGAGAATCTTCCATCATACATGGTTGGACTGATGCAGACTGGGCAGGAGATTGCGAAGACCGAAAATCTACTTCTGGATATTTGTTTCAGCTTGGTTCAGGACCAATTACATGGAGTTCAAAGAAACAACCGACCGTCGCACTCTCTTCTACCGAGGCAGAATATCGTTCATTATCCGAAGGTTCGAAAGAAGCTACATGGCTGCAACTTTTATTCAAGAATATCAAGTCTCCAAATCAGGTATCCACCAAAATCTTTGTTGACAATGAAAGTTGCATGAAGATAGCAAGAAATCCAGTCTACCATGCAAGAACCAAACACATTGAAGTTCACTACCATTTTATTAGAGAGAAGATTTTATCAGGAGAAGTAGACATCCATCACGTGACAACCACAAATCAATTAGCAGATATCTTCACGAAAGCTTTAGGAAAGATCAAGTTTGAAAGCTTTAGACAGAGAATTGGGGTACTAAGCCTTGACCTAGCAAAGACGCTTTCTGAACTGTGAAAAATAGTCAAGTAGTTTAGGCTTAACAACTTCTTCTAGAGATGTGAAGTGTCCTATTTCAATTTTGTATCACCAAAGCATCTGGCAAGTGTGTGCAATAGTTCACTAGAAGCAGGATTGGACTGAGAGATCAACCGCTTCGAATCGAAGGAGAATCTCACTTGAAGAGACTAGTTTGAAAGTGAACTGTGGAGTTGAGGCTTTCAACATGCACAAGAACGACTCAACGAGTCTCCAATCACTATCATTCCCAAGCTGGTTAAACAAATGGCGCATGAAAAGATGGCGCATGAAAAGACAAGCAGCCAATACTGGATGGCTCTCTTTCGACTTTGTTTCTAGTTAGCAATGTGTGTATGTCTGGTGTGAGAGGAGGTGTTGATGTACACACCCATCATACCATGGTGTTATCCAGGTTCTACCTATTTAGAGTAGCTTCAAGAGTTCAACAGCTGGCACTTCGTGGTCCTATGCTTTTCCGGTTTTCTCGTTACAGCTTTGAGTATATAGGTAGCAGTAGTCGTATGATATATCATCTTGTGTAACTCAGTTACAATAGTAATATTTTACAGATGGTTCGTGGGTGGAGAGGGGAGTCGCTGGGCGGGGCGTGGAGGCAGGCTGTGTGGGGGTTGGTGATGGCGGCACTGTGCGTGGGAGTCGTGAGTGGAGCTCCTGCAGCCATGCAGCCCAGCAGCAGCTCTGGTGACAATGCCACTGGTGGTGAGGTGGGTTGTGAACGGCCGATTTATGATGTGCTCTCAGGTTTCGTCGTCACCTTGATCGCTGTATTTGTTACTGTCTGGAATATGACCAACACTACCTCAGCACAAAATAAGTGGTTCTCGAAGCTGAGAGATATGCTTGTAAGTGCATTGGCTATACCGTTTATCACTCTTCTGGAAAACTTCGCTCTGACACAAGATTATGTACGCCTGGTATGTCACCTACACAAGATGAAAGAGGAGGAGATGACAATTGAACGAATATGTGCTATGTTGAATCCAAGATCCAAATGCCTTGCACGAATTCTCGCTGCTTGTCACATTATCATGTATTTTCGAAAAGAAGGTTCTTCAGTCAACCGTGAACACTTTTATTCGATCAATCGGCCATGGATCTGGGATAATGTAGCAGTGGAGGATGAAACAGAAGCAATGGTGGTAGGGGAGGAACCGGATCGCCAAGAGATACAGGATCGCCTATATGTGAAAATGCAGCTATCACTTGATGGGAAAGCAGTCTTACTATGGGGAGAGTACTTTGCTCCTGATGGGGAAAAGTTGAAAATCTTACCAAAGTATGGTCAATTGAAAGTTTTGCGGGAAAACTCAGGTTTAGCCATGTTGGCTATTGGGTTAAATGCTTCTGGATATATATATATATATATATATATATATATATATATATATATATATATATATATATATATATATATATATATATATATATATATATATATATATATATATATATATATATATATATATATATATATATATATATATATATATATATATATATATATATATATATATATATATATATATTCATCATATATAGGGAGGTGATGGACTTGAGGGTGGCGCCTGTTGAAGTCATAGGTTTTTTTATTAACTTCATATTATTGTTAGGAGTACTCCTTTATTGTACTTCTAACTTAAGTGCAAGACCGTTAGTCATATAAATGAACAAAGAATGGGAAGGGAGATTTGTGAGTGTACTTGAATCAAGAAAAAAACAAGAATTCAAGATAGATGAAACAAAAGGTAGTCTTGCACTTTGGACCTTATATTTTATTCTTGTGGTGGTTATTTTACTATCGATTTCTATTCTACTTTATTTTATTATTACTTTGAAGAGAGCTACCAATTTAAAAGTTGTTTTACCTCTTATAAGCTTTACAATAAGTATTGTTTTAAGCATAGGTAGTCATATTTTTCTGTATAATCTAATTTTATATGACATTTTGGATTTTCAATTAGGAGATAAAATAAATAAAGTACGTAAATATATGTTATGTATAGCAACTATAGTTGCATATGTGTGGGCACTACTAGCGACAATCTACTATTGGCAATCCCAAGGCTTCAACACTCGTCCTCACCTAATCAGCCTTTCTCAAGTTATACCTTTTATTGGTTAGCCATAGCCAATGTTGGTTCCTACTACTGGAATTTGCGTATATTTCTTAGAGAGTGTGTTCTCTCTAAACTAGTATTATTGATAGTTACATTCAAGCTAGACTTGAGGAAGAATTGGAGGTAGTTAGTTGAAATTTAATGAGTGAAGAGCAATGAAGAGCTCTCTTTGTTATAGCATGGAGACATGGAGTGCACAAGTAGCTAGCTTTGACAATGATGTTCCTCACAACAAAAGTGGAGGTTGTGGACATATATATATATATATATATATATATATATATATATATATATATATATATATATATATATATATATATATATATATATATATATTACATTGCACTTGGTATCTACATGCTATGGCATATGTTTTTTAAGTTTGGATATTATTTTGATCTCGGAAAGAATGATGAGGGCCATTCTTGAAGCACTTCACTTGATACTTTTATGAAGAGCAGTTGTGTATACAACATGATCTGAAATTCAATATCATCATTGCATTAATGAAACTATTTTGCATCATGAAGGAGGAAATCCAAACTCATTAGCAGAACACACAATGGGTATATAGACAGTCACGAACATTATAATTCTCAGAATATTGTGACCTTGTGATGATTGTGTGGAGTCTGTAAACTGTAAATTAACTTCAAGCCTAGATTCCAGCGTGGGAAGAATGTATTCAGACTACTGGGCTTTCAACTTCCAGTTAAAGCAACTCCATAACATTCAACATAGTACTCTATAATTCACAGTATCCTCGAGGAATTGGATATCACAGTAGGGCTAATTTGTTGCTAATACTTATACTCCTCCTGCCCAACTGAGCTTCACTTCGTCAACCTTGCAATTATCCCTGATTCTGAAATGGCTGATTCTGGAGACATTTACCATTTCATAAGAAACGTTCAAATACTTGCTCCGGAGTAAGTACACTGATCACTTAATTTACGATGCATTTGTTTATTGATTGGTATATTGATGGCTTCGAAGAGGAGAAGAAACGTTGTTAAGGGTACCAGTTCAATCTCTCCACTACAGTAGAATCAAAACGGGAGCTGCTATACTTCAAGAACTAGCAAGGAGAGAGTATCACAGTTCAACTAGAACCATCATCTGTTATCCTTCACGCTAATACAGTTCGTGACGACGATGAAGTCTGAGTGATTTAGTAATCAAAGTGACGGAGTTGATCAGAGAAGATTTGTTCAAGAGAAGACGATCGAGATTCCTTACCTTCGTACATGCATAACCCCTCATCAACGTCCACTGACCGAGTCACTCAGCGGAACTGTTAAAAAACTTCTAGACAGGCGAATAATGAATCATGGTGAAGTCCACTGGACATGTGATTTTGATGAACATGCCGCTACATTCCTGATCGCAGTGTTAGTAAGATTTGCTTCTTGAGTACTTGTATAAATTGCATTCTGTCAGACATCTTAATCTTGCAATCTTACAGTCCAAAGTTCACAGTTTCAACTTCACAGGGACACAACATGTTATGTGGCGACGGAGCTATTCTGTATTCCAATGGCAGCATATGAACGTGCATTGCTGCTCATCATCCAGCACATTGAGCGAGTGAAAGATGATGCAAGCAGCTCCAGTGAGTTTAGCCTCTTGCTGGAGGTACCACACTTTTCTATGAAACTTTCAACCCCGTTGGGATATAATCCTGATACAGGATGTGCAGGATGATCATAACCCTCTTGTCACTATGCATGAATGATGATCACTTTTACTTTCATGGAAGGCTTACACTAGAGAATTTTGAGGTGTATGGGTTTGCATGTTAGGTTGTTGATGATTTCATCTCCGTGTACCTCTACAGGCCAAGAAGGAGCTTGCCTTGGCAGAGGGCTTCAAACAAGACTACAACTTCTTATGGCGCCTCTTAGGACGAGTGCACGCCGCTCGTGGAGCCATTCAGAATCTCATGGGCGAAGTGGTTCTTGAATCCGCTCTCACACATCTCCTCACCAACAACACTGATCTTGCATATTGGTTCTAAGCTACACTGTTACTTCGTTAAGATTGAGTTCATTTCAAATAGACAGCATATTTGTTTGGATAGAGGTTTTCATGCTTAGAGTTGTGGAGTTGTACGCAGAGAAGCACTACCATGGAAGTGGAAGCAAGCGAAGATGGAGAGTGAAAGACTCGGAAGAAACTGACGCTCCGCCTAGCGACATATTCTTTGATGCACTGTAGAAGACAGACTTGTGTAAGGAAGAACGCTATTGTATTTAATGTTTGTATGCCTTGTGCACCATAAGAAATTTCTCTCTCTATTCAAGTCTCTCTCAAGACGCACGAGAATTCTACTGATCCGGCGTTTTGGGACTACTGTAGTCGTTGCCATGCTGGATGAGAACCGCTTACTCCGAGCATCATATGGAACTCGCCATCGCTAGTTGACCCAAGAAAGGGCGCAACTGGTCATGTTCGTTGAAATGAGACATTTGACGCAATCTAACTTTGTAAATGTGATCCATCTCGTGACCGGTCCTAGCTTCAAGAAAAACTTCAAAAAAGAGTAATTGGAAAAAATGGTAGATAATATGAGCTGAACTCGTCTGCATAGTAATTAGTTGAGTGTGTCAAAACTTACTTGTCATATTGTTTTTGAAGAAGATTTTATCAGACGAAGCCAATCGTACTGAATGGGAGTTCATCATTGGAACCCACTTTGAGAGTCCTAGAATTAATGACCAAGCTAGTATAACGTCCCATCGAGTGTAGTTTCCTAGCCCTAGAGAACAGAAGCACAACTTGGATAGCAGGTTTTTCATTTTAATGACAAGTGTTACAACTTATGAAGCGTACTTGAGCACTATCCAAACCATGGAGTAAATCCAAATGCAATTTCTATTTCAAATACTTTACACTCTTACCACAAACAAGTGTTACCATTCTTTGCTTCAATTTGAATGTTTGTTTTAGCTTGCAAGTTTGTTCGTTAGATACTCTTGCTTATTTGTGATGCATGATGTGAATCTCTTCCTCTTCTGTTGTGACGTGGAGCAACTTCTCAAAAGATATTGTGTAGCATTTGTTCTATACTTCTTATTGCATATTGTTGTTTAACAACTAAAAAGAGAAAATATGATGATCTTCATGTTTTTTGTAATTTAAATTTCGTATTTTCTGTCATTATCCAAGTTGCATGCTTTAGGAACATGCATAATGTTTTAGATCACGGTGAGGGACATTTAGTATTTTTTTTTTTTTTTTTTTTTTTTTTTTTTTTTTTTGGCACAAATAAAGGAGAACCTTTACTGCAATGAGAAGAGTACAAAGCTACCTCCGCCAGGTCTGGGCGCAAGTAAAGAGTAACTAGAAATACAAGGTGACATCAACTATAATATAATACTAGACACCTATGGTTTCCATAAGATGCCAACTCGGATGATCATCTCTCCAAGTAGCTAAGACGTCGTTGGTGCACCAATTGCCCTTGAATTGTTCAATGAGGTCCCATTCCTTATACATTTAGTACTTTAGGGTGTAAGTTTTTGATGTCCTATGCCAAAAATATATAGCATCATAGGGGCCACACATGTAATTTAATTTTATGAAATTATAATAATAAACAAGTACTACGAAGAGAAAGGATAATTTTATTCTACTATTGAAAGTTTTGGACTCTTCAATCCATTAAAAAAAAATTTAAAAATCAATTACTATGAGGATTTCAATAAATTGATGTAATTTAAGCATTAACCCCTAAAGGCCCAAGCAACCCAAAATGGGCTTTTGTTGTTTGAGGCAGCCTATATGAAGGAGTTTGATTTAATAATTTTGCCTCAGATTTTTGCTGGATGTTTGCTATACTATAAGGTGTGTGAGAGAGAATTTGCAAAGTCAAATTCCAAAATAAGGATTTTTAAAGTCAACTTTTGGTTTTCAAGCCCAAATAGGGCATTTTGGGTAGCTTAAAATTTAGTCTTTTTTTGAATATTTTTTTTGGAAATATGTTAACGATGATATTACCACTCAAAATTTCAAAAAATCCTTGTACAAGCTCTTACCAATTTTATAGGAGCAGCCTTCAAATTTTACAAGAGGAAGCTACAAAGTTTGCAAAAAAACTTGACACATCAACTTTGATTGCTATGATTCCACAAATGGTAAAGATCCAACGGTTGAAATTGACATACTCTTCGTGCAAGTAGCCATTTTGAAGATCTTACGGTTGGAGATATCGAAAAAGCAACAAATATTGAATCATACCTAAACTTGCACAAAGTGGTCAGAACATCATAGTTTTCGGTTATGAAGACTAAAAAACACGCTTGGAGCTTTAGGGTTGAGGACTTTATATTGTCTTTGGGGAGAAAGTTTACAAAAGTTAGGAAACTCACATTTCTTAACACATCTAAATTTTCATCAAGACCCCGGACCGTTAGGGGTTAAACGAACAACTAACCTTTCAGATTCAAATAAAATTTGGTTTGATACTTAGATTCGTAAAAAGTTGGCAACAAAAATATTTTTTAACCTCATAAGTTAATGTGAAAAAATTTGAATTCTATGAAAGCATGAGGAGATTGTACTCGTAAAGAATGTCAAGTAACTTATGGATGGATAAATATATATGAACACGGGTCCTCTTTCGAAGCCGGGGTAGTAGAGTATCTGTTCGTTTTGACAATGAGCCATTGCCCTTTGGACAAAGGTCCATTGGCACAAGACGTAATTCATGGATAGTTAAAATTCATATGAGGTAGAGATTGGTTCTCAGATTTGCAATATCGATTTCATGTAGGATGTTGAAACCTGTTGTTAGAGGTGTTTCTAGAGTAAGATACTTTGGTTTTATGACATACCAAAGTGTTTTTAGAGGTATATCCCAAGAGATTCTTCGACCCTAAACCCTAAACCTCAAGAGATTATCCCAAGAGAATCTCTTGAGTCGTATCAGTCAAGTGCAGTTCCCAGCTCTCCATTTCATATCATTCATGAGGTAATACTAACAACAGAAAGTAACAAATTCAAGCTTCAATAGAATAGTTGGCATCATATTAAATAGAATCATAGAGGACTTGAAGTTATCACACATGGAGGGTTCTGTCAGTTACAAGAAGAGATGATTATCTTTTTTATTAACCCTTAAACGCCCATGGGGTCTCAAATGGGCAGCCCAAAATTGGATCACATCATCTTTTGGACTTGGGCATCATGAATAGTGCACTTTTTGAACTTGGGCATCATGAGTGAACCAATCAATGATGAGCTTGCAACCTCCTACAAGGTTGTGTACAACCTCAACCTACCTACCACAAGCTACAGAGTAGATTCTGTTGGAAAAGAGCCCCTCGAGCTCTCTTGGGCGTTTAAGGGTTAACCACAAGCAAGGGACATATGAAGCTCTCAGAGACTCACGTGCCAAAGATTTCCTTTCTCTTTTTAGACCTTTTCTTGTTTTTTATCATTGCACATGATTCATGTAAGAAAGTCCAAGTACTAAGCCCATGTGCGAGGGCTTCACGTGTCCCAAACTTCAAGAAGAATCCTGTTGTTTTGGACAAAAAGTAACCAGAAACAACAATAGGATAGTGTACCTGGTATATATTTCATAACTAATTGTAAAAGAGTCTAGAATTGATGATTCCACTTGCTCTATCTTTCTACTTACTTTCCCTATGCATGAAAATTTCTTGCACTGTTAACTTCAATGTAGAACTGAAGATTGAGCCATTATTGAGCAGCTTACTATGGTTTTGCTTCATGGAATTCACGAGGTCAATTATTTGCTTAGATAACACATAGCAACTTAGGTGTGATGCTGCAATCGTGTTGGTGTCTTTATACCCATTGTGTGTTCCGTTAATGAAATTTGATTCAGTTGAATGATAATATTAGATTTAAGATTATGTTGTATATATGGATGCCCTTTGATAAACAAAAAAATCAAGTAAAGCAAATATTCTCATCATTTTGTATGAAGCAAATAATATCATGAAAAATGTATGCAATTGGTAAGTGCAATGTGATATATGTCTACAACATCTTGGCCTTATCTTGCCTGAGTCATCATTGTCAAGGTTAGCTACCTATGCCCTTCATGTTATCATAACAAAAACATTACTTCTGTTCATACTACTGCGATACATATGCAACTGTAGTTGCTATATATGTTATTGAAGCAAGTACATTAAATAAACGGTCAAATGAATCTCCAAATAAATCTATAAGTACGAGACTTACTATACTTAACACAATACTTATTAAAAAGATAATTAGAGGTACAATATCCATTATATTGGTAGCTCTACTTAAGGTAATTGTTGAATAAAGTAACATTGAAATCAAGAGTAGATAAACTTCCAAAAAATTAAAAAATAAATCCGACCTACACTATCCCAAAAATAATGTTGAAATCCAACAGTGGATGAAGGAGATATAGCTCCTCATTAATCATTCATTTATTCACTTTCTTTCAAGATAGAAACATTGTTGCAAATCCAACACCAAAAAAATTTGGATCAAAAATCTTCCAATAACAATCTTTGGATTAAAAGATCCTTTAGATACAAATAAATACAAATAATCTAGCCATAGAGTACTCCCTCTATTATTTACTCACTAGAAAAGAACTAGAGAAATATGAAACATTAGTGATGTGGTTACAAATCAAGTTCCAACTCTGTCAAGCAAATTGCACTTTGCTTGTTGAAAATCTTTGGAAAGTGGGCACTCTTGGGCACCTCCTTGAACATTCTTAGACATTGGCATGGCTCTTGTTTAACCAAGTTCCTAATATTTTTTTGTACCCATCCAATCCCAAAGTGTATGATTTTGGTTGCTACAAGAATCCACCATGCATTTTGGTTTTGAAACACTCTTATTTCAAAAATAGGTTAATAATTACAATGACTAGTGACAACTAAGACATGCTTAATGCAATCAATGTGTACCTTACATCAACCTTTATTGATCATTATTTGACCTCAAATTTCTTCAACGTATTCAAAAGTCTCATTATATTCTTAAATAAGAAATGAATATATTCCACCACAAGTCAAACTACATTGACTCAAAAGTATTGAACTCAATCTCTCTAGGTTTTACATGTCCTGGGAGAGTGAAAATCGTATACGCATGTACCTAACTTGCTTAGAAACAAGAATTTGAAGAGCCTCAGATCAAATTTTCACTTTAAAAAAAGGATAAGTTCGCTCACAGAACACACCTTGCCCTTCTCTCAAAAGAGGGTCCGAAAAAACTCAACTCTAAACTTTGAACATTACGCACTCACGATATGGTGAAAAAAGTTAGTATATAATCTGGTGCACATGATATGTACAAGTTAGGTACTAGATCCTACGATTTTTTAATCCTCAGAAATACATTATAAAATGAAAAACTTTCATGTGAAAACCGATACTTTCTAATCAAATCTTGTCGAATCCTCATTCCCCCTCACCGAGGCGGGCGGGGGTCAAAGAGAGAACAAGCAGCGCAGAGTCGCACGGATCCCGAAGAAGGACCACCGACGACGACGACTGATTGACGAGAGAGACTATCAATGATCACAAAAATCATTTGAACGAAACAACAACTGCAATGCATCAATCAGGCAGCATCGGAAGTAGCCCCATCGATTATCCTAAACGAGATACACTGTAATAAAGTAAGTATTAGCATGTACAGACAGGAAGCACATGCTAGACTGGCACAGCTCCTCATCCCCGCCTTTTTTTAGCCATTTCCAATTCCCCTGCGTGCCGCTAGCGGCATTCCATTTGCTTCTTCCGGATGTTGATAGCATTTTCGTAGCGAAGATGCAGTTTCCACGGCTCTAAAGGGAGCGAGAGAGAGAAAGAAAGAGAGAGAGAGAGAAAGAGGTTCCGGTGGTGCGGTGCTTTCTGTGGTTCCGGCATTTGCTTGCAGGGGCGAGACGAGTGAATATTCCTTTTATTAGAATTTCATATTTCTTAGCCGTTTGCGATTCTCTAGGTCTCGCATTTGTGGGTACATTGTAGTGCCTTAGGGTTTTAAGGTTTTGAAAATCCAATCCCTGCGGGTTTTTGATTTTTTTAGATCCGCGCGGAATATGCGAGCCTCTCGTGATCTGCATGGCGAACAAGCGGAATTTTTTTTGTTGCGGGAATTGGCTGAGAGTTTAGTTTCGACCTTTTTCGAGTAGGTAGCATTTTGACTGGTGAGAGTGCGTGTGCGCCTTTTGGAGTGTGGAAAGGGGCTTTGATCGAGGCGGTATTTTTATGTTGAAAAGCACAGGTGGTTGAGGTGAGTTGGTTTTGAATGATGGCGGAGCCGAAAGCAGAGATAGATCTGTCGGCTCCGTTTGAGTCGGTGAAAGCGGCAGTGAGTATGTTCGGGGAGAAGATTCCGGCCAAGACGCAAGGGTTGCCCCATCCTCACGTCCCGCACGTGGCGCATGCACCAAGCGTACAGTATGTCGGCAGTTATCATGGCCCTAATTACCAAGCTGAGGTACTTACTCTCTTCACATACTCCAATCGCTCATCAGGGCAAAAGAGCGAGGGGTTTCAATGAAACAGTGGTGCATGTTTTCAAATGCAGAAACTGTTCGCGCTTGAAGCTGAATTGCACCGTGCTCACGCCGAGATCACGAATTACAAGCAGCAACTGGCCGCTCACGACGCTGGCAAGACGGACGCCTCCTCTCTAAAGCAATCCACCTCGCTGCCTGGCAATCTCTCTGATGGTTCTGGTTGGGAGGATCACTTAGATGCCTTTCTAGGTCAGCAGCCGTCTGCCGACTCTGATAATATGGAAGTTGCTAGATTGCAGAAGGAGCTCGACATCTCCAAGAGCCAGTACCTCAGTTCTTGCGCAGGTAACCCCCTCAACTCCTACTGTAATGGTACTATTCTGAAGGCAGTAGCTTCATTGATTCGACCATCACTGCTTCAAATTGAAACTTAAACTCACTCACTGTGTTTCGAAAATTGAACGAATCTTCATGGAGTTGTTACTTTTGGTTGCAGCTGCAATCTTAAATGGTCACAGCTTACTTGATTCGGATGGAGTTATGATGTTCGTTGTGTGGCTTGGACGTGGATAACCCCTTGAACTGCTAAGCTTGTTCAAACTTTGAGAGAACTGGTGACTGAATCTAATATGAAGTCAAGAGCTTGCTTGATTTGATCATCGCTGCTTCGAAGTAGGACTCAGAAAGTGAAATTTAACCTCATTCTTCGTGTTCTGATTATTGAACGAATTCTTATGGAGTTGTTAGTTTTTGTTGCAGCTGTAAAATGGTCAGAGCTCACTTGAGTTTGATGGACTTATGATGTTGCTTGAGAGTGGTGTTGCTTGGTTGAGTTCTGAGAGGCAGAGAGCGTTCGGTTACTGTGCAGATTTGGAGAATGCCAAGGCGGAGATAAGCAGGCTTCAGAGCCAAGCGGCATCAAGTGGGGAGCTTGAGAGTGCGAAGCAAGAGGTGAGCAGGTTGCAAGCAATGGTGAACGCAGCGTGGACACAGAACGGGGCCTTCACCGCGGAGCTGACACGAGCCAAGGAGGAGATAGCCGGGCTAGAGTCGCAGTTACGCGCATCGTCGAGTACAGAGCTTGCGCAAGCCAATGAGGCGAACAACGTGCTACGTTCCAGCTTGGAAGCTTCCGCAGCCGAGCTTTCGAAAACTCGAGAAGAGGTTCTCCAATTGCGAGCGCAGCACGGCGAGTCACTGTCCACTGCTGAGAGGGAAATCGAGAAGCTGCAAAGTGAGCTAACCATGGCACGAGGCAGCTCGTCCACTGAGTTGACAGTAGCTCGGGAACAGATCGAGAAGCTACAAGCCGAGCTCGAAGCCATGCGGGGACAGCATGACCTAAACCTCACCAAAGTCTCACAGGAGCCTCGGGAGTCTTCCCAGAATGAGTTGGAGCAGATCGAGAAGTTGCAATCGGAGCAAAGCACGTTGGTGATGGAGCTTTCAAAGCAACGAGAAGTGGTTGGGGGACTGCAAAACGAGCTAGTTGGCTCTGTGAGGCAGATTCAGGAGCTGAAGGAGGAGATTGGGAGATTGCAAGCTGAGCTCGTGGTGTTTCAATTTGGTAATCCTCCACCAGTGGACCCGACAGTAATGGACGAGCTTACCATGGAGTTGATGGCGACGAACGAGCACCTGGAGAAAGCCACGGCAGCGAGGAGGAAGGCTGAGGAGGAGCTCGCAGCTGCGAAAGAAGAGGCAGAAGAAGCCAGTGTGCTGAGAGCAGCATTAGAGAATGTTCGTGCAGAGCTCAAACTCGCGAAGGAAGCAGAGAGGAAACTGGGGGACACCACAACGGTGGCTGAGGAGCTACGAGCGCAGGTGGCGCTGATGCAAGAGAGCAAAGCGAAGGCTGCCAAAGTTGCTGCCGAAGCGACCGAGGAGTTGTTATCTTTGAACACCGCGCTTACACTGGTGAGGGAATCGGAACAGGAGTTCAGCAAGCTGGCTGAGGAGTTGCGTTCGGAGGTTGAGGCTCTCAAGGCCGAACTCGTCGTTGTGAAAGACTCCGAGGAGAAATTGAGAGAGTCGTATGTGACGACTAAAGCTGAGCTTGAGAAAGTCAGTGGCGAGCTTTCGAAAGTTCGACAAGCTGAAGAAATGGCTAGCGGAATTGCTGCCACATCGTTCGTTGAGCTGGAGACTTTGACAGCTGAACTGGCTACCACCAAAGAAGGTGAAAAACGAGCTAAAGCTGCGTTCACAGACTACAGCCTGAAACTCCAAAAGATGAAAATAGAACTGGAAGACGCTTCAAAGATGGCCGATAAGGTAAGTCTTATTTGCATCTATACAAATATATATTCCGCTCAGGATGTCCAGAGCGCCGCATGTTAAGCTACCAGAAACGACAAGTTTTGCTTTAGGCATGTGTCGGGTGAAGATGAAAATGCACAGTGTGTCACTTTTGCTTAGGGGATTGCCCTTACGTTTTACAGGCAAGGGAGTATAAGCTGGACTTAGACGAAGCCAACGCGAAGCTGAAGAAGTTGATGGATTCGGAGAGGACGATGTCGGCTTCAATGGCATCCTTACGAGCTGAATTGAAGAATGCACGCGCAGAGATAGAGGCTGTGAGAGAGGAAGGAGAAACCGCGTTAGTGGAGAAAGAGGAAGGAATCGAAATGGAGATGACACAGATGAGGACGGAATGGCACGCTGCTTTGTCAGAAGATTCTACGCTTAGAGAGCAAGTGTCGACTTTATCTGATGCTCTCGCCAAGGTTCGTTCGTTTTTCCTCAACATATCATCAGCAGTACTGTATACCTGCAGGAGTCTTACCCTGTTTACTGATTCTGCACAGTTGACGGAAGAAGCCGAGGAAATGAAGACCACGTCTGCCATAGCAAAGGAGGAAGCAGCTACTGCGAAGCAAGAATTGGAGCAAGCGAGGTCTCACATTGAGACGATCGAGTCGAAACTACAAGCTGCCCTTCTAGAGGTGGAAGTCGTGAAAGCAAGTGAAGAGAGTGCGCTTTCACAGGTCAGTCATTGCGACCTCGTTAAGAGCAATACTAGACATGCATTCAGTGAACGTTTATGAAGTCTAGAAACATTTGGCAATGGCTTAGAGTCCAATCTAACTTAAAACTTTATGTGCAGAGCAAGTTAAGGTCACGTGACCTTGATACAGAGGCGGAAGCAGACGCCGAAGTGAAGGAGCCTGGAGCGGAGGTGACGATTCCTCACGAGGAGTATCAAGCTTTGAAGAGACAGGCACGTGAGGTGGTAGAATTGGCTTCCAAGCGGGTGGCGATGGCGATGGCACAGGTGCTGATTTCGCCACCTTAACAACTCTTTGACATCTATCATCCAGTATATTTTTACAGTCGATTCCAAATTTCCCAGAATATCTTCCACTTTGGACGGGTTTTGAATTTAAGATACCCTCGCATCATATCGCGAATCAAGTCATTTTCTCTGATCAGTTTGTAGTACGAGCCTTGCCGTCTAAGGCGCATACGAACATGAGATGCTATCCTAGTCGAATGCTTCTCATGGTTCTCATGGTTCTCATGGTTTCAAGGGTAGCTTAGTAACCCAGTTACCGCAATTTAGAGCGCATCTCGACTCATTGGATACGTCGGTACATCCTTGAAAATCGGGACGAAATCATATTAATGAGTTTCACCTTATAACAGACGAAAAGGCTCTGATCTTTACCCAACTTGCAGTCATCATTTTCGGTGATCGACTCACAACATATGTCGGTATATTCTCGAGAGCAGGGATAGAATCACTCAATTTACTCTTAAATCAACTGAAAGTCCTTCCTTAACTAATTTAGTCTTGTTTTAAAAGACCTCCGTGCTCTTACGGTACTAAAGCGCAAAGTCAGAAGTTTAGCAAAACTTCTCACTTAACGTTTATGTGGGACAGCGTACCTCTTTAGACATTCATTAGTATCAGTCATAACATTGTTGAGTGTAGGTTACCATCGATACCATTCTTAAAGTACTGATAAAAGATAGGAAGTTGAAAAAAAGTTGGAATTTACCGTGTTGTGATGAGCGATCTGATGAGTGGACTGTATCGAGCAGGTGGAGGCAGCGAAAGCAGGGGAGAAAGAGGTAGAGAGGAAGTTGGAGATGGCCAAGAAAGAGTTAGAGTACAGTCGAGGCGAGTTACGAGAAGCAACACGCAAGCGGGAGGATGCGGAAGCAGCGAAGTTCGCAGTGGAGGGGATGCTACGAAACCAAAGAGGAGAGCGAAGGCATCATCAGCAGCATCACCATCTCAACGGGGGAAGCAACGGGAGTGGTATGATCGCTCCAGCGGGCAGTCCCAGCAACAACGGAGTAGGCGACCGGCACGGCTACATGGTGAGCCCCGCGTCTGGAAACTCCCAAACCAGCAGCCCCTTGCACCCCACGTTCTCGTTCGCCACATTCGCCAGCCCAAGCTCGCCTTCCAAGCCCCACGCCAACGAGTCCCTTGCTGAGGTGCTGGCCATGAAGCTGCCCTCCGAGGAGAAGCAGCGGAAACCCAGATTCTCCTCCAAGATTGGCTCCTACTTTGTCAAAAAGAAAGACTCGGGAGGCTCCAAATAATCACGTCGCCATTGTCTCATGATCGTGAGCTTTTTCTTCCTTTCCTTCCTCGTGAACCAGGTTTGCAGCCTCGCCACATTCCCATTTTCTTCTTTCACAGATCGTCACACGAGTTGCTGTAAGATAAATTGACCTCCTCAGGGTCCTTGGGTTCCCACCAGATTGCGCAGAGTCTCACCTTAGTGATGATGCTCTACTGTTAGTACCCTGTCAGCTACCTTTTGAAGGTGCACTGTATCATCGATTTTTTCCTAGACTTCTTTTTATGTTACATCGTTGTACTAATGAATTGGATTCTCGAAGCTGTTTGCGGTTTTTCTTCACCTCTTTTTACTACATGCAAATGCGTCATTTCTCCGAACCTTGAAAGTCCCACTATCCTGTACGATGTATTGAGTTTAGAATGCATGTCACTTGAGATTTAGAGGACCCGATTGGCATTAGAGATGCTATTGTTATTCCAGCAGACTAGTACGTATTGAAATTCATGTCAAAATCAGAACTATGAAAGCCATGAATTTCTTGTGATCTTCCAAGTGTAATGCTAGATAGACATCGGATGTCGCTTTAGAAAGCTGTGATGCTATTATTACTCAAGGTGCCATAATACCAGCAATGAATAAGCTCTAACCACACTAGAGTTGTTAATTTCTGTTTGTGTGATGACTATGATGGAGTGCTGATTTGTGTCCGCATGAAGTTGAAACCTTTCAGAAGTTGGAAAGTTTTTCAATACCTTTCTGAAAAGTCATTTCATGCTTATGAAATCCTCATACTTTAGGAGATATTCACGGTCAAAGTTTGAAAACACTATTTGAAAACTGCCCAAAAATGCCCCACCTGTGGTATATGCTCATTTAATCTCAAAATCTGCCTAATATCAATTAAATTGCAGAAGCTTCAAAAACTCACCAAAATCTGATATTTTACTTTTTTTCAAGTTTTGTTTTGGGTACATGTAGGAAGGTTCCAAGGCATGATCTTACCATTCAGATTTCCAGTCCATTTCACATGCCATTTTTACTGTTAATGAACACCCTTTGTAGTTGTATTTCATCATACCTTCATGTGAATATCAAGTGTTACTTTAGGTTCTATAGGTCACATGAGAGTATAAATTGCATGGACATGATTCTGACCCACTTAGGAACAAGGATGTGATGAGCTTCATATCAAATTCGGCCCTCAAAAAACTAGTTACTCTTTTGACAACAAGGGGTAAAAAAGAATTCTTCAACTTTGAACATTATGTTCCCACAAGTGGTAAGGGCGCATTCACACCGTCCGATTTTCAAACTTCCAAAAATCTCAACATGCAATGTGAATTTGTATCTTTCAAAAGAAAATGCCAATTCAAACCTCCACATAGGAAACAATTTAGATGAAGGTTCAAAAACCTTGAATGAGCTTCTAAAATTTTGCATCCATATGCACAACTTGATCACCTACATGGAAACAAATATGAGCGAAAAGTTTTGGGTAGCAATCATCAACTTGTCCTTAACCCTTAAGTGCCCACAGTGTCGTTTTTCGACATTTTGGATGTGAGGCTCCGTCTTTGGTGCACAACCCCGCTTTCATCCCATTGATTTTTCATCCGCCGTTTTTTTTGCTCAACTCCTCGGTGGGTTTACTCTATTCCCTCCTTGGATAAATAGTAAAAAACCTTGATCCTCAATTTGTGAGAGTGGGCGAAAGAGATTTTTCATGAAAGTTTTGGTGGTGTGATCTTCACCCCTTTTTTGCATGGATCTTGAAATCCATAGCTCCAAATGGCATGCAACTTGGCGGTCATACTAATTGCCATGCTCCAAAGAAGATCCTACGGTTGGATTTTCCAATTTCATCTTTTATTTTTTTCTACGCAGTTTTGAAAAAATCAGCATTATTACCAACTGTTAGGAGCTTTACCCCCCCTTGGGCGTTTAGGGGTTAACATGTAGACTATGCATCTCAAGCAAGGGCAAGAAAAAGTTTAGGTTCAACTTTGAACATTATGATCTCACAAATAAAAAAGATCAAATGGTTCAAATTTGGATCAACACTTCAAATAGGGTCAGTTACAAGATCTTACAGTTAGAAATCTAAAAGAAGAAAAAAATCTAGTCCACACCCCCTTGAGTGCATAGTGATAGTAAATCAAAGTTTTCTACTTTCAAGTTTCCAAAAACACACAGACGGTTAGGGGAATAACCACTTCTATTTGTGTGAAAAGAAATACGGGAATTGTAGTCAACTATCGTCAGAAATGTACTTATTTTGAAGTTAATGCACATAATCGAAAGGAATTAGTTCTAAAGGAGGATGCTGAGTCTCAATGCCAACACCATAAAGACATTGCCCCATGACGGGCACTAACACTGCGAGCACCTATAGTGCCATCACAAAGAACAAGAATACAAAGAGGACAAGGAGACGGCCATGACTAGCACAAGGACCGCAAGCACCATGACTGAAACCACGAAGACCAATGTATATGCGATTTGGATAGTATAAAGAACAAAGGTGCACCAAATCACTAATTTTTTTGCATTAATGTATTTCAACATTCATTTAGAATGCTTGTTTCAAGATGTGATCATGAATCACAACAATAAATGTAAATATCCAAACTTCCATACTTACAATTGATGAAAGTATTGTCCTACATGACATAGTGGTTTAACGACTTGTCCAAAATGACACAATGTACTCTATGTCATTTTGAACATCGGACTCACAATATGACATAAAATACAGTCATTTTGCAATAATTAGTTAAATTTTTTGAACTTTCCTACTAGTGGAAGAGGAGCACCAAGTAGTTGTAGTAAGACGTGCACTAATCTGAACAGAGGTGCAAGAGAGAGTACAAGAAGTCAATATGGTAGCATTCTCTTGTAAACATAGTAAGAATTGTTAATGGCTTGATTAAGGACCGGTGGAAACAATAATGTACCTTTAAGTTGACAACACTACTCTACAAATTGAGCATGTAGTATAAGGGTTTTGAGGGAGCACTAATAGAATCCACTACGGACTTCTCTAAATTAAGAGAAGTTTGAGACTATTGCCTTATGGCATTTGCAACATCACCACCTCTCATTGAGAATTTTGTGCTAAATAAAACAAGTTGTAGAAATGCCAAAGCCTTGAAAATTGCCCTTAAACATGTAATAAGAGCATGTGAGACTTGGTTTACAACGTCCTAATCCTATGTTTTATTTACCCCTTAAGGCCCGAGGGATATGGAGAGAAACTTAGATGTGTTACAAATTGTGTATTGCCTAACTCTAATTCGGTTTTGTTCAAAAGACAATATGAAGACCTTAATGTTTGGATTAGATTGGTACCGTTTTACTCCTTAAAATAGTAACTATTTAATTTGTGATGAAGAGACTAAACCTTTGTAAATCAATAGAATGGAAAGAAGCCACTAACCTAACCAGAATACCTTTAGTTTCTCAAAATAGCAACTTATACAACAAACCTTGTCATGTTTGTGTTTGACAGCTTGGTGTGGACAATCATTGATTCCAAACGAGGTTCTCCAGTTTGGATGTGGTTCTCAACTTACCAAACTTTTGAGGAAAAAGAAAAAAAGAAAAAAAGAGAGTCATTTTTCAAAACGTCTACAGCTCCCCAAAATTTGGGATCAACCATACAATGTTTGATTGGGCTCTTAGGGGTTAAACAACTAAGAGAGCATTTAGAAAAGGAGAGAGATAATGAAAGATTTAACCCCTAAACGACCACGGCCACTGATTCGGCTTTTACGGGCACGGCCAAAAAACATTTACAGTCAACTTCAAATGTTATGATCTCACATCTAGTGATGATCCAACGGTTGAAAATTTTCACACTATTACTTATGGTAGTCTAATTCAAGATCCTACGGTTGAAATTATAAAAAAATTCCAAAAATATTGGACGTACCCCCATTAGTACATAGTGGTCAGTGTTGGGATTTCAAGCTCCAAAAACATTGTGGATCTTTAGGGGTTAAACAACGCTTCATTGGAAAATGAAATTCAACTATTCAACTATTCAATTATAAAACACAACATTAATGAGTGTTTTAAAACTTTCATGTCAATGTATATCAAATGAATTCTACACAATATTTAATGTCAATAATCTACACAATACAATCACGTATCTACAATGGAAATCAATAAAGTGAAGCACCAAAATAGCAATACTTCATCTAGTGTGACAAAAGAAAAGTAGAAGTTAAAACCTATGTTTGTTCATTAAAGTTCAAGTTTGTAACAAGATTTATAAAAAATCACTCGATAACGAAAAACCAAGGTTAAAAAGTTACTTCGATTAGTAGCCCACTTTCACTTGTATTTTGCTCACAACTCAATGTGCACTCTTGCAAAGATTCCCTCAATTCATCAAATTCATTCAAAAAGTCTTAGTATGACAATGAAAGCGTAATAAGCCATGGCTTATTGCGCATGAGCAAATGGGGAAGATAATGGACACAAAGACTTGATAACAATGACTATAGTGAGAAGAATGTACCTCAAACATAACATGTTGTAGCGTTCCCATGTCAACACACTTCTTCGCACTTTATTGTACATGGATGCTTCGACCCACAAATAGACCGCACATTCGATAGGAGAGCATCATTCTAACTTGATATGCACATGACATAAGGTTAAGTACAAGCTCGCGGATAAGCCCCAACCAAGGCAAACTTAGTCCGATCAAGATAACTCATGGATTGAAACTCGGAATAAAAACTGATGATGATAACCATGGATGAAACATATTCTATTCTATGCTGCAGCAGGGAGGGTATCATAACATTCTAAGGAAGTGATTCCATAATATCACATGTAAGGAATCAAGCATAGAATGATGCTATAAGAGTGAGTGATTCCATAATATCACATGTAAGGAATCAAGCATAGAATGATGCTACAGGAGTGATGGCAGGCCACATGGCAATGGAAATAGGGGGGTATGTTTCATACTGGGAGCCAAGTCACAAGGGTTTGGCCAGGTGGGTGGTGGTTGTATAGCCTTGACACTTGGATGGTAACCGCGTTCTCGAGAGCAACATTCCCCCTCCCATGCTCGCGTTAGTACCGCGCTCATGTGGTCTCCGAGATGCGGTACCATGCCTGCCTACCATCCAATTTTTATTGTTCTTTAGAGGAACAAGGACGTGGGGCTGACTTCATTTTCATGTCGTTGTTGCCCATACTAAGATCTTTTAGAGGCGGTATAGTAGTTGTACTTACGCTTTGGAAGTGGGTCCCATTTAGAGATACATGATTTTTAGGATGAACGCTCGTAATGTTGTTTTTGGATGATGAAAGGGAAATTTTGAGGAGTTGAATTTTAGTTTTTTTTACTTGATACTTTTATTTAACTAGATTATTCTTGTCTTGAGAAATAGATCTAGTGTCTTTCATGCAAGTAAGAGGTGATAGATTTATGGCATGCATTCTTGTTTGAGACTCTAAAGTTTTTACTTTGTAGTATATGGGGCATGTTTCACTATTGCAAATCCATTTTTTGAAGCAAGAATATCCTTTCCCTGATTATTTTGTTGGTTTTAATTATCTTTGATAAAAAAAATCAGATTTTTGCACAAATGATATAAAATGAACTAATTGTGCATGATTTTGTACTAGAAAATTAATGCCAATTCATCTTTTGCGTATATCAAATTAAATCACACAATCATCACCATTTTTCATGGTTTTGTATTTTGTACTCTTTTATTTGCGTTTTTATTTTTTATTTTCTTCCCCCACTAAATAAAGGAAGTAATTTTAATCTCAAATGAGGTTTTAAATGACCAAATCAACTTGATGAAGGGGGCAAAGATTTTCCAGGGCTTTTAGTGTTACAAATTCAAATGCACCGGAGTAGAATGAGCAAAATGCTCGCTTGTTGAAAAGTTGGAACCTTTTGCTTTTTCATTAGGTTCCTCCACCAAAGAACAACTTTAAGATCTTGTCCTCATTAGCAGCAATTAATTCAAAAAAAATTAAAAATCTATTAGATATTTTTGCTGCTGAAAGTGAAAGTAGTCATCCATTGCGATGAAATATATTGGATGAAGACCCATATTCAGTTCTCTGACTGGATGAAAACTGTCATTTAATCGAAGTCACATGCTGCAGGTCCCTTGGCACATCAAGGAAGCGCAATTACTGTGGCTGAGAATATACTGTGGGCTGTCTAAGGTATCTATTCTCTCCTTGTAGTGCAATTGGAATTAGAGTTACCCATATAGAAATTCTACACTACGGTATTCCTCAACATCAATTCCATGAGCAATTCCAATAAATGATGGTATACACACTTGTCATATTGAAACATTCCCCAAGTGTCCACATTTTAAAGCTCGGTACCCAAAAGTTATAACTCCCTCACCAATGCGGTACCAGGAAAAACATCTTGGTCCCTTGATCATGAATTCTCATTGCAAAAACTTTATGATATTACTTATATGAATATTTATTACAAAATATGATGCTTCTAGCTTGAAAAATGCAAGTCCAATCGCATAATGAGATCTTCCAAAATGATATACACTTAAGCCCTTTTTGGGGTGATTGATCATGAAAATAAATGATATACACTGTGCTACTGGCAACTAGAGTTCCGAAGGGATTAAGTTAAGAACACCTATTTTTCTTGTATTTAACCCCTAGTGCTCCAAATGGCCATTTTGACATGTCGTTCTCTTAAATAATGAAACTTTGACTCAATATATCTCAGAAACCATATGGTAAAGTATGACAAAAATTATGGGAAAAACGAATTAAATAGCTCTAAACAAGATTCAACAATTGGATTTCTCAAAATCCAATTTTAAGATAAAGTTGTCTATGGGTTTCAAATATGGACTTTTGGAGGTCACTGTAGAGCTAGAACATTAGGGGTTAAGGAATTCACTATACTTGGAGTAGTGGAATGAGTGGCTTACAATTGTTAAAAATTAGCATATAGAAAGGACAAAGTTTCTCTATTTTTACAATATTTTTGAGCACTTGCAATAATAACTAGAACTTTGGAAGTGACCAATATATATTAACCCTTGAAGTCTTAAGGCCGCAATTTGCAAGAAGCCCTTAAAACCACCCTTTATCTATGCAGAATTAAAATTTTCAACATTTGACGTAATTTCAAGTATGTAACAGTAAGATCTTGTACTTAACTTGTCTATGTACGTGTGCACCAACTCTTAACTTTAGTTTCCTTGCCAATTGTGAGAATATAACATTCAAAGTCGAAAAGAGGTTTTCTCCTCTGTTGCAAAAAGGATTTGAAGTTTTTTGTGAGCCCAAAAACTAAAGTGAAATTGAATTGTGGCTCTTTAGATTCTTGTTCCTAGGAGAGTTGTTCTTAACATGTCTATGCAATTTTTACCCCATGCTACCTTAAGAATTTAAAGAAATGATTGAATTTTCACATGGAGGCTTGCTGAAATTCAAATGCAAAAGCCGGTCTTTGACAATAAAAGTTGCTTGTGGAGATTAATTGGATTAAAAGTTCAAATGGTGAGACGATGCGTCCAAACCTTACTTACATGTACAAAAAAGAAAAGTTCAAAAAAAAGTAAAATCTCAATTTTTGGTAAGTTTTTGAAGTAACTGCAATTTAAACAATTTTAGGCAGATTTTGAGAATTTATGTGCACTTTGGGCAGTTTTGGGCAAATTTCAAATAGTGTCTTCAGACTTTGGTCGTTAATATCTCCTCAAGTATGAGGAATTTTGAAACATGAAAAACTCTACAACTTTCAAAAGGTTTCAACTTCATACGAGCTAAATATAGTAAATTACAGGTAAACTAAACCCCAAAGGTCTTGTTTTGGGCTCTTTGAAAAATTAGGGGTTAACTTATGATGGAACACCCTACAATCTTCATCAAAGCAATATTCTAACATACACGTGTTTGGAGGGTGCTTGCCTTCAGGTGTTCATACCTTACACTTAGGGCCTCATGACATGAAGAGGTGTTGCAACCTTAGAACTAAAATTGTCTACTTCTATGTACTTTTGGGAGTTTGAACCAAATTTTCTAACTTTTTGTAGAATTCCAATCATAAGATCTCATAATGAAGCCATTGGATGTTTATCATTTGCAAGATTATAATATAAAAGTTTGTGCAAATGTCTTTGGTCAAGAATTCCAAAAACTTTTAAGCTTCAGTTGTTCTTATAAAGTCTTTAAGGTTGCCCTTATAGAATTGGTAATTTTTTTGACTTAGGGTCCTTTGGAATTCAAACATATATGTTAAATTTTTGTAATATAATATATTAGTTTATTTTAAAAGAAAAAACTATATGTCTAATAAGGGTGTGAAAACTAAAATTTGCATTAAAAGATCTATCATTAAAACTTGACTTTGCAATTTATTGCACACGTACCTTGTAGTATAGGGAGCATCCCGTAAAAATCTTAGGCACTAATATTCATATTAACACCTTCATCTAAACTGCTCGAAACAACAAAAAACCTATTTGACTTTAAGGATACTTAGGGGTTGAAGGGATAATAATTGAATTGAAGAAAACGAAGTTTAACTAGAGGGGAGACTCAATATGATCAAAATATATGAAGTGTAATTTTCTTTTAATGTGCTTCACCTCGACTTTATATTACGAATTATTCTATACTTCTCTCTATGTAAAAAGTAGATGAAATTCTTAATTTTTTCAAAGAAATAAAAAGAGATTTATTGAGTTTTCATGGAGTTGTAAACTTGGCTTCCAAGAGTCTTGTACCGCTCTTCATATGGAATAAGCCCCAAGAAGCCAAGTGTAAGAAACCCTAGGAACCTTTTGATACACTTTCCAAACCCCCCAACTTTTCTAAGGGACCAATGAATCAACAAGGGAGGTTGCTTCCACACTTCCCTCACAATTAGCGGCAGGGCAGCATTGGAAACCCTAGGATACAACCAACAAGCCATGGCCGTGGATAAGGTGCTGCCCCGCTCCCTTACTACAAACCCCACGGCGCCCAAATATCTTTTCGTGCCCCCCTGCACTTTCACGAGACGATATACCCACCAAAACGGTGCCGAGCCTGCCACCCACTAGGTCCGAACCCCCTGCCCCACCAGGTCCGGACCCCGTGCCCCACGACCCACGAGGCTCGGGGCTCGACGGGAGGTGGAGCAGGGAATGTACAAGGGATCGTCTCCTCGACCATCCGCTTCCTCTCTTTGGGTGCGCTCCCTTCGAGCTCATCGAAGCAGTGGAGTAGCTGCCGCTGCTGCAGAATTTCCCGAATTTCGTCACCATGCAGAGCTTGTGTAGAGTCGCGGGGACGGCGAGCCCAGCATGGGCCTCGCCGAAGAGTAATGTAGCTTTGAGGAGCAGGAAGCCGGCTGTGGCGTCCGCCATGGCGGGCATGGGCGCAATGCGATCGTCCGCGGCACTCACGAGCTCGCCTTTCTTGCCCAAGATGGCGGTGCCGGCGCTTTCGAAGCGCGCGACCCCGTCGCTGGGGTTGGGGTTGGGAGCTGCTTTTCTGCCAGTGCGTGCTCAAGCAGCGGCGGATATGGGGTCCGTGCCTGCGCCGCAGGAGAAGAAGAAGATTCTGGGGATAGAGGCGACCACGTTCAAGAAGGTCATACCCTTGGGGCTCATGTTCTTCTGCATTCTCTTCAATTATACCATTCTGCGTGACACCAAGGACGTGCTCGTGGTGACGGCGAAGGGCAGTAGCGCGGAGATCATTCCGTTTTTGAAGACGTGGGTGAACTTGCCCATGGCTATCGGTTTCATGGTGATTTACACCAAGCTCTCGAACGTGCTGTCGAAGGAGAATTTGTTCTATTCTTGCATCTTCCCGTTCATCGCCTTTTTTGGAGCTTTTGCCTTCTTCATGTACCCGCTCGTGGATGTCCTGCACCCCACCGCGTTCGCCGACTGGGCGCTCCAGAAATTGGGCTCCCGGTTTATGGGCCCCATTGCCATCATCCGCAATTGGACCTTCGTGCTTTTCTACGTCATGGCTGAGCTTTGGGGCAGTGTCGTCGTCTCTGTGCTCTTTTGGGGCTTTGCCAACCAGGTACCTTGCCAATTCAGCCCCGATGCGAATGCTCAGAATGTCCACTTTCAGTTCTAGTGTTGTACACTTTTAGTGTAGAGATGATAGAGTTGTCAGCAATTTGCGGCGTTTTGTTAAGTGAGAGTGCTTGCTGTGGTGCAGATTACGACTGTGGATGAGGCGAAGCAATTTTACCCGTTGTTTGGATTGGGTGCGAATGTAGCGCTTGTATTTTCAGGTCGTACTGTGAAGTACTTCTCCCAGCTGCGAACCAAGTTGCCGCCCGGTGTTGATGGCTGGGGTTACTCGTTGAAGGGTATGATGGGACTTGTGGTGATTCTCGGCTTGGTCATCGTCGCCATTTACTGGTGGACCAACAAGTATGTTGTGAACGACCCCTCCCTACCCAAGGTGGAGGTCAGGAAAAAGGTCAGCTCAAGATTCACGCCGACCACTTCACATTCTTTCGTAACGATGCCATTTCAGATTCACGAACGCTTTTGTGTTGATTTGTGCTTTTCGTGACGAGTTCTGTGTTTTTGTGCTATTCAGAAATCGAAGCCGAAGATGGGCATGGTGGAGAGTGCGAAGTTTTTGCTAACTTCACGGTACATTCGTGATCTTGCGACGTTGGTGGTTGCTTATGGAATCAGTATCAATCTGGTGGAGGTTACGTGGAAATCGAAGCTCAAAGCACAGGTTCGTGTTGCAGCTTTTGACAATCGCTCTTTTCTCTAGTAGTGTTTGCTCGTTTTCCGTTTTATACAGTCCTTGAAAACTATGTACTTAGGTTTTCTTTGTGACTGCAGTAAGTCGTAATTCGTTCTTTTCACCGTTTGTATTCACAATGGACAGTCTAGTGGCGATGAGGTTAAATGGTGTGCTGTGATCTGTGCTGCAGTTCCCGAGCCCCAACGACTACTCATCGTTCATGGGAGACTTCTCGACGTACACGGGAGTGGCGACTTTCATCATGATGTTGTTGAGTCGATACATTTTCAGGAAATACGGGTGGGGAGTGGCAGCGGCCATCACGCCCACAGTTTTGCTCGTAACTGGAGTCGCCTTTTTCGGTTTGGTGCTCTTCAGTACTCCCTTGACGCCCATGCTCGCTGGTCTCGGCATGACGCCCTTGTTGGCCGCTGTGTACGTCGGTGCTCTTCAAAACATCTTCAGTAAGAGTGCCAAGTACAGTTTGTTCGACCCTTGCAAGGAGATGGCGTACATTCCCTTGGACGAAGAAACCAAGGTACACCATCTTCACAAGTCTTTGACTCTAGAATTCAAATCTGTTATTGGTTTTGTAGGTGTTTGAGGGCCTGTTCTTTGACTTTTTACGTTTTTTGTTCTGCAGTTGAAAGGAAAGGCAGCTATCGATGTGGTGTGCAACCCGCTTGGAAAGTCAGGAGGTGCTCTCATTCAGCAGTTCCTCATTTTGGGATTCGGTTCGTTGGCTACCTCGACGCCCTATTTGGGAGCCATCTTGTTGATCATCGTGCTCGTGTGGTTGGGCGCTGCCCGCTCACTTGACTCTCAATTCACTCCCCTTGTACAAAAAGATTTGAAGGGGAAGCTTTTGGAAGGAAAATTGTCTGCCATCTCCGCTGCCGTTTTGGGACAGACCAAGCCGAAGAAAGAGGTAAACCCTTCCACACAACTCCATAACCCTACTACTTATATAAACACTCACAGCACTCGATCACTCAAGAAGGATTCTTACTTGATATGATCCCAAGATCACAGAGTCGATTTTAGATACCTTACTTTTTCTATCCTCGATGACAAGAACCATACAGACTTCACGTGTTGTCAGAGATACATTGTTCAATCTCTCTATCGTTCGAAGCATTAGATACATACATCTGAAATAGTCAGTCACTGAAAACTCAGTGTCGATCTGTGGCACCGTCAGTTCTTACTTTCTTCATACATTTCTTTTGGAGTTGAGGAGAGGAATTATGGTACTTTCAACATGAATTGGGAGATTTTTTGTGGAGAACTCGATGTGCTGATGATGAGATTGTTGTTGGCTACTGCAGGTGACATACAGGTTCGTGAGTGTGTTGAACGAGCAAGGATTCTTGGAAGGTCGGTACGTGCCAGTAGTGGACGGGCAGAAGGAAGCAACGCCAGCAGAAGTCGATGGAGCAGAACCAGCCTCATCTCCATCGCCAGCAGCAACAGCAACTGCAACTCTTGAGCCACCGAAGGAGGAAGTGACTACAACAACGAAGACAGTAATTGGGATGACGCCCACAAAGCCACTGGGAAGCAACAACGGTGATGGCTCATCAGACATTTCATCGTCGAAATCCTTGAAAACGGAGTGACGACTTTGCAGCAGCTCTTGACATTGATGTGGTGATGGTGAGAGAGAGCGTGGTCGTTACTACGCCGGAAGACTGAATGAATGGAGCAGATTGTTCATAGGAGCGAACGAGAAAGAGAGAGACACTGAGACTGACCTCAAGTTTTGCATTCGAAGAATAAGATTAATAATAACACTTTTTACTCTCATGATGACAATGAAGATGACGAAGAAGGGCTTGGGTGCTTTCTTCTTTAGATAGGTAGAGTAGGTTAGATTTATCACCATTATCAATTGCTGTTGGCCGTTCCATTCTACCCATGTTCTTGTACCGATTACCACCCGTCTTATTTGAGTCCCTCCACTTCGAAGGTATATTGATCTTGTTTTTGTCATGGAAATGTTCCATATTACGATTGTTTCTACTTGTCGTAAATGATTTGTCAGCTGTCGGTGGCCACAGTCATAGTTTTGAGTTGTCTGATTTAAAATGTAGTACTGATGTTCGAGTTAGAAGTTGCTTAAAGCATTTTTTCAGACCTTGTTATACCGTATTATTACTGGAATCACAAGTTGCAAGTTTTGTATGCAGAGATATGTAAGATACCGGTTTCTGTTTCAGGATTGGACATTTGGTCACAGCCGAGTCCGAGTTGGGTCTCTTTTGACGATGCGGTGTGTAGTTGATAGTGATTCATGAACGTGAAGTAAGGTGGTATGAGCATATGCCATCGGTCATTGTTACGGTGTATTTGATCGGCTGCATTCACTGTAGCGCTTTGAGGGACGAAAACAATGAATATGCGCACTGAAGCTTCTTGTCCCACGGAAGTTTTCACCTCAAAGTAAGGTAGGAGTGGTGAAAACTGTCTGAATTTCAGCTTTGCATACTTGGAATAGTGGTGTAAAATTTTAATTATATTTCGATGGTCTGCAAAGTTAGTGCAAATCCATCCCAAAAAAAAGAACATTTTTTGAGTAATCCTATAATTTCCTATGAATTTTTGAATCTCGAGTCTTAGGAGTCCCACTACCCGAACATAGAGTGCTGGCTTTTTTGCAAGGTTGTATTCCGAAAACTGTGGATTGAATGTCCCAAAATGAATTAAAATAGGTTCAGGAACTGACATAGGAGTTGTCTAAAACCGTTCAGCATGCATGGTTTTGAGCTGAAATCAGTGGTTGGTTCCCAGAACCTGTTAGTTTACCATGAACGGACGGTTCTACAGACCCTACCCATAAACCTACTGTGCGGTTTTTGGGGCTGGACGGTTTTCACGACTCCTACCTTAAACCTTACGAACTTCTGAAGCTTCTTGTTCCACGGAAGTTCTCACCTCACCAACTTCTGAAGCTACTTGTCTCAAGGAAATCTTTCCATTCAAAAACTACAGATCTTGCCGTCGGTTACACCACAGCTCTCTCAGTCTGGTACACAACAAATTATACAAAAAGAGAATGTGATACATCTCAATTTCGAATGGGCACAGTGTGAATAGAGCCGGGAAATTCAACTTAGAAACTAGATTTTGATACCATCTTGGAGTCAACTTACTGATCAATGTATCGCAGTGTTGATACGTAAAAAGATAGAATGGTTTGGCCATACACCAAAAAAGCAAGAAATTTTGGTGAAATTTTGATGACAAAATTTTGTTGGACAAAAAATAAAGCATCTTCTCTTTCATTAATTTGGCTATAAATTTGGAAAATTTACGTGAAGTTTACTTTGAATTTGAATTTAAACCCAAAAACCATAATCATCATGGAAATCTTCTCACTCTAAGATACTTTCCTTTGATCTCAATTAGGCTGAAAACGAGCGTTATTTATTTCAGTAAGAAGTGAAGACTACCGTATCGCTTTGGAAGTCCTCGGGAGAGCGGCAATAGGCCGCTCTCTCACCGACCCCAAGACCGTGGAAGCTGCGCTGGGGCAAGTTCGTTCGGACAGGAGACGACGACGATGACGTCCGATGCTTCAGCAGGCTGGTTGCGATGAAGTCCCAGCAATCCAGCATCATCTAGTCACATACCGACTCTCCCTTCCTCCGCTTCGTAAAAATCACTAATCTACATTCCAATCATCGCTCGCAGTAAAGAAAAAAATCACATCTCCTCGTCCAGTATCCTGCGAGATCAATCAGACTGATGTCTTAGAGGGCAATATCAAGAGGAATTATACTTCTTCTTTGATTAAGAAGAAATTTGCAAGATTCCGGCACGATGGATGCATTTCGGAAGCAGTTAGATGCCTTGATGGGAGCGAATCGCAATGGCGATGTATTGGAGGTGAAGCGCAACTACTGGGACCGCGATGTGTGTCGTCTTTATCTTACGGGCCTTTGTCCTCATGATCTCTTCCAACTCACGGTGCGTTTTGCCATTTTTCCTTCGTCCTAGGGTTTCATGCTCTGATAGAAATTTAAAATTGCTGCTGATCATTATCTTTTTAGAGATTCCAAGTCCATGGAGTTTCGTCGTGTATTGAGAACATACAGTTGCCTTAGGGTTTCATGCTCCCAAGCATTTGAGCTTTGACTTTGGTTTATGATTGCGAGGTTCGATTGGCACTGATTCTAAGCAATTACAATAGCCTTAAAAATTGAGATTATGTGGATTGATTCTGCTATTTGCAGAAAATGGACCTCGGACCGTGTTCGAAGGTACACTCATTGCAGCTGCGGAAAGAGTATCCTTTTTAAACTGCTGGAGGGAGTTAAGTGCATCATATTTTCTGCTATGTATAGGCGTTACCTTAACCGGACTTTGTAGGTATCAGGAGGCAAAAACGATTGGGAAAGACAATTATGATCGGGATTTGGAGGATTGTTTGGAAAAGCACATCATAGAGTGTGATCGCAAAATTCAACGCGCTTTGAAACGTCTAGAGGATGACGATGCAGGTGCGGCCACTGCAATTGCTGTTTCGGAGGTCACAAAGGTTTGTTTATCATCAATTATTTTACTAATCTTTCATCGGTGAAGCAATCTTAAATAACTCTTTAACTGGGAAATGGCTTCGTTGCTGAGTCTTGTTTGTTGGTTGCGCAGTCCCCAGAGGCTTTGGAATACACCCGACAAATCAAAGAAAAGCTCAAATCCGCTGAGTATCTTGGTAAGTTTCGTTTTGTTGTATGTATGATAGTAAAGAGTGGAAGGTTCATTGTTGAATTATCATTCATCTTCCTTGATTTGTTACTTTATCATGTGTAGATCTTGAGGGGCGTAGTGATGATAAAATTCGAATCATGGAAGCTGTCCAAGAACTCCAAACTAAGCGTGCAGATAAGCAGGTCATATGCTACCTCCGAGTGCTTGTTGTCTTCAGCGATCCTGATGAAAGTGTCTCTTAAATCACATACGCATGTATGCAACTTACTTTGGACCATATGAGGTTTTTATAGATAGCATATCTCGACATATGATCATATAGCTTTATATTCTGTTTTGACATTGTTCAACGTAACTGAATGCAGGCCATGTCTTTACTGGAAGCTTTCAACAAAGACAGAGCATTGATGCCACTGCCGCTGGCCAATCCACCTCCTCTTGCTCCCCTACCTTCGGTCGTGACATTGCCTCCAGATGCGCGAACTCAGGAGATGATAAAGGAGAAGCTGAAGAGAGCTGAGGAATTGGGTAAGTAGTACACAGTATACGCATGATTACCATTTGTACTCGTGAATTGGGCGAGCTTATGTATGTACTGTAATGAACAGGGGAGCTTGGTATGGTGGATGAGGCACAAAAAGCAATGGAGGAAGCCGAAGCTTTGAAGAAGGTAATATTCTCGTCACTTACCGTAAAGTCAGCTTTACTTTGAAGTTTTGAGCAGCTCGTTGAATCATCGTTAGTGTATTTCTACTGTGGTATTATTGTGGCGCTCAAGCTTCTGTTGGGGTTGACATGGGTTGGCAGTTGGGAGCGAGACAAGAGCCGGTTACTGATCCTGCTAAGCTGCTAGCTCCAGAAGTTCGCATTGTCAGTGTAACTTCGAGATGCTCATTCTCGTGTCTTTCCATTTGTAGAAACTTCTGTGATTGTTTATGCTCTATGTTTCTGCGTTATGTTTTTAAATCACTTTTCTACTGACTTGAGCAAGTACATCTTTGGCAGGCCGATCAGAAGCTGAGAGTGTGTGATATTTGCGGAGCTTTTTTAAGCATCTATGACAGGTATGCAGTGAGCCTGCTGGTTATTGGCATGTCGATAAGTATCTAGAAATTTGGATGAAGTTTTGTGATTATTGTTTCTGCTGCCTCATCGGGGAACTGAAATTCAGGCAAGCAAGGTACACTGGCTCCCTGACGAGTTAAACGTTGAACTGGCGCCTCAAGCTACACATCTACCTAAGTTGATCAATATCCATGTTGGCCTTTGGCAGCGAATGTGTCTTGGGTTAATGAAGATGATGATGATGATGATGACCTTCCACCGTGTAGACTGTATGTATATTGCATCTCATTTATTTTGTCAAGTTTGCACCTTCACCAATTTCGACAACAAGTTGTCGGTAGCCACAAGTAGTTCGTTCAATCTGCCTCTGCTGCTTTCAATGTGTATGTGTAGTGATCATGGCACTTCTTATCCTCTTGTTTGATATGTGTGGATGGTTTCTATTCACTGGCTGTAGACATAATGCTCCACCGTTTGTTGCGCCCGGAGTATTGGGCTTCATGATGAGTGCTTTAAATTCTTTCAGTGATCGTCGACTGGCGGACCATTTCGGAGGCAAGCTGCATTTGGGTTATATGCAGATTCGTGAGAAGCTTGTTGACTTGCGGGTAAATATTCTTTCTCAAGTCTAGAGCTGTTGGTTGCTTTAAGACTCCGATGTATGCGCGGTCGTTTACACTCTTCCATCTGTAGCCTGTATAGTGTCTCTTTTTGCTTTTTAAGATTTGGGAGGTCGTTTAGGCCGTCACTTTGCATCCAAAACCTGTGGTTTCTAGTGACTCTTGGCAATGGCTTTAAGGCGAAGTGAGTACACCACCTGACTCATTGACAAACCGCCGCGAGTCTGAATCTGAAGCTTGCGTTTTGTGTATGATTGGATTTGTAGTTTACGTTTTGTGTATGATTGGATTTGTAGTTTAGACCAATTCTATCGTGCACTTCATTTCCTTCTGAAATGGGCTTGGCATTGAATGGTTACAGAAAACGATCCTACAATGATCTTTCAAGCTGTGACATATAAATAAGCTTTCTTATAGAAACTTCTGATGTCCGGTCTATGACTTAGCCTTCCATGATAAACACCCATCAGAAAGAAGCTTTGAGAGTACACAAGAATTGAGTAATTACGAAAATCTTAGGATGAGTTTGGCACCTGCAGACTCAACTAAAAACTTTCGTTGGCAGTAGGCAACTTTGGTCAGTTATCTCGTCTGCGGTTGCGTGTCATACCAATCAGCATCCGCGTCCATTCATTTTTTGTAAGCTCATTTTACCAGGCACAGTCTGATGAAGAGTGAGCATGGCATCGGCATTGCAGATTTCTTTGACCTTTCAATTTTCCATTCGGCTATGCCTAACAAGGCTTGATTCTGGTTTTTACAGGCTGAACGAGCCGCCAGGAAGTTGGAGTCTACGGACGATGAAAAGTAAGTCCTTTGTCGAAAGAGACACGGCACTCTTGAATATCTTATACGAGAATGAATGTCCACTCTTGAATGATGGATTTGGTGATTGGTCACTCAGGCCCCGAGAACCCAGTAAAGCTCGCTCGATGAGCAGAGACAGGGAGAAAGAAAGAGATGCGGATCGTGAGAAAGAGAAAGAGAAAGAGAAAGAGAAAGAGAAGGAAGTAGAACGGGAGCGTGAACGTGATCGTGAGAGGGAACGCACTCGGGGTCGTGAGAAGGAACGCGGCGGCCGTGACTACCGTGGGGGTGGCGGTGGAAGGGAAAGGGAGAGGGATAGAGATAGAGATAGAGATAGAGATAGAGATCGAGATCGGGAACGTGATCGTGGGAGGTCGGATCGTGATTATGATGGTCGGAATCGCAGGAGGTCAGTTGCTTAACCCTCTTTCTCATCGTCCCTAGCAACTTGTTTTTACTATCTCAACGGGTGAAAAGCACTGTGCATGTTGATGCTAAAACACATCTATCTGATCAGCATACAAACTCTTGAAAGCAACTGAAGGTGTAAGAAGCCTTCTTCCCTGATTCACTTTCATACCATCAATCTATTTCATGGTTCCAGTTCAATGGACGTTCTTATTCAGCGTTGATTCTTCATGCAGATCACGGTCGCGCTCCAGGGAGCGTTCAAGGGGTAGAGACAGGAGTGATCGGTACAGGTAGGTTACAATATTCAGCTTTCTTGTACCTTAAACGATATGTTCGGGAGAAGTAGAGGATGCTATCTGCATCATTTGAAGCATTTCAACACATGTAGGACGTCACTTACATCAAGAAGTAGATGAATGTGGAGAGGACACTCTAGAGCCTCTTTATAGATAGTGTATCCGCAGTGCAGCTATAGAGGAAGATGTTTTTGAGATGCATGATTTTGACTCTTTTCCAACATTCCTGGAGCTAAAATGTCGACTGTATTGCAGACGACACGACAGGCACGATCGATATTGAGCTTCACAACCAAGCACAATCGATAAAACTTGTTACAGAACCTGATTCATTCTTGTTCTCAAACGAAGTAAGTGCCTGGTGGACTTTAAAGACGTATGAATTTGCAGTATATGTCAGTTTGAGCCCAACAATCCGTTCATAAAGTCGGGGTCTCGTGCCTGTTCATATAGCCTGGCAACTTGTGCACCCACCGAGTGGGTGCCGAGTTGTGTAATGGAAACTCGGCACTCCGATGTGCAATGTGGCGCAGTGGTCCATTAGCCAGACTTTCTTACATCATGTTATACTAATGTGAATCCTTTGAAGCAGACCTCTGTATGTGTGTTTTGTACTTGTGGTCTTCGACTTGTAAGTGGTTTTAACCCCTAAAAGAGAAGCTCGTTCAGTGACTTCCAAATGGCCATATCTGAAATCTGCTAACAAAGTTCTTTTGAATTTGAATTTGAGTTATCCAACCCTAGAATCTTGTTTAGAATTGTCTAATTAGATTACCCACCAACTTTTGTCAAATTTCACCATATGGATCTTGAGATACATTGAGTCAAAGTTTCAATTTTGGTGATCTCATTTTAGCAAATCGAACTGATTCGTGCCTCTCTTAAATTGGTACACTTTAGAATGTTCACAATGAGTACATTAAAATTCAACCCGAATTGGACCTCCATCGATTTAGAGTACTCTATTTCAAATACAATTGCAACATTTATTGTCTCGCTCGCCATCTATTGTCATTCCCCATATTACCCTCCTCCACTTCCTGGTCCGGATACCTTCTCCACCTCCCACAAGGGTTAGGGAAGTTTTTGAGACTTTTACTAGCTAATAACCGGCATTTCCCACAATCAATTTTTTCACAGATCTCTTCCGGCTGCCTTATTTTATATTGAGAGTAGAACTTCATTTGTAATTTTTATGGGTTTTTTAGCTAGAGGTTTCATGAATGGACCAGCTGGTGTACTAAATCCATTGGCTGATAATAAACTAGCCGTCGGTTCTTCCCGATCATCGCCCTCCACAAACAAATGCAAAGTTATATTTGAGATGTTGAACATTGATCTTGGACAAATAAGAGTGGAATAGTAGAAGTACTCGAAAGTGAATAACATAGCACACTTCGTCATGTATTATAATGTTCTTTTTTACTGCAAGTTTTCACTGCAGGGTTTGCTAAGCATATTTACTTTTGATGAGTTTTATTGAGGAGATACTCATTATACTACTTAATGGGGACAATCTTGTGTACGTAAATTCATTGATCAATTGAAAGAAACAACTACAATTCAACACCAATTACTTGCTTATAACTATATATAGATTTTGATTAGGGGTAATAATGCACTTACCTTATCCCACACAAGAGTCCCATTATCTATGCCAACATCATAAACAGCCCCCCACCAAAAAAATAAATTAAAAAAGTCTCGTACTTTAGCGTGTACAAATGATTCGAAGGTAAGGCAAGAGTTCTAGTACAAAGCTGTAAGACCAAGCAACCAAAACTAGTAGAAAAGTGTCCTTGGTACACCACATGAGTATACCCAAAAGTGGTGTTTTACACCCAAGGTGGTGTACTCGCTGGTGTACCATGAACACTTTTCTACTACACTGATAATGTTGATTAGTGTAAGGTACAACAATTTACATAAATATCATATAAGTTTTTGTTGTTGACCATTTACCCTCTGGATTGCTCAAGATGGGGATCTTTTAATACTACAGTCATCAACACTCTTGGTAAAAATTTATATCACAAGTAAAACTTATATCATTTTCAAATCTAAAAAAAAACAAAAAATTAATTACTAAACAATATTAGTGTAGTGCAAGCCAATGCTGCCATGATCAATTCGGTCTGCCCAAAAAACTTGCTCACTTGCAAATGAAGCTGCACAAGCAAGTCTGTATGCAATTGCACCCACATTTTAACCCTTAAACGTCAAGCCCCTCTGAAAATACACTGGAAACCAAGCCCGAGGGGCATGCTTGGACGTTTAAGGGTTAAGAAGGTATTTCACAGTTGCTACAAAACCGCAACACCTTCAAAACAGTTCATAAAGTCATTCGGACTCATTGTTCGGTCATCGGACAAGTGTGCGTACATGCTTGTACTTTGGATAAGATTGTGAGTGTTGAATTTGACCTTTTTGAGTTGTAAGCAAGGTTACCCAAGTACATGAATATTCTTGTACTTGCGACACTTACTTTAGAAACACTTTCTTGTACTTACAAATACTCATATAATGAATATATCATATACATGAAAAGTTCAAAAAATATGTATGTATGTGGAAGATATATACTCCAAATATAGAACACGGTCTTTGTACTTTCGGTTTTCATTGAAAGGAATACTACTACTGAGATTCATATGAAGAATTCCAACAATTCTTGCGTAAGGTAACATGCTCAATAATGGCTCAAATTTCACTATCGTAGTGAAGGTAGCCATGCAAGCAATACATGTGCATGGGTAAAGTAAGTAAAAGACTAGGCAGATTTTTTGGACCCTTCTAGGATCAATTATGAATTTTTGAAGTTGAAATTTATGCACCACTTCAGATGTTCTCACTATAACATGTTCTGAGTGAGTACATTGAAAACCAACATGTAAAGTTCACCCTAGTGGTCCATTTTTGGTACTGCTTACATTTAAACACTCTACCTTACTAGTGGGTCCAAGTTTTTTTTATTTTGGAAGGCAAATGGCATTAACGGCGGAGGGTACTGCAACTGAAATATTTGCAGGATGAGAGCCTTCACCCACATAGATGCATCCATCACTAACCGAGGCTCCCCCTTGCACCCACCCGGGAAAATGGTGACGCCACAAAACGTCCCCGGACTTTGGGTCGAGTGCGTATATGGTTCCATTCGGAGGTCCCATGCTCGGAGCAAACACAACACCATTTGCGGAGCTGAGAGGCCCATAAGGATAGGTCGAGTCTGGGACTGCGACGGACCATAAAACTTCACCCGAGGATGCGTTCATGGCTACCCAGCCGCCCGCCGTGGTGACCTCATTTGATGGCACCAATGTGAAATTGCCTTGGTCGAAGTTGACCACGTTGGTGAAGACTCGCTCGCCGTCCATTGTCATTCCCCACATTGACCCTCCTCCTGCACTTCCCGGGCCGGATACCTTCTCCCCCCCACCCCACCCCAAATACAAACACAAATACTAATTTAGAATTTATATTCAAAATGTTGAACAATGATCCCAGACCACTGTTGGAAAAGTGCATCGTTTCCACCAAGCTCTCCACCAGTATTTTTATCAAGAATGTCTTATTCCACCAAATTATAGACGAATAAGTCATTTTAGTTTGGTGGAAATTGCACACTCTTCTATTAGGGACTCGTAGGAGGACTTGAAACATGCATAGCACCAATCACTGCTTTTTCTTTATGATGCCTTGGTCATATATTACAATGCTCCGGTTTTATTACAAATTATTAGTACACTAATGTGTAAGTATAGTGTTCACATATTATATGATTAGAGTTTGCTATGAAGTTCCACTTTTGATGAATTTTTGTATTGAGCAAATAATGTTTTAACTACTTTGAGAGGCAATCTTATATGCATAGGTCATGAATGCTTTGTTAAAAATTATAGTCGTTATACATCAATTAATATGGTTACACTAAATATAGATTTTTAAAAGGAGTTTGGTTACATGTCAAATTTCAAGCTGCTGAGAGCTGAGGATAATGAATTTATCATAAAATTAATGTTACAAGAATTCTGAAAAACATTTGCTTCAATGCTATTATTCTTGTACAAAACATATAAAACCAAGTAGCAAGACAATTTTTGACAACAACAAATAAAACAACATGATGAAACAACAAATAGTAACTTATAAGGCCAGAGGGTGATGGTGCACTTACCGTATCCCATACAAGAGTTCCATTATCACGCTCGAGAGCCCAAACAACGCCGCTCTTTTGTCCAGCGATGACGACATCAAGCCATTTGTGACCACGTTTGTTGGGACGTGGAATGGTGAGCATCATCGGTGCCTCTCCAAAATCGTAATCAGGTCCGACAATAGGTGGGCAATTCGGTTGGGGGCCACCGGGTATATTGAACGATATCACCCACGTGTCGTAGCCTCCAAGTTTGTTGGCCCAACGGACACCTCCCGAGTCCAAGTCCAAGGCAACGATAGACTCAGAATGGTCATCATGGTCGAGACATGGATCCGGAACATCGCGCACCGTCTTATTTTGTTGCTCGGCTTCACATGCCGTGACGTCGGGTGGTGTTGAGTACAAGTTCCCCGTGGCTATGTAGATCATGCGTCGTTTGCGATCTATGGATGGACTACTCCCCCATATCGCTGCACCCGACCACAACCCAATCTTGTTGCCGTTGTCTGGTATCATCTTTGTTCGCCACAAGATTTTGCCCGTTTTGATGTCCACTTTCACCATACTTCCTTGAAAGTTGCAACATGGTTCCACGGCCGTCTCGGATAATGATGATATCCCAACATAATAAGCACTGCAATGGTGAACTTTTATAATTGGTTAGTGATATTAACCCCTAAACAACCACGGCCACCGATTCGGTTTTTACCGTCAAGGCCAAAAAAAAATTTACAGTCAACTTCAAATGTTATGATCTCACATCTAGTGATGATCCAACGGATGAGAATTTTCATACTACTATTGATGGTGGTCTACTTCAAGATCCTACGGTTGAAATTATCAAAAATTTCCAAAAATATTGGACGTACCCCCATTGGTACATAGTGGTTAGTGTTGCAATTTCAAGCTCCCAAAACATCGTGGATCTTTAGGGGTTAAAGATAATAGTCTTTTATCCAAAAAAAAATTTATTCAAAGCCACATGTAGGTAAATTTGAACCTATCAAGAAAAGTGACCTTCTAGTTCTTCATATTTGTGCAAGTATAAGTACTGCTTTAACTGATTCAATCATCCTCCAGTGGCTTTATTGACACTTTTCATTTGATAGGCCAGTTCAACAGAGATTGCATTAATTTCAGAATGTCTTGGAAATTTTTAAATTTAATAATAATAAAAAATGATGTTGGTAAAAAATAAAAGAAAAGAAAAGGAAAAAAAAAAAAAACAGGGAAAAAAATGTGGGGATGGTTGAATCTAGAAAATATATAACAAATATACAAGACTCAAGTTTTGAATTGGCCTATCACATACAATGTACTCCTACTGTCTATGAAAAACATCAAAATTTGGTATCACAAAGAATCCAGAATTTGATATTAATGAACAAGTCCTAATGATATTCTAAGACTCATACGAGTTGGACAAAGAGAATCCAACCATTTTTGGCAAATCATGGTGTTTATCAGACACAAGAGGAGCACCCTTTACATAATTTGTTCAAATTTGGCAAGATGGGACATTTAGGAAAACGTGAGCATTTAACATGTTATACCATACCTCTCATAGACGGTTCCGGACATGGTGATGACGGCATATGGGTTGGCATCCAAGAGCGTGGACCAAAGAAGCTTGCCGGTACCAATGTGGAGACCAAGTAGAATACCCGGCCCATAAATGCCTACGAGCAAGTACTCCTTTTCCACGACCGGTGTTGCACGTGCATATATTATTGTGTTGTTAGTACTTCCATCAACAACCAACTCGGTCAAGTTCTTCCGCCACACGACGCTCCCGTCTTTCTCGTTGACCGCGAATAACTCACCATCCCACGTCGGGAAGTACACCATCCCATTTGCGATGGCGGGAGTTGCGGTCACATCTCCGGTTGTTTTCACCCTCCATTTCGTCGTCAAATTTGCGACGATGTGAGTGCTTAGTTTCCGTTCGTGACGAGCCGCCCGTAGGTTCTCGATCCCACCTCCATGATTTGGCCACTAACAAACACATTAAATGTTATCAATCATAGGTGCATACATTCCATTTTATACTTAAATTCATGGTTGGAACTAGATACATTAAAACCCAAACATTGGGGCTTTTACAATAACTCACACTATGGCAATACTGCATTATAATTTCACTTTTTAGTTCACTTACTTGTAGTGAGTAAGTTTTCTTTTCGGTTTTAGTAAGCAATCTTGAAACAAAACTCACATGATTGGTTACAACGACAACATAGTTTCTTAAAGAAAAGAGTGTTTTCTGCATTGTCTAAGCACCAACAATTTGAAAATCTGTTGAAAAGGAAGCTAGCTATGTTTGTTATTAAAAAAAAAAAAAAAGCAGTACTCTGAGCAAAGAAATGCTCAACAATGGTTCAATTTTCAGCACAGGGAGGTTAATTACCACTGTAAGCGATTTTCGTGCATGGGGAAAATTAGTGAAATAGTAGAGCTAGTAGAATCAATGAAATTCTGCTACCTAGTTGGATATATAGGTGTTTCTAAACTGGTACCCTAAAGTGACACTCTAGAATGCCGATTGCAGTGAGTACATGGTACTGTTGTATAGCATAAGCTACTATGTACTTGTGATAGAAGTCAGAACACTAAAGCTCCATCATGAAACCTACTCCATTTTACATCACAAAACCACGAGTTGCAGAAACTGTCACATTTGAAACCCTGACTTTCACACATCGATAGAGCAGACTACTATCGTCACTTCTCGTACTAATCAATCACCCCGAAAATTGCAATTACATTCACAGGAGCAAATTTATCACAGCCAAAAAGAAGAACTGATCGAACTCCGAGCTTTCATTGCCATTTTCACGACGATTTTGAAACATCCAGAAACCAACAGATGAGCATTTCGGATGCGAAAGCGTTTAATTTCGTACCTTCGCCTGTGCAAATGATTCGAAGGAGTGCGCACTGCCGAGGCACGTTGTGATGAGAACAAGTAAGCAAGCGAGTGCTCCGTTTGCTGCCGCCATGATCGATGCTCCAGAAACCTGCAAAAAATGAAGCTCCACAAGCAAGCATATATAAAAAGAAAAAATAAAAAATTGGTTTCACAGTCGCTGCGAAAGTGCAACATCTTCATCAAGTCAAATGGGTTCGTAAAGTCATTCGGACTCAGTGAGTTTCGGACAAGTGTTGCGTATATGCTCTCCGGATAGGCGTAGTTCGGACTATGACTGTAGAACATGGATGTTGTGACCCTTTCTGAGTATTTTTCTCTCGGAGAAGCATGTTCGTCGTTGCATTTTCGATTAAGTAGATGAATGTGGAGAGAACACTCTAGAGCCTCTTTATAGATAGTGTAACCGCAGGGGCTTGATTTCAACAAAATCTTCTCTGTAGCTCGCACTGTACTCAACTTTTCACTTATATTTTGATGTCAAACTCGTCACCGTCTTATGATGCATTCAAAAAGTGAAATTTTACAATTCAAATCACAATTTGTCTGTATGATTTTATGGTTTGAAAGGATTGTGGTAGGTAGGTAGGTTGGGGTTGTACATAACCTTGTAGGAGGTTGCAAGCTCATCATTGATTGGTTCATTCATGATGCCCAAGTTCAAAAAGTGCACTATTCATGATGCCCAAGTCCAAAAGATGCTGTGATCCAATTTTGGGCTGCCCGTTTTAGACCCCATGGGCGTTTAAGGGTTAATATAGCCTGGCAACTTGTGCACCTGTTCGAGTGGGTGCCGAGTTGAGTACTGGAAACTCGGCACTCAGATTTGCAATGTGGCGCAGTGGTCCATTAGCCAGACTTTGTTATATCATGTTATACTAATGTGGAATCTTTAAAGCAGACCTTTGTATTTGTGTTTTGTATCTCTGGTCTTGTACTTGGAACTGTTCTTAACCCCCTAAAGAAGAAGAAGCTCTTTCAGTGACTTCCAAAGTGTCATATCTGAAATCTGCAAGCAGAGTTTTCTTGAATTTGAATTTGAGTTATCCAACCATAGGATCTTGTTTAGAATTGTCTAATTAGTCTACCCACCAACTTTTGTCAAATTTCACCATATGGATCTTGAGATACATTGAGTCAAAGTTTCAATTTTGGTGATCTTATTTTAGCAAATCGAACTGATTCGTGCCTCTCTTAAATTGGAATGTTCACAATGAGTACATTGACAATCAGCCTTAAAACCTCCATCATTTTTAAGTACTCTACTGTCTAGTGTTTGTACTCTTTGGTATAGTGTCTGGTGTATTTGTGACACTTTTCTACTAGTGTTTGTACTGTTTGTGAGCACTCTTGAAACAACAACTCACATGATAACATCGTTTCTTGGGAAAAAGTCAGAGTGTATCTTGACAACCTTTTCGGCATTGTCTCAATTCCAGAAACTCTTATAACAGTTCGAAAATCCATGAAAAAAGGAAGCTAGCTATTTTAAAGTCATGTTTGAAGAAATTAAACAGTATTCTGAGAATCGGTCACACAGAAATCAACACCGTCAAACATAAACACATCAAATCAGAGTTAAAAATAAATAAAATCTCGTACTTTAGCATGTGCCAATGATTCAAAGGCACGGCAAGAGTTCGAGTACAAAGCTGTAAGATCAAGCAACCAACACTAGTAGAAAAGTGTCCTTGGTACACCACACAACTGCACCTAGAAGTGATATTTTACACCCAAGGTGGTGTAGTTGTTTAATATACTTCTTGGCGTTCCATGGACACCAATCTACTACACGGATAATGCTGATTAGTGTTAGGTACACTATTTTACATAAATATTACATAATTTTTTTCAGATGACCAATATTTTTACCCTCTAGATTGCTCAAGATGGGGATCTTTTATTACTGCAGGTATCTATACTCTTGGTGAAAATTTATGTCACGAGTAAAAACTTATAACATTTTCAAATCTTAAAAAAACACAACAAGTGCTAATCAACATGATTAGTGTAGTGCAAGCCAGTGCTGCCATGATCGATGTGGTCCGCCAAGTCTGTATGCACCTGCACCCACATTTAACCCTTAAACGCCCATGGGGTCTAAAACGGGCAGCCCAAAATTGGATCACAGCATCTTTTGCACTTGGGCATCATGAATAGTGCACTTTTTAAACAAGGGCATCATGAATGCACCAATCAATGATGAGCTTGCAACCTCCTACAAGGTTATGTACAACCCCAACCTACCTACCACAATCCTTTCAAACCACAAAATCATTCATACAAATTGTGATTTGAATTGTAAAATTTCACTTTCGAATGCATCATAAGATGGTGACCAGTTTGACATCAAAATATAAGTGAAAAGTTGAGTACAGTGAGAGCTACAGGGAAGATTCTGTTGGAATCAAGCCCCTCGGGCTTGCTTGGGCGTTTAAGGGTTAAAAAGGGTATTTCACAGTCGCTACAAAACTGCAACACCTTCATCAAGTCAAAATAGTTCATGAAGTCATCCGGACTCATTGTTCGGTCATCGGACAAGTGTGCGTACTTTGGATAAGATTGTGAGTGTAGAGTAACTAAAGGATGATTTGACCTTTTTTGAGTCCAAAGCAAGGTTACCCAAGTACATGAATATTCTCGTAGTACTTGCAATACTTACTCCAATGTGGACTTTGAACGGATTGTAGTTGTTTCGGAGATTCTACGGCCTCAGTACTTAAAAAGTGAGTTTGTGGCAACATTCATCAATTTGTCGGTCATATATTTTCAACCTTTTTCTGAATTTCCAGTATGTCTGCCATGAGGCAGTCGTAACATGACTGGAAATTTATGCTGTGGTTAAGGTAGGAGTGGCTAAAACCGTCCAGCCCCAAAAACCGTCCGAATTTCAGCTTTGCGTACTTGGAATAGTGGTGTAAAATATTTAATTTTTTTTGAAAGTTTGCAAAGCTAGTGCAAATCCATCCCACAAAAAAAGACATTTTTTGAGTAAAACTATAATTTCCTATGAATATTTGAACCCTACTGTGCGGTTTTTGGGGCTAGACAGTTTTAGCCACTCCTACCTTAGTAGTAATGAATTGTGGGCAATTTGTGAGCACCTTGAAAGAGCTCATCAAGAACTGCATTTTATACATTCGCAACGTCCGCTGTAGTTTTCATACAAGTGAACATTTCTACAATTTCATGCGTAAAGTAACAAGCTCAACAATGGCTCCAATTTCACTATCTGAAGTGAAGGTAGCCATGCAAGCAATATGTGTATGGCTTAAGTGAGTGGAACAAAAAAATTGGACCCTTCTAGAATCAATTATGAATATTTGAAGTTGGAAATTCATGCAATATTTTAGGTGCTCTTAAAATAACATAGTCCAAAATGTTTAGAGTGAGTACATTGAAAAGTACCCTTCAAAGCTATAGTGTACCTCCGCGGAATTCACCCTAGTGGCTCATTTTTGGAACTGCTCAGATTTGAGTACTCTACCTTTGGTTCCAAGTTTCTTATTTTGGAAGGCAAATAGCATTAACGGCGGAGGGTATTGCAAGAGAGACATTTGCAGGATGAGAGCCTTCACCCACATAGATGCAACCATCACTAATTGAGGCTCCCCCTTGCACCCACCCGGGGAAAATATGACGCCACAAAACGTGCCCGGACTTTGGGTCGAGTGCGTAGATGGTTCCATTCGGAGGTCCCATGCTCGGAGCAAACACGACACCGTTTGCAGAGCTAAGAGGCCCGTAAGGATAGGTCGAATCGGGGACTGCGACGGACCATAAAACTTGACCCGAGGATGCGTTCATGGCTACCCAACCACCACTCGTGGTGACCTCATTTGATGGCACCAATGTGAAATTGCCTTGATCGAGGTTGACCACGTTGGTGAAGACTCGCTCGCCATCTGTTGTCATTCCCCACATTGACCCTCCTAGTGCACTTCCCGGTCCGGATACCTTTCCCCCCAAGAAAAAAACAATACAAAAAAAAACATAAATATTAATTTAGAAGTTATATTCAAAATGATGAACAATGATCCCAAATAATCAAAAGTGGGAGCTACTACTGGAAAAGTGTATCGTGTCCACCAAGCTCTCCACCAGTATCTTCATCAAGAATGTCTTATTCCTCCAAATCAAATCATAGTGGAATAAGTCACTTTAGTTTGGTGGAAATTGCACACTCTTCTATCAACAACTTCTAAGAGGACTTGAATTGAACTTAGAACATGCATAGCACCAATCAACGTTCACTTTCTTTATAATGTCTTGGTCATATATTACAATGCTCCGGTTTTATTACAAATTATTCGTATACTTTTATTTTTATATATTTATATAGTGTTCACATATTATATGATTAGAGTTTGCTATAACGTTCCAATTTTGTATTGAGCAAAGAATTATCTAGAACTACTTTGAGAGAGGCAATCTTATATGCATAGGTCATGGATTCCTTGATGAGTTGTTAAATTTAATAGCCGTTATAAATCAATTAATATGGTTACACTAATATATAGATTTTTGTGTAGGAGTTTGGCTACATGTCAAATTCTAAGCTGCTAAGAGCGGAGGATAATGAATTCGTCATTAAATTTACTGTTACAAGAATTTTAAAAAGCATTTAATTAGATGCTATTATCACCCTTGTATAGAACATATCAAACCAAGTACCTAGACAATTTTTAACAATTTTCTTCATCTAGGTTAAGCCCAAATGTAGTTACATGAGACACATGAGAAAAATAACTTATGAGGCAAGAGGTTGATGGTGCACTTACCGTATCCCACACAAGAGTTCCATTATCACGCTCGAGAGCCCAAACAACGCCGCTCTTTTGTCCAGCGATGACGACATCAAGCCATTTGTGACCACGTTTGTTGGGACGTGGAATGGTGAGCATCATCGGTGCCTCTCCAAAATCGTAATCAGGTCCAACAATAGGTGGGCAATTTGGTTGGGGGCCACCGGGTGTATTGCACGATATCACCCACGTGTCGTAGCCTCCAAGTTTGTTGGCCCAACGGACACCTCCCGAGTCCAAGTCCAAGGCAACGATAGACTCAGAATGGTCATCACGGTTGAGACATGGGTCAGGAACATCGCGCACCGTCTTATTCTGTTGTTCGGCTTCACACGCCGTGACATCGGGTGGTGTTGAGTACAAGTTCCCCGTGGCTAAGTAGATCATGCGTCGTTTGCAATCTATGGATGGACTACTCCCCCATATCGCTGCACCCGACCACAACCCAATCTTATTGCCGTTGTCCGGTATCATCTTCGTTCGCCACAAGATTTTGCCCGTTTTGATGTCCACTTTCACCATACTTCCTTGGAAATTGCAACAAGGTTCCACGGTGGTCTCGGATAATGATGATATCCCAACATAATAAGCACTGCAATGGTGAACTTTTATAATTGGTTAGTGATATTGAAGATAATAGTCTTTTATCCAAAAACTTATTCAAAGCCACATGTAGGTAAATTTGAACCTATCAAGAGAATTGACCTTTTAAGGTTTTCCTAGCTCTTCATATTTGTGCTTTAACTGATTCAATCATCCTTCAGTGGCTTATTGACAATTTTCATTTGATAGGCCAGTTCAACAGAGATTGTATTACTTTTCAGAATGTCAAATGTTTTGAAACCTTCTAATTTAAAAAATAAAATGATATTGGTAAAAAAATAAAAAATAAAATAAAAATAAAAAATTTAATTAATTGACATGGGAATGGTCAAACCTAGAAAACATATGACAAATATACAAGACTCAAGTTTTGAATTGGCCTATCACATACAGTGTACTCCTACTATCTATGAAAAACATCAAAATTTGGTATCACAAAAAATTCAAGATTTGATATTAATGAACAAGTTCTAAGACTCACTTTCAAAAAGCCTCATGCCAGTTGGACAAAGAGAATCCAACCATTTTTGCAAATCATGGTGTTTATCAGAGACAAGAGGAGTACCCCTTACATAATTTGGCAAGATGGGACATTTTACGAAAATGGGAGTATTTAACATGTTTTTGTACCTCTCATAGACGGTGCCGGACATGGTGATGACGGCATATGGGTTGGCATCCAAGAGCGTGGACCAAAGAAGCTTGCCGGTACCAATGTGAAGAGCAAAGAGAAGACCCGGCCCATAGATGCCTACAAGCAAGTACTCCTTTTCAACGACAGGTGTTGCACGTGCATATATTATTGTGTTGTTAGTACTTCCATCAACCACCAACTCAGTCAAGTTCTTCCGCCACAGGACGCTCCCGTCTTTCTCGTTGACCGCAAATACCTCACCATCCCACGTCGGGAAGTACACCATCCCATTTGCAATGGCAGGAGTCGCGGTCACATCTCCGGATGTCTTCACCCTCCATTTCGTCGTCAAATTTGCGACGGTGTGAGTGCTTAGTTTCCGTTCGTGGCGAGCCTCCCGTAGGTTCTCTATCCCACCTCCATGATTTGGCCACTACCACCCACATAACATTTTATCAATCATAGGTGCATGCAAAACACATTCCATTTTGTACATATATTCATAGTTGAAACTAAATTCATTAAAACCCAAACATTAGGTTTTTGCAATAACCCATACTATGGTAATGCATCTCCACTCACAATGGAGAATCAATATAACTACATTTTTAGTTCATTTAGTTGTAGTGATTGGGTTTTCTTTTCAGTTTTAGTAAGCAATTTTGAAACAACACTCACATGATTGGTTACGCAACAACATAGTTTCTTATAGAAAAGGGTTTTTTCTGCATTGTCTAAGCACCAACAATTTGAAAATCTGTTGAAAAGGAAGCTAGCTATGTTCGTTACGAAAAAAGCAGTACCCTCAGCAAAGAGATGCCTACAGTAAGAATGCTCAATAATGGTTCAATTTTCAGCACGGGAAGTCTACATTGTCACTAGTGTAAGCAATTTTCGTGCATGGAGAAAATTAGTAAAATGGTAGAGCTAGTGGAATCAGACTCTTAAGCAATGAATTCTGCTACCTAGTTGGATATATATAGGTGTTTCTAAAGTGGTACCCTAAAGTGACACCCTAGAATGGCGATTGCAGTGAGTACATGGTACTGTTGTATAGCAAAAGCTACTATGTACTTGTGATAGAAGTCAGAACACTAAAGCTCCATCATGAAACCTACTCCATTTTACATCACAAAACCACGAGTTGCAGAAACTGTCACAATTGGAACCCTGACTTTCAGACATCAATAGAGCAGACTACTATCTTCACTTCTCTTACTAATCAATCACCCCGAAAATTGCAATTACATTCACAGGAGCAAAGTAGTATTGAACAAATTATCACAGCCGAAAACGAAGAACTGATCGAACTCCGAGCTTTCATTGCAATTCAGGACGATTTTGAAACATCCAAAAACCAACAAATGAGCTTGCAACACCTTGAATGCGGCAAAAGCGATTGTGTACCTTCGCCTGTGCAAATGATTCGAAGGAGTGCGCACTGCCAAGGCAAGTTGTGATGAGGACAAGTAAGCAAGCGAGTGCTCCGTTTGCTGCTGCCATGATCGATGCTCCCGAAACCTGCAAAAAATGACTCGCAGTTTGCAAATGAAGCTCCACAAGCAAGCATATATAAAAAGAAAATTAAAAAATTGGTTTCACAGTCGCTGCGAAACTGCAACATCTTCATCAAGTCAAATGGGTTCATAAAGTCATTCGGACTCAGTGAGTTTTGGACAAGTGTTGCGTATATTCTCTCCGGATAGACAAAATTCCGTCAAGACTGTGACTGTAGAACATGGATGTTGTGATCCTTTTTGAGTTTTTTTCTCTCGGAGAAGCATGTTCCTCGTTGCATTTTCGATGTGGACTTTGCAAAGATTCTACTCCTGCCACTAGTAGAGTAGAAAAGTGGCTTGAGAACACTAGGTACTATACCAATGAGTACACCCTATTAAATGCAGATGAGGCGTTTGTTTGTCTGGTGTTCTCAAGCCACTTTTCCACTAGTTGTTTTGTTGATTTTTATGACCTTTGTACTTTGGCACATTTGTCCATACGGAGTTAGCATGTTTGAAAGTGGAGCACTAGCTCTTAAACTAAAACAATAGTCAGTTAAGTGAAGCAACAACTACGCATTACTCAAGAGTAAAATGGCTGGGAAAACAATGACAACCAGATATCATTGCACACGCAAAATATACAAAAGCTTCATCAAGAAGCATTGAAATTGAATGAATGAAACTTTGTCATTCACATGAAAACCTTTCTAGTTCATTAACTAGCTGAAGGTTTTCAGAATGATGATTTTAGTATGCCCAAACACACACAAATCACTTCCATGGCTAAACTCACTGATGTCGTGTTAAAATTTGAGCTATTATTGAGTAGGTTAACTTTGATATATATCCATCTTATTAGAATTTGAAACTAGGTCAATACAATATATGCATGGCATATTTCTCACTAAAGAACTTATGAATTATATTCTATAAACCCTTACGCGCCTGAAATGTCAAAATACAACATTTTGGATGATAAGTAGAAACTTTTTATAGCCATAACTTCTTCATCCAGAATCTGTTTTTGACAAAACCACTTGAGTTGGGTTCCCAATCGAGTCTAGTTTCAGTGCTAAATTTTGCAGACCCATACAAGAAAGTATGAATCATGGCCCTGCATTTTAGTGCACACAGCTTTTGTTTTGATTTGGGGTTTTGAGACATGGGGCATGTCTTGCCATTGCAGATCAATCAACAGTGCGCACGCCGAATGCTGGAATGGCGATGGAGACCTCGGGAGTGTGGAAAAATCTGCTATCGGGGAAGCAAGCAGTACCAACAGTAGCATGTCCGTCATGTGGAGCACAAGTCCCCGAGTTTCGAATCCACTCCCACTTAGACACTTGCTTAACAATTCAGGAACACGTTGAACCTGCCATTGCAGCCGACCCCATCGGCGATGGCGAGCACAACAATCTTCAGAACAATCGCAGGGGACGAGGACGAGGACGGGGTAGACCGAGGAAGCGCAGGGAGGAAGCTGAACCTAAAAATGATATCGATGATAGCAAGCGGCCCAAGAATAACGACGACAATGCTGCTCAAGACAATAATGAAAAGGCCGACGACGACGACCAGAACGACGCAAATTTCTATTGGGAGTATTCCGTCTCTTCGTTGGCGAAATTGAAACAGGAAAATCTTCTTACCGATTTGCAGAAGCAGGCGCTATCGGCTTGCGGAGTGCTGCAGATCGAGGTAATCGAATTGACAACGCCAACAAATCGAATCTTCGGTCTTTCTTAAACCCTAAACCCTTCGTTGTTTGTTTTTCAGGGTTTAAGCGTGATGGTTGTGGAGCTAGATCGTCTGCTTGCTGACAATGAAGATGGATTTCGAATGCCTGCATCGAATCAAAGAATGGACACACAGGGGTACGCATCTCTCTCTGATCATTCTTGGTTTTCTAGCGCTTAGTGTGCTCTTTGAGAATTTCACTGTAGAAATCATTCGACTTTACAGTTAATTCTCATCTCTAGAAATCTTGCTGTCATTGTTGCATCAATCGGATTACTCACCGAACTTCCAAGCATTGAATGGACACAATTCAGCTGATCACTTGTATGATATGCTTTGTTTTTGAATATTCCAGTTGCAGTTCGATTTCTATCCAGTTGCGGTCTAATTACTGTAGTATTCATACAGCATTACAGTAAAGCCCTCATCTGTAGAAGCCTCAGCTCCCTTTACAATATCATAGCTGTAGGAGGAAAATCTTAGACTGAAAGTGAAAGATTGCAGTCTTTATTTGCTTGATTGTGTAGGGTTCGGGGGCTAGAGGACAAATGTTGCATCAAGCTCTAAGATACCTCTTCAATTGATGATGTTTTCAGGCATCAATGTGAGGCGCTAGAAGCATGGTGGGAACAGTGGGCCACGGACGAATGGCCCCAAGGTCCTCTACCTCCCGGAGTTCAAACAGTATCCTCCTTCGATGATCTAGTTCACATCGTTGTAAGCTCAATCTGTGAATCATCGAAGTCCTTAACAAGGCTAATAATCAGAGTCTTCCTATCGAATCTGCACCACAAGAAACGACAGCAGTCCCGAAGAATCCCAATGCGAGTATTGGTATCGAAGAGAAACCTACCGAGGTTGGGTTGAAGATCTCCAACGACGTGATGAGCAGTGAGGCACAATTCATTCAAAGTAAACTTGGTGGTCACCCTATGAACCAACACGCAGATCCCGAAAGTACTGATGTTGAAGGGAGATCCACTGAGCTGTTAACGAAGTCATACAGAAGTGAAGCTGCTGGACGGAAGATCTCCAACGATGTGATGAGCACGAAGGCTGAACAGTTCATTCAGACTAACTCGACTGCTGAGCATCCAGGAACGTCGTCATCGTCCAAAGCTCCACCAATTACTCCTGGTGCTTCTGCAGGTATTCTGCCAGCTTTTCTACAAGGTTATGTTTGTAGAATTCTCTTATAAAGTTGTGCATCCATATTGAGCATTGAGCTGTTGCAGAAACTTCGGGTACGAGAGCAGGGCCGTCGTCACCATCCAAAGCTCCGTTCAGTATTCCTGGAGCTTCTTCAGGTAATATGCCAGCTTTTCTAGAGAGTTGGGTTTGTTGAGTTCTTTCATAATCTAGTGGCTGTAGGCTGCTAGGGGATGATTCTTAACAGAAATTTGAATTTTTCATAGATAAATATTGTTACCCAATCTGGCTTCGATCTCTACTCAATCGAATAATTTCTAGATTGTTCAAGCTCAAAAGGAGTTGAAGCGTTGACTTTGTGAAGCATTCAGCTGTTGCAGAAGTTTCGGCTACGGAAGCAGGGCCGTCGTCACCATCCAAAGCTTCTGGAGCTTCCCCAGGTAATACGGCAGCTTATGTTTTCTGCTAAGGTTGAATTCTTTCACAAAGTTGTGACGTTGTTATGGGTTGCGACAGGATTGCAAGCTTGTCCGATATGCAACATGTCGTTCCCATCGAAATCCAGCAACAGCGATATCAACAAACACATTGATGAGGTCTGTCAACTGAACTCAATCCGCGTACTTTCTGAGCACTTGTTTCAGTCAGTAGCACGGACATTTTCTCGATATCGAAGTCAATGTGTCATTTCCAGTGGTTGGTGGCGAAATCTCAAGATTTTCACTGTTCATGATGATGATGAAGGAGGATTCGGTTACATATTGCTATGCATGATGACTTTGACAGCGCCATGTTCTAACTTGCAACCTTTCCTCTATATCTCTGTATGACAGTATCTATTTCCAACTCACAAATGCTCCTCTAGATTTGATTTTGTAACTCTCAAGTAATACACACACAAAAAACAAATACAGACTGTCATATACTTCCTTTTATCAAAGATTTTACACTTGAGTTGTCGGTTCATGGTATCTCTACGCAAGATTTGCTTGTATGGACAGGAGACTGACTAGACTAGTGGTTGTTGGTGTGTTCAGTGCTTGAATGACATGGCTGGTCTTCTCGACTAGTTTATCGCAAAAGAATATTACACCTCCAAATCATGCGAATCGTATCTATGACAAGACTACTGACTCCGACGTACCTACCTACTTTTATTGCGGTTCTGGTAGCCGTTTAATCAGTTTCATAACTGTCTGCAGCCGCCACCAACTACCTGGTAAGTATCCTCCTACACAATTTATTCCCTTTAGTGTTCGAATAGCTCCAATTGGCTTGCAAAAGAGGCACTGTAGTGGATAAGTATACCTAAAAACAGTGATCGGTATATTCATTAGTCTCGTCATGTCGTGAGTTAGTCTACTGTACACTAACTAGAATAAAGAATGTTGCCATGTTGTCATGCGAAAAAGGTGAAGTATCGAATTAGCATATTCAGTTATCGGTACACTAATCAGAATAACGACTGTTGCCAGGTTCACTCGAACAGTGTATGATACAAAGTATTTAGAATTTGAACCATTTATCAACTAGTATACTTCAAAAGACTGCTAATCAGGTACAAAAATGAATCAGTATACTTTTAACAGTGGTTTATTTCCTGAATAAGAGTGTTGCTGCTCCTTGTCGACTGCTCCTTCCCTGCACCTGTGGTGACATCATGAAACCAACTGTGTGCTTGCCAGAAACGACTCTAACAGATATGCATAAGGCCGCCTAATCAAATATATTGTAGAAGAATATACCTTTTCTTGAGCAGATAGAGATGAGGAAGCTGGAAATGGGGAACGGCGCAGACACTGGAATTTAATATTATGCATGTGATGAACTGGGACCCTTTTCTCACCGACTGGACCGGACTAGACTAGACTTGCTGTTGAACTGTAAGCTTCTTGACATGTGATGCTCAGAGTCTAGTACTTATACCACTCCCGAGCGAAGAGTGATATATGTACACACCTCTTCTCAGAGAATACCAAGCGAGATGGACGCCTCCTCGTCTCAGAGCAAGCCCGGAGATTCTGATGTAGGAGGAGGGGGTCAGGAGACTATGAGAATCACATATCAGGCAGCGTACAAGAATGCAGCAGCTTCGGGAGGTTCTTCTTCTATCTCCATCCCCCACGAGCCCGGTGATAACGCTCCGACCGTTGTTGCCGGAGCTTCTCCTTTGCCGACGACTCCCCTGGTAGTGGGTGCAGAAGCTTCTCTAGTGGAGCAAGCTTCCCCAGTGGAGCAAGCTTCTCTAGTGGAGCAAGTTTCTCTTGTGGAGCAAGTGGTTGTTGTTTTTGCTCCTGCTGCAGCCAACATCGCAGAGACTGTGAAAGAGGTCGAAATCGGCCCAGGTATCACCGTGGGCTTTCATTCCCAGATCGAATACAGCTTTGTCATCGAGGCTCTGCCCAAGGTTGACGACCTTCACTACATATAGTGCAGAATCTCCTGTACAGGAACACGCATCATGAGGAGTTACAGGCGTTTGCTTCGAGAATCACGCGTTACGTTACGTGCCATTGATGTAAAAAGTGCACTTTTTACGTTACTTATAGTCACGTTTCCTAGCGTATGTTTTTCGGTCTCCACTGCGAATAAAATTCCTATTGCCTCATCTCTTCTGCAACAACATTCTGAATGGAATTTTGTAGATCTAACCACCAAGACTGTCAAGGAGGACCAGGTACCACTCTCACAACAACATCGTCACTAGCATGCCTCACTAGTACAAACGACCACGCATTTACTTCGTGAATCGTGATGAATGCGCGTTACACTCATGTTATACAGTTCACGCGTTACGTATCGTTGATGATGGGCACTCACGTTGTACATACTGGTCATGTCTATCGCAAGTACCTCATGGTTGGAATTTAGTTCTAATTGCTTCACCTCTTGCTATGAAAGTCTCTTGCTTGGTGACATCTGAAATCACAATTCAGCCATTTTGAGTTAGAGATGTGCAACATGAAAAGAGTGCACTGACCAGATGACAAGACGGTTTGCAGAATGTGGGCCCTCGACAACGATCTGCGACATTCTTGCGTACAAATGCTGCTGCTCCCATTGAGAGAATGATGTTTCTGAAACGGGAGCAGAGAGTTTTTGTGAGCAAATTCCTCTGTTTGAGCATTATTGGTTGCAAGGAACTTTTCCTGACGATGCAAATAATGCACGAACCCATCGCCGTTGCCACTCATTTTGTTTCTTGGGTTGAGCATATCATTTCACGCGTTTGTGCTTATCATTCACGCCAAGAGTTGTGCATATCCTTTTCACTCCCTTGCAGACTGGGTCCTCCCAATTTTTTTATGCTTTTGTTTGACAGATTCTAGCATATCTGGATGCTTGCGAGTGATAAGCTTGAATGTTGCTTCTGAGAAGCAGAGGCTCTCTTTCCGTCCCGACTAAGTTAAGATTTAACGGCATTGATACTGTTGATGATGATGTAAGTATATACTATATGTGGGTCTCACTAGTAAGGATGTACAAATAGGTATCGTAGGTGAATGGAATTTGAGTTTATTTATCTTCGTGATATTTGGGATGTGTAAACCGCTCATCTATGACTACTGTTTTGTAATTGTAACTAGATGGTTGGTCATAAACAATGCAGTTCATTGAGTTGTCATTGGTTTAGTTGCTTAATCAATCTTTTAACCAATGGCATTGATTAGTCAAACTTGGACAAGCATGTATAAATTGTAAGGTTTCTGTTTAAGATATGAGAGCACTTGTGTAACACATTGATGAATCTAGTAGAAGACTTGGGCGAAGGGATTGTGTGTAGTATTACATTTGACATGCAGTCATACACAACAAAAAAATAAAAATAAAAGTAAAAAATTTAAAATTTATATGTATATAGCATGAAATTTGTGTATTGATTACAAAGATCACCTTCCTATGTGGCTAGTAGGTTGGTACTATTTCTAGTATAACTTGCCCAACACATTTAAGATCAACCCCATGTGAAGTTGACAAGTGCAATCATGCCTAACAGAAATTGCCCATTATAACTACTCTTTTGGAATACAACACTTAAAATATCTTGGCTTCCGCTAGGTGTAGACTATCCTCGATAAATCCATGTTCCGAATTTGAGTAATGAATTTAAGTAATAAATTCAAATGATGAAAGAATTTGAGTAATGAATTTAAGTAATAAATTCAAATGATGAAAGAATTTGAGTAATGAATTTAAGTAATAAATTCAAATGATGAAAGATGTTCACCGTCATCTCGATAACACCCTTGTATCAAAAAAATCAATCACTAAATCTCTTGGCTTAATTAATAGTCTTGCAATAGTAAAAGCTACCAATTATTTACAAAGTAGTCAAATTTAAACCCCTTGCATTCACATTCATTCCTAACCTTGAAATCATGTTTGATTTGTCAAGTTTCTACCACTTAAAGTAAACTCTATATGGAATCTATTCCAAAAAATCAAAGTAGAAATCTAATGAATAAATGGATGAAGGAGATATAGCTTCTCAAAAATCGTTTATTTCTTCACTTTTTTCATTGTAGGAACATCATTGCAAATCCAATACTTGAGTTATTTGGATGAAATAGTTTCTAACCGAAATGATGCTGAAATTCATCTTAAGATGATGAATATGGAGAAAAAGATCTTAAAGAACTGTTTTTGATCTTGCTTAATTGGCTTGCAATGGTGAATCATGCCTAATGTTTGAAAGTCCAAATAAAAAGCTGCCTTCAATGAAATGCTTGTCATTGATTCATAATTCATAATATGGGGTTGCGGATATTGCCACACAAACTAGACTTCACATGGGACAAAACCCAAGTGATTTCATTCAAACAAGATGAAGTAGTAATGGCTTTTCAAAGTTTTTGCCTTTCATCCAAAATGTTGTTTTTTGACATTAGGGACGTTCAAGGATTAAATAAGTCAAGGTATAGACCACTAATCAGACTTCATCCCTACTGCAAACAAAGTTGAAATCGAGTAGTGAATGATGGAGATACAACTCCTCAAATACCTGATAAAACTTTTAAGTTTATTCAATAAAAATGGAATCATCATTGCAAATCTAATACCATAATTATTTGGATAAAAAGTTTCTAACTAGAAAGTTATTGGAAACTTTTCAAGACCATAATACTGTAAAAAACTTCATTAAAATCTACTTTTCATTTACATAGTAGGCTTGCAATGGTAAAACATGCATAATGTTTGAAAATTCAAAGACTAAAGTTAACTTCACTAAAATGCATGCCATCAATTTTATACTTCATTGAGTGGGTATTCAATTTTTATCACACGGACTAGACTTGATTTAGGGTCCAATGCAAGTAATATTGTTGAAAATAGACTCCATATAAAGAAGTTATGGCTCTTCGTCCAAAATGTAGTTTTTCAAATGCAAGGACGTATAGAGGTGTCCCACACCTAGCTAAATTGGTCTATCTTGTATTTACTTTTGTTTTTTTTCTAAATTGATGTGGTTTATGGAAAAATTTCTTTCACTTGCAATTGTATAATCTATGAAATCTATATAAAAGTTTGACTTTTACGTGAGGGTATGATGAAACCCAAAATGAAAAATCCGGTTAACGATGAGAGGTAAATGAATTTTTTGTATCAAAAGGTAAGAAAAAAAAACACGCCTTACAAAACTCTTTCAAATGAAAAAAAAAAAAAAAAAAAAAAAAAATTTAAAAATTTTAAAAAATTTAAAAAAAATTAAAAATAAATAAATAAATATATATATATATATATATATATATATATATATATATATATATGAGCCTACTTTTATGTCCATTCTAACTTCTAAAAGTATAAACATTGATTTCTTACTGTCTAAATACAAATAGTTTAGAATTCTCGCACTTCAACATATAATATAGTCACAGCCACATTGGCTTTGCATGTACATGTAGTGGCCATATTTTACAATAACATTGTAATATAAAAATCTACTTGATAGACAATTGAGGTGCCTACGCAATAACATATATCAATACTGTACTAAGTTATCTTTATAACATTATCTTCTTTGTTTCATAGCTGATGCAACATCATATGCATAAAATATTCTCAAACACAAGTCCAACCACATTACTTTATTTCATCTCTTACATTATCTTCCTGGCAACTTATTATTATGATATTTCTATAGAATAGCTCCCATTTTCTAAATACAATATAATTACAAAAAAATGCAATCAACTAAAACAACTTCATTTATGATGGATTATGTGGACATTACATAATCAAGAGATTTCTATCATGACTACCTATTCAAATTGTAAGTGTTTTGCACTCCGACTATAATTTACTCAAAAAATCAAGAACAACATGAAAATAATAGTGAACTTCCTATATAAGGTTCATAATTGAATTTTCTTATTATTGTTTGAGGATTGAGTAGTATTACATACAAGAATAAAATAATTATTGTTTTTCTTAGGACATACATTTGCTTTACATCAAGCTTTATTGATAGTATTGGAAACAACACTATGAAGTTGAAGCGACACTTCTTTTGGAGATTAGCATCTTACATTGTGTCTATCATTCCATACCCACTTAGTAAATAAGAGAAATTTGTGGTACTTCAGAAAGTATGAAAATTTTCTAAAAGGTAAAAACTATACATTTTAGCAATTTAGTTAAAAAATTACAAAACTTGCTTCAATCCTAGTGATGATCTTATAAATTTATGTTTGGTTTTGGTATTGAAAATTCATTATTATTTTATTTAAAATTCAACTCAAAACAAAAATATTATTCCATGTGATAATTGTGTAACCATCTAAATGGCCTTATGACCAAGTATCAAATCCATCCCGATCAAATTTCTAGTTTCCGATACATTATATACTAAACACTCTTGGAATCTTGACAAAATTTATGTGATCAAAATATAGAACCATCTACATTGCAAACGGAAGTTTGAACATGTTTTCCGATCTCTTTGTGATTTTCTTTGGCTATAAAGATGAAATCCATGAATAACAACATAGACAATTCAAATAGAATATGTAAGAGCCAACCAAACACCTCAATTGATGATTCAACATTGAAGGAAATACCAAATATTACATATAAGTTTCCAAAGAGAAAAAGTTTGACAAGAGGACCTCCACATTGGTCAACATATAGGTTTCAACCTAGTGATAGACTTGGACGTTTACGGCGATTAAGAAATACTACTTCTATTGCAGATTTGAAAAAGCTTATAATAAATAGTAAAATCAATGATGCATTGCCACCTGGTTACAACAATTTTCCTTCACTAAGTTATTGTCTTTGTTGTGGTAGTCCAGGCCATACAATAGACCAATGTAATCCTAATCATAGCCACCTAAAATATGTAAATCACGATAAAGACGATGGAAGCAATACAAGTAGAAGCAATAATGAAAATTGCAAGCAATTGTCAACTAACAGTGACATGCATTCTATGGTGCCACTATCAAACACAAGTGCTAACTTCCTCGGTAATAGAAATGTTAAGAAATCTATAAGTTTTAGAAAGGAACATGATACAAGTCTCCACCAAGTCGCATTACTACTTAATAAGACCAATTTGATTAAAAATCTACAAGTTGAAAATGATTTAGAAAGAGAGAATAGAATTAAATCAATATTAAAGCCACCAAATGAATTAAAGTTATGGAAATTGCAATCCGAATATAATCAACTACCTTTAAACAACAAATCTGGCTCCGCAGTAATAATCCAACCTAGAAGTAAAACTTTGAGTTCAAAGGTATCTAATACTAATGCTCAACAAGGCGCCCAAATGCGTTTCCAAGTGCCAAATTGGCATATGGTGAACGATCAAGTATTAGTAAGTAATATTAAAAATTTGAGAAAAGACAGGTGTGAGATTTTTTCTCCAACTATTTCCTCTTATCTTCAACTTCATCCATCTAGTTCGGAT